>JAPQWV010000055.1:2701500-5403000 GCA_027422505.1 Craterostigma plantagineum
AACACGGTGCACCTTACGGTGTCAGTGAGTGGGATAGGTTGTGCCGATATTGGCAGTTGACTCATGGAGTGTTTGAGGATAGTACTAGCGCAGGCGACAGTTTTACTGTCGAGCCCTCTCTTAAGAGGGTCTTTTTGGCGGAAGAGGAGACGTGGTAGAGTTTGCTCAGGGAGGACACTACCAGCGTAGTCATCCCGGGGCAGGTAGACGTCTCGGGGGAGAGCTGGGGGCTACCTGAGAGCTGATCTCTTGACTCCTTCCTCTGGGTTGCGTGAGGTGCCTTGTTAGTCCTGTGGGCCCAGTGGTTGAGACGAGGTCTAGGTTGAGACGAGGGCTAATGATAGGATGAGCGTGTATTGCAGGATGAGGTTAGAACACTTTCGTATGAGATACGAAAGTGTTGGTATTGGGGTTGAGCCAGGGTTGAGTGCGCGTTGCATGTCACACATTATTTCACCGACTGACGGCGGTGCTCCACGGACTTTTGAGGGCAAGGCTGTACATGGATGCGACCTTTGGAGCGACGCTAGCGTTTGATATTTTGATGTTTTGGGGCTACGGACAATGTAAATTCATGACGATGTAGATGACGTTAGGTGTAATATATTTTATTTTGGAAAGAGTTTTTGTTAGACGGATCTTCCGCGACTTACGTTGCGAAAATCCGCCACCATTAGTATGAGAAAGTGAGGGTCGCTACAATGTGGCGTCTCCGGTACACAGCGGGCAACCCAACAGTGGTATCAGAGCGGGCGCTCGTGATTAGAATCATAACGTGTTTAAATTGAAACGAGGCGCGTGGGAGACGATTGAAAGCCAACGCAGTTTGACCAGCGTGTGTAGCACCCGGGTCCTCGTAAGCAAATAGAGGCCAATAATTTTGCATATATGGTGAATGCAATTATGTGCATTTCGTGCAATTATTCTGTGCTCGTGTGAATTATGTGAAATTTGCATGTTAAAATGCGTGCTTAATTTATTTGGTGGAAATTGGTGCATTTAAATTGTGCCATGTGACTCCCAACTTAATTAGGGCCCTTCAAAAATTAGGGTAAGAGAAATTGAGCTAATGATAAAATTTGGCTATAGTTGCAATTAGACTAGGATGGAGCCCAAACCCAAGCCCAAAAAAAATTCATAGGTTAGCCCACTTTAATAGAAGTGGTCCAAGAAGTTAAAATTCACATTTAGGCCCAAATAGAACTTTAAAATTGGCCCAAACTCTTAAATAAAAATCTTGGAGACAAAACTCCTCAATTCAAGGGAAGACTCACGTATACATGTTCCCTCATCATAAAACTATCTACTTAAGTCTTTGAAACCTCCATAACCTCATTTGAGAAAGAAACCATCGAAGCTTGAGTGACAAAGAGGAGGGAAGAAACCCAACTAAACTCACGCAAGATTCAGAAAAAGGTGTGATCTCCTTACTATGATTCTTATATTCCGTTCAAATAAGGAGGTATTTTGGGGGCACTAGACACAAAAATACCAAGTAAACACGACCCCTGTCGATAGTCGAGACACGATGATTCTCCAACTCACAGAACTGATTCGTCAGCAATCAGCACAAATCCAACAGCTAATACAACAGAACAACTCCAATGCTGGGCAGACCCAAGTTGACAGAACGGAGATAGTGGGCGAAAGATGTCGCCGACTGAACCCACCAACGTTCGAAGATACAGCTGACCCAAATGCGGCCGAATGGTGATAGAAAATCCCGCCACCATGAGCTAGGAAAGATTCAAAGAGCTGTTCAGGGGAAAATACCTCACGGATCCAATGCGCGCCCAACGGATGAACGAGTTTATAAATCTCCGACAAGGGCGATGACAATTGCGGAATATATACGGAAATTCGAGCAATTGTCGAGGTTCGCAGCGTACATGGTGAGCACGGACGCCCTTAAGATCGAGCGCTTCCTTAAAGGCCTGAAGTCGGAGTTGTACTGAGATGTTAGCATGGCGGGACTGCAGGGGGCCACATATGCACAAGTGGCGGAGAGAGCCTTAGTGGTAGAGCAGGCTGAGGCCCGGATCGCTCAGGCACAAGAAGCGAAAAGGAAATTCGCTCAAGCGCAGGGATTACAGTGGGATGGAGGCGACCAAAAGCGCCAAATTGTCGCCAAGGGCGTAAAGAAAAACTTCCAAAATAGGCTTCCACAACACCCACAGGGGAACCCAAACAAACCACCAAACCCAGATAAAGGAATATTCCCAGCACCGAACCCTGGTGCGGAAAGCGACACATCGGCACCTGCTATTCGCAAGCCAATGTGTGTTTCAAGTGTGGGAAGCCAGGACACTACGTGAGGCAGTGCCCGGAAGGAACGTCAGAGAATCAAGCCGGGGGTCCAGCAAGACCACCGACCGCGCCAGCTCGAGTATATGCGATCACTTCGGATGAAGCAGACGAGAACCCGCCGGTGGAGACAGGTATCATAATTGCACACCAAACCTCAACATACATGTCATTAGACTCAGGGACTACGCATCCAATTACGCCCATTGAGAACATAACGAACCTCGAGGTTACACCTAGTCGGTCCGAGAGTGAACGTGATGAGACTACTCAAAACGAGACCCCAATTAGAACCGATCAACCACTGCTAGACTGCTCAGTATTGATTAGGATAAGATCGACAAACGGGCAGCACTAAACCCAAACTTGGAACGAGGAAGTGACAAGGTCACGACTACGAAACACAAGAAAATGGGAACGGACCTGAGTGAACAAAGTAACATATCAGTGGGTGTAACCACATCATTGTTGTCGGTTCACGAAATTCTCCGCAGCACAATCTGAGGGAAAATGTATCGTAGGCCCAAGTCCTGAATTGAGAGAATGCACTTGTGCGCCAAGAACTAAAAGCCCAAACTCAAGTTACCGGAGGACGCCAATAGGGATACTGAGGAAGGAAATTGAGCGACCTAGGAATAAATCGAATGCGTCTAGTAATGGTATTAGGACGGAACCAGTCAAATAGAAGCTATGATTTAGAGAACGTGAGAATTAAATGAGAGTTCGCTATCCTGAAATGTTCCAAACGAGCTGATTTCGGGGGCGAAATCCTCTTTCGGGCGGAGGATGTAGCACCCGGGTCCTCGTAAGCAAATAGAGGCCAATAAATATGCATAAATGATTAATGCAATTATGTGCATTTCGTGCAATTATTCTGTGCTCGTGTGAATTATGTGAAATTTGCATGTTAAAATGCGTGCTTAATTTATTGGTGGAAATTGGTGAATTTAAATTGTGCCATGTGACTCCCAACTTAATTAGGGCCTTTCAAAATTAGGGTAAGAGAAATTGAGCTAATGATAAAATTTGGCTATAGTTGCAATTAGGCTAGGATGGAGCCCAAACCCAAGCCCAAAAATAATTCATAGGTTAGACCAATTTAATAAAATTGGTCCAAGAAGTTAAAATTCACATTTAGGCCCAAATAGAACTTTAAAATTGGCCCAAACTCTTAAATAAAAATCTTGGAGACAAAGCTTCTTAATTCAAGGGAAGACTCACGTATACATGTTCCGTCTTCATAAAAATATCTACTTAAGTCTTTAAAACCTCCATAACCTCATTTGAGAAAGAAACCATCGAAGCTTGAGTGAAAAGGGGGAGGGAAGAAACCGAACTGAACTCACGCAAGATTCAGAAAAAGGTGTGATCTCCTTACTATGATTCTTATATTCCGTTCAAATAAGGAGGTATTTTGGGGGCACTAGACACAAAAATACCAAGTAATAGGATTTGTGCAATTTTATATTCTCGAAGGGATGAATCTCGTTGTAGTGTGGTTCTAGCAGAGTCTGACATGCTTAGGGGTTATTAGACATGAAAATTAAGTTTAGGCGTATGTTTGGGGACTAAGTTCGATTTTAGGTACTAAGTGATTCATATCGAGCTTCAACGTATTCTTGGGGAGAATAACTTTTTTTATCTTTAAACGTGGAGTCTTGCGAATGGGAAACGTGTTTAAGGTATAAAGAAGACGCGAAACACAAGTTTCACGAACTCCTTATCGCGAACCAACGAAGGCAGGAGGTTCGCGAACCCAACGTCTCCACGCACCACAGGTTCGTAAACGAGCGTTTCGCTGGTCCAAAGAAATGGCGAATCGACATTAGGGAGCGTGCTAGCCATTTCGCGAATTGGTGACAAATTTGGAAAGTCGCGAACTCAAGATTGAAAGAACACTGCGAACCAGCTTTGGCGAATTGGGGAGGCATTTCGCGAATCCAGAGAGGATCGCGAACTCTCGTGGTTCGCGAATCGAACCAGGGTTTTGCGGGGCCAACAGAGGATCACGGGTCACTTCGCGAATCAGACCTTTTGCGAATTCGGGTGGTGAGACTTCGCGAATCATGAGCAGCACGAGTTCGCGAACTCAGTTCAAGAATCCCATGCAACGAACGTTTGGCGAATTGAAGACTTTGCGTACTCGGCATGGATGGCGAATTCACTTCGCGAATTGCTGAAGTCGGCGAACTCCATTATGCAAACTCATGCAATTGGCGAATCGAAGATTTGCGAACTCGAAAGGAAAACGCATGCCAATTCGCGAATCTGGAATGGATTTCGCCAACTCATCTGTTTTGCGGGCCGTTCTCGTTCTGCGGACTCATATAAGCCGCGAACCAGAATTTGGCGAATCCGAGACATTTTGCGAATCCAACACTTCCGTGCACATAAGTTCGCAGAACTTAATAGGTGTTCGACGGGTCGGATGCTTTGCGAACCCTAAACCGCTTGATGAGTTTTGCGAATCAACGAGAGTTCCACTTTGCGAACCGAGTTTAATTGGAAAACTCAAATTGGCGAACCCTAACTAAAGACGATAGTATATTCCGCGAACTTAGGTAGAATAATTGGCGAATTGGGAATTTGCGAACCCGCACCTGGTGAATTTTAGCTAGACTTCACGAACTTCATAAAATTCCACAAGCCACGTGAGATGTACGAATTCAACTAGGACTCTGAAAATATAATTATTAGTTAGGAATTATTTAAGTCCATAAGTAATTAATTAATTAAAATAGTGTCCTGACGATGCTGTTTTATGCATAAGGTTTGGACTCAGGAAATCCACCGGAAAGTAGCTATTGTCGACGGACGACAGGTAAGTAGAAATTCAACTGCAACACATAACTTGTCTGTACGTGCCTAAATTGTATGACTAGGTGCTTCAATGCTTACCTGAATTTTGTATGCCGGATACTACGTGACTATGTGCCTCGATGATTACATGATGTACGTGGATTAAGTGATATGCTGTCTCCCGGTAAGCATGTTTGAAGCTAGTTTGCATTTCATGCTCACTTGCATACACGGTCATATACGGGAGGGTTATATGAGTCGAGTGTGCGTATATGATGTATCGTTTTGAAAGCGATGGATACATTGCCGATATGGGCATGTGTTGTCGACTCGCAGTTGAGTCAAGGGCTGTCCTCTATGATACCAGGGCGGCGTTTAGCGTCGTCGTAATATTATGTAAATATGTATATGCAATGAAGTATAGTAGGGCGGAGTCCCGTTGGCGAAAGGGTCGTAAACATATATTACTATTATTGTATATGCAATGAAATATATTAGGGCAATGTCCGTTGGCGAAAGGGCCGTGTATATCTATGTTCATGATTTGATTGGGCAATGCCCGTGGCGGTAGGGAGTGACCTGGAGGGTGCGACCTGAGGGTATAAGCGACACAGGGCCATCCGGCGTGGACCGCTGTCGTATTGTCCTTGATGGACGTGAGCTCCTTGTGGTGCATAGTGAGATTAGCCGAGGTCCCTGAGTGATGTTAGTATGAGTATGATGAGCATCGGCGCAGATCGCCCTTGCGGAGTGTTAGGTGCATCGGCGGGCATCGCCTTCGGAGTGTTACATGCATTGGTGCGGATTGCCTTTGCAGGGGAGTGACACGTGCATACATGCATAAATTTTTGCTTACTGAGCCACACGGCTCATTCCTTTATGTTATGTGTTGTAGGTACATACGATCACAATACGTGATCGCCTAGCTGGTAAGGCTGATCTTTTCAAACTTCTGTGTTCTTTTGGAGTGGAAGTGTGTATGGATGACGACCTGTGAGGCCGGGCACATAGGAGCTTTTGTTGTGCCATCGCAACCGTCCCGAGTGATTACAAACTAGGATTAGTGTGTAATTAGAACGCAAAGAAATTTTTTTTGCCGTGGAAGCATTCTCTTGGCGTGTATTGGACAAAGTTCCGTTATGTAATGGAAAATAAAAAATTTCATACGCGTTTCCGCAGTTCCTTCAACGTCGTTAGGCACTTAGGATGACGTTAGAAATGGTGGTGACGGCTAGGGTCGCTACAGTTGGTATCAGAGCTTCGGTCACAGGTTCTGTAAACTGTCCATACACACACACCCAAAGGCGCAGAAGCGGCCTTGCAAGTAAGTGTTAAATTTATGTGAATTTTCGGTGTTGCGTAATGGCCTTAGGACTTTCAGGATAGGATAAGAAACGATGGTGAGAACTAGGGGAGAAACTAGTGGAGGGGATGAACAGAACAAGGGAAACACGACCCCTGTCGATAGTCGAGACACGATGATTCTCCAACTCACAGAACTGATTCGTCAGCAATCAGCCCAAATCCAACAGCTAATACAACAGAACAACTCCAATGCTGGGCAGACCCAAGTTGACAGAATGGAGATAGTGGGCGAAAGATGTCGCCGACTGAACCCACCAACGTTCAAAGATACAGCTGACCCAAATGCGGCCGAAGATTGGCTAAGAACCTTAGAAAGCATGTTCATGTACGGTAGAGTCCCAGAGGCAGAAAAAGCTCTCTGGGCCGCATTCCTGCTAAGGGAAAGTGCGGGACATTGGTGGGACACCATAATGGTGATAGAAAATCCCGCCACCATGAGCTGGAAAAGATTCAAACAGCTGTTCAGGGGAAAATACCTCACGGATCCAGTGCGCGCCCAACGGATGAACGAGTTTATAAATCTTCGACAAGGGGCGATGACAATTGCCGAATATATACGGACATTCGAGCAATTGTCGAGGTTCGCAGCGTACATGGTGAGCACGGACGCCCTTAAGATCGAGCGCTTCCTCGAAGCCACGTGAGATGTACGAATTCAACTAGGACTCTGAAAATATAATTATAACTTAGGAATTATTTAAGTCCATAAGTAATTAATTAATTAAAATAGTTTCCTAACGATGCTGTTTTATGCATAAGGTTTGGACTCAGGAAATCCACCGGAAAGTAGCTATTGTCGACGGACGACAGGTAAGTAGAAATTCAATTGCAACACATAACTTGTCTGTACGTGCCTAAATTGTATGACTAGGTGCTTCAATGCTTACCTGAATTTTGTATGCCGGATACTACGTGACTATGTGCCTCGATGATTACATGATGTACGTGGATTAATTGATATGTTGTCTCCCAGTATGCATGTTTGAAGCTAGTTTGCATTTCATCCTCACTTACATACACGGTCATATACGGGAGGGTTATATGAGTCGAGTGTGCGTATATGATGTATCGTTTTGAAAGCGATGAATACATTGCAGATATGGACATGTGTTGTCGACTCGCAGTTGAGTCAAGGGCTGTCCACTATGCTACCAGGGCGGCGTTTAGCGTCGTCATAATATTATGTAAATATGTATATGCAATGAAGTATAGTAGGGCGGAGTCCCGTTGGCGAAAGGGCCGTAAACATATATTACTATTATTGTATATGCAATGAAATATATTAGGGCAATGTTCGTTGGCGAATGGGCCGCGTATATGTTCATGATTTGATTGGGCAATGCCCGTGGCGGTAGGGAGTGACCTGGAGGGTGCGACCTGAGGGTATAAGTGACACAGGGTGGAGCCCTAGTGTAGGCAACCTCAGGGTGGGCTACTAGCGTGAGCGACCGCCGGCAGTCGGGGACGACCGGGTACATATGACACCCTGGGGGAACGATGTGCATCCTAGGGTATGGCCATCCGGCGTGGACCGCTGTCGTATTGTCCTTGGTGGACGTGAGCTCATTGTGGTGCATAGTGAGATTATCTGAGGGCCCTGAGTGATGTTAGTATGAGTATGATGAGCATCGGCACAGATCGCCCTTGCGGAGTGTTAGGTGCATCGGCGGGCATCGCATTCGCGAGTGTTACATGCATTGGCGCGGATTGCCTTTGCAGGGGAGTGACACGTGCATACATGCATAAATTTCTGCTTACTGAGCCACGGCGGCTCATTCTTTATGTTGTGTTGTAGGTACATACGATCACGGTACGTGATCGCGTAGCTGGTAAGGCCGATCTTTTGAAACTTCCGTGTGCTTTTGGGGTGGACGTGTGTGTATTGATAATGACCTATGAGGCCGGGCGCATAGGAGCTTTTGATTTGCCATCGCAACCGTCCCGAGTGATTACAAACTAGGATTAGTGTGTAATTAGAACTCAACGAAATTTTTTTGCCGTGGAAGCATTCTTTTGGCGTGTATTGGACAAAGTTCGGTTATGTAAATGGAAAATGAAAAATTTCATACGCGTTTCCGTAGTTCCTTCATTTAAATACGTCGTTAGGCACTTAGGATGACGTAGAAATGGTGGCGACGGCTAGGGTCGCTATAGCGTGAGGCTGATCGATGCGTCCTTTGCCATCCCACGGCCCCCCACCTCGTGCGGCGTGGCCGAAGAGGCAGCCACCGTCAAGATTAGAATGCGGGCAGCCATGGGCGGTGGCGCTATCCGACCGTGGCTGCGCATTGCGCGCGGCTGCAGCACGCCCGATCAGCCGTGATCCCTTGGTCTAGCACCGGCCGCCGTGTCTCTTGCGCCGTTCCAGGATGGTGCGTTGCATTGAGCGGCATCAGCAGCGCTCACATTCTGCCGCATGCTGAAATCGCACGCGACGCCGACGGCAGTGGTTCGGGCTCCGGCCCAGGCTCCACGCCGATGGCCTACTCCATCGTGGCTCTCCGGCATGTTTTGACGGCTGAGCGATTTGAGTCGCGATGGCTACGTTAGGCTTCGCACTCAAGCCTTAACGGGCCTTTTAATGGGCTTGACCCCTTTGAGGTCCAATGTGTGTTTCTTTTTAAAATAATGTAATGGTCAACATGGGCGTTATGAATGTGATTTAAGGCGCACTACTGGGTTTAGAAATTTGGTTTCCGGGTCATTTGTTAAGAGTTACGTCTCCCCGAGTTATTTGTTTTATACGGGTTGTTCGGGATTTATGATCCCCCGTGTTGTAATTTACCGTTTTATTATATTAGAATTAAGTATGAACATGAGGACGGATGGCGACCCCCCGGACAATGTGGTGGAGGTTCGGTGACTTTGAGGCCATTCGAATGACGAAGGACGTTTGACGACTTCAAGACCCATGCGACGATCCAAAGTCTTTTGGAGACGCATGTAATAGGGATAGACTAAAAATAACTGCTTGTGATGTCTTGTAGTTTACTTTATTATGGTTAATTTACTACCTACGTGTGTGCTGGTTTTCGAAATGATATGCATGTTTTATGTGCTCTTATGTGAGATGGCTTATTCTCCCGTTTGATAAATACTAAGTGGGTAAAGGAATTGGATCCCTGTCTTCTATCATGCTTGAGATGTCTAGCACTGGGGAATTTTGCAATTTGTTCTGAGTAAGTTGACATCGTATATCCCGCCCTAGTGTTAGCGTCTCGGGCGCGTCTTGGGCGCAGCTCGTTTTAGCAGTCTGTCCCCCACGAAGTGTATGGCAACAAGGGGCGGTACATTCTGTGCGATTTGAGCATAAGTTGATAGATCACACTTAGGCAGTTAAACCCAATAGGCAAGGTTAGCCGTGAGGGTCAATGACTAAGACAAAAATAGTTGAAACTCTTATTGTATAAGTTCGTATTTGACGTAACATCAATAAAATTAGATGAGCCAAATATTTTGTTAAAGGTTGAGGCGTGTCTAGTCAAGTCGGGGACATCAACTCCACTATGAAACTTTCATCGCGGTTTTTGAAATTCTTCTCGGGAGGATAGTTTCCGAGAAAAATAGTGGGAATCAAGCGAAACGAGAAGTCCTTGTTTGCGCTTGATGAATGATAAGATAAGCCTAATTAGATCTTTATTTTCCGGAGCTTTATGTTTCTTTCTATTTACTGCAATGACGAACATTATTACCATGCTGCTTGAGAGAAACTGTTTGGTGGGACCAAACTACATGGACTGGCTCTGTCACCTGAGGATAGTCCTAGGTATGGAGTCGCTAACTTATGTCCTCGATTCCCCCGTACCACAAGTCCCAGGGGCTGATGCGAGTGATGAGGATCGGGCTGCGTATGCCAAGTGGCAGATAGAAGAGCGAAAGGTCAATGTATATATACTTCCTTCCATGAGCTATGAGTTACAGTGCACTCACTCGGAAATTGAAATGGGCGCCATTTTGCTTCATTTAAAAGAGCTTTCTGGCGAACATTCTAGGAGTGCTCGCTATTCCCTGAGAGAGCAACTATTTCATTGCAAAATGGCTGAGGGTAGTGCTGTCGGAAAGCACGTGCTCAAGATGATCGATTGGATAGTATGACTCGAGGCACTGGACTTTATCATGAATAATGAGCTCTAGAACGATCTCATACTTCGGCCGCTCCCACTTTCCTTCAATTCGTTCATTGTTAAATTTAATCTGAACAAGGTCGAGATGACATTGACTGGGTTGATGAACAGTTATCGGTGGCGCAGACTCAGATGAAGAAGGTGAAAGGAAATGAAGTTGTTCTTGTCGTGAATTCTAAAGCTCGAGGGTCGAGTAGTAAGAAAAGTCGGACGAGCCCGCTAAGCCCAAATGACGAATTTCGAAAGGCAAGGCCAAGAAGAATGTGTTAAAGGTTCCAAGCCGACGAACAAGTGCCTTCACTGCAATGAGCTTGACCCGATTGCCCGAAGCTAGCCACCTCATGTAAAGAACTTTATGTTTTAGAAATTGTTCTATGACTGTATAATCCGCTTTGTGGATCTTAGATTCGGGATCTAGTGGTCACATCTGTGTTTCGAACCAGGGTCTGGAACGAAGTAGGAACCTGGCGGACCGAGAGATCATGATCAATGTAGGAAGCGAACATAGTATGCCGGCGACCCACAATGGATCAAGAACTCTAGACATAGTTTACTGCTTTTCGAATGTTAGTTTTGCCCAAGCGGCTTAAGAATATTGTTTCTATTCCCGTTTTGAGCGAAACCTGTTACGAGTTTCGTGTTAGTAATGATATATGCAATATTTATTTTGGAAATAATTGCATCGGAACGGGAAGTTTACTAAATGGATTGTATTATCTAAATGTCGAAGATAAAAAAAACTGTGAATGCAGTCACCAACAAATGAAAATTGGAGTTGAACTCGAGACTGCTGTGGCATCTTCGACTCGGTCACACTGGAGAATAGAAGATTCTTGAGTTGGAGAAAATCGGCATTATAAAGCCGCTTGGGTCTGATCCCTATTCGACTTATGAATCTTGTATCCTTGGAAAGATGACCAGTTGCCCTTCACAAGGACTTTCAAGAGAGCCACATAACTTCTAGGTTTCATCCACACGGATGTTTGCTGACCGTTCGGGGTAGCGACTCGCGGTAACTTCCATTATTTCGTTACCTTCACTGATGATCACTCTCGCTTCAGCAAGGTGTATCTCATGAAGCACAAGTCTGATACTTTTGAATGGTTAGTACAAGGCTTTGGTGGAAAATCAGACTGAAAAGAGCATTAAACCCGTTCGATGAGATAGAGGCGGTGAGTACATGAGCCTCGAGTTTGACGAGTTCTTGAAATAGAACGGCATCATTCACAGATGACACCACCCGAAACACCGCAGTTGAACGGTGTGTTCGAACGCAGAAATCGAACTCTGCTGGATAGGGTTCGATCTATGCTGAGCTATACAGACCTGCACATATCGTTGTGGGGTCATGCCATGTTGACAGCGGCACACATAGATGTCCTAAAAAGTCTGTCGATCGTATTTCGTATCAGATGTGAACAGAATGAAAACCAAGCTTGAATCGCATTAGAATTTGGGGTTGCCCCGCATTCGTGAAAAACTCAAGATAAATAAACTGGAATAGAAGGCTATGAAAAGACGTTTTGTCGGGTATCGTTAGGACTCCATGGGATACCAGTTTTACTTCCACGATGATCAGAGAATCGATGTAGCCCTTCAGGCTCACTTTCTCAAAGAAGAGTTCGTTCGAGAAGGTGGAGCGGGTCGCGAAGTAACTCTTGGAGAGTCGTCAGAAGCGCTTTCGCAGTCTGAGACGCATCCTGAGTTGCGCAAGTCGAGTAGAGTATCTCGCACAGCCTGAGAGATATGTGATGGTCCAAGATCGAGCACGAGGTTGCTGTGATGGAAGGGAACATCGGAGACGATGCCACTACCTATGACCATGCAATCAGGGATAAAGATTCGAAAAAATGGCTTATAGCTATGCAAGCCGAAATGGATTCTATGCACGAAAACAAAGTCTGGACTCTGGTAGACCTCCAAGATTGTTTTAGACCTATTGGGTGTAAATGATCTATAAGAGAAAGATTGGATCTAACGGATTGGTTGACATATACAAAGTCAGGCTTGTGGCAAAAGCGTACAGTCCAAAGAAGGCATTGACTATGAGGAGACCTTTTCATATTTCGCTATGATGAAGTCCATTCGAGCATTGCTTGTGATAGCTGCGCACTACGACTATGAGATCTGGCAGATGGATGTGAAAATTGCGTTCCTAAATGGATACCCCAAGGAGGAAATATATATGGAGCAGCCCAAGCGTTTATAAGCGTGACTCGTCCCAACCCGACAGGGGAGAATTCAAGAATTCGGTAACCACCTAGCGAATCCCGTGGTACCGAATAGATCGCGTGTTGAGTACAATTTTCGTATTTTAAGAACCGATTATATATCGTCGTACTACGTATAGACCCTTCACGACTGTCAATGCCCAACAGTTGCACTTTATTGTCAAGACCGTATGTGGTCGCTGTCGCATGTTCTTCCTCGAACAAGGAGGGCTTAGCAAACTAGTGACAAGTCAGGACCACAAAGACAACTCTGTCAATGATCCTTCTGTCTAAGGTCCGCATATACTGCTATAGTCAATGGATCAGTCATTGACGCTCAGTGAGTAATTAGCCATGTGATTGTCGATTATGAGTCGTGTCCAAATACAAGTTAGTGCCCGATTCAACTTATAAAAACGTTACGTCCTCCCATTTCCCAAGTGAGTGGTTGGCACAACCAATTAGGAGTCATCAATAAATAATTCATGATCGACATTCGATCACCCTACTGAAGTTAAGACTTATGGACAAATTTAATATCCGAGTATAATAGCTCACCAGTGCCCCCTTTCTCATCCATGAGAATCGGTGACTAAACTCGCTAATTTGGGTTTTATTTATGTACCGTCTTAACGGATGCCAAGCAAGAACTATTGGTAAATAAATAATATGTCTATGAAGGAATACATTGTCAAATCAAATAAACTTTTTTCCATAAATTAATATTCTTATACAATTTTCAAATATTATAATGTGAATAACACGTTTATGTCTATACCATATTCATGTGAGATATTTCGGGAAGGGAGTTGAGCGCACGCTGCATTCATGCATATTTTTCACCTACTGGGCAATCACTCAGTTTTTATGTGTTGTAGGTACGATCGAGTCGGACGACGAGATACGTCGCAACTGAGGCGGGCTAATGGTGGTGTCTCCAAGAACTTTTGAGGGGGGGGGGGGGGGTGTACATGGATGATGACCTGTGAAATAGTGTTATCTGTTTTAATTTTGGGCTAAAATCTTTGTATTATGTTGAATCTGTAAACTGACTTTTGACGTATGATATTTTATGTGGAGAATTTTTTGTAAAAGAGTTTTCCGAGGGTTTCGTTGACACATCCGCCATTATTCTTAATTAGAAGTGAGAGTCGTCACAGCAGCGATGGAGGAGAGGATAGGGTTAAGATGTGGTTTAGGGAAACGAAGGCAGAGCAGCTTAAAGGGGTTTCATAGTTGAAGGGCTTGATCTCAAACCAAAGGACTGATGAGTGTGATGACTCGATACGTATGATTGAAGACGACTTTGAGAATTCTTTTCTCAAGCAATAGCTTTCCATTAAATATAACAAAAGATTACAACCGGGCTAAAAAACCCACAGAGCCCTCGACACATTGTAATTGTCAGTAGGGGAAACACCTCCCAAACAGGATAAAGACACACCCAAAAAAAGGAGACGACGCTTCAACACAGGAAAAAAAATACCGAAAGAAAAACAGTCTTAAATTACAATAGGAAGAACTAAAGAACCTACAATAGATTGAGAAACACCGTATCACTGGCTACTCATATTTGAAGTACTCTTCGCTTTCTTCTGTCTTCACTTTTCGTCTTCTTCATCGGACAGAATGTAATACCCGTAAAACTTTAATACGGGATTTTGCTGTAATTATCTGTAGTTTCAGATTAGAAAATTTATTAATAAAATTTAAATTATGCACGGGAATATAAATTTTAATAATTTTAGATTTAATTCGAAATTAACACAACAATATCAAATAATATAACTTTTGGGACAAGCTAATTGGGGCTATATTTGAAAATTCGACACAGGCTCAAGTTTGATTA
Organism: Craterostigma plantagineum; assembly: GCA_027422505.1. Lineage (NCBI taxonomy): Eukaryota > Viridiplantae > Streptophyta > Magnoliopsida > Lamiales > Linderniaceae > Craterostigma > Craterostigma plantagineum. Next base: position 2,716,152 of record JAPQWV010000055.1, read on the forward strand.
ATACAACTAAGAATGAGATTACTTCACTCCAAAGGAAAAACGCAACATGTCTTATCGATCACTAATTCCTAAGCATTCATATTTATCTAATGGGAATATAAGTAATAGAAGGGAGGAATATTTGGAAGTAGTTAACGAAAGAAAAACCTTAGCAAGACAAGAAGACGTAGCAAAGCTCACCAAAAGCTTCATCGATTAGAAAACCTTGTTTTCCAAGTAAGGTATGTATAACTCTTCGTGCTTAGGTGCTTTCAATATGTATATGTTTTTGTGTGTTATATATAAGAAGTTATCGATTATAAATATAGTTTAGAATCTAGTTTATGAAAATTTTTGGTAGAAAACCCTAACTATTTAAGATTCGAATTATGCCTGGTAGATTTAGTTCTTGAAAACTTTGATTTCTTGGGGAGTAAAGTGAAGAATTATGAGTTAGTTGCTGGAGTTAGTGTAGTTTGGAGAATGATATTAATGGTACGATTTAGGGTTTCCGGGAAAATCATGAATGTTAGAAAAACTCGAGATTGTATGATGATATCGATACTTACTTTACAATGAATTCTCGACATTTATTAGACCTCGAGAGGTAATAGATATCGACATAAACAATGATCTCGACAAGTAAGACCTCGACAAAGTCCAGATAGATTTCAAGATGGTACTAGGAAGATTTCGATATATATAATAACATGATGTCGAGGATGTGTTAATAATAGGAAGATCTCGACATTGCTTTCCAAGAAAAGATCTCGATACATGAGTTATGCTAAGCATAGAAGATGTCGAGACTAGCATAGAAAGTCGAGAGGTATATATAGAAAGATGTTGATCGATTTCGAAATAGATAAATAGGATAGATGTCGAGATATGTATAATAGAAAGAACTCGAGATTTGATAGTTTTTCACATGAAAAGATCTCGAGATGATAGGTCTCGACATTTATAAAACTTGATATGACCCTGACATTTGTTTTCCAAAGATCTCGGCAAGCTTATAGATCTCGACATTTGTTTTTCAACAAAGGAGCTCGACATTTGTATTTCGACATTTGTATGATGTCGGCATTGCTTAAGGATATCGATATAGAATTTCGACATTTTAAATTATACTATGATCTCGATACTGGCTTTTTCAACTAAAGAACTCGACATTGGTAAGATGTCGACATTAGTGAGATGTCGATAGGAAGATCTCGACATTGGCAGGATGTCGAGATATGTTGATGCTCGACATTGTATAAAGATTTCGACATAACATAAATAATTTCGACACTTAAAATAATTTTGGCATTTTAAAAGTTCTTAATAAATTTCCGATATTTTAGGGTTTATTTATTTTTAGGAACTTCATTATTTTTAGGTTTTCACAAATTTTAGGGTTTTGATAATTTTAGCATTTTCGAAATTTATATGACTTAGTAGATATATTAATATGAAAATATTTATTATATTCAGAGGATCAATATATAGGGATTACGCCAGACCTTCTATTTGGCTGTAGCGGGAGGACAGGTAGGTGGATCATCCATCTACAATGCATAAACACATATCTGATTTATGTGCTTTATGTGATTCGATGATTTCTGTGACTTACGTGATTAACATGATTTATATATGTTTTATGTGAAACCATGTTTTTATGTACCATCATATATATGCATGGCACGTGCATACCACGTGAGGGCGAGAGATGGTTTCCACCGTATTGAGACGGTGATGATTCGAGGTATTGTTAAGTGGGGTAGATATATATATTGAGACTATTGTGACGACTTGTTAGGCTCACAGATTACCTGGCCGAGACAGATGTGATCGATCTGTCTACTCGGATATGGTCGGTTCGAGGTGCAAAACGCCAGATGATTATATATATATATATATATATATATGGATACGGGCGTCATTGCCCATGATTTATTGTGGAAGAGACGACCTGGTAGGTGGCCATTGACGTGATCGATCAGTGCACTACCGGCGTAGCTTACCACTGATTACGGATGGAATCACGTGACCACCCATGATATTTATTGCGCGCGTGAGCCTAACCATGGGCCCCATATTGTGATGTGTGATAGGAATGTGGGAAAAGAAAGAGTGTGCATGGCATGTGAGATATTGGGATTGGGATTGAGTGCACACTTGCATACATGCATTTTATTTACCTACTGGGCAAATTGCTCAGTGTTAACGTGTTGTAGGTACTGAGTCTGATGCCGATACGCGTCAAGACTGAGGCGGCTGGTGGCGGTGCTCCACGGACTTTTGAGGGCGGGGCGGTACATGGATGCGACCTGGAGCAGCGTTAGGGGTTTTGCTATTTTGTTATTTTGGGGCTACGGTCTTTGTATAGACTGACTATGTGGACGACATTTTGTCGTAATGTATATTATTTTAGGAAAAAGTTCTAATTAGACGGGCCTTCCGTGGCTTACGCTGCGGAAATCCGCCACTAATCCTAGTTAGAGAAGTCGGGTCGCCACACAGAACCTTCAGCAAGTAGAGGAACAACTACTACAGTAGGTGACTAGACTTCCAACCTGAGAGACTCAAGAACCACGAAGCAAGGACATGCCAACACAAAAAGAAGAAAACAAGCACATACTACAGTACTAACATGGAACCAGCCACGCAATCTTGAGATGTCAACCAATCAATGGACAAGGGGAAACGAGTATAAAAACAAATCAAGCAACACATAAACACAACATACAAACAAACAAACAAACCGTTGAAAATGAACGAGAAAAGGATAAACACACAGACAACAAAATTAAATTCTAAAATAGCATTGCTCCCCATCCAAGAACCTCCATAAATGAAACAAGCAATTTAAATGGTCTTTGGGTAATCTTCACAAATGATTCATGCGACAAATTCCCCAATAATTGATAATACATCGTTGTTTCATACCGTCCGAGCATTACAATAAATGAAGCAACCGGTTAACTTGCGCTCTACCTCATGTCATTTATGAAGTTCTTCCGATATTTTAATCCTTGTTCAAGAGTGAAACTCTAATCATGTGGTCACTCATAATTTACAAATTTGGCCCAAATAAATCAATTGCACGCCCATCTCTTCAAAAAACCGCAATTTGATGAGATTGAACGGTTAAACTAGTTTGTACCAAAACTGAGCGATAAATTTACGGAATTTGCTTTTGTCAGCATTCATTTATACAAGGTCGCTTTAGCTTCTCCTTCTTTCTCTTGTTAATGGCCGTCTCGGGCTATTGACAATATAGATTCATGGGACCTTTTGTCTTGCCTTTCCCAAAGAACAATGAGATGGGATTAGAATATAAACATCACCTCGTTATGTTTCACACTATAAAAGATCACTGGGCCACCCCCAAACTTGGGCTGCCCAATGAGTTACCAGCAAAACCCTGCAATCGTTGTCTTCACGCAAAATACGCCATGCCCAATATGTTTGTATGTGCTCCCCGCCACATGGCGGACTTGGTATGGTGGATATTCAAATTTCCGTCACGCCATGGTGGATTTTTAATAACATTGTATTATTTTGTCGAGGACATTGATGACATATGTTCTAGTTTAGTAGTATGTTGGGAGTTTTAATCTAGACTGTATCTGTTTCATAAGTTTCTTAGTCAACATTTTAAATTTTTCTTTTGGAGTTTCGTGTTGTGTGAGTCTTATTCCAATAACGTAGAGCGAGAATTTCACGTCTCCCATATAGGATTTTTGTCTCCTTTTAAAGAGTGTACTGTTCTCTTTAAAGTGTGTATGTCCCTACTAGTTTGTGAGCATATGGAAATATAGGATATTTGGGCTGTTTACTTTTTTTTATGACAGTCTATGGTTTTGAAAAATATTACATTGAGTACTACTTTCTACTAAAGACGTAAAAAACACTTGCTTAAAATCAATAACACGGTTAGATCTTATTTGATATTGAACCATGTTTGCAAAAATATCCGAAAATTGAATTCCAATCTAATATTCGGTTTTCATATTCTAAAAAAAATAGATTTTAAAAATCAGATTGGATATGTGATCCCCTTTATTTTAAAATAAATTGGATCAAACTCAGAGTGGAGTAAAATCTCACTCCTTTATAGATCGGAACTCTGTAACCTAAAGACTTGCTCAATCAGACATGATAGATGGATTAGGTGTGTGTTGCCTTGATTTGAGGTGAACTCCTTTACCTCTTCTTCCAGACCAGACCAGACCAGGCCAGAGAAGCTGGAAGTCGAGTTATTGATGAAGGAGAATCTAATGTCTTATTAAACTTGATACCGCTGGTACAACTTTATCTGCTAATTGAAATCGTAGGTCCAGTAGAATACTTGACTTGTAAGGATAGCATAGCAAACCGAAAACAGATGATGGAATCTCTCCTACTCCATTCGCACTTAACCTACGATGGACCACTAGACGACAGTAAAAACTAGACGTATTGGTTACCGAATGAATAGACATTCTCAAGTCACAAGGAATCTGGTCTTCAGGGATTTGGGAGAGACATACTATCGCTTCGTCGTATGTCTCTCCCTCCGTTATGCTTAAACCCTCCCCCCCTCCCCCAAGAACCAGGTTTTCTTGGGGGGTTCCCACACGCGCTTCCATTTACCAGCACCCAGGCATGAGTACGAGAGAGGAAGGCACCAGTGGACTCTTAACATCGGACATTAAAAGTCCGTAGACCTGAGGCTCCAATTGGGTGCTGGATAACCTATCATGGCTTATTTGTCGACGACCTATCGTGTGCCGATATCTTGCTTGGAAGCGGAGGTCATGACCTGTGATACGAATCGAATCAAGGGATTGACTCGTTTCATGGACACTGACTCACGGGTCGTACGGCCGAACATGGCTCATTACTCAAGGAGTGTCAATGACCGACGACAACACTATAATAGTGTACGTCAACCTTAGACCGAAAGGGGCTTTGACGGGGTTGACTTCGAAGTCTCGTCTGTCACTGGTTCCCCTCGACCTGATTTGTTGTTGCATGGGTCAGCGGGCCAGATGCGGTCTTGATGATGATTTGTGATTGCCGGGCTTAGACCGCTGAGTACGGATTCACAGTCTCGCAAGTAATCAAGATAAGTGTCCTATGAGGACGGCGATGGTAAATTACGAAATCCTTGGCCAAGGTATTGAACTAACTCATGTGAGACATGGAGGGTAGTTTGGTAATTTGCCTCGTCTCCGTTTTATCGTAGAATCAAGTTTAGTGAGTTTGACATAGACCATGGCTCTCACTTGATTGGGACACAGTTGAAGGGTTTATACGTAGCACTGTTATCTATAGTGAGGTTCTGTGATAAAGACTAGGTCGAAATTCGCACTCGAATCGGGTTACGATCCGGTACTGCGGGATTGGCTAGGTAACTACCGGACTCTTGGATTCCTCCCTTGCCGATTGATACGAACCTAGAGAGTCGGGCTTAAAAAGGATCATCAACGTGTACTGATAAGAAGAGATAGTGTTTTGGGCCTTAATGGGCCTTGGGACGTTGGGCCACGCCATAATGGGCCTCGAGCCATTTATTGGATCAAAGTTGGACTTCTTATCAAACTAACTTTAAGACTTGGGCTTGGCCAAGTGCTCAATGAGCTTGAGGATAAAATTGGATTTCACCTTAAGCTAATTTCAAAATATGCCTTTTAGGGTATTTTCGGAATATGCATATTTGATATAAATAAATATGGAATAAAATATTTGGAATATTATGTATTTAAATTTCGAAAATAATTTAGGATTAAATTCGAATTCCATACCATGTTTAAATATACTTAGTTTGACTTGGTATTTAAGTTAGTTTTCTAATAATAGTAAGTTTCCTTAAGTTTGGATTTGGAATTCAAAAGAGAGTAAGATTTGGCACAAATCTCTCACACTTTAAGGACTAGGATATCGAAATCTAAGCCTTTAAATAGGCTAAGAATTTCGTGCTCCAAAGGTAGAGAAAAAAGAGGTGATTTTCGAAATCAACTAAAGGCACAAAACACATACCGAACGCACACATGTTTCTCCCACGCAACGGCTCAGTTCTATCTAGCCATCTTCAGAGAACTGATTCCGTGGTACACTGCGAGGTCGGCGTGACGATCTAGTTCCATCCACCACCATCGACGAAGTCTTGAAGAAAAGGACGAGAAGCTGCCACTCGCGTCAACTGGTAATTATCTACGGGTTTGACCAGCCCTATTGCATGTCTATGTGTTACTATTCTGATCCGAGCTACGAGGGCAATGGGGGAACCCCAAAAATTTTTGTTATGCACCGTTCCCAGGGATGTGGCGTCTCCGGGAGACACCAGGTAACCCAACAGGAAGCCCGCAGCGATTTGAAGGGTTTCATACCTTGCAATCGGGCGACCTTAAGATGAGCTGCAATCGGGCGACTCCAAGGGACAATGGACACGGTGAAACCCTCATGGCATGTGATGAATCGGGCGAGTCCATGCATACACAAATTGGGCGATACTAGTTGCCATGCAAGCTTCATGGATCGGGCGAAACCAAGTAAGGGACTCGACAAATCGGGCGAAGGCATGGAGAATAGAAATTGAATTGGGCAATTTGCAAGCTCCCATGAATGATGAATCGGACGATTTGGAGATCATGCAATCGGGCGAATCCAATCTTAATAATAATCAACTTTTGTCGAGATGTATATATTTAGGTTATAATTAAATACTAACATAACTTAGAGTAGAAATCAAATGACTAAGAGGCTTAGCAAATTAGTGTAGTCGAAATTGATTTTCTTGACATAAGTCCTCTTAAGTTAAATAATGTGCTAATATATCAATATTTCTATCTTAAGGGTCGAACAGGTAAGGAATTCTCGAGCCAGTAGGTACACGTAGGTCGGACGACAAGTAAGTGGAAATTCAACTACAACACATAACATGTTTGTACGTGCCTAACTTATGTGATTGCGTGATTTAGTGCCAATGAGCTTATATGAATTTATATGACGTGGTTTATGATTACGATAAGCATTATGGCATTAATGCTCTAGGCATTTCACGAGCATGCACGAAGCACTCGGGGGTTTACTTAGTTGAGCGTGCATGTCGTAAAAAGCGAATGATAATTGCCATGGTGGGCAATTGGTATCGAGTTGTAAGTTAAGTTAGGAGAGGCTTCTAGGGCACCGTGACGACGTTGATGCGCCGTCGGCGACGTCGATGCGTCGCTAGTTATACAAACGACGCTGATGCATCAAAGGATTACCATGGTTGGGTTGATGCCCTCATGGTTGGGTTTATGCCCTTATATCCTTGTTAGCATGACTAGGTTGATGCCCTCATGCTTGTGGTTGATGCCCATAGTTGGATTAGAGCTCCATACGGTGTACGCCTAGCAAGTCTGCCGAGGGCCCTGAGAGATAAAAGATATGAGATCGAGTTTGGCCTGTGAGGCTTAAGATGCACTAGCATGGATTGCCTTTGCAGGGGATTTATCACATGCATATCATCCATAATTTCTATTTACTGAGAATATTGCTCATCCCTTACGTTATGTGTTGTAGGTACTCGCGACCACGGTACGTGGTCGCTTAGGTGGCAGGAAAACCTTTTGAAGCTTCCAAGCATCTTTTTGGGGTGGTGTGTGCATGGATGAGGACCTGTGAGGCTGCGCATAGATTCTTTTGTAGTGCATGTATTCGCTTCCATGTACTTAGAATTTGAATTATTCTTTTGACATGTAAAGAACGATTTCCATTACATAAATGGAAAAATTTCTTCTGCATTTTCGCATGACTTTTAAGTTAATACATCGTTAGGCGCATAAGACAACGTTACAATAAGTAGCGAGGACTAGGGTCCTGACAAAATTGTAGAGAAAAATGTGAAATGAAATTGTAAAATCAAATGGTAAATTGATGATCTTAGGTGATAGGTACCTATCTGTATTTTTATTCAAATGGGTACCTAGCTTAAAAGATTTCTGACAAGGAGCTGATGTGGCTTTTTAGTTTTCTATTAGGTATTTATGTGTAGATATCAGTTTATTTTTTATTGGGCCTTATCATTCTTTATCCTATTGGGCTATGTTTTGTGCAAGTAATACCGAGAAGCTTGGACCAAATCGGAAACAACCGATTAACATTTAGGGGGTGTTTGTTTCCGGTGATCCAAGATCACGGTGATATACACACCACCGTGATGTGAGTATCACAGTGACGTGGATCAATGTGATATGTCATCACTGTGTTTGTTTTGGGGTGATATTTCATTTTGCATAGCATGGTGATATTATAATATTGTGCTTGTTTAATCACGGTGATGTGCTGGGTGATGTTGTGTAAATGTCATATTTAACCCTCTTTAAATATAAACTATTATTTTATAAGTTTCTAATATATAACTTTGTAAATGCATGTCCTATGTAGCAAAAATATAATTATGCAACCTTTTCCCATATATGCTTGTAAAACATTCAATAAAAGGTTCAAAATCGTTAAAAATGCAAGTCTTCATATTAATATAAGAAAGTTATGTTCGCAAAAAAAATCACGAACTCTAACACATAATAAGTCTAAAAAAGTACTACGCAAAACTACGACTCACAATGTTAGCAATAAAATATCCTCAACTAATCAAACGAGGGCATGTAGGGATGTCAACGGGGCGGGGCGGGGGCGGGGATTAGGTCCCCATCCCCGTCCCCGCGTCGACGGGGAATCCCCATCCCCGTCCCCGCGAACTAAACGGGGAAAAAATCGTCCCCATCCCCGTCCCCGCCTTGTCCCCGTCCCCGCGGGGATTCCCCATCCCCGCGATTTTATTTTAAAATTTTTATGTTTTTTATTATAATCTAAATTTTATATATTATTTAAATTATATTATAAATTATATTTATATTATAATAATAAAAAATGGGAAGAAAATATTGTTTTAAACCATAACAATATAAACTATGTATAAAAAATACTTTTTAGATATTAATTTAAGATATAAAACATTTTATTTAAATAATATTATTGACGGGGAATGGGGCGGGGATCCCCGTGGGGCGGGGACTATGATCCCCGTCCCCGCCCCGTCCCCGCCTACGGGGACAAAAAATTCCCCATCCCCGCCCCGCGGGGATTAAAATTCGGGGATTCCCCGCCCCGTTCGGGGCGGATCCCCGCGGGGACGGGGAATCCCCGCCCCATTGACAAGCCTAAGGGCATGTAACCATATGGTGAGTCATTATGAAGCTCCTTCATCCCTAGCTTATTTCTCACCTCCTCCGGCATGATAAAAAAAACATCTCAACTTTGGTGTTGTCCTTCAAGAAGATTGATGTAGCAGTGATCTTATCATCTAAACAAGTAGGTCCCATAAATGTCTACACACATACACGCCTAATATGAGTAAGCAACATTGAGCTTTAAAAAATTTGAGGAATCGATTATAAGCTAACAAGAACAAAAAAAAAATTATACTAGGTCTGGAAGACAATAAGCTGTTGATTATGAAAATGAACAAAAAGGCAAATAAAAATTGAATTAGCACTAAAGGCTTCTCATAATTGTTGACTAGGAAAAGGAACAAAAAGGCAATTAAAAACTGAAACAGCACTCAACGCTTACCCACAATTCAACTTTGATTGGATTGATGAAAGGAGAATGAAAAAGATGGTGTGAGTGTAATTCAGATTCTAATTAGAAAAGATGATAAAATAAGATTGAGAATATTTTATTTTTTCAAAGATACGCATAAGCATATACGATGGGATTTTATATGGGTTATCGAAGAATTATTGTTCGATATTATTGTTTTGACTTAGGGTAATGAAAGGAAATAAAATTAAGGGATAATTTTGTCCGAAAAAAATCAGAAATATCCCCCCATCACGGTGATGAAGGATCACTGAGGTTTTTTGGGGTGATCCGTAATGCGAAATATCACCCGTTTTCATCACCTAGGTGATCTTTGATTACGGTGATGACTCATCACCTAGATCAAACAAACGCAGTGATAGAGAGCAATAGCGAGGATTACGGTGATATTTTGGAGGATCAGCTCAAAACAAACACCCCTTAAAAGCATTCATAAGTTGTATTTTATTTATGTACAATATTATAAATTGGTTTTGTCGCATCATGGCTGACCAGCTGTCGCTTGACTCAGGTTTATTAACAAAGCATCTTATTTATATGAAGATTCGGAAAACCTTATGCAAGAAACAGACACGTCCTATCATATTCATCAACTTTTTTATGCTTGGAGCCGTTATTACATTAGGTTCAATGACTCCGTCACTTTTGTTAAGATATTTATGTTGCTTCATATTGTATATTAGCGAAACTGAACACGGTTTGTGCGTCAGTCTTTCACGCTTTGTTGGGGCATTTTGTCAATTACTGTAGTAAACTTTCTTATTATGATTCATAGTCCTTTATTTACTTTACAACTAAATAAGATTTTTTAAATTTCGTGCGAGAGCGTAAAGGGAAATATGTCGAACAATAAAAATTTAAGAAAAGGTACATGTAGAAATATACGTTTGGTCACAATATCGCATCTAGTACATGGAATAGGGCGCGATGTACAGAGCCTATTATTATTATTATTATTATTATTATTATTATTATTATTATTATTATTATTATTATTATTATAATATATTTAGCTCGAACTTAAACCCAGTTCGAGCTCAGCTTCATTCTAGCCGGAGGCCCGGAACAACTCAGACTTTCACCCATAGACTAATACAACGTATTTAGTTCTACGTGATACATATACCAATATGTATTTAAAAGAAAATATGCATCAATTAAAATACACGTAACGAAATGGCTCGAAAAATCAAGTGATCAAAATCTTAGCAAGAATATTCCATCATCAAAGAATTAGTATCCATTTATATAGAATCACTAGACTTCGATTGTAGATAAATAACTTATCAACTTCATTAATTTAGAAATAATTAAAGGTATATTCTTGTATTCTTACAAGTTACAACACACAATCATAAAACGTTAAAAGGGGACTCTGGCCATGCTATCATATGACGCCAAGATATACAAAGAATTAAAATAAATTAAATTTGTTGAATAATGAGCATTTATTATACTCTTTTCCTCTATATAAAGGTGTTGTGTTGATGAGAGAGAGAGAGAGAGAGAGAGAGAGAGAGAGAGAGAGAGAGAGAGAGAGAGAGAGAGAGAGAGAGAGAGAGAGAGAGAGAGAGTAGAAGAGAGCTAAGTAAAAAACAAGTAAAATTAAAGAAAAAGAAGAGTGAGTGCCCTCATTTTCATGTATTTGGATGATCCCATGCACCCAATCGCGGGAATCTCTTGGGAAGTCATTTCTGTCTCTTTGTTCCTTTGCCTCTCTCGCCTTCAATACTCTCTCTTCGAATTACCCATTGCTCTCATTTCTTAACTCGCTCTCATTTCTTACAAATATCATATATTTCTACAAAAAACATAACTTAATATATATATATACACACACAAGAAGAAGAAGCTCCGATGAATATGCCTTCTCTCCTTCAACCATCCACCATTTTCCACGGTGGTTTTACATCTGTGTTTCCTCGTTCTTTAGGCGGTGGTGGTAAGATCATAAGTAGGACAACATGAACATCTATGCCATAATACTGAAAATTCTTCTCTTTTTTTTTTTCTGTTTTTATAATCTTGTCGAGTTTGCTGTTTGTGGATTTTCTTGAAATGGATAAAAAGAGTGAAGACAGCCTTTTTTGTTTTGACGATTGGCTTGAAGCGTAGAGAGGAAAGAGTACATTAGCAAGGCAGTCCATGGCACTTTCTTTTAACTTTTTGTAAAATGGAGTGATCTTTTGTTTTTTGTTTTCTTTCTTATACTTAACTACACGAGTATTGTGATGAAAGCATTGCATCAATTATTATTTCTTATAAATTGCAGGTTTGTTCCAATTTTTGTCGTCATTACCCATTCCCTCTAGCTCTTCATCAGTCTCTTGCTTCGCCATATCAAGACCTCGTACACATGGTAATTAATTAACGGTTTGCCGCCCGTCATGAATATTATCAGGAAATTCCTTTTGATGCAGACTATATGGATGTGATTCATCATAATGGTTTGCCGCCCGTCAAAAATTGGCAAGATTTAGTGGAGGGTGACACCGAAAATGATGTGCATAAGGTGGAAATAACATTATTCTTTGAATAACTAATAATAACAGTTGAAAGAAAGGTTATTTTCTAATTTGTTTATACATTTGAAATTAAAAAAGGCGGTGGTCTTATCAAGACTAGTGGACACTATTCGGTCAATGTTGAAATCTATAGACGATGGTGAGATTAGTTTGTCACCGTACGATACGGCATGGGTTGCACTCATTGAAGATATCAACGGCGGTGGTGGCCCACAATTCCTTTCGAGCCTCGAATGGATTTCGAAGAACCAACTCGAAGATGGCTCGTGGGGAGATTCTATTTGCTTCTCCATATACGATCGAATATTAAACACTCTTGGCTGCGTTGTTGCGTTGAAATCATGGAACTTACACCCTCGCCAAACCAACAAAGGTATGTATATGTATATGTAGCTTTTACAACTCTATCTTTATTGTTACTTGCTGGGATATTTGTTTTCGATGTATCTATATATGATTTATTTTTGGTTGTAGGGATCAAGTTCATAAAAGAAAATATGAACAAGCTAGAGGATGAGAACGAAGAGCACATGCCGATTGGATTCGAAGTGGCACTTCCATCACTTATCAAGATAGCAAAAAAGTTGGACATAGAGATCCCATATGATTCGCCGGCCTTGAAAGATATCAATGAAAAAAGAGATTTAAAGCTCAAAAGGCACGTCATCATATATTACATATATATTTGCGTGTGTGTAATAATTGTAGTGACCTTATTTATATTGTTAGAAAACCCTTATATGTGGTGTCTGTGTGTCTATAGGATACCAAGGGACATAATGCACCACGTGCCGACAACACTATTACACAGCTTAGAAGGAATGTCAGAACTCAATTGGGAAAAGCTTTTAAAGTTGCAATCTTCTGATGGATCTTTTCTTTTCTCCCCATCTTCAACTGCCTTTGCCCTACAGCAGACTAAAGATGATAATTGCTTCAAGTATCTTTCGAAGATCGTCCACAAGTTCAATGGTGGAGGTAATAATTATTATTTTTCTTGTTTTGGGTATCAAATTAATTTAACAAATTTAATATTAATATTATAATTTACTGTTGAGGAAAATAACATGACGACGATACATTTTTATGTTTTAGTTCCCAATGTGTATCCTGTGGACTTGTTTGAACGCATATGGGCAGTAGATAGGCTCCAAAGGCTTGGAATTTCTCGGTATTTTCAAACTGAAATTGAAGAATGTATTGCTTATGTTCACAGGTACTTAATTACTTATTTATATGCCTATGTATACATGCAATTAATGTAACACTGACGATGGTGGTTAAATTAATATATATTGTTTCAGGTTGTGGACCAATAAAGGAATCTGCTGGGCAAGAAACTCCGAGGTTCAAGACGTTGATGACACAGCAATGGGGTTTAGGCTCCTGAGATTGCATGGCTACGATGTTTCTCCAGGTAAATAAATAATAAATTAATTCAGTCTTACATTTTAAAAATGTCCCCACATCGTAAGTTAAAGAAGCACACAGATTAATTATATGAATGCACGAAACTCCACACGTACTATGTAGTACTAAGTACATGATTTGTACTTTGCTATGTCTGAAACCGTACTTGCGCTGTCAAAAATCATATGTATAGATGTGTTCAAACATTTTGAGAAGGGCGGAGAATTCTTCTGCTTCGCCCGGCAATCTAACCAGGCAGTCACTGGAATGTACAATCTATATAGAGCTTCCCAGCTTATGTTTCCCGGCGAAGATATATTAGCAAAAGCAAGCAAATTCTCAGCCACTTTCTTGCAAGAAAAACGAGCTAGGAATGAGCTTCTTGATAAGTGGATTATTACCAAAGATCTCCCAGGAGAGGTAATAGTAATAAATAAAGTGCCTTTGCATTTCAAAATCAAGAAACTGTTCATTTATCTCCTTTTACTTTCTTGCAAGAATATAAAAGTGGTCTTTTACTTTGATGCAACGCCCTGAAAAAGTCGTCGGCTACCTTTTGATTATTTGTTTATGTATTTTTTTTAAATGGAATCAAGTATATATCTGCTGCCACTTTAAAGCTAGACACGACTTCTTGACGAGAGGATATTTTATCCCAACTTGTAGTAATAATACTTCTACATACGACTTAAACTTCAACTAGTGGTTTGTAAGTGCTGTCCTCACCACACGCGCACATAATATATATCAAATTTGGGGTTTTTACAAAATGGATGCGCTGTAGCATAGTGTCCATGGCACTAAATACAAAGGAATCGTGTGTGCACTTCACATTTCATATTTCAGTTTACCTTTGGCGTTATGCTCGATTATGATAAGGTTTAAGATTTTTTTTTTCCTCTTATTCATTCAACTATGAATGCAATGATGTGGGTCGAGATAGTTAATCGTGTATAATTTATGGCCTTCAAATAATAAATCAATAAATAAAAATAAATGGCAGGTGGGATATGCACTTGACGTGCCATGGTATGGTAACTTACCTAGGCTCGAAGCGAGATATTATCTTGAACAATATGGAGGAGAAGTTGATGTTTGGATAGGCAAGACCTTGTACAGGTGACATTTTTAATTTAATTTTGTTATATACAGTATATGTTAAAAGAATTTTTAAAATATTAAAACGAGACAGTGGGATCATGATGTGATGTCGATGGATGATATTCAACTCTTGAATCATAAAGGGTTTAAAACAGTAGTCAAACTTTCATTCTGCAAGCGGCTGTAAAAATCACTAGAATGGAAAAAAGGAACACAGAAAGATAAATGAATTAATCTTCTACGCCTATCAGTCCAAATAAATCTAATTAGGATCAGCAGAAAGCCGCAAAAAAGTCATATTCTATTTTGTTCGTAAACGTGTATATAGATATTGTTTAGACATTAGTATTTGAATTGAAAGAACCGACATTTATGTTATTTATTTACTTACTTCTTCAGTTATCTGAAATAACATTAATTAAAGGGGAAACTATAAAAATGGGTCATTAAGTATGCTAATTTTCGACAAATGAACCAAAATAAAAAAATGGTATACTTAGTACCCATTTTTATAATTTTGCCTTAATTAAAAAATGAATTATTTGTCTTTCTTATTCGAAATTTTTTCTTGGCTTGTTAGGAATTGTAATTTTGCGTATTACATATTAACTAGAGCCGATGTGCGAGAGTTATAAGTAGTTCGATCACATGCGTATCATATTCTTTGTAAATCTAGTTTATTAAAAAGCTCACCATATTTATGAACAAAATAGCATGTAAATCCTTTGAGACTGGATTATTCGCAGGATGCCATATGTAAACAATAGTATCTACCTCGAGCTCGCAAAATTGGACTACAGCAAATGCCAAGCTTTTCATCAGATGGAGTGGAAAAGCATTCAAAAGTATGGCATATTTTATATTATAATTTATATCACGTAATTTAACATATTAAATAAAATCGCTGGTAAAATCGATAAAACATATATATATTTTTTTTTTATTTGTGATAGATGGTACAGAAATTTCGATCTTGGAGAGTTTCGATTAAGTATGGCGTGTTTATTGAGAGGATATTACTTGGCTGCCGCAAATGTATTTGAGCCAGAGAAATCTCGCCAGCGAATTGCGTGGGCAAAAACAGCGATTTTAGTGGAGACCATAGAGTCGCATTTTAAAAGAATTGGCGCCTCAAGAGAGAAGAAACGCGAATTTGTCAAAGAATTCGAACATGGAAGCATCCTTAAATACACCAACGGAGTTAGGTAATGGTTTATTTTTTACTTTTTCATTTTTGAGTTATCATTTTAAGATATGTCCCAAACTCTTCAATAGCAAGCGAAGATTTATATATTCCTCTATTATTATTAGCTCTAATCGTAGGTACAAAACAAGAATCAGCCTTGTGAGGACTTTGGTAAGAACTTTGGATCAGCTCTTTTTGGATATTCTGTTGGCATATGGCACAGACATTCATCAGAAACTCAATCATTCGGTAATAATTTACTAATTAAGCCCAACATATATCAATTCATTTATTTTCATGCATCATACATGCTGTAAATATATTATATTTCAGTGGCTAAAATGGCTAAGGACATGGGAACAAAGCGAAGGCGCTGGTGAAGGAAATGCAGAACTTTTCGTCGGAACGCTAAATCTAAGCGGTGGATATAAAGCTGAGGATTTAATATTTTTTTCTTCTCATCCAAAATATGAGCAACTCTTGACACTGACCAATAGAGTCTGCCATCGGCTTCGTTCGTTTCAAAACAACAAAAAGGTTAGTCACATTGCATTTTCATGATTTGTTATATATTTATATTAAATTATATTATGCGATCGAGAAAATTTTATCTAAATGAACCTGAGATTTTAATCATATCTAACAACAGATAGACCAGATGCAGAGTTTTCTACAATTAGTATGTTGGTACGTTGGGGAAATTAAATTTCAGTTCCACGTTTTAGGTTCCGTGAAAAAGTATATTCGATTATTTTCTACGTATATAATTTCCAAATATTCAGGTTTTCCCGTTCTGTCAATGTTGATAATGAAAGTTAAGAAATGGGGTAAAAAATTTATACCAGTTTTCGAATTTGGGTCAGTGTAGATAGTGGGAAGTATCGGCACTGAATTCATGCGTAAGAATAAATTTGAGTCACGATATGTAAAGTTAATAACTTATGCGTTATCCGAAATCGAGAGTCGAGATATATAGCGATCAAAATTTATTATTTTTGCCTTTTAACTAATTATTCTATGGGCATTTGACTTTAAGTTTTACGGGAGATTAAAGTCCTTTTTTTCTTGCTTCATCCTCACAACCATACGTATATTTTCTTCTTGTTCCATGATGTGATATCACTTCGGCCACCATAGGCTGAAGGTCTTCTTTGGGTATATTGATTTGATCTCATACCTAAAAAGAAAACTATATCCTTAGTATTATTTAATTCTTATTTTTCTTGAATATGAAAAAACAGGCTATTGATGAAGGCAATGGGTGCATAGCTGACAAGGGAGGCATAACAATTAATTGCCAAATCAATTCAGAAATGCAAGAGTTGGTGAAATTAGTGCTCACCAAAGATGATTTGGATTCTGGTATTAAGCATAGCTTTCTTACAGTAGCTAGAAGTTTCTACTATTCAGCTCATTGTCGCCCTGAGACAATGGATTCCCATGTCAACAAAGTACTCTTTGAAAGAGTACTATGATCATGACGATGATAATAGTACCTAGGTATATGCTAATAATTAATATTAGGGTACTGCATTCTATACCGGATTGGTAGATCAATTAATGTAATGCGGTCTTGAAATGTTTCTTAGCAGAATCCCAATACTACGAACTACTTATTGTTTAATCCGAATTCTATACATTTGTAATCGTAATATCAACTTGTAAAGCTTTTATTATATATCTTGAATAGCAGCACTTACAAAGTGTATATATATATATATATATATATAGAGAGAGAGAGAGAGAGAGAGAGAGAGAAATCTTACGGTGCTCACCTTATGTGAACACCTTTGATGTGGCATTGATCGGTGCCACATCAACATGCCAAATCAGCATAGGAGGTGTCAACGAAATCCACGTAAAGGGTATCAGTCAATGCTACATCACATTCTACGCGGATTTGTTATGTTTATGTGGCAGCTGCAAAATTAACGTCTCATCAAAAGTGCCTACATAAGGTGTTCATATAGTGTGAACACCATAAGATTTCTAATGGTAAAGTTTAATTTCGATGAAATTAGATGCATGTGAATTCTATGATTATGGTAAGTTTAATTTATGCTGTGAGAGGTTACCTGAATAAATTACATACGTAAGAAGCATAATTAAGATGTACTTTATTAACCCTAACTAGCATGTTTTGTTCATTGAGGAGACCCATTGGGATAGGCAAGAACTGCTCATATTATGGCGGTCATATTTATTCTTGATTTGTTAAGCGAGTAAGCTTAACCTTGTACAGAGTGTATCGTTGTTAAATTTTATTTATTAGAGTTCCAATGTGGTCATCATGTCTAGACCGATTCTTTTATTATCTAACTTTAGGTGTGTAATTATTTTAAGTGTGTGGACGTGATGATTCCTATCCAAGAGCTCCCTGAGCTCTATATAATGTTGAATTATCTTCACCTAAAAGCTCAATCTTATAAGGAATTTATTATTTTTAAATTGTACATATTATATTTACAACAATATTAAATAACGATAGTATAAATAGAATCATATACAAAGACAAGAGTATATGTATACATGACAGAGCTACATCGTCTTGATTGTGGAATTGAATCAAGTTACTAACCAGGGTGTGTTTGGTTTGTGGATTTTGATAGGTAAAAGAAAAGAAAATGGTAGGGAAAACAATTTTTGGTGTTTGGTTAGAAAGGAAAATGGAGTGGAAAAGAAAGGAAAAGAACAGAAATTTAAAATGTAACTAAAAACAAGGAATTTAGGTTTCTCTACGAAACAATGAGGAAAATGGTGGAAAACAAACCCCTTTCTCTGACCTAACATATCCTCTCTCCAAATTCTCCCAACATACGATTGATTTTTCTCTTCTAACTATGTCGCAACAAAGAGGCAAACTAAGCACGAATAGTAGAAATCTCTCCTCAAACTACTTCCTCGCAACAATCAAATTCCAAAACAGTCCAATAATCAAAATGATCGACCGGCGAAATATATGGTGCGAAAGGGTTAAAGCTCTTCTCGTTTTGGCCTAATCGAGGGTGGAGATGATCCTACGTTGCCAAGTTTTAACAATTCTGTGAGCTTGGATCAACAATCAGCACATGGTCTTGAAGATGAGGTAATTAGGTCAAAGGTTTTCGGGTTATAACTTCGAAATAAAGAGGAAGTGATGATATATCAATTATACTGTAAGGTGAAACTTGAACAGATTACTGATTATTTTATATGATTGCAACTGTTCGATGAAATGTCTCAGTGAGTTATTTTCTAAATAGTTAGCTTTGTATGATGTTCTTTCTCTATAATGATATGTTAAGCTAAAAGCATATTGGTTTAATTTCTGTTTACTGTGTAGATGGATATGATGAGGAGGAGCAATGGGATAAACTGAGAAAATGGGCTGCTGCTTGTGTTGTGGTTTATGCATCATATTCTACTTTTCTTGTTTCACTTCTTCGAGGATCAGATCATAGAGATGTGTCAAGTATAATTGAGGGGGACTACGGAAGGCAAAGTTTATTAAGACGACTAGTGAAATTAAAAGATGATGATTGTCGGGAGCAACTACAAATGAGAAATGATGCCTTTGCAAACCTTGTATATATTATCAACGGAAGAGGGATCCTTAGAGATACTAGTTATAGTAGTGTGGAAGAACAGTTAGCAAGATTCTTATATATTGTGGGTCAAAATATGAGGAATAGGCATTTAAAATTTTTATTTAGACGTTCTGGTGAGACAGTAAGTAGGCAATTTAACAATGTTCTTAGAGCTATCATATCTTTAGAAGACCTTTTTTTAAAGCAACCTGATGGAAAAGGGTGTCCTAACGAGATCAAGAACAATCCTAAGTTTTATCCTTATTTCGAGGTAATTTTTTTGTAGATGTTAGACTTAATAGATATGCTAATAAGATCCATACAGGATTGTGTAAGTGCAACCGATGGGTCACACTTTCGTGTTAGAATTTCATCCAATGATGCTCCAAGGTATCGAGGACGAAAATCATATCCAACTCAAAATGTTCTTGTTGCATGTACTTTCGATTTGAGATCACATATGCCCTATCTGGTTGGGAAGGATCAGCTTCAGATTCTATGATATTGAAAGACGCTTTAGATAGAGAACATACCGTTAATTGTTCCCCGAGGTGATCTTTTTAGGAAAGATAACTTGCTTCATAGTTGTATCTGATATTTATTTTTCGTTTCGAAATTGTAACGCATTAAGAAACTGTCTAGGTAAATACTATTTGGTTGATGCCGGATATCAACTAAGATCAGGATTTATCGCTCCTTACAGTGGTACTCGTTATCATTTGAAGGAGTACACTCTACACGTGCCTCAAAATTCGAATGAACTCTTTAACATGCGTCATGCTTCGTTGAGGAATGCTGTTGAAAGAGCTTTCGGTGTTCTGAAGAAAACTTTGCCATGTTAGGAAGTGGAACAGAGACCTATTTCAACGTAGAAACTCAGGCTGATGTTGTATTGGCATGTTGCATTCTTCATAACTATATGATGGGTGTTGATCCATAAAACAATTATTGAAGAATTTGATGAAGAGCTTATGCAAAGACCTCCTGAAACTTACCCTAGCTTAGTTAATGATAATAAGGATGGGGAAATAATGAGAGAAAGAATTGCAAATCACATGTGGAGGGATTATAACCAATACCATTAGCTATATTCTGTATATCATTACTTTTTGCTGTATATGAACAATGTTTGGTCTATTGAAATTTTGTTCTTGACTTTGCTATTTTCTGTTTTTTCTAATCTGCTCTTGATTCAATGACAAAGTATGGTTTTTTTAACAGGTAATCTAACACGTTAATAGCATTATTGTATTGCTGAGTATGTTTTCTGTTATTATATAACCAATCTTATTTTTATTACTTAGCAACTACAACATGGAGATGATCTAGATGACTCAACAGTCCTTGATAAGAAGAATCTCAAGTGGACGGATGATATGGATGCTTGCCTTATTGATGGCTTAATGGAACAATAACTCAAAGGACAAAAAATTGGAGGTGTTTTTACACGAACTGCCTATACGGCTGCTGCTGCCGATGTGGCTTCCACGTTCCTCTTTTTCTGTGATTCTACACATGTCAAAATCATGTTAAAACATTGAAGAAACACCTTGATTTGATGAAAGATATTCTACAACATGGCAGTGGATTTGGCTTTAACTATACAACCAAGATGATTGAAGCCGAAGCAGGGGTATGGGATGCCTATCTTAAGGTACGTCTCTAATACCAAAAATTTCATTACTGTATATCATAAGATTTGACATGGCTTCCTATATTTCAGATATATATGTGATGTCATGGCTTGTAACTGAGTTGATTATTTAGCTAAAATCTTTAGACCAAAAGCTTTGACTTGTTAGGTCTTTTATTATATTTTGAAATGGTGCACATGCATCACAACTTAGAAACTGTAGCCCTCACCAACTTCTTTATTTTTTCCTATTCATCTCACTTATATTTATTTCAGTTTTTATTACATATTTGAGAAGATTGCATTGTTTTATTATGGTCTGAACGTATATAATGTGGCTTTTTTATATTTTAGATATATGAGATGTGATGCTATTAGCTTCTGATATGTGTAGACTAAGATTTATAACCCCAATAATCTGTATTTTTCTAGGCAAAACCTACTGCATCATATTTGCGGTACACTCCATTTCCCAATATGAGAGCTTGGATGAAATTTTTGGAAAAGATTGTGCCACAGGTTTTCGGGCTGTTGGTGTTAAGCAAAGGCGAATGGAGTGGGAAAGAGAACAAACTCGTGGTTCTAATAAGGACAAGCATTCTTTGGAAGAACACGAGAGAGATGGATGGGATGATGGAAAAGATGATAACAATGAAGATTCTTCTATGTCAGGACCTCCAAATGAAGAACCAAGAAAAAAGAAGACGAGAATGGTAGACGTGGTAAGCGAAGAAATTTCAATGATGAACGCTAGTATTAGAGAAGTGGCTACAACAATACAACTTGGGAACCAAAGAAACTATACCGGAGAAGAACTCTTCGATGAGATTGCTTTAATTGGGGGAATGACCGAGATTTCTCAAATGACGGTCTATAAAAACTCACCGCCGATATAAGTGCTGCTCGTGCTTTTCACAAATGTCTTGCTGCACAAAAGAGGTTGTGGTTGCTCGTTAAATTTGGGGCCGAGATATTTGATAATGCTATTTGATTATGATTTAATATTTTGTTATTGATACAATCTTTAAAACATTTGTTCGATGATAATGTCGTTGGTTTTTGGTGCATTTAAACTTTTTGGTTTCTTATGTATTGGTGCAAGGAATGACTATATTGTTTTTTTTGGAATTTGAGACAAATTATTAATATATGATATGCTTTATGTTTAGGTATTTGAATTGATCGTATTTTTTTTGGGAAGTATTGATTGATCGTATTTTTGTTTTTCTATGTATGTTTGTTTTTTATATTTAAACAAATAAAATTTTAAGGCAATTACATGATAGGGCATAATATGTTTTTATATGATCATATAAGTTTCCTTTGAATTTTCCTTTCCAAAGAACCAAACACCATTATTAGTTTTATAAGAAAATGGTTTTCTTTTTACTTTTCCTTGAGTAACCAAACAACAATAAGGAATTGACATTTTTAAGATTTTAGTTTTCTTTTCCTCCCCACTTTTCGATGATCCAAACACACCCTAAATCCCACGATGACTTGTCTAACCATACCCATCCTTAAAAAATTTGCATGTATATTATCATTTGTATATAATCTGGGTCGAATTTTGACCTGTGCGCAGAAAAATGCGACTTTTAGAGTGGATGTTATACTTAAGGTCTCATATTATTACAAGAACATGGTCACAAACTAAAAACGTCATAAAAAAATATCTAATCCAGTAAAGTTCCCAAAAATAATAGTAGCAAAGCACTATAATGCAAAATATCATAATAGAAAACCTCCAAAACATTTGAGAACTATTAGTTCTCTAATCCAATAAACTAAAATTTATAGTTCTATATCCAAATTGCAAAATATCATAATAGAAAACCTCCAAAACTCAGAGAATGAAGAATCAGATTTGTGAGTATTGCATCATTTGATTTCTCACAACTAAAAGCGAATCCTGAATTGAGAACTCCATTTTGCGACTATATTGCTAACCTTCGAGATCAATTCAAAAACATATTTGCAAAAAGGTCTGTGCCAAACTTTAATTAGGTTATGAATTTCGTATAAGATTATTTGGGATGAAGCATTTTAACGTTTCAATGCTACATGGTTAAAGGAATATGGATTGGTTAGGAGTATAATATCAAAAAGATTAAATTATTTATATTGTTATCTGTTCAAATGCGCCAAGAAATATGTATAAGGTAATTTTATATTATTTGTCCCCAAAGGTCTGACCTAGCGGATATGGATGTGACTATCAAACTTGAGGTTAGGGGTTCAATTTCGTCAAGAAAATAGACTTTTGTTGTTGAATGGAGAGCTGTGGCATTTCCACATGTGATTATTGACTGTTTTGTTGACATTCGTTCATTTTCAGATTATCTAATCCTATTATTAAATTATTAAATTATTAAAGGATAACTTGATACAAACAATACGCTAATAGAAGAAAACAGGACATTTATCGCTGGGCCTTGTGCGTGGCTTCACATTTCTAGTATATATATATATATATATATATATATATATAATAAGTATAGGTATATGTATATTTTCTTTTAAGGTGTGGTGGTTGGTATATAATTTATTAGGTAATAAAGCAAAAGTAGTAAAGTCCATATCTGTCATGCAATCGGCGAACATGAAATGTGCAACATGGAACATCACATGTCTAAATCATGAAGTGTGCTGATCAATGTTTTCTTGTTTGGTCAACTTCACAATTCATCTTTTATTTTCTCTTGCAAACAGTGAAACTTCAATCTTGACAAGCTTCTTCGTTGTTCATCCGCTGCACAGCATTTTGGAAATTTCCTTTCTTTATTGAACTTTGATAAGCTCAATACGCGGAAGTTCGAGCAGTTGGACGCCGCACGCGACCTCTTCGACGAAATACCCCACCCAACCAGTAAAAAAGAGAGTATTGCTTGAAACAACAGGCCAAGTCTGTGCATCAAGGCCTACTGCACAGGGCCACAAATTCGGCCCACTGTAATAGAGGGTCACACACTCATATAAATTTAGCTGTAGGGCCACATATTTATTAATTTAAAATGGATTGTATTTTATAAATTATAAATTAGCAAAATAGGCCCAATTTTTCTTAATAAGGCCGCATAAAGAAAAAAAAATCTTACATGAGCCTTAATATTTGTATACTTTGTAATTGTGCTTTCATTTTATTAGATGTCTTCGTAATTAGGGACTTTATTGTATTTCTCCGTAATTTGGGACTAACTTGTATTTATACCAAGTTTGTTTGGTATAAATACCATTGTACACAATCAATAGAGAAAGTAAGAAATTTGATACCGAAGGCTACCAATTCAATCTGTAGAGAGAGAAATAGCAAGTCTTTCTCACTCTAACCAAATTATCTCTAGCGTTCTTCATAAGAGTTTTTTGATCGAATCTAATGTCAATCATGCTAGTAGAATTACTTACAATTGAAGCCTAGTATCATATGAGTTGATTAATCGGGACCTAACAATTGGTATCAGAGCAGATTCGTTCTTTTTTAATCGAAATTGTTAGAAATCGGATCGAAATTTATTTCTGAATTTGAAGAATTAGTGAGTCTGAATTTGTTACTGTTTGCGATGAACTCATATGAACAAGTTTAGATTTTGATCAAATTCGACATATTCTGCTTCACAACGTGTTTAATTGTATGTTCGCGTGTGATCATTAGATAATTCCATGCAATTACCTGCAATCTCTTTGATCGGAAATTAGTGTTAAATTCATATTCTATTCTTAATTGCGTAATTTCAATTTCTTTCGCCAGGTTTTTGATCAGATTTAATTTCTCGATCTAAAACTCCGTGCGAGATATCTTCTCAATTAGAATACGGATTTATTACTGAAGTCGCTACTGTTAAGAGCAACTGAAAAATTTCTCGAGCATAATTCCAGCGAAAATCTTTTTCGACGAGAATCATTTTGAGGGTTTCAACGCCTAAATTTTCCTCTCGAAAAACATTTTTTTGGTCAGACTTCTAAGTTTGAATTAGCGAAAAATCATTTGAGCTCGAAACACCTTTTCGGTCAACCTTGACTCAGCGTGAAACTTGCTGTTTCTTAACGATCAAGATAAATTCACGCACAGAAAAAGTTTCTCGACCAAGAGATTTTGAGCAAATTATTTCCGCTCGAAAAATTTTTCGCTAACAGTACTTGATAAGGAACCCCGATCTATTTCACCCGAGACCCCGAATTCCAAAATCGCAGATCGTCGATCGCCACGTAGAGAACACTTGGTGGATTGAAAGATGCCACGAGCGGATATAAAGCCGTACAATAAGTCTCAGATCTATTATGACAACACACTGCTTTTGCAAGAGATAGACGATGTTCGAATGTCGAACGAAAGTAACAAAGACCCGAAGAGATTCAATAATGAAACTCGAAAATATATATATCAAAGTTAGTTTTCTCTAATAAGAAACAAGACCTATTTATATTAGTAGGCTATGACTAAATATAGAAATAAAAATAACAACTAATAGATATTTAAGCGAAAATCTAGGAGAATCTTGCTAAATAATAAATATCTAATTAGTTTGAATATAAACTCTTGCAAATATTGTTCAAATATGGCCCAAGGACAAAAATTGCATTTTGGTCTTCAATTCTTCGATAATTGCAATTTAGTCCCTGAACTTTATGAAATTGTCGTTTCTGCCCGTTCATGTTCTGACAATTATATTCTAACCCTCTTTATTCTGAGTTGTTATGAACATGTTCTTATCTTCTTTAAAAACATTCAATATGAGCGTGTTAAATTTTTCCTTGAACGTCTTTGCTCGAGATCTTGTTACGGGCCCGATCCATATTTGAATATTCAACTTAGCTTGCCTAAGATTGAGCTCATTCACATCATCCACCTCATATTGAAAAGGATTTATCCTCAAATCATCACTTTCGAAGACTTGGAAGGGTCCATCGCCTCGGGGCACTGCTTTTGCAAGAGATAGACGATGTTCGAACGTCCAACGGAAGGGTAACAAAGACTCGAAGTGATTAAATAATGAAACTCGAAAATATATGTATTAAAGTTGGTTTTCTCTAATGAGAAACAAGACCTATTTATACTAGTAGGTATGGCTAAATATAGAAATAAAATAACTAACTAATATATATTTAAGCGAAATTAGGAGAATCTTGCTAACTAAATATCTAATTAGTTTGAATATAAAATCTTGCAAATCTTGTTCAGATCTGGCCCTAGGACGAAAATTGCATTTTGGTCCTTCAATTCTTCGGTTATTGCAATTTAGTCGCTGAACTTTACGGAATTGTCGTTTCTGCTCGATCAATTGACAATTATATTCTGACCCTCTTTATTCTGAGTTGCTATTAGCATGTTCTTATCTTCTTCAAAAACATTCAAGATGAGTGTGTTAAATTTTCCTTTGAACTTCTTTGTTCGAAATCTTATTACAGGCCCGATCGATATTTGAATCTTCAATTTAGCTTGCTTAAGATTGAGCTCATTCACATCAGTACTTAACTGTGGCGCCCCGCTGTAACGACCCTAATTGTTAATGATTTAGTTTGGCTGATTTCCGCAACAGAAGATGCGGAAAGCCCAATTTACAAAAACTTCTTAAATTAAAATATTATATATTTTACCAAATATCATTTTACAAAAGGTATCTATACATGGTCCGAAGCCCCAAAAATATTCCGAACAGTTATGCCGCTTCACATGTCGCATCCATGTACCGCTCTTGCACTCAAAAGCCCGTGGAGTCACCGCCACCAGCCACTAACACAGCCCTGACGTTCATCGACGTCGGGCTTATCTGTACCTACATGTAAAAGACTGAGCTATTGCCCAGTAGGTGAATATGCAATGCAGCGTGCACTCACTCCCAATCCCAATCCTCACAACATGTTATAATGCACGCTTGTTCTCTTGTTCTACTCTATCTCAATATCAGGCCCTAGGCTGTACTCGGCACCTCGCGCGCAATTAAATAAAATGTCTGGTCGCTCACGCTAGACTAGTGGTGCCCACGCTGACAGTCAATTGGTCGCTCACGCCAACATCCTCCCATCAGGTCGCCCCTTCCGCTACACAACTCAACCGACGGTTTGCACCTTGGGTCGCTCACGCCCAAGTAGACAGATCGCTCACGTCTGTCTCCCATCAGGTGCCGCGCGAGTCAAACCTCAACACCTCTAGGAGTACGACTGCGAAAATCGGCACACTCTACCCCGCTCAATCGACACTATAAAGTGTCACCACCACACGGTCATCATCTCGCACAATGTCGTGATATGCAGTGATATGAAATTCACATTATATAAACTACACCAAGTAAAAATCACATATTGTATCCCTCGAAGATTTAGATATATTTTAAAACACTTAAAAATAATAGTTAAAATGAATACAATCTGTTGACTCATAAATAGTCTACATCCGAAATTGATTTGATGGGAGAAAGGGCTTTATAATGGACTAAGGCCCAAATTTCACTTACACTAAGTTAGCCCTAAATTCCAAGTTCGCCAAACATGAATAAAAGGTCGGTCAACTAGCGAAGATCCCTGGTCAAAGTTTAATCGCTAATAAGTACAATCGTTCGATTAATTCACTAATCGAATAAGATCGCCCGATTCAGCCCCTAAATGTATTCACCCGATTCATTCAATAATAAAATAGAATCGCCCGATTCATTCACATTAGGGGTTTCGGCCGAAAGTGGGTCGATTCCGAATCGCACGGCGAAAGTTATTTGGGATTTCACTCAATCGGCCGATTTCGTAAATTACTATTTCGGACTGCGAAAAGGCCCGCATCTGTCTCACAGTCGAAATCGCGAAGTTAACTTTGGCCCGCGACTTGCTTCCACTTCGCGAACTCATAGGACCTGCAAAACGCATTCGGTCCGTGAAGCCCGCTTCCTCTGTCTCAATTTCTAGCCCGCGGAATAATTTACCTCCCACTCGCGAAAACTATTTGGCCCGCGAAACTTATATGGCCCGCGAAACCAAATTATATCTCACATACCGAAAATCTTCCAGCCCGCGAAATCCATTTAGGCCCGGATTTCCACAAAGCATACCCAATTTCAGAAACGGCCGACACTAAGGATTCGCCCGACTTTACCCAAAAATTTAATAAATTTCCCTCGAAATCCCAACTAAGAATTTGCCCGATACTAGAGGTTCGCCCGAAACTAAAACTTGCCCGATCCTAAGAATTCACCCGAACTTACATCGAATCGCCACATTTCAACCCGAAACCTTAATATGCAACGCTAATACCTATTACATGCAACCTCCCGAACTTTATACCATTATAAACCCGAACATATTTTAAACCCATATTTTGGGTTTAATACACATTTATGAACACATAATCCGCATGGAGCATAAAGCCTCAAATTCAAACCAACTAAATTTCAAAAGCCTTTTACGTGTTGTAGATGAATTAAATTCACCTACTTCACTTCCTTAAGCCAAATTAAGTGATTCGATTGAGATGAGGTTGTCCAAATCCCTGCTTTTCACTTCGTCTCCTTCGTTTCTTCTTCCTTCGATGTTTTCTTCTTTCTTTGCTTCTCTCTCCTTTCTTTCTTCTCACGTTTTTCTTCTTCTTTATGGTCCCTAATGATTGTTTTAAGGGTCAATTCAAAATCAGGCCCCATTAAGGGTTTGATTTCGAATTCAGGCCTTCGTTGGGAATTTTTTAGGTTAAAGGACCCATTTTGTGTGGTGTAAAAAAGTGGTATGAAAGATGTTGGTCCGAGATTTCACCAACAATACGACTTCGGACGGATTAAACACGCCTAAAGATCGAGATTTAGGTTCGGGGCGTGTGGGGCTTGGTGGTGTTCTTGAGGAGACTCTCTCACTTTAAAATTGTTTATTTGATCTTCACACACAAGCACACCTAACTATGTGTTAGGATTTTAGTATTTATACCACAAGTTGGTATATAATACTTGGGCCCTTGTGTAAGCCCATTACAAAATAACTAAGAACTAACCCAACTAAGAACTAGCCCAAAGTTTTAATAATGCTAACCAACAAAGATAATATAATGAAATTGAACACTACAAAATATTTCCTATCAATCTCCCCCTTAGTCTTCAATCTTCAGTTCAGCGCGGGATATCTTTGTTGGGCATATTGAAGATCTCGATTCCTAGCAATCTCCCCCTACAAGGGATATCTCCTCTTCTTGCGGAGGCATTGATGGCTCGGCTAGGACTCACTTGTTAAGATTCTCCAATCTTCTTCTTCTTGGCGCCGGATTTGTCGTCTTCGAATGGAAGTTGTCTAGTTCGGCCTCGAAGATGACTCGTCTGGCTCCAGAAGAAGGTAGGCGTGGGGCGTAAAAAGTGTGCCAAGGCTCTATTGAAATGTGACTTTCAAGAGTAGGGAGCCCGGTCTTCAGAGTGGTCAGCGCAGTAGTGGCGGAATGTGGTGGAAGAGATGTGCCATGGCTCCTTCGAGTGTTCCATTATGAACATAATAGCCTGATACATAAGTATGAGCGCGGAGGTAGTGGAAGCCTCCGGCGGGGCGTAGTTGGTGGAGGTGGCGTGGATGATGGTTGCTGCTGATGCTGCTGTACGATCTTCAACTCATTTCTTCTCCTTTGCTCCCCCTTGAGATGATCTCCATCTTCGGGATCGTTGTTGGGGTAGGCCTGATTAATCGACGCCGGCCCCCGAACAGCTCAACGTGGCGATAGCGGAAGCGCGTTTTGAACCGAGCGGCGTAGGGTGCCGAATTTTTGATTTTCAACGTCTAAATTCGACCTAATGCCCTTCGGCTTCTCCCGAGGGCTCAAGATACTGCCCTGAGCCTCAGGAGACCACGTCTAATTCGAATTTCCTAAATTCGAATTTATTACAAATTTATTCGAATTAATAATTTCGTTCCAAACTAGTTCGAACAAAGCGGCAGCCGACAGTGTTTCGACTATTTGGCGACCGAAACAATTTCCGATCAATACCAAATTTTCCAGATTGATTGTACACTTCCCAACGATCATAACGAGGGGTCTTTCGAATCATTCCGATGTCGTTTGGTATTTTTCACAAAATCAAATCAGTGGTTCGAAATTATCAATTCGACAAAAGCGGCAGTCTGCCGTCTTTCGACAGTTTGACAACCGAAATGATTTCCAATCAATACTAAATTTTCCATATTGATTCTACACTTCCCCACGATCGTAACGTGGGGTCTTTCGAATCATTCTGATATCGTTTGGTATTTTTCGTAAAATCAAATCAGCAAGGTTCGAAATATACCGTCGGTGTATGTGAATGCACCTCGGATGGACGTCGCAACACCTCGTCTGGCTCCCGGGGCTTCCGGGCTAGATTGTCACACTGGTATGACCTTGATCGAACCTCCGAGACTGCTCCCGATGGCTAGACGCATCTCGGTTCGGGCGTCGGGCTTCGTCGAACGATCCGTTGCTTTAAGAAGTACCAAGTACACACTTTTCCAATTCTCTAGTTTTGGTTGATGAGAGCAAAATGACCAAGTGCTTTTCTTTTCTTCAAGAAGCAAGCTATCTATTAACTCTCTTATGCATGTTACTTTTATTTCCATGCTTGTAGTAAAATCCCACTAAGGATGTTTATTGATTTATATTTTAACACTTGTCATGCTCCCATCAAAGCCAAGAGTATGACTCACATGCCACCTCATCCAATGTGGCAAGCTAGGAATCATACACATGTCCAAGACCAAGTCAACATGCAAATATTTCATTTAAGCCCATGAGGTTTATAATTTCTCAATTTAGTCCCTCAATTTTAAGTAATAAAATAATTAAATCCAATCTAATTATTTTAATCAAAATTGAGCCTCATTTAGTTAATTAATTAAGCACTTAAGATAATCTCAAGTCCTAATTATTCCCGTGACCGTCACCGGAATTTAACTAAATTATCGACACCTCGTGTCAACTATGCCACTACCTCAACGAATCCCATTCGTTAGGTTTCAGAGAAAAGCCCTCCGTTTTCGTTCAAGTTCATTACCATTTTTAAGCGCGACTCTCTAGGTCCGTCTCAACTGGCACGGGAGGAATCCGCGAGTCCCGGTATTCGCCTAGCCAATCCCGCGGTACCGGACAGATCCCAGTTGAGAACGAATTTTGATCTAATCGAAATTCGGGCGAACCGACTATAGTGTATACATTTAAATAACTCTTACGCCTTTCACTTGCGTCCAACCCAACCGATTATTTAAACTCCGCTCCGTATCTAATACGAGCGAGCTTTCCAAGCTTCGGCCGAAGGCTTTACAATCGTCGTTCTTCAATTACCTCATAGGATGTTAACCTATACGAATATAGGCAGTGAATCCCAATAGCAGTCAAAGCCCGGCAATCACCTCCGTAAAGTCAGTTGCGTTTCGTCGCTGGCCCGTGTCCCATTTCCGAACACTTGCAGACCTAGCCAACTAGCGACAAACCGAAATCGCGAAAGCAAATCCGTCAGTGACCCTATCGGTCTGAGGCTGCTATAGTCATTCGTTCAATCATTGACAACATCCTAGTCATGTGATCAAGACGAATACGAGCCGAATGTCCGAATACGCGATCTATCCGATCACCGATATCTCCATCACGACCCACAACCTCTCACGTAATCGGTGACACTACCGATACTATGTGGTCGTCAATGAATAAGTCATATTCGGATATCTAGTCACCCACCTAGAATCCTTAGACTTACGGACTTTTTATTTAATGCTGAGATAAGGACCGTCCGGTGTCTCCTCCCTCGTCCCCACGAGAATCAGACGTCGAACTCAAACATTTGGGTGTTATTTATTTATCGCACCGCCAGATGCCAAGCAGACTTTAAATTCGATAAATAAATAATAATGCCTTTATTATAATGAAAATAATATTCACTACTTTATTTTAACAGTATATACAATAGAACTGTCTATTGACCCATACATCATTGTGCGCCCTATACTGTTCCTAGTCCTCGTATGGCATTCCGAGGGCACACTCCCTAACAGCCTCCCACTTGCACTCGAATGCCATGTGCTGCACCTAGTGCCAGTCACAATGGTATCGTAGGCCCATCTTGTCCAGATGCTGTTCCATAACTGCCTGGGGCAAGGGCTTCGTAAGTGGGTCCGCCACGTTTTCCGCGGTGGCGATTTTCTGCACGGCGACCATCCCGTTTTCAACGAACTCACGTAGTACGTGATATTTTCTCTTAATATGTTTGGACTTGCTATGAGATCGTGGTTCCTTTGCTTGCGCGACTGCACCGCTATTATCGCACCAAATTGTAAGCGGTCTGTTCGCAACTGGTACCACAGTAAGTTCCTCCAAGAACTTTTTCATCCAAACAGCTTCTTTAGCTGCCTCTGAGGATGCTATGTATTCTGCCTCACACGTGGAATCGACAGTCGTGCTTTGCTTGGAGCTTCTCCAAGACACTGCCCCACAATTGAGCACGAATACAAAACCTGAAGTAGATTTTCGGTCATCCACGTCCGACTGGAAGTCCGAATCGGTATAACCTTCTACTTCTAGTCCCGCTCCTCCATAGACAAGCGTTAAGTCTTTAGTCCGTCTAAGGTACTTAAAGATATTCTTAACGGCTGTCCAGTGTCCTTCACCTGGGTTTGCCTGAAACCGACTAACCACGCTCACAGCGTAGGCAATGTCCGGTCGTGTGCACAACATCGCGTACATCAGACTACCCACTGCAGACGCATAGGGTATCCCACTCATCCTTCGTCGGTCTTCCTCACTTTGAGGTGACATTGATTTCGACAAATGGATCCCATGTCGCATAGGTAAGAACCCTCTCTTAGAGTCATCCATTCTGAATTTTTTCAGGATTTTCTCTAAGTAAAGGGCCTGAGATAAGCCGATCGTTCTGTTCGCTCGATCCCTGAACAAGCGAATACCAAGTATATACGTCGCTTCTCCCAGATCTTTCATGGAGAATTCGGTTGAAAGCCATGCTTTCACCGACGAGAGCATCCCGATGTCGTTTCCTATCAAAAGGATATCATCCACGTACAATACAAGGAACGACACCATACTCCCACTACTCTTTCTGTAGACACATGGCTCGTCTACGTTTTTCTCGAATCCGAAGTTCTGAACTGCTTCATCGAAACGTAGGTTCCAACTACGAGAGGCCTGTTTCAGTCCGGAAATGGACCGATTCAGTTTGCACACTTTCTGAGCATCTGCATGCGACTCAAAACCTTTTGGCTGCTCCATATAAATCTCCTCCTTGAGGAATCCATTAAGGAACGCCGTTTTGACGTCCATCTGCCAAATTTCATAATCATAGTGCGCAGCTATTGCGAGCATTATGCGGATAGACTTGATCATGGCTACAGACGAGAAAGTCTCCTCATAGTCGACTCCCTCCTTTTGGTTATAGCCCTTGGCAACCAACCTGGCCTTGTATGTCTCAACTTGTCCGTCAGATCCAATCTTTCTCTTGTATATCCATTTACAACCAATTGGTCTAAAACCGCTCGGCAGGTCTACAAGAGTCCAGTATTTGTTTGAGTACATTGAGTCTATCTCAGCCCGCGTAGCTTCAATCCATCTCGTTGAGTCAACATCGGATATAGCTTGATCGAAAGTAGCGGGATCTTCTCTTAGATGTCCCCTAGTCGCAACATAATCGTGTTCAACGTGTGACATGCCATACCGCTCTGGTTGGCGTGGCACCCTTTCAGATCGTCGCAAGACTGCTTCACTCGGACCATCCAATTCCAAATCCTGTGAGGGCGTTTCGGTCGACTGCTCCTTGAGAGTGACCTCTCGGCCAACGCCACAATCTCGAATGAACTCTTCCTCGAGAAAATGTGCGTGTAGGCCCACAACGATCCTCTGATCATCGTGAAAGTAGAATAGGTACCCCATTGAGTTTTCAGGGTAACCTATGAAACGACCTTTCAGAGACCTAGACTCCAATTTGTCTGCCTTCAACTTTTTCACATAGGCCGGGTAACCCCAAATCCTAATATGTGATAAGCTGGGTAAACGGCCAGTCCATATCTCATACGGAATGCCGTTAACAGACTTCGAGGGACACCGATTTATGGTATAAGCCGCTGTCAAAAGCGCGTATCCCCACAATGACATCGGCAAATCTGTATAGCTTAACATAGAACGAACCATATCTAATAAAGTTTGGTTTCTACGTTCGGCCACGCCATTCAATTGTGGCGTGCCGGGCGGAGTCATCTGTGATAATATACCATTCTCCTTCAAGAACTGGTCAAACTCGATACTCATGTACTCGCCTCCTCGATCTGATCGAATGGCTTTAATGAGTTTCGACGTTTGTTTTTCCACCAAAGCCTTATACTCCTTGAACCTTTCAACTGCATCAGCTTTATACCTCATCAGATACACGAGTCCGTAATGACTGTGATCATCAGTGAAGGTAATAAAATAGTGGAAGTCACCCCGAGCCTTCACATTGAATGGCCCGCAAACGTCCGTGTGAATCAAATCGAGAATTTCCGTGGCGCTATTAAATGTCTCGGTGAAGGGTGATCGGGTCATTTTACCTTGGAGGCACGACTCACAAGTCGGATAGGGATCTGATCCCAACGGTTTCAAAATCCCGTTTTTCTCTAACTCATGGATCTTGCGTTCGCCAGTATGCCCTAATCGAAGATGCCACAGGTACCTCGCATTTATTCCTGACTTTCGTTTGTTTGTGACAGTATTCACAGATACGTCGTTCTGGGTGTTTAAATAGTACAAACCATTAAACAGTGTCGCGTTGCCAACATTTTTGTTTCGATACATAATGTGGCATGTATTTTTATTAAAGTTAAATACATAACCATTCCTGCTCAAAACAGGAATGGAGACGATGTTCATAAAACCCCTCGGGAGTACAAGACAATCGTACAAACGCAACACATGCCCAGATAACAAAACAAGAGATCTTGATCCGACGTGGCTTGCCGAGAGACTATCCCAGCTTCCCACTCTAACCTCGATCTCCCGCTCCCCAAGCGCTCTACTTGGTCCCAGACCCTGCGTGGACACACAAATGTGAGTACTAGCTCCCGAATCCAATATCCAGGAAGTAGAGTATACAGATGATGAACAAACTGTTTCTAAAACATTAAGTTCCTTACCTGACGCAGCCTGCTCACCCTTGAGCTTCGGACAGTCCCGCTTCCAGTGGCCCAGCGCACCGCAATGCAGACACCTATCCGTCGGCTTTACACCGGTCTGCTTCGATTTTCCAGAAGATTTGTTCTTCTTTGAAACCTTCCCTGTTGGCTTGAGCTTGTTGCCCTTTTTCTTTTTGCCTTTCTGGGGCTTCGAAGAGGTGGCGACAAGTGCAGTCTGCTTTGCCCTCTTCATCTGACCTTGCGCCGTTGCTAACTGATTCATCAGATCAGGAAGCGTCAGCGTCATGCCGTTCAGATGATAGTTCACTATGAACGCATTGAAGGACGGAGGCAGAGACTGCAAGATGAGATTGTTTTGTAATTCCCGATCAAATCGGAAATTGAGAGTCTCCAATCTCTCGATCATGGTGATCATGTTCATAACATGTTCGCCAACGTTCTCACCCTCAGACATCCTCGATCTGAAGAGCTGCGACGAAGCCGCATAGCGAGCTGTCCTAGACGTCTCACCGTAAAGCTCTTTCAGATGCTGAACCATCACTCGAGCGTTAGCCATACCCTCATGACTACGCTGCAGCGTCTTACTCATCGATCCGAGGACATGTGCCTTTACGAGCTGCTCGTCGCGCAGTCGCTTGTCATAAGCGGCACGAGCCTGCTCGGTTGCCCGCGCCCCTGGGGCCGGCGGCAACTCGGAGTCAAGGATATACACTAGGTTCTCAATCTGAAGGAAAATCCTCAGGTTGCGAAGCCAGTCTGAATAGTTTGACCCAGTCAACCTATTCTCCTTGAGTAGTATGTTTAGAGCGGTAGACATTATTAACACTGAGAGAAAAAGCTGCAGAAAATAAAAGGCAAATTATGTCGATTGTATAGATCATCAAACACGAACAAGGACTTTTATTCCGTTTGACTCCCACTATCTTTTCATAAACACCATTTTCTCCCATTGGTTGTTTTGGAAGTTTCGTTGATAACTTCGATAGTGGAGTTGATGTCCCCATGGGCGGATGCAAACCTCAACCTCTGTCGTTTTATTGGTTTGCAGCGGCCCACGAAGTCGTGCTCCGCACGAATCCAACCTCGTCGAATGTCTCAACTATCTTTGTGTCAGTCAGGGACCCCCGCCGGTAAATCCGGAACAAGGCGGTATGACTGTCTAAGTGCGACCTATCAACTTTGCTCATAACCGCACACTTGAACCGTACGCTTTACCGCACAGTGTGGTCTTGGCGAGCGGCGCTAACGCACCCGAGCAAATCGAAATGAAAACAAATGCAAGGCGCCGGCATACCCGGAACCAAACCTTGCATTTAGGTTTCGTAACAACTTAACCCGAGCTTGATAGAAGACAGGGCATCCAATCACTTTACTCACTTAGTATTTTTTGGGAGTTTGTATTCTCATAGCAAATAAAAATTAAGCACGAGCACATAAATGCGTTAATTAAATTCCTAACCCTAGGAAAGCAATTTAAATGGACAAATGCACGGGCTATTTCTAAAATGGTCCTATTACATGGGTCGTAAAACGACCGGGTCTTTAATCTCCAAACGTCGACTCGTCGTCATGCGGGTCGTCGAACCCTCCAATCTCGCCTTGCATCGAACGACCGCCATTTTATCTAAGTTATCTAATAAAGCGATAAAATACAACACGGGGGGAATTATTTCCCGAACAACCCGTAATCCATGTACATACCGGGGGGCAGCAAACGGCCCTTAAACAAATAACCCGGTTAGAACCTAAGCCCGTGTAAATGTCCCACATAAACATGCAACACAGAATTTTGACGCCGGGTGCCCGACCGACGTCACGAGCGACGATAGTCTCCAAACTACGTCGACCGTTCGTTCGCCACATCGGCTTTCGAGGCCTCCGGTCGAACCATGCATGAGCCGTAGCTCTGATACCACTGTTGGGGTAGTCCCGATTAATCGACGCCAGCCCCCGAACAGCTCAACGTGGCGATAGCGGAAGCGCGGTTTGAACCGAGCGGCGTAGGGTGCCGAATTTTCGATTTTCAACGTCTAAATTCGACCTAATGCCCTTCGGCTTCTCCCGAGGGCTCAAGATACTGCCCTGAGCCTCAGGAGACCACGTCTAATTCGAATTTCCTAAATTTGAATTTATTACAAATTTATTCGAATTAATAATTTCGTTCCAAACTAGTTCGAACAAAGCGGCAGCCGACAGTGTTTCGACTATTTGGCGACCGAAACAATTTCCGATCAATACTAAATTTTCCAGATTGATTCTAAACTTTCCAACGATCATAACGAGGGGTCTTTCGAATCATTCCGATGTCGTTTGGTATTTTTCACAAAATCAAATCAGTGGTTCGAAATTATCAATTCGACAAAAGCGGCAGTCTGCCGTCTTTCGACAGTTTGACAATCGAAATGATTTCCAATCAATACCAAATTTTCCAGATTGATTCTACACTTCCCCACGATCGTAACGTGGGGTCTTTCGAATCATTCTGATATCGTTTGGTATTTTTCGTAAAATCAAATCAGTAAGGTTCGAAATATACCGTCGGTGTATGTGAATGCACCTCGGATGGACGTCGCAACACCTCGTCTGGCTCCCGGGGCTTCCGGGCTAGATTTTCACGCCGGTATGACCTTGATCGAACCTCCGAGACTGCTCCCGATGGCTAGACGCAGCTCGGTTCGGGCGTCGGGCTTCGTCGAACGATCCGTTGCTTTAAGAAGTACCAAGTACACACTTTTCCAATTCTCTAGTTTTGGTTGATGAGAGCAAAATGACCAAGTGCTTTTCTTTTCTTCAAGAAGCCAGCTATCTATTAACTCTCTTATGCATGTTACTTTTATTTCCATGCTTGTAGTAAAATTCCACTAAGGATGTTTATTGATTTATATTTTAACACTTGTCATGCTCCCATCAAAGCCAAGAGTATGACTCACATGCCACCTCATCCAATGTGGCAAGCTAGGAATCATACACATGTCCAAGACCAAGTCAACATGCAAATATTTCATTTAAGCCCATGAGGTTTATAATTTCTCAATTTAGTCCCTCAATTTTAAGTAATAAAATAATTAAATCCAATCTAATTATTTTAATCACAATTGAGCCTCATTTAGTTAATTAATTAAGCACTTAAGACAATCTCAAGTCCTAATTATTCCCGTGACCGTCACCGGAATTTAACTAAATTATCGACACCTCGTGTCAACTATGCCACTACCTCAACGAATCCCATTCTTTAGGTTCCAGAGAAAAGCCCGCCGTTTTCGTTCAAGTTCATTACCATTTTTAAGCGCGACTCTCTAGGTCCGTCTCAACTGGCACGGGAGGAATCCGCGAGTCCCGGTATTCGCCTAGCCAATCCCGCGGTACCGGACAGATCCCAGTTGAGAACGAATTTTGATCTAATTGAAATTCGGGCGAACCGACTATAGTGTATACATTTAAATAACTCTTACGCCTTTCACTTGCGTCCCGGTTAGGTGAGAGCCATGTAAATGTCAAACTCACTAACCTAACACTATGTTATAATCGAGACCCAACCGATTATTTAAACTCCGCTCCGTATCTAATACGAGCGAGCTTTCCAAGCTTCGGCCGAAGGCTTTACAATCGTCGTTCTCCAATTACCTCATAGGACGTTAACCTATACGAATATAGGCAGTGAATCCCAATAGCAGTCAAAGCCCGGCAATCACCTCCGTAAGGTCAGTTGCGTTTCGTCGCTGGCCCGTGTCCCATTTCCGAACACTTGCGGACCTAGCCAACTAGCGACAAACCGAAATCGCGAAAGCAAATCCGTCAGTGACCCTATCGGTCTGAGGCTGCTATAGTCATTCGTTCAATCATTGACAACATCCTAGTCATGTGATGAAGACGAATACGAGCCGAATGTCCGAATACGCGATCTCTCCGATCACCGATATCTCCATCATGACCCACAACCTCTCAGGTAATCGGTGACACTACCGATACTATGTGGTCGTCAATGAATAAGTCATATTCGGATATCTAGTCACCCACCTAGAATCCTTAGACTTACGGACTTTTTATTTAATGCTGAAATAAGGACCGTCCGGTGTCTCCTCCCTCGTCCCCACGAGAATCAGACGTCGAACTCAAACATTTGGGTGTTATTTATTTATCGCACCGCCAGATGCCAAGCAGACTTTAAATTCGATAAATAAATAATAATGCCTTTATTATAATGAAAATAATATTCACTACTTTATTTTAACAGTATATACAATAAAACTGTCTATTGACCCATACATCATTGTGCGCCCTATACTATTCCTAGTCCTCGTATGGCATTCCGAGGGCACACTCCCTAACAATCGTCACGTCGTCCGTGGGATGAGTCTGCCTCTGGTGTTGATGGTGGTGATGATGGTGTAATGTGGTGTTGAGTGAGGCAATCAAGTGGGATTCTCAGGAGTAGCAGCAATTGGTGTTCCTCCGGGTTCAGTTTTGAACATTGGAGAGACGGAGCAGCATGTGGTGGCGTAGGCGGAGGTGTGGTGGAGTTGTGTCGGTGATGGGACCTTTTCCTTCATAGATCCTCGTTGAGCGCGGCATGGAATGTGTAAGTTCCTCGCTGATTGCTATGAGTCGGGGCTCCATCACGAACAGGGTAACTAACCAGACGGGGGTCACAAAGACGCTCCGTCGTCACAACATCGAAACATATGTCCGATGTGCCGCCTGTTTGCACAGGTCAGAATGAACCGGAGAGCCACAAAGGCTTTCCGTTCGCACGGACGATGAGACAAGCTCGTATCCGTGGCCCATCGACAGTTGTGGTGAGGGTGGCTGTCGTGGGTCTTACGCTCTCGGTCACAAGGACATCATCAAGCGTTTGGGCAAGTTCACGAAGAACCTGCGGTGCGTAAAGAGTGTTTGTGTCCTAGAAAGTGGAAAATTTCGGTGGGTGAGGACACTAGACTCGACGTGGGTGGAAGAGGTGCAGTGAGAGGCGGGGCACTGGATGTTCAACATCAACCGTCTCCAAGTGGGGCGGTGATGGCTAACGTGGTTCCTCTTGTGCGAATGAAACAACTATCTGCGAAAGGATAGCTGAGTGGTTGGGGGGGTTAATTGCGCGGTTGGACTATATGCCGCGACTTCTACTCGGGAAACGAACGAGTCGTCTCCTGTACCTATGGGCGAGGTCGTGTGGTGAGATATGACAGAGGAGTGCGATCATGTCGTCGTTGGTTCGCAACTCCTGCAAGCGACTTACTTCATCCTCCCGAGATCGATGAATGGATCTTTGCGTGGAGGAGGATGTCGCGCGACCTATACCTAGACTAGAGAGGCTAGGGTAGGCTCGTTCCTGGGTTAGGATCAGGGGGGTTTCACCGATCCATGGGAACTATGGTGGCGTGGCGTGATCGCGTTGAAAGGCGACCACGAGTGATGTCGACGAGGGTGGCCCAAAACTGTTGATCAGACACTTCTGAGACTCGTCAGGTGGTGGTGGTGGTGAGGGCGTAAAGAGGATCACAGTGGCTTTGGACGTCTCCATGTAGCGCACCATGGTGGAGTGAATGGCAGTGGGTGGACGGTGGAGTCTGGTACAAGAGATCCACATCGCCTAAGCATCAAGATTGGATGGAGCGCCCACTGATGGTTGGTTCTTGTCAACCCTTCTTTGTAGGTCCAGGTTCTGCACGGATTTGTACATAAGCCATGATGGTTGCTCGCTTCTCTGACATCCCTTCATGCACGTGGAGCAATCCGTGTAACGTGCATGATGGGGTTGGTTGCTCGCAGTGCATACCGGTCATGAATGTGGAGCAACCCTTGTACCATTCATGCCGGGGGTGGTTGCTCACGTCTGTACCAGTCATGTATGTGGAGCAACCCGGGTACCATACATGCTGGGTGTGTGAAATTGGCATTTGGAAATTCCGCTCCGAAAAGTTTGCGGGTGACCTAAACTTTTTCTATAATGTGCCAATTACCGTCCTAGGTCGATTGTTGGGTACGGTGATCGTTGCCGCGTTTTGGATTTGCCTTCAAAATTTTACAAAAACGTCGTCTATACCGAAAATTCTGGCCCAGAAAAATTTATTTCGGAAAATTTTCAAAAGTGTAAAATAGACAAAGTCCAATGGCCTTAGAAAATTTTTCTCTATCCAATGATATAAATTTTCCATTGGTAGAAAAAAAAATTCCAACCCTTATTTAATCCGAGGGGTGGGCCAGAAATTTTGGTGAAAAAAAAAAACGCTTAAGTTTATTTTTAAAGAGTGATTTTTGCAAGATTGAAGCTAAAAGGTGTGTTTGGATCAAGTTTAAAGGTTGGGTGCAAATTTCTCGGGGGTGCGAAAAATGATGTGTGAGAATGTGCGAAAAATGTTGTCCCGAGAAATTTCGTTGTGAGAGTGAGTCGCGAAAATAAGGAAATTTCGCATTCAGAGGAAATTTTCGCATGTACTGTAAAAGTTTCGCATATCAAGAAAATTGCGCATTCAGAGTAAAATTTCGCATGTATAAAAATTTTCGCAAGTTATAGCACATAGACATGTCGTGAGAAATTTTCGCAGATTGAGTAAAGTTTCGCAAGTATGGAAAATTTTCGCAAGTTAAGAAATCTCGCAAGTTGTCCAAATTTTTCGCATGTATTCCAAAATTTCGCGGCGAAAATTTGTTCTAAAAACGGTATTAAATTTTCGCAGGTAGAAAGAGTTTTCAAGTTAGCAAAAATTTCGCAAGTTTTGAATTTTCTCAAGTGATATGGAAGTGAAGTGATGATGCGAAATAGTGAAGATGCGAAAAAGTGAAGTTGAAATTTCTGGGGTTGAAATTTTTGGATCACTGTAGTTGCGAAATAGTGAAGATGCGAAAATATGTATGATGAAGTGAAGTGTATGAGAATTTCGCGGGGCTTCACATGCTGTAGCAGCGAAATTTCTCGGAAAAAAAATTTTCAGTTTTGCAAAATTTCTCGGGTAGCGAAAGTTTCTCAGGTTGATAAAATTTCTCGGGCAGCGAAAGTTTCTCGGCCTGCGAAATTTTCTCGGCTAAGAATTTTCTCGGGTAAAAAAATTTCTCGGCCAGTGAAAGTTTCTCGGCCAGCGAAATTTTCTCGGCTAAGAATTTTCTCGGGTAAGAAAATTTCTCGGCCAAGAATAGAGCATGGGCAGCGCGACTTTTACCAGAAAATGGCTCGTTTTCGCTCAAATCTCACTCCAAATTGACGAACCTTGTTCCAAAACATCAGAAAAACATTCCTAAACACATAATCAACCTTTGGGGATGTCTAAAAACAACAAATCGAGGTCGAAATCGCCCAAAAACAGAGAATGGCCGAAAATAATTTTTCAAGCAATTTTTCACTCAAATCTTGCTCAAAACACGCAAATCCGGTCGCGTTGGTCTCTGATACCAATTGTTGGTCCGAGATTTCACCAACAATACGACTTCGGACGGATTAAACACGCCTAAAGATCGAGATTTAGGTTCGGGGCGTGTGGGGCTTGGTGGTGTTCTTGAGGAGACTCTCTCACTCTAAAATTGTTTATTTGATCTTCACACACAAGCACACCTAACTATGTGTTTGGGTTTTAGTATTTATACCACAAGTTGGTATATAATACTTGGGCCCTTGTGTAAGCCCATTACAAAATAACTAAGAACTAACCCAACTAAGAACTAGCCCAAAGTTTTAATAAAGCTAACCAACAAAGATAATATAATGAAATTGAACACTACAAAATATTTCCTAACAAAAGATATATGAACTGGTATAGAATAATCGTTTTGTGTTACAAATTTCAACATACTGGTATGTCAGAGCAATGAAGTGGTACTACAGAAAATAAACTGGTATCTGATGATCATAAACTGGTACCGAATTATGGTTTTGTGTTACAAAATTTGAACATACTGGTATGAAAGAGCAATGAAGTGGTACTTGCAGAAAATGGGTCCTTAAAACTAATTTTTTTGCCAAGAGGGAGGGCCTGAATCCTAAATGATAGTTATGTGAGGGCCTGAAATGAAAATGCCCCTTGTTTTAAATCTAGGTCTAATATATTTTAGGGGAGCCCATGCTTCACTTGCCATAAAATGAGGAAAAATATCTCTTTTGGGCTCATTGGGCCTTTTTCTTAATTGCTCCCACTCGACCCTCAATTTATTTAATCTATATTATTTATTAGGCCCCTTTTATTATTTTAGTTTGGACTTCTAATATTAGGTTGATCTTATTTGATTATTGGATTACTTTCCATTGGGTAGGGCCGAAACTATGTAGATCGAGTATATTTATACCGAATTTCTCACTCGGTTTCCGATCCGCTCGAGTGTCAATTTCATTGATGTTAACTTGTACAAAATTAATCATGTCCTAATCCCGTATACGGGTGTTACACCTGCCTTCTCCTACCCATTGCTATACTAGTTTATGTGATTGCTATTGGTATAAAAGAAATAGAACATGTGAAAATACGTAAAAAAATTTCCTTTTATATAAAGGAATCATGCTG
Source organism: Craterostigma plantagineum (assembly GCA_027422505.1). NCBI lineage: Eukaryota > Viridiplantae > Streptophyta > Magnoliopsida > Lamiales > Linderniaceae > Craterostigma > Craterostigma plantagineum. The sequence goes on from JAPQWV010000055.1 coordinate 2,759,750, forward strand.
TACAATACAAAATGTGCTTTGGATCTTATATACATAGGTGAAGGCACATGCATATGAAAAGAAATCTATAGGTCCGCCATATCGGTCGCATCCATGTACACACTGCCACCTCAAAAGTCTTTCGAAAGCATTCAAAAGTAGGCCTTGCCATCATAAGGATCACCTAGTGACCACGTTAACCTACAACACATAAAAACGCGGAATGAGGTATAAAGGTCGGTAAGTGGAACTCATGCATGCCATGCACGTGCTCTACAACGAAGAGGTATCCGTGGCAATGCTTTCAAATTCTCACATCATTCTTGTCTTGTCATGTCATGTAGGGCCCTCGGCTATCTTGCTATGCACCATCATAGAGCTCAAATCCACTAGGGATATATAAGTGATGATACCCACACTGAGAGGCTAATCCTATGGCGCCTTTCAATCCCAATGTGGTCTCATGAGTCACGCTGACGCTCCGCTGGTAGCCTCACTCCGAGGTTGGCAACACCAGGGATACCCTCAGGTCGCACCCTCCAGGTCGCACCTTTTCGCCGTGAGGGCATTTGCCCAAATAACATGTCTTGAAATCGGTGACATAAAATCACCATGGTAGCATGCCGTTACTCATCTGTGAGTCGACATCAGATGCCAATATCGGCAAATATCTATCGCGCACAGGCGATCATGTACCATGCACGCTCTCATGTCCTGATTTTTATGGTAATCGTGCATGCATACGATCATGTCATGAATTGTGATAACATGCGTGTCATGTTATCATGTATCATAAATAAATCACGTCACGTGAAGTTCACATACTGTCATAGAAATACATAAACACATAATTCATGCACATAGGAGTTATATGTTGCAGTTGAAATCTCCACTTCCCTGGTATCCTGACTGTGTTTGTTAGGTCCTCAGATTAACAACTCTACGATCCTAGGCTAGAATCAATAGTAATTCGATCGTTTTGATAATCAATTGAAATCGATCGAAAAAACTCAAGTTAAGAACACGAGAGAGAATTCAATTAGAGTGAGAAAGTTACTGTTGTTTCTCTCTAGAAATCGAATTGCAAGCCCTTCGGATCAATTCTCTAAACTTTCTCTATTCAGCTCAATTCATTTACAAGTATTTATACCAAACAAGCTTGGTATAAATATCAAGCCAGTCCTTAATAAAAAGACTAATACAAATAAAGCCCCTAATTACAAGGACAACTAATATAATCAAGCACAATTACAAATGATATTCTACAATCTCCCCCTTTGTGCTTGATTGCGTCTCCGTGCTGTTCGTCCTTGTCGGGCATAGTACGATCGGCGCAAGCCCAGCGCATACTCGTAGTCCCTAACGGTCTTCCTGAGCTTCAGGCGCTCCTCGATGTCATCCAACAATTCCATCAGGAGCGGCTGCTCTCTCACAAACCGGTGGATCCTCAGCATCGTGTCTCTATTTATCTCTTCCAACCTCTGTTCGATATTTCTCCTGACGATCTTGAGGGTTCCGTCGCAAAACTTGTGAATTTCTGTCTTCAGCATCAACCTATTATTCTTGGCAATTGGGTTGTTGTAGGTGATGCCGATGACAGAGCTGATATGCACGTGATTGCTTGGAAGCCTCTCGATCTCAGGTCCTTTGAAGAGTGGTTCGGCCATGTTGACCTTCTTCATATTGCTCTCAAGCGCCATTTGAAGGTCGTGAGCGGCGAAGTACTTGACTTGTCGCATCATGAACCGGTAGAGCCCTTCGATGCCTTCTTTCTTGATGAAGCCCTGGGGACCTTTGTATTTCTCCATGTATAGCTGATAGAGATGGTACACTTCATCGGCGGGGAGGTACGGCAGGTCGCTCAGTTCCTCTCGAGTTCCCTGAAGTGACTCTTCAGTCGATCCTTCGGGATCCCCAGCCTCACGTCCGGTCCTAGTTGGGTCAACATCCACAGATATGTCATTCTCTTCTGCTGATCCCAGTGAGAGATCCCTCTCAGCTCGAACTCATCCGACTTCTTAATTCGAACCGGTGACCTCCAAATGTTTGCCCTGACTTCTTCAAGGAAAGGTATCTCTATTTGAATGTTCTCCCACGGCGTGTCGATCCGAACGGTCCCTAGCATCTGTCTTGTAGGGGAGGCCGCTCGTTGTGCGATCAACTCGGGTAGCCTTGGGATTTCACTTTGGTAGTCTATACCTTCTTGAAGTTCGTCGTGATCACGAGGTCCACGGATGCTTGTTGTAAGAAGTGGTGTACGTCCTGAAGCCGTTGTCTCTGATGCTCCTCGGGCATGGAATGGGTCATCCACTGGCCTTCGAAAATGTACTTGTTTGATACTTCGTGTGGATTGACGCCATGTCCAAAGGGTCCCGGTTGGTCTGGAGCGACGGACGGAGTAGCTTGGGTAGCTGCCAGAGCTACAAGCATTGCAGCACTTGCTTCTTCTTCCGGAAGCAAAGGGATTGAGTAGATCGGCGGTGTGGGCGGAGGCGTCCGTAGGGTAAAGGTTGGTTGGTCGATATTTGGTAGAGTGGCGGTGCGGTGCGTGGTGTGGGTGGTTTGTGTTTGGATTTGTGTTTGGGTTTCACCAGCTCCACCGCTTGTCTGCGTAGCGCTCGAGCCTTGTCCTTGGCCGGATGTAGATGTCCTCGGCCTCTTCTCCCCCTCATGAGGGTCCTGATCGTCAGGATCGTCATGTCTGCGCCGTGAGTGGGAGCTTTGGCCTCGGCAGGTGGCAGTCGGTGGCTCAGGATGATCCACCAATCGCCTACAAAGGGATTCTTCTTGAGGCAACCAGATGGAAAGGCCTATCAGACGGGCGAGGAGAATGTCATGGAGCTCGGTGATGAGGATTGTGTATGGGTTGATGAGGATGGAGGAAGTGGCTAGAGGGTCGGTGGGTGTGGGTTGTGGAGGTGTGGGGTTGATTTGTGACGAAGGCCCTTCTGAGACAGGTGCTTTCTCGGTATCTTGTCGGGATGTCTCGATGGCATGTAACACTCTCTCCGTGATTGTGTCTTCCATAGTTCTCACAGCGGCAGAGAGAGCGGCATGGAACTGCTCGATCGTCACAAAGGGAGTGGACGCCTCCGTGGATGGACCAGGACGACTGATGTCGCCTGTTATCAACCTTTGAGTAGACACCGACTCTTGGGGTTGGCTCACAGTCACTTGAGGTTGTGACTGTATGAGACTTCCACCCAATCCTCGAGTCGAATCCAGAGGATCCGCCTCTAAGGGTGTTATGGCAGGCTCAGGTTGCGCCTGCGAACCAGACACCACGTGAGTTGGTTGCGGCTCAAGATTGAGCGAAGACGTGCCAGCAACACTTGTCGATGTGGTCAGCATAGTATCTGGTGCGGCAGTGAAGGCTGGGAAGAGAGACTCCAGCTGAATGGTTAGTCTTCTGGGAGTCCTCCTTATTAGGCTTATTTCCTCGTCACTCCGTGTCAGACGGGGTGGCCGTGTGAGGAGAGAGGTCACGATTGACGTCCTCCAGTGCCTGATCCGTCACAAGTGGAAGAGAGCTTTGCCCCATTTCTGTCTCGAGCTGTGCTTCTTGTTGAAGAACCACCTCAAAAGTTTCTTCGAGCACGCCAACATGTACGGGCACTTCCACTTGTAATTCATGTGCAGGAGCCTCGAGCGTCATCTCGGTAGCCACGACGTCTACAAAGTATCTTCTACGTCAGGCATTGGCTCTTCGACCAAAGGAGACTCCTGTTGAAGCTCCTGAGCGCAACATCGATAATCGTGTCGTCAGGGCTTGGCTGGTGTTCCGGTTGGGGACGGCTCACATGGTGATCTGCCGGGGGCCCTCTGATCATTTCCTCCATTAAATTTCGTTCCCGGCAGAACCTTTGATACTCAGCTCCCGCGGGGTCGGCGAGCCTGAGTAGATTGAGCGGAATCGGCATCGACGGTTGGTCCAGGTCCGTGAGCCGTGGATTGTGGAAAAACTTTAGCCTTGGTGGCTGATAGTTTCCACCAGGAGGCAGCTGGGGAATGTTCTCCGCATGTAACTCCATGAACCACCTGATGATCACGTTGAACCATCGAGCATATGACACGTTCTTTGATCGCCGGTTCTCCTTCTGCCGATCTGGTCCGCGAGGTCGTTCCAGATCAGCTGTACGTAGTCAAAATTTCTTGAGAAGGCGATGCCGTGGAAGATCCTCAAAATATTGCTGTTGCCCTTATCGAATCCTGCGTGCTTGGGCGACAGACACTTATTCACTATTCCGAATAGTATCTTCCACGGGTGAGGGATACCGCTGCTCTGGACCTGAGATAATCTTGTAAGCGGCGGTTGGTATCCCATGTGCAAGAAGTCCTGAATCATCTCTGCGTCCGTCGGGAGAGGGTCGTAGTTGTCGTTGTGGGGCAAGTCCAGCATCATCCCGAACTGGCTCTTGCTCATAAGAATATGCCGCGTCCCGAGTTTTGTTGTGAAGGAGAATGCCCCATTTGCTACAACTCCTTGTATATATCCCCAGAATTGCTGGAGATAGACCAGCGGCACTGATGCGGTGACCGTTAACGCATGCCAGATGGGGTGGCCTCTGAGGATGGATACGATGATCTCGTTCGGGCACCGAAATGTGCTCAGATCGAGCTGAAAGTTCGTATCCTGAACCTTCAAGTACAGCTTGTGATCATATATATGGTTGTATCTTGGGTAGCGATCCATCTAAAAAATAAGATATATAAAAGTTTATTAGTTCAATTTTATTTTCCGTCGAAATATGAATAAATTTCATCAAACTATAGTAATATTGCAAGTAATAGCATGTTCGATGAATATTGAATTGAAATCGTGTCAAATGCATAGTGTATGCTCAATACTGAAAATCGTAATGGCATGAATGTAATTTCGAATGAAATATATATCGCGTGAAAAATAGTTCGAAATTTCGCTAAGTGTTTAATCAAGAAATATGTCACTGTTCATGCTGATAAATTTTTCGGTCGATAAAATTGATTTTCAATTTGATTTCCTATGCATTGATTTCAATTGAAATGTTTCCGTGTAATTTTTCGATCGAGAAATTTTATTCGCTAATATTCACTACAGTGTAAAAGACTTAGAGAAAAATTTTCTAAGTGTTGAAGATTGAAATCTAGACTGTAGTCGATCAATTTTACGATCGAGAAAAATTCCGTGTAAATTTACGATCGAGAAATTATTTCTCAGGTAAATTTACTGTCGAGAAATTTTCTTCGATTGAATAAAATTTTTCGATTTGAGATTTGTCAAGCGGTAGATAGTTTTCGATTTAAAGTAAAATTTTCGCTGTTGTACTTATTTATCGAGAAATTGGTCAACGACGAAACTAAGTCAATCGTCGAGAAATTTTTCGATCAATTTAATCTAAGCGGCAAATTTTACGATCGAAAAATTAAGCATTGAAAATTAATTTTCGCTGCTAAAGTTTTGCGAGCGAAATAAAATGAAATCGAAATTTTAATTTTGCGATAGTAAGTTTAACACTCGATTTGAATTTGCATCTAAATTATCCATTCAGTGCATAATTTTTGGCTCGCAGAAAATTATAATTGGATTTTTCGATGGTAAGTTTAACGGTCAAAATCTTTTATCGTGATGACTAAATCAAAATTTTGCATCGAAAACTAAATCGACACAAATAGTATCTCAATTGAATCGGAATTCAGTTAAGATTATTTGCGATCGACAAAGTTCTTCGACAGCTTCAAAACTTCAAAACCAGTTTCATCGAAACTCATTTTAACGTCACAGATGCTGATTTTTCCGAAGATTTAAACTATCTGTTTCATCAAAAACATCAAATCTATCTAAAAAACAGGCATTTAACTCAGAAAATCCAAGAAACATGCCAGAATTTAGTGAAACAGTATGCGTTAAACTATTTTTGAAGAACAGTCGAAAAATCTTAACTAAACATGCGAAAAACTACAGAATGTAAATGCAAAACAAGTTATAACATTCGCAATCGTTAACCGAATCGAATTTCTACCTTAATCAGACGATTTGAAGTGAAAAAATCGAAAGATTTTGAAGGTTTTTTAAATCGTCTGAGAAAGTTTTGCGATAGAAAGTTCTTCTAAGGAATTTCAGATTGACCCCTATTTCAAAATAAAACCCATTGTAAGGCTCCCCCCTAGTAATTAAAATAAATGCAATTAACTCCCTGTATTTTCCGTGTAGTAATGTCTAGCTCCCCTGGCAGAAGTTTAAAAATCTGTACCACTTAGAGATAAACGTTAGTAATAATGGAGTTAATCAGCAATTATTTTTGGCAATTTTATCTTTGAAATATTTGGTGTTGTGTCTAGCTCCTCTCTTTGTAGTGTCGACGTCTCACTCCGTAATTTTGTTTGAAGGAATCCGAAACACTTAGAAAAAAACGTCGAGAATATTTGGAGCTAATCCACGATTTTTATATTTGCTCCCCCTCAAATAATGCGCAAGAATTGACTAATTATGCAAGCATATGAAATCAATTCAAGTCACGAGCATATAACACATAAATTTACTAAGTAAGCACGTATACATGGTCCCCGAAAACATGTACTTAAAATATTGTGTGAGGGTAAGAGCAATGAAAAATTTATCGCATTTAAACAATTCAGTGTCAATGCAATATCACATTGCATTTAGAATGTGCGACACACTAAAGAAATTGCATTTATTCAATTCAACGTATATGAAACATAACATTTCATGTCAAAATGTGCGAATTTTATTATTATTATTTATATATATATATATATTTTATTATTATTACTATTATTATAGTATGTGGTCAGATTATTTTGCTTCGATCAATCGTCATTCTTAAAATTTTACGAGACATCTGAAAGACGAAAATGCCGTCAAGTCTTGTCGTCAAACTGAAGTCCTAAGTTCATAGACTGCTCCATTTCGACAACTCTCACTAGGCTCGCTCTTGCTCTCAATAATTTCTATCTTGGGATTTTTATATTTTTATCACTCAAGTCAACTCAAGCAGTTTCAAGTCAATTTACCTGTGATCGAGGCGTGTTTAATCATTTCACCCAAGCGAGAGACCGTCGATTGGAATCAAAGGGGTGTAAAGGTTTTAGTTTGGCTAGGACTTAGAAGGGAAGGAATTTAGAGGAAAGTGAGCTTATCTCTTCGTCATCTTCCATTTCTACGTCCGTCTCCGTTCCTTTCGGCGTCTTTCCCTCTTTTACTATCCCTTATGAAGCTATGCTCAAGCTGAAGCTCCGCTTCTCCATGAGGCTATAGGAGATTATCGTAGGCGACGTTCTTCTCGTTAGTTCTCGGGCCGATACCGTGCTCCTCTTCTCTTAATCCCTAGAGAGGTTTCAGAGATTATCTTTCTGGAAAATTCATGGTTATGGAATTCGTACGCGAGGCTGCGCTCCTCTTCTCGTTTCCCGATATAAGACCGAATTATCGTTGGAGAAGTTCACTTCGTGGTGCTCCTCTTCCAGCCGTTCTGACGAGCGTACGAGATTATCGTTGGAGAAGTTCGCGGCAGGAACCATGCCACTTTCCACAAGGTAGTCGGAAGGCCGGTTCCTTTGGTCTTTGCGCGTTGAGCAATGCCTTCTTTTGTCATCATCCTACTTTTCTCTTGTTATCTCCCCCTCCTTTTCTTGTTTGAACAACCATTCGAAGAGTATAAAAGTCGGTTGAAGGCTGGGAATGGGTTTCAAATGAAGAAAAGGACGTCCGAGAAGGCTCAAAGTGGATGACTAAGGGCAAACGTGGGGGAATTTATATATGGCCGAATGAGGAATATCCTAAACTCCCTTATCATTTTTCTAACGATCTAACGCAAGATGAGTATGACACCAAGAATCACTAGGTAAGACAAGTAATTTATGTGTGACTCACTCGAGAAGTAGATCCAAAAAAAGGAAAAAGGAACAAGGCTTGAATCCTCACGCATGTAGAGTGACTTTGTGTCTAGTGGTACAATCAAATGACCTTTTAGACACAAGAATGCGACTTAGACTGACAAAATTTAAGCAATTAAATCGATCGCATGTCGGGGTAAAATTCTTGGTGACTTTAGATCAAAGCATCCTAAAGGATTTCGTCATACCCATATATATATTTTTATTTTTTTATTATTATTTTTATCACGAAAGATAAGGACAAATAAGCATAGAAAACACATAGAATAGAGCATGTGATAGCACAGAAGATCAGGTAATGCACATATTACGGAAGATTCAGCATGCCTAATTTTCCGACAAGGAATTGGAATCGTTTCTCATCCAAGGCCTTGGTGAAAATGTCGGCTAGTTGAAACTCCGTGTTCACAAAGTACATCTCTATCGTGCCTTTTTCTACGTGATCTTTGATAAAATGATATCTAATGTCTATGTGTTTTGTGCGTGAATGCTGAACATGATTGCAAGTAATGGCGATTGCACTTTCACTATCACTATATATGTGCATATTATTTAGATTGTACCCATAGTCGCGAAGCTGTGGCCGAATCCCCAGCATCTGTGAGCAACAACTGGCGGCAGCTGCGTATTCTACTTCGGCCGTCCAAGTGGACACACAGTTATGCTTTTTGGATGACCAACAGACCAGCTTTTCTCATAGAAATTGAGCACCGCTGGACGTGCTTTTCCTGTCCATTCGGCAACCTGCATAGTCAGCGTCAGTGTAGCCGATAAGTTTGAAATTCGTACCCTTTGGATACCATAGGCCAAGGGTAGAGGTGCCCTTTAGGTAGCGTAGAATTCTTTTGACCGCGAGCATATGGGATTCTTTGGGATCGGCTTGAAAACGGGCACACAAGCAAGTGGCAAACATGATATCCGGCAGGCTCGAAGTGAGGTAGAGAAGAGATCCAATAATACTGCAATACAGTGTGATGTCGACCGATTTACCAGAGGGATCGGCATCCAACTTGCAGCTTGGTGACATAGGAGTGCTGAGAGGCTTGCTCTGGTTTTGATGAAACTTCTTCAGAATATCCTTGATGTATTTTGTCTGACTGATGAAAATTCCATCATTGAGCTGCCTGACTTGAAGGCCTAAGAAAAATTGCATCTCTCCCATGTGACTCATCTCGAATTTGCTCTTCATGAGATCTCCAAACTTCTTGCAGAGCCGAGGATTGTTGATCCGAAGATGATGTCGTCGACGTATACTTGGACGACCATCAGATCTTTTTCATGCCATTTAATGAAGAGGTGTTGTGTCTATCGTACCTCGTATGAATCCAGACTTCACAAGGAAATCACTCAGGACATCGTACCAAGCACGTGGGGCTTGTTTTAGTCCATAGAGAGCTTTGTCCAAGCGATAGACGTGATCGAGATGTTCTTGATCAACGAAACCCTCCGGCTGAGCGACGTAGACTTCTTCTTTTTACACGCCATTGAGAAAGGCGGTTTTAATATCCATCTGATAGACTTTGAAGTCTTTGTGAGCCGCATAAGCCAGCAGGAGGCGGATAGCTTCGATACGGGCAACATGAGCATAAGTATCGTCGTAGTCGATGCCTTCCTGTTGATTGTATCCCTTAGCAACTAGCCTTACTTTGTTCCGGATCACTTCACCATCTTCATTTTTCTTATTCTTCAAAACCCATTTAGTTCCGACCACTGTTTTCCCATGTGGACGGGGTACCAAGGTCCACACTTGAAGACGTTCGAATGGATTGATTTCCTCTTGCATTACAATTGTCCAATCCGGGTCTCGAAGTGCGTCTGCTACTTTGGTAGGCTCGTTTTGGCTCAGGAAGCAACTGAAAAGACTGTGTTGACGACATGTCCTCACACCAACCGAAGGATCGCCAATTATCTGAACAACCGGGTGGCCTCTCGTCCACTTGCGCTCATGAGGTAAGGCTGAAGTCGATGCGTCAGCCATCTGTGGATCTAGATTGCCTATAGCCTCCGATTGATCATTTGTGAGGAAGTTCCAACTGCACTTGGATTGATCGTCTCTGATGATACTTCCTCGATGACCACTGTAGGTTCTTCGGTATTCTGTGGCAATTCTGAATTAGGTGGTGGTGTGAGATGAACTTGGTACGTCGGTCTCGTTCGGTGGAGAATCCATTGTAGGTGTAGTCGTGTATAACCGACATACCGGTTCGAAGAGAGAATCCAAGTCGTCTATTGCAAGTCTCGTTGCTTCGTCTGACACTGATCCTGAAGTTGTTGCCATCTTCTGTTGGTTTTGTGCCAACACACTAGTGATTGCGGGTTCTGAAATGTTGTCTTCAGAAGCCAACGGGTTGAGCACGGGTCCTGAACTGCATTGAGCAGGAACCAACGGGTTAGGCACGGGTCCTGGATTGAGTTGACTAGAAGCCATTTCTGCCACTTCGTGGAAAGTGACATTATAGCTTTCCTTAATAGTTCGGTTGGACTTGATGTATACTCGGTACGCTTTTGATGTTGAAGATTACCCGACAAATGTAGCTTCGAATGCTTTAGGGTCGAACTTTGCACGTTGCTCTTGGTCATTCGCCACAAAGCACTTGCACCCGAAGACTTTAAGGAAAGAGATGTTGGGCACTCTATTATTCACAATCTCGTACGGAGTCTTGTTGAACCGTTTGTGAACCACCGTCCTGTTTTGAGTAAACCAAGCGGTATTGACTGCTTCAGCCCATAGAAAGTGTGGAAGTCCCGATTGGATCAGCATTGTACGAGCGGCTTCCACTAGTGTTCGAGTTTTCCTTTCAACGACCCCATTTTGTTGAGGTGTTTAGGCGGCTGAAAATTGTTGACTTATTCCATGTTTCTGATGAAACTCACTGAGGTGATTGTTCTTGAACACAGTGCCGTTGTCTGTTCTAACAACTTGAATAGTCTGTTGCAGCAGATGTTGAGTTGTGTTCACAAAATTGATAATCAAGTCACCGGTCTCATCTTCCATTCGGAGGAACTTTGTCCACGTGTAGCAAAAATAGTCATCTACAATCACTAGGACATACTTTCTTCCATTGATACTCGGAGTCTGCATCGGACCAGAGAGATCCGAATTAGTTCTGATGGTCGAGAAGTAGATGCAATTTGCTTGACGTGATGAGATGCTCGCTTCATGTTTCCTAGGTGACATGCCGAACAATGATGCTCCCTTTGTAGTTGTATAGTTGGAAGACCGTGAACCAACTTTTTCGTAGAAAGACGTCGGAGAGCTTTCATGTTTAGATGAGACAGTCGTTGATGCTATAGGCTGTTCCTCTGTAAATCTATCTGAGAGATGAGGCATACAGCTGTCGAGGGCCGCACGGACGTCAGGTTGATCGTGTAAAGATTGGATCTCCGAAGTCCTTGAAGGAGTTCTGTGTCCTGACTATCCAAAATTCTGCACCGGTCAGCATGGAAGACCACCTGGAAGCCTTTGTCACAGAATTGGCCTATGCTGAACAAGTTATGGCGGAGGCCTTCGACGTATGAGACATCTTTGATGGTCAGATTCTTCAGAATGATATCCCCAAGTCCTAGAATCGGGGCTGAATCGTTGTTCCCAAATCTGACTTTGCCGTTTGGTCGGTCTTTGTAGTTGCTCAGTAGCTCTTGTTTACCAGTCATGTGTGTGGAGCAACCAGAGTCGAGGTACCACACATGATGGATCTGCAAAAACAATTTAGAGAGCTTTAGGTACCCACTTAAGCATGAGTCCTCTCGGAATAGCAGATTTAATTTTGGGTTCAGATATGACTCCTAAATCTATTTTTGGAAGAGTCTTAATAACCCATTGCACTTTTGGAGAAGTGGGTTTGGGTTTTGCCTCTATAGGAGACTTGGCCCTTTTGGCTTCGTCGTCCTAGGCGGAGATTTAGGAACCCATTTGGGTTGAACCTTACAGGGAAGGTTAATTTCAGCTCGTACAAATGCCTTGGAAGGTTTGACTGAGGAAAAGATCTTTTCTTGTGATAGTCTCCTAAGGTGCTTGGGGGATTTAATTTCTACGGGATACCTTAGGTGAGTACAGTCATGTACGGTGCCATAAGCTTTCTTTATGGCTGGATCTTGTTTCCTACGAGTCTGCCTTATGGCATTTGTTTCAGAATGATTAGTAGTAATTTTCGAGGTAGAGCCTATTTCGAGATTTTCACTTCTATAGGTGATAGGATGAAGTGAGCACGTAGAAGTAATTATTTTGAACGTAGAAATGACTCTTTTATTACTACGAGTGTCTTTTATTTTGACAGAAGGAATAACATGTTCAGAAACATTTAAATCTACTAGCTCCATCTTTATTTTAGGACTAGACACTCTCGCCTTCGTAGTCGGTGCTGGCTCTACGCTCCCTGTGGACGTAGGTGAAGTAGAATTAGTCTTAGCACTTGTAATAGAGTTATTAATGCTCTTACGATCTTTTGAAGGCGATTTTTCTATTTTCACGCTTTTTATGATAGCATGTGAGGAAGTTTGGGAGGACAGGGAAGCCTTGAGATTTTCCATCTCTTTAAAGAATTTTTTCTTTTCAGCTTTGAAATTCTCTCTTTCTTTGTCTAGTTTCGCCTGTGACTCCTCTATCTGTTTTATGATAGGGGGTTTGTAGAGAGAATTTTGATAATTAACGTTTTTGACTTCATCGAGTGTTCTTTAGAGTCAGGAGGTAAGACTTGAGCTAAATCACTGACAGGTGTTAAGGATGGTTTCCTATTTTTGTCCTTTTCAATTAGTTCATTGTAGTCAAAGGGGATCTCAGGCCCATGTGAGTCTTGTTTGATGGATGAATCAAACGCCTTTTCATACGTCGATTCCGTAATGTTCCTAAGAGAGGTTGCAGCTAAACCCATGTTCTTAATGTCATGCATTTCTTTCTTTCGTAAAATACGTGGGTTAGTGTAACCTATGCCTTCTATTGGATTATAAAACTCTATATCCTTGGGCTTGTTTAAGAATATCGTCTGTTGAGAGTGTCCCCTACGCGTAAGAAGATCATCTAATTTTTCAATTTTTGCATACAACTTCCTGCGTTCCTCACTTAGGAGAGCATAATTATTTTCTACCGTTAGTTTGGCGACTTGACAGGTGTCTAGATCCTTACTAATCTCACTAACCTTAGCGTTAGATGTTTCTAATTGAGCTTCTAAGTCAGTGATCTTAGAGGTAGCTTCGGTTATCCTACAATTTAAGGTAGCTTTCTCGTTGAGATGCCTAACCAAACAATTGTTGTTATTTGCTAGCCTATCTTCTAATTCTTTAATTTTTCACTATACTGTCCTAAAGGAGGTTGACTAGTCTCTCTAGAATGTAGACTCTTAATAAGTTCTTCTATTTTTGCATTAGAGCTTCTAAGTTCTGATTCGAGACTATATATCTTCTCCTGAGCTCTCTCAAGTTTGTTCTCTACTTCCTTTATACTTTTCTGCTCACGTTTCATGTTAGCATATTGCGTTTGATATGATTCTAACATGGTCAATAATGTGGAAGGAGTGACTACCTCATTTGAAGACGTGGATGCGTTGTCGTCGTCCGTATGAGTGGATGTTTCGGCGTTCAATTCGTTGTCGAGACGGGCCATGAGGGCTGAGTTCTCTTCTTCGGAGCTCGACGTGTCCTCAAGCCATTGGTCCTGTTCGGCCATGAGAGCTACTCCAGCTTCTTTCTGTTTTGTCAATTGAAGCTTCCTGGAGTAGTAGTTTGCATCTCTCTTCTTCGGGAGAGTGCACTCTCTGGCAAAGTGACCTGCTTTGCCACAGTTAAAGCATTGGTTAGTCTCTTTGGGATTCTTGACCTCGGAACTCTCCGGAGCACGTTCTTTGTTCTTGGAGCTTGTAGTCCGAAGTCTGTTGGCTGAGGTTGAAGACTTCTTCTTGAAGTACTTCTTTCTCATCATTTGTCCAATGAGAGCTAACTGCTTTCCAAGGGCTTTCATGTTCGGCTCGATGTCGGAGTCCGATTCTCCTTTTGACTCTGATGATGAAGGTGGCCTAACGATCTTATCCTTTCTTGATCTTGTGCTCTTCTTCTCCGAGACTAAGGAAACCGTGTCATCGGTTTGTTTGCCTTTCTGCTATTTGATAATCTCGCGGAATTCATCTCATGCTGAGCGAGATTATTGAACACGACATGGACATCCAACTCCTCTAGATCTTTATTTTGTCGTATTTGTGTGGATATTTTCTTCCATTCCGTGGGCAGAGAAGATAGAAATCTTATGTTTGTTTCCATGTTTGTCTTTGTTATTTCTATCTTCCTCATCTCGTTGAGAACAGTGAGGTATCGTTGGTAGATTTCGTATAGACTCTCCTCCGGCTTTGCTTTGAAGGAGTCGCAAGCAGTGAGAATGTTCGCCTTCTTGGCCTTTATGCCAACTTCCGTCCTTCGCATCATCCTATGCAGCTCATCCCACATCCCCTTAGCCGATGTAAGGCTGTCTATTTGTCTGTATATATCGTTGGAGATGCCCTGCATAAGGGTATTCATGGCTACTAGATCAGCCTTAGCTCGAGCTCCTTCCTCCAGAGAGTATTCTCTAGGCTCCTTTAGTCGCCTAGAAGCTGGAATTACTGGAGTAGCTGATTCGTCCCCGGGTACATGAACCCAGAACTGTGCCGGTCCCTCTTCAAGGGACTGCAGTAGATTTTCGGCTTGATCCTTTAGAGCTATGAAATTCAGGAAGCGGCTTCTCCACACTGTGTATTTGCCTCTTTGCAAGATCGGCGGACGGTAGTCATTTCCGAGTGAGTATGCATCTATGTTTGTATTATAGTAGTCGAGTTGTTGAAGGATCTTCGTTGATTGTTTTGAGAGTTGAAGACGATGTAAAGTGCTTCACAGGTGACGAAATTTGTTAGTAGCGTTTGATTCGAAGATTAGTTCGAGAATTATTTTTGATTCATTAAAGTATGATCGAAATTAATTTCGTCGATATAGAATGTATTTACTGTTCTCGTGCGTGAAATCTTGTCAGCGAAATATTTTACGAGCGAAATAAATTGCCCAAAATTGTTCAGTCGAGAAAAGTTTCCTGATCATGAATTTATTTCGATCGTAAAAAACAACACGTTAGTAAGTTTCTCGACAAGTCAAAATAAATCCGTTGCCTAGAAAAGTTTCTCGCGTATAAATGATTTTCGCCTGGTCAAACGTTAAAAGGTTTGACTGAAAAAGTTTTTCGAGTGGAAGTTATTACGCATGCAAGGTCAAAATTAGTCTCACTCGAAAAAGTTTTTCGCTGGATAATGCTCGAGAAATATTTCTAACTAAAATCGTTTCTGCTGATGACGATTCTAGCGCTGACTTCGTATTCTGACCGAGAAAAATTCTCGCGCTAAGTTTATCGATCGAGAAACTAATCCGATCGCAAAACCTAGCGAGAAAAATTTGAGCAATCGAGAAAAATTTACAGAAAGTTACGATTTTAACAATTTCGAAATACAATTTCGAGGAACAGGGTTCGAAATAAAATTTCGATCCAATTCTAACAACGATTCAAAACAGAACGAATCTGCTCTGATACCAATTGTTAGGTCCTCAGATTAACAACTCTACGATCCTAGGCTAGAATCCATAGTAATTCGATCGTTTAGATAATCAATTGAATTCGATCGAAAAACTCAAGTTAAGAACACGAGAGAGAATTCAATTAGAGTGAGAAAGTTACTGTTGTTTCTCTCTCTAGAAATTGAATTGCAAGCCCTTCAGATCAATTTTCTAAACTTTCTCTATTCAGCTCAATTCATTTACAAGTATTTATACCAAACAAGCTTGGTATAAATATCAAGCCAGTCCTTAATAAAAAGACTAATACAAATAAAGCCCCTAATTACAAGGACAACTAATATAATCAAGCACAATTACAGATGATATTCTACAATCTCCCCCTTTGTGCTTGATTGCCTCTCCGTGCTGTTCGTCCTTGTCGGGCATAGTACGATCTGCGCAAGCCCAGCGCATGCTCATAGTCCCTAACGGTCTCCCTGAGCTACAGGCGCTCCTCGATGTCATCCAACAATTCCATCAGGAGCGGCTGTTCCCTCACAAATTGGTGGATCCTCAGCATCGTGTCTCTATTTATCTCTTCCAACCTCTGTTCGATATTTCTCCTGACGATCTTGAGGGTTCCGTCGCAAAACTTGTGAATTTCTGTCTTCAGCATCAACCTATTCTTCTTGGCAATTGGGTTGTTGTAGGTGATGCCGATGACAGAGCTGATATGCACGTGATTTCTTGGAAGCCTCTCGATCTCATGTCCTTTGAAGAGTGGTTCGGCCATGTTGACCTTCTTCATATTGCTCTCAAGCGCCATTTGAAGGTCGTGAGCGGCGAAGTACTTGACTTGTCGCATCATGAACCAGTAGAGCCCTTCGATGCCATCTTTCTTGATGAAGCCCTGAGGACCTTTGTACTTCTACACGTATAGCTGATAGAGATGGTACACTTCATCGGCAGGGAGGTACGGCAGGTCGCTCTCGCTCAGTTCCTCTCGGGTCCTGTCCACTCGTTCGATGATGTAGTGAGGTGTTGGAAGTCCTCCTTTGGCACAATAGACACTGAGGAGTAGGCAAATTAGGGAGAGTTCCCTGAAGTGACTCTTCAGTCGATCCTTCGGGATCCCCAGCCTCACGTCCGGTCCTAGTTGGGTCAGCATCCACAGATCTGTCATTATCTTCTGCTGATCCCAGTGAGCGATCCCTCTCAGCTCGAACTCATCCAGCTTCTTAATTCGAACCGGTGACCTCCAAATGTTTTCCCTGACTTCTTCAAGGAAAGGTATCTCTATGTGAATGTTCTCCCACGGCGTGTCGATCCGAATGGTCCCTGGCATCTGTCTTGTAGGGGAGGCCGCTCGTTGTGCGATCAACTCCGGTAGCCTTGGGATTTCACTTTGGTAGTCTATACCTTCTTGAAGTTCGTCGTCTTCTATGATCACGAGGTCCACGGATACTTGTTGTAAGAAGTGGCGTACGTCCTGAAGCTGTTGTCTCTGATGCTTCGTGTGGATTGACGCCATGTCCAGAGGGTCCCGGTTGGTCTGGAGCGACGGAGGAAGTAGCTTGGGTAGCTGCCAGAGCTACAAGCATTGCAGCACTTGCTTCTTCTTCCGGAAGCAAGGGGCTTGAGTAGATCGGCGGTGTGGGCGGAGGTGTCCGTAGGGTAAAGGTTGGTTGGTCGATATTTGGTAGAGTGGCGGTGCGGTGCGTGGTGTGGGTGGTTTGTGTTTGGATTTGTGTTTGGCTTTCACCAGCTCCAGCGCTTGTCTGCGTAGCGCCCGAGCGTTGTCCTTGGCCGAATGTAGATGTCCTCGGCCTCTTCTCCCCCTCATGAGGGTCCTGATCGTCAGGATCGTCATGTCTGTGCCGTGAGTGGGAGCTTTGGCCTCGGCAGGTGTCAGTCACTGGCTCAGGATGATCCACCAATCGCCTATAAAGGGATTCTTCTTGAGGCGACCGGATGGAAAGGCCTATCAGACTGGCGAGGAGAATGTCGTGGAGCTCGGTGATGGGGATTGTGTATGGGTTGATGAGGATGGAGGAAGTGGCTAGAGGGTCGGTGGGTGTGGGTTGTGGAGGTGTGGGGTTGATTTGTGACGAAGGCCCTTCTGAGACAGGTGCTTTCCCGGTATCTTGTCGGGATGTCTCGATGGCATGTAACACTCTCTCCGTGATTGTGTCTTCCATAGTTCTCACAGCGGCAAAGAGAGCGGCATGGAACTGCTCGATCATCACAAAGGGAGTGGACGCCTCCGTGGATGGACCAGGACGACTGATGTCACCTGTTATCAACCCTTGAGTAGACACCGACTCTTGGGGTTGGCTCACAGTCACTTGAGGTTGTGACTGTATGAGACTTCCACCCAATCCTCGAGTTGAATCCAGAGGATCCGCCTCGAAGGGTGTTATGGCAGGCTCAGGTTGTGCCTGCGAATCAGACACCACGTGAGTTGGTTGCGGCTCAAGATTGAGCGAAGACGTGCCAGCAACACTTGTCGATGTGGTCAGCGTAGTATCTGGTGCGGCAGTGACGGCTGGGAAGAGAGACTCCAGCTGAATGGTTAGTCTTCGGGGAGTCCTCCTTATCAGTCTTATTTCTTCGTCAGACTCCGTGTCAGACGGGGTGGCTGTGTGAGGAGTGAGGTCACGATTAAGGTCCTCCAGTGCTTGATCCGTCACTAGTGGAAGAGAGCTTTGCCCCATTTCTGTCTCGGGCTGTGCTTCTTGTTGAAGAACCTCCTCAAAAGTTTCTCCGAGCACGCCAACATGTACGGGCACTTCCACTTGTAATTCATGTGCAGGAGCCTCGACCGTCATCTCGGTAGCCACGACGTCTATCAAAGTATCTTCTACATCGGGCATTGGCTCTTCGACCAAAGGAGACTCCTGTTGAAGCTCCTGAGCGACAACATCGATCATCGTGTCGTCAGGGCTTGGCTGGTGTTCCGGTTGGGGAGGGCTCACATGATCATCTGCCGGGGGCCCTCTGATCGTTTCCTCCGTTAAATTGTGTTCCCGACAGAACCTTTGATACTCAGCTCCCGCGGGGTCGGCGAGCCTGAGTAGATTGAGCGGAATCGGCATCGACGGTTGGTCCAGGTCCGTGAGCCGTGGATTGTGGAAAAACTTTAGCCTTGGCGGCTGATAGTTTCCACCAGGAGGCAGCTGGGGAATGTTCTCCGCATGTAACTCCATGAACTCCCTGATGATCACGTTGAACCATCGAGCATATGGCACGTTCTTTGATCGCCGGTTCTCCTTCTGCCGAATCTGGTCCGCGAGGTCGTTCCAGATCAGCTGTGCGTCTTCCACGGGTGAGGGATACCGCTGCTCTGGACCTGAGCTAATCTTGTAGGCGGCGGTTGGTATCCCATGTGCAAGAAGTCCTGAATCATCTCCGCGTCCGTCGGGAGCGGGTCGTAGTTGTCGTTGTGGGGCAAGTCCAGCATCATCCCGAACTGGCTCTTGCTCATAAGAATATGCCGCGTCTTGAGTTTTGTTGTGAAGGAGAATGCCCCATTTGCTACAACTCCTTGTATATATCCCCAGAATTGCTGGAGATAGACCAGCGGCACTGAAGCGGTGACCGTTAACGCATGCCAAATGGGGTGGCCTCTGAGGATGGATACGATGATCTCATCCAGGCACCGAAATGTGCTCTGATCGAGCTGAAAGTTCGTATCCTGAACCTTCGAGTACAGATTGTGATCATATATATGGTTGTATCTTGGGTAGCGATCAATCTGAAAAATAAGATATATAAAAGTTTATTAGTTCAATTTTATTTTCAGTCGAAATATGAATAAATTTCATCAAACTATAGTAATATTGCAAGTAATAGCATGTTCGATGAATATTGAATTGAAATCGTGTCAAATGCATAGTGTATGCTCAATTTTGAAAAATCGTAATGTCATGAATGTAATTTCGAATGAAATATATATCGCGTGAAAAATTGTTCGAAATTTTGCTAAGTGTTATGCAGTGATATGAAATGCACATTATATAAACTACACCAAGTAAAAATCACATATTGTATCCCTCGAAGATTTAGATATATTTTAAAACACTTAAAAATAATAGTTAAAATGAATACAATCTGTTGACTCATAAAACTAGTCTACATCCGAAATTGATTTAATGGACTAATTTCACTTACACTAAGTCAGCCCTAAATTCCAAGTTCGCCAAACATGAATAAAAGGTCGGTCAACTAGCGAAGATCCCTGGTCAAAGTTTAATCGCTAATAAGTACAATCGTTCGATTAATTCACTAATCGAATAAGATCGCGCGATTCAGCCCCTAAATGTATTCACCCGACTCATTCAATAATAACATGGAATCGCCCGATTCATTCACATTAGGGGTTTCGGCCGAAAGTGGGTCGATTCCGAAAACCGCACGGCGAAAGTTATTTGGGATTTCACTCAACCGGCCGATTTCGTAAATTACTATTTCGGACTGCGAAAAGGCCCGCATTTGTCTCACAGTCGAAATCGCGAAGTTAACTTTGGCCCGCGACTTGCTTCCACTTCGCGAACCCATAAGACCTGCAAAACGCATTCGGTCCGTGAAGCCCGCTTCCTCTGTCTCAATTTCTAGCCCGCGAAATAATTTACCTCCCTCATGACTCGCGGAAACTATTTGGCCCGCGAAACCTATATGGCCCGCGAAACCAAATCATATCTCACATACCGAAAATCTTCCAGCCCGCGAAATCCAATTTAGGTCCGAATTTCCAAAAAGCATACCCAATTTCAGAAACGGCCGACACTAAGGATTCGCCCGACTTTACCCAAAAATTTAATAAATTTCCGTCGAAATCCCAACTAAGAATTTGTCCGACACTAGAGGTTCGCCCGATACAAATAATTCGCCCGAAACTAAAACTTGCCCGATCCTAGGAATTCACCCGAACTTACATCGAATCGCCACATTTCAACCCGAAACCTTAATATGCAACGCTAATACCTATTACATGCAACCTCCCGAACTTTATACCATTATAAACCCGAACATATTTTAAACCCATATTTTGGGTTTAATACACACTTATGAGCACATAATCCGCAAAATGGAGCATAAAGCATCAAATTCAAACCAAATAAATTTCAAAAGCCTTTTTCGTGTTGTAGATGAATTAAATTCACCTACCTCACTTCCTTAAGCCAAATTAAGTGATTCGATTGAGATGGTTGTCCAAATCCCCGCTTTTCACTTCGTCTCTTTCGTTTCTTCTTCCTTCGATGTTTTCTTTTTTCTTTGCTTCTCTCTCCTTTCTTTCTTCTCACGTTTTTCTTCTTCTTTATGGTCCCTAATGATTGTTTTAAGGGTCAATTCAAAATCAGGCCCCATTAAGGGTTTGATTTCGAATTCAGGCCCTCGTTGGGAATTTTTTAGGTTAAAGGACCCATTTTGTGTGGTGTAAAAAAGTGGTATGAAAGATATATGAACTGATATAGAATAATCGTTTTGTGTTACAAATTTTCAACATACTGGTATGTCAGAGCAATGAAGTGGTACTACAGAAAATAAACTGGTATCTGATGATCATAAACTGGTACCGAATTATGGTTTTGTGTTACAAAATTTGAACATACTGTTATGAAAGAGCAATGAAGTGGTACTTGCAGAAAATGGGTCCTTAAAACTAAATTTGTTGCCAAGAGGGAGGGCCTGAATCCTAAATGATAGTTATGTGGGGGCCTGAAATGAAAATGCCACTTGTTTTAAATCTAGGTCTAATATATTTTAGGGGAGCCCATGCTTCACTTGCCATAAAATGAGGAAAAATATCTCTTTTGGGCTCATTGGGCCTTTTTCTTAATTGCTCCCACTCGGGCCCTCAATTTATTTAATCTATATTATTTATTAGGCCCCTTTTATTATTTTAGTTTGGACTTCTAATATTAGGTTGATCTTATTTGATTATTGGATTACTTTCCATTGGGTAGGGCCGAAACTATGTAGATCGAGTATATTTATACCGAAT
Source organism: Craterostigma plantagineum (assembly GCA_027422505.1). Lineage (NCBI taxonomy): Eukaryota > Viridiplantae > Streptophyta > Magnoliopsida > Lamiales > Linderniaceae > Craterostigma > Craterostigma plantagineum. The sequence continues at coordinate 2,781,129 of JAPQWV010000055.1, forward strand.
TTCTCACCCGGTTTCCGATCCGCTCGAATGTCAATTTCATTAATGTTAACTTGTACAAAATTAATCATGTCCTAATCCCGTCGGGTGTTACACCCGCCTTCTCCTACCCATTGCTATACTAGTTTATGTGATTGCTATTGGTATAAAAGAAATAGAACATGTGAAAATACGTAAAAAAATTTCCTTTTATATAAAGGAATCATGCTGTACAATACAAAATGTGCTTTGGATCTTATATACATAGGTGAAGGCACATGCATATCTAAAGAAATCTATAGGTCCGCCATATCGGTCGCATCCATGTACACATTGCCACCTCAAAAGTCTTTCGAAAGCATTCAAAAGTAGGCCTTGCCATCATAAGGATCACCTACCGTGACCACGTTAACCTACAACACATAAAAATGCGGAATGAGGTATAAAGGTCAGTAAGTGGAACTCATGCATGCCATGCACGTGCTCTACAACGAAGAGGTATCCGTGCCAATGCTTTCAAATTCTCACATCATTCTTGTCTTGTCATGTCATGTAGGGCCCTAGGCTATCTTGCTATGCACCATCATGGAGCTCAAATCCACTAGGGATATATAAGTGACGATACCCACACTGAGAGGCTAACCCTATGGTGCCTTTCAATCCCAATGTGATCTCATGAGTCACGCTGACGCTCCGCTGGTAGCCTCACTCTGAGGTTGGCAACACCAGGGATACCCTTAGGTCGCACCCTCCAGGTCGCACCTTTTCGCCGTGAGGACATTTTCCCAAATAACATGTCTTGAAATCGGTGACATAAAATCACCATGGTAGCATGCCGTTACTCAACTGTGAGTCGACATCAGATACCAATATCGGCAAATATCTATCGCGCACAGGCGATCATGTACCATGCACGCTCTCATGTCCTGATTTTTATGCTAATCGTGCATGCATACGATCATGTCATGAATTGTGAGAACATGCGTGTCATGTTATCATGTACTCCCTCTGTCCCAATTCTTTTTGGACATTTGGGGTGTGGCACGCAAATTAGGAAACTGAATATTTTAATAATATAGTGTGTTGGAAAGGTAAAAAAGTGTATATGTTGGCACGTCTTTTAAGAATATTTAATATTATTATATTGATTGTTTGTGATAGGTTTTTTGCTAAATAAAGAAATGTACAAAAGAAGTGGGACGCCCGATTTAGTAAAATGTACAAAAACTTTTGGGACGGAGGGAGTATCATAAATAAATCACGTCACGTGAAGTTCACATACTATCATAGAAACACATAAACACATAATTCATGCACATATGAGTTATATGTTGCAGTTGAAATCTCCACTTCCCTGGTATCCTGACTGTGTTTACTAAATGCCTTGTGAATTTCCTAAAGTTACGACCCTTGAGCACATAAATGTTATATCATCAGTATATTATCTAAGTTAGATGACTAAATGACTTTCGAACTATGTAAGTGTGGGAGATGCATATTTCGCAATTCTCTTCGAAGGTACTAGGGTTTCGAAATTCAACTAGGTTCATAATGGATTGCTTTCGAAATTTTCTAAGTTAAGTTCGAAAAGTCAATACAAAAATTTCGAAATGAATTTCGAAATACCTTTCGAAATGAATTTCGAAATACCTTTCGAAATTTTGGTTTCACAAAATGCTTCGGAGATGGTTTCGTAAACACGTTTTGAAATTTATTAAATTCAAAATTATATACCTAGCTTTTTGGAAGTAAACTTCGAACTTGGGTTCGAAATTGTGTTCGAACTTTGTGTTGGTCCCTATTCTATCCAAAAAATCTAGAAAAAAAAAATCAAGCTTGGATGTGGATTTGAAGATCAAACGTTGGGTGTGCTGGTGAAGAAGGTGGGTGCTTTTAAAATTCTTTTCATATTCTTAACGCACATGTACTCACACATACAACACCCAAAACACACACCCTAATGAATTAGGTTTGTGCTCGTCATTGGATGATGAGCCGTATTTCCTACAAGAGTTCACATCATTGACTCTATAATGATGAATGTGCGGGCTCTGAGAAGTTCGTTTGCTTAAGCTTGGTACTTCTTCTTTGCATGCTTCCTTTTTTATAGGAATGGGAGAGGAAGATCTTGAACATTTTCGACTTTATTTTAGAAGATAATATTGATTCTTCTTGCTCATTCCTAATTTTAATTTGTTCCTCAGCTAAATTTAAAGCTATACTTTTACTTAACGTTTCAGCTTCAGTCAATATTGACTTAGAATGATTAGTAAAAGCTTTCTCAATCTTAGGAACAAGGATGCTTCTTTTTATTTTTGTTTTCTTTACCTGTTTTGAGGAAGATGTATTATTTGACAAATCATTTGAAACAGATAAAGACGGGAAATGTTTGAGACATAAAATCTCCTTAAAAAGCTTTTCCTTGTCAGTGCCAAAACCTATCCTTTCAAAGTCCAAAGAATCTTGTGAATCTTTCAATTTAAGAACAGTCTCTGGAGTGTCACATACGGTCAGGTTTTGATCATGTAAAATATTTCCCCGTTAGAAATTAAGTTAGAATGAGAGTTTTTATCTCTTTGACCTATATTCAAAATATCACCTCTAACCGTTCAATCGTAGAGTAAAGTATATGCCGTTCCTCTAAGCTAGTCTTATATTTTGATGAGACTTCATCTCGTTCATCTTCGCAAGAACATAGACTGTTAGTTATCTCGTAGACCCTCTTTTCACAATCTTCTAACTTAGTTTCTAAGCTAATGATCTTTGACTTTGCGTTGATCAAATCTTCATTAGCATAAGCTAGGCTTTCTTGTTGCTTAAGCAACACGGAGTAATTATTAGCACATCTTGCTTCTAATTCCTCAATCTTCCTAGCTTAAGCATCCATTCTAAATAAAATTTGGCCTTTTTTAAGTTCTGTTCTGAAAAGTTTGGGTTAGTTGAGAAGTACGTGAAGTATCGAAGAGAATTAGCGTTGAAAAGGTTTTGGTGTGCACCTAACATTTTGAGATAATTTCTAAACTTCGATAAAAGTACCAAAATGTTTTCTATAATATGCCAAAACATCCTAATTAAAATTATTGAATAAGTGATCGTTGACAAGTTTGTGGATTTGCTTTTAAAAATTTGACAGAGAAGCAATCTACACCGAAAATTTTTGGACCGGAAGTAAAATTATAAACGAGCGTTAGAATTGACTGTGCTTGTTGGACTCAGAATGCTTTACTCATCAATGATGAAAAAATAATTTTCCTCAAAAAGTGTTTTGAGACTTAAAATATTTTTATTCAAAGTGTCCAATAGTTTTGGGGATTGAAAACGTGTGATTTTCGAAGAGTGAGTTAGTGGGAATTGGATCGCCTGATTTAAAGTTTCAAATGCTGAGGGCTTTGATCGAAAGTTCAAAGTTTTGAGATCGGGCGAATGTGTGGACTAGTGACAGTCGAGGGGAACCAGGGACAGTCGAGACTTCGAAGTCAACTCCGTCAAAGCACCTTTCGATCTAAGGTTCACGTAGACTAGTATAGTGTTGTCGTCGGTCATTGACACTCCTTGGGTATAAGCTATGTTCGACCGTACGACCCGTGAGTCAGTGTCCATGAAACGAGGCAATCCCTTGATTCAATTCGTATCACATGTCGTGACCTCCGCTTCCAAGCGAGATATCGGCACACGATAGGTTATCGACAAATAAGCCGTGATCAGTTATCCAGCACCCAACTGGAGCCTCAGGCTTACGGACTTTTAATGTCCGAGGTTAAGAGTCCACTGGTGCCTTTCTTTCCCGTACCCATCGAGAACAGTTACTCAACTCGATACATTTGGATTTGTTCATTTATTACTTTACCGGATGCTAAGTATAGAACTCTTATATCCAAGAAATGAACAATGATTTTCATTAAACACACGAAAATATCTTATTACACAAATGGTGGAATGATAAATAAACTAATGCTCTATATAATCTAATCCCCGTATAGCATTCGAGGGCATATTCCTAACAATCTCCCACTTGCACTCAATGCCATGCGCTGCAATATCTAATATATATCTTTTCGAGATGTCTAGCCAGCAGTGTCTTTGATAGAGGCTTGATGAACGGGTCGGCCACGTTATCCGCGGTCGCAATCTTCTGCATGGCTATGTAGCCATTCTCAACGAATCTGAGCCCGTATACCCTTCCACTTCCAATTCTCCATTACCATAGACCAGCATCATATCCTTATCCGCCTGAGGTACTTGAGGATAGTCTTGACTGCTGTCCAATGTTCCTTACCAGGGTCAGCCTGAAACCGACTGACTATGCTCCCAGCGTACGCCAAGTCAGGTCGCGTGCAAATCATCGCGTACATCAAGCTACCCACTACGGATGCATGGGATTCCATACATCACTTTCCGCTCTAACTCACTTTGAGGGCCCATAGCCTTGGAAAGGTGAATCCCATGTCGCATAGGTAGGAACCCTTTCTTAGAGTTGTACATATTATATAGCTTCAGGACCTTCTCTAAGTAAAGGGCCATGGAGAGTCCTAACATACGATTCGCTCGATCCCTATAAAGGCGAATACCCAAGATGTAGGTAGCTTCTCCCAAGTCTTTCATGGAGAATTCGTCGAAACCCACGCTTTCACCATCGAGAGCATTCCAATATCATTTCCTATCAAAAGGTTGTTGTCCACGTACAATACGAGGAAAGATATTTTGCTCCCACTGTTTTTCTTGTGGACGCAAGGTTCGTCTTCGTTCTTCAAGAATCCGTGGTGCTTGACCACTTCATCGAACTGAAGATTCCAGCTTCTGGAGGCTTGTTTGAGTCCGTAAATGGACTTGTTCAAGTTGCACACCTTATGAGCATCTCCTTGCTATGTAAAACCCTTAGGCTGCTCCATATATATTTCCTCCTTGAGGTATCCATTTAGGAACGCAGTTTTCACATCCATCTGCCAGATCTCATAATCATATGCGCAGCTATCGCAAGCAATGTTTGAATGGACTTCATCATAGCGCCAGGCGAAAAGGTCTCATCATAGTCAATGCCCTCTTTTTGACTATACCCTTTCGCCACAAGCCTAGGATTGTATGTGTCGACCTATCCGTTAGATCCAATCTTTCTCTTTTAGATTCATTTACACCCAATGGGTCTAAAACCATCTGGGAGGTCTCCTAGAGTCCAGACTTGGTTTTCGTGCATAGAATCCATTTCGGCCTACATAGCTATAAGCCATTTCTCCGAATCTTTATCCCTGATTGCCTGGTCATAGGTAGTGGGATCGTCTATGACGTTCCATTCCATCGCAGCATCCTCATGCTCGATGTGGACCATCCCGTATCTCTCAGGCTGGCTAGATACTCTACCGACCTGCGCAACTCAGGTTGCGTCTCAGACTGCTCTACGGTGTCATCTGACACTGGAGTCTGTGAAAGCGCTTCTGACGACTCTCCAAGAGTTACTTCGCGACCCGCTCGACCTTCTCGAACGAACTCTTCTTCGAGAAAGTGGGCCTGAAGGGCTACAACGATTCTCTGATTGTCGTGGAAGTAAAATTGGTATCCCATGGAATCCTTAGGATACCCGACAAAACGTCATTCCACAGCCTTCGATTCCAGTTTATCTGTCTTGAGCTTTTTCACGAATGCGGGGCAACCCCAAACTATAATGTGATTCAAGCTCGATCTTTGTCTTGTCCATATCTTACGGAATACGATCGACAGACTTTGTAGGACATCTATTCAGAATGTGTGCCGCTGTCAACAGAGCATTACCCCCCACCCCACAACTATATGGGCAGGTCTGTATAGCTCAGCAGAGATCGAACTTTATCCAACAGAGTTCGATTTCTGCATTCGGACACACCGTTCAACTGCGGTGTTCCGGGCAGTGTCATCTGTGGAATGATCCCGTTCTATTTGAAGAACTCGTCAAACTCGAGGCTCATGTACTCGCCGCCTTAATCTGACCGAACGGCTTTGATACTTTTTCTAGTCTGATTTTCCACCAAAGCCTTGTACTCTTTGAACCATTCAAAAGTATCAGACTTGTGCTTCATGAGATACACCTTGCCGAAGTGAGAGCGATCATCAGTGAAGGTAACGAAATAATGCAAGTTACCTCGAGCCGCTACCCCGAATGGTCCGCAAACATCAGTGTGGATCAAACCGAGAAGCTCTGCGGCTCTCGCAAAAGTCCCTATGAAGGGCGACTTGGCATCTTTCCAAGGATACAAGATTCGCAAGTCGGATAGGGATCAGACCCAAACGGCTTTATAATGCCGGTTTTCTCCAACTCGAGATAGCAGTCTCGAGTTCGACTCCAATATTCGTTTGTTGGTGATTGTATTTACAGTTTTTGTTTTATCTTCGACATTTAGATATTATAATCCATTCAGTAAACTTGCACTTCCGACGCAATTATTTCCAAAATAAATATTGCATATATTATTACTAAAACGGAACTCGTAACCGTTTCCGCTCAAAACGGGAATAAAAACAATATTTTTAAGCCTCTTGGGCAAAACTAAACAATCGAAAAGCAGTAAACTATGTCTAGTAGATAAAATGAGAGTTGTTGATCCAACGTGGGTCGCCGGTACACTATGTTCGCTTCCTACGTTGATCATGGTCTCTCGATCTGCCAACTTCCTATTTCGTTCTAGACCTTCGAAACACAGATGTGAGCACTAGCTCCCGAGTCCAAGATCCACGAAGCGGAATATACTGTCATAGAACAATTAGTTTCAGAAACGTAAAATTCATTACCTGGGGCGGTTAGCTTTTGGCAATCGCGCTTTCAATGGCCAAGCTCATTGCAGTGAAGGCATTTGTCCGTCGGCTTGGCGCCTTTGTACACGTTCTTCTTGGCTTTGCTTTTTGAAATTCGTCCTTTGGGCTTAGTGGGCTTGTCTGACTTTTTCTTTCTACCCGACCCTCGAGTCTTAGCATTCGCGACAAGAACAACTTCCTTTCCTTTCACCTTCTTCATTTGAGTTTGCGGCGCCGACAACTGGTTCATCAACCTAGTCAGCTTCATCTCGGCCTTGTTCAAGTTCACAATGAACGAATTGAAGAAAGGTGGGAGCGGCTGAACTATCAGATCGTTCTGGAGCTCATTATCCATGATAAAGTCCAGTGCCTCGAGTCATCGTTTAGAATTTTCTAAATTCTATGTTCATAACTTAAGTCATAATTCGTAACAAACATAAGAATTATAAATCACACAGCATGAAATCATATAGGCACATAAGTCACTTAAAGGCATGAGAATATAAAGGCATTGTATCATCGAAAATATTAATTAATCCAATGAAATTTTTAATTTACTGCTAATTAAGTCGTAAATCCCTAATTAAATTTTATGGGTATTACAACTTGTACGCGATACAGATGGTAAGTGACGATACTCCATGGTTTGCAGATTTTATAAAGCTCAGTAAGTGAAAGCCATGCATGCCATGCACGTGTCCTAAATTGCAAAGGCATCCGCGCCAATGCTCCCTAGACCTCATATTTTCCGGGTCTTGTCTTGTCTTGTCATGTAGGGCCCTCGGCTATCTTGCTATGCACCATCATGGAGCTCGAATCCCCAAGGGATAAAAAATCATATAAGTGGCAATACCCACTCAAGGGAGGCTAACCCTAGGGCGCCTTTTCTGCCCCAAGGTGATTTCATATACCACGCGAACGCTTAAAATTGTTGACCTTTTTGGTCCATGTGTGTTAGAGTTTTGATGGACAATGTAATTGTAATAACGTTATGTTTATAAATTAAGCAATTCGAACTATGATCAACATAATGTCTAAGTATATGAAAATATTCACACATGCATTGATTATGAGCGATATATTGATTAAAGTGTTAAATATTTGATTCGCATATGATTTGGTGATTAGTTGTTGAGACTAGGTGATCGCATGTTATAGACAACCCATGTGAATTCCATCGCCTCAGGGAGCTGCAAGCAGTCTGCCATCTATTGATAGGGCCTTTTGTGTACAGTATAGGCTGTCAGGACAGCTTTGTACAGTGGTCTGCTGACAGCTTTTTGCAGGGGGCTGCCCTCTCTTGATCGGACACGTGGCACCTTCATTGGATACTCTTCTTATCTTCATTAGTAGCGTGTTAGAGAAGCTTCGTCCGTCCTTGGGAGCTGCTAGGTGGTTCCTCAGGTCCCCAGGACCTGTTGTTAGCTCCCTAAAATCTGTCGGAGGTCCCCAGAACCCTTCTTTCCAGGTGGAGAATCCACTGTAGGTGTAGCAGTGCGTGACCGATATACTGGCTCGAAGAGAGAGTCCAAATCGTCTAATACAAGTCTCGTTGCTTCTTCTGACGTAGCATTATTTTATGTGTATACACACATTTGCTTTCGTATATTTAATAAAAAGCTTTCTATGTATACGTTGACAACTTTGCAAGTCCTATTTTGTTTTGCACAAATTCCAACATCACTGAATTCGCAACTTTGCTCACTCAAAACTGTTGCATGACCTTGCTACTTTATCATCCATTCGCCAAATACATATTGATTCGCGAAGTTCTACTTCACGAATCCGTGATTCGCCAAATAATCCAATTCGTAAGGCGAAATAATGAGAATTAAGGAAATAATTAGCTTATGATAATTATTAAGAGAACTTAGAGTTTCCTTGAAAAATATAAGGTTAGATTATGAAGGGAGGCTTCTCAGAGCACGCCCCAATAACGAAGCATGTCGCAAAACTATAGCTGGCTACCAATAAACCTCCAACCAGATGGTGCAGACCTACCTTTTCTAAACAAAGGCGACAACGCATGGCAAATGATCGCTGTACTAGAGCACTCCTCTTACGACGACGAAAAGCTTAATGAAGTACGCGAATTGTGGGCGGAGCATTTTATAGGCAATCTTTGATGTAGGTTAGACGACTTTTACGTTATGTTTGTTTTTATGTTACGAGGATTTGTTGGACTATGACGTAGATATTGATTTTAATTACAATTATTAGTAATTTAATGGTGTTGGTGCTATTTTGGGTGCATTGTTGATTTTGGAATTGATTTTGGGAACTCTTGAATATATAGTTTTGCGTATCATTCCACTGAGAATGTTGAACCGATAGGCAGAAAGTTGACGGACTTGGTCAGTCGATCAACGATGACCCATATAGCGTCGTGGCCTTTCACGGTCTTAGGCAAGCCGATAGCGAAGTCCATCGTAATGTGATCCCACTTCCATTCAGGTACTGGCAGTGATTGCAAGGTTCCTGCTGGTCGTTTTTTATCTAATAAAAATTCGAAATTATATATATATCCGATGTACATTATCTAATATTATTTCACTAAGAAAATAATGAAGATCTAAATCTAATTTAAATCATATCTAAATATTCAATATCAAATATTTTATTTAAACTTAGTATTTTCGACCGATCAAGGCTTTGGCCAAGCCCCAAACCCTATTGTCACAATCTTGGACCTAGCCTTGTCTCTCTCTGATGATGACGTTGTATCGGTTGCCCTTTTTAAGCCCGACTCTCTTGGTTCGTCTAAACCGGCCCAGGAGGTATCCAGGAGTTCGGTTTTCACCTAGCCAGCCCCGTGGTACAGAACATATCCCATGTTGAGTACGAATTTGATCTAATCATAATCCACGAACCGACTGTAGATTTTCGTCATACGTATAAACCCTTTACGTTTGTCCCGATCGAGTGAAAGTCACGCATAGTCAAACTTACAGAACTCGACTCTATGTCTATGTCGGTGAAAGTTCTGAAACTGCACTCCACGACTATCATGAGTCAGTTATATGCTCCGGCCAGAGACTTGGATAAATTCCCGCACATTAAACTTGCCATAGGACGTTAACCTCGAATTTAATCGAGACCGTAAATTCTGCTCCGCGGTTCCACCGGCAATCACATCGAAAAGTCAAGACCGCATTTCGTCGCTGACCCATGCCACCGGCAAGACAGGCCTAGGAAACTAGTGACAAGTCAAGACCTCAAGATCAACCCCAAGTTAACCCTTTCGATCTAAGCTTCACGGATACTACTACAATCAATCGTTCGATCAAGGACAATCCAAGAGTGTGATCGTTCGATTACGAGTCAGTGTCCAACTACAGATAATCCCCTGATTCATCTTGTATCATTGTCACGGGCTCCCACTTCCCAAGTGAACGGTTGGGCACAACCATATTGGACCCATCGACAAACAAGTCGTACGTGTCATTCCAGTCGCCCTACTGGAGACTTGGACTTGTGGACTATTTTAATATTGCAGTACCTCAGCTTACTGGTGCCACTCTCTGTCCCCACAGAATCAGTAACTGAACTGCCAATATTTGGGTTTTATTAATTTGTCTTATCCACCCAGACTGCAAGGTGAAATCTTTAGACTAATTAATAATTTGCCTTTTAATTTATTCATCCAATAATTAATTAATGATAAATAAAGTCATTCCATTAATAAGTAATCAAATTACATCACTAAACACTACACATTAGCAAATTGCCCTCGTACTCCCAGTCCTCGTACGGCATCTAGGGCATATACCTCAACAAAAATGACATTTTTCCCAGTTTAGCCAAGTTTCGTTTCCTCGCATCGTTTAAATACCGCCTTAAGATTGGAAAGACATACTTCAAATGAGTTACCAAAATCGAAAAGTCATCCATGAATACTTCCATTCCTTTACCGATTAGTTTGTAGAAAATGACCATCATGCACCGTTGGAAGGTAGTTGGGGCATTATACAGTCCGAATGGCATCCGCCGATATGCAATGGTTCCGACAGGGCATGTAAAAGTTGTTTTCTCTTGGTCTTCTGGTGCGATTGGGATCTGCAAGTAACCTGAAAAACCATCAAGAAAACAATATAAATGCACACTCGACACCCTGTAACGGTCCTTGTTGGAATGAGTTCGTTTTTCTCGTTGGTTACTACCGTCATTCTTCCCTTCTTCGGCACCACTTGAACTGGGCTTACCCATGGCTGTCTGAGATCGGGTATATGACTCCCGCATCAAGTAGCTTTATTACCTCAGCTTTTACTACCTCCTTCATGTTCGGGTTTAGACGCCTTTGATGTTGCACCACAGGCTTGAACTCGTTTTCCATCAGGATCCTATGCATGCAGAAGGTCGGGCTGATTCCTCGTATATCTGATATCTTCCATGCTAGCACCTTCTTGTGCTCCCGTAGTGTGTCTAAGAGCATCAGTTTCTGTTCCTTCTCCAAATTTAATGCTATGATTATGGGGAGCTTCGAGTTTTCCTCGAGAAAAGCATACTCTAGGTGATTGGGCAGTTGCTTGAGCTCGAAGGTTGGTGGCTCCTCAATCGAGCATTTCTCTCGTTCTTTATCATTTCTCTCTTCCACCTCGATTGCTAGTTCTTTCCTGACGTCGTCATTTGTGCCTCTACGGTCAACATCGAGAGATGGTTCATGGTTCTGCTCTCCCCCTTGTGGCTCTTCGTTTTCTGCTAATCCTAACATTGAAGCAAACTATTCTGGTTGTGATAGTCCCTACAATGATAAAAAGTCATTCCATGCATCAACGTAAAAGCACTTATCGTCTAATTTCTCAGAATTTTTCATGGGTTCGGTCATATCGAATGTGACTTTTTCGCCATCTATAGTTAATGTTAACGTTTCGTTACGAACATCGACCATGGTTCCTCCAGTAGCGAGGAATGGCCTACCCAAGATTAGAGGAATATTTTCATCCTCATCCATATCGAGAATAACAAAGTCTGCAGGAATTATAAATTTATCGACCTTAACCTGCACATCTTTTATGATACCCCTAGGATACTTAACATATCTATCCGCTAATTGTAAACTCATCCTAGTGGGTTTGGGCTCTCCTAAACCAAGTCGTTTAAACATTGAATAAGGCATCAAATTAATGCTGGCTCCTAAATCGGCCAATGCCTTACTTACGACTAAATCGCATATTAAACATGGTATAGTAAAACTCCCTCGGGTCCTTAAGCTTTTCCGGTAGCTCGTTTTGTAGAATGGCAGAGCACTCTCCTCGCAACTCAAAAGTGGAAACGTCTTCAACCTTGCGCTTGTTCGTGATAAGATCCTTCAAAAACTTTGCCCAACGAGGCATCTGCGCAAGGGCATCAACAAGTGGTAAATTAATATGTAATTGTTTAAAAATAGCGAGAAATTTACCAAATTGATCATCAACGATTTCCCGTTTAAGCCTTGTTGGGTATGGAATTTTTGGTTGATACGCCTTGACAGGTGGCTTAGACACAGTCTCCTCTTGTTTGTTGGCCTCGCTGCTCGGTTGCGTGGGTTCAACGTTCTTCTTCACTTTCTGCACTTCCTCGAGCTCCCTCCGGTTACGACGTGTGACCGCCTTTACATGGTGGTCCTTTGGATTGGTCTCGGTGTAACTTTGCATCGAACCGGAAGGACGTTGTTGGATTGATTTGGCAATCTGTCCAACTTGCTTCTCTAAAGCCCGTAGGGAAGACTCGGTGTTTTTCAACCGTGCGTCTTGATTATCCAAGCGAGAGTCGAGCTTTCCCATTAGCTTCTCGAGCATTCCCTCGAGCTTATCAACGCCATTGTACGAGGTGGGCTCAGTATTCGCCCTATGGTATACTTGCGTTCTTTGGTTTTGAAATCCTGGCGGAGCTTGTTGTTGATTGTCGTAGGCCAAGTTCAGATAACGGGTTCGGAGCTTGTTGTTGATTGCTCCATCGGAATAGTGGCTGGACAACGGGTTGCGTCGTGACTTTCGCTGCATGTAGTGCATGGCATAGTATAATTTGGGTATGCATGAGGAGGCGGAGCAGCCGCGGGAGTCCTCGGTACAGATTGTACCTGCACAGCATTAACAACCGACTTTGTTGTTAGTGTAGGTAATAGTGTATTCATCAATTGCATTTGGAGGTTGTTAGCTGCGATTTGTTGTTGGAATGTGTCAAACTTGGGATTTATCGCAGTTGCATAATCGACATAATACATCCCTGGTGGTTGGCCTCTATTGCTAGAACTCCCGCGCCGGAAGCTATTTGCGCTATATTCTTCAATTAGATTCCAGCCTTCCGTTGCGCTTAAATTGCATAAGCCTCCATTGCATGCCCCATCAAGTAGTTGCACGGTAATATCATTCCATGATTCATGGAACCGTTGTATCAATTCACTCTTCGTCATACCATGTTGTGGGAAGCAATTCAGAAGCGTCTTGAAACGCGTCCATATGTCGTATAAATTCTCGCCCTCCTTTTGCTTGAATGCCGTAAGGTCCATTTTTAGTTTCAGCACCTTTGACGGTGGAAAGTAGTGCGTGATGAAGGTGGCGTGCATCTCGTCCCAAGTGGTGATGGATCGTTCGGATAGTAGATTATACCACTCATTGGCGTTACCTCTCAGGGAGAACGGAAATAAGTAGAGCCGGATCGTTTCAGGCCTTACTCCTTGTACTCGTATTGTGTCGGTGACGGACAAGAAGTCTCGTATGTGTCAGTAAGCGTCTTCCTCGGATAGTCCACAGTATTGAGCTGTCGTCTGAAGCATTTGAAGCCAATGATGTTTCAGCTCAAAGTTGTTCGGGACTTGAGGAAGGACTATCGCTGAGCCGACCGACCCTACGGCGTTGTTTCTCCACAGCTCTCTCATTGGAGGTTCTCTAGCTTCTAGAGGCATCTTGTCATGATTTTGAGTCGCCATTTCGGCTCGCCTTGCGTTTTCTCGTAGGTTGTGCCAGAACGTTCTTTCGATTGGTAGCGAAGGATTCCTTTGGGTCATGCACGAGCTTTCACGTACCTAGAAAACAAAATAAAAATAATAATAGCAATAAGGGATTTAGAATAAAACCAATAAAAGAAAATATATTGCTAAAAAAATAAAATAAAAATAAAAGTAAGCGAGTGCTAATACTAATAAGGAAATAATAATAACTACAATAATATATATATGTTTTGTAATAATAATGATAAAATAGATAGTTTGAAGAAATAATAATATTAATATTAATAAAGGTACCTAGACCAAAGGAAATCCGATTAAGCAAAATATATATTCAATAAAATAAATAAAAGCAAATAATGTTAAATAAAATAAGAAAAACTGTGGAGAAAAGAAAAGTAAAAATAATAAGTGTAGAAATAATAATATAATAATAATATAATAAAAATAATAGAGCTAGAATAATAAACAAAAATTTTCCAAATATCAGTAGTTTCCCGGCAACGGTGCCAAAAACCTGATTGAGCGGATCTAGTAATAAAAATGAAACGAATATCGACAACTATCCTACGCTCAACAGGCAAGTGTACATATCGAAAATAATATAGAAATGGCAAGTATTCGAGTATCGAACCCAAACGAACTGTATACTTTAGAAAACAGTCGTTTAAATATCCTAGAAGAAAATTTGATGATTTTGGAAAATACAAAATAAAATAAACACTTAAATAAAAGCTGATAAAAATAATAAACGCGACGACTTTTTAAAAGCAAACATATTTGAGATTTCCATCCCCCTAGCTCAAGCGGATGACAACTAAGTTATATATTTTAGCTAATTATTATACCTTTAGGATTCCTAGCGCATGCGTACGAATTTATACGACTGACGAACTGTGCCTTATCACATAAAATCGTAAACAACTAATGAATTAAATAGCTGGGCAAGCATCCCTAACTAGTCAACCATATATCGCATTAAAAACGATGAACCCCAAATTTGACTCCAATCCGGCGGGGTAGTTCAATCTATCTCTAGCGATGAGTTTATTCCACTCGTTTGCGAATGGACTAATCATTCGCCCCTCTCTCGAGCGTAAGGTACGATTTCCCGACAATTATTTCGACCACAGACATAATCAAAACTATAACATATTGTAACCGAGACATAATAAAAAGCATATCAATAATACGTTCAACATACATACGATCTCGCTAGGGTTCATCTAATATCAAATACTACGGGATTTAGCCACTCATATGAAACATTAACACAACGAGGAGCGTAAATAAGAAAGAAAAATACATGTTTCTTCCCTGAATTTAGGCTTCGCTGTTAGACCTTCGTTGAGGAGTTTCGTGGAACAGGTGGTGGGCTTTCTCAGCTTTTTCTTTCCTCGAAAGGAATTGCACTGCTCGTTCGCTACTCGCTCGCTGGTCACAGCTCGTGCTCTCAACCTAACAACAGAATACACACAACAGATAGGTGGGTGCTTGGTGTTTGCATCGATGGCAGCTTAAGTGAGGATTTGCTTTTTTCTCCTCCCATTTTCGTCCATGCTTGCCCTTATCTATAGCTTATAAAGGGGAGACAATATCTTTTCTTGACTGCTCAAAAACGGCGTGATCTTCATTTTTCTTTCTTGAGCCGTCTTCTTCTTTTGCTCTGCCGTTCGTGTATGTGACCTTGTATTTATCTTTCTTTTTTTTTTTTAAACAATTGGGCTTGGGCTTGGGACTTTTCTTGGGCTGATTTTTATTCTTGGGCCCAATTAGTTTTTGGGCCGATATTGGTCTTGAAGATTCTCGATTCTTTTCAAATCCGTCGGTTGCAGTTCTTTTCTCCAATATCTGTCGAATATGCAATATAAACATAAAGCATAATATTCGAAGAAATTTATATTAATATACACTGGTAATGCTCTTATAAGGAGTATAAATTATAGCAAAAATTCATTTATCAGTATAGGTGTCGATTCTATCTTAAAAAGAATTTCGGGTGAAAAGTCGATGGATTTGAGCGAAAATAGAATTGTCTTTTTAAGTTTTGCGAGAGAGAATTTGAGAACACACTGTTGATTTTTCGATTAGGTTTTGCGTGAGATAAAGTTTTGTGACTGCCAAAAGGTTACTTTTTCTAATTTGGGCTGATTGGACGTTTTGAGTTCGCATGTTATAAAGGCCCAATTATAATTTTTCGCTCGAGAAACTCCGATCGAGAAGTTTCATTTGGTTCCTGGTTAATTTTCGCTCGACAATTAAATTACCATTTGGTCCAAAATCAATTTTTCGCTCGAGAAACTGCGATCGCAAATTACCTTTTAGTCCTAGTTTTTCGATGATATGTTTTTATAATTTTTATCAGATGAACCCCTATTTCACTTAATAATCACACATTTACTCCCCGTTTATTAAAATTGAAGTGCAATTAACTCCTTGATATTCCGAGCAGTGACATCTGGCTCCAAATTCGATTTTCGATCAATCCACAATACTTGGAACAAATATGTCGAAATGTTTGAGTTAATCATTACTAAACTTTAACAAAGGTTCCCCCTTAATTTCTCTATCAATGCCGTAAGCTCCACATCGTGTAAATTCGTGAAATCCTCCTCATCGTGGTGCGCTTTGTATCATTTTTCGATCGAAAAATTTTTGCAACACTTGGAGAACAGACATAAAAAAGATATTTGGAGCTCAAGGCATTTTATTTTGTAAATGCTCCCCCTCAAATAATGCACCTAAATTGATGTATCATGCAAAGACATAAAACACGCAATTGATCATTTTGTTAGGGAGTGTGCCCTCGAAATGCCATACGAGAACTAGGAATAATATAGGGCACATGATGATGTATAGGTTGCTAGACAGTTTTGTTGTACACACTGTCAAATAAAGTAGTGAATATCATTTTCATTATATTAAGGGCATTATTATTTATTTATCGAATTTAAAGTCTGCTTTGCATCCGGCAGTGCGATAAATAAATAACACCAAAATGTTTGAGTTGGACGTCTGATTCTCGTTGGGACGACAGAGGAGACATTGGACGGTCCTTAATCTCAGCATTAAATAAAAAGTTCGTAAGTCTAAGAATTCTAGGTGGGTGACTAGATATCCGAATATGACTTATCCATTGACGACCACATAGTATCGGTAGTGTTACCGATTACCTGAGGGGTTTTGGGTCGTGATGGAGATATCAGTGATTGGAGAGATCACGTATTCGGACATTCGACTCGTATTCGTCTCAATCTCATGGCTAGGATGTTGTCAATGATTGAATGAATGACTATAGCAACTTCTGATCGATAGGGTCACTGACGAAACGCAAGCGACGAAACGGGACACGGGCCGCAAGTGTTCATATATGGGACACGGGCCAGCGACGAAACGCAACTGACTTTACGGAAGTGATTGTCGGGCTTTGACTGCTATCGGGATTCAGTGCCTATATTCGTATAGGTTAACGTCCTATGTGGTAATCAGAGAACGATGATTATTAAGTCTTCGGCCGAAGCTTAGAAAACTTGCTCGTATTAGATACGGAACGTAGTTTAAATAATCGGTTCGGTCTCGATTATAACATAGTGTAAGATTAGCGAGTTTGACATTTGAATGGCACCTAACCGGGACGTAAGTGAAAGGCATAAGAAGTATTTAAATGTATACACTATAGTCGGTTCGCCCGAATTTCGATTAGATCAAAATTCGTTCTCAACTGGGATTTGTCCGGTACCACGGGATTGGCTAGGCGAATACTGAGACTCGTGGATTCCTCCCATGCCAGAGACGGACCTAGAGAGTCGCACTTAAAAATGGTAATGAACTCGAACGAAAACGGCGGGCTTTTCTCTCCAACCTAACGAATGAGATTCGTTGAGGGCCGAATTGAAATTATTTTAAAAAACTGAAAAAAAAAAAAAAAATCTACACATCCCAGCGTGGGATGTGTAGAACATATGACTCATTATGTGAGTCGTTAACAAGTGTCTAACTTGACACTTGTTTGTCTCAAAAAAAAATTTTAAAAACCAGAATAAAGTAACGTGGGTTGCTTAAGATTTTTGGTGGATTTCGTGCTTTGCAAAAACTAGAGAGAAAGGTAGAAAAAAGTTCTATAATTTCTTAAGCCACGAACGACAAGCCACAAATTCGTTTGACGAATCCCGACGCCGAAACCGAGCTGCGTTAGCCATCGGGAGCAGTCTCGGAGGTTCGCTCAAGGTCATATCGGCGTGACAATCCAGCCCGGAGGCCCCGAGATCCTGACGAGGTTCTTCAACGTACATCCGAGGAGACGGCAGAATCCCGTTTACTGAAGGTATACCTCGAACCTTAAAGATTTGATTTACGAAAAAATATCAAAAAGTATCGGAATAATTTGAAAGACCCCTCGTTGCAAACGTCAGGAAGTGTATAATTATTCTGGAAAACTTGGTGTCGATCGGAATTTGTTTCAATCGTCAAATAGTCGGGAGACGGTAGGCTGCTGGTTTACTCGAATTGATAGTTTCGAGCCACTGAATTGATTATACGAAAAAATACCAAATGACATCAAAATAATTCAAAAGACCCCTTGTTGCGAACTCCGGGAAGTGTAGAATTATTCTGGAAATATTGGTATTGAACGGAAATTGTTTCGGTCACCAAATAGTCGAAAAACTGCTGACTGCCACTTTATTCGATTAGTTTGGCTAAAATTATTCAAATCGAATAAATTCAAAATAAATTCGAATTTTGATAATTCGAATTAATCATGTTCTCCCGAGGCTTAGGGCAGTATCTCATGCCCTCGGGAGAAGCCGATAGGCATAAGGTCAAATTTAGATATTAAAATAAAAAATTTCCCACCCTACGTCGCTCGGTTCAAACATGCTTCCGCTATCGCCATGTTGCGTTGTTCGGGGACCGGCGTCGATTAATCGGACCCACCCCAACAGTGGTATCAAAGCCAAGGCTCATTAATTATTCCAGTGAAGGCCTTGAATGCCGATGAGGCGAACGAACGGTCGATGTGGTTTGGAGACTATCATCGCTCGTGACGTCGGTCGGGCACCAGACGTCGAAATTCTGTGTTGCATGTTTATGTGGGACATTTATGCGGGCATAGGTTCTAAACCGTGTTGTTTTAGGGCCGTTTGCCGCCCCGGTATGTACATGGATTACGTGTTGTTTGGGAAATTATTCACTCCGTGTTGTATTTTATTGCTTTATTATATAAGTTAGATAAATGACGGCCGTTCGACGCAAGGCGAGGTTGGAAGGTTCGATGACCATCATGCCGATGACTCGACGTTTGAAGATCGAAGACTCCGGTCGTTTCACGACCCATGTAATATGACCAGTCTAGAAATAACCCGCATATTTGTCCATTTAAATTGCTTTCCTAGGGTTAGAAATTTATTTAACGCATTTACATGCTCGTGCTTAATTTCCAATATGCTATGAGTCACTTAATGTTAGGAATATTTTAGAAGTGTCCAATATATTAATTCTAAGCCTTGCTATTTCTTTATGATGTATTTTATACGTTTTATTGTACGTAGTTGGGTTGCAGTTGTAATGGGCTTGTTAGGGGCCCAATGGGCTTAATACATTGCCAAGGTATTTAAGCTTAAACCCTAATAGCATTCTAATTAAGTTTTCCATTTTCTAAAACCTCGCGTATTGAACACTAAGCCTCCAAAGACTGTTTATAATATCAATCGAAGGTTTAATCTGTTGAAGTATTCTTGGATTATCTGGAATTACAATTGGTATCAGAGCAAGCGTGTAGGTGAGGAAACTTCATTTCAAGCTTTAAAGAATCGAGCAGTGTGAGTTCCTTTTGATTTTTCAGCTCTCGTCACAAAGCTCAAATTCATGGGTTCAAACTGCTATTGGGTATTCTTCTGCTTTGCTCAAACTGCTATTTGTTTAGTTATCAGTTTTGAGAATTACAAAGTCAGTTTCTATTGAGTTGAGTCAGACTGGTTGGAATTTTGGTCTGAAAGAAGAAGAACAGGTCTGTCTTTCGTTTTGTTCTTGACTTCGCAAACGGCGTTGTACTAGGGTTAAGTTTTGTGAACTAACAGACATCTGTCTACTTTGCGAGTCGGGATTTTGCGGATTGTAGATTCTCAACGCTTCGCGAATTGAAGGTCTCATCACTTCGCGAATCCAAGTCCTCATCACTTCGCGAATCCAGTCATATTCGCGAATCAACAACTTCGCGAATTTCATATTCCGTGAATTACAAGCACTCTGCGAACCCAGACATTTCGCGAATTAGGACAATTTCACGTTTTCAGTCTTCAATTGGCAAACTCCAGACAAATTCGCTATCCAGCCAATACGCGAACTCGGTTATCTTTTGCGAATCAGCTTTCAAGTCAATTCGCAATCATTCACTTTTACAAATTAGCTCATCAGATCAATTCGCGAATCCATCTTCATTTCGCGAATCAAGACAAGTGTTGCGAATTCAGTCTTCAATTTGCGACTTGTTCATCTTCTGTGAATTAGCCTTCAGTCAATTCGCAATCATTCACTTTTGCGAATTAGCTCATCAGATCAATGCACGAATCCATAATTTCTTGAATCAAGACAAATTTCGCAAATTCAGTATTCAATTTGCGACTCGTTCACCTTATGTGAATCAGCCTCTCAAGTCAATTCGCAAATTCACATCCTTGTCCAAATTCACGAACCAAATCCTAAAGTCAATGACGAATTCACATTCACGACCCAACTTTCTATTTCAATAAATCTTTCCTCACATTACACGTTAATGAACATATCCAAAAACACAAGAAATGGACTCCTTAAGCATGGGAAATGATGTTAGACCTCCCATCATCAGACATGGAGAGTATGCGGTTTGGAAAAGAAGATTCATTAACTTCATCGAGAGCAAGGATAATTCAGAGAACCTATTGGAATCTATTTACAATGGACCTAAACAGTACTGGACCATAATCCCAGCCACTACCACAACCACTCCTGCAAGAGAAGAACAGAGCATCTTGAAGACTCTCGACCAATGCAGTGAAGAAAAAAAGCTGCGAGTTAAGACCGATAAAGTCGCAAAATCATACATGATGCAAGTGATTCCTAATGACATTCTGATGCAACTAGAATGTGGTGAATGTGCGAAAAAAATGTGGGATGCCCTGCGGATTATGATGCAGGGAACAGAGGTGAACACAATGGCAAAAATGGCTAACACCCTTATCTCCTATGATCGCTTTCAGGCAAACAAATGCGAGACTCTTCAAGAAACCTTCCATCGATTCCTTGTCCCCATAAACGAGTTGAAAATGAACGGAGTCACTAAAAATGTAATGGAGATTAACATCAAGTTCCTTGGATCACTTCATCCTGAATGGGAAGCAACTGCAATCATGATAAGACACAACTACGACCTAACCAAGGTTAGCATCCACACTATTCGACTACCTTAACCAACACTCCAATCACGTAGAGTAACGGAGGGAGGAAACCAAGAAGTGACACACTCGCACTCATGTCCGAACGATCATCTAGAAAACAATCAAAAGACAAAGAGATACTCCAGTTATCTCAAGTTCAAGAGGGAGAAGATTCAGACTCTAGCGAAGAACTCAAGGATTGTTCAAAATACGGAGATAAGGAGATCACAATCAAGGAGCTCGCAAAACAACTGGCACTGGTCTCAAACTTCGTACAGAAGAAATTCTATAAGAAGTCTGGGTCTTCATCCAGAACTTCATCAAATTCAAAGGGAAAGGCTCAAGATGAAGAAAAGGACCCTGAAATCGCCTCTCAAGCCGAGAAGTGCTTCAACTGCCCAAGAATGCAAAACCTGGACATTTTGCCAGAGAATGCAGACCGCCCAAGAAAAAGGACGTCTATTATCGTAGAAAAGTACAATTACCCGAGTAGAAGGAGAAGGGATTGATGGCTGAACAGGATCATTGGCTTGAGGACACCTCAGACAGCGAGGAAGAGAACATGGCATTAATGGCAAGACTCGATGATTATATATATTATTTTTAGTATGGGGACATATTATTTTGCTTCGATCCTTGTCACGTCTAAAGACACAAGACACTTGCCATGATCATATGCCGTCAAGTCACGTCAGCATACTATAGTCCTAAGTTCAAAGTATGTTCCATTTCGACAAATTTCACTGGGTTCACTCTAGCTCTCACTTATATTTACCTTGTGATTATTATATTTATATCACTTAAGTCAACACAAGCAATATTAAGTCAACTTACCTGTGATCGAGGCGCTTTTAATCATTTCACAACGCAAGAGACCATTGATTCGGAATCAAAGGGACTTTGAACGATTTTTAATTTGGCTCTAACTTAGAAGGGAAGGAAAATTTTGCAAAAGTGAGCTTTGCATCGTCTTCCATTTCTTCGTCGTTCTCCTTCTTTCGGCATTTTTCTCTTATCTTTTTGTCATTCTCATCCTTTAATTTTTTTTCGTATCAGACTACACTTGCTCAAGCTGAGGCTCCGCTTCTCTATGAGGCTGGGAGATTATCTAAGGCGAAGTTCTTCTTGTTCGTTCTCGAGCCGATACCGTGCTCCTTTTCTTTTAATCCCTAGATAGATTTCAGATATTATCGATTTGAAGAAGTACACAGTTATTGAATTCCAACCCAAAGCCGTGCTCCTCTTCTCGTTTCCCGATATAAGACCGGATTATCGTTGGAGAAGTTCACTTCGAGGTGCTCCTCTTCCATCCGTTCTGACGAGCGTACGTGATTATCGATGGAGAAGTTGACAGCAAGATCCATGCCTCCTCCTGATGATTTGGATTGTTTTTTAATAGTCGAGAGGCAGGTTCTTTTGGCGTTGAGCATTCATCGTGTGCGTTTTCCACCTTCTTTTTTGTCATCTCTTTCTTTGTTAGATCTTTTTCTCCCCCTCATTTTCTCGTTTGAACATCTCGCCGAAGATTCGGATTATTGGTAGAAGGCTCAAGGGGGTTTCAAATGAAGAAAAGGTATTCGGAGAAGGCTCAAAATGGATGATTAAAGGCTATGTTAAAGGATGAAATTTTCTATATGGCCAAGGGAGGAATTTCCTAGGTGCCCTAATCATTTTCCTAACGATCTAACGCAAGGCGAGTATGAGGCCAAGAATAACTAGTTAAAATAAGCAATTGACGTGTGACTCGCTCAAGAATAGATCCGTAGAAAGGAAAAAATAAGACGGCTAGAATCCTCACTTATAAGTAGTGGCTTGTGTCTAGTGGAACAAACTAATGACCTTTAGACACAAGAATGCGACTTAGACTGACAAAATTAAGCAATTAACCAGTCGTATGTCAGGGAAATCTATTCGTGACTTAGATCGAGCATCCTAAAGATATCATCATTCCCCTAATATTATGGGTATATGTATAATATTGTTGAATTTTTTTATTATTATAGTATTATTTGGTTTTAAATTTATATATATCACGCAAAATATAACATTTAAGAATGCAAAACACATAGAATAGACAAGATGAATAGCACATAGGAGCACGTAGAGCACACATTACGGAAGATTCAACATGCCTAATTTTCCGCCAAGAAATTGGAACCATTTTTCATCCAATGCCTTAGTGAAAATGTCGGCTAGTTGGTACTCCGTACTCACGAAATACATGTCAATAGTGCATTTTTCTACGTTGATCTTTTATAAAGTGATATGAATATCTATGTGTTTCGTGTGTGAGTAGTGAACAGGATTGCACGTTATAGGAATGACACTCTGCCTATCACTGTAAACGGGTATATTATTTAAATTGTATCCATAATCGTGAAGCTGAGTCCGCATCCACAGCACTTGCGAGCAACAGCTGGCGGCCGCGACGTATTCACCCTTAGCCATCGATGTTGAGACGCAGTTCTGCTTCTTTGATGACCAGCAAACTAGCTTTTTGCCTAGAAATTGAGCGCCACCGGAGGTGCTTTTTTGTCCATTCGGCAACCTACATAATCAGCGTCAGTATAGCCAATTAATTTGAAATCCGTGCCCTTAGGATACCACAATCCTAGGGTGGAGGTGCCTTTGAGGTAGCGTAAGATCCACTTGACCGCAAGCATGTGGGATTCTTTGGGGTCGGCTTTGAAATGGCACAGAGGCAGGTGGCAAATATAATATCCGGCCGGCTAGAGGTGAGATTGAGAAGAGAGCCGATGATGCTGCGATAAAGTGTGATGTCGACCGCTTTTCCTGTGGGATCAGCATCCAACTTGCAGCTTGTTGACATAGGAGAGGCTTGCTCTGATCGTGATGGAACTTCTTCAGAATGTCCTTGATGTATTTAGTCTATCCAACTTGCAGCTTGTTGACATAGGAGAGGCTTGCTCTGATCGTGATGGAACTTCTTCAGAATGTCCTTGATGTATTTAGTCTGACCTATGAAGATGCCATCTTCGAGCGGCCTTACTTGAAGTCCCAACAAAAATTGCATCTCTCCCATGTGACTCATTTCAAACTTTCTCTTCATTAAATCTCCAAACCTCTTGCAGAGCCGTGGATTTGTTGATCCGAAGATGATGTCGTCTACGTAAACTTGGACGACCATCAGATCTTTGTCTTGCCATTTGATGAAGAGGGTCATATCGATCATTCCTCGGATGAATCCAAACTTCACGAAGAAATCGGTCAAGACCTCATACCAAGCACGTGGAGCTTGTTTCAGTCCGTAGAGTGCTTTGTCCAATCGATAGACGTGATCGGATTGTTCTTGATCAACAAAGTCTTCTGGCTGAGCGACATAGACTTCCTCCTTTAAGACGTCGTTGAGGAGGCGGTCTTAACATCCATTTGGTAGACTTTGAAGTCTTTATGGGCCGCATACGCCAAGAGAAGGCGGATGGCTTCGATTCGGACAACAGGAGCATAAGTTTCGTCGTAGTCAATGCCTTCATGTTGGTTATATCCTTTCACAACCAGCCTTGCTTTATTCCGGATCACTTCCTTATCTTCATTCTTTTTGTTTTTAAAGACCCATTTCGTCCTGATAATTGTTTTCCCATGCGGACGGGGTATTAATGTCCACACTTGGAGATGCTCGAATTGGTTGATTTCGTCTTGCATTGCTATTACCCAATCAGGGTCTCGAAGTGCGTCTGCTACCTTAGTAGGCTCATTTTGGCTTAAGAAGCAGCTAAAGATACTGTGTTGATGTCGTGTCCATACTCGACTCGAAGGATCACCAATAATCTGATCAATCGGATGTGCTCGAGTCCACTTTCGCTCCTGTGGCAGGGCTGAAGTAGATGTATCAGCCATTTGTGGACCGAGATTTCCAATAATATCCGGTTGTTCATTAGATTGAGGTAGGTCTAATTCTGCACTTGAATTGAGTGATTCTGACGAGACTTCCTCAAAGACCAAGGTTGGTTCTTCAGTGTTCTGTGGTAATTCTGAATCGGGTGAGGCGGGGACATTTGAAGAGCTTGGTACAGCCTCGAGTGGGGATCCACTAAAGGTGTAGCAGTGATGGTGTATGGCCGATATACAGGCTCAAAGAGAGAGTCCAAATCATCTAACGCGAGTCTCAGAGCTTCTTCTGACGTTACCCGAGTTGTTGCCATCTTCTGTTGATTTTGTGCCAACACACCAGTGAAAATGGGTTATGAACTGTCGTATTCAGAAGCTATCTGTTTAGGCACGGGTCCTGGACTGATGTGTCCGGAAGCCATCTCTGCCACTTCGTGGAAAGTGACATTGTAGCTTTCTTTGATAGTACGGTCGAACTTAGCTCGTTGTTCTCTGTCGCTCGCCACAAAGCACTTGAACCCGAAGACCTTGAAGAAGGAAATATTGGGTATCTGCATGTTAATGATCTCGTACGGAGTCTTATCAAAGCGCTTGTGAACCACCGTCCTGTTTTGAGTGAAACAGGCGGTATTTACTGCTTCAGCCCAAAGAAAGTGTGGGAGGCC
Source organism: Craterostigma plantagineum (assembly GCA_027422505.1). Taxonomy (NCBI): domain Eukaryota; kingdom Viridiplantae; phylum Streptophyta; class Magnoliopsida; order Lamiales; family Linderniaceae; genus Craterostigma; species Craterostigma plantagineum. The sequence continues at coordinate 2,806,715 of JAPQWV010000055.1, forward strand.
GGAATGAATCAACATCGTACGTTCGACTTCCACTAGAGTCATGTTCTTCCTTTCAATGACTCCGTTTTGTTGAGGCGTCTTGGAGGATGAGAATTGTTGACTAATCCCAAGTTTTTATAAAAGTCACTGAAGTACTTGTTCCTGAACTCAGTGCCGTTGTCCGTGGGATGACTTGGATAGTTTGCTGCAGTAAATTTTGAGTCGAGTTCACGAAATCGATGATTAAGTCCTCTGTCTCATCTTTAGTTCGGAGGAACTTCGTCCATGTGTAGCGAGAGAAATCATCAACGATAACCAGCATGTACTTACGTCCATTGATACTCTGTGTCTGCATTGGTCCACAGAGGTCCATGTGTAGCAGTTCTAGTGGACATGAAGTAGAGGTAACTGATCGACACGTGGTGTGTGAATGAAAAGTGCGACAAGTAATAATTAAAACGAATACCTAATTACTATCACCGACGTGCGATAGGTAGTGTACCTATCGTGTGTAGTGCAGTAAAGTGAGTAGACGAGTATCGAACACAAGGAATGAATCAAGTACTAGTAGAGACCTATCGACTCGATATTTAACCTAAATAAAATACGCAAATTGTTTGATGACTTAACCTAGCAGATCGCTCCTAAATCAACGAGAGACTAAAGAATGCGCCTAAAATTGATGTGGAGTTCCAGATGATAAAGATGTGCTCGTGATTCGAATCCCGCTAGGTAGTATCGGCTAAGACAATAAAATCGCTCCTAAGTGATTAAGACTAAGTCGCAGTAATTTCCTACCCGCTCGCGAATTTGCTGTCGCCCTAAACGCTCGTGGGGATCTAAAATTTAATAATTACTAACGGCGAGGATCGAGTATTTGCTTTCGCCCTATACTCGAACCTATCTTTTATGAACGGCCTAAACGTTGTTTAGCTGTCGCCCTAAACGTTTTTCCCCACAATCACTTTAACACATAGACATATTAAAGCGACGAAACATATTCATAGAACGATAAATAGTCAAATACACAAAGTCACGATAATATACGTCTTAACTACGAATTATCCTAGCGTTCATCTAATCCCAAACATAAACGGATAAAGGTTAATAATTCATGTTCTTGATATACGGATGATCTGCGATGGGAACGTTGAAGATTCTTCGTTCTTCGTTAAATTGGGCGTGATTTCGTCGATGATCCGTCTCTTACGCTCCGGGATGCGATTCTGCGTTCTTTTGTACTAATTTTCGTCTCTAGAGTGATTAGGGTTAATCTCTTGTAAGTTCCCTCTCTTTCTTGGTCGAATTTGGGCTTTTTATACCGATTCTCGTGTCGGTCACGGCCTGGGACATGGGCCGTCACGGCCGTGACCAACATCGCTCGCGTCTCGTCACTTTCTGTCATAGGTCACGGCCAGGTGCATTGAACGTCACGGCCGTGACCATCATCAGCGCTAGTCTCTGCCTCTTGTCATGGCCAAGTGCATTGCACGTCACGGCCGTGACCATCATCAATCCCGCTCTCTGTCTCTCGTCACGGCCAGACGCATATGCGTCACGGCCGTGACCGATGGCAGTTTGCCGTTTTCGCGCCGTTTTGCCTCGTTTTCGCTCCTTTTCACTCGAAACTCGTCCTAAGCTCCTTCAACAACAAAATAAGTGTAAATATATCGAATAAATGCATAAATTGATTGCTAAAGCTCTATTATACCCCGAATTAATACTACGATAAACGCATTGAAATGCGTTTATCAAACCTCCCCACACTTAAGCATTTGCTTGTCCTCAAGTAAATTAGAAATCAGATAAGGCATCAAACTAGGATAACGGCACGATTGTTCGCAATTTATCATCAAAGCTAGAAGGCACAAAAGGAATCAAGCAAACAATCACGGACATTACACTAATGACTTGCACTTGTCGACTTGAATTTTCTTTGCACTGCTAATCGAGACTCATCCCTCACAAGGATTCACTCAAGTCACTCAAGTGTATAGGCTAGCATATGATGAGTCGCTCAATTCGTGCACTAGTCCAACCCCTACCATAAACTTGCAAGTTAATCGCATATCTACTATTCAAAGGGCAAGTATAAATCTGAGGGTCTTTTCGTGGAAAACGGGTCGAACAATCATGAAGCGGCAAGCATAGATAATGAACACTTAATTTTAGAGTTAGGACACGTGATCGAAAATTACCAAAGAATACAGCATGATCAAACAGACAGTCACACGTCCCAACATAAGACTCGACGTTCTCGCTCCAAAATCTTAGACTTTTCTGCTCGACCCTCTCAACTCAGTTCCCTTTCATTTTCTGCCCTTTCACCTTAGTTACGCTCTACTTCTGTGCACTGCCCTTATTCCCTAAAAACATCAAGGTTCGGCTTTTGTCGCAAAGAATACATCGTCACAGCGAATGCCGTGTACCTAGGGATACTTATTACCGAGACCTATATCCTGCCAAAGGGTTATGGGCAGGCTTGTGCAAGGGATCGGGTCATTTCAGAAAACGGTCAAGTAAGGGACGAGTCATTTCATGAATAGCAGAGAAGAACATCAAATCAAACACTGGAACAGTAACTTTCAAGTTTGACTACTGCTTTATTCTAATCAACTCAGGCTCATAAAATCTCTGGTGGTTTATTCGGGTTAGTGGCTTCTATAACATAAGGTAGGTAACGAATAGGCTCAGGCTCAACGTGGCTAACTAATGGGGTTCGTCATGGTTAAGAAAATTTTGGCCCTGGACTTGATTCCTATTGCCCTCATCATTTTCACACTAACACACCAAAACAGTTTCAACACGCATCAGATAGGCAAGTTCTAGAGAGATATAGACTAGGCACGTCACACAACCAAGAAAAATGAGCATAAGCTCGTCAGGCTCAAACTCTCACACGAAACAGGGTTATGTGTACGGATCTCTCAAAACAGTGATATATCTATTCAGGCAGATAAGATTCAATCAATCATGCATGTCCTAATTGCTCACAGAATTTCATAGAATGCAGACCAACTCGAGATAAACGCAAACAATCATGCCTGATTCAGTAATTCATGGCTTTCCAACGAACTCAACGACTCCCGGAAACGTCATGAAAATTTAAAAATTTTCACGTAAGTTCTAAAACTAAATTCCCCTCCCCACACTTAAGTCAGACGTTGTCCTCAATGTAAAAATGATAAAAGGGAAAGAAAAAGAGTTTAAAAGAACGGGACTCCCCTGACGTGGTCGTGTCGTAGTTGTTTATTATGCGCGTGAAGGTCGTGTTGTAATCCATTATGCGTATCCTGGCGCTAGCTAGAGAGCAATAGACACGAAAAGAGTAGTCACAAGATTAACTAGAAACATAGTTATAAGCGCAATGTCATAAATGAAACACACGCGACTACGCAAGCAAACGCAATGTCATAAAGGAAAAAGAAGAAATCCCTAAGGAGGTGGCGGCGGTGGCTGTGGTGATGGTGGCCTCGGGCGCAGGAAAGCCATCGATTGCTGGGAATACTTGAGCGCCGTGTCCATGGCTTGAAGGGCCTGGTTATAATGCTCCAGCTCTGCGTCGTAACGGCGGTGGGCTTCCTCGTTCTGGCGCTCGTACTCTTCCCGTCGGCGCCGAGTCTCTTCGTTGTATCGCCGGAGCTCGTCGTCCCTCTGTAGCGAGTCGGCGTTCATGCGCATCATGTCCTGGCGCAGTGCTTCAAGGTCCGCCGTTGAAGCGTACGGGGCGACGCCGAATGATTCGCCCTGATGGTAGCCAGAGGAAAAAGAGGGTTCTGCAGTCGTCGTGTCCGTCTCCACTGGGTGGGGGCTGTCGAGGTAGAGCTGGTCATCGGGGACGGCTCCGTGGTCGGTCTAGCCGCGGTACATCTCGTGCCAGATATATACCTTGTTGGCGCGAGTCCAGGTGGGCGCCTTCACGAGCATCTTCATCTTTACAAGCATCTCCTCGTTCACCGGGTGACGCCCGCCTACTACCTCCATCTCGGGTGCATTCGCTGGCCAGTAGCGTAGTCCCTTGATCACCTTGGTGATGAGTGGGCCGACGGCGATCTTGCCATGGGGTCGTGCTTCCGCCTGAGCACTGAAAGCGTGGGCCACCGCCATCCCTAAATTGATCCGTTCGCCTCGCTGCAGCTGGGTCAGGTAAAACAGATCGCGGAGGGTGACTGCTCCGTGTGAGTCATCGCTCGGTGTGAGCGAGGTCGTCAGGAGGCGGTGAATATAGCGCAGTCCTGGGCTCCTCAGTGCAGACGCCTTCGACGTCTTCGCGCTGTATGCCGGCTCGCCAGGTCGAGCGATTTCAGCCCAGCACCCCTGTCGTCCGCCCGGTTGATCGAAGTAAGTCGCGAAGGACCGGTGTCGGGGCTCTGGGACTCCAAGTGCATGGCACAGAGTGTCGACCCTCACTATCTGCTCTTCGTTGAACGCCAGTTATCGGATTTTGTGGTCGCCGTATTCGTCGAAGGAGAATGTGGCAAGGAACTCCAAGGTGAGTTCCTTGTATGCTGGTTCGTCGATGGCCAGGAAGGTGTTCCATCCACTGAGTGATAAGTACTGGGCAATCTCCTGGTCGATGTGGTGCTTCGCCAGCGTCTCGTGGTCGATCTGGTCCATGGCTATGAACTCCATTCCCTTCAGCCTGGTGTATCGTGCCGTCTGGGCCTCGTCAGTGAGCTGGCCCATGGCTTCTAGCATTGTCGGCGGGGGTCCGCGTCCCCTTTGACGAACGGGCGAACGCGAGGCGGGGTCACGTGAGGCTGAGGATCGACTTTTACCCATAGTACCTGAAAGTGAAAGTGTGAGCTCACAGAGATAGCAACTAAACACAAGCAACCTGACTCGACCAAAATATTTACAGGAGACATATAGTAATCTCGATCACATGCAACAGTTCAAAGCGGCATTTTGTCGAACACGTCACGGGCAAGTTGGGATAAGCATATCAAATCCAAGATTAATGTTCCAAATCAAAATTATGCATACCCAACATGCCAATAGCATGTAATCATTATAAAATAGCACGAAGAACACGAAATTGGGCTTAATTTCGAAAAGCCCCAAAATCGAAATTAGGGTTCTTCGTAAACATGTCGCAATTCAACGTCAATTCACGTAATTAAGCATGATTGAAGAGCTCCTAGCATGTATCTACCAATAATAGAGCAAGTAAAACACAAAATTGGTCCCAATTTCAAGAAGCCCCAAAATCGAAATTAGGGTTCGTCATCAAAATCCGAAAATTCGCAACCAATTTCAACGAATGAAGCACACCCAATAGTAAATATATCATGTAATGAACGATTAAGAACAGATTCATATCCAAAAATTAGCAATTTCGACGAACTTCTCCAAAATTTAGATCGAAATAGTGCAAAGAAGAAAAATTTCATACCTTCGAGTTTTTTGATGATTGAAAGAGACGAATTGGAACGTTTAAGCTGTGGGTAACCGGATTGGGGATGGGTTTTACGTCGATTTGTGGGGATGGTGGTGGTTTGGGGTGGTGATGGCGAGGTGAGGAAGAGAAGAGAGAGGAAGAGATGGAGAAGAAAGGGGGAAAAAAACAATTTTATAACTTGAAATCGCCGAGGTCACGGCCGTGACCTATATAGGTCTTGACCGTGACACTCGGCAGCGGCTTCTTCTGCCGCTAGTCACGGCCGTGACGTCTATGTCACGAGCCGTGACAAAATCGGGCGACTTTTTTTTAACCCATAAGCGTCACGGCCGTGACTGCTTAAGCAATTGGCCGTGACACTAGGCAGTGAGTGCCTCTGGGGTGTCTCACTGCCGTGACTGCTTAAGCGGTTGGCCCTGACATCAGGCAGTGAGCGCCTCTGGGGTAGTCCGACCGTGACTGCTTAAGCAGTTGGCCGTGACACCTTTTTTGTTTTTTTTTGAGCTAAAGCTATGCCTAAGACATAAATGAAAATACCTGGGTTGCCTCCCAAGAAGCGCTTACTTTACCGTCTTTAGCCGGACGTCCTTTCGTTCGCTCAAGTCTAAAAGTCCAGGTACAGCACTTCCCTCTCGGTTGCGTCTTCCTCGCCTGCGAGATAGTGCATCAACCTATGGCCGTTCACCTTAGAAATGCCCTGCTCCATACCTGAAATCTCAACAGTACCATAAGGGAAAACACGGGTAACAGTGAACGGTCCTGACTAGCGTGATCTAAGCTTGCCAGGAAAAAGCCTGAGTCGAGAGTTAAAAAGAAGGACTTGGTCCCCTTCCTGAAACTCTCGCCTTCGCCTAATCTTTTTATCATGATAGGCTTTGGAACGTTCCTTATACATGCGGGCGTTATCGTAAGCGGATAAACGCCACTCGTCTAATTCGTTGATTTGGAGTTGCCGCTTTCCGCCGGCGTTCCCCAAATCAAGATCCAAGGACTTGATGGCCCAATATGCCTTATGCTCTATTTCTACGGGAAGACGGCATGCTTTTCCATAGACTAATCTATATGGTGTGGTGCCTATGGGAGTCTTATACGCAGTCCTATATGCCCAAAGTGCATCATTCAACTTGTTCGCCCACTCCCTACGGTTCCCCTCTATAGTTTTCTCTAGAATGCGGTTCAACTCGCGATTCACGACTTCGACTTGACCAGTGGTACGGGGTGGATAGTCTATGTCTAACACGAACGTTCTAACGTGCGTGCAAACTGGGTGTTACAAAAGTGAGTGCCTCTATCACTCATGATGCATCTAGGTGCCCCAAAACGTGAAAATAACGCTCGCAAAAATCTAACGACTACCCTAGCGTCGTTTGTAGGTAAGGCTTGCGCCTCGGCCCACTTAGACACGTAATCGACGGCAACTAGGATGTACGTATTATTGTATGAGCTAGGAAATGGACCCATAAAATCTATGCCCCATACATCGAATATCTCACATACCAAAATGAAATTCTGAGGCATTTCGTCGCATTTGGAGAGATTACCTGCGCGCTGACACTGATCACAAGTGTCAACGTACCTTCGGGCGTCCTTGAAGATCGTGGGCCAGTAAAATCCACTCTCCAACACCTTCTGAGCGGTTCTGTTTGCTGCCTAGTGTCCTCCGGTTGGTCCATTGTGACAATGTCTATGGATCTGCGTCGATTCTGGGGCCGCCACGCATCGCCGTATTACCTGGTCTGCACATCGCCTGAAAAGGTACGGGTCTTCCCAAAAGTAGTACCTCAACTCAGAAAAGAATTTCTTCTTTTGCTGACTCGTGTACTCCTTTGGTAGGACCGTTGCAACAAGATAGTTAGCATAATCTGCAAACCAAGGTGTGTCGTCACTTACCACATGTATCGCGTAGAGGTGCTCGTCTGGGAACCGATCGTGTATCGCCCTTTCGTCCTTCTAATATATCTCGGACTCCTCTAGTCGAGAGAGGTGATCTGCCGCCAAGTTCTCTGCACCTTTCTTATCGCGAATCTCGATGTCGAACTCTTGCAGTAGTAGGATCCACCTAATTAGCCGTGGCTTGGCATCGGGCCTTGCTAGCAAATACTTAAGGGCAGAGTGGTCAGTAAAAACTATAACTTTAGATAGGATTAGATATGACCTGAACTTGTCGAAAGCGAAAACGACGGCCAACAGCTCCTTTTCAGTGGTCGTGTAATTGGCCTGGGCTGCGTCTAGCGTCTTACTCGCGTAGTAGATCGGTCTGAAATGGTTGTCCTTACGCTGCCCTAGCACGGCCCCAACTGCATAGTCACTAGCATCACACATTAGTTCAAAGGGCAGCCCCCAATCAGGGGCTACCATAATAGGTGCTGTGACTAATCGCTCCTTAAGAAAATTAAAAGCATGCAGACACTCGTCATTGAAATCGAACGGGGCATCTTTTTCTAGCAACCTAGACATGGGTCTTGCGATCTTAGAGAAATCCTTAATAAACATACGATAAAATCCCGCATGTCCTAGGAAGCTTCTAACCGACTTCACGTTCGAGGGAACAGGCAATTTCTCTATAGTTTCTAACTTGGCCCGGTCAACTTCGATCCCTTTAGAGGAGATCTTGTGACCGAGGACTATACCCTCTCGAACCATGAAGTGACACTTTTCCCAATTAAGTGCCAAGTTCATTTCCTCGTATCGTGCGAGTACGAGCTTTAGATTTGACAAACATGCATCAAACGACGACCCGAAAATAGAAAAACCGTCCATAAATACCTCCATTACCTCACCTACCAATTCGTCGAAGATGGCCATCATGCATCGCAGGAAGGTGGCTGGGGCGTTGCATAAACCAAATGGCATCCTTCGGTATGCGAACGTTCCGAACGGGCAAGTTAACGTCGTCTTTTCTTGGTCCTCGGGTGCTATGGGAATCTGTAAATAACCTGACAAGCCATCAAGAAAACAGTAAAATGAGTGACCTGCTAACTTTTCTAGCATTTGATCAATAAATGGAAAAGGGAAATGATCCTTTCGCGTGGCATCATTCAACTTCCTGTAGTCGATGCAGACGCGCCGTCCGGTCACGGTTCTCGTCGGGATCAGTTCGTTCTTGTCGTTGGTGACGACCGTCATGCCTCCCTTTTTGGGAACTACTTGGACCGGGCTGACCCATACGCTGTCTGAAATGGGATAGATCATCCGTGCGTCTAGCAATTTGATCACCTCCTTCTTTACCACGTCCTTCATGTTGGGGTTGAGCCGCCTTTGGCGTTGAGCGACCGGCTTGAAATCGTCCTCCATCTGGATCTTGTACGTGCAATAGCTCGGGTTGATACCCCTTATGTAGGATATCTTCCACGCCAGGCCTTCTTGTGCGCCTTCAACACGTCTAAGAGCTGGCCCTTCTGTCCGTCACAGAGGTTCGATGAGATGATGACCGGCAGCCCTCCATTGTTGCTCAGAAATGCGTACCCGAGGTGGTCGGGAAGCGGCTTCAATTCCAGGACCGGTGGCTCCTCGACCGAGCTCTTTTCCTTGTCCTCTTCGCTGCTCTCGTCGATAGCTATGATCGGCTCGTCGACCTCTTCCCCACACTCATCGATCGCCATAAGTGTATGCATGTCGTGATCGTCGACCTGTGACAGACCTTGCACGGAAAAGAAAAAGACGTGGTCAAATACGTCCAAAAAGTAACATTTATCATCTTGCTCGCCGCTCTTTTTCATCGAGTCGGCCATATTAAAAGTAACTTTCTTGCCGTCTACTGTCAGGGTCAAAGTCCCATTCCTAACGTCTATCATGATCTCCCCCGTCGCTTGGAATGGTCTACCTAAAATCATGGGAACATTCTCGTCTTCCTCCATATCTAAAATAACGAAATCTGCGGGAATCACAAACTTATCGACTTTAACTAAGACATCCTCGATAGCACCTCGAGGGTACTTCAACGACCTATCAGCTAGTTGGAGGCTCATTCTAGTGGGTCGTGGCTCACCTAATCCTAAACGCTTGAACATAGAATATGCCATAAGATTAATGCTAGCGCCTAGGTCTGCTAACGCACGCTCAATCACTAGATCTCCTATAAGACAGGGAATAGTGAAACTCCCTAGATCCTTGAGCTTCTTTGGGATCTTGCTTTGGAGAATCGCCGAGCACTCTCCTCGTAGGCAAACGGTTGAGATGTGTTCGAGCTTCCTTCTGTTCGTCCGCAGGTCCTTCAAGAACTTGGCGAAGCTGGGCATCTGCGTAATAGCTTCAACGAAAGGTAAGTTGATATGCAACTCTTTACACATACCCATAAATTTACCAAACTGCGCCTCGTTCTTGTCCTTCTTCAGTCGAGCTGGGTATGGGATCTTCGGCTGGTATGGCTTCACTGGTGGCCGCTGGATCTCCGTCACCTTTTCCTTCTCGGGCTCGACCTTCTCCTTCTCAGCGTCGGCCTTCTCGACATCGTCACCCCTGATCTCCTCAACTTTGGGCTCGTCGTGGCTCTCAAAGTTGGCATTCTCCTTGGCCTTCTTTTTGGCGGGCACTTCTTGCAATTCTCGCCCATTTCTCAGCGTCACCGCCTTGCAGTACTCCTTAGGATTCGGCTCGGTGTAGCTTGGGAGCGATCCCTGAGTACGCCCCGCCAACTGTTTTGCCATCTGGCCCATCTGCTGCTCCAGCTTTCTGAGCGAGGCGTCAGTGTTCTGAGCACGCAAGTCGTTCGCCTCCATGTACTCCTCCATCTTCGTCATACGGCTCTCGTGGGCTGCAGTGGTGCTACTGAAATTCGTGAGGAGTGTCTTCATCATGTCCTTCATCTCCCTCATGTCGTCGGATCCTCCCGCGGGCGCGTTCTGGTACTGTCGTGGTGGCCCGTTTTGAAATCCGGAAGGTCTGGGCTGAAATCCTGGTGGTCCTTGGCTCTGATGGTTTCGATTCTCGTACGCCAGGTTTGGATGTGCCCGATGCTGGAAATTTCGCTGGCCGCCTTGATAATTTCCCATATAATCTACATGTTCCAGCGGCTGCCCAAGCTGGCAATCTGAGGTCTCGTGGGCTGCGCCACAAATCCCGCATAATGGTACGTAAGGCGTGTGCTGTGTCGGTGTGGTGGTGGCCACGGCGTTCACGGGCTGAGTCTGCCTGGACTTGGGAAGCAATGCACCAATCACAGTCTGCAACTGAGAGTTCGTCGAGGCGATTTGTTGCTGGAGCGCCTCGATCTTAGCGTTAGTGGCCGTCTCGTCGCTCACTCCAAATACGCCTGTCGTCTTCATCCTGGTATTGCCCCTCATGAAACTGTTCCTCGAGTAGTCCTCAATGAGGTTCCAAGCGTCGGTCGCGTTGAGCTTCACGAGTCCTCCTCCGATGGCTCCGTCTAGCATATGGACGGTCTGGTCATTGAGCCTCAAAGGTGGAACCTGTTGATCTGGGCTGCCTTCGACATCCCGTGCTGTGGGCATCTCTTCAATAGCGCCTTGTAATGCTCCCACACCTCGTAGAGATTTTCAGACTCCTTCTGATGGAATAAAGAGATTTCTGTCTTCAATCGTAGCACCTTCGACAGTGGGAAGTAGTGGCCGATAAACGCGGCTCGCAGCTCCTCCCAGGTGGTGATCGAGCGAGGTGGTAACATCTCAAGCCAATCCTTGGCTCTGAACTTCAAAGAGAACGGGAACAACATGAGCTTAATCGCGTCACCCGGAACACCATTGATTTTGATGGTGTCGGTGACCGTCAGAAATGCCTTCAGATGGGAGTAAGGATCGTCATCAGGGTTGCCCTCGAACTGGGCCGTCTAAAAAATCATCTGAAGCCAAGAATGCTTCAGTTCAAAATTGTTGTTCTCGATCGGTGGGATGACAATCGCCGATTCCGTACCGCCTAGCGCGGCATTCTTGAGGAGGTCCTGAAGAGATGGTTCCTCCTCTGGAACGTTGTGGACGGGCACTCGGTGGTCCGCCATGTCTACTTCTGTATTGGGACTATCTACGGCTATCTCTACACGTGAGTTTTGGATGGACTCCAAGCGAACTATCCTCTGAATAACAGACTAACGGATCCTGAGAGCTGGTGGATGCTCCTTCGGTATCGTACTTAAGTTTCCTTCGTAACTTCCGCTCGAAATCCGTGTCTGCGTCAACGATGGGACCCGATGGATGGCTTCGGGTCATTCACCGCTGAATCGTGCCTTCAATGAGTAAGAAATAAAAATTAGCGAAAAAGTAAACAAATACGCCGAATAAGAATACGAAATCAATAACGACGCAGGAAAACAACTAATGCAAATAACACAAATAACGCAAACAGTAAAAAAGAAAAGAAAACGAAAACTTCAAATAGAAATGGCTAAATTACCGAACTACGGTGTTCCTAATATCAATTTATTCCCCGGCAACGGCGCCAAAAACTTGATCGACACGTGGTGTGTGAATGAAAAGTGCGACAAGTAATAATTAAAACGAATACCTAGTAACTATCACTGACGTGCGATAGGCAGTGGACCTATCGTGTGTAGTGCAGTAAAGTGAGTAGACGAGTATCGAACACAAGGAATAAATCAAGTACTAGTAGTGACCTATCGACTCGATATTTAACCTAAATAAAATACGCAAATTGTTTGATGACTTAACCTAACAGATCGCGCCTAAATCAACGAGAGACTAAAGAATGCGCCTAAAACTGATGTGAGAGTTTCAGATGATAAAGATGTGCTCGGGATTCGAATCCCGCTAGGTAGTATCGGCTAAGACAATAAAATCGCTCCTAAGTGATTAAGACTAAGTCGCAGTAATGTTAGGATATTTAGTGATTGTGTCAATAGTTTATGTCTTGGGATTAATGTTGTAATTATCTTTTTAGCTTGGGCTTTGGACTAGAATGTAATTAGTTAATCTTTAGTGTTTAGGCCTTAATATACCTAGGGTTAATGTGGTATATAAGGTTTTACCAACACCATTTGAAAGGTAATCAAAGATCAAAAGGCTAACCCTAGTTTTCACACACTACACACACTTGAAGGTGAGAAATTCTCCCTTTTTCATTCCATCAAAGCCTCTTTGATTCCTTGTTTGGTGCAATCGGGACCAACAAGTGGTATCAGGGCAAACGTGGATCGATCCGCATTGATTTGAATCCAGTTTCGTTCGATTCTGAGAAAGATCAAAGGTGTTTTGGGCAAAAATCACTTTCGGGCATTTTGAACTCGTTTGGGGTTTTAATGCCTCGTTTTTGTGTTTAAAACCTTCCCCCAGATCGATTCTATGCCTAAAATGTTTTTAGAACACTTTTGGATCAGTTTTAACGAGTTTTGAGCAAGATCGAAGCAAAAACGCTTCAGAAAAGGACATCTCGGCCATTCTCTGTTTTTGGTCGATTTGATCTATTTTCTGTTGTTTTTAGCCCACAAATCGGTCGATTATGTGTTTAGGGAGGAATTTCTGAAGTTTAGGATCAAGTTTGAGCGATTTTGGTTGAGATTTGAGCAAGAACTGGACGATTTTCTGGCAAAACGCATGAAAGCAATGGAACAGTGAAAGCTCGTTCTTGACCTCGAACATTTTTGCTTAATCGTTCAAGTCCGCGAAATTTTCACATCTGCGAAATTTGATTCCGAGAATTTACCTAGAACCGCAAAAAATTTCACTTTCACTGCATTTTTCGCAACTGCCTATTTTCAAAATCCGAGAAACCTTACATCTGCGAAATTTGATTCCGAGAATTTTTCTAAAAAACGCGAAATTTGCTCACTCGGAAACCTTTCATCTGCGAAATTTGCTTACTCTTCATATATCCGAGAAACTTTGTACCTGAGAAAGCTTTTTCCGCGAATTTCTCTGAGCCGCGAAATTTTTCAGCCGAGAACTTTTTTTTAAATTTTTATCCGAGAAAATTTTCAAAACCGAGAAAGTTTGCAAATTCGCGAAATTTTTTTAAACCACGACATTTTAATCCAAGAAATTTTCAGCCGAGAAAGTTTATTTCATCCGAGAAAGCTTTTCAAAACCACGATTCTTTCAAATCCGAGAAAAACTTCCTAAAATCACACTTCAACTCTCGATGCGAAATTTCTTGCGTAGGTGTTAAAAATACAAAATCAAGAATCTTTCTCACATGCGAAATTTTAAAATCCGAGAAATTTTCAACTGAGAATTTTTGTTCCGAGAATTTCTCTTTAAAATTCACAAACACCGGAATTTCTCAACACACAATTTCTCGGATAATTCTTCATATAATCATGTCCCTTCAAACTGCGAATTTTCTTTTCCTGACGTGTTAAGGTTTTTTGTTTTTCTCGAGTTAAAATATTCTCGGGTTAAATTTTTCTCAAACTTATTTAAGATTTGATCCTTACACTTTAGTCCTATCACCCTAGACCACTTCTGACATAAAATTTTTTTTTTCTCGCCTCAAATCTCGTTTTTAAATTTCTAGAACTTCTCCTAATTTCAAGATATATTTTTCCCTTCATACATTATCGACCATCACACGCTCACTTAGTTCTAATAAATTCTTTAAACAATTTTTTTCTCAAAACTCTACACGTTAAACTCATATTTCTCATCTCGTTCGTTACTAACTCTCTTATCTATACAAGATCAAAACCACGGACGATTCGACTGCACCAACCATGTCTACCACGAATGACATCTCAACAGTTGGCTCCGACACCAGGCCTCCGATGCTGCGACAAGGCGACTACAGCATATGGACAAACCGATTCCTCACGTTCATCAGGAACAAAGGCGCACCACTCTCTCAATACCTTCTGGACTCCATCTTCAATGGTCCAGCGTAGTTCTGGACGATCATCCCTGCACAGCCAAACGCAAACCCTCCCATGGATGAACGCCGCACTCCAAGAGGTCCCATCAATGAGGATGAACAGGCTCGCCTACAGGCCGATGAGACTGCCAAAGGATATCTCTTACAGGCTATGGGAAACGAGGTCTACGCTCACATTGAGTGTTGCACAACTGCTAAGGAAATATGGGATGAACTCGTGGAAATTATGGCAAGCACAACTGAGAGTGCTCAAGGGAGGAAATCAGCATGTCTCTCGCAGTATGAGCACTTCGAGGCCTATGAAGGAGAGGAACTGCGTGACACATACCTCCAATACTTGAAGGTCATCAATGAACTCAAGAAAGCCAGGATCTCGAGGTACAAATTCGATATCAACAACCGCTTCCTTGGTAGCCTCAAACCACATTGGGGCAATGCAATCGTGATGATGATTCAGAGTAAGGACCTCTCCAACACTTCCATCCATGCTCTCTATGACAGTCTGTCTGCCTATGCCCCTTACGTGCAACCTCAGTCCACCAACACTTGAGTCGACCCACTGGCCCTCCTCTCGAACAAGACCAATGAACGATCTTCCGCCACAAAGACCAAACAGAACAAAGGGAAGCTACCAGCTGCTATATCTGACTCCTCTTCAGGATCCGAAGCTGATACAGAATCTGATGAAGATGTTCGTGATCTACGCAAACAACTGGCAATGCTCACAAAGATGGTCTCAAAGAAGATCGGGAAAAAATCCTCATCCTCCTCCAATCGCCAAAGAACCTTTAACGGCACCAAAAAGACCACCCCCATGGAGGAAGCCAAGCCGACAAAGAAAGAGGAGGAATCAGCACCTCAGAAGTCTGTGAAGTGCTTTCGATGTGGAAAGTCAGGCCACTTTGCCAAGGAATGCCACGCACCACGCGTCAAGGACTCTGGCTATTACGACCGTAAGGCCAGATTGACCCGCAAAATGGAAAGTGGGAAAGTTCTTCTCACCGAAGAGGCTGAGTGGGTGAACGACACTTCAGAAGACGTGGAGCCTAAGGATGAAGATTGCGGCATGGCAAGGCTGGTCGAACATGACGAGGACGAAGAGATGGTTGACATCGGTGAGAACACAGCTAAGACTCCCACCAACGCCGAGTCTGAGGTACGAATCTCACAACTCGATGATGTGTTTAATCACCGACAGGCCATTAAGAAACCCACTGTAGACGCTAGGGATTATGATGAACTTAAGCTAAAATTTGAAAACAACTATGCCTTACTTAGTTTAAAAGTAGAAGAGCTCGCTTGTGCAAACGAACGTCTTATGGCCTCTGAAGCGTTGGTCAAACGTCTGCAAAGCAAGAACAAACAAAGTGAGACTAAGGTTAAGGAAACTACACTAGCCATCAGTTCATGTGAAACTTCTCGCCTCCTAACGGCCTCCCAATATGAACTGCTTACAAAGGAAAGAGTTAGGCTATACCAAAAGGTGAAAGAACTTGAAGAGCAACTTCACCTTAGAAAAAAGGCCGCACACATCTTATGCCTATTGAACCAACCAGTTGAAACAGAATTCTACGACGCTCGGATGGGAATCGGCCTGGCCAGCAACTGTGATCCAACGCCACTAATTGTTAAAAGGTATAACATGTACAGTACATCATTCCTACAAATGAGGAAGGGTACTCCCTCACAGCTCATGCCGTTTGTAAGATCCTCCTCCGTTGTCCTTTCGGAAGAAAAGAGGAAGCAGAACATTCTTTGGGCAGAATTCGCATACGACTACGCAGAATTGAACACTAGCTACAAGACTAAAAAGCCTTCACTCACTGAGGACATCAAATCTCAGTTCCCAACCGAAGAACAGGAAATTGCTTTTCGAGAAGCACTTTCTCGCATCTATGTCCCGGAGAAACTTCTGATCATAGCAGAACTAGAACGAACCATAGAAGTAGAGCGGAAAGCCTTTGCAAAAGAGCGAGAAGATCTACTTAACAAAATCTTTACCCTAGAGCAATTTCACAATACGAACAAACCTTCTACGTCGAGTCAAGTACCCGATTCTCAAACATGTAAATGTAAGGGGACCGCGAAGATGACTCCTGAAGCTGACACATGTTCTAACACTAACTCGCGTATTCTTATGGATACAGGAAATGTGAGTTCGACGTCTCTGGAAGTGAGTTCGTATGAAATAAAGGAGAACCCACTCTTCGATGACAAGAAGAAAAGACCATCCTATATTCGTCTTTCCTCTCTATGTACTGAATCCCAATATCCTAAGGTCGTAGACAATCATGTTGCCAAAACTTATCTTTCTTTTACCAAGCTTATGCCGTGCTGCTGCAATGACTTTGTTCTCCCACGCTTTCATGAATATGAAACACATGAACACGCAACACTCCGACCACACAAGCGAACCTCCTCTACGACGCCTTTGAATTCTCCCATCTCGCCTAAACCTAAGATTAAGCGAAAACGTCTCTCGTCGTCAAATGCAAACTCACCTACTGCTCGCAAGCCAAAGGCGACCACAACCGAAGCACGAAAACAACAACCACATCCCCCACGCCAATTCATGTATAAGGCGCCATACATGCAAGCACAAGTTAGGAAAATATGGGTTAGAAAAACCATAATCCCGCCTCATCAAACAAATGACAAAGGGAAAGCTAAATTAGAACCGACACAATCTGATTTAGAAACCACATTTCCCATTAAGCGCATGAAAATTTTACTTGTATCACAAGAAGGTCCCGTCCGTAAACGGGGACCCAACGTTTGCTGATGATTGCAGGTCTGTCATGTGTGGTATCTAGACTCGGGTTGCTCCACACACATGACGGGGAACAAGGAGCTGTTGAGCAACTTCTCCGAGCGCTATCTCGGAAGGGTCTCCTTCGGAAATAGTCAAATGGCGCCAATTCTCGGAACTGGTGATCTCGTCCATGACAAACTGACGATTAAGGGCATCTCTTATGTCGAGCGTTTGAGCTACAATCTCTTCAGCATTGGTCGTTTCTGCGACAAAGGATACAAGGTTCTCTTCGAATCTGACATCTGCAGCATTATAGATGCCTCAGGACAACCTCTTCTTTCTGGAACGCGCACTTCTCACCTTTACATACTCAATCTTACGACCTCTCGACCAATATGCCTTCTCTCTCGAGCCGCACCCAAGTTGAACGATCTGTGGCACCAGCGTCTTTCACATCTCAATTTCAAGACCATCAACAAACTGCGTCAGAATAAACTCGTCAACGGTCTACCCCAATTGACATATCATAAGGAACACCTCTGCTCTGCCTGTGAATTGGGGAAGATGAAGCGATCGTCTCACATCTCCAAGGAAACACCGTCCTCTAAGCTCATCCTTGAGCTCTTACACATGGATCTATGGGGCCCAATGCCTACGGCTACACTCGGAGGAAGACGGTACATTCTTGTGATTGTCGACGACTTCTCACGCTATACGTGGACGAAACTCGTTCGCACAAAGGATGAAGTTCCTGATTTAATCATCGGGTTTGTTGTTACGTCCCAAACTCTTCATCAACAGAAAGTTCGGATTATCAGAACAGACAATGGAACTGAGTTTAAGAACAAGAAGCTCAGTGATTTCTATGCCACTCAGGGCATCACCCAGTAGTTCTCAGCTGTGAAGACACCGGAACAGAATGGTGTCGTTGAGCGTAAAAATAGGACACTAGTTGAAGCAGCTAGGACTCTCCTCATCCAATCCGGCCTTCCTCACTCTCTCTGGGGCGAAGCTATTCAAACGGCTTGCTACACGCAAAACCGAGCTTCAATCCACAAGAGATTCAACCGCACCCCATACGAGATGTTGAATAACCGCCGTATCCCAGATATATCTTATCTAAGGGTCTTTGGTTGCCGATGTTTTGTTGCCAATGATCGCCAACATCTTGGGAAGCTTGATCCAAAAGCACTCGAAGGAATCTTTGTTGGATATACGCTGAACTCGAAGGCATACAGAGTCTATCTTAAGGAGAAACCTTTGACGAAAGCGAAGGCGACCTCATGGCTTCTGCTCATATCAGACCAGAACCAGGTCTTCTACAGTCGTTGACAAAAGGTCAACTTTCAACGAGGGGAACTTCCTCATCTGAGGGCAATTCTGGTGAACTGGATCTCGACCTGCTATTCGAGTTCTTCTATCCAGTCCCCAAGAATCCCGTCGCCACCACTCAAACTACCGCTGCACACACCCCACCTACACCACCAGCTATCGGCGATGATGTCGTCCCGCCAAATTTGGATGATCTCAATCTCAACGAAGACGACATTTTACCCAACCCTGGGAACATTGCTGATCCTGATGCTGAACCTTCTCAATCTAATACGATTGAGATCTCTTCTTCGGACACCGGACCCCAATCTAATGAGCCTCCAACCGATGCAAATGCGGCCAGCTCCTCTCAGACCAATGTACCACTTTGGTTTCGCTCTCATCCTACAGATCAGATTATTGGGGATCCCATATCTGGTGTTTCCACGCGTTCGGCTACAATGAATGAAAGTCTGTTTGCTTGCTATCTCAGTCAAGCCGAACCATCACGAGTAGCTGAAGCTCTCAACGATCCTGATTGGCTGATTGCAATGCAAGAGGAAATAAATCAGTTTGAACGTTTACAAGTTTGGGAACTCGTACCACGACCTCACAATAGATCCATTATCGGCACAAAGTGGATCTTCAAGAATAAAAAGGATGAAGACGGTGTTGTCATCCGCAATAAAGCAAGACTTGTGGCTAAGGGGTACAACCAACAAGAAGGCATCGACTACGATGAAACTTTCGCCCCAGTTGCCAGGATCGAAGCCATACGAATTTTTCTTGCCTTTGCTGCTCACAAGAACTTTAAAGTCTACCAAATGGACGTGAAGACTGCATTTCTGAATGGATTTCTCAAAGAAGAAGTGTACGTTGATCAACCTGAAGGGTTATTGAGCGAAGAGTTTCCTCATCACGTATATCGACTCTACAAGGCCCTCTACGGACTAAAACAGGCTCCCCGAGCTTGGTATGACGTCCTTTCAGACTTCCTTGTTCAGTCTGGATTTAAGAAAGGATCTCTG
This sequence comes from Craterostigma plantagineum, assembly GCA_027422505.1. NCBI lineage: Eukaryota > Viridiplantae > Streptophyta > Magnoliopsida > Lamiales > Linderniaceae > Craterostigma > Craterostigma plantagineum. The sequence continues at coordinate 2,825,958 of JAPQWV010000055.1, forward strand.
GATACAACTCTCTTCACCAAGCGGAGTGGCCCGGACATCATGATTGTACAGATTTATGTCGATGACATCATTTTTGGATCGACTGAACCACAAATGTGTGAAGAGTTCGCAGAATTGATGAAAGAGAAATTCGAAATGAGTATGATGGACGAGCTGAATTTCTTTCTTGGTCTTCAAGTAAAGCAACTCCCCGACGGAATCTTCATCAACCAGTCCAAATACATCCTTGACATCCTCGAGAAATATGGCATGAAGGATGCTAAGACTGCTGCTACACCTATGTCACCCTCTGGCCGACCCGACGCGGACCCATCTGGTGCTCCCGTTGACCAAACCGTATATCGAGGGATAATAGGCTCTCTTCTGTACCTCACTGCTAGTCGACTGGATATCGTTCTCTCGACAGGAATCTGGGCTCTTTTCCAGTCTACACCTAAAGAATCCCATCTCAATGCTGTCAAAAGGATTCTCCGCTATCTCAAAGGAACACCCAATCTGGGTTTGTGGTACCCCACTCGATCGGACTTCAAACTGGTTGGATTCTCTGACTCGGATTATGCAGGATGCAAGATGGATAGGAAAAGCACCTCTGGAGCTGCACACTTCTTGGGCGGTAAACTCGTGAGTTGGTCGTCTCGAAAACAAAACTGTGTCTCAACTTCATCGACGGAGGCAGAATATGTCGCCGCCGCTAGTTGTTGTTCACAGCTTTTGTGGATGAGAACCCAACTACGAGATTTTAATTTTCATGTTGATAAAATTCCCATTTATTGTGACTCTAAGAGTTCAATTGCGATGACGAGTAATCCGGTACATCACTCGCGAACGAAACACATAGATATTCGTCACCACTTCATCAAAGAACATGTCGAACAAGGGACGATTGAATTGCACTACGTCACAACCGAAGATCAGCTGGCCGACATTTTCACAAAACCGTTGGATGTCAAACGATTCCAACACCTTGTGACTATGTTGGGCATGTTGAATATTCAGCTGTGATCAATCGACCCTACATGAACTTTGATAAAGTGTACATATGTCCTTTCACTTCATTTCATTCTCTATGTGTCTTCTAAATTATGTCTTTTGAGGGGGAGTTTTCGATTAAGGGGGAGCTTCTGATTTTTGCATTATTTAAAAAGGGAGTTTTCGATTAAGGGGGAGTCTCTCATTTTGCCTATTTAAAAATAAATAAAAATAAAAATGAAATAAAAATAAAACAAAAAAAAACAAATTTTTGGGTTGAAATTTTAAAGTTTGGTCAAACTTAGTCAAAATTGGACCGATTAAAATGTTTTGGGTTGAATTTTTAAATTTCTGGTCAAACAGAGATCTGATTTGGACCCAATTTTGACCAAGTCCGCAAAAATCAGATCTGGATCCAATTTTGACCAAGCCCACGAATTTCGGCCCATTACTCAAAAATTTCGCATGAACAGTAACAAAATCCCTAAAACCCCAAAACCCTTAACGTTTTTCACAATCTTACAAATACCCGAGAAAATTTCAAAAATTTCGCACCCCCTTTTCAAAAATTTCTCAAAACCCTCGCAGTCGTCGTCGTCCTCAAATCTGCATTCAAAATCCGTTTATCTGCATTCTCCGACGTCAAAATCAGCCTTTCGGTATGAATACATCGCAAATAAACTGCTTCTCGTTCAATTTAATCCAGTTTCTGCCCCGTTTAGTTTTTTTTTGTTTGTTTAAATTAATTTCTTCTTGGCTTTAAATCGGACGCATGTTAGCTTTTTGATGTTTAAAACCCCCAAATATGCATTGCCCGTCCAATTTCGAGTCGATTGAGTTCAGATAATTGCATTTTGGTTAAGATTTGAGTAGGTCTAAGGCAAAAAATCATTGCGTCGTTTCGCACGTTTTCGCACTGTGTTCTTCATCGAGAAAATTCTCAGAAAATGCTTTAAACGTTAGATTTCGCTGCTACAGTGAGCTAGGCTCCGCGAAAATTTTTTTATCCGAGAAATTTCTTGCGCTACAGTGAGTGAGGTCCCGCGAAATTTTATCCGAGAAATCTCTGGCGTTAAAATTTTTCGCTGCTACAGTGACTAAGAATATGCGAAAACTTTCAGCCGAGAATTTACGTGTGTTAAAATTTCGCTGCTACAGCATGTGAAGCCCCGCGAAATCCTCATACACATCACTTCATATTACATATTTTCGCATCTTCACTATTTCGCAACTACAGTGACCCAAAAACTAACCTCAGAAATTTTATAACTTAAGCAGATTTTCTTCAAAGCTCCATCACTCTGCGAAACTTCCATATCACTTGAGAAAATTCAAAACTTGCGAAATTTTTGCTAAATTGAAAACTCTTTCTACCTGCGAAAATTTAGAACAAATTTTCACCGCGGAAGTTTTGGATTACATGCAAAAAAAAAATTATTACACTAAATGCGAAAATTCTCACGACATGTCTATGTGCTATAACTTGCGAAAATTTCCCAATACATGCGAAATCTTACTCAATCTGCGAAAATTTTCTCGGCATGTCTATATATTATAATCTTCGAAACATTAACACTACATGCGAAAATTTCCTCTGAATGCGAAATTTCCTTGTTATATGCGAAAATTCATGGATAAACTGAATGCGAAATTTCTTTGATACATGCGAAAATTCACTCTGAATGCGAAATCACTTCAACGTGCGAAAATTTTCCTTATATGCAAAAATTCATCGATAGACTGAGTGCGAAATTTCCTTGATATATTCGAAAATGTCTCTCGATTTGTCTATGTATGATAATTAGCGAATTTTCTCATCTCTTATGAACGCCTTCAATTCTGAAATTTTCTAAGTATTGAAAAATTTCGTTTAAAAAAAATTGTCGATGTTTTCGCTTACAATTTGAGGCTACTTTCATTGTTTCACCAACATTAATCCGTACTAATCATATTACAATTACTGTCGAGCACAGATATGACCAACAAAGCTCAAGGTACACTTGAAGCACTTGAGGCGGCTGCAATCCAAAGGGACATCGCTCGCATCGAGCTCAACACGCTTACCTATGTGCCACCAATCGAGCAGATCTTCCCAACAAGTCAATGGGCGGCCTTGATTCCCAACAATTACATGATGGACTTGGACAGCTTTCGGTGCGATGCCCCCATCATTATAGAAATCCTAAAAGGGCACCCACTTCGCCACGCCCTCACTCATGGCGAGCCAGAAGCACAAGTGTATCGTCAACAATTCTGGCATACGTTGCAGATAGTTGGACCACTCCACCTTGCTAAAACCTTATCCGCCAAAATCGATCAAGAAAGGGTGGTCCTCACTCGCAAGATAGTCCAAGAAGTGCTTCAACTCCCTGTCTACTCACCATACGACCCGCTACCAACCCATGAACAACTCATCGAGGACATAGACAGACTGGGCTATCAACCAGAAAACAAGAAGAAGAAGGGCCCACTTGTCCTCAGTGAAGTCACCACCCGCAATCTACCTTAACCCTGGCGAACGCTGTACCTGCTGGTGAACAAATGCATGTCAGGGAAGCATGCTGGTCAGGACCGCGGAAACTTTCAAATCCTCACCATCCTAACCGGCATCGCCCACAACCGCAAGTACAACTACGCCGACATCATATGGATGGATCTCATCTCCATGATCCAACGTCGCGACCGGGAAGTCGCCAAGGGAGTCACAAACCGCTTCGTCCCTTACATGCGGTGGGCTCCCAGCTCTCATCAAACATTTCCGCTTGCACTCCACCAACATTCGCATCCGCCCGGCAACGGAACACTTCCTAATCCCCACTGTCAAGAAGTTCGCCAAGAAAAACACTCCGGCGAAAGATCGACACGCAATGATAATCCCAGACGACGTTCTCGCCTACGCCGACCCGACCAACCTGCACGTCAGAGAATACCGTGCCTCCACAGCCTCTTTCCGCGAAAGGCCTCATCCACTATCCACTGTCCCTACGGCGTAGATCAACCCCACTGCTCCTAACCCCGGGACTAGCCAAAACCCCACCACCTCCTCCAAAAAGTCATCGAGTCGCGCCGGCATTGCGAATAAACCGTCGCGTGAGGATGACGTAAGCCGCCCCACGGAGCGTCGATCGAAACAAAAACACGATCGACCTCCTCAGCCACAGATAAGCCGAGCCGAACCCTTAGGTACAGGAGGTGATGTGTTCACCTCCCGAGTAGAAGACGTGGCATCTGGCTCAACCACGCAAACGACCCCACCAACCCACTTATCTTCCTCACTACAGGAAGATATTTCATTTCACGAGGAGCCACGTATACCATCGACATCCCACTTGGAGATGGTCCATGTTGAAACAAGCAGTCCCTCGCCTCAGACTGCATCCTCTTCATGCACATCGAGTATAGTGCCCTCACTACCCATAGTTTCATACGTTTCTAGGACACATACACCTTCTACCGCACTACAGAGTCTTCGTGACTCTGTCAGAACGCTTGGTGATGTCTCTGCGAATGAGATAGCACGGCCAACATCACAACAACCGTGAGCCTAGGCCATCATTCGATTGAGTCTGTCTCATCAGTGATGCCAACGGGAAGTCTTAGTGACCCCGTCTTTTCCAGTCCTGTGCAAACGGACGGCCGATCGGCTATATTCTCCGATTCGGTGTCAGTTGGATTTCTTCGTGATTCCAACTTGTTAAATTTACCCCAATTCATCACCGAGACCGCGCTAGAGACACGTCTTCAAGAGTTTGCAAAGACTCTTGAGGCATCAATTCTCGATAAAGTCTACGCGCGTCTCGATGCGTCCACCATCGATAAAGGCAAAGGTGTGGCCCCGGAGACGCCACCACCCATGCAACCAACGGACGCAGACGCTGTTCTCTCCTCCATTTCCGCCAAGGAGCTCTTCTACATCCTCAGAGCCCGATTCGAATCAATGACGGAACTTGATGAAGAGGAACAGCAAATGAAGGCCATTATCACTCAACCAATGACTTGCCGTGCTCAAGGCGAGTCTAGCGGGATCAGGCACGACGATCAAGACGATGATCAAGATCACCGCGAGGGGGAGAATAGGCAGCTAGGCTCACAATCCCAAGGACTCATGCAATCGACGCCGCCCTCCTCCTCTGGACTTGAAACGACACCCGCAACAGAAACCTCACACCTCACTAGCCAAAAGTCCCACCTTATTTACCCTGAGCCACTAGCCAAATCACCCTCACCACCACCCACTACCGTCTCCGAAACTCTATTCGTCACATCGGCGTTAGAGACCACCTCCACACAGTCTCCACCCACCATCTCGGAACCTCTAACTGTCACATCGACGTTAGAGGCCACCACCACATCTACACCACCCGTTACCCAAATCATCCTCGCCAAAACCATCACCTCAACCGAACCACCAGAATCTCCACCACAATAATCCCCACAATCCACAAACTCCTCCGACGCAACACCCTCGCCACCAAATAGCCATACCCCTCTCAATATCGATTCCAACCTGGCTTCCGAGGACGTCTACTGCGCACCGAACGAGGTCGAGGCCTACATCTTTAACGATGAATGGCTGTACACACCCGCCGATGCAGTAGCAGCCAGGAAGTTGGTGGAAAACGCTCGACGTCTGCTAATGGAAGCCTCGCTTACGCTGATCAACACCGCAGACGACGATAACGGAGAGGATTACGACGCTGAAACCTGCCGAGCTCGAGAACATCCTAAAATTCCAAGTGCAGCAAACTGAGGCTCCCGCTGCTCAAACGGATGTGCCCACGGTGGATATACCGAAAGCACCGTGGGAAAACAAAAAGATCACAGCGCCATTTTAAGAAGAGATCAGGAAGAGGATCTGGCGGCGCAAGGGGCAGATCATCACGACCTTCGACGAATATGAGCTGATGAACATCCAAAATTGGAGCGAGGAAAAGAAGAAGCTCTATCGATGGAGCCTTTTTTGCCACAAGTGCACAAAGAGGACGCTATCCGATGAGGAAAACATCGCTCTGGAAATGAATCGGGCCCCCATCTGCAAAGTCACTGACCTCCGCCAAGAGTCGAAAGGACCTGTCCACTATCCAATGTTCACAGTAATGAGGCAGGATGAGAGCTACAGTGAAGTCAGTGAGGCGGACTTCAAGTTTCTGCGCCTGGGTGACCTGTACAGCATGCTGGAATCCATGAAGCAGTTCAGACTCGTCCTCAGAAGTTCTGGACATCTCGTACGAGCTGAACCGATCACCATGGGATATGTGGCTCTCAAGCGCCACATGCTCCGACAGGTCAGATTCTTCGCCACCCATGATCTACAGATGGCGGTGGAGCACAACCTGAAGAAGGTGAATCTGACTCGCCCATCTTTCAAGAACGCGGACAACTACCGAGAAGGCTGTGTGATCGACGGAGACGATCCGGCGGTCGCCTACTCGAACTACAAGGGAAAGATAAGGCTGCTGCGCTGCTCCGAAGTGGCAAAGTTCTCGGATGGGACGCTCACCATCATCCAAGACAAACTCATGAGGATTTGCCGCATCCTTTCGGAAGAAGATCCACTCTGTCGATCCAAGTTCGCGAAGCTCATTGACGCGATAGCTGATCGAATGGTCCTTCGAAGGAATCTCCGCGCCTTAGAGTTCAAGCTAGGACTTCGCGAAACACTAACATGCTAATCCACCATCACAACGCCCAAGATCCAAGACTCCCAACAATTGACACAAAGGGGGAGATTGTTAGGATATTTAGTGATTGTGTCAATAGTTTATGTCTTGGGTTAATATTGTAATTATCCTTTTAGCTTGGGCTTTGGACTAGAATGTAATTAGTTAATCTTTAGTGTGTAGGCCTTAATATACCTAGGGTTAATGTGGTATATAAGGTTTTACCAATACCATTTGAAAGGTAAACAAAGATCAAAAGGCTAACCCTAGTTTTCACACACTACACACACTTGAAGGTGAGAAATTCTCCCTTTTTCATTCCATCAAAGTCTCTTTGATTCCTTGTTTGGTGCAATCGGGACCAACAAGTGGTGTTAGGATATTTAGTGATTGTGTCAATAGTTTATGTCTTGGGATTAATATTGTAATTATCTTTTTAGCTTGGGGTTTGGACTAGAATGTAGTTAGTTAATCTTTAGTGTTTAGGCCTTAATATACCTAGGGTTAATGTGGTATATAAGGTTCTACCAACACCATTTGAAAGGTAATCAAAGATCAAAAGGCTAACCCTAGTTTTCACACACTACACACTCTTGAAGGTGAGAAATTCTCCCTTTTCATTCCATCAAAGCCTCTTTGATTCCTTGTTTGGTGCAATCGGGACCAACAAGTAATTTCCTACCCGCTCGCGAATTTGCTGTCGCCCTAAACGCTCGCGGGGATCTAAAATTCAATAATTACTAACGGCGAGGATCGAGTATTTGCTTTCGCCCTATACTCGAATCCTATCTTCTATTAACGGCCTAAACGTTGTTTAGCTGTCGCCCTAAATGTTTTTCCCCACAATCACTTTAACATATAGACATATTAAAGCGACGTCATATTCATAGAACGATAAATAGTAAAAAACACAAAGTCACGATAATATACGTCTTAGCTACGAATTATCCTAGCGTTCATCTAATCCCAAACACAAACGGGATTTAGCTACGCATGATAGACAAGAAAACAACGAAAGAAATAAGGGATAAAGGTGAAGAATTCATGTTCTTGATATACGGATGATCTGCGATGGGAACGTTGAAGATTCTTCGTTCTTCGTTAAATTGGGCGTGATTTCGTCGATGATCCGTCTCTTACGCTCCGGGATGCGATTCTGCGTCCTTTTGTACTAATTTTCGTCTCTAGAGTGATTAGGGTTAATCTCTGGTAAGTTACCTCTTTTTCTGGGTCGAATTTGGGCTTTTTATACTGATTCCCGTGTCGGTCACGGCCTGGGACATGGGCCGTCACGGCCGTGACCAACATCGCTCGCGTCTCGTCACTTTCTGTCATAGGTCACGGCCAGGTGCATTGAACGTCACGGCCCTGACCATCATCAGCGCCAGTCTCTGCCTCTTGTCACGGCCAAGTGCATTGCACGTCACGGCCGTGACCATCATCAGTCCCGCTCTCTGTCTCTCGTCACGGCCAGACGCATTATGCGTCACGGCCGTGACCGATGGCAGTGTTGGTTTTCGCGCCGTTTTGCCTCGTTTTCGCTCCTTTTCACCCGAAACTCGTCCTAAGCTCCTTCAACAACAAAATAAGTGTAAATATATTGAATAAATGCATAAATTGATTGCTAAAGCTCTATTATACCCCGAATTAATACTACGATGCGTTTATCAGTAACCAACTTTATATGATGAGATGGTCGCTTCGTTTATCCTAGTTGGCATGCCGAACATTGATGGTCTTTCAGTAATACTATAGTTGGAAGACTGTGAACCAACTTTTTCGTTGAAAGTCGTTGAAGAGATTTAATGTTGAGATGAGACATTCGTTGATGCATAAGTTGTTCCTCTGAATAACAGTCCGAGAAATGAGGCAAAGAGTTGTTGAGGGCCGCACGAACGTCATGTTGATCGTTTAAAGGTTTGATATCTGAAGTCCTTGGAGGAGTTCTTTGTCCTGACTGTCCAATATTTTGCACCGGTCAGCAAGAACGACCACCTCGAATCCTTTATCATAGAACTGGCCTCTGCTGAACAAGTTATGGCGGAGACCTTCGACGTAGGAGACATCCTTTATTGTCAGATTCGTCAGAATGATATCACCAAATCCTAGAATAGGGGATGAGTCGTTGTTTTCGTATCTGACTTACCATTTTGTCGGTATTGGTAGTTGCTCAGCAACTCTTGATTTCCCGTCATGTGTGTGGAGCAACCAGAGTCGAGGTGCCACACATGATGGATCTGCAAAACCAAATTAGTGAGCTTTAGGTACCCACTTCTAAATGGGTCCACTCAAATTAGCAGATTTAGATGTTGGTTCAGATATGGTTCCTATGTTAGTACTAGTTAAGTTTCAACAACCCAAGTCAACGTCGAAGAAGTTGATGTGGGTGTGCTCTTAGTAGAAGACTTGGGCTTTTTGACTTTCGACTTTTTAGACGGAGATTTAGGAACCCATTTAGGTTGCAACTTGCAGGGAAGAGTAATTTCAGCACGGAAAAATGCTTTGGTAGGCTTGACCAAAAAGATCTTTTCATTGGATAATTTCCTAAGGTGCTTGGAGGATACGATCTTAACGGGATACCTTAGGTGAGAACAAGCATGAATAGCGACATATTCTTTCTTAATGGCTGGATCTTGTTTCCTATGGGTCTTCCTATAGGCATTTGTTTTAGAATGATTACGTTTTATTGCTGGTGAAGATGCTATTTCGAAATTAGTGCTTCTAAAAGTGGTAGGCTGAAGAGAACATGCAGAAGCAATTATTTGAAGATAAGAAATAGTTCTATTATTTCAATGAGTGTTTAGTTTTTTTACAAGAGAAGTAGATACATTCAACACTTTGACGTCTAGAGACTCCTTCTTAAATCCTAAACTAGACACTCTCACATTCGATTCCTCTAGCTCAGGTACTACGCTCCATGTAGACGTAGTAAAAAAAGGCTAGAGTTATTTTTTAGCATATTTTGATTTTGAGGTTTTTGATCTTTAGAAGGCGATTTTTCTTTCTTTATGCTTTTCATACTGATTTTATCCTTTGAGGTAGTTGCGTGAGAATGGCGTGTGTGATGGAGGAAGCTTCGAGATTTTCCATCTCTTTTAGGAATCTTTTCTTTTCAGCTTCAAAATCATCTCTTTCTTTCACCAAAGAAGCTCTTAATCCCTCTATTTTCTTAACGACACGGGTATGTAGAGAGAATTTTCAGAATTATGGTTTTGTACTTCCCCTATTATAGAATGATCTTCTTGAAGGTGAGTTGACTCAAGGCTCCAACCCATGGGAAGATCCCTAGTTTTGTAGCTTTGATTCAACTCGGTGTAGGAGAAGGGAATTTCAACCCTAGTTTTGGCTTTTCTCTTGGCTTCTTCTAAAGCATCTACTTCTTCTGCGTTGGTGAAGACCATGAGATTCATTATTTCCAAACCCATGTACTTGACATCGTAAAGTTGTTCGCAATCAAATTTTGACAAGCATCGTGGATTCTCAAAGCCTAAGCCAAATTTATAGTCATAGAACTCTTAGTGCACGTGTTGATTCAAGAATTTTGTTTGATCAGTTTGTCCCCTTTTTACAAGAAGATCTTCTAATTTCTTAACTTTAGCGAATAGCTTCTTAAGCTCTTCTCCTAATAGAGTAAAATTGTTTTCCACCATTAATCTGGCGGCTTTACAGGCGTCTAGATCTCTCATAATCTATTTAATCAATTACAAGGCGCAACGGTATTTTCGAAGATAGATTTGCGTTCGGGGTACCATCAGCTAAAAATTCGTGAAGAGGATATCCCAGAGACAGCATTCAGCACCCGATATGGCCATTACGAATTCTTAATCATGCCTTTTGGGCTGACTAATGCGCCAGCGGCGTTTATGGTAGACGTGTTCATACGGTTACGGTTAAGGTTCACGATTATGAACCGCCAGTTTACGGTTAATAGAAACGTCTAACCGTAACCGAACTGTGGTAATCACGGTTACGGTTACGGTTACGGTTTTGAACCGCCGGTTTACGGTTTTTTTTCTAGTTCTTTTGTAAAATTTTCTTTCTTTATAATAATTTAAATATATAGTAAAAAACTTTGATATTTTTTATAAAATGTAAAAAAAGAAATTTCCATTCCAAGTTAGAATTTATATAATAACCTTCAACATTTGAAAAATAAATTACAGCTTAAATATTAAACAATATTATGATTAACATTCATTCTTCGATTAGAAAATCTTCGACGGATATTCGTCATAGGCATTTAATTCTAATACCATGTTTATCACTCAATATTCGTCTACGTTTTCTACAGTTAATTTTATGATATTTGACAAAATAAAAAATAAATTGAATAAATTATCATTGGATATTATGGTAAGAGCAATAAAATTATATATTTAATTATTATTTAAAAGACGGTTAACCGCCGGTTATAACCGCCGGTGTATGGTTAGGAAAATGAAGAGCCATAACCGAACCTTCATAATTTACGGTTCGGTTATGGTTTGAACCGTAACCGTTGACCACGATTAACCGAACCATTGACCGACGGTTCGGTTACGGTTTGGTTACGGTTTTTCAAACCGTCTGAACACCTCTAGTTTATGGATGACATCCTCATCTATTCGAAGATGCACCAGGAACGTGAACAACATTTGAGGATTGTTCTTGAGATATTACGAGAAAAGCAGTTGTATGCTAAGTTTAAGAAATGCGAATTTTGGTTGAACCAAGTAGCATTTCTTGGACACATCATTTCAGGGGCAGGAGTCACTGTAGATCCGAGAAAGATAGAAACAATTAACTATTGGCCCCAACCAACTAACGTTACTGAGGTACGTAGCTTTTTAGGACTAGCGGGATATTACAGAAAATTCATTAAGGATTTCTCGAAGATCGCCTCAACACTAACGAAGCTGACGAAGAAGAATACCCCATTTCACTGGAGTGATGCGTGCGAACAGAGTTTTCAGGAATTAAAGAGACGACTCACCTCGGCCCCAGTTCTGACGATACCTACAAGGACCGGAGTATTTTCAGTATATAGCGATGCTTCAAAAAATGGTCTGGGATGTGTGTTAATGCAAAATGGGAACGTGGTTGCGTATGCTTCTCGACAGTTAAAAGAGTATGAAAAGAATTATCCGACTCATGATTTGGAGCTCGCCGCAGTAGTCTTTGCTTTGAAGATCTGGAGGCACTATCTATACGGTGAACGATGCGAAATTTTCACGGACCACAAGAGTCTGAAGTACTTCTTCACCCAGAAGGAGTTAAATATGAGGCAGCGACGGTGGCTGGAGCTTGTTAAAGATTATGACTGCGTAAAATTACCACCCAGGCAAAGCAATATGGTCGCCGACGCATTAAGCCAAAAATCTGTGAGCACGGAGCTACAACAACTCGAGGTGGAAATAGTACAATTGGGTGACGTTGAAGCAAAATTGGCGGCACTAACCCTCCAACCTACATTAATGGAGCAGATCAGGAATGCACAAGAGAATGATGAATTCAGTTTAAAGATTAAAGGCATGCAAGAAGAGGAAATGCCCTCTGATTTTGAAATACGAGAAAATGGAAACTTATATTACAAGAATCGCTTATACGTGCCCAATAACGCGGAGCTTCGAAAGATTATTCTGATGGAAGCACATACTGCGGTCTATTCCATACACCCTGGAGAGACAAAAATGTATAGAGACCTGCGAGTCAATTATTGGTGGCCAGGGATGAAAAGAGAAATAGCGACATTTGTAAGTCCATGTCTCACTTGCCAACAGATAAAAGCAGAACACCAACGATCGGCAGGAACATTACAGTCCTTGCCAGTACCCGAATGGAAATGAGACCATATTACGATGGACTGTGTCGTTGGCTTGCCAAAGACAGTGAAAGGCCACGACGCTATTTGGGTATGATCGATTGACCAAATCGGCCCACTTTTTGCCGATCAACTCGACATTCTCCTTGGGGCGATACGCAGAATTATATGTGCAAGAAATAGTTAGACTCCACGGAGTTCCAATTTTGATCATTTCCGACCGAGATTCGAGGTTCCTGTCTAAGTTCTGGATGAGCCTGCAGAAGGCAATGGGAACCAAGTTTCTTTCAGTACTGCCTATCATCCCCAAACTGACGGGCAGTCAGAACGAACAATCCAGACATTGGAAGATATGTTAAGGGAACCAAAGTTTCTTTCAGTACCTTCACTCACCAACGAGCCTTTTCTTTTTCTTTCTTTTCCACTCTATCGATGATAATACATGACACTCACGGGTTTTTCTTGTGTGATAAACTACATGCAAACACACATATATATAGTACACATATGATAAAGATAAGCTATAACTAAATCTTATCTAAATCTTCTATGCATGCGTGTGATATTTCATATCTTAGACTTTGATTTATTCAAAGATTTGAGTGCTAATAAGGTCTTGTGGGAGCAGCCCAAGTTGTTTGATTTGTGTGCCTTTCTTTTGTTTTTGTTCTCCTTCGTATTTCTTTTGACATTAAGCTATTGAGCTTAGTCAACAAATTCCTCCCTTAAGCTCAATGTTTTCCTTTCTTTCATTCCGAGCATTCTTTTTAGGTTTTCGAATGTGCTTGTCGGTAACGGCTTCGTGAAAACATCCGCAACTTGATCCGAACTCGCGACGTGTACCATCTTCACTTCTCCATTTATTATGTGTTCCCTAATAAAATGAAAACGAGCGTCAATATGTTTGCTTCTCTCGTGATGAACTTGTTCGCTAACTCGATTGCTGACTTATTGTCGACTCGAATTTCAGTTGGCTCATCTTGTTGAACATTCAACTCGAGCAGTAAATTCCTCAGCCAGATTGCATGACAGACACACCACGATGCTGCCACATATTCTGCTTCGCAGGTTGATAGGGTTACGATCGGTTGCTTTTTCGATAACCAGGTGTATGCCGTATTTCCTAGATAAAATACGTAGCCGCCAGTACTTCTTCGATCATCGATATCTCCGCACCAATCGCTGTCAGAATATCAGACTAATTTGCAGTCGCTCGCCTTTGGAAAAAATAATCCGAGTGATTGCGTTCGTCGGATGTATCGTAGAATTCTCTTAATCGCTTTTAGATGCGACTGCCTCGGATCTTCCATATACCGGCTAACGACTCCAACGCTATAAGCGATATCGGGTCTCATGCAGGTCAAGTATCGCAGACTGCCCACGAGACTTCGATAATCAATCGCATTCACTCCTTGTCCTCCCTCAAACTTGGACAGTTTTGTTCCAAGTTCCATCGGTGTCGCTACCGGGTGGCTTTCCTCCATTTTATTTTTCTTTAATATAGCCTTCGCATACGCTTTTTGCGACACAAAAATTCCCGTGCTTCTTTGCTCGACTTCGAGACCGAGAAAATATTTCATCAGTCTCAAGTTCGTCATCTCGAATTCCTTCGTCATCGCCTTCTTGAAGTCGTTGACTATTTTCTCACTACTTCCCATGAAAATAAGGTCATCGACATAAAGAGCGACGATGATCAATTCCTTTCCTTCTCGTTTGACGTAGAGGGCGTGCTCGAACGGAAATTGCTCGAACTTGTTCCTTTTGAAATATCCGTCGATACGGATGTTCCATGCTCGCGGTGCTTTCTTTAGCCCGTAAATCGCCTTTTTTAACTTCAGCACTTTGCTTTCTTCTCCCGATTTTGAATATCCTGGGGGCTGCTCCACGTAAACTTCCTCCTCAAGTTCCCCGTTCAGAAAAGCGGACTTAACGTCCATCTGGTAGATTGGCCAGTTGAGTTGTGCAGCTTGAGCCAGGAGCAAACGGATTGTCTCCATTCTTGCAACGGGAGCAAAAACTTCGTCATAATCTATTCCCGCTTGTTGTCGATAGCCATTCGCAACCAATCTCGCCTTGTAACGTTCAACTTTTCCTTGAGCGTTCATCTTCTTTTTATAAACCCATTTGACTCCAATGGGTTTATGCCCGTTTGGCAACTCCACAAGTTTCCATGTGCCATTCTTTTCGATCGCATTTATTTCCTCGTCCATTGCCATTTTCCATCTCTTGTCTCTTATGGCTTCTTCGAAACTAATTTGTTCCGAGTCGGCCAGTAAGCAGACTAGGTGAACCTGTTCAATTGATCTGTATAGGTCCTGCATGCTTCGCATCCTCGGCTGCCTTGGTTCATCCTCTCGTCATTTTCTTGAGACGAAATCGGAACAGGTATTGGTGCAACGATCAGTGGATCTTCAGGCGTTGTGTTTTCTTCAACGTTCCAGCCCCACGAGCTTTCTTCGTCTACCCTAACATCACGACTTACTATCACCTTTTTATTTTCAGGGTCGTAGAGCCGGTACGCCTTCGTCTTCTCATCATACCCAATAAACACGAGCTTTTTGCTTTTATCGTCGAGCTTGGTTCTTCTTTGATCTGGCACATGAGCATACACCACGCTTCCAAATATTTTGAAGTGCGCTACCGTCGGTTTTCGGCCCGTCCATGCTTCCTGTGGTGTTCGAGTTTTGAGGCCGTGATGTGGACATCGATTCTGAATATATATAGCACATCGTACTGCTTCGGCCCATAACTCCTTTGGCATGTCTTTGCTCTTTAACATTGATCGAACCATGTCGAGAATGGTTCGATTCTTCCTTTCAGCTACGCCGTTCTGTTGTGGTGAATAAGGCGCTGTGAGGAACCTCCGAATGCCTTGTTCTTCGCAAAAATTAGCGAAAGCACCTGACATGTATCCGCCACCTCTGTCTGATCGGAGCGCCTTGATGTTTGATCTTGTCGCCTTTTCGACCATAGCCTTGAATTTTTTAAACATCTCGAACACTTCTGATTTTTCCTTTAGAAAATACACCCACGTCTTTCTTGAGTAGTCGTCGATGAAAGTGATAAAGTATCCCCTTCCGCCGAATGATTCTGGTGTGATCGGCCCACATATGTCTGTATGTATGAGCTCGAGTGGTTTGCGCGCTTGATATTCTGCCTGCTTCTGGAATGTCGTCCTCTTATGCTTCCCGATTACGCAACTTTTGCTAAGTTTTTTTCCGCCTTCTATCACCGGCATTCCATGGACCATGCCTCTTTTGGAGAGCTCCTTTAGGCCACCGTAATAAAAATGACCAAACCGCATATGCCACAATGGCCTTTGTCCTCCACGTCAACTTGCAAATATTTTTCTTGAATCGCCTTCAGGTTGAGTCTGAACATTCGGTTCCTTTCCACTTCGACCCGTGCGATCATTCTTCCGTCTTTGTTCCTTTGTTGTAATGAGCGGTCCTTCATGAACACTGAACATCCTTTTTCAAGCAACTGCCCCATACTTAAGATGTTCGTCTTCAAGTCGGGTACGAAATAAACGTCCTCGACCGATCCCTGTTTGCCATCATTTTGATAGAACAGATTTTCCCTCGGCCTTTGACTTCTATCTTTGATGCGTCTCCAAAAGACACGTGGCCGTCATCGATCTTTTTCAGATCCGTGAAGAGATGTTTATGTCCGCTCATATGGTTGCTCGCACCGGTGTCAAGATACCACACCATATCGTTGCCTGGACTTGTATCCTCGAGCGCCATTAAGAGAACGCCTTCGTCTTTCGGTTCTTCTTGTGTGATTAGATTTGCATTTTCGTCCACCTTCTTTTCGGACCAACAGTCTATTGCGAAGTGTCCGAACTTCCCGCAGCTGTAGCATTCAACGCTCGATCGATTTGAGCGACCACCTCGTCCTTGAGCTCGACCCTGTTCTCTCCAATTTTGATTGCTCGTTTGTCGTTGTTCCGGATTGTATCCTCGTCCTCGGCCTGAATTTTGGCCGAAAACTCGTCCTCGTTGACCTCGTCCTCGTCCTCGGCCGTGATGCGTATATAGCGCCTTGTCATCTTTCAACGATAAATATGTTTGTAGAGCCTCGTCCAGCGATTCTTGCTTCTTCTTTTTTCTTCCGTTGCTCATGAGCTTCGAGCGAACCGGAGAGTTCGTCGATCGTCATTTCTTCGAGATTTTTGGATTCTTCAATAGCGCATACCACGTTCTCGTACTCGTCCGTCAGGGGAGCGAAGAATTTTCTCGACAACGCGGGCTTCCGTTAGGGCCTCACCGTTACTCTTCAACTGATTCGAGATGGTTTGTATTCTCGTAATATGATCGGATACGCCTTCGCCGTTCTTCATTCTCGTCATTTCGAACTCGCCACGAAGAGTTTGCAGCCGTACTTGTTTTACTCGGTCGGTGCCTTTGTACGTTGTCTCCAGTTTTTCCCATGCTTCCTTCGAATTTTTCGCGCTGCTATCTGTTCGACGCCGGGATCGTCTAACGCTTGGTGAATGAGGTTGAGCGCGGTGTTGTATAGTCTGCGAGATTCATCCGACGCCTTAGGTTGAGCCGCATCGTCCGTTTTTTCGGTTCGGTGTACCCTTTCTCTACGATATTCCAGACTCCTTGCGACCCGAGCAGTACCTTCATTCGGATAACCCAACATCTGTATATCCATCTACATCCAATTCTCCTGGGCCATAAATCAGTATCAAGTCCTCAGTCCGTCTAAGGTACTTCAGAACTGTCTTTACTACCGCCCAATGTTCCTTACCAGGATTAGCCTAAAACCTACTCAATACGCCCACAGCATACGCTATGCCTGGTCGTGTGCAAAGCATCGCGTACATCAGGCTACCCACAGCTGAAGCATAGGGGACTCCACTCATCTCTTGTCTTTGTACCTCATTCTGAGGAGACATAGCCTTTGAGAGATGAATCCCATGCCTTATAGGTAGGAACCCTTTCTTAGACTCGTCCATTTTAGACCTTTTAAGGACTTTATCTAAGTAAAGGGCCTGAGACAAGCCTATTGACCTTTTCGCCCTATCTCTAAATAGGTGAATTCCTAGAATATAGGTCGCTTCTCCGAGGTCTTTCATAGAGAATTTGTTTGAAAGCCAAGCTTTAATCTATGAGAGCATCCCAATGTCGTTTCCTATCAAAAAGGATATCATCTACGTACAATACTAGAAACGACGCCTTACTCCCACTGTCCTTTCTGTAAACATAGGGCTCATCTTCATTCTTTATCAATCCGTAGTTCTTAACTACTTCATCGAACCAAAGATTCCAACTCTTTGAAGCCTGTTTCAGCACATAAATGGACCGATTCAGTTTGCACACTTTTCGAGCATCTGCTTCTGACGTAAAATCCTTGCGCTGCTCCATATAGATTTCCTCCTAGAGGAATCCATTCAGGAAAGCGGTCTTTACGTCCATCTGTCGGATCTCATAGTCGTAGTGTGCTGCTATCGCAAGCATGATTCGAATGGACTTTATCATTGCGACAGGTGAGAAGGTTTCCTCATAGTCAATTCTCTCTTTCTGACTATACCCTTACGCTACAAGCCTAGCTTTGTACGTCTCCACCTGTCCATCAGATCCAATCTTTTTCTTGTAGATCCATTTATTGCCAATTGGTCTAAAACCATTAGGCAGGTCTACAAGAGTCCAAACCTCGTTTGTGTGCATCGAGTCCATTTCGGCCTACCCTCAAGCCACTTGAGGGAGTCTGTACCAGCAACTGCCTGGTCGTAGGTGACGAGATCGTCCCCGACGCATCCCTCAGTCGCAGCATCCCCATGCTCGACGCGTACCATACCATATCTCTCAGGCATAAAAGATATCATACTTGACCTACGCAATTGCGGCTGAGCCAGGTTTTCTCGAACGTCGTCCAACGACTCTGGAATAGGAGTCGATTCGTTCTCTAACTCTCTTAGAGTTATTTCTTGTCCTTTACCGCCTTCGCCTACGAATTCTTCCTCCAAGAAAGTAGCGCGTAAAGCGATGAACACCCTGTGTTCATTAATGGTCTTAATTCAAGCTTGTCTGCCATCAATTTTTTCACAAAGGCGGGGCAACCCCAGACCCTGATGTGATTCAGACTTGCCTTACGATTATGCCAAGTCTCGCAAGGAATCTTGTCGGCAGAGCGGGTAGGTATCCTGTTAAGGATATAGGCCGCTGTTTCTAAGGCATATCCCCACAACGAAATGGGGAGATCTGTGTAACTCATCATCGACCGAACCATATCTAAAAGCGTTCGGTTTCTCCGTTCGGTCACGCCATTCAAATACGGCATGCCTGGCGGGGAAAACTGTATGATGATGCCATTTTCTCTAAGAAATGCATCAAACTCAAGGCTCATATATTCACCACCTCGATCTGACCGAACGGCTTTAATAAACTTGCCAGTTTGCTTCTCCACTAATGCTTTATACTCTTTGAACATGTCAAGAGCTTCGGACTTTTATCTCATCAAATAGACATTCCCGTAACGGGAGAAATCGTCCGTGAACGTTATGAAATAGCAGTAATTACCTCGGGCCGTTACTTTAAATGGTCCGCATACGTCAGTGTGGATCAAACCCAACACTTCCTTGGCCCTAGTGAAAGTCCCTGTGAAGGGCGACTTGGTCATTTTCCCTAAGATGCAAGACTGACAGGTAGAAAAAGGGCATGTTCGCACTATGCTAATCAGACCGTCCTTTTCCATCTGTTCAATCTTCGCTTCTGCTGTGTGACCTAGTCGTAAGTGCCACATGTATCGATCGTTCGACCCAGTCGATGATTTGGTGATTGCATTTACAGCTTTAACATTGTCTTTTAAGTTGACGTAATATAAACCATTTATTAACGTCGCACTGCCAACATTTTATATGTTTATTTTATTTGTTTTGTATTTTTTCTTTGTGTTTTTTTTCTTTTTTATTCTTCTTTCGTTGTATTTTTTTCTAAATTTTAGGTATATTTAAAAAAAATCGGGTGAACCGGTACGGAACCAGTTCGGAACCGGTAAAATCCAATGGATCTATGACCGGTTCCGAATTGGTTCCAGGATTTTAGTCCCGGACTCGGAACCGGTATTTTTGGCCCGGAACCGGTTGAACCGGTACGGAACCGAAACCGGAACCGGAATTGAAACCGGAAGGACCGGTTCCCATGTCTGGGTACACATATATCATGTATGTGTTTAGTATCCATATCTCTCATTTAGTATGCATTGAAGAACAACTTGCTCATGTGCTCATCGAAGTCCACTGTTAGTAGTTCTTGTTCTCGATTGGTTTAGTTATCTTCACTTATGCACGATTTTTACATGATTTTTACTCTCCATTTACTCTACTTTTCGATTTATGCACTTATTGAAATATTTTTTGGAAAGAAAAATCGTTTAGAAATTCTAAATACTTTAACGGTTATATCACTTCATTTCTTTACTCCATGATTTTGATCATTACTATACGGATCTTTTGAGTAGTTTCTATTGAGTTAGTTTTCGACCTTTAAAGCTTTTAACTCCTTTTACTTGGCGCGATTTCTCCTCACAGACACAAAAATCCTGTGCATGATCTCTGATTCTTCTATGCAAACTCAAGATCTCTTTATGCTTTCTATCAATTTCAAGATTTATCTTCTCTATATAATTTTTATGGCGAACTGACTCAAATCCAAGTCGAAGAATGTTGGTTCAACATCTGCACTTTGTCCCTTGGGAATTGTTTTCTTCCCAAAAAGGTAGAGAGGATGATGCAGATTATAAAGATGCTGAGGAAGCTGAGGGAACTTCCGCTGGGGGAGTTGAACAACAAGGCGACTCGCTTGAGAGCCAAACTTTTCAGATTCTCTGGTTTTTATTTTGTGCCTAACTTTTGTGGTTTCTTAAAGATGCTTGCAGATTTGAACTTTTGCAGAGGGGAGTTCTTGGATTTAACTCTGCACGAGTTTTGGCCAGAAAGAGAAAAGGGGAGATTGTTAAAGATGATTTTGTCTTTTGTTAGGCCGATTTATCCAACCTTGATCTGATTCAAATAATTGGAATTACCTTGGATAATGAATTACGGAAGCTAACGATCTGTAATACCAATGACGTGTTGAAGAGTTGGAGCAATGATATGCGCACGGGTTCTTCAATAGAATACGTCAACTCTTAATATGAATCAGTAACTGTGTGTAGGGTATATATACATAAGCCCTAATGGGCTATTAAGCCCAATGTAACTAATATACCCACAGATGAGGTATATTTACAATTTGGTCCTAGCTTAATATAAATTACAAAGCTAAATTAAAATAATTAATTGAACACCATAAATATTTCCTAACAATCTCCCTCTTTATGTTCAATTTGCAATTCGGCGCTGGTTATCTTCATTTTGTAATCATCCTGAGTCCTCAAAGAACACGTATCAGAGTTGTGTACGCGAAAGCATGCGTGTTCTTCTTCAATAACTGTCTTGTCTTGTGATCTCTTCTCTAAAAGATCTTCAAGCTCACGGTTTCTTGAACTTCTCTTCTCTTAAGTGTTCAAAGCTGCTTGTTGGATCATCTCTTTTTGTATTTATCTCTCCCTTGGATAGTCATCACTCCCCCAACATTTGTTCAACCTTTTGTTGGGATTGAGGAAATCTCATTAAATTTTGAGAGACGTACACGAGTCGAATCTTCTGTTTAGGTGTTTGCAGCTCTTTCTTCACTTGTCGCAACTCCCCCTTCATTTGTTCAACCTTGTGTTGGGATTGGGAGTTTTCTTTAAACTCGAAGAGCTGTACACGAGTCGGCAGCTTTGATTCTTGAAGTCCATGCTGAAATTGTTGGTCGTATCTTGTCATTTGTGTTCGATCTCTCCGTTCGGTTGTACCTCAACTCCCCTTACGTTTGTTCAACCTTGCGTTGTGATTGGGGTGTTTCTTCAAAATCAGAGAGTCGTACATGAGGCGACAACTTCAATCGTTGGACTCTGTGGTCTTCGTTTGATTCTTGACGACGCTTGAGATTTGGCATTTTCTAATGTATATTGCACTTTCGTCGTGGTGTTGCTCCCATTTTGCTCTAGTACTCCTCCCCCTCATGAAGATCGAGCTAGGGATATCGTCATGCAATGGGTCAAAATGAAGCATCGTCTTTGGCAAGAAGATTGCATCGTCGGGACAAGATGATGGAGTTGATTGGTGGTCTGGCTCTATAAGGAGGTGTACGTGGTATGTATTTTCCGAAATGTGTCTGGGCTCCTTCGGATTGTCCCTCAAAAGAGCACGAGACCCCAACTTCAAAGCAGTATGCGCGGCGCAATTGGTGGGTACTCAGGTTGGGTAATAACCTGACGGAGCCACAAAGGCAGTCCGTCGACACGACTTCATAGTTAAACTCTGAGATGTGGCCTGTGAGAACAGGGCTGAGAATCCGGAGCCACATAGGCGTTCCGTTTACATCGTTATTGAGACTAGCTCGAAGACGATGGCCTGAAACCGTTGTTGTTTTGATGTTGCAACGGTAGGACTTCATTCTGATCATCGAAGCATGTCATAGTAAAACATGTCTACGAAAGTTTCGATCTGGTCACAAAGTCCAGAAAGCAAAAAAATGTATGTGTCCTAAAAGATATAAAAACATTTGGATGGTGAGGACACACTAGACTCGATGTGTTCAATAAACTTCAGTGGTGTGGGGCTGACTACCACTTAGTTCAATATCTCCTGCTTCCAAGTGAAGCAGTGATAGATTACGTGGTTCCCCGTGATTTAGTGAAACATCGGTCTGTTAGGAGATCGATGAGTGGGTAAGGCTCGGTTGTGCATGCGCCGTTGGACCTAATCCGGCGACCTCTACCCGGGGGCTAATACAATTAGCACCTGTACCTATGGGGGTTGGTCCGAGTAATTGGTTAGCTAAAGGAATTTTGTATCTTCCGCTCTTCGTCTCGTCAAGAATTTCTAATGGGGCTTTTATGAAGTTGAAATCATCACTAACACTCGACAACGTTCCGGGGTTAGGTTCAGTTTGGTCTGACTAAACAATGGGAACTTAAAATCCATGCGTCCGTCTATTTTGGTGAGTGCTACTCTATCAGCAAGTCGGAGCAGGTCGGTTGATATCATCTTCGTGATAGTGTCTGGTTGTCACTCCTTTCAGAATTCTTTGTCACTCCTTTCGGAATTCTTGAACTCTTGAGGGTTGAGTTTTCAGTTGAAGTTCGTCTTGGGGGTGGAAATGCCTGAGAGGATTTTTTCTTCTTCTTTTTTGTTTTTGTTTTTTTTTTGCTTTTCTTTTTCCTTCCCCTTTTTATTTATATATATATATATAAATAGATATATAATAACTTTTTATTAATAACGCAACAGTAACTTTATATTATATTATTTATATATGTATATATAGATATAGATATATAATAATATATTTTTTTATTGCTCCCCCTCCCTCAAATGATGCACCTAAGATGTACTCCTCCTAAATTTTACTCTCCCCTCATAAATATGAAGTGAAACTCCCCCTCAATGCATGCACGTTAAAACATGTAAGTTCTCTCCCAATTAACTAAGCATGAACGTATTTATTTATTTTCAAAGCAGATGCAAACTAAAGAATTATTGTTCCTTAAAAATGCATTAGAATGTACGTTTTTTGGGCTTCAGCTCATATGCATACATAAATTTTAGGCTCGAAATTTTTTTAAGATGCATGTATAATGAGAATGCACCTATAACATGGTAATTATTGCATTTTAGCTCAACGTAGGTATATAATCTTTTCAGTTCGATACGCATGCCAAAAGTTTAACTATGGAATGCATATATAGAATTTACCTGCGTTTAGTTGCTCGCATCGCTAGCCAGACGTGTCTGTGGAGCAACCCGAGATGCCATACACGCTGGGATGTTTAACTGCCCTCGTCGCATACCAGTCATGAGTGTGGAGCAGCTCTCTTTGTACCTACTCATGCTGGGATATCTGCAAAATATCATCGAGACTTTGGTACCCATTTTTCGATTGATCCTCCCTTATTAGCAGAAAATGGATTAAGCACATAAGGTGTAAAATCTTGTCCTAGATCATTCATTAATGTAGCTTTAGGTATTCATTTAGGACTAATTTGACACGGGTATGACATTTCAGCACAAGTGAACGTGTTATTCGAAGAAGATTTAAAAATTTTCTCCGAAGCCAGTCGCATAAGATGCTTCTCAGACTTAACATGAGCAGAATATTTCAGGAAGGCATAAGAACATATAGAATTATAGGCATTGTTAGTACAAGAAATGTTCTTCCTACGTGAAGTGTTCACATGATTCACAATAAAATTATGACTTTTCTTAGAACTTTGCTTACTAGAATGGTTAACATTTTGGATGGGTAAGCAATTCCATATCTATCATTCTGTAAACAAAGAGATGTTTTTGGGGCTTGAGAAGTTCGCTTGGTTGAGCTTGGAACTTCTTCTTTGCACGCTTCTCTTTTGATAGGAATGAGAGAGGAAAACTCTTGAACATTTTCGACTTCAATTTTCGCAGACAATTTTGATTTACCTTTCTCCTACCTAATTTACATTTGTTCCTTAGCTATCTTTAAAGCTCGACCTTTACTTAACGTTTCAGCTTCAGTCAATATTGGCTTAGAATTATTATTATCATATAAAGTCCTAGTAGCCGGTGACTTAGAATTAGTATAAGTTTTCTCTATTTTAATTTTAGGAACAAAAGTGTCAATTTGAGTTCTCTTATCCTGCTTAGGAAATTATATTTCTATAGAATGATTATTTTGGACAGTTAAGGGCGGGGAATTTTTGAGATTTGATATCTCCTCTAAAAGTTTTTGCTTTTCTGCTTAAAAACCTACTCTTTGTGATTCCAAAGTTGCGTTCAATTTGGAAATTTTATTAGCAACCTCTGGAATTTCCCAACAAGAAGCAGGTTTGTTAGAATGTAAATTATCTTCCCCGTATGACGCTAGGTTCTTAGAGAAATTTTGATCTGCTTGCCCTCTTAGAATGTCCTCTAAACTCCTAATTTTAGAGTATAACTCGTTACGCTCGCTATACAAGAAGTTATATTGAAAAGTCTTAGTGAGTATCTCGTCTTCGCTCTTTTTCAAACTAGTTGACTCACTAATTTTTACTTTTAGTCTTTCTATTTCTTTGTCACGATCATCGACCCTCATTTGCATTGCTTCAAGCTTGCAATTGAGAGATGCTTTTTAACTTAAGCTGACAAGGAGACAATTATAGTTATTCTCTAAGCGAGCTTCTAATTCCTTTATAGTACTTTCTTGATCGATAGAGAAACTTCGCTTTTGTACAGAGGAGAAGTCGTTGCGTTTAAGTCCATGGATTTTTATTTTATTTTAATCTGGTTGGATATTTGATCGTTGACGCGCTTTGTAGATTTGAAGAATTTATTTAATTATTACTATTATTATTATTATTATTTCGAAATATATATATATATTTATATTATATACATAACATTTGGCAAACTCATGAAATCATCCACGTGGCCTTGCTCATCATCACCCATAAGTGTTTATATGTGAATGCACGTGGATAGCATTGTGTAAGGATTTCGAGAATATGTGAAAGGATTTCGAGATGTCCAGTTGCAGGATTATCTAAGTTTTCGAAAGATAAGGACACGAAGGATTGTTTTCGAAGGACACGATGTGATGATAACAGGCTTCGAAATTAGCTCCAATTAATGATTGGGTTTTCGCAATTGAAATCATAAGGATCTCGAAAACATTAAGATTGGCTGAGAAAAAATTTCGAGAACTTAGAAATTGAAGGGTATTTCGAAACGAATGTCGAGAAGCACAACAGAATTGGAATTGAAGCAGTTTTCGAGAAGTATATCGAGAAATGCAATTGAAATTAAGGCATCGAGAAATATGTCAAGAATTGCAAAATTGAAATTGAGGCCAATTTCGAGAGTGCTAATTTCGAGAGTGAAGATTTCGAGCAATTGAGGAGCCAAATTGAACGCAAATTTGGAGCAAATGGAATTGCCAGAGCTCGAGAAGTATCTCCTCTTCGAAAAAGTTCTCGTTCGTCTTCAGATTCGGATCTGCGACTGAATTCACCGGAAAACTGATAAATTTTGATCAATGGATTGTGAGAAAAAAGATATTCAATGAGCGTTATTCCGCTTATATCTTCAATCCTAAACACTCAAGCATCATCAAAAAACATCAAAATATATCAAGATTTCCAAGAATTATAAAGAACACGAAGAACACCAAAAATTTTAATTTCGAAAATTTTTCTCAAATCTGAGCGCGTTTGTCTATGATACCACTTGTTAGGCCGATTTATCCAACCTTGATTTGATTCAAATAATTACGGAAGCTAAAGATCTGTAATACCAAGAACGTGTTGAAGAGAACGATGATATGCGCACGGGTTCTTCAGCAGAATACGTCAACTCTTAATATGAATCAGTAACCCTAAACACTACTAGTGTTTAGGGTATTTATACATAAGCCCTAATGGGTTATTAAGCCCAATGTAACTAATATACCCACAGATTAGGTATATTTACAATCTTGTCGATAAAATAATTAATTGAACACAATAAATATTTCCTAACATCTTTCATACCCAAAAAGCATTTGACTTATTATTGGAGTTTATTAATTGCCAAAACTAGAAGATATGGAGATCAACCAAGAAGATAAGAAGATATGGAGATTAGTCGAAGATATGAAGATCAGCCAACAAGATAAGAAGATATGGAGATCAACCAAAAAGATAAAAAGTTATGGAGATAAGCGAGAAGATATGTAGATATCCGAGCAACTATAACTAGAAGGCGCCAATCTTACGGACTTTATATACACACGAGAGACGCTAACTAGAAGAAAGAAATATCGAGAGAGTGCTCACCAAATTCCATTGTCTCTTTGCCTAGACTTTTACCTTTACGTAGTCTAAAGATTAGGAGAGTCGTATGGTTCTTTTCTAGGCTCGTTTTACAATTGTTGATGGTTAGGTTTTTGTAATCCGTTCAAGTAATGGAATTTTGTCCCGAAGGCGCATAGCAAGTTGTAAAACTTGCTACGCATTTTTTACATCTAGTGTTTGTGTTCTTTTTACTGCAAAGTTCACTTTTCCGTTGTGCAAAAACTTTCTGATCCCTAGTGTCGTTTCAACATTAGGGTCAACATTTCGGTTCCTACTTAGTCGGTATCCATACCCGAACAACTTCAAACTCCATTTGATTAATATTAGACTTGGCGTTTCTCATCTACCTCACAATACTTTAGTATCAGGATATGTTAGCCACGTTTGACTTTGGTTAACAACCGAAATATTCAATTCACATACACAAATATTATTTATATCGAATACAAATGATTGTAGACATCACGAAAGCTCCACAATGTAAGGAAAAAAAAGTCCACTCACACACACGAATAAGAGCATTGCCTCTTTCCTTAGCCCATAAGTCCAAACCCTACCCCAAAAGCAACCAAGATTCCGGCCAACAAACTACGCTTTCTGAAAACCCTAAAAGCAGCAGACTGCGGAGGCGGAGATTGGGTGTTGTTGCGTGTTCCGGGGGTCGCCGGAGACGATGGCCGCAGCGCCGATGGGGGTGGTGGGGAGGCGGTGCCGCCACCGCTGCCGCCATCGGAAACTGTGACGGCGAGTTTCATGTTTAACAGACAATGGTTGGATCTCGGACATATGAAGTACCTCGTGTCTGTGGTCGTAAGAGCGATTCTCGCCGGGCTCGTGGTGGTCGAGCTTTTGGGGCTGTTCACATTGCAGGCTATGAAGTCAGCCTGGCTCACTTCGTCCAAGGAGTGCGACGGTCCGAAGTTGAACACTGGGCAACCATAAACAAAACAAAATTAAAATTCAAGTCATTACACTGGGAGAACACAAAAAAAAAGTTTCGTATGATTTATGTGCTCATTCCAATTTATATTTCCCTATTCAGGGGTACAGTGTTTGGTTTTGTATGGTGCTCAGTGTAGCACGGCAACGGAGATTTGTGCAATAAATAATAAAAGAAAAAAACAGGGTAGCAACGTGCATTTTAGTATATTAATGTGGGGTGTAACACGATTTACACTTTAAAGAACGTCAAAAAGGAAAACTTACCTAAGGTGTCTTTGGTGGTGAAATTCTGGTTAGCAGCCCAAGTCACATAGTCGAACCCGTTGGTCCACCCACTCGAGCCACCGACGATGATGTCAGCTGCGTATACCGTGGAAGAAATAAATAGCATAAGACAACATGCAATAAACGCTTTCGCCATTTCTTTTCCTTTGTAATGGGGAAAAATTGGAATTTAATTATGTTTGCAAAGATGGGTCGATCTAGATAATTTTGCAAGCTTATATAGCCGGTGGTTGTAATACTAATTCAACGGGAACTAGCAAAGGCCATCAATGCCTTTACCAGTAACCTAACTCAGACAAAATATTATTTTATATACATGGCATATAGTTTGGTGTAGTATTGCATCATGGAGAGATATATCGTTTTTCTAACTCATAAAATATTGTATTGCATCATTGTTGGGAACTTTCATTTGCCATGCTCGTGTACCTAATGCATAATGTATTGTTTGACTTCCTCTCTTTGATTCGTTGGCAGTGCTTATTCTTCCGTAATCCAACGAATAAATCTTTGTGGATGATCACTAGCCTGGTCGCCGTAGAAAATGTCTTAGCTTAGTTTTCGAACTCTTCATACTGACAGCTTTGCAGGCTTGCTATAGACATTTTAATCATTCATATCGCAACGTGGTAAATTTTTGGGATACACCAATATTTCTTTTTATTTTGGATAGATATATTTGATAATTGTAAAATATATCACCAACTTCGTATTGAAACAAGGGGATTCAACACTTAAATACCTACATCAATAAAAATAAGACAGATCAGTCCCTAGTCAGCTCCATTTTTAATCTAGGTATTAAATTTTATTTTACTGATAGGTACCTAACTGACGGATTTACCCCTGCTAAAACAACTTTATTACATCTTTTACCTTTTTCTCATTCACGTTCGTTCATTCCTAAACAAAGAAAGTTCTCACTCTCCCAAACCCAAATCGCAGATTTAATCCCAGAAATCGAGCCGCGTTCGTTGTTGCTTCAGATTCAACGTCGTCTGTCCACTCGTTCGTCGTGGTTTCCCCTTCTGAAATCGGTAGGTAAGTCATTCGCAGTAATACCGTACGTCGTCGCATTTCGTCGCAGTATTCCCGTCCTCAATAGGCTTGCATCTAGTTTGATTTTGCCATTATTAGTTGGGTTTAAGCATTTTCGGTTAATGTTCGTAACAATGGCTGCGTGTTTTTGGAATAACATTGATTTGTTGTTCGATTAGGGGTTTTTTGTGCTTGTATTTTCGGATGGGTGAATTAACTGTTGCCGATTTGGGTTTTTTTTGGAATGGGTTGATTTTGATTTGTTCTAATGGGGTCAATTTGTTTTTGTACTACATTATCACTGCATTTAGTACCCTCTGTTTGGGCAAAGTGGTACCCCTTGCGTGAATAAATTGGTACTGCTTGTTAACTGGTTTTTTCAAATGAGGTCAATTTATTTTGGTACTACATAATCACTGCATTTGGTACTCTCAGTTTGGGCATATTGGTACCCCTTGTTTGAATAAATTGGTACTGCTTGTTAACTGGTTTTATCAACGGGGTCAATTTGATTTGGTACTACATTATCACTGCTTTTGGTAACCTCTGTTTGGGCAAATTGGTACCCCTTGTGTGAATAAAATGGTACTTCTTTTTTACAGTAGATTTATTGCAGAAATGCCTCCGCGGAACAGATCTGAGCTGTCTTCAAGGTTCCATCCTGCGCTGTTTTGATCTACCATAAGTAATTTGGAGGGTAGGATGACCCCAGATCAAAAGAAGCTATAAGAAGGTCTCCGTTTCACTTTTGTAGATATGCTTAAGATGTCACATTCGTTTGCTCGAATTGTGGCATTGATAAAGCGTTATAGTGTATCGTACTTCTATGGCTGCTTGCATTTTACGTGACGAGCACAATTGTATGCTTGATCTGTTTGGTTAAGTTACTTGAATATGATGTGAAACCGTTTGGAGACTTTGTTTATGTAGGTTAACTTCTTTTGAGTTTGGGATGAGACCGTTCTGAGACTGTTTGGATTTTGTTTATGACTCAGTATTGTTCGCTTGTTGTGTAGTTCTGTAAATCTGTCCGTCTATTATGCAGTACCATAGGTTTTTATATTGTCGTACCTTTTCTTTTACACACAGAGTACAATAATATGCAGCTTAATCGTACATTAGATACAAATATACAGTACCAAAATAGAAGATATGAAGAACCTTGTCTTGTATATTACCGTACCACGTCTTTTACATACGGAGTACCAAAATATGCAGCTTAATCGTATCATTATGTACATATATGGTGTACTATAAACAGTGAAGTACCTAGTCTTTGATATTACCGTACCAGAACTTTTACACAGTACTTTAATATGCAGGTTAATAGTACCACTGGGTATATATATATCGTACCATAAACATAATATATGAAGTACCTTGTCTGTTGTACCATTATGTTGATATATGGCGTACCATAAACAGAAGATATAGAGTACCTTGTCTTTTATACTACCGTACCATATCGCTTACATATAGCGTACCCTAAGTGCAGGTTAACCGTACCAATACGTAAATATATACCGTACCTTATATCGCACATGAAGTACCTTATCTGTTGTACAGTAAGGTACTTTGTGATTTACAGAAGGTACCTTAACAGTTACCTATATAGTACCATAACGTGCAGGTTTATCGTATCTATAATTGCACATATACAGTACCAAATTATGAAAGTATATCGTACCATTTGTTATACGATCAAAAAAATACATTCCTAATCGAATCGCGGTGTCGTGCGTGATTTTGACAATACCTAACAATATCGGAATGAAAAAAAATATGAAAGCCTAATGCACCGAATTCGCAGATGTAGCACTCACCACATTATTCAAATTATGTTGTAGATGTTCTTGCTTGTATCCTTATACTATAATGAATCATGGTATTCTAAGATTTACTTCATGCGTGCGGGGCGTAATGCACCGAATTTGATCTGAAACGCAGTTAATACTATATATTATTGGTCTACGGTGGTTCGAGATGAAAACTGTTAGGATATTTAATTTGTTGTGTCAATAGTTTAAGTCTTGAGACTTATTATGTAATTATCTTAAGCTTGGGCTTTGGACAATATTGTAATTATTAGTGATTGGGCCTTAATATACCTAGGGTTAATGTGGTATATAAGGTTTTACCAACTCACTTTGAAAGGTAATCAAAGATCAAAAAGCTAAAATTCGTTTTCACACACTACACACACTACAAGGTGAGAAATTCTCCCTTTTCATTCCATCTAGCTTCTTTGATTCCTTGTTTGGTGCATTTCGGGACCAACAAGTGGTATCAGAGCAAACGTGGATCGATCTTCGTTGATTTGAATCCAGTTTCGTTCGATTCCAAGCAAGATCAAAGGTGTTTTTGAGCAAAAATAGGTTTCGGCATTTTGAGCTTGGTTTGGGGTCTTTGATGCTTCGTTTTTGTGTTTAAAACCCTTCCCCAGATCAAGTCTATGCCTAAAATGTTTTTAGAACACTTTTGGATCAGTTTTAACGAGTTTTGAGCAAGATTTAAGCAAAAGTTTTCCGGAAAAAGTTAGTTCGGCCATTCTCTGTTTTTGGTCGATTTGACCTATTTCTTGTTGTTTTTAGCTCACAAATCGGTCGATTATGTGTTTAGGGAAGAATTTCTGAAGTTTAGGATCAAGTTTGAGCGATTTTGGTTGAGATTTGAGCGAGAACGAGACGATTTTCTGGCAAAACGCATGAAGGCAATGGAACAGTACATCGACGTTCTTGGCCGCGAAAGTTCTTGCTGAATCGTTCTAGACCGCGAAAATTTCTTGACCGCGAAATTTTATCCCGAGAATCTTTAAAAACCGCGAAACTTTCCCTTTAACTGTACTTTTTCGTAACTGCCTAGCTTCATAGTCCGAGAAAGTTTTAATCCGCGAACTTTATTAGGCAAAATTTTTTTTCCAACTTCGGACTCTTTAAAATCCGAGAATTTCCAATACCGCGAAATTTCTCTAAGACCCAGTTTTTCTCAAGTTCATGCCTTTAAAATCTGAGAAATTTCATATCCAAGAAAGTTCATTCAACGAATTTCTCTAAGCTGCGAAATCTCATTTTTTTACTTGCGAAATTCTTTAACTTGAGAAATTATTTCGTGCAAAGCCTTAAAATTCTAATGTCCGCGAAAATTTTCAATGCGAAACTGTTATAACTTGCGAAATTTTCGTGCAAAATTTTAAACCTTTTTACCCGCGAAACTTTTTGATAACTTGCGAAATTTGCTTGCGAAGCTTTAAAATCCTTATATCTGCGAAAACTTCTATATCCGAGAAAATTTCATTAATCCATACTGTTCATCTCTCAAAGCGTAATTTCTTGAGTAATTCCTCATACAATCACATGTTTAGCTGAAAATTTCGCATATATCAAATTTTCTCATCATCAAAATTTCTCGGGTACAAAATTTTCAGCATATACCAAATTTTTCTCATCATCAAAATTTCTCGGGTCCAAAACTTTACTCTCATGTCTAAAAATTTCTCGTGTTGAAATTCGCCCCACAAGTCTCGATTTAAAATTTCTAAGACTTCCCTTAATTTCAAGATATATTTCTCATTCATACATTATCGACCATCACACACGCTCACGTAGTTCTAAGAAATTCTTTGAACAATTTTTCACAAACTCTGCTCATTAAACTCGTATTTCTCATATCGTTCGTTACTAACTTTCTTACACACACTTGAAGATCAAAACCACGGACGATTCGACTGCACCAACCATGTCTACCACGAATGACATCTCCATAGTGGGCTCCGACACCAGACCTCCGATGCTGCGACAAGGCGACTACAGCATATGGACAAACCGCTTCCTCACGTTCATCAGGAACAAAGGCGCACCACTCTCTCAATACCTTCTGGACTCCATCTACAATGGCCCAGCACAGTTCTGGACAATCGTCCCTGCACAGCCAAATGCAAATCCTCCCATGGATGAACGCCGCACTCCTAGAGGTCCCATCAATGAGGATGAACTAGCTCGCGAACAGGCTGACGAGACTGCCAAAGGTTACCTCTTCCAGGCCTTAGGAAACGAGGTCTACGGTCATGTTGAGTGCTGCACAACTGCTAAGGAGATATGGGATGAACTCGCAGAAATTATGGCAGGCACAACTGAAAGCGCTCAGGGGAGAAAATCTGCATGTCTCTCACAGTACGAACACTTCCAAGCCTATGAAGGAGAGGAACTGCGTGACACATACCTCCGATACCTGAAGGTCATCAATGAACTCAAGAAAGCCAGGATCTCGAGGGACAAATTCGATATCAACAACCGCTTCCTTGGTAGCCTCAAACCACATTGGGGCAATGCAATCGTGATGATGATTCAGAGTAAGGACCTCTCCAACACTTCCATCCATGCTCTTTATGACAGTCTGTCTGCCTATGCTCCTTACGTGCAACCTCAGTCCACCAACACTCGAGTCGACCCACTGGCACTCCTCTCGAACAAAACCAATGAACGATCTTCCATCACTAAGGCCAAACAGAACAAAGGGAAGCTGCTAGCTGTAGTTTCTGACACCTCTTCAGGATCCGAAGCCGATTCAGAATCCGATGAAGATGTTCGTGACATTCGCAAGCAACTGGCGATGCTTACTAAGCTGGTCTCAAAGAAGATCGGGAAAAAATCCTCATCCTCCTCCAATCGCCAAAGAACCTATAGCGGCACCAAAAAGACGACTCCCACGGAGGACACTAAGCCAACAAAGAAAGCAGAGGACTCCGCACCTCAAAAGTCTGTGAAGTGCTTTCGGTGTGGAAAGCCAGGTCACTTTGCCAAAGAATGCCACGCCCCACGCATGAAGGACTCCGGGTACTATGACCGAAAGGCCAGAATGACCCGCAAGATGGAAAGTGGGAAAGCCCTACTCACTGAAGAAGCTGAATGGGTGAATGACACTTCAGAAGACGAGGAACCTAAGGATGAAGATTGCTGCATGGCAAGGCTGGTCGAACATGACGAGGACGAGGAGATGGGTCACACCGGTGAAAACACAGCTAAGACTCCTACCAACGCTGAGTCTGAGGTACGAATCTCACAACTTGATGATGTGTTTAATCACCGACACGCCATTAAGAAACCCACAGTAGACGCTAGGGATTATGATGAACTGAGGCTAAAATTTGAAAATAATTATGCCCTACTTAGTCTAAAAGTAGAAGAACTTGCCTGCGCAAACGAACGTCTAAAAGCCTCTGAAGCGTTAGTCAAACGTCTGCAAAGTAAGAACAAACGAAGTGAGACTAAGGTTAAGGAAACTACACTAGCCATTAGTTCATGTGAAACTTCTCGTCTCCTGACGGCCGCCCAATACGAACTGCTCACAAAGGAAAGAGTGAGGCTATACCGCAAGGTGAAAGAACTTGAAGAGCAACTTCACCTTAGGAAAAAGGCAACAAACATCTTGTGTCTATTGAACCAACCAGCTGAAACAGATTTCTACAACGCCCGGATGGGAATCGGACTGGCCACCAACTGCGATCCAACGCCGCTAATTGTCAAAAGATATAACATGTACAGTACAGCATTCCTAAAAACAAGGACAGGGACTCCCTCACAGCTCATGCCTTTTGTAAGATCCTCCTCCTCTGTGCTGTCAGAAGAAAAGAGGAAACAGAACATACTTTGGGCAGAGATCGCATACGACTACACCGAACTGAATGCTAGCGATAAGGCTAAAAAGCCCTCACTCTCTGAAGACATCAAATCTCAGTTCCCAACCGAAGAACAGGAAATCGCTCTCCAAGAAGCACTTTCTCGCATCTATGTTCCAGAGAAACTTCTGGTCATAGCAGAACTAGAACGAACCATAGAAGTAGAGCGAAATGCCTTTGCAAAAGAGCGTGAAGATCTACTTTACAAAATCTTTACCCTAGAACAATCTCTTAATACGACCAAACCTTCTACGTCAAGTCAAGTACCCGATTCTCAAACATGTAAATGTAAGAGGACGGCGAAGATGACTCCTGAAGCCGACATATGTTCTAACACTAACTCTAGTATTCTTATGGATACAGGGAATGTGAGTTCAACGTCTCAGGAAGGGAGTTCGTACCAGATAAAGGAGAATCCGCTCTTTGATGACAAGAAGAAAAGACCATCCTATTTTCGTTCCTCCTCTCTATGTACTGAATCCCACTGTCCTAAGGTCGTAGACAATTGTGTTGCCAAAACTCATCTTTCTTTTGCCAAGCTTATGTCTATGTGCTGCTGCAATGAATTTGTTCTCCCACGCTTCCATGAATACAAAACACATGAACACGCAACACTCCGACCACGCAAGCGAAGTTCATCTACGACGTCTTTGAATTCGCCCATCTCACCTAAACCTAAGGTCAAGCGAAAACGTCTCTCGCCGTCGAACGCAAACTCACCTACTACTCGCAAGCCAAAGGCGACCAAAACTAAAGCGCGAACACGACAACCACATTCCACATGCCAATACATGTATAAGGCGCCATACATGCAAGCACAAGTTAGGAGAATATGGGTTAGAAAAACCATAATCCCGCCTAGTCAAACAAACGACAAAGGGAAAGCTAAATTAGAATCGACGCAATCTGATTTAGAAACCACATTTCCCTTTAAGCGCATGAAAACTATACTTGTATCACAAGATAGCCCCGTCCGAATACGGGGATCCAACGTTTGCTGATATTTGCAGGTCTGTCATGTGTGGTATCTAGACTCAGGTTGCTCCACACACATGACAGGAAATAAGGAGCTGTTGAGCAACTTCTCCGAGCGCTATCTCGGAAGGGTCTCCTTCGGAAACGGCCAAATGGCGCCAATTCTAGGAACTGGCGATCTCGTGCATGATAAACTGACAATCAAGGGCATCTCCTATGTCGAGGGTTTGAGCTACAATCTCTTCAGCATTGGTCGATTCTGCGACAAAGGGTACAAGGTTCTCTTCGAATCTGACATCTGCAGCATTATGGATGCCTCAGGACAATCTCTTCTTTCTGGAACGCGCACGTCCCACCTTTATGTACTCAACCTTACGACCTCACGACCCATATGTCTTCTCTCTAGAGCCGCACCCAAGTTGAATGATCTATGGCACCGTCGTCTCTCACATCTCAACTTCAAGACCATCAACAAACTGCGTCAGAATAAACTCGTCAACGGTCTACCCCAACTGACATATCATAAGGAACACCTCTGCTCTGCATGCGAATTGGGGAAGATGAAGCGATCGTCTCATGTCTCTAAGGAAACACCGTCCTCTAAGCTCATCCTCGAACTCATACACATGGATCTATGTGGACCAATGCCTACGGCCACACTCGGAGGAAGACGGTATATTCTTGTAATTGTAGACGATTTTTCACGCTACACGTGGACGAAACTCATACGTACAAAGGATGAAGTTCCTGATATAATCATCGAGTTTGTTGTTGCGTCCCAAACTCTTCATCAACAGAAGGTTCGGATTATCAGAACAGACAACGGAACTGAGTTTAAGAACAAGAAGCTCAGTGATTTCTATGCCACTCAGGGCATCACTCAGCAGTTCTCAGCTGTGAAGACACCGGAACAGAATGGTGTCGTTGAGCGCAAGAACAGGACGCTAGTTGAAGCTGCTAGGACTCTTCTCATCCAATCCGGACTTCCTCATTCTCTTTGGGGCGAAGCTATTCAAACGGCTTGCTACACACAGAACCGGGCTTCCATCCACAAGAGATTCAACCGCACCCCATACGAGATGCTGAATAACCGTCGTATCCCCGATATATCTTATCTAAGGGTCTTCGGTTGCCGATGTTTTGTGGCCAATGATCGCCAACATCTTGGGAAGCTTGATCCAAAAGCACTTGAAGGCATCTTTGTTGGATATTCACTAAATTCAAAGGCATACAGAGTCTATCTTAAGGAGAAACGGTCAGTAATAGAAAGCACGAATGTCTCTTTCGACGAAAGCGAAGGCGATCTCATAGCTTCTGGCCATATCAGTCCAGAACCAGGTCTTCTACAGACGTTGACAAAAGGTCAATCTTCAACGGCGGGAACGTCCTCATCTGAGGGCAATTATGGCGAACTGGATCTCGATCTGCTCTTCGAGTACTTCTACCCAGTTCACAAGACTCCCGTCGCCACCACTCAACCTACCGCTGCACCCACTCCACATACACCACCAGCTACCGGCAATAACGTCGTCCCTCCAAACCTGGATGCTCTCAATCTCAATGAAGACGACATATTACCCAACCCGGGGAATATTGCTGACTCTGATGCAGAACCCTCTCAATTCAATACGATTGAGACCTCTTCTTCAGACACCGGGCCCCAATCTAATGAGCTTCAAGTAGACACTAATGCGGCCAGCTCCTCACAAACCAACGTGCCACTTTGGGCTCGCTCTCACCCTACCGAACAGATTATTGGGGATCCCTCATCCGGTGTTTCGACACGTTCGGCTACGATGAATGAAAGCTTGTTTGCTTGCTATCTCAGTCAAGTCGAACCATCACGAGTAGCTGAAGCTCTCAACGATCCTGATTGGCTGATTGCAATGCAGGAGGAAATAAATCAGTTTGAACGTTTGCAGGTTTGGGAACTCGTACCACGACCTCACAATAGATCCATTATCGGCACAAAATGGATCTTTAAGAACAAAAAGGATGAAGATGGTGTTGTTATTCGCAATAAAGCAAGACTTGTGGCTAAGGGGTACAATCAACAAGAAGGCATCGACTACGATGAAACTTTCGCCCCAGTTGCCAGGATTGAAGCCATACGAATGTTCCTTGCTTTTGCTGCTCACAAGAACTTCAAAGTCTACCAAATGGACGTGAAGACTGCATTTCTGAATGGATTTCTCAAAGAAGAAGTGTACGTTGATCAACCTGAAGGGTTCTTGAGCGAAGAGTTTCCTCATCACGTATATCGACTCTACAAGGCCCTCTACGGACTAAAACAGGCTCCCCGAGCTTGGTATGACGTCCTTTCAGACTTCCTTGTTCAGTCTGGATTCAAGAAAGGATCTCTGGATACAACTCTCTTCACTAAGCGGAGTGGCACGGACATCATGATTGTACAAATTTATGTCGATGACATCATTTTTGGATCGACTGAACCTCAACTGTGCGAAGAGTTCGCAGAATTGATGAAAGAGAAATTTGAAATGAGTATGATGGGTGAACTAAATTTCTTTCTTGGTCTTCAAGTAAAGCAACTCCCCAACGGAATCTTCATCAATCAGTCCAAATACATCCATGACATCCTCGAGAAGTATGGAATGAAGGATGCCAAGACTGCTGCTACACCTATGTCACCCTCTGGCCGGCCCGACGCAGACCCATCTGGTGTTCCCGTTGACCAAACCGTCTATCGAGGGATAATAGGCTCTCTTCTGTACCTCACTGCTAGTCGACCGGATATCGTTCTCTCGACAGGAATTTGCGCTCGTTTTCAGGCAACACCAAAGGAATCCCACCTCACTGCTGTCAAAAGGATTCTCCGCTATCTCAAAGGAACACCCAATCTGGGCTTGTGGTATCCCACTCTATCGGACTTCAAACTGGCTGGATTCTCTGACTCGGACTATGCAGGATGCAAGATGGACAGAAAAAGCACCTCTGGAGCTGCACACTTCTTGGGCGGTAAACTCGTAAGTTGGTCGTCTCGAAAACAAAACTGTGTCTCAACTTCGTCGACGGAGGCAGAATATGTCGCCGCCGCTAGTTGCTGTTCACAGCTTTTGTGGATGAGAACCCAACTACGAGATTTTAATATTCACGTTGATAAAATTCCCATTTATTGTGACTCAAAAAGTGCTATTGCTATGACGAGCAATCCGGTACATCACTCTAGAACAAAACACATAGATATTCGTCACCACTTCATCAAAGAACATGTAGAACAAGGGACAATTGAATTACACTACGTCACAACCGAAGATCAATTGGCCGACATTTTCACAAAACCGTTGGATGTCAAACGATTCCAACACCTAGTGACTATGTTGGGCATGTTGAATATTCAGTTGTGATCAATCGTCTCTACATGAACTTTGATTAAGTGTACATATTTCCTTTCCACTTCCCTACTTTTTCTATGTGTCGTCTAGATTATGTCTTTTGAGGGGGAGTTTTTCGATTAAGGGGGAGCGTTTGATATTTCGTTATTTAAAACGGGAATTTTTCAATTAAGGGGGAGCATTTGATATTTCGTTATATAAAACGGGAATTTTTCAATTAAGGGGGAGCATCTGATATTTCATTATTTAAAACGGGAAGTTTTACGATTAAGGGGAGCTTCTTATCTTTCATTATTTAAAAAAAAAAAAAAAAAAAAAAAAAAAATTTTGGGTTGAAATTTTAAAGTCTGGTCAAACTGAGTCAAAATCGGACAAATCAAAATTTTGGGCTGAATTAAAATTTCTCTGGTCAAAAATGGTCAAAATTGGTCCAATTGAAGCCCATGAATTTCGGCCCGTGAAAGTCATATCTGACCAAGCCCATGAATTTCGGCCCATTCTCACAAAATTCGCATGAACAGTGACTATCACCCCTAAAACCCCCAAAAACCCTTAACGTTATTCACTATTCAAAAATTCCCGAGAAAATTTCAAACTTTCGCAACCCTTGCGTCAAAAATTCGCAACCCCTCGCATCGTCGTCTTCGTCAAATCTGCACTCAAACTTCGTTTCCTGCTAATTCAATCATCGCTAATCAGGGTTTCGGTATGAATACGTCTTAAATAACCCAATTTCTGTTCGATTTTACCGTGTTCTACCCATTTTATTAAAACTGCTAAGTTAGGTTTTTGTTTTTTCTCGGCTCTGAATCGCATGTATGCTAGGTTCTCTTTGTTTAATGTCCCCAAATATGCATTACCCATTCAATTACGAATCGATTGAGCCCAGATTACAGCATTTTGGTTAAGATTTGAGTAGGTCTAGGGGTAAAATTTATTACGTCGCTTCGCTGTTCTTCACCGCGAAATTTGCTCAGATAAAGTGCTTTAAATTGCTAAATTTTCGCTGCTACAGTACCATAACCCCCGCGAATTTTCTTTATTCACCGCGAAATTTTCTCAAAAATTTGCTTTAAATGTTAAAATTCGCTGCGACAGTGAGATGAGCTCCGCGAAATTTTTAACTTACCCGAGAAAATTCTTGCACTACTGTGAGTGTAGCCCCGCGAAATTTTATCTGAGAAACTTTCGTATGAGAAACTTTCATAAACTCGCATACTACAGTGAACAAAATTTTAACCGCGAAATTTCATAAACTCGCATACTACAGTGCACTAAAATTTCTCAATCCACAAGTTTTTTTTTAACCGCGAAAATTTCATAAACTCGCATGTACAGTGAACAAAAATTTTTCTCAATCCACGAAGAGTTTCAACCCGCGAAAATCTCATATACTCGCATCTACAGTGAACAAAATTTCTCAAACCACAAAGACTTTTCAATCCGCGAAATTTTCATTTGATGCTGAGTGCGAAATTTTGAAACGTGCAAATTCCTTAACGTGCGAAAATCGGTTTACATGCGAAAATTTACCCTCATACGTGATTTACAAGACTTGCGAAAATTCTCATTATATGCAAAATTTTTGCACAACTTGCGAAATTCCTTCACTGGCGAAAATTTTCCTTTCATGCGAAAATTTCTATGAACTAACACTTGCAAAAATTTCTCATGACTTGTCTATGTGCTCATATTTGCGAAATTTCATTCAATCTGCGAAAATTGCTCTCACCGTGTTCATAAGTTATAATCTGCGAAATTTTCAATTCCATGCGAAAATTCTATCTGAATGCGAAATTACTTCAACGTGAGAAAATTTCTTAACGTGCGATTTTTTTGTGGCTAAGTGCGAAATTTTAAAACATGAGAAAAAATGTCTTAACGTGCGAGATTTTTGTGACTTGAGTTCATGTCAGAGGGACCCTAACCTAGCTTTATTGTGAATTTTTCTCATATATATAATCTTGGGCAATTCTATCATTCTCGTGACTTAGACTACACTAATCATCTTATAATTATTGTCGAGCACAGAAATGACGGACAAAGACCAAAGTACCCTCGAGGCACTTGAGCAGGCTGCGATCCAAAGAGAGGTCACTCGCATCGAACTCCATGCGCGTACCTATGTCCCACCACCGGAGGAGATTTTTTCACTAAGTCAATGGGCGGCCCTGGTACCCAACAACTACAAGGTGGACTTGGACAGTTTTCGGTGCGATGCCCCTGTAATCATAGAGATTCTCAAAGGACACCCTCTTCGCCACGCCCTCACTCATGGTGAACCAGAAGCTCAGGTGTACCTTCAACAATTCTGGCATACGCTACAAATAGCTGGACCACTACGCCTTGCCAAGACACTATCCGCTCAAATCGATCAAGAAACCGTCGTCCTCACTCCCAGAATACTCCAAGAAGTTCTTCAACTTCCGGTCTACTCACCATACGATCCACAACCCACTCACGACCAACTCATTGAAGACATCGACAGACTGGGCTATCAACCAGATGCCAAGAAGAAGAAAGGCCCACTTGTCCTCAGTGAAGTCACAACCCGCAACCTACCACAACCCTGGCGGACACTGTATCTGCTGGTGAACAAGTGCATGTCTGGAAAGCATGCTGGTCAGGATCGCGGCAACATTCAAATCCTCACAATCGTGACCGGCATCGCTCACAACCGCAAGTACAACTACGCCGACATCATCTGGGCGGACCTCGTCTCGATGATCCAGCGACGTGACCGGGAAATTGCCAAGGGAGTCACGAACCGGTTCGTCCCGTACATGCGATGGCTCCCAGCTCTAATAAAGCACTTCCGCCTACACTCAACCAACATCCGCATTCGTCCGGCAGCAGAACATTTTCAGATACCAACTGTCGAGAAGTTCGCCAAGAAGAACACACCGGCGAAGGATCGACACGCAATGGTGATCCCGGACGACGTGCTCGCCTACGCCAACCCAACCAACCCGCACGTCCTAGAATATCGTGCCACAACCGCCGCGTTCCGCGAGAGCCCCCGACCCCTCTCCACTGTCCCTATGGCGCAGATCAACCCCACTGCTCCTATCCCCGGGACCAGCCACACCCCTCCCACCACCTCCAAAAAGTCTTCGAGTCGCGCCGCATCCTCCTCCACCCGCGTTCCGAAAAAACGGTCGCGTGAGGATGACGTAAGCCGCCCCACGGAGCGTCGATCGAAACAAAAACACGATCGACCTCCTCCGCCACAAATAAGCCGAGCCGAACCAATAGGCGCAGGAGGTGATGTGTTCACCTCCCGAGTAGAAGTCGTGGCATCTGGCTCAACCACGCAAACAACCCCACCGACCCACTTATCTTCCTCTCTACAGGAAGGTATTTCATTCCACGAGGAGCCACGTATACCATCGACATCCCACTTGGAGATGATCGATGTTGAAACAAGCAGTCCCTCGCCTCAGACTGCATCCTTTTCATGCACATCGAGTCTAGTGCCCTCACTCCCCATAACTCCTTCCGTTTCTAGGACACATACACCTCCTACCGCACCACAGAGTCTTCGTGACTCTGTCAGAACGCTCGATGATGTCTCTGTGACTGAGAGCGGAAGACCTAGCACGGCCAACATCACAACAACCGTGAGCCTAGGCCATCACTCGATTGAGTCTGTCTCATCGATGATGCTAACGGGAAGTCTGAGTGACCCCGTCTTTTCAGTCCCGTGCAAACGGGCGGCCGATCGGCGATATTCACCGAATCGGTGTCAGTTGAAGCTCTTCGTGACTCCAACTTGTTAGATTTACCCCGCTTCGTCACCGAGACCGCGCTAGAGACACGTCTTCAAGAGTTTGCAAAGACTCTTGAGGCGTCAATTTTAGATAAAGTCTACGCGCGTCTCGAAGCGTCCACGATCGACAAAGGCAAAGGTGTGGCCCCGGAGACGCCACCACCCATGCAACACACGGACGCCGATGATCTTCTCTCCTCCATCTCTGCCAAGGAACTATTCTACATCCTCAGAGCAAGATTCGAGTCCATGACAGAACTCGACGAGGAGGAACAGCAGATGAAGAAGATCATGACCCAACCACTGTCTTGCCGCACTCAAGGCGAGACTAGCAGGACCAGACGCGACGATCAAGATGATGATCAAGATCGCCGCGAGGGGGAGAATAGGCAGCTGAGCTCACAAGGATTCATGCAATCGACGCCGCCCTCCTCCTCTGGACCTGAAACGACGTCCGCACCAGAAACCTCACAACCCACTAGCCAAAAATCCCACCCTGTACACCCTGAGTCACTAGCCAAATCACCCTCACGACCACCCACTACCGTCTCCGAAACTCTAATCGTCACATCGACGTTAGAGACCACCTCAACATCATCTCCACCCACCACCTCGGAGCCTCTAGCTGTCACATCGACGCTAGAGGCCACCACCACATCTACGCCGCCCGTCACCCAAATCATCCTTGCCAAAACCATCACCTCAACCGAACCACCAGAATCTCCACCAAGTCCATCCCCACAATCCACTAACTCCTCCGAAGCAACACCCTCGCCATCACATAGCCACACCCCTCTCGACATCGACTCCAACCTGGCTGTCGAGGACGTCTACTGCGCACAAAATGAGATCGAGGCCTACATCTTCAACGATGAATGGCTGTACACACCCGCCGATGCAGTAGCAGCCAGGAAGTTGGTGGAAAACGCTCGACGTCTGCTAAAGGAAGCCTCGCTCACGCTGATCAACACCGCAGACGACGAGAACGGAGAGGAGTACGACGCGGAACCGGCCGAGCTCGAGAACATCCTTCAGTTCCAAGCGCAGCAAACTGAGGCTCCTGCTGCTCAAACTGATGTGCCCACGGTGGATATACCGGAAGCACCGTGGGAAAATAAAAAGATCACCGCGCCATTTCAGGAGGAGATCAGGAAGAGGATCTGGCGGCGCAAGGAGAAGATCGTTACCACCTTCGACGAGTATGAGCTGATGAACATCCAAAGTTGGAGCGAGAGAAAGAAGCAACTCTATCGATGGAGCCTTCTGTGCCACAAATGCACAGATAGGACGCTGTCCGACGAGGAAAACATCACTCAGGAAATGAATCGGGCCCCCATCTGCAAAGTCACCGACCTCCGCCACGAGTCGAAAGGACCTGTCCACTACCCAGTCTTCACAGTAATGAGGCAGGATGAGAGCTACAGTGAAGTCAGTGAGGCGGACTTCAAGTTTCTGCGCCTGGGTGACCTATACAGCATGCTGGAATCCCTGAAACAGTTCAGACTCGTCCCCAGAAGCTCTGGACATCTCGTACGTGCTGAACCGGTCACCATGGGATATGTGGCCATCAAGCGCCACATGCTCCGACAGGTCAGATTCTACGCCACCCACGATCTGCAGATGGCGGTGGAACATAATCTCAAGAAGGTGAACTTGACGCGCCCATCTTTCAAGAATGCAGACGACTATCGAGAAGGCGATGTGATCGACGGAGATGATCCGGCGGTCGCCTACTCGAACTACAAAGGAAAGATGAGGCTCCTGCGCTGCTCCGAGGTGGCAAAATTCTCAGATGGGACGCTCACAATCATCCAAGACAAACTCATGAGAATTTGCCGCATCCTTTCGGAAGAAGATCCCCTCTGCCGATCCAAGTTCGCGAAGCTCATTGACGCTATTGCTGACAGAATGGTTCTTCGAAGGAATCTCCGCGCCTTCGAGTTCAAGCTAGGGCTACGCGAAACACTCACACGCTAATCCACCATCCCAACGCCCAAGATTCAAGACTCCCAACAATTGACACAAAGGGGGAGATTGTTAGGATATTTAATTTGTTGTGTCAATAGTTTAAGTCTTGAGACTTATTATGTAATTATCTTAAGCTTGGGCTTTGGACAATATTGTAATTATTAGTGATTGGGCCTTAATATACCTAGGGTTAATGTGGTATATAAGGTTTTACCAACTCACTTTGAAAGGTAATCAAAGATCAAAAAGCTAAAATTCGTTTTCACACACTACA
This sequence comes from Craterostigma plantagineum, assembly GCA_027422505.1. NCBI lineage: Eukaryota > Viridiplantae > Streptophyta > Magnoliopsida > Lamiales > Linderniaceae > Craterostigma > Craterostigma plantagineum. The sequence goes on from JAPQWV010000055.1 coordinate 2,870,546, forward strand.
CACACTACAAGGTGAGAAATTCTCCCTTTTCATTCCATCTAGCTTCTTTGATTCCTTGTTTGGTGCATTTCGGGACCAACAAAAACGTAATTCGATCGACCCCGAAAAATACTAACCCTAGTATGACGTATCATATATATAAGGGACACCGTACCTTAAATATCTTGGTAGGGGTACCTATCGTTTTGTTTAAAGCGTACCAACGCAGCCACGGTTGCAGTACTCAAAATTACATATGACATGAAACATTTTATTAAACCCAACTGACATGTCAGATGAGCTGTCTTTTATTATTTAAAACCTCGGATGTCAGAATCTGTCCAAACATGACATAGAAAATGTCAGAAATCTGTCCACTCATGACTGAAAACGTCAGAAAAGTGTGCAATCATTACTGAAAAAAGTCAGAAATTGTCTAATCCTCTATCCACATCAACACATGCTGAAATGCTTCATTTCTGACGGAATATAGCCAAGTCTTAAATTCAAAGTTTTACTTTAATTTATACGGTACCTACTTCTGAAAGGATACAGTACCATATGTCGTACACTTAGAGTACCTAAATTACCTATATTACAGTACCAAGGCAGCGTATATTAACGTACCAAATGTACATTAGCAAACTGGAATAGGTTACGGTACCAAACATGCATGTCGTAGGGTACCAAACTGGCATATATGACCGTACCAAACATGCCCATCTTACCGTACCAAACTTGCATATCTTATGGTACCAAACTGGCATGTATTACAGTAATAAAATTACATATATTACTGTACCAAATGTGCGTATCTTACTGTACCAAACTGGCATATATTACGGTGCTACCAAACTAGTAGTCAGTACAATACCAAATTTACATATATTACGTTACCAAAACTGCATCTATTACTGTACCAAACTGGCATTCATTACAGTACCAAATTTACATATAATACGGTACCAAATGTGCATATCTTACTGTACCAAACTGGTAGTCATTACAGTACCAAATTTAGACAAAAACAATGAGCCATATCCTATTGACACATTTGAACAAAACGATGACCTACTGGCATCATTTAGGCAAAAAGAATGAGCCAATACCATACAAAAGAGCACCGAAAAAGGTTATGAGACCAAAAGCAAAAAGAAAATACATGGAAAATACGGACGCTACGTCGTTACGGCTTATGTACAAGTACGGCTTCTGTACATGGAAAATCCGTATTTTCTTTCTATGTCGAGTACAAACTTTGGAACGAAACTTGATACTTTATTGAGTCATGCCGGGAATCGATATCCGACCACCTTCTTTGGAGGGATACGTATATATCGATAAGCGTCTTTGCTTCATTGATTAATAGTAAGGAAGACTCCCTTTTATACTCACACATTGCAAATAACGTCCTGCCATCAAACGAATTTGTAGACGCCATATTTTAGATAATGTGGCAACCTGCTAAAATGGTACGGTGTATAGTTTAGATTGGTACTCCATAACTGGACATTTTGGTAACGTATAGACATGTTACTTGGTACGTAACATAAATACACAAAGATACTACATAACATAAATGTCCAATCGGACTGTGTCGCATAATGTATTTAGGTACGGTAACAAAACATACAATGGTACGTAATATTCATAGGAAATGGTACGTCGTAACAGTTACATAAAAGAAAACCAAAATCTCGACGGATTAGCCTCAATAACTATCAAATCCTAACATTCCACTCTTATATGGAGCTCATGGATAGCATTGAGCTCCCAGATTTGGGATAAACCTTGAACAAACGCCCAAAATCGATTAACCTAACCCAAACCAATAGAAAAACTTACCTGACAAAATCAACCCCCAAAATCGAGAACCCAACGTTCAATAGGGTCTTCGATCCTTGTCCGGCACCAGCACGAGCAGATGGAGTTGGTCGGCAAGAAGAAATCATCGACGGGGAGCTGAAGATCGGATTTTGCAGATAAAAAAAAGCTGAAATGAAAAGGGTATTTTCGTAATCTTAGGTGATTAGGTATCTAAGTGTAAAAATTTTATTCAACTGGGTACATAGCTATAAAATAGTTCTGACAAGGTACCTAAGTGGCTGATTTTTTTCCTATTGGGTATTTATGTGTAGATGTCCGTTGAAACAAATCTGTTTTTGCGGAAAAATGAAGTTATAAATCCTATTTAACATACTTATTTTTAAGAATTAAAATCTCGAAGACTCCAGTTTATTTCCTAACAGATGAAGTTATTGAGTGACTTTATTTTTTAATTATATGATCAAAATTTTAACCATGCCCAATATGTACACAGCTATCTATGTATACTAAATATCTCTATAGTCAATGTTCTACGGGCGACTAAGTTTGGAACTGCGTGACATTTTCTTTAAATTACCTAGTTGAGGAAGCTGGGGAAGGTTGGTTGTATGATATAACTTTAAATTTTATTCATGCCATTCACTTAAGTAATTAATTAATTATCTCTTTCGCTCTTTACATTTTAATAATTATATTTGCGACGCTTATGCGGACTTCCCATTTAATTAAATTTTAGTTTCTTAATGAGCTGCATATACGTGTTATTAGACCATCTCCAACCGAGAAACGCATTCGCAAACTCAAACGCATCATCAAACTCGAAATGCAATAATTCTTCTCCAACCGGGAAACGCATTCTCAAACTAAAATGACTATTGTAATATTCACTTTCACACCAATTTTGACAAATTCCAATATTATCCCACATATTTTACAACTTTACGAATCAGACTATAAATATTACTTTAGATTTAATCACAAAAAAGCCAAATAAAAAATAAGCCCACTAACCATAAATCCTTGGATTCACATTTATTTAGGTTTTCATGTATTCTTCAACGTCATTGCACACGCCCATTCACGCGAGACCTTTGATTAACATGAAAGATATTATTCCATTATCTTGGGACAGCTAATACAAATCAAGTAGGCAATGCAATGTGTATTGAATATAGATGCTCAAAATTAATATTTTCAACCATCAATATCACACTGGCGATCTTATCCAATAGCAACCAAACATAAGATAAGAAGACTGGGAAACCCAAAATTGCTTTGAAGAACGTACTGGCATAATATATGTTGCCTGCGATTTAAACAAGATCCTTAATGAGCAGCGAGCCTTAACAACAATCTGAACTGCCAATACTGAATCAAACACAAACCCAAGCGCCATCCAGGTTAAGTTCGCAGTAATTTGTAACCATACTCTGGCAGATGATTCATAAACTGCATACAGAAAAGTCTCACCAAAACATATAACTAATAATAGAAAACAGAGAAATAGTTCACCTCTGAGTCGCTAAGCTGATAGCGAGCAGCAGACATTGATCTCTGCCGCGTCGTATTAACACTTTTGCCACCGCCAGAAGGATCTTCAACATCCTAACTCCACTCCCTCAGGTCCTCGACACAGACCTCACGCGCCTCCTAGTAGTAGACCGTCATTTCCTCTCATTTCCTTGAAATCCTTCGTTCTTCGAATTGGAAGACTGCGAGTCCGAAAAGAACTCCATCGCCAGATCATCAAGGCTGATCTTCGTAAACGGCGACGTCGTTGAGCCTCGCTTGGTGTTCACGAACTTCCCCTGGGCGCGTCGGCATAGTCCGGCTCGTTTGCAGATCGATGGTGGCGGCTCACGCTCCTGGACCGTCCAGTCGAAGATCGCAGCGTGGACCCGCCACCTAGTGAAGGACGAATGGCGTCAGTATGTGTGTCTGCGTGTGCGTGAGAGAGAGAGAGAGAGAGAGAGAGAGAGAGAGAGAGAGAGAGAGAGAGAGATCAAATGGTGGGGGGCTAGTATGCAATTTTAAAAAAGATCAAACGCAAACTTGGGTCTTTTAAAAAAATACCCCTTGACTCGGTCAATGTTAAAAAAATAGTCTCGTTGACGTTTTTTTGGTCAATGGCCTTCATTTTAATTAACCGTTAACCATATTCATTAAGGAAATTGGTGGCCAAGGATGAAGAAGGATGTGGCCCAGTACGCTTTGAAATGTTTAACATGTCAGCAAATCAAAGCTGAACACCAAGCGCCAGTGGGTAAATTACATCCCTTATCCATACCTGTTTGGAAATGGGAGCGAATAACGATGGATTTTCTTTATGGACTTCCTCCAACGGCTAAGAAAAATGATGCCGTTTGGGTAATTGTCGACAGACTTACGAAATCAGCTCACTTCTTGCCATTTCGATGGGGTTCTACGTTAGAATATTTGGCGAAAAGATACGTTAATGAGATAATTCGGCTACATGGGGTACCCATTTCTATCGTGTCTGATCGTGATCCCCGATTTACTTCCAGATTTTGGGGAAGTTTACAGGAAGCGCTCGGAACTAAATTACATTTTAGTACGGCGTTTCATCCACAAACCGACGGTCAGTCAGAAAGGACGATACAGACGTTGGAAGATATGCTTCGAGCATGCGTAATTGAGTTCAAAGAATCATGGGATGACTATATAGCGCTAATGAAATGTGCCTATAATAATCAGTTCCATTCAAGTATTGGAATGGCCCCGTACCAAGCCTTATACGACCGGAAATGTCGAAACCCAATTTGTTGGGACCTGGAAGGAGAACAAGTATTGGAAGGCCCAGATTTGATTCAGGATACAATGGAAAAGATTAAAGTAGTAAAGAGTCGACTTAAAGCGGCCCAAGATAGACAGAAGAGTTGCATAGACCAACATCGACGAGAAATGGAATATAAAGTTGGGGAGAAAGTATTTTTGCGAGTATCTCCTTGGGAAGGTGTGTTGCGTTATGATTATATTAGGGTTTTCCAGATTTCTGAAAGAGTTCATTCATATTGTTTGAATAGTTTTGATATATATGAACAGTATGAAGTTTCAGGTATTGAGAGGAATTTCGACATGAAATATCGAGAGGGGCTAGGTTAGAATTTCGAGTTATAATGTCGAGTTATAATATCAAAGTTATGATGTCGAGTTATGATTTGAGTTTTTTTTTTAAATTTCAATTAGATAGAAGATGTCGAGATGTGTGTTTCGAAATCCGTCAGGTTATATCTTAAATATTTCGACATGTATTATATATTAAAGATATCGACATGTTACATATATAAAGATCTCGACATATTATTATTTAAAGATCTCGATGTTAAGTTGTAAAGATCTCGACATGTTAAACCAAGAAGATCTCGACAAATGATCTTGAGTTATGACTTCAAGATATTACTTTGAAATTAATGGGGAGAAATTCAAAGTTTCGAGATCTTTTATTAAGCTAAATCTCGAATAGAAATTTGAAGTCTTGAGATCTTGAATTAAGTTGAAATCTCAAATAGAAATGTGAAGCTCGAGATCTTTTATTAAGTTGAAACTTCGAAGTAGAGAATTGTTCTTGCTATTTTATTGTTGTCTCAATCAAACAAAAAGGTGACTACACGTGGTGATTGTAAAGTCATTACTAATAATGACTAATAAAGAATTCCTTAGCTTCAAAGAAATCGACACTATTAATAATTGTGTACGATATATATATATATATATATATACAAGGCAGGGATTAATAATCATGTAAAATAATTAACTAGTAGACATAGGAAAAGTTTTTAGTATAATATTAGGATTTCCTATAATTTAGAGTTTTTACAATAAACGTAAAATTAGGGTTTCTGATAAAGGCTACGGATAGGAACGATCATGCATAATAAAACATGCATATCACGCACGCATGTCATTATAGAAATTTTATATTTACGTATAAAATAATTGTATAGGTCAGGAGTCCGATAAGGGCAAGGACAAGGTCGCTTAAGCGAGCGGAGAAAATAGGCGAAACTTGTGAGTATGATTGCGACATGTGCCTTACGTGCCTTATATGCTTACATGATTTATATGGATTAATTGATTAATATGCGATATATGTGTTATTTATGAATCGACGTGAACTATGTGACCGTAACGTGCTCTTATATGATTTATGTGTTATATAAGGTATTTTATATAGCACTACATACATATAAAATGAAGGGAGAAACCGTTATGACTGCTAAGACTACGGATAGTACGATACGGATGCTACGGCATACTTCCCTTCAAATCGGGGGATGATAGTTACTTCCCTTCAAATCGGGGGATGACAGAGTCCTGTACAGGCACATACAGATATTTACAGTATTGACAGAGTCACATGCATGGGCGCCGACTGGGCTTACAGAATACGAGTCTAGTCTATAACGGGATTATCAAAATAAACGGACATATAGAATGGCATGTGATCAACGGATCGTATGAATGATGATTATGTGAACGATGATTTCATGATTGAAAATGGCTATGGTATTTACGAAGATGGATGAACTAATGCTTACTTTATTACTTGTATGTTATTAGTTAACATGTTGCAAGCGTCTGAATCGTTGTCTTCCCAGTTGTGTAGATATTAGCAGGCTGCATAGAAAGCATCATCATAGAGCATGGATTCAAGGTTGGCCGACTACGCTCTTCTCCTGCTCCCCTCTGGTTCATCGTTAGCATATAGAATAGAAATGGACTTAGACTTGCATTTTGTGACTCATATGATAGGTACATAAATGTACATTATTGTGAAAGGAACTAGACCAGATGTACGTACCCGTTTTTTGTTAAAGGAAGTAGTCATGGAAATCGCAAAAAATTTATATGAATATTTTATAGCTGCGTAAAAAGGTAATAGGAAACGGGGCGCTACATGTAGTGGTATCAGAGCCTAGGCTTTAGGTTCTGTAGACATTTGCATAGTATGTGTATGTTATCGATTGCCCTTAAACTTTTCTTGCGCATATAGGCAAAGGGCAATAGGTGATCCGATACCTATAGAACGTGATGAACCAACTATAGAGGGAGGAGGAAGAACGGCCGTACCTGAATCCCATTCATTACATACACATAGACAGTATGAATCTGAATACCCCCTGACAACTCCCCGAGAACGACGGTATGACAAATTGAGAAAGATGGGTGCTGTGGATTTCATGGGTACGACAGATCCCGCAGAAGCGAAAACCTGGTTGAAAAGGACGGAAAGAGTATTCAATATGATGCAATGTACTCCTGAGGAAAGATTCAATTATGCTGTCTCACTTCTTCAGGGACACACATATGATGGTGGGAGACTGTCCCAGACAGTATGGCTCAACCCCAGTGCTGACTTGGGAGGATTTTCTGAGGAAATTTAATGATACGTACATGCCCGAAGCTTACCAAGATCAGAAAGAGAAGGAATTTCTAGAATTGAAACAAAGTAACAAGTCCGTAGGCGAGTATGAAGTGCTGTTTAATCAGCTATCCCGTTATGCTTCGCATATGGTTGCTAATGAAAGAAATAAGTGTCGAAGATTTGAAGCAGGACTCCGTTATATGATTAGAAATCGCATCACGCCATCAGATATGGAGTCCTATGGGAAATTGAGGGCGGCAGCTATTCGCGCCGAAAGATTAGAAATCGAGTCTCGAAATTTTCAAAGTAGTAAACGAAGGTTAGGCGAAGAGTCGTCTAGTGGAAAAATGAAAAAGGCGTATAGTTCGCCTAGGCCAATGAGTGTTCAAAGTGGCTCTGCAAAGGGTAGTACAGGCGGGCCAAGAACTACTAGACGGGGTATAGAGACTTCGCAACAAATACCAACATGTGAACACTGTGGGAAGAACCACAGGGGCGTATGTAGATGGCTCACATGCGAATGTTTTACGTATGGGAAACCAGGACATATAGCTAGGAATTGCCCAACATTGCGAACAGAACCTACAGTAGATCAATCAAGGGTCTGCGGAACTTATGCAAATCGCGGAAGAGGAAGGGGCCGAGAATCATTTAGCACAAGTTCTGGAAGAGGAGGCTCGGGAGGCCAAGCCTATAGGCCGCCAGCACAAGCAAGGATTTTCACCATGACTCGCGAGGAAGCCAAAGAAGGATCACACGTGATTACGGGTAAATTATTAATCTGTGATATTGATGCATATGTTTTATTTGATCCAGGCGCCACTCATTCATTCATTTCACGAACATTTGCATCATTATTGCCTGATAAACCCGGACCCCTAGAGAATGAGTTATACGTTTGACTCCCAACTAGAGAAATAGTTATAGTAAACACCGTATACCCAGAATGCAAAGTTGGCACTAACGGGATAGAAATGCGGACAACCCTGTTCGTTATTCCTTTAATGGATTTTGACGTAATATTGGGCATGAACTGGTTGTCAAGATATAGGGCGAAGCTTGATTGTTTCAAAAAGGAAATTGAATTGACCCCTATAGATCAAACCCATATAATACTTAAGGGAGAAACAGCGTATGGACGGCACATCAGATATCAAGCTTAGAAGCTTCTAAGATGATTAGTAAGGGATGCGAAGGATATATGGCCTATGTTGTAGATGCGCAGTTAAGTGGATTAAAAATCGAAGATATTCCGATAGTTAGTGAATATCCTGATGTCTTTCCGAAGAGTTACCAGGGCTACCACCCAATCGAGATACGGAGTTCACTATTGAACTTCAACCAGGCACAACGCCAATTTCTATTCCACCATACCGGATGGCTCCAATCGAATTGAATGAGTTGAAGGTACAGTTGAAGGAATTATTAGATAGGGCAATATACGATCGAAAGTATCACCTTGGGGAGCGCCTGTTCTCTTCGTCAAAAAGAAGGATGGAATGCTTAGATTATGTATTGATTACAGACAGTTAAATAAGGTAACAGTGAAAAATAAATATCTGTTGCCTAGGATTGATGATCTATTTGATCAGTTGCAAGGTTCTAGGGTCTTTTAAAAAATGATCTGAGATCAGGATATCATCAATTGAAGATTTCGAATGGTGATATTCCAAAGAAGGCCTTTAGAACAAGATATGGGCATTATGAATTTTTAGTTATGCGCTTTGGATTAACGAACGCTCCGGCAGTCTTTATGGCATTAATGAATAAATTCTTCCGACCCTACTTAGACCAGTTCGTGATCGTCTTTATTGACGATAAACTAATATACTCCAAGTCAAAAGAGGAGCACGAACAACATTTGAAGATTGTGCTCCAAACCCTACGAGAAAAGAAATTGTACGCAAAACTTTCAAAGTACGAGTTCTGGTTAGATCAAGTAGTATTTCTGGGGCATGTAGTTTCAGGCAAAGGTATCCAAGTCGATCCCAGCAAAATTGAAGTAGTGATCAAATGGGAGAGCCCTAAAAATGTAGCAGAAGTTCGTAGTTTTCTGGGATTGGTCGGATATTATCGACGATTCGTCAAAAACTTCTCATTGATAGCAGTCCCAATGACGAAGTTATTACGTAAAGGGGTTGTATTTAAGTGGACTGACGAATGCCAAAGGAGTTTTGAAGAATTAAAGGATCGACTAACGACTTACTAACTATCCCATCAGGAACAGAAGGTTTTGTGATCTATAGTGATGCGTCCTACCAAGGACTAGGATGCGTGCTAATGCAACATGGAAAAGTAGTGGCGTATGCGCCTCGACAGCTGAAGCCATATGAAACATCCTACCTATCTCATGACTTAGAGCTAGCGGCCGTGGTATTCGCACTGAAGATATGGCGACACTACTTATACGGTGCAACATTTCAGATATTTACTGACCATAAAAGTCTGAAATATCTGTTGAGCCAGAAGGAACTGAATATGAGACAGAGACGGTGGATTACTACTAAAAGATTATGACTGTACCATAGAGTATCACCGTGGAAAGGCCAACGTCGTGGCTGAAGCCTTAAGTCGGAAATCGTATGGTACCGTTTCTTACCTATCAATATGTTCCTTCTCAAGTTTGATTGATCTCAGGAAGATGAATACGAAGATAAAAGTAGACGATACCGGTGCTATCTGTGCCTCAATGGTAGTTCGACCTATCATGTTAGATCGAATTAGACAAGTACAGTTTAAAGACGAGAAGCTAGCTAAAATTATTGATAAAGTGAAACAAGGGATAGGGAAGTCTTTTGTAATAGGCGATAATGGAACTTTGACGATAAATGGCCGTATATGTGTTCCTGACATTGATAATCTTCGACAAGAGATAATGGAAGAGGCACATACTGCTCCTTATGCCATGCATTTGGGCAGTACGAAGATGTATCGGACCCTTAAATCTCATTATTGGTGGCGAAGGATGAAGAAGGATGTGGCTGAGTACGTTTTGAAATGTTTAACATGTCAGCAAATCAAAGCTGAACACCAAGCGCCAGTGGGTAAATTACATCCCTTACCCATACCTGTTTGGAAATGGGAGCGAATAACGATGGATTTTCTTTATGGACTTCCTCCAACGGCTAAGAAGAATGATGTCGTTTGGGTAATTGTCGACAGACTTACGAAATCAGCTCACTTCTTGCCACTTTGATGGGGTTCTACGTTAGAATATTTGGCGAAAAGATACGTTAATGAGATAATTCGGTTACATGGGGTACCCATTTCTATCGGGTCTGATCGTGATCCCCGATTTACTTCCAGATTTTGGGGAAGTTTACAGGAAGCGCTCGGAACTAAATTACATTTTAGTACGGCGTTTCATCCACAAACTGACGGTCAGTCAAAAAGGACGATACAGACGTTGGAAGATATGCTTCGAGCATGCGTAATTGAGTTCAAAGAATCATGGGATGACTATATAGCTCTAATGGAATTTGCCTATAATAATCAGTTCCATTCAAGTAATGGCCTCGTACGAAGCCTTATACGGCCGGAAATGTCGAAACCCAATTTGTTGGGACCTGGAAGGAGAACAAGTATTGGAAGGGCCAGATTTGATTCATGATACAATGGAAAAGATTAAAGTAGTAAATAGTCGACTTAAAGCGGCCCGAGATAGACAGAAGAGTTACATAGACCAACATCGACGAGAAATGGAATATAAAGTTGGGGAGAAAGTATTTTTGCGAGTATCTCCTTGGAAAGGTGTGTTGCGATTTGGAAAGAAAGGAAAGTTAGTCCGCGATATATCAGACCGTACGAGATACTTGGACCGTTAGCATATCGATTAGCATTACTACCTGAACTTTCACAAATACACAACGTCTTCCATGTCAGTATGTTGCGGCGATATAGATCAGACCCCACTCATGTTCTGCGTGACGAGCCGATAAATATTTCTGAGGATCTTAATTACGTAGAAGAACTAGCACAAGTCCTGGAATATGCTGATAAGTAGTTACGGAATAAAACAATTCCGATGGTAAAGGTGAGATGGAAAAATCATTCAGCTCGTGAAGCTACGTGGGAAACCATAGAACATATGAAGCCCCGTTACCCATGGTTATTAGCCGAAACAGGTACGAAATTTTGAGGTCGAAATTTTTAAAGGGGGAGAATTGTCAGGAACCGAAACCTTACCTAAAACCTCATATCATAAGTACATGCATATACACGAATTCATACATTGCATAATTCATTTTATGATATGATATAGAGAAAAATAATATTTAATTAGTGTGTCATGAGTTTGAATAACTATTAAGTGGAACTTAGGTTTCGATAAGAACTTGGAAGGAGTTAAAGTTCTCGATAGGAAGAGATAACTATTAAAGCATACTTAGCATAAGAGGAAAAAATTATTACCAACTTGTCACGTTACCTTTTTTTTAATATATATCTATAACATGTTATCAAGTGGAAGACCCTCGTTAAAAATAAGAACATTCATTAACAAAGAAAGAACATCGAACAAGGTCTTCAAAAACAAGAACAGAAGCTTCGACAATTCAAAAATCTGATTCCAGCGTGAGGTATAGAAAAGAATTTCTTATACATAGTATACTTAGCATACTTTCGATAATTGTGTACCTTATATCATTATGTGATCTATGTGATATTAGATAAGTATTCTAGTTAAAAGGCAGTTAAGTACTGAAATGGTATAGTAGCTTGGTAAAATCTTCTACTTGTAGCGTATAAATGAAACTATATTCATTACAATTTCGGTATCAAACTATATTCATTACAGTTTCGGTACATCAGGTAGATTAGGTGACCTAAACGATATGATTTTGAATTAAGTGTCACCTAAACGATATGATTTTTAATTAAGTAATCTTATATTTATGCTAAGGGCTTCGTAGTCTTCGATAGTAAAGCACGTTGGTTGTGAAGTTTTGAATTATACTAAGTATAAAAAAGTTTCAAATTAATAATGGTAGGGAGTTTTCGTAATTATATTAGGGTTTTCCAGATTTCTGAAAGAGTTCATTCATATTGTTTGAATAGTTTTGATATATATGAACAGTATGAAGTTTCAGGTATTGAGAGGAATTTCGACATGAAATATAGAGAGGAGCTAGGTTAGAATTTCGAGTTATAATGTCGAGTTATAATATCGAAGTTATGATGTCGAGTTATGATTTGAGTTTTTTTAAAAATTTCAATTAGATAGAAGATGTCGAGATGTGTGTTTCGAAATCCGTCAGATTATATCTTAAATATTTCGACATGTATTATATATTAAAGATATCGACATGTTACATATATAAAGATCTCGACATATTATTATTTTAGATCTCGATGTTAAGTTTTAAAGATCTCGACATGATAAACCAAGATCTCGACAAATGATCTCGAGTTATGACTTCAAGATATTACTTTGAAATTAATGGGGAGAAATTCAAAGTTTCGAGATCTTTTATTGAGCTAAATCTCGAATAGAAATTTGAAGTCTTGAGATCTTGAATTAAGTTGAAATCTCGAATAGAAATGTGAAGCTCGAGATCTTTTATTAAGTTGAAGTTTCGAAGTAGAGAATTGTTCTTGCTATTTTATTGTTGTCTCAATCAAACAAAAAGGTGACTACACGTGGTGATTGTAAAGTCATTACTAATAATGACTAATAAAGAATTCCTTAGCTTCAAAGAAATCGACACTATTAATAATAAAAGTCTATGTACACCACATCATAGTACGATATATATATATATATGTATATATATATATACATACATGTTAGGGATTAATAATCATGTAAAATAATTAACTAGTAGACATAGGAAAAGTTTTTAGTATAATATCAGGATTTCCTATTAGTTTTTACAATAAAAGTAAAATTAGGGTTTCTGATAAAGGCTACGGATAGGAACGATCATGCATAATAAAACATGCACATCACGCACGCATGTCATTATAGAAATTTTATATTTACGGATAAAATAATTGTATAGGTCAGGAGTCCGATAAGGGCAAGGACAAGGTCGCTTAAACGAGCGGAGAAAATAGGCGAAACTTGTGAGTATGATTGCGACATGTGCCTTACGTGCCTTATATGCTTACATGATTTATATGGATTAATTGATTAATATGCGATATATGTGTTATTTATGAATCGACGTGAACTCTATGTGACCGTAACGTGCTCTTATATGATTTATGTCTTATATAAGGTATTTTATATAGTACGATACGGATGCTACGACATACTTCCCTTCAAATCGGGGGATGATAGTTACTTCCCTTCAAATCGGGGGATGACAGAGTCCTGTACAGGCACATACAGATATTTACAGTATTGACAGAGTCCCATGCATAGGCGCCGACTGCGCTTATAGAATACGAGTCTAGCTAGTCTTAACGGGAGTATCAAAATAAACGGACATATAGAATGGCATGTGATCTATCGTACGAATGATGATTATGTGAACGATGATTTCATGATTGAAAACGGCTAGGGTTTTCGAAAACTAGGGTGTCGCACGACGTTAGGGTTTTTGCAAGTAGGGCTACGGTTCTAATAAATTTTACTTCTATTGCAGGGGGTAATCATGACGATGACTAACATTGTGTTCCAAGTCGAGGGTCAGTGGATAATTGGCGAGGACAATACCTCGAAGTGGTGTCCTCTTCCTACTCATAGATGGCAATCAATCTTGGTCGACGAGAAAACATGCACGTTAGATGACATGAAGGATGAGATTGTGAAGGTTTTGTCGCTACGCGGTGACAATTCTAAACTCACATGCCTAGCATAGTTTACGATTTTCCACGACCCATCTACATCGAGAATGACTACGGTATACGTGCATACCTTGGTTTTGGTGGTCCACAGTCTAGACCCGTGCTCCATGTTGAGGTTGCGTCTTTTGTCAGTGCCACGCCACCACAAGCTCATCTTAATGATGAATCGAATTTCAACGTCGGTCTAATAGAGCAGTGCAACGCAAATGAGGAAATCCATCCCGTGGAGGGTTACATGGGCGACACATCTAACTACCATTCTTACCATCTTTCTGAATACAAGGATTTTCAAGAAGATCAAACCGGACAGCGCGAGAATCAAAATGAGAATGAGGAGGATACGTTTGAACAACCCGAGGAACATTATGCTTCGGAAAGTGATAATGACGATGTCACAATGGCTGAGAATAACTCTTTACATGCGGACGACGACACGTATGGATTTGGGGATGGTTCAAGCCTGTTCGTTGGTCAGGAATTTCGGGACAAGAAGGAAGTCAAGGACGTGATCACTAAAGGCGCCCTTGATGCGTGTTTCGAGTTCAAATTGGAACATTTCATCGGTCCTAAAGATATTCCGCCACCCAAGTCAATCATGTCGATGATGCAGATAGGGGAGTAGATGTATCATACTACAAAGCTTGGAAAGGCAAGCAAATAGCGTCGGACGAATTAGTCGGTAACAGGGACGATTGTTACGGTTTACTTTCGGCGGACTTGGATGCATTGAGGCAAGCAAACATAGACAGGATCACGGATTGGGAGATGGACAAAGAAAGGAGGTTCAAATATACGTTCTTAGCATACGGTGCATACGTTAGGGGATTTGCATACGTGAGGAAAGTCGTACCTATCGATGTAACTTTTTTAAAGGGAAAGTATAAAGGAGTTTTGCTCATTGCTACGGCGCAAGATGGCGATTACCATCAATACCCGCTCGCATGGGGTCTTGCTGACTCGGAGGGAACCGAATCTTGGACGTGGTTTCTCACTAAATTTGAGTCGTTTCGTATCGGACAGTAATGAACTCGTCATTATTTCTGACCGAAACAACGGTATAAAGAATGTCGTTCCTTCTGTGTTTCCGAATTCGTTTTACGGGTTCTGCGCGTGGCACACTCAACAAAGTCTGAAAATGAAAATGCCAGACAGGGTATGTGCCTCATTTTTTGGCGGGTAGCGAATGCCTACACCAAGGCCGAGTGCGATGCACAATACAAAGCTCTGGGTTCAGTATTCAAGTCGGCAGGAAATTATCTTGACGAGATTGCAATGGAACGGTGGACGAGGGCATATAGTCCCAAATCGAGATATAACATCATGACGACCAATGGATCGGAGTCGATAAATGCGGCTCTACGCAGGGATAGAGAACTTCAAGTTATAGGATTGTTGGGTTCGATTCAACATCAGCTTGGTTCAGTAAGCATCGAAGAGCATGGAAGCTTCTATCGCCGTGAATTCGACGTGGTTTACGCCGAAGGTCGAGCCGATCCTCCGCGAGAATTTCGTTGGGTCGCAAAGATTTCATGTGTCGGAAGTTGGGTGTCTAACATATAACTTATACGGCCACAATGTGAATGAGGTCGTCGATCTACACATGCGTACATGCAGCTGTAAGATGTTAGACATCGATCGAATTCCTTGCCCACACGCGATTGCTACTTGTGGTTATGCAAACGTCGATGTGGGTTCACTAGTTGACCCTTATTACAGCTTGAAAATGTGGAAGTTAGCTTACGACGGTACTATATGGCCGGTGTCCGAATACATTGAAAGAAGTGTTGAAATGCTGCCACCTCCTCACGAGAGACAACGTCACAGAAAAATAGGTTGCCTTCTGTTGGCGAATTTAGCAGGAGGTAAAACCTCTAAGGCTTTTCTAATGTAATAGGACGTAATTATGGGGGTTATGTAATGATATTTTTTTAGATTAACGTAATTATGATTTTGGCATGTAAGCGTACGTAATTGTGAGTGTTATGATATGTATTGTAGGACGAATTATTTATCGGAGGCATTATAGGTATGAATTTTATGAACATAATCGCAGGGGTCCCTTGACTTCACGCACGGGTTCCATGCTCTTGCGCAGTGGACCCGACTGATGCGCATTCGATGCGCGGGACCCGTGGTTATGGGCGAAGGTCCCTTGATTTTACGCACGGGTCCCATGCGCATGTACGGGGACCCGTGCTTAATTGATTGGTTCCCAGCGCGTAAGTTTGCTCCCGGCCCCCTAGGCATTTTGTAAACCCTAGTAATTATTATATAATCAATTAATAGTCTTCCTTTGCAGACAATTACTTTAGTTATTGGTTGGTCAGATATTTGTCTGAAACATGTCAAGTTGAATTGTGGTGTCATAATATGTCTTGTCAAATCGGATGTGCTTTTCGATGTGTGAAAAAGCAAGCCACGGGTTTTAAAAATTTCTAAAAAGAAGTTCAGTAATTATAATACATATATAATTTGTACATATTAAAACTTAAAAAAAATTATGACACCATGGCTTGCTTTTCGACTTAAGAGTAATCATAACGAAAACTTTGTAAAAAAAAAAATCTTGACCAAAAAATTACTCTTAAGTCGTATATACAAAAAAAAATTTTCCACCATTTGGTTATTGTTTTGATTGTGACGTTGGTGAATTGGTTGGATGTCACAATAATTGAGCAAATTTACTTGAGAATAACTTGCCTTACGGTGGTGACTCCGTTAGGATGTAACAATCGAAAAATCGTATCTAATTAGTGCAAATGACCATACTTTTGTGAGCTACGATACTATATGACGTATTACATTCGTATCGAGGTCAACCAAAGTTCGAAATTATTTAATCTACTGTAAAATCGCACCGTGTATCGACTTAAGCGTTAAAATGTGATTTTCGACGATGGACCAAAATTTCCCTAGCTTGAAGTTGATATGCCGCTCAAACGCCGAAAGCTTTGGAACCTTGACTGCAGTCGTAGTCGGCAAATCTGTGTACGGCGTCAGCTTAAACTTCGAAGGCTTTTGCTGCCGCGGCACCTCTGGGGTCGCCTCGACCAGCGCCTCTAGGGTCGCCTCGACCACAGCTTTTCACTTGTCTGGGCGCGTCGACTCCTCCGCCACGGCCGTTGTCCACCTCCAACTAGATGGTTCCACATCATAATAACGCTCGCTCTGTAGCTCGACTTCATCGTCCCCTTGCGGTGGAACGTAAGAGCTCCAGGCGTACGTTCGGCCCGGACACTACCACGTGCTCCAACTGGGTGGAACTGGCCTCACAAATTGATCCCACCCAGTCGAACTCGTCTCGGCCATCCATACGGTTCATTATAAATTGTAAGGTACGCCCGTAAATTAAATCTAAATTAGGGGTAAAGATACTTACCGTCATAATACGGCGCCTCGGTGTGTGGAATACCAATGTGGGGGGCGTCGGTATGTGCGCCTGCACCGAAGAAACTTGTCCAATTGTTCCGCAGCTCTTGCAGCTCATGCGCAACTCCTATGATGCCTTCGCCCAGCCCTTGCATCGAGTTCCACCGCTCCTCGTACGTCTCGGAGCGTCTGTTGTAATCTTGTTGGAATTGCAAAAACTCGTTCCCGAGCTGCTCGACCCGACCACTAAGCCCATCGAAGCCGCCGCTGAGAGTGTCAAACCGACCCCCAAATTCCTCGAACTGCCGATCCACGCAGCACGAAAATTTGTCGAACTACTCGAAAACGGATATCCATACCTGTGCGATGGCCCTGCCTGTGGCGGTGATCTTGGCGGCAAGTGGAAGTCGGCTCCGTGAAATGACGGTGGCACATAGTCAGAGCCCATGCCCCTCTCTTCGTCTTGCCGTTCTCTGTTAGAAAGCTAGGGGATGGACTTGGTCTCGTAATTGGCTTCGATTGCTACCGCCCGCCGGCCACGAGGTCCTTCAGCCGCACGACGACCGCACCTAACGTCCACTCCGTCCATCAGTACGATCGCCACCTCATCGTACACATTGTGTGGCGCACCGACGTTGAAGTCGCTTTCTTGGAAATAGCCTGCATGCGTCTCTTCTCCGACCGGCATTAATAGCCCTCTCACAGGGGACCCACGCGCGGCATCGGCAATAGAAACCATCGAAAGGACATCCCTTCTGAGGCCATGGATTCGTGACCCACCGGCATATACGCAGCCTCGCACGCTCCAACTCCCTAAATTGAGCGAACTTCTCAGCGATATGCGGTACGCATTCGTACGCTAATATATGAAGACCAATGACAAATAATTTTAGCAACCAGACGAAACCGTAACCTCACAATGTGATTTCAAATATAAAACCCTAACCTGAAGTGGATGTATGAATCCACTGACAAACGTACTCCCCTTAACCTCCTTTAGATCTTGTTTCAGCAACCGTATTGCCGCTTTGAAAGCCACGGCTCCCCAAGGGTAATGGTCGAAGGCCTCCGAGTCTTCGACTAAATAAACGATCCAAGAGGGAAGGGAGTTATCCTTCTTGGAACGTCGGGGCACCAAGACGTACCCCGCAATCAAGAGGTTCACCAACTTCAACTTCTCGTCGTCGACGCGCACCGTATCATTGGCAGCCAACTCCTCCAATCGCTGCTCAACGTACGACAAGCGAATCATCTCCACCGATCGAATGGGGAAATGTCGATGCCAAAAATTGTCCCTTCGGATCACATCAGGTTCGGCTGCGAACTTCAGCCCCGTGTTTAGGCAATAATCCAATTTTGAAAATCGGAGCAGTTTCTTCCCGAGGATCATCCAAAGCTCCTCACGATCGTGAAGCTCCGTCTGTCTCTTCATGAGATACCACAACAGCTGCGCCGACAGATTGAATCGGGGACAATAGTGATGAGCCTGCTGAACGGACTCCCTTCTATAAACAATGCCAGCTCATCCTCGTTTAGCCAACCGATGATCTGCTGGCTCACTTTGCCATAGCGTGATGTGATATGTAACCGGTAGTCATGGTCTTCGTCACCTCTGGCAAGCTGCTTCTTCAATATAACCTAAAAATAAGAAATTGCAAAAGGTAATTAGATCGAATGAAATATGCTTATTATTAGATCTGCTTCCACGCACGGGTCCCCTGCCATGCTGTGCGGAATCCTGAGCTTACGTGCGGGTCCCTTGCGCTTGCACGCACGGATCCACAGCTATGCTGCGCTGGGGACCCTTGCGTGCCGTGCGGGACCCCTGCTCTTATGTGTGGGACCACATCACATGCGCGCAGGGTCCCCTACACTAGCAAACACGGGTCTGCGCTCGCAAGCACGGGTCCCGTACTATGTATCATGGGACCCTCGCTAGCGTGCACAGATCCCCCCATCTACATCGCTCGGGTCCCCAGCGTATCATAGCACGGGTCCCCAGCGCAACAAGCACGGGTCCCATGCTATGTTGTGAGGGCCCCGTGCTGGCACGCATGGGTCCCCAGCGCAGTATAGCACAAGCCTCCAGCGCTAGCAAGCACGGGTCTCGTGCTTATGCGCACGGGTTCCGTGCTGTGCTTCAAGGGTCCTAGTGAGACAAAGCACATGTCCATTGCCGTCGACCCCTGCGCTTGCCCCACGAGTCTCCTGCACTTCCACATGGATCTCTGAGCTGCAAAGCATGGGTCCCCTACCATTGCAAGCACGGGTACTCTACGCTTCGAATTAGGGTACCCTTGCCTGAAATTAGGGTCCCGTGCGATATATACGACGGGTTCTACGTAAATTAAAAAATTACCTTCACTGTTTGGTTTCGCCTGAACTGCCATGGATTCGGAGGTTGAAATTCGACTGTGAAGAAGGGTGTGAAGAGAAGAGGGAGAAAGCTTGATCGATTTTGCCAAGGGCCCATGAAGTGAAATGGGTGCTTTATTTATTTACTGTTGCTTTTTCAGATTCTACAGTAAACCTCTCTGAAAAGCTGTAGTTTTCGTTAAGTGGTGTTGATTGCCATTAAAGAAGGGTAAAATAGTCTTTTACGCAGAGTAAGTTAGGGTACATTGGTCTTTTAGCATTTAGGAGGCTATTTTTTTAATGTTAACTATGCCAAAGGCCATTTTTTTAAATAATCCATGCAAACTTTGAGATGAAGCGCATCTTTTGGTTTGAATCATGAGAGAGAAAGTAAAAATCCCATTTTGGGTTTAGTTTTTGTGTTGGAGTAATTTTACTCCATTTTTTGGGTTTTGCAGCTCCATTGGAGATGCTCTTCACGTGACGTGAACAACAGTGGTGTTGGAATAAAAGATGGAGATGATATGAGTATTGATGTCAACTTTTATTTACAATAATAGCAATAAATAATGATGATGTTGTGTTAGGATAATTGGGCTTCTTAAATGGGCAAGCATGACAAGCCACTGTTAAGTTGAGGTCTTTGTGATCTATCCTCTCGTACTGATCATCACCTAAAGAATCGCTTGTCATGCATGACTCGACTCGTATCTCATTCGGTTTGAACTCGATACTATTCTCCAATCATTTAGTGAGGCAATATGCGAAACATACATAACTCCTTAAGTGAGAACTAAAGCCAGTGTGCGTATGAGTTTTGCTTGTTGTGAGAACAAGATTTTCTAGATGGATTGATAGAATATTTTTCCTTTAATTTTTACTCTAAATATAAACTTTATTACTTCTCCATTATATAGAGATTACATATGAACTAAATAAGGAAAATATATTACATCATAAAGGAAAATAAACTATCATAAATGAGATAATCATGAGAGTAATCATGAGAGAGAATCATGAGATTTGAGATTATCCGCTATTGATAATTATCCATTATCACCCCCTCAAGCAAGACGTGAGGCATGGACCCGCGTGCAGCTTGGTACGAAAGAACTCAAATAACGGACGAGCTAGCCTTTTGTGAAAACATCTGCAATCTGAAGTTTTGAAGTAATGAACTTCGTGATGAGGCGACCAGAGGCGTCAAGTTCACGAACAAAGTGATAGTTAATATCAATGTGCTTCGCGCATTTGTGAGCGATGGTATTCTGGCTTAGGAAAATAGCATTGTTGTCGTCACAAAGTAGAACTGGGGTGTCGACGATAGATATATGAAGCTCTTTAAGAAGATTAGATAACCATACTACTTCAGATGCATCGTTCTGATTTGCAACTAGATCGTGCCACAGTAGTTTGCTTCTTAGCGCTCCATGATACGGGGTTACCACCAAGTAAAATAGAGTACCTATAGGTAGAACGACGAGTCCTAGAACATCGAGCCCAATCAGCATTAGAGTAGGACAATAAAGTGCAAGGGGGTCCACGACTGAATGAAAACCAATAATTAATTGTGCCTTTGACATAACGAATTATACGCTTGACGGCTTGATAGTGATCAGCTGTTGGAGATTGCAAGAACTGGCTGACAAGTTTGACCGCATACGATAGATATGGGCATGTAATTGTCATGTATTGAAGAACTCCCACTAAGTAATGATAACGTGTTGGATCAGAATATGACGCACCATCACTTGTTAAAACTTGACTAGCAGCAAGAGAAGTCAAAACAGGCTTACACTCAAGTAGCTGAGAGCGCGTAAGAATATCGTGAGCATGTTTGGTCTGACTGAGGTGGAGTCCAATATCGGTGTGATCGACTTCGAGCCCCAAGAAATAACTTTAACGGCCGAGATCCTTTACAGCAAATTCTGAATGGATCCGGGAGATGAACTGTGTTATACCGGGTGTGTTATTTCCTGTGAGAATAATGTCATCGACGTATACCAACAGATATACAATATCAAATGCATGATTGAAAATAAAAAGAGAGGTATCCACACGACAGCAAAGAAAACCAAGTTTAATGAGAAAATCACTAAACCGTTGAAACCATGCACATGGCGCTTGTTGGAGCCCATAAAGTGCCTTTTTGCGACAAACATGAGTAGGAAAGCGAAGTTCAATGTGTCCCGGTGGTTGCTCCATGTAAACAGGCTTAGTCAGAACACCGTTAAGAAATGCATTTTTGACATCCAACTGATGCAATGGCCAATTTTGCATGACAGCAAGAGAAAGAACAACCCGAACAGTAGCGGCTTTCACAGCGGGACTAAACGTATGTGAAAGGTTAAACCCCCAGAAGTTGAGTGAATCCCTACGCAACCAAACGAGCCTTGTGACGTTCATCAGAACCATCAAAGTTATGCTTAGTATGGAAAACCCATTTAGAGCCAACAACGTTAACTTTCGATGGATGTGGCACAAGATCCCAAATAAGATTCTCCCGTAAAGCAAGCATTTCATCAACCATAGCAGCGAGCTAGTGAATGTGCTTAGCAGTTGATTTAAAACCTCGAGGTTCAACGATCATCGCCTGAGATGAGTAGTGGAAAAATCGGCAATGTGACGTGTTCGAAAATGCCTGGTTGTGGCACATGTGACCATCGGATTCCCAAAGGATGAAACATCAGGTTGTGATGATGGTGGAATTGGTGGTGTCGGTGGATTTGGTTCGGGTGTCGTAATGGTCGTAACTTTCGGGCAAATCGAGCACGATAGGGGTTGCTTCGAGGCTGTCTCACTAAACGCGATCGGTGCAGCAGCTAGATTCAAATCAGGTAACGGCTCAAGAAAACAATATACATAAAGTTTAGAAATAGATGTTACCGAATTTTGGCCTGAATACGGGTTAACATCCTCATCAAATCTTGCATGTCGAGTAATGTAGATCTTCGTGGTGAGCAGATGGAGACATTGAAACCCCTTATGATTTCAGTTGTAACAGATAAGCATGCACGGTCGACTGTGAACAACGAACTTGTTTGTCGCATAGTCACGTGAGCAAGGGAAAACCCGACAACCAAACGTATGAAAATTTGCATAATTTGGTGGATTCCCAAACAATGTCTCAAACGATGAGATTCCCTACAAAATAGGCGATGACAACTAATTTATAGGGTAAACCGCTGTAGAAAAAGCTTCAACCCCTGAAGACATAGGGGCATGCGCAAGAAACATCATAGCAAGAGCCGTTTCGGTGATGTGACGATGTTTGCTCGGCTTGACCATTTTGAGATGCTGTTGAGGACACGAGAAGAGGTGTTGAATTCCCTTCTGATGAAAAATTTCTGATCTTGATTATTCGTGAACTCCGTACCACCGTCGCTCTGAAATTTATAGAGCAATTAAACGTATTTTCCACCAAATTTGCAAATTGCACCATATACACAAAAAATCCGCCTTATTAGAAAGTGGATAGAACCATGTGAAATGAGAACAGTCATCAACAAATATAATATAGTAACTGTTAGGTCGTGAATTATCAACTCTAAGATCGTAGAGAGAGAATTCAAAGTTCGATCGAGAAACTTATTTCAAACCTTGAGAGAGAATTCGCTTCGTGAGATGAAGATTTCTAATTTTCTCTCTCTAGAAATTGGATTGGCAGCCCTTCGGATCAATTTTCTAAAATATTTCTATTAATCACAATGTTTGTACATCTATTTATACTAAACATACTTTGTATAAAAAACAAACTAAGTCCTAAACAAAGGACTATTACAATAAACGCCCCAAATTACGAAGACAGCTAAGTAAATCAATGCACAATTAAACATATATCCTATATTTTCCCCCTTTGTTCTTGAGTTCTCATTCGCGCTGTCTGTCCTCGTCGGGCATAGTATGATCTGTGCAAGCCCAGCGCATGCTAATTCCTGAGCGTGTTCCTCAGTTCCAGTCGCTCCTCGATATCATCCAGTTGTTCCATTAGGAGCGGCTGTTCTCTCACGTACCTATGGATCCTCAGCATTGTCTCTCTGTTGATTTCTTCCAACCGTTTCTCTATATTTTGCCTGATGACCTTGAGCCTCCCATCACAAATCTTTTGTACTTCAGTCTTCAGCATCAGCCTTGTCTTATTGACAATTGAATTGTGGTAGGTGATGCTTAGGACTGAGCTGATATACGCGTGATTGTTGGGAAGTGCTTCGATCTCAGGTCCCTTGTTGAGCAGTGCGGTCATGTTGCTCTCTAGAACCATCTAAAGGTCGTGCGCTGTGAAGTATTTGACTTGGCGCATCATGTACCGGTAGAGTCCCTCGTGTCCTTCTTTCTTGATGAAGCCTTGAGGACCCTTGTATTTCTCCACATATAGTTGGTAGAGGTTGTATACTTCCTCAGCAGGAAGATACGGTAGGTCCCTCTCGCTCAATTCTTCTCGAGTCCTGTCTACCCGCTCGATGGCGTGGTACAGTGTTGGAAGTCCTCCTTTGGCACAGAAGGCGCTGAGGAGCTGACAGATGGGAGATAGACTCTTACAATGACTATTGGCTTGTGCTTTAGTCATCCCCAATCTCATGTCAGGTCCAAGGTGGATCAGCATCCACAGATATGTCATTCGCTTCTGCTGATCCCAGTGGGAGATCCATCTTAGCTTGAACTCATTCGGCTTCTTGACCTTGTACGGTGACCTACAACTGTGCTCTCTAATTTATTCAAAGAAGGGGATTTCTATTCTGATGTTCTCCCACAGCGTGTCGATCCGGACGGTTCCTGGCATCTGTCAACCGCCCGTTGCGCAATCAGCTCTGGAAGCCTTGGGAGCTATTGGTCGTGATCTTCACCTTCCTGAAGCTCTTCCTCTTCTAACAGCACCAGGTCCACCGAAGTTTGTGGTCAGAATTGACGAACGTCCTTAAGCCGTTGTCTTTGATGCTCATCGGGCAGTGAGTCATCCAATGTCTTTCGAGAATATACTTGACGGCATGTCCTGATGGCTCCGATTGGTCTTGAGCAGCTGGGGGAGTCTCTTGAGTTTGAGCCAGGGCCACGAGCGTGGCGGCACTTGCTTCTTCTTCTGAAAGCAAGGGGCTTGTGAGAATCGTTGGTGTAGGCGGAGGCGTCCTTAGGTAAAAGATTGGTGGGTCGATGTGGGTTGTGTGGGTTGTATGAGTGGTGCAGTGCGTGGTGGTGGTTGTTTGGGTTATGGGTTGAGAGGTTTCAGCGACTCCAGCGCTTGCCTGTGCAGCACCCGAGCTTTGTCTCTAACCTCTAGTGATGTAGCTAACGCTTTTTCTCCCCCTCAGGACGACCTTGATCATCTGGGTCATCATGTCGACGTCTAGAGCGGGAGTCATGTCCTCAACACGATTCAGTAGGATCGGGATGATCCACGTGATGGAGGAAGAGGTCCTCTTCTTCCGACGTTCGAGTAGGCGGGCAACTAATATGGAGTGGAGGTCGCTGATGGGTATGGTGGCTGGGTTTATGAGGTTGTGTGAGAGGATGGGTATGGCGACTGGGAAGGGTTGCGTAGGTTGAGTGGGTGTGAGGATGGGTTGTGAAGAATACGGCTCCCAGACGGGTGCTTCCCTACGATCTTGAGGGGACGTCTCGATGGCATTCTGCGCGCTCTCCATTATTTTGTCTTCAAGAGAACGTAGTGCATCGGAGAGAGCGGCCAGACGGTCTTCGGTCACATATGGGACGGACGCCTCCGTCGATGAAGGATCGGGTCGACGGATGTCGCCTGTTGTCAACCCTTGAGGAGACACTGTAACATCCTGTCCCATACCGGATGTCACTATAGCATCGGTTTCTATCGGGACCAGTGGGGTTGGGCCCACCACACTCCGACTGATAGTCTGGACCCACTATATCACCATTTAACCTTTCAGCGTGCTTCGTCCTCGCTCACACGCACCTGGGCAAACTTCCCAGGGGGTCACCCATCCCTAGATTGCCCCAAGTCAAGCACGCTTAACTTCGTAGTTTCTATAGATGGACTCCCGAAAAGGTAGGTCGACCTTGGTGATATGTGTTGTACTATCAATTCTCTTATATGATTCTTAGCCTCGACATGCCCACACATTGTCAGTCTCAGGATCCCCTCTCATTTGGGTGTCAGATCAGTTCGTTCATGTACCCCTTCGCCTAGAAGCCTGCCAGGAGCCGCTCCTTGTCCGTGCACCTCTCCGGCACCGGTATCACTCCCTGCCCTCTTCGGCCCCGGGCGTCACATGCCCACCAGCTTCCGCCTGGTTCGTCCCCAAACCAGCACCGTACTGCGAGAGGTTGTGCTCTGTTATCACCTGTAACATCCCGTCCCATACCGGGTGTCACTGTAGCATCGGTCCTTTTCGGGACCAGTGGGGTTGGGCCCACCACACTCCATTTAACCTTTCAGCATGCTTCGTCCTTGCTCACACGCACCCTGGGCAAACTTCCCAGGGGTCACCCATCCCTAGATTGCCCCAAGTCAAGCACGCTTAACTTCGGAGTTTCTATAGATGGACTCCCGAAAAGGTAGGTCGACCTTGGTGATATGAGTAGTACTATCAATTCTCTTATATGATTCTTAGCCGGACACGCCCATACATTGTCAGTCTCAGGATCTCCTCTCATTCGGGTGACGGATCAGCTCGTTCATGTACCCCTTCACCTAGAAGCCTTCCAGGAGCCTCTGTCCGTGCACCTCTACGGCACCGGAGATCACTCCCCGCCCTCATCAGTCCCGGGCGTCACATGCCCACCAGCTTCCGCCTGGTTCGTCCCCGAACCAGCACCGTACTGCGAGAGGTTGTGCTCTGTTACCACCTATAACATCCATTCCCATACCGGGTGTCACTGTAGCATCGGTCCCTATCGGGACCAGTGGGGTTGGGCCCACCACACTCCGATTGATAGTCTGGCCCCACTGTACCACCATTTAACCGTTCAGCGTGCTTCGTCCTCGCTCATATGTGGGCAAACTTCCTACGGGGTCACCCATCCCTAGATTGCCCCAAGTCAAGCACGCTTAAATTCGGAGTTTCTATAGATGGGCTCCCGAAAAGGTAGGTCGACCTTGGTAATATGAGTAGTACTATCAATTCCCTTATACGATTCTTAGCCTGACACGCCCATACACTATCAATCTCAGGATCCCCTCTCATTTGTGTGTCGGATCGGTTCGTTCATGTACCCCTTCGGCTAGAAGTCTGCTAGGAGCTGCTCCTTGTCCGTGCACCTCTCTGGCACCGGCGATCACACCCCGCCCTCATCGGCCGCGGGCGTCACAGACACCGGCTCCTCATGTTGGCTCGTAGTCACTTGAGGTTGTGACTGTTCGAGACTTCCACCAAATCCTTGTGTTGAATCTTGGAGATTCTCCTCTATGGGTGTTGTGCCAGGTTCAGAGTGAACCTGCGTATCAGACACCGTTGTGGCTGGGCCGATGGTGATTTGTAGTTGGACTGCAGCCTCAGCACTTGGAGTGATAATCGGCACTGTGTCTGACATAGTGGTGACGGTGGTGAAGGGGGACTCGAGTTGTATACTTAAACGCCTTGAAGTCCTTCTCATGAGTTGGATCTCCTCATCGGACTCTGTGTCGGATGAGGTGGCTGTGTGAGGAGAAGGTTCACGCTCAACGTCCTCACGAGCCTGTTCTGTCACCTGTGGAAGTGAGCTTTGCTCCGTTTCAGCCTCGGGCTGTCCCGTTTCTAAGATCATCTGATATCTATGCCTAGGCTCGCCCATGTTTCTACTTTCTCTAGGTTTACTTATTTCCATTCTTACCACGCTTCCGTTGTGCACTCAAGGTTCGCTTGAATAATATGCACGATGAAGCGTGCACTCGGATTCCATCCGCGTTTTCCATATATTCTTGGTAATAATTGTCCTGAGGTATCCGAGTCGCGGCCCCAACTTTAGGCACGGGACATTCATCGATCTGGTGCGCCTTGTAACCCGCAGCCCAAATCTCAAGCACACGATAGCTGTCGGCCATTCGTTGTACTTGCATTAACGTACTATCTCTACCATCACTATCTTTAAGTATTCTAGTAACAATCTCAACTCTATTTCTAATCGACGCACACTGGAGAATTAAGTCAGGGTAAATACTATAAAATTTACTAAGTTCGGCGAACTAATTTTTTTTTTTTTTTTTGACATTATCCGAAATTCTCCACGCCCGAAATTTTAAATAAGTTCCCGAAATATATCAAGAATCATATCACATGAAATTACTCTCAAACCTTCCAGGCCCGAAATTAATGCCCTATGCCCTAGTTTTTGCTACTAATAGTTCATACCAACATATTCTCGAAGTTTGGGTTAATGTGGCTCCACTCTATACCCGAAATTCCGCATAGGTCACCTATTCGTATCAAAGCATAATAACCCACAATCACATAAATCAAGTATCGAACTTACAGGCCAGGCTGGTTCTCCAGGCTTTTGAGCAGCGGTACATGGACAGTCTTCAGAATCTAGAGCCGAAGCTCTGATACCACCTGAAACGACCCTACTTTTCTAATTACGATATTTGGCGGATTTCCGCAACGAAAGCCCCGGAAAACCCATTTTGCAAGAACATTTCGGAAATAAAATATATAAAAATAAAACAACACATAAAGGCCTGAGCGATACGCTCAGTAGGTGAATTCATGCAAATGCAGCGTGCTCTCAATCCCGATCCCAACACCTCACCACATGATAAGGTTCAATGCACGATCGTTCCCACAGTCTACCCTATCTCAATATTAGGGCCCTAGGTCGGACTATGCACCTCATAAAATGAACCTACGGCACCAACCGTAGAGTCCGAGCGGCACCAACCACTCATCTCAACCGTCATCAGCGGCACCCACCACTGAGCATACCGGCACCAACCGGTCACACAAAGCTAGGCGGCACCAACCACCTATCTCGACGGCACCAACCGTCATCAGTGGCACCAACCACTGATCATACCGGCACCAACCGGTCACATAAAGCCGGGCGGCACCAACCACCCGTCTCGACGGCACCAACCGTCAAGTGCAATAGTACCAACCTCAACTCGACTCCGAGTCGACGACCAAAATCGGTCACATCTACCCACATGCGCCTTGCGCCAACACCTTAAGGTGTCACCGTGCCAGCACGATCAACCTCCCTCACATCGACATGTCGTGCACATGCTATGTAGTGCAAATAAGAATGCAACATTTCATAAATGAATAAATATTTTCATCGAAATATTTACATTAACATCCTAATTTACTAACAGTAATTCCACAAGATTTTCTAATAAATATTCCCTAATTTTCCTGGAAATAATCCTCTAAATTCGACAATTCTCATTATCGGCCGAAACTTAACTCAACGAAACTTCTATGGCCCGTGAACTTATTTCACGGCCCGTTAACTAATTTCTATCCATAAAACCATTCAAATTTCTATGAAAAATGTTCAAAGGTTCACTATGTCCCAATAACAGCAATAGACACGAGATTTTCTTCAACCCTATTTGTCTATCTACTATAAATATCCAAGGGTTTCAATAGTAAACACTTTCTTGATCTTATTTGAAATACTATAAATATACTCATACGCCACCTACTAGTATTTAAGCTACCCAAATTTGATCCAAACTACATAAAAGTGTATAAGCTACCGTAGTTGCTCAATACATGAAGTTCTAATACCAAATCCTTATAAGCACATTCGAAACTCCCTTAAACCTATTTTTACGCTTTATAATTTTCAGGAGTGAGCTCCAACACGTCCGAGAATTATAATTAAATCACATGACATGTTGAGCATTTATATAACCACATAGTTCACCTCCGTTCACGAATTCACCTCAAGCACACACTAAAATCACCCAAATCTCATAATTCTTTCGAAAGCCTCATAGAAATATTCCACACTCACATAAGACATCAAAGCAACATTAATATAACTAAGCACGTAAGGTTACGCATTATGGGTGAGAATTTTCACCTAAGCATATAAAGCATGCAACACATGTATATTAACAACCCCTATATTGGGTTCAAACATAACACCTAGCACCAACCAATTTTCGGACGTGAACCCCAAGTCCGCGAGATCTATTAGCGACCCGAAATCTTTTTCCCCAATTCGTGATGTCCCGCAACCCGTGAACCAGATTTTCAGCCTGCTCTCACGCACAGTTCACTAAGGTCTCTAGCCCGCGAAACTAGTTTTCAACCCGAAATTTATCTCCAAATTCGCGAACTACCCCAACCCGCGAACTAATGGTCCCTACCTTACTTAAAACTTCCAATTTCATTCGTTAAACACCTATAGTCTAATATTCAAGCTTAAACCCAAATTTCTCGAAATTACTCTACACTAATTCAATACCAACCGAATAATCTCATAACAAGTAGAACGTGTAAAAATCGAACATAAACCCATATATTGGGTTCCAAACCTAACACACAATATTGAACACATAATTTCACAACAAGGTCGATTATCGACCATTTTCGAACCATCCCCGAATTACACTTAATACTAATCATATAATAAATATCAAAATCACAAAGACCAAGGTTCATTATTTCGAAACTTGAATGGCCATAACACCAAATTTCGAAACTTTGAACCTATTTATGTGTTGTAGGTGAAGAAATCCACCTACCTCACTTCCTAAGCTTAGTTTGAAATGGTTTTTGGGCGATGATGTGGTCGAAGACCCTTGCTCAAGCTCGTCTTCTTCATTTCTTCCTCTTGTGTCTTTCTTCTTTCTCCTCTCTTCCTAAGCTACGATTGATTAGGTTGATAGGGTTGAGCTCGTTCTTGGCTTGAGACTTCATTAGCTCTTCTGTTCTTCCCTTCGTTGCTCCTCCTTTTTCCTCACGTCCCAAATGGATATTTTCTTGATATTTGAGATGTTGGATAGTATTATTAAAAGCACTAAGGGATGGGACAAGGCATGGTGTTGACGTAACTTTTCTTGAAGTTAGGTAACCTATTTTGCTTATTTTTGTACTTTTCTTCATGGGTGGAGCAACCTACCTAATCATCATTTTATATTTTGGACCTTTTATTTGTTATTTAGCTAAGTCTATTTGGGCCTTCAACTAATTAAGTTGGGTTCTAATATAACTGGGTCTAAATTATTGTTGAGTTGGGCCAAATACCATTTGGGTCGAATATTATTTTGGGCCGTTTGAATATCAATTCTCTAATTCCGAAGACTCACACTATTATTTACATCCTAACCCCGAATTTAAGATTTACGGATGTTACACCGTAGTGAGTCGTCGCTTAAGTTCTTGAAAGCTCTGCTCGCAAGCGCCGTTCCATTGAAATGGAGTATTCTTCTTTGTTAGGTTTGATGCAATTTTGGAGAGATCCTTGATAAATTTTTGGTAGTATTCGGCTAGTCCAAAAACTTCGTATCTCTGTCACGTTCGTCGATTGAGGCCAGTTATTAATTGCCTCGACCTTGCTGGGGTCAACAAAAATTCCAACTCCCGAGATTACGTGTCCAAGAAATGCAACTTGATTGAGCCGGAACTCGCATTTCTTGAATTTTGCCTGTAACTGCTTTTCTCGTAATATTTCCAAGACAATACTCAAGTGTTGTTCATGCTCTTCCTTGGTCTTCGAATAGATAAGAATGTCATCGATGAATACGATGACGCATTTCTCTAGGGATGGCTTGAATACTCGGTTCATTAGGTCCAAGAATGCTGCTGGCGCATTAGTCAGCCCAAAACGCATGACTAGAAATTCATAGTGTCCGTAGCGGGTACTAAAAGCTATTTTCGGGACATCCTCTTCTCGAATCTTCAACTGGTGATACCCTGATCTTAAGTCTATTTTCGAGAAGACGGTTGCGCCTTGTAGTTGATCAAATAAGTCGTCAATTCGAGGGAGGGGGTATTTGTTCTTGATCGTAATCTTGTTCAGCTCCCTATAATCGATGTAAAGTCGCATCGACCCATCTTTCTTCTTAACGAACAAAAGTGGTACTCCCCATGGTGAGAAGCTCAGCTGAATGAACCTTTTTGCATCAGTTCATCCAGTTGCTCCATCAATTCCTTCAGCTCCGCTGGAGTGAGTCGGTTCGATGCCATAGAGATTGGTGCAGCTCTTGTATTAGGTCAATTGTGAATTGAATCTCACGATCCGGCGGAAGTTCGGGTAAGTCTTCAGAAAATACATCAGGATAGTCCCGTACTACTGGAACTTCTTCTAACTTCGGGGGTTAACGTTCTTCGGATGATATTGCGAACATTTGGTAAGCTTCGCATCCAATCTTGATCAAACGATGTGCCTTCACTTGCTGAAATCTTGGAAACCTTACTACTCTTGCTAATTCCCGCGAATGTGAATAGTTCGGTGTCTTCTAGGTTGAAAGTCACTTTCTTACGGTTGTAGTCAATAACTGCTCAGTACTTCGTTAGCCAGTCCATTCCTAGGATTACTTTATAATCGTTCATTGGAATGACTATCAGGTCAACGGGTAAGGTCTTGATAGTTCATTATTACTGGGCTATCTCGTAAGATTTGGTTGGTTCTCATAGGAGTTCCATGAGGGATGGTAACATGGTATTCGTAGCTAACTAGGTCAGGTGTAACCCCGAGTCTTGCCACATAGTTAGTAGATGCAAATGAATGCGTGGCTCCTGAATCAACTAATATGCATGTTGGGGTTGAAGTAAGAAGAGTACCTGCCACCACAGACGGGTTGTTCTCCGCCTCCTCAGAAGTTAGCGTGTATACTCTAGCAGGTACTGTAGATGGTCTAGTTTGAACAGGTGCTTGACTCCCAGACGCAATTTCCGTGCATGCCTTGGAAAAGTGGCTTGTCTTGCCACACTTATAGTAGGTTGCATTTTGAGAGTAGCACACGCCCAGATGTCGCCGTGTGCACCTGGGACATGGGGGTAGGGTCATCGGAGGTCTTCCCTGATTACTGCTAGATTGTTATGGGGGTCCAGGTCGGTTCTACAAATTAGGCCTGGCATTCTTGGGGTTAAATGGCTTCTTCGGGTTACCTCCGCTCCACTTTCGTCCTTGGACAAATTTTCTCTTCGCTTCATGGGCTCGCAAAATTCGAAGTTCAACTTGCTCTGCCATTAGAGCACATTCCACCACTTGAGAATAGGTAGCTCCTTGACATCCAGCCATATTCACGTCCCTGTATAGTTCATGTTTCAGGCCTTCCAGGAAACGCTCCACCTTCAACGTATCTGTGCTCACCATGTGAGCTGCAAATTGGGACAACTATTCCAATTTCCGAATGTACTCCGCCACTATCATCGAGCCCTGTCGTAGATTGATGAATTCGTCATTCGTTGGGCTCGCACAGGGGCGGTGAAATATTTGCTCCTAAAAAGCTCCTTAAACCTTTCCCATGCCATTGTCATTGGATCTTCAAAGGCGAGAATGATATCCCACTAATGACCTGCACTTCCCCTCAGTAGGAAGGCAGCACATAATACCTTTTTTTCGGCTATACTGGAACATACTTTACAGAGTTCGGAGCCAATCCTGAGCCGCCGTAGGGCCAATGGCGTCTTCAAACGTTGGGGGATTAAGCTTACGAAATATTTCCCCTACTATCTCATACCTCTCTACTTTAGAGAGTCCACTGCTAGATTGTCCGCCCGTATTTCGATGCTGCATCATTTCTTGAATTTGAGCGGACTGCTGGCGAACGAGTTCGGTGAGTTGAAGAATTGCCGTATCTCGATTATCGACATGAGTTGCGGTTTGCTTGCCCTTATCCGCACTCCCACTACCGTCACCCCGTGTTCTACCCATTCTTTTCCTATACCCTAATAGTCCCCATGGCCAATAAATTACGCACATACAACATTGACAGAAACATAAAACTTACTAGCAAGGCCACTTCCGTTCTTCTGAGTGTGTGTACATGGACAGTTTACAGAACTTGTAACCGAAAGCTCTGATACCACCTGTGGCGCCCCTGACTTCTACCGCCCATTCTTATTACTAACTTATGTGACTTCATGTGATATAAATGAAATCTATATATGTAAATGCGTACAAAAGTTTTCCTTTTATATAAAGGAAACTCTTCTGTACAATACAAAATATTCCTAGGACATAAATACAAGGTGAGCGCGCATGCGTGTTCAAAATAATCTATCGGCCCGCCACTCAGGTCGCATTCATGTACACACTCCCACCTCAGAAGTCCTCCGGAAGCTTCAAAAATTAGCCTCGCATTCGTAAAGATCACGTACCGTGATCCCGTGAACCTACAACACATAAATACGTGGAATGAGCTTATAATGCTCAGTAACTGAAAGTCATGCATGCCCTGCACATGTCCTAACTTGCAAAGGCATCCGTGCCAATGCTCCCTACACCTCATATTTTTCCTTGTCCCGTCTTGTTTTATCATGTAGGGCCCTCAGCTATCTTGCCATGCACCATCATGGAGCTCAAATCCACAAGGGATAAATAAATATATAAGTGGCAATACCCACTCGTGGGAGGCTAACCCTAGGGTGCATTTTCTGTCCCAAGGTGGTTTCATACGCCACGCGGACGCTTCACACTGGTAGCCCTTCTGAGGTAGTCAACACCAGAGGTACCCTCAGTGTCTCTTACTCCCTCAGCTCGCATCCTCAAGGTTCCACGTTCCGCCATGAGGGCATTAGCCCTAAAATCATGTCTTGCCTTGAACATGTCATGTCTTGACGGTAACGACATACAACGTCACTATGGTAGCACAGAAGAGCCGTGACTCAACTGTGAGTCGACATCAGACGCCCATATCGGCGAATATTTATCGCTCTCAGGCGAATATTTAAATTACGCATGCTCGGCGAATATTCAACTTCTATAATTCTAATTGATTACCTTAGGATTCAAGTCTCGGATCGTTGAGTTGATAAATCAGGACCTAACAGTTACCGACTGATCAAAAAGTAAATAAATCTCAACACATTGTTCTGATTATGTTTATTATTGTCCGGATAAGGCAAATGAAATTCTTATTATTAACAACCATTAGTAATTAAATTAACTAATTGTCTGTAATAATTCAATGTATAATACCCAAAAGACATATTCAACAAAACATTGGTCCATGGTTGCTAAAGTGAAACAACATTATAGAAGAGGGAAATAAAAACCCCAACCGTCTCCATTAAACTATAATACATAATATAGACACCCAAAATATATTAATAAATGATATACAACACATACAGACCATAACCAACAAAACACATTTTTTCTAATTGCATTCAGAATCATTAAATATAAACGGACTTGAGTACCCCATATGATTTATCACCGACATTTCGTATCTTTTCACCGTGGATTTGACGTATGCTTTGTTGGGTCATTTTGCGTGGTTCAGTTTTTGACGATTGTAATGACATATTTTTTCTTTTTGGACGACTGTCACTGAATCAGTCGTCTATTTAAAGATACGCTACAATGCAGGAACGTTACTAGAGCAGTCGCTATTACAGAGTATGTCATATTTTATACGACAGGTAATGTATTAGTCCTGTTCATAGTTTTCTCATAAAAGAATTTCCCAAACATTTAATGGGAATTTTCGAACGAAATAAGTTCGCCAATCATATGTAAACATATCAGATTAACATATAAGGTATATAAGACGAAAACAACATAATTTTCAAATAGACAATCGTCACCAATATCAATGGCATATATATTACGTACTGACCAAAAAATAATAAATCTCAACGCACTGTTTTCGTTATGTTATTGATTGTCCGGATAACGCAAACGAAATTCTTATTATTAACAACAACCGTTAGTAATTAAATTAAGTAATTCTCTGCCATAATTAAATTTATAATACCCATTGATTTTGGACGACTATAATAAGATATCATTTCGTTTTGAATTACTTCACTTTGGGTTTACGCTTTGTTTGCACGGCCGTTACTGAATCAGTCATTCATTTGAAGGATATGTACTATTTCCATGAACGTTCTGAAGCAGTCAATAATTAAAGCGTATTGTTAGGTCCTAATTTATCAACACTATGATCCCATGCATGAATTCTAACGCAATCGATAAGAATTGTAGAGATTGAGATTTCGATCGAAAACCTTCTTGAAGAGCGCGATCGAGAATTTCGCTTAGAGTGAGAATATTTTCTTGGGTTTCTCTCTCTAGAAATTGAATTGCAAGCCTTTCGTATCAATTTTCTAAATCTTCTCATTAAGCTCATTGTTTGTACATCTATTTATACCAAAAATACTTGGTATAAATTACAAACTAAGTCCTAAACTAAGGACTACTACTATCAACGCCCCTAATTATAAGGACAACTCATTAAATCAAAGCATAACCAAAAGTTATATCGTCTACAATAACCATCATATATCGCTTGCCACTGATGCTCTGTTCGCATTGGTCCATATAGCTCGATGTATAATAGCTCCAGTGTATGTTGAGTCGATGATGTGTGTTTTGTCGGGTGGGACGCCTTTTTCATTTTTCCTTTCTCACAAGTCGTGCACAGATGTACCTTTTGGTACTTCAGTGGCGGAAGTCCAATAGCTAGTTTGTTGGTTGACAGCTTGTTAAGAGTCTTGAAATTAAGATGAGATAGCCGCTGATGCCATAAGTTATTCTGAACTGTTGTTGCTTTGGAGATCAGGCAGATACTGTTTTTGGTCTGATGGTCCTAATGTCGATGGTGTACAAATTTGTTTTGCGAGTTACAGTGAGAAGTTCTTCACCATTGGCGTTAAGAATTATGCACGTCCTTTTTGAAATACAACTTGGAGGCCGATGTCACTGAACTGTCCAATTGATAAGAGGCTGTGTGTCAGCCCTTCAACATAAGAAACTTCCTTGATTGTGAATCGATTGCATATAAGATCTCCATAACCACGGATTCTGGCTCCATTGCTGTTTCCAAAGCGTACCAGTCCACCCGGCCTATCAACGTAGTTGTTCAACAGTCCCTTCTTCCCGGTCATGTGTGTGGAGCAACCTGAATCTAGATATCACACATGCGGGGCCTGCAGAATAAAACTAGAGGATTTTAGGTACCCATTTAAAAATGCCTCCTCTATCGTACTTGTTAGTCCATATAGACTCTCTATGTAGCCTAGATTTATCGTTGTCAGCGGAAGACTTACTATCATGCACAAAGTCATTAATAGTTTCTAGGGCTTGGATTTGGGTTTCCTCAGTCTAAAGCTTTGGAACCCTTTTTTGTAATAGTGGAGCTCTCTTTGTCTTAGCTTTAGAAACGT
Source organism: Craterostigma plantagineum (assembly GCA_027422505.1). Classification (NCBI taxonomy): domain Eukaryota; kingdom Viridiplantae; phylum Streptophyta; class Magnoliopsida; order Lamiales; family Linderniaceae; genus Craterostigma; species Craterostigma plantagineum. The sequence continues at coordinate 2,907,485 of JAPQWV010000055.1, forward strand.
GTTTTGGAGTCTTTTCTTGTTTTGTGGGTTCCTTAGCAGTTTTTGTTTTTGATCGTTTTTTTCCTTAAAGACGTCTCCTTTGATGTCGTTGTGAGAGCTTGTTTGTAGACTCGATTATATGTGGGAAAATGATTTTTCGAATGAAAGGATGTGTTTTGCGATACATGAGAAAATAAAGATGGTACAAAAATTTTTGAAGGAAAAAAATCTATAACAAGAGGCTCGTTAAAATCGGGGGTCTCTTTCAAAATATCTTCCTTTCTAACCCAGACTTGACCTTTCTATTGCTCTTTTATGGGTCATGAAAATTTCAAAGCATTAGTACACGAAATTTTATATTGCGATCAAGGTATATGAAAGTGAGTGTAGTCTTAATTTTTCTTTAAGTGTGGATATTCCTCGAGAAGTTTCTGCCTTTCATCATCAAAGGACTTTCTCTCTCTTTCGAGAGTGGAGTGTAGATCACCAATTTTCTTTACAGGCATATATCCTGCTGCATATGTAGTCATTAGTGTTTCACTCGACAATTCTTCTGAGGAATCTTCCTCACTACGACTGATTTCAGACTCAAATTCAGTTATTGCTGGGCATTTCTTTCTTTATAACTGTCATTTAATTCTGTATAATCAAATGAAATCTCAGCTTTCTTGTGTCTCTCATCCTTTCCTTGTAAAGTTTTGGATTCACTGACAAAAGGCATGAGTTCTGTCATAAATCTAACTGCATATATTTGACATCATATAGATAGGGTGCATTGGTTATACCTTTCTTTAACAAACATGGGTTTTCAAAACCGATTCCCTTATGGGGATTGTCGACGTTGGCAGGTTTGTTTAAGAAAAATGTTTGTTTTGTATGTTCTCGTCGGGTTAAGAGGCCCTCCAATTTTTTAATCTTGGAGTACAGTCTTTCCCGTTCCTTACAGAGTAAGTGATAATTTGCTTGTCCATTTCTTTATCCTTATGGGACCTCATTTGTATGGCTAACTCCTTAGCTTTAGCCTCGGATTGTAGCACTTGAGCTTCTAGCTTTGTGACTTTCTCACTAGCTACCAGTACACGATTTTTCTCACTTGCATTTTCATACCTAAAATTATCTAGAACTTCTAGATTATTTTGTAGATTCGCTTCTAATTCTCTAATTTCTTTCTACCCTGTTTGTTTGATTTATACAGAGCTAAAAATTCATTTTTCATTTTAAGTAATGAGTCATAATCTGCTTCGCTTACCTCAACCATATCTGAGTTGTTGGTGGTTTCCTTTTCCGAGTCACTTCCTTCAACTTCAGCTTCAACCTCTTCGTCATCCAGTCTGACCATCTGTGCCATGTTTTCTTTCTTGTTGTCTGAGGTGTCCTCAAGCCAATGATCCTGTTCAGCCATCAAGACCATTCCCCTGTCCTTCTGCTCGGCAAATTGAACTTTTTTTCGATAATAGTTGACATATTTTTTCTTTGGCAATCTGCGTTCTCTGGCAAAGTGTCCAGTTTTTCCACAATTGAAGCATTTCCAGCTTGAGAGGCAGTTTCAGGGTTCTGTTCTTCATCATGAGCCTTTCCCTTTGAATTAGAGGAAGTTCTTTGACGGTTGAATGAGGATCCAGGCTTCTTATAGTATTTCTTCTGTACGAAGTTTGAGCCAATGCGAGTTGTTTTGCAAGTTCTTTGAGTGTGATTTCCTTATCCCTATTTTTTGTGAGGTCCTTGAGTTCTCCATCAGAGTCTGAATCTCCTCCCTCCTGAGCTTGAGATGACTGGATGATTCCTTTGTCCTTTGATTGCCTTCTTGATAATCATTCAGACATGAGTGCGCGTGTGTCGCTTCCCACTGGCCTAGCTTCCTCCCTTATTTTCTCTACATAATTGGAGTGTTGATTGAGATGGTCGAATACGGTGTGAATGCTGACCTTGGTCATATCGTTCATTTGTCTCATCATGATTGCTGTTGCTTCCCATTCTGGATGAAGTGATCCAAGGAACTTGATGTTGATCTCCACTACATGTTTTGTAACTCCATTCACTTTTAGTTCATTTAGGAGGACAAGGAATCGATGGAATGTTTCTTGAAGAGTTTCTCCTTTGTTTGCCTAAAATCGATCTTAAGAGATGAGGGTATTAGCCATTCTTGCCATTGTGTTCACCTCTGTTCCCTACATCATAATCCATAGGGCATCCCACATTTCTTTTGCGCTTTCACCGCATGCGAGTTGCATCAGGATGTCATTATGAATGGCTTGCATCATGTATGATTTTGCAACTTTATCAGCCTTAAGTCGTAGTTTTTCTTCATCATTGCATTGGTCGACAGTCTTGAAAATCCTCTGTTCTTCCTTGCATGAGTGGATGTGGTAGTGACTGGGATTACGGTCCAGAACTGCTTAGGTCATTGTAAATAGATTCCAACAAGTTATCTGAAAGATTAGCTCGAATACGAACATAAGGGCCCATTTGATGGATGGAAACCCCCGACGGTGATAAGGTGGTGGAAGTTCGGTGACTTTGAGGCCGTTCGAGTGATGAAGGGCGTTTGATGACTTCAAGACCCGTGCGATGACCCGAGGTGTTTTGAAGACGCATGTAATAGAGATAGACTAGAAATAACCCGCTTCTGTTGCCTTGTAGTTTATTTTCCTAGGGTTAATTTACTACCTTCGTGCGTGTTGGTTTTTGAAATGATATGCATGTTCAATGTGCTCTTATGTGAGATGGTTTATTCTCCGGTTTGATAAATAATAAGTGGGTAAATGAGTTGGATTCCTATCTTTCGTGCTCGAGATGTCTAGCGTTGGGGAGTTTTGCGATTTATTCCGAGTAAGTTAGCGTCGTATATCCTACCCCAGTGTTAGCGTCTCGGGTGCGTCTTGGATGCCGCTCGTGATACCAGTTCGCCCCCACGAAGCATGTGGCAGCAAGGGGCGGTACATTCTGTGCTTTTTGAGCATAAGTTGATAGGTCACACTTAGGTTATACCCAATAAACAGGGTCAGCCGTGAGGGTCAATGACCGAGACAAAGATAGTTTAAACTCTTATTGGGTAAGTTCACGTTTGACGTGACTTCGATAAGATTAGATGAGCCAAATATTGCATTAAAGGCTGAGGCAAGTCTAGTAACTGGGGACATCGACGCCACTATGAAACTTTCAACGAGGTTTCCGAAACTCTTCTCGGGAGGATAGATTTTGGAGAAAAATAGTGGGAGTCAAGCGAAACGAAAAGTCCTCGTTTGCGCTTTATGAATGATAAGATAAACATAATTAGATCTTTATTCTGCAGCTTTACGTTTCTTTCTATTTACTGCGATGATGAAAATTATTACTATGCTTCTTAAGAGAAACTGTTTGGTGGGACCAAACTACGTGGATTGGCTCCGTAACCTGAGGATAGTCCTAGATATGGAGTCGTTAACTCATGTCCTCGATTCCCCTGTACCGCAAGTCCCATGGGCTAATGCGAGTGACGAAGACTGGGCTGCGTATGCCAAGAGGCAAATAGACGAGCCAAAGGTCAAGGGCTATATACTTATTTCCATGAGCAATGAGTTGCAGCGCACTCACTCGGAAATAGACAAAGGTCAAGGGCTATATGTACATTATATGCGAAAGTGAATAGACAGACGTATGCCCCCGTTTATGTTTAAAAGGAATGGTTATGAAAGAAAAAGATAAGAGAAAAAATTTATGGGAAATATCTAATAGCTGCACAAATACAGGAAAGGAAACGGGGCGCTACAGTATCGGCCCGAGAACCAACAAGAAGAACTTCACCTTAGATAATCTCTCAGCGCGTAGAGAATCGGAGCTTCAGCTATAGAAAGTGTAGCAAAATACGAGAAAAAATGGGGATGAAAAAACCAAAGGAGAAAAGAAAAGGAAAATGCCGATGGAGAAGAGTGACTAAGAAAAAGAAGATGATGTCCATAATTCCGAAATTTTCATTTCCTTCAAAGTCAGAGCTCAAACTAAAATCCTTCAAAGTCCCTTTAATTCCAAAACAACGGTCTTTCGCTTAGGTGAAATGATTAAAAGCGCCTCGATCAGAGGTAAAGTGACACAATATTGCTTGTGGTGACTTGAATGATAAATATAAAATCCCAAGTGAAAAATAATTGAGTGCTAGAGCGAACCTGGTGAGAGTTGTCAAAATGGACCATTCTATGAACTTAAGACTTTTTGACGACATGACTTGACGGCATAAGATCTTTCCAAGTGTCTTGTGAAATTTTATGCGTGGCGCTGATCGAAGCAAAGTAATCTGACCTCATACTTTTAATAATAGTAGTATATACGTATATATATAAGGAAATAAAGAAAATAAAAATATTTAAAAATATATAGATACAATTTTTTGTCTTTTTCTTATACATTTCTTATTAGATAATAAGAATTCGCACATTTTGACATACAATTTTATTTTTGCATATGCGCTGAATTGCGCTCAGTTGAATAAATGCGAATTTTTTTTGTAATCGCACATTCTGAACGCATGTTTAGCTTGCATTGGTACTGAATAGATTAAATGCGAACATTTTTTTATGCTCATACCCTCACGCAATATTTTGAATAACATGTTTAGGTGACCATGTGTTAGGAATTTATTGTAGTGTCCTCAATGTAATCAAGTCTTAGGTTTATTTTGTTGTTGTAGTAATTCAGGGAGACTTATGCAATTATGTATAAGTTAGGTGACTGGGCTATAATATGCCAACTATCTTGTGGTATATAAAATCCAAACTTACCCTAATTAGTGTTTTAATTAAAGAATTTCTAAAGTAAGCCACATTGTACTTTTCCTTAGAAAAACACACACTAACACACACTCAAGGTGTTCTACACGTTTTATGCATACAAGCATTTCTTTTCATCCTTATTTGGTAATATAAGGACTAATAAGTTTTCTTAGAGCCTAACGTGGATCAATATCTTCGATTTGAATCCAGTTTCGCTCGATTCCGACGTGATTTGAGGAAGATTTTGATTGAATACTCATTTTCGATTTTTTCTCTGTTTTTGCGCGTTCTCAAGTCGCTTTCACTGGTTTCTTTCCCCGAAGACATTAGAAAACCAATTATGAGTATTTTCTGGTCTTTCACATTGATTTCCGTCAACTTTGAGTAGGATTTCACAAAAGACGAGTCTGAAAATCTGTTTTCTGGGTCTGTTCATCACTTTCGTGTAGACCTATAGAACACTCAGAAATTTGAAGGCCGAAACGTATTTACTGTCCAGAGCCTTGCCCGATCCATTTCTCGACAATTTTCAGTCTATTTACCCTATCGCCCGACGCTCAAATCGCCCAATAGGCTACAATACCCAATTTTAGTCAATCAAAATGCTTCCAATTTGGACCAAAATCGCCCGCAACAAATGTAGCAACCGAGTCCTCGTAAGCTAGTTTGGCCAATAAATCTGCATTCATGACCCATGTGACTATGTATAAATTGGCATGCACGTTTTATGCTTACGTGATTTTACGAATTTCGCGACTGTGATTATATGAATTACGTGCAATTATGTGCAACTGATTTTGTGCTTGTGACACCGAAACTTATTAGGGATCTTCGAAAATATAGGAACAAGGGAAATTGAATTAGATGATACTAGCAGTGGCCTTAGATGGGCCATATATTATTAATGATCTAGGTTTAAATAATTGGCCCAAATTAAAAGGCCAACTTGGAGGGGACAAAGCTTCCTTAAAATGAGGAGACCTCACGCCACCTAAGTCCCATCACCATGCCCCTTGTTAAATATCTAATCTAACCATCTAAACTCCATAACTCCACTTAGAAGAACCATCGAAAATTGAAGTAAAAGAAAAAGGAGAAGGAGCCGAGAGGATTTAACTCAAAGAACACCCCAAGTAGCTTGGGATTCGAAATTGGTAAGTAAAGATTAATTCTTCAAGCGGTCATGATTTTTATTTCTAGGGTTATTTAGTTAACGTGTAATTAGGATGGGGAAAACTTAAGGAATTTACATGTATCTTATACGGCAAAAACCCTAATTTAGGGTATAAGTTAATTATGTGATGGTTTCCTTGAGAATTAGCTAAGTATTAGGTAGTCTAACGTGGTTTTAAGACTTATAACTATAGTATAAGATGATCTTGGGATAGTGCTGGACGTTTTGGAGTGGGATGGAATTTTAGAACTTAGGAATTCTGGGAAGAATGAGCTATGAACTTAGTTTCGAGTAGATGAAGCAAGGTTCCGATCGAATGGAGAAGTTTGCATGAGATTCGGGCGATTGGCTTTGAGTGGTATTAGGTTCGGCCGGAACTAAGTATTTAACCCCAAAATCGGACGAAACTAGCCACCATGCAATTTCAATTTCGTTTGAATTGATGCTATGATTAACGTTCGGCCATTGTGAATGTCCAAAGCAACAAATCGGGCGATTCAAGGATCTCACGAAATCGGGCGAATGAAAACCCTAACCAATCGGGCAATTCATGTTGAATCTGAAATGCAGCGAGACCATGCCATGAAGAATCGGGCGATTCCCATGCATGCACCAAGCGGGCGAAAGTGAACGATGAAGGCATTGAATCGGGTGATTTGCAAGCCACATGAATGATGAATTGGGCGATTTGAAAGTGACGTAAGCACGCGGTGATTTGCATGTGATTTTGGGCATGGCCAATCTGGCGAACTAGTTGCATGCAAGCTCCATGAACCGGGAGAATTGCAAGCTCCCACGAATAATAAATCGGACGATTTGAAAATCATACAATCGGGCGAATCTAACTTTAAGATAATTAACCTTCGCCGAGATGTATACATATATATACACTTAGGTTATAACTAAAATTATAACTTAGAATATAAAACAAATGACTTAGAAACTTAGCCAATGAGTATGACGAAAGCTAATTATTTCGAACTCGTTAGCCAAGGTAGATAATGTACTAATGATCCAACCTTTTTATTTAAGGGTCGAATGTTAGGGACTTCACGAGGAAGTAAGCTAGTTTAGCTTGGACGACAGGTAAGTGGAAATTCAACTACAACACATAACTTATATATGCATGACTTACGTGATTTTGTGTTTACGTGACATTATGTGAATCTTGTATGATATGATTTACCTATTATGCATACGACTATGATATGCATATGCACATGAATCATGACATGAGGATATGCATGCATAAATAGGATGAAAAGCAGGTATGCGAGTGTTCATATTATAAGATCGCCTGAGAGCGATGGATATTTGCCGATATAGGCGTCTGTTGTGGACTCAATGTCGAGTCACGGCTCTTCTACGCTGCCATGGCAATTCACGATGCCGAATTTACCTAGCATGAAAGGTAGGGGGAATACCCCGTAGCGGAAGATGCAACCTGGAGGATGCGACACGAGGGAAATGCGACACAGAGGGAACTTCTGGTGTCGGCGACCTCGCAGTTGGCTACCAGCGAGAAGCGTCCGCGTGATAGGCCACACTGGGACAGGAAAGGTGCCTACGGGTAACCTCTCAGTGTGTGAGCCTTCACATATGTATGTATCCCTTGAGGATTAGAGCTCTATGAAATGGCACATAGTAAGATGGAAAACCGAGGGCCCATATTAAATTGAGAGAACAAAACCAAAAGTGTATGAATGCTAGAAAGCATCGGCGTGGATTGTCGTTGCGAGTTAGGACACGTGCATTCATGAATAATTTCTTCTTACTGAGCCTGGCGGCTCACCCCTTACGTTATGTGTTGTAGGTACACACGACCACAGCTAGTGATCGTTCTGAATGCAAGGCCTATCTTTCGAGGCTTCCAACAACTTTTGAGGTGGGAGTGTGTGCATGGATAACGACCTGTAATGCCGGGCGCATAGGAGTTCTTTTGTTGTGCGTGTACACACATCTCGTGTGATTAGGACTTGTATGAACGTAGGAATGTATGTAAATCTTTTGTCGTGTAAAGTGACGAACTCCATTATGAAAACGGAAAATTTCATACGCATTTCGCTTCTCTTACAGAGGATAATAATAGATTAGGTAGCAAAGGTTAGGGTCCTGACAACCAAGCATCGATCTCTATCGCCCGATTCACGACTCCTTGAATTATAATCGCTCGAAACCAAATATCTTGAACGCTGCCGCCCGATTAAAGTCTTTAGGATCTCCGTCGCCCGATTTAATTCGTCGCCCGATTTTAGCACTTTGAAGTTGAATCTTTATCGCCCGATTTTGACATCCTAGTACCTGAATCGCCTGATTCTAAGCACTTAGGACTAAATCGCCCGAACTTGCATCTATAGGATTAGAATCGATCGATTGTCAACACAGATAAATTAAATCGACCGAATTTGATTCCTTGGAACTCAAATTGCCCGATCCTCATGCCTTAGGTAAAAATCATCCGATTTTAACATATGACAGAAGTGAACTTGCGTATTTTGACTCGAAACTCAAAATTCTTCAAACTTGACTATTATTATTCGAAACTAAAACATTTCATTTCGCAGATCTATTTTGCATTAACGATCATTACCAAACAAAACACGATCTTGCTATAGGATCTGACAGCCGTGCACCACTGCTAAGATGGGGAGATTACGGCATTTGGAAGCAACGGTTCATCAAATTCATAGAAATCAAGGATGTAGACCTCGCCAACGTCTTGCTTTCCTCCATTTTTGAGAGCCCTGCTCAATTTTGGACCATCATTCCTGCTCAACCCGATACAGCTCCTCCGATTCCAGAGGGATGAAATCCTAAGGATCCTAGTCGATACAATGATGCCAAGAGACCACGAGCAAGAGCGGACAAGCTTTCTCGACACTACGTACTTCAGGCTCTACTGAATGATGTCTACAAGCAAGTAGAAGCAATAGTCACTGCAAACGTAATCTGGGACGAAGTAAGCAAAATGATGGTTGGGACAGAAGTTATCAACCTATCTAAGAAATCAAGCATCCTTACTGCCTATGACTCCTTCAAAAAGCTAAGGAGGGGGAAGAACTTCGAGACAGTTATCTTCATTTCCTGACCAAGATCAACATCCAACATTCCAACCCTGAGCACAACATCAAATTCTTCTCCACACTTCAACCTGAGTGGGGACGGATGCAGTTCTGGTTAAGCAACAGAACAAAGATCTAGATGCTATGGATATTCATTCCTACATGATAACCTCTCTCAATACTCCCAGTATGCCAAATCAATAACGAAGGAAAAATAAATGTCGACATGGAACCCATTGCACTCATTAACCTCTAAATCAAGCCACAGAAGCGCGAAAACTTCTAAAGAAAAATAGGTCATACAATCTGACACATCAGACAACGCTGAATTAGACCAAAAATCTGAGGACGGACTAGAATCAATCAGAAAGAAACTAGCCATGATCTCAGAGATAGTCAATAAGATAAGCGCCAAGAAATCATCATCTTTCTTCAACAAACAACAGACCTCTGGCGGGAAACAAACGTTCGTTGCTTCCGAAGAACCCGAAACAAAGAAAGCTAAAGTTTCAAAGAAGTGCTTCATCTATGGTAAATCGGGTTACTTTGCTTCAGATGCTTCCGACAAAAGAAGAAAAATCTGAATTCTACAAGAAGAAGTTTCAGCTTTCCCAACGCAAGGAGGCAGGAATTGTCCTTGTTACTAAGGAAGAGGAATGGCTAGAGGTCACGTCTGATGAGGAGGAGCATGAAGTGGCCTTCATGGTAAAAGGCAATGACTATGATTCTGATGAGGAAGAACCAGGCATTGGCTCCGACAGGACGGTTGTCTCTTCATCCGACCTGGAGGTATGCTCCCCATCCATAAATGACATCATTAAACTAGAACATAGGATTAACGAACTCTCCATGCATCATAGGGATCCAGAACTCCATAGAAACTTTGACAAAAAATACGCTTTACTAAGTAAACATCAGGAAGAGATAGTTATTCTTCAAGAAATTTCAACCTTATCTGAATCTACAGTAAGGACTTTAATACAAAAGGTAGAGAATAAAGAAAAAGAAATCAATGATGCATGTAAGAACTAACAAGACAGCGAAGACGAATGAATTAACGTGTTTTCTCAATGCGAACTAATCACTTAAGACGTGTGCAACCATATAAGAAAGTCAAAGAATTAGAGGATCTTCTCACCAAAAGAAGTCAAACCGATCAAATCATATTTCTTAATCAACCTTGAGATATAGACTTCTATAATCCTCGCAAACCTTTCACCTCACGTCCTGTTCTCGAACACACTACATGTAAATGCAAGCAAACTACAAGGAAAACTATTAGAAGTAGATAAATATACAGATTCGGATTTCAAATCGGATGTGGATGACCGAACGTCTACTTCGGGTTTTGTCTTTACGCTCATGTAGGGCAATGTCTTGGAAACGTTCCAAGCAAAGCACGACTACAGATTCCACCACTGAGGCGGAGTACATCGCAGCTTCAGAAGCTAGCAAGGAGGGTGTTTGGATACGCATGTTTCTGGAGGAACTACAGGTGGTACCCAGCATCGTGGATCGCCCGCTGCCATTGTGGCGCGACAACAACGGGGCTATTGCACAAGCTAAACAACCACCTGCTCACAGTAAATCCAAACACATAGAGAGAAAATACCACGTGCTACGTGGGTTTGTTGAAAATGGCTCGATAGCCATGCAGAAAATCGCCTCTGTAGAGAATGCAGTGGACCCGTTTACGAAGCCACTACCACCGGCAGTGCTCGATCGACACCTCAGAATGTGGTTAAGATATGATAGTGCGTGGCATTAGTGCAAGTGGGAGATTGTTGATGTATATGCCCTAGATGCCGTACGAGGGAATGATATTATTGATGTAGTGTTTAGTAATGTAATTTGATTACTTCTATTGATGGAATGATATTATTCAAAATTAATTTATTATTCGATAAATAAATTAAAAGGAAAATTATTAATTAGTCTAAAGATTTCACCTTGCAGTACGACTTGTTTGTCGATGGGTCCAATACGGTTGTGCCCAACGTTCACTTGGGAAGTGGAAGTCCATGTCAATGATAATGATGAATCAGGGGATTATCTGTATTTGGACAATGACTCGTAGTCGAACGATCACACGCTTGGATTGTCCTTGATCAATCGATTGACTGTAGTAGTATGCGTGAACCTTAGACCGATAGGGTTAACTTTGGGTTGGTCTTGAGGTCTTGACTTGTCAGTAGTTTGCTAGGCCCATCTTGCCGATGGCATGGGTCAGCGGCGAAATGCGATCTTGACTTTTAGATGCAATTGCCGATTGAACTGCGGAGCGGAATTTACGGTCTCAATTAATTCGAGGTTAACGTCCTATGGCAAGTTTAATGTGCGGGAATTTGTCCAAGTCTCTGGCCAGAGCATACAACTGACTCGCGATAGTCGTGGAGGGCAGTTTAGGTATTGTCACCGACATAAACGACATAGAGTCGAGTTCTGTAAGTTTGACTATGCGTGACTTTCACTCGATCGGGACAAACGTAAAAGGTTTATACGTATGACAAAAGTCTACAGTCGGTTCATGGATTATGATTAGATCAAATTCGTACTCAACTTGGGATCTGTACGGTACCACATGGCTGGCTATGTGAATACCGAACTCCTAGATACCTTTTAGGCCGGTTGAGACAAACCAAGAGAGTCGGGATTAAAAAGGGCAACCAACACAATTTCATCATCAGAGAGAGAGACAAGGCTAGGTCCTAGATTGAGACATTAGGGTTTGGGGCTTGGCCAAAACCCTGATCGGCCGAAAATACTAAGTTTGACTAGTGCGGGGTAAAATGGTCTTTCACCTCATCATATATTTTTGAAATAAAATATTGGATATTGAATATTTAGTATATGATTTAAATTAGATTTAGATCTTTATTATTGTCTTAGAGAAATAATATTATTTAATTTAGAATTAAATAATATATATCGGATATGTATAAGTTTCGAATTTTATTAGATTAAATTTCGAAAATTATTGAATTTATTTATATTGGATATTACATATTTAAAATATACTAAATATGGTATTATAATTAATTAAGATATTGGATATTTAATTAACTAAATTTAAAGTTTGAATTTTGAATTCGTTACTTGGTAAAACGAAGACTTGGTAACAGGGGAGGTTTGAGGAATTTTCTCCCACCACCTCAACCTATTTTTGGCCAACCTTAAGTGGTATAAATAAGGATTTTCGAGATCCTAAAGCAATAAGAAACTAAATTTCGAAATTTGAGTTCAATAGAGGAAAAACTAAGAGTTTTCTCCGCTAACCACTTTCTCTTCGCACTCTCTCTCTCGGGGGCAGCAAGCAGCTCGTTCTTCACCTAGCCGCACTTGCAAGAACAACTGTGACATTAGTGAGGTGCCAGCGTGACGATCTTGTGCAAAGAAGGCATCCCGTTCGTGTGCTTTTGGCGTAGGAGAGGGGCACTACGCCTCGGGGATTAGAAAGATTCGAAGCTAGCCATCGTCGAGAGATTTCAACAAGGTATCATGGCTGATCTCTTATCTCTTTATGTCACTAGGTTCTCGTGTTTGAAGCCGAGCGATCTTGGATAGGCGGAAACTCCGTAAAATTTTAAAATTCCGCCGTTCTAGGAACGTGGGTCTGGAGACCCTCGGGGATTCCCAAAAGAATTTGATCTAATCATAATCCACGAACCGACTGCAGAATTTCGTCATACGTATAAATCCTTTACGTTTGTCCCGGTCGAGTGAAAGTCACGCATTGTCAAACTTACAGAACTTGACTCTATGTTGTTTATGTCGGTGAAAATACCTAAACTGTCCTCCACGACTATCGTGACTTAGTTATATGCTCTGGCCAGAGACTTGGATAAATTCCAACACATTAAACTTGCCATAGGACGTTAAACTCTAATTTAATCGACACCGTAAATCCCGCTCCGCGCAACCGCATCGAAAAGTCAGGACCGCATTTTTCCACCGGCAAGACGGGCGTAGCAAACTAGTGACAAGTCAAGACCTCAAGACCAACCCCAAATTAACCCTTTCGGTCTAAGGTTCACGCATACTACTGCAGTCAATCGATCGATCAAGGACAATCCAAGCGTGTGATCGTTCCATTACGAGCCAGTGTCCAAATACAGATAATCCCCTAATTCATCTTGTATCATTGTCACGGGCTCCCACTTCCCAAGTGAACAGTTAGTTGGCACAACCGTATGGGACCCATCGACAAACAAGTCATACTTGTCGATCCATTCACCCTATTGGAGTCTTAGACTTGTGGACTAATTTTAATATTGCATTATCTCAGCTTACTGGTGCCCCTCTCTGTCGCCACAGACTCAGTAACTGGACTGCCATTATTAAGTAGTCGTATTCACCTAGACTGCGAGGTGAAATCTTTAGACTAATTAATAATATGCCTTTTAATTTATTTATTGAATAATAAATTAGTTTTGAATAAAATCATTCCTTAATAGAAGTAATCAAATTACATTACTAAACACTACACAATTAACAAATTGCCCTAATACTCTTAGTCCTCGTACGACATCTAGCGCATATACCTATAAAGTCGTAAGTTGTTCCTCTGAAATTGTAGTCTGAGAGATGAGGCAAACAGCTGCCGAAGGCCGCACGGACGTCAGTGTGATCATGTATAGATTAGATTTCTGAATTCCTTGAAGGAGTCCTTTGTCCTGACTGTCCAAACTTCTGCACCGGTCAGCATGGAAGACCACTTGGAATCCTTTATCGCATAACTGACCTATGCTGAACAACTTATGGCGGAGGCCTTCGACATATGAGACATCCTTGATGGTCAGATTCTCTAAAATAATGTCTCCAAGTCCTAGGATTGGAGCTGAATCGTTGTTTCCGAATCGGACTTTTCCATTTGGTCGGTCTTGGTAGTTCCTCAGCACCTCTTGGTTTCCATCATGTGTATGGTGCAACCTGAGTCAAGATACCACACATGACGGATCTGCAAAATGGGCCCTCTTTGATTAGCAGATTTAGTCTTTGGTTCGAATCTGATTCCTAAATTAATGTTGTTTGGAGCTTTGGTGACCCAAGTTACTTTAGAAGAAGTAGCTTTGGGTTTGGCCTTTGTAGGAGTTGTCCTTTTTGGCTTTTGCCTTCCTAGGTTGAGGTTAGGAACCCATTTAGGTTGAACCTGGCAGGAAAGTTGAATTTCAGCGCGGGCAAATGCTTTGGTAGGCTTGATCAAGGAAAAGATCTTCTCATCTGATAATCTCCTAAGGTGTTTGGGGGATTGGATCTTTACGGGATACCTTAGGAGTACGTGCATGAATAGCACTATAAACATTCTTAACTGCTGGATCTTATTTCCTACTAGTCTTCCTATCGGCATTTGTCTTAGAATGATTCATTGTTATGTTTGAGGAAGAGCCTATGTCATAGTTAGTACTGCTAAAGGTGATGGGCAAAATGTCGAACGTCCTTGAGTCGTTGTCTTTGAACGTCATCGGGCATGGTATGGGTCATTCACTGGCCTTGAAATATGTATCTGCCGACGAACTCGTGTGGGTTGACGCCATGTCCAGATGTTCCCGATTGGTCTGGAGCGGTCGAGCTGGGAGTGGCATGAGTAGCTGCCAAGGCCACGAGCATTGCGGTACTTGCTTCTTCTTCTGGAAGCAAGGGGCTTGTGAGGGTCTGTGGTGGTGCTGTGGACGGAGGCGTCCTTATGTTGAAGGTTGGTGGGTCGATTTAGGTTAGAGTTTGGGTGGTGCGGTGCGTGGTGGTGGTTGTTTGGGTAGTAGGGGGTTGGTAAAATGGGCTTAGAGGTTGGGTGCGGTGCGTGGTGGTGGTGGTTTGTGTGGTGGGTTGTGAGGTTTCAACGGCTACAGTACTTGTCTGCACCGAGCATGATCCTTGACCTTATTCCGTCGTCTGGAGTGGGAGCTTTGGCCTCGGCATATTTGAGTAGGTTGATCAGGATGGTCCACCAGCGCCTATAGAGTGATTCTTCCTGAGGTGACCGGATGGTAAGGCCTATGAGGCTAGCGAGAAGTATGTCATGGAGCTCGGTAATTGGGATTGTGTATGGGTTGATTAGGATGGATGAGTGGATGAGAGGGTCGGTGGGTGTGGGTTGTGAGGGTGTGAAGGTGGCTTGTGACGAAGTAGCCTCAGAGACGGGCGCTTTCCTGGTGTCGCGGCGGGACGTCTCAATGTCGGTGAGTACTCTCTCGATTATCTGCTCTTTGAGGATTAGCTTCGGAGAGAGCGGCTGGGAAACATGCTTCCGTCACAAGGGGTTCTGATGCCTACGTCGTAGATGGACCAGAACGACTGATGTCGCCTGTTGACAACCCTTGACTGAGCACCATCTCATTGGGCTAGCTCGTAACTCACTTGGGTTGTGATTGTCGGAGACTTCCATCCAATCCTTGATTTGAATCTATAAGATTCGCATCTATGAATGTTGTGACAGGCTCAGATTAAACCTATGCATTAGATATTTCAATGTCGAGCCCGGTAGTAGTAGGAGTCTGAATCTCGGCCACGACTGACGCGGTGGGGTTGGGCTGACGCTCAAGATTGAGCAATCATGGATGCTCAGCCCTTGGAGAGGTAATCAGCATCGTGTCTGATGTTTGCCTAACAGCTTCTAAGACGGGCTCGTCTGATACAATTTGACGGGTGGGAGGTCGTCTTATAAGTCGAATCTCCTCATCTGACTCTACGTCTGACGATGTAGCCGAATGAGGGGTAGGGTCACATTCTGCCTCCTCACGGGCTTATGCTGTCGGCTGAGGTGCTTCGGGTATGATCATGGCGATCAGGGCCTTGATTTCTAGCGTGGTCGGCCGTGTCAAGTGGGTTGTGCCCCGTTTCCATTTCGGGTTGCGCTTCTTATTGAAGGATCTCCTCAATGACCCTTGCGACACACCGACATTGCTGGGCAGTTCAGCTCCTAACGCTTGATTTGGAACTTGGAGTTCCAGCTCATATGCCACTTCGTCAATCAACCTGGCATCTGTATCGGGCATTGGATCATCTTGAGTTGGAGGCTCCTGTTCCAGTTCCTGAGCCACTTCATCAATTAGCTCGGCCTCTGAACTATGATGTTGTTGTTGAGGGCTCATTGCAAAGTCTGTCGGGGGCCCTCGAATCATCTGTGCCATGAGATGATGTTCCCGACAGTATCGTTGGTATTCATCTCCCGAGGGGTCGGCAAGACGAAGCAGTGCGAACAGGATCGGCATCGACGGCTGATCAAGATCCATGAGCCTAGGATAGTGAAAGAGCTTGAGTCTCGGGGGTTGGTAGTTCCCTCAGGAGGTAGACGAGGGATGTTCTCATGCATCTCCATGAGTTGCCTGGTGATGACGTTGAACCACCGGGCATACGGGACATTCTTCGATCTCTTGTTCTCTTTCTGTCTGATCTGTTCTGCTAAATCATTCTAGATCAGTTGAGCAAAATCGTAATTCCGCGAGAATGCTATGCCGTGGAAAATGCGGAGAATGTTACAGTGCCTTTGTCAAAATCGGCGTCCTTTGGCGACAGACACTTATTTACAATTCCAAAAAGTGTCTTCCATGGATGCGGGATGCCGTTGCTCTGGACTTGTGCGAGCTTGGTGAGCGGTGGAAGGTATCCCATTTGGAGAAAGTCACGCACCATCTCTGCATACGAAGGAAAGGGGTCATAGTTGTGGCTGAAGGGGAGGTCGAGGACGAGCCCAAAGTTATTCTTGTTCATGCTGATATGCCTCGCCCGATCACCGTAGTGAAACTGTAAGCTACTTCAACTATGACACTCTTAATCATCCCTCAGAACTGTTGGAGGTATACCATTGGCACCGAGGCCGTCACCGTAAATCTGTGCAAAAGGGGATGGCCTTGGAGTATTGAGACTATGATCTCGTCTAGACATTGAAATGTCGTCAGTTCGAGTTGATAGTTTGTGACAGGTACGCTGAGGTACATGTTATGCTCGTAGACGTGATTGTATCGAGGGTAGTGATCCATCTGAAATGATAAGAAGTAAGCAAGCTC
The DNA here is from genome assembly GCA_027422505.1 of Craterostigma plantagineum. Classification (NCBI taxonomy): domain Eukaryota; kingdom Viridiplantae; phylum Streptophyta; class Magnoliopsida; order Lamiales; family Linderniaceae; genus Craterostigma; species Craterostigma plantagineum. The sequence continues at coordinate 2,924,448 of JAPQWV010000055.1, forward strand.
ATTAGTTCAAAAATAATTTAGTCGAAATGAATTATAATATCAAAGTATAATTGTTTATCAATTTGAAATTTTGAAATTGGAGATGTGTATGTTGCACCTAGGTTATACGAAGTGAAGATTAAGGCGATGATGAAATTTTGACATTCATATATAAGGCACATAACATTTCCGTCGAAAATATTATAAGTGTTGAAGTCCACAATTTGCGCTCGAGAATTGAGAAATCAATTTTTAATTTCCTAACTGCAAATTTTGAATTCAAGTCTCCGTTTAATTTTGCGATCGAAAATTTTATTCGCTGAAGTCTGCTACAGTGGAAAAGACTTAGAGAAATTTTTCAAAGTGTTTGAACTTATAACGTGGTACTGTAGCCGAGAAATTTTACGATCGAGAAAAAGTTTTGTGAAAATTTGCGATCGAGAAAATCAATTTCCGCATAAATTTATGATAGAGAGATTTTTCGCGGTAGAATAAAATTTTTCGTCGTGATTTGTCGAGCGTGAAAGTCTTTTGATTTTAAAAATGGTTTTCGCTGTGAAGTTTGTCGATCGAGAAACTAGTCAGCGAGAAACTAAGTTAACCGCCGAGCAAATTTTCGGTGGAACAAAATTATCGCTGCAGTTTTACGATCGAGAAATTTTAGCGTCGAGAAATTAATTTTATCACCGCTAAAATTTGTGACTGAAATTAAAATTGGAATCAGAAGTACTGTTTTCGATAGTAAGTTATTCGCTCGTAAAGACTTGTATCTTTTTTTTATCTTTTTCACTAAATAATTTACGCTCGCGTAAAATAAAAATTAAATTTCTCGATGGTAAGTAATTTTTCTCTACGTCATCTATCTTAACGACTTAAGTCAAAATTTTAGCGATCGAAGATCTTCTACGATGCAAAAAGTATCTCAATCAAATTGAAATTCAATTGAAACTGTTTGCGATTGAGAACGTTCTTCGACTGCTTCAAACATTCAAAAACCCAGTTTTTAGTCGAAACATAAATTTTCGCTCTAAAACGTAGAAAATCGAAAACCTACACCATCAGAGTGACCGTAAACATCTAAGGATGTCGAATATACCTTTGAAAGAGGAAAATTGTTTGAAATTTAAATATTTTGAGAGAAATTTTAATTCGTCTTTCGTTTTTGAGTTTTCGCTCGCGAAATTTTAATCGACACTGTTATAAGGGTTTTGCGTGAGATAAAGTTTTTCGACTGCAAGCATTAACTTTGTTTAAGTGGGCTGTTTAGACGTTATCGATACTTAGAAATTTCGGACCGATTACTGTTTACGATCGAGAAACTTATGATCGAAAATTACCTTATCTAATTTCTCGATGGTAAGTACTCTCTTGTATTTTCTGATTGACCCATATTTGGTTAAAATCACACATTGACTCCCCATGCAGTAAAATTAGAATGCAATTAACTGCCTGAAATTCCGAGTAGTGACATTTTGCTCCATCCGATTTTCGAAAAATCTGCATTACTTAGAACAAAATGTCCAGAACGTTAGAGTTAATCAACAAGTAATTTTAATAAAGGCTCCCCCTGAATTTTTATATCAATGCCGTAAGCTCCAAAACGAAAGAAAGGCGTGAAGTCCTCTTCGTTGAATTGTGCTGTAGCAGAGAGTCCGAATCGAAAATATCTACAATACTTAGAGGAAAACATACAAAATTCTTGGATCTCAAGGCATAATATTTTGTTAATGCTCCCCCTCAAATAATGCATCTTAATTGATTTAATCACATAAAAAGTGTAAATCAATCTAAGTAGCAAACATTCAAAACCCGCAATTTGATCAATGTAGCTTAGATACATGGTCCCCTAATCATATAATCAAACTTATGTACGAGGGTATGAGCAAGAACAATAAATCGCATTTAATCAATTCAGTGTAAATGCACATAAAATTGCATATCATAATGTGCGAGTAGAAAAAATACTAAAAATATAGAAAACATATATTTTTATTTATTATATTATTTTTCATTAAATGTTTTTTATTTTTAAAGTTTCTTATGTATACTAATATTATTTATAGTATGGGGTCAGATTATTTTGCTTCGATCATTGTCACGTCTAAAATTTGACAAGACACTTGCCATGATCATATGTCGTCAAGTCACTTCAGCAACCTATAGTCCTACCTAAGTTCAAAGTATGATCCATTTCGACAACTCTCACTGGGTTCAATCTAGCGGTCATTTATTTTTACCTTGAGATTATTATATTTATACCACCCAAGTCAACATAAGCAATATTAAAGCAATTTACCTGTGATCGGGGTGCTTTTAATCATTTCACCCATGCGAAAGACCGTCGATAGGAATCAAATGGACTTTGAAGGATTTTAATTTGATTTTGGCTTAGAATGCAAGGAAAATTTTGGGAGAGGTGATCTTTCTTGTCGTTTTCAATAACTTCGTTGTTCTCCTTCTTTCGGCATTTTTCGTATCTTTTGTCATTCTCATCCTTTAATTTTTTTCGTATCAGTCTACACTTTACTCGAGATGAAGCTCCACTTCTCTAGGAGGCTGAGAGATTATCAACTACATGATCCTAGGCAGCAATTCTAAGGTAATCGACTAGAATTGATAAATTGAGTTTCGATCAAAAACCTTCCGATGATGAACTTGAGAGAGAACATTGTAGTGTGAGAAAGTATTTTATGTTTCTCTCTCTAGAATTTAATTTTCAAGTCTTTCGGACAAAATTATAAAACTTTCCCTATTAAGCACAATGTGTGTACAAGTATTTATACCAAACAAAGTTGGTATAAATACAATTTAAGTCATAATCTAAGGACAACTACAAATGAAGCCCCTAATTACAAGGAAAGCTAATAAAAGCAAAGCACAACTAAAACAGATATTCTACACATAGCATGTTTGAAGAATATGTAATTCGGCACATAGGTATATGGAAGTGAACTAATTAATTGGTATTTAGTAATGGAATTTTCGAAAGTTGAAGATAAAGTCTATAAGGTTCCGTTCGAAAATTATTCTAAGTGTTGAATTGTAAAATCAAGCACTGTTCACTCCGTTCTTTTTATCGCTAGGGAATTGAAATCCTCAATTTAATTGCCTAAGTGTGAATTTTGAATTCAAGCCGTTCGAATTTGCGATCGAAAAAATTTTATTCGCCAGGACTACTACAATGGAAAAGACTTATAGAAAATTTTCTAAGTGGTTGAACTTAAGGCGTGATACTGTAGCCCGAAAATTTAACGATCGAGAAAAATAGATTTCTTTATACATTTACGATCTAGAAAATTGGTTTCTGTGTAAATTTACGAACGAGAAATTTTCGTGCGTGAATAAAATTTTTCGTCGTGAAAGTTATCGAGCGAGAAAGTATTTCGATGTGAAAGTCAATTTTCGCTGCGAAGTTTGTCGATCGAGAAAGATGTCAACGAGAACCTAAGTCAACTGTGGAGAAATTTTCGATCGAACAAAAGTAACGCTGCATTTTATACGATCGAGAAATTTTAAGTTGAAAAATTAATTTTATCGCCGCTAAAAATTTTACGACCGAGAACATAACTGAATCGGAATTACTGTTTTCGACGGTAAGTTTTGCGCTCGAAACTTAACTACAACTATTTGACCTATTCCACTCAGTAACCTTTCGCTCGCATAACATCAAAATTAGATTTCTCGATTGTAAGTGCGATCTACGTTATTTATCTTATTGGCTAAGTCAAAATTTTAGCGATCGGATATCTTTTACGATGCAAACAGTAACTCAGTCAAATTAAAATTCAATTGAAACTATTTGCGATCGAGAAATTTCTTCGACGCCTTTAAACGTTTAAAACCCAGTTGTAGTCGAACTTTCAATCGAGCACTAAAAATGCATATAATCGAAACAATATACTCCTCGAACGATCGAAAACCCTTAAACTATCCCAGGACACAGATTTTAATCCATATAAACACAGAAACTTGTCTAATCTCATCTAACTAGCATGTGGATTTTTCACAATTCAAACAATCGAAAATCTACTCACAGAATCAAGCAAAAGACCATACAACGTAGATGAGAACGAGGTTTAATCACACACAAATACCTAATAAGAGTCGATTCTACCATAGAAAGACGAAAAAAGTTGAGAATTAAAAGATTTGGTGGATTTTGAAATTCGTCTTTACTATTGAGTTTTTCGCGAGAGAAACTTTATCGACGAAGTGATTTTGCGATTGGGGTTTTATGCGTGTAATTAGGGATTTCGACTGCAGTTACTTTTTCTATTGGGCCGATTAGACGTTTTCGACACTAAGATGAATCAGGCCCAAAACTATTTGCGCTCGAGAAATTTAAGATCGAAAATTGCATTTCCAATCCAGTTTTCAATGTAATTTTTCCTAAGTTTTCATATTGACCCCTAGTTCAACTAAAAACCACATAGTTGCTCCCCCTAAGTATGAAAATAAATGCAATTAACTCCCTGTAATTTGGAATGGTGGCATCTGGTGTTAGGTCCTCGATTATCAACTCAAACAATCCTAGGCATGAATTCTAAGGTAATCGACTATAATGATAGAAATTGAATCTCGATTGAAAACCTTTCTTCGAAGAACACGAGAGAGAAACTATTAGTGTGAGAAAGGTTTCTGATGTTTCTCTCTCTATAATTTAATTCAAAAGCCTTTCGGATTGATTCTCTAATTTTCTGTATTCAGCTCAAATGCTTGTACAAGTATTTATACCAAACAAGCTAGGTATAAATACCAAACTAGTCCTAATCTATGGACTAATACACATAAAGCCCCTAATTACAAGGACAACTAATGAAATCAAGCACAATAAAATATAGTCTCTACAATCTCCCCATTTGTGCTTGATTGCTCTTCAGTTCCATTTGTCCTCGTCGGGCAAAGTACGATCTTCTCAAGCCTAACGCATGCTCAAAGTTCCTTAGACTGTTTCGCAGCTCCAGGCGCTCCTCGATGTCATCAAGGAGTTCCAGCATCAAAGGTTGTTCTCTTACGAACCGATGGATCCTCAGCATCGTGTCTCTGTTGATTTCTTCCAGCCTCTGCTCTCTATTCCTCCTGATGACCTTGAGCTGAGCATCCCATCACAGAATTTGTGGATCTCAGTCTTCAGCATCATCCTATTCTTCTTTGCCATTGGATTGTGGTAGGTGATGCCTAGGACTGAGCTGATGTGCACGTGATTGTTGGGAAGCCTTTCGATCTCAGGTCCTTTGTTGAGTGTAGCGATCATGTTGACCTTCTTCATGTTGCTCTCCAGAGCCATCTGAAGGTCGTACAATGCGAAGTACTTGACGTGGCACATCATGAACCGGTAGAGTCCCTCGAGTCCTTCTTTCTTGATGAAGCCTTGAGGACCCTTGTACTTCTCTATGTAGAGCTGGTAGAGACGGTACACCTCTTCGTAAGGAAGGTAGGGTAGGTCGCTCTCTCTGAGTTCTTCTCGAGTTCTGTCTACGCGCTCAATTACATAGAATGGTGTTGGAAGTTCTCCTTTGGCGCAGTGGACACTTAGTAGCTGGCAGATCGAAGATAGACTCTTATAATGATTCCTTGCTTGCGCTTTAGTCATCTTCATCCTCATATCTAGTCTGAGATGGGTCAGCATCCAAAGATATGTCATTCTCTTTTGCTGATCCCAGTGACAAATCCCTCTGAGCTCGAATTCGTCAACTTCTTTACTCTATTTGGTGACCTCCATATGTTTTCCCGAACTTCTTCAAGAAAGGGAATTTCTATTCTGATGTTCTCCCATGGCGTGTCTATTTGAACGGTTCCCGGCATCACTCTTGGTAAATGAGAGCTACTTGCTTTAGTAAATGAGTACCGTGGCTTTTTTTGGTGTAGGGTGAGTAGCGCGTGTGAGGTAGAGGTGTGAGCTTTGGGTTGAAGGGAGCTAAGGTTACGTGGTTGACGAAGGTTCAATGAAGATTTTCAAGCTCTCTCACGTCCATCGCCCCCTCTCTATTTATAGATGATGTAAAGACATCAAAATCTCTCATGGCTGCTTCAAGCATGCGTAAGATTTTGTTGTGATTTCTTCCTTGAGCCGTGTGAGGCGATTTCTGGTATTCGCAAGTCTCCCTCGTTGATCTCCTTTGTCTCTTACCTTTATTTTCTTCTTCCGTGTGCTATCTATCAATGTGTAGTATTTATCTTATTATTATTATTATTTTAAAAATCATCATTTGGGCTTGGGCCTTTCTTGGGCTGAATTTTACTCTTCGGCCCAATTATTTTTGGGTCGATATCTGATTCGACGGTTCCTCAAATTCAAGCCCGAATATTCCCGATAGTTCTTTTTCCCAATATCTATTGAAAATGAAATATTAACGTAATTTTATGATATTCAGGGAAATATAGATAAATACCAACCGTTAATACGCTTTTGCGGGGTATAAAATACGATATAAATTTGTTTTATCAAATCTCCCCACACTTAAGCGTTTGCTTGCCCTCAAGCAAATAAAAATAAAAAGGCATAGAAAAGGATAAAATCATGCAAGGTACCAATCAAGAATTAAATCACTTAGGTGATAATGCAAGTAAAGTCGGAAAACATATTTGAAATCAACGACTAACTTCACTATTTTCTTTAGCAACACTTATCAAAATCCGTACCTCACAATGATTCACTCAAATCACTAAGTGTTTTGGGTAAATTATCGGTGAAGTCTCTCAGGTCATGCATTAATCTAGTCTCTACCATAAGCTTGCAATTAATTCGTAAATCTACCACTTTCAATGATCAAGTGTGAACGCAAGGTCTTTAACGGGTTATAAAATGGCTGAGATATGTAAGATATGCAAAAAGGTAAAAAAGATTTGAGCTGTAGTCGTGTCGGAATCATGCCATCATCTCAAATGCGCCCATGATTCGCCCATTTTTCAACTCTTTTCATTATTTCGTCTTTTTTTCTTTTTTCTTTTTTTTTTTTTTAACTAAGCCCTTCTTCTTTCAACCTCTCGATCAAGAAAATAGGTAACATGCCTTTGAGAGTGAAAGATTATCGGAGGAAGAGTTCTTAGCATTGACTAATTTTTTTTCTTATTTTTTCTTCTATATATTTTCCGTTTTTTTCTCTGCTCTCTTTTTTTTTTCGACGCTCAGCTCGGACGGGTTGCGTTTCTTGAGTCCGGCATTCAACCTCCACTTCTACTATCGCATGGGTTATGTCTGAAGGCTTAATCAGGGTCGGCAATTTATAATCCGATTTCACAAATAAAAAAGCTCAGGCTCAAAGTGGCTAACTACGGGGGCCAGTCGTGGTTGGATACTTTGGCTATGGAATGAATTCCTAATGCCTTCCTCATTTTCACGCAATCACACTTTAAGTAATTTCAAAACGTAACACACAAGCAAGTTCTGAAGAGAAATAAATTAAGCATGTTTCGCACAACCAAAGAAATGAGCAAAAAGCTTGTAGGCTCAAAAATCTCACAAAAGTCGGGTTATGTGTACGAATCTTTCAAGTGTCGCCAAGTTCATCATGTAAGCAAGACGTTGACTACGCATATGTATCCTAATTACTCATAGAACTCCAAACATGCAATCATCATTTGATCGATAAGAAACATGATTTCTGAAAAAATTTCGTGCCTAATTTTCAAAAAAATTTATGCCAAAATCAAGTCATGCACCTATATAAGATGATCGCATTAATTTCGCAGAAATTCCACTCCCCACACTAAAGATTTACGTTGTCCTCAACGTAATTATTATGAAACATAAGGAAGAAGAAACAAATAGATAAGTGAACTTCCCTGAATAGTCTGATGTGCATGCTTTGTACGGTTCCTCCCGACACTTGAGATTTTGAATTCCCTGCGATCATCGAATACCAAAATCAGAAAAACTAAAATTGCGCATAGAAATAAAAGAAAAACATAGGATAGGCTTGGGGTGCCTCCCAAGTAGCGCTTTCTTTAATGTCTTTTAGCTAGACATAGTTTGGTGGTTTTAGCTCCGGGTGGTATCGAGGAGGTGGATGGTTTCTTTTTCGAGCGCTGCGATGTTACCGCCATAGTAATGCTTCAGTCGGTGCCCGTTCACCTTGAAGGTCCCCTTCTCCGGATGTGTGATATCGACAGTTCCATACGGGAATACTCGGGTCACCGTGAATGGTCCAGACCATCTCGATTTCAGCTTAGCAGGAAACAGCCGTAGGCGCGAGTTGTAAAGCAAGACCTAGTCGCCTTCTCGGAATTCCCGTTTCATGATTTTTTGATCATGATACAGCTTTGTACGCTCCTTGTAGATGTGAGTATTTTCGTAAGCCATTTGCCTCCACTCGCCGAGCTCGTTGATCTGCAAATTTCGCTTTTCACCTGCGAGATTAAAATCAAAGTTTAGTTTCTTTAGAGCCCAATGCGCCTTGTGTTCTAGCTTGACGGGTAGATGACAAGATTTTCCGTAAACAAGTCTATAGGGCGTAGATCCAATAGGCGTCTTATATGCTGTCCGGTATGCCCATAAAGCATCGTTCAGCTTGTTTGGCCAATCTCGCCTATGGTGCTCCACGGTTTTCTCTAGTATGCGCTTCAGCTCCCTGTTTACGACCTCCACTTGTCCGCTCGCTTGAGGATGGTATGCCGTAGTAACACTATATTTCACGCCATATTTCTCAAGCGTCCTTGCAAATTGGGTAAGTGCATACCTTTGTCGCTAATAATGCAACGAGGTGAGCCAAACATGAAAATAAAGCTTTTAAAAATTTAACGACTACCCTAGCATCATTAGTAGGCAGCGCTTGCGCTTCTACCCATTTCGACACATAATCGACTGCTACTAGGATATATCGATTTTTAAAAGATGTCGGAAACGAACCCATAAAATCAATGCCCCATACATCAAATATTTCACAAACGAGTATAAAATTCTGAGGCATTTCATTGCGCTTAGAGATATTACCTGTCCGTTGGCACCTATCCCACATTTCTACATACCTTTGCGCGTCCTTGAAAATTGTTGGCCAGTAAAATCCACATTCTAGTACCTTTTGTGCGGTTCGGTTGCCTCCATAATGACCTTCGCACGGTCCCGTGTGGCAATGTCCCAACATATTTATTGTTTCGGGGAAGGTTACACATCGCCTGATTATGTTATCCGCACAAATCCTAAATAGATAAGGATCATCCCAAAAGTAATACTTCAAGTCCGAGAAGAATTTCTTCCTCTGGTGACTCGTGTATCCCCTTGGTAAGATCCTAGCTACAAGATAGTTAGCAATATCGGCATACCATGGAAGTTCATCAGGTACCTCATGTATAGCGTAAAGGTGTTCATCGGGAAAGTAGCATCGGATTGTCTCCTCTTTTGTAACCTCGCAGGGTGTCTCTTCTGGTTTTGACAGGTGGTCTGCGGCAAGATTCTCCATTCCATTTTGGTCGCGAAACTCCACGTCAAACTCTTGGTGTAGTAGAATCCATCGGATCAGCCACGGCTTTCCATCCGGCTTCGCAAAGAGATGCTTAATGGCCGAATGATCCGTGCAGATGATGACCTTCGATAGGATAAGATACTGACGGAACTTGTCGATTGCAAACACGACTGCAAGCAATTCCTTCTCGGTGGTAGTATAATTTGATTGCGCCTCATTTAGAGTCTTGCTTGCGCGGTGTATCGGTTGGAATATATTTCCCGTCGCTGCCCAAAAACTGCACCTACTGCAAAATCACTAGCATTGCGCATTAGTTCGAAGGGTAGCTACCTTAGTAGGCTCATTTTGGCTTAAGAAGCAGCTGAAAATACTGTGTTGATGACGTGTCCTGACACCGCTCGAAGGATCATTTGATCATCGGGTGAGCTCTAGTCCACTTGTGCTCATGGGGAAAAGCTGAAGATGAAGCATCAGTCATTTGTGGGTCTAGATTTCTAATGATCTTTGGTCACGTGTGTGTGGAAGTTCTAAATCTGCACTTGGAAGGAGCGACTCTAACGATTCTTCCTCAACAGCCATGGTCGGTTCGTCTATCTTGTGGCAATTCTGAATTGGGTGAGGTAGTGTAATACCCGTAAATTTTAATACGGGATTTTGTTGTAACTAATTATGTTATTTTGTGAATTAGAATTTTGTGGACTTAAGTTGTGAAGAAAAAAATAATAATAATAATAATAATAAATAAATAAATAAATGTTTAGTTTTAACTTGATTTTTTTTAAAAAAAAATTTGGGCTATATTTATAATATAAAGAATTTGGGCTATATATAATCTAAACTTAGGCCCAAATCCATGCTATTAAAGATAAACATCGGCAATAAAGTTGCTTAGGCAATAAGAAAAGTCACGTTATCACCACTTGTCAAGTCAATCACGAAATGTTTATCTATATCATGTACATTACATAAACAAAAACCCTGCTAAACAAATAAAAACCTACCAGCAGAAAGGGAGTGATCGAGTGCAAGCCTACCAACGAAAGTTAAATAGCTTAGGAGAATTGGCAAACTATAATTCAGAATTCAAAGTGAGGTATACAGCTCACGTTCATGCTTAAGATATTTAAATTATTTTGATGATCATTTACTGTTACATGTTTCGAAATTTATCATTTTTAGGAAACTCAAAACGTTCGATGTTAAATCATGAACATATGTGTTAGGAGCTTTGATAATTTCCCTAGAGAATATACCCATAAGATCTCGGTTTCAAGATAGGATGTTTTCGATAATGATTTACATGACCGTGCTATATTATGTAGGATAAGCATATTCAGATTAGGGTTTTTGAGGAGAAGCATGTTTTTAGAAGTCCTCGACATAATGCTATACCACAAAAGATTTCGAGATATATAACAGATAAATGTCGAGATGCCTTACTGAAATGAATAATGTCGAGATATGATCTCACAACCAAGATGTCGAGACTAGCATAGAAAGTCGAGATGTATTAATAGAAGCTATTTAGTAAGTTGAGATGTCGAGATGTATATAGATGCCGATATATGATGGTAGGCTAATTGAAGGAAGATGTCGAACTGTGTTATAGAAAGTCGAAGAACTGTATAGATAGATTTCACAGTGTTTGATAAATATCGAGATGTATGTAGGAAAAATGTCGAATGAATTTTCGGCATGTTATAGTATGTCCCGATATTTTATATGTTTCGATTTAGGTGTCGACATTTATTAGATGTCAAGAGATGATAGATATCGACATTTTAGGGGTTTCGACATTTATCATAGATGTCGATAAGATTATGAGACCTCGATATTTGTATGTTATTATAATCTCGACATAATCATTATAGAGGGTCTCGACATTTTATAAAGCCTTCGACATTATTAATAGGTTTCGATATTGTTAAAGGGACTCGACATTTGTATTGGTAAGGATTCGAAGTTATAAAGCTTCGACATTTTGTAGTAATTGGTCTCGACATTTTACTAGATGATTTCGACATTTACCTATCTCAACAAATTCACTAAAGATCTCGACATCTGTATGATGTCGAGATTTGATGGATGTCGATATTCACCAGAATTTCAATATTCTAGGGTTTATTTATTTTAGAAATTTTATTATTTTTAGGTTTTCATAAATTTTAGGGTTTTCGAGAATTAGCACATATACTAATAATATTTATTTATTTAGAGGTTCGACATTTACGGATTCCACCATACTCCTTGATTGACAATAGCAGGAGGGAAGGTAGGTGAATCATTCATCTACGACACGTAAACGCTTACCTGCTATTAAGTGATTACGTGACTTATGTGATTTACGTGTTTTACGTATGCTTTATGTGACATCACGTTTCATGTGTATCACGTATGTACATGGCATCGCATGACATTGTGAGGGACAACGACCACATTAGTAGTGACACCTTAAGACTTAAGGTGTCGATTGAGCGGGGTAGAGTGTGCCGATTTTGGCAGTCAGACTCGTAGCGGAGTTGAGGTTGGACTCGCGGGGCACCTGACGGGAGACAGACGTGAGCGATCTGTCTACTCGGGCGTGAGCGACCCGAGGTGCAAACCGTCGGATATGTTGTGTAGCGGAAGGGGCGACCTGATAGGAGGACGTTGACGTGATCGATCAGCGCACTATCGGCGTGGGCACCGCTAGTCTGGCGTTAACGACCAGACGATATATTTTATTTTATTTTATTGCGCGCGAGGTGCCGAGTCCAGCCTAGGGCCCTGATATTGAGATACGATAGAAATGTGAGAACGAGCGTGCATTATATCGTGTTTCGAGAATTGGGATTGGGAATGAGTGCACGCTGCATTGCATTTTATTCACCTACTGGGCAATTTGCTCAGTGTTTACGTGTTGTAGGTACCGAGTCTGACGCTGATACGCGTCAAGACTGAGGCGGCTGGTGGCGGTGCTCCATGGACTTTTGAGGGCGGGGCGGTACATGGATGAAGACCTGTGGAGCGGCGATAGGGTTTTTGATCTTTTGACATTTTGGGGCTTCGGCCCATTGTACAGATACTATTATGTAAAATAATATTTTGTTGTATTATAATATCTTTTAGGAAAAAGTTTTAATTAGACGGGCCTTCCGCGGCTTACGTTGCGGAAATCCGCCAATAATTCTAATTAGTAAAGTAGGGTCGCCACAGGTGGTATCAGAGCTTTGGTTTTAGATTCTGCAGACTGTCCATGTACTGCCGCTCAAAAGCCTGGAGAACCAGCCTAGCCTGTAAGTTCAATATTTGATTTCGTTATTACGTGTTATTTGATATGTGCTCTGTGTGAATAATTGTAGAAATAGATAAAAATGCCGAAAGGACGTCGAGAGGTAGGCAGTTCTAGCCGTAGGGCGGGGTCTGAATCCCCACCAAATGACGACCGCTCTACAATACATCAATTGACCGATCTGATCCGACGACAGTCGGATCAAATCAACGACTTGATCCATCACCGAAGCTCATCGGAACATTCCCCGCAACCCGAGCGAGTAGAATTAATCGGGGAACGATTTCGAAAGCTAAACCCCCCAATATTTACGGAAGCTACCAATCCTGCGGTGGCTGAAGATTGGATAGGCACCATAGAAGATATGTTTATCTATAGTCGAGTACCTGACAACGAGAAGGTTCTTTGTGCCGTTTCCCTTTTCCGAGAAAATGCGCATTATTGGTGGAACACCGTAAAGGTGTTGGAGAGCCCAATGACAATGACTTGGGAAAGGTTTAGGGAGCTCTTCTTCAACAAATACTTTACGGCACACGATCAAGAACAAAGGATGTATGAGTTCATGAGCTTGAAGCAAGGGAGCATGCCGGTGGCGGAGTACATCCGTCGATTTGAAGAATTATCTCGATTTGCTCCGCAGTTAGTGGCAACTAATTCGTTGAAAGTGACCAGGTTCATCAAGGGACTTAAACCCGAAATATATCGGGATTTAAGTATTGCGGGTGCACGCCAATTAGAGTTTATGCAAGTAACTGAGCGTGCCCTAATTGCGGAACAAGCAGAGTCGGTGGTGGTAGAAGCCCAGGAAGCGAAAAAGAGGAGAGAGGCCCAACAAGGAAGCGGAGGAGATAAGAAACGCCAGTTTTTCGGCAAAGGTCCTAATACCCAACGGAACCGTCAGGGCCAACAAAACTGGCGACCGAGACCAATACAGGGACCGATCAACATCCCCAATCGACCTCAAAATGTTGCGCCCCAGTGTCGACAATGCGGGCGTTACCATTTCGGGGCCTGCTTTGGGACAAGACAGATTCCGCAGTGCTTCAGGTGCGGAAAAATCGGTCATTTTGCTAGAGCTTGTACGGAGAATTTACCTCTAGTACGGAACCCGGCACAACCGCCGATGCGACCTCCACCTGTTCCCGCAAGAGTTTTTACTTTGACAAATGAGGAGGCCGAGGCGAATCCTTCTGTTGTGACGGGTACGTTAACTATCTATAACGTGCCCACTTCTGTGCTTATTGATTCTGGAGCCACACATTCATTTGTGTCGGCTAAGTACGTGGCGAAGGTAGGAATATCCCCTACCTCATCCGAATGCAACTATGTAGTTACTCTACCTCATGGGGATCCGACGCATACCAACCAAATACTGCGAGGATGCGTCCTAAGTATTGAGGGTAGGAACTTGAGCGTCGACCTGATTGTAATTCCGATGAACGACTATGATGTCATCTTCGGAATGGATTGGCTTTCAAGATATGGAGCCATCATAGATTGTAACAAGAAGGTCGTTAAATTCCAGCTGCCTGAAGAAGAAACATTCACTTTTTCGGGTAAAGTGAATAAGAATAATATTCCACGAATATCAGCTCTAAAGGCTCAACGACTCTTGAGGTCAGGTTGTGAGTCCTATCTCATATATGCAGTGAAGGCGGAGGACTTACCTCAGCCGGAACTAAAAGATGTACCTGTAGTTAACGAATACTCTGATGTATTTCCCGACGATCTCCCGGGGTTACCCCCTGATCGAGAAATACAGTTCAAGATAGATCTGATACCAGGATCAGCCCCAATTTCTAAAGCCCCTTACCGTTTAGCACCGAACGAGTTAAAAGAATTGAAGGAACAGCTGGAAGACTTACTATCTAAGGGGTTTATCCAGCCGAGTTTCTCGTCGTGGGGCGCACCCGTTCTTTTTGTGCGAAAGAAGGATGGTTCGATGCGACTATGCATCGACTACCGAGAATTGAATAAGATCACGATCAAGAATAAATACCCTTTGCCAAGGATCGATGATCTGTTCGATCAATTGCAAGGAGCTTCGGTATTCTCGAAAATTGACCTCCGTTCGGGATACCATCAGTTGAAGATCAGGGAGGCAGATGTTCCTAAAACTGCGTTCAGTACGAGGTACGGCCATTACGAGTTTCTGGTCATGCCTTTTGGACTGACAAATGCTCCAGCTGCTTTTATGGACCTGATGAACCGAGTCTTTAAAGACTACCTCGATCGGTTCGTTATCGTCTTTATCGACGATATTTTGATCTATTCTAAAACAAGAGATGAACACGAAAGCCATCTACGAACCGTGTTAGGAATCCTGCGAGAGAAACAACTCTACGCCAAATTCAAGAAATGCGAATTTTGGCTTGAGCAAGTAGCCTTCTTGGGACACGTGATTTCCGGGAATGGAATCTCCGTGGACCCGAGTAAGATTGAGGCCGTGAACAATTGGCCACGACCTACTACTCCTACCGAAGTCCGAAGTTTTCTGGGACTTGCGGGATATTACCGTAAGTTTATAGCGGACTTCTCTAGTATTGCCTCTACCTTAACAAATTTGACGAGAAGAACGTTCCGTTCAAATGGACCGAAGCATGCGAACAGAGCTTTCAAGAATTGAAGAAACGTCTTACCTCTGCCCCAATATTGACAATACCATCAGGGACCGGAGGATTTGCGGTATACAGCGATGCTTCGAAGAATGGCTTGGGATGTGTGCTGATGCAGAACGGAAAGGTGATTGCCTATGCTTCGCGACAACTAAAGGAATACGAGAAGAACTACCCAACCCATGACCTTGAATTAGCAGCAGTGGTCTTCGCTCTGAAGATCTGGAGACATTATCTCTACGGAAAGAAATGTGAGATCTTCACAGACCATAAGAGTTTGAAGTATTTCTTCACCCAGAAAGAACTGAATATGCGACAGCGAAGATGGTTGGAGCTCGTCAAGGACTACGATTGCGTCATCAGCTATCATCCGGGTAAGGCAAACGTAGTCGCAGATGCGCTAAGTCGAAAAGCGGTGAATGCAGAGTTACATCAGCTTGGAATAGAGGTAGTTAATTTGGGCGAAGTTGAGGCAAGACTAGCAGCGCTAACTCTCCAACCTACGCTGCTAGAACAGATCAAGAAGACGCAAGAAGAAGACGAACTCTACCTAAAAATGAAGGAGGCACTACCCGAAGATTTTAACATCCGAGAGGATGGAGCCTTGCTATAGAAGAACCGTCTTTATGTACCTAACAACGAGGAGTTACGACGAACGATAATGACAGAGGCGCACGCAACAACGTACTCAGTACACCCTGGCGCGACAAAGATGTACCAAGACTTGCGAGTAACATACTGGTGGCCAGGAATGAAGAAAGACATCGCAGCGTTTGTATACCGATGTATGACCTGCCAATTGATTAAAGCGGAACACCAGCGACCCGGTGGAACCCTGCAGCCTCTACCCATTCCGGAATGGAAGTGGGATCATATCACGATGGATTTCGTCGTTGGTTTACCCAAAACGACGAAAGGCCACGATGCTATTCGGGTGATTGTTGATCGCCTAACCAAATCAGCCCATTTTATTCCGATCAACTCTACTTTTTCCATGGAACGCTATGCAGAATTATATATTCAGGAAATCATCCGCCTCCATGGAATTCCAATTTCTATAGTCTCGGATCGAGATTCGAGATTTTTGTCCAACTTTTGGCAGAGCTTACAGAAAGCGATGGGTACTAAGCTCTCGTTCAGTACTGCATACCATCCCCAGACCGACGGGCAGTCTGAACGGACGATCCAAACCCTTGAGGACATGTTGCGAGCATGTGTCCTAGACTTCAAGGGAAACTGGAGTAAGTACTTGCCGCTGATCGAATTTTCTTACAACAATAGTTTCCATGCTACGATCGGTATGGCACCGTACGAAGCATTATACGGGCGCAAGTGCCGATCCCCAGTCCATTGGGATGAGATAGGTGAACAAGCTTTACTAGGACCCGATATGATCCGAGAAACAACAGAAGCAGTGACCAAGATCCGAGAAAGAATGCGAACTGCTCAGAGTCGACAGAAGAGTTACGCTGATCATCGACGACGACCTTTAGAATTCGCGGAAGATGACCAAGTATTTTTAAAGATTTCCCCAATGAAAGGAGTAAAACGCTTCGGACGAAAGGGGAAATTAAGTCCAAGATACATAGGCCCATTCAGGATTATCAAACGAGTCGGCGAAGTAGCGTACCAATTAGAATTGCCGGCTTCACTATCGCAAGTTCACGACGTATTCCACGTATCGACATTACGAAAATACGTCGCGGACCCGAGACATGTGATCCAGAATGAACTTCTTTATCGACAACTCAAGCCTGACTTGAGTTACGAAGAAAAGCCCGTAGAGATTTTGATGTACGAGTCGAAACGACTACGGAATAAGACTATTCCGTTAGTTAAAGTATTGTGGCGTAATCAATCAGTTGAGGAAGCCACTTGGGAACGTGAGGATGATATGAGAGTTCGTTATCCCGAATTATTCCAGTTGGCGTAATTTCGGGGACGAAATTCTTTTAAGGGGGGAGGATGTAATACCCGTAAATTTTAATACGGGATTTTGTTGTAACTAATTATGTTATTTTGTGAATTATAATTTTGTGGACTTAAGTTGTGAAGAAAAAAATAATAATAATAATAATAATAAATAAATAAATAAATGTTTAGTTTTAACTTGATTTTTTTAAAAAAAAATTTGGGCTATATTTATAATATAAAGAATTTGGGCTATATATAATCTAAACTTAGGCCCAAATCCATGCTATTAAAGATAAACATCGGCAATAAAGTTGCTTAGGCAATAAGAAAAGTCACGTTATCACCACTTGTCAAGTCAATCACGAAATGTTTATCTATATCATGTACATTACATAAACAAAAACCCTGCTAAACAAATAAAAACCTACCAGCAGAAAGGGAGTGATCGAGGGCAAGCCTACCAACGAAAGTTAAATAGCTTAGGAGAATTGGCAAGCTATAATTCAGAATTCAAAGTGAGGTATACAGCTCACGTTCATGCTTAAGATATTTAAATTATTTTGATGATCATTTACTGTTACATGTTTCGAAATTTATCATTTTTAGGAAACTCAAAACGTTCGATGTTAAATCATGAACATATGTGTTAGGAGCTTTGATAATTTCCCTAGAGAATATACCCATAAGATCTCGGTTTCAAGATAGGATGTTTTCGATAATGATTTACATGACCGTGCTATATTATGTAGGATAAGCATATTCAGATTAGGGTTTTTGAGGAGAAGCATGTTTTTAGAAGTCCTCGACATAATGCTATACCACAAAAGATTTCGAGATATATAACAGATAAATGTCGAGATGCCTTACTGAAATGAATAATGTCGAGATATGATCTCACAACCAAGATGTCGAGACTAGCATAGAAAGTCGAGATGTATTAATAGAAGCTATTTAGTAAGTTGAGATGTCGAGATGTATATAGATGCCGATATATGATGGTAGGCTAATTGAAGGAAGATGTCGAACTGTGTTATAGAAAGTCGAAGAACTGTATAGATAGATTTCACAGTGTTTGATAAATATCGAGATGTATGTAGGAAAAATGTCGAATGAATTTTCGGCATGTTATAGTATGTCCCGATATTTTATATGTTTCGATTTAGGTGTCGACATTTATTAGATGTCAAGAGATGATAGATATCGACATTTTAGGGGTTTCGACATTTATCATAGATGTCGATAAGATTATGAGACCTCGATATTTGTATGTTATTATAATCTCGACATAATCATTATAGAGGGTCTCGACATTTTATAAAGCCTTCGACATTATTAATAGGTTTCGATATTGTTAAAGGGACTCGACATTTGTATTGGTAAGGATTCGAAGTTATAAAGCTTCGACATTTTGTAGTAATTGGTCTCGACATTTTACTAGATGATTTCGACATTTACCTATCTCAACAAATTCACTAAAGATCTCGACATCTGTATGATGTCGAGATTTGATGGATGTCGATATTCACCAGAATTTCAATATTCTAGGGTTTATTTATTTTAGAAATTTTATTATTTTTAGGTTTTCATAAATTTTAGGGTTTTCGAGAATTAGCACATATACTAATAATATTTATTTATTTAGAGGTTCGACATTTACGGATTCCACCATACTCCTTGATTGACAATAGCAGGAGGGAAGGTAGGTGAATCATTCATCTACGACACGTAAACGCTTACCTGCTATTAAGTGATTACGTGACTTATGTGATTTACGTGTTTTACGTATGCTTTATGTGACATCACGTTTCATGTGTATCACGTATGTACATGGCATCGCATGACATTGTGAGGGACAACGACCACATTAGTAGTGACACCTTAAGACTTAAGGTGTCGATTGAGCGGGGTAGAGTGTGCCGATTTTGGCAGTCAGACTCGTAGCGGAGTTGAGGTTGGACTCGCGGGGCACCTGACGGGAGACAGACGTGAGCGATCTGTCTACTCGGGCGTGAGCGACCCGAGGTGCAAACCGTCGGATATGTTGTGTAGCGGAAGGGGCGACCTGATAGGAGGACGTTGACGTGATCGATCAGCGCACTATCGGCGTGGGCACCGCTAGTCTGGCGTTAACGACCAGACGATATATTTTATTTTATTTTATTGCGCGCGAGGTGCCGAGTCCAGCCTAGGGCCCTGATATTGAGATACGATAGAAATGTGAGAACGAGCGTGCATTATATCGTGTTTCGAGAATTGGGATTGGGAATGAGTGCACGCTGCATTGCATTTTATTCACCTACTGGGCAATTTGCTCAGTGTTTACGTGTTGTAGGTACCGAGTCTGACGCTGATACGCGTCAAGACTGAGGCGGCTGGTGGCGGTGCTCCATGGACTTTTGAGGGCGGGGCGGTACATGGATGAAGACCTGTGGAGCGGCGATAGGGTTTTTGATCTTTTGACATTTTGGGGCTTCGGCCCATTGTACAGATACTATTATGTAAAATAATATTTTGTTGTATTATAATATCTTTTAGGAAAAAGTTTTAATTAGACGGGCCTTCCGCGGCTTACGTTGCGGAAATCCGCCAATAATTCTAATTAGTAAAGTAGGGTCGCCACAGGTAGGGACCATTGAAGAGCTTGGAACATCAGCCTCGTCGGGTGTAGGACTGATGGTGACTGGCTGATGCAGAGGCTCAAAGAGGGAATCCAAGTCTTCTAACACAATTCTCATAGGTTCTTCTAGCGTTGATTGCTGAGTTGTTGCCTTCTTCTGTTGGTTTTGTGCCAACGCACCAGTGAAGACGGGTTATTAGATGTCATCTTTAGAAGTTAGCTGGTTAGGCACGGGTCCTGAACTGAGGTGTTCAGGAGCCATCGGGTTAGGCTAGGGTCCTGGACTGATGTGCCTAGAAACCATATCTGACATTTCGTGGAAAGTGACGTTGTAGGTACGGTTGGAGTTGATGTATACGCGGTACGCTTTGGAGGTTGATGATTAGCCGACAAAGCTTGCTTCGAATGCTTTAGGGTCGAACTTGGCGCGTTGCTCTTGGTCGTTCGCCACAAAGCACTTGCACCCGAAGACTTTGAAAAATGAAATGTTGGGTACTCTCTTATTTTAGATCTCATACAGAGTTTTGTTGAAACGTTTGGGAACCATCGTCCTGTTCTGGGTAAAACAAGCGGTATTTACTGCTTCAGCCCAAAGGAAATGTGGGAGGCCGGAACGAATCAGCATCGTGTGAGCAGCTTCCACTAGAGTTCTGTTTTTCCTTTCAACGATCTCGTTTTGTTGAGGGGTTTTTGCGGCTGAGAATTGTTGACTAATTCCAAGTTTCTGATAAAACTCGCTGAGATATTTGTTCTTGAACTCAGTGTCGTTGTCTGTTCGAATAACTTGAATAGTCTACTGCAGCAAGTTTTGAGTAGAGATTACAAAATTAATAATCAAGTCCCTTGTCTCATCTTAGTTCGGAGGAACATTGTTCAGGTGTAGCGAGAGAAGTCATCGACGATAACTAGCACGTACGTGCGTCCATTGATACGCTGTGTTTGCGTGGGCCCACAGAGGTCCATATGGATTAGTTTCAAAGGGCAAGAGGTGGACGCAATATGCTTGACGTGATGAGATGCTCGCTTCATTTACCCTAATTGACAGGCCAAACATTGAAGCTCCTTTTGTGGCATTATAATTGGAAGACCGTGGACCAATTTTTGCTTAGAGAGGCGTTGAAGAGCTTTCACATTCAGATAAGACATCTGTTGATGCCATAAGCTGCTCCTCTATATCACAATGTGAGAAATAAGGCATACAACTGTCGAGGGCCGCCAAGACGTCATGTTGATCGTGTATAGATTGGATTTTCGAAGCCCGTAGATGAGTTCTATGTACTGATTGTCCAAAATTCTGCATCGGTAAGCGTAAAAGACCACTTGAAATCCTTTGTCACTGAATTGGCCTATGCTGAACAAGTTATGGCGGAGTCCTTCGACGTAAGAGACATCTTTTATCGTCAGATTTTTCAAAATAATATCCCGAAGTCCTAGAATGGGGGCTGAGTCATTGTTCCAGAATCTAACTTTCCGTTTGAGCAGTTTTTGTAGTTGCTTAGCAGCTCTTGATTTCCCGTCATGTGTGTGGAGCAACCAGAATTGAGATACCACACATGATGGATCAGACAATTTAGAGAGCTTTAAGTACCCACTTAAGAATGGGTCATCTCGGATTAGCAGATGTTGAATTTGGCTCAGATATGGTTCCTAAATTAATATTTGAGGGAGTTTTAATAACCCAAGTTGCTTTCAAAGAAGTGGTTTTGGGTTTAGCCTCTTTGTTTGACTTGGACTTTTTGGCGATTGTCTTCCTAGGCGCAGATTTATGAACCCATTTGGGTTGAACCTTGCAGGAAAGGCTAATTTCAGCTCGTACAAATGCTTTTGTAGGCTTGGCCGAGGAAAAGATCTTTTCTTTTGATAATCTCCTAAGTTGTTTGGGGGATTCAATCTTTAAGGGATACCTTAGGTGAGAGAAAGATTGAATAGCGCCATATGCCTTCTTTATGGCGGTATCTTGTTTCCTACGGTTTATCCTAGATGCATTTGTCTTAGAATGAGTATGCTTAATTTGTGAAGTAGAGCCTATTTCGTAGTTGTTGCTTCTAAAGGTGATAGGCTGAAGTGAACAAGTAGAAGCAATTATTTGAAAAGTAGAAATGACCCTTTTATTTCTACGAGTGTCTTTTATTTGAACTGAAGAGTAACATTATTAGAAACATTGAAATCTACTTGCTCCTTCTTTATCGTAGCACTAGACACTCTCGCCTTCGTTTTTAGTGCTGCCCCTATGCTCCCTGTAAAGGTAGGTGAGATAGATTTAGACTTAGCACTTTTAACATAATTATCAATACATGTTGGATCTTTTGAAGGTGCTTTTTCTTTTTTCGCGCTTTTCACAAGAGCGTGAGAGGTATTTTGGGAAGATGAGGAAGTTTTGAGATTTTCCATCTCTTGTAAAAACTTTTTCTTTTCAGCTTCGAAGTTCTCTCATTCTTTGTCTAATTTCGCCTGAGATTCCTCTATTTGTTTTATGATGGGAGGTTTGTAGAGAGAATTTCTATAATGAACGTCTTTGGCTTCCTCGTAGAATGTTTGAGGGTCAGGAGGTTGAACTAAGTCACAGGCAGAAGTTAGAGACGATTTTATATTTTTGTCTCTGTCATTTAGCTCTGTGTAGTCGAAGGTGATTTGTGCCCCTTTTTGTGTTTTATCTCTTGGCTATTTCTAGATCATCTTGTTCTTTTGTTTCAGTAAATGCCCTGAGAGTGGTTATCCCTAACCCAATGTGCTTTATGTCATACATTTCGTTCTTGTTGAGCACGCATGGATTAGAGAAACCTATACCTTCTACAGGATTATAGAAATCTAAATCCTTGGACTGATTTAGAAATATAGTCTGTTCAGAATGGCCCCTTCGCGTAAGAAGATCGTCTAATTTCTTAATTTTTGCATATAACTTCTTACGTTCCTCGCCTAAGAGAGCATAATTTCAACCGTTAGTTTAGCGGTCTGACAGGCATCAAGTTCTTTACTAAGTTCACTAATTCTTGACAGGCATCAACCGTTAATTTTTGCATCAACTTTAACACTGACTAGTATTCTGAATCGAGAAAAATTTTCGCGTAGAGTTTTCGGTCGAAAAATTAAACTGATCGAGAAAAGGACATCTCGGCCATTCTCTGTTTTTGGTCGATTTGACCTATTTTTTGTTGTTTTTAGCTCACAAATCGGTCGATTATGTGTTTAGGGAAGAATTTCTGAAGTTTAGGATCACGTTTGAGCGATTTTGGTTGAGATTAGAGCAAGAACGGGACGATTTTCTGGCAAAACGCATGAAAGCAATGGAACAGTGAAAGCTCGTTCTTGCCCGCGAAAATTGTTGATGAATCGTTCAAGTCCGCGAAAATTTCATATCCGCGAAATTTTATTCCGAGAATGTTTAAACCGCGAAATTTCACTTTCACTGCAGTTTTTTCGCAACGGCCTATGCTCAAAATCCGAGAATTTTCAAACCACGAAAATTTCACTGCACTTTTTCGCAACTGCCTACTTTCAAAATCCGAGAAACTTTCATCTGCGAAATTTGCTTACTCTTCATAATCTGAGAAATTCCATATCCAAGAAAGCTTATTCCGCGAATTTTTCTGAGCCGCGAAATTTTTCAGCCGAAAACTCTTTGAAATTTTTATATCCGAGAAATTTTTCAAGACCGAGAAAGTTTTGAAATTCGCGAAAATTTTTATATCCAAGAAAGTTTTCAAAGCCGAGAAAGTTTATTTCATCTGAGAAAGTTTTTGAAAAGCACGACTCTTTCAAATCCGAGAAAATTTCCTAAAACCACACTTCAACTCTCGATGCGAAATATTTATACCTTTCGAAATTTTCTTGCGAAGCTTTAAAATTCTCAACTGAGAATCATCCCCACATGTGAAATTTTAAAATCCGAGAAATTTTCAACTGAGAATTTTTTCTTCCGAGAATTTCTCTTTAAAACTCACAAACACCGAAATTTCTCAACACATAATTTCTCGGATAACTCTTCATATAATCACGTCCCTTCAAACTGCGAATTTTTTTTCTCTGACGTGTTAAGTCTTTTTCTCGTGTTAAAATCTTCTTGGGTTAAATTTTTCTCAAACTTATTTAAGATTTGATCCTTACACTTTAGTCCTATCACCCTAGACCACTTTTGACATAAAATTTTTTTTCTCGCCTCAAATCTCGTTTTCAAATTCCTAGAACTTCCCCTAATTTCAAGATATATTTTCCCTTCATAACATTATCGACCATCACACACACTCACTTAGTTCTAAGAAATTCTTTAAACAATTTTTTTTCTCTCAAAACTCTACTCGTTAAACTCGTATTTCTCATCTCGTTCGTTACTAACTCTCTTATCTATACAATATCAAAACCACGGACGATTCGACTGCACCAACCATGTCTACCACGAATGACATCTCAACAGTGGGCTCCGACACCAGGCCTCCGATGCTGCGACAAGGCGACTACAGCATATGGACAAACCGGTTCCTCACGTTCATCAGGAACAAAGGCGCACCACTCTCTCAATACCTTCTGGACTCCAGCTTCAACGGCCCAGCACAGTTCTGGACAATCATCCCTGCACAGCCAAACGCAAACCCTCCCATGGATGAACGCCGCACTCCAAGAGGTCCCATCAATGAGGATGAACAGGCTCGCCTACAGGCCGATGAGACTGCTAAAGGATATCTCTTCCAGGCTATGGGAAACGAGGTCTACGCTCACATTGAGTGCTGCACAACTGCTAAGGAAATATGGGATAAACTCGTGGAAATTATGGCAGGCACAACTGAGAGTGCTCAGGGGAGGAAATCAGCATGTCTCTCGCAGTATGAACACTTCTAGGCCTATGAAGGAGAGGAACTGCGTGACACATACCTCCGATACTTGAAGGTCATCAATGAACTCAAGAAAGCCAGGATCTCGAGGGACAAATTCGATATCAACAACCGCTTCCTTGGTAGCCTCAAACCACATTGGGGCAATGCAATCGTGATGATGATTCAGAGTAAGGACCTCTCCAACACTTCCATCCATGCTCTTTATGACATTCTGTCTGCCTATGCTCCTTACGTGCAACCTCAGTCCACCAACACTCGAGTCGACCCACTGGCCCTCCTCTCGAACAAGACCAATGAACGATCTTCCACCACTAAGACCAAACAGAACAAAGGGAAGCTACCAGCTGCTGTATCTGACACCCCTTTAGGATCCGAAGCTGATACAGAATCTGATGAAGATGTTCGTGATCTACGCAAGCAACTGGCAATGCTCTAAGTTGGTCTCAAAGAAGATCGGGAAAAAATCCTCATCCTCCTCCGATCGCCAAAGAACCTTTAGCGGCACCAAAAAGATCACTCCCACGGAGGAAGCTAAGCCGACAAAGAAAGAGGAGGAATCCGCACCTCAAAAGTCTGTGAAGTGCTTTCGATGTGGAAAGTCAGGCCACTTTGCCAAGGAATGCCACGCACCACGCGTCAAGGACTCTGGCTACTACGACCGTAAGGCCAGATTGACCCGCAAAATGAAAAGTGGGAAAGTTCTTCTCACTGAAGAGGCTGAGTGGGTGAACGACACTTCAGAAGACGAGGAGCCTAAGGATGAAGATTGTTGCATGGCAAGGCTGGTCGAACATGACGAGGACGAAGAGATGGTTGACATCGGTGAGAACACAGCTAAGACTCCCACCAACGCCGAGTCTGAGGTACGAATCTCACAACTCGATGATGTGTTTAATCACCGACACACCATTAACAAACCCACCGTAGACGCTAAGGATTATAATGAACTTAAGCTAAAATTTGAAAACAACTATGCCTTACTTAGTCTAAAAGTAGAAGAGCTTGCCTGTGCAAACGAATGTCTAATGGCCTCTGAAGCGTTAGTCAAACGTCAGCAAAGCAAGAACAAACAAAGTGAGACTACGGTTAAGGAAACTACACTAGCCATTAGTTCATGTGAAACTTCTCGCCTCCTGACGGCCTCCCAATATGAACTGCTTACGAAGGAAAGAGTTAGGCTATACCGCAAGGTGAAAGAACTAAAAAGCAACTTCACCTCAGGAAAAAGCAGCACACATCTTATGCCTATTAAACCAACCAGTTGAAACAGAATTCTACGACGCCCGGATGGGAATCGGCCTGGCCAGCAACTGCGATCCAACGCCGCTAATTGTTAAAAGGTATAACATGTACAGTACATCATTCCTACAAACGAGGAAGGGTACTCCCTCACAGCTCATGCCGTTTGTAAGATCCTCCTCCATTGTCCATACGGAAGAAAAGAGGGAACAGAACATTCTTTGGGCAGAAATCGCGTACGACTACACGGAATTGAATGCTAGTGATAAGACTAAAAAGCCTTCACTCTCTGAAGACATCACGTCTGAGTTCCCAACCGAAGAACAGGAAATCGCTTTCCGAGAAGCACTTTCTCGCATCTATGTCCCAGAGAAACTTCTGATCATAGCTGAATTAGAACAAACCATAGAAGTAGAGCGGAAAGCCTTTGCAAAAGAGCGAGAAGATTTACTTAGCAAAATCTTTACCCTAGAGCAATTTCACAATACGAACAAACCCTCTACGTCAAGTCAAGTACCCGATTCTCAAACATGTAAATGTAAGAGGACGGCGAAGATGACTCCTGAAGCTGACATATGTTCTAACACTAACTCTAGTATTCTTATGGATACAGGGAATGTGAGTTCGATGTCTCTGGAAGGGAGTTCGTATCAAATAAAGGAGAACCCGCTCTTCGATGACAAGAAGAAAAGACCATCCTATATTCGTCTTTCCTCTCTATGTACTGAATCCCAATATCCTAAGGTCGTAGACAATTATGTTGCCAAGACTTATCTTTCTTTTACCAAGCTTATGTCCATGAATATGAGACACATGAACACGCAACACTTCGACCACGCAAGCGAACCTCCTCTACGACGTCTTTGAATTCTCCCATCTCGCCTAAACCTAAGGTCAAGCGAAAACGTCTCTCGTCGTCAAATGCAAACTCACCTACTACTCGCAAGCCAAAGGCGACCAAAACCGAAGCACGAAAACAACAACCACATTCCCCACGCCAATTCATGTATAAGGCGCCATACATGCAAGCACAAGTTAGGAAAATATGGGTTAGAAAAACCATACCCCCTCATCAAACAAATGACAAAGGGAAAGCTAAATTAGAAACAACACAATCTGATTTAGAAACCACATTTCCCATTAAGCGCATGAAACTTTTACTTGTATCACAAGAAGGTCCCGTCCGTAAACGGGGACCCAACATTTGCTGATGATTGCAGGTCTGTCATGTGTGGTATCTAGACTCGGGTTGCTCCACATACATGACGGGGAACAGGGAGCTGTTGAGCAACTTCTCCGAGCGCTATCTTGGAAGGGTCTCCTTCGAAAACAGTCAAATGGCGCCAATTCTCGGAACTGGTGATCTCGTCCACGATAAACTGACGATTAAGGGCATCTCTTACGTCGAGGGTTTGAGCTACAATCTCTTCAGCATTGGTCGTTTCTGCGACAAAGGATACAAGGGTCTCTTCGAATCTGACATCTGCAGCATTATAGATGCCTCAGGACAATCTCTTCTTTCTGGAACGCGCACGTCTCACCTTTACGTACTCAATCTTACGACCTCTCGACCAATATGCCTTATCTCTCGAGCCGCACCCAAGTTGAACGATTTATGGCACCGGCGTCTTTCACATCTCAATTTCAAGACCATCAACAAACTGCGTCAGAATAAACTCGTCAACGGTCTACCCCAACTGACATATCATAAGGAACACCTCTGCTCTGCCTGTGAATTGGGGAAGATGAAGCGATCATCTCACATCTGCAAGGAGACACCGTCCTCTAAGCTCATCCTCGAGCTCTTACATATGGATCTATGTGGCCCAATGCCTACGGCCACACTCGGAGGAAGACGGTTATTCTTGTGATTGTCGATAATTTTTCACGCTACACGGGGACGAAACTCATTCGTACAAAGGATGAAGTTCCTGATATAATCATCGAGTTTGTTGTTACGTCCCAAACTCTTCATCAACAGAAGGTTCGGATTATCAGAACTGACAACGGAACTGAGTTTAAGAACAAAAAGCTCAGTGATTTCTATGCCACTCAGGGCATCACTCAGCAGTTCTCAGCTGTGAAGACACCAGAACAGAATGGTGTCGTTGAGCGTAAGAACAGAACACTAGTTGAAGCAGCTAGGACTCTCCTCATCCAATCCGGACTTCCTTATTCTCTTTGGGGCGAAGCTATTCAAACGGCTTGTTACACACAGAACCGGGCTTCCATCCACAAGAGATTCAACCGCACCCCATACGAGATGCTGAATAACCGTCGTATCCCCGATATATCTTATCTAAGGGTCTTTGGTTGCCGATGTTTTGTGGCCAATGATCGCCAACATCTTGGGAAGCTTGATCCAAAAGCACTTGAAGGCATCTTTGTTGGATATTCGCTGAACTCGAAGGCATACAGAGTCTATCTTAGGGAGAAACGATCAGTAATAGAGAGCACAAATGTCACCTTTGACGAAAGCGAAGGCGACCTCATGGCTTCTGCTCATATCAGTCCAGAACCAGGTCTTCTACAGTCGTTGACAAAAGGTCAACCTTCAATGGCGGGAACTTCCTCATCTGAGGGCAACTCTGGTGAACTGGATCTCGATCTGCTTTTCGAGTACTCCTGTCCAGTTCCCAAGACTCCCGCCGCCACCACTCAACCTACCGCTGCACCCACTCCACCTACACCACCAGCTATCGGCAATGACGTCGTCCCTCCAAACTTGGATGCGCTCAATCTCAACGAAGACGACATTTTACCCTACCCTGGGAACATTGCTGATCCTGATGCTGAACCCTCTCAATCTACTACGGTTGAGATCTCTTCTTCGGACACCGGACCCCAATCCAATGAACCTCCAACCGATACAAATGCGGCCAGCTTATCTCAGACCAATATACCACTTTGGGCTCGCTCTCAACCTACAGATCAGATTATTGGGGATCCCACATCTGGTGTCTCGACACGTTCGGCTACGATGAATGAAAGTCTGTTTGCTTGCTATCTCAGTCAAGTCGAACCATCACGAGTAGCTGAAGCTCTCAACGATCCTGATTGGCTGATTGAAATGCAGGAGGAAATAAATCAGTTTGAACATTTACAAGTTTGGGAACTCGTACCATGACCTCACAATAGATCCATTATCGGCACAAAATGGATCTTCAAGAACAAAAAGAACGAAGACGGTGTCGTTATCCGCAATAAAGCAAGACTTGTGGCTAAGGGGTACAACCAACAAGAGGGCATCGACTACGATGAAACTTTCGCCCCAGTTGCCAGGATCGAAGCCATACGAATTTTTCTTGCCTTTGCTGCTCACAAGAACTTTAAAGTCTACCAAATGGACGTGAAGACTGCATTTCTGAATGGATTTCTCAAAGAAGAAGTGTACGTTGATCAACCTGAAGGGTTCTTGAGCGAAGAGTTTCCTCATCACGTATACCGACTCTACAAGGCCCTCTACGGACTAAAACAGGCTCCCCGAGCTTGGTATGACGTCCTTTCAGACTTCCTTGTTCAGTCTGGATTCAATAAAGGATCTCTGGATACAACTCTCTTCACCAAGCAGAGTGGCCCAGACATCATGATTGTACAGATTTATGTCGATGACATCATTTTTGGATTGACTAAACCACAACTGTGTGAAGAGTTCGCAGAATTGATGAAAGAGAAATTCGAAATGAGTATGATGGGTGAGCTGAATTTCTTTCTTGGTCTTCAAGTAAAGCAACTCCCTGACGGAATCTTCATCAATCAGTCCAAATACATCCATGACATCCTCGAGAAATATGGAATGAAGGATGCTAAGACTGCTGCTACACCTATGTCACCCTCTGGCCGACCCGACGCGGACCCATCTGGTGCTCCCGTTGACCAAACCGTCTATCGAGGGATAATAGGCTCTCTTTTGTACCTTACTGCTAGTCGACCGGATATCGTTCTCTCGACAGGAATCTGCGCTCGTTTTCAGGCAACACCGAAGGAATCCCATCTCACTGCTGTCAAAAGGATTCTCCGCTATCTCAAAGGAACATCCAATCTGGGTTTGTGGTACCCCACTCGATCGGACTTCACTGGTTGGATTCTCTGACTCGGATTATGCAGGATGCAAGATGGACCGAAAAAGCACCTCTGGAGCTGTACACTTCTTGGGCGGTAAACTCGTAAGTTGGTCGTCTCGAAAACAAAACTGTGTCTCAACTTCGTCGACGGAGGTAGAATATGTCGCCGCCGCTAGTTGCTGTTCACAACTTTTGTGGATGAGAATCCAACTACGAGATTTTAATTTTCATATTGATAAAATTCCCATTTATTGTGACTCAAAAAGTGCTATTGCGATGACGAGTAATCCGGTACATCACTCGAGAATGAAACACATAGATATTCGTCACCACTTCATCAAAGAACATGTCGAACAAGGGACGATTGAATTGCACTACGTCACAACCGAAGACCAACTGGCCGACATTTTCACAAAACCGTTGGATGTCAAACGATTCCAACACCTAGTGACTATGTTGGGCATGTTGAATATTCAGTTGTGATCAATCGACCCTACATGAACTTTGATAAAGTGTACATATTTCCTTTTTCACTTCACTCCATTTTCTATGTTTCTTCTGAATTATGTCTTTTGAGGGGGAGTTTTCGATTAAGGGGGAGCTTCTGATTTTTTCCATTATTTAAAAAAAAAGGGGAGTTTTAGATTAAGGGGGAGTTTCTGATTTTGCCTTTTTGAAACATAAAAATATATATATATATATATATATATAAAATAAAATTAAAAAATTAAATTAAAAAAATTGGGTTGAAATTTTAAAGTTCGGTCAACCTGAGTCAAAATTGAACCGATTAAAATGTTTTGGGTTGAATTTTTAATTTTCTGGTCAAAAAGGGTCAAAATTGGACCAATTAAAGTTCAATTGGACCCAATTTTGACCAAGTCGAGCTCAGTTGAGGTTTTGACCAAGCCCACGAAATTTCGGCCCATTAACTCAAATTTCGCATGAACAGTCACAAAAACCCTAAAACCCCAAGACCCTTAACGTTTTTCACAATCCTAAAAATTCCCGAGAAAATACAAAAAATTTCGCAACCCCCTCTTTCAAAATTTCGCAATTCCTCGCATCATCGTCGTCATCAAATCTGCAATCAACATCTGTTTCCTGCTAACTCCATTGTCGCAAATCAACTTTTCGGTATGAATACTCCTCAAATAAACCATTTCCGTTCATTTTATCCTGCTTTGCCCCGTTTTGATTAAATCTGTTAGGTTCCCATCAAATTTCGAGTCGATTGAGTCCAGATTATTGCATTTTGGTTAAGATTTGAGTAGGTCTAAGGCAAAAATCATTGCGTCGTTTCGCACGATTTTCGCACTGTGTTCTTGACCGAGAAAATTCTCAGAAAATGCCTTAATCGTTAAATTTCGCTGCTATAGTGAGCTAAGCCCCGCGAAACTTTTATTTTATCCGCGAAATTTCTTGCGCTACAGTGAGTGAGGTCCCGCAAAATTTTATCCGAGAAATCTCTAACAGTAAAAGTTTTCGCTGCTACAGTGACTAAGAACCTGCGAAAAACTTTCATGCGAGAATTTACGTGTGTTAAAATTTCGCTGCTACAGCATGTGAAGCCCCGAGAAAATCTCATACACTTCACTTCATATTACATATTTTCGCATCTTCACTATTTCGCAACTACAATGAACCAAAATTTTTCTCAATCCACAAAGCTTTTTCCCTCCGCGAAACTTTCATATAACTTGCGAAAATTTTCCTTATATGCGAAAATTCCCTCTGAATGCGAAATCACTTCAACGTGCGAAAATTTTCCTTATATGCGAAAATTCCCTCTGAATGCGAAATCACTTCAACGTGCGAAAATTTTCCTTATATGCGAAAACTCATGGACAAACTCAATGCGAAATCTCTTTGATACGGGCGAAATTCACACTGAATGCGAAAACACTTCAATGTGCGAAATTTTCATTATATGCGAAAATTCATGGATAGACTGAGTGCGAAATTTCCTTGAAATATGCGAAAATATCTCTCGATTTGTCTATGTAAGATAATTTGCGAATTTTCTCATTACATGCGAAAAATTTGGACAACTTGCGAGATTTCTCAACTTGCGAAAATTTTCCATACTTGCGAACTTTTACTCAGTCTGCGAAAATTTCTCACGACATGTCTATTTGCTATCACTTGCGAAAATTTCCTAATACATGCGAAAATTTTCTCTATCTGCGAAATTTCCTTGATATGCGAAAAGTAACATTACGTGCGAAAATTTCTACGTGTTACACTTAGCGAATTTTCCATTACATGCGAACTTTTACACAAAATGCGAAAATTTTTCTTGACATGTCTATGTGCTATACTTAGCGAATTCTAAGTGTTAAAACTCGCCATCACATGACAATCATTCAATCTTAACAACCATTTCAAAAGGACTCTAAATTAGCTTTAATTTGAATTTTTCTTTATAACTTTGGGCAATTCTATGTTTCGTTTAATCATATTCGCGACTTAGTCAGTACTAATCATATTACAATTACTGTCGAGCACAGATATGACGAACAAAGATCAAGGTACACTTGAAGCGCTTGAGGCGGCTGCAATCCAAAGGGACGTCGCTCGCATCGAACTCAATACGCGCACCTATGTCTCACCACCCGAGCAAATCTTCCCAATAAGTCAATGGGCGGCCCTGATTCCCAACAACTACATGGTGGACTTGAACAGCTTTCGGTGCGATGCCCCCGTCATTATAGAAATCCTCAAAGGGCACCCACTTCGCCACGCCCTCACTCATGGCGAGCCAGAAGCACAAGTGTATCTTCAACAATTCTGGCATACGTTGCAGATAGCTGGACCACTCCATCATGCTAAAACCTTATCCGCCAAAATCGATCAAGAAACGGTGGTCCTCACTCGCAAGATAGTCCAAGAAGTGCTTCAACTCCCAGTCTACTCACCCTACGATCCACTACCGACGCACGAACAACTCATTGAAGACATTGACAGACTGGGCTATCAACCAGATAACAAGAAGAAGAAAGGCCCACTTGTCCTCAGTGAAGTCACCACCCACAATTTACCTCAACCCTGGCGAACACTGTACCTGCTGGTGAACAAATGCATGTCAGGAAAGCATGCTGGTCAGGACCGCGGAAACTTTCAAATCCTCACCATCCTAACCGGCATCGCCCACAACCGCAAGTACAACTACGCCGACATCATCTGGATGGATCTCGTCTCCATGATCCAACGTCGCGACCGGGAAGTCGCCAAGGGAGTCACAAACCGCTTTGTCCCTTCAAACACTTCCGCTTGCACTCCACCAACATTCGCATCCGGCCGGCAGTAGAACACTTCCTCATCCCCACTGTCGAGAAGTTCGCCAAGAAAAACACTCCGGCGAAGGATCGACACGCCGTGATAATTCCGGACGAAGTTCTCGCCTACGCAGACCAGACAAATCCGCACGTCCGAGAATATCGCGCCACAACCGCCACATTCCGCAAAAGCCCCCGACCTCTATCCACTGTCCCGACGGCGCAGATCAACCCCACTGCTCCTAACCCCGGGACTAGCCAAAACCCCACCACCACCTCCAAAAAGTCATCGAGTCGCGCCGCATCCTCTTTCACCCGCGTTCCGAAAAAACGGTCGCGTGAGGATGACGTAAGCCTCCCCACGGAGCGTCGATCGAAACAAAAACACGATCGACCTCCTCAGCCACAAATAAGCCGAGCCGAACCAATAGGTACAGGAGGTGATGTGTTCACCTCCCAAGTAGAAGTCGTGGCATCTGGCTCAACCACGCAAACGACCCCACCAACCCACTTATCTTCCTCTCTACAGGAAGATATTTCATTCCACGAGGAGCCACGCATACCATCGACATCCCACTTGGAGATGGTCGATGTTGAAACAAGCAGTCCCTCGCCTCAGACTGCATCCTCTTCATGCACCTCGAGTATAGTGCCCTCACTCCCGATAGTTTCATACGTTTCTAGGACACATACACCTTCTACCGCACCACAGAGTCTTCGTGACTCTGTCAGAACGCTCGGTGATGTCTCTGTGACTGAGAGCGGAAGACCTAGCACGGCCAACATCACAACAACCGTGAGCCTAGGCCATCATTCGATTGAGTCTGTCTCATCAATGATGCCAACGGGAAGTCTGAGTGACCCCGTCTTTTCCCGTCCTGTGCAAATGGGCGGCCTATCGGCTATGTTCTCTGACTCGGTGTCAGTTGGATTTCTTCGTGATTCCAACTTGTTAGATTTACCCCAATTCGTCACCGAGACCGCGCTAGAGACACATCTTCAAGAGTTTGCAAAGACTCTTGAGGCATCGATTCTCGATAAAGTCTACGCGCGTCTCGATGCGTCCACCATCGACAAAGGCAAAGGTGTGGCCTCGGAGACGCCACCACCCATGCAACATACGGACGCAGACGCTGTTCTCTCTTCCATTTCCGCCAAGGAGCTCTTCTACATCCTCAGAGCCCGATTCGAATCCATGACGGAACTTGACGAGGAGGAACGGCTAATGAAGGCTATTATCACTCAACCGATGACCTGCCGTGCTCAAGGCGAATCCAGCGGGATCAGGCGCAACGATCAAGACGATGATCAAGATCGCCGCGAGGGGGAGAATAGGCAGCTAGGCGCACAATCCCAAGGACTCGTACAATCGATGCTGCCCTCCTCCTCTGGACCTGAAACGACACCCGCAACAGAAACCTCACACCTCACTAGCCAAAAATCCCACCTTATTTACCCTGAGCCACTAGCCAAATTACCCTCACCACCACCCACTACCGTCTCCGAAACTCTAATCGTCACATCGAAGTTAGAGACCACCTCCACACCGTCTCCACCCACCATCTCGGAACCTCTAACTGTCACATCGACGTTAGAGGCCACCACCACATCTACACCACCCGTTACCCAAATCATCCTCGCCAAAACCATCACCTCAACCGAACCACCAAAATCTTCACCACAACCATCCCCACAATCCACAAACTCCTCCGACGCAACACCCTCGCCACCACATAGCCATACCCCTCTCGATATCGATTCCAACCTGGCTTCCGAGGACGTCTACTGCGCACAAAACGAGATCGAGGCCTACATCTTCAATGATGAATGGCTGTACACACCCGCCGATGCAGTAGCAGCCAGGAAGTTGGTGGAAAACGCTCGACGTCTGCTAAAGGAAGCCTCGCTCACGCTAATCAACACCGCAGACGACGAGAACGGAGAGGAGTACGACGTTAAACCTGCCGAGCTCGAGAACATCCTACAATTCCAAGCGCAGCAAACTGAGGCTCCTGCTGCTCAAACGGATGTGCCCACGGTGGATATACCGAAAGCACCGTGGGAAAACAAAGAGATCACCGCGCCATTTCAGGAAGAGATCAGGAAGAGGATCTGGCGGCACAAGGAGCAGATCATCACAACCTTCGACGAATATGAGCTAATGAACATCCAAAATTGGAGCGAGGAAAAGAAGAAGCTCTATCGATGGAGCCTTCTTTGCAACAAGTGCACAAAGAGGACGCTATCCGATGAGGAAAACATCGCTCTGGAAATGAATCGGGCCCCCATCTGCAAAGTCACTGACCACCGCCAAGAGTCGAAAGGACCTGTCCACTATCCAGTCTTCACAGTAATGAGGCAGGATGAGAGCTACAGTGAAGTCAGTGAGGCGGACTTCAAGTTTCTGCGCCTGGGTGACCTATACAGCATGCTGGAATCCATAAAACAGTTCAGACTTGTCCTCAGAAGTTCTGGACATCTCGTACGTGCTGAACCGGTCACCATGGGATATGTGGCTCTCAAGCGCCACATGCTCCGACAGGTCAGATTCTTCGCCACCCACGATCTGCAGATGGCGGTGGAACACAACCTGAAGAAGGTGAATCTGACTCGCCCATCTTTCAAGAACGCGGACGACTACCGAGAAGGCGATGTGATCGACGGAGATGATCCGACGATCGCCTACTCGAACTACAAGGGAAAGATGAAGCTGATGCGTTGCTCCGAAGTGGCAAAGTTCTCGGATGGGACGCTCACCATCATCCAAGACAAACTCATGAGGATTTGCCGCATCCTTTAGGAAGAAGATCCACTCTGCTGATCCAAGTTCGCGAAGCTCATTGACGCTATAGCAGATCGAATGGTCCTTCGAAGGAATCTTCGCGCCTTCGAGTTCAAGCTAGGACTTTGCAAAACACTCACACACTAATCCACCATCCCAACGTCCAAGATCCAAGACTCCCCAACAATTGACACAAAGGGGGAGATTGTTAGGATATTTAGTGATCGTGTCAATAGTTTAAGTCTTGTGATTAATATTGTTATTATCCTTTGATTTTGGGCTTTAGACTAGAATGTAATAATTTAATTTTTGGTGTTTGGGCCTTAATATACCTAGGGTTAATGTGGTATATAAGGTATTACCAACACCATTTGAAAGGTAATCAAATATCAAAAGGCTAACCCTAGTTTTAACACACTACACACACTTGAAGGTGAGAAATTCTCCCTTTTTCATTCCATCAAAGCCTCTTTGATTCCTTGTTTGGTGCATTCGGGACCAACACATGCCATTGCATGTGTATGACATATATGACACGCTATCTATCTTACACAGTACATATTCATATAACATAATAAAATTGTACCTCGGTCAAAGAAAAATATCAGAACCGACGTGACTTCACCTACAAAAGTAATATACTTGTATCTGTACTACTGTAAATATAATATTTGTGATCGAGTAATGTGCTGGTGGGGCAGACTCGATAACCCACAAAATAATTTTATGTCTTACTCAGAGGAACAGTTATGGCATGGACGTAGTGAATAAAATATAATTCTAATTGCATGTTGATAAACGCATTTCAATACGTTTATCATAGTATTTAATTGGGGTATAATAGAGCTTTAGCAGTCGATTAATGCATTTATCCGATATATTTACACTTGTTTTGTTATTGAAGGAGCTTAGGACGAGTTTCGGGCGAAAAGGAGCGAAAACGAGGCAAAACGGAGCAAAAACAGCCTTACTGCCAAGAGTCACGGCCGTGACGGTTAATGCATCTGGCCGTGACAGGCACCAGAAGCGAAACATGAAGACAGTCACGGCCGTGACGTGTAATGCACCTGGCCGTGACAAGGGACAGAAAGCGAAGATGACTCACTGACAACGGTCACGGCCGTGACGTGCAGTGATCCAAACCGTGACGAAGGGCAGAGAGTTGAGCTGATGATGGTCACGGCCGTGACCTCCGATGCACTTGGCCGTGACCTGTGACAGAAACTTATGCGCGTCGAGTCGGTGATGGTCACGGCCGTGACGGCCCATGTCCCAGGCCGTGACCGCGACGTAAATTGTTATAAAAAGCCCAAATTCAACCCAGAAAGGGCACAACTTACCAGAGATCAATTCCCAACCATCCAGAGACGAAAATAGGGTGAAAAGAACAGGAAATCCCGTCCCCGAGCGCAAGAGATGGATCAACGAAGAATTCACGCCGAATTAACGAAGAACGAAGATCTTGCCACGAGATCACCTCAGATTTATCAGTAGGAAAGATCATGAGTTCTTTATCTTTCTCTTCTAATTTTCTAGTTGTTTCTCCTTCAATTATGAGTAGCTAAATCCCTTTTGTGTTTGGGATTGGATGAACGCTAGGATAATTCGTAGTTAAGACGTATATTATCGTGACTTTGTGTTTTTGACTATTATCATTCTATGAATATGTTTCGTCGCTTTAATATGTCTATATGTTAAAGTGATTGTGTGGAAAAATGTTTAGGTCGACAGCTAAACAACGTTTAGGCCGTTCATAGAAGATAGGATTCGAGTATAGGGCGAAAGCAAATACTCGATCCTCGCCGTTAGTAATTATTTAATTTTAGATTCCCGTGAGCGTTTAGGGCGACAGCAAATTCACGGGCGGGTAGGAAATTACTGCGACTTAGTCTTAATCACTTAGGAGCGATTTTATTGTCTTAGTCGATACTACCTAGCGGGATTCGAATCCCGAGCACGTCTTTATCATCTGAAATTCTCGCATCAGTTAGTCGTGTTCTTTGAATTTCTGGTTGATTTAGGAGCGATCTGTTAGGTTAAGTCGTCAAACAATTTGCGTATTTTATTTAGGTTAAATATCGAGTCGATAGGTCATTACTAGTACTTGATTTATTCCTCGTGTTCGATACTCGTCTACTCACTTTATTGCACTACACACGATAGGTCCACTGCCTATCGCACGTCGGTGATAGTAATTAGGTATTCATTTTAATTATTACTTGTCGCACTTTTCATTCACACACCACGTGTCGATCACACACCACGTGTCGATCAAGTTTTTGGCGCCGTTGCCGGGGAATAGATTGATATTAGGAACACCGTAGTTCGGTACTTTAGCCACATTTATTTTTGACGTATTTCTTGTGTTTTTACTATTTGCGTTATCTGTGTTATTTGCATTAGTCGTTTTCCTGCGTCGTTATTGATTTCGTATTCTTATTCGGCGTATTTGTTTACTTTTTTGCTAATTTTTATTTCTCACTCATTGAAGGTACGATTCAGCGGTGAATGACCCGAAGCCATCCATCGGGTCCCATCGTTGACGCAGACGGATTTCGAGCGGAAGTTGCGAAGGAAACTTAACTACGATACCGAAGGTGCATCCACCAGCTTTCAGGATCCGTTAGTCTGTTATTCAGATGATAGTTCGCAGGAATCCATCCAAAACTCACGTGTAGAGACAGGCCTAGATAGTCCCAATACAGAAGTAGACATGGCGGACCACCGAGTGCCCGTCCACAACATTCCAGAGGAGGAATCATCGCTTCAGGACCTCCTCAAGAATGCCGCGCTAGGCGGTACGGAATCGGCGATTGTCATCCCGCCGATTGAGAACAACAATTTTGAACTGAAGCATTCTTGGCTTCAGATGATTTTTCAGACGGCCCAGTTCGAGGGCAACCCCGATGACGATCCTTACTCCCATCTGAAGGCATTTCTGACGGTGACCGACACCATCAAAATCAATGGTGTTCCGGGCGACGCGATTAAGCTCATATTGTTCCCGTTCTCTTTGAAGTTCAGAGCCAAGGATTGGCTTGAGATGTTACCACCTCGCTCGATCACCACCTGGGAGGAGCTGCGAGCCGCGTTTATCGGCCACTACTTCCCACTGTCGAAGGTGCTACGATTGAAGACAGAAATCTCTTTATTCCATCAGAAAGAGTGAAAATCTTTACGAGGTGTGGGAGCATTATAAGGCGCTACTAAAGAAGTGTCCACAGCACGGAATGTCGAAGGCAGCCCAGATCAACCGATTTCATGAGGGGCTCAATGACCAGACAGTCCATACGTTAGACGGAGCCGCCGGAGGAGGACTCGTGAAGCTCAACGCGACCGATGCTTGGAACCTCATTGAGGACTACTCTAGGAACAGTTTCATGATGGGCAATACCAGGATGAAGACGACAGGCGTATTTGGAGTGAGCGAGGAGACGACCACTAACGCTAAAATCGAGGCGCTCCAGCAACCAATCGCCTCTACGAACTCTCAGTTGCAGACGGTGATTGGTGAATTGCTTCCCAAGTCCGAGCAGACTCAGCCCGTGAACGCCGTGGCCACCACCACACCGACATAGCACACGCCTTGCGTACCATTATGCGGGATTTGCGGCGCAGCCCATGAGACCTCAGATTGCCAACTTGTGCAGCCGCTGGAACACGTAGATTATATGGGAAATTACCAAGGCGGCCAGCGAAGTTTCCAGCCTCGGGCACATCCAAACCTGGCGTACGGGAATCAGAACCATCAGAGCCAAGGACCACTAGGATTTCAGCCCAGACCTTCCGGATTCCAAAACGGGCCACCACGACAGTACCAGAACGCGCCCGCGGGAGGATCCGACGACATGAGGGAGATGAAGGACATGATGAAGACACTCCTCACGAATTTTAGTAGCACCACCGCAGCCCACGAGAGCCGTATGACGAATATGGAGGAGTACATGGAGGCGAACGACTTGCGTGCTCAGAACACAGACGCCTCGCTCAAAAAACTGGAGCAGCAGATGGGCCAGATGGCGAAGCAGTTGGCGGGGCGTACTCAGGGATCGCTCCCAAGCTACACCGAGCCGAATCCTAAGGAGTACTGCAAGGCGATGACGCTGAGGAATGGGCGAGAATTGCAAGAAGGGCCCGCCAAAAAGAAGGCCAAGGAGAATACCAACTTTGAGAGCCACGACGAGCCCGAAGCTGAGGAGATCAAGGGCGATGATGTCGAGAAAGCCGACGCTGAGAAGGAGAAGGTCGAGCCCGAGAAGGAAAAGGTGACGGAGACCCAGCGGCCACCAGTGAAGCCATATCAGCCAAAGATCCCATACCCGGCTCGACTGAAGAAGGACAAGAACGAGGCGCAGTGTGGTAAATTTATGGGTATGTGTAAAGAGTTGCATATTAACTTAGCTTTCGTTGAAGCTATTACGTAGATGCCCAGCTTCGCCAAGTTCTTGAAGGACCTGCTGACGAACAGAAGGAAGCTCGAACACGTCTCCACCGTTTGCCTAAGAGGAGAGTGCTCGGCGATTCTCCAAAGCAAGATCCCTAAGAAGCTCAAGGATCCAGGGAGTTTCACTATTCCCTGTTTTATAGGAGATCTAGTGATTGAGCGTGCATTAGCAGACCTAGGCGCTAGCATTAATCTTATGCCGTATTCTATGTTCAAGCGTTTAGGATTAGGTGAGCCATGGCCCACTAGAATGAGCCTCCAACTAGCTGATAGATCATTGAAGTACCCTCGAGGTGTTATCGAGGATGTCTTAGTTAAAGTCGATAAGTTTGTGATTCCCACAGATTTCGTTATTTTAGATATGGAGGAAGACGAGAATGTTCCCTTGATTTTAGGTAGACCGTTCCTAGCGACGGGGGAGACCATGAGAGACGTTAGGAATGGGACTTTGACCCTGACAGTTAACGGCGAGAAAGTTACTTTTAATATGGCCGACTCGATGAAAAAGAGCGGCGAGCAAGATGATAAATGTTACTTTTTGGACGTATTTGACCACGACTTTCTCTTCTCCGTGCAAGGTCTGTCACAGATCGATGATCACGACATGCATACACTTATGGCGGTCGATGAGTGTGGGGAGGAGGTCGACGAGCCTATCATAGCTATCGACGAGAGCAGCGAAGAGGACAAGGAAAAGAGCTCGGTCGAGGAGCCACCAGTCCTGGAATTGAAGCCGCTGCCCGACCACCTCGAGTACACGTTTCTGAGCAACAATGGAGGGCTGTCGGTCATCATCTCGTCAAACCTCGACGACGGATAGAAGGGCCAGCTCTTAGACGTGTTGAAGGCACACAAGAAGGCGTTGGCGTGGAAGATATCCGACATAAGGGGTATCAACCCGAGCTATTGCACGCACAAGATCCTCATGGAGGACGATTTCAAGCCGGTCGCTCAACGCCAAAGGCGGCTCAACCCCAACATGAAGGACGTGGTAAAGAAGGAGGTGATCAAATTGCTAGACGCGGGGATGATCTATCCCATTTCAGACAGCGCAAGGGTCAGCTCGGTCCTAGTAGTTCCAAAGAAAGGAGGCATGACGGTCGTCACCAACGACAAGAACGAACTGATCCCGACGAGGACCGTGACCGGATGGCGCGTCTGCATCGACTACAGGAAGTTGAACGATGCCACGCGAAAGGATCGTTCCCCTTTACAATTTATTGACAAATGCTAGAAAAGTTAGCGGGTCACTCATTTTACTGTTTCCTTGATGGCTTGTCAGGTTATTTACAGATTCCCATAGCACCCGAGGACCAAGAAAATACGACGTTCACTTGCCCGTTCGGAACGTTCGCGTACCGAAGGATGCCATTTGGCTTATGCAATGCCCCAGCCACCTTCCAGCGATGCATGATAGCCATATTTGACGAATTGGTAGGTGAGGTAATGGAGGTATTTATGGACGATTTTTCTGTTTTCGGGTCGTCGTTTGATGCATGTTTGTCAAATCTAAAGCTCGTACTCGCACTATGCGAGGAAACGAACTTGGCACTTAATTGGGAAAAATGCCACTTCATGGTTCGAGAGGGTATAGTCCTCGGTCACAAGATCTCCTCTAAAGAAATCGAAGTTGATCGGGCCAAGTTAGAAACTATGGAGAAATTGCCTGTTCCCTCGAACGTGAAGTCGATTAGAAGCTTCCTAGGACATGCGGGATTTTATCGTAGGTTTATTAAGGATTTCTCTAAGATCGTAAGACCCATGTCTAGGTTGCTAGAAAAAGATGCCCCTTTCGATTTTAATGACGAGTGTCTGCATGCTTTTAAGTTGCTTAAGGAGCGATTAGTCACAGCACCTATTATGGTAGCCCCTGATTGGGGGCTGCCCTTTGAACTAATGTGCGATGCAGTTATGCAGTTGGGGCCGTGCTAGGGCAGCGTAAGGACAACCATTTCAGACCAATCTACTACGCGAGTAAGACGTTAGACGCAGCCCAGGCCAATTACACGACCACCGAGAAGGAGCCGTTGGCCGTCGTTTTCGCTTTCGACAAGTTCAGGTCATATCTAATCCTATCTAAAGATTGTTTTAACTGACCACTCTGCCCTTAAGTATTTGTTAGCAAAGCCCGATGCCAAGCCACGGCTAATTAGGTGGATCCTGCTACTGCAAGAGTTCGACATCGAGATCCGCGATAAGAAAGGTGCAGAGAACTCGGCGGCGGATCACCTTTCTCGACTAGAGGAGTCCGAGATATACCAGAAAGACGAAAGGGCGATACACGATCGGTTCCCAGACGAGCACCTCTACGCGATACATATGGTAAGTGACGGCACCCTTTGGTTTGCAGATTATGCTAACTATCTTGTTGGTAGGGTCCTACCAAAGGAGTACACCAGTCAGCAAAAGAAGAAATTCGTTTCTGAGTTGAGGTACTACTTTTGGGAAGACCCGTAGCTTTTCAGGCGATGTGCAGCTAGGTAATACGACGAGTGGCGGCCCCAGAATCGACGCAGATCCTTAGACATTGTCACAATGGACCGACCGAAGGACACTACGCAGCAAACAGAACCGCTCAGAAGGTGTTGGAAAGTGGATTTTACTGGCCCACGATCTTCAAGGACGCCCAAAGGTACATTGACACTTGTGATCAGTGTCAGCGCGCAGGTAATCTCTCCAAACGCGACGAAATGCCTCAGAATTTCATTTTGGTATGTGAGATATTCGATGTGTGGGGTATAGATTTTATGGGTCCATTTCCTAGCTCATACAATAATAAGTACATCCTAGTTGCCGTCGATTATGTGTCTAAGTGGGCCGAGGCGCAACCCTTACCCACAAACGACGCTAGGGTAGTCGTTAGATTTTTGCGAACATTGTTTTCACGTTTTGGGGCACCTAAATGCATCATTAGTGATAGAGGCACTCACTTTTGTAACACCCAGTTTGCACGCACTTTAGAACGTTACGGTGTTAGACATAGCCTATCCACCCCGTACCACCCCCATGCTAGTGGTCAAGTCGAAGTAGTGAACCGTGAGTTAAAACGCATTCTAGAGAAGACCATAGAGGGAAACCGTAGGGAGTGGGCGAATAAGTTGAATAATGCACTTTGGGTATATAGGACTGCATATAAGACCCCCATAGGTACTACGCCATATAGATTAGTCTATGGAAAGGCATGTCATCTTCCCGTAGAAATAGAGCATAAGGCATATTGGGCCATCAAGTCCTTGGATCTTGACTTGGGGAACGCCGGCGGAAAGCGGCAACTCCAAATCAACGAGTTAGACGAGTGGCGACCGGCCGCTTATGATAACGCTCGCATGTATAAAGAGCGTTCAAAAGCTTACCATGATAGAAAAATTAGGCAACGGCGGGAATTTCAGGAAGGAGACCAAGTTCTTCTTTTTAATTCTCGACTTAGGCTTTTTCCTGGCAAACTTAGATCACGTTGGTCAGGACCTTTCACCGTTATCCGTGTTTTCCCTTATGGTACTGTTGAGATTTCAGGCATGGAGCACGGTACCTTCAAGGTGAATGGCCACAGGTTGAAGCACTATCACGCAGGCGAGGAAGACATGAGCGAAAAGGAAGTGCTCTACCTGGACTTCAAAACTTGAGCGAACGATCCGGCTTAAGACGGTAAAGTAAGCGCTTCTTGGGAGGCAACCCAGGTATTTTCATTTATGTTAAAAAAAAATGGGTCACGGCCAACTGCTTAAGCAGTCACGGCCGTGACGTACTAACAAGACTCTCTGCCTCTTATCACGGCCGGATGCTTAAG
Source organism: Craterostigma plantagineum (assembly GCA_027422505.1). Classification (NCBI taxonomy): domain Eukaryota; kingdom Viridiplantae; phylum Streptophyta; class Magnoliopsida; order Lamiales; family Linderniaceae; genus Craterostigma; species Craterostigma plantagineum. The sequence continues at coordinate 2,968,668 of JAPQWV010000055.1, forward strand.
CTGTCACGGCCGTGACATACTCCAGAGGCATACACCGCTTCATGTCACGGCCAACGGCTTAAGTCGTCACGGCCGTGACGCCTAATTTAATTAAAAAAAAATCCCGACTCTGTCACGGCCCATGAAATATACGTCACGGCCGTGACTATCGGCAGCGGCATCCACTGCCTAGCGTCACGACCACGTGACTAGCACGTCACGGCCGTGACGCACACGACTCTTAGGGTAAAAAACCCTCCTTTTCTCCCTTTTCTTTCTCTATTTCTTTCTTCCTCCCCTCTCTCGCGACTTCCTCTCCCTCTCATCTCTCCCAAACCTCACCACCTTCGACCACCACCGCCGCCGTCACCCCCAACGCCGGGGACACCCACAACACAACCCTCAACCTCCATTTAATTCGATTAACACTACAAGGAACGCTTTTTACCCTATCTCCTTCGAATTCGGAAATTGTGGTCGTAATTGCTAATTTGTGGATGCTATTATTCGTTCACTATGTGCCATAGATGCTAGAGAATCGCTTGATTACGCTAATGTGTGGATGAATTTTTTGATTCTTTAACGAACCCTAATTTTCGAAATTGGGGATTTTTTGAAATTGGGTCTCAATTGTTGTTTCTCTTGCCCTGTTATTGATAGATACATGTTAGGAATGCTTTGGGTAAGCCTAATTACGTACATTTGATGTTAAATTTCGAAATTCTTACGAAGAACCCTAATTCTGTTTAAATTAGGGCTTTCCGAATTTTGTTTTGATCCGGTGCTAATCTTGCTCTCTTATAATTAGATACATGCTATGAACGCTTTGGGTGTGCTTACTTACATGAATTCATGGTTAAATTGGGGGGATTTTACGATGAACCCTAATTTCAAAGATTGGGGATTTCTGGAATTATTTGGTGAATTCCGTTGTGTTGATAATGTTAATTAGCCTCGATTCATAGTATGATATATTTGGGTACATTCGCTTGTTCAATTTTGGACTTGGATTGAGTGATTTAGGTTGCACGCCACATGATCGACAAATGCCACCTTGAGTTTTTCATCTATTACAGAATAATATGTGTCAGTTGTCGCTATTTTGGTCGAGTCGAACCGTTGTATTTACTTATTACCTCCCTGAGCTCACATATGTTTTCGTACAGGTACTATGGCTAAAAGTCGCTCTTCATCCTCACGTGACCCCGCCTCGCGTTCGCCCGTTCGTCAAAGGCGACGCGGGCCCCCACCGACAATGCTAGAAGCCATGGGCCAGTTCACCAACGAGACACAGACGGCCCAGTACAACAAGCTGAAGGCCATGGAGTTCATCTCCATGGATCAGATCGATCACGACACACTGACGAAGTACAGCATCGACCAGCAAGTCGGCCAGTACCTATCACTCAGCGGCTGGGGGACGTTCTTCGGCATCGACGAACCAGCGTACAAGGAACTCACTTTGGAGTTCCTTGCCATGTTCTCCTACGACGAATACGGCGACAACAAGATCAGATTTCGGGCATTCAATGAAGAGAAGATAGTGAGGGCTGACAACCTGTGCCATGCACTTGGAGTACCACAGCCTTACCCACACCAGCCCTACGCGACATACTTTGATCAACCGGGCGGACGACAGGGTTGCTGGGCTGATATCACACGACCCAGCGAGCCGGCATACAGCGCGAAGACGTCGAAGGCATCTGCACTAAGGTGCCCCGGACTGCGATACATTCACCGCCTCCTGACGACCTCGCTTACACCGAGGGGCAACTCACATGGCCCAGTCACCCTCCGCGATCTATTTACCTGGCCAAGCTGCATCGAGGCGAACAGGTCCATCTAGGGTTGGCGGTGGCCCACGCATTCAATTGTCAGGCGGAGGCAAGACGCAATGGCAAGATTGCCTTAGGTGCACTCATCACCAAGGTCGTCCGGGGATTACGCTACTGGCCAGCGAATGCACCCGAGATGGAGGTAGTAGGCGGGCGTCACCCAGTGAACGAGGAGATGCTGGTGAAGATGAAGATGCTCGTGAAGGCGCCCACCTAGACTCGCGCCAACAAGGTATATATCTGGCACGAGATGTATCGCGGCCAGACCGACCACGGAGCCGTCCCGAACGACCAGCTCTACCTCGACGGCCCCCACCCAGTGGAGACGGACACGACGACTGCAGGGCCCTCCTTTTCCTCTGGCTACCATTAGGGCGAATTATCCGGCATCGCCCCGTACGCTTCAACGGCGGACCTCGAAGCAGTGCGCCAGGACATGATGCGCATGAACGCCGAATTGTTACAGAGGGACGACGAGATCCGGCGATACAACGAAGAGACTCGGCGCCGACAGGAGGAATACGAGCGCCAGAACGAGGAAGCCCACCGCCGTTACGACGCAGAGCTAGAGCGCTACAACCAGGCCCTTCAAGCCATGGACACAGCGCTCAAGTATTCCCGGCAGTCGATGGACACATTGCGTTTGCTTGCGTAGTCGCGTGTGTTTCATTTATGACATCGCGCTTATAACCATGTTTCTAGTTAATCTTATGACTACTCTCTTTTTGTGTCTATTGCTCTCTAGCTAGTGCCAGGATACGCATAATGGATTACAACACGACCTTCACGCGCATAATAAACAACTACGACACGACCACGTCAGGGGAGTCCCGTTCTTTTAAACTCATTTCCTTTCCCTTTTATCATTTTTACGTTGAGGACAACGTCTGACTTAAGTGTGGGGAGGGGAATTTAGTTTGAATACTTACGTGAAAATTTTTAAATTTTTATGACGCTTCCGTGAGTCGTTGAGTTCGTTGGAAAGGCATGAATTACTGAATCATGCATGATTGTTTGCGCTCGAGTTGGTCTGCATTCTATGAAATTCTGTGAGCAATTAGGACATGCGTGACTGATTGAATCTTATCTGCCTGAATAGATATAGCACTGTTTTGAGAGATCCGTACACATAACCCTGTTTCTGTGAGAGTTTGAGCCTGACGAGCTTATGCTCATTTTTCTTGGTTGTGTGACGTGCCTAGTCTATATCTCTCTAGAACTTGCCTGTCTGATGCGTGTTAAAACTGTTTTGGTGTGTTAGTGTGAAAATGATGAGGGCAATAGGAATCAAGTCCAGGGCCAAAATTTTCTTAACCATGACGAACCCCACTAGTCAACCACGTTGAGCCTGAGCCTATTCATTGCTTACCTCGTATGTTATAGAAGCCACTGACCCGAATAAACCTCCAGAGATTTTATGAGCCTGAGTTGATTAGAATAGAGCAGAAGCCGAACTTGAGAGTTACCGTTTCAGTGTTTGATTTGATGTTCTTCTCTGCTATTCATGAAATGACTCGTGCCTTACTTGACCGTTCTCTGAAATGACCCAATCCCTTGCATGAGCCTGCCCATAACTCTTTGGCAAGATATAGGTCTCGGTAGTAAGTATCCCTAGGTACACGGCATTCATGTGACTAAGGTGAAAGGGCAGAAAATGAAAGGGAACTGAGTTGAGAGGGTCGAGCAGAAAAGTCTAGGATTTCGGAGCGAGAACGTCAAGTCTTACGTTGGGACGTGTGACTGTCTGTTTGATCATGCTGTGTTCTTTGATAATTTTTGATTACGTGTCCTAGCTCTAAGTTTAAGTGTTCATATGCGTGTCCCTTCATGATATTTCGACCCGTTTCCCCCGAAAAGACCCCCAGATTTATACTTGTCACTTTGAATAGTAGAGATACGATTAGCTTGCAAGTTTCTGGTAGGGCAGGACTAGTGCATGAATTAAGCGACTCATCATATGCTACCCTATACACTTGAGTGAATTGAGTGAACCCTTCTGAGGTATAGGTCTCGATTCCCAATGCTAAGGAAGTTTAGGTTGACAGGTGCAGGTCATTAGTGCAGCGTCCATGATTGCTTGCTTGATTTCGTTTCGTGCTTTCTATGCTTTGATGATAAATTGTGAACAATCATGCCGTTATCCTGATCAGATGCCCTCTCTGAATTCTAATTTACTTGAGGACAAGCAAATGCTTAAGTGTGGGGAGGTTTGATAAACGCATTTCAATACGTTTATCATAGTATTTAATTGGGGTATAATAGAGCTTTAGCAGTCGATTTATGCATTTATCCGATATATTTACACTTGGTTTGTTATTTAAGGAGCTTAGGACGAGTTTCGGGCGAAAAGGAGCGAAAACGAGGCAAAACGGAAAAAAGCAGCCTTACTGCCAAGAGTCACGGCCGTGACGCTTAATGCATTTGGCCGCGACAGGCACCAGAAGCGAAACATGAAGACAGTCACGGCCGTGACGTGTAATGCACCTGGCCGTGACAAGGGACAGAAAGCGAAGATGACTGACTGCCAACGGTCACGGTCGTGACGTGCAGTGATCCAAACCGTGACGAAGGGCAGAGAGTTGAGCTGATGATGGTCACGGCCGTGACCTCCGATGCACTTGGCCGTGACCTGTGACAGAAACTTATGCGCGTCGAGTCGGTGATGGTCACGGCCGTGACGGCCCATGTCCCAGGCCGTGACCGCGACGTAAATTGTTATAAAAAGCCCAAATTCAACCCAAAAAGGGCACAACTTACCAGAGATCAATTCCCAACCATCCAGTGACGAAAATAGGGCGAAAAGAATAGGAAATCCCATCCCCGAGCGCAAGAGACGGATCAACGAAGAATTCACGCCGAATTAACGAAGAACGAAGATCTTGCCACGAGATCACCTCAGATTTATCAGTAGGAAAGATCATGAGTTCTTTATCTTTATCTTCTAATTCTATAGTTGTTTCTCCTTCAATTATGAGTAGCTAAATCCCTTTGTGTTTGGGATTGGATGAACGCTAGGATAATTCGTAGTTAAGACGTGTATTAACGTGACTTTGTGTTTTTTACTATTTATCGTTCTATGAATATGTTTCGTCGCTTTAATATGTCTATGTGTTAAAGTGATTGTGTGGAAAAACGTTTAGGGCGACAGCTAAACAACGTTTAGGCCGTTCATAGAAGATAGGATTCGAGTATAGGGCGAAAGCAAATACTCGATCCTCGCCGTTAGTAATTATTGAATTTTAGATTCCCGCGAGCGTTTAGGGCGACAGCAAATTCGCGAGCGGGTAGGAAATTACTGCAATTTAGTCTTAATCACTTAGGAGCGATTTTATTGTCTTAGCCGATACTACCTAGCGGGATTCGAATCCCGAGCACGTCTTTATCATCTGAAACTCTCGCATCAGTTAGTCGCGTTCTTTGAATTTCTGGTTGATTTAGGAGCGATCTGTTAGGTTAAGTCGTCGAACAATTTGCGTATTTTATTTAGGTTAAATATCGAGTCGATAGGTCATTACTAGTACTTGATTTATTCCTCGTGTTCGATACTCGTCTACTCACTTTACTGCACTGCACACGATAGGTCCACTACCTATCGCACGTCGGTGATAGTAATTAGGTATTCGTTTTAATTGTTACTTGTCGCACTTTTCAGTCACACACCACGTGTCAATCACATTTCGTCTGCTGTCAAGCACAGGCCTATACAAATATGCATGTCCATCATGTGTATTGTACAATATGTAATATAAAAATAGTGCCACTATTGCTGTTAGGTCTATGTAATATTAGAGAATCTCAGGTTTCAAACCCCTTAACACACGTAAAGCAAACCGGTAATGATGGATAAAGTAATTCCAAGGCCATTAATGCTTGGAACTCAACCCTTCAACTTCCCATACCAGATTCGTGGGAATCAACGTTGTAATGATGAAGTTTTGTTAATTTATATGACAAACAATATCCTCACTCATTCAACAAAACCTACAATTTCCTTAAAAGAAAGAGAATAAGCTAAAAATGTTTACATGCTGAAACGCCCTGCTTCACTATGGATTTCTGAGAGTTGCTCCAGGTAAGTTATGTATGATCCCCTCTTTCCCTGCTGCTCTGAATGGATGGTTTATCCCTATGTTTTCTTACGTTTTGCGCTACCATTGTTAGGGTGACCTGAAGGGCTTGCTTCCGCGCATCGTGTATTCTGCGTTAAACAAGACATTTCCACAGTGCTTCTATAAGGTTTCCCATTTTCCGCCATATTTATTGGTTCTGGTCTTTTTTATATTTATTGGTGATAGAAAGTTTAGAGCTTTTAGCATGGACAAAGTCATGCATTTGAACCTCCAAAAACTGCCCCACCAATGCCGTGAATGAGATGAAGATTTGTAGTGTTTTGCAACGTCATGTGTTAAAATGCAGTGTTACCTTAATCTCGTGTAGGAAATTGCCACTACTTCATAACGTTCACGGACGATTTCACCCGTTCCGAGATTGTCTATTTGATGAGACAAAAGTCCGAAGCTCTTGAAATGTTCAAAGAGTATAAAGCATTAGTGGAGACTCAAACTGGCAAGTTCATTAATGCCGTTCGGTCAGATCGAGGCGGCGAATACATGAGCCTTGAGTTTGAAGCATTTCTTAGAGAAAATGGCATCATCATACATCCCTGCAAGGCACACCGCAAATGAATGGCGTGGCCGAACGGAGAAACCGAACGCTTTTAGATATGGTTCGGTCGATGATAAGTTACACAGATATTCCCATTTTGATGTGGGGATGTGCTTTAGAAACAGCGGCCTATATCCTTAATAGGATACCTACCTGCTCTGCCGACAGGATTCCTTACGAGGCTTGGCATAATTGTAAGGTGATTTTGAATCACATCAGGGTTTGAGGTTGCGCTGCCTTTGTGAAAACGTTGACGGTAGATAAGCTTGAATCAAGATCATTAATGGCGAGATTCGCCATATATGTCGAGGACAACTACGTCCCAGACGAACACAGGGTGTTCGTCGCTTTACGCGCTACTTTCTTGGAGAAAGAATTCATAGGCGAAGGCGGTAAAGGCCGAGAAATAACTCTAGGAGAGTTAGAGGACGAATCGACTCCTATTCCAGAGTCGTTAGACGACGTTACAGAAAACTCGGCTCAGCTACAATTGCACAGGTCTAGTAGGATATCTCATATGCCTGAGAGATATGGCATGGTACACGTCGAGCATGGGGATACTGCGACTGAGGGATGCGTCGGGGACGATCCCGTCACCTATGACCAGCCAATTGCAGGTATAGACTCCCTAAAGTGGCTTGGGGCTATGCAGGCCGAAATGGACTTGGTGCACACAAACTAGGTTTGGACTCTTATAGACCTGCCTAATGGTTTTAGGCCAATTGGCAATAAATGGATCTACAAGAAAAAGATTGGATCTGATGGACAGGTGGAGACGTACAAAGTTGGGCTTGTATTGAAAGGGTATAGTAAGAAAGAGAAAATTGACTATGAGGAAACCTTCTCGCCTGTCGCAGTGATAAAGTCCATTCGAATCATGCTTACGATTGCAGCACACTATGACTTTGAGATCTGGCATATGGACGTAGAGACCGCTTTCCTGAATAGATTTCTCCTGGAAGAAATCTATACGGAGCAGCCCAAGACGTCAGAACCAGATGCTCGAAAAGTGTGCAAACTGAATCGGTCCATTTATGGACTGAAACAGGCTTCAAGGAGTTGGAATCTTCGGTTCGATGAAGTAGTTAAGATCTATGGATTCATAAAGAATGAAGATGAGCCCTGTGTTTACAAAATGGCCAGTGGGAGTAAGGTGTCGTTTCTGGTAATGTACGCAGATGGCATCCTTTTGATATGAAACCACATTTGAATGCTCTCAGAGGTCAAAGCTTGGCTTTTGAAAGAATTCTCTATGAAAGACATGGGAGAAGCGACCTATATTCTAGGAATTTTGCCTATTTATAGATAGGGCAAAAATGTCAATAGGCTTGTCCCAGGCCCTTTACTTAGATAAAGTCCTTCAAAGATTTAAAATGGTCGAGTCTAAGAAAAGGTTCCTACCTATGAGGCATGGGATTCATCTCTCAAAGACTACGTCTCCTCAGAATGAGGTACAAAGATGAGAGATGAGTGGAGTCCCCTATGCTTCAGCTGTGGGTAGCCTGATGTATGCTATGCTTTGCACGCGACTGGACATAGCGTACGCTGTGAGCGTAGTGAGTAGGTTTCAGGGTAACCCTGGTAAGGAACGTTGGGCGGAAGTAAAGACAGTTTGAAGTACCTTAGACGGACTAAAGACTTATATTGATTTATGGCCCATGAGAATTAGAAGTAGATAAATATACAGATTAGGATTTCAAATCAGATGTGGATGACCGAACGTCTACTTCGGGTTTTGTCTTTACGCTCAATGGTGGGGCAGTGTCTTGGAAATGTTCCAAGCAAAGCACGACTACAGATTCCACCACTGAGGCGGAGTACATCGCAGCTTCAGAAGCTAGCAAGGAGGGTGTTTGGATACGCAAGTTTCTGGAGGAACTACAGGTGGTACCCAGCATCGTGGATCGCCCGCTGCCATTGTGGCGCGACAACAACGGGGCCATTGCACAAGCTAAACAAGCACCTGCTCACAGTAAATCCAAACACATAGAGAGTAAATACCACGTGCTACGTGGGTTTGTTGAAAATGGCTCGATAGCCATGTAGAAAATCGCCTCTGTAGAGAATGCAGCGGACCCGTTTACGAAGCCACTACCACAGGCAGTGCTCGATCGACACCTCAGAATGGGGTTAAGATATGATAGTGCGTGGCATTAGTGCAAGTTGGAGATTGTTGAGGTATATGCCCTAGATGCCGTACGAGGGAATGATATTATTGATGTAGTGTTTAGTAATGTAATTTGATTACTTCTAATTGATAGAATGATATTATTCAAAATTAATTTATTATTCGATAAATAAATTAAAAGGAAAATTATTAATTAGTCTAAAGATTTCACCTTACAGTCTGGGTGAGTAAGACAAATTAATAAAACCCAAACATTGGTAGTTCAGTTACTGATTCTGTGGGGACAGATAGGGGCACCAGTAAGCTGAGATACTGCAATATTAAAATAGTCCACAAGTCTAAGTCTCTAGTAGGGTGACTAGATTGACAAGTACGACTTGTTTGTCGATGGGTCCAATACGGTTGTGCCAAACGTTCACTTGGGAAGTGGAAGTCCATGTCAATGATAATGATGAATCAGGGGATTATCTGTATTTGGACAATGACTCGTAATCGAATGATCACACGCTTGGATTGTCCTTGATCGATCGATTGACTGTAGTAGTATGCGTGAACCTTAGACCGATAGGGTTAACTTTGGGTTGGTCTTGAGGTCTTGACTTGTCAGTAGTTTTGCTAGGCCCGTCTTGCCGATGGCATGGGTCAGCGGCGAAATACAATCTTGACTTTCAGATGCAATTGCCGGTTGAACTGCGGAGCGGGATTTACGGTCTCAATTAATTCGAGGTTAACGTCCTATGGCAAGTTTAATGTGCGGGAATTTGTCCAAGTCTCTGGCCAGAGAATACAACTGACTCGCGATAGTCGTGGAGGGCAGTTTAGGTATTGCCACCGACATAAACGACATAGAGTCGAGTTCTGTAAGTTTGACTATGCGTGACTTTCACTCGATCGGGACAAACGTAAAAGGTTCATACGTATGACAAAAGTCTACAGTCGGTTCATGGATTATGATTAGATCAAATTCGTACTCAACTTGGGATCCGTACGGTACCACGGGGCTGGCTATGTGAATACCGAACTCCTAGATACCTTTTAGGCCGGTTGAGACGAACCAAGAGAGTCGGGATTAAAAAGGGCAACCGACACAATTTCATCATCAGAGAGAGAGACAAGGCTAGGTCCTAGTTTGAGACATTAGGGTTTGGGGCTTTGCCAAAACCCTGATCGGCCGAAAATACTAAGTTTGACTAGTGCAGGGTAAAATGGTCTTTCACCTCATCATATATTTTTGAAATAAAATATTCGATATTGAATATTTAGTATATGATTTAAATTAGATTTAGATCTTTATTATTGTCTTAGAGAAATAATATTATTTAATTTAGAATTAAATAATATATATCGGATATGTATAAGTTTCGAATTTTATTAGATTAAATTTCGAAAATTATTTAATTTATTGATATTGGATATTATATATTTAAAAAATACTAAATATGGTATTAGAATTAATTAAGATATTGGATATTTAATTAATTAAATTTAAAGTTTGAATTTTGAATTCGTTACTTGGTAAAACGAAGACTTGGTAAAAGGGGAGGTTTGAGGAATTTTCTCCCACCACCTCAACCTATTTTTGGCCAAGCTTAAGTGATATAAATAAGGATTTTCGAGATCCTAAAGGAATAAGAAGCTAAATTTCGAAATTTGAGTTCAATAGAGGAAAAACTAAGAGTTTTCTCCGCTCACCACTTTCTCTTCGCACTCTCTCTCTCGGGGGAAGAAAGCAGCTCGTTCTTCACCTAGCCGCACTTTCAAGAACAACTGTGACGTTAGTGAGGTGCCAGCGTGACGATCTTGCGCAAAGAAGGCGTCCCGTTCGTGTGCTTTTGGCGTAGGAGAGGGGCACTACGCCTCGGGCATTAGAAAGATTCGAAGCTAGCCATCGCCGAGAGATTTCAACAAGGTATCATGGCTGATCTCTTATCTCTTTATGTCAATAGGTTCTCGTGTTTGTAGCTGAGCGATCTTGGATAGGCGGAAACTCCGTAAAATTTTAAAATTCCGTCGTTCTAGGAACGTGGGTCTGGAGACCCTCGGGGATTCCCAACAGAATTTGATCTAATCATAATCCACGAACCGACTGCAGGATTTTGTCATACGTATAAACCCTTTACGTTTGTCCCGGTCGAGTGAAAGTCACGCATTGTCAAACTTACAGAACTTGACTCTATGTTGTTTATGTCGGTGAAAATACCTAATCTGTCCTCCACGACTATCGTGACTCAGTTATATGCTCTTGCAAGAGACTTGGATAAATTCCAGCACATTAAACTTGCCATAGGAGTTAACCTCTAATTTAATCGACACCGTAAATCCCACTCCGCGATTCAACCCGCAATCGCATCGAAAAGTCAGGGCCGCATTTTTCCACCGGCAAGACGGTGTACCAAAACCGCAAGCCTTCCTAGGTTGAGGTTAGGAACCCATTTAGGTTGAACCTGGCAGGGAAGTAGAATTTCAGCGCAGGCAAATGCTTTGGCAGGCTTGATCAAGGAAAAGATCTTCTCGTCTGATAATCTCCTAAGGTGTTTGGGGGATTGGATCTTTACGGGATACCTTAGGAGTACGTGCATGAATAGCACTATAAGCGTTCTTAACTGCTGGATCTTATTTCTACGAGTCTTTCTATCGGCATTTGTCTTAGAATGATTCATTGTTATGTTTGAGGAAGAGCCTATTTCATAGTTAGTACAGCTAAAGGTGATGGGCAAAATGTCGAACGTCCTTGAGTCGTTGTCTTTGAACGTCATCGGGCATGGTATGGGTAATCCACTGGCCTTGAAATATGTATCTGCCGACGAACTCGTGTGGGTTGACGCCATGTCCAGATGTTCCCGATTGGTCTGGAGCGATCGAGCTGGGAGTGGCATGAGTAGCTGCCAAGGCCACGGGCATTGCGGCACTTGCTTTTTCTTCCGGAAGCAAGAGGCTTGTGAGGGTCTGTGGGGGTGCTGTGGACGGAGGCGTCCTTATGTTGAAGGTTGGTGGGTCGATTTGGGTTAGAGTTTGGGTGGTGCGGTGCGTGGTGGTGGTTGTTTGGGTAGTAGTGGGTTGGTAAAGTGGGCTTAGAGGTTGGGTGCGGTGCGTGGTGGTGGTGGTTTGTGTGGTGGGTTGTGAGGTTTCAACGGCTACAGTACTTGTCTGCGCCGAGCACGATCCTTGACCTTATTCTTGACCACTCGCAGAAGTCCTTGGCCTCTTCTCCCCCACATGATGATCCTGATCGTTAGTGTCATTATGTCGTCGTCTGGAGTGGGAGCTTTGGCCTCGGCATATTTGAGTAGGTTGATCAGGATGGTCCACCAGTCGCCTATAGAGTGGTTCTTCCTGAGGTGACCGGATGGTAAGGCCTATGAGGCCAGCGAGAAGTATGTCATGGAGCTCGGTAATTGGGATTGTGTATGGGTTGATTAGGATGGATGAGTGGATGAGAGGGTCGGTGGGTGTGGGTTGTGAGGGTGTGAAGGTGGCTTGTGATGAAGCAGCCTCAGAGACGGGCACTTTCCTGGGGTCGCGGCGGGACGTCTCAATGGCGGTGAGTACTCTCTCCATTATCTGCTCTTCGAGGGATCAGCTTCGGAGAGAGCGGCTGGGAAACATGCTTCCGTCAGAAGGGGTTCTGATGCCTCCGTCGTAGATGGACCAGGACGACTGATGTCGTCTGTTGACAACCCTTGACTGAGCACCATCTCATTGGGCTGGCTCATAAGTCACTTGAGGTTGTGATTGTCCGAGACTTCCATCCAATCCTTGATTTGAATCTATAAGATTCGCATCTATCGATGTTGTGACAGGCTCAGATTAAACCTATGCATTAGACATTTCAATGTCGAGCCCGGAAGTAGTAGGAGTCTGAATCTCGGCCACGACTGACGCGGTGGGGTTGGGCTGACGCTCAAGATTGAGCGATTATGGATGCTCAGCCCTTGGAGAGGTAATCAATGTCGTGTCTGATGTTTGCCTAACAGCTTCTAAGACGGGCTCGTCTGATACAATTTGACGGGTGGGAGGTCGTCTTATAAGTCGAATCTCCTCATCTGACTCTATGTCTGACGATGTAGCCGTATGAGGGGTAGGGTCACATTCTGCCTCGTCACGGGCTTATGCTGTCGGCTGAGGTGCTTCGGGTATGATCATGGCGATCAGGGCCTTGATTTCTAGCGTGGTCGGCCGTGTGAAGTGGGTTGTGCCCCATTTCCATTTCGGGTTGCGCTTCTTATTGGAGTTCCAGCTCATATGCCACTTCGTCAATCAACCTGGCATCTGTATCGGGCATTGGATCATCTTGAGTTGGAGGCTCCTGTTCCAGTTCCTGAGCCACTTCATCAATTAGCTCGGCCTCTGAAGTATAATGTTGTTGTTGAGGGCTCATTGCAAAGTCTGTCGGGGGCCCTCGAATCATCTGTGCCATGAGATGATGTTCCCGATAGTATCGTTGGTATTGATCTCCCGAGGGGTCGGCAAGACGAAGCAGCGCGAACGGGATCGGCATCGACGGCTGATCAAGATCTGTGATCCTAGGATTGTGAAAGAGCTTAAGTCTCGGGGGTTGGTAGTTCCCTCAGGAGGTAGACGAGGGATGTTCTCGTGCATCTCCATGAGTTGCCTGATGATGACGTTGAACCACCAGGCATACGGGACATTCTTCGATCTCTTGTTCTCTTTCTGTCTGATCTGTTCTGCTAAATCATTCTAGATCAGTTGAGCAACATAGTAATTCCAAGAGAATGCTATGCCGTGGAAAATGCGAGAATGTTACAGTGCCTTTGTCGAAACCGACGTCCTTTGGCGACACACTTATTTACAATTCCAAAAAGTGTCTTCCATTGATGCGGGATGTCGTTGCTCTGGACTTGTGCGAGCTTGTTGAGCGGTGGACGGTATCCCATTTGGAGAAAGTCACATACCATCTCTGCATACGAAGGCAAGGGGTCATAATTGTGGCTGAAGGGGAGGTCGAGGACGAGCCCAAAGTTATTCTTGTTCATGCTGGTATGCCTCGCCCGATCACCGTAGTGAAACTGTAAGCTACTTCAACTATGAGACTCTTAATCATCCCTCAGAACTGTTGGAGGTATACCATTGGCACCGAGGCCGTCACCGTAAATATGTGCAAAAGGGGATGGCCTTGGAGTATTGAGTCTATGATCTCGTCTAGACATCGAAATGTCGTCAGATCGAGTTGATAGTTTGTGACAGGTACGCTAAGGTACATGTTATGCTCGTAGATGTGATTGTATCGAGGGTAGTGATCCATCTGAAATGATAAGAAGTAAGCAAGCTCATTAGTTCAAAAATAATTGAGTCGAAATGAATTATAATATCAAAGTATAATTGTTTATCAATTTGAAATTTTGAAATTGGAGATGTGTATGTTGCACATAGGTTATACGAAGTGAAGATTAAGGCGATGATGAAATTTCGACATTCATATATAAGGCACATAACATTTCCGTTGAAAATATCTAAGTGTTGAAGTCCACAATTTGCGCTCGAGAATTGAGAAATCAATTTTAATTTCCTAAGTGCGAATTTTGAATTCAAGTCTGTTTAATTTTGCGATCGAAAATTTTATTCGCTAAAGTCTGCTACAGTGGAAAAGACTTAGAGAAATTTTTCTAAGTGCTTGAACTTATAACGTGGTACTGTAGCCGAGAAATTTTACGATCGAGAAAAAGTTTTGTGTAAATTTACGAACGAGAAAATCAATTTCCGCGTAAATTTACGATCGAGAAATTTTTCGCGCTAGAATAAAATTTTTCGTCGTGATTTGTCGAGCGTGAAAGTCTTTCGATTTTAAAAATGGATTTCGCTGTTAAGTTTGTCGATCGAGAAACTAGTCAGCGAGAAACTAAGTTAACCACCAAGCAAATTTTCGGTGGAACAAAATTATCGCTGCATTTTTACGATCGAGAAATTTTAGCGTCGAGAAATAAATTTTATCACCGCTAAAATTTGTGACCGAAATAAAATTGGAATCAAAAGTACTGTTTTCGATAGTAAGTTATTCGCTCGTAAAGACTTGTATCTTTTTCACTAAATAATTTACGCTCGCGTAAAATAGAAATTAGATTTCTCGATGGTAAGCAATTTTTGTCTACGCCACTATATTGACGACTTAAGTCAAAATTTTAGCGATCGAAGATCTTCTACGATGCAAAAAGTATCTCAATCAAATTGAAATTCAATTGAAACTGTTTGCGATTGAGAAAGTTCTTCGACTGCTTCAAACATTCGAAAACCCAGTTTTTAGTCGAAACTTAAATTTTCTCTCTAAAACGTAGAAAATCGAAAACCTACACCATCAGAGTGACCGTAAACACAAAGACTATCTTAGCACGCAAACCTAAACCCATTTTAAGCATAGAAATGAGTCACAAAGACATCTTAGCACACAAATCTGAGTGACCACAAACACAAAGACATCTTCGAGGCTTCATACTTAAGAACGGAGAAGCTCTAACAGAAAATCTAGCGAAAAGTTACAGAATGTAGATACAAATCGAAATCAGTCAGACGCAAACACCTAAGGTTGTCGAATATACCTTTGAAAGAGGAAAATTGTTTGATATTTAAATATTTGGAGAGAAATTTTAATTCGTCTTTCGTTTTTGAGTTTTCGCTCGCGAAATTTTAATCGACACTGTTATAAGGGTTTTGCGTGAGATAAAGTTTTTCGACTGTGAGCATTAGCTTTGTTTAAGTGGGCTGATTAGAAGTTATCGATACTTAGCAATTTCAGACCGATTACTGTTTACGACCGAGAAACTTATGATCGACAATTACCTTATCTAATTTCTCGATGGTAAGTACTCTTGTATTTTCAGATTGACCCATATTTGATTAAAATCACACATTGACTCCCCATGCAGTAAAATTAAAATGCAATTAACTGCCTGAAATTCCGAGCAGTGACATTTGGCTCCAAATCCGATTTTCGAAAAATCTGTATTACTTAGAACAAAATGTCCAGAACGTTAGAGTTAATCAACAAGTAATTTTAATAAAGGCTCCCCCTGAATTTTTATATCAATGCCGTAAGCTCCAAAACGAAAGAAAATCGTGAAGTCCTCTTCGTTGAATTGTGCTGTAGCAGAGAGTCCGAATCGAAAATATCTACAACACTTAGAGGAAAACATCAAAAATACTTGGATCTCAAGGCATAATATTTTGTTAATGCTCCCCCTCAAATAATGCATCTTAATTGATATGATTATATAAAAAGTGTAAATCAATCTAAGTAGCGAACATTCAAAACCCGCAATTTGATCAATGTAGCTTAGATACATGGTCCCCTAATCATATAATCAAACTTATACGCGAGGGTATGAGCAAGAACAATAAATCGCATTTAATCAATTCAGTGTAAATGCACATAAAATTGCATATCATAATCTGCGAGTAGAAAAAATACTAAAAATATAGAAAACATATTTTTATTTATTATAATATTTTTCATTAAATGTTTTTCATTTTTAAAGTTTCTTATGTATACTAACATTATTTATAGTATGGGGTCAGATTATTTTGCTTC
The DNA here is from genome assembly GCA_027422505.1 of Craterostigma plantagineum. NCBI lineage: Eukaryota > Viridiplantae > Streptophyta > Magnoliopsida > Lamiales > Linderniaceae > Craterostigma > Craterostigma plantagineum. The sequence goes on from JAPQWV010000055.1 coordinate 2,984,815, forward strand.
GATCATTGTCACGTCTAAAATTTGACAAGACACTTGCCATGATCATATGCCGTCAAGTCACATCAGCAAACTATAGTCCTAAGTTCAAAGTATGATCCATTTCAACAACTCTCACCGGGTTCACTCTAGCGGTCATTTATTTTTACCTTGAGATTATTAATCACCCAAGTCAACATAAGCAATATTAAAGCAATTTACCTGTGATCGGGGTGCTTTTAATCATTTCACCCATGCGAAAGACCGTCGATAGGTATCAAATGGACTTTGAAGTATTTAATTTGATTTTGGCTTAGAATGCAAAGAAAATTTTGGGAGAGGTGATCTTTTTTGTCGTCTTCAATAACTTCGTTGTTCTCCTTCTTTCGGCATTTTTCGTATCTTTTGTCATTCTCATCCTTTAATTTTTTTCGTATCAGTCTACACTTTACTCAAGATGAAGCTCCACTTCTCTACGAGGCTGAGAGATTATCAACTCCATGATCCTAGGCAGCAATTCTAAAGTAATCGACTATAATTGATAAATTGAGTTTCGATTAAAAACCTTCCGATGATGAACTTGATAGAGAACTTTGTAGTGTGAGAAAGTATTTTATGTTTCTCTCTCTAGAATTTAATTTTCAAGCCTTTCGGATAAAATTCTAAAACTTTCCCTATTAAGCACAATGTGTGTACAAGTATTTATACCAAACACACTTGGTATAAATACAATTTAAGTCATAATCTAATGACAACTACAAATAAAGCCCCTAATTACAAGGAAATCTAATAAAAGCAAAGCACAACTAAAACAGATATTCTACACATAGCATGTTTGAAGAATAAGTAATTCGGCACATAGGTATATGGAAGTGAACTAATTAATTGGTATTTAGTGATGGAATTTTCGAAAGCTGAAGAGAAAGTCTATAACGTTCCGTTCGAAAATTATTCTAAGTGTTGAATTGTAAAATCACGCACTGTTCACTCCATTCTTTTTATTGCTATGGAATTGAAATCCTCAATTTAATTGCCTAAGTGTTAATTTTGAATTCAAGCCGTTCCAATTTGCGAACGAAAAAATTTTATTCGCCAGGACTGCTACAATGGAAAAGAGTTAGAGAAAATTTTCTAAGTGGTTGAACTTAAGGCGTGATACTGTAGTCGGAAAATTTAACGATCGAGAAAAATAGATTTCCTTAAACATTTAAAATCTAGAAAATTGGTTTCTGTGTAAATTTACGAACGAGAAATTTTTCGTGCGTGAATAAAATTTTTCGTCGTGAAAGTTATCGAGCGAGAAAGTATTTCGATTTGAAAGTCAATTTTCGCTGCGAAGTTCGTCGATCGAGAAATATGTCAACGAGAACCTAAGTCAACTGTGGAGAAAATTTTCGATCGAACAAAAGTAACGCTGCATTTTTTACGATCGATAAATTTTAAGTCAAAAAATTAATTTTATCACCGCTTTTACGACCGAGAACATAATTGAAATCGGAATTACTGTTTTCGACGGTAAGTTTTGCGCTCGAAACTTAATTACATCTATTTGACCTATTCCACTCAGTAATCATTCGCTCGCATAACATCAAAATTAGATTTCTCGATTGTAAGTTGCGATCTACGTTATTTATCTTATTGACTAAGTCAAAATGTTAGCGATCTGATATCTTTTACGATGCAAACAGTAACTCGGTCAAATTAAAATTCGATTGAAACTATTTGCGATCAAGAAATTTCTTCGATGCCTTTAAACGTTTAAAACCCAGTTGTAGTCGAACTTTCAATCGAGCACTAAAAATGCAGATAATCGAATCAATATACTCCTCGGACGATCGAAAACCCTTAAACTATCCCAGGACACAGATTTTAATCCATATAAACACAGAAACTGGTCTAAATCTCATCGAACTAGCATGTGGGTTTTTCACAATTCAAACCATCGAAAATCTACTCAGAGAATCAAGCAAAGAATAAAACGTAGATGAGAACGAGGTTTAATCACACACAAATACCTAATAAGCGTCGATTCTACCTTAGAAAGACGAAAAACAATTGAGAATTAAAAGATTTGGTGGATTTTGAAATTCGTCTTTACTATTGAGTTTTTCGCGAGAGAAACTTTATCGACGAAGTGATTTTGCGATTGGGGTTTTATGCGTGTAATTAGGGATTTCGACTGCAGTTACTTTTTCTATTGGGCCGATTAGACGTTTTCGACACTAAGATGAATCAGCCCAAAACAATTTGCGCTCGAGAAATTAAAGATCGAAAATTGCATTCCAATCCAGTTTTCATTGTAATTTTTCCGAAGTTTTCAGATTGACCCCTAGTTCAACTAAAAACCACATAGTTGCTCCCCCTAAGTATGAAAATAAATGCAATTAACTCCCTGTAATTTTGATGGTGACATCTGGTGTTAGGTCCTCGATTATTAACTCAAACAATCCTAGGCATGAATTCTAAGGTAATCGACTATAATGATAGAAATTGAATCTCAATCGAAAACCTTTCTTCGAAGAACACGAGAGAGAACTATTAGTGTGAGAAAGGTTTTTGATGTTTCTCTCTCTAGAATTTAATTCAAAAGCCTTTCGGATTGATTCTCTAATTTTCTGTATTCAGCTCAAATGCTTGTACAAGTATTTATACCAAACAAGCTTGGTATAAATACCAAATTTGTCCTAATCTTTGGACTAATACACATAAATCCCCTAATTACAAGGACAACTAATGAAATCAAGCACAATAAAATATAGTCTCTACAATCTCCCCCTTTGTGCTTGATTGCTCTTCAGTTCCATTTGTCCTCGCCGGGCAAAGTACGATCTTCTCAAGCCTAACACATGCTCAATGTTCCTTAGACTGTTTTGCAGCTCCAGGCGCTCCTCGATGTCATCAAGGAGTTCCAGCATCAAATGTTGTTCTCTTACGAATCGATGGATCCTCAGCATCGTGTCTCTGTTGATTTCTTCCAGCCTCTACTCTATATTCCTCCTAATGACCTTGAGCTGAGCATCCCTTCACAGAATTTGTGGATCTCAGTCTTCAGCATCATCCTATTCTTCTTTGCCATTGGATTGTGGTAGGTGATGCCTAGGACTGAGCTGATGTGCACGTGATTGTTGGGAAGCCTTTCGATCTCAGGTCCTTTGTTGAGTGTAGCGGTCATGTTGACCTTCTTCATGTTGCTCTCCAGAGCCATCTAAAGGTCGTGCACTGCGAAGTACTTGATGTGGCGCATCATGAACCGGTAGAGTCCCTCGAGTACTTCTTTCTTGATGAAGCCTTGAGGACCCTTGTACTTCTCTATGTAGAGCTGGTAGAGACGGTACACCTCTTCGTAAGGAAGGTAGGGTAGGTCGCTCTCTCTGAGTTCTTCTCGAGTTCTGTCTACGCGCTCAATTACATAGAATGGTGTTGGAAGTCCTCCTTTGGCGCAATGGACACTTAGCAGCTGGCAGATCGAAGATAAACTCTATAATGATTCCTTGCTTGCGCTTTAGTCATCTTCATCCTCACATCTGGTCTGAGATGGGTCAGCATCCAAAGATATGTCATTCTCTTTCGCTGATCCCAGTGACAAATCCCTCTGAGCTCGAATTCGTTCAACTTCTTTACTTTATTTGGTGACCTCCATATGTTTTCCCGAACTTCTTTAAGAAAGGGAATTTCTATTCTAATGTTCTCCCATGGCGTGTCTATTTGAACAGTTCCCGACATCATTCTTGGAGGGGGATCCGCTCTTTGAGCAATCAGCTCGGGTAGCCCTGGGATTTCTGCTTCATGATCTCCACCTTCCTGAAGTTCAGCGTCTTCTATGAGCACAAGGTCTACGGAAGCTTGCTGCAGGAACTGTCGAACGTCCTTGAGCCGTTGTCTCTGATGCTCTTCGGGCATGGAGTGGGTCATCCACTGTCCATCGAATATATACTTGTCAAGGATCTCATGTGGGTTGACTCCACTTCCCGATAGTCCCGATTGGTCAGGAGCAGTTGATGGAGTTGCTTGAGTCCATGCTAGGTCTATGAGCATGGCAGCACTTGCTTCTTCTTCCGGAAGCAAGGGACTTGTGAAAGTCGGTGGTGTGGGCGGAGGCGTCCTTAGGGTGAAGGATGGTGGGTCGATTTGGGTTTGGGTTAGAGTGGTGTGGTGCGTGGTAGTGGTTGTTTGGGTAGTCGGTTGTGTGGTTTCAGCGGCTCCAGCGCTTGTTTACGTCGCGCCCGAGCTTCGTCCTTGGCTTTGTGTATGTATACGAGGCCTCTTCTCCCCCTCATGATGACCTTGATCATCTGGGTGTCATGTCGGCGTTTGGAGTGAGAGCTTTGGCCTCGACAGGTTTCGGTCGGGTCAGGACGGTCAATGAGACGGCGGAAGAGATCTTCTTCTTTCGACGTTCGAGTGGTCAGCTCTAGTAGACGGGCGACTAAGATAGAGTGGAGATCGCTGATAGGTACTGCTGCGGGGTTGATGAGATTGTGGGTGAGGATGGGTGTGGGGATAGGTGTGGTATGTGTGGGTTGTACGGGTGTGAGGATGATTTGTGAGGAAGACCGCTCCGAGACGGGTGCTTTCCCACGATCTTGGCGGGACATCTCGATTGTTGTACGCACGCTCTCCATGATCTTATCTTCAAAGGACTTGAATGCCTCGGAGAGAGCGGCTTGAAGTCGGTCTTCTGTCACGAATGGGACGGACGCCTCCGTCGTAGATGTACCAGGTCGACTGATATCGCCTGTTGACAAGGACTTGAGGTTGTGACTGTTCGAGACTTTCACCCAATCCTTGAGTCGAATCATGAAGATTCTCCTTTATGGGTGTTTCGGCAGGTTCTGAGTGAACCTGCGAACCAGACATCTGTAAGTTGTGCGGCAGCTCAGAATTGAGCGAAGATATGTCCGCAGCGCTTGACGATAAGATGGATTCAATTGATACACTTAGTCGTCTCGGAGTCCTTCTTATTAATTGGATGTCCTCATCTGACTCGGTGGCTGATGAGGTAGCCGTGTGAGGTGAGAGTTCGCGCTCTACATCCTCATTGGCTGGTTCCGTCATCTGAGGCTCGGAGGGCTGAATTCTTGAGATTGGAGCCTTTGTGTCCGGCATAGTAGCCGGTGTTGGTGAGGTGTGCTCCGCATCTGCCTCGAGCGAAGATCCTTGAGATAGTACCTCCTCAATAGGTACTTCGAGCGCGCTGGCATGAATGGGCGCTTCAGCACCAACTCATACGTGTGGAACTTCTAGTTCCAACTCATGAGCCATAGCATCTATTAGTGTGGATTCAACATCTGGCATTGTTTCCTCGTGAGTTCGGGGCTCCATCTCTAGTTCCTGAGCCACTTCATCAATCATCGTGTCTTCAGGACTAGGATGCAGCTGTTGTGGCTGTGGAGATCTGACGTTGAAATCTGTCGGGGGCCCTCGAATCATCTGCTCAGTGAGATGATTTTCCCGACAGTAGAGCTTTTAGATGTCTCCCGATGGGTTGGTGTGACGAAGCAGCTGAAACGGAATTGCCATCAACGGTTGGTCCAGATCCGTGAGCCTCGGGTGATGGAAGAACTTCAGTCGTGGGGGCTGGTAATTTCCTCCACGGATGTCCTCATGTAGTAACATGAATTGTCGAATGATAACAGAGAACCTTCTCGTATACGGCACAGTTTTGGACCGTTTGTTCTCTTTCTGTCTGATTTGTTCTGCGAGGTCATTCCAGATCAGTTGAACAAAATCGTGAGAACATTACTCCGTGAAATATCCGGAGGATGTTGCCGTTGCCTTTATCAAAGCCTACATGCTTCGGAGACAGACACTTATTGATTATTCCAAAAAGTGTCTTCCACGGATGGGGAATTCCGTTGCTCTGCATCTGAGCTAGCTTGATGAGCGGCGGACGGTACCCCATCTGGAGGAAATCGTGAATCATCTCAGCGTCTGATGGTAGTGGGTCATAATTGTGATTGTGAGGGAGGTCGAGAATGAGGCCGAAATTAATCTTGGTCATGTTGATATGCCTAGTCCCGAGCACCGTAGTGAAGCTGTACGCTCCCTCAATCACATGACTTGTGATCCTCCCCCAAAACTGCTGAAGGTAGACCATCGGTACAGAGGCAGCTGTCGTGAGAGCATGCCAGAGGGGATGGCCTTGTAGGATAGACACAATAATCTCGTCCGGGCATCTGAAAGTTGTCAAGTCGAGCTGAAAAATTGTCTCTTGTACATTCAAGTGCAGGTTTCGCTCATAAATGTGGTTGTATGTAGGATAGTGATCCATCTGAAAATTAATGGGAAATCACAGATCATTATTTCAAAACACACAATTTGCATCGAAAATATTATTGTATCAAACCATAATGTTCCAGCATGTGATAGTAGGTTTGATACTTTGGCAATTTGAAACAGATATGTGGCACATAGGTCATACGAAGTGAGTGATGATTTGAAAGAATTTATTTTGACATAAGTATTCATGATATAACGTAGTGCAATCGAAAAAATATTCTAAGTGTTTGAAGTCACTCTTCACTCCGTTCTTTTTGTCGTGCGAGAATTACAACTTCTCAATTTAATTTCCTAAGTGCTGAATTCAAATATAGAATTTTTGTTCCATTTTCGATCGAGAATTTTATTCGCTAGATTTTGCACAGTGAAAAAGACTTGAAAGTTTTACTAAGTTATGTTATTTATGTCACTGTAGCCGAGAAATTTCACGCTGGAGAAAAATTTTGTGCAAATTTGCGAGTGTGAAGATTGAAATCCGCACAAATTTACATCGAGAAATTTTTCTCGCTTAGAATAAAATTTTCATTACAATTTTAGTCGAGCAGGAAAGTTTTTCGATTGTAAGTAAGTTTTTTGCTGCGAAGTTTGACGATCGAGAAATTTTATCGTCGATAAAATTAATTTTATCGCCGCTAAAATTGTCGATCAAAATTGAAATGACATCAGAAATTACTTTGCGATCGTAAGTTTTGCGCTCGAATTAAATTGCATCCTTCTACCTATTCTACGCGTTACTTTTTCGCTCGCACAAAATTCTAATTGAATTTATCGATGGTAAGTGAATTGGCAAACTGCGTTACTTAACTTGTCGACTAAGTCAAAATTCAGTGAACGAAAATCTTTTACGACGCAAACAGTACTCCAATTAAATTTAAATGCAATTGAAACGATTTGCGATCGAGAAAGTTCTTCCATCTCTTCATGTGTTCAAAAACCCAGATAGTCGAGGCATAGAAATTGAACTTTAAAACGCAGATAATAAAAAATTTATCCTACCAGAATGATCGAAAAACCTTAAGATAGTCATTTTAAGCAGAGATTGTATCAAATAATCACAAAATAACCTACGGTTTTTCAAATCTATCACAATCGAGAAACAAAATCACAAATCAAACGAAAAATTCCAGAAGGTGGATGCTAATGAAGAAAATCAATACGCAAACACATAAAAATAGTCAACTATACCTCTGAAAGATAGTTAAGAGTTGAAAATCAAAGAACAAGTTGTTTGATTTTGAGATTCTGTCTTTCGAATGAGTTTTGCGTGAGAGAAAAATGTTCGTCTGTTGGTATTTGTGAAAGGGTTTTGCGTAAAAAAATTTCGACTACAAAAAGTGAATTTTTGATTAATGAGTGAATTTGATGTGTTGGGTTTTCGATGGGACATTTTCGCTAGTGAAATAGATCAGGCCCAACATTGTTTTCGCTCGATAAACTATAGATGATGCCCATTACTGTTTACGTCCGAGAAACTTTGAATTGAAAAATTTATCTCCTAGTCAATTTCTCGACTATAAGTTTTGCGATTGAGGTAAAATTCAGGACCATCACTATTTACGCACGAGAAATTTGGAATTGAAAATTACTGTTCTATCCAATTTCTCGATCGTAAGTTTCTCTTAAATTTTCAGATTGACCATAGTTTCAACATAAAACCACAAAATTACTCCCCCTAAGTATAAACGAAAGTACAATTAACTCCCTGTATTTTTGAAGGAATGACATCTGGCTCCAAAATTGATCTTCGAAATTCTGCAGTACTTAGAGCACACTGTCGAGAATGTTAGAGTTAATTAGGAAGTAATTGTTTTAATAAGGCTCCCCCTGAATTGCTTTACCAATGTCTTGAGTTCACGATCATGAAAATTTGTGAAGTCCTCCTTATTTAAGCATTGTCCAAAGCGAATCAAAAATGAAAATTTCTGCAACACTTAAAGAAAGAACATCAAAAATATTTGGAGCTCAAAACATGGAGTCATTGTAGATGCCCCCCCTCAAATGATGCACCTATATCGATTTATCACGTAATCATGCAAATTAATACAAGTTATAATCATTATAACACGCAACTAATCAATTTAGACTAGATACATGTTCCCCTAAACATGTAATAAAGATTTGCGCGAGGGTATGAGCAAAATCAAATATTCGCATTTTATTCAATTCAATAGCAATGCAAGTTAAATATGCATTCAAAATGTGCGAATTTTAAGACGATAAACTTATCGCATTTATACAAGTCAATACATAAGAAATTATAGAATTTCATGTCAAAATGTGCGACTTTTTTTTCATATTAATGTTTATATAGTATGGGGTCAGATTATTTTGCTTCAATCGATCGTCACGCCTAAATTTTCGTATGACACTTGAAAAACACACTGCCGTCAAGTCTAGTCATCAAACTAAAGTCTTAGGTTCATAGAAATATGAATTTTGACAGCTCTCACTAAGATCACTCTAGCACTCTATTATTTTTGACTTGGGGTTTTTATATTTATATCGCTCAAGTCAACACAAGCAATTTTTAAGTCAATTTACCTGTAATCGAGGCATATTTAATCATTTCACCTAAGCCAGAGATCGTCATTTTTGGAATCAAAGGGACTTTTAAGGGTTGAATTTGGCTATGACTTAGAAATGAAGGAATTTAGAGGAAAAGGTGAGCTTATCTTTTTCGTCTTCCATTTCTACGTCTGTCTCCTTTTCTTTTTTTTTTTTTGGTAAGAAGTAATCATTACCACACTGACCCATAGTATCAATACACATCATTCATGAGACACATCCTTTACCTCACAAATATTCTACATAAGTAACTGCTGTAGAAATGCTTGTTCTGCCCGCATTGTGGTAAGGAGCCGCCAACTGATTATGTGCTCAATAACTCCGCTCTTAATCACTTTCACCACTGCCTCACCCGGTCTCGCTGCTTCCCCATGGAGCCTCCTGTTGCGCTCGTTCCAAATCATGTAGAATAGGGCAGTAATCCCCATTATTTTCACCTTACACACCATATGCTTCCGTTTTCCCAAGTTCCTTAATACTCTCTTCACCCCCTCAAGTTCAGTCGGGATCCGCGTCTTGAGCCAATTCTGAATTCAGTCTTTAACATACTGACTGTCATGAATAGATGCTGAATGGTTTCCTCTTCATTCATACAGAGTAAGCATTTCGTATCAGGAATTATCATCCCCCATCCCTGCAATCGATCTCTGGTCAATATCTTGCGCTGGGCAATCAACCAAAGCACCATTGCATGCTTAGGCACATTCCATCTATTCCATATAGCCTCTGCTAAATCAAACTTCACTTCTCTGTGCTGTCCCAACCACTTGTAAGCCGATGTGACTGTGTATTTCCCTGATGCGTGCGCCAGCCATCTCCCCTCATCGCAGGCACTCCTGAATAACTCCTTAATCTTGTTCAGTTCCCTCCATGTCCAACTACAATCATGAGGTACAATGTGGCTCCAAAAATCCCCATCCCGCAAGTACACACCATTCAGCCACCTAATCCATAAGCAATCCTTCTTACCAGCGATGTCCCACATTAGCCTCCCGATGCATGCTGAATTCCAGTCTCTGCAATTTCTGATGTTAAGTCCACCACAGCTCTTACTTCTGCAGACCAAGTCCCAGGCTACCAGTGCTTGCACTTTGCCCGTATCCTTCTTACACCATAGAAAGTCTCTACACTTTTGATCAACGAGTTTTACCACGCTTCTTGGTAGTATAAAGATAGACCCCCAATAGCTGTGCAAGGATAGTAGCACGGAGTTTATAAGGCAGCATCTACCTGCATACGAGAGGTGCCGTGGTCCAACAATTAATTCGCTTCACAATCTTATCCACTAATTCCTGGCAATCTGCCCTCCTCCATTTAGTTGGTGAAATGGGGACACCCAAATACCTAATTGGGAAAGTTCCTGCCGCATAACCTGTCAGATTTAGCAGCTCCTGCCTATCCTCTTCACTTTTACCCGCTATGTAGATATAGGATTTGTTGTGGTTTGCCTCCAAGCCCGTGGTGAGATGAAACTGATGTAGGCTATCCACAACCAATTCAATCGACTTCCTATCAGCTTTGCACATGATGATTAAATTATCTGCAAAGCAGAGGTTCACAATCCTCATCTGTTTACATAACGGATGATATCTGAAGTCCTTGCCTTTAGCTGCCAAACTGAGTTTTCTAGTTAGGTATTCCATCACCAAGACAAACAACAGAGGTGACATTGGGTCCCATTGTCTTATCCCTCTAGCCCCTTTTATGTTCCCTTCCAAGACCCCATTTACAGAAATTTGGTATGAGACTTTGGTTATGCACTGCTCTATCCAACCCACCATTCCAACTGGGAAGTTCAATTTCTTTAGCAAGCTGAGTAAGAATTTCCATTCTATCATGTCATAGCCCTTCTTTAAATCAATCTTCATCAAGCACCTAGGTGAGACAGCCCCTCTTTTGTACATTCTCAGCAATTCCTGGGCAATCAGAATGTTGTGGGATATGGCTCTCCCTGGTACAAAAGCCCCTTGGTTTTCCTGTACCAGTTTTGGGAGTACTAATGTCATTCTGGAGCATATTAACTTTGCAATGCACTTGTAGATAGTATTGCAGCATGATATGGGTCTATAGTCTCTTGCAAAACTAGGGTGCTCAACTTTTGGAATCAGTGTGATGGTGGTTTTATTGATTGCTGTCATCAACTGCCCTTTCTGGAAAAAGTTCTGTATCAACTGGATGATATCCTCCCCTTCCCCTACCACCCTCCAAGCTTTTTTATAGAACTCACTGTTATATCCATCCGGGCCGGGGGCTTTATCACTTGGAATGGAGGACATTGCTTTCTTGATCTCTTCTCGGCTGAATGGCTGCATCAATATCATCTGCTCCTCAATGGATAGTATATGCCCCTGCTTAATTACATCATCCTCTATAGCCTCAGTCTGTGTCATTCTTGTACCTAGTATCCCCTCATAATAAGACACAGGATGCGCAACAATATCCACAATCTGTTCAAGAAGTATCCCTGTCTCAGTATAGATAGAAGAGATGATGTTCCTGACAGTTCTGTGCTTCACCATGTCATGAAAGACTCTCGTGTTTCTATCTCCTTGTTTCAACCATATAGCTTTGGCTTTCTGGGCCAGGAATTTGGTTGCGGCCTTGCTCAGTCTTTCAAATTCTGTTGCACACTTTTTCTCATCCTGAATCAGCTGTAAGCTGAATGGGTCCCCATGCAGTTTTTCTTGGGCTACCTTCAGGCTCTGCCGACATCTTTCCATTGAATTAACTATGTTTCTATCTCCTTGTTTCAACCATATAGCTTTGGCTTTCTGGGCCAGGAATTTGGTTGCGGCCTTGCTCAGTCTTTCAAATTCTGTTGCACACTTTTTCTCATCCTGAATCAGCTGTAAGCTGAATGGGTCCCCATGCAGTTTTTCTTGGGCTACCTTCAGGCTCTGCCGACATCTTTCCATTGAATTAACTATGTCAGGGAACTGATCCCTATTTAACTCTTTGAGGGAGCCTTTCAATTGCCGTAGTTTCTGTAAGCAGTTCCAGTCCCCATGGTTAGCATAATTGCCCTGCCAAATATCATATACAATCCCCAGAAATTGTGGTGAATCTGTCCACATGTTCTGGAATTTGAAGCTCATCTTCTTTGGCCCCTGTGACCCCACTTTCCTAATCACAGCCGGGATATGATCAGAGATACTCTCTTCCATCACATGAGCCTCTATATCAGTATACTTCTCAGCCCAAGCAGGGTTAATAAAAACCCAGTCAATCTTGCTCCACACTCGGTTCTCCTTATCTTGTTTATTGGTCCAAGTAAAGTGGTTCCCTTTCCTTGGCATTTCCATAAGTTCAAAATCTCTAATACAGTCCCTGAAGTCTACATACTCAGAGGCAATCACAGGTGGTCCTCCAATTCTATCCCCCACATTTAACACATTGTTAAAGTCCCCCCATATTATCCCAGGATAATTGGATTGCTGTAGTCCTCGCAGCTCATCCCACAACTCCAGCCTTTTAGACATACTGTTATGCCCATAAACACAAGCCAGTAGGAACTCCTCCCTTTGTCTAAGCATTTTTACATGTATTAATTGGTCAGTCTTCTTTAGGACAATCACATTCCACTCCCTCTGCCATGTCACAACTATTCTACCATTGGGATGGCATTCTAAGTTATTCAAATGACCCCATCCTCTGAAGCAATTTTCCATTACCCTATCCATATTGCATTCCTTTATTTTTGTCTCCACAAGGCAAGCCAAATTAATCTGGTATTTCATACATAACAGACTAAGTTCGGCTTGTTTGTGAGGGGTATTTATACCCCTCACATTCCAGACTAATGATCTATCCATGAGGGGGAGACCCAGACCGCTGTGACACAGCCTGATCTCTACTGGACCTCACACTGTCACCAATCCCCTGTTCTCTGTATGGCTTTCTTCTCCCTTTGATGAACCACTCGTCATGTGTCCCTCCAGCATCCTCCTGTCCCTGTCGATTCCCCTCTGAATTCTGCATCACAGTTTACTCTCCCTTCAAAATTGGTGCTTGCCTCACCTGATGCTCCACAAGTTGGATGCCATCTGTATTCATGTTGTCCTCATCATCTGGTTGATGCCCATCTGGTTTCGTTGTCTGCTGGACCCTCCATTCTTTTTTCCCCTCTCTCCTACATACCTTCTGTTCATGACCCAACATTCCACAATTTGCACACTTTGTGGGTTTCCACTCGTAGATCACCTTTTTCTCACTCAATTGTCCATGCTCATTAATAAAGGATATGGTGTCCTTCAGATCCTGCTTCAATTCAACTTCAACAAGTACTCGCGCATATTGTAATATTTCTTTCCTCTCTGTAACTCCATCAGCCATGATGGGCTTCCCCACTAGACTTGCTAACTTGCTTAAACTCCTAGCACCCCAGTATTTAAGCTCTAGCTGTGGGAATTGGATCCAAATTGGGACTTTCTCCACTTCCCCCTTTTTAAACTGCGTGTTTGGGGTACATGGGGCAGTAATGACAGGCTTCCTGTCAAATTGTATTACCTCCTCCTGTAACACCGTGTCACGAGTCACCATGGAGTCGAACTTAACCATAAACAGTCCAGCTCTCACTTGCAAAACCTTCTATACTCCATACTTCTTCCACACCATGTTCAGAAATCCATTCATCACTGAGTAAGGGGGATTTGCTCCCAGCACATAACATACGATAGAGGTACTCCAGTACTGAATCTCTACAGATATATCCTCCAATTCAATTTGTCCCAGTGGCACACCTTTTGTTACAACTGGTTCCACAAATTCTAGTTTAGTATCCGCATTTCTAAGCTTTGTTATGTCAAAATTCTCCCAAACTGATTTCCTGTTCTCTCGTTCCTTATCTTCGCGTTCATAAACATTCTTCCCTTTAAGCTCCCGCAGGGTGCGTTCCAGCATCAGTTTGGTACCCTGTTCCCCTGTTGGACTACCCACATATTGTCCAATCAGGCTTGTGATGGTTTCCAAAATAGGTTCACTCGATTGCGTTACAGTTTTAGGTGTGTTTACGGTCGCCAAAGTCGTATCATTAGGATTAATCTCCCCCATTTCAGGCGTGGAGGGACTCTGTTTCGTTGTCCTCTTCTTCTTGGCCATAGCCGCGGCGGAATCCACCGGAGAAGGCGGAGGAAAGCAATGGAACAGTAGTTCTTCTAATCGCCGTTAGTGTGTGTAAATCGCACCTACTAGTCTCCTTCTTTTCTTTCGGCAAAAAAATTTTTAAAACCCCTTTTTGTGCGCAAGCTGAAGCTCCGCTTCTCCACGAGGCTCTAGGAGATTATCGTAGGCGAAGTTCTTCTTGTTGGTTCTCGGGCCGATACCGTGCTCCTCTTCCTTAATCCTTGGAGAGGTTTCAGAGATTATCAATTTGGAGAAGTTCACGGTTATTGGTCGAGCGGATCGAGTAATAAAATAAAACGAATATCGACGAACTATCCTACGCTCAACAGGCAAGTGTACTATCGAAAATAGTATAGAAGTTGCAAGTATTCGAGCATCGAACCCAAAGGAACTGTGTACTTTAGAAAAACCGTCGTTTAAATATTCTAGTAAATATTTTTTGGTTTGATAAAAATATAAATAACGATGAACTAATTAAACGATAAACACAAGAATATAAATATGATAAAATGGCGACGGGATTGGGACGACTTTATGAAAGCGAACGTATTTGAGACTTCGAATCACCATACATCTATCGAACGACTATTTAGCTAATTAGACCATGAGGATTTCTAAGGTATGTATACGGGTTTTTACGATTGGGCAAAACTGCGCTTACTCGCTTCGACTCGTAACAACTAATCTACGACTTAAATAGCTGGGCAAGCTTCCCTAACTTACTTAATCGCAGACCGTAATAAATAACGATGAATCCCGCTATTAGATTTGACTCTAATCCGGCGGTGTAGTTCAACCTATCTCTAGCGATGAGTTTATTCCGCTTGTTTACGAGTGGTCTAATAGTCGCCCCTCTCTCGAGCGTAGCGTTCGATTTCCCAACATTATTTCGACCACATAGACAAAATCAAAATAATAGCATAAATCGTAACCAAGTCATAATTAAAAGCATATTAATAATACATTCAACATTCATACGATCTCGCTAGGGTTCATCTAATCTCAAATACTACGAGATTTAGCCACTCATATGAAACATTAACATAACGAGGAGCGTAAATAACAAAGAGAAAAACATGTTTCTTCCCTGAATCTCAGCTCTGCGGTTATCCTTCATTGAGGAGTTTCGTCGAACAGGTGGTGGGCGTCTCAGCTTCTCCTTTTCTTACGAGTCATTTGCACTGCCCGTTCGCTGCTTCTCCTACGCCGACAGCCCGTCCCAGCCGCAACAGCTTGCTTCGGAGAGGTACTTGCTTGGTTGGTTGTCCCTTTGAAGCCTCTGCCGAGAGCTACTTACTTTAGTAAACGAGTACCGTGGCTTTTTTTTGGTGTAGGGTGAGTAACGTGTGAGAGGTAGAGGTGGTTGGTTGAGGTGTGAGCTTTGGGTTGAAGGGAGCTAAGGTTACGTGGTTGACGAAGGTTCAATGAAGATTTTCAAGCTCTCTCACGTCCATCGCACTCTTTCTATTTATAGATGATGTAAAGACATCAAAATCTTTCATGGCTGCTTCAGCATGCGTAAGATTTTGTTGTGATTTTCTTCCTCGAGCCGTGTGAGGCGATTTCTTGTATTCGCAAGTCTCCCTCGTTGATCTCCTTTGTCTCTTTCCTTTATTTTCTTCTTTCGTGTGCTATCTATCACTGTGTAGTATTTATCTTATTATTATTTTTTTTAAAAATCATCACTTGGGCTTGGGCCTTTCTTGGGCTGAACAGATGGGCTGAAGTTTACTCTTCGGCCCAATTATTTTTGGGCCGATATTTGATTCGACGGTTCCTCAAATTAAAGCCCGAATATTCCCGATAGTTCTTTTTCCCAATATCTATTGAAAATGAAATATTAACGTAATTTTATGATCTTCAGGGAAGTTTAGATAAATACCAACAGTTAATACGCTTTTGCGGTGTATAAAATACGATATAAATTTGTTTTATCAAATCTCCCCACGCTTAAGCGTTTGCTTGCCCTCAAGCAAATAAAAATAAAAAGGTATAGAAAAGGATAAAATCATGCAACGTACCAATCAAGAATGAAATCACTTAGGTGATAATGCAAGTAAAGTCGGAAAACATATTTGAAATCAATGACTAACTACACTATTTTCTTTAGCAACACTTCTCAAAATCCGTACCTCGCAATGATTCACTCAAATCACTAAGTGTTTTGGGTACATTATCGGTGAAGTCTCTCGGGTCATGCATTAATCTAGTCTCTACCATAAGCTTGCAATTAATTCGTAAATCTACCACTTTCAATGATCAAGCGTGAACAGAAGGTCTTTAACGGGTTATAAAATGGCTGAGATATGTAAGATATGCAAAAAGGTAAAAAGGATTTGAGCTGTAGTCTTGTCGAAATCATGCCATCATCTCAAATGCGCCCATGATTCGCCCCTTTTTCAACTCTTTTCATGGTTCGCACAACCAAAGAAATGAGCAAAAAAGCTTGTAGGATCAAAAATCTCACAAAAATCGGGTTATGTGTACGAATCTCTCAAGTTTCGCCAAGTTCATCATGTAAGCAAGACGTTGACTATGCATATGTATCCTAATTACTCACAGAACTCCTAACATGCAATCATCATTTGATCGATAAGAAACATGATTTCTGAAAAAACTGCGTGCCTAATTTTCAAAAAAATTTATGCCAAAATCAAGTCATGCACCTATATAAGATGATCGCATTAATTTCGCAGAAATTCCCCTCCCCACACTTAAGATTTACGTTGTCCTCAACGTAATTATTATGCAACATAAGGAAGAGGAAACAAATAGATAAGTGAACTTCCCTGAATAGTCTGATGTGCATGTTTTGTACGGTTCCTCCCCACACTTGAGATTTTGAATTCCCTGCGATCATCGAATAACAAAATCATAAAAACTAAAATTGCGCATAGAAATAAAAGAAAAACATAGGATAGGCTTGGGGTGCCTCCCAAGTAGCGCTTTCTTTAATGTCTTTTAGCTAGACATAGTTTGGTGATTTTTAGCTCCGGGTGGTATCGAGGAGGTGGATGGTTTCTTTTTCGAGCGCTGCGATGTTACACCATAGTAATGCTTGAGTCGGTGCCCGTTCACCTTGAAGGTCCCCTTCTCCGGATGTGTGATATCGACAGTTCCATACGGGAATATTCGGGTCACCGTGAATGGTCCAGACCATCTCGATTTCAGCTTACCAGGAAACAGCCGTAGGCACGAGTTGTAAAGCAAGACCTGGTCGCCTTCTCGGAATTCCCGTTTCATGATTTTTTGATCATGGTACAGCTTTGTGCGCTCCTTGTAGAGGAGAGTATTTTCGTAAGCCATTTGCCTCCACTCGTCGAGCTCGTTGATCTGCAAATTTTACTTTTCACCTGCGAGATTCAAATCAAAGTTTAGTTTCTTTAGAGACCAATACGCCTTGTGTTCTAGCTCGACGGGTAGATGACAAGATTTTCCGTAAACAAGTTTATAGGGCGTAGACCCAATAGGTGTCTTTTATGCTGTCCGGTATGCCCATAAAGCATCGTTCAGCTTGTTTTGCCAATCTCGCCTATGGTGCTCCACGGTTTTCTCTAGTATGCGCTTCAGCTCCCTGTTTACGACCTCCACTTGTCCGCTCGCTTGAGGATGGTATGCAGTAGTAACACTATGTTTCACGCCATATTTCTCAAGTGTCCTTGCAAATTGGGTGTTACAGAAGTGCATACCTTTGTCGCTAATAATGCAACGAGGTGAGCCAAAACGTGAAATTAAAGCTTTTAAAAATTTAGCGACTACCCTAGCATCATTAGTAGGTAGCACTTGCGCTTCTACCCATTTTGACACATAATCGACTACTACTAGGATATATCGATTTTTAAACGATGTCGGAAACGGACACATAAAATCAATGCCCCATACATCAAATACTTCACAAACGAGTATAAAATTCTGAGGCATTTCATTGCGCTTAGAGATATTACCTGTCCGTTGGCACCTATCGCACATTTCTACATACCTTTGTGCGTCCTTGAAAATTGTTGGCCAGTAAATCCACATTCTAGTACCTTTTGTGCGGTTCGGTGCCTCCATATTGACCTCCGCACGGTCCCGTGTGGCAATGTCCCAAGATGTTTATTGTTTCAGGGAAGGTTACACATCGCCTGATTATGTTATCCGCACAAATCCTCAATAGAAAAGGATCATCCCAAAAGTATTACTTCAAGTCCGAGAAGAATTTCTTCCTCTGGTGACTCGTGTATCCCCTTGTTAAGATCCTAGCTACAAGATAGTTAGCAATATCGGCATACCATGGAAGTTCATCAGGTACCTCATGTATAGCGTAAAGGTGTTCATCGGAAAAGTAGCATCGGATTGTCTCCTCTTTTGTAACCTCGCAGGGTGTCTCTTCTAGTCTTGATAAGTGGTCTGCGGCAAGATTCTCCGTTCACTTTTGGTCACGAAACTCCACGTCAAACTCTTGGAGTAGTAGAATCCATCGGATCAGCCTCGGCTTTGCATCCGGCTTCGCAAAGAGATGCTTAATGGCCGAATGATCCGTGCAGATGATGACCTTCGATAGGATAAGATACTCACGGAACTTGTCGATTGCAAACACGACTGCAAGCAATTCCTTCTCGGTGGTAGTATAATTTGATTGCGCCTCATTTAGAGTCTTGCTTACGCAGTGTATTGGTTGGAATATTTTTCCCGTCGCTACCCAAAAACTGCACCTACTGCAAAATCACTAGCATTGTGCATTAGTTCGAAGGGTAGCTACCTTACTAGGCTCATTTTGGCTTAAGAAGCAGCTGAAAAGATTGTGTTGATGACGTGTCCTGACACCGCTCGAAGGATCAGCAATTATCTGATTAATCGGGTGAGCTCTAGTCCACTTGTGCTTATGGGGCAAAGCTGAAGATGAAGCATCAGTCATTTGTGGGTCTAGATTTCTAATGATCTCCGATTGGTCACGTGTGTGAGGAAGTTCCAAATCTGCACTTGGAAGGAGCGACTCTAACGATTCTTCCTCAACAGCCATGGTCGGTTCGTCATTATCTTGTGGCAATTCTGAATTGGGTGAGGTAGGGACCGTTGAAGAGCTTGGAACATCAGCCTCGTCGGGTGTAGGACTAATGGTGACTTGCTGATGTAGAGGCTCAAAGATGGAATCCAAGTCTTCTAACACAATTCTCATAGGTTCTTCTGGCGTTGATTGCTGAGTTGTTGCCTTCTTCTGTTGGTTTTGTGCCAACGCACCAGTGAAGACGGGTTCTTAGATGTCATCTTTAGAAGTTAGCTGGTTAGGCACGGGTCCTGAACTGAGGTGTTCAGGAGCCATCGGGTTAGGCTAGGGTGCTGGACTGATGTGCCAAGAAACCATATCTGACACTTCGTGGAAAGTGACTTTGTAGGTACGGTTGGACTTGGTGTATACGCGGTACGCTTTGGAGGTTGATGATTACCCGACAAAGGTTGCTTCGAATGCTTTAGGGTCGAACTTGTCGCGTTGCTCTTGGTCGTTCGCCACAAAGCACTTGCACCCGAGGACTTTGAAAAATGAAATGTTGGGTACTCTCTTATTTTAGATCTCATACAGAGTTTTGTTGAAACGTTTGTGAACCATCGTCCTCTTTTGGGTAAAACAAGCGGTATTTACTGCTTCAGCCCAAAGGAAATGTGGGAGGCCGGAACGAATCAGCATCGTGTGAGCGGCTTCCACTAGAGTTCTGTTTTCCCTTTCAACGATCTCGTTTTGTTGAGGGGTTTTTGCGGCTGAGAATTGTTGACTAATTCCAAGTTTCTGATAAAACTCGCTGAGATATTTGTTCTTGAACTCAGTGTCGTTGTCTGTTCGAATAACTTGAATAGTCTGCTGCAGCAAGTTTTGAGTAGATTCGCAAAATTAATAATCAAGTCCCTTGTCTCATCTTAGTTCGGAGGAACATTGTCCAGGTGTAGCGAGAGAAGTCATCGACGATAACTAGCACGTACGTGCGTCCATTGATACGTGTGTTTGCGTGGGCCCTCAGAGGTCCATATGGATTAGTTCCAAAGGGCAAGAGGTGGACGCAATATGCTTGACGTGATGAGATGCTCGCTTCATTTACCCTAATTGACAGGCCGAACATTGAAGCTCCTTTTGTGGCATTATAATTGGAAGACCGTGGACCAATTTTCGCTTAGAGATGAAGAGCTTTCACATTCAGATAAGACATCCGTTGATGCCATAGCTGCTCCTCTGTATCACAATGTGAGAAATGAGGCATACAGCTGTCGAGGGCCGCACAGACGTCAGGTTATAGATTGGATTTTCGAAGCCCGTAGAGGAGTTCTATGTACTGATTGTCCAAAATTCTGCATCGGTCAGCGTGAAAGACCATTTGAAATCCTTTGTCACAGAATTGGCCTATGCTGAACAAGTTATGGCGGAGGCCTTCGACGTAAGAGACATCTTTTATCGTCGGATTTTTCAAAATAATATCCCCAAGTCCTGGAATGGGGGCTGAGTCATTGTTCCAGAATCTGAATTTGCCGTTTGAGCAGTTTTTGTAGTTGCTTAGCACCTCTTGATTTCCCGTCATGTGTGTGGAGCAACCAGAATCGAGATACCACACATGATGGATCTGCATAGACAATTTAGAGAGCTTTAGGTACCAACTTAAGAATGGGTCCTCTCGGATTAGCAGATGTTGAATTTGGCTCAGATATGGCTCCTAAATTAATCTTTGAAGTTGCTTTCAAAGAAGTGGTTTTGGGTTTAGCCTCTTTATTTGACTTGGACTTCTTGGCGGTTGTCTTCCTAGGCGGAGATTTATGAACCCATTTGGGTTGAGCCTTGCAGGAAAGGCTAATTTCAGCTCGTACAAATGCTTTTGTAGGCTTGGCCGAGGAAAAGATCTTTTCTTTTAATAATCTCCTAAGGTGTTTGGGGGATTCAATCTTTAAGGGATACCTTAGGTGAGAGAAAGACCGAATAGCGCCATATGCCTTCTTTATGGCGGGATCTTGTTTCCTACGGTTTATCCGATGCATTTGTCTTAGAATGAGTATGCTTAATTTGTGAAGTAGAGCCTATTTCATAGTTGTTGCTTCTAAAGGTGATAGGCTGAAGTGAACAAGTAGAAGCAATTATTTGAAAAGTAGAAATGACCCTTTTATTTCTACGAGTGTCTTTTATTTGAACTGAAGGAGTAACATTATTAGAAACATTGAAATCTACTTGCTCCTTCTTTATCTTAGCACTAGACACTCTCGCCTTCGTTTTTAGTGCTGCCCATATGCTCCCTGTAAAGGTAGGTGAGATAGATTTAGACTTAGCACTTTTAACATAATTATGAATACATTTTGGATCTTTTGAAGGTGCTTTTTCTATTTTTACGCTTTTCACAAGAGCGTGAGAGGTATCTTGGGAAGATGAGGCAGTTTTGAGATTTTCCATCTCTTGTAAAAACTTTTTCTTTTCAGCTTCGAAGTTCTCTCATTCTTTGTCTAATTTCGCCTGAGATTCCTCTGTTTGTTTTATGATGGGAGGTTTGTAGAGAGAATTTCTATAATGAACGTGTTTGGCTTCCTCGTAGAATGTTTGAGGGTCAGGAGGTTGAACTAAGTCACAGGCAGGAGTTAGAGACGATTTTATATTTTTGTCTCTGTCATTTAGCTCTGTGTAGTCGAAGGGGATTTGAGCCCTTTTTGTGTTTTATCTCTTGGTTCTTTTGTTTCAGTAAATGCCCCGAGAGTGGTTCTCCCTAACCCAATGTGCTTTATGTCATACATTTCATTCTTGTTGAGCACGCATGGATTAGTGAAACCTACCTTCTAAAGGATTATAGAATTCTAAATCCTTGGACTGATTTAGAAATATAGTCTGTTCAGAATGGCCCCTTCGCGTAAGAAGATCGTCTAATTTCTTAATTTTTGCATATAACTTCTTACGTTCCTCGCCTAAGAGAGCATAATTATTTTCAACCGTTAGTTTAGCGGTCTGACGGGCATCAAGTTCTTTACTAAGTTCACTAATTTTTGCATTTGTTATTTCTAATTGAACTTCCAAGTTAGTGATCTTAGTGGTAGCTTCAGTTAACCTACAATTGAGGGTGGCTTTCTCATTGAGATTCCTAACCAAGCAATTGTAGTTGTTTGCTAGCCTATCTTCTAATTCTTTAATTTTTTCATTATGCTGCCCCATTTGAGGTTGACTAGTTTCCCTAGAATGTAGGCTCTTCGTGAGTTCTTGTTTTTTTGTACTAGAGCTTCTAAGTTCTGATTCGAGACTAATAATCTTTACCTGAGACCTAGAAAGTTTGTCCTCTACTTCCTTTATACTTTTCTGCTCACGTTTCACGTTAGCGTATTTTATGTTGTACGATTCTAACATGGTCAATAGTGTGGAAGGAGAGAGTACCTCTTGTGATGAGGTGGATGCGTCGTCATCGTCCGTCTGGCTTGAGGTTTCGGCATCCAAGGTGTTGTCCAGGCTGGCCATGAGGGCTAAATTCTCCTCTTCGGAATTGGACATGTCTTCGAGCCAGTGGTACTGCTCTTCATGATGGCTATTCCAGCTTCCTTCTATTTTGAGAGTTGAAGCTTTATGGAGTAGTAACTATCATCTCTTTTCTTGGGAAGAGTGCATTCTCTGGCAAAATGACCAGGCTTGCCACATGTGAAGCACTTGTTGGACTCTTTGGTGTTCTTGATTTCGGAGCTCTCTGGTGCACGTTCTTTATTCTTAGAGCTCGAGGTCCGAAGTCGGTTGGCCGAGGATGAGGAGTTCTTTTGAAGTACGTCTTGCTCATCAATTTTCCGATTAAAGCCAACTGCTTCCCCAGTGCTTTTATGCTTGGCTCGGCGTCTGACTCCGAATCTTCTTCTGACTCTGATGGGGAGGGAGGCCTAACTATCTTCTCTTTGTGAGGCTTTGTTCCACGCTTCTCTGAGACAACAGTGTCTTCAATCTGCTTGCCCCTTTGCTCCTTCTGAGTCTCACAGATATCTTACTCATGTTGGGCAAGATTATCAAAGACTGCATGGATATCCAACTCGTCCATATCTTTGTTTTGCCTGAGTTGAGTGGATATCTTTTTCCAGTCTGAGGGCAGGGAGGATAGAAATCTGATGTTGGTTTCCATGTTTGTCTTAGAAATTTCTATCTTCCTCATCTCATTAAGAAGGGTGAGGAACCTTCGATATATGTCATTTAGGCTCTCCTCCGGCTTTGCTTTGAAGAAGTCATATGCAGTGAGAATGTTTGCCTTTTTGGCCTTGATGCCCACTTCCGTCCTTGCATCATTCTATGGCAATTCATCCCACATCCCCTAAGCCGTTGGGAGGCTGTCTATCTGTCTATAGATGTCATTGGGGATGCCATGCATGAGTGTGTTTATGGCTATCAGATCTGCCTTAGCGCGGGCCCTTTCCTCGATGGAATATTCCCTAGGCTCCTTCAGTCGCCTAGTAGCGGGAATTTGAGGAGTAACACTGTCATCACCGGCTACATTGACCCAGAACTGTGCGGGCCCCTCTTCGAGTGACTTTAGTAGGTTTTCGGCTTGATCTTTCAAGGCTATGAAATTAAGGAAGCGGCTTCTCAAGACTGAATATTCGCTCGTGAATTTACTTCGATCGAAGAACTTAACGAGAAAAATTGAAATCGCGCAACAGTTCACAGAATACAAATTTAACACAGAATTCAAGCAATACAGAAAATTGATCAATGGAATTGCAGGTATATGCTCGAACAGACGATTAAACACGTTTTGAAGCAGATGATATTCAATTTTGCAAAAATCAGAACACATTCAAGCTGTTCTTATCGCAAACAGTAACATCTCAGAATCATAAATTCAGTCTAAATCCTGATTCCGATCGCTACTTATCTAATCGCAATTGATCTAAACTACTTAAGCAAGCACAGAAACATCAAAATCAGATCAAATAAGCACAGAATTTAGGCTATCAAATCGAAATTAATTTTCGCGCGTAAACTGTTCTTCGCACGGAACAGTTCCAAAAAACATTTCGATCTGATTTCTTACAATTCTGATTCAAAACAGAACGAATCTGCTCTGATACCAATTGTTAGGTCCTCGATTATCAACTCAAACAATCCTAGGCATGAATTCTAAGGTAATCGACTATAATGATAGAAATTGAATATCGATCGAAAACCTTTCTTCGAAGAACACGAGAAAGAAACTGTTAGTGTGAGAAAGTTTTTGATGTTTCTCTCTCTAGAATTTAATTCAAAAGCCTTTCGAATTGATTCTCTAATTTTCTGTATTCATCTCAATTGTTTGTACAAGTATTTATACCAAACAAGCTTGGTATAAATAACAAACTAGTCTTAATCTATGGACTAATACAAATAAAGCCCCTAATTACAAGGACAACTAATGAAATCAAGCACAATAAAATATAGTCTCTATATCTGACTCCATTGTTGAATTTTAAAAATCTGCAATACTTAGAGCAAATATGTCGAGAATATTAGAGTTGATTTTGAAGCAATTTTTCTAATAAGGCGCCCCCTAAAATGGTTTTTTAAGAACATCTGCTAAATTAAATCCGTAAAACACGTTAATGATCAAAATGTCCTACCAACCAAAATTTAAAACAATGTCGTGCACTCCAAATCTTGAAAATTCGTTCATACTTAGAAAAATATCATAAAAAATATTCGGAGCTCAAGGCATAAATTTTGTAAATGCTCCCCCTAAAATATTGCACCGAAATTGATTAAACATGTAATTCTAGATGATCAAATCAAGTGCCAAAACAGTAACACGCAATATAGACTATTTAGCCTAGATACATGGTACCCTAATCATGTATTTATAATTTTGCGCAAGGATATGAGCAAGAACAAATCATCGCATTTTATCAATTCAGAGTAGATGCAAAATCAGATTGCATATCAAAATTTGCGAATTCTAATTAATTTTTTTTCTCTTTTTTTGTTAAACAAGTTCAAAATATAACAAACATATATAATTATATATATTTATTAATATCTATGTTATATATATATATATATATGTATACTAATATTATTAATAGTATGGGGTCAGATTATTTTGCTTCGATCATCGTCACGCCTAAGATATTATGCCGTCAAGTCATGGCGTCAAACTAGAGTCCTAAGTTCATAGAATGACCCGTTTCGACAACTCTCACTAGGTTCGCTCTAGCGCTCTATTATTTTTACATTGGATTTTTATATTTATATCACTCAAGTCAACACAAGCAATATTAAGTCAATTTACCTGTGATCGATGTGTTTTTAATCATTTCACCTAAGTGAAAGATCGTCGATTTGGAATCAAAGGTATTTTGAAGGCTTCAATTTTGCTACGACTAAGAAGGTAAGGAAAAATTTGATGTGTGCTTTTGTCGTCTTCCACTTCTTCGTCGTTCTCCTTCTTTCGGCATTTTTTTCGTATCTTTTGTCAGCTTCATCCTTTGTTTTTCTACGTATCATTCTACACTTGCTCAAGCTAAAGCTCTGCTTCTCTTGCTGAGAGATTATCTAAGGCGAAGTTCTTCTTGTTGGTTCCCGGACCGATACCGTGCTCGTTTTCTCTTAATCCCTAGAGAAGTTTCAGAGATTATCAATTTGAGGAAGTTTGCAGTTATGGAATTCGAACCCAAGGCCTTGCCCCTCTTCTCATTTCCCGATATAAGACCGGATTATCGTTGGAGAAGTTCACTTCGTGGTGCTTCACTTTCCAGCCGTTCTGACGAGCATACAAGATTATCAATGGAGAAGTTCACAACAAGATCCATGCCTCTCTTCTTATGATTTCTAAAAGATCTCAATTAGGAGGGCAGGTTCCTTTGGACTGATTTTTGTGCGTTGAGCATTTCTCGTGTGCATTTTCCACCTTATTTTGTCATCTTTTTCTTTGTCATCTTTTTCTTTGTCACCTTATTTCCACGCCGAAGAGTTAGAGAGTCGATTGAAGGCGCGAAAGGGGATTCAAATGGATGACTAAAGGCTATGTCAAAGGATTGAAATTTACATATGGCCAAGTGGGGAATTTCCTAAGTGCCCTAATCATTTTCCTAACGATCTAATGCAAGGCGTGTATGAGGCCAAGAATCACTAGTTAAGACAAACAATATGTGTGACTCGCTCAAGAACAAATCCGCAGAAAGAACCATCAGAAGGCTAGAATCCTCACTTATATGATGTGGCTTTGTGTCGAATGGAGCAAACTAATGACCTTTAGACACAAGATTGCGACTTAGACTGAAAAAATTAAGCAATTTACCTGTCGCACAGGGAAATCTATACGTGATCAGATCGAGCATCCTAAAGATATCGTCATTTCCCTAATGTTATGGGTATATGTATAATAGTTTTGGAATTTCTCTTATTATTAATGTAAGTATAACACAAACTATAGTATTTAGGTACGCGAAACACATAGAATAGAACACATGAAAGCACATTATAGCATGCAAAGCACATATTATGGAAGATTCAACATGTCTAATTTTCCGACAAGAAATTGGAATCGTTTTTCATCCAATGCCTTGGTGAAAATGTTAGGTAGTTGATACTCCGTGCAAAATACATATCAATGTATCTTTTTCTACGTGATCTTTTATAAAGTGATATCTGATGTCTATTTGTTTCGTGCGTGAGTGGTGAAGAGGATTGCACGTTATCGCAATGGCACTTTGGCTATCACTATAAATGGGTATATTATTTCGATTGTACCTATAGTCGCGAAGCTGAGTCCTCATCCACAGCATTTGAGAGCAACTACTGGCGACCGTGACGTATTCTGCCTCCGCCGTTGATGTTGATACGCAATTCTGTTTCTTGGATGACCAGCAGACCAACTTTTTGCCTAGAAACTGAGCGCCACCGGAAGTGCTTTTCCTGTCCATTCGGCAACCTGCATAATCATCATCAGTAAAGCCAATTAATTTGAAATTTGTGCCCTTAGGATACCGCAATCCTAAGGTGGTGGTGCCTTTGAGGTAGCGCAGGATCCGCTTGACCGCGAGCATGTGAGATTCTTTGGAATCGGATTGGAAACGGGCGCAAAGACATGTGGCAAACATGATGTCCGGCCGGCTTGAGGTGAGATGAGAAGAGACTCAATGATGCTGCGATAGAGTGTGATGTCGACCATCTTTCCAGTAAGATCGGCATCCAACTTGCAGCTTGTGGACATAGGAGTGCTGAGCGGCTTGCTTCGATCTTGATGGAATTTCTTCAGCATATCCTCGATATACTTCGCCTGACTGATGAATATCCCATCATCCAGCTGCCTGACTTGGAATCCTAAAAAGAATTGCATCTCTTCCATGTGACTCATTTCAAACTTTTTCTTCATTAACTCTCCAAACCACTTACAAATCCAAGGATTTGTTGATCCAAAGATGATGTCGTCTATGTAAACACAGGCGACCATCAAGTTTTTGTCTTTCCATTTGATGAAGAGTGTCGTTTCGATTGTTCATCGGATGAATCCAGACCTTACGAGGAATTCGCTCAAGACATCATACCAAGCACGCGGGGCTTGTTTTAGTCCGTAGAGAGCTTTATCCAATCGATAGACGTGATCGGGATGTGCTAAGTCAATGAAGCCTTCTGGCTGAGAGACATAGACTTCCTCTTTAAAAATGCCGTTGAGAAAGGCGGTCTTAACGTCCATTTGGTAGACTTTAAAGTCTTTATGGGCTGCAGAAGCCAAGAAAATGTGGATGGCTTCGATTCGGGCAACAGGAGCATACGTCTCGTCGTAGTCAATGCCTTCCTGTTGGTTATACCCCTTCGCAACCAGTCTTGCTTTATTTCGGATCACTTCTCCATCTTCATTCTTTTTGTTCTTAAACACCCATTTCATCCCGATGATGGTTTTTCCATGCGGATGAGGTACTAAAGTCCACACTTGAAAACTTTCAAATTGGTTGATCTCGTCTTGCATTGCAATTACCCAATCTGGGTCTCGAAGTGCGCCTGTTACCTTGGTTTGCTCATTTTGGCTTAAGAAGCATCTAAAGAGACTGTGCTCATGTCTTGTTCGTACTCCGCTTGAAGGATCACCTATTATCTGATCAACCGGACGTGCTCGAGTCCACTTGCGCTCATGAGGCAACGCTGAAGTAGAAGCATCAGCCATTTGTGGACCGAGGTTACCAATAATCTCAAGTTGTTCATTAGATTGAGGTAGTTCCATATCTGCACTTGAATTGAGCGGTTCTGATCATACTTCCTCAACAACCGTGGTAGGTTCTTCAGTATTCTGAGGTAATTCTGAATCGGGTAGTTCTGAGGTAGTTTATGATCTGAATGATTTCACGATTAATTGCGTATATGCTATATGTTTACGCGACTTTACGAATTTTGTGCTCGTGAATGTTATGTGAGTTACGTGCAATTACGTGCCAATAATTGTGTGCTTATGATGACCTCTAATCTATGCAAGGGATTTTCGAGAATAGTGAGGGGAATAGACTTAATAATAGTTAGCATAATGATAGTGGGCTAGGATGGGAATTAGACTATATCATCTTGGGCTATAATTTTTATGCCTAGGCCCAACATATTAAAGTCAAACCTTAAGGGACAAAATTCTCTAATTTAGGTATCACCCACGCCTACCCCATGCTTCACTCACCATAGGTAAAGAAAATATCTAACTAAACAAACACAACACCCTAATCTCACCTAAGAAAGTAACGAGAATCCAAGTGAAGGACAAGGAGAAGGAGCCGTGAGGAGTTCAATCCAAAGAACACTCCAAGTAGCTAAGATTTGAAGTTGGTAAGTGAAATATCAACAAACCTTGCAATTTCCGTAAATTAGAAATTTCTAGATGCTTAATCACATGAAAATCACGAAGCTTAGGAAAATTTAGGGTAGGGAGAATGCGAAAACCCTAGGTGTGAAGTATAAACTCATATTAGGGTCCTTATTTAGGCAAATTACGATCGGATGGTTTAATGTATAACTTAGGATTTATAAGTTTACCCTGGAGCAGGAGCCACACGATTTTAGTAAGAAAAAAGGGATAAGACTTAGGAGTTTCGACTGGATTAAATCATATGAAGGTAGTTTCGATTGGATTAACATTTGAGGTTTCGATCGAAAGGGGTTAGCTAAAAGGACTTTCGATCGACAGAGACTAGGAAAAGGAGTTTCGGGCGAAAGTGGGGTTTGATAAATTGAGTTTCGATCGAAACTCGCCTCAATGTTTAAGAATCCATCGAAACCTAGTACAATCGCGCGACACTTGAACATGATAATATGACTTTCGATTAAATTGATTTTTAAGCTAGTAAATCGGGCGAGAGTGACTCCATGCACACACAACCGATCGAAAGTAGATCCCATGCATAGCTTCAATAGGGCGAATTGAGATGACGAGGCGATGACGTCAACTAGCGTCGAAAATGAGATGAGATAAGGAATCGATCGAAACTTAACCTATGATTCACCAATCGATCGAAACTAGGGTATGATGATATCATCACGCGGCGAAACCCTTTCCCATCTTCACAATCGACCGAAACTAGAATCGGGCAAAACCCTCATGACATATGTGGAATCGGGCTGACGTCATGGTGATGAAAACACGCAGCGAAACACGACCATTCACACGCACAATCGGGCGAAACCCAGCCATGATATCCACCGATCGAAAGTAGGGTCCATGCGCATCAATCGGGCGAAACTCATGTAACATAACAACCTATTCGGCAAATTCAACACCAACGAATTTCTAACTTTCGCCGAGCTTTTCATGTTAGGAATTTTAATGCTTTAATTTAGAAATTTTTAGGGGTAGCAACTTAGGTGGAATCGAGCAATTAGAAGTTTCGATCGAAACCAAATCCTAACTTAGCAAACTTTCGCCGAGACATATGAGTTAGAGCAATTTAACTCTAACATAACTTAGTATAGAAACCAAATGACTTAGGAAAATTAAATGAGACAAATCGAATGGCTTGGAGTCTAGAGAATTAGTATAAGTCTAAATAACTGGTACAACAAATATTAATTATTTGGACGAGTTAGCTAAGGAAGGCAATGTACTAATACTCTAACCTTTTTATTTAAAGGGTCGTAGGTTGAGGACGTTACGAGGAAGTACGCTAATTAAGCTTGGACGACACGTAAGTAGAAATTCAACTACGGCATGTAACTTACCTGCGCATGATTATGTGATACGTGCTTATGTGACCCTATGTGTACCTTGAACGATATGATTTCTCGTTGAGCATAAAGTCATGAAATGCATAGTTATATTAATCACGACATGAGCATATGCACCCATAAAAGAGTATGAAAGGCATGAGATACGAGTGTGCATAAGATCGCCTGTGTGCAATGGATATTCGCCGATATTGGCGTCTGATGTCGACTCAATGAAGAGTCACGGCTCTTCTATGCGACCATGGCGATACGATGCCAATCTGCCTGTTATGATAGGAAAGGGGAATACCCTGTATGCGGGAGATGCAACCTAGAGGATGCAACCCGAGGCATGCACTACACAGAGGGAACCTCTGGGGTTAGTGACATCGGTGTTGGCTACCAGTGAGAAGCGTCCGCATGGAGGCCACACTGAGTGAGGGAAGATTCCTTCGGGTGACCTTCCAGTGTGAGAACCTCAACATATGTAAGAATCCCTTGTGGATTTGAGCTCTATGAAATGGCACATAGTAAGATAGAAAGCCGATGGCCCATATGACGTATGATTCTGAAAGAGTATGAGCGTTAGTAAGCGACGGCGTGGATTGTCGATCGTTAGGACACGTGCATACATGCATCATTTTTGCTTACTGAGCCACGGTGGCTCATTCCTTACGTTACATGTTGTAGGTACTAGCGATCACGGTACGTGATGTGAGTATGGTGCAAGGCCTATCTTTTGGAGCTTCCAGCTGCTTTTGAGGTGGAAATGTGTGTATGGATGACGACCTGTGAAGGCCGGGCGCATAGGAGTTTCTGCTGTGCATGTACACACGTTCCATGTAAGAAGGGACTTGAATGGATGTAGAAAGACTTAAGAAATTCTTTTGACTTGTATGTATGTCTTCCAAGTTATAAATGGAAAAATTTTATGCCCATTTTCACGTATCTTCCCAAATGAATGCACGTTAAACACTTAGGACAAATAGAAAGTCCGAATCGGGGTTAGCGGGTCCCAACACGTCGAGTGGGGAATCCACTAATGGTGTCATATTGATGTTGTATGGCCGATATACGGGCTCAATGAAAGTGTCCAAGTCTTCGACGCGAGTCTCGTAGCTTTTTCTGACGGTGAATCCTGAATTGTTGCCATCTTCTGTTAGTTTTGTGCGAACACACCAATAAAAATGGGTTCTGAACTGTTGTATTCGAAAGCTATCTGATTAGGCACGGGTCCTGAACTGAGGCGCTCAAGAGCCATATCTACCATGGAAAGTGACATTGTAACTTTCTTTGATTGTTCGGTTGGACTTTGTCGCGCCCCGACTTCCTAACCGCCTATTCTAGCGCATTCTACGTGCCTAGCGAGTGTAAATAAAGAAGTGCACCGAAAACGCGTACAAATTTTTCATTTTTCTTTTATGGAATGGAACATCATTCTATACAAGACAAAAGAATGCATGTCGAACATTAGGTTGCAGACATGGTCTAACTACAACGGCGAAGGTGTGTCGGCACAGCAAAAGCTCCTATGCGCCCGGCCTCACAGGTCGTCATCCACACACACACGTCCACCCCAAAAGCAGCGCGAAGCTCCAAAAGATCGGCCTTGTCTTTCAACACGATCACATACCGTGGTCGTCGGTGCCTATAACACACAACATAAGGAATGAGCCACCGAGGCTCAGTAAGCAGAAATCATGCATGTATGCATGTGACACTCCCCCGCAACGACAATCCGCGTCGATGCATATAACACTCGCAAAGGCAATCCGCGCCGATGCATATAACAAACGTACCAATGTACTCAGACTAATGTCACTCGGGGCCCGCAGCGACCCACGCTGGGTAGCCTACGCTAGGTCTCCCTAGGTCGCACCCTCCCAGGTCGTCCCCTCTGTCATACGGTAGCCCACGCTGGTAGCCTACGCTAGGATTCCCCCTAGGTCGCTCCTTCCAGGTCGCTCCTTCCGCAAATAGGGCAGTTGCCTACGCCAGTTAGCCTACGCTAGCATAGCTAGGTCGCTCCTTCCTGGGTCGCTCCTCCTGCCTCAATAATAATCGGCGTCGTACGCCATATAGGGTGCCATAGAAGTCGTCCATGACTCAACTACGAGTCGACACACCGGCCTATATCGGCGGGTCTTCGTCGCATACAAGCGACATAATAGTACGCACACTCAACCCCACGACTCTCCCTCACGAGTTCGTGTGTGCACGTGAGTATGCATATGCAGATGCGGGTAAATGCAACATAGACTTACCACATTTAAATACTTCAATCAATTTACGAATTCATGAAACCACGTAGGCACGTAATCACGCAATTTGGGCACGTAAAATAAGTTGTGTGTCGTAGTTGGATTTCTACTTACCTGGCGTCCGTAGACTAACTGCTACCTGCCCCGGCGAATTTCCTAAGTCCCGACCTTAGGCACCAAAACATTCGTATCAGCAAGCTATTAACTAATTAAGCTAGCTAAGTACTCGAATTATTTTAAGTCATGAACCTAATTTTCGACTTTAAACTATTTGCCAGCCTGTCTAGTGAAATTTCTAAAATTTCGTCCTTTAAACCTGCCAAGGCTATAAAGTCAGTCCATAAATTATTTTAAATCAACTATATAATTTTCGTTCCAAAATTCTATCGAATGCAACGTCTACCTATACCGGAAATTGGCCCTAAGGACACCGATAGGCCAATTATGATCGGGCGTTGAAAGAGCCTATGCTCATTGGAATTGGAACATTTTTCTTATTAAATGGGTTCAATTCGCGAATTTGATTTGCGAAGTGTTTGAGTTCGCAAATCATTGGATTCGTAAAACTCGATTCGCCATCCTCATAGGACCCGCAAAGTGCATGAGGATTCGCAAAATGGCTTGGGGTTCGCAAAAGTGCATGGTCCGCAAAGTTGGTAAGTTCGCAAACGTCAGCCCTCAATTCGCAAAATGAAGCCGCAAAGTCCCTATCCACTTGGGGTTCGCAAACCATCAACCCGCAAAGCTTCCGCTTGGTTCACAAATCGGGTTCGCAAGGTGCTCGATTCGCGAAGTGGCCGAGTTCGCCGACTTCGCCGGACCCGCAAAGTCTTGCTTTGCGAAGTAGGGTTTGCATGGGTTCGCAAACCTCACCCCGTGACACCTTCAATTCGCGAAACATGGTCTGCGATCCCTCCTTGTCTCTCGATTCGCAAAATACTGCACTACTTCGCGAAGTAACCCACTTCGCGAACTACTCTGGCTTCGCGAACCTCGGCATGTAAAACCTATTAGATTCGTGAATCCCATTTGGCCTAGGGTTCGTGACTTGGGGTTCGCAAAGCTCACCCTTCACGACCTCTAGCCTAAAAAAACATCTTTTTGACCCGCAAAACCTCATACTATCGATCTAAGTTACCTTTTTCTCAAGAACTCCATGAATACCTTATGAACACTCAAACGTAAAATTCGAATTTAGTGAATATCACTATTTTTATGCATATTCTTAGTGTGCTAACTCCCTAAACATGATAGATCTAAACATAGAACCTAAATTTGTAGCAAAACAAAACGTGAAAAATGGTAAAATTTCATACCCTTTCAAATGCTTGAGTTCGACTTCTTCTTCCTCTCTCTTCCTTTGCTTTTTAGTGTGAGAGAAATGATCTTTAGATATTTTTGAGTTTGCAAGGCGTGGGTCTCCCTTAATTCAAGGAACTTGGTTTGTTGCCAAGGTTTATCTACGAGGGTTTGGGCTTAATTTACCTTCAATTCTAGCCCAATTGTAACCATTAGCCCAATTTCCTTATTCTTACTAATATTATTTTCCTCTTTATTCAACGTTTTCAAAAATTCCTAAATCAATTAAGGGTCACTTGGTACAAATTAATTGTACCAAGGTTCACAAAATCACCTGGGCACATAATATTCCACACGAAACTTCAAGTAAGTCACACAAGCACGAAGGTAACACACGAAAAGCACGCAATTGCATGCCACATTTTATGCAAATTTATTGGCCCTAATGTGCTTACGATGTCAGGACCCGAAATTAATAGCACATAAGTCGCATAATGCACGTAAGTCACGTTAATTCGCATAGATCATGTCGATGCACATAAATCACGAAGTCGCATTTTGCTAATTTATTGGCCCTAAAGACTTACGGGAAACCCGGGTGCTACATCCTCCCCCCTTAAGGCGGATTTCGCCCCCGAAATCAGCCCGTTCGGAACAATTCAGGATAGCGGGCTTTCATCTCATCCTCGCGTTCCCAGGTGGCTTCTTCTATCGATTGGTTTCGCCACAGAACTTTTACTAGAGGGATCTCTTTGTTCCTAAGCCTCTTCGTCTCATGCATCAATATTTCCACTGGAATTTCTTCATAGCTCAGGTCTGGTTTCAAATGCTGGTGCAGTGAGTTGTTTATCAACACAGGGCTTGGGTCAGCGATATACTTCCGCAATGTGGAAACATGGAATACATCGTGTACTTGCGACAACGATGCTGGTAGTTCTAGTTGGTATGCCACTTCACCAACTCTCTTTATTATCTTGAAGGGACCAATGTATCTCGGGCTTAGTTTTCCCTTCTTTCCGAACCTTTTGACTCCTTTCATTGGTGATACTTTCACAAAGACCCAATCATCAACTTCAAATTCTAGCGGTCTGCGTCTTCGATCCGCATAACTCTTTTGTCTGCTTTGTGCCGTGCGCATTCTCTCTCGGATCATCGTGATAATTTCCGTCATTTCTCGCATCATGTCTGGGCCTAACATCGCACGTTCACCGACTTCATCCCAATGCACTGGGGATCTGCACTTACGCCCGTATAAGGCTTCGTAAGGAGCCATTCCAATTGTAGCTTGGTAGCTATTGTTGTACGAGAATTCTACAAGTGGAAGGTACTTGCTCCAGTTGCCTTTGAAATCAAGTACACAGGCTCGTAGCATATCCTCCAGAGTTTGGATAGTCCGCTCGGATTGACCGTCCGTTTGCGGGTGATATGCTGTGCTAAATGCCAATTTCGTCCCCATAGCCTTTTGTAAACTCGTCCAGAACTTAGATAGAAACCGTGAATCGCGGTCTGAAACTATCGTTAAGGGTATCCCATGGAGTCTTACTATCTCTTGGATGTACAATTCTGCATACCGCTCCATGGTAAACGTGGCACTTATCGGCAGAAAATGGGCAGATTTCGTAAGTCGATCTACAATTACCCAAATTGCATCGTGTCCTTTCGCGTTCCTCGGCAATCCGCTCACGAAATCCATCGTTATATTGTCCCACTTCCACTCTGGAATGGGTAGAGGTTGCAGCATCCCAGCCGGCCGCTGATGTTCCGCCTTAATTTGCTGGCAGGTGAGGCATTGGCTCACGAACGTTGCTACGTCCTTTTTCATTCCCGGCCACCAGTAGTTAGTCCTTAGATCCCTATAGGCTTCGTAGCTCCTGGGTGTACCGAATACGGTGTGGTATGTGCTTTCGTCATTATAGCTCTGCGGAGGTCTATATTGTTCGGTACGTATAATCGGTTCTTGTAGTACAGGCTTGTGCCATCCCGAAACACGAAGTCCGTCGTTGACAGTTCGGTTTGCGCTTCCTTGGTTTTCAGGTAAAACTCGTTGTTTTCCTGTGCCATTTTGATCTGCTCCAATAGCGTTGGTTGCAGAGTCAGGGTTGCTAATTTTACCTCGACTTCTCCCAACGGTACGATCTCCACGTCGAGCCGTTGAAGTTCCGCGCTCACTGATTTCCGGTTTAGAGCATCAGCTACCACGTTCGCCTTACCTGGGTGGTAGTTAATCACACAATCGTAGTCTTTCACCAATTCTAGCCACCGTCTCTGTCTCATATTGAGTTCCTTCTGGGTGAAGAAATACTTTAAACTCTTGTGATCGGTGTAGATTTCGCATCTTTCTCCATACAAGTAGTGCCTCCAAATCTTGAGGGCAAAGACTACAGCTGCTAGTTCCAAGTCGTGTGTAGGATAGTTCCTTTCGTACTCCTTCAACTGCCGTGAGGCATAGGCCACCACATTTCCGTTTTGCATCAGTACGCATCCGAGCCCAGTTTTCGAGGCGTCGCTATAAACGGAGAATCCTCCTGTTCCTGTGGGTATCGTCAACACTGGGGCGGTAGTAAGCCGCTTCTTCAGTTCTTGGAAGCTCCGTTCACATTCTTCGCTCCATTGAAAAGGAGTATTCTTTCGGGTCAACTTTGTCAATGTTGAGGCAATTTTCGAAAAATCCTTTATGAATTTCCTATAGTAGCCCGCTAAGCCTAGAAAGCTCCGTACTTCTGTTACATTGGTCGGTTGTGGCCAGTTATGGATTGCCTCGATTTTGCCTGGGTCCACTGAGATTCCCGCTCCAGGACAATGTGTCCCAAAAATGCTACTTGGTCCAGCCAGAATTCACACTTTTTAAACTTGACGTACAGCTGCTTTTCCCTCAGTACTCCAAGTACCACTCGTAGGTGTTGTTCGTGTTCCTCCTTCGTCTTCGAGTAGATGAGGATGTCGTCTATGAATACAATCACGAACTTGTCCAGATAGGTTTCGAACACCCGGTTCATTAGGTCCATGAAGGCTGTTGGCGCATTGGTCAGTCCAAAGGGCATGACTAGAAATTCAAAATGCCCGTATCTGGTACTGAACGCCGTTTTGGGAATGTCTTCCTTGCGGATTTTCAGTTGATGGTAGCCCGACCTCAAGTCGATCTTAGAAAATACTGTGGCGCCTTGTAATTGGTCGAAGAGGTCGTCTATTCGGGGTAGTGGATACTTATTCTTGATCGTCATCTTGTTAAGCTCCCTGTAATCTATACACAGTCTCATCGAGCCATCCTTCTTTCGTACGAACAGGACTGGCGCTCCCCAGGGAGAAAAGCTGGTCTGAATGAATCCTTTCTGTAGGAGTTCATCTATTTGTTCCTTCAACTCCTTTAATTCGATTGGCGCTAATCGATATGGAGCCTTGGACACTGGTGCT
Source organism: Craterostigma plantagineum (assembly GCA_027422505.1). NCBI lineage: Eukaryota > Viridiplantae > Streptophyta > Magnoliopsida > Lamiales > Linderniaceae > Craterostigma > Craterostigma plantagineum. The sequence goes on from JAPQWV010000055.1 coordinate 3,021,838, forward strand.
GCTCCCGGCACTAGGTCAATCGTAAACTCAATTTCTCTGTCTGGGGGTAATCCCGGCAATTCTTCCGGGAATACGTCTGGGAACTCCTTAACCACTGGTACGTCTTCGAGTTTCGTGGGGGTATTATCTTCTGCCTTCAGCGCGAACACCAGGTATGCCTCGCATCCGGAATTGACTAATCGCTGAGCTTTTAAGGCTGATATCCTCGGAGTGCCTCTCCCCTTCATTGTTCCCTTGAAGGTGAAAGGTTCTTCCCCTTCTAAGCTAAACGTAACTACTTTACGGTTACAGTCTATCACTGCTCCGTATTTTGAGAGCCAGTCCATCCCGAGGATCACCTCGTAGTCGTCCATCGGAATGACTATCAGGTCTACAGGCAATTCTCTATTACCGATTAAGATTGGGCAATTTCTTAACATTTGGCTAGCCTAGTTGGTGCCCCGCTTGGAATTGCTACACTATATTCGTAATCTACTCGCTCAGGCGTTACCCCGAGTTTCATCACATACTTTACAGACGCAAACGAGTGGGTCGTCCCGGAATCTACTAGAATGCACGTGGAAGTTTGATGGATCGGTAGGGTACCTGTTACCACCTCCGGGTTGTTCTCTGCTTCCTCGGACGTGATGGTGTACACCCGTGCTGGCACCATCGGGGGTCTTACTGGGTTTCCTGCCTGATTCCCTGGAATGTTTTCAGGGCACTGCTTTGCGAAGTTACCTATCTTCCCACATCTGAAGCACGCATTAGCTGGCGTGTTGCAGTTCCCAAAGTGCTTCCTTCCACACCTCTGACAGTTAGGGAATTGAGCTGCCCCTTGATTCTGGTTTGGGTTCGGTGGTCTGTTCATCATTTCCTGAGGCTGTTGAGGAGGCCGGTTCTGGAATCTCTTCTTGCCCCCTCTAGGCATAAACTGCCGTTTCGGGTCTCCTCCACTCCATTGAGCTCCTTGCATCTGAGCGAATTTGCGTTTAGCCTCTTGTGCCTTCACGATCCTGGCCTCCGCCTGTTCGGCTACCATAGCTCTTTCTGCTACCTGAGAGTATGTAGCTCCCTGAATCCCTGCCATGCTCACGTCCCTGTAGAGCTCAGGCTTCAACCCTTCCAGGAAGCGTTCGACTTTTAGAGCTTCCGTGCTGATCATGTGAGCAGCGAACCTGGACAGCTGCTCAAACTTCCTTATGTACTCGGCCACTGTCATGGGCCCCTGCCTGAGATTGATGAATTCATTCAGGCGTTGTGCTCGAATCGGGGCGGTGAGGTACTTGCCCCTGAACAATTCCTTGAATCTTTCCCAGCTCATTGTAGCGGGGTTCTCCAACACCATGATGGTGTCCCACCAGTGTCCTGCGCTCCCTCGTAGTAGGAACGCAGCACAGAGGGCCTTTTCCGCCTCCGGAACCCTGCTATAGACGAACATGCTCTCGAGAGTCCTCAACCAGTCCTCAGCTGCTGTCGAGTCAGCTGTGTCTTCGAAGGTCGGTGGGTTCAACCTCCTAAATCGTTCTCCAACCATCTCAGTCCTTTCTGCCTGAGTTGGTCCAGTAGTAGCAGCATTTTGTTGGATCAGTTGTTTGATCTGTGTCGACTGCTGGCGGACTAGTTCCGTCAGTTGGAAGATCGTCGCGTCCCGATTGTCGGGAGGGGCCATGTTTCCCCTGTTCTGGTCGTCGCCACCACTCGACTCACCTCTCGTTGTTACCATCTCTACACCCTATCCTGATTGTCCTATGGCCAATGAATTATACAACATAGAAGTTCACATAGACTTAACACTTACTTGCAAGGCCGCTTCCGCTCTTTTGGGTGTGTGTGCGTGGACAGTCTACAGAACCTGTGACCGAAGCTCTGATACCACCATGTCGTGCCCCGACTTCCTAACCGCCTATTCTAGCGCATTCTACGTGCCTAGCGAGTTTGTAAATAAAGAAGTGCACCGAAAACGCGTACAAATTTTTCATTTTTCTTTTATGGAATGGAACATCATTCTATACAAGACAAAAGAATGCATGTCGAACATTAGGTTGCAGACATGGTCTAACTACAACGGCGAAGGTGTGTCGGCACAGCAAAAGCTCCTATGCGCCCGGCCTCACAGGTCGTCATCCACACACACACGTCTACCCCAAAAGCAGCGCGAAGCTCCAAAAGATCGGCCTTGTCTTTCAACAGGATCACATACCGTGGTCGTCGGTGCCTACAACGCACAACATAAGGAATGAGCCACCGAGGCTCAGTAAGCAGAAATCATGCATGTATGCATGTGACACTCCCCCGCAACGACAATCCGCGTCGATGCATATAACACTCGCAAAGGCAATCCGCGCCGATGCATATAACAAACGTACCAATGTACTCAGACTAATGTCACTCGGGGCCCGCGACGCACTTACTATGCACCACTAAGAGCTCAAATGTCCTCAATAGGATCGTGACAGCGACCCACGCTGGGTAGCCTACGCTAGGTCTCCCCCTAGGTCGCTCCTTCCAGGTCGCTCCTTCCGCAAATAGGGCAGTTGCCTACACCAGTTAGCCTACGCTAGCATAGCTAGGTCGCTCCTTCCTGGGTCGCTCCTCCTGCCTCAATAATAATCGGCGTCGTACGCCATATTGGGTGCCATAGAAGTCGTCCATGACTCAACTACGAGTCGACACACCGGCCTATATCGGCGGGTCTTCGTCGCATACAAGCGACATAATAGTACGCACACTCAACCCCACGACTCTCCCTCACGAGTTCGTGTGTGCACGTGAGTATGCATATGCAGATGCGGGTAAATGCAACATAGACTTACCACATTTAAATACTTCAATCAATTTACGAATTCATGAAACCACGTAGGCACGTAATCACGCATTTTGGGCACGTAAAATAAGTTGTGTGCGTAGTTGGATTTCTACTTACCTGGCGTCCGTAGACTAACTGCTACCTGCCCCGGCGAATTTCCTATGTCCCGACCTTAGGCACCAAAACATTCGTATCAGCAAGCTATTAATTAATTAAGCTAGCTAAGTACTCGAATTATTTTAAGTCATGAACCTAATTTTCGACTTTAAACTATTTGCCAGCCTGTCTAGTGAAATTTCTAAAATTTCGTCCTTTAAACCTGCCAAGGCTATAAAGTCAGTCCATAAATTATTTTAAATCAACTATATAATTTTCGTTCCAAAATTCTATCGAATGCAACGTCTACCTATACCGAAAATTGGCCCTAAGGACACCGATAGGCCAATTATGATCGGGCGTTGAAAGAGCCTATGCTCATTTGAAAGAGCCTATGCTCAGGACCCGAAATTAATAGCACATAAGTCGCATAATGCACGTAAGTCACGTTAATGCGCATAGATCATGTCGATGCACATAAATCACGAAGTCGCATTTTGCTAATTTATTGGCCCTAAAGACTTACGGGAAACCCGGGTGCTACAGACTTGATGTATACTCGGTACGCTTTCGAAGTAAAAGAATACCCGACGAGTGGCTTCGAATGCTTTAGGGTCGAACTTAGCGCGTCGCTCTGTATCGTTCGCCACAAAGCACTTGCACCCCAAGACTTTGAAGAAGTAAATGTTGTGTACCCGCTTGTTAATGATCTCGTACGGAGTCTTACTGAAGCGCTTGTGAACTACCATCCTGTTCTAAGTGAAACAGGCGGTGCTTTGGTCGAAAGGAAGTGTGGAGGCCTGAGTGGATCAACATCGCGTGCGGCTTCCACTAGAGTTCGATTCTTCCATTCGAAGAGCCCATTCTGTTGAGGCGTCTTTGTGGCTGAGAATTTCTGACTGATCCCAAGTTTCTGATAGAAGACATTGAGATACTTGTTCTTGAACTCAATTCCATTGTCTGTTTGGATCGTCTGAATAGTCTGCTGCAATAAATTCTAAGTAGAGTTCATGAAGTTGACGATCAAGTCCCTTGTCTCATCTTTAGTTCGTAGGAACTTCGTCCATGTGTAATGAGAAAAGTCGTCAACAATAACTAGCACGAACTTGCGTTCGTTAATGCTCTCTGTCTGCATCGGTCCACAGAGGTCCATGTGTATTAGTTCCAGTGGACGAGAAGTAGAGGCAACTAGTTTAACATGATGAGATGCTCTTTTCATTTTTCCTAGTTGGCATGCCGAACATTCATGCTCTTTTTGTAGTGTTATGGTTGGTAGACCTTTGACCAACTTCTTCATTTAGAGGCGTTGAAGAGGTTTGATGTTGAGATGAGACATTCGTTGATGCCGCAAGCTGTTCCTCTGAATTGTAATATGGGAGATGAAGCAAACAACTATCTAGGTCCGCACGTACGTCAGATTTATCGTGTAAAGGTTTGATTTAGGAAGTCCTTGGAGGTGTTCTTTCTCCTAACTGTCCAATATTAAGCATCGGTCGGCCTGGAAGACCACCTGGAATCCTTTGTCGCAGAACTGGTCTATGCTGAACAAGTTATGGTGGAGGCCTTCGACGTAGGAGACATCCTTAATTGTCAGATTGTTATGAATAATATCTCCGAAGCATAAATCAGAGCGGAATCATTGTTGCCTAATCTAACTTTGCCATTAGACGATCTTGGTAGTTGCTCAGCAGCTGCTGATTTCCCATCATGTGTGTGGAGCAACCGAAATCGAGGTACCACACATGATGGATCTGCAACACAGGATTAGAGAACTCTAGGTACCCACTTATAAATGGGTCCTTTCAGATTAGTAGATTTAGTTTTAGGTTCAGATATAGTTCCTAAATTATCAGTATTAGAGACTTTAGCAAACCAGATCTCTTCGAGGAGGTTGATTTGGGTTTGCCCTTCGTAGAAGACTTTGCTTTATTGGCTTTTGTTTTCTTGGGCGAAAATTTAGGAACCCATTTGGGTTGAACCTGGCAGGGAAGATTAATTTCAGCACAGACAAATGCTTTGGTAGGCTTGATCGAGGAAAAAATCTTTTTATTGGATAGTCTCCTAAGGTGCTTGGGGGATTCGATCTTTACGGGATACCTTAGGTGAGAACAAGCATGAATGGCGATATAAGCCTTCTTGATGGCTTCCTACGAGTCATCATAGATGCATTATTTTAGGAGTGTTTGGTATTGTAGATGAAGAGCCTATGTCAAAGTTGGTGCTTAAAGGTGGTAGGAGTTAAGGAGCAAGTAGAAGCAATTATTTTGAGATAAGAAACGGCTCTCTCTTTTATTTTTACAGAAGGAGGTGATAAACTTTGAATTTTAACATCTAGAGACTCCTTCGTTATTTCTACACTAGACACTCTCGCCTTTGGTTTCTCTAGCTGCTTGACTACGCTCCCAGTAGATGTAGTGGAAACAGGATTAGAGATAATATTTTTAAGAACCTTATTCTTAGATTTTAGTTCTTTGGAAGAAGATTTTTCTTTCTTCAGGCTTTTCATAATGATAGTTTCCTTTGAGGTGGATGCGTGAGAAATGGTTTGTGAGATGGTGGAATCTTTGTGATTGTCAATCTCATTTAGGAACATTTTCTTTTCAGCTTCAAAATTCTCTCTTTCCTTTTCTAAGGAAGCTCTTAACCCTTCTATTTCCTAACAATAGGGGGTATATAGAGAGAATTTTCAGAATAGGGAATTTGCACTTCCTCCGATTTAGAACGATCTTTGGGAAGATAAACTGACTCAAAGCTCCAGCCCTTGGGAAGTTCCTTAGTTTTGTAGATTTGATTCAATTCGGTGTAAGAAAAGGGTATTTTAGTCCTTGTATTGGTTTTTCTCTTTGCTTCTTCTAATATGTCAGTTTCTTTTGCACCAGTAAATGCCATAAGAGAGGTTAGTCCTAGACCCATGTACTTGACATCATAAAGTTGTTTGCAGTCAACTTTAGTCAAGCAACGTGGATTCTCAAAGCCTAAACCATACTGGTAATCGTAGAATTCTACGTTCGTAGGTTGGTTTAAGACGATTGTTTGTTCGCTTTGTCCCCTCTTTACAATAAGATCATCTATTTTCTTAACTTTTGCGTATAGCTTTTTACGTTCTTCTCCTAAGAGAGCAAAATTATTTTCTACCGGTAGTTTGGCGGCTTTACAAGCATCAAGATCTTTCGTAAGTTCACACACCTTAGCGTTAAATCTATCTAATTGGGTTTCTAAGTTGATGAGCTTAGTTGTTGCATCTGTTATCCTACAATTGAGGATGGTTTTCTCGTTGAGATTGCTAACCAAGCAATTATAGCTATTCTCAAGCCTGTCTTCTAATTCTTTTACGATCAAATTATGCTTCTCTAATTGAATATACTTATTCTAGCTAATAATGGGGCAGTTAGATAATTCTTCTATTTTGACGTTAGAGCTCCTAAGTTCCGCCTCGAGACTAGCTATCTTTTCCGAAACTTAGTTTATTTTTTCTCTACTTCCTTTACGCTTTTCTGTTCACGTTTCATGTTAATGTATGCTAGTTGACGATTCTAACATGGTCAATAAATGGAAGGAGAGACTACCTCCCGTGACGATTCGGATGCTTGGTCTTCGTCCGTCTGATTGGTGGTTTCGCTGTCTGAGTTTTCTTCCAGGCGGGCCATGAGAGCTAGGTTCTCTTCTTCAGAGCTGGACGTATCTTCGAGCTAGTGGTCATGTTCTGCCATCAGAGTTAGCCCAACTTCTTTCTGCTTTGTGAGTTGAAGCTTCTTGGAGTAGTAGTTGGCATCTCTCTTCTTTGGGAGAGTGCACTCTTTGGCATAGTGACATGGTTTGCCGCAGTTAAAGCATTGTTCGACTCTTCGGTGTTCTTGACTTCGGAGTTCTTTGGCGCACGTTCTTTGTTCTTTCAGCTTAAGGTTCGAAGTCGGTTGGCCGGTGATGAGGACTTCTTTTTGAAGTATTGCTTGCTCATCATTTTTCCAATTAGAGCCAACTGCTTTCCCAGCGCTTTTATATTTGGCTCCACGTCTAAGTTTGATTCATCTTCCGACTCTGAAGGGGTAGGAGAGCTAATGATCTTCTCTTTCCTTGGCTTTGATACCCGCTTCTCTGAGACTAGGGCAACTGTGTCTTCGATCAGCTTGCCCTTCTGCTCCTTCTGAATCCCGCTCACGTCTTACTCGTGCTGTGCTAGATTGTCGAACATGGCATGGATACCCAACTCCTCAAGGTCTTTGTTTTGTCTGATTTCAATGGATATCTTCTTCCATTCCAAGCGCAAAGAGGATAGAAAGAGAATGTTGGTTTCCATGTTTGTCTTGGTGATTTCTATTTTCTCATCTCATTCAGATGTGTGAGGTATCTCTGATAGAGATCATGTAAGCTCTCCTCAGGTTTTGCTCTGAAGAGTCGTAAGCCACGAGATTGTTTGCCTTCTTGGCCTTGATGCCTACTTCAGTTCGTTGCATCGTCTTATGCAGTTCATCCTACATCCGCTTAGCCGTTGGAAGGCCGTCGATTTAAGATGTCATTTGGGATGCCCTGCATTAGAGTGTTCTTGGTTATCAGATCAGCCTTTGCTCTAACTCTTTCCTCCTCTGTATATTCCCTAGGCTCTTTGAGTCGCCTAGAGGCTGGAATTGGAGGATTAGTTGTGTTGTCCCCGGGTACATTTACCCAGAACTGAGTTGGACCTTGCTCAAGTGACAAGAGAAGGTTGTCGGCCTGATCCTTTAGTTCGATGAAATTAAGGAAGCTTCAGCAACCGGTGTATTCGCCTCTTTTAAGGATCGGAGGATGGTTATCATTTCCCATAATATAAGCATCCATGATTTTTGTATTAGAGTTAATGAAGGATCTTCGTTTGTTGTTTTGATGGTCTGAACTGATGTGAAGTGCTTCACGAGTAACAAATTAGTCAGTAGCGTTTGATTCTAAAGCAGTCGAGATTTATTTTCGATTCAATCTTTAAAGTTTGATCGAAAATAATTTTGTTGAGATAAAGTGTGGTCGTTACTGTTCTCGTGCGAGAAAGTATGTCAGCAAAAAATTTTACGAGCGAAATAAAATGCTCAAAGTCTTTCGATCGAGAAAAATTTCTGGATCGTGGATTTATTTCGATCGCAAGGAATAGTACGTATAGTAAGTTTCTCGCTGGGTCAAAATAAATTTGTTGATTGGAAAGGCTTCTCGAGCGCAAATGATTTTTGCTTTTTCAAACTAAGAAGTTTGACCGAGAATATTTTTCGAGAGAAAATTACACGCGAATATCAAAATAGATCGAAAAAGATTTTTGCTAAGTAATGCTCGATAAATTTTTCTACCAACGTCGCTTTTAGTAATGACGACTTTAACACTGACTTAGTATTCTGAATCGAGAAAAATTTTCGCGTAGAGTTTTCGGTCGAAAACTTAAACTGATCGAGAACCTAGCGAGAAAAATTGAAAAAGCGCAAAATTATCGCAGAATACAATCAACACTGATTCAGGCAAAAACAACAAATTAGGCAGTAATATTGCAGGCAATTGCTCGAAATCAACTACAGTCTACGCACAAGCATTCAATTAAGCACGTCATGAAGCAAAATATATCAAATTTTACTAAAATCGGTATGTGTTCAAGTAGTTCTTCGCGCGAATAGTGACTTCACAGATTCAATCAGTTCTGCTTAATTGATGTTCTAAACGCTACCGATCTAATCGTAAATGATTTCTAACACGGAAACAAGCACGTAAACATCATATTCAAGTCAATTAAGCACAGAATTAAGGATTATCAGATCGAAATCAGTTTGGCGGCAAAACTGTTCTTCGAACGGAACAGTTTTAGAATTTTAATTTCAATCCGATTCTAACAATTTTCGATCCAAAACAGAATGAATCTACTCTGATCCAAAACAATTTTAAGGATGGTGAAATTGAGCTTCCACAGTTGCAGAACGATCTTCGGGAAGATAAATTGACTCAAAGTTCCAGCCCTTGGGAATTTCCCCAATTTTGTAACTTTGGTTCAATTCGGTGTATGAGAAAGGGATTTCAATCCGAGTCTTGGCTTTTCTCTTCATTTTTTCTAATGAAGTTATTTCTTTTGTGCTAGTCAAAACTATAAGAGCGGTTAGTCCTAGACCCATGTACTTGACATCGTAAAGTTGTTTGCAGTCAACTTTATTCAAGTAACCTGGATTCTCAAAGCCTACGCCAAACTTGTAATCATAGAATTCTAAGTCCATGGGTTGGTTTAATAATATCGTCTGATCGGTTTGTCCCCTTTCTACAAGAAGATCTTCTACTTTTTTAAGCTTAGTGTATAGCTTCGTGCGTTCTTCGCCTAAGAGAGCATAGTTTTTTTCTACAGTCAATTTGGCAATTTTACAAGCATCAAGATCTTTGATGAGTTCACTGACTTTAGCATTAGATCTTTCTAATTGGGCTTCTAAGTTAGTGACCTTAGCAGTAACATCAGTTAATCTACAATTTAGGCTAGCTTTCTCGTTGAGATTCCTAACCAAGCAATTATAGTTGTTCTCTAGCATGTCTTCTAGTTCCTTAACTTTTAAGTTATGTTGCTCTATTTGAGGCTTCGTAGTCTCACTTATTGTCAAGCTCTTAGTTAGTTTTTCAATTTTCGCGCTAGAGCTTCTAAGTTCTAATTCGAGACTAGCTATTCTCTCTTGAGACCTAGGTAGTTTCTTCTCTACTTCCTTTACACTTTTTCTGCTCACGTTTCATGTTAGCATAACTTGTTTGATATGATTCTAACATTGTCAATAATGTGGAAGAAGAGACTACCACCTCCGAAGATTCGTATGCTTGGTTAATATCCGTCTGGTTGGGGATTTCGGCATCTGAGTTCTCATCTAGGCGAGCCATGAGGGCAAAATTCTCTTCTTCAGAACTCGACGTGTTCTCGAGCAAGTGGTCCTGCTCTGCCATGAGAGCTATTCCAGCTTCCTTTTGCATAGTGAGTTGAAGCTTCTTGGAGTAGTAGTTGGCATCTCTCTTATTCGGGAGAGTGCACTCTCGGGCATAGTGATCGGGTTTGCTGCAGTAGTACTTGTTCTGCTCTTTGACATTTTTGACTTCGAAAGGCCCGGCTTCACGTTCCTTGTTCTTTGAGCTTGAAGTACTGCTTGCTCATCATCTTTCCAATTAGAGCTAATTGCTTTCCCAGTGCTTTGATGTTTGGCTTGACGTCGGAGTCTGATTATTCTTCCGACTCGAGGGGTAGGAGGCCTAATGATTTTCTCCTTACGTGATTTTGAGCTCCGCTTCTCTGAGACAAGGGCGACTGTGTCTTCGATCTGTTTGCCCTTCTGCTCCTTCTGAATCTCGCTTATATCCTCCTCGTGTAACATGGAATTAATTTTGTAATACCTGTAAAATTTAATACGGAATTTTGATATAAATAAATAAGTAATTTTGTGAATTAGGAATGTTGATACATGAATTAAAATATTGAAACGACAATATGAACTATGTCAGCTTCAAATTATTTTGGGAACTTAATATAGGAGTTAATCGAAATTAATAAGGATAGTACAAATTAGATGGCCATATTTAGAATTAGATAACTTAGTATTAAAGCCCAACAAATTAATGGACCATAGCCAATAATTAAATAAGGCCCAAAGGTATTAATATGATAAGGCTTAACTTGTTTCTTAATACTAAGGGAAAAACACGTCACTTTAGTGTCTAATCATGCACAAAACTCAAAGATCTCATGTATTTATTACTATTATAAAAGCGAGAATATGGCCAGTTTCTACAGTGGGTTGCCGGTCTTCTAATCAATTTTGAATATTTGTGTAGAAAAACTGTATATTTCGGTTGCAAGGATTAAGTGGTAAGACGTGGAGGCATGCCATTGCATGTGTATGACATATATGACACGCTATCTGTCTTACACTGTACATATTCATATAACATAATAAAATTGTACCTCGGTCAAAGAAAAATATCAGAACCGACGTGACTTCACCTACAAAAAGTAATATACTTGTATTTGTACTACTGTAAATATAAAATTTGTGATCGAGTAATGTGCTGGTGGGGCAGACTCGATAACCCACAAAATAATTATTTTATGTCTTACTCGGAGGAACGCTTATGGCATGGACGTAGTGAATAAAATATAATTCTAATTGCACGTCGTCTGCTGTCAAGCACAGGCCTATAAAAATATGCATGTCCATCGTGTGTATTGTACAATAGATAATATAAAAATAGTGCCACTATGCTGTTAGGTCTATGTAATATTAGAGAAACTCAGCTTTCAAACCCCTTAACACACGTAAAGCAAACTGGTAATGATGGATAAAGTAATTCGAAGGCCATTAAACTTCCCATGCCAGATTCGTGGGAATCAACGTTGTAATGATGAAGTTTTGTTAATTTATACGACCAACAATATCCTCACTCATTCAATAAACCCTACAATTTCCTTAAAAGAAAGAGAAGAAGCTAAAAATGTTTACATGCTGAAACGCCCTGCTTCACTATGGATTTCTGAGAGTTGCTCCAGGTAAGTTATGTATGATCCCCTCTTTCCATGCTGCTTGGTTTATCCCTATGTTTTCTTACTTTTTGCGCTACCATTGTTAGGGTGACCTGAAGGGCTTGCTTCCGCGCATCGTGTATTCCGCGTTAAACAAGACATTTCCACAGTGCTTCTATAAGGTTTCCCATTTTCCGCCATATTTATTGGTTCTGGTCTTTTTTATACTTATTGGTGATAGAAAGTTTAGAGCTTTTAGCATGGACAAAGTCATGCATTTGAACCTCCAAAAACTGCCCCACCAATGCCGTGAATGAAATTAGGATTTGTAGTGTTTTGCAACGTCATGTGTTAAAATGCACTGTTACCTTAATCTCGTGCGTGAACGACCTATTGATTTATTTATGTTTTCTTATAGAGGAGAATTTCATAGGTCATGTAGCTATTCTATTCACATGGTTCACTGTGACAAAAACAAAAGATTAATATTATATTTTGCTGTCTAACACATTATATTCTGTACATTATGAGTTTTCCCAACTTCCTTGCTCGCATGTTGGTGTCAGCGTTTCGTTCACATCTCGTAATTCCTTTACTGAAGCTTCCAAGCAGCTCAGGTTTAAGCTCGATGCTTCTACTTGCTCCACTAAGCTTTGTATCGAGCTACCGTTCTTTCTAATTCATCTCTCAACGAGAGAGCTCCATTTGAAACGAAACAGTCAATCTCTTAAGCGAATTCCCTCTTGAGCCTACCCTTCACATCCCTTAACCTTAGCATTTCGTTTCTCATTTCATCTACTGAGGTAGCTCATGAAGACCGTTTTGTCTGCCTCAGCTCACTTTTAGCTTTAACCTCCTTAACTTCTTCTTCCATGGTAAATTAGTTCACTTCCAATTCGTCTAGCAAATGAATCATTTTATAGAGCTTCAACGTCAACACTCGTCGTCGGACCCATTTGGTACGACGCCGTCTGCCGTCGCCGCGTCAGAACCCCTTTTGCTGGTTCGCAGATCGGCCGCCGCCGTTGGTTCTTGCGTGGGGATCAACAGCCGACTCCAAGCTGTTCTCCGAAGATGAAACTTCATCAGCCGTCGCCGGAAGCTTGTCCACGTCCGAACCCATTGTCGTCGGAGGAGCCGCGTTTCCCGGCGAGCCGTTTTCTGAACTAACAGTCTCGAGATGATGATCAGTAGGTAGAAGACTCAGCTGAGGAGGAGTATCGCCGTCTTCAGCTGACGACGAACGATCGTCACCGCCGCCGCCGCCGCCGTCGTCGTCATTTTCTCCAAATAACTTGTGGGCTTTCACCGTCGACGACGGCTCTTGATCTGCACCTGCTCTTAAATCCAAGGTTAAGTGGAAATTCTGCTTCTTCCTGATCGATTTTGTCTTCTTTCAAGGGATCGAAGGGTTTTTTGACAGAGTTTGATCCTAAGCTTAGACCCAATTCCATTTCTTCGTTGATTTTTTTTGGTTAGTTGATAGAAGACAAAAGAAAAAAGGTAAAAATAGTTTCGATTCAGACAAGTGTGTAGAAAAAAGGCTACCTTTATAGAGTTTTAAGTCAACATTTAATGAAATTATTATTTTCCATGTAATGAAATCTGTATATATAGCTTTATTTTCGTGACTGACTCCATTCCATTTAAGCCCAGACAATTGTAATTAGGTTGATGGTAGTTGTTACTATTGATCAATTATTGCAAAATTATATACCCAAACAGTACTATACTGCCCAAATAAATATATAAATTCCTCAACCAACCATGTACCTAATTTGCTTCGGACCTCTTCCTCTATAGATTTTGTTTATAAGGTTGCGATTTTCCATTTTCTTCAGTATATTGGTATTTTTGAATAATTCTTAATAATATATGTTTGACCGTTACACTCGTGTAGACCAAAGAAAGAGCACACGTGAATCCCTCCGAAGATTTTCCAACTCTATTTGCGTCTGAGAGTGCTTGAGAAAGCTTGAACCAATGCATTGCCTTTTAGACGCTTCAAAGCCCCTCGTCAGATTCCTTGCCAGTTCAGAAATTCTCCACAAGCAACACTTGTTCTTAAGTGCGACATCGTTCTCCAGTCAGCAAGATAAAGTTTCGTACGCGCACTTCATCTTCACGTTACTCCTTTTATTTTGAAATTGGTTCTCCCCGCAAGAGAGGTTAAGTTCTCAAGAACCATTTTTTGTGCAAGGCACTGTACATGCTGTCGAGAAACACCATCCTCTTCGAGCTTCAAGCGCAAAATTTCATCATGCAGATTTTAAGCTTCAATTTTCGAAGAACTACGTCACCAAATAAAATCCTTGGTTTGACCAATCCAGCTTTCGTCTGAGCGTTCATCTGAGCAAGCGCTTCCTTCAACGCTTGAAGGTTTATCTCGTTGACTTCAGATAAGCTTACTTTGGTAGTATTTTATGGCATTTATTATCGCCTGATCCTACTTTAGTTCTGAGATAAATGCTACATGAGGTGTTTTTATTTCTTTTTATTGTATAGCCTACGCCTTAGCTTAGCTTTATTTGATTTTTATGTGAGGTTAGTTTTATTTGAGTTTTGTGCGAGATATGTCTCCTCCCTAAGTAGATAGGTTATGCTTATTTTTTCTTGAATCTTAATATTTTTTCTTTTATTTACAAATTTATTGTTGATCCGTCGGTCTCTAAAATTTGATGATCTTCTAACTGTAGCATTATCAGCCGCTGCAAAATAGCTCATGAACTCGTTGGCTGCTCATCGTCAGCCAAACATCCTATTTACTTTCTTATTGTAAAATAAATGTTGGTTACAATGATCTCTTTTCCTCACTTGCTGTAGATATCGGATTGATTTAGATAATTCACTCTACATACACGAGCCTCTCTACTTTCAAAGGGGAAGTTACTCAATTTATTTATTAATTTTTTCCTTGACGAAGTTTAAATAATTCACCCTTGTTCTTCTTTTGTGAAAGACCATGGAGGAAACGTACGTCCTACTAAAAGACATATCCCCGACGTGAAGAATTTGGTATGCAAGAGTTATCGTTGTCGAGGAAACGCCGATTCGCTTCACACGCTTCGGGTCAAGGCAACAAAGGGTCGTCATCGTCGATAAAGAGGTATGAAAGAACCAAAACAACATCCTCTGAGGTAATTTTATCCTTATGTACTTCGTCCTAAAACCATCATTAATTGCAGAATACGAGGATGCAGTGCATTATATTTGAATCAGATGTTGACCAACCAGATAGCATCCTTCAGCTCTATTGCCGGTATTATATCGGCCATTGTAAGCTAAGGGATGTTAACAAAAGTTTCACGTTGGTGCCCGAGTAGTGTTATGAGTTAATTCTCAACAAAAGTTGCTACATACGAGCAGTCCCTGATCCATATCAATTGTCTTTGGAAACTGCATACGATCTCACATCGTTTGAAAGATTAGCGGACTTCTCGGATGATTCTACGAGTCGCATAAGTAAGTTCTTAAGTTGCATGATTATAATTTATGCTATCTGCATAAGAGTATAGTGAATTAAACTAGTACATATTGTCTTGGCATGTTAACTTATTATGACGTTACTTACCATGAATATATTGTCTTTTACTCTTGTAGATGTCTTATGCGCAGTCGTCCATGTTCTTCAACCTCGTAGCACTAAAAGCGGGAAAAGGCTGCAGTTGTGATTGTCAATGAAGAGTATGCATATTTTTGTATTTTGTATTTTACATTTTTGGTCGTTCTACAATGGTTATCGAGTCTATGTTGCTCATAGGTGCAAGCCGATGCTCCTCACACTGTGGGAAGATTTCCTTCCAATTGAAGCACCTAATCTGACAAATGCAGTACATAATATGCTGATTATCTTGGCAATAAGATTGTCCGTTAACATTTTCCATGGTAAGTGTCGAATGTTGTATCTAAATCAGTAATATACTTTGATGTGTGTCCAGATATGTGATTACATGTGTTTGGTTTTACACAATGACTAACTTATTGATTTGAGGGACTCTCATTGAACACGACTCTAACCGGCTGCATCTTATTCGATCCGCCGATACCCGTAGCGACGCACTTACGCTTGTGGTACGAGAATTTTTTCTATTTATATGATATATCTATTGTTTGTTACATTTATATGCAATGAACCTACATTTGTAACCTTCCATGTCAGGTTAGAAGACCATAAACAAACTGTATAAAGTATCATCTCTGAGAAGCTTAATGAGAATGGTAGGCGCATTACTGCATACCCGTTGGGATCCCAAATTAGGAAATTGAGCCAGATTATGTGTTCACCTGAAGTGGTATGTTTCTTTGTTGTCTCCTGTTTTGCATAGTTGTCTCCTAAATATATAAACTTAACTTTATTTGTCATTTAAGGTCAAAACATTTTGGATCAAGGCTGAGATTCGCATTGCAAAACGGATCAACAACTGTACGTAATGACATGTCCAAATTGCGCCAAGATTTGTGGGGCAGACTACATGACGAGTTCACTTTCTTACATTGTAGTAAAGATTTCCCAAAACCTCGCCCAGTGTAAGAACTTCTAAATGAAAGCCCCGACATTTAGTCCGATTTATTTTATACCCTCCTCACTATGCACTCAAAAGATGCTTGTCCCATGTAAAACATGTGTTTTTATTTACTCTATTGAACCTATTGCATTACAAGTTCTAAATTGTGTTTATTTGCAGATTGCATTTTGAGGCTGAGTTAAGTGATGGAACTGTAAGCATTGACGTCATTATTGACAAGCGAGAGGCTGAGAGTCTGTTAGGAATGACAGCTAATGCGATAATTGAAAGTGAACGGGGGGTACGGTTATTTTACGTATTTTCCTTCTTCTATATTTTTCCAAACAATAGTTCTTCCTTCATCTTTCCAGGCTGACTCGGTGGACATCTATCGTGCGAATGAGATGTTGAAGTGCACCCAATCCGTTTATCGTAAAAGACTACAAGGTAAACATGAACTGCAACGTCTGTAAAGCAATCATCTTCACCAGCTAAACTTGGCTTGACGACTGAGAAATTTGAAGATGATGGTCATGGTGGCTTTTCGACGGAGAAGTTAATCAAACAATCTTCTACAAGCGTCCATGCAACATGTCTGATGAAAAGGCAGCGCGAAGCTATTTTGTCTGTAAACTTAAAAAATGAATTTTCTAAACATGGATTAATGGGACGTTTTTCCATATTTTTTGCAAATAGTGTAGGATGATGATATTACTTCATATGTGCTTTCATGCTCGGGTAGTAGTTTGCTTATACATTGTTGAATTAAACGTTTTGGTTATATTTTACTTTTATATAATTTTTTTGCATACGAGTACATATCTTCGTGCGGTAAAAAACTTAACCTTTGATTAACTTTTTAATGTATCTATAGCTACTTAATGATGTTTTGCCTTCATATCAGAACCTCTTATTTAAGTCATGCGGTGTCCGGGCTATGATTTTATGAATGCCGCGCAACGCGCGGCTTCACTTTCCTAGTATCAAATAAAGGATAAACTATATGAAGTGGGAGCTAAAGAAACGAACTATAAGCTAAAATACAAAAACTAAGACAAAGCCTCGTGGGAATAATATCAAGTTCAAACAACATAATCTCAAAGAAAGCTATGCAAATATCCTTGAGCTCAAGTGAATTTCAGTATGCTTATATGTTTCCAATATCTATAGGTCTATACATATTCTTATACTAACCTTAGGGGGTTCGATATTTAGCATGACTTAGAAAACCCTAACTTGTCAAGGCCTAACGTGAAGCTACTATGTGGTTAGAGTAGATTTTGGAAGTTTCATTACTCACATGCTAAGAAATAAATTTCAGATTAATAAAATAGCCATGTTAGGTATTATTTGATGAGTTTGGATCGAAGCTTTTGACTAGAAAATTGTAGAAATAATTTAAGGGTTGTGGGTGAATACGGGCTTAATACCCAAGCTATTTTTAGTGTATGCAATTTTTTGAAGAACTGTTTCCTTTATATAATACTATGATGTTTCGATGTATGAAGTATTAACGAAGGTTGAATTAAAAGGTACCGTATTCTGGGTTAGAAATCATCTTTGAAGCTAATCTTAATAAAGGATTTTACTTTAGGGTTTTTGAAGGAATCGGGCGATTTTGAAAACAAATAAAATAGGGTTCGACCGAAATTAGGGTTTCAATAACTTTGACCAAGCCCTAAATAAAATCTCGGCGAAACTCAAAATCGGGCGACGTGGGTTTGGCGCATCTAGGTATTGAATGATGAATCGGGCGATCAAGAAGGGTTGACAATCGGGCGATCTGATGATCACTCGGCGAAACTAGGGCCCATAAGTGATCAATCGGGTGATTGGCATCTTGGAGAAACCCTCGGCGAAAGTAAAGTTTTAATTCATGAATCGGGCGACATGGAGAATAAGCAATCGGGCGATTTGGGACCGTGATGATCAAATGAAAGCAAGCAACGATACATACCGAATTAGGCGATGAAGAACTCGGCGAATGTGAACTTCGATCGTTGAAGCTTGAAGAATCGGGCGATTCTTAAATGAGGTGGCACTAGTTTCTATACCACAAGGAATCGGGCGATTGTACCTTAAGTAATTGGAATCGGACGACGTTAAGAAGAGAAATCGGGCGATCATAGAATAAATGTTGAAATCGAGTATTAACTTAACGTAGCCTAGAAATCGGGACATAGGGTCTTAATAAATTAGTCGAAATTATTTCAATATAACTATCTAATTTCAGTACTCTACTAAAATATTTTGTGCTCAGAGATCCAAAATAATAAGGAGTTACCAGTTGCTAACCTAAGGACGACAGGTAGGTGATTTTTCATCTACGACACGTAACCCGATTATGTGTATATATGTGTACATGTTTTGGAACTTGTAACTAATGTGATTATGTGATTATATGAATTCAATGAATACTCTGACTTGACGAATTACGTGTTGTATGTGTGTTATAATTATTGCACGTCATGTGTACACCTATTGCACGTCATATGTATATTATGTGCACTGCACATGCAATCCACGTCAGATCGAGGGGGTTAAGTACAGTGTGGAATGATAATGTATGGGGTGTCATTGAGGTGAGAGGATTGACCATGGTAACACGGTGGCACCTTACGGTGCCAACGAGTGGGGCATGTTGTGCCGATATTGGCAGTCGACTTGTAGTGGAGTCTGAGGATAGTCTAGTGCACCTGACAGTTATACTGTCGAGACTTCTCTAAAGAGGGTCTTTAGGCGGAAGAGGCGACCTGGTAGAGTTTGCTCAAGGAGGACGCTACCAGCGTAGGCATCGTGGGGGCAGGTAGATGTCTTGGGAGAGAGCCAGGGGCTGCCCGAGATCTGATCTCCTGACTCCTTCCTTAAATAGGTTGCGCGACGTGCCTAGTCTATGCCTGTGGGCCTAGTGGTTGAGGTGAGACTTGTAGTTGAGATGAGGTCTAGGTTGAGACGAGGTCTATTGGGAAGACGAGTGTGCATTGCATGTTGAGGTGAGAACGCTTTCGTATAAGATATGAAAGTGTTGGTATTAGGGTTGACTGCACGTCGCATACATGCATATTTCACCTACTGATCGAGGAGCTCAGGGTTTTACGTGTTGTAAGTACGGAGCCCGACGTGGTGCATGTCCCGGCTGAGGCGGGCTGACAGCGGTGCTCCACGGACTTCTGAGGGCGGGGCTGTACATGGATGCGACCTGTGGAATGACAATTTTGATATTTTGTTATTTTGGGGCTACGGCCCGTGTATAGTAATGACGGTGTAGACGATATATCGTAATATATTTTATTTAAGAAGAAGTTTTTGTTAGACGGTTTTTGTTAATAATAGAAAGTGAGGATCGCTACAGATATCCAACTCTTAGATGTCTGTCTGATTGAGTTGATATCTTTTTCCATTTCGAGGGCAGAGAGGATAGAAACCGAGTGTTGGTCTCCATGTTTGTCTTTGTGATTTCTATTTTCCTCATCTCATTCAGAAGTGTGAGATATCTCTGATAGAGATCATGTAAGCTCTCCTTTGTTTTTGCTCTGAACGAATCGTAAGGCGTAAGTGTTGGAACTATTTTATTGTATTCAATTAATATAGTTATCATGTCTTGCTATGCAAATTAGTAGTCTTCGACTAAATTGTAACTAGTCATATTATAGGGCTATTTGTGTAAATATACCATAATAGATGGTATATATAAGTGAACGCCTTATACACCGGAAAAAGATCGAAATAGAAGAATTGGAATTTTAGAGAGAGAAAATTCTCCTCCTTGTGTGTTATCAACGTTACTTCTCTCCCAAGCTTCACCGTAGGTAAATCTCGAGCGTAAGATTTCGAATTTCTTAGATTTACGATTCGGTTCTTCATAGATCGATCTAGGTTGGATATCTGGGTTCCTAACAATTGGTATCAGAGCTGAGCGTGTTAGGATTTGGATTAAATTTGGACGGATTATTCAAAGGTTGATATAATATTCTGTTTTAGGCTTCGATTGATTCGTTTATACATGTCTGAGCGGAATTTTGATTGATCGAAACGTATTTTGATTGAATTTTGAGAATTGAAAATTGCATAAATTATTTTTCCAGATTCTGGACACGGCAGTTTTTTTCGATTTTTCAAATTTCTGGCATGACTTGCTGTTTTTGCGGTTCGATCGAGTGTTTCTAACGTCTCTGTGCTAAAATCTGATCGATCGAAACATAGTTTTGAGCAAATTTTGAATATCTGATCTAAAGTGTTCTTCGCGTCCATAGTCTGATTTGTCTAAAAATTCGACTGAGTTGCTTCTAGTGTGCTAAATCGAGTGTTTGTTCTTGTCCAGTGCTTGATTTCGATCAATAACTAGGAGTGAATTCGAACAATTTTGTGTTTGGTTAGAGATTTTCTTGATTTTCCTGTTTGCGGCTGGTTTTTCGTTCGTCTCTGTTCTTCACAATTCATCATCGAATTTTTGTTCAACGCTCGAGAAATCAAGTCAGCGCGAGAAAAGGTTTGCGATCGTAAAATCATTCGAGAAAGGTTTTCGATCGTAAAATCATTCGAGAAAGGTTTTCGATCGATATATCGTTCTGAAATTTTTATGATCGAGAAATCTGCCATCGTTCGCTTGTGTCTGGTTTTCATCACTGTTCGTTAATTCACCATAAAAGAAAATCAGTTTCAATCGGAAATTCGGGTCAACGCGAAAAACTTTGGTCAAGCTCCCAATTCATTCGAGAAATTTTTTCGATCGAAAAATTTGTTTGGATTTTCTCGATCGAGAAACTGCTTCTTCCTCGCGTCGATTATAGACACACATATACATACATCCAATTTGCAGAGCAATTTGCATTCCCAAAAATAATATTTTAGTCACTGTAGTTACATTTCGGTCCCAAATAGTTTTCAATATAGTCCTGAAAGTTCTGATTTAGTCCAAAATTTTCAATTTAACCCCATAAATTCTGGTTTTATTGAATTCTCACTCATTTACGTGATTTACGTTCGCAAATTATTGTTTAGTTGTTTTTACAGGTCATCGTCGCATAAATTGTTTTTCGCCCGTGAAAATTTTGATTTTAAAGGTTTAGATATTGAAGTTTTATAACGATGACGTTTTTATCAAATTGCAAAACTTTTACGATCGTAAATCAATACGTAACTGTTTGAAATTCAAAACTATTTCTAAAAACAGTACTTCATCGAAACTTTTACTCGAAAATTATTATCGATCGAAAACAGTGCATTATAAATTAAAAAAATTAAACAAATTTTTTTCAATCGAGAACAGTAACCTTCAATTGGCACATTTTAGAAAAGCTTTAGGTATATACTATTAAATTCTTAAATCAAACCTTATAAACCAAAATCCTTTCGAAGCTGAAATTTTAAAAGCAAATATTTTTAATCAATATTAAAAAGAATTCAAATGCATAAAACACGTCAACGATCAAAATATCCAACCAACGAAAAATTTAAACCACAATAAAAATATTATGAATCCAACTATAAAGAAATTACAAGGCAAAGTAAAAACACTATAAGACAAAGTAACTGAGCTAAAGCGTCTTGAACTCAAAGAAACTACGTGGAATGAAGCCACTGAACAATATGAGATTATCCTAATATATCACAATATATGGTACACTAGGGTTATCTCTTTAGAGAAAATTATTGCGAAGGTAGTTGAAACAAACACATCCTCTCAAGGGCAGTGATTCCTAAATCTAAATTGTTTAAGTTGTTAGAATCCGTGCAAACTGGGTATGCTAACAGGAGTTTTCCACTTCAGCGGAAATCGAGGATCATGTAAAAATTCGGGCGATTTGTGGAACTTTAAATAAGGGAGGAAATTCGGTTGATATTGAGATGATTTGAAATTCGACCGATATTGAGATGATTTGTTTGAGCTTAAAATTCGGGAACATAATCAGGTAGAAATTCGGGCGATTTTAAACACTTGTTACGGAAACGTTTTGCCGAGATTCAAAAGGGAGCTGCCCGTAATTGACAAGTTTAGACCAGTTTTCCGTTCAATTGAGAAACTTCGGGTGTAAGAGTTGAATTCTGGGCACTGTTTGTTCATCCACCCGAAATTCAAAAGTTGTGGCAGAGACTCAAGTTCACACTACAACTTTGTCTAAAAACTTACTCAAACTTGACTGAAATCGTCACGAAAGAACAGAAAATACTCGTTGATGATTTATATAACCAAAAGACAGTACAAGAGATTTAAAACATTCAAAAACACATGAAAAATTGAAAATGGGTTTTGAGCAAATGTTCTTTCCAGTCCCGTCAGAATCGAGCGAAACTGGATTCAAATCGTTGAGATTGGTCCACGTTTAGCTCTAATACCACTTGTTGGTCCTCTTGTTACCAAACAAGGATCAAAAGATTATTAGAAAGATTAGAAGCGTATGAAGCACCTTGAGTGTGTGTTCGTGTGTGTGTTTAACGAGAACGGCTTAATAATTTTCTTTGGATAAACCCTAACAAGGGTATTATGGACTTTATATATCACAAGTAATTGGTATATTAAAGCCAAAACACAAAACTTCTACTTAATATCAATTGTATCCCCAAACTACTACAACAACCCATTATGTAAATAAATATAAACCCAAGACTTAACTGATTAGAGGTTAATTCCTAACAAATTTTAACACTCACAAGTCTTAACGCCTTCGATCAAAGGATTATTTTCCCAAGAACACGATGAATATTGTAAAAACTTCAAACATGCTTGTTGGCCCTTTATTACCAAACAAGGATGAAAAGAACGGATTGAATGTGTAAAACGTGAAGAACACCTTGAGTGCATGTTAGTATGTTTTTCTAAGAAAAAGTACAAGGTGGCATACCTTTTAATTTCTTTTGATAAACCCTAATAGGGTAAGTTGGGGATTTATATATCACAAGTATTAGGTATATTAAAGCCCGCTCCCAAACTCTTACTAATATTCTAAGTCAACCCAAACTACTACAATCCACTAAATAAACACATATTAACCCAAGATTACATAAATTAAAGGATGCTACAAAATATTCCTAACAATATCCCCCTTAGCATCCTTTTCGCTTTGGTGTCCTTGGTGTCTTCTTCTTCTTGGATTTCTCCACAGCATAGACCGATTTCATGAGTCCAAGTCTGAACATGATCGTATCGTTCTTCGTAATGATATTCGGTCCGAGATAATGTTGATCAGCTTCTCGTACTTCTTCTGGACTTCTGCTTCTTCGAACCTTAGCTGCTCCAGAATCCTTTAGAGTTTGCTCCGAATAATCAGCAGCGTTCCATCGCTGAATTTGGCAGTCTCGGATGTTTTCATCAGTGTGGCGACCCTATTTTCTAATTAAGGTTAGTGGCGGATTTCCGCAACGTAAGCCGCGGAAGGCCCGTCTAATTAAAACTTTTTCCTAAAATAATATATACTACTATAAACATACGTCTACATTGTCATCTCTGTACATGGGCCGAAGCCCCAAAAATATCAAAAGAACAAAATCCTACAGACGCTCCACAGGTCTTCATCCATGTACCGCACCGCCCTCAAAAGTCCGTGGAGCACCGCCACCAGCCGCCTCAGTCACGACGCGTATCAGCGTCGGACTCAGTACCTACAACACGTAAACACTGAGCAATTTGCCCAGTAGGTGAATGAAGTGCATGTATGCAAGTGTGCACTCAATCCCAATCCCCATATCCCACATGCCAATGCACACTCTTTCTTTTCCCACATCCTATCTCATCTCAAATAACACAGGGCCGTAGGTCAGGCTCGGCACCCACGCGCGCAATAAATATCATGGGTGGTCACGTGATTCCACCCGTATCCAATATCATGGGTGATAACACCGTATCCAATATCATGGGTGATAACCCATAGTCATGGGCGGACAGACCCGTATCAGTACCATGGGTAATATATCAATATACCCGTATCAATATCAGCGGTATGCACCTCGAATCGACCACATCCGAGTAGACAGATCGATCACGTCTGTCTCCGCTAAGTGGCCTGCGAGCCCAACCTCAAACAATAGTCAAAATCATTTCCGTCTACCCCAATCGTTCGTATATCAAATCATCACCGTATCGCTACGGTGGAAACCATCTCTCAACCTGATGTGATATGCACATGCTATGCATATAAGCGTAATAACATAAAAAACATGATTCGTATGAAATATATGTAAACACACATAAAACACGTATTTCACATAAATCACTGAATCACATAAAATCACATAAGTCACATATGTGTTTACGCAGTGTAGATGGATGATCCACCTACCTGTCCTCCTGATAAAATTAGTCACGAAGTCGGGTAAATTTCCTAACGGGTCGAACCTCTGAGCAACAAAATATTATCACGTCAATATATTTGCTATATTACATAAGTTTCACAATTTCCAAACCCTAATTATCGAAAACCCTAAAATATCGAAAACTCTAAAATACCAAAAAGTTTGAGATAACCGAATGCCTATGAATCCATCACGAAAACTTTGTGGAATATTATAATACTGATAATATCATGAAGTAACGAAATCTTTTGCCATTAAGCATATCGAAAACATTAAGTAACGATTGGAATAATACCAAAAACATTTTGGACCGCACTTGATAATGAAACCAAACGAAAACCTAGGGAAATATTATAATATGGAAACGAATATGAAGCCAAAACTTCACCTAAACATCACTTAAATAACTATGTGATATAGAATATCAAGGCTATTAAAATTTTCATGTAATAACTTTCTTTGCACATGCTAACACAATATAATAAAACTAATATCTCCCCGGAAACATTATGATGTGTTAAGATCTCTTATAAAATTGCCAAAAACTTTAATAAGCCGAAACCTTTTGTGAGATGCCTACCACATTTGTAAATTACTAGTCATACAAACCATTATCAAACAATATTCAAGCATTGGAAAACCCTACTTCATTGATACCTTAAACTTAACGAAACGAAGTATAGAAAATTCTTAAAAACCTTAAGTATCATATACCCAAAACACATAAGTTGTTAGAACAATAATTAATCATAGGTCAATGTCTTCACAGTTGTTTTACCACCGAAACCCACAAACATCATATGATTACGAGTTATACCTAACTTAATTCCAAAATCCAAGTTCTATATCTAACATGCTTGGAACTTCTGGTGATTAATATCTAATCACTCCAGTTAAGGGAACATAGAAATATAT
Organism: Craterostigma plantagineum; assembly: GCA_027422505.1. NCBI lineage: Eukaryota > Viridiplantae > Streptophyta > Magnoliopsida > Lamiales > Linderniaceae > Craterostigma > Craterostigma plantagineum. The sequence goes on from JAPQWV010000055.1 coordinate 3,046,913, forward strand.
ATTAAGTGCACGAAAGTTGTGAATAAAAACAAGGACTTTTACCTTCTTCACTCCAAATTGAATTGTTTAAGGGTTTTATATGTTTGTTGAATCTTTCTCCTTCCCCTTTTTATTTTCGTCCCCTGTTCTTTTCTTCCCAAATGATAATTCTTCAAGTCTGAATATAATAGGTCATATATGTGTTTTGTTGTCTTTTTGTACTTACGTTGGGGCTATGTATATTACCTTATACTTAAGAAAAGTTTTCCCTTAGTCATACTTAACAACAATCTCCACAATCACCACGTGTCCTTTAAGTTATTTGGTAGATCAATGTTATAATTATTAATATACTAATATCTGTATATCTATCTGCATGGCCATACTTTAATACCCTTGGGCCTCTTTTAGGTGTTAAGTTTAACCTATCAATTTATTGGGCCTTAGAACTATTATTATATTTCCTATAGCCCAAACGAATTTATCCCCATAATATTTCTTAAGTCTTGGCCCAAATTTTCGAAAATGAGTCTTATACAACTAATACTTAAACACATATTATGTAAATTTCAGTTAACTATATATCCAATTACATCGAAATCCCGTATAAAATTTATGGGTATTACATCCTCCCCCCTTAAAAGAATTTCGTCCTCGAAATTCACCGATTGGTGTAACTCGGGATAACGATTTCTCCTATTCCTTGAATTATGAGTACCCTATTAAGGCACATTTCCTACTAAATTTAGGTGACACATTTAAACGTGTGGCCCAGCTTTCTAGGATCAACAATTTCTCTATGTTTGGACTCGCCCACATATTTTCTCTGGGCATACTTATTCCTATTCCTACCACGCTTCCGCTGCGCACTCTAGGCGTACTTGAATAAAATGCAGTATTATATGTACATAATTATTTTCCTCAAAATATTCCAGTTCTACTCTATAATTATGTTCAGTCCGAAAATAGTACTTAAAGTCCAAAAAATTCGCAATAAAAATTCGGACGAGGCCCAAAATTTAGTAACTGCCCAAAAATTACTAAGCCCAGCGAAAATTTTAGCACCCAAAAGTCTTGAAACCCAATTCCAAGTTCCTACCTAAAATATATCTCTTGACCCGAAAATTAAATCAAAGCCAGTACCTGAATATTTATACTACGGAATTCAAGGATTAGTAAGAATAAAAAAATAGTTTAGTCTCCCTAAATGTCCCCCATAAAAAAAACTCTTATCTAGTTCGAAAACTCTAGCAGATTAAACATATCGAAAACTTCAACTAACCAATTCTTGAATACCGAAAACTTTATTCCCAATACTAAGTTGCGAAAACTTTCAAGATATCTAAACTCCTAAAAATTACAATCCTATTGTTGCTGATAACTTAGACTTCACGAAAACTTAAATTACTCTACAGTTTCCATTGCCGCAAGCTCTCTAGGATCTCCACTGTTTAACAATCTAAACTATTTCAAGTATCAAAACATATTGATATGTAAATCATTCAAAATCACTCATTGTTCAGTTCACGAAAACCCTCAACATCAAAATATTTAAAGTCTAAATATATTCAACTTCCGATGGCATTTAACAGCTAAGTCACCATCATACCATCTTATAGACCCCAATATCTATGATTTATAAATAAGTTTCTATCTACACCCCAAAAACTATACTACATCGACAACCTTTAATTATTCCAATGGTATAAAGATCCAACAGTAAATTACGTCCACATAGGTAAATATCCACTCAATTATAATCACATTGGCTGGTAGTTCGTGAATTGTAGCCGCGCATAAAATATTGTATATCTATACCACTCATCGATAACTAATTCACCCGAGATATGTTATTCATCCAAAATTCATTCAAAGTACTAGACTAAATTCGGTCTACTCATCTATCCTTCATACTACCGCAACATGTATCGCGTTAATTATATACGCCTGAACACTTTTGCAAACCTAAAAATCTAGGGTTTCTAAACACGTAACATACTCAAAGGTTCCGTATGTTAATCACATAAAATCACCCAAAATATATAACACATATCAACAATCAAGTAATCACATCAAATCTTAAGACTTACGGGCCAGGCTGGTTCTCCAGGCTTTTGAGCGGCGTACATGGACAGTCTTCAGAATCTGAAGCCTAAGCTCTGATACCACCTGTGGCGACCCTCATTTTCTAATTAAGGTTAGTGGCGGATTTCCGCAACGTAAGCCGCGGAAGGCCCGTCTAATTAAAACTTTTTCCTAAAATAATATATACTACTATAAACATACGTCTACATTGTCATCTCTGTACATGGGCCGAAGCCCCAAAAATATCAAAAGAACAAAATCCTACAGACGCTCCACATGTCTTCATCCATGTACCGCACCGCCTTCAAAAGTCCGTGGAGCACCGCCACCAGCCGCCTCAGTCACGACGCGTATCAGCGTCAGACTCAGTACCTACAACACGTAAACACTGAGCAATTTGCCCAGTAGGTGAATGAAGTGCATGTATGCAAGTGTGCACTCAATCCCAATCCCCATATCTCACATGCCAATGCACACTCTTTCATTTCCCACATCCTATCTCATCTCAAATAACACAGGGCCGTAGGTCAGGCTCGGCACCCACGCGCGCAGTAAATATCATGGGTGGTCACGTGATTCCACCCGTATCCAATATCATGGGTGATAACACCGTATCCAATATCATGGGTGATAACCCATAGTCATGGGCGGTCAGACCCGTATCAGTACCATGGGTAATATATCAATATACCCGTATCAATATCAGCGGTATGCACCTCGAATCGACCACATCCGAGTAGACAGATCGATCACGTCTGTCTCCGCTAAGTGGCCTGCGAGCCCAACCTCAAACAATAGTCAAAATCATTTCAGTCTACCCCAATCGTTCGTATATCAAATCATCACCGTATCGCTACGGTGGAAACCATCTCTCAACCTGATGTGATATGCACATGCTATGCATATAAGCGTAATAACATATAAAACATGATTCGTATGAAATATATGTAAACACACATAAAACACGTATTTCACATAAATCACTGAATCACATAAAATCACATAAGTCACATATGTGTTTACGCAGTGTAGATGGATGATCCACCTACCTGTCCTCCTGATAAAATTAGTCACGAAGTCGGGTAAATTTCCTAACGGGTCGAACCTCTGAGCAACAAAATATTATCACGTCAATATATTTGCTATATTACATAAGTTTCACAGTTTCCAAACCCTAATTATCGAAAACCCTAAAATATCGAAAACTCTAAAATACCAAAAAGTTTACGCCTATGAATCCATCACGAAAACTTTGTGGAATATTATAATACCGATAATATCATGAAGTAACGAAATCCTTTGCCATTAAGCATATCGAAAACATTAAGTAACGATTGGAATAATACCAAAAACATTTTGGACCGCACTTGATAATGAAACCAAACGAAAACCTAGGGAAATATTATAATATGGAAACGAATAAGAAGCCAAAACTTCACCTAAACATCACTTAAATAACTATGTGATATAGAATATCAAGGCTATTAAAATTTTCATGTAATAACTTTCTTTGCACATGCTAACACAATATAATAAAACTAATATCTCCCCGGAAACATTATGATGTGTTAAGATCTCTTATAAAATTGCCAAAAACTTTAATAAGCCGAAACCTTTTGTGAGATGCCTACCACATTTGTAAATTACTAGTCATACAAACCATTATCAAACAATATTCAAGCATTGGAAAACCCTACTTCATTGATACCTTAAACTTAACGAAACGAAGTATAGAAAATTCTTAAAAACCTTAAGTATCATATACCCAAAACACATAAGTTGTTAGAATAATAATTAATCATAGGTCAATGTCTTCACAGTTGTTTTATCACCGAAACCCACAAACATCATATGATTACGAGTTATACCTAACTTAATTCCAAAATCCAAGTTCTATATCTAACATGCTTGGAACTTCTGGTGATTAATATCTAATCACTCCAGTTACGGGAACATAGAAATATATATTAAGTGCACGAAAGTTGTGAATAAAAACAATGACCTTTACCTTCTTCACTCCAAATTGAATTGTTTAAGGGTTTTATATGTTTGTTGAATCTTTCTCCTTCCCCTTTTTATTTTCGTCCCCTGTTCTTTTCTTCCCAAATGATAATTCTTCAAGTCTGAATATAATAGGTCATATATGTGTTTTGTTGTCTTTTTGTACTTACGTTGGGGCTATGTATATTACCTTAGACTTAAGAAAAGTTTTCCCTTAGTCATACTTAACAACAATCTCCACAATCACCACGTGTCCTTTAAGTTATTTGGTAGATCAATGTTATAATTATTAATATACTAATATCTTTATATCTATCTGCATGGCCATACTTTAATACCCTTGGGCCTCTTTTAGGTGTTAAGTTTAACCTATCAATTTATTGGGCCTTAGAACTATTATTAAATTTCCTATAGCCCAAACGAATTTATCCCCATAATATTTCTTAAGTCTTGGCCCAAATTTTCGAAAATGAGTCTTATACAACTAATACTTAAACACATATTATGTAAATTTCAGTTAACTATATATCTAATTACATCGAAATCCCGTATAAAATTTATGGGTATTACAATCAGCCTCTTTTCTCCCTTAGTTGATGTAGACCACTGATGGATCGTTGTCTTCATTGATTATGTGGCCTTCACCAAGACTTGGGTCGGGGACTTCGAAGGATGGCTTTGTGAGGTTCACCCTTTTCATGTTGCTTTCTACCGCTATTTGAAGATCGTGAGTCGAGTTGAAGTTGATTTGGCGCATCATGAATCGCTTAAGAGCGACGTATCCCTCTTTTAAGTCTGGATTCTGGAGTGTTCCAACAAATCTGAAGCTTCCCAGTATCTGATCAACGTCTTCGCCTCTGATGTAGGAGAGATCGCCTTCAGTCAGTTCCTCGACCGTTCCATCTTCTCGCTGCACTTTGTAGATAGGATATTCATAGAAGTCGAGACGACCTCGCCGTACTCCCAAGATTTTGTTGATTCTGGCCTTTTCCCTCTCTTCTCTTCTAAGAGTGTCAATGTTAGTATCTTTTCCCCTCCACACAAGCCCTCTACGAAGAGAGAGCAGGTATCGTATAGCGGTTGATCTCGGGAGATGAGTTAGGCCTCTTAGATCAAACTCGTCAAACATCTTGATCCTATCTTCCTTCCTCCAGATTCTTCTCCGTATCTCTTCTTGATATGGAGCGATCACTTTGACATTTTCCCACGGTGGCTTCTGTTCTTCTCCTATCTTCGACTTTGAGGGGGTGCACTCCTCATTGACGACGACGTGTTTGAGAAGCTCGGGAAGTTCAGGAATGTCTGCTTCGTAGTCTTCACCTTCCTCGAGTTCATCATCGTCGATAAGGGCCAGGCTAACGTTTGCCTTCATCAAGAAGTATCTGGCATTGTCCAGTAAGCCCTTGGCCAAGGATGGATGCATCAGTTTGTTAACCAATCGTCGTTGAAGATGTATTTTTCTACCGCTGTGTGTGGGTTGTAAAGTGTTTCAAGAGATACGATTGGTTCATTTGACTGAAGGGATAGAGTAGGTGAGGATGGAGGATCGGAGGAGGTTCTTGGGTAGGTGTACGTGGTCTTGATCTAGTAGGTGTTTGGGTGGCTCTAGGCTGTGGCTGTGACTGTTGAGGAGGCTGAGGCCCTGTCTCTCGTGTCTTCTCCGCCTCGGGATGATCCCCACCTCAGGATCATCACGTGGTTGTCGGGATGACCGGGCCTCGCCGAGGTTAGGTGGGTTGAAAGGAAGCTCCAGACGTCTGAGCACCTTCGCTTCGTACGCAGTTAGCTTTGGTGCAGTGCGGAGTCGGGCCAGCAGAACATCGATGAGTTCCGTGATTGGAACGTTCCACGGGCCGCCGTCAGAGTCAGGAGATGGGTCGGCTTGAGAGGGTACGTCTTCGGTGACGGGGGCTTTGCCTTTGTCTCGAGAAGAGGTACCAAGTGCGCTGTATACTTGGGTCATGATTGTGACGCCTGGGGCCGATGAGGGCGGGGAGTGATCGCTGGTGCCAGAGAGGTGAACGGACAAGGAGCGGCTCCTGACAGGCTTCTAGGCGAAGGGGTACATGAATGAACCGATCCGACACCCGAATGAGAGGGGATCCTGAGACTGACAATGTATGGGCGTGTCAGGCTAAGAATCGTATAAGAGAATTGATAGTACTACTCATATCACCAAAGTCGACCTTCCTTTTCGGGAGTCCATCCGAAAGAACTTCGAAGTTAAGCGTGCTTGACTTGAAGCCATCTTAGGATGGGTGACCCCCTGGGAAGTTTGCCCAGGGTGCGTGTGAGTGAGGACAAAGCACGCTGAAAGGTTAAATGGTGGTACAGTGGGGTCAGACTATCAGCCGGAGTGTGGTGGGCCCAACCCCACACGTCCCGGTAGGGACGGATGCTATAGTGACACCCGGTATGGGACGGGATGTTACAGGTGGTATCAGAGCACAAACTCTCACAGTACGGTGTTGGTTCGGGGACGAACCAGGCGGAAGCTGGTGGGCATGTGACGCCTGGGGCCGATGAGGGCGGGGAGTGATCGCTGGTGCCAGAGAGGTGAACGGACAAGGAGCGGCTCCTGACAGGCTTCTAGGCGAAGGGGTACATGAACGAACCGATCCGACACCCGAATGAGAGGGGATCCTGAGACTGACAATGTATGGGCGTGTCAGGCTAAGAATCGTATAAGATAATTGATAGTACTACTCATATCACCAAAGTCGACCTTCCTTTTCGGGAGTCCATCCGAAAGAACTTCGAAGTTAAGCGTGCTTGACTTGAAGCCATCTTAGGATGGGTGACCCCCTGGGAAGTTTGCCCAGGGTGCGTGTGAGTGAGGACAAAGCACGCTGAAAGGTTAAATGGTGGTACAGTGGGGTCAGACTATCAGCCGGAGTGTGGTGGGCCCAACCCCACACGTCCCGGTAGGGACGGATGCTACAGTGACACCCGGTATGGGACGGGATGTTACAATGATGGTGTCCCGAGATCTTTTGCGAACTCCGCGAGTCGTTCATTCAGCCTGGCCTCCGTCACGAACGGGGAAAATAACCTGACAGAGTCACGAAGACGTTCGGTCGTCACAACATCAGTAGAGGGGACTGATGTGCCGCCTGTTTGCACAGGACTTGAAGAACCAGGGCCACTTAGGCTTACAGTTGACATCAATGCTGAGACGGGCTCAGATCGATGGCCCAAATCCGTAGCTGCGGTGATGTTGACTATGTCGGGTTTTCCACTCTGTTCCATACTCACTCTAGTACGGAGACATTGTGGAGCGTTTCGTCTAGATCACTAAGATCTAGAGGTGCAGAAACTAGAGTAAGTGTCCTAGAAAATGGAAAAATTATGGATGGTGAGGGCACTAGACTCGTCGTGATCGAAGAAGGTGCAGTCTGAGGCTGAGGACTGCTTAATACATCTACCCCCCGAGCGAGGTGGCGATGGTTGACGTGGTACCTCGTTTGTATCTGAAACAATCATTTGGTGGGAGATGATTGAGTGGCTGGGAAGGGTAGTTTGCGCGATTGGACCTGATGTCGCGACTTCTACTCGGGGGAAGACAAAGTCATCCCCTGCACCTATTGGCTCGGTCCGGCTTATTTGTGGACTAGTGGGCTGAGGAGTACGGTCGTGTTTCTGTTTAGTACGCCGTTCCTGTTGTCTGCTGCTATCATCCCATTTGGATTTTCTCTTTTGTTTTGGCTTTGGGGATGAAGAGCTTCCTAGACCTACATTTGGCTGTGAGGGTTGGCTTGTCACTCGGTTAGGTGCAACTGGGATGTGTTGAACCATGGGAACATCATCAAGGTTGTTGGCTCGTAGGTATTTGAGGAGCTCCGGCTCAGTTGGATCGAGGAGTTGAAGTAGGTAGTCTGGTATGATCATGGCCTCCTGATCAATCTTGTTTTTTGTTGATTGAATTTTGGTGAGCTTTGGAGCTTGATAACCTTCGGCCCTGGGTCGGCGCTCTATGTCGGGATCCACGAAGTGTTGGATGATGACAGGGAGCCATCGTAGGTAAGGAAGAACCGGCTTCGTGGATTCGAGACCTCGCCGTCGTAGTTGATCTAGGATGTCCGTCCAGATTAGTTGCGCGACATCATAATTTTTGTTGAAGACTATCCCATGGAAGATCAGCATGATGTTGCGATTACATTTGTCTGACCCAGCATGCTTCGGCGAGAGGCATTTGTTGACACTTAGAAAGAGGGTCCGCCAGGGTCCAGGAATGTCTTTGGCCGTGAAGTCAGGGAGGTGAATGGTGTTTTGGGCGTATGGTTTGTGACCCATGAATAGGAAGGCCCGGATTAGGTCATCGTTAGAGGGATGGGCATCATATAGTAGTGAGTATGGTAGGTTCAGTAGGGAGTATATAATGGTTGGGGTAAAGACTACTATGGTGTTGTCAATTTTAGCGGAAAGACGGGTTGTTTTTGGGTTATTTGTTGGGTTTTGAAAGGTGAACCAAAATTGTTGATACTTCCGGGACAACCTCGCTGATATTTAGGGCTGTTTTCAGAGGATGGTCTGCTAGAATTTTGAGAATAATAGGATCTGGGCACGAGGTGTTGTCAAAGTCAAGTTGAAAGTTGTTAGGTGTTCTCTGTGCCCAGTCCCTTGAAGCGAAAATCTCATCAATCTGTCGCACCATTTTGGTAATTCTGTAACATAAGATTAATTGATTAGTGGATTATCGTGTAATGCATCAAATTTGAAAGTTATGAAAGACGAAATGTTGTTACACTTTAGGACTTAGAAAACATTTCATGAGTTTAAAATGTGTAAATTAAATCGGCCGATGCGAAAGAACCTTATAAATTTTAACAAATACTTGACGGGCTCTCCAATTGGTCAATTTGTATTGAGAGAACAATTTGATGTAAGTTTCGAGTAAGGGAATTTCAATCGATCGATTCAAATCATGGTTCTTTTATAAGTTGGTTACGATCGAAACTTGCAAAAATTATGATTTAAATCATGATATACTAAAGAGACAGTTTCGATCGAAAGTCCTAAATGTACGATTTAAATCATAGTAAAATTAGAAGATCCAGTTTCGGCCGAAAGTGAAGTTCAATCGATCGATTCAAATAGAAGTTTGGTTGCACTTCAGTTTCGATCGAAATTACAGAATAGATGAATTTAATAACATGGTGTGAGTAAAAGAGAGTTCCAGCCGAAAGCCCTAAGTTAACCGATTGAAATCATAGCAAATTTGCTATAGCCAGTTTCGGCCGAAAGTAGTGAATCGCGTGATTTTAAAAAAACAGAATAGTTAAATGTGACAGAATCGGCCGATTGAAATGTAAAATTGAATCTAGAATGAGTTTCGGGCGAACGAAAAACTGAATCGAAACGCAATTGAAGAGCGATTCGAGCAAAATCTCTGAAACCATAATCTGCGACTCCTGCGAAAAACAAGAACGATATCAGTAAAAAGCTGCAGATTGTATGTTTTTCCTTACCAATAATGGATTTGGAGCTGCAATAATCGGAAAAAAAGAGTTTGCGAGTGACGGTGATGAGATTCGTGTGCTATTGCAGAGAGTTTGAAAGTGAATTTGGGGAACCGATGAAGAAAGTCTGTGTTTCGGGCGAAACGCTATATATAAGATGAGTTTTGATCGAAGGTTTGGGGCGAGTCTCAGTTTCGCCAATAAAAAATGACAAAGGAGTTAAATTTTAGTTTCTATCGATTCAATTATTTCGTGTTGGACCTCCACGTGGCAAGTTAGTGCATCACTGTATTTGAAAGATCAGAAGATATTTCCACATTCGGTACGCAACATTGGCAACTCATTTAGATGTGTAGCTCAATTTCCTAGAGTTAACCATCAGAGCATAGATACATTATAAATAGGTATATTATAAATTGTTAACATACCCCTCATGGTTGTTACAGGTGGTATCAGAGCACAACCTCTCGCAGTACGGTGCTAGTCGGGGACAAACCAGGCGAAAGCTGGTGGGATGTGACGCCCAACGCCGTTGAGTGGGCGGGGAGTGATCGCTGGTGCCAGAAAGGTGCACGGACAACGAGCGGCTTCTGGCAGGCTTCTAGGCAAAAAGGGTACATGAACGAACCAATCCGACATCGGAATGAGAGGGGATCTGAGACTGGCAACGTATGGGCGTGTCAAGCTAACAAACGTAAAATGGATAGTAGTACTCATATCACCTAGGTCGACCTACCTTTTCGAAAAACCATCTATAGAAACTTCAAAGTTAAGCTTGCTTGACTTGGTGTAATCTAGGGATGGTGACCCCCTTGGAAGTTTGCCCAGGGTGCGTGTGAGCGAGGACAAAGCACGGTGAAAGGTTCAATGGTGGTACAGCGGGGCCAGAATATCAGTCGGAGTTGGTGGGCCCAAACCACTAGTCCCGGTAGGGACCGATGCTATAGTGACACTCGGTATATGACGGGATGTTACAGAGATACTATACCCGACCTGTGCAACTCAGCTTGCATCTCGTACTACTCTACCGTGTCATCCGACACTGGAGTCTGTGAAAGCACTTCTGACGACTCTCCAAGAGTTACTTCACGACCCGCTCCACCTTCTCGAACGAACTCTTCCTCGAGAAAGTGGGCCCGAAGGGCAACAACGATTCTCTGATCATCGTGGAAGTAAAACTTTTGTATCCCATGGAATCCTCAGGATACCCGACAAAACGCCCTTTCACAACCTTCGATTCCAGTTTATCTGTCTTGACCTTTTTCACGAATGTGGGGCAATCCCAAACTCTAATGTGATTGAAGCTCAGTTTTATGTCCATATCTGATACGGAATATGATCGACACAATTTGTAGGACATCGATTCAGAATGTGTGTCGTTGTCAATAGGGCATGACCCCACAACGATATGGGTAGGTCCGTATAGCTCAGCATAGATCCAACCTTATCCAACAAAGTTCGATTTCTGCCTTTGGACACACCATTCAACTGCGGTGTCCTGGGCGGTGTCATCTGTGAAATGACCCCGTTCTCTTTCAAGAACTCGTCAAACTCGCGGCTCATGTACTTGTCGCCTCGATCTGATCGAACGGCTTTAATGCTCCTTCCAGTCTGATTTTCCAGCAAAGCCCTGTACTCTTTGAACCATTCAGAAGTATCAGACTTGTGCTTCATGATATACACCTTGCCGAAAAGAGAGTGATCATCAGTGAAGGAAATGAAATAATGGAAGTTACCACGAGCCGCTACCCGAACGGTCCGCAAACATTTGTGTGGATCAAACCAAGAAGTTCTGCGGCTCTCGTAAAAGTCCCTGTGAAGTGCGACTTGGTCATCATTCCAAGGTTAGAAGATTCGCAAGTTGGATAGGGATCGGACCCAAGCGACTTTATTATGCCGGTTTTCTCCAACTCGAGAATCTTCTATTCTTCAGTGTGATCGAGTCGAAATTGCCACAGTAGTCTCGAGTTCAACTCCAATTTTCGTTGTTGGTGATTGTACTCGCAGTTTTTGTTATAGCTTCAACATTTAGATAATACAATCCATTCAGTAAACTTGCACTTCCGAAGCAATTATTTCCAAAAATTAATATTGCATATATTATTACTAACACAAAACACGTAATAGTTTCCGCTCAAAACGGGTATAGAAATAATATTCTTAAGCCCCTTGGGCATAACTAAACAATCAGAAAGCAATAAACTATGTCTAGTAAATAAAATGATAGTTCTTGATCCAATGTGGGTCGCCGGTACACTATGTCCGCTTCCTACGTTGATCATGATCTCTCGGTCCACCAGCTTCCTACTTCGTTCCAGACCCTGGTTCGAAACACAGATGTGAGCACTAGCTCCCGAGTCTAAGATCCACGAAGCGGAATATACCGTCATAGAACAATTAGTTTCTAAAATGTGAAGTTCTTTACCTGAGCCGGCTAGCTTTGGGCAATCGCACTTCCAATGGTCAAGCTCATTGCAGTGAAGGCATTTGTCTGTCAGCTTGGCGCCTTTGAACACGTTCTTCTTGGCCTTGGCTTTCGAAATTCATCCTTTGGGCTTAGTGGGCTTGTCCGGCTTTTTCCTTCTACTCGACCCTCGAGTCTTAGCATTCGCGACAAGAACAACTTTCTTTCCTTTCACCTTCTTCTTCTGAGTTTGCGTTGCCGACAACTGGTTCATCAACTGAGTCAATGTCATCTCGACCTTGTTTAGATTAAATTTCACAATGAATGAATTGAAGGAAGGTGGGGGCGATTGAGGTATCAGATCGTTCTAGAGCTCATTATCCATGAGAAAGTCCAGTGCCTTGAGTCTTTCGATCCAATCGATCATCTTGAGCACATGCACTCCGATGTCACTACCCTCAGCCTTTTGCAATGAAATAGTTGCTCCGTCAGGGAATAGCGAGCACCCATGGAAGGTTCGCCAAAAGCTCCTTCAAATGAAGCAAAATGGCGCCGACTTCCATTTCTGAGTGAGTGCGCTGCAACTCATTGCTCATGGAAAAGAAGTATATAGCCCTTGACCTTTGGCTCGTCAATCTGCCACATAGCATATGTAGCCAGGTCTTCATCACTCGTATCAGCCCCTGGGACTTGCGGTACGGGGGAATCGAGGACATAAGTTAGCGACTCCATACCTAGGACTATCCTCAGGTTACGGAGTCAGTTCACGTAGGTTGTCCCACCAAACAGCTTTCTCAAGTAGCTAGTAATAATGTTCGTCATCGCAGTAAATAGAAAGAAAAGTAAAGCTGCAGGTTTATCTTATCATTCATCAAGCGCAAACAAGGAGTTTCCATTTTGCTTGACTCCTGACTCCCACTATTTTCTCGAACATCCTCCCGAAAAGAGTTTCAGAAACCTCATTGAAAGTTTCATAGCGGAGTTGATGTCCCCGACTCGACTAGACTTGCCTCAGCCTTTAACGCAAAATTTGGCTCATCTAAACTTATCAAAGTCACGTCAAACGTGAACTTATCCAATAAAAGTTTCAACTATCTTTGTCTCAGTCATTGGGTATAACTGCCCAAGTGTGACCTATAAACTTATGCTCAAATCCAACAGAATGTGCCCCCCTTTGCTGCCATGCGCTTCGTGGGGGGCTGACTGGTATGACAAGCGGCATCGAAGACCCACCCGAGACGCTAACTCTGGGGCGGGATATACGACACCAACTTACTCGAAACAAATTGCATAACTCCCCATCGCTAGACATCTCGAGCATGGTAGAAGACAGGAATCCAACTCCTTTACCCACTTAGTATTTATCTAATTGGAGAGTAAACCATCTAACATAAGAGCATATTGAACATGCGTATCATTTCAAAAACCGACACGAACGTAGGTAGTAAATTAATCCTAGGAAAATAAACTACAAGACAACACAACCGGGTTATTTTTAGTCTATCCCTATTACATGCGTATTCAAAAGACCTCGGGTCGTCGCACGGGTCTTGAAGTCGTCAAACGCCCTTGTCACTCGAACGGCCTCAAAGTCACCGAACGTCCACCACCTTGTCAGCGCCGGGGGGTTGCCATCCATCAGTCCTCGTGTTCGTATTTAAGCTAATCTAATAAAATGGTAAATTATAACACGGGGGATCTTAAGTCCGAACAACCTGTATTAAACAAATACAACCCGGGGGATCTTAACAAACGACCCGGAAACCAAATTCCTAAACCCGCAAGTGCGCCTTAAATCACATTCATAACAAGATCGTTGACAATTGCATGATTTAAAAAGAAACGAAAATTGGGCCTCAAACGGGCCAAGCCCCATTAAAAGGCTCGTTAAGGCCTTGAGCGTGAAGCCTAATGCAGGTGCCGCGACTCAAATCGCTCAGCCGTCAAAACACGAGGGAGAGCCACGACGGAGAAGGCCACCGGTACGGAGTCCCGGCTGGAGCCGGAACCGCCGCCGCCGACAACGACACGGCTGCAACGTGCGTGTTCTGCTCGCGGCAGAAAACTACGGCGACTACTTCATCGCCTCAGCTACTCCATGATGGAGTCATAGCCTCGTCGGGAGAGATTGCCGCCCCGAGTCGGAGTTGCTGCGGCTGTCTTGCGCAATGTGCACCGTGCGTGCCTTTACCGTCCACGGCTTCTGGCCGGTGCCTAAGCCACCATGATTGCCATCGATCCCCGAGTACGAGGCGTATTGGGCCTGCTCGAAGTAGCCCGATGCCGCGGATACCGCGTCGCTGCGTCGCTCGCAGCCCGGGCATAACCCGCGGGTCCCGTTCCGGTCTGTGGTTCCTCGTCGGTCCACACCGCACGAGTTGGTGGCCGTGGGTTGGCAAACGACGCATCGGGCGCCAAAACAACGGCCGAACCGCATCGGTGTTTAATTCATCTCCCACGCGCCTCATTTCAATTTAAGCACGTTATGATTCCGATCATGACCGCCCGCTCCGATACCACTGTTGGATTATCCGATGTCTCCCAGATACGCCACGCCCCGGGTACGGTGCGGAACAAAAGTTTTTCGAGTTTCCCGATTGCCCTCATTGCTCAGATCAAAATATTAACACATAGACACGTAATAGGGCTGGTCAACCCCGTAGAGAATTACCAGTTGAAGCGAGTGGCAGCTCCTCATCCTTTTCTTCAAGTGTTCGTCGATGGTGGTGGATGGCACTAGATCGTCACGCCAATCTCGCAGTGTACCACGGAATCAGTTTTCTAAAGATGGCTACAGAGAACTGAGCCGTCATGTGAGAGAAAAGTGTGTGCGTTCGGTGTGTGTTTTGTGCCTTAGTGATGGACGAAAATTCTCTCTGCGGAGCACGAAATTTCCCATCATAAAATATGAAATAGGGCTGCCCTATTAATACTAAGCTAGAATCGTAAACTCAAGAAAATCTCAAAGATATGATTTTCAAATTTTATTTCTTAAGTGGAGAGATTCTTTTGCCATATTTTACTCTTTTGAATTCCAAATCCCCAAATCCAAACTTAAGGAAACTTGTTATTATTAGAAAACCAACTTAAATACCAAGTCAAACTAGGTATCTTTAAATATGATACAAAATTCAAAATTTCATCCTAGATTAATTTCGAAATTTCCAACAATGTGCTACGGACCAACAATGTGGGCGAAATCACTTCGTCATCTGCTATGGACCACGACCGGTGCATAATCTGTATTGCTTCCGGTGTGGAAAGACTGGACATATCGCGAGGAGTTGCACGAAGAGACAACCTCTAATACAGAATCAGCCGTAGAATCTGATCCGACCTCCACCCGTACATGCACGAGTTTTCACGATAACCAATAAGGAGGCAGAGGCGGGCCCAGCCGTGGTGACTGGGACGTTGAACATCTTTTGTGGCGCCCCACCTTCCACCACTACTTTCTTAACTAATTTACGTAATTAATGTCGTAGACAAGAAATAGATGGTACGAAATTTCGTATAAAATTTTTCCTTTTACATAAAGCAACCGTAAAGGTTCCTACAAAACCATCATGGGTCCTAATTACAAAGGGAAGTGCGCATGCGTGTCAAAATGATCGATCTACTGGGCCTCCACGAGGTCGCATCCATGTACACACTCCCATCTCAAAAGCCCCCGAAAGCTTCAAACGTTGGCCTTGGATCACGTACCGTGATCGCGGGGTCCTACAACACATAGACGTGGAATGAGCTATAAAGCTCAGTAAGTGAAAATCATGCATGCAATGCACGTGACCTAAATAGCGAAGTCATCCGCGCCCATGTATCTACTTCTCACATCTTTCTCGTTCTTTCACTTCATATTGGGCGCCCCGGCTTTCCATCATACTATGCCCCATTCATAGAGCTCAAACCCCTAAGGGTATAAATAAGTGGCAGTACACACACTGAGAGGCTAAACCCTAGTACGCAATCTGTGCTTAACCCTATGGTGCCTTCCCATCCCAATGTGGTCCACACTGAGAGGCTAATAGTGTCTTTCAATCCCAATGCGGTCCCATTGAGAGGTTAACCCGGGTACACAAATTACGTTTAACCCTAAGGCGCCTTCACATCCCAATGCGGCCTGACAGACGGGCGCTTCTCACTGGTAGCCTACTACGAGGTTGGCAACACCCGAGGTTCCCTCGGTGCCGCTTATTCCCTCGAGTCTCATCCTCCAGGTTGCATCTCCCGCTACTGGGCATTCACCTACCTATCGTGAATCAGGTAATTGACATCGTGAATCGCCATTGTGTATTTTTCCCTACCTTTCGTGAATCAGGTAATTCGGGATCGTGAATTGCCATGGTAGCATGGAAGAGCCGTGACTCGTCATTGAGTCGACACAAATGCCTATATCGGCAAATATACATTGCTCTCACGCGATCTTATACTCATGCACGCTCTCTTTCCCTGACTCTTATACTAGTCGTGCGTGCATATGCTCATGTCATGAACATGCGTGTCATGTCATCGTATAACGTAAATAAGTCACGTAAGAACTCACATAAAATCAAAGAAGCACATAGACACATAATTCATACACATATAATTATGTATTGTAGTTGGGACTTCCACTTACCTATCGTCCGTAAATTATTAGATACTGTTCCCGTGAAATTCTTAGCTCCGGACCTTAAGCATAAAATTAAAATGTCAACATACTATCTAATTTATTTAACCATCTAAGTTTTCTATCTTCCTACATATATTGCAATCTTAGCTAAGGAACTGTATTAGATAAGTAATTGTTTAAAAGGTTTCGTTCAGTTACATCGACCCGCAAACTGCTTAAATGAGTGACTGAATTCACAAACTACTTTGTGAATTATTTCTAACCCGTGAAACTCCTTAAGTTGGTGAAGTTTCCTATGAGGCTTATGAGACTATTTTATTCCTTTTGCTTAGTAAAGCTCCCTATTCATAATTAGTGAAATTCCTAGCCCCTTACAACTCGTGAACCTATATGTACCCTATAATATTATTTTATTTCTTAAGGCCTCATGAACATCTTACATGCACAATTCCCACACCTCACTATTCGTAAAGTGCTCCTTGATCTGTGAAATTAGTTATATGATCACTAAATTGTGATTCGTTCTTACTTCCAAATTCCCTTAACAAAACACGTCACATGCTTCACGAATTCCTATTTGATTTGTCGAGCTTGCATAAGGTGTTATTTTCTCACTTCGCGAAATCTATACTTCGCAATTCGCGAACTCGATCTACCACACCTATATTCTCGAAGATGATTTAATTCCGGAAATTATTATCTCATACACATATTTCGCGATTTCTACTTATTATATTTCTTAGGGTTCGTCACTTAGCATCGATTTGTGAAACCCTCGTTTCACAAGTGATTCGCAAACCTATATGGTTCGTGAATTTCAGACTTTACGGTTCTCTATAACATTTCTAATACCTTAAAAATCTTGGAATTTCCTTTCAAAATACTATTATTTATTTTATATAGTTTGAATGTTTCAAGAACTCTACTTAAATTTCAAAAACCCTCGTCTACTAAACTTACACAAATCTTTACTTATATAAAAGAGGCTATCCACCGATTGATAGCCAGTTTCATGTAGGTATCTCGTCAGCCTTACTACCAAAAATCGTTTATTAAATATCAAGATAATTATGACATGACATATACGGTGCAGCGTGGGAGTCTTTCATTAATTGGTTGTACAAACAGTATAGACGACCCCTTGTATAGCTTACTCCACTTTGAAGGGTCACACTACCACGCTGTTTACAGTTGCAGCAGTATGATGTTATAAGGTAATTTTCCATTTTAGGGTTCTTGATTTAGAATAGATAGATTTGCTTGTTTTTTTTTTCTCTTCTTCCTTAATTTCTTTTCAAGGCTTCGGGGAAATCTGCATGGTTTGTGATGAGTCTAAGTTGAGTTTCTTGCTGTTTTTTTTTTTTTTGGTGTTCTCCAAATCGCCTACTAACTCTCTAATTAGATACAATTATTCCACACTCCCCTTTGTTGGTCACCCTTTTGTTGGTCACTCACTTACCAGATCTACAAAAGGAGAAAAAGCAACTAAAGGGTGAAATAGAACGGTACTTCTGGTTCTCAAAGTTCAATTTCGGCTTTCGTCTTCTCCAATTTTACGGTAAGGGTCTTTCTGGTAATTATTTTCTCCTCGAATCCTTCCCCGACCATACGCAGTTTAGAATCCAAGTTGGTCTTTCTTGCAACAACTCTTTCGATTTCCTTTTTTTAAGCATATTAACACTAGATAACTCAGTCATATTGTTGTCCATGTTGTTTCTTGCCTAAAGAGTCTTCAAACTCCGGTTTCGATTCTTCTATCCTCTTGCACAGTTTCGAGTTCGCATTTCTGCATCTCCGAGTTTCAGTTCTTTAACTATCAGCCTTCACGTTTGAAGCACATTTTTGGTGGCAATTACTATGTTGTTTCTTCATCTGAGGATTGCCTTCCTTGAGCTTTTCCATCTCTGATGGCACCGTTTCTTTTACATGCGATGAGCTTAACTCGGACCGCCATTACTCTCATGTTTTCTGTTCAAACCTGTGAAATAAACTGATCTGTCTGATTTTTTCCTCTGTAAACTGTCATGAACTGCGATTTTAATTAAGAAGGTTGATCGAATGAGAAAGAAAAGAAGAATTAGGGACAGTCGAGAGAGAAGACGATGAACAGAGGTAGAAGATTAGAAATTCATATTGATTTTGCTTCCTTCCCCACAAATGTCGATTACAACAATTTATATATAATATAATATTAATTAAGATAACAAATGACTAATGAATAACTCCGCCCAAATGCAAAGCCTAAGCCCAACGCAGCCCAATATGTGACATAAACCATGCAAGAGCACATAGTCATTACCCCAACCCGCCACCCCTCGTCGGCATGACCCTCGGCCCGATACTTCTCTTCCGTCAGATTAGAAACTACATGCAGTAAGTCTCCCTTTTCCAGATTGCTTTTAAACTTCTCACAATACGAAGACAATCTAACTATGCTTTGACCCACGTGAAGATGGCTCTGTTATGTATGTTATTTATCTTATTATTTATTGCATACATGATAACTACACATAGTTACTACGTGGATAAAATAAGTTCACATAGATGATTTTTGCTTCGTCAACAGACTTAAGGTGGCTTTGTTTAATGTTATTTTCTCTTGCGTTTCGGTTTTGCACACCGCCATAGTCTGATAAGTTTCTGAGTTTGCAGCGAAGTTTGTCTCCAAAACCACCGTAAGTAAATTGTTCTCGATATTTTACTGATATAGGTAAACGATCATGATGTCGGCAAGTAAAAGAAAAAATATGGTTCATTGGAAGAACGTAGAGAAATGAAAGTTGAACGCGTTAGAAAAAAGAAAAAGCTATGTAGTAATCTGAATATGAGCGTTGACCCATCACTATGCTTAGCATCAAGGCCGAAATATTACCAAATGTAGCAAGTTGTGAATTTTGTAGTGCAAACGGATATACTTAGAACCGCTTACCTTTAGTTGTTTGTTGGGGAAATAAAACTTCCAACTGCTAAAATGCCATATGAATTATTAGATTTATACATCAGTAAGGATGAAGATGGTGTACATTTCTGACAATACTTTCGCCGTTACAATAACATGTTTGCGTTCACGTCATTAGGAGTACATTACGACAAAATCTTTAGCAAAAAGAAACAGTGGCATACATTTCGAGTGCAAGGCAAATTGTATCATTTCATGGATCAGTTAATTCCATCTGATGGTAATAGTCCAAAAAATCTCCAATTGTATTTCTTCGACACGGAACATGAGGTCTCAAACCGCGTGTGTATTCACCCAAATTTTAAGGAAAGTGTTGTTACAAAATTACTCAATATTATGGAACTTAATCCATATGCTAAATTTTTCAGAAAACTTAGCAGCATTGATAATTTGAATGATTATAAAATTTCCTTAAAAGTTGATCCCCTTATTGACCAACGTGTTTTTAACAAGCCTACTGCATCCCAAGTTGCTGGAATATGGTTACAATCTAATAAAACCGACGAAAATATTCAGATATATCCAAAAGATAGCAAACCACAAATTATCCAACACTATTTTGGTTTATGATCCTCTCCAATATCCACTCATATTCCCCAATGGTGAACCTGGATGGCATAGAAAAGTTAGGCGATTGGATCATGGTACTGCAAATCTATCGGGAAGACCATGCGATATTTAAAGTGATTATAATATTGACAAATTTAGGAACATGGACGCCTGATTACTCGCTGAAAATGAAGTTATTTGGATTACCATTTCTATAGTGCCCTCACTACTGTTCCGAGACTACCATTGAATTAACTATTATGCTCCTACAGGTTATATGGAGGAAAACATGGCACGGACAACTGTGCCATGTCGTGATATTATTGTTATATTTTACAAATAAGAGAGAATGAGCAATCATTTTTGTTAAATGTTCGCCGATTGTTACAGTTATAGACATGTATATTAAAATAGAAACATCAAGATTAGACTTTTTTAGAAGCGAGGGAATGCAAAGTCGTAAAGGAATCTTATAAAGGTCTACTGGACAGTGTAGCCTAAGGTCTAAGACGTGGTGCTGACGTCGGCACAAGAATAATTCTGCCCTCATCATTTATTGAAGGTCCTAGAGATATGCGTAAACAATATATGGATGCTATAGCCTTGGTTCAGCGTTATGGAAAACCAGATATATTCTTGACGATAACTACGAACCCAAATTGGCCAGAAATAAAAGAATTGTGTTTACCTTCTGACGAAGTACAAAATAGACCAGATATAGTAGCCATATTCGTGCAAAACTCGAAATCTTGAAAGATGAGCTATTCAAAAGTAACACTGTCGGTGAAGTAGTTGCATATACTTACGTTGTAAACTTCCAAAAAAAGGGGCTTACCACATGCTCATTTTTTGCTTATTTTGAATCGAGCATTAAAAATATATGCACCCGAAGCATTTGATAGAATTGTATGTGCTGAATTGCCCGATTCATCTACAGATCCTTATCTCTATCAATTGGTTACAAAACATATGATGCATGGACCTTGCGGCAGCCTTGATCCTACATGTCCTTGTATGAAACAAGGTTCAGGTTGTAAATTTAGATACGAAAAAGATTTTTCAGAAACTACCAAATATGCAAATCGTAGAAACAATGGCCATTCTGTTAATGTTAGGAATTCACGTCTTCATAACCGTTAATTTTTGCTATCGATATTTAATTGTCATATTAACGTCGGAATATGTTCCGCCATTGAAGTTGTCAAATATATATACAAATACATCTACAAAGGACACGACAAAATCTTGTACACATTAATTGCAAGTGAAAATGAACCAATACATGATGAGATAAAATCTTTTCAACAACACGTTGGATTTCACCACCTGAAGCGGTCTGGAGAATTTTTAGATTTTACCTTAATCATAGGAACCTCCTGTGATATGTTTACCTATCCATTTAGAAGATGAGCAAGCAGTCACTCTTTCAACGGAAGAATTGCTAAGTATTATCATCGACAAATCCACAACAAAAAAGACTATGTTCATGAACAAACACGATGATTACGCTAAAAAGAAGAACTGCTTATTGAACTCCCGAAATTTTTTACTTCGCACAGTAACTCGAAGCAATGGAGCCAACATAAAAAAAGGAGCGTAATTGGTCGTATGTTGACTTGTCATCCAAGTAAAGGCGAAGATTTTACTTGAGATTATTATTATTACACGTAAGTAAACCAACTTCATTCCAACATAAGAACAGTCGTTGGGAACACTTTCAACACATTTAGAGAAGCAACACAAATGATGGGTTTAATGGAAGATGGCACAAGTGAATTGTGCCTTCAAGAAGCTGTAGCTTATTTGATGCCCAGGGCATTATGACTAGACATGCCGGCTTTTAACCGTAGCGGGCGGTTAAACCGCGTCACCATCGGTTACGGTTATAACCGTAACCGGTCGATAACCGTAACAGGCAACTGTCATCGGCCGGTTACGGGGCGGGGTTTTTTCCAAACCCCTAACCGCCGGTTAGGCGGTGAACCGGCGGTTATAACCGTTAAATAAAAAATAAAAAATATACTATTTTAATTTTCTCAATTAATATTAATTAAGTAGAAATACTATGTAACTTTACTAATATTAATACTAATTTTTGAAAGTATGTATTTTATATTGTATGGTGATTTTATAATATATTTCATAATTCGTAAAATTTATTATAATTAAAATTTTATATCAAAATAGTAACATACGAACGCAAATACAACGAAAATTCATTTACCTTTCCAGTAATTGAAAAATAAAAAATAAAAAATAAAATAAAAAAATAAATAACCGGCGGTTTAACCGCCAGTTAACCGTAATCGGCGGCTGACTAACAGGCAACCGGGGACGGCTAACCGTCAATCACCACTGGCCGGTTAGGTTACGGTTCCGTCAACCGCCGGTTACGGTTAACAGGCGGTTGTGCATGTCTAATTACGACAATTGTTCGCCACAGTGCTTGTTTATTCTAATCCGAAAAATCCTAATGAACTATGGTTGAAACTTCAAAATCAAGGTTTTAAAAGCTATTACTTTTCATGTATATTCAATGGGTAAAAACTCGAAGACTTCCCAGCGGGGTCTACGGGCAGCGCCCCAGCCACTCAGCGTGTGGGGTCAAGGGGCAACGCCCCTGCGGGGTGCGGGGCAACGCCACGTCCTGAAATGACACGCATGCACCCAAAAGGTGTGCATGCTTTTCCCCCTAAAAACCCTATTCACCCGAAAGGGTGTGTTTATACCCGAAAAGGTACCTGGCTTTAAAAAGGTGATATCTGTTCTCAAACGGACACCATCTCTTCGAAAGGATTATGTCTATTATGAACAGACACAATCGGTCGAAATTAGGGTTATAAATAAGCACACTGCATTTCGACACAAGAACATTGAATTCACGAGCGATATAATAAAAGTTCTCTCTAGTCTTATCCCGGGACGAAATATTGTCTTTGGAAAGGAACTCCAAACGCGATTCTAGAGAAATATCCGGCCTAAAAATCAGCAACTTTTCTAACAACCCTTACTGGTGGCTATAAATAGAAAAATACACACACACAAACGCATATAATTATTTAACTCAAATATAATCAAATTATCGAAAAGAAGCAGTAATAAATAAACAGACAATCATGTCGTCGACGAATAGAAGCCTTATTACGGCAATGAATCTCCTCATCCTCGCCTCGCCCGCAGCGATAATATACAGTAATCTACATTACAAGAATAATAATAAATACCTATAAAACTAGGGTTTAGTTCAGTTTAGTATATCAAACTTCACTATAACAAAAAGTAAAACCCTTCTTTGTTTGCGTACTCTCTTTATTTTCTCGCCATGATATCTTCGTACACACTATACAGCTATGTTCGTCGAGGAGTCGAATGCTGAGAAAGCTTGCCCTAAGATCTGCTTAACCCTAGGCCCAGGCGAATATATCCAGTGCTTTCCTGGCGGCATTAAGATCAGACATCCAGGATGTTTTAACTGCTGTACGCTTATGGTGGGCTGCACTTACTACACGAAAAATGGAAAAATTGCAGTTTGCAAAGGAACTCCATGAATGAATGAATAAGTTTGTGTGTGTGTGTGTGTGTAATATCGTGAGCCCAGAAAAGAATAATTTATATATGTTTGTTGTTTGTGTTTGAATTATAGTTATGCATAATACATCGCGTGTTATGCTATTCGTGGGCGCGAAGAATAAGTTGTTCCAATATAAGGGTATATGTATTATGTAAATTGTAAGATCTCTATCCATGGAGAGTTCCAATATTATTTTGCCTCTGATCTCTCTAATAATGGAGGAGGTTTGGTTGGGAAAGTTATAGGCTTTATCTGTCGTTTTGATTTCATCTATAACTTTTGTTTTTCGTTTATGGTTGGAGTTTTATCTTTCCGTTTGTGGGTTTTTTTTTTCCTTTTTATGGGTTTCTTTGGCGATTGAAGCTCGAATGTCACTGGGTTTCGGAGAATGGTCGCATCACTAGTCTATTCTAATGAAATTTAATAAGTCTAACAACTCTTAAAACGTGATTATAAGGGTTCCAAATACTCATAAAATTTTTCTTACGGATTAAATCTGCAATAATCTTATTTATATAATATTTTTATCCCTGGCAATTACTATAGCATGCAGTTACTTAAATAAGAATATGAGGTTGAAGTAATAGTTATACCTACTCCAATGCTCAGTGATGAATTTCGTTCCAGTTCCTGTTCGACTTCTTTCTTTTTATCAAATTTTTGACAGTGCTCCACTAGTGATTATCTTTTTGCTCCACTAAAGAGCGTCTTCCGATAGTTTTCTTTTGTTATGATTTCTTTTCTTTCTTATTCAAGCTCTCGTTAGTTTCTATCAAATGATATAGACCCTTTTTTATCCTATAGTTAACGTGTTAGCATTAACAAATGACATCACCTATGTTTTAATACTTATCTGATATATTATTATTATTATTATAATTAGAATACCTTTTCTTCATGACTAATTTCTTTCAGGACCCTAGTTACAATTACTCTCCCATTCTAGTTAACTTCTTACTTTATAATACTTATCCTAACTTCATGTAATAACAATTATAATATTGTATATGTTTTTCCCTCTCCATTAAGCTATCGAAGTTATGCATAACAACATATAAATCTCTAAGTCTTAACATTTGTTCCTACTTCCTATATTACATAAAATTCTTTCTAAATTCTAAGCAATTTTCCTACCGAAAATTATATGCCTTGTCTAAAATTATTTTTAAGTTCCAACTTAAATTTCCTACCCGGTTAGTAGCACGTAAGCATATATGGTATCACATTTATCATGAAATCATGTGAGCACATAATATGCAGTCATTTTAATCACACAATATGCATGCAAATTTATTGGCCGCCTTACTTAAGGGACTCGGGTATTACATCTTCACGTACCATCTTCCCTTCTGATCGATTTTGGAGCCACACATTCGTTTGTGTCGGCCATCGTGACCAGGGCGAGAATATATCCGACTCGTTCATTGTGCAACTATATAGTTTCCTTACCCCACGGGAATCTAGCTAGGACGAATCTAGTAGTAGAAAATTGTCCCGTTAGAATCGAGGGTAGAGAATTGAATGTAGATCTGATAGTGATCCCGATGAATTATTTGACATCATATTTGAGATGGATTGGCTCTCGAAATACGGAGCAATCATAGATTGTGCGAAGAAGGTAGTTAGGTTTTAATCACCCGGGGGGGAGAGTTTGAATTTTCATAAACGACAAACATTCGACTCGTAAATACGGGTTGCGAGATATTTCTGATCTTTGCGATGAAAGCCGAAGGATCTTCTCCTCCGAAGCTTGAGGAGGTTCTGATAGTGTGCGAATATCCCGATGTATCTCCCGAGG
Source organism: Craterostigma plantagineum (assembly GCA_027422505.1). NCBI lineage: Eukaryota > Viridiplantae > Streptophyta > Magnoliopsida > Lamiales > Linderniaceae > Craterostigma > Craterostigma plantagineum. Next base: position 3,072,330 of record JAPQWV010000055.1, read on the forward strand.
ATATTCCGGGATTACCCCAAGATTGGGAAATTGAATTTGCAATCGACCTTGTACCTGGAGCTGCCCCGATTTCTAAGGCTTCGTATCGGTTAGCACCGAATGAATTACAGGAGCTGAAAGAGCAATTGGAAGAATTGTTGCAGAAGGGCTTTATACAACCCAGTTTCTCGCCATGGGGAGCCCCGGTACTATTCGTAAAGAAGAAAGACGGGTCGATGAGACTATGTATCGATTATCGTGAGCTGAATAAAATCACGATAAAGAACAAGTACCCGTTGCCTAGGATAGACGATTTATTATATCAACTACAAGGAGCGACGGTGTTTTCGAAGATCGACTTACGTTCCGGTTATCATCAGTTGAAGTTCCATGAGAAAGATGTTCCCAAAACCGCATTCAGCACGAGGTACGACCAGTACGAATTCATGGTCATCCCTTTTGGGCTAACGAATGCTTCTGCTGCTTTCACGGATATGATGAACCGGGTAAATAAGGAATTTCTGGACCGATTGTTTATCGTCTTTATTGGCAATATCCTCGTATACTCGAAGACGAAGGAATAACACGATGAACATTTGAGAACGGTCCTTGGGATTCTTCAGGAGAAGCAGTTATTCGCTAAATTTAAGAAGTGTGAATTCTGGTTGGAACAAGTGTCTTTTCTGGGGCATATCATTTCGTGAAGCGGAATTTCAGTAGACCCCGGCAAGATAGAAGCAATAGATAATTGGCCGCGACCCACTATTCCCACTGAAGTACAAAGCTTTCTTGGGCTTGCAGGATATTATCGGAAGTTCATTAAGCATTTTTCCAGCATTGCCTCACTGCTCACAAATCTGACGATGAAGAATGTTCCGTTCAAGTGGACTGAAGAATGTGCTTCGGTTGATGAAGAGACTGACAATTGCTCCAGATTTAGTAATACCTTCGGGTACCGAAGGATTTTCGGTATATAGTGATGCCTCGAAGAATGGCTTGGGGTGCGTGTTGATGCAAAACGGGAAGGTAATCGCTTATGCCTCCCGACAGTTGAAACCGTACGAGCAGAATTACCCCACACATGATCTCGAACTCGCCGCAGTAGTGTTTACTCTCAAAATATGGCAACACTACCTATACGGAGAAAGGTGCGGGATCTTTACGGATCACAAGAGCCTGAAGTACTTCTTCACATAGAAGGAGTTTAATATGAGGCAAAGACGATGGCTCGAACTAGTGAACGACTACGACTACGTGACAAATTATCACCCAGGAAAAGCTAACGTGGTCGCAGACGCGTTGAGCCGGAAAGCCGTAAATGCCAAATTGTACCAACTCGGAGTTGAGGTAATCAACTTCGGGGAAATTGAAGCGAAATTAGCAGCGTCAACTGTCACGATCCACTTTTCCTATAACTAGTTTGGCGGATTTTTCGCAACGTAAGCTGCGGAAGACCCGATAAAAAAAAACACTCTTATTTAATAATTTAATATTCTACACTCGCACACATTTATTTTGCACACTGTCTTATCTTACAAGAATCTTGATCTCACACATTAAAATATTTCTAACACATTAATAACACCCTCAGGTTGCATCCATGTACGCCCAGCCCTCAAAAGTACGTGGAGTCACCGCCATCAGCCTGCCCTAGTCGTGACGTATCTCAACGTCCGACTAGATCGTACCTACAACACATAAAACATGGGATGAGCTATAAAGCTCAGTAAGTGGAAATATGCATGTATGCACGTGCCAACTAGCAAAGGCATCCGCGCCAGTGCTTTCTAATACTCACATACACATATCATTCTTATTTCTTTCTCATTTCTTTTTCATTTCTATTAGGGCCCATAGCTAACTTTCTACTCGCACCACCATAACGTGAGCTCAAATCCTATACGGATAACAATACGATAGTCGGCCCACTCTGGCTAGGACAAAACTAGGGTTTATCTCCAGTTTTTCCATTCACCAGGTCGCCCCTCTATCTGACGATAGTCCTTTTTCTTTCCATTGCGGTTGCCTTTCCTGGCACTCTGGCTTACGCCATGTGTTTCGTCCAGGTGACCCTCGTCCGCTAATGACAATGACAGTTGCTACACACTGGGTGGCCTACGCTAGGTTTCCCCAGGTCGCTCCTCTTGCCTCACATAATACATTAGACGGCTTACATTCCGTCATGGTGCCTTTGTAGAAGTAGCTATAATATTCGTTCTCATATGATTGTATACCGTGCATACTCATAAATGCAAATCCTCACATATTTCGTGTATGCACATGCTCATACCATATGAATGATGTTGCCATGCATACATACCATGCTCGCCTACAAGCGATAAATGCAATGCACGTTCACCTTCCCAAAATAACATTAAATCCAAATGTGCACATAATATACTATGACATGGTATACCAACTGGTTTCCCACGTCATCGCAAAATCATAAATAATAGCTGATCTTATTATCGCCAGTAAGCAACTCACGTAAAACAACCAACACAGGTTGCCACATAATCACGTAATGCCACATAATTCACGTCACGTAAAATCACCTCACGTAAAACAACCAACACAGGTTGGCACATAATCACGTAATGCCGCATAATTCACGTCACGTATAATCACCTCACGTCAAGTCATACAACACAGATAACCACATAAATCGAATATAAACATGTATTTTATGTGTTGTAGGTGAGATTTCCACTTACCTGTCGTCCGAGCTTAAATAAACTTATTGCCTTGAAACGTCCTCACTTTTCGACCCTTAGACAAAATATTATAATATCGTATCAATCTCAAATCTCAATTAAATGTCTAGGCCGAAATAAAAACTACTTCTACTACACTACTTTGCAAAGGACCCTTAATCGTTCCATTCTAGTTTAAACTAAGTTAGCACTCGATTGTAATATTAACATATAGATATCAATTTCTTAGACGTAAAGTCGTCCGATTCATCATATTCCAACGTCGCCCGATCATCATATATTGGACTCTCTTTCGCCCGATTTCATTTTCAAACCTCTAAACATTCGGCCGATTTGTCAAATCCATAACCTAGTTTCGCCGTGTCCTATAATTGGCATTGAGTCGCCCGATTTATCTAGCGTTTATAGTCGTCCGATTTGGCCATGCACTTACCCTACTTTCGTCGTTGATCATAAATCAATATGAGTTTTGCCCAGTGATAAATATAACATCCCATCGCCGGATTGCACCATTCTTAACACTTAGATTCTAGTTTCGATCGATTTACTATACATCATTACTTACTTTCGCAAAGTATACACCCTTTCTACAAATCGTCCGATTTGTAGCATATAAGACCTAAAAATTACCGAGACTTATAACATTTAATCTACCTAAAAAAAACATATATATCTATATCGTCCAATTTATCTAGTATTAAGAGTCGATCGAATGTTCACTTTGCCTTTCTATCTTCGATCAAACGTTCTTCAAATATTCATTCCTTCGAAAATTAATTTCTATGATCATCCTACCCAGAACTTAAAAATTCTAGGGTTTCTTTCTACTCTAACATTATTAGTTCTACCCAAAAATTAGAGTTCTATAAGATGCTATATTACCCATATCATAATTAAATTTAGGAAAACACCTAAATATAAATTTTCATTCCAACCTATAGCTACGAACTTACCTTCTCCAAATTTAAGATGGCTACTGCTCGAGTTGTACGCCTTCTCTCTAGATTCGTTCTTTTAATATTTAGTTTATTGAGTTATTTCCCCTTTCTTACTTAATTTGTATATAGTTCATAACGATAGTTCTTATCTCAATTCTTGTAATTTAGCTCAATTCTTTTTATTAATTTAATTTTATGTTACTTTCTATCTTAGCTTTAAATCTTGGAACTTTGCACTCATCCCTTGAATAACGTAATAGCACTTCTAAATGATAAAGACACTTACCCACTACTTAACTCTTAAAGCCATGTGTTAATTATTCTTTAGTATCTACTTTAATAATTATCAATAATATCAAGACCCGTGCCTTTTTTATTCCACCACTTGATATAATTTATGATTAGTCTAACTTTCCACACTGTGTTCTTTAATCAATCGATTATACTCTAGTTAGTATATAATATTGTTTCTTTCTAATTTACTCCAATAAAATCGGTCGATCCTCTTAAGCTTCCATTCGTCCGATTAGATCCACTATAATTAATTCTAAGGCACACAACAATCACCCAACCAAGTCTTGTCTTAGTTCAGCAATTTTAGTAATCACATGCAAGGAGGGAATCGGTCAATTCCTGTTTTCCTCATCGATTTGAACACCTTAAAGCATAGGAATCGGTTGATTCCTAAATAAGCACGTACTGTAAATACAATTCGTCCGATTCTTCCTCTAGCTCGGCGGTTCTAGGTTTTATAATCATAGTAATCGGTCGAATCTTGACACTAGCTACAATCGATCAATAATCATTCTATACTAATTCACTTTAGTCGATTCTTCCTCTAAAGATTTCACTGTACCTGTATAAATTTCATCTAAAATTTTCTAAGTCTTAAAGTTCATCACATCCGTCATAATTAGATAACATATATAAAAAATTATGAAAAGCATCATGTCCCACATTAAGCGCAAAATAATTATGTGTTATAAATATAATCTTCACCCCTAATTATATCTTAAATCCTGTTATTAAATTTTACGAGTATTACATTCTCTCCCCCTTAAAAAGGATTTCGCCCCCGGAATCAGGCCCGTGGAACAATTCGCATCAGCGATTAGGCGATCTACAATCATCCAATTGTCCCCGAAATATTTCTTAGAGCTTCTGAGCCGATTAGAATTTGTGAAGTTAATGAATCTCAGCGGTTCTAGGACAGAGATCGAACGGTAGATATAGAAGATCATAGGCGATCAGATTACCACCTTATTCGCCATGGAAATATCTACATACAGATTTCCTTCGGCCCTTATTGCTTCTAGAAAAGGAAAATAATATGGTTCTCTCCAGTACAGTAGTGAACTCATAAATAAGAAATATATACCGCATTAATGAGGCAGATGAGCTGTAAAGCTCGTTAGGTATTATCATTTTTCAGGAAAACACCTATAACTCGACTTAATTCGTCGAGGACTAAGTGATATTCTAACATTCTCAAACCAATTTTTTTTATATAAATCTCTTCGAACTCTCAATTGCTGAAAGGGAGAGTCTATCAACGACCAACTATAGTTTATTCCGTCTAAGAAATAATCCCTATAAAAACTATGATAAGCTTATTGTTCATCTCTAGAGGCTTGGAACAGAATGCTCATTCATTGACTGAAGTTCAAATAGGAAATATGTTTCATAAAGGAGCAAAAATCGTAGAAGTCAATGCGGGATCTTTCTAATCAACTCGAACTTGGATAATATATTTTCAGTAAGTACTCACGACAACCCCTTCAATCGATTCTGGTTACTTTGGGGAGAACTAGGAGATGGTATGAACGATTATGCAATTATAGGAAGCAAAATTTTGAAGCACATATATTCATTACGCTTCTTCTGTGCAACTCGAATATTGAACTTTGAACATGTACAGCTGATAATACGACCAGAAAATAATACCACAAAGTTTATTTGGACACAACAAGGGTTCGAATCATCGGCTAAAAGAATAGAGCGGAACTTTATCATTATACTTCGATGAAAGAAAGAACATTTAGTGAAAAGGGAGTATGTCTTCGATCATAATTTGGTCAGAGAAAAATCTCGTGAAATCATCGGAATACATATCAACATAACTATCTATTATTAACGGTTCTGACGGAGGTGATCCCCTATCGTCATTACATATGCAAAAAAAACTTATAACTCATTTTTAGAAATTATTCAGAGTTTAAGGCAGAAATTCAGGAATTTTATTTAACCTTGTCTTACCCAAAAGATGAATACCCATCTCCTGAGTAATTAGGGTTAATCACTCTTCTCTATAGAAGTCGATTATGGTTTTATATTGTTGAGAGCATATATATTAAAACTACAATTCAGACCAATATTCATCTGCTACGCTCGAGTATTAAAATATCCTTCCAGCTATTAAATCGTATGGGTTTCCGCGTCGGTAGGTATCTAAGTCGCTATACTAGGATAGGCGAGGAATATTTTTAACTTCGCCTGTTGACATGGAAGAATAAAATTGTACGGCTCGGGAATCATAGGAACGAGTATGTTATAGATAGTCATCGTACTCGTTATCCCCGTAGGAAGTGACTTTTGACTTTACGAGGTTCAAATTAAACATTCGGTCAGGAACCCCTGAGGGTTGTCCCGATATTTGGACTAAGTCCAGCGAAAACAAATTTGCGCACCCAATGATTTTAACCCAGAGTCCCTGCTTCCCACATCGGAAGCATCGACAATTGGGTTTAGGTATTATGCCATAACAGATGCCCTTATGGAATTGCCCACATTGTCAGCATCAAGGAATTAAATTTGGAGCTCGAGTGGGGAGGATAGCTTCCCAAAGATTGGGCCCTACTTGATTATTAGTATCCATGGAAAATCGACTTTTGTCAACTTCTCACTGTAACTGTTCTTCGCTTTTCTTTTCCCTAATGTCTCCGCACATTCATGTGACGAACTTAGTTGCGAGCTTATAGAACAGATCTTTAAGCTTGCTTACAGTCTGATCCGTTTGTTCTTGGATCAGTTTCATAAGGTGCAACAATACCGAGTCATGTTCGTTCATAGAGAATACCACCCCACGACTTGATTCACCAACATATTCCCCATGTCCGTTAGTCATTTTCTTGTTACATCTACAATCATCCAAACATATAGGCACATCATTATAATCACATAATCACATCAAACATGAAACTTACAGGCAAGGCTGATTCCTCCAGACTTTTGAGCGGCCGTACATGGACTGTCTTCAGAACCTATTACCTAAGCTCTGATACCACACTGTCACGATCCACTTTTCCTATAACAAGTTTGGCGGATTTTTCGCAACGTAAGCTGCGGAAGACCCGATAAAAAAAAACACTCTTATTTAATAATTTAATATTCTACACTCGCACACATTTATTTTGCCCACTGTCTTATCTTACAAGAATCTTGATCTCACACATTAAAATATTTCTAACACATTAATAACACCCTCAGGTCGCATCCATGTACGCCCAGCCCTCAAAAGTACGTGGAGTCACCGCCATCAGCCTGCCTTAGTCGTGACGTATCTCAACGTCCGACTCGATCGTACCTACAACACATAAAACATGGGATGAGCATACGTTCGACTCGATCGTACCTACAACACATAAAACATGGGATGAGCTATAAAGCTCAGTAAGTGGAAATATGCATGTATGCACGTGCCAACTAGCAAAGGCATCCGCGCCAGTGCTTTCTAATACTCACATACACATATCATTCTTATTTCTTTCTCATTTCTTTTTCATTTCTATTAGGGCCCATAGCTAACTTTCTACTCGCACCACCATAACGTGAGCTCAAATCCTATACGGATAACAATACGATAGTCGGCCCACTCTGGCTAGGACAAAACTAGGGTTTATCTCCAGTTTTTCCATTCACCAGGTCGCCCCTCTATCTGACGATCGTCCTTTTTCTTTCCATTGCGGTTGCCTTTCCTGGCACTCTGGCTTACGCCATGTGTTTCGTCCAGGTGACCCTCGTCTTAGACGGCTTATATTCCGTCATGGTGCCTTTGTAGAAGTAGCTATAATATTCGTTCTCATATGATTGTATACCGTGCATACTCATAAATGCAAATCCTCACATATTTCGTGTATGCACATGCTCATACCATATGAATGATGTTGCCATGCATGCATACCATGCTCGCCTACAAGCGATAAATGAAATGCACGTTCACCTTCCCAAAATAACATTAAATCCAAATGTGCACATAATATACTATGACATGGTATACCAACTGGTTTCCCACGTCATCGCAAAATCATAAATAATAGCTTACCATGCGATCTTATTATCGCCAGTAAGCAACTCACGTAAAACAACCAACACAGGTTGCCACATAATCACGTAATGCCACATAATTCACGTCACGTAAAATCACCTCACGTAAAACAACCAACACAGGTTGCCACATAATCACGTAATGCCACATAATTCACGTCACGTATAATCACCTCACGTAAAGTCATACAACACAGATAACCACATAAATCGAATATAAACATGTATTTTATGTGTTGTAGGTGAGATTTCCACTTACCTGTCGTCCGAGCTTAAATAAACTTCTTGCCTTGAAACGTCCTCACTTTTCGACCCTTAGACAAAATATTATAATATCGTATCAATCTCAAATCTCAATTAAATGTCTAGGCCGAAATAAAAACTACTTCTACTACACTACTTTGCAAAGGACCCTTAATCGTTCCATTCTAGTTTAAACTAAGTTAGCACTCGATTGTAATATTAACATATAGATATCAATTTCTTAGACGTAAAGTCGTCCGATTCATCATATTCCAACGTCGCCCGATCATCATATATTGGACTCTCTTTCGCCCGATTTCATTTTCAAACCTCTAAGCATTCGGCCGATTTGTCAAATCCATAACCTAGTTTCGCCGTGTCCTATAATTGGCATTGAGTCGCCCGATTTATCTAGCGTTTAGAGTCGTCCGATTTGGCCATGCACTTACCCTACTTTCGTCGTTGATCATAAATCAATATGAGTTTTGCCCAGTGATAAATATAACATCCCATCGCCGGATTGCACCATTCTTAACACTTAGATTCTAGTTTCGATCGATTTACTATACATCATTACTTACTTTCGCAAAGTATACACCCTTTCTACAAATCGTCCGATTTGTAGCATATAAGACCTAAAAATTACCGAGACTTATAACATTTAATCTACCTAAAAAAACATATATATCTATATCGTCCAATTTATCTAGTATTAAGAGTCGATCGAATGTTCACTTTGCCTTTCTATCTTCGATCAAACGTTCTTCAAATATTCATTCCTTCGAAAATTAATTTCTATGATCATCCTACCCAGAACTTAAAAATTCTAGGGTTTCTTTCTACTCTAACATTATTAGTTCTACCCAAAAATTAGAGTTCTATAAGATGCTATATTACCCATATCATAATTAAATTTAGGAAAACACCTAAATATAAATTTTCATTCCAACCTATAGCTACGAACTTACCTTCTCCAAATTTAAGATGGCTACTGCTCGAGTTGTACGCCTTCTCTCTAGATTCGTTCTTTTAATATTTAGTTTATTGAGTTATTTCCCCTTTCTTACTTAATTTGTATATAGTTCATAACGATAGTTCTTATCTCAATTCTTGTAATTTAGCTCAATTCTTTTTATTAATTTAATTTTATGATACTTTCTATCTTAGCTTTAAATCTTGGAACTTTGCACTCATCCCTTGAATAACGTAATGGCACTTCTAAATGATAAAGACACTTACCCACTACTTAACTCTTAAAGCCATGTGTTAATTATTCTAGTATCTACTTTAATAATTATCAATAATATCAAGACCCTTACGTGCCTTTTTTATTCCACCACTTGATATAATTTATGATTAGTCTAACTTTCCACACTGTGTTCTTTAATCAATCGATTATTGTCTAGTTAGTATATAATATTGTTTGTTTCTAATTTACTCCAATAAAATCGGTCGATCCTCTTAAGCTTCCATTCGTCCGATTAGATCCACTATAATTAATTCTAAGGCACACAACAATCACCCAACCAAGTCTTGTCTTAGTTCAGCAATTTTAGTAATCACATGCAAGGAGGGAATCGGTCAATTCCTGTTTTCCCCATCGATTTGAACACCTTAAAGCATAGGAATCGGTTGATTCCTAAATAAGCACGTACTGTAAATACAATTCGTCCGATTCTTCCTCTACCTCGGCGATTCTAGGTTTTATAATCAGAGTAATCGGTCAAATCTTGACACTAGCTACAATCGATCAATAATCATTCTATACTAATTCACTTTAGTCGATTCTTCCTCTAAAGATTTCACTGTACCTGTATAAATTTCATCTAAAATTTTCTAAGTCTTAAAGTTCATCACATCCGTCATAATTTAGATAACATATATAAAAAATTATGAAAAGCATCATGTCCCACATTAAGCGCAAAATAATTATGTGTTATAAATATAATCTTCACCCCTAATTATATCTTAAATCCTGTTATTAAATTTTACGAGTATTACATCAACCCTTATGACGATGCTGTTAGACAGTTCCTCGAAGCGCAAAAGGAAGATGAGTTGTACATGAAAATTCGAACTGAACAAGATGGAGATGTTCCGTCGGAATTTGAATTTCGAGGAGACGAAAGATTACGATTTAGAGGTCGCTTATATGTGCCCAAAGATGAAGAAATCCATGGAACCTTAATAACGGAGGCACATACAACAATATACTCAGTGCATCCTGGTGCGACGGAGATGTATCGAGACTTGCGATTGAATTATTGGTGGCCAGGAATGAAGAGAGATGTTGCTATTTTCGTAAGCCGATGTATGACTTGTTAACAGATTAAGGCAGAACATCAAAGGCTGGCAGGAATGTTGCAACCTTTGACGGTTTCCGAGTGGAAGTGGGACCACATAACAATGGATTTCGTCGTCGGATTACCGAAAACGGTAAAGAGCCATGGCACAATTTGGGTGATTGTCGACTGACTAACTAAGGCCAAGTGAGGAACTTCCTAAGTGCCGTCATATTCCGAACGATCTAATGCAAGGCGTGTATGAGGTCAATAATCACTAGTGAAGACAAGCAATTGATGTGTGACTCACTTTTTAGAGTGATCTTGTTAGTTGAGTGATTTGCGTGATAAATAGCTTGTGAGATGGAGGAAGCTTTGAGAGATTCCATCTCCGTCACGAACAGTTTCTTTTCAGCTTCAAAAGTCTCTCTTTCTTTTTCTAACGATGCTCTTAATGCTTCTAAGGAGGGATGTAGAGAGAATTTTCAGAATTATGGATTTGGGCTTCCCCTATTATAGACTGATCTTCTTGAAGGTGAGTTGACTCAAGGCTCCAACCCTTGGGAAGATCCCTAGTTTTGTAGCTTAGATTCAACTCGGTGTAGGAGAATGGGATTACAACCCTAGTCTTGGCTTTCCTCTTGGTTTCATCTAAGGCATCTATTTCTTTTGCGTTAGTAAAAACTATAAGATTCGTTAGTCCTAAACCCATGTACTTGACATCGTAAAGTTGTTTGCAGTCAACTTTTATCAACCATCGTGCATTTCCAATGCCTAAGCCAAATTTGTAGTCATAGAATTCTAGATTCATGGGCTGATTTAGGAATATAGTTTGATCGGTTTGTCCCCTTCTTACAAGAAGATCTTCTCCTAATAGCATATAATTTCTTATGCTATTCTCCTAATAGAGCAAAATTATTTTCCACCGTTAATTTGGAGGCTTACAGGCTTCTAGATCTCTCATAAGTTCACAAACCGTAGTATTTGATTTATCTAATTCGGCTTCTAGGTTGGTGATCTTAGTAGTTGCTTCCGTTATCCTACAATTGAGGTTAGCTTTCTCATTAAGATTTCTAACCAAACAATTTTAGTTATTTTCTAGGCTTTTCTTCTATTTCCTTAATTTTTTCATTATGTTGCTCTATCGGAGGCTTTGTTGTCTCTCTAAAATGTAAGCTCTTAGTAAGTTCTTCTATTTTTGAACTAAAGCTCCTAAGTTCTGATTCGAGACTAGCGATTTTCTCCTGAGACTTAGATTGTTTCTTCTCTACTTCTTTTATGCTTTTCTGCTCACGTTTCATGTTAGTGTATGCTATTTGATACGATTCTAACATGGTCAATTATGTGGAAGGAGAAACTACCTCCTGAGAAGATTCGGATGCCTGGTCTTTGTCTATCTGGTTGGTGGTTTCAGCATCAGAGTTCTCGTCCAGGCGAGCCATGAGGGCTAGATTATCTTCCTCTGAGCTAGACGTATCCTCGAGCCAGTGGTCTTGTTATGCCATTAGAGCGACCTAGCTTCCTTCTACTTTGTGAGAAGCTTTCTGGAGTAGTAGTTGGCATCTCTCTTCTTGGGGAGAGTGCATTCTCTAGCATAGTGACCTGGTTTTCCTCACTTAAAGCACTTGGTCGGTTCTTTGGTTTTCTTGACTTGAGAGGTCTCAGGTGCACGTTCTTTGTTCTTTGAGCTTGAGGTCCGAAGTCGATTGGCTGATGATGAGGACTTCTTCTTGAAGTGTTGTTTGCTCATCATTTTTTCAATGAGAGCCAACTGCTTTCCCAGTGATTTCATGTTCGGCTCCATGTCTGAGTCTAATTCGTATTCAGACTCTAAGGGGGTCGGAGGCTTGATGATCTTCTCTTTTGTGATTTTGAGCTTCTCTTCTCTAAGACTAGGCCAACCGTGTCGTCGATAAGTTTGCCCTTCTGCTCCTTCTGAATCTCGCTTACATCCTCCTCGTGTTGTGCGAGATTGTCGAACATGGCGTGGATATCCAACTCCTCAAGGTCTTTGTTTTGTCTGATTTGAGTGGATATCTTCTTCCATTCTGAGGGAAGAGAGGAAAGAAATCGTATGTTGGTTTCCATGTTCGTCTTATTGATTTCTATTTTCCTCATCTCATTCAAGAGTGTGAGATATCTATGGTAGAGATCATGTAAGCATTCCTCGGGTTTAGCTCTGAAAGAGTCGTAAGCTGTGAGAATATTTGCCTTCTTGGCCTTGATACCGACTTCTGTTCTTTGCATCATCTTATGCTGCTCATCCCATATTCCATTAGCTGTCGGAATGTTGTCGATCTGGCGATAAATGTAATTTGGGATGCCCTGCATTAAAGTGTTCTTGGCTATCATATCAGCCTTATCTCTCATTATTTCCTCTGCGGTGTATTCTCTAGGCTCTTTGAGTTGTCTAGAGGCCGGAATTGGAGGATTAGCAGTGTTTTCACCGGGTACATTTACCCAGACCAGAGTTGGACCTTGCTCAAGTGATAAGAGAAGGTCTTCTGCTTGATCTTTTAGCTCGATAAAGTTCAGAAAATGGCTTCGCCATACTGTGTATTCACCTCTCTTAAGTATCGAGGGACGGTTGTCGTTACCAAGCGAGTAAGCATCCATGTTGTTTTCTTGAGTTGATGTAGGATCTTCGTTTGTTGTTTTGATAGTTTGGACTGATGTTATGTGCTTCACAAGTAGCAAATTAGTCAGTAGCATTTGATTCTAAAGCAGTCGGGAATTATTTTCGATTCAATCTTTAGAGTTTGATCCAAAATAATTTTGTCGAGATAAAATGTATTCGCTACTGTTCTCGTGCGAGAAAGTTTGTCAGCGAAAATTTTTGCGAGCAAAGAAAATTGCTCAAAATCTTTCGATCGCAAGAAATAAGTAAGTTTCGCGCTGTGTCGAAATAAATTCATTGACTACAAATTTTTCGACCGTAGATAATTACGCTAGGTCAAACTTTAATGGTTTGACCGAAAATGATTTTCGACGGAAAGTTTTGCGATCGCAAAGGTCAATATTGGTCTCATCGAAAAGGATTTCCACTAAGTAATGCTCGAGAAATTTCTCTGCTAAAGTCGTTCTTGGTAAAATTTTTCGATCGAGAAAATAACCTGATCGAAGAACCTAGCGAGAAAAATTGAGATAATCGCAAAAAATCACAGAATACAATTAACACTGATTCAAACAAAAAAAGATGAGTTAGACGATGAAATTACAGATATTTGCTCGTAATCAGATGATGAATACGCACGAACAAACAATGAAACACATTATGAAGCAAAACATGTCGATTTTGACCAAAATCAGAATATGTTCTAACAGTTCTACGCGCGAACAGTAATTTCTCAAATCCGATCAAATCTGCTAAATCGATGTTCAAACAACTACTGATCTAATCGCAATCAATTTATAACACTAAAACGAGCACAAGAACATCAAATTCAAACCAAGTAAGCATAGAATTGAGCTATCAGATCAAAATTGAATTTCACGCCAAACTGTTCTTCAATGGAATAGTACCAAAACTAAAATTTTGATCCAATTCTAACAATTTTTTATTCAAAACAGAACGTATCTGCTCTGATACCAATTGTTAGGTCCTATTTTATCAACTCTACGATCGTAGACTTCAATCCTAAGGAAATCGCCTAGAATTATGGAAGATAGAATTTCGATCGAACACCTTCGTTGAAGAACGTCGAGAGTGAAATTGTGTAGTGAAATGATGTTTTCTAACTTTCTCTATCTAGAAATTAGATTGACAAGGTATTTATACGAAACATACTTGGTATAAATAACAATCTAAGTCATAAACTATGGACAAATACAATTAAAGCCCCTAATTACGACAGCTAATAAAATCAAAGCACAATTACAAATGGTATTCTACGTAATCCCAAACGCAGAGGGAATTAGCTTCATAATTAACGGAAAAGCGACAAAAGAAATAAAGAACAAGGAGGAAGAACTCATAATCCTCACTACGGATGGATATGGGATGATCACGTGGTAGAATCCTCGTTCCTTGTACAATTGGGCGTGGAATTGTCGTTGATCCGTCTCTTACCCTTCTGGGACGTAAATCCCTGTTCCTTACAGCTCCTTTTCGTCTCTGATGTGTTAGGGTTATGTTTTGATAGCTTCCCCCCATTTCGAATCAAAATTGGGCTTTTATAGTGAAATTCGACGTCTTCACGGCCTGGGACATGGTCCTTTACGACCGTGACACTGTCTGTGCACAAAATGAGCTCACTACCGTGCTTCACGGACTAGGACAACACATATTGCTCGGTAGTAGTAGATGGCAAGTGTTGGGTTACCCGGTGTCTCCCGGAGACGCCACGTCCCCGGGTACGGTGCGGAACAAAAATTTTCAGTGTTCCCTTATTGCCCTCGTAGCTCGGATCAGAATAGTAACACATAGACATGTAATAGGGCGGGTCAAACCCGTAGAAAATTACCAGTTGAAGCGAGTGGCAGCTCCTCGTCCTTTTCTTCAAGACTTCATCGATGGTGGTGGATGGCACTAGATCGTCACGCCGACCTCGCAGTGTACCACGGAATCAGTTCTCTAAAGATGGCTAGAGAGAACCGAGCCGTCGCGTGAGAGAAGAGTGTTTTTGTTCGGTGTGTGTTTTGTGCCTTTGTTATGGACGAAATCTTCACTCCAAATTATGAAATAGGGTTGCCCTGTTTATACTATGATATATTTGGAAATCCCTACCATATCTCAAAGATATGGTTTTTGATTTTGCTCCTTAAGTGGAGAGATTTTGCCATATCTTTCTCTCCCTTATTTAATTCAAAATTCATATAAGGATACTTACCATAATTAGACAACTAACTTAAATACTAAGTCAAAATAAGTATATTTAAATATGGCATAAAATTCAAAACCTAAACCAAGATTAATTACAAAATTTTCACCTTAAAATAAATAATGTTCCAAATACATTATTTCCATATTTATATTTAATTTTCGAAATTAATTCCCAAGGCATAATTGGAAAATCAACTTAGGGTCAAATTCCAATTTTACCCTCAAGCCTTTTAAGCACTTTGTTCGGTGTGTGTTTTGTGCTTTTGTTATGGACGAAATCTTCACTCCAAATTATGAAATAGGGTTGCCCTGTTTATACTATGATATATTTGGAAATCCCTACCATATCTCAAAGATATGGTTTTTGATTTTGCTCCTTAAGTGGAGAGATTTTGCCATATCTTTCTCTCCCTTATTTAATTCAAAATTCATATAAGGATACTTACCATAATTAGACAACTAACTTAAATACTAAGTCAAAATAAGTATATTTAAATATGGCATAAAATTCAAAACTTAAACCAAGATTAATTACAAAATTTTCACCTTAAAATAAATAATGTTTTTCCATATTTATATTTAATTTTCGAAATTAATTCCCAAGGCATAATTGGAAAATCAACTTAGGGTCAAATTCCAATTTTACCCTCAAGCCTTTTAAGCACTTGGCCAAGCCCAAGTCTCAAAGTTAGTTTCAGTCCGACTTCGGTCCATTAAACGGCCCGAGGCCCACTAAGGCGCGGCCCAACGGCACAAGGCCCGTTAAGGCCCAAAACACTTTCTCTCCTTATCAGTACACGTTGATGATCCTTAAGCCCGACTCTCTAGGTTCGACTCAATCGGCAAGGGAGGAATCCAAGAGTCTGGCAGTTACCTAGTCAATCCCGTAGTACCGTACCGTAACCCGATTTGAGTGCGAATTTCGACCAAGTCTTTATTCAAGAACCTTACTATAGATTATAGTACTACGTATAAACCCTTCAGCTGTGTCCCAATCGAGTGAGAGCCATGGTCTATGTCAAACTCACTATACTCGATTCTATGATAAAACGGGGACGGGGCAAATTACCAAAACTACCCTCCATGTCTAACATGAGTTAGTTCAATACCTTGGCCAAGGATTTCGTAATTTCCCGTCGCCGTCCTCATAGGACACTAATCTCGATTA
This sequence comes from Craterostigma plantagineum, assembly GCA_027422505.1. NCBI lineage: Eukaryota > Viridiplantae > Streptophyta > Magnoliopsida > Lamiales > Linderniaceae > Craterostigma > Craterostigma plantagineum. The sequence continues at coordinate 3,088,799 of JAPQWV010000055.1, forward strand.
CTTGCAAGACTATGAATCCGTACTCGGCGGTCTATGCCCGGCAATCACAAATCGTCATCAAGACCACATCTGGCCCGCTGACCCATGCAACAGCAAATCGGGTCGAGGGGAACCAGTGACAGTCGAGACATCGAAGTCAACTCCGTCAAAGCCCCTTTCGGTCTAAGGTTCACGTAGACTACTATAGTGTTGTCGTCGGTCATTGACACTCCTTGAGTAATAAGCCATGTTCGACCGTACGACCCGTGAGTCAGTGTCTACGAAACGATTCAATCCCTTGATTCGACTCGCATAAGTCATGACCTCCGCTTCCAAGCGGGATATCGGCACTAGATAGGTCATCGAGAAATAAGCCGTAATCGGTTATCCAGCACCCAACTAGAGCCTAGGGCTTAAGGACTTTTAATGCTCGAGGTTAAGAGTCCACTGGTGCCTTCCTCTCTCGTACCCATCGAGAATAGTGACTCAACTCGACACATTTGGATTTGTTCATTTATTGCTTTACCGGATGCTTAGTAAAGTACTCTTATATCCAATAAACGAACAACGCCTTTCACTAAACACATAAAAAATATCTTATTTCATAAAAGGTCGAATCATAAATAAGCTAATGCCATGTACAATCTAATCCTCGTATAGCATTCGAGGGCATATTCCTAACAGCAAGGAACTAGTCGTGGATTTAATTATTATCCCGATGAATGACTACAAGGTAATCCTCGGGATGGACTGGCTATCGAGGTATGGATCCGTTATAGACTGCAATCGTAAGATAGTCACGTTCAACATGGAAGGGGAAGAACCTTTTACCTTCGAGGGAACAGTGAAAGGAGGAGGTATATCAAGAATATCGGCATTAAAAGGCACAACGGCTGATTAATGTCGGATGCGAGGCATATTTGGTGTTTGCATTTAAATCAGAAGAAAATCCCTCCCCAAAGTTTGAAGACGTGCCAGTAGTTAAGGAGTTTCCTGATGTATTCCCGGAGGAATTACCAGGGCTACCGCCTGATAGGGAAATCGAGTTTACGATCAATTTGATACCGGGAGCATCACCGATATCTAAGACCCCATATGGGTTAGCACCGACAGAGCTGAAGGTGTTAGAGGAATAGCTCGACGAACGTTTGCAAAGAGAATTCATCCAACCGAGCTTTTCCCCATGGGGTGCGCCAGTGCCGTTTTTACGAAAGAAAGACGGGTCAAAGCGACTCTGTATAGACTACAGAGAATTGAATAAGGTGACGGTCAAGAATAAGTACCCGCTGCTAAGAATTGATGATCTCTTCGACCAATTACAAGGCTCTACGATATTTTCTAAGATTGGCTTGCATTCGGGATATCACCAGCTCAAAATTCATAAAAGACTTTTCGAAGATTGCTTCGACGCTGACGAAGTTGACGAAGAAAAATACTCCTTTTCAGTGGAGCGAATAATGCGAGCAAAGCTTCTAAGAACTGAAAAAGCGGCTTACGACAGCCCCAGTTCTTACGATACCTTCAGGAACTGGAGGGTTCTCCGTTTATACCGATCCTTCGAAGAACGGGTTAGGGTGCATATTAATGCAGAACAGAAATGTGGAGGCTTACGCCTCTTTTCAGTTGAAGGAATATGAGAAAAATTACCCGACGCATGATTTGGAGCTCGCAGCAGTGGTCTTTGCCCTCAAAATCTGGAGATACTACCTCTACGGCGAACGATGTGAGATATACACAGACCACAAGAGCCTAAAATATTTCTTCACGCAGAAAGAACTGAACATGAGACAAAGGCGATGGCTGGAATTAGTCAAGGATTACGACTGCGTGATTAACTACCAACCAGGAAAGGTGAACGTGGTAGCTGATGCGTTAAGTCGAAAAGCAGTAAGCGCGGAACTCCAACGACTTGAAGTGGAGATTGTGCCTTAGGCGAGGTCGAGGCGCGATTAGCAGCCTTGACTCTGCAACCGTCGTTATTGGAGCAGATCAAAAAGGCGCAAGAAAACGATGAACTCTATATGAAAATCAAGGGAGCACAACCAGGATAGCCAGCAACGGACCACGTATTCCGAGACGACGGAAGTCTGCACTACAAGAACAGGTTGTATGTACCTGATGACGCGGAACTCCGACGAACTATAATGGTAGAAGCGCATACCACACCGTACGCGGTGCGTCCTGGAGCTACGAAACTGTACAGAGACTTGTGGGAATTATTGATGGCCAGGAATGAAGAAAGAAGTATCCAAGTTCGTGAGCCAGTGTCTCACCTGTCAACAAATTAAAGCCGAACACCAAAGACCGGCAATAACATTGCAACCTTTACCGATTCCAAAATGGAAATGGGACAACATAACAATGGACTTTGTAGTCGAGATGCCGAAGAATGTGAAAGGGCACGACGCGATTTGGGTAATCATCGACCGACTCACCAAGTCTGCCCATTACCGATAAGCACGACATTTTCCATGGAGAAGTATGCGGAGCTCTACATCCAAGAGATAGTACGATTCCATGAGATCTCATTGTCAATAATCTCCGATCGTGAGTCGAGATTTTTATCAAAGTTTTGGACGAGTTTGCGAAAGGCAATGGGGACGAAGCTATCTTTTAGTACCGTCTGCCATCCGCAGACGGACGGCCAATCCGAGCGGACGATCCAGACATTGGAAGATATGCTACGAGCTTTTCCGTGCTAAATTTTATCTTTTCAAAAATTCATTTCGTATAACTTATGTGCCAATTCATGATTTCGTATGAAATTTTGTCAAAACATGCAATGATATGATTGCTCACTATGGTTTGATAAATTCAAATTTCGGCTCAAATTAATTTTCGGACTAATGATTTGTTTTTCTAAATGATGGCAAACTTTCCAACATATGACCACATCTATAACCATAATTTGTACCTTAGCATACCAGACACCAATTATCAGCTCGGCACGACCACCTTTAGGTGCCCTAACCAGATAATAGTATCAATCCTCCAAGGCCATCCCCTCTAGCATACTCTCACGGTGACGGCCTCTGTACCAATGGTCTACCATCAACAATTTTGGGGGATGATCAAAAGCCTCGTAATTGATGGCACATACCTTGGGACGGGCACATCAACTTTAGCAAAGATGACCTGGGTCTCACTTTGGACTTACCGTTCGGCCACAACTACGACCCTCTGCCCACAGATGCAAAGATGGTGCGTGACTTCCTGTACATGGCATACCGACCGCCGCTCACTAAGCTTGCTCAAGTCCAGAGCAGCGGCATCCCTCATCCATGGTAGACATTGTACGGGATTATCAACAAATGTCTTTCACTGAAGCACGCAGGCTTCGACAAAGGTAACGGCCACATCCTTAGAATCTTCCACGGGATTATGTTCTCGCAAAATTACGATTTCACCCAGCTGATCTGGAATGACTTGGCTTAACAGATCATACAACGAGAGAACAAGAGATAAAAAAATGTGTCGTACGCCCGGTGGTTCTCCGTGATTATTAGACAATTCATGCAGATGTACGAGCAAAGCATCCCTCGCCTACTTCCTGGAGGGAATTAGCAACCACTGAGGCTAAAATATTTGCACAACACCAAGCTGACGGACTTGGACCAGCCATTCATGGCCATACCGTTCGAGCTGCTGCGGCTTGCCGACCCCTCGGGAGCCGAATACCAAAGATTCTGCCGGGACAATCATCTCACCGAACAGATGATCAGAGGGCCCCCGACAGACTTCCATGTGAGCCCTCCCCACCAACAGCAACCACCTAGCCCCGAGGCCAAACTGACAGATCAGGTGGGCGAAGAGCTAGAACAGAAGACCACAACTCATGACGTACAACTTCCTGATGAAGATGCCGTTGATTGATGCAGTGGCAGAAGAGTTGGAACTAGAGGCTCCACAACTACCTCTAGGTGCAGAAGTGCCCATTGTTGTCGGCGTGTTTCAGGGATCGCTTGAGGAGATCCTCCAACAGACTCGGAGTAAACGGGGCACAACTCACCTTCACTGGCTACGACGCCAGAGATCGAGGCTCTGATTTCCACGATTCAACCTAACGAGCCTCAGGTGACGGAACAAGCTGGAGAGGTGTTGCAGAAGAACCCTCCCATCACCCGGCTACCTCATCAGACACCGAGTCCGATGAGGAGATCCAACTCATGAAAGGACTCCAAGGCGTTTAAGTATACAACTCGAGTCCCTCTTCACCACCGTCACCACTACGTCAGACATAGTGCCCATCATCACTCCAAGCGCTGCGGCCAAAGTCCAATTGCAAATCACCACCGGCCCAGCCATAACGGTGTCTGATACGCAGGCTCACTCTGAACCTGCCATAACACCCATAGAGGAGAATCTCCAAGATTCAACTCAAGAATTAGGTGGAAGTCTCGAAAAGTCACAACCTCAAGTCACTACGAGCCAACGTAAGCCGGTGTCTGCTCAAGGGATGACAACAGGCGACATAAGTCGACCTGGTCCTTTATCGACGGAGGCGTCCGTCCCATATGTGACCGAAGACCGTCTTCAGGCCGCTCTCTCCGCTGCACAATGTTTTTTTGAAGACAAAATAATGGAGAGCGTGCGGAATGGCATGGAGACGTCCCGCCAAGATAGTGGGAAAGCACCCGTCTCGAAGCCGTCTTCTTCACAACCCATCCTCACACCTACACAACCCTTCCCAGTCGCTACACCCATCCTCTCACACAATCTCATAAACCCAGCCACCGTACCCATCAGCGACCTCCACTCCATATTAGTCGCCCGCTACTCGAATTGACTACTGGAACGCCGGAAGAAGAGGACCTCTTCCGCCGTCTCGTGTACCGTCCCGATCCTACCGAATCGTGCCTAGGACAAGACTCCCGCTCCAGACGTCGACATGACGACCCAGATGATCAAGGTCGTCCTGAGGAGGAGAAAAGGCGTAAGATCATGACTAGAGGTCAGAGACAAGGCTCGGGTGCCATACAGACAAGCGCTGGAGCCGCTGAAACCTCGCAACCCATAACCCAAGCAACCACCACCATGCACCGCACCACCCTTACAACCCACACAGCCCAAATTGACCCACCAACCTTTCACCTAAGGACGCCTCCGCCTACACCTACGATTCTCACAAGCCCCTTGCTTCCGGAAGAAGAAGCAAGTACCACCATGCTCGTGGCCCGGGCTCAAACTCAAGCGACTCCTCAGCTGCTCAAGAGCAATCGGGACCTTCAGGACATGCCGTCAACCCACATGAATTCCTCGACAAATATATTTCCGAAGGACAGTGGATGACTCATTCCCTTCCTGATGAGCATCAAAGATAATGGCTTAAGGACGTTCGTCAATTCTTACAACAAGCTTCGGTGGACCTTGTACTGATAGAAGACGAAGAGCTTCAGGATGGTGAAGATCACGATCATGATCTCCCAAGGCTTCCAGAGCTGATTGCGCAACAGGCAATTTCCCCCACATGACGAACCGTCCGGATATATACGCCATGGGAGAACATCAGAATAGAAATCCCCTTCCTAGAAGAAATTAGAGAGCATATTTGGAGGTCACCGGACAAGGTCAAGAAGCCGAATGAGTTCGAGCTAAGGGGGATCTCCCACTGGGATCAGCAGAAGAGAATGTCATATCTGTTGATGCTGACCCACCTTTGTAACATCCCGTCCCATACCGGGTGTCACTGTAGCATCGGTCCCTACCGAAACCAGTGGGGTTGGGCCTACCACACTCCGATTAATAGTCTGGCCCCACTGTACCACCATTTAACCTTTCAGCGTGCTTCGTCCTCGCTCACGCACCCTGGGCAAACTTCCCAGGGGGTAACCCATCCCTAGATTGCCCCAAGTCAAGCATGCTTAACTTCCGGGTTTCATAGATGGACTTCCGAAAAGGTAGGTCGACCTTGGTGATATGAGTAGTACTATCAATTCTCTTATACGATTCTTAGCCTGACATGCCCATACGTTGCCAGTCTCTGGATCCCCTCTCATTCGGGTTTCGGATCAGTTCGTTCATGTACCTCTTCACCTAGAAGCCTACCAGGAGCCGCTCATTGTTCGTGCACCTCTCTGGCACCGACGATCACACCCGCCCTCATCGGCCCCGGGCGTCACATGCCCACCAGCTTCCGCCTGGTTCATCCCCGAACCAGCACCGTACTGCGAGAGGTTGTGCTCTGATACCACCTGTAGCATCCCGTCCCATACCGTGTGTCGCTGTAGCGTCGGTCCCTATCGGAACCAGTGGGGTTGGACCCACCACACTCCGACTGATAGTCTGACCCTACTGTACCGCCATTTAACCTTTCATCGTGCTTCGTCCTCGCTCCCACGCACCCTCGGCAAACTTCCCAGGGGGTCACCCATCCCTAGATTGCCCCCTAGATTGCCCCAAGTAAAGCACGCTTAACTTCAAAGTTTCTATAGATGGACTCCCAAAAAGGTAGGTCGACCTTGGTGATATAAGTAGTACTATTAATTCTCTTATATGATTCTTAGCCTGACACGCCCATATGTTGCCAGTCTGAGGATCCCCTCTCATTCGGGTGTCGAATCGGTTCGTTCATGTACCCCTTCACCTGCCATACAGGAGCCGCTCATTGTCTGTGCACCTCTCTGGCACCGGCGATCACACCCCGCCCGCATCGGCCACGGGCGTCACAACCTTGGACCTGACATGAGATTGGGTATGACTAAAGCACAAGCCAAGAGTCATTATAAGAGCCTATCTCCCATCTGCCAGCTCCTCAGTGTCTTCTGCGCCAAAGGAGGACTTCCAACACCGTACTACGCCATTGAGCGGGTAGACAGGACTCGAGAGGAATTGAGTGAGAGTGACCTACCGTATCGCCCTGCCGAGGAGGTGTACAACCTCTACCAACTATATGTGGAGAAATACAAGTGTCCTCAAGGCTTCATCAAGAAAGAAGAACTCGAGGGACTCTACTGGTACATGATGCGCCAGGTCAAGTACTTCGTAGGGCACAACCTTCAGATGGCTCTGGAGAGCCACATGAAGAATGTCAACATGACCGCACCGCTCAATAAGGGACCTGAGATCGAAGCACTTCCCAATAATCACGTGCTCATCAGCTCAGTCCTTGGCATCACCTACCACAACCCGATCGCCAAGAAACTAGGTTGATGTTGAAGACTAAAGTACAGAAATTCTGTGATGGGATGCTCAAGGTCATCAGGCAAAATATAGAGAAACGGTTGGAAGAAACCAACAGGGAGACAATGTTGAGGATCCATAGGTACGTGAGAGAACAGCAGCTCCTAATGGAACTACTGAATGATATCGAGGAGCGACTGGAGCTGAGGAACACGCTTTGGAATTTTGAGCATGCGCTAGGCTTGCGCAGATCGTACCATGCCCGACGAGGACAGACAGCACGAAAGAGAAATCAAGCACAAAGGGGGAGAATGTAGGATGTCAGCTTAATTGTGCGTTGATTTAATTAGCTGTCTTCGTAATTTGAGGCGTTTATTGTAATAGTCCTTAGTTTAGGACTTAATTTGTTATTTATACCAAGTATATTTGGTATAAATAGATGTACAAATATTGTGATTAATAAAAGATTTGATAAATTTGATCCGAAGGGCTGCCAATTCGATTTTTAGAGAGAGAAACACAAATATCTTCTCACTCTAAGCGAAATTCTCTTTCGTGCTCTCAACAAAGGTTTTCGATCGATATTTTCATCTTTACAATTCTAATCGATTATCTAAGAATTCGAGTCTAAGATCTTAGAGTTGATAATTCAGGACCTAACACCATCTCTTATCTTCCTTTGCAGGTCCCACCTAATAACTGTTTGGCTTTATAATGTTAATTTGATATCAGCTTGTTCCTTTGTTATCATTGAACTCTTGAAGTTCGACACAAAATAATATAAGTCATAAGCAACAAAATTTATGCAAAGCCCTTAGAGAATTACCAGTTGAAGCGAGTGGCAGCTCCTCGTCCTTTTCTTCAAGAGTTCGTCGATGGTCGTGGATGGCACTAGATCGTCACGCCGACCTTACAGTTTACCACGGAATCAGTTCTCTAAAGATGGCTATAGAAAACCGAGCCGTCGCGTGGGAGAAACGTGTGTGCGTTCGGTGTTTGTGTTTTTTGCCTTGTGTTGATTTCGAAAATCTCTTCTTCTCTTCCTATGGAGCACGAAATTTAGCCTATTTAAAGGCGTAGATTTTAATTGCTAAGTCCCAAAAGTGTGAGAGATTTTTGTCAAATCTTACTCTCGTTTGAACTCCAAATCCAAACATAAGGAAACTTGCTATTATTAGAAAACCAACTTAAATACCAAGTCAAACTAAGTATTTAAATATGGTATAAAATTCAAAATTTAATCCTAGAATAATTTCAAAATTTCAATAAATAATATTCCAATTCCATATTTATATCAAATATGTAAATTCCGAAAATACCCTCAAAGGCATATTTCGAAATTAGCTTGAAATCCAACTTTTATCCTCTAGCCCATTAAGCACTTGACCAACCCCAAGTCTTAAAGTTAGTTTCATAAGAAGTCCAACTTCGATCCAAGAATTGGCCCAAGGCCCATTAAGGCGTGGCCCAACGGCCCAAGGTCCGTTAAGGCCCAAGACACTCTGTCTCCTTATCAGTACACTTTGATGATCCTTTTTAAGCCCGACTCTCTAGGTTCGACTCAATCGACTAGGGAGGAATCCAAGAGTCCAGTAGTTACCTAGCCAATCTCGCGGTACCGGACCATAACCTGATTTGAGTGCGAATTTTGACCAGTCTTTATTCCAGAACCTCACTATAGATAATTGTGCTACGTATAAACCCTTCACCTGTGTCCCAATCGAGTGAGAGCCATGATCTATGATCGAGCTGATCGAGTAATAAAATAAAACGAATATCGACGAACTATCCTACGCTCAACAGGCAAGTGTACCTATCGAAATAGTATAGAATTGGCAAATATTCGAGTATCGAACCCAAAAGAACTATATACTTTAGAAAACCGTCGTTTAAATATTCTAGTAAATATTTTTGGTTTGATAAAAATATTAGTAACGATAAACTAAATAACCGATAAACACAAAAATAAAAATATTGTAAAATTACGATAACGATTGGAACGACTTTATAAAAGTAAAGTATTTGAGACTTCGAATCCCCCTAGCTCGACCGAAGCAAATATCTATTATGCATGAACGTTACTATTATTAGACCGTGGAGATTCCTATGACATGCGTACGAGTCTCTATAGCTGACGAAATTGCGCCTTACTATAAAATAATCGTAAACAACTAATCTACGAATTAAGGAGTCGGGCAAGCTTCCCTAACTACTTAACCGAAGACCGCATTAAAATACGTTAAATCCCTCTATTAGATTTGACTTTAATTCGACGGGATAGCCCAACCTATTTCTAGCGATGGATTTATTCCGCTCGTTTACGAGTGGTCTAATCGTTCGCCCCTCTCTCGAGCGTAGCGTACGATTTCCCGGACTACTTTAACTTAAACACATAGACATGATCAAGCGATGACAATTTCGATCACATAGACATAACCAAACTCATATGCTTCGTAAACGAGTCATAATAATAACAACACATCAAATATGCTTAAACATACGATCGATCGCGCTAGGGTTCATCTCATCTCAAATACACAATATTTAGCTACTCATGACGGAAATTAACACGACGAAGGATAAAAATAACATATAGGAAAACATAGTATCTTCCCTGAATAATTGGCTCGGCTTAGTCCTTCGTTGAGTATTTTCGTCGAACGGTTGGTGGGCGTCTCAGTTTGTACTTTCCTTGCCCTTCCTCGCACTGCACGTTCTCGTTCGCTGCTCCTACACACACCGCTGCCCTTCGCTCCTCTCCTCTGCCGACAGTCCGTCGCAGCCCGTCGTGGTTGCTTTGCTGCTCCTACGCACACGGCTGCCTTCCTCGCTTTCTCCTCCGCCGTGAGCTGCCTTCTTGGTGGAAGTGGGTTGGCGTGGCTTTGGGAGATGGTTGGGTGATGGTGAGGTGGGTGCTTGGTGTAGTTAGGAAGTGGATCTTAATGGTGAAGTGGTCTTCAGAGATATGAGAGGTCGATGGTGAAGTCCACTTCTAGTTCCAAGATGGTCTTACTTTTATAACGTTCATAGAAGACATGATACAGATTTTCTTCGACATGGCATGAATTCTTTTCGGCTCTCCCCATTTTCAGCAAGGTAGTAGGTTCTGTTCTTCAACTTCGTGTTCAGCTTTATGTGCTGTTTGTCTTGTCGTGGGATTAATTCCAAGCTTTTAAGTGACCAAAAAGCATTTGTCGGATGATGCTGCTCCCTTGAGGTCCCCTCCTTGAATTAAATAATTCTTCTTCTTTGATATAAATGGGCCAATAAACAAAACCGTGTGGGCTGGGCTCTCAAATTTCTTTGGGTAATGGAAACAACTTTTAAGCTCTTGATTTATCACGGATAGGTCGCTTCATGCCTTTGTTTTTGTTCGGTCCATTCCAATTTGTATCTTTAAACGTACGAAAGCAAGAAACACGTGTTAATACATCAAGAATAACTCAAATGATTTTAAATTGCCTATGAACGACTCAATTAAAACGTATAAAAAATACGTTTATCAAATCTCCCCACACTTAAGTGTTTGTTTGTCCTCAAACAAATGAATGGTAATGGCATAACAAGGTATAAATAATGCAACTTATCAATCAAGAACAAAATCACGTAGGAGACAATGCAAGTAAGGTCGGAAAGCATATTTGAAATCAACGACTATCTACACGACTCCCTTAGAAATACCTATCAAGATCCGCACCTCACAAGGATTCACTCAAATCACTAAGTGTATGGGTTAAGATGTCGGTGATATCTCTCGGGTCATGCACTAATCTAATCCCTACCATAAGCTTGCAAATGATTCGTAAATCTACCACTTTCAATGTTCAAGCGTGAATCGGAAGGTCTTTAACGGGTTATGATATGACTGAGATATGTAGGATATGTAGAGGGTAAGCGTAAAAAAAAACTATATATATATATATATGAGATGTAGTCGTGTTGGAATCATGCCATCATCTCGAACGCACCCATGATTCGCCCCTTTTCAACTTCTTTCGTCGTTCTTTTCAACCCCTTTTTTTTCTCATTTTTTTTTCATTTTTTTTTCGACATAGCCCTTCTTCTTTCACTCTCAATCCAGAAAATAGGTAATATGCTTTTGAGAGTGAAAGATTATCGGAGGAAGAGTTCTTAGCCGATTAAATTTTTTTTTTATCTGTGGTCTTTCTTTTTTTTTTTCGACGCTCAGCTCAGAAATTTAGCACTTGCGCTTCTTGAATCCGGCATTCATCCTCCACTTCTACTATCACTCAAATGGGTTGATGTCTGAAGGCTTATTCAAGTCGGGGGTTTTTATAATCCGGTTTCTTAAAATAAAAGGCTCAGGCTCAAAGTGGCTAACTACGGTGATCAGGCGTGGTCGGAAACTTTGGCTATGGACTGAATTCCTAATGCCTTCCTCATTTTCACGCAATCACACATCAAGTATTTTCAAAACGTAATACACAAGCAAGTTCTGAAGAGAAATAAACTAAGCATGATTCACACAACCAAAGAAATGAGCGAAAAGCTCGTAGGCTCAAAAATCTCACAAAAATAGGGTTATGTGTACGAATCTCTCAAGTATCGCCAAGTTCATCATGTAAGAAAGAAGTAGACTACGCATACGTATCCTAATTACTCACAAAATTCCATACATAAAGTCATCCCTTCATGATAAGAAACATAATTTTCGAAAAAAATCATGCCAAATTTTCGATTTTTTTTTTCAGAAATCAAGACATGCACATATATAACATGTTCGCATCAATTTCGCAGAAATTTCCCTCCCCACACTTAAGATTTACGTTGTCCTCAACGTAACAATTATGTAACATAAGGAAGAGGAAATTAATAGATAAGCAAACTTCCCTGAATAGTCCGGTGTGCATGCTTTGTACAACTCCTCCCCACACTTGAGATTTTGTGGTCCCTGCGATCATCGAAAAAAATAGAATCATAAAAAACTAAAAATGCGCATAGAAATAAAAGAAAAACATAGGATAGGTTTGGGGTGCCTCCCAAGTAGCGCTTTCTTTAATGTCTTTTAGCTAGACATAGTTCGGAGGATTTTAGCGTTTTGTGGTGTTGAGGAGGTGAATCGTTTCCTTCGCGAGTGCCTCGATGTCACCGCCATAGTAAGGCTTGAGGCGCTGTCCGTTCACCTTGAAAGTCCCTCGTTCTGGTTGTGTGATCTCGACCGTCCCATAGGGAAACACCCGGGTCACCGTGAATGGGCCAGACCACCTCGATTTTAGCTTACCGGGAAATAGTCTAAGGCGCGAGTTATAGAGCAAGACGTGGTCGCCCTCTTGGAATTCCCGCTTCATAATTTTACGATCATGGTAAAGCTTCGTACGCTCCTTGTAGAGGCGGGTATTTTCATAAGCCATTTGCCTCCACTCGTCGAGTTCGTTGATCTGCAAGTTCCTCTTTTCTCCTGCGAGATTTAAATCAAAATTAATTTCTTTAGAGCCCAATATGCTTTATGTTCGAGCTCGACGGGTAAATGACAAGATTTTCCGTAAACAAGTCTATATGGCGTGGATCCGATAGGCGTCTTATATGCTGTTCGGTATGCCCATAAAGCATCGTTCAGTTTGTTCGGCCAATCCCGTCTATGGTGTTCCACGGTCTTTTCGAGTATGCGCTTCAGCTCCCTGTTTACGACTTCTGCTTGGCCGCTTGCTTGAGGATGGTACGCTGTGGTAACACTATGTTTCACGCCGTATATGAATGAGAAGGCACAATAGTTGTGGGAGGCCTCGGTGTGGGTTGTAATTGGACAGCATTAACGGCCGGTTTCATAGGCAAGAGTGCATTCATCAGAGTCTGCATTTGTTGTTGGAGGGCGTCGAACTTGGCGTTGATTGCGGTAGTTTCAGCGACGTCGTACATTCCCGGTGGTTTGCCACTATTGCTTGAGCTCCCTCGTCGGAAACTGTTCGCGCTATAATCTTCAATTCAGTTCCAACCTTCCGTTGCGCTAAGATTACATAGCCCTCCATTGCATGCTCCGTCTAGTAATTGTACGGTATGATCGTTCAAGGACTCATGGAACCGCTGAATTTGCTCACTCTTCGTCATCCTGTGTTGAGGAAAACGGTTCAAGAGTGCCTTGAATCTGGTCCAAACATCGTATAGATTTTCGCCCTCCTTTTGCTTGAATGCAGTGAGGTCCATTTTTAACTTGAGTGCCTTGGAAGGTGGAAAGAAATAGTTGATGAAGGTGGCATGCATCTGGTCCCAAGTGGTAATAGATCTCTCGGGAAGTAAGTTAAACCACTCCTTCGCGTTGCCTCGTAGAGAGAATGGAAATAAGTAGAGTCGAATAGCTTCGCTGCTTACGCCTTGTACTCGTATTGCGTCGGTGACAGATAAGAAGTCTCGTATGTGTCTGTAGGCGTCCTCTTCGGAGAGTCCGTCGTATTGAGCCGTCGTCTGAAGCATTTGAAGCCAATGATGTTTTAGCTCAAAGTTGTTCGGGACTTGAGGAAGGACTATCGCGGAGCCGACCGAACCTACGGCGTTGTTTCTCCACAGTTCTCTCATCGGAGGTTCTCTAGCCTCTAGAGGCATCTCGTCACGATTTTGAGTCGCCATTTCCGTTGTTGCTTCGACTCGCCTAGCGTTTTCCTTTAAGTTACGTCGAAAGGTCCTCTCGATCTCCGGGTCTCCTTCAACGATTGGTAGCGAATGATTTCTTCGGGTCATGCACCAAAGTACACGTACCTAGACCAAAAGAAATCCGATTAAGGAAAAATAAAAATAACAATAAAAATATTTAAATAAAAAAACAATAATACTAATTAAAGTAACAAAAAAGTAGCTGAAAAAAAAAAAAAAATAAGTAAAAATAACAGTAACAATAATAATAATACTAAAAATAATATAATACTAATAATAATAGTAATAACTGACACACAATAATAATAAAGAAAATAATAATCACTATAAAAATTATATATATTTTTTTAATTTTTGAGGACGATAAAAATAAATAGATAGTTTGAGTAAAAAAAATAACAGTAAAAATATTAATAATAATAATAGTAGTAATAATAATAATAATAATAATAATAATAATAAAGCTAGAATAATAAACTGAAGTTTTCCAAATATCAATAGCTCCCCGGCAACGGCGCCAAAAACTTGATCGAGCGGATCGAGTAATAAAATAAAACGAATATCGACGAACTATCCTACGCTCAACAGGCAAGTGTACCTATCGAAATAGTATAGAATTGGCAAATATTCGAGTACCGAACCCAAAAGAACTATATACTTTAGAAAACCGTCGTTTAAATATTCTAGTAAATATTTTTGGTTTGATAAAAATATTAGTAACGATAAACTAAATAACCGATAAACACAAAAATAAAAATATTGTAAAATAACGATAACGATTGGAACGACTTTATAAAAGCAAAGTATTTGAGACTTCGAATCCCCCTAGCTCGACCGAAGCAAATATCTATTATGCATGAACGTTACTATTATTAGACCGTGGAGATTCCTATGACATGCGTACGAGTCTCTATAGCTGACGAAACTGCGCCTTACTATAAAATAATCGTAAACAACTAATCTATGAATTAAGGAGTCGGGCAAGCTTCCCTAACTACTTAACCGAAGACCGCATTAAAATACGTTAAATCCCTCTATTAGATTTGACTCTAATTCGACGGGATAGCCCAACCTATTTCTAGCGATGGATTTATTCCGCTCGTTTACGAGTGGTCTAATCGTTCGCCCCTCTCTCGAGCGTAGCGTACGATTTCCCGGACTACTTTAACTTAAACACATAGACATGATCAAGCTAACGATGACAATTTCGATCACATAGACATAACCAAACTCATATGCTTCGTAAACGAGTCATAATAATAACAACACATCAAATATGCTTAAACATACGATCGATCGCGCTAGGGTTCATCTCATCTCAAATACACAATATTTAGCTACTCATGACGGAAATTAACACGACGAAGGATAAAAATAACATATAGGAAAACATAGTATCTTCCCTGAATAATTGGCTCGGCTTAGTCCTTCGTTGAGTATTTTCGTCGAACGGTTGGTGGGCGTCTCAGTTTGTACTTTCCTTGCCCTTCCTCGCACTGCACGTTCTCGTTCGCTGCTCCTACACACACCGCTGCCCTTCGCTCCTCTCCTCTGCCGACAGTCCGTCGCAGCCCGTCGTGGTTGCTTTGCTGCTCCTACGCACACGGCTGCCTTCCTCGCTTTCTCCTCCGCCGTGAGCTGCCTTCTTGGTGGAAGTGGGTTGGCGTGGCTTTGGGAGATGGTTGGGTGATGGTGAGGTGGGTGCTTGGTGTAGTTAGGAAGTGGATCTTAATGGTGAAGTGGTCTTCAGAGATATGAGAGGTCGATGGTGAAGTCCACTTCTAGTTCCAAGATGGTCTTACTTTTATAACGTTCATAGAAGACATGATACAGATTTTCTTCGACATGGCATGAATTCTTTTCGGCTCTCCCCATTTTCAGCAAG
Source organism: Craterostigma plantagineum (assembly GCA_027422505.1). Classification (NCBI taxonomy): domain Eukaryota; kingdom Viridiplantae; phylum Streptophyta; class Magnoliopsida; order Lamiales; family Linderniaceae; genus Craterostigma; species Craterostigma plantagineum. The sequence goes on from JAPQWV010000055.1 coordinate 3,104,388, forward strand.
GTAGTAGGTTCTGTTCTTCAACTTCGTGTTCAGCTTTATGTGCTGTTTGTCTGTCGTGGGATTAATTCCAAGCTTTTAAGTGACCAAAAAGCATTTGTCGGATGATGCTGCTCCCTTGAGGTCCCCTCCTTGAATTAAATAATTCTTCTTCTTTGATATAAATGGGCCAATAAAGAAAACCGTGTGGGCTGGGCTCTCAAATTTCTTTGGGTAATGGAAACAACTTTTAAGCTCTTGATTTATCACGGATAGGTCGCTTCATGCCTTTGTTTTTGTTCGGTCCATTCCAATTTGTATCTTTAAACGTACGAAAGCAAGAAACACGTGTTAATACATCAAGAATAACTCAAATGATTTTAAATTGCCTATGAACGACTCAATTAAAACGTATAAAAATACGTTTATCAATCTATGTCAAACTCACTAAACTCGATTCTATGATAAAACGGAGACGAGGCAAATTACCAAACTACCCTCCATGTATAACATGAGTTAGTTGAATACCTTTGCCAAGGATTTCGTAATTTTCCATCGCCGTCCTCATAGGACACTTATGTAGCACCCGGGTTTCCCGTAAGTCTTTAGGGCCAATAAATTAGCAAAATGCGACTTCGTGATTTATGTGCATCGACATGATCTATGCGCATTAACGTGACTTACGTGCATTATGCGACTTATGTGCTATTAATTTCGGGTCTATATGATTTTATACGAACGTGATCATCGACCTCATAAGTTCCTTATGTGATTGCCGTGGATTCCGTGAAATAATTATATGACTATAGATTAATTTCCATGCACGCTCCATGCCTACGAGACTTTACGAACGCCCGTGATTATATGCAACGACTTAAGTAATTAGGATGAATTAATTTAGGTGGGAAATTTCGAAGTTTGGGCCAAGAGAAATTGAATAATATAGATGGGCTAAACATGCTAACTTCGGCCCAAATTAAGCAAGTGGCAAACATTGGAGACAACAACCCCTTAAAGTAAGGAGAGTCACGCCAAGTCTACTCCTATTTATCCATGCCTATGAATTATAAAATATCTAACTCCACCCTTCAAACCCCATAACCACTCTTAAGAAGAACCCACGAAATTAGAAAGAAAAGAGAAGAGAAGGAGCCGAAAGGAGTTCAACTGAAAAACACACCAAGAAGTTGAAGATTCGAAGCTAGTAAGTGAAGCATTCCCTTACAACCCTTATAATTTCGTGATTTAAGTTGCCTAAGTGTTTGGCTTCGAAAGTTTATAAGAGAAACGAGAAATTAGAGCGTAAGGTTGACGGGGAAGAACCTTAGTTGAGGAGTAGATACGTACTTAAGGGTTTTCTTGGAGATTTCGGTAGTTTAACATTTTCGAGAGTACATTTTCTAACCTTGATTTGGTATTTTTAGCTTTATAATAACGTGTTTAGAAGTGATTAAGGTACGAAAATTAGGGCTAATCTTACATTCTTAGTAAGCTCGAACTTTAGGGTTATAAGTTCATACCCACCGATTAAATGTGTTCTTGAGAAAGAAAATATAGCTTGCGATCCTTAAAGCTAGTATATTGCGAATAGTAAATGTTTTGGGGGCATTTTGCGAACTCCAAGCCACTTTACGAATCCGAGGAGGTTTGCGGGCTGGAAAGGTTTGCAAACTCAAACCTTTTGCGGGTCCACGAAGCCGCAAACCCTACTTCGCAAAGCAAGAGTTTTGCGGGTCATGACACGTTTGCGAACCCGCTATGGATGGCGAACTCATGGCGATTTGCGAACTCGGGATTTTACGGGCTGAACCAATTTGCGAACCCGTGGTGGCATGAAGATCGCGAATCCTAGTTGGCGAATCCACATGCAATTCGCAAACCAAGTAAGACGGCGAATGGAGGTTTGCGAATCCAACACACTTCGCGAATCCTTGCAGTCTACGGCTCCACTTCGCGAATCGAGCAGGGGAAAGCTTTTGCGGGTCTAAGTTTGCGAATCCCTTCAGCGAATCCACCCAAGCCGCAAAATATGAGGGCCGCAAAACCTACTCTGCGAACTCGCCTACTTCACGGGCCGTGACAGTTCTGCGAACTCAAATAGCTCCAGCTCTTTGCGAACCCGTTTTGCGAACCGAGCCTCATGCATTTTGCGGGTCCTATGAGGATGGCGAATCGAGTCTTACGAATCCAATGGTTTGCGAACTCAACCACTTCGCAAATCAAATTCGCCTTTTTAGGAAAAATATTTTCGCACCATTTAATAAGAAAAATATTCCGATTCCAATGAGCATAGGCTCTTTCAACGCCCGATCATAATTTGCCTATCGGTGTCCTTAGGGCCAATTTTTGGTATAGGTAGACGTTGCATTCGATAGAATTTTGGAACGAAAATTATATAGTTGATTTAAAATAATTTATGGACTGACTTTATAACCTTGGCAAGTTTAAAGGACGAAATTTTAGGAATTTCACTAGACCGGCTAGCAAATAGTTTAAAGTTGAAAATTAGTTCGAAGTATTAAAAATTAGCGAATTACCTAGCCATGTAATTGGACAGAGTACTGATACCATTGTCTATTGCTTAAGGTCAAGAACTAGAGGAGTTCACCGAACCAGTAGCTAGAAATCGACGGACGACAGGTAAGTAGAAATCCAACTACGACACACAACTTGTTTTACGTGCCTAAATTGCGTGATTACGTGCCTACGTGGTTTCATGAATTCGTAATTGATTGAAGTATTTAAAGGTGGTAAGTCTATGTTGCATTTACCTGCATCTGCATATGCATACTCACGTGCACACACGAACTCGTGAGGGAGGGTCGTGGGGTTGAGAGTGCATACTATTATGTCGTTTGCATGCGACGAAAACCCGCCGATATAGGCTGGTGTGTCGACTCGTAGTTGAGTCACGGATGACTTCTATGGCACCCTATACGGCGTACGACGCCGGTTATTATGATGAGGCAGGAGGAGCGACCCAGGAAGGAGCGACCTAGCTATGCTAGCGTAGGCTAACTGGCGTAGGCAACTGCCCTGTTTGTGGAAGGAGCGACCTGGAAGGAGCGACCTAGGGGGAATCCTAGCGTAGGCTACCAGCGTGGGCTACCATATGACAGAGGGGACGACCTGGGAGGGTGCGACCTAGGGAGACCTAGCGTAGGCTACCCAGTGTGGGTCGCTGTCACGATCCTATTGAGGATGTTGAGCTCTTAGTGGTGCATAGTAAGTGCGTCGCGGGCCCTGAGTGATACTAGTATGAGTACTAGGAGCATTAGCGCGGATCGCCTTTGCGGAGTGTTATGTGCATCGGCGTGGATTGCCTTTGCGTAGTGATGTTATGCATCGGCGTGGATTGCCTTTGCAGGGGAGTGACACGTGCATACATGCATGATTTCTGCTTACTGAGCCTCGGTGGCTCATTTCTTACGTTGTGTGTTGTAGGCATCGACGACCACGGTATGTGATCGTGTTGAAAGACAAGGCCGACCTTTTGAAGCTTCGTGCTGCTTTTGGGGGTGGACGTGTGTGTGTGGATGACGACCTGTGAGGCCGGGCGCATAGGAGCTTTTGCTGTGCCGACACACCTTCGCCGTTGTAGTTAGACCATGTCTGGAACTTGATGTCCGACATGCATTCTTTTGTCTTGTATAGAACAATGTTCCATTCAATAAATGAAAAATGAAAATTTTGTACGCGTTTTCGGTACACTTCTTTACTTACAAACTCGCTAGGCACGTAGAGATGCGCTGGGTTAGGCGGTTAGGAAGTAGGGTCGCGACAACTTATCTCCATTACTTGCGAGACTGTGAATCCGTACTCGATGATCTAAGCCTGGCAATCACAATTTGTTATCAAGACCGCATCTGGCCCGCTGACCCATGCAACAGAAAATCGGGTCGAGGGGAACTAGTGACAGTCTAGACTTCGATGTCAACTCCGTCAAAGCCCCTTTCGGTCTAAGGTTCACGTAGACTACTATAGTGTTGTCGTCGGTCATTGACACTCCTTGATTAATAAACCACGTTCGACCGTACGACCCGTGAGTCAGTGTCCATGAAACGATTCAATCCCTTGTTTCGATTCGTATCACAAGTCACGACCTCCGCTTCCAAGTGGGATATCTGCACATGATAGGTGGTCGACAAATAAGCCGTGATCAGTTATCCAGCACTAATTGGAACCTCAGGCTTACGGACTTTTAATGTTCGATGTTAAGAGTCCACTGGTGCCTTCCTCTCTTGTGCCCATCGAGAACAGTGACTCAACTCGACACATTTGGATTTGTTCATTTATTGCTTTACCGGATGCTAAGTAAAGAATTCTTATATCCAATAAACGAATAATGCCTTTCATTATACACACTAAAATGTCTTATTACAAAAAGGTCGAATGATAAATATTCTAATGCCCTATACAATCTTATCCTCGTATAGCATTTGAGGGCATATTCCTAACAGCTGCTGGTGGTTTCATCCAAAGATTCTTGGTTCAGTTCAGGGATACATTTGGTTTGGAGACTAATCCCCAGCAAACATGTTTGTGGCTGGCACTTCGAGGCAGGAACTGGAGCAGATTTCAGCTATTACTGGTTTCAAGCATGGACAATACCCTATGAGGTACATGGGGGTTCCATTATCACCAACTAAATGGAACAGAAGAGATTGTCTAGTGTTGATTGAGAATATCACTGCTAGGCTAAACTGCCGTGCTACCAGAAACCTCTCCTATGCAGGAGGGTATGTTTGATTAACTCGGTGCTTCTAGCTACACATGGATAACTGGGGGGGCTATTTTTATGCTGCCAAAAGCTGTATCAAATGAGGTGGATCGAGCTTGCAGAGACTTCCTTGGGGGAAAGAAGGAACATGGGAAGTCCATTCCATTGGTTGACTGGGAGCATTCGCGACAAGAACAACTTTCTTTCCTTTCACCTCCTTCTTCTGAGTTTGCGTTGCCGACAACTGGTTCATCAACCGAGTCAATGTCATCTCGACTTTGTTTTGATTAAAGTTCACAATGAATGAATTGAAGGAAGGTGGGGGCGATTGAGGTATCAGATCGTTCTAGAGCTCATTATCCATGAGACAGTCCAGTGCCTTGAGTCTTTCGATCCAATCGATCATCTTGAGCACATGCACTCCGATGTCACTACCCTCAGCCTTTTTGCAATGAAATAGTTGCTCCGTCAGGGAATAGCGAGCACCCATGGAAGGTTCGCCAAAAGCTCCTTCAAATGAAGCAAAATGGCGCCGACTTCCATTTCTGAGTGAGTGCGCTGCAACTCATTGCTCACGGAAAAAAAGTATACAGCCCTTTACCTTTGGCTCGTCAATCTGCCACATGGCATACGTAGCCAGGTCTTCATCACTCCTATCAGCCCCTGGGACTTGCGGTACGGGGGAATCGAGGACATAAGTTAGCGACTCCATACCTAGGACTATCCTCAGGTTACGGAGTCAGTTCACGTAGTTTGTCCCACCAAACAGCTTTCTCAAGTAGCTAGTAATAATGTTCGTCATCGCAGTAAATAGAAAGAAAAGTAAAGCTGCAAGATCTATTAGGTTTATCTTATCATTCATCAAGCGCAAACAAGGAGTTTCCATTTCGCTTGACTCCTGACTCCCACTATTTTCTCGAACATCCTCCCGAAAAGAGTTTCGGAAACCTCATTGAAAGTTTCATAGCGGAGTTGATGTCCCCGACTCGACTAGACTTGCCTTAGCCTTTAACGCAAAATTTGGCTCATCTAAACTTATCAAGTCACGTCAAACGTGAACTTATCCAATAAAAGTTTCAACTATCTTTGTCTCAGTCATTGGGTATAACTGCCCAAGTGTGACCTATCAACTTATGCTCAAATCGCACAAAATGTCCCGCCCCGCTGCCATTCGCTTCGTGGGGGGCTAACTGGTATGACAAGCGGCGTCGAAGACCCACCCGAGACGCTAACTCTGGGGCGGAATATACGACACCAACTTACTCGAAACAAATTGCATAACTCCCCAGCGCTAGACATCTCGAGCATGGTAGAAGACAGGAATCCAACTCCTTTACCCACTTAGTATTTATCAAACGGGAGAGTAAACCATCTAACATAAGAGCATATTGAACATGCGTCTCATTTCAAAAACCGACACGCACGTAGGTAGTAAATTAATCCTAGGAAAATAAACTACAAGACAACACAACCGGGTTATTTTTAGTCTATCCCTATTACATGCGTCTTCAAAAGACCTCGGGTCGTCGCACGGGTCTTGAAGTCGGAAAACGCCCTTCGTCACTCGAACGACCTCAAAGTCACCGAACGTCCACCACCTTGTCAGCGCCGGGGGGTTGCCATCCATCAGTCCTCGTGTTCGTATTTAAGCTAATCTAATAAAATGATAAATTATAACACGGGGGATCATAGTCCGAACAACCTGTATTAAACAAATACAACCCGGGGGATCTTAACAAACGACCCGGAAACCAAATTCCTAAACCCGCAAGTGCGCCTTAAATCACATTCATAACAAGATCGTTGACAATTGCATGATTTTAAAAAGAAACGAAAATTGGGCCTCAAACGGGCCAAGCCCCATTAAAAGGCTCGTTAAGGCCTTGAGCGTGAAGCCCTAACGCAGGTGCCGCGACTCAAATCGGTCAGCCATCAAAACACGAGGGAGAGCCACGACGGAGAAGGCCGCCGGTGCGGAGTCCCGGCCGGAGCCGAAACCGCCGCCGCCGGCAACGACACGGCTGCAACGTGCGTGTTCTGCTCGCGGCAGAAAACTACGGCGACTACTTCATCGCCTCAGCTACTCCATGATGGAGTCATAGCCTCAACGGGAGAGATTGCCGCCCCGAGTCGGAGTTGCTGCGGCTGTCTTGCGCAATGTGCACCGTGCGTGCCTTCACAGTCCACGGCTTCTGGCCGGTGCCTAAGCCACCATGATTGCCATCGATCCCGGAGTACGAGGCGTATTGGGCCTGCTCGAAGCAGCCCGATGCCACGGATACCGCGTCGCTTCGCCGCTCGCAGCCCGGGCATAACCCGCGGGTCCCGTTCCGGTCCATGGTTCCTCGTCGGTCCACACCGCACGAGTTGGTGGCTGTGGGTTGGCAAACGACGCATCGGGCAGCACAACAACGGCCGAACCGCATCAGTGTTTAATTCATCTCCCACGCGCCTCATTTCTATTTAAACACGTTATGATTCCGATCATGACCGCCCGCTCCGATACCACTGTTGGGTTATCCGATGTCTCCCAGAGACGCCACGCCCCGAGTACGGTGCGGAACAAAAGTTTTTCGAGTTTCCCGATTGCCCTCATTGCTCGGATCAAAATATTAACACATAGACACGTAATAGGGCTGGTCAAGCCCGTAGAGAATTACCAATTGAAGCGAGTGGCAGCTCCTCATCCTTTTCTTCAAGTGTTCGTCAATGGTGGTGGATGGCACTAGATCGTCACGCCAATCTCGCAGTGTACCACGGAATCAGTTTTCTAAAGATGGCTGCAGAGAACTGAGCCGTCACGTGCGAGAAAATGTGTGCGTTCGGTGTGTGTTTTGTGCCTTAGTGATGGACGAAAATTCTCTCTGCGGAGCACGAAATTTCCCATCATAAAATATGAAATAGGGTTGCCCTATTAATACTAAGCTAGAATCGTAAATCTCAAGCATATCTCAAAGATATGATTTTCAAATTTTACTTCTTAAGTGGAGAGATTCTTTTGCCATATTTTACTCTTTTGAATTCCAAATCCGAACTTAAGGAAACTTGCTATTATTAGAAAACCAACTTAAATACCAAGTCAAACTAGGTATCTTTAAATATGATATAAAATTCAATATTTCATCCTAGATTAATTTCGAAATTTCCAACAATGTGCTACGGACCAACAATGTGGGCGAAATCACTTCGGCATCTGCTATGGACCACGACCGGTGCAAAATCTGCAATGCTTCCGGTGTGGAAAGACTGGACATATCGCGAGGAGCTGCACGAAGGGACAACCTCTACTACAGAATCAGCCGCAGAATCTGATCCGACCTCCACCCGTACATGCACGAGTTTTCACGATAACCAATAAGTAGGCAGAGGCTGGCCCAACCGTGGTGACTGGGACGTTGAACATCTTTTGTGGCGCCCCACCTTCCACCACTACTTTTTAACTAATTTACGTAATTAATGTCGTAGACAAGAAATAGATGGTACGAAATTTCGTATAAAATTTTTCCTTTTACATAAAGCAACCGTAAAGGTTCCTACAAAACCAACATGGGTCCTAATTACAAAGGGAAGTGCGCATGCGTGTCAAAATGATCGATCTACTGGGCCTCCACGAGGTCGCATCCATGTACACACTCCCATCACAAAAGCCCCCGGAAGCTTCAAACGTTGGCCTTGCCATGAAAATGATCACGTACCGTGATCGCGGGGTCCTACAACACATAGTCGTGGAATGAGCTATAAAGCTCAGTAAGTGAAAATCATGCATGCAATGCACGTGACCTAAATAGCGAAGGCATCCGCGCCCATGCTATCTACTTCTCACATCTTTCTCGTTCTTTCACTTCATATTGGGCCCCTCGGCTTTCCATCATACTATGCACCATTCATTGAGCTCAAATCCCTAAGCGTATAAATAAGTGGCAGTACACACACTGAGAGGCTAAACCCTAGTACGCAATCTGTGCTTAACCCTGTGGTGCCTTCCCATCCCAATGTGGTCCACACTGAGAGGCTAATAGTGTCTTTCAATCCCAATGCGGTCCCATTGAGAGGGTAACCCGGGTACACAAATTACGTTTAACCCTAAGGCGCCTTCACATCCCAATGCGGCCTGACAGACGGGCGCTTCTCACTGGTAGCCTACTACGAGGTTGGCAACACCCGAGGTTCCCTCGGTGCCGCTTATTCCCTCGAGTCGCATCCTCCAGGTTGCATCTCCCGCTACGGGGCATTCACCTACCTATCGTGAATCAGGTAATTGACATCGTGAATCGCCATTGTGTATTTCCCCTACGTTTCGTGAATCAGGTAATTCGGGATCGTGAATCGCCATGGTAGCATGGAAGAGCCGTGACTCGTCATTGAGTCGACACAAATGCCTATATCGGCAAATATACATCGCTCTCACGCGATCTTATACTTGATCGAACGGATCGAGTAATAAAATAAAACGAACACTAACGAAATATCCTACGCTCAACAGGCAAGTGTACCTATCGAAATAGCATAGACGTAGCAAGTATTCGAGTATCGAATCCCAAAAGAACTATGTACCTTAGAAAAACGTTTGCTTAAATATCCTAGTACGAACGCTTGATTGTTGAAACGGTAAATAACGATACTTAGAAAATACAACTTAATAAAGTCGCACGGAGAAGAAAACCCTTATGTAAACAGACGTATTTGAGACTTCGAATCCCCCTAGCTCGACCAACACACATATCAAGTATACGTAAGCAACACTATCATTAGACCGTGAAAATTCCTACAAACATGCGTACGAATTTATACGACTGACGAAACTGCATCTTATCATACAAGACTCGCAACCAACTAATCAACTAATTAAATAGCCGGGCAAGCTTCCCTAACTACTTAACCGAAGATTGCATTAAAAACACGGTGAATCCCACTATTAGATTTGACTCTAATCCGGCGGGGTAGTTCAACCTATCTCTAGCGATGAGTTTATTCCGCTCGTTTACGAGTGGTTTAATCGTTCGCCCATCTCTCGAGCGTAGCGTACGATTTCCCGGACTACGTTAACTTAAACACATAGACATGATCAAGCTAACTAGATGATTCTAATCACATAGACATAATCAAAATTATATGCTTCATAAACGAGTCGTAACAATAGTAATACATCAAATACACGTAAACATACTATCGATCGCGCTAGGGTTCATCTAATCTCAAATACAATAGAATTAGCTACTCATTATCAGCACAACGAAGCACATAACTAACATTGAATACATCATAAATACTTCCCTGAATTCAACTTCGAAGTTAATCTCGTTCTTCGTTGAGGACTTTTATCGAGCACTTGGTGAGCAACTAAGTATGTGTTCTTGGGTTTGGAATGGTAACGTGTATATGAGAGCTAATAGTGTCCATTCACGTACCTTCTTCTCCTCCTTATATAGAGGTTCTCATCATATCTGTTATCATCTTTCTTGAGCCCCTCAAAGATAGCAAATATCATCTTCATAGACTTGTGAAGCCACACTTCTCTCTTGAGCAGCCCTTGCATTAAATGGTCTTGAAATAAACTTGTCTTATGCAGAATCTCGTTCAAAGCATGGTTTATTTTTCATCCAAGTTGGTCATACTTTCGATCTCAAGAAGATAAGGTAAGTAAGGGTCGTTTTCTTTTTTTTTATTTGCTTGACTTTTAACATGTCCACGGGATGTTCACGGCCTCTTCTATGCATCTTCTTTTCACGGCCGTGAAGCACCCTTCACGGCTTAGTTGATCAATGTTCACGGCCGTGACACAATCGGGCAAGAAAATGGCTCTCTGGTGCTCTTCACGGCCTCGTGCAAGGTCTTCACGGCCGTGACTAGTTTCCTGCAAAACAGCACCCGTTCACAAATTCATATCTCCCAATCTAGATATCGGATTGAAAATCCGTTCGGTCAGATTCAAGATTAACAAGTCCTTTATCTATGGTTAAAATTTCAGGTCCATCGGACATCGTTTACCCCGTGATCATGGAGAAATATGAAACTGTCGCAAAACTACCGTAAAACGTTTGATTTTGTTGTGAAACCATGTTATAGTGCAGAAATAATCAAAACGACTTCAATTATCATACAAACGACTTAAATCTAACAAATATAAACGTAAGAAAAAATACGTTTATCAAATATCCCCACACTTAAGCGTTTGCTTGTCCTCAAGCAAGTAAATGCAAATGGCATATCAAAGTATAAAATCATGCAACGTATCAATTAAGAATGAAATCGCGTAGGAGATAATGCAAGTAAAGTCGGAAGGCATATTCGAAATCAACAACTAACCACACGACTTCCTTAGAAATACCTATCAAGATCCGCACCTCACAAAGATTCACTCAAATCACTAAGTGTATATGTTAAGATGTCGGTGATATCTCTCGGGTCATGCACTAATCTAATCCCCTACCATAAGCTTGCAAATGATTCGTAAATCTACCACTTTCAATGGTCAAGCGTGAATCGGAAGGTCTTTACCGGGTTATAATATGGCTAAGATATGTAAGATATGCAAGGAATAAGCGTAAAAAGGATATGAGCTGTAGATGTGTCGGAATCATGCCATCATCTCGAATGCGTCAAGATCGCCCCTTTCTCAACTTTTTTTTTTCCCGTTGCCTTCTTCTTTTTCTTTCTTTCCTGTTTTTTTTTTTTTCTCGACGTAGCCCTTCTTCTTTCAACCTCTCAATCCAGAAAATAGGTAAAACGCTTTTGAGAGTGAAAGATTATCGGAGGAAGGGTTCTTAGCCGAATATATATTTTTTTTTCTCTCACTTTTTTTTCTCTCTTTTTTTTTTTTTTTTTTTCTCGGAGATTTAGTACGGGGTGCGCTTCTTAAGTCCGGTACTCAACCTCTACTTCTACTATCGCTCCAATAGGTTTATGTCTGAAGGCTTAAAGGTCGGCAATTTATAATCCGGTTTCACAAATAAAAGGCTCGGGCTCAAAGTGGCTAACTACGGGGCCAATCGTGGTTGGATACTTTGGCTATGGACTTAATTCCTAATGCCTTCCTCATTTTCACGCAATCACACTTTAAGCAGTTTCAAAACGTAATACACAAGCAAGTTCTGAAGAGAAATAAATTAAGCATGATTCACACAACCAAAGAAATGAGCGAAAAGCTCGTAGGCTCAAAAATCTCACAAAAATAAGGTTACGTGTACGAATCCATCAGGTATCGCCTAGTTCATCTATGTAAGAAAGAAGTCGACTCGCATATGTATCCTAATTACTCACAAGATTTCTAACATGAAATCATCCTTTGATTGAAGGAAACATGATTTTCGAAAAAGTTTATGCCAATTTTCGAAAAAATTTGTACAAAAAAAATCAAGTCATGCACATATAAGATGTTTGAATCAATTTCACATAAATCCCTCCCCACACTTAAGATTTACGTTGCCCTCAACGTAATAATTATGTAACACAAGGAAGAGGAAATAAATAGATAAGCAAACTTCCCTGAATAGTCCGGTGTGCATGCTTTGTACAGCTCCTCCCCATACTTGAGATTTTGAGTTCCCTGCGATCATCGAAAAACAGAAACATAAAACTAGAAAAAAATGCGCATAGAAAAATAAAGGGAAAATATAGGATAGGCTTGGGGTGCCTCCCAAGTAGCGCTTTCTTAATGTCTTTAGCTAGACATAGTTCGGAGGATTTAGATCTGGGTGGTGTTGAGGAGGTGAATTGTTTCCGTCCCGAGTGCTTCGATGTCACCGCCATAGTAATGCTTTAGACGCTGCCCGTTCACCTTGAAGGTTCCTTTTTCTGGGTGTGTGATCTCGATCGTTCCGTAGGGAAACACTCGGGTAACCGTGAATGGGCCAGACCACCTCGACTTTAGCTTGCCCGGAAATAATCGCAGCCGTGAATTATACAACAGGACCTGGTCGCCTTCTTGGAATTCCCGCTTCATGATCTTCCGATCATGATATTGCTTCGTACGCTCCTTGTATATGCGGGATGCCATTTGTCTCCACTCGTCGAGCTCGTTGACCTGCAACCTTCGCTTTTCACCTGCAAGATTCAAATCGAAGTTAAGTTTCTTTAGAGCCCAATATGCTTTGTGTTCTAGCTCGACGGGTAAATGACAAGATTTCCCGTAAACAAGTCTATATGGCGTGGATCCGATAGGCGTTTTGTAGGCTGTCCGGTACGCCCATAAAGCATCGTTCAGTTTGTTTGGCCAATCTCGCCTATGGTGCTCCACGGTCTTTTCGAGTATACGCTTTAGCTCCCTGTTTACGACTTCTGCTTGGCCGCTCGCTTGAGGATGGTACACCGTGGTAACACTATGTTTTACGTCGTATTTTTCGAGCGTCCTTGCAAAATGAGTGTTACAGAAATGCGTACCTTTATCGCTAATTATGCAACGAGGTGAGCCAAATCGAGAAAATAATGTTTTCAAAAATTTAACGACTACCCTAGCATCATTAGTAGGTAGCGCTTGTGCTTCTACCCATTTTGAAACATAATCAACCGCAACTAGGATATATCGATTCTTGAAAGAGGTAGGAAACGGACCCATAAAATCAATGCCCCACACATCAAATATTTCGCACACAAGAATAAAATTCTGAGGCATTTCATTTCGCTTAGAAATATTACCTGTCCGTTGGCACCTATCACATTCCTCTACGTATTTTTGAGCGTCTTTGAAAATCGTAGGCCAATAAAAACCACATTCAAGTACCTTTTGTGCAGTTCGATTACCTCCGTAATGTCCTCCACATGGCCCCGAATGTCAGTGGCTCAAGATTTTAACCGTCTCGGGAAAGGACACGCATCGTCGGATTATCTTATCTGCGCAAACCCTAAACAAATACGGATCATCCCAAAAATAATACTTCAAGTCCGTTAAGAATTTCTTCCTCTGGTGACTTGTGTATCCCTTTGGCATGATTCTAGCGACAAGATAATTAGCAAAATCGGCATACCATGGGGTTTCATCGAATACCTCACGTATAGCATATAGATGCTCGTCGGGAAAGTGGTCTCGGATTATTTCCTCGTTGGTAGCCTCGTGGGTTGCGTCTTCAAGTCTTGACAAGTGATCAGCTGCACAATTCTCGGTACCTTTCTGGTCACGGAATTCTACGTCGAATTCTTGGAGTAACAGAATCCATCGGATAAGCCTCGGTTTTGCATCCGGTTTTGCAAAGAGGTGTTTGAGGGCCGAATGATCCGTGTATATGATGACTTTTGAGAGAACGAGATATGGACGGAACTTATCGACGGCGAACACGACTGCGAGCAACTCCTTCTCTGTGGTAGTGTAATTAGCTTGGGCCTGGTTTAGAGTTTTGCTCGCATAGTGTATCGGCTGAAAATGCTTTTCCCGTCGCTGCCCCAAAACTGCACCTACTGCAAAATCACTCGCATCGCACATTAGTTCAAATGGTAGGCTCCAATCGGGAGCTACCATAACAGGGGCATTAATGAGCTTATCTTAAGTATAGTAAAAGCATTCATGCACTCGGGTGTAAATTCATAAGGCACGTCTTTCTCAAGCAAACGAGTTAAAGGCCTAGCAATTTTAGAAAAATCCTTGATAAATCTACGATAAAAACCCGCATGTCCTAGGAAACTTCTAATTGCCTTTACAGACGAAGGTGGAGGTAATCGTTCTATGGTTTCTATTTTAGCTCTATCTACCTCGATACCTCTCGACGATATTTTATGACCTAAAACAATACCCTCTCTTACCATAAAATGGCATTTCTCCCAATTTAGCTCAAGGTTTGTTTCCTCGCATCGCTGAAGTACTTTCTTTAAATTAAATAAGCATACCTCGAACGAGTCACCAAAAATCGAAAAATCATCCATGAATACCTCCATTCCGTCACCTATTAGTTTATCGAAGATAGCCATCATGCAACGTTGGAAGGTGGCCGGAGCATTGCAAAGTCCAAAAGGCATCCGTCGGTAGGCGAATGTCCCGAATGGGCACGTGAACGTCGTCTTCTCTTGATCCTCGGGTGCAATGGGAATCTGCAAATAACCTGAAAGTCCATCGAGAAAACAATAAAATTCATGACCAGACAACCGTTCAAGCATTTGATCAATAAAAGGAAGAGGAAAGTGGTCTTTTCGCGTCGCGTCGTTTAATTTGCGGTAGTCAATGCAAACGCGCCATCCCGTGACAGTCCTCGTCGGAATGAGTTCATTTTTCTCGTTGGGCACAACTGTCATTCCTCCTTTTTTCGGCACTACCTGAACTGGGCTCACCCATGCACTGTCCGAAATTGGGTAAATCACTCCTGCGTCGAGCAGTTTAATTACCTCGGCCTTAACTACCTCCTTCATGTTGGGGTTCAGACGCCTCTGGTGTTGTATCACCGGTTTGAAGTCGTCCTCCGGTAGAATTTTATGCATGCAGAAGGTCGGGCTAATTCCTCGGATGTCTGATATCTTCCATGCAAGTGCCCTCTTGTGCTCCCGTAGTGTATCTAAGAGCATGAGTTTCTGCTCCTTCTCCAGATTTGACGCGATGATTACGGGAAGCTTTGCACCTTCCTCGAGGAAAGCGTATTCCAAGTGATCGGGCAATTGCTTGAGCTCGAGCGTTGGTGGTTCCTCGACCGAGATCTTCTCACGATTTTCTTCGCTGCTTTTTTGCACCTCGATCGTTGGTTCCTCATTGACATTCTCATCTACATCTGCTTGGGCAACGACGAGGGGTAGGTCATCGTTTGGTTCTTCCTTATGGAGTTCCTCGTTTTCCTCTATTTTTTCTTTGAGCTGAATGAATCGGGCTGCGAAAGTCCCTGCAACGATAAGAATTCATTCCACGCATCGATATAAAAACACTTATCGTCTAACTTCTCGGCATTGTTCATGGACTCGGCCATATCAAATGTCACTTTCTCACTATCTATGGTTAATGTCAATGTTCCGTTACGAACATCGACCATGGTTCCTCCGGTAGCGAGGAATGGCCTTCCAAATATTAGAGGAATATTTTCATCTTCCTCCATGTCAAGAATTACGAAATCGGCAGGAATAATAAATTTGTCGACTTTAACAAGAATGTCCTCGATAATACCTCTAGGATACTTAACAGATCTATCCGTTAATTGTATACTCATTCTTATAGGTTTGGGTTCTCCTAAGCCAAGTTTCTTGAACATCGAATAAGGCATTAAATTTATACTTGCACCTAGATCAGCCAATGCCTTTTGTACCACTAGATCGCCTATTAAACAAGGTATAGTGAAACTCCCTGGGTCTTTTAGTTTTTTCGGGATTTTGCTTTGTAATATGGCGGAGCACTCCCCTCGTAGTTCGACTGTGGACACGTCTTCGAGCTTGCGTTTGTTCGTGATAAGGTCCTTCAAGAATTTTGCCCAACGAGGCATCTGCGCAAGGGCTTCAACAAGCGGTAAATTAATGTGTAATTGTTTAAAAATTGCAAGGAATTTACCAAACTGGTCGTCAACGATGTCCCTTTTAAGCCTCGCTGGGTATGGAATTTTCGGTTGGTATGCCTTGACAGGTGGCTTAGGTACGGTCTCTTCTTCTTTGTCGGCCTCGATGTTAGCATTCGCGGGCTCAACATTCTTCTTCTTTTTCAATTTCTGCACTTCCTCGAGCTCTCTCCCGTTACGAAGCGTCACCGCCTTTACATGGTGGTCCTTTGGGTTGGTCTCGGTGTAGCTTGGCAATGAACCGGAAGGACGTTGTTGGATTGATTCGGCAATCTGCCCTGTAACGTCCCGTTTTCTATTACTTTATTTGCGCAGCTACTATATTTTTCCACGTAAAATTTTTCGCCTTTTTACAATCATACCTTTATACATAAACGGGCGTACATCTGTTCTCATCACATTCACTCATATTATACATATATATTCACATATATCATATGAAAGATACTAATGATTCTTATACTACATGCACACGATGAACTTAGGGGAGTAGGTGAGAGCGTAGCCGACCAACCTTGAATCCATGCTTTAGTGTGAAGATGCACTCTAAGTTGCCTGCTAGATATCTACAACAACTGAGGAAACAATTATTCAGAGTATGATCGCAACATGTTATTCCATTAGACAAATAATAACCAAAACTGTAGCAGAAAATTAATTCATTCCTTTCATTGACTTACATAGACTTTTCTAAAGAATATACCATCATTCATAGAATCAGTAGATTCATAACACTCATACTGTAAGCACTTTAACTCACCTAATCATAAATTAATCACTCATCGAAGTTTGTCATATAATCATAGTCCATAAAATCATTCATGTAATTCGGACCAATGCAAATCTACATGATCATTTATTTCTGATACTTCCGTTATGACCTGCTAGACTCGTACTATTGACCCCGTAAGGGCCCATGCATGGGACTCTGTAACTGTAAATATATATATTTTTGTTTGCCTGTACAGGACTCTGTGATCCCCCGATTTGCAGGGATGTAACCATAGCTGTGTACCAAGTCGTCCGATGTCGTAGCAGTCATAACGGTTTCTCTTTTCTTTATTATCCGTATACATTGCTTACTTTCACGTCATATGCCCTATAAATTCCATAGACTATCAAATCACCCATATCACTCCGTAGCACATTATGGCCACGTAATTCACGTTCATTTCAAATATTACGTTTATAAGAAAATCATCAATCATTTAATTCACATAAAACACATAAAAACAGAACACATGTTGCATATCATACTCACAGTATGGCGTAAAGCCCCGTTCGTTACTCGACTTTATCCTTGCCTTTTTCGGAATTCGAACCTATTCAAATATTATTGTCGATAAATATAAAATCCACAAAATGTCATATATGATGATATGCATGCTCTATTATGCATGATCCATTCTTATTAATTATTTATTATTTTATTATTATTCTCTGAACCTTTGCTAAATTAGCTGACTATATGCATTCTTGAATTTACTAAGTATTGAATATTCTCGTTTCCGAAATATAATATTTTAATTATGCAAGTTTAAAATTTTCTTCAAAGACTCGATCACTCCTAAGATTAATTATTACCCATTAAAATCCTACGATTCGCGAAACTCATTAGCCCCGTGAAATGCATTTAATTCGTGTAACTCATCCCTTTGAATATTGTAGTTTGCGAACTTTACAGCTCACGCAAAGCTTCACTTCGCGGCTTCATCAACCTATAGAAGGAATTCGTGAACCACCTCTACTTTATTTTAACTTTAACAATTTCATTGTTAACATAGATTATTGATTTGTTTTTTATTCTATATTACTATAAAGTTAAAGTAACATCATTGTTTCCTCTTTTATCTTTATCCTATCAACACCAAGCAATAATTCACGCTACATTATTATTTTAATAGTTTCATGCCACCTTAAGCTTCCATCATGGACCTATATGATGGCCTCCCAATTCGTGACTTCTCTTCAATTCGTGAAATTTCTCAATTCGTGAACTACGCTTCCAAACAATGACTCTTCCTTCTATTCGCTACCCTCTCAATTCGCTAAATTACTTCAATTCGCGAAGTTATCATTTTACCTCTACCTTTCACGAACTCCTCCTAACTTCGAGAACTCCACTTCAAATGTTTAGGGTTCGCCAAGTACTATCAACCCGCAAAAACCTTCCAATTCGCAAAGTGACCTTAAATTTTTACAATTCGTGAAGTTAAATTAAAGTATTGACATCAACTTTTGGCTTTTTCTTAACAACTCTTATGACATCATATTAGTTTACTATTTTCAATCGTTGCAAGCCACTGATTCCAATTTCTTAATATATATAGTTGGCCACATTCATGAGTCATCATCTTTAATTATTATTTTAATCATTCCCTCACACGTTAGGAATTCAAACTATTATTCATAGCTATTATAATATTCTTCCCAATAGGAGAGTCCAATTCGCAAACTTCATGATTCACGCACTGCACTCTTCATCAATTCGTGAAATTCTTTTCCACCCCTCAAAGTTCACGAATTGCTTCAATAGGCAAACTCTCATACTTCGCAAATCCTCAGTTCACGAATCACAGTTCACGAATCATCACTATTTACGAACCATTCAAATTCCCAATTTATCACTCAACTTCACGAATCCTCTAAATTCACGAATTAACATTTCACAATCTTTCATCTCGCAAATTAATAAACTTCAAGCTATCACAAACACTTTTTAATCCTAAAAACATTACAACTCTCGATCAAAATCAGGTTTTCTTCAAAAGCAGTTTAGTTATCACCCAAGCTTTATTATGTTTTTTTTAATTAGAGTCCAAGTTGGTCTTTCTTGCAACAACTCTTTCGATTTCCTTTTTGTTAAGCATATTAACACTAGATAACTCAGTCATATTATTGTCCATGTTGTTTCTTGCCTAAAGAGTCTTCAAATCCGGTTTCGACTCTTCTATCCTCTTGCACAGTTTCGAGTTCGCATTTTCTGCAGCTCCGAGTTTCAGTTCTTTAACTATCAGCCTTCACGTTTGAAGCACATTTTTGGTGGAAATTACTATGTTTTTTCTTCATCTGAGGATTGCCTTCCTTGAGCTTTTCCATCTCTGATGGCACTGTTTCTTTTACATGCGATGAGCTTAACTCGGACCGTCATTACTCTCATGTTTTCTGTTCAAACCTGTGAAATAAACTGATCTGTCTGATTTTTTCCTCTGTAAACTGTCATGAACTGCGATTTTAATTAAGAAGGTTGATCGAATGAGAAAGAAAAGAAGAATTAGGGACAGTCGAGAGAGAAGACGATGAACAGAGGTAGAAGATTAGAAATTCATATTGATTTTGCTTCCTTCCCCACAAATGTCGATTACAACAATTTATATTAACATAATTAATTAAGATAACAAATGACTAATGAATAACTCCGCCCAAATGCAAAGCCTAAGCCCAACGCAGCCCAATATGTGACATAAACCATGCAAGAGCACATAGTCATTACCCCAACCCGCCACCCCTCGTCGACATGACCCTGCCGATACTTCTCTTCCGTCAGATTAGAAACTACATGCAGTAAGTCTCCCTTTTCCAGATTGCTTTTAAACTTCTCATAATGCACCCTAAGCTCTATTAGAATTGGTTTCTCTAATACGAAGACAATCTAACTATGCTTTGACCCACGTGAAGATGGCTCTGTTATGTATGTTATTTTATTTCTTATTATTTATTGCATACATGATAACTACACATAGTTACTACGTGGATAAAATAAGTTCAGATAGATGATTTCTGCTTCTTCAACATACTCAAGGTGGCTTTGTTTAATGTTATTTTCTCTTGCGTTTCGGTTTAGCACACCGCCATAGTCTGATAAGTTTCTGAGTTTGCAGCGAAGTTTGTCTCCAAAACCACCGTAAGTAAATTGTTCTCTATATTTTACTGATATAGGTAAACGATCATGATGTCGGCAAGTAAAAGAAAAAATATGGTTCATTGGAAGAACGTAGAGAAATGAAAGTTGAACGCGTTAGAAAACAGAAAAAGCTATGTAGTAATCTGAATATGAGCGTTGACCCATCACTATGCTTAGCATCAAGGCCGAAATATTACCAAATGTAGCAAGTTGTGAATTTTGTAATGCAAAACGGATATACTTAGAACCGCCTACCTTTTGTTGTTTGTTGGGGAAATAAAACTTCCAACTGCTAAAATGCCATCTGAATTATTAGATTTATACATCAGTAAGGATGAAGATGGTGTACATTTCTGACGATACTTTCGCAGTTACAATAACATGTTTGCGTTCACGTCATTAGGAGTACATTACGACAAAATCTTTAGCAAAAAGAAACAGTGGCATTTATACATTTCGAGTGCAAGGCAAATTGTATCATTTCATGGATCTGTTAATTCCATCTGATGGTAATAGTCCAAAAAATCTCCAATTGTATTTCTTCGACACGGAACATGAGGTCTCAAACCGCATGTGTATTCACCCAAATTTCAAGGAAAGTGTTGTTACAAAATTACTCAATATTATGGAACTTAATCCATATGCTAAATTTTTCAGAAAACTTAGCAGCATTGATAAATTGAATGATTATAAAATTTCCTTAAAAGTTGATCCCTTATTGACCAACATGTTTTTAACAAGCCTACTACATCCCAAGTTGCTGGAATATGGTACAATCTAATAAAACCGACGAAAATATTCATATATATCCAAAAGATAGCAAACCACAAATTGTTAGGAATCGGCACAATACTAACACAAATTATCCAACACTATTTTGGTTTATGATCCTCTCCAATATCCACTCATATTCCCCAATGGTGAACCTGGATGGCAGAAAAGTTAGGCGATTGGATCATGGTACTGCGAATCTATCGGGAAGACCATGTGATATTTAAAGTGATTATAATATTGACAAATTTAGGAACATGGACGCCTTATTACTCGCTGAAAATGAAGTTATTTGGATTAGCATTTCTATAGTGCCCTCACTACCGTGCCATGTCGTGATATTATTATTATATTTTACAAATAAGAGAGAATGAGCAATCATTTTTGTTAAATGTTCGCCGATTGTTACACCAATATGTTATAGACATGTATATTAAAATGGAAACATCAAGATTAGACTTTTTTACAAGCGAGGAAATGCAAAGTCGTAAAGGAATCTTCTAAAGGTCTACTGGACAGTGTAGCCTAAGGTCTAAGACGTGGTGTTGACGTCGGCACAAGAATAATTCTGCCCTCATCATTTATTGGAGGTCCTAGAGATATGCGTAAACAATATATGGATGCTATAGCTTTGGTTTAGCGTTATGGAAAAGCAGATATATTCTTGACGATAACTACGAACCCAAATTGGCCAGAAATAAAAGAACTGTGTTTACCTTCTAACGAAGTACAAAATAGACCAGATATAGTAGCCATATTCGTGCAAAACTCGAAATCTTGAAAGATGAGCTATTCAAAAGTAACACTGTCGGTGAAGTAGTTGCATACACTTACGTTGTAAAATTCCAAAACAACATGCTCATTTTTTGCTTATTTTGAATCGAGCATTAAAAATATATGCACCCGAAGCATTTGATAGAATTGTATGTGCTGAATTGACCAATTCATCTACAGATCCTTATCTCTTTCAATTGGTTACAAAACATCTGATGCATGGACCTTGCGGCAGCCTTGATCCTACATGTCCTTGTATGAAACAAGGTTCGGGTTGTAATTTTTTCAGAAACTACCAAATATGCAAATCGTAGAAACAATGGCCAGTCTGTTAATGTTAGGAATTCATGTCTTGATAACCGTTAATTTTTGCTATCGAAATTTAACTGTCATATTAACGTCGGAAGCCATTGAAGTTGTCAAATATATATACAAATACATCTACAAAGGACACGATAAAATCTTGTACACATTAATTGCAAGTGAAAATGAACCAATACATGATGAGATAAAATATTTTCAACAACACGATGGATTTCACCACCTGAAGCGGTCTGGAGAATTTTTAGATTTGACCTTAATCATAGGAACCTCCTGTGATATGTTTACCTATCCATTTAGAAGATGAGCAAGCAGTCACTCTTTCAATGGAAGAATTGCTAAGTATTATCATCGACAAATCCACAACAAAAAAGACTATGTTCAAGAACAAACACGATGCTTACGCTAAAAAGAAGAACTGCTTATTGAACTCCCGAAATTTTTTACTTCGCACAGTAACTCGAAGCAATGGAGCCAACAAAAAAAAGGAGCGTAATTGGTCGTATGTTGACTTTTCATCCAAGTAAAGGCGAAAGATTTTACTTGAGATTATTATTATTACACGTAAGTAAACCAACTTCATTCCAACATAAGAACAGTCGTTGGGAACACTTTCAACACATTTAGAGAAGCAGCACAAATGATGGGTTTGATGGAGGATGGCACAAGTGAATTGTGCCTTCAAGAAGCTGTAGCTTATTTGATGCCCAGGGCATTATGACTAGACATGCCGGCTTTTAACCGTAGCGGGTGGTTAAACCGCGTCACCATCGGTTACGGTTATAACCGTAACCGGCCGATAACCGTAACAGGCAACCGTCATTTTTGAAATACTATGTAACTTTACTAATATTAATACTAATTAATTAGAAATTTTGAAAGTATGTATTTTATATTGTATGATGATTTTATAATATATTTCATGATTCGTAAAATTTATTATAATTAAAATTGTATACCAAAATATTAACATACGAACGCAAATACAACGAAAATTCATTTACCTTTCCAGTAATTGAAAAATAAAAATAAAAAATAAAATAAAAAAATAAATAACGGGCGGTTTAACCGCCAGTTAACCGTAACCGGCGGCTGACTAACAAGCAACCGGGGACGGCTAACCGTCAATCACCACTGGCCGGTTAGGTTACGGTGTGAACCGCCGGTTACGGTTAACAGGCGGTTGGGCATGTCTAATTACGACAATTGTTCGCCACAGTGCTTGTTTATGCTAATCCGAAAATCCTAATTAACTATGGTTGAAACTTCAAAATTACCTTTCCGAAGATTTTAATCAAGACAAAATCCTAAATTCCAGTTTAATTAAAATCAAGGTTTTAAAAGCTATTACGTTTCATGTATATTCAATGGGTAAAAACTCGAAGACTTCCCTTTTATAAGCGAGAATTTAACAACGGGGTCATGTGATAGTTTGACTAAAGAGCTGCAAAGTGAGCGGAGTATAGTGATAGATGATGATGATATTTTAGCTGTTAATCGATTAAATAACTCGCGAAGATATGCATATGACAGAATAATGTGTCATGTTAATAATAACGTGCCTGCAATATTCTTCGTTGGCGGACCTGGAGGAACTGGGAAAACTTTCCTATCTTGCTACAATAAGATGAACTAACGAAATTGCTCTAGCTACGGCGACTTCATGAGTTGCTGCATGTTTGCTCCCTGGTGGGCGTATGTGACGCCCGGGGCCGATGAGGGCGGGGAGTGATCGCCGGTGCCAGAGAGGTGCACGGACAAGGAGCGGCTCCTGGCAGGCTTCTAGGCGAAGGGGTACATGAATGAACCCAGGGTGCGTGTGAGCGAGGACGAAGCACGCTGAAAGGTTAATTGGTGGTACAGTGGGGCCAGACTATCAGTCGGAGTGTGGTGGGCCCATCTCCACAGGTCCCGGTAGGGGATGGATGCTACAGTGACACCCGGTATGGGACGGGATGTTACAGGTGGTATCAGAGCAAAACCTCTCGCAGTAAGGTGCTGGTTCGGGGACGAACCAGGCGGAAGCTGGTGGGCATGTGACGCCCGGGGCCGATGAGGGCGGGGAGTGATCGCCGGTGCCAGAGAGGTGCACGGACAAGGAGCGGCTCCTGGCAGGCTTCTAGGCGAAGGGGTACATGAATGAACCGATCCAACACCCGAATGAGAGGGGATCCTGAGACTGACAATGTATGGGCGTGTCAGGCTAAGAATTGTATAAGAGAATTGATAGTACTACTCATATCACCAAGGTCGACCTACCTTTTCGGGAGTCCATCCGAGAGAACTCCAAAGTTAAGCGTGCTTGACTTGAAGTAATCTTGGGATGGGTGACCCCCTGGGAAGTTTGCCCAGGGTGCGTGTGAGCGAGGACGAAGCACGCTGAAAGGTTAAATGGTGATACAGTGGGGCCAGACTATCAGTCGGAGTGTGGTGGGCCCAACCCCAAGTGTCCCGATAGGGACCGATGCTACAGTGATGCCCGGTATGGGAGGGTCGTTACAGCGTACATCTCATTCAAGATTTGACGTTCCGTTGGATGAAATGATACAAAAACTTGTAATATAAGTAAACAGAGTACACTTGCTTACCTGTTGAAATAACAAAATTAATTATCTGGGATGAAGCTACAATGGCCAAACGCAGTACCATTGAAAAGTTTGACGAAATGCTAAGAGACATATTGAATTCTAAGCTTATGTTCGGAGGTAAAACTTTTGTATTCGGTGTTGACTTCCGTCAGACCTTACCAGTCATCGTAAGAGGTAAAAAAGAAGATATTATAGATGCTTCTATAGTTATGTCTCCTTTGTGGAGTTCCTTTGAGAAACTAAAACTCCACCAAAACATGCGTCAATTACTAGATCCTGATTTCTCGGCTTACTTATTAAAAATTGGTAACTGAACTGAGTATACAAACGTCGACGGAGAGGTCCAAATACCATCTAAAGTAAACATTGAATTCAAAAATGACGATCATTGAATAAATTGATTGATGCAGTATTCCCTAATAACATTGCGAACTATGATGCTTTATCATTTGTGAAAAGAGCCATATTGACTACGAGAAATGGATTTGTTCATGATATTAAATGACATCTTGATTAATAGATTTCCTGGTGAGGACGTAGTTTATTTGAGCTATGATGAAAATATTAGTATGCCTACAATTCCAAATCAGGAAGATCGTTTTCACTCTTTGACCCCCCCAAGGCTTCCGCCACATCAATTAGTACTGAAAAAACATGCACCTATAATATTACTGAGAATCTTTATCCGACGGAGGGACTATGTAATGGTACACGCCTTATATGCAAAGATTTTACTAACAATATTATTATGCAGAAATTTCAGTCGGCGCTTTTACAGGCAAACCTGTATTTATTCCACGTATAACATTGGAGTCTCCCCAAAGCAGTTTCTCATATATCCCGTTCAAAAGAAAATAATTCTCAATCCGTCTTTGCTTTGCAATGACAATTATATTTCTATTTGTGGGTTTTTTTTTCCTTTCTATGGTTTTTTTTTTTTTTTTCTACAAGCTCGATTTTCATTGGGTTTCGGCTTCTTATTTAAACAAAATAATTGATTTCAACAAACTAAACACATGTTTGTGTTAAAATTGGTATATGCACTTAGATTAAGCTTCTTTTTTAAATGATATCACCGTTTGTCGTCAGAAGAGAACGCTTGGATTTGCTTAAGGATTGTAATCTTGTTTCCCAAGTGAAAAACCCATTGAATATTATATTGTAATCTGAAAAGTCCAAATAGAGAGGTACAAATTACTTGATAGTTGAGATAAGAAATATCAGGCCACATGTATGAGATATTAAAACTCAATCAAAATATCAGTCCGAGAACACGAACTTGAAAGCACGTTTTAAATATTAGAGGGTAAGACACTACTTTAAATATGACTTTAAAAAAAATATATATCAGCCCCCATATATACCACACAATAAAACCCAATCAAGATTCCAAGAACACGACTTGAGATCAAGTTTTAAATATTATAGTGATACAAAACTAACTTCAAATAAATATTAGCTTTACGCGACACAATATCGGATTTAAAAAGGATAAAAATTATCAGGCCACACATAAGAGATAATCAAAATATCAGTGGTCCAAAGACCAGCACCACTTTTAAGAGTGAGCACGTTTTAAACAACGAAGCGATAGGCACAAACCAAACCCTTGTTATATATTTTAGTGTAATTGGGACGTACGATGTAACCGGGTTAGGAGGTGCGGAGTGCACGCTCGGAAAACGTTTTACGTCGGAACCCAAATCGAAGCGGGGGTCAAGGGGGCTGCGCCCCTTGCAGGGTCCTAGGGGCAGCGCTCCTAGCGGGGTTAGGGGCAGCGCCCCAGCCACTCAGCGTGTGGGGTCAAGGGGCAACGCCCCTGCGGGGTGCGGGGCAGCGCCCCGTCCCGAAATGACACGCATGCACGCAAAAGGTGTGCATGCTTTTCCCCTAAAAACCATATTCACCCGAAAGGGTGTGTTTATACCCGAAAAGGTACATGGCTTCAAAAGGTGAAATCTGTTCTCAAACGGACACCATCTCTTCAAAAGGATTATGTCTATTATGAACACACAATCGGTCGAAACTAGGGTTACAAATAAGCACACTGCATTTCGACACAAGAACATTGAATTCAGGAGCGATATAACAAAAGTTCTCTCTAGTCTTATCCCGGGACGAAATATTGTCTTTGGAAAGTGAACTCCAAACGCGATTCTTGAGAAATATCAGGCCTAAAAATCAACAACTTTTCTAACATTCAAAGAAAAGAGTTCTGGTTGATTTTAATGGTCGAAACGTTGGGAGACATGGCTTCAAAAATCTGCAAATTGGATAAATTCGAGGGGGTGGATTTCCGTCGTTGGCAGAAGAAAATGCACTTCCTCCTGACGAACCTCAAGGTGGTGTACGTATTAAGCACGCCCATGCCCGAGCCTGTCGAAGATGAAACGCTGGAGGCTGCCCGGAGGAGGAACAAGTGGGAGAACGACGACTACATTTGTCGCGGCCATATTCTGAATGCTATGTCGGATGCGCTGTTCGACGTATATCGGAATTTTGACTCCGCGAAAGCATTGTGGGATGATCTCGAAGCAAAGTACATGGCAGGAGACGCCTCGAGCAGGAAATTCCTGGTTAGTAATTTTAATAATTATAAAATGATCGATGCAAGACCGGTGATGGAGCAATACAATGAACCACTTCGGATACTTGGCCGGTTCGCTCAACACCGACTGGTTATGGTTGATGCGATAGCGGTTTCGAGTATAATCGATAAGCTGCCGCCATCATGGAAAGATTTCAAACACACTCTTAAACATAAAAAGGAGGAATTATCTCTGGTAGAGTTGGGTAGTCATTTGCGTATAGAGGAATCTCTTGGGGCGCAGGAATGACCAACCAAAGGGCAAAACTATTGCTGGTACATTGAGCGTCAATATGGTGGAAGAGCGCGCCAAATACAATAAGAAGCACAAGGGTAATGGTAATAACCATGTAGCTTCCAACAAAAAGCCTAAGGCGGCTTGTTGAAAATGCGGCAAATCTGGTCATTTCAAAAGGGATTGTAGTGTTGGAAAAAGTGGTGGTCAAACAAAGGACACCAACGGAGCAAGCACCTCGGGTGAAGGGTCTAAAAACCCTAACCCTAAACAAGGTCAGGATTTGAACATTTGTTATAATTCTGGCATACCTTATGTATCCTTTAGTCCTGAAGCATTTTATGTGCAGGATGATGATGGAGAAGCATGGTGGATTGACTCGGGTGCCACAACTCATGCATGTAAAGATCGAGGCTGGTTTAAAGACTTTCAACCAGTTGAAGACGGATCTGCTTTACATATGGGCAACGAGTCAAGTGCTCCAATAGTTGGTGTAGGAAGTGTTATATTAGAATTTACTTCCGGAAAAACTATTACTTTATGTAATGTGCTGTTTGTACCTAAGTTGCGTAAGAATTTAGTGTCTGGTCCTGTCTTGAACAAATGTGGTTACAAGCAGGTGTTTGAGTCAGACAAGTTTGTATTGACAAAATCCAGAAACTTTATCGGGTTTGGCTATTATAATAATGGAATGTTTATGTTATAAAAACGTTCTTACAATAATTCTGCATTCATGACATGTTCTAACATTAGTGATTCAGTGCTTTGGCATGCTAGACTAGGACATGTTCACTATAGACGAATTTATGAAATGTCAAAGGAAGGATTAATACCTCCTTTCGATATTAATCCTGAGAAATGTAACACTTGCATGCTGACTAAGATCACGAGGCAACCTTTTCATAAAGTAATACGCTCCTCGGAACAATTAGAACTTATTCATAGCGACTTATGTGATTTGCATGCTACTCCTTCATTAGGTAACAAGAGATATTTTGTTACGTTTATTGATGATGCATCTAGATTCTGTTACGTTTATTTGTTGCATAGCAAAGATGAAGCGTTAGATAAATTTGTGATTTATAAGAATGAAGTTGAGTTGCAACAAAATGCCATGATCAAGCGACTCAGAACAGATAGAGGTGGTGAATACTTTAATCCGACCTACTTTCAATCGGTAGGGATTATTCACGAGACTACGGCTCCATATACACCACAACAAAATGGTGTATCTGAGGGAAAGAATAGAATCTTGAAAAAAATGGTAAATTCCATGTTATCGTACTCTGGATTGAGTGATGGATTATGGGGTGAAGCACGGCTTGCTATTTGCTCAATAGGGTTCCAAGTAAAAGGAACAAATTGACTCCTTATGCTATTTGTCGGACTGTTGTAAAACTTCCCGAACCCAAGAAGAAAAGTTTAGGTGAACGGGGTATAGATTGTATCTTTATTGGATATGTTGAGCATTCCAAGGCCTATAGGTTCAATGTAATCGAGCCTAATGATTCCATTTCGGTCAACTCCGTAATTGAATCGAGAGATGCTATATTTGATGAGAATCGTTTCTCAAGTATACCTAGACCTAAGGATGTGATTTCAATCACAAGTGGTAAGGAAGAAAGTTCTGACTTGACTAGTAATAAGTCACTTGAACTTCGGAAAAGCAAAAGGAAAAGAAAATCGAACTCGTATGGACCTGATTTTCAGTTATACTTACTAGAGGGTTCTAGGGATGAGGTTTCAACCCAATATCTGTATTGCTTTAATGTCGAGGATGATCCAAAAACATTTGATGAAGCAATGAAGTCTCAGGATGTTGTTTTTTGGAAAGAAGCTATTAATGATGAGATGGACTCTATCGTAGGTAATAACACTTGGGTGTGATCAGATTTACCACCAGGTTGCAAATCTTAGGGTTGCAAGTTGATCTTCAAAAGAAAGATGAGAGTCGATGGAACAATTGAGAAATTCAAGGCGAGACTAGTCATTCAAGGGTTTAAACAAAAACCAGGAATTGATTATTTCGATACGTATGCACCAGTAGCTCGTATCTCGACTATTAGATTGTTGATTGCGATGGCAGCTATTCACAATCTTGTAATTCACCAAATGGATGTGAAAACTGCATTCTTGAATGGTGATTTAGACGAGGAAGTTTATATGAAACAACCTGAAGGCTTTGTCATGCCGGGAAAGGAAAACAAGGTGTGTAAACTTGTTAAGTCCTTGTATGGATTGAAACAAGCACCAAAGCAGTGGCATCAAAAGTTTGATGAAGTGGTATTACCAACGGTTACAATTTGAACCAAGCGGATAAGTGCGTATACAGCAAGTTTGACAACTCAGGTAATGGAGTAATCATCTGTCTGTATGTTGATGACATGTTGATCTTTGGCACAGATCAGAAACAAGTTGATATGACTAAAGAATTTTTGTCATCTAGATTCTCCATGAAAGATATGAGAGAGGCCGAGGTTATCTTAGGTATTAGGATTAAACGTGAAAACAAAGGAATTTCGATCACACAATCTCATTATATCGAGAAGGTATTAAAGAAATTCAATTATTTTGATTGTGCTCCCGTGAGTACGCCTATGGATACAAGTATGAAGTTGTTGCCTAATAAAGGTAATCCTGTTTCTTAGCTTGAGTATTCCAAGGTGATTGGATACTTAATGTATGCCATGACAAGCACAAGGCCGGATATTGCGTATGTTGTAGGAAAACTTAGTAGGTTTACTAGTAATCCGAGCACATCATTGGCAAGCAATAAGGCGGGTACTTAAGTACCTAAAGAAGACCATAAATTATAGTTTATATTATGTTGGCTCACATTCGGTTCTAGAAGGATATTGTGATGCCAGTTGGATCTCGAATTCAGAATATCATTCCTCGACAAGCGGATGGGTATTATTGCTTGGAGAAGGTGCAATTTCGTAGGCTTCTAAGAAGCAAACTTGCATCACGAATTCGACGATGGAATCTGAGTTTGTTGCCCTAGCGGCAGCTAGTAAAGAAGCAGAATGGCTGAAAAATTTAGTCTATGAGATTCCGTTGTGGCCTAAACCCATATCACCTATCTCAATCCATTGTGATAGCTCTGCCACTTTAGCAAAAGCGTATAGTCACATGTACAATGGAAAGTCAAGACACTTAGGTGTTAGACACAGCATGGTTCGTGAATTAATCACGAATGGGGTGATATCAGTTGACTATGTTAGATCGCAACAAAATTTAGCGGACCACTTGACGAAGGGGTTAGCGAGAGATTTGGTTAACAAATCTGCAATAGGGATGGGACTAAAGTCCACATAAGTTCTAATGGTAAGATACCTAATTCCCCTCTGATTTTGAAAGTTAGAGCATGAATTCAATGTGGAAAGCTTACACTTAGAATTTGGAGCACATAATAGTTTGCATATCATCCCGAGATATGTGCTCGGATCTACATGACAGTAGGTTGAAGTAAAATCTTAATAGCCTTTTGAAAAAGTGCAGGTGCAGATGCACGAAGAAAGAGGCTACCTATGTGAATGTGAAGTTTTGCCGCTTCAAGAAACGCTGGACTTTGTTTACATACATTCATGAATGGATATGGACACAGGGCTTATAATAGTGTAAGGTTTAGTTTGTGTATTCTGAATGCTTGTGTGTGCATTATCTTCATGTATTCAAATGGGTCGAAGGGTTCAATTCGCAGAACACCCTATCTTCTCGAGTATTTGGAATGTGTAGTGTACTAAGACGGAAATTCAATCTTTAATGATATTTTCGTTTACGCATAAGTATTGTTCATGTGTTGTTTGTCTTAAAGGAATTGCACTAAAATGGTGGAGGATTGTTATATATTTATTGTAATTGGGACGTACGATGTAACCGTGTTAGGAGGTGCGGAGTGCACGCTCGGAAAACGTTTTACGTCGGAACCCAAATCGAAGCGGGGGTCAAGGGGGCTGCGCCCCCTTGCAGGGTCCTAGGGGCAGCGCTGCTAGCGGGGTCTAGGGGCAGCGCCCCATGTAATACCCGTAAATCTAATACGGTATTTTGATGTAATTAATGTAAATTGGGAATTAAGACCGGGATGGCAAAATAAAGATTTTGGAACGAATATATGAATTCTTATATTATAAATATATATATATATATATCTACGAAAATAATAGTAGAAGTATTTAGAATATTAGGACTATGATAGATGAAATAAATATTATAGGATTCATGTTAATGGGCTACGGTTAATATGTGATTTCTGGCCCAAAACTTTCGAAAATATAGCATAATAAGTTACTTAGGCTCAAGGAAAAGTTTCGTCTTATCATCACACCTTTCGATACCTTAATAGATATCGACTAACTCTGAACTAAATTCACTAGAAGGAGAGAATCACACTTATCTAAATTACATCGTATGTTAAGATCAACAAAGGAAAAAGAAACCCTTTTCAGAACAAGCGAAACCAAGGCTTAATCATCTCAGATATCGCAGGTCAAACTCCAAGAAAGGTATAATTCCTTGAACTTAATATGGAATTCATCATCGATACTTATGTATATATATGTATATATATATATATATATTATTGCATGATTGCATAGGAACTCTAAGAAGAATGTCGAAACTTACATGTTAAGAAAGCTTAGGGTTTTCCCAATTATAGTTCATAGTTTTGTGTGATTGATGACATGGCCATATAAAGTTCGATGGCTAAGTGGTTTTCGTGAAGGATTTCTGATCAGTGTATTTTAGGACGAAGAGTTTTGTTAGGAATATTTTATAGTGTTCAATTTCAATATGTTTATCTTAGTTGGTTTGTATTTAATTAACTTTGGGCTAGTTTGTAATATTCTAGTTCTTAGTTATTAGGGGTATAATATACCAACTAATGTGGTATATATACCCCCAAACCCTAATTCATTAGGGTGTGTGTTTTTGGTGTAGTATGTGTGAGTGCGTGTGTGTTGAATAGTAAAACAAAGCATTTTCAAAGCATTCATCTTCTTCACTGTCACACCCCACGTCTAAGCTTTCAAATCCACATCATTAGCGTGGTAAATCGCCCTAAGTCAGTATTGTTGGATTAAATAGGGACCAATAAGTTTCATTGTAATTTACGAGTTTTGGAGAGTCACGAAAGCTTTCGATTTTATACATCACAGTTCTCGACATTTGTCGATCTCAATATATGAAAGATATCGGCATAAGTAAGAATTCGACATTTATAAGGATCTCGAGAGGTGTGATAATGATAATAGTAAGAACTCGATATTCTATAGGTTTCGAAAATGCTTTAGAGTAAAATGTCGACATTTAGAGGGTCTCGACATTTGCTCTGAAAGTCATTTATAGTTGTTTTTGAGAGTCTCGACATTGTGTAAGAACTTCGACATTAGTATGAGCTAAATTAGAAAATCTCGAGGTATATTAATATAAGGTCTCGACATTTCTTATTAGGCTAGGTCTCGACATTTACCTATTTTTGAGGTCTCGACATTTCTTGCCCAAGATGCTTGATGACAATAGTAATAAATGTCGATATAAGGAGTAGGTTTCGATATTTATATGTCTCGACATTTCGAGGGATAAGGTGTCGACATTTGTGAGATTTCGACATTGTGTTTTAATTAATAAATTTTCGGTATTTTAGAATTTTTTGCTATATCTAGGGTTTTCAATATTTTAGGGTTCTATAATTAGGGTTTGGGAACTTGAAAACTTATACAGTTTAACAAATATACTGATATGATAATATTTATTTATTCAGAGGATCGACTTATAGGGATTTCATCAGACCTCTTATTTGACAATAGCAGGAGGACAGGTAGGTGGATTATCCATCTACAATACGTAAACACAAATTATGTGTTTTCATGTAATTATGTGATTTACGTGACTTATGTGCTTTACCTATTTTACGTACGATTTATATAAATCATGTTTATATGAAATTCATATATAAGCATATCACGTGCATATCACGTTAGGGCGAGAGACGGTTGTACCGTAGTGAGACGGTAGTGATATTAGATATCGACGTACGGGGTAGAATGAGATGTTTGTGACTAATGACTCTTAGAGGAGTCGAGGTTGGGCTCACTGGGCACCTGGCGGAGACAGGCGTGATCGATCTGTCTACTCGGGCGTGACCGTCCTGAGGTGCATACCGCCGGAGATATTGATGTGACCTGATAGGAGGCCATTGGCGTGATCGTCCAGTGCACTATCAGTGTATACTTTTGGTGCGGAGCGACCCGGTAGGAGGCCATTAACGTGATCGTCCAGTGCACTACCAGGGTAGGCTGCCGCGAGACTTGGGGGTGGCTTCCCAGTAGTCTTTGCGCGCGAGGGTGTCGAGCCTAACCTAGGGCCCTGTGTTGTGTGAAATAGGAATGTGGGAAAAGAAGAGTGTGCATTATGTTATGTTGTGAGATATTGGGTTTGGGGTGAGTGCACACTAGCATACATGCATTTTATTCACCTACTGGGCAAAGTGCTCAGTGTTTACGTGTTGTAGGTACTGAGTCCGACGCTGATACGCGTCGTGACTGAGGCGGCTGGTGGCGGTGCTCCACGGACTTTTGAGGGCAGGGCGGTACATGGATGAAGACCTGTGGAGCGGCGTTCGGGCTTTTTGTTCTTTTGATAATTTTTGGGGCTTCGGGCCCGTGTACAGAGATAACGATGTAGACGGATTTTTATATTAGTGTATATTATTTTAGGAAAAAGTTTTAATTAGACGGGCCTTCCGCGGCTTACGTTGCGGAAATCCGCCACTAATCCTAATTAGAAAAGTAGGGTCGCCACATGTTGTATCAGAGCGTAGGCTTTAGATTCTGAAGACTGTTCATGTACTGCCGCTCAAAAGCCTGGAGAATCAGCCTGGCCTGTAAGTTTGATTGGTTATGTGATTACCTGTTATTTGATATATGTGCTTTCTATGAATGATTGTAGAACTAGTTAAAAATGCCAAGGACACGTAGAGAGGTTGGCGAAACTAGTCGTAGGGCGGGTTCCGAATCCCCACCTAATGAGGACCGCTCTACCATCCATCAGTTAACTAATCTGATCTGACGACAGTCCGATCAGATTAACGACCTCATTCACCGTCAAAATTCCTCGGAGCGCCACACATCCCCTGGCCCAGAACGTGCTGAAGCGGCCGGGGAGAGGTTCCGAAGACTAAACCCCCCTTCATTTGAGGAAGCTGCCGATCCTACCTGTGCGGAGGATTGGCTTAGGACCATCGAAAATATGTTCCGCGTCAGTCATCTTCCTGATACAGAGAAGGTGACTTGTGCCACTTTCATGTTACGTGGGAACGCGGGCTACTGGTGGGACACTATCCAGGTGCTCGAGGATCCCACTATGATGACCTGGGAGAGATTTAAGACTCTCTTCCGAGGAAAGTACTTCACGGCGCCAGATCGAGCGCAGAAGCTGAACGAGTTCATCAATCTGAAACAAGGAGGGATGTCTGTAGCAGACTACATCCGCAAATTTGAGCAGTTGTCTAGGTTTGCGCCACATACCGTGGCCACTGACGAGTTGATGATTGAACGGTTCTTGGAGGGTCTCAAACCCGAGATCTTCCGGAGCGTAAGTATGTACAATACGGAAGGGAAGACTTATGCCCGTATCGCTGAACGAGCAATCCTAGCTGAGCAGGCGGAGAGCAGGGTTGCAAAGGCGCAGGATGCTAAACGGAGGACAGAAGGACAACAAGGGGGAGGGAACCAGAAACGCCAATTTTTCGGCAAGGGATCAAATTATCGCGGGAATCAACTGGGCCAGGAGAACTGGAGACCAAGACCGAACCAAGGGCCATTTAACGCTCCGAACCGGCCCTCAGGTGCTGCAACGCAATGTCGACAGTGTGGGCGTTTCCATTCTGGTCCATGCTATGGACCAAGACCAAACCCGACCCCACAATGCTTCCGATGTGGGAAAATAGGACACTACGCTAGGAAATGCAACGAAAATATGCCTCAAGTACCAAACCGACCGTTGATTCCCGCGATAATTTCCGGGCAAAGCGAACGTAGTCGCAGACGCGCTTAGTCGAAAGGCGATGAGTACAGAATTGCACCGGCTTGGAGTGGAAATAGTCAATTTGGGCGAAGTCGAAACGAAACTAGCGGCACTGACTCTTCAGCCGACGTTGCTAGAACGAATTCAAAAAGCACAAGAAGAGGATGTAAAGGCGAAGGGTACACTACCCGAAGACTCCGAATTCCGAGCAGACGGAACCCTGTTATACAAGAATCGGCTATACGTGCCCAACGACGAGGAGTTACGACGAACGATAATGACAGAAGCCCACGCAACAACATACTCTATACATCAGGGAGCTACAAAGATGTACCAAGATTTGCGGGTGATATATTGGTGGCCGGGAATGAAGAAGGACATCGCCACGTTCGTAAGTAGATGTATGACGTGCCAGTTGATCAAAGCGGAACACCAGCGACCAGCTGGAACTCTGCAACCTTTACCTATTCCTGAATGGAAATGGGACCACATCACGATGGATTTCGTCGTTGGTTTGCCTAAAACGACGAAAGGCCACGATGCTATTTGGGTGATTGTAGATCGCCTCACCAAATCATCCCATTTCATTCCTATCAGCTCTACTTTTTCCATGGAACGCTACGCTGAATTATATGTTCAGGAAATTGTTCGACTTCATGGGATTCCAATTTCCATCGTCTCGGATCGAGATTCGAGATTTCTATCCAATTTCTGGCAAAGCTTACAAAAAGCGATGGGTACTAAGCTCTCGTTCAGTACCGCATATCATCCCCAGACCGACGGGCAGTCTGAACGGACGATCCAAACCCTTGAGGACATGTTACGAGCGTGCGTGCTAGACTTCAAGGGAAATTGGAGCAAATATTTGCCGCTGATTGAATTTTCTTACAACAATAGCTTCCATGCTACGATCGGGATGGCACCGTACGAAGCATTATACGGACGCAAATGCCGATCCCCAGTTCATTGGGATGAAATCGGCGAACGAGCTGTATTAGGACCTGATATGATTCGAGAAACAACCGAAGCAGTGACTAAAATCAGAGAGAGAATGCGTACAGCTCAAAGTCGACAGAAGAGTTATGCAGATCATCGGCGACGACCTCTGGAGTTCGCAGAAGGTGACCAAGTATTTTTGAAGATTTCCCCGATGAAAGGAGTGAAGCGATTTGGAAAGAAGGGCAAGCTAAGTCCAAGATACATAGGCCCGTTCAAGATTATCAGACAAGTCGGTGAAGTGGCATACCAATTAGAATTACCAACTTCCCTGTCGCAAGTTCACGACGTATTTCACGTATCGACATTACGAAAATACGTCGCGGACCCGAGTCATGTAATCCAGAATGAACTTCTTTATCGACAACTCAAGCCTGACTTGAGTTACGAAGAGAAGCCCGTAGAGATTTTGATGTACGAGTCGAAAGGACTACGGAATAAGACTATTCCGTTAGTTAAAGTATTGTGGCGTAATCAATCAGTTGAGGAAGCCACTTGGGAACGTGAGGATGATATGAGAGTTCGTTATCTCGAATTATTCCAGTTGGCGTAATTTCGGGGACGAAATTCTTTTAAGGAGGGGAGGATGTAATACCCGTAAATCTAATACGGTATTTTGATGTAATTAATGTAAATTGGGATTTAAGACCGGGATGGCAAAATAAAGATTTTGGAACGAATATATGAATTCTTATATTATAAAAATATATATATATATATCTACGAAAATAATAGTAGAAGTATTTAGAATATTAGGACTATGATAGATGAAATAAATATTATAGGATTCATGTTAATGGGCTATGGTTAATATGTGATTTCTGGCCCAAAACTTTTTAAAATATAGCATAATAAGTTACTTAGGCTCAAGGAAAAGTTTCGTCTTATCATCACACCTTTCGATACCTTAATAGATATCGACTAACTCTGAACTAAATTCACTAGAAGGAGAGAATCACATTTATCTAAATTATATCGTATGTTAAGATCAACAAAGGAAAAAGAAACCCTTTTCAGAACAAGCGAAACCAAGGCTTAATCATCTCAGATATCGCAGGTCAAACTCCAAGAAAGGTATAATTCCTTGAACTTAATATGGAATTCATCATCGATACTTATGTATATATATGTATATATATATATATAATATATTATTGCATGATTGCATAGGAACTCTAAGAAGATTGTCGAAACTTACATGTTAAGAAAGCTTAGGGTTTTCCCAATTATAGTTCATAGTTTTGTGTGATTGATGACATGGCCATATAAAGTTCGATGGCTAAGAGGTTTTCGTGAAGGATTTCTGATCAGTGTATTTTAGGACGAAGAGTTTCCTTGTAATTTACGAGTTTTGGAGAGTCACGAAAGCTTTCGATTTTTATACATCAGAGTTCTCGACATTTGTCGATCTCAATATATGAAAGATATCGGCATAAGTAAGAATTCGACATTTATAAGGATCTCGAGAGGTGTGATAATGATAATAGTAAGAACTCGATATTCTATAGGTTTCGAAAATGCTTTAGAGTAAAATGTCGACATTTAGAGGGTCTCGACATTTGCTCTGAAAGTCTCGATATTTTGTATGTATCGACATTTATAGTTGTTTTTGAGAGTCTCGACATTGTGTAAGAACTTCGACATTAGTATGAGCTAAATTAGAAAATCTCGAGGTATATTAATATAAGGTCTCGACATTTCTTATTAGGCTAGGTCTCGACATTTACCTATTTTTGAGGTCTCGACATTTCTTGCCCAAGATGCTTGATGACAATAGTAATCAATGTCGATATAAGGAGTAGGTTTCGATATTTATATGTCTCGACATTTCGAGGGATAAGGTGTCGACATTTGTGAGATTTCGACATTGTGTTTTAATTAATAAATTTTCGGTATTTTAGAATTTTTTGCTATATCTAGGGTTTTCAATATTTTAGGGTTTTCTATAATTAGGGTTTGGGAATTTGAAAACTTACACAGTTTAGCAAATATACTGATATGATAATATTTATTTATTCAGAGGATCGACTTATAGGGATTTCATCAGACCTCTTATTTGACAATAGCAGGAGGACAGGTAGGTGGATTATCCATCTACAATACGTAAACACAAATTATGTGTTTTCATGTAATTATGTGATTTACGTGACTTATGTGTAACGTCCCGTTTTCTATTATTTTATTTGCGCAGCTACTATATTTTTCCACGTAAAATTTTTCGCCTTTTTACAATCATACCTTTATACATAAACGGGCGTACATCTGTTCTCATCACATTCACTCATATTATACATATATATTCACATATATCATATGAAAGATACTAATGATTCTTATACTACATGCACACGATGAACTTAGGGGAGTAGGTGAGAGCGTAGCCGGCCAACCTTGAATCCATGCTTTAGTATGAAGATGCACTCTAAGTTGCCTGCTAGATATCTACAGCAACTGAGGAAACAATTATTCAGAGTATGATCGCAACATGTTATTCCTTTAGACAAATAATAACCAAAACTGTAGCCGAAAATTAATTCATTCCTTTCATTGACTTACATAGACTTTTCTAAAGAATATACCATCATTCGTAGAATCAGTAGATTCATAACACTCATACTGTAAGCACTTTAACTCACATAATCATAAATTAATCACTCATCGAAGTTTGTCATATAATCATAGTCCATAAAATCATTCATGTAATTCAGACCAATGCAAATCTACATGCTCATTTATTTCTGATAATTCCGTTATGACCTGCTAGACTCGTACTATTGACCCCGTAGGGGCCCATGCATGGGACTCTGTAACTGTAAATATATTTTTGTTTGCCTGTACAGGACTCTGTAATCCTCCGATTTGTGAGGATGTAACTATATCTGTATATCGAGTCGTCCGACGTCGTAGCAGTCATAACGGTTTCTCTTTCTTTATTATCCGAATATAATGCTTTACTTTCACTTCAAATGACATATAAATTCCATACACCATTAAATCATACATATCACACTGTAGCACATTATGGCACATAATTCACGTTCATTCCAAATATTACGTTTATAAGAAAATCATCAATCATTTAATTCACATAAAGCACATAAAACAGAACACATGTTGCATATCATACTCACAGTATGACTTAAAGCCTCACTCGACTTTGTCCTTGCCTTTTCCTGAATCCTGACCTATAAAATTATTTTTATCCGTAAATACAAAATTCCTATAATGATATGCGTGCGTGATATGCATGCTTTATTATGCATAATAACTTCCCGTATCCTTTTCCCTTCTGTTCATTACTTACAATATAAAACTCTTGGGTTAGAAGTTATATATATATATATATATATATATATTTTTTTTTTTATCAATATTGGAACCTGCATTAAAAATTGATAACTATACTATACCGAAAATATCATTGAAAACCCTAATTTTTATTGTATAAACTCTAAATTATAGTAAATCTTAATATTATACTAAAAACTTTTCCTATGTACACTAGTTAATTGTTTTACATGATTATCAACCCCTAACATGCATGTATATATATATATATATACATATATCTTACTATGATGTGGTGTACATGTAGTCACCTTTTTGTTTGCTTGAGACAACAATTAATGAATTATTATAACTCAAAATCTTTCCAATTATATTTCTAAATATCGAAGTCTTTGATTAGCTAATTATCGAAATTTTTGAGTTTCAATGGACAACACATATCGACATCTTGTTAGTGGAGTTGTTCAAAATTAATATGGAGGGTTTTCTATGATTGTGACATTTAACTAACATTGTTATTATAGTAAGTCCTTGTCAATTATTTTAATGTTAAGAAACCTCCTTTATTAGTCATACCTAAGCATCATAGACATCAAGATCTTATATACATATCGACATCTTATTATTATTATATTTATATTCACTTGGATTGCGACAACCATTAGAAATATACATATCGACATTCTCCTATTTACTCGACATTTCTTATCTAATTCATCATCATAATTCGACATCTCATATTTAATTCATTATCGATTCATCTCAACATACCATCTCAATCATAGCTTGACCCTACACTTGCAATCACAACTCGACATCATAAAATAACTCGACATCATGTGTCATACTCGAATTTCCATACCTATCGACATTTATTTGCATATCGACATGTTAATAATGTATGTCGATATCTTAACTGAATATCGAGATTTTTAAATTTCAATTGAACAACACATTTCGACATCTATCTGATTACATTTTCAAAATCTCGAATCATACTCAAACATCACCACTCGACATCCTATCAATTCCTAAAGCTCGAGATTTTTACTTTTCATACCTTCAAAATCGTGTTCCAAGTTAAATCAAAATCTGGGTAATGATATACCTAAAAACATAATTTCCTCCCAAAAATCTAATCAAACCCTAATATTCTTAAAAACATGAAGAACTTCACTAAATAACTGGATTTACTCGCATGCTGTTTACAAATCATTTTAAATATTGTTAATATTTATAACAAGTTATGTTCTAATTCTAAATACCGCAGATCATACTAAAATTCATACCTTTCCTTTGCTGGTTTAAACACAATATAGTTTGCTTCTTCGTTAGCTTCGTAAGTTCCTAATGCTTTGAATCTCGTTTTTTTTTCTCCTTAAGCATATTTTAGTTTATTGACAATAATAAGATGGTTTCTCCATTCTCTTTCGTTCTTATCTAATGATTAGGTGTAACAGTTGTTAAATGACATCACACTTTACTAATACTTATCATAACTCACCTAATTCATATTATTCTATTATTAAACCAATTCCAAATGATGACCATCGAAACCCTTGATATCATTTAGACACATTTTTATATCAAGAACCCAAGCTCTCGTAATCTTTACGTTATTAAATCTCAAGTTTTTGATTGAAGACTTTCGAAGTCTTCATTAAGTGTCTCGACATCTTTGAGGGAAAGATATCGAAATCTTTATTGAATGAATCTCGACATTATATTTGGTTTTTTTTTCCGGAATTCTTCTTTAACCATAATTTGATATTATTTAAATATTTCTTCCAACTTGTTTAGTCATTTTAATTACACACATGAAATTTTCCAAACTTAAGAAAACCCTAGATAATTAATACTTAGAGAAATTCAAATACCATAACATTTACTTCTTCACCACTTATCTCCTGGAGAACCTAGAACTATCATACTTTAGATACCTTATTCCATCTATACTTATGTTTTAAAGTGACATATGCATGCAGGAATTTATGTAAATGCATAAAATTATGATATGAAATTTCAGTTCCTGACAATTCTCCCCTCCTTTGAAAAAATTTCGACCTCGAAATTTCGTACCGTTATTAGGAAATAGCCATGGATATTGTGTCTTCATGTTTTCCATTGTTTCCCAAGTAGCTTCACGCGTTGACTGATTTTTCCATCGTATCTTTACCATCGGAATCGTTTTATTCCGTAATTGCTTATCGGCATATTCAAGAATTTCTGCTGGTTCCTCTACATAACTAAGATCTTCAGAAACATTTATCTGTTCGTCCGAAAGAATATGATTAGGATCTGATCTCTATCGTCGTAACATACTAACGTGAAAAACATTATGTATTTGCGACAGTTCAGGTGGTAATGCGAGTCTATAGGCTAACGGTCCAATCCTTTCAAGTATTTCATAAGGTCCAATATAACGTGGACTTAACTTTCCTTTCTTTCCAAATCTTAGAACACCTTTCCATGGCGATACTCGTAGAAATACTTTCTCTCCCACTTCATATTCCATTTTCCGTCGATGTTGATCAATGTAACTCTTTTGTCGATCTTGAGCTGCTTTAAGCCGACTTTTAACAACTTTAATCTTTTCCATTGTATCTTGAATTAGATCTGGCCCTTCTAATACCCGTTCACCTTCTATGTCCCAACATATTGGATTTCGGCACTTTCGACCATGTAAAGCTTCATATGGTGCCATACCAATACTTGAGTGATATTGATTATTATAGGCGAATTCTATTAACGCTATATAATCATCCCATGATCCTTTGAATTCGATTACACATGCTCGAAGCATTTCTTCCAGGGTCTGTATTGTCCTTTCTGACTGTCCGTCTGTCTGCGGATGAAACGCCGTACTAAAATGCAATTTAGTTCCGAGTGCTTCCTGTAAACTTCCCCAAAATCTGGAGGTGAATCTAGGATCTCGATCAGATACAATAGATATAGGTACTCCATGTAGCCGAACTATTTCATTGACGTATCTTTTCGCCAAATATTCCAATGTAGAACCCCATTTAAATGGCAAAAAGTGAGCTGACTTCGTAAGTCTATCAACAATTACCCAAACAGCATCATTTTTCTTAACCGTAGGAGGCAGACCATAGAGAAAATCCATCGTTAATCGTTCCCATTTCCAAACTGGTATGGGTAACGGATGTAATTTACCCGCAGGTGCTTGATGTTCGGCTTTAATCTGCTGACAAGTTAAGCATTTCAGAACATATCCAGCCACGTCTTTCTTCATTCTCGGCCACCAATAATGAGATTTAATGGTTTGATACATTTTTGTACTACCCGGATGCATAGCATAAGGAGCAGTATGCGCTTCATCCATTATTTCCTGTCGAATGTTGTCAATATTGGGGACACATAACCGACTATTGATCGTCATAACACCGTTTCATTTATGACAAACGACTTCGTCAACCCATGTTTTACTTTTTCTGCAATACTTGCCAATTTCTCATCCTTAAACTGAGCTTGCTTTATTCGATCCAACATAATAGGATGAATCACCATTGAAGCACATACAACACCTACATCATTCACTTCTATTTCAATATTCATCTTTCTTAGACTGATCAGATTTGATAACGAATATGATTTTCGACTTAATGCATCTGCCACAACATTTGCTTTTCCTGTATGATACTCTATAGTGCAATCATAATCCTTTAACAACTCAATCCATCGCCTTTGTCTCATATTCAATTCTTTCTGACTCAGCAGATACTTCAGACTTTTATGATCGGTGAAAATCTGAAATTTCGTACCATATAAGTAATGTCGCCATATCTTTAATGCGAACACTACTGCCGCTAATTCCAAATCATGTGTTGGATAGGATACTTCATACGGTTTTAACTGTCGTGACGCATATGCCACTACTTTTCCATGTTGCATTAAAAACACATCCCAATCCTTGATGAGATGCGTCACTATAAATCACAAATCCATCTGTACCTGATGGAATTGTTAACACTGGAGCTGTTGTTAATCGCTTCTTTAATTCTTCAAAACTTTTCTGGCACTCTTCAGTCCATTTGAAGATCGTCCCTTTTCGTAATAATTTCGTCATTGGAGCGGCTATTAAAGAAAAATTCTCTACAAACCGTCTATAATATCCAGCCAAACC
This sequence comes from Craterostigma plantagineum, assembly GCA_027422505.1. NCBI lineage: Eukaryota > Viridiplantae > Streptophyta > Magnoliopsida > Lamiales > Linderniaceae > Craterostigma > Craterostigma plantagineum. The sequence goes on from JAPQWV010000055.1 coordinate 3,148,173, forward strand.
TAGAAAACTACGAACTTCTGCCACGTTTTTAGGACTTTCCCATTTGATTACTGCTTCAATTTTCTTAGGATCAACTTGAATTCCTTCGCCAGATACCACGTGGCCCAAAAATACTACTTGATCCAACCAAAATTCGCATTTTGATAGTTTCGCGTATAGCTTCTTTTCTCGTAAAGTTTGAAGAACAATTCTTAAATGTTGTCCATGTTCTTCTTTTGACCTAGAATATACCAATATATCGTCTATGAAGACAATCACGAATTGTCCAAATAGGGTCGGAAGACATCGTTCATTAACGCCATAAAGACTGCAGGGGCATTCGTCAGTCCAAACGGCATAACCAAGAATTCGTAATGCCCATATCTTGTTCTAAAGGCTGTCTTTGGAATATCATCTTTTGCAATCTTTATTTGATGGTACCCCGATCTTAAATCAATCTTTGAAAAGACCTTAGACCCTTGTAGTTGATCGAACAAATCGTCAATTCGGGGCAACGGATACTTGTTTTTCACAGTCACTTTGTTCAACTGTCTATAGTCGATACATAGTCTAAGCGTACCATCCTTCTTTTTAACAAAAAGCACAGGCGCTCCCCATGGTGATACACTTGGCCATATATATCCTTTGTCTAACAATTCTTTCAACTGTACCTTTAACTCATTCAGCTCTATTGGTGCCATTCGATATGGTGGAATAGAAATTGGTGCCGTGCCTGGTTGAAGCTCAATCGTAAATTCTGTATCTCGATCTGGTGGTAATCCAGACAAATCCTCCGGAAAAACATCAGGGTATTCATTTACTACGCCAATATCTTCCACCTTTAATCCACACAATCGTGTATCTATAATATACGCCATATAACACTGACACCCTTTTCTTATCAATTTGGATGCTTGTAAATTAGAGATCTGACATGCCGTCCATACATTCTTTTCTCCTTTAAACACTATATGTGTTTGAGTCCGAAGGAAACAATTCAGTTTCCTTTTTAAAACAATCTAGTTTTGCTCGATATCGAGACAGCCAATCCATGCCTAATATTACGTCGAAATCCGTTAAGGGTAAAACTAATAAGGTCGCCTGCATCTCTACCCCATCATTAACAATTTTACATTTCGGATATACTGTACTTATTATGACCATCTCACCCGTTGGAAGTCTAACATTTACTTTATTTTCTAGGGTTTCGGGTTTATCATGTAATAATGATGCAAATGTTCGTGACATGAATGAGTGCGTTGCGCCTGGATCGAATAAAACATATGCATCAATATCACATATAGATAGCTTACCCGTGATTATACGTGACCCCTCTTTGGCTTCTTCACGAGTCATCGTGAAAATTCGACCCTGTGCTGGCTGTCCATAAGCTTGTCCTCCAGACTCTCCTCTTCCTGCACCACTGTTATATGATCCTCGGCCCCTTCCCCTTCCACGATTAGTGGAGGGTCCACTAACTCTTGATTGCTCCACTGTAGGTTGCGTTTGCGACATTGGACAATTTCTAGCCAAATGTCCACGTTGACCACATTTGAAACATTCGCCAGTGAGCCATCTACAAACACCCGTGTGATTCTTTCCACAATGTTCACACACTGGTATTGGTCGAGAAATTTCGGTTCCTCGTCCAACAGTTCTTGTTCCCCCCATACTACTTCTGGCAGGACCACTTGATATGTTCTTCGATCTCGATGGATTACCAACCTTTTTATATTTTCCGCTCGACGATTCTTCACCAGCCCTCCTTTTACTACTTTGATAGTTTTTCGATTCTGTTTCTAACTTTTCAGCACGAATAGCCGCTGCCCTTAATCTGCCATAGGATTCCATATCAGAGGGAGTGATACGATTTCTAATTGTATATCGAAGTCCAGATTCAAATCTTCGACACTTGTTTCTTTCAGTAGCAACCATATGAGGAGCATAACGGGACAGCTGATTGAACAACACCTCGTATTCACCTACAGACTTATTTCCTTGCTTAAGTTCAAAGAACTCCTTTTCCTTCTGATCCTTATAAACTTCTGGAATATAGGTGTCATTGAATTCTCTTAGGAAATCCTCCCAAGTTAACACTGGAGGTTGTGCCATACTATCTGGAACTGTTTCCCACCATTCATATGCATGCCCTTGTAAGAGTGACACTGCATAATCAAACTTCTCCGCTGGTGTACACTGCATCATATTAAAAACCCTTTCTGTTCTTTTTAGCCACGTTTCTGCCTCAACAGGATCTGTTGTTCCCATAAAATCCACAGCACCCAATTTCCTAAGCTTATCATATCGCCTTTCACGAGAAATTGTCAGGGGATTTTCACGCTCATTACGCATAAGCGTATGAGATGAATTAGATTCAGGTACAGCCGAACTTCCTCCTGCCCCTATTGTTGGTTCATCGTGTTCTACATGCAATGGTGCACTTACTGCCCTTCTCCTAAATATGCAAAAAGAATTTCAGGGCAGACCATAAAAATGCACATACCATGCAAATGTCTACAGAACCTAAGACCTAGGCTCTGATACCATACATGTAACGTCCCGTTTTCTATTATTTTATTTGCGCAGCTACTATATTTTTTCACGTAAAATTTTTCGCCTTTTTACAATCATACCTTTATACATAAACGGGCGTACATCTGTTCTCATCACATTCACTCATATTATACATATATATTCACAAATATCATATGAAAGATACTAATGATTCTTATACTACATGCACACGATGAACTTAGGGGAGTAGGTGAGAGCGTAGCCGGCCAACCTTGAATCCATGCTTTAGCATGAAGATGCACTCTAAGTTGCCTGCTAGATATCTACAGCAACTGAGGAAACAATTATTCAGAGTATGATCGCAACATGTTATTCCATTAGACAAATAATAACCAAAACTGTAGCCGAAAATTAATTCATTCCTTTCATTGACTTACATAGACTTTTCTAAAGAATATACCATCATTCGTAGAATCAGTAGATTCATAACACTCATACTGTAAGCACTTTAACTCACATAATCATAAATTAATCACTCATCGAAGTTTGTCATATAATCATAGTCCATAAAATCATTCATGTAATTCAGACCAATGCAAATCTACATGCTCATTTATTTCTGATAATTCCGTTATGACCTGCTAGACTCGTACTATTGACCCCGTAGGGGCCCATGCATGGGACTCTGTAACTGTAAATATATTTTTGTCTGCCTGTACAGGACTCTGTAATCCTCCGATTTGTGAGGATGTAACTATATCTGTATATCGAGTCGTCCGACGTCGTAGCAGTCATAACGGTTTCTCTTTCTTTATTATCCGAATATAATGCTTTACTTTCACTTTAAATGACATATAAATTCCATACACCATTAAATCATACATATCACACTGTAGCACATTATGGCACATAATTCACGTTCATTCCAAATATTACGTTTATAAGAAAATCATCAATCATTTAATTCACATAAAGCACATAAAACAGAACACATGTTGCATATCATACTCAGAGTATGACTTAAAGCCTCACTCGACTTTGTCCTTGCCTTTTCCTGAATCCTGACCTATAAAATTATTTTTATCCGTAAATACAAAATTCCTATAATGATATGCGTGCGTGATATGCATGCTTTATTATGCATAATAATTTCCCGTATCCTTTTCCCTTCTGTTCATTACTTACAATATAAAACTCTTGGGTTAGAAGTTATATATATATATTTTTTTTATCAATATTGGAACCTGCATTAAAAATTGATAACTATACTATACCGAAAATATCATTGAAAACCCTAATTTTTATTGTATAAACTCTAAATTATAGTAAATCCTAATATTATACTAAAAACTTTTCCTATGTCCACTAGTTAATTGTTTTACATGATTATCAACTCCTAACATGCATGTATATATATATATATATATATACATATATCTTACTATGATGTGGTGTACATGTAGTCACCTTTTTGTTTGATTGAGACAACAATCAATGAATTATTATAACTCAAAATCTTTCCAATTATATTTCTAAATATCAAAGTCTTTGATTAGCTAATTATCGAAATTTTTGAGTTTCAATGGACAACACATATCGACATCTTGTTAGTGGAGTTGTTCAAAATTAATATGTAGGATTTTCTATGATTGTGACATTTAACTAACATTGTTATTATAGTAAGTCCTTGTCAATTATTTTAATGTTAAGAAACCTCCTTTATTAGTCATACCTAAGCATCATAGACATCAAGATCTTATATACATATCGACATCTTATTATTATTATATTTATATTCACTTGGATTGCGACAACCATTAGAAATATACATATCGACATTCTCCTATTTACTCGACATTTCTTATCTAATTCATCATCATAATTCGACATCTCATATTTAATTCATTATCGATTCATCTCAACATACCATCTCAATCATAGCTTGACCCTACACTTGCAATCACAACTCGACATCATAAAATAACTCGACATCATGTGTCATACTCGAATTTCCATACCTATCGACATTTATTTGCATATCGACATGTTAATAATGTATGTCGATATCTTAACTGAATATCGAGATTTTTAAATTTCAATTGAACAACACATTTCGACATCTATCTGATTACATTTTCAAAATCTCGAATCATACTCAAACATCACCACTCGACATCCTATCAATTCCTAAAGCTCGAGATTTTTACTTTTCATACTTTCAAAATCGTGTTCCAAGTTAAATCAAAATCTGGGTAATGATATACCTAAAAACAAAATTTCCTCCCAAAAATCTAATCAAACCCTAATATTCTTAAAAACATGAAGAACTTCACTAAATAACTGGATTTACTCGCATGCTGTTTACAAATCAATTTAAATAAATATTGTTAATATTTATAACAAGTTATGTTCTAATTCTAAATACCGCAAATCATACTAAAATTCATACCTTTCCTTTGCTGGTTTAAACACAATATAGTTTGCTTCTTCGTTAGCTTCGTAAGTTCCTAATGCTATGAATCTCGTTTTTTTTTCTCCTTAAGCATATTTTAGTTTATTGACAATAATAAGATGGTTTCTCCATTCTCTTTCGTTCTTATCTAATGATTAGGTGTAACAGTTGTTAAATGACATCACACTTTACTAATACTTATCATAACTCACCTAATTCATATTATTCTATTATTAAACCAATTCCAAATGATGACCATCGAAACCCTTGATATAATTTAGACACATTTTTATATCAAGAACCCAAGCTCTCGTAATCTTTACGTTATTAAATCTCAAGTTTTTGATTGAAGACTTTCGAAGTCTTCATTAAGTGTCTCGACATCTTTGAGGGAAAGATATCGAAATCTTTATTGAATGAATCTCGACATTATATTTGGTTTTTTTTCCGGAATTCTTCTTTAACCATAATTTGATATTATTTAAATATTTCTTCCAACTTGTTTAGTCATTTTAATTACACACATGAAATTTTCCAAACTTAAGAAAACCCTAGATAATTAATACTTAGAGAAATTCAAATACCATAACATTTACTTCTTCACCACTTATCTCCTGGAGAACCTAGAACTATCATACTTTAGATACCTTATTCCATCTATACTTATGTTTTAAAGTGACATATGCATGCAGGAATTTATGTAAATGCATAAAATTATGATATGAAATTTCAGTTCCTGACATTATGTGCTTTACCTATTTTACGTACGATTTATATAAATCATGTTTATATGAAATTCATATATATGCATATCACGTGCATATCACGTTAGGGCGAGAGACGGTTGTACCGTAGTGAGACGGTAGTGATATTAGATATCGACGTACGAGGTAGAATGAGATGTTTGTGACTGATGACTCTTAGAGGAGTCGAGGTTGGGCTCACTGGGCACCTGGCGGAGACAGGCGTGATCGATCTGTCTACTCGGGCGTGACCGTCCCGAGGTGCATACCGCCAGAGATATTGATGTGACCTGATAGGAGGCCATTGGCGTGATCGTCCAGTGCACTATCAGTGTATACTTTTGGTGCGGATCGACCCGGTAGGAGGCCATTGGCGTGATCGTCCAGTGCACTACCAGGGTAGGCTGCCGCGAGACTTGGGGGTGGCCTCCCAGTAGTCTTTGCGCGCGAGGGTGTCGAGCCTAACCTAGGGCCCTGTGTTGTGTGAAATAGGAATGTGGGAAAAGAAGAGTGTGCATTATGTTATGTTGTGAGATATTGGGTTTGGGGTGAGTGCACACTTGCATACATGCATTTTATTCACCTACTGGGCAAAGTGCTCAGTGTTTACGTGTTGTAGGTACTAAGTCCGACGCTGATACGCGTCGTGACTGAGGCGGCTGGTGGCGGTGCTCCACGGACTTTTGAGGGCAGGGCGGTACATGGATGAAGACCTGTGGAGCGGCGTTAGGGCTTTTTGTTCTTTTGATAATTTTTGGGGCTTCGGCCCGTGTACAGAGATAACGATGTAGACGGATTTTTATAAAGTTTTAATTAGACGGGCCTTCCGCGGCTTACGTTGCGGAAATCCGCCACTAATCCTAATTAGAAAAGTAGGGTCGCCACACCCCAGCCACTCAGCGGGTGGGTCAAGGGGCAACGCCCCTGCGGGGTGCGGGGCAGCGCCCCGTCCCGAAATGACACGCATGCACCCAAAACGTGTGCATGCTTTTCCCCCTAAAAACCCTACTCACCCGAAAGGGTGTGTTTATACCCGAAAAGGTACCTGGCTTCAAAAGGTGATATCTGTTCTCAAACGGACACCATCTCTTCGAAAGGATTATGTCTATTATGAACAGACACAATCGGTCGAAACTAGGGTTATAAATAAGCACACTGCATTTCGACACAAGAACATTGAATTCACGAGCGATATAATAAAAGTTCTCTCTAGTCTTATCCCGAGACGAAATATTGTCTTTGGAAAGGAACTCCAAACGCGATTCTAGAGAAATATCCGGCCTAAAAATCAGCAACTTTTCTAACAACCCTTACTGGTGGCTATAAATAGAAAAATACACACACTCAAACGCATATAATTATTTAACTCAAATATAATCAAATTATCAGAAAAGAAGCAGTAATAAATAAACAGATAATCATGTCGTCGACGAATAGAAGCCTTATTACGGCAACGGATCTCCTCATCCTCGTCCTCGCCCGCACCGGTAATATACAGTAATCTACATTACAAGAATAATAATAAATACCTATAAAACTAGGGTTTAGTTTAGTTTAGTATATCAAAACTTCACTATAACAAAAAGTAAAACCCTTCTTTGTTTGCGTACTATCTTTATTTTCTCGCCATGATATCTTCGTACACACTATACAGCTATGTTCGTCGAGGAGTCGAATGCTGAGAAAGCTTGCCCTAAGATCTGCTTAACCCTAGGCCCAGGCGAATATATCCAGTGCTTTCCTGGCGGCATTAAGATCAGACATCCAGGATGTTTTAACTGCTGTACGCTTATGGTGGGCTGCACTTACTACACGAAAAATGGAAAAATTGCAGTTTGCAAAGGAACTCCATGAATGAATGAATAAGTTTGTGTGTGTGTGTGTAATATCGTGAGCCCAGAAAAGAATAATTTATATATGTGTGTTGTTTGTCTTTGAATTATAGTTATGCATAATACATCGCGTGTTATGCTATTCGTGGGCGCGAAGAATAAGTTGTTCCAATACAAAGGTATATGTATTATGTAAATTGTAAGATCTCTATCCATGGAGAGTTCCAATATTATTTTGCCTCTGATCTCTCTAATAATGGAGGAGGTTTGGTTGGGAAAGTTATAGGCTTTATCTGTCGTTTTGATTTCATCTATATATTTTGTTTTTCGTTTATGGTTGGAGTTTTATCTTTCCGTTTGTGGGGTTTTTTTTCCCTTTTTATGGGTTTTTTTGGCGATTGAAGCTCGAGTGTCACTGGGTTTCGGAGAATGGTCGCATCACTAGTCTATTCTAATGAAATTTAATAACTCTAACAACTCTTAAAACGTGATTATAAGGGTTCCAAATACTCATAAAATTTTTCTTACGGATTAAATCTGCACTAATCTTATTTATGTAATATTTTTATCCCTGGCAATTACTATAGCATGCAGTTACTTAAATAAGAATATGAGGTTGAAGTAATAGTTATACCTACTCCAATGCTCAGTGATGAATTTCGTTCCAGTTCTTGTTCGACTTCTTTCTTTCTATCAAAGTTTTTGACAGTGCTCCACTAGTGAGTATCTTTTTGCTCCACTAAAGAGTGTCTTCCGATAGTTTTCTTTTGTTATGATTTCTTTCTTTCTTATTCAAGCTCTCGTTAGTTTCTATCAAATGATATAGACCCTTTTTTTATCCTATAGTTAACGTGTTATCATTAACAAATGACATCACCTATGTTTTAATACTTATCTGATATATTATTATTATTATTATTATTATTATTATTATTATTATTATTATTATTATTATTAAAATAGCTTTTCTTCATGACTAATTTCTTTCAAGACCCTAGTTACAATTACTCTCCCATTCTAGTTAACTTCTTACTTTATAATACTTATCCTAACTTCATGTAATAACTATTATAATATTGTATATGTTTTTCCCTCTCCATTTGTAGGACCCCGGTCCCCGCAAATTAGGTCGGCCAATAAATTTCGTGTATGATTTATGTGATTTTACGTTAATTTCATATATGAAAGATGCACATGGGATGTTATAAATTTTATGCTCGTGAGTGCTACGAGAATTATGTGCAATCAAGTGCTACTAACGCGAAATTGTGAGGAACCCTAATTTGGAAGGGTAAATTTTCGGAAATGCTGGAAATGACCGATGATAACCGGGCTAGGAAATAAATTGTCATCGGGCTAGAGGTTACGAAAAGGCCCAAATGGGGGACAATTTTCCCAAAAATTAGGAAAAGCCCATGCCTTATCCAATAATAACTAAGGAAAATATCTAACTCATTTTAACACTTTAACCACACCAAAACTAACGAAAAGCAAGAAGGAAAGGAGAAGGAGCCGAGACAACAATTGAACCAAGAGCACTTCAACTAGCTACGGATTTCGAGATTTGTAAGTGAATACCCTCCTCGAGCTTTTAATTTCGAACCATTAGGTGTAGTTGAAGGTATTAATGGCATTAAAAGCAAAGTAGTCGAAGAAGAATACGGAACCCTAAATGCGAGGTATAAATTAGTGCTAAAGCCCCGATTTAAGTGAAATCAGTGCTAGGACGGCTTTATATACGACTTAGAACCTAGATATTCTGCTGAAAGAAGGAACCATACGATTTCAGTAGCCAAAAAGGGGTGAAATGCAGAAGTTTCAACTGGATGAATTAGGAAGAAAGTGGTTTCGATCGAGGGAACAGTTGAGTTGCGATCGAAAGTAGAAAATTGATTTTTATTGTTTCGGGCGACATAAGAAACATGAACTTAGTTCATATCAAATGGAATCAATTTTAAATAGTAAACTTCATAAGCTATGAGTTTCGACCGAAACTCACTTTAGTGCATGAGTATCGATCGAAACCTAATTTCCAAGCCATGCAATCGATTTAAATCGACCTTCTTACCATGCATGTTTTCGGGCGAAAGCGGACGACGCCATGCCGACGTAAGTCGCGGCGAAACCCGTTCCAAAATCGGGCGAAACTCACTCATCAGCATGTATGGAATCGATCGAATTAGACCTCGGCAAAACTCGCAAGAATAAGCCCAATCAATCGAAACCTAAAACCTATTTCATGCGATTGATCGAAAGTAATAACTTAAAAGGGTTTCGATAGAAAACTCGGCGAAACTCATATGATTTTGGGCGAGACTAGCTCATGGCAATTAATTGATTTTAGAACTTGATGGGAGCGAGTTTCGATCGAAACTAGGGTTTAGGGTGCATCAATTTTATTGAATCGGGCGAACTAGTGTAATTTAGAAATTCAATTGGACGAATTTAAATCAAGTGAAACCTAGTAAGACACATGACTTTCGCCGAGCTTAGAGAGTGAGGAATTGAAATGTTATAAGTAATGAACTTCTTAGGGATCGAAGCTTAATTGGAATTGAACCAATTGGATTCGATCGATACCAAATCCGAACTAACTTAGTCGAGCTATATGAGTTAGGGCAACCGAACTCTAACATACCTTGTCCTTCGAAATAGAACGACTTGGGAATTCAATAAGACGCAAAGCAATTAAATTGAAGTATAGAAAATCTGTACAAGTCCAAGTAATTAAAAAGGCGGAATTTAATCATTTCGACGAATTAGCTACGGGAGCAATGTACTAACCACCTAACCCTTTTGTTTAAAAGGTCGAACTATAGGAGCGAACGGGAAGAACACTAACTACGCTTGGACGACAGGTAAGTAGAAATCCAACTACGACATGTAACTTGCCTGCGTATGATTATGTGATTTCGTGCTTACGTGACTTTATAAGGAATGTGTACGTACGACAAGATTTAATTTTATGCATGATAGCATGATCTGCATATTTTTATGAGCATGGCATGAGCATTTGCACGCATGCGTAGTATACAAGACGCGAGGTACGAGCGTGCATAAGATCGCCTGTGTGCGATATATATATACTCGCCGATATTGGCGTTTGTGTCGACTCAATGAAGAGTCACGGCTCCCCTATGCAGCCATGGCGAATGAAGTCATAAGGCCTGTATAAGAGGCTGGGGGAACACCCCGTATGCGGGAGATGCAACCTGGAGGATGCGGCCCGGGGCACGCACTGAGTAAGGGAAGATTCCTTCGGGTGACCTCCTAGTGCGTAAAGCACTAACCGGGAGAGAAGACTCCTTCGGGTGACCTCCGCGGTTAGTGGCCTCGGTGTTGGCTACCAGTGAAAAGCGTCCGCATGGAGGCCACACTGAGTAAGGGAAGACTCCTTCGGGTGACCTTCTAGTGTGCGAACCTCCACACATGAGATCTCTATGAAATGGCGCATAGTGGGATAGAAAGCCGAGGGCCCATATGATGTACGAGTTAAGAAAAGAGTATGAGTGTAAGAAAAGAGTACGAGTATAAGAAAAAGAGTATGAGCGTTAGAAAACGACGGCGTGGATTGTCGATCGTTAGGACACGTGCATACATGCATAATTTCTGCTTACTGAGCCTCGGTGGCTCATCCTTACGTTACGTGTTGTAGGTTCGGACAATCACGGTACGTGACCCGATTTTTACGCAAGGCCAATCTCTTGAAGCTATCCGGCTGCTTTTGAGGTGGGAGTGTGTGTATGGATGACGACATGTGAAGGCCGGGCGCATAGGAAGCTTTTGCTGCACACACACGCACTTGTACTTCGTGTAGATACGATCAGGAAACTGTAGAACATTCTTTTGACTTGTATGTAAGACTTCCGCACACAGTTTTAGAAATGAAAAATTTTATCCGTAATTTCATGCCTTTGCGCGACAACACACCATTAAGCACTTAGGATTAGAACGGAATACGAGGTCGGACGACGGGTTTTGACACCATTAAAATTCTAATATTTATATATTTCAAGACTTATTAAATTCTTATTATATTTATTTCCTCCTAACTAACAAATCGAACCAACATATATAAATCTCTAAGTCTTAACATTCGTTCCTACTTCCTATATTACATAAAATTCTTTCTAAATTCTAAGCAATTTTCCTACAGAAAATTGTATGCCTTATCTAAAATTATTTTTAAGTTCCAACTTAAATTTCCTACCCGGTTAGTAGCACGTAAGCATATACATATGGTATCACATGTATCATGAAATCATGTGAGCACATAATATGCAGTCATTTTAATCACACAATATGCATGCAAATTTATTGGCCGCCTTACTTAAGGGACTCGGGTATTATATCTTCACGTACCATCTTCCCTTCTGATCGATTCTGGAGCCACACATTCGTTTGTGTCGGCCATCGTGACCAGGGCGAGAATATATCCGGCTCGTTCTTTGTGCAACTATATAGTTTCCTTACCCCACGGGAATCCAACTAGGACGAATCTAGTAGTAGAAAATTGTCCCGTTAGAATCGAGGGTAGAGAATTGAATGTAGATCTGATAGTGATCCCAATGAATTATTTGACATCATATTTGAGATGGATTGGCTCACGAAATACGGAGCAATCATAGATTGTGCGAAGAAGGTAGTTAGGTTTTAATCACCCGAGGGAGGAGAGTTTGAATTTTCATAAACGACAAACATTATGAGCTCAGCGACTCGTAAATACGGGTTGCGAGACATTTCTGATCTTTGCGATGAAACCCGAAGGATCTTCTCCTCTGAAGCTTGAGGAGGTTCTGATAGTGAGCGAATATCCCGATGTATCTCCCGAGGATATTCCGAGATTACCCCAAGATTGGGAAATTGAATTTGCAATCGATCTTGTACCTGGAGCTACCCCGATTTCTAAGGCTTCGTATCGGTTAGCACCGAATGAATTACAAGAGCTGAAAGAGCAATTGGAAGAATTGTTGCAGAAGGGCTTTATACAACCCAGTTTCTCGCCATGGGGAGCCCCGGTACTATTCGTAAAGAAGAAAGACGGGTCGATGAGACTATGTATCGATTATCGTGAGCTGAATAAAATCACGATAAAGAACAAGTACCCGTTGCCTAGGATAGACGATTTATTCTATCAACTACAAGGAGCGACGGTGTTTTCGAAGATCGACTTACGTTCCGGTTATCATCAGTTGAAGTTCCATGAGAAAGATGTTCCCAAAACCGCATTCAGCACGAGGTACGACCATTACGAATTCTTGGTCATCCCTTTTGGGCTAACGAATGCTTCTGCTGCTTTCACGGATCTGATGAACCGGGTAAATAAGGAATTTCTGGATCGATTCTTTATCGTCTTTATTGACAATATCCTCGTATACTCGAAGACGAAGGAATAACACGTGGAACATTTGAGAATGGTCCTTAGGATTCTTCGGGAGAAGCAGTTATTCGCTAAGTTTAAGAAGTGTGAATTCTGGTTGGAACAAGTGTCTTTTCTGGGGCATATCATTTCGTGAAGCGGAATTTCAGTAGACCCCGGCAAGATAGAAGCAATAGATAATTGGCCGCGACCCACTATTCCCACTGAAGTACAAAGCTTTCTTGGGCTTGCAGGATATTATCGGAAGTTCGTTAAGCATTTTTCCAGCATTGCCTCAATGCTCACAAATCTGACGATGAAGAATGTTCCGTTCAAGTGGACTGAAGAATGTGCTTCAGTTGATGAAGAGACTGACAATTGCTCCAGTTTTAGTAATACCTTCGGGTACCGAAGGATTTTCGGTTTATAGCGATGCCTCGAAGAATGGCTTGGGGTGCGTGTTGATGCAAAACGGGAAGGTAATCGCTTATGCCTCCCGACAGTTGAAACCGTACGAGCAGAATTACCCCACACATGATCTCGAACTCGCCGCAGTAGTGTTTACTCTCAAAATACGGCAACAGTACCTATACGGAGAAAGGTGCGGGATCTTTACGGATCACAAGAGCCTGAAGTACTTCTTCACATAGAAGGAGTTGAATATGAGGCAAAGACGATGGCTCGAACTAGTGAACGACTACGGCTACGTGACAAATTATCACCCAGGAAAAGCTAACGTGGTCGCAGACGCGTTGAGCCGGAAAGCCGTAAATGCCAAATTGTACCAACTCGGAGTTGAGGTAATCAACTTCAGGGAAATTGAAGCGAAATTAGCAGCGTTAACCCTTATGACGATGCTGTTAGACAAATCCTCGAAGCGCAAAAGGAAGATGAGTTGTACATGAAAATTCGAACTGAACAAGATGGAGATGTTCCGTCGGAATTTGAGTTTCGAGGAGACGGAAGATTACGATTTAGAGGTCGCTTATATGTGCCCAAAGATGAAGAAATCCATGGAACCTTAATAACGGAGGCACATACAACAATATACTCAGTGCATCCTGGTGCGACGGAGATGTATCGAGACTTGCGATTGAATTATTGGTGGCCAGGAATGAAGAGAGATGTTGCTATTTTCGTAAGCCGATGTATGACTTGTTAACAGATTAAGGCAGAACATCAAAGGCTGGCAGGAATGTTGCAACCTTTGACGGTTTCCGAGTGGAAGTGGGACCACATAACAATGGATTTCGTCGTCGGATTACCGAAAACGGTAAAGAGCCATGACGCAATTTGGGTGATTGTCGACTGACTAACTAAGGCCAAGTGAGGAACTTCTAAGTGCCGTAATCATATTCCGAACGATCTAATGCAAGGCGTGTATGAGGTCAATAATCACTAGTGAAGACAAGCAATTGATGTGTGACTCACTTTTTAGAGTGAACTTGTTAGTTGAGTGATTTGCGTGATAAATAGCTTGTGAGATGGAGGAAGCTTTGAGAGATTCCATCTGTCACGAGCAGTTTCTTTTCAGCTTCAAAATTCTCTCTTTCTTTTTCTAACGATGCTCTTAATGCTTCTAAGGAGGGATGTAGAGAGAATTTTCAGAATTATGGACTTGGGCTTCCCCTATTATAGGCTGATCTTCTTGAAGGTGAGTTGACTCAAGGCTCCAACCCTTGGGAAGATCCCTAGTTTTGTAGCTTAGATTCAACTCGGTGTAGGAGAACGGGATTTCAACCCTAGTCTTGGCTTTCCTCTTGGTTTCTTCTAAGGCATCTATTTCTTTTGCGTTAGTAAAAACTATAAGATTCGTTAGTCCTAAACCCATGTACTTGACATCGTAAAGTTGTTTGCAGTCAACTTTTATCAACCATCGTGCATTTCCGATGCCTAAGCCAAATTTGTAGTCATAGAATTCTAGATTCATGGGCTGATTTAGGAATATAGTTTGATCGGTTTGTCCCCTTCTTACAAAAAGATCTTCTCCTAATAGCGTATAATTTCTTATGCTATTCTCCTAATAGAGCAAAATTATTTTCCACGGTTAATTTGGAGGCTTACGGCGTCTAGATCTCTCATAAGTTCACAAACGTTAGTATTTGATTTATCTAATTCGGCTTCTAGGTTGGTGATCTTAGTAGTTGCTTCCGTTATCCTACAATTGAGGTTAGCTTTCTCATTAAGATTTCAAACCAAACAATTTTAGTTATTTTCTCGGCTTTTCTTCTAGTTCCTTACTTTTTTCATTATGGTGCTCTATCGGAGGCTTTGTTGTCTCTCTAAAATGTAAGCTCTTAGTAAGTTCTTTTATTTTTGAACTAGAGCTCCTAAGTTCTGATTCGAGACTAGCGATTTTCTCCTGAGACTTAGATAGTTTCTTCTCTACTTCTTTTATGCTTTTCTGCTCACGTTTCATGTTAGTGTATGCTATTTGATACGACTCTAACATGGTCAATAATGTGGAAGGAGAAACTACCTCCTGAGAAGATTCGGATGCCTAGTCTTTGTCTATCTGGTTGGTGGTTTCAGCGTGAGAGTTCTCGTCCAGGCGAGCCATGAGGGCTAGATTCTCTTCCTCTGAGTTAGACGTTGTAACGACCCCACTCTTTAATCGCTATTTAGCGATAAGTCGCGTCGGGTTTACCAGCGAAAGCCGCGGAGAACACATTTTACGAAAACATTTGTCTACACAAAATGTTAATACAAATGGGCCGAAGGCCCAAAACACCCTATCAATTGCCCTCAGGTCGTCATCCATGTACAACCCCGCCCTCAAAAGCCCATGGAAGCTCCGATAGCCAGCCTCGATCGTTGATTTCCTACAACACGCAAACACTGAGCTATTGCCCAGTAGGTGAAATAATGCATGCACGTGTGACTCGCTCACGTTCACTCACCCCCAACTCTCACTAATGCAATGCCACTCACTATCGCTCATCACAACCGGGATACACTCACCACCTCACAACGGGCCCCGGGCTCCATACTGTGCACCATCACGCGAAATCACTACCACGATCACGAACACTACCACAACACGATCACAACACTACGGCAGTGGCCTACACCGATCAGCCTCCCTGAGCCGTATCAGGTCACACTCTCGGGTCGCCTCTTCTGCCAATGGGGTGCCCACGCTGGTAGCCTACACTAGGCCCCGTAAGGGTACCCAGGTCGCACCTCCAGGTCGCCTCCTCCCGCATGCGACAGCGTGACCAACACTAGCTAGTCTACTTGGGGATGTCCCAAGTCGTTCCTTTCTAGGTCGCCCGCAGTCTGCCGCATAATGTCCAACGGGCCAATGGCTCACCATCACAGGCACTGGCGCACAGCAGATGCCCACACTCACGTGACTCCTCTACGGGTCGACAGCCAATATCGGCTACTCACTCATTAGGTACAATACAGTACCACCGTTCCACCACGGTACAGTCCGTGAAATGACGTGTAATGCATATGCAGGTACTTAACATGATAATATATAATAGCATGATGCCAAACGGAAAGTACGTAAACACATAAATCACATGATCACACGGTAGCACATAAGAGCACATATATCATGTAAATCATTTAGTGCATCATATTCACATTACTCACATAACACATATATTTGAAATAAGCACAAATAGTTTACGTGTTGTAGATGGATATTCCACCTACCTGTCCTCCTGCTATGATTAAATAAGAAGTCTGGTGTAGTCCCTATATATCGATCCTCTGAATAAATAAATATTATTAGTTTATGTGCTAGTTCTCGAAAACCCTAAAATTTATAGAAACCTAGAAATAATGAAATTTCCAATAAATAAATAATACCCTTAAAATATCGAAATTTATTAAATGTCGAAATCTAGTCATGGACAATGTCGAAGTCTTATAAAATGTCGAGACCCTCAAAAACAATTATAAATGTCGAGACACAACATAATAAGTAATATCGAGATCATATTAGTCCGAAACTTGGATGTCGAAATTAAAATGTCGGGACCTTAAACTAATGTCGAGTCATATATATAATGTCGAGATACATGTCGAAAGCTATAAAATGTCGATATCTTAAAAATGTCGAAACTATGTTCATTAAATATCGAGACATATAATATCGAGATCATGCTTATAAAATGTCGAAACCTTATCAATATAAATGTCGAAACCTTACCAATAAAATGTCGAGACTTTATCATACATATGTCGAGACATCTTTGGTTAAAATGTCGAGCTCTCACTTAAAAATGTCGAGGTTTCCACTACTATTATCACCCATTTCGATATTCTAACAGCTCTCATACTTCGACATTTGATATAATACATCTCGAAGTCTTGTCATTGAAGAACCATCAAATCTCGAATTCTTTCTATTACACATATCTCAACATCCATCAGTTATATATCTCGAATTCCTTCCATGAAACACCTCGAGATTATCTTATAAAGGAACAATCATATCTCGATTTTTATGATATCTTTCGACAACTTCCTTCAATTAGTATACACATATATCGACATATATATTCAAAACAAGCATTTATCATATATCAACATCTAATCCTTATGAAATACCTATCGAAATTCACCTCATCCTTAATCATTAAGTTCAGCATAATAAATATTAAACTCTCAAGAACACTATACATATTGAATTTTCTAAACCCGTCATATGAACAGCTATGAATCTGAATCGATCCTTAAAGAGCTAGGGTTTCCTTAACTTATTAACTTATGAAATCCTTCGGTACCCTTAACTAGTCACGAATTTTGGCATATATATGTGTATATATACCATTAGGGATGGTTTAACTATCCCAAAATTCAAGGCTTATGGCTTAACTTTGAATATATTGCTTTTAAATTATCAACCTATAATTACGCAAAGTCAAAGCATAATAATAAACATACATATATATCATAGGCACCAGGAAATTACATAACCATAATCGAATCTTACCTCCTCCTCTTCGTTTTCTTTGAATTTGTTTAAAGGTCTAAACTTGTTAAAGCTCTCTCTCTCTCCTAGTCTTATTTTTTTTTCGTTTCTTGTTCTCTTCTTTTTCCAAACTGAGGGTTTTGCCTAAAGGAATTATGTATGGATATGTATTAAGGTTCTTGGTTAACGTGAGAAATGATGGGCATGTGGTGACGTGATTTTTCCCTAAGGCATAAGCAACTTAATTCTCAATATTTATCTTTACCAACTTGGGCCTTAATTATATATATGTATATTAAATAGCCCAACATTATAAGTTCCTATATTGTTTATTTTTATACCCCAACATCTTAAATCTTTAAATTATTTTTATATTTCTTTGGTTAAATTTCGAAATATTTTTGGGATTAAAACTTATATTTTTGTTCCGCAACATAATTTCTTATCAAACTCCCTAATTCGTAAAATTACCCATTTAATTACATCAAAATCCCGTTTTAAATTTACGGGTATTACAGACGTATCCTCGAGCCAGTGGTCTTGTTATGCCATTAGAGCTACCTAGCTTCCTTCTACTTTGTGAGAAGCTTTCTGGAGTAGTAGTTGGCATCTCTCTTCTTGGGGAGAGTGCATTCTCTGGCATAGTGACCTGGTTTTACGCAGTTAAAGCACTTGGTCGGTTCTTTGGTTTTCTTGACTTGAGAGGTCTCAGGTGCACGTTCTTTGTTCTTTGAGCTTGAGGTCCGAAGTCGATTGGCTGATGATGAGGACTTCTTCTTGAAGTGTTGTTTGCTCATCATTTTTCCAATGAGAGCCAACTGCTTTCCCAGTGATTTCATGTTCGGCTCCATGTCTGAGTCTGATTCGTATTCAGACTCTAAGGGGGTAGGAGGCTTGATGATCTTCTCTTTTGTGATTTTGAGCTTCTCTTCTCTAAGACTAGGCCAACCGTGTCGTCGATAAGTTTGCCCTTCTCCTCCTTCTGAATCTCGCTTACATCCGCCTCGTGTTGTGCGAGATTGTCGAACATGGCGTGGATATCCAACTCCTCAAGGTCTTTGTTTTGTCTGATTTGAGTGGATATCTTCTTCCATTCTGAGGGAAGAGAGGAAAGAAATCGTATGTTGGTTTTCATGTTCGTCTTATTGATTTCAATTTTCCTCATCTCATTCAAGAGTGTGAGATATCTATGATAGAGATCATGTAAGCATTCCTCGGGTTTAGCTCTGAAAGAGTCGTAAGCTGTGAGAATATTTGCCTTCTTGGCCTTGATCCCGACTTCTGTTCTTTGCATCATCTTATGCTGCTCATCCCATATTCCATTAGCTGTCGGAATGCTGTCGATCTGGCGATAAATGTCATTTGGGATGCCCTGCATTAAAGTGTTCTTGGCTATCATATCAGCCTTAGCTCTCATTATTTCCTCTGCGGTGTATTCTCTAGGCTCTTTGAGTTGTCTAGAGGCCGGAATTGGAGGATTAGCTGTGTTTTCACCGGGTACATTTACCCAGACCAGCGTTGGACCTTGCTCAAGTGATAAGAGAAGGTCTTCTGCTTGATCTTTTAGCTCGATAAAGTTCAGAAAATGGCTTCGCCATACTGTGTATTCACCTCTCTTAAGTATCGAGGGACGGTTGTCGCTACCAAGCGAGTAAGCATCCATGTTGTTTTCTTGAGTTGATGTAGGATCTTCGTTTGTTGTTTTGATAGTTTGGACTGATGTTATGTGCTTCACAAGTAGTAAATTTGTCTGTAGCATTTGATTCTAAAGCAGTCGGGAATTATTTTCGATTCACTCTTTAGAGTTTGATCCAAAATAATTTTGTCGAGACAAAATGTATTCGTTACTGTTCTCGTGCGAGAAAGTTTGTCAGCCAAAATTTTTGCGAGCAAAGAAAATTGCTCAAAATCTTCCGATCGAGAAAAATTTCTGGATCGTGAATTTATTTCGATCGCAAGAAATAGTACGTTTAAGTAAGTTTCGCGCTCTGTAGAAATAAATTCATTGACTAATTCGACCGTAGATAATTACGCTAGGTCAAACTTTAATGGTTTGACCGAAATGATTTTCGACGGAAAGTTTTGATCGACGGAAATGATATTCGCAAAGGTCAATATTGGTCTCATCGAAAAGGATTTCCACTAAGTAATGCTCGATAAAATTTTTCTGCTAAAGTCGTTCTTGGTAAAATTTTTCGATCGAGAAAATAACCTGATCGAAAAACCTAGCGAGAAAAATTGAGATAATCGCAAAAAATCACAGAATACAATTAACACTGATTCAAACAAAAAACGATGAGTTAGACGATGAAATTACAGATATTTGCTCGTAATCAGATGATGAATACGCACGAACAAACAATGAAACACATCCTCTCACACAATCTCATAAACCCAGCCACCGTACCCATCAGCGACCTCCACTCCATATTAGTCGCCCGCTACTCGAGTTGACTACTCGAACGCGGGAAGAAGAGGACCTCTTCCGCCGTCTCATGGACCGTCCTGATCCTACCAAATCGTGCCTAGGACAAGACTCCCGCTCCAGACGTCGACATGACGACCCAGATGATCAAGGTCGTCCTGAGGAGGAGAAAAGGCGTAAGATCATGACTAGAGGTCAGAGACAAGGCTCGGGTGCCGCACAGACAAGCGCTGGAGCCGCTGAAACCTCGCAACCCATAACCCAAACAACCACCACCATGCACCGCACCACCCATACAACCCACACAGCCCAAATTGACCCACCAACCTTTCACCTAAGGACGCCTTCGCCTACACCTACGATTCTCACAAGCCCCTTGCTTCCGGAAGAAGAAGCAAGTACCATCATGCTCGTGGCCCTGGCTCAAACTCAAGCGACTCCTCAGCTGCTCAAGATCAATCGGGACCTTCAGGACATGCCGTCAACCCACATGAATTCCTCGACAAATATATTTCCGAAGGACAGTGGATGACTCATTCCCTTCCCGATGAGCATCAAAGATAATGGCTTAAGGACGTTCGTCAATTCTTACAACAAGCTTCGATGGACCTGGTACTGATAGAAGACGAAGAGCTTCAGGAAGGTGAAGATCACGATCATGATCTCCCAAGGCTTCCAGAGCTGATTGCGCAACGGGCAATTTCCCCCACATGACGAACCGTCCGGATATATACGCCATGGGAGAACATCAGAATAGAAATCCCCTTCCTTGAAAAAATTAGAGAGCATATTTGGAGGTCACCGGACAAGGTCAAGAAGCCGAATGAGTTCGAGCTAAGAGGGATCTCCCACTGAGATCAGCAGAAGAGAATGTCATATCTGTGGATGCTGACCCACCTTTGTAACATCCCGTCCATACCGGGTGTCACTGTAGCATCGGTCCCTACCGAAACCAGTGGGGTTGGGCCTACCACACTCCGATTAATAGTCTGGCCCCACTGTACCACCATTTAACCTTTCAGCGTGCTTCGTCCTCGCTCACACGCACCCTGGGCAAACTTCCCAGGGGGTCACCCATCCCTAGATTGCCCCAAGTCAAGCATGCTAAACTTTCGGGTTTCATGATGGACTCCCGAAAAGTAGCCTGACATGCCCGTACGTTGCCAGTCTCTGGATCCCCTCTCATTCGGGTGTCGG
This sequence comes from Craterostigma plantagineum, assembly GCA_027422505.1. Taxonomy (NCBI): domain Eukaryota; kingdom Viridiplantae; phylum Streptophyta; class Magnoliopsida; order Lamiales; family Linderniaceae; genus Craterostigma; species Craterostigma plantagineum. The sequence goes on from JAPQWV010000055.1 coordinate 3,169,604, forward strand.
ATCAGTTCGTTCATGTACCTCTTCACCTAGAAGCCTACCAGGAGCCGCTCATTGTTCGTGCACCTCTCTGGCACCGACGATCACACCCGCCGTCATCGGCCCCGTGCATCACATGCCCACCAGCTTCCGCCTGGTTCGTCCTCGAACCAGCACCGTACTGCGAGAGGTTGTGCTCTGATACCACCTGTAGCATCCCGTCCCATACCGGGTGTCACTGTAGCGTCGGTTCCTATCGGAACCAGTGTGGTTGGGCCCACCACACTATGACTGATAGTCTGACCCTACTGTACCACCATTTAACCTTTCATCGTGCTTCGTCCTCGCTCCCACGCACCCTAGGCAAACTTCCCAGGGGGTCACCCATCTCTAGATTGCCCCCCTAGATTGCCCCAAGTCAAGCACGCTTAACTTCAGAGTTTCTATAGATAGACTTCAAAAAAGGTAGGTCGACCTAGGTGATATAAGTAGTACTATTAATTCTCTTATACGATTCTTAGCCAGACACGCCCATACGTTGCCAGTCTCAGGATCCCCTCTCATTCGGGTGTCGAATCGGTTCATTCATGTACCCCTCCACCTGCCATACATGAGCTGCTCATTGTCTGTGCACCACTCCGGCATCGGCGATCACACCCCGCCCTCATCAGCCACGGGCATCACAACCTTGGACCTGACATGAGATTGGGGATGACTAAAGCACAAGCCAAGAGTCATTATAAGAGCCTATCTCCCATCTGTCAGCTCCTCAGTGTCTTCTGCGCCAAAGGAGGACTTCCAACACCGTACTACGCCATTGAGCGGGTAGACAGGACTCGAGAGGAATTAAGTGAGAGTGACCTACCGTATCTCCCTACCGATGAGGTGTACAACCTCTACCAACTATATGTGGAGAAATACAAGTGTCCTCAAGGCTTCATCAAGAAAGAAGAACTCGAGGGACTCTACTGGTACATGATGCGCCAGGTCAAGTACTTCGTAGTGCACAACCTTCATATGGCTCTGGAGAGCCACATGAAGAAGGTCAACATGACTGCACCGCTCAATAAGGGACCTGAGATCGAAGCACTTCCCAATAATCACGTGCACATCAGCTCAGTCCTTGGCATCACCTACCACAACCCGATCGCCAAGAAGACTAGGTTGATGTTGAAGACTAAAGTACAGAAATTCTGTGATGGGATGCTCAAGGTCATCAGGCAAAATATAGAGAAACGGTTGGAAGAAATCAACAGGGAGACAATGCTGAGGATCCATAGGTACGTGAGAGAACAGCTGCTCCTAATGGAACTACTGAATGATATCGAGGAGCGACTGGAGCTGAGGAACACGCTTTGGAATTTTGAGCATGGGCTAGGCTTGCGCAGATCGTACCATGCCCGACGAGGACAGACAGCACGAAAGAGAAATCAAGCACAAACGGGGAGAATGTAGGATGTCAGCTTAATTGTGCGTTGATTTCATTAGCTGTCTTCGTAATTTGAGGCGTTTATTGTAATAGTCCTTAGTTTAGGACTTAATTTGTTATTTATACCAAGTATATTTGGTATAAATAGATGTACAAATATTCTGATTAATAAAAGATTTGATAAATTTGATCCGAAGGGCTGCCAATTCGATTTTTAGAGAGAGAAACACAAATATCTTCTCACTCTAAGCGAAATTCTCTCTCGTGCACTCAACAAAGGTTTTCGATCGATATTTTCATCTTTACAATTCTAATCGATTATCTAAGAATTCGATTCTAAGATCTTAGAGTTGATAATTCAGGACCTAACACCATCTCTTATCTTCCTTTGCAGGTCCCACCTAATAACTGTTTGGCTTTATAATGTTAATTTGATATCAGCTTGTTCCTTTGTTATCATTGCCCTCTTGAAGTTCTACACAAAATAAATATAAGTCATAAGCAACAAAATTTACGCAAAGCCCTTAGAGAATTACCAGTTGAAGCGAGTGGCAGCTCCTCGTCCTTTTCTTCAAGAGTTCGTCGATTGTCGTGGATGGCACTAGATCGTCACGCCGACCTCACAGTTTACCACCGAATCAGTTCTCTAAAGATGGCTAGAGAAAACCGAGTCTTCACGTGGGAGAAACGTGTGTGCGTTCGGTGTTTGTGTTTTTTGCCTTGTGTTGATTTCGAAAATCTCTTCTTCTCTTCCTATGGAGCACGAAATTTAGCCTATTTAAAGCCGTAGATTTTAATTGCTAAGTCCCAAAAGTGATTTTTGTCAAATCTTACTCTCATTTGAACTCCAAATCCAAACGTAAGGAAACTTGCTATTATTAGAAAACCAACTTAAATACCAAGTCAAACTAAGTATATTTAAATATGGTATAAAATTCAAAATTTAATCCTAGAATAATTTCGAAATTTCAATAAATAATATTACAAATGTTTTATTCCATATTTATATCAAATATGTAAATTCCGAAAATACCCTCAAAGGCATATTTCGAAATTAGCTTAAGGTGAAATCCAACTTTTATCCTCTAGCCCATTAAGCACTTGACCAACCCCAAGTCTTAAAGTTAGTTTCATAAGAAGTCCAACTTCGATCCAATAATTGGCCCAAGGCCCATTAAGGCATGGCCCAACGGCCCAAGGTACGTTAAGGCCCAAGACACTCTCTCTCCTTATCAGTACACTTTGATGATCCTTTTTAAGCCCGAAACTCTAGGTTCGACTCAATCGACAAGGGAGGAATCCAAGAGTCCGGTAGTTACCTAGCCAATCCCGCTGTACCGGACCGTAACCTGATTCGAGTGCGAATTTTGACCAGTCTTTATTCCAAAACCTCACTATAGATAATTGTGCTACGTATAAACCCTTCACCTGTGTCCCAATCGAGTGAGAGCCATGGTCTATGTCAAACTCACTAAACTCGATTATATGATAAAACGGAGACGAGGCAAATTACCAAATTACCCTCCATGTATAACATGAGTTAGTTGAATACCTTGGCCAAGGATTTCGTAATTTTCCATCGCGGTCCTCATAGGACACTTATCTCGATTACTTGCGAGACTGTGAATCCGTACTTGACGATCTAAGCCTGGCAATCACAATTTGTTATCAAGACCGCATATGGCCCGCTGACCCATGCAACAGAAAATCGGGTCGAGGGGAACTAGTGACAGTCTAGACTTCGATGTCAACTCCGTCAAAGCCCCTTTCGGTCTGAGGTTCACGTAGACTACTATAGTGTTGTCGTCGGTCATTGACACTCCTTGATTAATAAACCATGTTCGACCGTACGACCCGTGAGTCAGTGTCCATGAAACGATTCAATCCCTTGTTTCGATTCGTATCACAAGTCACGACCTCCGCTTCCAAGTGGGATATCTGCACATGATAGGTGGTCGACAAATAAGCCGTGATCAGTTATCCAGCACCCAATTGGAACCTCAGGCTTACAGACTTTTAATGTTCGAGGTTAAGAGTCCACTGGTACCTTCCTCTCTTGTGCCCATCGAGAACAGTGACTCAACTCGACACATTTGGATTTGTTCATTTATTGCTTTACCGGATGCTAAGTAAAGAACTCTTATATCCAATAAACGAATAATGCCTTTCATTATACACACTAAAATGTCTTATTACAATAAAGGTCGAATGATCAATATTTTAATGCCCTATACAATCTTATCCTCGTATAGCATTTGAGGGCATATTCCTAACAGCTGGTGGTGGTTTCATCCAAAGATTCTCGGTTCAGTTCAGGGATACATTTGGTTTGGAGACTAATCCCCAGCAAACATGTTTGTGGCTGGCACTTCGAGGCAGGAACTGGAGCAGATTTCAGCTATTACTGGTTTCAAGCATGGACAATACCCTATGAGGTACATGGGGGTTCCATTATCACCAACTAAATGTAACAGAAGAGACTGTCCAGTGTTGATTGAGAATATCACTGCTAGGCTAAAATGCTGTGCTACCAGAAACCTCTCCTATGTAGGAGGGTATGTTTGATTAACTCGGTGCTTCTAGCTACACATGGATAACTGGGGGGCTATTTTTATGCTGCCAAAAGCTGTATCAAAGGAGGTGGATCGAGCTTGCAGAGACTTCCTTGGGGCAAAGAAGGAACATGGGAAGTCCATTCCATTGGTTGACTGGGAGCAAGTGTGCAGGCCCAAAAAGTTTGGAGCTTAAACTTGAGAGACTGCGCGACCTGGGATAAAGCTCTGACAGGGAAGCAAATCTGGGACATCACTCTAGATGCAGAGTCCTTATGGATCAAATGCGTAAATGCTGTGTACATAACATGGATCTGCTTTTGGAACTATCTGCCTGCCCATGATGGTGGGAAATGGAGAACGACTGAGGATGGAAAGTATTCTACTACTTCGGGCTATGAATGGCTGAAAGGCACAGCTACTCCCTTCCCATACTACAAGGCTGTCTGGAACAGGTACAACATTCCTAGGCTTTGGGTGCCTCAAGAACTGTCCAGAGTGGTATTCGGGTGGCTGTGTACTTAGCACTGGTGTACCATGCGTGGAGTGAACGGAACAGAAAGATACATGGCATGGGAGAAAGATCAGTGAAACAAGTTTTTTAGATGCTTGGAAGAGAGCTGAAATGGCGTATTAAGACTAGTTGTTTTAGGAAGAATGCTGACAAGTCGTTTGTCTTTCAATGTGTATGTTCATTTCCAGCTTGTGTGCTTTGTTAGTTGTGATGTAACCGGATTATTGGGAACATGTGGTATATGAAAATTCATTCTACCAAAAAAAATAGAATAACAAACTAAAAATTTTCCAAAATCAATAGGTCTCTAGCAACAGCGCCAAAACCTTGATCGAGCGGATCGAGTAATAAAAATAAAACATCGACAAACTATCCATGATCAACAGACAATTGTACCTATCGAAAATAGTATAGAAATAGCAAGTATTCGAGTATCGAACCCAAAAGAACTATATACTTTAGAAAACCATCGTTTAATTATCCAAGTAAATATTTTTTCGTTTGTTAAAAATATAAATAATGATAAACTAAATTAACGATGAACACAAAAAAAACTTGATAAAATAGCGATAACGGAGTTGGAACGATTTTATAAAACTGAACGTATTTGAGATTTCAAATCCCCCTAGCTCGACCGAACGAGTGACAAGTATTATAACACTTAGCCAACTATTAGACTATGAGGATCCCTAGAGCATGCTTACGAATTTATACGACTGATAAAACTGCGTCTTATCACTTAAGAATCGTAAACAACTAATCTCTGAATTAAATAGCTGGGCCAGCTTCCCTAACTAGTCAGCCACAGATGGCATTAAAACACGATGACTCCCACTATTAGGTTTGACTCTAATCCGGGCGGGGTAGTTCAACCTATCTCTAGCAAGAAGTTTATTTCGCTCGTTTACGAGTGGTCTAATCGTTAGCGCCTCTCTCGAGCGCAACTTACTATTTCCCAAAAATTATCTTAATCACATAGACATAATCAAGAAAGGATCGTAAGTCGCGAGTCATAATAACAGCCTAAACAATATACTTTTAAACACGTACGATGTCGCTAGGGTTCATCTTTATGTCAAATACTACGCGATTAGCTAGTCATACGAAACATCAACACAACGAGAAGCGTAAATGACAACGAGAAAATCATAATTACTTCCCTGAATTTAGCCTCTGTGGTTGGTGCTTCGTTGAGGACTTTTGTCGAACAGGTGGTGGGCGATCAGCTTTTCCCTTTCCTTGTCCTTCTTTCCACTGCCCACGGTTCTTGCTCTCAGCCCAAACAGCAGCTTTGTCCTTCACAGCCCAGCCCCTGAAATCAACTCGTCAAAGCGCACGGCTGCCTCGCTTAGATGTTCTGCGAGTTAGAGCTGGTCAGCATCGACCTTCCGTGGTGACCTAAGAGCTTCGTCGATGTTCCTCTGTGATAAAATTGCAACCCCGAGCAGCACCAAGAGCAACGAGCTTGGTTCCTCCGCAGTCGTGTTTCAATGTTTTGCCAAATTTTGCTTCAGGTGGCCTTGAACGTGAGCTTTGAGGGATGTGTCTGTCTTAGTTGTGTGTCAGATTATCAGCCTCCCTCCCTTTTGATCGTGGGTAAGGTTCTCTAAATAACCTCGCCATCAACATAAAGATTTTCTCCATTGTCCTTTTTGCACGCGAGCAGTCCATTGATGATAAGATCTTGAATATTTTCTTCCCAATCCATATATGAAATCTTTATGAGGATGAGATTGTTGAAAATCCAATTTTATTCCTTTTTCTTTGTGTCTCGATCTCCAGCTTGAGAAATAATGTCACGGGTGAATTCCCATCTCTTATCTTCCTTTACAGTTCCCACCTAATAATTGTTTGGCTTTATAATGTTAATTTGGTATCAGCTTGCTCCTTTGTTATCATTGCCCTCTTGAAGTTCTACACAAAATAAATATGAGTCATAAGCAACAAAATTTATACAAAGCACCTTCATTTAGCTCGAGAATAGTATATTTATAAACGTAAGAAAATACGTTTAAACTTTGGTATCAGCTGGCCAGAGTCTTGGATAAATTTTCGCACATTAAACTTTCCACAGGACCTTAACCTCGAATTCAATCGACGTAAACCCTGCTCCGCGGTTCAACCGGCAATCGCATTGAAAAGTCAAGACTGCATTTCACTGCTGACCCATGCCACAGGCAAGACGAGCCAAACAAACTTGTGACAAGTCAAGACCTCAAGGCCAACCCGAAGTTATCCCTTTCGCTCTAAGGTTCACGCATACTACTACAGTTAATCGACCGATCAAGGACAATCCATGCGTATGATCGTTCAATTATGAGTAAGTGTCCAAATACGGATAATCCCCTGATTTATCTTCAATCATTGTCACAGGCTCCCACTTCCCAAGTGAACAGTATGGCACAACCGTATTGGACCCATCGACAAACAAGTCATACTTGTCGATCCAGTCATCCTACTGGAGACTTAGACTTGTGGACTAATTTTAATATTGCAGCATCTCAGCTTACTGGTGCCACTACTTTGTCCCCACATAACTCGGTAACTGAACTGCCAATATTTGGATTTTATTAATTTTTCTTGTTCGCCCAGACTGCAAGGTGAAATCTTTAGACTAATTAATAATTTGCCCTTTAATATATTTATCCAGCAATTAATTAATGATGAGTAAAATTATTCCATTAATAGAAGTAATCAAATTACATCACTAAACACTACACAATTACCAAATTGCCCTCGTACTCCAGTCCTCGTACGGCATCTAGGTAATATACCTCAACAGAAATTACTGTAGCATAAGACGACACACACGAGATGTAAATTTATACAGCAAGTTTTTCAACTTGCTGCGAGCCCCGTGGGAAAATTCCACTATTAAAAAATGGATTACAAAAAGAAAAACTACAGAATATAGTAAACTCATGCCTAAAATGAATCAAAGGATTCTAAACCTTTCCTAAAAGCTTACGTCTAGACTCTAGACTCAAAGAGAAAGATTAAAGCTAGGCAAAACAATGAACGCTCTCTCGTTCTTGAGAATCTCCTAAGATATCTGCTCGAAGATCTCCCTAAATATCGTAAATATTTACTTCGAATCTTCTCTCTCTATTTACCCTTGATCTACATATCTTCCACCTTTGGTAAATGCAATCTCCTATTTTAGACATGTAAGACAATATCCGATATGATCTTCATATCTTCTATTGTTGGTAAGTGCACCACTTATTTTGGGCATGAAAGATAAATTTTTTTGATATATTCGACATTAACACGACGGATTCTAGGCAGAATTTTCGCTATGGATTTTTGACTAAAATATAAGACATCTCTACTCAAACAAGAAGCTATATTTAACATTATTATACTGTTAATGAACACTGAATTTATATTTTTAGAGTTCTATTTCGACATTAAAATCGTGTTATAGTCTTTTAGTTTTTTGTAAACTTATTTTAATTATATTTAAAAATATTTCCCAAGTTTAGTGACGAAAGCTGATCTAGACCTATTTAGGATGTAATGGTATAGCGGAAACATTGATAGACTTTCTCTAAGAGGCATGGCCCTGACGATCTATCTGCTTCGTTCAGTACGAGGAGGCTGTATGAAAATTTTAGGGGCGTTTCCATATCAGGCCCCATTGAAAGTTTCCTTTTGAGTTCAGGCCCCTTTCACATTAAATATAAATTTAAGGACCAAGTCTAAATTAAATTCAAAATAAAGGACATAAACAATGATTTGACGAAAATGCCCCTTGTAGGTGTTAAATAAAGAGGTATGAATTGCTGTAATTATGTTACCAGATATTATTCAAATGGTATCAATCAAAAAAACTATTTTGACGATCGATTTGCCCAAATTTTCGAGCATACTGGGCACAAAATCAATTTTGATGTGTAACCGACGATATCAATGATATTTACGTCGTCGTATTTAAGATCGGTGAGGAATAATTTGTAGAAATTCATTTACGCAAATAAGATAAATCGAGCATGTTTTTGGTTGAAAAATGAAACCTAATATGCATAAATTCGAGAGACCCATAGCTTGAAAATTATGTCGCGCCTTGGTGGTGACTCAATTGTTCGTCCATCAAGATGAACGAACTGAAAGTGAAATCGCCAGAGAAAAAGAGTTTTAATGAGTATTCGTTATGTGGTATCAGAAAGGCTTAAGTGGTATAGTTTCCGTACGTTCCGGTACAATAGTGGCATAAAGTGGTATAGTTACGATAAGAAGCATTACTCGAACTGATACAAGATATTATTCTAATTTAGTATTAATTTTATATGATGTGGTATACAAGAGCCGTAACATGGTATAGAAACGATAAGAAACGTTACTTGAACTGGTACGAGATATTACTTTTTCTCATTTGGTATTATTTTTGTAATATATGGTACAAGAGAAGCATTATGTGGTATAGAAGAGGCTTAAAGTTGTATAACAACGTTAACTGTTACTTATCTCATTTGGTATTAGTTATATAAGAAGTGGTACCAAAACAGAGTGAAGTCGTAAAACAAATCGTAAAGTGGTATATTAGATACATAAAGTGGTATAGCAACGAAAACTATTACTTATTCTCAATTGGTATCAATTTTATAAGACGCGGTACGATAACAGCGTAAACTGGTATAACAACCATAAGAAGTGGTTTCCAGACTGGAATATTTTTCATTTGGCAGGTTGTGGTACCCGTTAGGGAGGAAGTGGTACTGAATAAACAAGTCATGCTGTTTCGGGCGGGAAAGCTGAATCTCAGTATTATTTTGGGCGGGAACTTTTGTGTAGTATAAATTGGTACCAGAAGTAGTATGATAATGGCATAAAGTGGTATGATAAACACATAAAGTGGTATAATAATGGCATAAAGTGGTATCATATACGTGTTAGTTGTTTTTCCTGCAAAACTTAGTGTTTTTCCAGATGTTATGCAAATGGTATTCATGGAAAAGCTATTTCAACTATCGGTTTACCGTAAATATTTTACACATACTGGCATAAAATCAATTTTGATTTGTATTCGACGATCTCAATGATATTTACGTCGTCAGACTTAAGATCTGTGAGGAATAGTTTCTAGAAATTAATTCGAGAATAAGATAAATCGAGCATATTTTTGGTCGAAATTAAAGCTAATATCATAAATTCGAGAGACCCATAGCTTGTGCGTCGCGCCTTAGTGGTGTCTCATTCGTTCGTCCCTCAAGATTAACGAATTGAAAGTGAAATCGCAAAAAAAAAATATTTAAATGAGTATTCGTTATGTGGTATCAGAAACGTGTAAGTGGTATAATTTCGATAAGATTAGGTACAATAGTGGCATGAAGTGGTATAATTTACCTGTGATGTGGTATCATATAAAGATGAAGAGACCATATTCACTGACGGCCCATGAAGCTTCTGGAATGTTCTTATTTTTTGTTATGAATGTAGTATAAATTGGTACTAAAATACGCTGAAGTGGTATAATTTACATGTGATGTGGTATTATGTAGTATATATTCCTGTACTAATGTGGTACCAGAAACACTTTATGTGTTACAGATTGCGGTTTATGCGCTAGGGTTTCCAGTTTTTTGGTTTAGAGTATCGGATCTTAGGGTAAACTGTTTCGGGGTTACGATTAAAGGTTTATTGTCGTAAGATTTGTTCTATGATTGACGTATAATGTTGTTTAGGATACATTGTAATCCATAATGGTAAATATCAATGTGATGTAAATATAGTTGTCTACAATTTGCATTAGTACACATTTCACATAATCAAAACCTCATTACTTGACTACTTACATCATATTTGCATAAAACGTAACAAAATCAAGGAACTTCGTGAATCATACGTCAAATCATATATTTCCATGATTTTTATTCCTCCACAACCGAAAAAAACAAATTTTATTTACGAAATTATTCGATCCATTAATGTGGTACAGATAACATATTATCTAGTATCAGTACGACTTAATGTGGTATCGTTTCGTAATGTATTGTTACCAGGATAGTATAAACGATTACCAAAATAATATCAAGTGGTATAATTTACATGTGATGTGGTATCATATAAAGATGGTGAGACCATATTCATTGACGGATCATGAAACTTCTGGAATGTTCCTTATTTTTTATTATGAATGGAGTATAAACTGGTACGACATTACGTTGAAGTGGTATATCGTACATGTGTCTTGGTATGGTACAAATATTGATCCATATTCATTGACGGATCATGAAGCTTCTGGAATGTTCTTCATTTTCTGTTATGAATGGCGTATAAATTGGTACCAGATTACGCTGAAGTGGTATAGTTTACATGTGTTTAGGTATGGTATAAATATTGATCCATATTCATTGACGGATCATGAAACTTCTGGAATGTTCTTTATTTTCTGTTATGAATGGTGTATAAATTGGTACGAGTATAGTATAAAGTGGTATAACTTACATGAGTTTTGGTATGGTATAAATACGACGAAACATGTTTGACGGAGCATGAAGCTTCTGGAATGATATTTTATTTTTGGTATGAATGGAGTATGAAGTGGTACAAAACTATGCTGAAGTGGTATAACTTACATGAGTTTTGGTATGTTATACATATGACGAAGCAGGTTTGAGGACCATGAAGCTTCTGGAATGATCCTTTTTTTGGTATGATTGGAGTATGTGTGGTACAAAATATGCTAAAGTGGTATAACTTACATGTGATTTGGTATGATATAAATATGACGAAACATGTTTGACGGAGTATGAAGCTTCTGGAATGTTCTTATTTTTTGTTATGAATGAAGTATAAATTGGTACGAAATTACACTGAAGGGGTATAATTTACATGTGATGTGGTACTATATAAAGCTGGAGACGGTTTGACGGCCCTTGAAGCTTCTGGAATGTTCTTTTTTGTTACGAATGGAGTATAAATTGGTACGAAAATATTGTTAAGTGGTACAATTTACATGTGATGTGGTATTGTATAAAGATGGAGACGGTAATACGCCCATGAAACTTCTGGAATGTTTCTATTTTCTGTTACGAGTGGAGTATAAATTGGTACCAGAATATACTTAAGTGGTATAATTTACATATGATGTGGTATTTTATAGCTGAGACGGTAATAGGCCCATGGAGCTGAATGTTCTTATTTTTTGTTACGAATAGAGTATAAATTGTTACCAGTATATTATTAAGTGGTATGATTTACACGTGATGTGGTATGAAAATAGAACTAGTTCAAAACGCAAAAAACAGAAGCAGATCCATCATTCAAAACACCAAAAGTGCTAAACACAGTCAAACCACAAGCAGAGCCATCATTCGACGCTGTTGTTCTTCCCAGCAACTTTCTTCTCCTTCTTCCGGCCACTTTCTTGGCGATCGACGGGTTCTTCTTCGAAATCGCAAGATTCGTCGATGAAGTGTCGAAATCGGTCGGGTTTCGTCGATTAAGGGTTCAGATCGGTAGAAAATTCTTCGGGTTTTCTCGATTAATGCTGGAAATTTTTAGGGTTTGTGGTACTGAAAATCGATTTTAGTCTCAGCGTCGTATTACAGATTATTTTTTAATACCACTTCAATCAGAATAAATACCACTAAAATAAATTTATATACCACTTAATAACACGTGAAGATTTAAGTGTAAAAAGTTTGATGAAATTTCTACAAAAAAATAAGGGTAAACAAGTCTTTTCCGACTGAATTGATCCTTTTTTCTAACGTAACTATTTGATGGGTCCTTCTCCCTCTTTAAAATACTAAAAGGGTCTGAAACCTATATCAACTTGTTAAAGGGGCGTGAAATCTAGTTAACCCAAAATTTTATAGTCATCTCTAAATCGTAATTATGTTCGCAGGATTGTATCTTTCGTTTTTGTTTACACTGAAAAGTAATTAGTACACCGACAGCTTTTCATCGTTTTCCGAAAAGTAAAAGGTCAAACTTGCCAACCGAATAATGTCACGTTGTGAAATAACCTTTGATGGCCTTGAATAGATAAAAGGATTAGATAATAGATTTCTGGTCACTCCTCGAAATTGGAAGCTACTATTTGTTTACGTATATCATCTCTATCAATTTACATTGCATATTTAGGTGCCTGCGACTTGTCAAAAAAGGCAAACCAATTCTGACCATCTTTTCATAGAAGAAAATTATTTGCAGGAGTCAAATATTGTTTCTGTTAAAACAGATGCCACGGCAGCCGCTTGGCTTAAGACTAGACCTGTTAATCCTGCGCGCGGGGCTTTGGCGGGGCGTACCCACCCGCCAATATTAAAGTTATTATATATATTATAATATATACAGTAGAAACTCTATAAATTAATACTCGATAATTTAATAAATTCTTTAATATAATATTTCTGGTCGGTCCCGACAAGGGAATGACGTACTAAATTAATAATTATCTAAATAATAAGATAATAGACTTTTGATAATTTCTATAGGTCCCGTATAAATTATAAATTAATAATTCCATATGTAAAAACACTCTCATATTACATGAACAAAGATTACTTGAAAAATGAATCAATTGCCATTTGTGTTTTGTTGAAATTAATTTCCCCTTGCATATTGTCTCTAATTGTCCTTATCAATGTAAGAATTCCTGGCGTTGTTTTCTCATAGGTCAACAAAAAATTTCCCCTTGCATTTGATGTTTGGGTAGTTTGAAAGTTATATACACTATAAATTATTAAAATATTAATTTATCGATAAATTAATAATTATATCGATTAATTAATAACTCTTTTAATTAATAAATTTGGCCGGCCCCTGTATTAATTTATAGAGTTTCTAATGTATTAAATGGATTATTTGATAATTTATTAATAATCATTAATTATATGTAATTAATATCGTATTTATTAGTAAACAAAATTGGTGACATGTTTCTCTTTAATTTTTTAATAGATACAAAAATTGTAAAAACATGATTAGTAAAATTAAAATTCTAAAATTGAAATAAGTGCTTTTATGAATCAGGCCCTCTTTAATATTTAAAACATGATTCAGGCACTGTCAGTAGAAATTTCGATTTTAAGGACCCAATATGTTTTAAGTTTAGAGAAAAGGACGAAATACTTGATCTGACAAAATACCCCTACAAAGTTGTATAATAAGTGGTAGCCAGAACCAGTTTTTTGTTACCATCGTTACCATATTAATAAGTAATAAAATATTCTTTTGATGATCAAAAAACTCGTAGATCTTTCGAACGATCCTCGGAAACGAAACGCGATCTATCCACGAGGTTTATTTCGATATTCATGTCTCGAAATGTTCGATTTTTACTGGTATATTTTCGAACTCTTTCGACGCAAATAATAACAACACGATGAAATAGAATCTCGATTCGGTCGAAATTGAAGATATTTTGTACAAATTCGAGAGACCCGTAACCTGAACAAATCTTTGAAACACAGTATTGGCTCTATTGTTCGTCGCTCGTGCTTTGCCGAAACTTAAAATCGTCATATTGATGGCTAAACATCTGTTCCCGAAACGTGGTATGGATCGTCATGCAACTGTTACACTGAAATAGTTAACTGGTATTTGTGAGCTGGCATATGGTATATATACAGATTTAAAGGTAACTTGAAGCTGGATTTGGTACCGAGTGCCAATTATCTGGTATCATTACAACAGTGGAAATTCGATCGAAAAAATCGATCGTATATATTATTTACCTCTGCACGAACGCACGTCCTACACCAAACCAAGTTGGGTATGTCCTAGATGGTTTATCATGTTATTCAGGTCTTAAATGTTCGATTTTTATGGGTAAATTTCGAATTCTTTTGACCCAAATAATTAAAACACGGTGAAAATCAAATCCCAATTCGGCCGAAATTGAAGATTGTACAAACTCGAGAGATCCATATCCTAAACAAATCGCTGAAGCACATCACTAGCTCTATCGTTCGTCGCTCATGGTTTGCCGAAATTTAAAATCGCTAGATTGTTGCCTAAACAACTGTTCCCGAAACGTGGTATGGATTGTCAGGCATCAGTCACCGTAATACAGTTAACTGGTACTGGTAAGCTAGCATATGGTGTATATATTGTTTAAAAGGTTCAAGTAAGCTGGTATTGGTAAGCTAGCATATTCTCTCTAACTTGTGTTATCCACTTTAGGCGGAATTTCAATAATTTAGGCGGGATCTCAATAATTTAGGCGGGAATTGCATTATTCGAAATGTTCTATATTGTCAAGGGATAGTACCACATTACTCGCCAATAATACCGAATCTTCGATATAAATCCATTTTTTAACACTATTGTAGATATTGATACTGCATAATAGGTTTTCCATACCATACTACTAATATCATTAATTTCGCTCACAAATCCATTTTTCTTCGATTGTTCTCGAATTTTGAGTTTATGGTCTATTAAATGTTGTTAGTGCTTTAATGTTGAACTTTGAATACGTTTGTGATGGAATTCAGAACGTTATGCCTCATCAAAAAAGATACAGGTATATTTTGTGAAACAAGAGCTATGTGTTTACATGACTTTTGATCTCAACTTTCACATATTGATATCAACATTCGCATAACATGTCTTTAAGGGAATTTGGTTTGTTAACTTAGTAAAATCACATACCTACATTAACATAAATCTTATACATTCAGGAAAAAGTGAATTTACGAACAAAATAAGTCTAATTAATGATGTTATACTGAAAAGCTATTATGTGGTATCAGTACGAGACAATTTGTCATAAATTTGGTTGGTATTGTTTCTTTATATGAGCCATCTGGTATTATTTGCAGGCAATGTGGTAATATTCTAAAACATCTCATTAATTATGCTCAAAAATCAATTTTGTTTCGATCATTTAGTTTGACGTCTCGAATTTTTATTTACGGTCTATTAAATGTTGTTCGCACTTTAATGTTGAACTTTGAATACGTTTGCGGTGGAATACATAATGTTATGTGTCATCAGAAGAGATACTAGTATATTTTGTGAAAGAAGAGATATG
Organism: Craterostigma plantagineum; assembly: GCA_027422505.1. Taxonomy (NCBI): domain Eukaryota; kingdom Viridiplantae; phylum Streptophyta; class Magnoliopsida; order Lamiales; family Linderniaceae; genus Craterostigma; species Craterostigma plantagineum. Next base: position 3,185,062 of record JAPQWV010000055.1, read on the forward strand.
TGTTTACATGACTTTTGATCTCAACTTTCACATATTGATATCAACATTCGCAAAACGTGTCTTTTAATGAATTTTTGTGATTTGACTTCATCATTTCACCTATTTCCATGAATGTCAATCTTATACATCCCAACGAAATGAATTTACGAACGAAATTAACCGAAATAGCAATGTGGTATTGATTAGCTATTTTGTGGTTCTTTTAGCTACAAATTTGGTATAATCTTTGTTTATATTGTTATTCTTTATCAGATATGTGGTATTATTTGCAGGCAATGTGGTAATATTAAGTTATTGTACTGCCATATCTCTGACAATCTAGAACCTTCTAGAATGTTCTTAGTATGTGTTACCCAGAATGCGTGAATTGCTACTCAGAATAAATGAAGTGTTACCAACCAACTTTTTATTTGACAAACATTCCAATATTTCGCATGAAAATTTGTCGTTATTCCGTGACTAACATCGATAATTATTGTCGATTCTAAGACCCACACCCGAATTGGTGTTAATCCACATTATTCGAGCACAATATTCGAGATTTCACTAGTTTTTTTTACCAAATTTTCGAATTGGATTTGAAGCCTTATTTCAACATAACATCGAAAACTTTCCTTGTTTATGAGGACCCATGAAAAATTGAGATCGGTTTTACCTTTTCCGATTACTAACGTTGAAGATTTCTTAAATTTCGGGGAGTTTTGTGCAGCATACGAATTTTTAATCTTTCTCTTGACACCTTAGTACGTACCAGTTGCATGTAGTAATTATAGGAAACTTACCATTATTGTTTTTTTATTATTTGTTATAGAGAAGGCAAGACTTGTTACTATTTATTAGTAATCGGTTAAAATTTTTTAAGGTAGAGTTTTGGAACTTGCAGAAAATGGTACCCGGATAAAGTGATGTGTTACAAGAATTGAAAATGTTTCGATCTTAGGTCACAGTAAAATTCGTTGTTATTTCATGTCGATTACTAAGACTCACATTCGAATTGGTGTGAATACTCATTATTCGAGCATAAAAGTCGAGATTTCACTCGTTTTTTGACCAAAATTTTCGAATTGTGTTTGAAGCATTATTCCAACTTAACATAAAAAATTGTCCTTGTTTATAAGGACCCATGAGAAATTGAAGTCGGTTTTACGTTTTTCGATTGCTTACGTTGAAGATTTCTGCGATTTCAGAGAGTTTTGGGTGTCGTACGAATTTTTGATCTTTCTCTTGATGCCCTATTCTGTACTAGTTGCATGTAGTTATTATAAGAAGCAAACCGTTATTGTCTTCTCGTTATTGGTTATATATGAGGCAACATTTATTCGTCAATGTTAGGAATCTGTTTTTATTTTTAGGGTAGGGTTTCCAAAATAGTAGAAAGTGGTACATAGATAAAGTGATGTGTTACTGAAATTATTTATTATTAATGAGGCAACCTTTATTCCTCGATGTTAAGAATCTGGTATAGGTTATGATGGTAGAGTTTCCGTACGAGCAAAAAATGGTACCCAGATCAAGTGATTTGTTACTGAAATTGAAAATGTTTGGATATTAGGTCGCGGCAAAATTCGTTGTTATTTCGTGTCGATTACTCAAACCCACATCCGAATTGGTGTGAATCCACATTATTCGAGCACAAAAGTCAAGATTTCACTCGTGTTTGTAGCAAAATTTTCAAATTTAGTTTGAAGCATTATTCCAACATAACATCGAAAATTTTTGTTGGTTCTCGACTTTACCTTTTTTGCTCAATAACGTCGAAGATTTCAGAGATTTCCGGGCGTTTTGGGTGTTGGAAGAATCGAAAATGGACCACTAGAACGTGAGGGATGATGGCATATACATGTAATTTTTTGCAACAGCCGAGGGTAAATCGGTCATTCTAGCACAAATGGGTCCTTAACTCTAAGTCGAACTCGAGATGGGTCTTTTAAACTGAAATTTAATGTAGTGGGGCCTGAAACGAAATTTACTCTTAAAATAAAAAATATTAGGGTAATTTTATTGGTACCCCCTTAATTTTATTACACCCCCTAATTAATATGTAAGTAGATTATTACATACTTACCAATTAAAAATTAACTAAACCATTAAATACTTACCAATTTCAAACTATTAGATAATTATGATTAAATAAAACAATAGATACTCCCAAATATCCAAGGAAACCAAAGAGACTATAATTTCCACTTTCACTCTATTTCCCAACCTCTCACTCACGTTGCACTTAAGGCATATACAATCATATCTCTAATCATCATGAAACTCACGTACATAAACTGGATTACTTAAAAAAATAGTAAATTGTAAAAGATCATTAAACAAGGCTAGTTTACTTAAATTCAACAAGAAAAAATACCTTAAGTGGTGGAGGATCCAATCAAATAGGAAAATTACCTTACGATGGAGGATTCTAACCAAGTTTGGAGCATGCCCCAACAGCATATGAGCTCTACCATCACTTGAATCTATTGTATTTTTTATCTCGTTAACTATATTCATATTTATTTTATTATTTATTTTCTCAATTTCTTATACATATTTAGGTTAATGACATTTAAAAAATAATCGAAGATGATGAACACAGAGAAAGTGATGATACAAATGATGACGTGACTTGCAAATTTTTCACAGAAAATGTATATATTTCATCAGTTATTGTATATATCTTCTTTTTACCATTATTATTATTATTATTATAATATATATGTGCTAGTTTAGATTCTAAAGAATAATATATTTTTTAGGTGTTCGATTCTCGAGAAGATTTAATTTATTGGGTGCAAAAAATGGAACAAGTCTTGGATACGTAATTGCCACTAAAAGATCAAGGACTTACTCCGGTGGAAAGTGTTCAAAAATTATATTTCAATGGGATCGTGGTGGTATCTACAAAAGTAAAAAAATCTCTACAAGAAATACCGGCACAAGAAAGGTTTGTTGTCCGTTTGAACTAAAGGGAACATCAACGCCGAGTAATTGCTTGAAGCTTACCATTGTATGTGGAATACACAATCATGAACCTGTAGTAGATCTTGAAGGTCATCCGTATTCAAGGCGACTTTCTAAAAATGAACATATATTAGTAGAAGATTTGTCAAAAAAGAACGTGAAACCGCTAGCGATCCTGTCAACACTCAAGACGAATAATGTGGATAATGTTTCAACAATCAAAACAATATATAATGCTCGTCAAAAGTTTCGGGCGATGGCAAAAGATGGTGAAACTCAAATGCAGGTAGTTAGTTATGTCTTTTGTGCACGAACAAGGCTATATTTTTTAAAGTCGTTCCAATAGCTTAACCAATGAGCTGGAAGATTTATTTTTCGCCCATCTAAAATCGTTGGTGATATGGCGTGCATTTCCGCATGTGCTTTTGATGGACGCAACGTACAAACAAATAGATACAAAATGCCTCTTCCTGAAATTATTGGCGTAACATCCACTAATATGACCTTCTGCATAGCATTCGATCTATGCATAAAGAGAAGGAGGCTAATTGGGCATTAAATTGTCTTTAATCGACAATGGATGGATGTGTTCGTTCTCCACGTGTTATAGTCACAGATATGGAGTTTGCTTTACTAAAAGCATGCAACAACATTTTTCCGGAAGCTAAAGGATTACTCTGCATATGGCACATTTATAGAAGTATTATGAAGAAGTGCAGACCTTCAATAACATCAAGCAAAGCTTGTAATTCTTTCTATAAGGCATGGACAACACTGGTTGAATATGAAACAGATGCAGTGTACTTGTCCAACTTGGCACATCTTGAAGCAACATTACACGATTTTCCAGGTATTCCTTAATGCATATTTCATTTCGAATGTTAAATTATTTATAAATTGTTATTCATAAGAACTTAAATAAGCTTGCTTAATTTCAGGTGTAATTATCTAAATAATCATTGGTTGACGCCTTACAAGGAGATGTTTGTATCTGCTCGGACTGACAAATTTCTTAACTTAGGAAATCACACAACAAATAGAGTTGAGAGCCAGCACACTAAGTTAAAACGGTATTTGGAGTCTTCACAATCAGATTTGGAGATATCATTATCTTTTATTCAGCAGGTAATCGAGTCTCAAGTTACGGCTATTAAAGCAAGTATTGAACAAAGCATGATTCTCATTCGGCATAAATTCAGCGAGCATCACTATGGAGAATTGTGTGGTTTTGTTTCAATTCATGCGCTTGAAATAATATTTAAGGAATTTGAACGATCTAAAGAAGATGAATTTATTTCTGAAAATTGTGGATGCCAACTTCGTACAAGTCATGGACTGCCATGCGCACATGAACAGGTAATGTATTTTAGTAAAGGCCAGCCTCTCCCGTTAGATTTAGTTGACGAGTTTTGGAGGAAACTTGACATTTCACCTTGCACGTCTTTAGAAGAAGACGAGTTATGTTGTGATATTGAGTTGCAAGTGATTAATGCACAATTTAAAATGCAGTCAAGAACGGGAAAACTCAGTATTTTGATGAAGGTAAGAGAGATAATTGCACCATCTACAACATTGCTTCGTGAACTAGAAATTCATATTACCCGTGGGCGTCCCTCCCATAAAGTTAAAAGTTTAGCACCAGTTCCGGAACATCTTCGACATAGTTGTTCACCTATATCAAAAATCACTGACGGAGATGATGCACAATTTCTAAAAAAAACCAGGTATAATCACTCTTCGGATCAACAACATTCTTTCCATATATTCATCAATTTCCAACTATACTTCAACCTTATATCAGCGAAGTGCAAGATGTAAAATCTGATGAAAACTGTGTTTTTCGAGCAATAGCTATATGTCTTGGTCTTCAAGAAGACGAATGGATTATCATTCGACGTAACTTGATTGAAGAGTTTGAGATGTATAAGTTACAATATATCGACATGTTTGGTGCTGAAGGGTGGCTCAATGTCTATAATTCACTAAGTTTCTTCGAGTTGGGTAGTCATGCACCGTATGAGCATTGGATGACTATGCCTAATATGGGCGTCTTGATTGCTTCGAAGTATAATGTGATATTTATAAGCAATAAAGGTAGTCTGGCATACTTACCGCTTCGGTCTGCTCCGCCACCATGGTATCTTCATGTTGCTATTGCAAGGTCATGCTAATGATAATCACTACATCAAAGTTTCATTATCTGAAGGTTACCCTATGCCAAGTATCATGCCACAATGGATTTACTTCAGAGACAAATGTGCAGCAGCATGGACAACTCCTTACGTAAGTCGTATTAATAATTATGAAAAAAAATTGTGTTCAGTTGTGCTCATGATTATATTATATTGAATTGATTAAAATATAATATTTATTATTGTTATTTTTTAATGCACTTGTTTAATGCATAATAAGTAATATTTATGTTACATGAATATAATTTTATTTAAATTAATTATTTAATTAAAAATAGTTTTTGAAATTTTAATATTTTAAAGTTAGTATTGTGGCTATTAATAAAATATTGAATAATAAGTAAATTAAAATATCGTATTGTTATATATCACTAGATAAAATAAGTTAGCTGAATAACTTGTGTAATTAATGTTTTGAACAACTTATGCTATTAATCTTGTTGAATTCTACATAAAATAATAAAAAACAATTATTGTTGAATTCATGTAAGTAGGCAACAAAAATCAAGTGTTAGGGGTGTAAATAGTAGAGGGGTGTCCGATGAGGCTTGGCTCTACTGGTCAAGCTGAGGCGCTTATGGTTATGTTGGGAGAGGTCCTGGGTTCGAATTTCATCCCTGTGACATTTCCCTAAGCCTGCCCACATGGGCTCAGACATGTGCGATTGACCTGGTCGGCCTGCTTTGCAGGTAGTGGGTCGGCCCCTGGGTTTCATCATCGGCATTCCCCGGTTACAAAAAAAATAGTAGAGTGGTGTGAATAGTAGGACCGATAATATTAAATTGACATGTACGGAATGGGGTCGTGAATATAGGCTAGCAGCTTTGCTTTACTGACAAGTCCCTTTCCTTCTAGAAACTAACTCAATAATTGCACGTTCTTCGCACCTTAAATTAATACACCTTCAACGCGATCTACTAACACGGAAAAACACATTATATATATAGATAGATAGATTTTGTCAATGAAATATACAGGGACACGATGAATTATGTATTATATATACGCCACTGTAATTGCTAGTTCATCTCCTTTAATATCAAACATTAATCACCGTTCCTAAGCTTTCTTGCATATTTGTTGATTGCAAAGCAGAAAATGAATGGGTCAGACAGAAGGATAATGTCTTTGGATTTATCTTCTTACATGTTATTTGAGGCGAGTGGAGACTCCGAGGCCGTCGATGATGTTGTTTTTGAATCAGATCCAACGGTGGTGGACGACGATGATGCTCAATCTTCAAGCCATGATGATGAGTACATGAATACACACGACTACATTTGTGATTGTGATATAGAATTAGAGGAACTCAAACATAAGCAAGATGAGTATCACCGTGATTCTCAATTCGATGGTGTTGTTGATCAGTGTGAGGAGTCTGTTGAAGAAAAAGAAGAGATGATGTGTGAGAGGGAAAGAGATAGGTCGTTTTGGGAGGCTTGTTTGGCATCATAATTCAAGAGGTATAGAGACTTATTCCATTTATATGGAAATTTAGTTTATTTCTTTATTTTTTCCTGTACCCAGTTTGTATTCCACTTTTGCTCAGTTTAATTGTCGGTTGTGCTGTAATGGATGGTCGAATGCTGGCCTTGATCAAGAATAATTTATTATCAATTGTGTATATATCTTATTTTATTATGAAAAATCGAATCGAAGATGGTTTGATACTTTGTGTTGATGAGAGTAGTAATTTATTAGGATGCCCTGCAAGCCCCACTTTTGTCATCCTGAACCTACCGTGTCCTCAACGCCACGACAAAATCGTGCCCTAAGGATATGCAGAAACAATTTAACCCTGGGGCTTTTGTATCGTGCTCTAGTTCAACTTTAAAATAGACTTCCGACTGTGTAAGTATAAAACATGGGTTTTTTTTATTACAGTAATGTAATTTAAATAAAGAGTAAATTTCGTTTCAGGCCCCTTAAGCATTTTTCATTTGAATTCAGACCCAACTACTTTAAATTTCAGTTTAAAAGATCCATCTCGAGTTTGGCTTAGAGTTAAGGACCCATTTGTGCTATTTGCCCTCGGCTGCTGGAAAAAATTACATGTATATGCCATCATCCCTCACGTTTTAGTTTTTTTGTCTATTTTCGACTTCCAACACCCAAAACGCCCTGAAATCTCTGAAATCTTCGACGTTATTGAGCAAAAAAGGTAAAGTCGCTCAATTTCTCATGGGTCCTCGTAACCATCAAAATTTTTTGATGTTATGTTGGAATAATGCTTCAAACTAAATTGGAAAATTTTTCTACAAACACGAGTGAAATCTTGACTTTTGTGCTCGAATAATGTGGATTCACACCAATTCGGATGTGGGTTGGAGTAATTGACACGAAATAACCGCGACCTAATATCCAAACATTTTCAATTTCAGTAACAAATCACTTGATCTGGGTACCATTTTTTGCTCGTACGGAAACTCTACCATCAGAACTGTTGACCTTTTTGGTCCATGTGTGTTAGAGAGTTTTGATGGACAATGTAATTGTAATAACGTTAGATCTATAAATTAAGCAATTCGATCTATGAACAATATAATGTCTAAGTATATGAAAATATTCATGCATGCATTGATTATGAGCGATAGATTTATTAAAGTGTTGAATATTTGATTCGCATATGATTTGGTAATTAGTTGTTGAGACTAGGTGATCGCATGTTATAGACAGCCCATGAGATATGATATATCGTTCTGTGCTATATATGGAAATAATGCATGAGATATCCTACTGAGTTATATATGGAAAATATGTTGTTTATATATGGAAATTGATATACCCGTTGATACTTGATTATTCCTGGACGAGAATCACATATACGATCTATGCATGTCTTCCACGGAATTTAATGTGCAATATTGAATTAATATATTTCCTTATGCTGATTGGAATATTATATTTAGGGAATATTTGATTTGATTGACTTTGTGGATAAGATGCTATTATATGGTGTGTGCTATAAACGGATGTGATCTCTGAAGTAAGGAAAGTTCCGCCATGATTTGATAAATCGAATTAAGTGTGTTCTGATCTGATTTGCGTGCTAAACATGCTAATTATATTGATCAAATACTATGAGTTGCACATGGAAAACGTGCTGATATGATGCTATCTTGTGTGATATATTTGGAAAGTTAATTGGCATCGACTTACACGAGAAACAGATAGCAGGGAATCACTTATGGAAAGTCCTGATATGGTAAATATATGCGAGGTGATTGAATATGCATGAGAACGAATTTTGATCTTTATATGGAATATATTCATGCTTAAATGAGCTCTTATATGGAAAATAATCATGCTTTAATGTGTCATGACCGTTGTGATGATTTATTGAAAAGCATGATTTTATATGGCATGTTGTTCGAAACTTCATGGAAACTATGCTTGATTGTGTGATTATTATATGATATGATTTTCCATGTGAAGTGCGAATTGAAAAGGTTTATATACATGCTACACTTCGTAATCTCGATAACTAAGAATTTGAGAATATAAGCCTACGAGAGATATTTGAGCAGAAAGATACCAAGAGATTCCTGAGCCTTCCATTTGCGATAGCTTTCTGCTTTACTGAGCGTTAACTTGCGATTCCTTCACTGAGCGAGTGATTCATCTGATATTCCATCATCCCCTCCATATATTCTGTCTTCGGACGTGTTGTCTTCGGACGTGAGCAATACCAAGGAGGCAAGGTCGACGTTTAGGCACACGTGAAGGGAAGGACGATTTCCGGGGGCCCTTCGGTAGCGAGCTGTGTCTGTCGGGATCAAGGAGATTCCGAGACGAAACTCGGCGTGTGGTAACCTAGTAGTGTCTAGTGTGCGACTTGTTTCGGTTGTGTATTAGGCTAACCAATCAGTTTTGTAACCAGCTACGGTGCATTATAGTGATTGGTTGAACTATTGGGAAGCAAATCCCAAGGAGAGGAGTAAACCCCAGTTGGGGATATAACCTCTATAAAAATCCTGTATCGCATTTACTTTTCAGTTATTCCTTTATCGCGGTGAGACAGACCCGACACACATCCGACGGTACTAGGATATATCAGGCATACTCATCACCAACGTTAGTAGGCATATCTAAGTTACTACACTTACGATTTGTGAAAAGAAGGATAAAACCTTTATAAGCCTAATTCACCCCCCTCTTGGGCACATTTATATCTTCATTTGGTATCAGAGCGGGTTACTCAAACGACGGGCCTAACAAGCCTGAGTTAAAGATCTAATGGCTTCTTCGAGTTTTGATGTTTTTGCAGAGGGACAATCCCATTCCAGGCCAACACTCTTCGACGGAACCAACTACGCCATATGGAAAAACCGGATGAAGGAATTCCTGCTTGCCACTGACTATGATCTGCGGGATATCATCACTACTGGACCTTACACTCCTAAGAAGGTGGATGGAACTCAAGAAAGGTTCTGACTATGATGCAACAGATAAGCGACGAATCTCAATGAATGCCAGAGCAAAGAACATGATCGCCTGCGCGCTTACGAGAGAAGAATACAATCGTGTGAGTTCATGCGAATCTGCCAATATAATACTCGTAAAATTTGATTACGGGATTTACGATCTAATGAGCGGTGAAAATGTTTAATTAGAAACTTTATTGAATAAACTGAATAAAGAGTTAGGACTTTGGATGGAAAATTCATTAATAATATGTAATTACTTAAGCTCGATGTGTGATACGGTGTTTTCATGCTTTCTTACCTTTAAGTGACTTATGTGTGTCTATATGATCACGTGCTATATGATTTATGATTCTTATGTGTGTTACGAATTATAATTTACGTGATTGCATGAAGCATATTCTATGATTTTATGTGTCAACATGATTACATATTAGGTGCTAGTAGGATTACTAACCAAGTAGAAGAATTAACTGAATTTAAGTTAGTTATTGATTTTAGGGTTTCTAGTACATGGTATGCCAACTTGAGTATGAAGTAGTTTTCGGAAAACCAAGATTTAGAATAATTATAGTTTATTACTTTAACAGTAAGGAAAGGATTATAAAACTAAAATTGTTACTTAATCGATTTAGTTATCTCGATGACTTAGCAAAAGAAGAAAACGAGTAGACTAATATTATAAGGTCTATTATTAAGTCATGGGAATTGTGCCTAGAGAAGCTTAACACTATACCTATAAATCTCGAAAGCTTTAAATACCGAAACTTATGGAGCTCGAGATTTATAAAGCTCGAAAGCAATAAAATTCGAGATCCTTGAATTCCAAAGACCCGAGATTTAAAAATTATTAGAAGATGTCGATAGATGAGATAAGTCTTGAAGTCTTAGCTACAAAGAAAGGTTATAGTATATAATAATATAATACCTAAGATAAGATAAGAAGTAACTAAAAGTGTCGATGTCATTTGTATAATACCACACACAAACCACAGATAAGCATGAAAAGGGACTAAGATAGTTCACTTCCATCGAAAACTAGAAGCAGAGAGGAAACAAAGAGCTTGAATGAGCATTCATCTGTAAAAGCTACGAGAAGGTATAATTTATTAGGTATTCATCTATGCTTCAATATATTTCAGATATAGTATTTGTATATGTATTACTTCACGTTAACTTATAACAAGAAGAAAGAATTAGGGTTTTAAAGCTCTTATAGTGTACTGTTATTAAGAGAAAAATATCTTGATCAAAGTGTAGGTAATTTTTATACCAAAAAGATGTTTTCAAGTGATATGATTTTCAGTTTGATAGATTGTGAAACCTTGTTTGGTTAATAGGAAAGATTTCGAGATCATTGTTAAATGAATCTCGAGATCAAGTCTAAGAAACATGTCGAATTCTAATGTTGACCTTATGTGTAACATCTCGACAACTTGAGTGCAAATCCACTTTAATATTAAATTCTTATGTCGAATTCTTATGTATGATATCTCGAGATTCTAAATTTTATTGCCCAAATCCAATTTAATATTAAATTCGAAATCTTACCAAACATATCGACATCTTCTATAATCTCGAAACCCTTGAGTGCTATTTAATCAATATCGGAATCTTTAAGTGTAATGTCGACATTTTTGCTTAATAACTTCTCGATATCTTAAGTATAATATTAATACATATATAAAGCTCGACATCTTGTTATAATCTCAAACTTGTATCTCGATATCTTGTAGAAGTCTCGACACATATCTCTTAATTCTTATATATACATATATATTAATACTTTGTCGAGATATGTAATGAAAACCCATATCGAAATCCTTAGTTATAATATCAACACACACATATATATATGTGTGTACAATCTCGAAAGGGTAGTAAAATGTCGAAATGATAAGAGGGAAATGTCGAGACCTTTATATGTGGAAATGTCGAGACCTTTATATGTTATCCCAAGAATATGTATCGGAATCCTATATGATATATCCAGTAGTGTTTATCGAGATCTATGTAAGCTTCAACTTGAGATGATATATCGAGGTTTATGTTAGTACTAATATCGAATTATTTAGAATGGAAAGTCGAAATGTGATTGTTATGTTGATATCGGCATTTTAACTCGACATGTTATTATCCTATATAATCTCGACATTTCAGTATAAGGTCAATGTAAATCTCGATATTTCATGTAAAGCCTAACTTAAATATCGACATCTTGTTTATACTCCCAATATACATCTCGACATTTGTTGTAACCTAACATGCCTCTCGAGATCCTTTAGACTATAGTAGTATAAATGTCGAGTCTTATATCAAAACAGATGTCGAGATCAATGTGTGGTATCGAGATAATTATGTGTAATATTTAATTATCAAATTTTTGTAAGAAACATATCGACGTCTTACATGTTATATCGAGGTTGTAGTTCATATAGAGATTCATTTTTGAAACCTGTCGAGAATTATCATGCCGAGGTTTATGTTAATAATATTTCTTAGTTTAGGTTAAGTTTTAAATTTTAGGGTTTCGAAATTTATAGAAGTCGAAACTAGAGTTTTCTAAATTAAGCCATGTTATGAAATTATGATTAGACTAACAAACCCTAATTTATTCTTTTTCTATACTTAGGGTTTGAAGGTTAGCGACTTACCGTACGATAAATTAAATAAGCTAAGGATACCAGGTAAGTGGAGATCCCAACTACAACACATAAATTTATATGTGTATGAATTACATGGTTACGTGTTTGAATGACATGTTTATATGCTTCTATGGCTTTACGTGATTTCTCATGTGATTTATCTATTTACATGAATTAATTATTACATGAAATGGCATGACAAGCACTTCGGCATTATTCACGTCCGCATTATCACGTGCATACACGAAGTTACAAGACACGAGCATAAGACACGTATGATTTCTTAAACACGATAAACGGTTGCATTTAATGGCTCTTCTATGCTACCATGGTGATTTTATGTCACCGATTTCATGACATGACATGTCTCAAGGCAAGGGCATGCATGTGGCGGAAAGTTGCGACCTGGAAGATGCACCCTGAGGAAACAAACGGCACCAAGGGTATAATTGGTGTCAGCAACCTCAGAGTGAGTCTACCATTGTGACCATCCGTGGGATCGATAAACTACATTGGGATTGAAAAGGCGCCTTAGGGTTAGCCTCTCAGTGAAAGTATCGTCCGCGTGGCGTATGAAACCACCTTGGGACAGAAAAGGCGCCCTAGGGTTAGCCTCCCATGAATGGGTATTGCCACTTACATATTTATTTACCCCTAGTGGGTTTGAGCTCCATGATGGTGCATAGCAAGATAAGCCATGGGCCCTATAAGACAAGACACGAACTACAAGATAAGACAAAACACGAAATTCATGATATGAATACAAGACATGAATTTTAAGACTAATTACATGATACGATTATGAAGCATTGGCGCGGATGCTTTTGCGTTTTAGGACACGTGCATTGCATGCATGGTTTCCACTTACTGAGCTTTATAAGCTCATTCCACGTTTTACGTGTTGTAGGTACGATAGAGTCGGACGTTGAGAAACGTCACGACTAAGGCGGGCTGATGGCGGTACTCCAGAGTCTTTTGAGGGCAAGGCTGTACATGGATGACGACCTGTGGAGCGATGTTAGGATATGTTTTAATAGGAATATATTTTGGGGCTTCGGCCTTTGTATAATTAAGACAATGCAGGCTATGTTTTGTAGTAACATATCATATTTTAGGAAAAGTTTTTGTTGGACGGGTCTCCCGCGACTTACGTTGCGAAAATCCGCCACTAAATATGATTAGAAAGTCAGGGTCGCCACAGCCAAAGACATGTGGGACATGCTTCAAGTTACGCATTAGGGAACCACTCGAGTTGTACAAGAAAGAATAGCCCTTCTAACCCACCAATACGAGCTGTTCAAAATGGAGGACAACGAGACCATAAGCCACATGTACGCCAGATTCATGAATATCATCAATCAAATGTTCGCATTGGGAAAGAAAATATCCGACGGTGAAAAGGTGCAAAAAATACTGAGATCTCTCCCAAGAGAATGGAATCCCGAAGTAACTGCCATCTACGATGCAAAGGACTTGGACGAGCTCTCCGTCTCAGAACTAATCGGATCCCTAACCACCTACGAGATGACTCAGATCTCTATCAAAGAAAAACCACCAGTTCGAAACCAACAAAATATTGCCTTCGACACGGAACAAGACAATGATTCTGATGGACAAGAAGAAACTGAGGAAGACTTGCTGGAGCAGATTGCCATGCTAACTAGGAGGTTCGAAAAATCTCGGCTGAGAAGGAAGTTCAAAGGAAACTGCAAGTTCCACTAGGAACAAGGGAATATCATCATCACGGAACACTGTGCAGAAATGCTTCAGTGCAACAAGCCAGGCCACTTCGCCTCAAACTGCTCGATGGAAAATGGTGACAAAAAGATAAAGAAGCAGAAAGCCATGGTCACCAACTGGGAAGGGGCCTGAAGTGAAGAAGAGGAAGATCTCGCCTACATGGCCAATGATGATGATCAGGTATCTTCTTCATCCACTATTAAGAAAATACTCTTTCTAAATGAATTATATGCTAGGCAAGATGAATCTCATGATAACGCTTCCTCAGGAAGTAGATGAAAAGGAATAAATGTTTGAAATAATTCAAAATGCAGAAAGAATGATTAAGACGCTCAACTCACAAGTCTGATTAGACAAAGAGATGACATAGCTAGAGAGAAGCATCAAACACATCTAGAAAATGAGCGCCTGAAAGCCGAGCTAGAATCTTTTAAGGAAGAGAAAGTCTTGTGTAATTGCGAAAAGCTTAGGAAGCAAGAAAACATATATAGAGACATGTCTATTCTTAAGGATTTTTTAGAAGAAAAATCTCGTACAAATGACAGACTTCTTGTAGGACAACAAAATCTCAACATGATACTTAGTCTTCTTAGACATGTTGAAAAAACAGGGATAGGATATTCCACAACACCTAAGCATGCTGCATCCTCACAAGATTTTAGAAAGCCTAAATGTTTTTCATGTGGTCGTCACGGTCACTATGCTAACAGCTGTTTCTTGAAGAAACCTAATAACACTAGATATATCTGGAGGTCAAAGTAGATTCCTAAGAATAAAAGTTCTAACACTGGCTCGCCTATGTTTGTGAGATCACAGTCTGTGACAGATGATATATCATGTGTTAACAGGAGTTATTTTGTCACTAACCTATTAGGACCCAATCGAAGTTGGGCACCTCAGAAAAGAACTGATTCATGCAGGTACAAAGAAGAAAATTCAGCAGGGAAAACAAGTGGTACCTCGACAGTGGGTGTTCCCACCATATGACATGTGATAACAGTAAGTTTGTGTCGGTGAAAGCATATGACGGAGGATATGTCTCCTATGCCGACAACACAAACGCTAATATTATTGGAGTTGGAACTGTTGGTAACACTTTACATACTACTATAGATGATGTATGGTTGGTTAAGAATCTAGAACATAACCTCATTAGCATTAGTCAATTATGCGATAAGGGTCATAAAGTTACTTTTGAAAAATGATAAGTGTGTAGTTAGAAATGATGACAAAGTTCTATTCAGTGCATTTAGGGATAGAAATATCTATTGCATAACTATTGATGATATCACTGACCAGAATGTCAAGTGTTTAGCAGTTACATAGGATAACACCTGGTTATGGCACAGACGCCTAGGACACGCCAATATGGAATTACTGTCTCATATCACAAACAATGCACTGATACGAGGTGTTCCTGACATAAAGTTCATCAAGGACAAAACATGCAAGGCGTGCCAAATGGGCAAGCAGACCAAGACATCGTTCAAAGTAAAGAATGTCTACATCCAGACCTCTGGAATTACTACATCTCGACCTTTTTGGTCCTGTTCGAACGATGTCTATGGGAGGTAAAAGATATGCCTTCGTCATTGTTGATGATTATTTCAAGTACACTTGGGTGATATTCCTTGCACATAAGAATGAGGCACTAGATAACTTTGCATCACTGGTGAAGAGACTAGAAAATGAAAAAGAAATGAATCTGTGTAGGATACGTAGTGATAACGGACTGGAATTTGATAGTAAGTCATTGCATCATTCTTTGATCAGTACGGATATAGTCATAACTTTTCTGCCCCTATAACTCCCCAACAGAATGGCGTAGTTGAACGTAAAAATAGAGTATTACAAGAAATGGCTAGATCTATGTTACATGAGTATGATATTCCTAAACAGTTCTGGACGGAAGCTGTTAGTACAGCTTGTTATGTGTCTAACCGTGTCTTCCTTAGGCCGATATTAAAGAAAACTTCTTATGAAATCTGGCATGGTAGAACTCCAAATATAAGTTACTTTCGTGTGTTTGGATGCAAATGTTTTATCTTGAACGATAGAGATAAGAGAGGAAAATTTGACTCTAAGGTTGATGAAGGGATATTCCTTGGTTACAGTCTTCACTCTAAGGCATATCGTGTTTATAATAAGAAGAAGCCGACTGTTCAGGAATCCATACATGTTACATTTGATGAGATACCTAACGCAGATGCTACTGATGAGGAAGGTATAGATTTGCCCTGTGCAGAATTACAGGTTACTAAAGACGGTGAGGACGATATTCAGAAGACGAAGATGTTGAAACACTGGAACCAGAAGCTGATGGGCTGCACTAGAAAATGGAAGCATGCTTCCAGTCATCCAACAGATCAAGTAATAGGAAACATCAGATCTGGAATCAAAACTCGAGCGACTGCACGAAATCAGGATACAGTGGAATCCCATGATGTACTGCTCTCAATGATGGAACCTAAGACAGTCCATGAAGCCCTGGACGATATCTCCTGGGTCTCTGCTATGGAGGATGAGCTATCTCAGTTTGAAAAGAGCCATGTGTTGACACTTGTAGAGAGACCAGATGAAAAATCTATCATAGGAACCAAATGGGTTTTCCGCAACAAACTCGACGAACACGGTGAAGTCACTAGAAACAAAGCGAGGTTAGTTGCAAAAGGTTATTCCCAGGAGGAAGGTATTGATTTCGATGAAACGTTTGCTCCAGTAGCTAGATTAGAGTCTATACGTGTCTTACTTGCATATGCATGCTTTAAACGCTTTAAACTTTTTCAAATGGACGTAAAAAGTACATTTTTAAATGGTTTTATAAATGAGGAGGTTTATGTAGAACAACCACCGGGCTTTGCTAGGGATGATTTTCCAAATCATGTCTTTAAATTAAATAAAGCATTATATGGTTTAAAGCAGGCTCCTAGGGCATGGTATGAAAGGCTAAGTAAGTTCCTGATTGACATAGGGTTTTCGACTGGAACTATTGATAACACACTGTTTATTAAGTACGAAGGTGATCACATGATACTGGTCGAAATCTAAGTTGATGATATCATATTTGGAAGTACTAATATCCTTCTTTGCGAGGAATTCTCTAATCTATGCAGAAGGAATTTGAGATGAGCTTAATGGGTGAGCTGAACTACTTCATCGGGTTGCAAATAAAGCCTTGACAATGGAACCTTTGTATCACAGACAAAGTACAACAAGGAATTACTGACAAAATTTGGGATGAGCGATTCCAAAGCAATTTCCACCCCTATGCATCAGACCACCAAAATAGACTGTGATGAATCAGGTACACCAGTGGATCAAACAGAATATTGAGGTATGATCGGACGCCTTATTTACTTAACTGCTAGTCGCCCTGATATTATGTTTGCTGTTGGTATGTGTTCGAGATATCAGTATGACCCTAGGGAATCTCACTTAACAGCAGTCAAGCGTATACTTAGATATATCAAGGATACTGTGAATTTTGGTCTGTGGTATTCATATACGGATGAATTCCCATTAATGGGATATTCCGATGCCGACTATGCCGGCTGTAGGGAAGATAGGAAAAGTACTAGTGAAACTTGCCAATTACTTGGAAATTCCCTGGTAACTTGGTCTACTAGAAAGTAAAATGCTATCGCCCTCACCACAACCGAAGCTGAATATATGGCCTTAGAAATTGTTGTCAACAAGTTCTTTGGATGAAACAAACCCTTAGTGATTTTGGTTTAGGATATGACAAAATTCCTATTGTGTGTGATAGCACTAGTGCCATTAGTATTACAAAGAATCCCGTGCATCATTCTCGTACTAAGCATATCGAGGTTAAACATCATGTTATACGAGACCATGTTCAGAAGGGGAATATCAGTGTGGAATTCATAGGAACAAACGATCAGCTTGCTGATATCTTTACGAAGCCCCTAATTGGGGCATGATTCTGCATCATCCGTGATAGATTGGGAATTATCGAGCTAAATAAGGTTAGTAAATCTGTCTAACTCTATCATTTGCTCTAGGTTATTTTATTTTAGGTAGAAATTTGTAGTTATCCTATCTTAAGATATTCATTCAGCCCTTGAAATATCTCCATGGATCTTATAGAATTTTCTCCTTAAGTGTGGCCTTCGTATTTTAAGAAAATATTCGTAGTTATCCCATTCCGAGACATTCTTTCAGCTATCTAGCACAGCAGACGCCCACCCTCACATGACTCCTCTACGGGTCGGCAGCCAATATCGGCTACTCGCTCACTGGGTACAATACAGTACCACCGTTCCACCACGGTACACTCCGTCAAAAGGCGTGTAATGCACATGCGGGTATTTAACAGGATATTACATGGTAACATGATGCTAGATGAGACGTACGTATACATGTAAATCACATAGTCACAAAGTAGAACATAAATAATGTGAATTACTTTACAACACATATTGGTCACGTTACTCACATAACCATATATTCGAAATAAGCACAAATAAGTTTACGTGTTGTAGATGGATATTCCACCTACCTGTCCTCCTGCTAAAGTCGACTAAGAAGTCTGGTGGAGTCCCTATATATTAATCCTCGTAATAAATAAATATGATCAGTATTTTTACAAATTCTAGAACTATACTGTTTTAAAATAATTAAGTTTCGAAATTGAATTCGAAGTCAACGGTCAACTCGCGAAACTCGTTTAATTCGCAAAAGGTTCACGGCTCGCGAAAACCTTAGAGTTCGTGATATCCATTCAGTCCATGAAGAGTTTATGTTTCGCGAGCCCTTAGACCCGCGAAATGGCCCGCGAAATCAATTTGAGCCCGCGAGAGGCCCGACTTCAAGTCACAGGCATTAGTCCGCAAAATGAAATCAGCCCGCGAGAATCGGTTTTCGGCTCGAGCTTGTCTCACAGTTCGCGAAATGTCCAGCCCGCGAAAATCGGCATTTGGCCCGCGAACTCATTTAACGACCCGAAAAGTCTCACAGTTCACGAAAATTAATTCATGAAGCTCAATTCGCGAAACACATTAAAATTTTATCCGAAGTTCAAAACGGTGATTCTTTCAAAATTCCTAAAAACATAATTTTTATACTATCGAATTTATCTTCGAAATTCATTCCTAACCCAGAAATTAATACCCTCTGATTTAATGAAAACTTCATTTCTAGGGTTTTTATTATTACTCTAATACCAAAACCACCCTTTAATTCTAGCATATATAGTCACGCAACATCGTGTAATTCACTTTAGCAACACCATAAAATCACTCTAAGTTATTCAACATCGTGTAATTCACTTTAGCAACACCATAAATTCACACGCAACATCTTGAAATTCCCTATTGTAATCCCGTTTTAAATTTTGCGGGTATTACAACGCACTAGTTGGCTAGCACGCATCGCAATGTGTCGCGAAATGAAATTGCGAGAATATTAATCGAACGGTGAAGAACGACCCTCAGTATTTTTCCAAAAACGTGCAGCAGCTCGTAAAGGATACTTTTGGGTACGACATCTCATACATTCAAGCATGGCATGGACTAACTGATCCTGCGTCTTGGATCACACCACTCACCGAATGACCATCGACTGGGAGTCCTCGTAGAACACCGACTTCCTCTAGTGTAATGGTCGCCTCACCCACAGGCAAGTGGAAAGTGTGTGTCTCCTTCCTCCACCTCTCTACAAGAGCCATAATCAAGTGTGGATCTAACTTTTGAGATCCACAACTACAGATGCCGTAAAACGACATCGTATCTAACTTCTCCAGAATACGACCGTGCAACCGCACCGGTCGTGAAAGCTTACCCGACACAACACTTTCCAAACCCCTAACGGTCAAAAGAGTGTCTAGGGCACCATCAGAGTTGGATATTACATCATTACGACGATGACTATCCTGGTATATCAACAGAGAGAGAGATCTATTGGACCGTAATATTGGTACATATCCATCCTAAATCGAACGTTTACAAGTCAATATAACAAATACCAACTAAAACAAATACAATACCAACACATAAATTTAACTAGGTATCAAAAAAGTGAATCATTCAAGTTAGAAATCCTAATTTCAAAATTAGGTTTCGGAATTAGGGAAATTCATAAATCGAATAAATAATACGAAATTAACGTGTTATATCAATCTAATAAGCTACCCATAATATCTATAGCACATATTATACCAAAAACACCAGTTTAAACTCAAGGATTCGGCGAAATTTAACGTAATTATCTAAATCAATATTTAAACAATTAGGAGTTTCATATCCAACGAAGCTTAATCGGCGAAGACGAGGAGGAAGGGTTATGTTACGGTGGTTCGTGGTCTCTATTCGCCGGTGGTGGGTGGCCGGAATCGACGAGTAGGTGGCGAGGAGAAATGGGGGAGGAAGAAGTCGACACAACTTTATTATCAATCTAAATCAATATTTAAACAATTAGCAGCGACGCCGCGGCCAGCAACGCCCGATTTATTGGGCCAAAACTCGGTCCAATCATTTTTTAAAAATCAGGCCCATGTGAGACCCGCTTTAAGCCAGTTCCGCTTCGTGCCATGTCATCTTCGCAACTAATAGCCGCGACTTGGTGCTTAATGGGTGCGATTTGCCCTATTTTATTAATTTCGTTAGCGGTAATCCTATTTTATAACATTTCAATTTAAATCGAATTATTTTATTAAAAAAGCCATAAGAACATAGCTTTAAGTACTCACTTAGACTTAAATTTAGAGAAAAGACCTAAAAGTCGATCTGATCAAAATACCCTTATAAAAGATTAATAAAAAGTGCGCAAAATTTCTTTAGTTACCAACGTATAATATGTTGGTATTCTAGTAAAGTTGTTAGTTTGTGCTATTGTTGTGGTAATATATGAATATTAAATGTCATCAATTGAACAAATTATTTTCTATCCCAACTTCTGTGTATTATTTTCATCTGCACGAGCACCCACCTTGCATTATACTGTTAGGATCAGTTAACGTGTTTAGAGGGGGTGAATAAAAAGTCTGCCTCTTTTCCGCTTTTTGGATCGGTAGAAGCGTTAGGTGATAGTCCATTCGAGCAAGTTGTTCCATGATGAATTCGTGATTAGTGAACTGATTCGTGTATGTGTGTGTATGTGGCACAAAGTGTTTGTTTTGGGAAGTTTGGAGCTAACTCTCCTACGTCTCCCATCATCTTCGCAAGGAAGGATCACTTGATATTCAGTTATAATAGTACAGTCGTATAACCTACCTACTAACATATACTTAGCTATTCTAATGATTCACTAGGCAGTCGTATCCACCCACTTTGACAGTTTTTACATTATGTGGGATTACAATCACTCTCTCTATTTTCTGAAGTAAACTTTCGAAGTCATTGATAGGCTTGAAGATTTGCTCTTAAGAATGTTTGAAAGTCAGCAGTTGTCTTACTTCTTGACTCTTGGCTATTTATACTTAGGCCTTGAAAAAGTAGTCATTCCTCTAAGAAGACTTTGCTCAGAAACCGCATTAAATTGCAGTTTTCCAAAATGGGTCTGTTTTCCAAATATTGTACTCTTTGTGCAGCATTGAATAAAATGTTCTGCATTTTTTCTAAGAGTGTCTTAGCCTAAGACTTGTTTGAATTATATTGAATTCCAGTCGTAGGTTTGGATCGATTTATCTTGTCTGAATATATGTTTGTCCTTGATTGATTCTTGTCTCTCTAGACAAACCGATCTATTCTTGTCAGATGATAACCGATTACTGCCTTGTCCGGATGATCTCATCTGTCCGTGTCCCGGTAGTTATCTTCAATAGCTCACCGATCGTTGCTTTTCGTTCATCGGTTGCTTGGGGTTGATAGCTTCGGTAGGTCTTCAGTTGATCAACCCGGTGGGTGAACTCGATTTCGTCTATTCGGTTGGTCTCTACCGGGTACTCTTTTGTCTGTTTAAGTTTAATCATTTCATTCACCAAAACATGTAAGTTAATCCAAATATTTTAGATTCTTAATTCCTTATCATATACCAAGTTTGATATGCCCTTGGGGTTACTATAATAGTTAAGAAATGAAAGATTTGTGATGAGTTTTTTCAATATGTTCACGCAAATTATAAAAAGTATTAGGAATCACGTTCTTAGACGAAATTGAATATAATATATGTCTAAATTTATTAGAGAGACCCATAACATGAGCATTTCGTCGTGGCGTTGTGTTCGCTTGATTGTTAGTCGTTCAAGGTTAACTGAATTAAAATGCAAGTGCACATAATTTTAGTGTAATAAATGTTCCTAAAAGTGGTACAAGTGATGAATAAATTGTTATCCAGAAACTGTCAAATGGTATTCCTCGTCAACCATGTGGTCAACATTCCTCCATAGAAGTACCAAAAGGAGATTAAACGGTACCAGATGTCGTTTATTAGGTAAAATTTTGAATTTGAGGGTTTTAGCGGGATTTCTAAATTTTAGTGGAGTTTGGACGGGATTTAAATATTCAAAAAGAAGAGTTACAGTAGTCAAGTGTTCAATTACTACACCAAAAATATATTAATATTACCGCAGTGGAACGTGTAACTTTTCTCTTCTTATTTGTTATTATAAAATCATTTACATGTATTCAACAAAACGATGAAAGGACGAATTCTGGTAAGTGGTAATTTGCGAAAGAAGGTTTTCGTAATATAGATAGTTGTCGCAATTACTTAATGTTCTCGAAATGGAGTATTTTTGAATTTTTTGGTCAGTACTGGTCAAAGGTAAATTTCGAAAGATTTACAATTTCGAAAGAAAGCAATTGTCGAAAGGCTTGAGTTCATGAAAACTTTTCGTAATTATCTGAAGTTTTTGCAAAGTGTCTCAAGTAAGTTCTCGACATCATTATCTCATTAAGTTTTCGATGTGTATATCTTAACAAGTTATCAGTGTATTAATAGAAGTTGTCGGGTCCATCTCTGTAATAACTTTTGACTTTCACCCATTATATTAGTATTTCCATGAAGGTTTGGCATCTAGCTTCATAAGTGTCCAATAATTAATTTAAAAAGTTCTCGGCTCTATATACTTAGAAGTTTTCAAAAGTTTTTGGTATTTCAATTATAGCCGATATAGACTAAAGTTCTCGCATTGCATGGAAGTTTTTGATACCGATATATAACCTCTAAGCCAAGAATCTAATACATTACAACTAATAAACAGAACGGTGGAGGCTATGGATGGGAATGATAATGCATAATAAAGCATGCATATCACGCATGCATGTCATTATAGAAATTTTGTATTTACCAAATAAAATGATTATGTAGGCGAACGGGACAAGGGCAAAGACAAGGTCGAGTAAGCGAACGAGAAAATATGCGAAACTTGTGAGTATGATTTGCAACATGTATTTTGTGTGACTTATGCACTTATGTGTTTTATATGAATTAACTGATTAATACGTGATATTTGTGCTATTTATTATCGACGTGAATTATATGATTTGTGTGTCATATAAGACATTTGTATAGTATTACATACATATAAAATGAAGGGAGAAACCGTTATGACTGCATGTGTGGCGACCCTACTTCCTAATTAAGTTAATTGGCGGATTTCAAAAACTTTTTAAGTAAATAATATACATATATAATGTAAAGTTGGGTTTACAAAAAGAACGTCATATAACTACAACGGGTCGAAGCCCCGAAAATCTAAATCCGACTATCCTACGCCTCTCCACAGGTCGCGTCCCATGTACTGCGCCGCCCTCAAAAGCCCGTGGAGTCATCGCCGCCACCCAGCCTACAGCTCACCCTGACGCTTATCAGCGTCGGGCTCAGTCTTACCTACAAAAATAAAACCCTGAGCAAAATTGCCCAGTAGGTGGTAGTAAAAATATGCAATGCATGCGTGCACTCATCCCAATCCCATATCCTCACAATATGATAATGCACGCTCAACCTACGTCACATCTCACTATATAACATGAGCAGAAATTAGGAGAAGATATGCTAACATGAAACGTGAGCAGAAAAGCATAAAGGAAGTAGAGAATAAACTTGAGAGATCTCAGGAGAAGATAGATAGTCTCGAATCAGAACTTTGGAGATCTAGTGCAAAAATAGAAGAACTTACTAAGAGCTTACATTCTAGAGAGACTAGTCAACCTCAATTAGGACATCATAGTGAAAAGATTATAGAATTAGAAGATAGGCTAGCAAATAACTATAATAGTTTGGTTAGGAATCTCGACGAGAAAGCCACCTTAAATTGTAGGATAACCGAAGCTACCACTAAGATCACTAACTTAGAGGCTGAATTAGAACCATCAAATGCTAAGGTTAGTGAGCTTAGCAAGGAACTAGATGCCTGTCAAGCCGCTAAACTAACGGTAGAAAGTAATTATGCTCTCCTAACCGAGGAACGCAGGAAGTTATATGCTAAAATTAAAAAGTTAGATGACCTTCTTACGCGTAGGGGACATTCCGAACAGACGATATTCTTGAACAAGCCCAAGGATATAGAGTTCTATAATCCAATAGAAGGCATAGGTTACACTAACCCACACATTTTAAGGAAGAAGGAAATGTATGATATTAAGAACATGGGTTTAGCTGTAACCTCTCTTAGAAACATTACGGAATCAACGTATGAAAATGCGTTCGATTCATCCATTAAACAAGCCTCTCGTGGGCCTGAGATCTCCTTTGACTATAATGAACTAAATGACAAGGACAAAAATAGGAAACCATCCTTAACACCCGTCAGTGATTTAGTTCAAGTATTACCTCCTGACTCTGAAGAACACTACGAGGAAGTAAAAAAGGTTAATTATCAAAATTCTCTCTACAAACCCCATATCATAAAACAGATAGAGGAGTCACAAGCAAAACTAGATAAAGAAAGAGAGAATTTCGAAGCTGAAAAGAAAAAATTCTATAAGGAGATGGAAAATCTCAAGGCTTCCTCATCCTCCCAAACTACCACTCCCGCTATTTTAAAAAGCGTGAAAATTGAAAAATCGCCTTCGAAAGATCAAAAGAGCATTAATAATTCTATTAAACGTGCTAAGACTAATTCTATTTCACCTACGTCCACAGGGAGCGTAGGGCCGGCACTGAAAATGAAGGCGAGAGTGTCTAGTTCTAAAATAAAGAAGGAGCCAGTGGATTTGCATGTTTCTAAAAATGTTACTCCTTCTGTTAAAATAAAAGACACTCGTAGTAATAAAAGAGCCATTTCTACGTTCAAAATAATTGCTTCTTCTTGTTCACTTCAGTCGATCACGTTTAGAAGTGAAAATTTCGAAATAGGCTCTACCTCGAAAATTACTAATAATCATTCTGAAACAAATGCCACAAGGAAGACCCGTAGGAAACAAGATCCAACCATAAAGAAAGCCTATGGCACTGTACACGCCTGTACTCACCTAAGGTATCCCGTAAAGATTGAGTCCCCCAAGCACCTTAGGAGATTATCAAAAGAAAACATCTTTTCCTCGGTCAAAACTTCCAAAGCATTTGTACGTGCTGAAATTAACCTTCCCCGCAAGGTTCAACCAAAATGGGTTCCTAAATCTCCGTCTAGGACGACGAGCCAAAAAGGCCAAGTCTCCTATAGAGGCAAAATCCAAACCCACTTCTCCAAAAATGGAATGGGTTATTAAAATTCCTCCGAATAAAAATATAGGAATCATATCTGAACCCAACACTAAATCTGCTAATCTGAGAGGACCCATGCTTAAGTGGGTCCTCTAATTTGTTTTTGCAGATCCATCATGAGTGGTACCTCGACTCTGGTTGCTCCACACACATGGCTGGTAAACAAGAGCTGCTGAGCAACTACAAAGACCGACCGAACGGCAAAGTCAGATTTGGAAACAATGACTCAGCTCCAATTATCGGATTTGGAGATATGATTCTGGAGAATCTGACAATAAAAGATGTCTCATACGGCGGAGGCCTCCGCCATAACTTGTTCAACATAGGCCAGTTCTGTGACAAAGGATTCCAGGTGGTCTTTCATGCTGACCGGTGCAGAATTTTGGATAGTCAGGACACAAAACTCCTTAAAGGACTTCGGAAATCCAATCTTTACACGATCAACCTGACGTCCGTGCGGCCCTCGACAGTTGTATGCCATATCTCTCAGATAGATTTACAGAGGAACAGCCTATGGCATTAGCGACTGTCTCATCTAAATATGAAAGCACTCCAACGTCTTTCAACGAAAAAGTTGGTTCGCGGTCTTCCATCTATACTACTACATAGGGAGCATCAATGTTCGGCATGTCAATTAAGAAAAATGAAGCGAGCGTCCCATCATGTCAAGCAAATTGCTTCTACTTCTCGTCCATTGGAATTGATCCACATGGACCTCTGTGGGCCAATGCAGACACAGATTATCAATGGACGCAAATATGTGCTAGTTATCGTCGATGACTACTCTCGCTACACATGGACTAAGTTCCTCCGAACCAAAGATGAGACCGGTGACTTGATTATCAATTTTGTGAACACTACTCAAAATTTGCTGCAACAGACTATCCAAGTTATTCGAACAGACAATGGCACTGAGTTCAAGAACAACCACCTCAGTGCATTTTATCAGAAACTTGCAATAAGTCAACAATTTTCAGCCGCCAAGACACCTCCGCAAAATGGGGTCGTTGAAAGGAAAAACCAAACACTAGTGGAAGCAGCTCGTACAATGTTGATCCATTCAGGACTTCCACACTTTTTATGGGCTGAAGCAGTCAATACCGCTTGTTTCACTCAAAACAGGACGGTGGTTCACAAACGGTTCAACAAGACTCCGTACGAGATTGCGAATAATAGAGTGCCCAACATCTCATTCCTTAAAGTCTTCGGGTGCAAGTGCTTTGTGGCAAACGACAGAGAGCATCGTGCTAAGTTCGACCCTAAAGCATTCGAAGCAACTTTCGTCGGGTATTCTTCAACATCAAAAGCGTAACGAGTATACATCAAGTCCAACCGAATAATTAAGGAAAGCTATAATGTCACTTTCCACGAAGTGGCAGAAATGGCTTCTGGTCACCTCAGTCCAGGACCTGTACCTAACCCGATGGTTCCTGCTCAACTCAGATCAGGACCCGTGCTCAACCCGTTGGTTTCTGAAGACTACATCTCAGAACCCGTAATCACTGGTGTGTTGGCACAAAACCAACAGAAGATGGCAACAACTTCGAAGTCAATGTCAGAAGGAGCAACGAGACTTGTATTAGACGATTTAGATTCTCTCTTCGAACCAATATATCGGTCATGCACTATTACGCCTACAGTGGATTCTCCACCCAACGAGACGGACGTACCAAGTTCATCTCACATCTCTACCCACCCGATTCAGAATTGCCACAGAACAACGTAGAACCTACAGTGGTGCTCGCGGAAGTATCATCAGAGACGATCGATACAAGTGCGGAAATGGAACTTCCTCAGACAATTGATCAATCAGAGACTATAGGAAATCCAGGCCCACAGATGCTGACGCAACGACTTCAGTCTTGCCTCATGAGCGCAAGTGGACTAGAGGTCACCCAGTTGATCAGATAATTGGCGATCCTTCGGATGGTTTGAGGACACGTCATCAACACAGTCTTTTCAGTTGCTTCCTGAGCCAAAAGGAACCTACTAAGGTAGCAGATGCACTTCGTAACCCGGATTGGACAATTACGATGCAAGAGGAAATAAATCAATTCGAACGTCTTCAAGTGTGGACCTTGGTACCCCGTCCACATGGGAAAACAATTGTCGGAACTAAATGGGTATTCAAGAACAAGAAAAATGAAGATGTTGAAGTGATCCGGAACAATGCAAGGCTAGTTGCGAAGGGATACAATCAACAGGAAGGCATCGACTATAACGAGACATACGCTCCTATTGCCTGAATCGAAGCTATCCGCCTTCTCCTGGCTTATGCGGCTCACAAAGACTTCAAAGTCTATCAGATGGATGTTAAGACCGCCTTTCTCAACGGCGTGTTAAAAGAAGAAGTCTACGTCGCTCAGCCGGAAGGTTTCGTTGATCAAGAACATCCCGATCACGTCTATTGCTTGGACAAAGCTCTTTATGGACTAAATCAAGCCCCACGTGCTTGGTACGATGTCCTGAGTGAATTCCTCGTGAAGTCTGGATTTATACGAGGAACGATAGACACAACCCTCTTCATCAAATGGCAAGACAAAGATCTGATGGTCGTTCAAGTATACGTCGACGACATCATCTTCGGATCAACTAATCCGCGGCTATGCACGAAGTTCGGAGATCTAATGAAAAGCAAGTTTCGAGATGAGTCACATGGGAGAGATGCAGTTCTTGTTAGGACTACAAATCAGGCAACTCGAAGATGGGATTTTTATCAGTCAGACTAAATACATCAAGGATATTCTAAAGAAATTCCATCAAGACTAGAGCAAGCCTCTCAGCACTCCTATGTCACCAAGCTGCAAGTTGGATGCCGATCCCTCCGGCAAGTCGATCGACATCACACTATATCAAAGCATCATTGGATCTCTTCTCTACCTCACTTCGACCCGGCCGGATATCATGTTTGCCACCTGCTTATGTGCCCGTTTTCAAGCCGATCCCAAAGAATCCCATATGCTCGCGGTTAAAAGGATCCTGCGTTACCTTAAGAGCACTTCTACCCTTGGACTGTGGTATCCAAAGGGTACGAATTTCAAACCTATGGGCTACACTGACACTGATTATGCAGGTTTCCGAATGGACAGGAAAAGCACGTCCGGTGGCGCTCAATTTCTAGGTGAAAAGCTAGTCTGCTGGTCATCCAAAAAGCAGAACTGTGTGTCAACTTCCACGGCCGAAGCAGAATACGTGGCTGCCGCCAGTTGTTGCTCCCAGATGCTGTGGATGCGGAAACAACTTCGCAACTATGGGTACAATTTAAACAATATATCCATATAGAGTGATAGTCAAAGTGCCATCGCTATTACTTGCAATCCTGTTCATCACTCACGCACGAAACACATAGATATTAGATACCACTTTATCAAAGATCACGTAGAAAAAGGCATAATAGATATGTATTTTGTGAACACGGAGTTTCAACTAGCCGACATTTTCACCAAGGCTTTGGATGAGAAACGATTCCAATTCCTTGTCGGAAAATTAGGCATGTTGAATTTTCCGTAATATGTGCATTACCTGATCTTCTGTGCCATCACATGGTCTATTCTATGTGTTTTCCATGCTTATTTGTCTTTATCTTGCGTGATATAATAATAAATAAAAATAAAAATAATATAAAGGGGTATGACGAAATCCTTTAGTGCTCTGATCTAAAGTCACTTAGAATTTTACCCCGACATCCGATCAGTTTAATTGCTTAATATTGTCAGTCTAAGTCGCATTCTTGTGTCTAAAAGGTCATTAGATTGTTCCACTAGACACAAAGTCACTTTACATAAGTGAGGACTCAACCTTGTTCCATTTTCTTACTTTGGATCTATTTCTCGAGTGAGTCACACATCAATTACTTGTCTTACCTAGTGATTCTTGGTTTCATACTCACCTTGCTTAAGATCGTTGGGAAATTGGTAAGGGCGCTTAGGATATTCCTCACTCGGCCTTATATAATTTTCCCTCACATTAGCCCTTAGTCATCCATTTTGACCTTCTCCGATGTCATTTTCTTCCTTTGAAACCCATTCCACGCCTTCAACCGAATTCTATACTCTTCGAATGGTTGTTCAAACGAGAAAAGGAGGGGGAGAAAACAAAAGAAATAAAGGGATGATAACAATTGAAGGCATTGCTCAACGCGCAAAATTCGGACCAAAGGACCTGATTTCCGACTATCTCTTAGAAGGTGGCATGGATCCTGCTGTGAACTTCTCCAACGATAATCTCGTACGCTCGTCAGAACGGCTGGAAGAGGAGCACCACGAAGTGAACTTCTCCAACGATAATCCGGTCTTATATCGGGAAACGAGAAGAGGAGCGCAGCCTCGAGTACGAATTCTATAACCGTGAACTTTTCCAAAAAGATAATCTTTGAAACCTCTCTAGGGATTAAGAGAAGAGGAGCGCGGTATCGGCCCGAGAACCAACAAGAAGAACTTTGCCTATGATAATCTCCTATAGCCTCGTGGAGAAGCGGAGCTTCAGAGCATAACATAAAAAGGGATAGTTCTTAAAAGAAAAGTGGGAGAAGAGATTGAAAAGAAGAAAGACGCCGAAAAAAAAGGGGAGACGAACGTAGAAATGGAAGATGACGAAGAGATAAGCTCACTTTCCTCTAAATTCCTTCCCTTCTAAGTCCTAGCCAAACTATAACCCTTACAACCATTTGATTCCAATCGACGATCTCTCGCTCAGGTGAAATGATTAACAACTGCCTCGATCACAGGTAAATTGACTTAAAATTGCTTGTGTTGACTTGAGTGATATAAATATAAAAATCCCAAGTTAGAAATTATTGAGTGCAAGAGCGAACCTAGTGAGAGTTGTCGAAATGGATCAGTCTATGAACTTAGGACTATAGTTGACTACATGACTTGACGGCATTTTCCTCTTTCAAATGTCTCGTAAAATTTTAGGTGTGACGATTGATCAAAGCAAAATAATCTGACCCCTTACTATAATAATAGTAATATACGGAAAAAAATTATTATTAATTAAAAAACAATTTCGCACATTTTGACATGAAATGTTATGTTTCATATGCGTTGAATTGAATAAATGCGAATTTCTTTAGTGTATCGCACATTCTAAATGCAATTAAAGATTGCATTGGTATTGAATTGTTTAAATGCGATAAATTCTTCTATGCTCTAACCCTCACACAATATCTTAAGTACATGTTTTCGGGGATCATGTATACGTGCTTACTTAGTAAATTTGTGTATTATATGCTTGTGACTTGAATTGATCTCATATGCTTGCATATTTAATCAATTCTTGCGCATTATTTGAGGGGGAGCAAATATAAATATCGTACATTAGCTTAAAAAATCGTTTTTCTCCAAGTGTATCAGATTCCTTCAATCAAAATTACAGAGCAAGACGTCGGCACTACAAAGAAAGAGCTAGTCCCAGACCATATATTTCATGCCTAAAATAATTGTTGATTAACTCCATTATTTCTAACATCTTCTTTCTAAGTGGTACCGATATTTAATTTCTGCCAGGGAATCAGGAAGTTACTACACTGAAAATACAGGGAGTTAATTGCGTTTATTTTAATTCAAAGGGGGAGCCTTACAATGTGATATTATTTGAAATAGGGGTCAATCTGAAAATTTTAGAAGTACTCACAATCGAGAAACTAGATATAAGACTTAATTCACGATCATAAGTTTCTCGATCGTAAACAGTGTTGGAAACGATTTTGATTGGCCGTGATAATTTGCGATCGAAAAATTTGAATTGAGAAGCAATTTAATCAAAAGTCTCTCGAGCGCAAATAGTAATGGGCCTGATCCATTTAATCGCAAAACGTCCAATCGAAAACCCAACATTGATTTACAGCGAGTTATTAAAAGTTCACTTTTTGTCAGTCGAAAAACTTTTTGTCACGCAACCCTAATCACAAGAGATTCTCTCGCGAAAAACTTTCAGAGACAGATTAAATTTCTCAAAATATCTTTCGATTTTCAACTTCAAACTGTATGTTTAAGGTAGAAATGAGATTCTTTTAACATTTGCGTGTGTTTTACATTTGTTAGCATCTACATTATGAAGTTTTCCGCATTTAGATTAGATTTTCGACTCAAAAATGAGAAAAACCGTAACTATTTCATAGTGATTTAGGCTTGATTTTGAGTTATATCTGAGTTTAATGCCTGCGCTTAAAGTAGTTTCGATGTTCTCTGTGAATCTGGTGAATCAGCGAAAAATCTGAATCTTCGACTGAAATTTAAGTCTGGATGAAACTTGGCTTTGAATGTTTGAAGCCATCGAAGAACTTTCTCGATCGCAAACAGTCTTAATTTGAATTCCGATTTTAATTGAGATACTGTTTGTATTGAATTAGTTTTCGATCGATAAAATTCTGATTTAGTCGCTAAGATATAAGATTTTGACCGAAAAATTACTTACCATCGAGAAATCTAACTAGGATTCTTGTGAGCGAAAAACGTAAGCACTGATTAGATAATTAAGATGCAAATTTTATCCAGCGAAAAACTTACTATCGCAAAATAGAATTTTCAATTTAATTTCAATTTGGTCGCAAAAATTTAGCAGAAAAAATTAATTTTTCAACGCCTAATTTTTCGATCGTAAAATTCGCCGCTTAGGATTATTTGATCGAAAAATTTCTCGACGATTGACTTAGTCTTTCGTTGACTAATTTCTCGATAAAAATAATTCGCAGCGAAAATTTTTACTTAAAATCGAAAATCACATACCACTCGACAATTTTCAAATCGAAAAAAATTATTCAATCGAAGAAAATTTCTCGACAGTAAATTTACCTGAGAAATAATTTCTTGATCGTAAATTAACACGGAATTTTTCTCGATCGTAAAATTGATCGACTACAGTCTAGATTTCAACTTCAACACTTAGAAATTTTTCTCTAAGTCTTTTACACTGTAGCGCACATTAGCGAATAAAATTTCTCGATCGAAAAATTACACGGAAACATTTCAATTGAAATCAATGCATCGAAAATCAATTTGAAATGAAATTTTATCGAGTGAAAAATTTCTTGGCATGAACAGTGACCCTACCCGAGATTAAACACTTAGAAAATTTCGAACCCTTTCTAACGCGTTAAGTGTTTAATACGAAATTACAATCATGCCATTACATTTTTTAAAAAACGAGTATCCTATATGCATATCATATGATTTCAATTCAAAATTCATCAAAGATGTCATAAATTGATACAATATTTTAGTTTGATGAAATTAAATGTATTTTTGACTAAAATCAAAAAAATTATGAACTAATGAACTTTTGTATCTCTTTATTCCTTTTCAGATGGATCGCTATCCTGGATACAATCACATATACGACCACAACATGTATTTGAAGGTCCAAGATACGAACTTCCAGCTCGATCTGAGCACATTTCGGTGCCCGGACGAGATCATCGTATCTATCTTGCGAGGCCACCCCATCTGGCACGCGCTGACGGTCGCCGCCTCAGTGCCAATGGTTTATCTCCAGCAGTTCTGGGGATACATACAAGGAGCTGTAGCGAATGGGGTATTCTCCTTCACGACGAGAATCGGGACGCGCCATATTCATATGAGCAAGAGCCAGTTCGGCCTGATATTGGACTTGCCCCAAAGCGACAACTATGACCCGCTCCCGTCGGACGCAGAGATGGTCCACGACTTCATGCAAATGGGATATCAATCACAACTCACAAAATTAGCTCAGGTCCAGAGCAGTGGTATCCCTCACCCCTGGAAGACACTGTTCGGGATAGTGAACAAGTGTCTATCACCCAAGCACGCTGGATTCGACAAGGGCAACGGCAATATATTGCGGATCTTTCACGGTCTCGCGTTCGCCAGAAACTACGAATTCGCACAGCTGATCTGTAATGATCTAGCTAAACATATCCGGTTGAAGGAGAACCGAAGGTCAAAGAACGTGCCCTACGCTCGATGGTTCAACGTGATCATCAGGGAGTTCATGGAGTTACATACAGAGAACATCCCCCAGGTGCCCCCGGTGGAAACTATCAGCCGCCAAGGCGAAAGTTCTTCCACAGCCCACGGCTCACGGACCTGGACCAACCGTCGATGCCGATTCCGCTCAACATACTCAGGCTCGCCGACCCCGCGGGAGCTGAGTATCAGAGATTCTACCGGGAACACAACTTAACGGAGCAAATGATCAGAGGGCCCCCAGTAGATTACCATGCGAGCCCTCCCCAATTTGAACACCAGCCAAGCCCTGACGACACGATGATCGATGTTGTCGCTCAGGAGCTTCAACAGGAGTCTCCCTTGGTCGAACAACCAATGCCCGACGTAGAAGATACTTTGATAGACGTCGTGGCTACCGAGATGGCGCTCGAGGCTCCTGCACACGAATACCAAGTGGAAGTGCCGATACATGTCGCCCTGCTCGAAGAAACCATTGAGGAGGTTCTTCAAACAGGAGCACAGCCCGAGGTCGAATTGGGGCAAACCTTTCTTCCACTGGTGACGGATCAGGCATTGGAGAACGTCGATCAAGACCTTACTCCTCACACCGCCACCCCATCTGACATAGAGTCTGACGAGGAAATTAGCCTGATAAGGAGGACTCCCAGAAGACTTAGCATTCAGCAGGAGTCCCTCTTCTCAGCCGTCACCACCGCACCAGATACTACGCTGACCACATCGACAAGTGTTGCTGGCACTTCATCGCTCAATCTTGAGCCGCAACCTACTCCCGTGGTGTCTTGATCGCAGGCGCAACCTACACTCATAGAGGCGAATCCTATGGATTCGACTCGAGGATTGGGTGGAAGTCTCATACAGTCACAACCTCAAGTGACTGTGAGCCAACCCGCAGAGTCGGTGTCTACTCAAGGGTTGATAACAGGCGACATCAGTCGTCCTGGACCATCCACGGACGCGTCCGCACCCTTTGTGACGAACGAGCAGTTTCAGGCCGCTCTCTCTGCCGCCATACAGTCAATGGAAGACAAGATCACAGAGAGAGTACTAGAAGCCATCGAGACATCCCGAAGAGATACCGGGAAAGCACCTGTCTCAGAAGGGCCTTCGTCACAAGCCAACCCCACACCTCCACAACCCACACCCACCGACCCTTTTTCCACTTCCTCCATCCTCATCAACCCATACACAATACCCATCACCGAGCTCCACAACATACTCCTCGCCCTTTTGATAGGCCTTTCCATCCGATCGCCTCAAGAAGATTCCCTCTATCGGCGATTGGTGGATCACCCTGAGCCACCGACGAACACTTGCCGAGGCCAAAGCTGCCACTCACGGCGCAGACATTACGATCCTCACGACCAGGACCATCATGCTCATAGCTTCTTCTGGCGTTGATTGCTGAGTTGTTGCCATCTTCTGTTGGTTTTGTGCCAACACACCAGTAAAAACGGGTTCTGAGATGTCGTCTTCAGAAGCTAGCTGGTTAGGCATGGGTCCTGAACTGAGGTGTTCAGGAGCCATCGGGTTAGGCTCGGGTCCTGGACTAATGTGCCCACAAGCCATATATGTCACTTCATGAAAAGTGACGTTGTAGCTTTCCTTAATCGTACGGTTGGACTTGATGTATACTCGATACGCTTTGGGTTAAAGAATACCCGACAAAGATTGCTTCGAATGCTTTAGGGTCAAACTTGGCGCGTTGCTCTCTGTCGTTCGCCACAAAGCACTTGCACCCGAAGACTTTGAAAAATTGGATGCTGGGTACTCTCATATTTAAGATCTCGTACGGAGTTTTGTTGAAACGTTTGTGAACCACCGTCCTGTTTGGGTAAACAAGCGGTATTTACTGCTTCAGCCCAAAAGAAGTGTGGGAGACCGGAATGAATCAGCATCGTGCGAGCGGCTTCCACTAGAGTTCTGGGTAGAGTTTGCAAAATTAATACTCAAGTCCCATGTCTTATCCTTAGTTCGGAGGAACTTTGTCCAAGTGTAGCGAGAGAAGTCATCGATGATAACTAGCACGTATTTGCGTCCATTGATGCTCCGTGTCTGCATGGGCCCACAGAGGTCTATATGGATTAGTTCCAAAGGACGAGAGGTGGACGCAATATGCTTGACATGATGAGAAGCTCCCTTCATCTTCCCTATTGACAGGCCGAACATTGAAGCTCCTTTTGTGGCATTATAATTGGAAGACCGTGGACCAATTTTTTCTTAGAGAGGCGTTAAAGAGCTTTCATATTCAGATGAGACATTCGTTGATGCCATAAGCTGATCCTCTGTATCACAGTCTGATAAATGAGGCCTAAAGCTGTCGAGGGCCGCACGGACGTCAGGTTGATCGTGTAAAGATTGGATTTCCGAAGTCTGTAGAGGAGTTCTATGTCATGATTGTCCAAAATTCTGCATCGGTAACCGTGAAAGACCACTTGAAATCCTTTTTTGCAGAATTGGCCTATGCTGAAAAAGTTATGGCGGAGCCCTTCGACATCTTTTATCGTCAGATTTTTCAAAATAATATCCCCAAGTCCTAGAATGGGGGCTGAGTCATTGTTCCCAAATCTGACTTTGCTTTTTGATCGGTCTTTGTAGTTGCTCATCAGCTCTTGATTTCCCGCCATATGTGTGGAGCAACCAGAATCGAGATACCACACATGATGGATCTGCATAGACAATTTGGAGAACTTTGGGTACCCACTTAAAAATGGGTCCTCTCGGATTAGCAGATGTAGAATTTGGTTCAGATATGGTTCCTAAATTATTATTTGAGGGAGTTTAAATAACCCAAGTCACTTTCAAAGAAGTGGTTTTGGGTTTAGCTTCTTTGGTTGACTTGGCCTTCTTGGCAGTTGTCTTCCTAGGCGGAGATTTAGGAACCTTGCAGGGAAGGCTAATTTTAGCTTGTACAAATGCTTTTGTAGGCTTGGCCGAGGAAAAGATCTTTTCTTTTGATAATCTCCTACGGTGTTTGGGGGATTCAATCTTTAAGGGATACCTTAGGTGAGAGCAAGAATGAAGAGCGCCATATGCCTTCTTTATGGCAGGATCTTGTTTCCTACGGTTTATCCTAGATGCATTTGTCTTAGAATGAATATCCTTCATTTGTGAAGTAGAGCCTATTTCGTAGTTGTTGCTTCTAAAGGTGATAGGATGAAGTGAACAAGTAGAAGCAATTATTTGAAAAAGTAGAAATGACCCTTTTATTTCTACGAGTGCCTTTTATTTGAACTGAAGGAGTAACATTCTTAGAAACATCCAAATCTACTGACTCATTATTTATCTTAACACTAGACACTCTCGCCTTCGTTATTAGTGCTGCCCCTATGCTCCCTGTAGAGGTAGGTGAGATAGATTTAGAATTAGCACTTTTGACAGAATTAACAATACATTTTTGATCTTTTGAAGGCGTTTTTTCTATTTTTCACGCTTTTCACAAGAGCGTGAGAGGTATCTTTGGAAGATGAGGAAGCTTTGAGATTTTCCATCTCTTGTAAAAACTTTCTCTTTTCAGCTTCGAAGTTCTCTCGTTCTATGTCTAATTTCGCCTGAGATTCCTCTATCTGTTTTATGATGGGACGTTTGTAGAGAGAATTTCTACAGTGAACGTCTTTGGCTTCCTCGTAGAATGTTTGAGGGTCAGGAGGTTGAACTAAGTCACAGGCAGGAGTTAGAGACGTTTTTATATTTTTATCTCTGGCATTTAGCTTTGTGTAGTCGAAGGGGATTTGAGCCCGTTTTGTGTTTTTTCTCTTGGCGATTTCTAGATCACGTTGTTCTTTTGCTTCAGTAAACGCCCTGAGAGTGGTTATCCCTAACCCCATGTGCTTTATGTCATACATTTCTTTCTTCTTGAGCATGCATGGATTAGTGAAACCTATACTTTCTAAAGAATTATAGAAATCTAAATCCTTGGGCTGATTTAGAAATATAGTCTGTTCAGAGTGGCCCCTTCGCGTAAGAAGATCGTCTAATTTCTTAATTTTTGCATATAACTTCTTACGTTCCTCGCCTAAGAGAGCATAATTATTTTCTACCGTCAGTTTAGCGGTTTGATAGGCATCAAGTTCTTTACTAAGTTCACTAATTTTTGCATTCGATATTTCTAATTGAGCTTCCAAGTTGGTGATCTTGGTGGTAGCTTCGGTTAACCTACAACTGAAGGTGGCTTTCTCATTGAGATTCCTAACCAAGCAATTGTAGTTTTTTGCTAGCCTATCTTCTAATTCTTTAATTTTTTCATTATGCTGCCCCATTTGAGGTTGACTAGTCTCCCTAGAATGTAGGCTCTTCGTAAGTTCTTCTATTTTTGTTTCACGTTAGCGTATGTTGTACGATTCTAACATGGTCAATAATGTGGAAGGAGAGACTACCTCCTGTGATGAGGTAGATGTGTCGTCATCGTTCGTCTGGCTTGAGGGTTCGGCATCCAAGGTGTTGTCCAGACGGGCCATGAGGGCTAAATTCTCCTGTTCGGAATTGGACGTGTCTTCGACCCAATGGTCCTGCTCTGCCATGAGGGCTATTCCAGCTTCCTTCTGTTTTGAGAGTTGGAGCTTTCTGGAGTAGTAACTAGCATCTCTCTTCTTGGGAAGAGTGCATTCTCTGCCAAAATGACCAGGCTTGCCACAATTGAAGCACTTGTTGGATTCTTTGGTGTTCTTGATTTCAGAGCTCTCTGGTGCATGTTCTTTATTCTTAGAGCTCGAGGTCTGAAGTTGGTTGACCGAAGATGAGGACTTCTTTTGAAGTATGTCTTGCTCATCAATTTTTCGATTAAAGCCAACTGCTTCCCCAGTGCTTTTATACTTGGCTCGGCGTCTGACTTCGAATCTTCTTCTGACTCTGATGGGTAGGGAGGCCTAACGATCCTCTCTTTGCGAGGCTTTGTTCTACGCTTCTCTAAGACAACGGCAATGATGTCTTCAATCCGCTTGCCCTTTTGCTCCTTCTGAATCTCATAGATATCTTCCTCACATTGGGCTAGATTATGAAAGACTGCATGGATATCCAACTCCTCCATATCTTTGTTTTGCCTGAGTTGAGGGGATATCTTTTTTCAGTCTGAGGGCAGGGAGGATAGAAATCTGATGTTGGTTTCCATGTTTGTCTTAGAGATTTCTATCTTCCTCATCTCATTAAGAAGGGTGAGGAACCTTTGATATATGTCATATAGGCTCTCCTCGGGCTTTGCTTTGAAGGAGTCATAAGCAGTGAGACTGTTTGCCTTTTTGGCCTTGATGCCCACTTCTGTCCTTTGCATCATTCTATGCAGTTCATCCCACATCCCCTTAGCCGTTGGGAGGCTGTCTAACTGTCTATAAATGTCATTGGGGATGCCCTGCATGAGTGTGTGCATGGCTATCGGAATTGCCTTAGCGCGGGCCCTTTCCTCGATGGAATATTCCCTACGCTCCTTCAGTCACCTGGTAGCGGGAATTTGAGGAGTAACCGTGTCATCACCGGCTACATTGACCCAGAACTGTGCGGGCCCCACTTCGAGTGACTTTAGCAGGTTTTTGGCTTGATCTTTCAAGGCTATGAAATTTAGGAAGCGGCGTCTCCAGACTTTATATTCGCCGCGTTTCAAGATCGGCTGACAGTTATCATTTCCTAGTGAGTATGCATCCATATTTTCCTTCTTTGTGGTAGAGTTGATGAAGGATCTTCGTTAGTTTTGACGAATGGATTTTGATGTAATAAGCTTCACAAGTAGCAAATTAGCTAGTGGCGTTTCATGTTAAAAAAATGATCGAGAATTATTTTTGATTCAATTGTTATTGTTTGATCAAAAATAATTTCGTTGATTTTAACGTAATGATACTGTTTTCACGTGTCTGGTACTGTAGGCGAAAAGTTTGTCGAGCGAGAAAAATTGGACTTAAGTCTTTCGGTCGAAAAACTGTTTCAGTGTGTGAATTTGTTTCGATCGTTAAGAAACAGTACAGTTAGAATGTTACTCGCGAAGTCAAAATAAATTGTTTGACCAAAAAGGTTTTGCGATCCTGAAAGATTTTTCGCTTGGTCAAACTTGAGAGTCTGACCGAGAAAGTTTTTCGATTAAAAAAATTTCGCACGCAAAAGTCTATTAAAGATCTCTCAAAAAAATTCTCGCTGAAATAATGCTCGTAAAACTTTTACACTCAAATCGTCCTTAGCAGTAGCGACTTATGTTTCTAATTTGTATCCTAATTGAGAATTTTTCGCACGTTGTTTTTCGATCGAGAATTCGATCGAAGAACTTAGCAAGAAAAATTGAAATCACGCAACAGTTCACAGAATACAAAGTTAACACAGAATTCAAGCAATACTAAAAATTGATCGATGGAATTGCATGTATATGCTCGATACTGAACCCTTACAAACAGACGATTAAACATGTTTTGAAGAACATGATATTCAATTTTACAAAAATCATAACACACTCATATTGTTCTTCTCGCAAACAATAACATCTCAGAATAAAAAATTCGGTCTAAATCCTGATTCCGATCGCTACTTATCTAATCGCAATTGATCTAAACTAGTTATGCGAGCACAGAAACATCAAAATCAGATCAAATAAGCACATATTTAGGCTATCAAATCGAAATTAATTTTCGTGCGTAAACAGTTTTTCGCACGGAACAGTTCCAGAAAAATTTCGATTTGATTTCTAACAATTCGATTTAAAACAGAACGAATCTACTCTGATACCAATTGTTAGGTCCTCGATTATCAACTCTAAAAATCCTAGGCATGAATTCTAAGGTAATCGACTAGAACGATAGAAATTGAATCTCGATCGAAAACCTTTCTTTGAAGAACACGAGAGAGAAACTTTTAGTGTGAGAAAGTTTTTGCTATTTTTCTCTCTAGATTTAATTCGAAAGCCTTTCGGATTGATTCTCTAATTTTCTGTATTCAGCTCAATTGTTTGTACAAGTATTTATACCAACAAGCTTGTTATAAATAACAAAGTGGTCCTAATCTATGGACTAATACAAATTAAGCCTCTAATTTCAAGGACAACCAATGAAATCAAGCACAATAAAATATAGTCTCTACAGCTCTGACTTAGAAGGAAAGGAAAAATTTTGGGAAAAGTGAGCTTTTCATCGTCTTCCATTTCTCCGTCATTCTCCTTCTTTTGGGAATTTTGTTCCTATCTTTTTGTCATTCTCATCCTTTAATTGTTTCGTATCGATCAACACTAGCTCAAGCTGAAGCTTCGCTGCTCTACGAGGCTGGGAGATTATCTAAGGCGAAGTTCTTCTTGTTGGTTCTTCGGCGATACCGTGCTCCTTTTCTCTTAATCCCTAGAAAGGTTTCAGAGATTTTGAAGAAGTTCACAGTTATGGAATTCGAACCCAAGGCCATGCTCCTCTTCTTGTTTCCCGATATAAGGCCGGATTATCGTTGGAGAAGTTCACTTCCAGGTGGTCCTCTTCCCCCGTTATGACGAACGTACGCGATTATCGATGGAGAAGTTCACAGCAAGATCCATGCCCCTTTCAAATGATTTGGAAGTTTTTTATAGTCGAGAGGAGAGGCAAGTTCTTTTGGACTGTTTTTTGTGCGTTGGGCATTCCTCAGTGCGTTTCCACCTTTTGTCATTTGAACATCCCGCCGAAGATTTAGATTATTGGTAGAAGGCTCAAGTGGTTTCAAATGAAGAAAATGTATTCGAAGAAGGCTCAAAATGGATGACTAAAGGCTATTTTAAAGGATTGAGAATTTCTATATGGCCAAGTGAGGAATTTCCTAAGTGCCATAATTATTTTCCTAACGATCTAACGCAAGGCGAGTAGGAAGCCAAGAATCACTAGTTAAGACAAGCAATTGATGTGTGACTCGTTCAAGATTAAATCCAAATAGAGAAAAAATAAAAGGCTAGTTACCTCACTTATATAGAGTGGCTTTGTGTCTAGTGGAACAAGTTAATGACCTTTATACACAAGAATGCGACTTAGATTGACAAAATTAAGCAATTAACCAGTCTATGTCAGGGAAATTTATTCGTGACTTAGATCGAGCATCCTAAAGGATATCGTCACTCCACTAATATTGTTCGTATATGTATAATATTTTTGAATTTTTTTATCTCATTACTATATTATTATTTAATAAAAAACAATATTTTATTACTTTTTTTATTTTCACGCAAGATATAGCATGTGAAAACACATAGAAGGGACACAAAAAAGCACATAGGAGCACGTAAAGCACATATTTTGGAAGATTCAACATGCCTAATTTTCCGACAAGAAATTGGAATCGTTTTTCATCCAATGCCTTGGTGAAGATGTCAGCTAGTTCAAACTCCGTTTTAACGAAATACATGTCGTGCCTTTTCCGTCGTGGTCTTTTATAAAATGGTATCCAATGTCTATGTGTTTCGTGCGTGAGTGGTGAAAAGGATTGCACGTTATAGCAATGGAAACTCTGGCTATCACTGTAAATGGGTATATTATTTAAATTGTACCCATAATCGCGAAGCTGAGTCCTCATCCACAGTATTTGCGAGCAAAGGCTGGCGGCCGTGAGAGACGTGATCGGGATGTTCTTGATCAACGAAGCCTTCTGGCTGAGCGACATAGACTTCATCCTTTAAGACGCCGTTGAGGAAGGCGGGATGGCTTCGATCCTGGTAACAGAAGCATAAGTTTCGACGTAGTCAATGCCTTCCTGTTGGTTATATCCCTTTGCAACCAGCCTTGGTTTATTCCGGATAATTTTCCATCTCCATTTCTTAAAGACCCATTTCGTCCCGATAATTGTTTTCCCATGCGGACGGGGTACTAACGTCCAAACTTGGAGACACTCGGATTGGTTTATTTCATATTGCATTGCTATTACGCAATCCGGGTGAAGTGCGTCACCTACCTTAGTTGGTTCATTTTGGCTTAAGAAGCAACTAAAGAGACCGTGTTGATGACGTCTCCGTACTCCACTCAAAGGATCACCAATAATCTGATCAACCGGATGTGCTCGAGTCCACTTTTGCTCGTGAGCCAAAGCTGAAGTGGTGCATGAGCCATTTGTGGACCGAGATTTTCAATAATCTCCGGTTGTTCAGATTGAGGTAGGTCTAATTCTACAATTGAATTTAGTGATTTCGATGAGACTTCCTAAAAAACCAAGGTAGGTTCTTCAGTGTTCTGTGGGAATTCTGAATCGCGGTAGGTGGGGACATTTGAAGAGCTTGGTACGTCGGCCTCGTCGAGTGGGGGATACACTAAAGGTGTGGCAGTGATGGTGTCTTGCCGATACACAGGCTCAAAGAGAGAGTCCAAGTCGTCTAATGCAAGTCTCAAAGCTTCATCTGACGTTGAGTCCTGATTAGTTTCCATTTTCTATTGGTTTTGTGCCAACACACCAGTGAAAATGGGTTTTGAACTGTCGTATTCAGAAGCCATCTGGTTAGGCACGGGTCCTGGACTGATGTGCCCAGAAGCCATTTCTACCATTTCGTGGAAAGTGACAATGTAGCTTTCTTTGATAGTGCGGTTGGACTTGATATATACCCTATACGCTTTTGAAGTTGAAGAATACCAGACGAAAGTGGCTTAGAATGCTTTAGGGTCGAACTTAGCTCATTGTTCTCTGTCGTTTGCCACAAAGCACTTGCACCCGAAGACCTTGAAGAAGGAAATGTTGGGTATTCGCTTGCTAGTGATTTCGTACAGAGTCTTATCAAACCGCTTGTGAACCACCGTCCTGTTTTGAGTGAAACAGTGGTATTTACTACTTCAGTCCAAAGAAAGTGTGCGTGGCCGGAATGAATCAACATTGTGCGTGCGGCTTCCACTAGAGTCCTGTTCTTCCTTTCAACGACCCCGTTTTGTTGAGGCATCTTGGCGGCTGAGAATTGTTGACTAATCCCAAGTTTCTCATAAAAGTCACCGACGTATTTATTTTTGAACTCAGTGCCATTGTCTGTTCGGATAACTTGGATAGTTTGCTGCAGTAAATTTTGAGTTGAGTTCACGAAATTGATAATCATGTCCACTGTCTCATCTTTAGTTCGGAGGAACTTCGTCCTGGTGTAGCAAGAGAAATCATCAATGATAACGAGCATGTACTTGCGTCCATTGATACTCTGTGTCTGCATTGGTCCACAGAGGTCCATGTGTAGAAGTTCTAGTGGACGTGAAGTAGAGCCAATCAGCTTTATATGATCAGATGCTCGCTTTATTTTTCCTAGTTGGCACGTCGAACATTGATGCTCTTTCTGTACTACTATAGTTGGAAGACCGTGAACCAACTTTTTCGTTGAAAGTCTTTGAAGAGCTTTAATGTTGAGATGAGACATTGATTGATGCCATAAGTTGTTCCTCTGAATTACAGTCTGAGAAATGAGGCAAACAACTGTCGAGGGCCTCACGGACGTCAAGTTGATAGTGTAAAGTTTACATTCTGAAGTCCCTGGAGGAGTTCTTTGTCCAGACTTTCCAATATTCTACACCGGTTAGCTAGAAAGACCACCTGGAATCCTTAATCACAGAACTGGCCTATGCTGAACAAGTTACGGCGGAGACCTTCGACGTAGGAGACATCTTTTATTGTGAGATTCGTCAGAATGATGTCCCCAAATCCTAGATTGGGGGCTGAGTCGTTCCCGCATCTGACTTTTCCATTTGGTCGGTCTTGGTAGTTGCTCAGCAGCT
Organism: Craterostigma plantagineum; assembly: GCA_027422505.1. Lineage (NCBI taxonomy): Eukaryota > Viridiplantae > Streptophyta > Magnoliopsida > Lamiales > Linderniaceae > Craterostigma > Craterostigma plantagineum. The sequence goes on from JAPQWV010000055.1 coordinate 3,229,211, forward strand.
CTTGATTTCCCGTCATGTGTGTGGAGAAACCAGAGTCGAGGTACCACACGTGATGGATCTGCAAAAACAAATTAGAGAGCTTTAGGTACCCACTTATAAATGGGTCCTCTCAGATTAGTAGATTTAGATGTTGGTTCAGATGTGGTTCCTAAGTTAGTGCTAGTAGGAGCTTTAACAACCCAAGTCAACGTCGAAGAGGTTGATGTGGGTGTGCCCTTAGCAAAAGACTTGGCCTTTTTGGCTTTCATCTTTTTGGGCGGAAACTTAGGAATCCATTTGGATTGAACCTGACAGGGAAGGTTAACTTCAGCATGAACAGATGCTTTGTTAGGCTTGACCGAGGAAAAGATCTTTTCTTTGGATAATCTCCTAAGGTGCTTGGGGGATTCGATCTTCACAGGATACGTTAAGTGAGAACAAGCGTGAATAGCGCTATAAGCCCTTTTTATGGCTGGATCTTGTCTCTTACGGGTCATCCTTGATGCATTTGTTTTAGAATGTTTATTTTTAATTTTGACGTAGAGCCGATTCGAAATTGGTTATTCTAAAGGCTGTAGGCTGAAGAGAGCACGTAGAATTTTTATTGAAAAAAAATAATCCTGACAATCTCCCCATTTGTGTTCAATTTGCAATTTAGCGCTTGTCATCTTGGTGTTGTAATAGTCCTGAGTCCTCTAAGAACACGTATCAGGGTATGTGGCGGAAATGTGTGTGTGCGTGTTCTTCCTCAACCTCCTCTTTCTTTATATTGTCTTGTGACCTCTTCTTTAGGAGATCCAAGCTCACCATGTTCTGAACTTCTCTTCTCAAAGCTGCTTGGCGGATCGTCTCTTTGTATGCGATCTCTCCCTTTAATAGTTACAACTCCCCTACATTTGGTCAACCTTTGGTTGGAATTGGGGAGTTCTCTTTAAATTTGGAGAGGCATAATGGAGGTGGATCTTCACTTTTTGTGTTGTGGCTCTCCCTTCGATAGTCGCAACTCCCCTACATTTGTTCAACCTTGTGTTGGGATTGGGGAGTTCTTTTTAAATGGGGAGAGCTGTACACGAGGCGGCAACTTCGATCTTTGAAGTCTGTGGTGTTTGCTTGATTATCTGACAGCGCTTGTGATTCATCATTTTCTGACCTATCTTGCACTTTCGTCGTAGTATTGCTCCCATATTGCTTTAGTGCTACTCCCCCTCATAATGATCGAGTTTGGGAGATCGTCATGCGATGGATCAAAATAGGGCATTGTCTTTGGCAAGAAGATCACGTCGTCAGGACAAGAACTGGGCTGCGTTTTCCAAAAATGTGCTTGGGCTCCTTCAAAATTTTCCATCAATTGCATGAGAGCCTGTCGTCAGAGGGTGCGCGCGGCGGAAATGGTTGGTGCTCAGGTTGGGTAATAACCTGACGGAGCCACAAAGGCAATCCGTCGACACGACTTCAGAGATACTCTCTAAGACGTGGCCTGTGAGAACAAGGCTTAGAATCGGAGCCACATAGGCATTCCGTTAACATCGATCCAGGAGCGTAGCTCACAGACGATGGCCTGAAACTGCTGCTGTTTTGATATTGCAACGGCAGGACTTCCTTCCGATCATCGAAGCATGTCTTAGAATGACATGTCTATAGAAGTTCAGATCTGGTCACAAAGTCCAGATGAGAAAAGGTGTATGTGTCGTAAAAAAATATAAAACGTTTAGGAAGTGAGGACACCTAGACTCGACGTGTTCAAGAAAGTTCAGTGGTGTGGGGCTAACTACCACTTAATTCAATATCTCCCGCTTCCAAGTGAAACGGTGATAGATTACGCGGCTCCCCATGATATTATGAAACATTGGTCTATTGGGAGATCGATGAGTGGGTAAGGCTCGGTTGTGCATGCGCCGCTGGACCATATGAGGCGACTTCTACCCGGGAGCTAATAAAAAATCAACCCCTATACCTATATGGGATGGCCCGAATGTTCTGTGAGGTGAGGGATATGTGTATCGTCTGTTCTTCGGTCTTGTCAAGAATTGCCAAATGGAATGTGGCTGATGCACTTGAAATCTTCACTAACACTCGGCTATGTTCGAAGGTTAGGTTCAGTTTTGTCTGACTAACCATGGGAACCTAGAATCCATGCGTCCGTCAATTTTGGTGAGTGCTGCTTCATCAGCAAGTCGGGGTAGGGCGGTTGAGATCATCTTTGTGTTTGTGTATGGATGTCACGCCTTTTGTAATTCTCGAACTCTTGAGGGTCGAGTTTTCAAGTGAAGTCCGTCTTGGGAGGTGGAAGCGTCTGAGAGGGTTTGTCTTTCTTTTTCCCCCTTTTTTTGCTTTTCTTTTCCTTTTTTTATGTATACATATATATAAATTATCATAATAGTAATAGATATAGGTATACGTATACGTATATGTATGTGGGTTAAATGAAGTTTCTCCCCCTCAAATCGTGCACCTAAGGTGTACTTGATAAACGTATCATAGTACGTTTATCGTAGTATTTCATTGGATCATAATAGAGTTTTCATAGTCATTTTATGCACTTATTAATCCCGTTTCTACTTATTTTGGTGTTATAAGGCTTTAGGGCGAGTTTCGGGCGACAAGGAGCGAAAACGAGGCAAAACGGAGCAAGTCTGAAGAAAACTGGCAAGTGTCACCGCCCTGACTCCCTTGCACCAGGCCGTGACAACCACCAAAGAGCTCAATCGAAGCATGTCAGGGCCGTGACATGTTATGCAAGTGGCCGTGACACTAGGCAGTGCTCGAAGAGAATCAACCTTAGGAGCGTCACAGCCGTGACGCTTATTGCACTAGGCCGGGACAATGGGCAGAGAGTTGAAGCGAAGTTGGTCACGGTCGTGACGTCCCATGCACATGACTGTGACACTTGGAACCGAGCAAGGGGAGTTGAGTCGGCGACGGTCACGGCCGTGACGGCCCATGTCCCAGGCTGTGACCATTATAAAAATTCTTATAAAAGCCCGAATTTGACTCAGAAAAGAAGGACACTTACCAGGTATCAACCTTAAATCTTCCAGAGACGAAAAGCCGAAAAGAACAGGGAAACACGTCCCAGAGCGCAAGAGACGGATTAACGACGCAATCACGCCCAATTGACGAAAAACGAAGATTCATCACGCCAGCATCTCTAATTCGCCAGTATTCAAGATCATGATTCTTCTTTCTCTGTTCTCTATTTCTTTCGTTGTTTTCCCGTCTATTATGAGTAGCTAATCTCCCTATGTGTTTGGGAGTAGATGAACGCTAGTATATTTCGTAGTTAAAACATATAATTATCGTGACTTTGTGTTTGACTATTTATCGTTCTATGAAATTATTTCATTGCTTTAATATGTCTATGTGTTAAAGTGATCATGTGGAAAATCATTTAGGGCGACAGCTAAATAACGATTAGGCCGTTCGTAGAAGATATGATTTGAGTTGGGGCGAAAGCAAATACTCGATCCTCGCCATTAGTAATTACTGAATCTTAGATCCCCGCGAGCATTTAGGGCGACAGCAAACTCGCGAGCGGGTTGAAAATTACTGCGATTTAGTCTTAAGCACTTAGGAGCAATTTTATTGTCTTAGCCGACAGTACCTAGCGGGATTCGAATCCCGAGCACATTTTTATCACCTGAAAACTCTCGTACCAGTTAATCGTGTTCTTTGAATCTCTCGTTGATTTAGGGGTAATCTGTTAGGATAGTTCGTACAAAAATCTGCGCACTTTATTTAGGCTAGATATCGAGTCGATAGGTTACTACTAGTACTCATTTTGTTCCTCGTGTTCGATACTCGTTTACTCACTTTACTGCACTATACACGATAGGTCCACTGTCTATTGCACGTTGGTGATAGTAATTAGGTATTAATTTTAATTATTGCTTGTCGCACTTTTCATTCACGCACCACGTGTCGATCAAGTTTTTGGCGCCATTACCGGGGAATAAATTGATATTAGGAACACCGTAGTTCGGTACTTTAGCCACTTTATTTGACGTTCTTCTTAGTTTTAGTTTTGTCGTGTTCTAGTTGCGTTACTTATGTTATTTGCGTTATTCGTTTTCCTACGTCACTATTAGTCTCGTAATCTGTTCGACGTATTTATTTATTTCGTTGCTAATTTTTGTTTGCGCTTTTTGAAGGTACGATTCAGCAGTGAATGATCCGAAGCCATCCAACGGGTCCCATTGTTGAAGCAGACCCAGATTTCGAGCGGAAGTTATGAAGGAAACTTAAGTACGACACCGAAGGAGCTTCCACTAGCTCTCAAGACCATCTAGTTAGCTATTTAGAGGATAGTTCGCAGGAGTCGACCCAAAACTCTCGCGTAGAGGCATCCGTAGACAGCCCAAACACGGAAGTAACGATGGCGGACCACCGAGTGCCCGTCCATCACATTCCAGAGGAGGATCCATCACTACAAGATCTCCTCAAGAATGCCACACTAGGCGATACTGAGTGGGCGATTGTCATTCCGCCGATCGAGAACAACAATTTCGAGCTGAAGCACTCTTGGCTTCAGATGATCTTCCAGGCGGCCCAGTTTGAGGGCAATCCCAACGACGATCCCTTCTCCCATCTGAAGGCCTTCTTGACGGTGACTAACATCATCAAGATCAAAGGGGTCTCGGGTGATGCAATCAAGCTGATGCTATTCCCGTTCTCGCTCAAGTTCAGGGCGAAGGACTAGTTAGATATGTTGCCGCCCCGATCGATCACTACTTGGGAGGAGATGCGAGCCGCCTTCATCAACCACTACTTCCCACTGTTGATGGTGCTCAGACTAAAAACGGAGATCTCCCTATTTCATCGGAAGGATTCAGAAAACCTTTACGAGGTTTGGGAGCGATACAAGGCGCTACTAAAGAGGTGCCCACAGCACGGGATGTCGAAGGCAGCCCAGATCAACCGATTCCATGAGGGGCTCAATGACCAGACTGTCCATATGTTAGACGGAGTCACAGGAGGAGGACTCGTGAAGCTCAATGCCACCGACGCGTGGAATCTAATTGAGGACTACTCAAGAATAGCTTCATGAGGGGCAATACTAGGATGAAGACAACAAGCGTATTTGGAGTGAGCGAGGAAACGGCCACGAATGCCAAATTCGAGGCGCTTGAGCAACAGATCGCTGCGATGAACTCTCAGTTGCAGACAGTCATCGGCGCACTAGTCCCGAAATCCGGGCAGACTCAGCCCGTGAATGCCGTGATGACCACCGCACCGATGCAGCACACGCCATACGTGCCTCTGTGCGGGATCTGTGGCACAGCCCATGAGACATCGAAATGCCAACTTGGCCAATCGCTGGAGCACGTAGACTATATGGGCAATTACCAAGGTGGCCAGCGAAGCTTCCAACCCCGAGCGCACCCCAATCTGGCGTACGGGAACCAGAACCACCAGGGGCAAGGACCGCCTGGATTACAGCCTAGGCCGTCCGGTTTCGAAAACGGGGCGCCACGCCAGTACTAGAACGCGCCCGCAGGAGGATCCGACGACATGAAGGATGTGATGAAGGCGCTCCTCACGAATTTCAGTAGCACCACCGCAGCCCACGAGAACCGGGTGACGAAGATGGAGGAGTACATGTAGGCAAACGACGTGCGTGCCCAGAACACGGACGCCTCACTCAAGAAGCTGGAGCAACAGGTGGGCCAGATGGCGAAGCAATTGGCGGGGCGTACTGAGGGCTCACTCCCAATCTACACCGAGCCGAATCCAAAGGAGTACTGCAAGGCAGTGACGCTAAGGAATGGGCGAGAATTGCAGGAAGTTCCCGCCAAGAAGAAGGCCAAGGAGAACGCCAACTTCGAGAGCCGCGACGGGCCCGAAGTGGAGGGGATCAGAGGCGACGATGTCGAGAAGGGCGAAGCTGAGAAGGAGAAGCTCGAGCCCGAGAAGGAAAAGGCGAAGGAGATCGAGCGGCCACCGGTGAAGCCATACCAGCCGAAGATTCCTTACCCGACTCGACTGAAGAAGGACAAGGACGAGGCACATTTCGGTAAATTTATGGGTATGTGTAAGGAATTGCATATTAACTTACCTTTTGTTGAAGCTATTACACAGATGCCCAGCTTCGCCAAGTTCTTGAAGGACCTGCTGACGAACAGAAGGAAGCTCGAACACGTCTCCACCTTATGCCTGCGAGGAGAGTGTTCGGCGATACTCCAAAGCAAGACCCCGAAGAAGCTTAAGGACCCAGGGAGTTTTACTATTCCCTGTCTTATAGGAGATTTAGTGATTGAGCGTGCGTTAGCTGACTTAGGCGCTAGTATTAACCTCATGCCATATTCTATTTTTAAGCGTCTAGGACTAGGTGAACCACGACCCACTAGGATGAGTCTACAATTAGCTGATAGATCATTATAGTATCCTCGAGGCGTTATTGAGGACGTCCTAGTTAAGGTCGATAAATTTTTTATCCCGGCCGATTTTGTTATTCTAGACATGCAGGAAGATGAAAATGTCCCCTTGATCTTAGGTAGACCGTTCTTAGCGGCAGGGGAGACCGTGATAGACGTTAGGAATGGAACATTAACCTTGACAGTAGATGGCGAGAAAGTTACTTTTAGTATGGCCGACTCGATGAAAAAGAGCAACGAGCAAGATGATAAATGTTATTTCTTAGACGACTTTGAGCACGATTTCCTTTTTCTGTGCAACGTCTGTCACAGGTCAGCGAACAGGACATGCATACGCTTATGGCGATCGATGAGTGTGGGGAGGAGGTCGACGAGCCTATCATAACCATCGACGAGAGCAGCCAAGAGGAAAAGGAAAAGAGCTCAGTCGAGGAGCCACCGGTCCTGGAGTTGAAGCCGCTGCCCGACCACCTCGAGTACGCGTTTCTTAGCAGCAATGGAGGGCTGCCGGTCATCATCTCATCGAGCCTCGACGATGGATAGAAGGGTCAGCTTTTGGATGTGTTGAAGGCCCACAAAAAGGCCTTGGCGTGGAGATATCCGACATAAGGGGTATCAACCTGAGCTACTGTACGCACAAGATCCTCATGGAGGATGATTTCAAGTCGGTCGCACAACGCCAAAGGCGCCTCAACCCCAATATGAAGGACGTGGTAAAGAAGTAGGTGATCAAATTGCTAGATGTAGGGATCATCTATCCCATAGTCCCAAAGAAGGGAGGCATGACGGTCCTCACCAACGACAAGAACGAGCTGATTTCGACGAGGACGGTGACTAGATGGCGCGTCTGCATCGACTACAGGAAGTTGAACTATGCGACGAGAAAGGATCACTTTCCTTTACCGTTTATTGATCAAATGTTAAAGTTAGCCGGTCACTCATTTTATTGTTTTCTTGATGGTTTGTCAGGTTATTTGCAGATCCCCATGGCACCCGAGGACTAGAAGAAGACCACATCCACATGCCCGTTCGGGACGTTCGCGTACCGAAGGATGCTATTCGGTCTCTGCAATGCCCCAGCCACCTTCTAGCAATGCATGATGGCCATATTCGACGAACTGGTAGGTGAGGTAATGGAGGATTTATGGACGACTTTTCTGTGTTCGGTTCGTCGTTTGATGTATGCTTATCCAATCTGAAGTTCGTACTCCGCACGATGCGAGGAAACGAACTTGGCACTTAATTGGGAAAAGTGCCACTTCATGGTTCTAGAGGGCATAGTTCTGGGCCATAAGATTTCCTCTTAGGAAATCAAAGTGGACCGAGCTAAGTTGGAAACGATAGAAAAGGTGCCCGTTCCCTCGAACGTAAAGTCAATTAGGAGTTTTCTAGGACATGCTGGATTTTATCGTAGGTTCATTAAGGACTTTTCTATGATTGCTCGACCCATGTCTAAATTACTTGAGAAAGATGCTCCTTTTGATTTTAATGACGAGTGCTTGCATGCGTTCAATCTACTTAAGGAGCGACTCATCGCAACACCTATTATGGTCGCCCCCGACTGGGGGCTACCCTTTGAACTAATGTGCGATGCTAGTGACTATGCAGTTGGGGCCGTGTTAGGGCAGCGGAAGGATAACCATTTCAGGCCGATCTACTACATGAGTAAGACGCTAGACGCAGCCCAGGCCAATTACACGACCACCGAAAAGGAGTTGTTGGCCGTCGTGTTTGCTTTCGACAAGTTTAGGTCATACCTTACCTATCCAAAATTATTGTTTTTACTGATCATTATGCTCTTAAGTACTTGTTAGCAAAGCCCGATGCCAAGCCACGGCTAATCAGATGGACCCTACTACTGCAAGAGTTCGATATAGAAATTCGGGACAAGAAGGGTGCAGAGAACCTAGCGGCGGATCACCTCTCTCGACTAGAGGAGTCCGAAATATACCACAAGGATGGAAGGCCGATACAAGATAGGTTCCCAGACGGGCATCTTTACCCGATACAGGTGGTAAGTGACGATATCCCATGGTTTGCAGATTACGTTAATTATCTTGTTGCGAGGGTCCTACCAAAGGAGTACACCAGTCAGCAAAAGAAGAAATTCTTTTCTGATTTGAGGTACTACTTTTGGGAAGACCCATATCTTTTCAGACGATGTGCAGACCAGGTCATACGACGATGCGTGGCTGCTCCAGAGACGACGCAGATCCTTAGGCACTGCCACAACGGACCGACCGGAGGGCACTACGCAGCCAACAGAACTGCTCAGAAGGTGTTAGAAAGCGGATTCTACTAGCCCACGATCTTCAAGGACGCCCAAAGGTACGTTGACACTTGTGATAAGTGTCAGCGCGCAGGTAATATCTCTAAACGCGACGAAATGCCCCAGAACTTCATTTTAGTTAGTGAGATCTTTGATGTGTGGGTGTAGATTTTATGGTCCATTCCCTAGCTCGTACAATAATAAATATATTCTAGTTGCTGACGATTATGTGTCTAAGTGGGCCGAGGCGCAAGCCTTACTCACGAACGACGCTAGGGTAGTCGTTAGATTTCTTCGAGCATTGTTTTCACATTTTGGGGCACCTAGGTGCATTATTAGCAATAGAGGTACACATTTCTGTAACACCCAGTTTGCACGCACGTTAGAAGGTTACGTGTCAGACATAGCCTATCCACCCCGTACCACCCCCAAGCTAGCGGTCAGGTCGAGGTAGTAAATCATGAGCTGAAACGCATCTTAGAGATGACCATTGAAGGGAACCATAGGGAGTGGGCGAATAAGTTGAATGATGCACTTTGGGCTTATACAACTGCATATAGGACACCCATAGGCACTACACCATATAGATTAGTCTATGGGAAGGCGTGCCACCTCCCCGTAGAAATCGAGCATAAGGCCTATTGGGCGATCAAGTCATTGAATCTTGATTTAGGAGACGCCAGCGGAAAGCAGCAACTCCAAATCAATGAGTTAGACGAGTGGCGACTAGCCGCTTATGATAACGCTCGCATGTATAAGGAACGTTCGAAAGCTTACCATGATAGGAAAATTAGGCAGAGACGAGAGTTTCAGGAAGGAGACCAAGTCCTTTTTAACTCTCGACTTAGGCTTTTTCCTGTCAAACTTAGATCACGTTGGTCAGGACCTTTCAGTGTTACCCCTGTTTTCCCTTATGGTACTGTTGAGATTTCAGGCATGGAGTAGGGAACCTTCAAGGTGACCGGCCACAGGTTGAAGAACTATCACGCAGGCGAGGAAAACGTGAGCGAAAAGGAAGTGTGTTAGGTCCTATGATTAACAACTCTAAGATCCTAGGCAGGAATTCAAAGTAATTCGACGATTATGATGATCAATGAAATTCGATCGAAAACTCTAATGTAGAACGTGAGAGAGAATTCGAGTAGAGTGAGAAAGTTACTGCTGTTTCTCTCTCTAGAAATTGAATTGCAAGCCTTTCAGATCATTTTTCAAAACTTTCTCTATTCAGCTCAAATTCTTTACATGTATTTATACCAAACAAGCTTGGTATAAATATCAAACTACTCCTAATCTAAGGACTACTATACAAAACGCCCCAAGTTACAAGAACGAGTAATGAAATCAAGCACAATTAGAAATAGTATCCTACATTCTCCCCCTTTGTGCTTGATTGCGTCTCCGCGCTGTTCGTCCTTGTCCGGCGTAGTATGATCTGCGCAAGCCCAGCGCATGCTCATAGTCTCTAACAGTTTTCCTGAGCTTCAGGCTCCTCGATGTCATCCAGCAATTCCGTCAGGAGCGGCTGTTCTTTCACGAACCGGTGGATCCTCAGCATCGTGTCTAGGTTGATCTCTTCCAATCTCTGCTCGATGTTTCTCCTGACGACCTTGAGCGTTCCGTCGCAAAACTTATGAATCTCTGTCTTCAGCATCACCATAGTCTTCTAGGCAATTGGATTGTTGTAGGTGATGCCTAGGACCGAGCTGATGTGAATATGACTGCTTGGAAGCCCTTCGATCTCAGGTTCTCTGTTGAGTGGTTCGGACATGTTGACCTTCTTCATATTGCTCTCCAGAGCCATCTGAAGGTCGTGCGCGACGAAGTACTTGACTTGTCGCATCATGAAACGGTAGAGCCCTTCAAGGCCTTCTTTCTTGATGAAGCTCTGAGGACCTTTGTACTTCTCCACGTACAGCTGATAAAGGTGATATACTTCATCGGCGGGGAGGTACGGGAGGTCGCTCTCGCTCAGTTCCTCTCGGGTTCTGTCCACCCGCTCTATAACATAGTGACGTGTTGAAAGTCCTCCTTTGGCACAATAGACACTAAGGAGTTGGCAAATTAGGGAGAGTTCCTTGAAATTACTCTTCATTCTATTCTTTGGGATCCCCAGCCTTACGTCCGGTCCTAGTTGGGTCAGCATCCATAGATACGTCATTCTCTTTTGCTGATCCCAGTGAGAGATCCCTCTCAGCTCGAACTCATCCGGCTTCTTGACTCTATCCGGTGACCTCCAAATATTTTCCCTGACTTCTTCTAGGAAGGGTATCTCTATTCTGATGTTTTCCCACGACGTGTCGATTCGAACGGTCCCTGGCATCTCTCTGGTGGGGGACACTACTCGTTGCGCGATCAACTCTGGTAGTCTTGGAATGTCTCTTTGATAATCTTCACCTTCCAGAAGTTCATAGTCTTCTATGATAACGAGGTCAACGGATGCTTGTTGTAAGAAGTGGCGGATGTCCTGAAGTCGTCATCTCTGATGCTCCTCGGGCATGGAATGGGTCATCTACTGTCCTTCGAAGATATATTTATCTAGGATCTCGTGTGAATTGACGCCATGTCCTGAGGGGCCCGGTTGGTCTCGAGCGACTGAGGGAGTTGCTTGGGTAGCAGCTAGCGCCACGAGCATTGCTGCACTTGCTTCTTCTTCCGGATGCAAGGGGCTTGAGTAGATCGGCGGTGTGGGCGGAGGCTTCTGAAGGGTAAAGGTAGGTGGGTCATTATGTGGTAGAGTGGTTGTGCGGTCCGTGGTGTGGGTGGTTTGGGTTTGGGTTTGAGTTTGGGTTTCACCAGCTCCAGCTCTTGTCTGCGTAGCACCCGAGCCTTATCCTTGGCTAGATGTAGATGTCCTCTGCCTCTTCTCCCCCTCATGATGGTCCTGGTCGTCAGGATCGTCATGTCTACTCCGTGAGAGGGAGCTTTGGCCTCGACAAGTGTTCGTCGGTGGCTCAGGGTGATCCACCGATCACCGATAGAGGGAATCTTCTTGAGGCGATCGGATGGAAAGGCCTATCAAACGGGCGAGGAGTATGTCATGGAGCTCGGTGATGGGTATTGTGTATGAGTTGATGAGGATGGAGGAAGTGGCAAAAGGGTCGGTGGGTGTGGGTTGTGGAGGTGTGGGGTTGGCTTGTGACGAAGGCCATTCTGAGGCAGGTACTTTCCCGATATCTCTTTGGGATGTCTCGATGGCTTGTAGTACTCTCTCCGTGATCTTGTCTTCCATTGACTGTATGGCGGCAGAGAAAGCGGCCTGAAACTGCTCGTTCGTCACGACTGATGTAGCCTGTTATCAACCCTTGAGTAGACACCGACTCTGCGGGTTGGCTCACAGTCACTTGAGGTTGTGACTATATGAGACTTCCACCCAATCCTCGAGTCGAATCCAGAGGATTCACCTCTATGGGTGTGATGGCATGCTCAGGTTGCGCCTGCGAACCAGACACCACGGGAGTAGGTTGCGGCTCAAGATTGAGCGATGAAGTGCCCGCAACACTTGTCGATGTGGTCAGCGTAGTATCTGGTGCGGTGGTGACGGCCGAGAAGAGGGACTACAGCTGAATGCTAAGTCTTCTGAGAGTCCTCCTTATCAGGCTAATTTCCTCGTCAGACTCTGTGTCAGACGGGGTGGCGGTGTGAGGAGTAAGGTCTTGATTGATGTTCTCCAATGCCTGATCCGTCACCAGTGGAAGAGAGGTTTGCCCCAATTCGACCTCGGGCTGTGCTTCTATTTGAAGAACCTCCTCAATGGTTTCTTCGAGCACGCCGACATGTATGGGCACTTCCACTTGGTGTTCGTGTGCAGGAGCCTCGAGTGCCATCTCAGTAGCCACGACGTCTATCAAGTATCTTCTACGTCGGGCATTGGTTCTTCAACCAAGGGAGACTCCTGTTGAAGCTCCTGAGCGACAACATCAATCATCGTGTCGTCAGGGCTTGGCTGGTGTTCCGGTTGGGGAGGGCTCACATGGTAATCTGATGGGGGCCCTCTGATCATTTGCTCCGTTAAGTTGTGTTCCCGACAGAATCTCTGATACTCAGCTCCCGCGGGGTCGGCGAGCCTGAGTAGGTTGAGCTGAATCAGCAGACGGTTGGTCCAGGTCCGTGAGCCGTGGGTTGTGGAAGAACTTTAGCCTTGGCGGCTGATAGTTTCCACTGGGGGGCAGCTGGGGGATGTTCTCCGCATGTAACTCCATGAACTCCCTGATGATCACGTTGAACCATCGAGCATAGGGCACATTCTTCGACCTTCGGTTCTCCTTCAACCGGATCTGTTCAGCTAGATCATTCCAGATCAGCTGTGCGAAGTCGTAGTTTCTGGCGAACGCGAGACCGTGAAAGATCCGCAATATATTGCCGTTGCCCTTGTTGAATCCAGCGTGCTTGGGTGATAGACACTTGTTCACTATCCCGAACAGTGTCTTCCAGGAGTGAGGGACACCGCTGCTCTGGACCTGAGCTAATTTTGTGAGTTGCGGTTGATATCCCATTTGCATGAAGTCATGGACCATCTCTGCGTCCGACGGAGTGGGTCAGAGTTGTCGCTTTGGGGCAAGTCCAATATCATGCCGAACTGGCTCTTGCTCATATGAATATGGCGCGTCCCGATTCTCGTCGTGAAGGAGAATGCCCCATTCGCTATAGCTCCTTGTATATATCCTCGGAATTGCTGGAGATAAACCATCGGCAATGAGGCGGTTACCGTCAGTGCGTGCCAGATGGGGTGGCCTCGCAAGATAGATACGATTATCTCGTCCGGGCACCGAAATGTGCTCAGATCGAGCTGGGAGTTCGTATCTTGGACCTTCAAATACATGTTGTGGTCGTATATGTGATTGTATCGAGGATAGCGATCCATCTGAAAAGGAATAAAGAGATACAAAATATCATTAGTTCATAATATTTTTTGATTTTAGTCGAAAATACATTTAATTTCATCAAACTATAATATTGTATCAATTTATGACATGTTTGATGAATTTTGAATTGAAATCATATGATATGCATATAGGATACTCGATTTAAAAAATGTAATGGCATGATTGTAATTTCGTATTAAACACCTAACGCGTTAGAAAGGGTTCGAAAGTTTTCTAAGTGTTTAATCTCGGGTAGGGTCACTGTTCATGCCGAGAAATTTTTCACTCGATAAAATTGGATTTCTAATTGATTTTCGATGCATTGAATTCAATTGAAATGTTTCCGTGTAATTTTTTGATCGAGAAATTTTATTCGCTAATGTTCGCTGCATTGTAAAAGACTTAGAGAAAAATTTTCTAAGTGTTGAAGTTTGAATCTAGACTGTAGTCGATCAATTTTACGATCGAGAAAAATTCCGTGTAAATTTACGATCGAGAAATTATTTCTCAGGTAAATTTACTGTCGAGAAATTTTCTTCGATTGAATAAAATTTTTCGATTTGAAATTGTGCGGTATGTGATTTTCGATTGTAAGTAAAATTTTTCGCTGCGAAATATTTTTATCGAGAAATTAGTCAACGAAAGACTAAGTCAATCGTCGAGAAATTTTTCGATCAATTAAATCCTAAGCGGCGAATTTTACGATCGAAAAATTAGGCGTTGAAAAATTGGAGTTGTGCCTGGGGTTGGTCCAGGCACGAAAAACTTACTTTGCGACCAAATTGAAATTAAATTGAAAATTCTATTTTGCGATAGTAAGTTTTTCGTTCGATAAAATGTGCATCTTAATTATCTACTCAGTGCTTAAGTTTTTCGCTCACAAAAATCCTAATTAGATTTCTCGATGGTAAGTAATTTTCGGTCAAAATCTTATATCTTAGCGAGTAAATCAGAATTTTATTGATCGAAAACTAATTCAATACAAACAGTATCTCAATTAAATCGGAATTCAAATTAAGACTGTTTGCGATCGAAAAAGTTCTTCGATGGCTTCAAACATTCAAAGCCCAGTCTCATCCAGACTTAAATTTCAGTCGAAGATTCAGATTTTTCGGTGATTCATTCTTCCAGATTTACACAGAATATCGAAACTATGTTAAGCGCAGGCATTAAACTCAGATATAACTCAAAATCAAGCCTAAATCACTATGAAATAGTTACGGTTTTTACTCATTTTTGAAGAACTGTCGAAAATCTAATCTAAATCATGCGAAAAACTTCAGAATGTCGATGCTAACAAATGTAAACCACACGCAAATGTTAAAAGAATCTCATTTCTACATTAAACAGACAGTTTGAAGTTGAAAATCGAAAGATTTTTTGAGAAATTTAATCTGTCTATGATGGTTTTTCGCGAGAGAAGTTTTTGCGATTAGGGTTGCGTGAGAAAAAGTTTCTCTGACTGACAAAAAGTGAACTTTTAATAACTCGATGTAAATCAATGTTGGGTTTGCGATTGGACGTTTTGCGATTAAATGGATTTGGCCCATTACTATTTGCGCTCGAGAAACTTTTGATTCGAAAATTGCTTCTCAATTCAAATTTTTCGATCGCAAATTATCACCGCCAATCAAAATCGTTTCTAACACTGTTTACAATCGAGAAACTTATGATCGTGATCTAAGTCTTATATCTAGTTTCTCGATTGTGAGTACATCTAAAATTTTCAGATTGACCCCTATTTCAAATAAAATCACATTGTAAGGCTCCCCCTTTGAATTAAAATAAATGCAATTAACTCCTTGTATTTTCAGTGTAGTAACTTCTTGATTCCCTGGCAGAAATTAAAAATCTGTACCACTTAGAAAGAAGATGTCAGAATAATGGAGTTAATCAACAATTATTTTAGGCATGAAATATATGGTCTGTGACTAGCTCCTTTCTTTGTAGTGTCGACGTCTTGCTCTGTAATTTTGATTGAAGGAATCTGAGACACTTAGAGAAAAACGTCAAGAAGTTTTGAAGCTAATGTACGATTTTATATTTGCTCCCCCTCAAATAATGCGCAAGAATTGACTAAATATGCAAGCATATGAGATCAATTCAAGTCACGAGCATATAATACACAAATTTACTAAGTAAGCACGTATACATGATCCCCGAAAACATGTACTTAAGATATTGTGTGAGGGTTAGAGCATAGAAGAATTTATCGCATTTAAACAAATTCAATACCAATGCAATCTTTAATTGCATTTAGAATGTGCGATACACGAAAGAAATTCGCATTTATTCAATTCAACGCATATGAAACATAACATTTCATGTCAAAATGTGCGAAAAAAAATTTTTAATTAATAATAATTTTTTTCCGTATATTACTATTATATAGTAACGGGTCAGATTATTTGCTTCAATCAATCGTCACCACACCTAAAATTTTACGAGACATTTGAAAGAGGAAAATGTCGTCAAGTCATGACGTCAAACTATAGTCCTAAGTTCATAGACTAGTCCATTTCGACAACTCTCACTAGGTTAGCTCTTGCACTCAATAATTTCTAACGTGGAATTTTTATATTTATATCACTCAAGTTAACACAAGCAATTTTAAGTCAATATACCTGTGATCGAGGCAGTTTTTAATCATTTCACCTAAGCTAAAGATCGTATCAAAGGGTTGTAAGGGTTATAGTTTGGCTAGGACTTAGAAGGGGAGGAATTTAGAGGAAAGTGAGCTTATGTCTTCGTCATCTTCCATTTCTACGTCCGTCTCCCCTTTTTTTTCGGCATCTTTCTTCTTTTCAATCTTTTCTCCCTATTTTTCTTTTAAGAACTATCCCTTTTTATGTTATGCTCAAGCTGAAGCTCCGCTTCTCCACGAGGCTATAGGAGATTATCATATGCGAAGTTCTTCTTTTTGGTTCTCGGGCCGATACCGCGCTCCTCTTCTCTTTATCCCTAGAGAGCTTTCAGAGATTATCTTTTTGGAAAAGTTCACGGTTATGGAATTCGTACCCGAGGCTGCACTCCTCTTCTCGTTTCCCGATATAAGACCGGATTATCGTTGGAGAAATTCACTTCGTGGTGCTCCTCTTCCAGCCGTTCTGACGAGCGTACGAGATTATCGTTGGAGAAGTTCACAGCAGGATCCATGCCACCTTCTAAGAGATAGTCGGAAAGCAGGTTCCTTTGGTCCGATTTTTACGCGTTGAGCAATGCCTTCTATTGTTATCATCCCTTTATTTCTTTTGTTTTCTCCCCCTCCTTTTCTCGTTTGAACAACCATTCGAAGAGTATAGAATTCAGTTGAAGGCATGGAATGGGTTTCAAAGGAAGAAAAGGACATCGGAGAAGGCTCAAAATGGATGACTAAGGGCTAATGTGAGGGAAAATTATATAAGGCCGAGTGAGGAATATCCTAAGCGCCCTTATTATTTTCCCAACAATCTAAAGCAAGGTGAGTATGAACCCAAGAATCACTAGGTAAGACAAGTAATTGATGTGTGACTCACTCGAGAAATAGATCCTAAGTAAGAAAATGGAACAAGGCTTGAATCCTCACTTATGTAAAGTGACTTTGTGTCTAGTGGAACAATCTAATGACCTTTTAGACATAAGAATGCGACTTAGACTGACAATATTAAGCAATTAAATCGATCGCATGTCGGGGTAAAATTCTAAGTGACTTTCGATCAAAGCATCCTAAAGGATTTCGTCATGCCACTTTACATTATATTTATTTTTATTTATTATTATATCACGCAAGATAAAGACAAATAAGCATGGAAAACACATAGAATAGAGCATGTGATAGCACAGAAGATCAGGTAATGCACATATTACGGAAGATTCAACATGCCTAATTTTCCGACAAGGAATTGGAATCGTTTCTCATCCAAAGCCTTGGTGAAAATGTCGGCTAGTTGAAACTCCATGTTCACAAAATACATATCTATTATGCCTTTTTCTACGTGATCTTTGATAAAGTGGTATCTAATATCTATGTGTTTCGTGCGTGAGTGATGAACAGGATTGCAAGTAATAGCGATTGCACTTTGACTATCACTATATATGGATATATTGTTTAAATTGTACCCACAGTCGCGAAGTTGTGTCCGCATCCACAGCATCTGGGAGCAACAACTGGCGGAAGCCACGTATTCCGCTTCGGCCGTCGAAGTTGACACACAGTTCTGCTTTTTTCCTGTCCATTCGGCAACCTACATAATCAGCGTCAGTGTAGCCAATAAGTTTGAAATTCGTACCCTTTGGATACCACAGTCCAAGGGTAGAAGTGCTCTTAAGGTAACGCAGGGTCCTTTTAACCGCGAGCATATGGGATTATTTGGGATCGGCTTGAAAACGGGCACATAAGCAGGTGGCAAACATGATATCCGGCCGACTCGAAGTGAGGTAGAGAAGAGATCCAATGATGCTTCGATATAGTGTGATGTCGACCGACTTGCCCGAGGGATCGGCATCCAACTTGCAGCTTGGTGACATAGGAGTGCTGAGAGGCTTGCTCTGGTCTTGATGGAATTTCTTCAGAATATCCTTGATGTATTTAGTCTGACTGATAAAAATCCCATCTTCGAGTTGCCTGATTTGTAGTCCTAAGAAGAATTACATCTCTCCCATGTGACTCATCTCGAACTTGCTTTTCATTAGATCTCCGAACTTCGTGCAGAACCGCGGATTAGTTGATCCGAAGATTATGTCGTCGACGTATACTTGAACGACCATCAGATCTTTGTCTTGCCATTTGATGAAGAGGGTTGTGTCTATCGTTCCTCGTATAAATCCAGACTTCACGAGGAATCAGGACATCATACCAAGCACGTGGGGCTTGTTTTAGTCCATAGAGAGCTTTGTCCAAGCGATAGACGTGATCGGGATGTTCTTGATCAACGAAACCTTCCGGCTGAGCGACGTAGACTTCTTCTTTTAACACGCCGTTGAGAAAGGCGGTCTTAACATCCATCTGATAGACTTTGAAGTCTTTGTGAGCAGCATAAGCCAGGAGAAGGCGGATGGCTTCGATTCGGGCAACAGGAGCGTATGTCTCGTCGTAGTCGATGCCTTCCTGTTGATTGTATCCATTCGCAACTAGCCTTGCTTTGTTCCGATCACTTCACCATCTTCATTTTTCTTGTTCTTGAATACCCATTTAGTTCCGACAATTGTTTTCCCATGTGGACGGGGTACCAAGGTCCACACTTGAAGACGTTCGAATTGATTTATTTCCTCTTGCATCGCAATTGTCCAATCCGGGTCTCGAAGAGCGTCTGCTACCTTAGTATGTTCGTTTTGGCTCAGGAAGCAATTGAAAAGACAATATTGACGACGTGTCCTCACACCATCCGAAGGATCGCCAATTATCTGATCAACTTGGTGACCTCTAGTCCACTTGAGCTCATGAGGCAAGACTGAAGTCGATGCGTCAGCCATCTGTGGGCCTGGATTTCCTATAGTCTCTGATTGATCAATTGTCTGAGGAAGTTCCATTTCCGCACTTGGATCGATCGTCTCTGATGATACTTCCTCGAGGACCACTGTAGGTTCTACGTTGTTTTGTGGCAATTCTTAATCGGGTGGGGTAGAGACATGAGATGAACTTGCTACATCGGTCTCGTAGTGTGGAGAATCCACTGTAGGTGTAATAGTGCATGACCGATATACTGGTTCGAAGAGAGAATCCAAATCGACTAATACAAGTCTCGTTGCTTCTTCTGACATTGACTTCGAAGTTGTTGCCATCTTCTGTTGGTTTTGTGCCAACACACCAATGATTACGGGTTCTGAGATGTAGTCTTCAGAAACCAACGGGTTGAGCACGGGTCCTGAACTGAGTTGAGCAGGAACCATCGGGTTAGGTACGGGTCCTGGACTGAGTGACCAGAAGCCATTTCTGCCACTTCTTGGAAAGTGATATTATAGCTTTCCTTAATTGTTCGGTTGGACTTGATGTATACTCGGTACGCTTTTGATGTTGAAGAATACCCGACGAAAGTTGCTTCGAATGCTTTAGGGTCGAACTTAGCATGATGCTCTCCGTCGTTTGCCACAAAGCACTTGCACCCGAAGACTTTAAGGAATGAGATGTTGGGCACTCTATTATTCACAATCTCGTATGGAGTCTTGTTGAACCGTTTGTGAACCACCGTCCTATTTTGAGTGAAACAAGCGGTATTGACTGCTTCAGCCCATAAAAAGTGTTGAAGTCCTGAATGGATCTGCATTGTACGAGCTGCTTCCACTAGTGTTTGGTTTTTCCTTTCAACGACCCCATTTTGCTGAGGTGTCTTGGCGGCTGAAAATTGTTGACTTATTCCAAGTTTCTGATAAAATGCACTGAGGTGGTTGTTCTTGAACTCAGTGCCATTGTCTTGTTCGAATAACTTGGATAGTCTGTTGCAGCAGATTTTGAGTAGTGTTCACAAAATTTATAATCAAGTCACCGGTCTCATCTTTGGTTCGGAGGAACTTAGTCCATGTGTAGCGAGAGTAGTCATCGACGATAACTAGCACATACTTGCCTCCATTGATACTCTGTGTCTGCATTGGCACACAGAGGTCCATGTGGATTAATTCCAATGGGCGAGAAGTAGAAGCAATTTGCTTGACATGATGGGACGCTCGCTTCATTTTTCCTAATTGACATGCCGAACATTGATGCTCCCTTTGTAGTAGTATAGTTGAAAGACCGCGAACCAACGTTTTCGTTGAAAGACTTTGGAGCGCTTTCATATTTAGATGAGACAGTCGTTGATGCCATAGGCTGTTCCTCTATAAATCTATCTGAGAGATGAGACATACAGCTGTCGAGGGCCGCATGGACGTCAGGTTGATCGTGTAAAGATTGGATTTCCGAAGTCCTTGAAGGAGTTCTGTGTCCTGACTATCCAAAATTCTGCACCGATCAGCATGAAAAACCACTTGGAATCATTTGTCACAGAACTGGCCTATGCTGAACAAGTTATGGCGGAGGCCTTCGACGTACGAGACATCTTTTATTGTCAGATTCTCCAGAATGATATCTCCAAATCCAAGAATTGGAGCTGAGTCATTGTTTCCGAATCTGACTTTGTCGTTCGGTCAGTCTTTGTAGTTGCTCAGTAGCTCTTGTTTACCAGTCATGGATCTGCAAAAACAAATTAGAGAGCTTTAGGTACCCACTTAAGCATGGGTCCTCTCAGATTAGCAGATTTAGTGTTGGGTTTAGACATGATTCCTAAATTTTTATTCGGAGGAATTTTAATAACCCATTCCATTTTTGGAGAAGTGGGTTTGGATTTTGCCTCTATAGGAGACTTGGCCTTTTTGGCTTTCGTCGTCCTAGGCGGAGATTTAGGAACTCATTTTGGTTGAACCTTGCAGGGAAGGTTAATTTCAGCACGTGCAAATGCTTTGGATGTTTTGACCGAGGAAAAGATGTTTTCTTTTGATAATCTCCTAAGGTGCTTGGGGGACTCAATCTTCACGGGATACCTTAGGTGAGTTCAGGCGTGTACAGCGCCATAAGCTTTCTTTATGGCTGGATCTTGTTTCCTATGGGTCTTCCTTGTGGCATTTGTTTCAGAATGATTATTAGTAATTTTCGAGGTAGAGCCTATTTCGAAATTTTCGCTTCTAAACGTGATCGGCTGAAGTGAACAAGAAGAAGCAATTATTTTGAACGTAGAAATGGCTCTTTTATTACTACGAGTGTCTTTTATTTTAACAGAAGGAGTAATATTTTTAGAAACAGGCAAATCCACTGGCTCCTTCTTTATTTTAGAACTAGACACTCTCGCCTTCATTTTCAGTGCCGGGTGTTAAGGATGGTTCCTATTTTTGTCCTTTTCATTTAGTTCATTATAGTCAAAGGAGATCTCAGGCCCATGAGAGGCTTGTTTAATGGATGAATCGAACGCATTTTCATACGTTGATTCCGTAATGTTTCTAAGAGAGGTTACAGCTAAACCCATGTTCTTAATATCATACATTTCCTTCTTCCTTAAAATGTGTGGGTTAGTGTAACCTATACCTTCTATTGGATTATAGAACTCTATATCCTTGGGCTTGTTCAAGAATATCGTCTGTTCGGAATGTCCCCTACGCGTAAGAAGATCATCTAATTTTTTAATTTTAACATATAACTTCCCGAGTTCCTCGGTTAGGAGAGCATAATATTTTCTACCGTTAGTTTAGCGGCTTGACAGGCATCTAGTTCCTTGCTAAGCTCACTAACCTTAGCATTTGATGTTTCTAATTCAGCCTCTAAGTTAGTGATCTTAGTGGTAACTTCGGTTATCCTACAATTTAAGGTGGCTTTCTCGTTGAGATTCCTAACCAAACAATTGTAGTTATTTGCTAGCCTATCTTCTAATTCTTTAATCTTTTCACTATGCTGTCCTAATTGAGGTTGACTAGTCTCTCTAGAATGTAAGCTCTTAGTAAGTTCTTCTATTTTTGCCCTAGAGCTCCTAAGTTCTGATTCGAGACTGTCTATTTTCTCCTGAGGTCTCTCAAGTTTATTCTCTACTTCCTTTATACTTTTATGCTCACGTTTCATGTTAGCATATTGAGTTTGATATGATTCTAACATGGTCAATAATATGGATGTAGAGACTACCGCTTTAGACGAAGTGGATGCGTTGTCGTCGTCCGTCTGAGTGGATGTTTCGGCGTCTGATTCATTGTCGTGACAAGCCATGAGAGCTAGATTCTCTTCTTCAGAACTTGACGTGTCCTCGAGCCATTGCTCCTAGTCGGCCATGAAAGACTCCAGCTTCCTTCTGTTTCGTCAGTTGGAGCTTCCTGGAGTAGTAGTTTACATCTCTTTTCTTTGGAAGAGTGCACTCTCTGGCGAAGTGACCTGGCTTGCCACAATTGAAGCACTTGTTAGCTTCCTTAGGATTCTTGACCTCGGAGCTCTCTGGTGCACGTTCTTTGTTCTTAGAGCTTGTAGTCCGAAGTCTATTGGCAGAGGTTGAAGACTTCTTCTTGAAGTACTTCTTGCTCATCATCTGTCCTATGAGAGCTAACTACTTTCCTAGAGCTTTCAAATTCGGCTCAATGTCTGGGTCTGACTCTTCTTCCGACTATGAAGGTGAAGGAGGCCTAACGATCTTTTTTCTTGATCTTGAGCTCCTCATGTTGGTCCCGAATGCACCAAACAAGGAATTAAAGAGGCTTTGATGGAATGAAAAAGGGAGAATTTCTCACCTTCAAGAGTGTGTAGTGTGTGAAAACTAGGGTTAGCCTTTTGATCTTTGATTACCTTTCAAATGGTATTGGTAATACCTTATATACCACATTAACCCTAGGTATATTAAGGCCCAAACACCAAAAATTAAATTATTACATTCTAGTCCAAAGCCCAAAATCAAAGGATAATAACAATATTAATCACAAGACTTAAACTATTGACACAATCACTAAATATCCTAACAATCTCCCCCTTTGTGTCAATTGTTGGGGAGTCTTGGATCTTTGACGTTGGGATGGTGGATTAGCGTGTGAGTGTTTGGCGAAGTCCTAGCTTGAACTCGAAGGCGCGGAGATTCCTTCGAAGGACCATTCGATCTGCTATAGCGTCAATGAGCTTCGCGAACTTGGATCGGCAGAGTGGATCTTCTTCCGAAAGGATGCGGCAAATCCTCATGAGTTTGTCTTGGATGATGGTGAGCGTCCCATCCGAGAATTTTGCCACTTCGGAGCAGCGCAGCAGCCTCATTTTTCCCTTGTAGTTCGAGTAGGCGACCGCCGGATCGTCTCCGTCGATCACATCGCCTTCTCGGTAGTCGTCCGCATTCTTGAAAGATGGGCGAGTCAGATTCACCGTCTTCAGGTTGTGTTCCACCGCCATCTGCAGATCGTGGGTGGCGAAGAATCTGACCTGTCGGAGCATGTGGCGCTTGAGAGCCACATATCCCATGGTGACCGGTTCAGCACGTACGAGATGTCCAGAACTTCTGAGGACAAGTCTGAACTGTTTCATGGATTCCAGCATGCTGTATAGGTCACCCAGGCGCAGAAACTTGAAGTCCGCCTCACTGACTTCACTGTAGCTCTCATCCTGCCCCATTACTGTGAAGACTGGATAGTGGACAGGTCCTTTCGACTCTTGGCGGAGGTCAGTGACTTTGCATATGGGGGCCCGATTAATTTCCAGAGCGATGTTTTCCTCATCGGATAGCGTCCTCTTTGTGCACTTGTTGCAAAGAAGGCTCCATCGATAGAGCTTCTTCTTTTCCTCGCTCCAATTTTGGATGTTCATCAGCTCATATTCGTCGAAGGTTGTGATGATCTGCTCCTTGCGCCGCCAGATCCTCTTCCTGATCTCTTCTTGAAATGGCGCGGTGATCTTTTTATTTTCCCACGGTGCTTCCGGTATATCCACCATGGGCACATCCGTTTGAGCAGCAGGAGCCTCAGTTTGATGCGCTTGGAATTGTAGGATGTTCTCGAGCTCGGCAGGTTCAGCATCGTACTCCTCTCCGTTCTCGTCGTCTCCGGTGTTGATCAGCGTGAGCGAGGCTTCCTTTAGCAGACGTCGAGCGTTTTCTACCAACTTCCTGGCTGCTACTGCATCGGCGGGTGTGTACAGCCATTCATCGTTGAAGATGTAGGCCTCGATCTCGTTTTGTGCGCAGTAGACGTCCTCGGAAGCCAGGTTGGAATCGATATCGAGAGGGGTATGGCTATGTGGTGGCGAGGGTGTTGCGTCGGAGGAGTTTTTGGATTGTGGGGATAGTTGTGGTGGAGATTCTGGTGGTTCGGTTGAGGTGATGGTTTTGGTGAGGATGATTTGGGTAACGGGTGGTGTAGATATGGTGGTGGCCTCTAACGTCGATGTGACAGTTAGAGGTTCCGAGATGGTGGGTGGAGACGGTGTGGAGGTGGTCTCTAACGTTGATGTGACGATTAGAGTTTCGGAGACGGTAGTGGGTGGTGGTGAGGGTAATTTGGCTAGTGGCTCAGGGTAAATAAGGTGGGATTTTTGGCTAGTGAGGTGTGAGGTTTCTGTTGCGGGTGTCGTTTCAGGTCCAGAGGAGGAGGGCGGCGTCGATTGTACGAGTCTTTGGGATTGTGTGCCTAGCTGCCTATTCTCCCCCTCGTGGCGATCTTGATCATCGTCTTGATCGTCGCGCCTGATCCCGCTGGATTCGCCTTGAGCACGGCAGGTCATCGGTTGAGTGATAATAGCCTTCATTTGCCGTTCCTCCTCGTCAAGTTCCGTCATGGATTCGAATCGGGCTCTGAGGATGTAGAAGAGCTCCTTGGCGGAAATGGAGGTGAGAACAGCGTCTGCGTCCGTATGTTGCATGGGTGGTGGCGTCTCCGGGGCCACACCTTTGCCTTTGTCGATGGTGGATGCATCGAGACGCGCGTAGTCTTTATCGAGAATCGACGCCTCAAGAGTCTTTGCAAACTCTTGAAGACGTGTCTCTAGCGCGGTCTCGGTGACGAATTGGGGTAAATCTAACAAGTTGGAATCACGAAGAAATCCAACTGACACCGAGTCGGAGAATAAGCCGATCGGCCGTCCGTTTGCACAGGACGGGAAAAGACGGGGTCACTCAGACTTCCCGTTGGCATCATTGATGAGACAGACTCAATCGAATGATGGCCTAGGCTCACGGTTGTTGTGATGTTGGCCGTGCTAGGTCTTCCGCTCTCAGTCACAGAGACATCACCGAGCGTTCTGACAGAGTCACGAAGACTCTGTGGTGCGGTAGAAGGTGTATGTGTCCTAGAAACGTATGAATCTATGGGGAGTGAGGGCACTGTACTCGATGTGCATGAAGAGGATGCAGTCTGAGGCGAGGGACTGCTTGTTTCAACATCGACCATCTCCAAGTGGGATGTCGATGGTATACGTGGCTCCTCGTGGAATGAAATATCTTCCTGTAGAGAGGAAGATAAGTGGGTTGGTGGGGTCGTTTGCATGGTTGAGCCAGATGCCACGTCTTCTACTCGGGAGGTGAACACATCACCTCCTGTACCTATTGGTTCGGCTCGGCTTATTTGTGACTGAGGAGGTCGATCGTGTTTTTGTTTCGATCGACGCTCCGTGGGGCGGCTTACGTCATCCTCACGCGACCGTTTTTTCGGAACGCGAGCGGAAGAGAATGTGGCGCGACTCGATGACTTCTTGGAGGTGGTGGTGGGGTTTTGGCTAGTCCCGGGGTTAGGAGCATTGGGGTTGATCTGCGCCGTAGGGACAGTGGATAGAGGTCGGGGGCTTTCGCGGAATGTGGCGGTTGTGGCGCGATATTCTCGGACGTTCGGATTTGTCTGGTCCGCGTAGGCGAGAACTTCGTCCGAAATTATCATGGCGTGTCGATCCTTCGCCGGAGTGTTTTTCTTGGCGAACTTCTCGACAGTGGGGATGAGTAAGTGTTTTGCTGCCGGCCGGATGCGAATGTTGGTGGAGTGCAAGCGGAAGTGTTTGATGAGAGCTGGGAGCCACCGCATGTAAGGGACGAAGTGGTTTGTGACTCCCTTGGCGACTTCCCGGTCGCGACGTTGGATCATGGAGACGAGATCCATCCAGATGATGTCGGCGTAGTTGTACTTGCGGTTGTGGGCGATGCCGGTTAGGATGGTGAGGATTTGAAAGTTTCCGCGGTCTTGACCAGCATGCTTTCCTGACATGCATTTGTTCACCAGCAGGTACAGTGTTCGCCAGGGTTGAGGTAAATTGCGGGTGGTGACTTCACTGAGGACAAGTGGGCCTTTCTTCTTCTTGTTATCTGGTTGATAGCCCAGTCTGTCAATGTCTTCAATGAGTTGTTCGTGCATCGGTTGTGGATCGTAGGGTGAGTAGACTGGGAGTTGAAGCACTTCTTGGACTTTCTTGCGAGTGAGGACCACCGTTCTTGATCGATTTTGGCGGATAAGGTTTTAGCAAGATGGAGTGGTCCAGCTATCTGCAACGTATGCCAGAATTGTTGAAGATACACTTGTGCTTCTAGCTCGCCATGTGTGAGGGCGTGGCGAAGTGGGTGCCCTTTGAGGATTTCTATAATGACGGGGGCATCGCACCGAAAGCTGTCCAAGTCCACCATGTAGTTGTTGGGAATCAGGGCCGCCCATTGACTTATTGGGAAGATCTGCTCAGGTGGTGGGACATAGGTACGCGTGTTGAGTTCGATGCGAGCGACGTCCCTTTGGATTGCTGCCGCCTCAAGCGCTTCAAGTGTACTTGATCTTTGTTGGTCATATCTGTGCTCGACAGTAATTGTAGTATGATTAGTACTGACTAAGTAGCGAAAATGATAAAACGAAACATAGAATTGCCCAAAATTATAAAGAAAAATTCAAATTAAAGCTAATTTAGAGTCCTTTTGAAATAGTTGTTAAGATTGAATGATTGTCATGTGATGGCGAGTTTCGACAATTTTAGGAATTTAAGCGAATTTTTTTTTTTAACACTTAGAAAATTTTCAGGTATGAAGATGTTTATATGAGATGAGAGAATTCGCTAAGTATAACACATAGACATGTCAAGAAAATTTTCGCATTTTGTGTAAAAGTTCGCATGTAATGGAAAATTGCGCAGATTATAACACGTAGACATGTCGAGAGAAATTTTCGCAGACTGAGTAAAATTTCGCAAGTATGGAAAATTTTCGCAAGTTAAGAAAACTCGCAAGTTGTCCAAATTTTTCGCATGTAATGAGAAAATTCGCAAATTATCTTAAATAGACAAATCGAGAGATATTTTCGCATATTTCAAGGAAATTTCGCACTCAGTCTATCCATGAATTTTCGCATATAATGAAAATTTCGCTCGTTGAAGTGTTTTCGCATTCAGAGTGAATTTTCGCATGTATCAAAGAGATTTCGCATTCAGTTTGTCCATGAGTTTTCGCATATAAGGAAAATTTCTTCACGTTGAAGTGATTTCGCATTCAGAGGGAATTTTCGCATATAAGGAAAATTTTCGCAAGTTATATGAAAGTTTCGCGGAGGGAAAAAGCTTTGTGGATTGAGAAAATTTTTGGTTCACTGTAGTTGCGAAATAGTGAAGATGCGAAAATATGTAATATGAAGTGAAGTGTATGAAATTTTCGCGGGGCTTCACATGCTGTAGCAGCGAAATTTTAACACACGTAAATTCTCGCATGAAAATTTTCGCAGGTTCTTAGTCACTGTAGCAGCGAAAACTTTTACCGTTAGAGATTTCCCGGATAAAATTTCGCGGGACCTCACTCACTGTAGCGCAAGAAATTTCTCGGATAAAATAAAAGTTTCGAGGGGCTTAGCTCACTGTAGCAGCGAAATTTAACGATTAAAGCATTTTCGGAGAATTTTCTCGGTGAAGAACACAGTGCGAAAACGTGCGAAACGACGCAATGATTTTTTTTTGCCTTAGACCTACTCAAATCTTAACCAAAATGCAATAATCTGGACTCAATCGACTCGAAATTGGATGGGAAATGTATATTTGGGGGTTTTAAACATAAAAAACCTAACATGTGTTCGATTCAGAGCCGAGAAAAATTAATTCTAACCTAACAGATTTAATCAAAACGGGGCAAAGCAGGATAAAATGAACGGAAATTGGTTTATTTGAGGAGTATTCATACCGAAAAGTTGATTTGCGACAATGGAGTTAGCAGGTAACAGATTTTGATTGCAGATTTGACGACGACGATGATGCGAGGAGTTGCGAAATTTGAAAGAGGGGGTTGCGAAATTTTTGAATTTTCTCGGGAATTTTTAGGATTGTGAAAAACGTTAAGGGTTTTGGGGTTTTAGGGTTTTTGTGACTGTTCATGCGAAATTTGAGTTAATGGGCCGAAATTTCGTGGGCTTGGTCAAAACCTCAACTGAGCTGAATTTCGCGGGCTTGGTCAAAATTGGGTCCAATTGAAGTTCAATTGGTCCAATTTTGACCCTTTTTGACCAGAAAATTAAAAATTCAACCCAAAACATTTTAATCGGTCCAATTTTGACTCAGTTTGACCAAACTTTAAAATTTCAACCCAATTTTTTTTTTTTTTTTTTATGTTTTATATAGGCAAAATCAGAATCTCCCCCTTAATCTAAAACTCCCTTTTTTTAAATAATGGAAAAATCAGAAGCTCCCCCTTAATCGAAAACTTCCCGTTTTAAATAATGGAAAAATCAGACGCTCCCCCTTAATCGAAAACTCCCCGTCAAAAGACATAATTCAGAAGACACATAGAAAATGGAGTGAAGTGGAAAAGGAAATATGTACACTATCAAAGTTCATGTAGGATCGATTGATCACAACTGAATATTCAACATGCCCAACATAGTCACTAGGTGTTGGAATCGTTTGACATCCAACGGTTTTGTGAAATGTCGGCCAGTTGATCTTCGGTTGTGACGTAGTGCAATTCAATCGTCCCTTGTTCGACATGTTCTTTGATGAAGTGGTGACGAATATCTATGTGTTTCGTTCTCGAGTGATGTACCGGATTACTCGTCATCGCAATAGCACTTTTTGAGTCACAATAAATGGGAATTTTATCAACATAAAAATTAAAATCTCGTAGTTGGGTTCTCATCCACAAAAGTTGTGAACAGCAACTAGCGGCGGCGACATATTCTGCCTCCGTCGACGAAGTTGAGACACAGTTTTGTTTTGGAGACGACCAACTTACGAGTTTACCGCCCAAGAAGTGTGCAGCTCCAGAGGTGCTTTTTCGGTCCATCTTGCATCCTGCATAATCCGAGTCAGAGAATCCAACCAGTTTGAAGTCCGATCGAGTGGGGTACCACAAACCCAGATTGGGTGTTCCTTTGAGATAGCGGAGAATCCTTTTGACAGTAGTGAGATGGGATTCCTTCGGTGTTGCCTGAAAACGAGCGCAGATTCCTGTCGAGAGAACGATATCCGGTCGACTAGCAGTAAGGTACAAAAGAGAGCCTATTATCCCTCGATAGACGGTTTGGTCAACGGGAGCACCAGATGGGTCCACGTCGGGTCGGCCAGAGGGTGACATAGGTGTAGCAGCAGCCTTAGCATCCTTCATTCATATTTCTCGAGGATGTCATGGATGTATTTGGACTGATTGATGAAGATTCCGTCGGGGAGTTGCTTTACTTGAAGACCAAGAAAGAAATTCAGCTCACCCATCATACTCATTTCGAATTTCTCTTTCATCAATTCTGCGAACTCTTCACACAGTTGTGGTTTAGTCGATCCAAAAATGATGTCATCGACATAAATCTGTACAATCATGATGTCCGGGCCACTCCGCTTGGTGAAGAGAGTTGTATCCAGAGATCCTTTCTTGAATCCAGACTGAACAAGGAAGTCTGAAAGTACGTCATACCAAGCTCGGGGAGCCTGTTTTAGTCCGTAGAGGGCCTTGTAGAGTCGATATACGTGATGAGGAAACTCTTCGCTCAAGAACCCTTCAGGTTGATCAACGTACACTTCTTCTTTGAGAAATCCATTCAGAAATGCAGTCTTCACGTCCATTTGGTAGACTTTAAAGTTCTTGTGAGCAGCAAAGGCAAGAAAAATTCGTATGGCTTCGATCCTGGCAACTGGGGCGAAAGTTTCATCGTAGTCGATGCCTTCTTGTTGGTTGTACCCCTTAGCCACAAGTCTTGGTTTATTGCGGATAACAACACCGTCTTCATCCTTTTTGTTCTTGAAGATCCATTTTGTGCCGATAATGGATCTATTGTGAGGTCGTGGTACGAGTTCCCAAACTTGTAAACGTTCAAACTGATTTATTTCCTCCTGTATTGCAATCAGCCAATCAGGATCGTTGAGAGCTTCAGCTACTCGTGATGGTTCGACTTGACTGAGATAGCAAGCAAACAGACTTTCATTCATCGTAGCCGAACGTGTCGAGACACCAGATGTGGGATCCCCAATAATCTGATCTGTAGGATGAGAGCGAGCCCAAAGTGGTATATTGGTCTGAGATGAGCTGGCCGCATTTGTATCGGTTGGAGGTTCATTGGATTGGGGTCCGGTGTCCGAAGAAGAGATCTCAACCGTAGTAGATTGAGAGGGTTCAGCATCAGGATCAGCAATGTTCCCAGGGTTGGGTAAAATGTCGTCTTCGTTGAGATTGAGCGCATCCAAGTTTGGAGGGACGACGTCATTGCCGATAGCTGGTGGTGTAGCTGGAGTGGGTGCAGCGGTAGGTTGAGTGGTGGCGGCGGGAGTTTGGGAACTGGATAGAAGTACTCGAAATGCAGATCGAGATCCAGTTCACCAGAGTTGCCCTCAGATGAGGAAGTTCCCGCCATTGAAGGTTGACCTTTTGTCAATGACTGTAGAAGTCCTGGTTCTGGACTGATATGAGCAGAAGCCATGAGGTCGCCTTCGCTTTCATCAAAGGTGACGTTTGTGCTCTCTATTACTGATCGTTTCTCCCTAAGATAGACTCTGTATGCCTTCGAGTTCAGCGAATATCCAACAAAGATGCCTTCAAGTGCTTTTGGATCAAGCTTCCCAAGATGTTGGCGATCATTGGCCACAAAACATCGGCAACCGAAGACCCTTAGATAAGATATATCGGGGATACGACGGTTATTCAGCATCTCGTCTGGGGTGCGGTTGAATCTCTTGTGGATGGAAGCCCGGTTCTGTGTGTAACAAGCCGTTTGAATAGCTTCGCCCCAAAGAGAATGAGGAAGTCTGGATTGGATGAGGAGAGTCCTGGCTGCTTCAACTAGTGTCCTGTTCTTACGCTCAACGACACCATTCTGTTCCGGTGTCTTCACAGCTGAGAACTGCTGAGTGATGCCCTGAGTGGCATAGAAATCACTGAGCTTCTTGTTCTTAAACTCAGTTCCGTTGTCAGTTCTGATAATCCGAACCTTCTGTAGATGAAGAGTTTGGGACGTAACAACAAACTCGATGATTATATCAGGAACTTCATCCTTTGTACGAATGAGTTTCGTCCACGTGTAGCGTGAAAAATCGTCGACAATCACAAGAATATACCGTCTTCCTCCGAGTGTGGCCGTAGGCATTGGGCCACATAGATCCATATGTAAGAGCTCGAGGATGAGCTTAGAGGACGGTGTTTCCTTGGAGATGTGAGACGATCGCTTCATCTTCCCCAATTCACAGGCAAAGCAGAGGTGTTCCTTATGATATGTCAGTTGGGGTAGACCGTTGACGAGTTTATTCTGACGCAGTTTGTTGATGGTCTTGAAATTGAGATGTGAAAGACGCCGGTGCCATAAATAGTTCAACATGGGTGCGGCTCGAGAGAGAAGGCATATTGGTCGAGAGGTCGTAAGATTGAGTATGTAAAGGTGAGACGTGCGCGTTCCAGAAAGAAGAGATTGTCCTGAGGCATCTATAATGCTGCAGATGTCAGATTCGAAGAGAACCTTGTATCCTTTGTCGCAGAAACGACCAATGCTGAAGAGATTGTAGCTCAAACCCTCGACGTAAGAGATGCCCTTAATCGTCAGTTTGTCGTGGACGAGATCACCAGTTCCGAGAATTGGCGCCATTTGACTGTTTCCGAAGGAGACCCTTCCGAGATAGCGCTCGGAGAAGTTGCTCAACAGCTCCTTGTTCCCCGTCATGTGTGTGGAGCAACCCGAGTCTAGATACCACACATGATAGACCTGCAATCATCAACGAATGTTGGGTCCCCGTTTACGGACGGGACCTTCTTGTGATACAAGTAAAAGTTTCATGCGCTTAATGGGAAATGTGGTTTCTAAATCAGATTGTGTCGTTTCTAATTTAGCTTTCCCTTTGTCATTTGTTTGATGAGGCGGGATTATGGTTTTTCTAACCCATATTTTCCTAACTTGTGCTTGCATGTATGGCGCCTTATACATGAATTGACGTGGGGAATGTGGTTGTTGTTTTCGTGCTTCGGTTTTGGTCGCCTTTGGCTTGCGAGTAGTAGGTGAGTTTGCATTTGACGACGAGAGACGTTTTCGCTTGACCTTAGGTTTAGGCGAGATGGGAGAATTCAAAGACGTCGTAGAGGAGGTTCGCTTGCGTGGTCGGAGTGTTGCGTGTTCATGTGTTTCATATTCATGAAAGCGTGGGAGAACAAAGTCATTGCAGCAGCACATAGACATAAGCTTGGTAAACGAAAGATAAGTTTTGGCAACATAATTGTGTACGACCTTAGGATATTGGGATTCAGTACATAGAGAGGAAAGACGAATATAGGATGGTCTTTTCTTCTTGTCATCGAAGAGCGGGTTCTCCTTTATTTGATACGAACTCCCTTCCCGAGACATCGAACTCACATTCCCTGTATCCATAAGAATACTAGAGTTAGTGTTAGAACATATGTCAGCTTCAGGAGTCATCTTCGCCGTCCTCTTACATTTACATGTTTGAGAATCGGGTACTTGACTTGACGTAGAGGGTTTGTTCGTATTGTGAAATTGCTCTAGGGTAAAGATTTTGCTAAGTAGATCTTCTCGCTCTTTTGCAAAGGCTTTCCGCTCTACTTCTATGGTTCGTTCTAGTTCAGCTATGATCAGAAGTTTCTCTGGGACATAGATGCGAGAAAGTGCTTCTCGAAAAGCGATTTCCTGTTCTTCGGTTGGGAACTGAGACTTGATGTCTTCAGAGAGTGAAGGCTTTTTAGTCTTATCACTAGCATTCAATTCCGTGTAGTCGTACGCGATTTCTGCCCAGAGAATGTTCTGTTCCCTCTTTTCTTCCGAAAGGACAATGGAGGAGGATCTTACAAACGGCATGAGCTGTGAGGGAGTACCCTTCCTCGTTTGTAGGAATGATGTACTGTACATGTTATACCTTTTAACAATTAGCGGCGTTGGATCGCAGTTGCTGGCCAGGCCGATTCCCATCCGGGCGTCGTAGAATTCTGTTTCAACTGGTTGGTTTAATAGGCATAAGATGTGTGCTGCTTTTTTCCTGAGGTGAAGTTGCTCTTCAAGTTCTTTCACCTTGCGGTATAGCCTAACTCTTTCCTTCGTAAGCAGTTCATATTGGGAGGCCGTCAGGAGGCGAGAAGTTTCACATGAACTAATGGCTAGTGTAGTTTCCTTAACCTTAGTCTCACTTTGTTTGTTCTTGCTTTGCAGACGTTTGACTAACGCTTCATAGGCCATTAGACGTTCGTTTGCACAGGCAAGCTCTTCTACTTTTAGACTAAGTAAGGCATAGTTGTTTTCAAATTTTAGCTTAAGTTCATTATAATCCTTAGCGTCTACGGTGGGTTTGTTAATGGTGTGTCGGTGATTAAACACATCATCGAGTTGTGAAATTCGTACCTCAGACTCGGCGTTGGTGGGAGTCTTAGCTGTGTTCTCACCGATGTCAACCATCTCTTCGTCCTCGTCATGTTCGACCAGCATTGCCATGCAGCAATCTTCATCCTTAGGCTCCTCGTCTTCTGAAGTGTCGTTCACCCACTCAGCCTCTTCGGTGAGAAGAACTTTCCCACTTTCCATTTTGCGGGTCAATCTGGCCTTACGGTCGTAGTAGCCAGAGTCCTTGACGCGTGGTGCGTGGCATTCCTTGGCAAAGTGGCCTGACTTTCCACATCGAAAGCACTTCACAGACTTTTGAGGTGCTGATTCCTCCTCTTTATTTGTCGGCTTAGCTTCCCCCTTCGGAGTGATCTTTTTGGTTCCGCTAAAGGTTCTTTGGCGATTGGAGGAGGAAGAGGATTTTTTCCCGATCTTCTTTGAGACCAACTTAGTGAGCATTGCCAGTTGCTTGCGTAGATCACGAACATCTTCATCAGATTCTGTATCAGCTTCGGATCCTGAAGAGGTGTCAGATACAGCAGCTGGTAGCTTCCCTTTGTTCTGTTTGGTCTTAGTGGTGGAAGATCGTTCATTGGTCTTGTTCGAGAGGAGGGCCAGTGGGTCGACTCGGGTGTTGGTGGACTGAGGTTGCACGTAAGGAGCATAGGCAGACAGACTGTCATAAAGAGCATGGATGGAAGTGTTGGAGAGGTCCTTACTCTGAATCATCATCATGATTGCATTCCCCAATGTGGTTTGAGGCTACCAAGGAAGCGGTTGTTGATATCGAATTTGTCCCTCGAGATCCTGGCTTTCTTGAGTTCATTGATGACCTTCAAGTATCGGAGGTATGTGTCACGCAGTTCCTCTCCTTCATAGGCCTGGAAGTGTTCATACTGCGAGAGTGCTGATTTCCTTCCCTGAGCACTCTCAGTTGTGCCTGCCATAATTTCCACGAGTTCATCCCATATTTCCTTAGCAGTTGTGCAGCACTCAATGTGAGCGTAGACCTCGTTTCCCATAGCCTGGAAGAGATATCCTTTAGCAGTCTCATCGGCCTGTAGGCGAGCCTGTTCATCCTCATTGATGGGACCTCTTGGGGTGCGGCGTTCATCCATGGGAGGGTTTGCGTTTGGCTGTGCAGGGTTGATTGTCCAGAACTGTGCTGGGCCGTTGAAGATGGAGTCCAGAAGGTATTGAGAGAGTGGTGCGCCTTTGTTCCTGATGAACGTGAGGAACCGATTTGTCCATATGCTGTAGTCGCCTTGTCGCAGCATCGGAGGCCTGGTGTCGGAGCCCACTGTTGAGATGTCATTCGTGGTAGACATGGTTGGTGCAGTCGAATCGTCCGTGGTTTTGATCTTGTATAGATAAGAGAGTTAGTAACGAACGAGATGAGAAATACGAGTTTAACGAGTAGAGTTTTGAGAGGAAAAAAAAATTGTTTAAAGAATTTCTTAGAACTAAGTGAGTGTGTGTGATGGTCGATAACGTATGTAGGGAAAATATATCTTTAAATTAGGGGAAGTTCTAGAAATTTGAAAACGAGATTTGAGGCGCGAGAAAGAAAAATACATTTTATGTCAAAAGTGGTCTAGGGTGATAGGACTAAAGTGTAAGGATCAAATCTTAAATAAGTTTGAGAAAAATTTAACCCAAGAAGATTTTAACACGAGAAAAAGACTTAACACGTCAGAGAAAAAAAATTCGCACTTTGAAGGGACGTGATTACATGAATAGTTATCCGAGAAATTATGTGTTGAGAAATTTCGGTGTTTTTGAGTTTTAAAGAGAAATTCTCGGAAGAAAAAATTCTCAGTTGAGAATTTCTCGCATTTTAAAATTTCGCATGTGAGAATGATTCTCAGTTGAGAATTTTAAAGCTTCGCAAGAAAATTTCGCAAGTTATAAAAATTTCGCATCGAGAGTTGAAGTGTGGTTTTAGTAAATTTTCTCGGATTTGAAAGAGTCGTGGTTTTGAAAAACTTTCTCAGATGAAATAAACTTTCTCGGCTTTGAAAACTTTCTCGGATATAAAAATTTTCGCGAATTTCAAAACTTTCTCGGTCTTGAAAAATTTCTCGATGAAGTTTCGCGAATTTGTAAATTTTCTCGGTTTTGAAAAATTTCTCGGATATAAAAATTTCAAAAAGTTCTCGGCTGAAAAATTTCGCGGCTCAGAAAAATTCGCGGAATAAGCTTTCTTGGATATGGAATTTCTCGGATTATGAAGAGTAAGCAAATTCGCAGATGAAAGTTTCTCGGATTTTGAAAGTAGGCAGTTGCGAAAAAGTGCAGTGTAAGTGAAATTTTAGTGGTTTAAAAATTCTCGGATTTTGAGCATAGGCCGTTGCGAAAAAATGCAGTGAAAGTGAAATTTTCGCGGTTTAAATATTCTCGGGTTTTGAGCATAGGCCGTTGCGAAAAAAATGCAGTGAAAGTGAAATTTTCGCGGTTGAAAAATTCTCGGAATAAAACTTCGCGGATATGAAATTTTCGCGGACTTGAACGATTCAGCAAAAAGTTTCGCGGGCAAGAACGAGCTTTCACTGTTCCATTGCTTTCATGCGCTTTGCCAGAAAATCGTCCCGTTCTTGCTCAAATCTCAACCAAAATCTCTCAAACTTGATCCTAAACTTCAGAAATTCTTCCCTAAACACATAATCGACCGATTTGTGAGCTAAAAACAACAAAAAAATAGGTCAAATCGACCAAAAACAGAGAATCGCCGAGATGTCCTTTTCTGAAGAGTTTTTTGCTTCGATCTTGCTCAAAACTCGTTAAAACTGATCCAAAAGTGTGCTAAAAACATTTTAGGCGTAGAATCGATCTTTGGGAAGGTTTTAAACACAAAAACAAAGCATTAAAACCCCAAAACGAGTTCAAAATGCCCGGAAGTGATTTTTGCCCAAAACACCTTTGATCTTTCTTGGAATCGAACGAAACTGGATTCAAATCAATGCAGATCGATCCACGTTTGCTCTGATACCACTTGTTGGTCCCGAATGCACCAAACAATGAATCAAAGAGGCTTTGATGGAATGAAAAAGGGAGAATTTCTCACCTTCAAGAGTGTGTAGTATGTGAAAACTAGGGTTAGCCTTTTGATCTTTGATTACCTTTCAAATGGTGTTGGTAATACCTTATATACCACATTAACCCTAGGTATATTAAGGCCCAAACACCAAGAATTAAATTATTACATTCTAGTCCAAAGCTCAAAATCAAAGGATAATAACAATATTAATCACAAGACTTAAACTATTGACACAATCACTAAATATTCTAACACCTCTTCTTAGAGACTAAGGCAACAGTGTCTTCGGTCTGTTTGTCTTTCTGCTCTTTGAGAATCTCGCTGATATCATCCTCATGCTGAGCGATTGTCGAACACGGCATGGACATCCAACTCCTCTAGATCTTTATTTTGTCGAATATGAGTGTATATTTTCTTCCATTCCGCGGGCAGAGAAGATAGAAATCTGATGTTCGTCTCCATGTTGGTCTGCATTATTTCTATCTTCTCCGACTTTGCTTTGAAGGAGTCTAAGCAGTGAGAAAGTTCTCCTTTTTGGCCTTTATGCCAACTTCCGTCCTCTGCATTATCCTATGCAGCTCATCCCACATCCCTTTAGCCGATGAGAGGCTATTAATTTGTCTGTATATATCGTTGGGGATGCCCTGCATGAGGGTATTCATGGCTACTAGATCAGCCTTAGCCCGAGCTCTTTCCTCCAGAGAGTATTCCCTAGGCTCCTTTAGTCGCCTAGAAGGTGGAATTTGAGGAGTAGCTGTTTCGTCCCCGGGTACATGGACCCAGAATTGTGCCGGTCCCTCTTCAAGAGACTGCAGCAGATTTTCGGCTTGATCCTTTAGAGCAATGAAATTTAGGAAGCGCCTTCTCCACAATGTGTATTCGCCTCTTTGCAAAATCGGCGGACGGTTGTCATTTCCAAGCGAGTATGCATCCATTTTTGTATTGTAGTCGAGTTGTTGAAGGATCTTCGTTAATTGTTTTGAAGGTTTGAAGATGATGTAACGTGTGCTTCACAAGTGACAATATTCGTTAGTAGCATTTGATTTGAAAAATTAGTACGAGAATTATTTTCGATTCAATGTTTAAAGTTTGATCGAAATTAATTTCGTCGAAATTGAATGTACTGAGTACTTTTGTCGTGCGAGAAATTTTGTCAGCGAAATATTTTACGAGCGAGATAAATTGTTCAAAATCAGTCGGCGAGAAAAATTTCATGATCGTGAATTTATTTCGATCGTAAAGAAACAGTACGTTAGTAAGTTTCTCGACAAGTCAAAATAAATCTGTTGACTAG
Source organism: Craterostigma plantagineum (assembly GCA_027422505.1). NCBI lineage: Eukaryota > Viridiplantae > Streptophyta > Magnoliopsida > Lamiales > Linderniaceae > Craterostigma > Craterostigma plantagineum. The sequence goes on from JAPQWV010000055.1 coordinate 3,267,213, forward strand.
AAAAGTTTCTCGCATGTAAATGATTTTCGCCTGGTCAAACATTTGACTGAAAAAGTTTTTCGAGAGAAAGTTTTTACGCATGCAAAGTCAAAATTAGTCTCTCTCAAAAAAGTTGTTTCGCTGAATAATGCTCGAGAAATATTTCTAATAAAATCGTTTCTTGTGATGACGATTCTAGCGCTGACTTCGTATTCTGACCGAGAAAAATTCTCGCGCCAAGTTTTCCGATCGAGAAACTAATCCGATCGTAAACCTAGCGAGAAAAATTAGAACAATCGAGAAAAATTCACAGATACGATTAATCACAGATTCGAGCAAAAACAAGAAATTAGACAGTGAAATTTCAGGTGATCGCTCGCAATCGCTAGCTAACTATGCACGAACAAGCAATTAAACACGTTATGAAGCAAAATATGTCGAATTTGAGCAAAATCAGAACGTGTTCTTCATGTTCTTCGCATAACAGTAACACACAGAATCAAATCAATCCTCAATTCGACGTTCAAACAGCTACAGATTTGATCATCAACATTTAGCACTTAACTGAGCACAGAAACATCAAATTCAAGTCCATTAAGCACAAATTATGCTATTGGATCGAAAACAAGCTTTGCGCCAAACTGTTCTACGATGAACAGTAACCAGAAAAATGAATTTCGATCCAAATCTAACAATTTTTTATTCAAAACAGAACGAATCTACTCTGATACCAATTGTTAGGTCCTATGATTAACAACTCCTAGGCAGGAATTCAAAGTAATTCGACGATTATGATGATCAATGAAATTCGATCGAAAAACTCTAATGTAGAATGTGAGAGAGAATTCGAGTAGAGTGAGAAAGTTACTGCTGTTTCTCTCTCTAGAAATTGAATTGCAAGCCTTTCGGATCAATTTTCAAAAATTTCTCTATTCAGCTCAAATTCTTTACATGTGTTTATACCAAACAAAGCTTGGTATAAATATCAAACTAGTCCTAATCTAAGGACTACTATACAAAACGCCCCAAGTTACAAGAACGACTAATGAAATCAAGCACAATTAGAAATAGTATCCTACGAAGTGTTGTACCTGGACTTCCATACTTGAGCGAACGAAAAGACGTCTGGCTGAAGACGGTAAAGTAAGCGCTTTTTGGGAGGCAACCCAGGTATTTTAATTTATGTCTTAGGCATTACCTTAGTCAAAAAAAAAGCTCGGTCACGGCCAACGGCTTAAGCCGTCACGACCGTGACAGACGAATATATGCATACTGCCATATGTCACGGCCTGAGGCTTAAGCCTTCACGGCCGTGACTCACCCAGAGGCACTCTCTGCCTTACGTCACGGCCAGACACATAGGTGTCACGGCCGTGACGGCTCCCAGAGGCCCCTCTGCCTCTTGTCACGGCCAATGGCTTAAGCCATCACGGCCGTGACACCCACAAAAAAATAAATAAATAAATAAATGATATATAATAATAATAATTATAATAATCGCGTTTGTGTCACGGCCAGTGGCTCAGGTGTCACGGCCGTGACTCTTTCCAGAGGAACCCGCTGCCTAATGTCACGGCTAATGACTTGTATGTCACGGCCGTGACTATGGCGATTTTAAAAGCCTTCCTTTCTTTTTCTTCCTTCACTCTCCTCTCTTTCCCTCTCGTCTCTCTCTCTCTCTCGCAACCCCGTCTTTCTTTCACCACCACCACCTAATCGCCTCCACCCACGACCGCCGCCACCCAACGCCGCCATCCAAACTCCGGCGACACCCACAAGAAAACCCTCAACCCCCATTTAACTCAATTAAGATCAAAAGGTATGAATTTTGCCCTACTTTCTTCGAATTTGGGAATCTCGTTCATAATTGCTACTTTTTGAGTATGGGGATGCTAGTCTTCATTTACTATGTGCTATATTGGCTACAGATCTGCTTGATTATGTGAATTTGATGTTGGATTTCGACATTTCTACGAAAAATCCTAATTTCGATTTTGGGGTTTTTCAAAACGTAGTCCAATTACATGTCCTTCATGTTGTTTTATGATGATATACATGCTAATAACACATTGGGTGTGCTTCATTTGTCGATTTGGTGCATTAATCTTAAATTTTGGAATGAGGAACCCTAATTCTTAAATTGGGGTTTGTTGGAAAGGCCTATCGAAATTTGTTGCTGTGATTGTGTTAGCCAGTGTTGAACTATCGTATGCATCTTGTGGGTATGTGGTTGTTCAAATTTTGGACTTGATATGCTTACCTTGACTTGCCCGTTACGTGTTCGATGAAATGCTTCTTCAAACTTTTCAAGGGTCATTGAATTATGATATACCTTTATTGCTGTTATTAGTCAAGTCGAGCTGTCTTCATATCATTATTTCTTTGAGCTCACATTTTTCTTCCAGGTACTATGGGTAAAAGCCGCTCCTCAGCTCAGCGTGACCCCGCCTCACGCTCGCCCATTCGTCAAAGGCGACGTGGGCCCTCGCCGACACTGCTAGAAGCCATGGGTCAATTCGATGACGAGGGTCAGACGGCACCGTACAACCTGCTAAAAGGAATGGAGTTCATCCTTGTGGACCAGATCGACTACGATATGCTGGCGAAGCACCACATCAACCAGCAGGTCGTGAAGTACCTCTCACTCAGAGGATGGACCACTTTCGTCAGCATTGACAAACAGGCAGACAAGGAACTCACCTTGGAGTTCCTTTCCACCTACTCCTACGATGAATACGGCGACCGCACACTCAAATTTCGGGCATTCAATGAAGAGCACATAGTGACAGTCGACAACCTATGCCATGCACTTGGAGTACCAGTGCCATACCCCCACCGGTCCTACGGGATCTACTTTGATCAACCGGGAGGTCGACAGGGTTGCTGGGCTGACATCGCTCGACCAGACGAACCAGAATTCAGCCCAAAGACCTCAAAGGCGTCCGAACTCAGGAGCCAAGGACTGCGCTACATCCACTGCCTCCTCACGACCTCGCTCACGAGGGGCGAATTGCATGGAGCAATCACCCTCCGTGACCTCTTTTTTCCTAACTAAGCTGCAGCGAGGCGAACGAGTCCATTTGGGGATGGCGGTGGCCCACGCCTTCAGTGCTCAGGCGGAAGCAACAAGCCATGGCAAGATCGCCGTAGGAGCACTGATCATTAAGGTCGTCCGGGGACTACGCTTTTGGCCAGCGAATGCACCCGAGATGGAGATAGTCGGCGAGCACCACCCCTTGAACGAGGAGATGCTCTTGAAAATGAAGATGCTCGTGAAGGCGCCCACCTGGACTCTGACGATCAAGGTGTACGTCTAGCACAAGATGTATCGTGGCCAGACGGATCACGTCGACGTCCCCGCCGACCAGCTCTACCTCGAGGGCCCTTACCCAGTGGAGACAGACATGACTGCCGAGCCCTCCTACTCCTCCGGTTACCACCATGGCGAGTCATCCAGCGTCGCCCCCTATGCATCCACAACGGACCTCGAAGCGCTGCGCCAGGACATGATGCGCATGAACGCCGACGCGCTACAACGGGACGAAGAAGCCCGGCGGTTAACGAAGAGACTCGGCACGACAGGAAGAATACGAGCGACGGAATGAGGAAGCTCATCGTCGGTCCCGTGAAGAACTGGACCGTTATAACCAGGCCCTGCAAGCCATGGACACCGCGCTCAAGTACTCCCAGCAGTCGATGTCCCTCCTTCACCCGAGGCAACCGTCGCCCCCGCCGCCACCACCACCTTAGCGCTTTTCCTCTTCTTTTCGTTAGCTTGAGTGGTCTCGTGCGTTTCTTCTTATTTTGTTTCTAACTCTGATGCTTATAACTATGTTTATAGTTAATCTATGATGATTCTACTTTTTACATCTAATGCTCTCCTTAGCTAGGCCGGGATACGCATAACGAGTTACGACACGACCTTCACGCGTTCGGTCATGACTACTTCACGACCCGCGTCACTTATTCGTCAGGGGAGTCCCATTTTAAACTTTTTCCCTTCTTTTTATAATTTTTACGTTGAGGACAACGTCAGACTTGGGGAGGTTAGGGAATTTAGATTAAGAATGCATGCGTAAATGTTTTTATGACGTGTCCATGAGTCGTTAAGTGCATTGGAAAGGCATGAATTATCGAATTTAGGCATGATCGTTTGTGCTTATCTCGAGTTGAAAACATTTACTAGCATTTACGTTGGACACGTCAGTGTGAACATGATGAGGGCATTAGTCTAGGGCCATATTTCTTTGCCATGACTAACCCCATTAGCTAGCCACTTTGAGCCTGAGCCTATTCGTTGCTTACCTCGTATGTTATGGAAGCCACTGACCCAAATAAGACTCCAATGATTATATGAACCTGAGTTGATTAGAATAGAGCAGAAGTCGAACTTGAGAGTTACTGTTTCAGTGTACGATTCGATGTCTTCTCTACTATTCCTGAAATGACTCGTCCCTGACTCGACCGTTTTCTGAAATGACTCGATCCCTTGCATAAGCCTGCCCATAACCCTTTTCCAAGATATAGGTTTTGGTAATAAGTATCCCTAGGTACACGCATTCGTTGTGATGATGTATTCTTTGCGACAAAAGCCAAACCTTGATGTTTAGGGAATAAGGGCAGTGCACAGAAGTAGAGCGTAACTAAGGAGAAAGGGCAGAAAATGAAAGGGAACTGAGTCGAGAGGGTCGGGCATAAAAGTCTAGGATCTCAGAGCGAGAACGTTGAGTCTTATGTTGGAGCATGTGACTGTCTGTTTGATCGTGCTATGCTCATAGATATTTTTCGCTTACGTGTCCTAGCTCTAAGATTACGTGTTCATTATACATGCCTGTCGCTTCATGATTACTCGACCCATTTCCCTCCGAAAATATCCTCAGATTTATGTTTGCCACTTTAAGTAGTAGAAATGCGATTAGCTTGCAAGTTTATGGTAGAGGTGGGACTAGTGCACGAATTAAGCGATTCACTATATGCTAGCCTATACACCGAGTGATTTTGAGCGAGTCCCTGTGAGGTATGAGTCTCGATTGGCAGTGCGAATGAAGTTTAGGTCGATAAGTGCAAGTCAGTAGTGTGATGTCCATGATTGTTTGCTTAATTCCGTTTTGTGCTTTCTAGCTTTGATGATAAACTGCGAACAATCATGCTGTTATCTTGATTTGTGCCTTCTCTGACTTCTAATTTACTTGAGGACAAGCAAATGGTTAAGTGTGGGGAGGTTTGATAAACATATCATAGTACGTTTATCGTAGTATTTAATTGGCTCATAATAGAGTGTTCGTAGTCATTTTATACACTTATTAATCTCATTTCAACTTATTTTGGTGTTATAAGGTTTTAGGGCGAGTTTCTGGCGAAAAGGAGCGAAAACGAGGCAAAACGGAGCAAGTCTGAAGAAAACTGGCAAGTGTCACGGCCGTGACACCCTTGCACCAGGCCGGGACAACCACCAGAGAGCTCAATCGAAGCATGTCACGGCCGTGACATATTATGCAAGTGGCCGTGACACTAGGCAGTGCTGGAAGAGAATCAACCTTAAGAGCGTCACGGCCGTGACGCTTATTGCACTAGGTCGTGACAATGGGCAGAGAGTTGAAGCGAAGTTGGTGACGGTCGTGACGTCCCATGCATGTGACCGTGACACATGGCAGCGAGCAAGGCGAGTTGAGTCGGCAACGTTCACGGCCGTGACGGCCCATGTCCCAGGCCGTGACCATTACAAAAATTCTTATAAAAGCCCGAATTCGACTCAGAAAAGAAGGACACTTACCGGATATCAACCCTAAATCCTCCAGAGACGAAAAATAGCCGAAAAGAACAGGGAAACACGTCCCGGAGCGCAAGACGGATTAACGATGCAATCATGCCCAATTGACGAAGAACGAAGATTCATCACGCCAGCATCTCTAATTCGCCAGTATTCAAGATCATGATTCTTCTTTCTCTGTTTTCTATATCTTTCGTTGTTTTCCCGTCTATTATGAGTAGCTAATCTCCCTATGTGCTGGGAGTAGATGAACGCTAGGATATTTCGTAGTTAAGACATATAATTATCGTGACTTTGTGTTTGACTATTTATCGGTCTATGAAATTGTTTCGTTGCTTTAATATGTCTATGTGTTAAAGTGATCGTGTGGAAAATCTTTTAGGGCGACAGCTAAATAACGATTAGGCCGTTCGTAGAAGATAGGATTCGAGTATAGGGCGAAAGCAAATACTCGATCCTCGCCGTTAGAAACTACTGAATCCTAGATCCCCGCGAGCGTTTAGGGCGACAGCAAACTCACGAGCGGGTTGAAAATTACTGCGATTTAATCTTAAGCACTTAGGAGCGATTTTATTGTCTTAGCCGACAGTACCTAGCGGGATTCGAATCCCGACATTTTTATCATCTGAAAACTCTCGTACCAGTTAATCGTGTTCTTTGATTCTCTCGTTGATTTAGGGGTAATCTATTAGGATAGTTCGTGCAAAAATCTGCGCACTTTATTTAGGATAGATATCGAGTCGATAGGTTACTACTAGTACTCAGTTTATTCCTCGTGTTCGATACTCGTTTACTCACTTTACTGCACTATACACGATAGGTCTACTGCCTATTGCACATTGGTGATAGTAATTAGGTATTCGTTTTAATTATTACTTGTTGCACTTTTCATTCACGCACCACGTGTCGATCAGTACTCCCCCTAAAAATGTACTCTCCCCTCGTAAATATGTAGTTATACTCCCCCTCAAAGCATGCACGTTTAAATATGTATGTTCTCTCCCAATTAAATATGTGCGAATTATTTGTTTTCAGATCAGATGCAAACTAAAGAATTATTGTTCTTTAAAAATGCATTAGACATTTCAGTTCATATACATGCGAAAAATTTAACATTTTAAGTACATTTGAGTCATGCATGTTTATATTGTACCCTAATGTTTTCTGTAATACCCACAAATTTAAAGCGGGATTACGATAGGAAATTTCAAGACAATTAGGGGAGAAAATATTAGGAATAAAATTCCTAAGAAATATTTTTGTCTATGTTCGAAATTAATGGAATTAATTTCCGGACAAAACGAATTTTCGGAATTAAATCCAAAAATAATAAATAAGCCGAGAGTTGAATAACTAGGATGGGCCGAAATATGAGTAGACCAAATAGATAAATAGGCCCAACTATATGATAACTTAATAAGTATTAGAGCCCAAGTGAGAATTAGATATTGGCCCAAAGAAATACAAAGCTTGGCCCGAAGACTAGATAAACATGAGGTTACTTAAACACCAAGGGAAGCCACGTTGAAACAACTTCACCACCTTATTCCTTGATAAGTGAAAAACCCTCAAATGTATTACCTAAAACCAACGTGAGCCAAAGGAAAGAAATCAAGAAAGGAAAAAGTTCGAACAACAACTAAGGCAAGCCCTGATCGATTTTCATCCTAGGAATTAACTCCAAACTAAGCTTGACCGAAGCAAAAAGAAAGGAAGGAGAAGTAGGATTCGGACAAATTCAAGCTTATCTCAACCTAGAAAATTAATCAAATTTAGCTTGGAAGTGAGGTAGGTGGTTTCAAACCCCTACTACCCGTACGATTTTCCTCAAAATAGTTAGAATTCGATTGGAAGGCCAATTGAATTCAAAGTTTTAAGTTTTATGATTTTCATAAATTTCGTGATATGTTGCTATGTGATATTACGTGACTTTGAACTCAATATATGAGTTCTTGGACTGTATGATTTAATTGATGTGTTTATTCGATGAAGAACTTGTTGAATTTCTGGGAAAATTAGGGTTTTTAGCATGAAATTGAGTTTCGATGGAATAGTAGTCAGGCGATTTGAAGGTTTCGGGCAATTTATAAATCGCGGGCCTGTGTTTGAGTGTAAATCGGGCGAAATATGATTTTTAATTGAATAGGGATTGGCCGATTGGAGTTTCGGGTCGCGAGAGCGTTTCGCGGGCTCAATTGATTTTAATGTGTGAGTAAAAGCAGGTTTTTCGCGGGCCAGAGTTCGGGTTTCGCGGGCTGAAGCATTTCGCGAGTTGTGAGATAGCGCCGGGCCGATTTTGGGTTTCGCGGGCCGATTTCAAATCGCGGGGTGATTCCTGTAAAGGAAATCGGGCGATTTGCGAGATTCAAATCGGGCTTCGAGCGTTAAATCGGACGATTTGCGAAATCGCCGAAAGTCGCACGAAATCGGGCGTTGACCTTACTTTCGCGGGTTGACCAGAGTTTTTAACGCAGAATCGGGCGATTCGTGAAATCGTCGACTTTCGCGGGTTGACCAAGTGGGTTTCGGGCGATTTTAATTGGGCTTTGACCGATTTTGGTGTGAGTTGACCAGCGAATTTAATTTTTGGGCTTTTGCCCTATTTCAGGCCCAAATATTTTAAATAAAATGGTTTTAAGCCCAAATCACTTTCAAATAAAATAGTTTCGTATCATAACGTATATTTTCGGGTCAACCCATATTTTAAATTATAAATATTATTTTTGGATTTTAAAACAATCGGCCTAGAGTGCTATTTACACGAGTTATGTGTTTTCGGTGTTTGCGTGATATGTGATTATTTATATGTGCACTTTCACGGCATGCACGTGGGAGATAGATGTTGTACCGTATTTATACGATGACGCCTTACGGTGTCGGTTGAGTGGGGTAGAGTGACCTTTATTGGTCGTCGGGGTTAGACTCGCGTAGCACCTGGTGGGAGAGGGGGTTTGCGACACCCATCTACTCGGGATTGAGCCACCCGAGGTGCACACCACCGGATATTATTTGGCTCAGGGACGGCCGACAGATGTGAGATTCCTGTCTACCCGGGTTGGTGGTAGGCCACTCGGGGAAAAGTCGTCGGATTGAGATTGTGTGCGGAAGGAGCGACCCGGTATGACCGGCGTGGGCTACCGCATGATTATGGCGTACCTTGCCATTGCGCGCGTGGGTGCTGAGTCTAGCCGAGGGCCCTGTTATGTATTGATATGTGTGGTAGGTTGAGCGTGCATATTTCATGTTTGAGGACATGGGATTGGGTTGAGTGCACGCACGCATATATTGCATGTTTTTACTGCCACCTACTGGGCATTTTGCTCAGGGTTATATTTTTCAGGTGGGACTGAGCCCGACACCGATGGGTGTCAGGGTTGAGATATAGGCTGGCTGGCGGCGGTGACTCCACGGGCTTTTGAGGGCGGAGCGGTACATGGGACGTGACCTGCGGAGAGGCGTAGGATAGTCGGGTTAGATTTTTGGGGCTCCGGTCCGTTGTATTATACAGACGCATTTTGTAAACCCGACTTAGTTTATATATGTACATTATTTTCATTAAAAAGTTTTTAATAAATCGGGTCCTCCGCGACTTTCGTTGCGGAAATCCGCCAATTATTCTAGTTAGGAAGTAGGGTCACCACAGGTGGTATCAGAGCATTAGGTTTTAGATTCTGAAGACTGTCCATGTACTGCCGCTCAGAAGCCGGGAGAACCAGCCTTGCCTGTAAGTGTTATGTGTTTATGTGATTATATGACCTTATGTGCCCGTTTATGTGTGTTATATCTAGTATTTGGAAATGTCGAGAGGACGACCGAGACGAGTGCTTTTAGGAGAAACAAGTCGTAGGGACGAACCTGAGTCCCCGACTCGTGAACGCGATACGATCCTTCGTCTGACTGAACTGATCCAGCGTCAGTCAGACCAAATCAACGACCTGATCAATCATCGTAGCTCATCTGAGCGCCGCATTTCCCCGCAGCCTGATCGTGTTGAAATCATTGGGGAGAGATTCCGCAAACTTAATCCCCCAGCCTTCGCCGAGGCCCCTAACCCTGCAGTGGCCGAGGATTGGATCGGCACAATAGAAGATCTCTTTGTGTATAGCCAAGTGCCGAATAATGAGAAGGTGTTGTGCGCTGTTTCCCTACTTCGGGGAAGCGCGCGGTTCTGGTGGAACACCGTAAAGGTCTTAGAGGATCCCGCTACTATGTCTTGGGAGCGCTTCAGAGAACTTTTCTACGACAAGTACTTCACTGCTCACGACCAGGAGCAGCGGATGTACGAATTTATGAATCTGAAGCAAGGCCGTATGCCAGTGGCGGAATATATCCGCCGATTTGAGGAATTGTCGCGTTTTTCCCCGCATCTCGTTGCGACCAACACGCTGAAGGTGACGAGATTCCTCAGAGGGCTGAAACCCGAGTTCTATCGGGACTTGAGTATAGCGGGTGTACGTCAGCTGGAATTCCGCCAAGCAACAGAGCGTGCGCTGATAGCCGAACAGGCGGAAGGAGTTGTGAGAGAGGCCCAGGAAGCGAACCGGAAGAGAGAGAGCCAACAAGGAGAAAGCGTTCAGAAGCGTCAGTTTATCGATAATGGTTCGAAAAATAAGGGTAACCGACCGGATCAGCAAAGTTGGCGCCCGAACGTTTATCAGGGACCGACTAACGTCCCTAACAGACCACCAATAACAGCGCCCCGATGCCAGCAGTGTGGGCGGAATCATTTTGGTATTTGTTATGGACCTCGATCTGTGCAGAATCTGCAATGCTTCCGGTGTGGAGAGACCGGACACGTTGCACGGAATTGCACAAGAACCCAACCTCTGCTGCAGAATCAGCTGCAGAACTTGATTCGACCTCCACCTATACCTGCGCGAGTTTTCACGTTGACGAACGAAGAGGCGGAGGCGAACCCAACTGTAGTCACGGGTACGTTGAATATTTTCCACGTACCGTCTTCAATCCTTATCGATTCTGGAGCCACACATTCATTTGTGTTGGCCATTTTCGTGACCAGGGCGGGAATATATCCCACCCATTCTTTCCACAACTACGTAGTTTCTTCACCCCACGGGGATCGCCTGAAGGAGAGGGTAGTTAGGTTCCGATCATCCGAGGGAGAGGAATTTGAATTTCTATATAGATAAATAGTAAACCAATCCCTCGGATTTCTGCCTTGAAAGTTCATCGACTCGTAAATACGGGTTGCGAAACATTCCTGGAATTTGCGATAAAAGTCGATGTATCTTCCCAGCCAAAACTAGAGGAGGTGCCGATAGTAAAAATCCCAATGTATTTCTCGAAGATCTCTCGGAATTACCTCTGAGACGGGAAACCGAATTCATTATTGATCGTATACATGGAGCTGCTCCGATCTCTAGTCGTAGAACTAGAACCGGAAAAGGGAAATAGGAGTGCGCAGCGGAAGCGTAGTGGAAATAGAAATGACTAAAACATAGAAACTAGATTGGACGAGTTTAGTCGTAGAGCTAACCTCGAGTTCTCCACCACTGAATTTCGGGGACGAAATTCTTTTAAGGGGGGGGGGGGGAGAATGTAATACCCGCAAATTTAAAGCGGGATTACGATAGGAAATTTCAAGACAATTAGGGGAGAAAATATTAGGAATAAAATTCCTAAGAAATATTTTTGTCTATGTTCGAAATTAATGGAATTAATTTTCGGACAAAACGAATTTTCGGAATTAAATCCAAAAATAATAAATAAGCCGAGAGTTGAATAATTAGGATGGGCCGAAATATGAGTAGACCAAATAGATAAATAGGCCCAACTATATGATAACTTAATAAGTATTAGAGCCCAAGTGAGAATTAGATATTGGCCCAAAGAAATACAAAGCTTGGCCCAAAGACTTTAGCTAAACATGAGGTTACTTAAACACCAAGGGAAGCCACGTTGAAACAACTTCACCACCTTATTCCTTGATAAGTGAAAAACCCTCAAATGTATTACCTAAAACCAACGTGAGCCAAAGGAAAGAAATCAAGAAAGGAAAAAGTTCGAACAACAACTAAGGCAAGCCCTGATCGATTTTCATCCTAGGAATTAACTCCAAACTAAGCTCGAGAGCCGAAGCAAAAGAAAGGAATGAGAAGTAGGATTCGGACAAATTCAAGCTTATCTCAACCTAGAGAATTAATCAAATTTAGCTTGGAAGTGAGGTAGGTGGTTTTAAACCCCTACTACCCGTACGATTTTCCTCAAAATAGTTAGAATTCGATTGGAAGGCCAATTTAATTCAAAGTTTTAAGTTTTATGATTTTCATAAATTTCGTGATATGTTGCTATGTGATATTACGTGACTTTGAACTCAATATATGAGTTATTGGACTGTATGATTTAATTGATGTGTTTATTCAATGAAGTACTTGTTGAATTTCTGGGAAAATTAGGGTTTTTAGCATGAAATTGAGTTTCGATGGAATAGTAGTCAGGCGATTTGAAGGTTTCGGGCGATTTATAAATCGCGGGCCTGTGTTTGAGTGTAAATCGGGCGAAATATGATTTTTAATTGAATAGGGATTGGCCGATTGGAGTTTCGGGTCGCGAGAGCGTTTCGCGGGCTCAATTGATTTTAATGTGTGAGTAAAAGCAGGTTTTTCGCGGGCCAGAGTTCGGGTTTCGCGGGCTGAAGCATTTCGCGAGTTGTGAGATAGCGCCGGGCCGATTTTGGGTTTCGCGGGCCGATTTCAAATCGCGGGGTGATTCCTGTAAAGGAAATCGGGCGATTTGCGAGATTCAAATCGGGCTTCGAGCGTTAAATCGGACGATTTGCGAAATCGCCGAAAGTCGCACGAAATCGGGCGTTGACCTTACTTTCGCGGGTTGACCAGAGTTTTTAACGCAGAATCGGGCGATTCGTGAAATCGGGCGTTGACTCGACTTTCGCGGGTTGACCAAGTGGGTTTCGGGCGATTTTAATTGGGCTTTGACCGATTTTGGTGTGAGTTGACCAGCGAATTTAATTTTTGGGCTTTTGCCCTATTTCAGGCCCAAATATTTTAAAATAAATGGTTTTAAGCCCAAATCACTTTCAAATAAAATAGTTTCATATCATAACGTATATTTTCGGGTCAACCCATATTTTAAATTATAAATATTATTTTTGGATTTTAAAACAATCGGCCTAGAGTGCTATTTACACGAGTTGTGTTTTCGGTGTTTGCGTGATATGTGATTATTTATATGTGCACTTTCACGACATGCACGTGGGAGATAGATGTTGTACCGTATTTATACGATGACGCCTTACGGTGTCGGTTGAGTGGGGTAGAGTGACCTTTATTGGTCGTCGGGGTTAGACTCGCGTAGCACCTGGTGGGAGAGGGGGTTTGCGACACCCATCTACTCGGGATTGAGCCACCCGAGGTGCACACCACCGGATATTATTTGGCTCAGGGACGGCCGACAGATGTGAGATTCCTGTCTACCCGGGTTGGTGGTAGGCCACTCGGGGAAAAGTCGTCGGATTGAGATTGTGTGCGGAAGGAGCGACCCGGTATGACCGGCGTGGGCTACCGCATGATTATGGCGTACCTTGCCATTGCGCGCGTGGGTGCTGAGTCTAGCCGAGGGCCCTGTTATGTATTGATATGTGTGGTAGGTTGAGCGTGCATATTTCATGTTTGAGGACATGGGATTGGGTTGAGTGCACGCACGCATATATTGCATGTTTTTACTGCCACCTACTGGGCATTTTGCTCAGGGTTATATTTTTCAGGTGGGACTGAGCCCGACACCGATGGGTGTCAGGGTTGAGATATAGGCTGGCTGGCGGCGGTGACTCCACGGGCTTTTGAGGGCGGAGCGGTACATGGGACGTGACCTGCGGAGAGGCGTAGGATAGTCGGGTTAGATTTTTGGGGCTCCGGTCCGTTGTATTATACAGACGCATTTTGTAAACCCGACTTAGTTTATATATGTACATTATTTTCATTAAAAAGTTTTTAATAAATCGGGTCCTCCGCGACTTTCGTTGCGGAAATCCGCCAATTATTCTAGTTAGGAAGTAGGGTCACCACAGGTGGTATCAGAGCATTAGGTTTTAGATTCTGAAGACTGTCCATGTACTGCCGCTCAGAAGCCGGGAGAACCAGCCTTGCCTGTAAGTGTTATGTGTTTATGTGATTATATGACCTTATGTGCCCGTTTATGTGTGTTATATCTAGTATTTGGAAATGTCGAGAGGACGACCGAGACGAGTGCTTTTAGGAGAAACAAGTCGTAGGGACGAACCTGAGTCCCCGACTCGTGAACGCGATACGATCCTTCGTCTGACTGAACTGATTCAGCGTCAGTCAGACCAAATCAACGACCTGATCAATCATCGGAGCTCATCTGAGCGCCGCATTTCCCCGCAGCCTGATCGTGTTGAAATCATTGGGGAGAGATTCCGCAAACTTAATCCCCCAGCCTTCGCCGAGGCCCCTAACCCTGCAGTGGCCGAGGATTGGATCGGCACAATAGAAGATCTCTTTGTGTATAGCCAAGTGCCGAATAATGAGAAGGTGTTGTGCGCTGTTTCCCTACTTCGGGGAAGCGCGCGGTTCTGGTGGAACACCCTAAAGGTCTTAGAGGATCCCGCTACTATGTCTTGGGAGCGCTTCAGAGAACTTTTCTACGACAAGTACTTCACTGCTCACGACCAGGAGCAGCGGATGTACGAATTTATGAATCTGAAGCAAGGCCGTATGCCAGTGGCGGAATATATCCGCCGATTTGAGGAATTGTCGCGTTTTGCCCCGCATCTCGTTGCGACCAACACGCTGAAGGTGACGAGATTCCTCAGAGGGCTGAAACCCGAGTTCTATCGGGACTTGAGTATAGCGGGTGTACGTCAGCTGGAATTCCGCCAAGCAACAGAGCGTGCGCTGATAGCCGAACAGGCGGAAGGAGTTGTGAGAGAGGCCCAGGAAGCGAACCGGAAGAGAGAGAGCCAACAAGGAGAAAGCGTTCAGAAGCGTCAGTTTATCGATAATGGTTCGAAAAATAAGGGTAACCGACCGGATCAGCAAAGTTGGCGCCCGAACGTTTATCAGGGACCGACTAACGTCCCTAACAGACCACCAATAACAGCGCCCCGATGCCAGCAGTGTGGGCGGAATCATTTTGGTATTTGTTATGGACCTCGATCTGTGCAGAATCTGCAATGCTTCCGGTGTGGAGAGACCGGACACGTTGCACGGAATTGCACAAGAACCCAACCTCTGCTGCAGAATCAGCTGCAGAACTTGATTCGACCTCCACCTATACCTGCGCGAGTTTTCACGTTGACGAACGAAGAGGCAGAGGCGAACCCAACTGTAGTCACGGGTACGTTGAATATTTTCCACGTACCGTCTTCAATCCTTATCGATTCTGGAGCCACACATTCGTTTGTGTTGGCCATTTTCGTGACCAGGGCGGGAATATATCCCACCCATTCTTTCCACAACTACGTAGTTTCTTCACCCCACGGGGATCGCCTGAAGGAGAGGGTAGTTAGGTTCCGATCATCCGAGGGAGAGGAATTTGAATTTCTATATACATAAATAGTAAACCAATCCCTCGGATTTCTGCCTTGAAAGTTCATCGACTCGTAAATACGGGTTGCGAAACATTCCTGGAATTTGCGATAAAAGTCGATGTATCTTCCCAGCCAAAACTAGAGGAGGTGCCGATAGTAAAAATCCCAATGTATTTCTCGAAGATCTCTCGGAATTACCTCTGAGACGGGAAACCGAATTCATTATTGATCGTATACATGGAGCTGCTCCGATCTCTAGTCGTAGAACTAGAACCGGAAAATGGAAATAGGAGTGCGCAGCGGAAGCGTAGTGGAAATAGAAATGACTAAAACATAGAAACTAGATTGGACGAGTTTAGTCGTAGAGCTAACCTCGAGTTCTCCACCACTGAATTTCGGGGACGAAATTCTTTTAAGGGGGGGGAGAATGTAATACCCGCAAATTTAAAGCGGGATTACGATAGGAAATTTCAAGACAATTAGGGGAGAAAATATTAGGAATAAAATTCCTAAGAAATATTTTTGTCTATGTTCGAAATTAATTGAATTAATTTTCGGACAAAACGAATTTTCGGAATTAAATCCAAAAATAATAAATAAGCCGAGAGTTGAATAATTAGGATGGGCCGAAATATGAGTAGACCAAATAGATAAATAGGCCCAACTATATGATAACTTAATAAGTATTAGAGCCCAAGTGAGAATTAGATATTGGCCCAAAGAAATACAAAGCTTGGCCCAAAGACTTTAGATAAACATGAGGTTACTTAAACACCAAGGGAAGCCACGTTGAAACAACTTCACCACCTTATTCCTTGATAAGTGAAAAACCCTGAAATGTATTACCTAAAACCAACGTGAGCCAAAGGAAAGAAATCAAGAAAGGAAAAAGTTTGAACAACAACTAAGGCAAGCCCTGATCGATTTTCATCCTAGGAATTAACTCCAAACTAGGCTCGAGAGCCGAAGCAAAAAGAAAGGAAGGAGAAGTAGGATTCGGACAAATTCAAGCTTATCTCAACCTAGAGAATTAATCAAATTTAGCTTGGAAGTGAGGTAGGTGGTTTTAAACCCCTACTACCCGTACGATTTTCCTCAAAATAGTTAGAATTCGATTGGAAGGCCAATTGAATTCAAAGTTTTAAGTTTTATGATTTTCATAAATTTCGTGACATGTTGCTATGTGATATTACGTGACTTTGAACTCAATATATGAGTTCTTGGACTGTATGATTTAATTGATGTGTTTATTCAATGAAGAACTTGTTGAATTTCTGGGAAAATTAAGGTTTTTAGCATGAAATTGAGTTTCGATGGAATAGTAGTCAGGCGATTTGAAGGTTTCGGGCGATTTATAAATCGCGGGCCTGTGTTTGAGTGTAAATCGGGCGAAATATGATTTTTAATTGAATAGGGATTGGCCGATTGGAGTTTCGGGTCGCGAGAGCGTTTCGCGGGCTCAATTGATTTTAATGTGTGAGTAAAAGCAGGTTTTTCGCGGGCCAGAGTTCGGGTTTCGCGGGCTGAAGCATTTCGCGAGTTGTGAGATAGCGCCGGGCCGATTTTGGGTTTCGCGGGCCGATTTCAAATCGCGGGGTGATTCCTGTAAAGGAAATCGGGCGATTTGCGAGATTCAAATCGGGCTTCGAGCGTTAAATCGGACGATTTGCGAAATCGCCGAAAGTCGCACGAAATCGGGCGTTGATCTTACTTTCGCGGGTTGACCAGAGTTTTTAACGCAGAATCGGGCGATTCGTAAAATCGGGCGTTGACTCGACTTTCGCGGGTTGACCAAGTGGGTTTCGGGCGATTTTAATTGGGCTTTGACCGATTTTGGTGTGAGTTGACCAGCGAATTTAATTTTTGGGCTTTTGCCCTATTTCAGGCCCAAATATTTTAAAAATAAATGGTTTTAAGCCCAAATCACTTTCAAATAAAATAGTTTCGTATCATAACGTATATTTTCGGGTCAACCCATATTTTAAATTATAAATATTATTTTTGGATTTTAAAACAATCGGCCTAGAGTGCTATTTACACGAGTTATGTGTTTTCGGTGTTTGCGTGATATGTGATTATTTATATGTGCACTTTCACGACATGCACGTGGGAGATAGATGTTGTACCGTATTTATACGATGACGCCTTACGGTGTCGGTTGAGTGGGGTAGAGTGACCTTTATTGGTCGTCCGGGTTAGACTCGCGTTGCACCTGGTGGGAGAGGGGGTTTGCGACACCCATCTACTCGGGATTGAGCCACCCGAGGTGCACACCACCGGATATTATTTGGCTCAGGGACGGCCGACAGATGTGAGATTCCTGTCTACCCGGGTTGGTGGTAGGCCACTCGGGGAAAAGTCGTCGGATTGAGATTGTGTGCGGAAGGAGCGACCCGGTATGATCGGCGTGGGCTACCGCATGATTATGGCGTACCTTGCCATTGCGCGCGTGGGTGCTGAGTCTAGCCGAGGGCCCTGTTATGTATTGATATGTGTGGTAGGTTGAGCGTGCATATTTCATGTTTGAGGACATGGGATTGGTTGAGTGCACGCACGCATATATTGCATGTTTTTACTGCCACCTACTGGGCATTTTGCTCAGGGTTATATTTTTCAGGTGGGACTGAGCCCGACACCGATGGGTGTCAGGGTTGAGATATAGGCTGGCTGGCGGCGGTGACTCCACGGGCTTTTGAGGGCGGAGCGGTACATGGGACGTGACCTGTGGAGAGGCGTAGGATAGTCGGGTTAGATTTTTGGGGCTCCGGTCCGTTGTATTATACAGACGCATTTTGTAAACCCGACTTAGTTTATATATGTACATTATTTTCATTAAAAAGTTTTTAATAAATCGGGTCCTCCGCGACTTTCGTTGCGGAAATCCGCCAATTATTCTAGTTAGGAAGTAGGGTGACCACATTTTCAAAGCAGGTATATTGTCTTTTCAGCTCAAGATGCATGCCAAGTTTCTTATGGGATGCATATAGAATTTACCTACGTAGTTGCTCGCATCGCTTACCGGTCGTGTATGTGGAGCAACCCAAGATACCATACACGCTGGGATGCTTGGCGGCTCTCATCGCATACTAGTCATGGGTGTGGAGCAGCTCTCTTGTACCTACCCATGCTGGGAATCTGCAAAAACTTTATCGGGACTTTGGTACCCATTTTTGGATGGGTCCTCCCTTGTTAGCAGAAAACAAGTTAAGTACATTTGGTTCAGATACTGATCCTAAGTCATCCTCTAAAGTCCTATTGAAGTCGATTTGTGATTTAGGAATCCAGGTTTGGTGAACCTTAGAGGTAAATGACAATTCAGCGCCGGTGAATGTGTGTCTAGGTTTAGAAGACCTAGAGATTTTCTCCCTAGCCAGCCGCATAAGATGCTTTCTGGAATGAATCTGGATTGGGTATTTCAAGTAGGAATATGAGCTTATGGCGCTATATGTGTCATTGGATGATGAGTCGCATTGCCTACGAGAGTTCACATCATTCACTCTATAATTGTGACTGTGCGGGATTTTGAGTAGTTCGCTTGCTTAAGCTTGGAACTTCTTCTTTTCACACTTTCGTTTCTCTTTTAATAGGAATAGGAGTGGAAAAATTCTTGATCATTTTTTAGCTTAACTTTACACTTTAATGTTGATTTTCCTTTCTCCTTCCTAATCTTTATTTGATCCTTAGCTATGTTTAGCTCTTTGCTTTTACTTAACGTTTCAGCTTCAGTCAAAATTGACTTAGAATGATTAGTTAAAGCCTTCTCAGTTTTAGGAACAATGATGCTTCTTTTAGTTTTCGTTTTCTTTACCTGTTTTGAGGAAGATGTATTATTCGACAAATTATTTGAAACAGATAAAGACGGGGAATTTTTGAGATATAAGATCTCCTTTAAAAGATTTTCCTTTTCAGCGCCAAACCTATCCTTTCAGAGTCCAAAGTATCTTGTAAATCTTTCAATTTACAAAGAGTCTCTGGAGTATCACATAGAGTAGGTTTTTGATCATGTAAAGTATTTTCCCCGTTAGGAATTAAGTTAGAAGGATAGTTTTGATATGCTAGACCTATATTCGAAATAACATTCTCTAATCATTTAATCTTAGAGTAAAGCTTACGCTGTTCCTCTAACACGGTCTCATATTTTGATGAGACTTCATTTTGCTCAGCTTCGCAAAAACGTAAATTTTTATTCATCTCGCAGACCATATTTTCACTATCTTCTAACTTAGTTTCTAAGCTAATTATATTTGACTTTGCGTTTGTCAAATCTGCGTTAGCATGAGCTAGGCTTTCTTGTTGCTTAAGCAACACGGAGTAATTATTAGCAAGTCTTGCTTCTAATTCCTCAATTTTCCAAGCTTGAGCATCCATTTAGATTAATTTGATATTATTAATTGATTAAAATTAACTTTCAAATTAAAATGGCCTTTGGAATTCAGTGTCGGAAAGTTTGGTTAACTTGAGAAGTCTGGTGAAGTATCGAAGAGAGTGAGCGTCCAAAATTTTTGGTGTGCACCTAAAAATTTTGATAATTTCGAAAACTTCGAGAAGATAACCAAGACTTTTTCTATAATTTGCCAAAGATGTCCTAAGTTGATTGTTGGATATAAATGATCGTTGACACGTTTTATGGATTTGCTTTAAAAAAAATTTACGAAAATGTCTTCTACACCGAAAATTTTGGACCCGAAATTTTTTCGAAATAGCATTAACAGAGGTTGTGCGCGTTGGTTTCAAATTTATATATATATATATATATATATATATATTTTTATTATTATTATTTTGTTTTTGTTTCTACCCAGTGACCAGTCAAAATTGGATGATCCAGTCAAATTTCGGGTGCTGACCAGTCAGTTTCGCCGGAAACTGAATAAAAACGCCCGAGATTGAATGAAAACGCCCGAAACTGAATAAAAACGCCTAGAATAAGGTACTGTTGCAATCTGGACTAAAAACCGACCAAAAATAGATCGATTTCTACCAAAAACTCACCCAAATCAACTGAAAAAGTTGGGTAATCAGTTCAAATCACTCGAAAACAACCTTATTACCTCTTGGGCTTGCAAAATCAGTAAAATCAACTCAAAAACTCAAGAAATAGCAGAAATTTGAACCCAAAAAAATATTCAAAAATCTCAGAAATCTCACTCAAATCCAAACGTGTTTGCTCTGATGCCACTTGTTGGTCCTAAACTATCCAAACAATCTAACAAAGAACGAATTTACCACGATTTAAGATGGAAGAATTGCTTCAACGTGGGGTGTTGTGCGTGCGTTTGAAGGTTGGAAGCTTCAATAAAAACTCTCTCTCTATTATTTTAACACACAAGACACCCCTAACTATGTGTTAGGATTTTAGTATTTATATCACAAGTTGGTATATAATACTTGGGCCCTTGTAAGCGCATTACATGAATAAAATCGTTGGGCTCTAAAACATTAAAGCCCAGTTCACTTAAATTAATTACAAGATTAAGATGACCTAATTTAATTGAACACAATAAAATAATCCTAACATAAATGGCTCATTTATTTCTACGAGTATCTTTTATTTTTACAGAAGAAGGGAGGACATCGGAAGTATTTAAATCCACATGTCCCGTCTCCATTTTTATTCTAGACACTCTTGCCTTCGATTCCTTAGGCTGACACTACGCTCTCTGTAGACGTAGTAGAGACAAGATTAGAAATAATATTTTTAGAAACATTTTTCTTGGATTTTGGTTTAGGAGAAGGCATTTTTTCTTTCTTCACGCTTTTCAGAATGATGTTTTGTTCTGAGGGAGATGCGTGAGAAATAGTTTGTGAGATGGAAGAAGCTTTGAGATTTTCATCTCTTTTAGGAATTTTTCCTTTTCAACTTCAAAATCCTCTTTTTCTTTTCCAAAGAAGCTCTTAATCCCTCTATTTTCTTAACGATAGGGGGTATGTAGAGAGAATTTTCAGAATGATGACATTGTACTTCCTCCGATTTAGAACGATCTTCGGGAGGTTAGATTGACTCAACGCTCCAACCCTTGAGAAGTTCCTTAGTTTTGTAGCTTTGATTCAACTCGGTGTAAGAAAAGGGAATTTCAGCCCTCGTCTTGGCTTTTCTCTTTGCTTCTCTAACTCATTAATTTCTTTTGCGTTAGTAAAAACCATAAGAGAGACTAGCCGTAGACCCATGTACTTGACATCGTAGAGTTGTTTGAAGTCAATCTTTTTCAAGTAACGTAGATTCTCGAAGCCTAAGCCATACTTGTAATCATAAAACTCTATGTCCTTGGGTTGATTCAAAAATATGTTCTGATCAGTTTGATCCCTTTTCACAAGAAGATCTTCTAATTTCTTAATCTTCGTGTATAGCGTCTTACGTTCGGCGTCTAAGGTAGCATAGTTAATTAGAGCAGTGCTCTTTTCGGCTTGACAGGTATCTAGACCCTTTCCTAATTCACTAATCTTAGAATTGGATTTTTCTATCAGCTTCTAGACTAGTGACCTTTTTAACTGCTGATTCAATTCTACTTTTAACAAGGCCCTTCTCATCTAAGTTTCTTAGTAGACATTCGTGGTTATTGTCTAACATGTTTTGTAGTTCCTTTACTACCGAACTATGCTTTTCTAGTGAGATATGCTTAGTCTCATATGATTGGAGTCTCTTAGTTAGTTCATCTATTTTGAGACTAGAACTCCTTATGTTTTCTTCGAGACTGGCTATAGTTTCCTTAGACTTAAGAAGTTTTTTCTCTATGTTTGTACGTCGTTTCTGCTCAAGTACCATGTGTAATACCCGTAAAAATTTAATACGGAATTTTGTTGTAATTAACGTTGTGAATTAGGAAGTTGGTGAAGAAATTTGATGGGAAGGAGAGCAAAACAATTTAATAATTACACTTTAATTTCGAAATCTATTAATGAGGTTAGGTGGAAAATATAATGTGGGGTAATGATAAAATGGGCTTAACTTAGTTTTCAACCTAGGCCCAAGTTATTAAAGATAAGCTTTGATAAAAATGTTCCTTAAGACTTGAGGAAAATCACGTCATCACACCTTGTCCTATCATATATGCTTTACGACAGTTTAGGTGTTTAGTACTTATCTATCTTCTCAATGACTTAGTACTGATCTATCTTCTCAAAGTTCATAACGTCATTGAGTAAGAAACCCTAAAAACAAGAGAAAGAAGTCGAACAGTAAGGGAACATTGTAACGAGAATTGAGAATTTAATACCACAAGGAGTTCGAAAGTGATAGCGTTTGGAGAGGATCGAAGCGTAGGAAATTTACCAGATTTCGTGACTAGTTTTAGTAGAAGGACAGGTAGGTGAATCATTCATCTACAATGCGTAAACACCTATGTGATATTTACGTGCTTCTATGTGATCAAATGAATTACGTGTTTTACGTGTTTTACGTACGTCTCACGTGAAAATATGTTTTTAAGTTATCACGTTTATATGCATGGCATATGCATATCATATCACAGGAGTGAGATACTTACACCGTATTGAGACAGTGACGATTTGAGATATTGACGAGCGGGGTAGATTGAGATGATTGTGATTGTTGACTCGTTGAGGAGTCGAGGTTGGTACTCATATGACACCTGACGGCAGACAGGCGTGATCGATCTGTCTACTCGGGCCTGAACGTCCCGAGGTGCAAAACCATCATGATTATCTTTTCAGCGGAGGGAGCGACCCGACAGGGCAGTTACGTGATCGTCAAAACGCTGTCGGCGCAGGCTACCGCTTACGGAAGAGCGACCTAGCAGGGCAGTTGCGTGATCGTCAAAACGCTGCTAGTGTAAGCTTTCGTATGTTGTTGTTATATTATGGGCGCGCGAGGTGTCGAGTCTAACCTAGGGCCCTGTGTTGTGTAATATGAGATAGGATTGTGGGAAAAGAAAGAGTGAACATTGCTTGTGAGATATTGGGATCGGGAATGAGCTTTCACGTGCATACATGCATTTCTATCACCTACTGGGCGAATCGCTCAGTGTTTACGTGTTGTACGTACTGAGTCTGACGCCGACGCGCGTCAAGACTGAGGCGGCTGGTGGCGGTGCTCCATGGACTTTTGAGGGCACGGCGGTACATGGATGAAGAACTGTGGAGCGATAATAGGGTTTTTGTTCTTTTGACATTTTTGGGGCTACCCCGTTGTACAGATACTACTATGTAAAATACTATTTTATTATATTATATTATCTTTTAGGAAAATGTTTTTATTAGACGGGTCTTCCGCGACTTACGTTGTGAAAATCCGCCACTAACCTTAATTAGAAAACGAGGGTCGCCACAGGTGGTATCAGAGCGTAGGCTTTAGATTCTGAAGACTGTCCATGTACTGCCGCTCAAAAGGCTGGAGAACCAGCCTGGCCTGTAAGTTAAATGTTTGATTATGTTACTACGTGTTATCTGATATGTGCTTTATGTTGTTTACTATAGATAATAGTTGAAAAATGCCAAGGACACGTAGTGAGCATGTGGGTGAATCTAGTCGTAGGGCTGAACCTGATTCCCCTCCCTCGGAAAGGGACTCTACTATCCTACGACTGACTGAATTACTTCAACGTCAGTCTGATCATATCAATCAACAATCAGATCAAATCGACGAGCTACTTCATCACCATAGCTCGTCTGAACATCGTCCCTCCCTGCAGCCTGCACGTGTAGAAATTATCGGGGAGCACTTTCGAAAAATGGATCCCCCAACCCCTTTGCTGATGCTACGGACCCAGCAGTGCCTGAAGATTGGTTGCGCATCATAGAAGATATGTTCATATATAGTCGTGTGTCTGAGAATGAAAAGGTACTGTGCGCCATTTCCATGCTCTGAGGAAACGCCCGATTCTGGTGGGATACCGTTAAAGTCCTAGAGGATCCGTTGAATATGTCGTGGGAACGATTTAGAGAATTGTTCCATGGCAAATATTTTACTGCCCATGAACAGGAATGACGGATGCTAGAATTTATGAATCTCAGGCAAGGAGGAATGCTTGTAACTCAATATATCCGCCGATTCGAGGAGCTGTCCCGTTTCGCTCCTCACATGGTGGCAACAAATCTACTCAAGGTGACGAGGTTCATTACGGTCCTCAAACCTGAGCTTTATCGCGACTTAAGTATCTCGGGGGCCCGACAAATGGAATTTACCCAAGTAGCAGAAAGGGCCATGATAGCTGAGCAGGCTGAGGCTCAGATTTCTGAAGCTCAGGAGGTGAAGAAGAGGAGGGAGAGTCAATAAGGACCTGGAAGTGATCGTAAACACCAATTTTTTGCCAAGGTAACCAAGGAAATCGCCAGGGCCAACAGAATTGGCGCCCGATGCTGAACCAGGGACCCGTAAATATTCAGAACAGACCTCCAAACCCAGCACCCCAATGCAGACAGTGTGGCCGTTACCACTTCGGCGCCTGTTATCAACCCAGACCCCACCCAAACCCGCAATGTTTCAAATGCGGAAGAATGGGGCACTATGCAAGGAATTGTAACACGAACATGCCCCAGAACCCGACCCGAACACCAGTTCGACCTCCACCGGTTCCTGCACGGGTTTTCACACTTACCAATGAGGAGGCCGAGGCGAACCCCTTCTGTTGTGACGGGTACATTAACTATCTATAACGTGCCCACTTATGTGCTAATTGATTCTGGAGCCACACATTCATTTGTGTCGGCTAAGTACGTGGCGAAGGTAGGAATCCCCTACCTCCTCTGAATGCAACTATGTAGTTACTCTACCTCATGGGGATCCGACGCATACCAACCAAGTACTGCGAGGATGCATCGTAAATATTGAGGGTAGGAACTTGAGTGCCGACCTGATTGTAATCCCGATGAACGACTACGATGTCATCTTTGGAATGGATTGGCTTTCAAGATATGAGGCCATCATAGATTGCAACAAGAAGGCCGTTAAATTCTAGCTGCTTGAAGAAGAAGCATTCACTTTTTCGGGTAAAGCGAATAAGAATAGTATTCCATGAATATCAGCTCTGAAGGCTCAACGACTTTTGAGGTCAGGTTGTGAGTCTTATCTCGTATATGCGGTGAAGGTGGAGGACTTACCTCAGTCGGAACTAATAAACGTACCTATAGTCAAGGAATACACCGATGTATTTCCCAATGATCTCTCGTGGTTACCCCCTGATCGAGAAATACAGTTCACGATAGATCTGATCCCGGGGTCTGCCCCAATCTCTAAAGCCCCTTACCGTTTAGCACCAAATGAGTTAAAGGAATTGAAGGAGC
This sequence comes from Craterostigma plantagineum, assembly GCA_027422505.1. Classification (NCBI taxonomy): domain Eukaryota; kingdom Viridiplantae; phylum Streptophyta; class Magnoliopsida; order Lamiales; family Linderniaceae; genus Craterostigma; species Craterostigma plantagineum. The sequence continues at coordinate 3,292,730 of JAPQWV010000055.1, forward strand.
AATTAGAAGACCTACTATCCAAGGGGTTTATTCAGCCGAGTTTTTCGCCGTGGCGCGCGCCCGTTCTTTTTGTGTGAAAAAGGATGGGTCGATGCGACTGTGCATCGACTGCAGGGAGTTGAATAAGATCACGATCAAAAATAAATTTATCCATTGCCAAGGATCGATGATCTGTTCGATCAACTATAAGGAGCTACGGTCTTCTCGAAAATTGACCTCCATTCGGGATACCATCAGTTGAAAATCAGGGAGGTAGATGTTCCTAAAACCGCACTCAGTACGGGGTACGGCCATTACGTGTTTTTGGTCATGCCTTTTGGACTGACAACCGCCCCAGCTTCTTTTATGGACTTGATGAATCGAGTCTTTAAGAACTACCTTGATCGGTATGTTATCGTCTTTATCGACGATATTATGATCTATTCTAAGACGAGGGACGAACACGAAAATCATTTGCGAACTGTCTTAGGAATCCTGATAGAGAAACAGCTCTACGCCAAATTCAAGAAATGTGAATTTTGGCTTAAGCAAGTAGCTTTCTTGGGACACACGATTTCTGGAAATGGAATCTCTGTGGACCTGAGTAAGATCGAAGCTATGAATAACTGGCCACGACCTACGACTCCTACCGAAGTTCGGAGTTTCCGTGGACTTGCGGGATACTACCGTAAGTTTATAGCGGACTTCTCTAGTATTGCGTCTACATTGACCAATCTAACGAGGAAGAACGTCCCGTTCAAGTGGACCGAAGCATGCGAACTGAGCTTCCAAGAATTTAAGAAACGTCTTACCTCTGCCCCGATATTGACAATACCATCGGGAACCGGAGGATTTGCAGTATACAGCGATGCTTCGAAAAATGGTTTGGGTTGCGTGCTGATGCAGAACGAAAAGGTGATTGCCTATGCTTCGAGGCAATTAAAGGAATACGAGAAGAACTATCCGACCCACGACCTCGAACTAGCAGCAGTGGTTTTTGCTTTGAAGATTTGGAGACATTATCTCTACGGAGAGAAATGTGAAATCTTCACAGATCATAAGAGCTTGAAGTATTTCTTCACCTAGAAGGAATTGAATATGCGACAGCGGCGATGGTTAGAACTAGTAAAGGACTACGATTGCATTATCAGCTATCATCCGGGCAAGGCAAACGTAGTCGCAGATACACTAAGTCGAAAAGCGGTAAACGCAGAGTTACATCAACTGGGAATAGAGATAGTCAATTTAGGCGAAGTTGAAGCAAAACTAGCAGCGTTAACCCTTCAACACGCACTGCTAGAACGGATCAGGAAGACGCAAGATGAAGACGAACTCTATCTAAAAATGAAAGATGTGTTACCCGACGATTTTAAAATACGAGAGCATGGAGCTTTATTGTACAAGAATCGTCTTTTTGTACCTGATGACAAGGAGCTGAGACAAACGATAATGAAGGAAGCACACACGAGCACATATTTGGTACACCCAGGAGCCACGAAAATGTATCAAGATCTGCGAATAACCTACTGGTGGCCAGGAATGAAGAAAGATATCGCTGCATTCGTGAACCGATGTATGACTTGCCAACTGATCAAAGCCGAGCACAAACGACCCGCTGGAACGCTACAGCCTCTACCCATTCCAGAATGGAAGTGGGATCATATCACAATGGATTTCGTCGTTGGGTTACCCAAAACGACGAAAGGCCATGATGCTTTTTGGGTGATTGTAGATCGCCTAACTAAATCAGCCCATTTCCTTCCCATCATCTCTACTTTTTCCATGAAACGCTATGCTGAATTGTATATTCAAGAAATTATTCGGCTCCATGGAATTCCAACCTCTATCGTTTCGGACCGAGATTCGAGATTTCTATCGAACTTTTGGCAGAGCTTACAGAAAGCAATGGGTACCAAGCTCTCGTTCAGTACTACTTACCATCCCCAAACCGACGGGCGGTCTGAACGAACGATTCAGACTCTTGAGGATATGCTACGGGCGTGCGTGCTCGATTTCAAAGGAAACTGGAGTAAGTATCTACCACTGATAGAGTTTTCCTATAACAATAGCTTCCATGCTACTATCGGGATGGCGCCATATGAAGCGTTATACGGGCGCAAATGCCGATCCCCAGCCCATTGGGACGAAATCGGTGAGCGAACATTGTTAGGACCTGATATGATCCGAGAAATGACAGAAGCTGTGACGAAGATTCGGGAAAGGATGCGAACCGCACAGAGTCATCAGAAGAGTTACGCAGATCATCGACGACGACCATTGGAATTTGTAGAAGGTGACCAAGTGTTCCTAAAAATCTCCCCGATGAAAGGAGTAAAACGCTTCTGACGAAAGGGCAAGCTGAGCCCCAGATACATAGGCCCGTTCAGAATTATCAGACGAGTTGGCGAGGTCGCGTACCAACTAGAGTTACCAGCCTCATTATCGCAAGTTCACGACGTATCGTATCGACCGGAAGTACGTCGCAGACCCAAGTCACGTGATCCAGAACGAGCTTCTTTATCAACAACTCAAGCCCGACTTGAGTTACGAAGAGAAGCCCGTAGAATTTTTGATGTACGAGTTAAAACAACTTCGGAATAAAACTATTCCGTTAGTTAAGGTTTTGTGGCGGAATCAATCAGTTGAGGAAGCCACGTGGGAGCGTGAGGATGATATGAGAGTTCGTTATCCCGAGTTATTCCAGTCGGCGTAATTTCGGGGACGAAATTTCTTTAAGGGGGGGAGGATGTAATACCCGTAAAAATTTAATACAGAATTTTGTTGTGATTAACGTTGTGAATTAGGAAGTTGGTGAAGAAATTTGATGGGAAGGAGAGCAAAACAATTTAATAATTACACTTTAATTTCGAAATCCATTAATGAGGATAGGTGGAAATTATAATGTGGGGTAATGATAAAATGGGCTTAACTTAGTTTTCGACCTAGGCCCAAGTTATTAAAGATAAGCTTTGATAAAAATGTTCCTTAAGACTTGAGGAAAAATCACGTCATGTAGCGCCCCGTTTCCTATTACCTTTTTACGCAGCTATAAAATATTCATATAAAATTTTTCGCGATTTCCATAACCATTTCCTTTAACAAAAACGGGTGCGTACATCCAATCTAGTTCCTTTCACAATAATGTACATATATGTACCTATCATATGAGTCACAAAATGCGATAGTCTAAATCCGTTTCTATTCTATATGCTAATGATGAACCAGAGGGGTGCATGAGGAGAGCGTATCCAGCCAACCTTGAATCCATGCTTTATGATGATGCTTTCTACGCAGCCTGCTAATTTTCTACAACAACTGTGCAGACACCGATTCAGAGTATGATCGCAACATGTTATTTAATACAAGTAATAATAAAATAAACCGTAGTCAATTCCTTCCCATCAATAATCGTAACCATGCCATTGCAAATCACATAATCATCATTCATATAACGGTCATTCACACGATCCGTAGATCACATGCCATTTCTATATGTCCATTTATTTTGATACTCCCGTTATAGACTAGCTAGACTGTACTGTACGCCCAGTCGGCGCCCATGCATGGGACTCTGTAACCATGTCGTAATCCCCCCTATTTGTAGGGATACGTGTTGCCTGTACAGGACTCACTAATAATCCCCCGATTTGTAGGGATATATGCCGTAGCATCCGTATCATACCATCTGTAGTCGTAGCAGTCATAACGGTTTCTCCCTTCATTTTATATGTATGCAGTACTATATGAAATACCTTATATTACACATAAATCATATGAGAGCACGTTACGATCACATAGTTCACGTCGATTCATAATAGCACATATATCACGTACTAATCAATTAATCCATAGAAAGCATGTAAACATATAAGGCACATAAGGTACATGTCGCAATCATACTCACAAGTTTCGCCTATTTTCCCGTTCGCTTAATCAGCTTTGCCCTTGCCTTTATCAGATTCCTGACCTATACAATTATTTTTATCCGTAAATATAAAATCCCTATAATGATATGCGTATGTGATATGCATGTTTTATTATTATGCATGTGCGTTCCTTATCCGTAGCCTTTATTAGAAACCCTAACTTATTTTATATCAAAACCCTAAATATTGAATACTTTATGTGATATTAAAATTCCTTTTATATATATCACACTTCTCTTTATTTCTCAATTCTAATTAATTGCATTTCTAAATATCGAGTTATATATATCGAGATTTTTAAGTTATCACATGTCGAAATTTATGTATCTCGATATCTCAAATTGGAAAATGTCAAAGTCTTTTATTAAGAGATTTCGACATTTTCATCCAAATAGATTTCAAAATCTCGAGTCATAGTATCATTCAAACATGTCTCGACATTATTTAATAAATTTCAAAGTACCTACTCGACATTTTATCTCATTAGATATCAAACTCTCGACATCGTATATCTAATCCATTATTAATCTCGACATTCCATTTAATTCTGATTTTAAAATGTCAATATCATACTCGACATTTACTCCATGTCATACTCGACATCCTAGCTATATAAATTATTATTACTCGAGATCTATCCAACGAATTACCATAATTCTAACTCTATACTTATCGAAATCTTTCTAATCTATTCCAATCTCACACCTCGATATCTATCTAACTCGAGTATATTTCCTCTTTAAATATCGAAATGTCTCAGAGATCGAATTCTATAATAACATTCGACCTCTACATCTCGACACCCCCTTTTCTAAATATCGAATTGTTTCGACATCTTATACTGCAATACCCTTAAAAGTTAAAACACCTTTTCCTTTTTATATTTCTCCAAAAATTCGATCAAACCTAGCCTTCTTAAGAACATAAATACATCGGAACTCCAGAATATCTCAAACACTTTAATACCTTTCATAATCAACTTAAATAGAATATTATAATATATTGAAAACTTAAATTCCACAAGTCTTAGTATCAAACCTTGAAACTCTTAACCCTCGAAATACTATAAATGTTTATCCGTCGAATTGTATCTATTCAAACTACTGAAATCTAATTAGCCATATTTTCTTTAAAGCTTCGGACTTCTTCCCAACCCTAATATGATCCAACATAAAATTTATTCCAATAAGCACACATATATATATGATCCCTTTGTGCTAACTGAGATAAATTCATATTATATCTAAGATCTAGGAAGATGTCCCATAATTCTCCAAGTGCACGTGATCATAGTTTACTAACCATATATATATTAATTGCAAACACGTAACATAATTTTCATGAATAATCTTCCTAACATGCTTAAACATGAATTAGTATGTAAAGGTTGTGATAAGAATTTACCCTTCCTTAGCTATAATTCAATGGCTGTATGAGTTTTCCTTTTTCCTTGCTTCACGAGTTCTTTTTCCCCAAATGATGTGAATTATTATTCCTTCTTCTTTATCCTAGTTTGCGTGTTTTAATAACTAAGTGACATCAACATTTTATCTAATACATGATTTTTATTATTAAATTAGCTTTTCCTTTATAACCAAGTTTCGCTATGGACTTTCAAAACTTTTAATTGGCGACAAATTCTCTCGATCGAAACTTGTTCTCTCCTTAAGGGTTTTCTTCTTATATAATAATAAGTACATACACGTGTTCACCTTTAAACATTCTCTTTGGACTAAGGAACTTTTATTAGTCATACTATTAATAACATAAGGGATCTCCAAGTGTCCCTCTAGATATTTTAGGGTCATAATTAGATTGATATATATAATGGGTTAAGCTTGTCAGTACTATCTCAAATACTTGTATATTATATTATTATTATTATAGATCTCGAAATCTTTTGAGTAATTTGAAATCAAGTTTTTGATGCCTAGCTCAATAAATTGTTTAAATTGCTACTTAAGAAAATCTCGAGATACTTGGTTGAAGAATTTCGAACCAATCTCTAAATCTTATTCAAATACAAATCTTGAAATTTATTCCAGACCACTCTCGAAATCTTAATCAAGACTAATCTCGAAATCTTATTCAAGGAGTTTCGACTTTATACTAAAGGGTTTCGAATTTTCTTTAGCCGCACTTTAATATTATTTCTTCCACTTTAAAGAATCTCAAGGGTATCATCAAACTCCCTAATTTATCCAATTACTTCAATTCATATATATATATATATATATATATATATATAATATATATATAAATAAAGTTCCTCAAAACTTGAGAAAACCCTAGAAATTTCTAACTTCCGTAACATTCACTTCTATCTCTTTGAGGACCAAAAACTATAATACTTTAAATACCTTATCCATCTATACCTCTATTTTAAAATTACTTATATAAATGCATGAAATTATGCAAATGCATGAAATTATGATATGAGGTTTTGGGTTCCTGACACGTCATCACACCTTGTCCCATCATATATGCTTTACGACAGTTTAGGTGTTTAGTACTTATCTATCTTCTCAAAGACTTAGTACTGATCTATCTTCTCAAAGTTCATAACGTCATTGAGTAAGAAACCCTAAAAACAAGAGAAAGAGTCGAACAGTAAGGGAACATTGTAACGAGAATTGAGAATTTAATACCACAAGGAGTTCGAAAGTGATAGCGTTTGGAGAGGATCGAAGCGTAGGAAATTTACCAGATTTCGTGACTAGTTTTAGCAGGAGGACAGGTAGGTGAATTATTCATCTACAATGCGTAAACACCTATGTGATATTTACGTGCTTCTATGTGATCAAATATATTATGTGTTTTACGTGTTTTACGTACGTCTCACGCGAAAATATATTTTTAAGTTATCACGTTTATATGCATGGCATATGCATATCATATCACAGGAGTGAGATACTTACACCGTATTGAGACAGTGACGATTTGAGATATTGACGAGTGGGGTAGACTGAAATGATTGTGATTGTTGACTCGTTGAGGAGTCGAGGTTGGTACTCATATGACACCTGACGGCAGACAGGCGTGATCGATCTGTCTACTCGGGCGTGAACATCCCGAGGTGCAAAACCATCATGATTATCTTTTCAGCGGAGGGAGCGACCCGACAGGGCAGTTACGTGATCGTCAAAACGCTGTCGGCGCAGGCTACCGCTTACGGAAGAGCGACCTAGCAGGGCAGTTGCGTGATCGTCAAAACGCTGCTAGTGTAAGCTTTCGTATGTTGTTGTTATATTATGGGCGCGCGAGGTGTCGAGTCTAACCTAGGGCCCTGTGTTGTGTAATATGAGATAGGATTGTGGGAAAAGAAAGAGTGAACATTGCTTGTGAGATATTGGGATCGGGAATGAGCTTTCACGTGCATACATGCATTTCTATCACCTACTGGGCGAATCGCTCAGTGTTTACGTGTTGTAGGTACTGAGTCTGACGCCGACGCGCGTCAAGACTGAGGCGGCTGGTGGCGGTGCTCCATGGACTTTTGAGGGCACGGCGGTACATGGATGAAGAACTGTGGAGCGATAATAGGGTTTTTGTTCTTTTGACATTTTTGGGGCTACCCCGTTGTACAGATACTACTATGTAAAATACTATTTTATTATATTATATTATCTTTTAGGAAAATGTTTTTATTAGACGGGTCTTCCGCGACTTACGTTGTGAAAATCCGCCACTAACCTTAATTAGAAAACGAGGGTCGCCACAGGTGGTATCAGAGCGTAGGCTTTAGATTCTGAAGACTGTCCATGTACTGCCGCTCAAAAGGCTGGAGAACCAGCCTGGCCTGTAAGTTAAATGTTTGATTATGTTACTACGTGTTATCTGATATGTGCTTTATGTTGTTTACTATAGATAATAGTTGAAAAATGCCAAGGACACGTAGTGAGCATGTGGGTGAATCTAGTCGTAGGGCTGAACCTGATTCCCCTCCCTCGGAAAGGGACTCTACTATCCTACGACTGACTGAATTACTTCAACGTCAGTCTGATCATATCAATCAACAATCAGATCAAATCGACGAGCTACTTCATCACCATAGCTCGTCTGAACATCGTCCCTCCCTGCAGCCTGCACGTGTAGAAATTATCGGGGAGCACTTTCGAAAAATGATCCCCCAACCCCTTTGCTGATGCTACGGACCCAGCAGTGCCTGAAGATTGGTTGCGCATCATAGAAGATATGTTCATATATAGTCGTGTGTCTGAGAATGAAAAGGTACTGTGCGCCATTTCCATGCTCTGAGGAAACGCCCGATTCTGGTGGGATACCGTTAAAGTCCTAGAGGATCCGTTGAATATGTCGTGGGAACGATTTAGAGAATTGTTCCATGGCAAATATTTTACTGCCCATGAACAGGAATGACGGATGCTAGAATTTATGAATCTCAGGCAAGGAGGAATGCTTGTAACTCAATATATCCGCCGATTCGAGGAGCTGTCCCGTTTCGCTCCTCACATGGTGGCAACAAATCTACTCAAGGTGACGAGGTTCATTACGGTCCTCAAACCTGAGCTTTATCGCGACTTAAGTATCTCGGGGGCCCGACAAATGGAATTTACCCAAGTAGCAGAAAGGGCCATGATAGCTGAGCAGGCTGAGGCTCAGATTTCTGAAGCTCAGGAGGTGAAGAAGAGGAGGGAGAGTCAATAAGGACCTGGAAGTGATCGTAAACACCAATTTTTCAATAAAGGCCAAGGTAACCAAGGAAATCGCCAGGGCCAACAGAATTGGCGCCCGATGCTGAACCAGGGACCCGTAAATATTCAGAACAGACCTCCAAACCCAGCACCCCAATGCAGACAGTGTGGCCGTTACCACTTCGGCGCCTGTTATCAACCCAGACCCCACCCAAACCCGCAATGTTTCAAATGCGGAAGAATGGGGCACTATGCAAGGAATTGTAACACGAACATGCCCCAGAACCCGACCCGAACACCAGTTCGACCTCCACCGGTTCCTGCACGGGTTTTCACACTTACCAATGAGGAGGCCGAGGCGAACCCCTTCTGTTGTGACGGGTACATTAACTATCTATAACGTGCCCACTTATGTGCTAATTGATTCTGGAGCCACACATTCATTTGTGTCGGCTAAGTACGTGGCGAAGGTAGGAATCCCCTACCTCCTCTGAATGCAACTATGTAGTTACTCTACCTCATGGGGATCCGACGCATACCAACCAAGTACTGCGAGGATGCATCGTAAATATTGAGGGTAGGAACTTGAGTGCCGACCTGATTGTAATCCCGATGAACGACTACGATGTCATCTTTGGAATGGATTGGCTTTCAAGATATGAGGCCATCATAGAATGCAACAAGAAGGCCGTTAAATTCTAGCTGCTTGAAGAAGAAGCATTCACTTTTTCGGGTAAAGCGAATAAGAATAGTATTCCATGAATATCAGCTCTGAAGGCTCAACGACTTTTGAGGTGAGGTTGTGAGTCTTATCTCGTATATGCGGTGAAGGTGGAGGACTTACCTCAGTCGGAACTAATAAACGTACCTATAGTCAAGGAATACACCGATGTATTTCCCAATGATCTCTCGTGGTTACCCCCTGATCGAGAAATACAGTTCACGATAGATCTGATCCCGGGGTCTGCCCCAATCTCTAAAGCCCTTACCGTTTAGCACCAAATGAGTTAAAGGAATTGAAGGAACAATTAGAAGACCTACTATCCAAGGGGTTTATTCAGCCGAGTTTTTCGTTGTGGCGCGCGCCCGTTCTTTTTGTGTGAAAAAAGGATGGGTCGATGCGACTGTGCATCGACTGCAGGGAGTTGAATAAGATCACGATCAAAAATAAATTTATCCATTGCCAAGGATCGATGATCTGTTCGATCAACTACAAGGAGCTACGGTCTTCTCGAAAATTGACCTCCATTCGGGATACCATCAGTTGAAAATCAGGGAGGTAGATGTTCCTAAAACCGCACTCAGTACGGGGTACGGCCATTACGTGTTTTTGGTCATGCCTTTTGGACTGACAACCGCCCCAGCTGCTTTTACGGACTTGATGAATCGAGTCTTTAAGAACTACCTTGATCGGTATGTTATCGTCTTTATCGACGATATTATGATCTATTCTAAGACGAGGGACGAACACGAAAATCATTTGCGAACTGTCTTAGGAATCCTGATAGAGAAACAGCTCTACGCCAAATTCAAGAAATGTGAATTTTGGCTTAAGCAAGTAGCTTTCTTGGGACACACGATTTCTGGAAATGGAATCTCTGTGGACCTGAGTAAGATCGAAGCTATGAATAACTGGCCACGACCTACGACTCCTACCGAAGTTCGGAGTTTCCGTGGACTTGCGGGATACTACTGATAAACGTAATTTATTACATTTATATTTGTTAATTTTAAGTCGTTTTCATTCATTAATGGGGCCGTTTTGAATATTCTAGCACTTAAATGTGGTTAATGGCAATATTAACGTTTTTACGGCAGTTTTGCGGCAGTTTGGTATTTCTTGCAGAGAACGGGATAAACGATGTCCGATTGAGCTGAAATTTTAACCGATGATAGGAGACTCGTTGATATTGATTCTTCCCAAAGGAATTTCCATTCCGAGTTCCAAATCAGAAGATACGATTTTTCTTTAACACATCGTTTTGCTGTGTAGAACAGCCCGTGTTGATTGGCCCATGACTAGACCCAAGCCCACTAAACAAGACCCATAAATAGCCCAATGGAGAAACAGCCCAAGCCCATCAAAGAGAATAGATATACAATTACACACGCATACTCACACACGCATGAAGCCGTAGACAAGGAGAAAAATGAAGAAAGAAACCCACGAGCGACAATCCGACAGCGTAGCACACACGAGTGGAAAAAAGAAAAAGTAAGCGACAGATTTACGAATTCAAGGAAGAACAGAAGATTTTGCGATCTGATATTACGGGTGGGTGTTTACTTGTCTGTTATTCATCATCTATAAAAAGAGGAGATCGACCTCTCTGTTGAAGGGATACCACACCATCAACACCTCTCTGCCATCAAGAACTAACCCATCTGATAACCACCACTCCATTCAACACCATCACAGACCAAGCACCCATCTAAGCCACCTCACACCAAGAACTCGACACCATCGACCATTCCACTCTCCTCACATCAAGGAAGCACCCACCTCACTAAGGGCTTAATACACCTCTCCACACTCGTACACCATTACAACAAAGCTGAAAAGACCAAAGTAGGCAGCTCTCGGCCATCTTGGAGGCAGCTTCTAAACTTGCTTCGTTGTGCCACAACCTCTCACACGAAGGTCAAGGAGGCAGCAGTAGGGCTGATCCGAGCCGGGCGCACAGGCCTGGACTGCTGCTGGGACTGCGACGGGCTGCGGGCGTTAAGAGAACGGGCGTAGTAGGGCTGTTGTACTTTGCTGAGAGGGGACAAGTGATTGAGCTGTAAAGGTTGTGGGCACGAGGTCTGTACATCGGGAAGGCTACGGCTGCGGCTGGGCTGAGTAGTGGAGAAGCAATGAGCATGGGCAGTTGGTGTGCGAGAACTATGAGCAAAGAGCTACGATAAAGTAAACAAAGTGCACTACCCACTCGGCCACCACGTGTTCGACAAAAATCCTCAACGAAGGGAGGCCAAATATCAGGGAAGAAACTATGTCTTCAATATTTACGTATTATCTTGTTTCCATTATGAATATGAGTAGCTAATTATTTTATGTGCTTGGGATGAGATGAACGCTGGGTAGAATTATTGTTGGACGTAAAATACTCGTGAACATGCTATATTTTGACTATTTATCGCTTATGATATCGTTTTTCAAATTAATATGTCTATGTGTTAATTTGAATATCACTTCGATATGTCTATGTATTGACGTGATTTCATGGTAATATCGTTTAGGGCGACAGCTAGAAAACGATTAGGCCTTTCATAAAATGATAGGAATTCGATTATAGGGCGACAGCAAATAATCGATCCTCGATTAGGTAAATTAATATATATTCTCACAACCGTTTAGGGCGACAGCAAATTCGGGCGTGAGTAGGAATTACCGCGACTTAGTCATTATATTTGTGTTAAACGATATTTTACGGCCTCGCCAATGATACCTAGCGGGATTCGCAATCCCGAGCACTTCCGTTTTATATAAAAAAGGAAAAAGAAAGTAATTTTTAATATTTAAGTTCAAGCTAGTTGGAATATATTTTATAAATCAAAATATAAATAAAACAATATTTAAATATTGTTTAAAGCTTGTGATTTTGTTAGGTTTTTCTGTTGGATTTAATTCATAAATTAAATATGAAAAATATTTATTTAGGTTAAATATCAAACGATAGGTTATTACTACTACTCAATTTATTCCTCGTGTTCGATACTCGGATATTCGCTATAGCTATATTACAAACGATAGGTACACTGCCTATCGCGCGTCGTGCTAGTTATAACATATTCGTTTTAATTATTACTTGACGTACTTGCACGAACTTTAATTTAATATAAGTATACACGCACGCGATCAAGTTTTTGGTGCCGTTGCCGGGGAATAAATTGATATTAGGAACACCGTAGTTCGGTAATTTAGCCATTTTATTTTACATTTTCTCAGTTGTCGTTAATTGCGTTATTTGTTTCCTACATCATTATTAGTCTCGTTACCTTTTCGACGTATTTATCTAGTTCTTCGCTAAATTTCGCTTCTACTCATTGAAGGTACTGTTTGACAGTGGATGACCCGAAGCCACCCATCGGGTCCCATTGTTGAGGAAGATCCAGATTTCGAGCGAAAGTTACGAAGGCAGCTCAGATACAATTCAGAAGGTACGGCTAGTAATTATCAGGAAGCGCTGGTTAGCTACTCGGAGGACAACTCTCAGGAGTCGGCAGACAATTCTCGAACAGAGACGTCCAAAGACAATCGAGAGACAGAAATCGATATGGCTGAACGCAGAGTACCGGTCCACCAGGACCAAGAAGAGGAACAATCCCTACAGGACCTACTCAAGAGCGCCTCCCTCGGTGGAACTGAATCGGCAATCGTTATTCCACCGATCGAGAACAATAATTTCGAGCTGAAGCATGCTTGGCTTCAGATGATCTTTCAGACAGCCCAATTTGAGGGGAACCCTGATGATGATCCGTACTCCCACCTGAAGGCATTCCTGACACTAACAGACACCATCAAGATCAATGGGGTCCCGAGTGACGCGATTAAGCTAATGTTGTTTCCATTTTCACTCAAGTACAGGGCGAAGGACTGGTTGGAGATGCTACCGCCCAGATCAATCACTACTTGGGAAGAACTGAGAGCCGCGTTCATCGGCCATTATTTCCCATTGTCGAAAGTGTTGCGACTGAAGACGGAAATGTCCCTTTTTCACCAGAAGGATTCAGAGAATCTCTACGAGGTGTGGGAGCGATACAAGTCACTGTTGAAGAAGTGCCCACAACACGGGATGTCGAAGGCCGCTATGATCAACCGATTTCACAAGGGCCTCAACGATCAGACCGTTCACATGCTAGACGGAGCCGCAGGAGGAGGGCTCGTGAAGCTCAATGCCACAGACGCCTGGAATCTAATCGAAGACTACTCAAGGAACAGCTTCATGAGAGGAAATACGAGGATAAAGACTCCAGGAGTGTTTGGGGTGAGTGAGGAGACGGCCACAAATGCCAAGTTCGAGGCGCTCCAGCAACAGATCGCAGCCACCAACTCTCAACTTCAGACGGTGATTAGCGCACTACTGCCAAAGGTAGGGCAAGCACAACCTGTGAATGCCGTGACGACACCCACAGCCACCACGCCACCTCAGCGTAAAACATACATACCACAGTGCGGGATTTGTGGCGCAGCTCACGAGAGCTCAGAGTGCCAAGTCGGACAATCACTGGAGCACGTGGACTACATGGGGAATTACCAAGGCCAGCGGAGTTACCAGCCTCGAGCGCATCCCAATCTAGCGTATGGGAATCAAAACCACCATGGGCAAGGGCCACCAGGATTTCAACCCAGACCTTCTGGTTTCCAAGCCGGAGCACCACATCAGTATCAGAACGTATCCTCGGGGTCGGGATCCAATGACATGGGAGAGATGAAGGATATGATGAAGGCGCTCCTCACGAACTTCAACAACACCACTCAAGCCCACGAGAGTCGAATGACAAAGATGGAGGAATATATGGAAGCCAACAACGTACGTGCTCAGAACACAGATGCCTCGATTAAGAAGTTGGAACAGCAAGTGGGCCAGATGGCGAAGCAATTGGCGGGGCGAAACCAAGGATCACTCCCAAGCTACACTGAGCCAAATCCAAAGGAGTATTGCAAGGCAGTAACACTGAGGAACGGGAGAGAATTGCAAGAAGTGCCCACCAAGAGGAAATCAAATGATAAAGCTGAGGTCGAGATCCACGACGAGCCAGAAGTGGAGGAAAGCAAAGGCGACGATGTTGAAAAGGCCGAGAAAGAGAAGGTCGAGCCTGAAAAAAGAAAGGAAAAGGAGATCGAGCGACCACTGGTGAAGCCATACCAGCCAAAGATCCCCTACCCAGCTCGGCTGAAGAGAGACAGAGACGAGGCGCAGTTCGGTAAATTTATGAACATGTGTAAAGAATTACATATTAACTTACCGTTTGTTGAAGCTATTACGCAGATGCCCAGTTTTGCCAAGTTTTTGAAGGACCTATTGACGAACAGGAGGAAGCTCGAACATGTTTCCACGGTATGTCTACGAGGGGAATGCTCGGCGATACTTCAGAACAAGATGCCGAAGAAGCTCAAAGACCCAGGGAGTTTTACGATTCCCTGCCTTATAGGAGATTTAGTTGTTGAACGTGCTTTAGCTGATCTAGGAGCTAGCATAAATTTAATGCCGTATTCCATGTTAAGCGCTTAGGACTAGGTGAACCACGACCCACTAGGATGAGCCTTCAATTAGCTGATCGATCATTAAAATACCCTAGAGGAGTTATTGAGGATGTCCTAGTTAAGGTAGGTAAATTCGTAATTCCCGCCGATTTTGTTATCTTAGATATGGAAGAGGATGATAACGTCCCATTGATACTAGGTAGACCATTCTTAGCTACCGGTGAGACTATGATAGATGTTAGAAATGGGACGTTAACTTTAACGGTAGATGGCGAGAAAGTTACGTTCAATATGGCTGAATCGATGAAGAAAAGTAATGAGCATGATGATAGGTGTTATTACTTAGATGCTTTTGAGCAAGATTTTCTTTTTTCTGTTCAAGGTCTATCACAGTTTCCCTACGAGCATGATACACAGAAAATTTTTGCAATCAACGAGTGTGGGGAGGAAGTCGACGAGCCCATCATAACTATCGACGAGAGTAGCGAAGAAGACAAGGAAAAGAGCTCGGTCGAGGAGCCACCGGTCCTAGAATTGAAGCCATTACCCGACCACCTCGAGTATGCGTTTCTTGGCAGCAACGGAGGGTTACCAGTCATCATCTCATCAAGCCTCGACGACGGACAAAAGTGGCAGCTCTTGGATGTGTTGAAAGAGCACAAGAAGGCCTTGGCGTGGAAGATATCCGACATAAGGGGTATCAGCCCAAGCTACTGCACGCATAAGATCCTCATGGAGGATGATTTCAAGCCAGTCGCTCAACGTCAAAGGCGACTCAATCCCAATATGAAGGACGTCGTTAAGAAGGAGGTGATTAAATTGCTAGACGCAGGGATGATATACCCCATTTCAGATAGTGCGTGGGTAAGTCCGGTCCAAGTAGTTCCTAAGAAGGGAGGTATGACGGTCGTCTCTAATGACAAGAACGAGTTGATTCCAACAAGAACAGTAACTGGGTGGCGCGTGTGCATCGACTATAGAAAATTGAATGACGCCACGAGAAAGGACCATTTTCCCTTACCGTTTATCGACCAAATGCTAGAAAAATTATCTGGTCATTCATTTTATTGTTTTCTCGATGGTTTGTCAGGATACTTGCAGATCCCTATAGCGCCTGAGGACCAAGAAAAGACCACATTCACTTGCCCGTTCGGTACATTTGCGTACCGAAGGATGCCATTCGGTCTATGCAATGCCCCGGCCACCTTCCAACGATGTATGTTGGCTATATTCGATGAGTTGGTAGGTGAGGTAATGGAGGTATTTATGGATGATTTTTCTGTTTTTGGTTCGTCGTTTGATGTGTGCCTATCTAATTTGAAGCTTGTACTTGCACGTTGTGAGGAAACGAACTTGGCGCTTAATTGGGAAAAGTGTCACTTCATGGTTCGGGAGGGCATAGTTCTTGGCCATAAGATTTCCTCTAAAGGAATCGAATTGGACCGAGCTAAGTTAGAAACTATAGAAAAGTTACCCGTTCCCTCGAATGTGAAGTCAATTAGGAGTTTTCTAGGTCATGCTGGTTTTTATCGTCGATTTATTAAGGATTTTTCTAAAATTGCACGACCTATGACTAGACTACTCGAAAAAGATGCTCCATTTGACTTTAATAATGAGTGCTTGCATGCGTTTAATTTACTGAAAGAGCGACTTATCACAGCACCTATTATGGTTGCCCCCGATTGGGGGTTGCCCTTTGAACTAATGTGTGATGCTAGTGATTACGCAGTGGGAGCCGTGCTAGGGCAGCGCAAGGACAACCATTTCAGGCCGAATTACTACGCCAGTAAGACATTAGACGCAGCCCAAGCCAACTATACGACCACTGAAAAGGAACTTTTAGCTGTCGTGTTCGCCTTCGATAAATTCAGGTCATACCTTATTTTATCGAAAGTTATTGTTTTTACTGACCACTCTGCCCTTAAGTATTTACTAGCAAAGCCGGACGCCAAGCCTCGGCTAATCAGATGGATCCTACTCCTTCAAGAATTCGATATAGAGATCCGAGACAAGAAAGGTGCAGAGAATTTGGCAGCGGATCACCTCTCTCGACTAGAGGAGTCCGAAATTTCCAACAAGGACGACAAGGAGATTCAGGATACATTTCCAGACGAGCACTTGTACGCAATACAAGTGGTAAGTGACGATACACCTTGGTTTGCAGACTTCACTAATTATCTTGTTGCGAGGGTTCTACCAAAGGGATACACAAGTCAGCAAAAGAAGAAATTCTTTTCTGACTTGAAGTATTACTTTTGGGAAGATCCATATCTGTTCAGGCGATGTGCAGACCAGGTGATACGACGATGTGTTGCTTCCCCTGAGACGACGAAGATTTTAGGGCATTGCCATAGCGGACCAACTGGAGGGCATTATGCAGCCAAACGAACAGCTCAGAAGGTACTGGAAAGCGGGTTTTATTGGCCAACGATTTTCAAAGACGCCCAACGGTACGTTGACATTTGTGATCAATGTCAGCGCGCAGGTAATATATCGAGACGCGATGAAATGCCCCAAAACTTTATTTTGGTATGTGAAATTTTTTACGTTTGGGGTATAGATTTTATGGGACCATTCCATAGCTCGTACAATAATAAGTACATCTTAGTTGCGGTCGATTATGTGTCTAAATGGGCCGAGGCGCAAGCCTTACCCACGAACGACGCTAGGGTAGTCGTTAGATTTCTTCGAGCATTGTTTTCACGTTTTGGGGCGCCTAGGTGCATTATTAGTGATAGGGGTACACATTTCTGTAACACCCAGTTTGCACGCACGTTAGAACGTTATGGTGTTAGACACAGCCTATCCACCCCATACCACCCCCAAGCTAGTGGTCAAGTAGAAGTAGTGAACCGTGAGTTGAAGCGCATTCTAGAGAAAACCATAGATGGGAATCGACGGGAATGGGCGAATAAGCTTAACGACGCACTTTGGGCGTATAGGACTGCATATAAGACGCCAATAGGCACTACCCCATATCGACTAGTTTACGGAAAGGCATGTCACCTTCCTGTTGAACTAGAACATAAAGCCTACTGGGCGATAAAGTCTTTAAACCTCGATTTGGTGCAAGCTGGCGAAAAACGTAAGCTCCAAATTAATGAGCTTGACGAGTGGCGTTTATCAGCTTATGATAACGCCAGAATGTATAAGGAGCGTTCAAAAGCCTACCATGATAACAAAATTAGGCACAGACGAGAATTTCAAGAAGGGGACCAAGTCCTCCTCTTTAATTCTCGACTTAGGCTTTTTCCTGGCAAGCTTAGATCACGTTGGTCAGGACCGTTCACTGTCACTCGTGTTTTTCCGTACGGTACTGTTGAGATTTCAGGTATGGGACAAGGCGCTTTCAAGGTGAACGGGCATCGATTGAAGCATTATCATGAAGGCGAGGAAGATTTGAGCTATAAGGAGGTAGTATACCTCGATTTGAAGCTAGCATAAGAGCCTAGGAAGGACGTCAGGCTGAGACGTTAAAAGAAGCGCTCATTGGGAGGCAACCCAGGTATTTCTATTTTATGTTTTAGGTATATATCAAAAAAAAAATAAATAAATAAATAAAAAAATCTAAAACTATATATATATATATATTAAATTAAATAAAACACTAATATCAACAACAATAATAATAGTAATATTTAATTAATAATAAGTTTATTACAAACATTGAAGATGGGTACAACGCAGAATCGAAAGATGAGATAGGAACATAGTTTTACTACATAAAAGATGGTTACAACACCATTACAACATGTGAAGGTCCAACACAAAAGCAATTAAAACTGCGAATAACACAAAAGACAGAACAATAGTTTATTTTGCTTCATACGGGAGGTTACACACAAGTGCACCTTGTGACAAACCAACCCATGAAAGCTAGTAAAACTCCGAACAAACCCAAAAGAAGAGCAAGGTAGAGTGATAGCATATCTAAATTGTGACGAATCCTTGCATACTCTTCACTCTCATTCTCACGATCTTGCTGCTGTCCCCAATTCATAGTGGCTAGATAACTCTGAATATCGAAAATAAGATTACTTAAGACGTGGGATTTATGGTAGATGATGATATTGTGTTATTCTACCAATGTCTATTTATAGGCATGAATGGCACAAAACTATCATTATCATACCCGGCAAATCCATTAAATGATACAGACGAATTTTTGACTTGCGAATTTGACGCCGCGTGAGAAAGTGATATTTCTTTTGTCGATTATCATATTTTTCCTCGAGCAAACCGTTCTCGAAAAACTCGTCGATTACGTGTTAATCTTAGTGAAAAAAAAAATATATGTAGATATAATAATAATAATAATAAGAAAAATAAAACAGAAAAAAAAAGAAAATAAATAAAAAGAAAAAAAATAATAATGGTTCCATTGCTGGGCTAGTTGCATCACGTTTATATTTTTGCACTTACTAAAAATATATATATATATATATATATATTAATAATAAAACTTGGGGACTGGTGATGTTTTGCGATGATTATCAATGTTGTCCCATTTTCCTTTAAGATGCATATACTATAAATTTTCTATGAATTGTTGTTACGCCCTATTTTCTTTAAGTCTATTTTGTCAGTCAAATGTCACGAGGAACGCCATCTACGAATAATGCAATGCGTAGTCTCATCCAAGCCAGCCGGAATCATGCCAAACGCTTCTGCAACTAAGGGAATTCAAAACCTCAAGTGTGGGGAGGGCCGTTTGCAAAGCATGCACATCGAACTATTCATGGAAGTTCGTCTATTTATTTATTTTCCTCTTCCTTGTGTTCCAATGCTTGTTACGTTGAGGGCAACGTAAATCTTAAGTGTGGGGAGGGAAATTTCTGCGAAATTGATAATACGAACATATTTATATGTGCATGCTGTGATTAAAAAAAAACATGGCAAAAATTATTTTCGAGATTTAAAAAAAAAAGATATTATATCTGGCATAAATATTTTTCAAAAATCATGGTTCTTGTCTACTAAAGGATGATTTCATGTAGAAATTTTGTGAGTAATTGGGATACATATGCGTAGTCGATCTCTTTCTTGCATGATGAACTTAGCGATACATGAAGGATTCGTACACATAACCTTATTTTTGTGAGATTTTGAGCCTACGAGCTTTTTGCTCATTTCTTTGGTTGTGTGAAATTGCCTAATTTACTTCTCTCTAGAACTTGCTCGTGTATTACGTGTTGAAACTGCTTAAGGTGAAATTGTGTGAAAATGAGGAATGCATTAGGAATTAGTCCATAGCCAAAGTTTCTGACCACGCCTGATCACCGTAGTTAGTCACTTTGAGCCTGAGCCTTTTATTTTCGAAACCCGATATTCATAGCTACCAACCTAAATAAGCCTTCAGAATTAAACCCCATCGGAGCGATAGTGTAAGTGAAGGATGAATGACGGAGTCACGGTGCACAATTTAGTCAAATGTCTGACAAACGCCGAAGTTGAAAAAAAAAAGTGAAAAAAAAAAGACGAAAAAAAAAGTGAAAAAAAAGACGAAAAAAAAAGTGAATGAGAAATAACTAAGAACCTTTCCTCCGATAATCTTTCACTCTCTAGAGCACATTTTTATACCCTAAGTAGAGATGTCGAAAGAAGAAAGGCTTGGAAAAAAAAAAAAGGAGAAAAAAAAAGAGAAAAATTTGTTTGGGTGGAAATCAGATGGTCGACTTATTGGCGCATTCGTGACAAAGACATGACTCCAACACGACTACAGCTCATATCCTTTGCGCTTTTTCGTTTCATACTTTGGATATTTAGCCCTGCTATAACCCGGTTAGTCATTCCGATTCACACTTTATTACTTTGGATAGTAGATTTACGAATCACTTGCAAGCTTATGGTAGAGACTAGATTAGTGCATGAACAGAGAGATTTCGCAGACATATCAAGCCTATACACTGTGTGATCTGAGTGAATCCCTGTGAGGTACGAATCTGAATTGATATTGCTAAGGAATTTGTGTAGTTAGACGTCAGCTTCAAATGTGTTTTCCGACATTACTTGTATTATTTCATTACACGATTCATTCTTGAAAGATAAGTCGCATGATTTGAATGTTGCTTGAGGACAAGCAAACGCTTAAGTGTGGGGAGATTTGATAAACGTAATTTATTACATTTATATTTGTTAATTTTAAGTCGTTTGCATTCATTAATGGGGCCGTTTTGAATATTCTAGCACTTAAATGTGGTTAATGGCAATATTAACGTTTTTACGGCAGTTTTGCGGCAGTTTGGTATTTCTTGCAATGAACGGGATAAACGATGTCCGATTGAGCTGAAATTTTAACCGATGATAGGAGACTCGTTGATATTGATTCTGCCCAAAGGAATTTCCATTCCGAGTTCCAAATCAGAAGATACGATTTTTCTTTAACACATCGTTTTGCTGTGTAGAACAGCCCGTGTTGATTGGCCCATGACTAGACCCAAGCCCACTAAACAAGACCCATAAATAGCCCAATGGAGAAACAGCCCAAGCCCATCAAAGAGAATAGATATACAATTACACACGCATACTCACACACGCATGAAGCCGTAGACAAGGAGAAAAATGAAGAAAGAAACCCACGAGCGACAATCCGACAGCGTAGCACACACGAGTGGAAAAAAGAAAAAGTAAGCGACAGATTTACGAATTCAAGGAAGAACAGAAGATTTTGCGATCTGATATTACGGGTGGGTGTTTACTTGTCTGTTATTCATCATCTATAAAAAGAGGAGATCGACCTCTCTGTTGAAGGGATACCACACCATCAACACCTCTCTGCCATCAAGAACTAACCCATCTGATAACCACCACTCCATTCAACACCATCACAGACCAAGCACCCATCTAAGCCACCTCACACACCAAGAACTCGACACCATCGACCATTCCACTCTCCTCACATCAAGGAAGCACCCACCTCACTAAGGGCTTAATACACCTCTCCACACTCGTACACCATTACAACGAAGCTGAAAAGACCAAAGTAGGCAGCTCTCGGCCATCTTGGAGGCAGCTTCTATTGCTTCGTTGTGCCACAACCTCTCACACGAAGGTCAAGGAGGCAGCAGTAGGGCTGATCCGAGCCGGGCGCACAGGCCTGGACTGCTGCTGGGACTGCGACGGGCTGCGGGCGTTAAGAGAACGGGCGTAGTAGGGCTGTTGTACTTTGCTGAGAGGGGACAAGTGATTGAGCTGTAAAGGTTGTGGGCACGAGGTCTGTACATCGGGAAGGCTACGGCTGCGGCTGGGCTGAGTAGTGGAGAAGCAATGAGCATGGGCAGTTGGTGTGCGAGAACTATGAGCAAAGAGCTACGATAAAGTAAACAAAGTGCACTACCCACTCGGCCACCACGTGTTCGACAAAAATCCTCAACGAAGGGAGGCCAAATATCAGGGAAGAAACTATGTCTTCAATATTTACGTATTATCTTGTTTCCATTATGAATATGAGTAGCTAATTATTTTATGTGCTTGGGATGAGATGAACGCTGGGTAGAATTATTGTTGGACGTAAAATACTCGTGAACATGCTATATTTTGACTATTTATCGCTTATGATATCGTTTTTCAAATTAATATGTCTATGTGTTAATTTGAATATCACTTCGATATGTCTATGTATTGACGTGATTTCGTGGTAATATCGTTTAGGGCGACAGCTAGAAAACGATTAGGCCTTTCATAAAATGATAGGAATTCGATTATAGGGCGACAGCAAATAATCGATCCTCGCTTAGGTAAATTAATATATATTCTCACAACCGTTTAGGGCGACAGCAAATTCGGGCGTGAGTAGGAATTACCGCGACTTAGTCATTATATTTGTGTTAAACGATATTTTACGGCCTCGTCAATGATACCTAGCGGGATTCGCAATCCCGAGCACTTCCGTTTTATATAAAAAAGGAAAAAGAAAGTAATTTTTAATATTTAAGTTCAAGCTAGTTGGAATATATTTTATAAATCAAAATATAAATAAAACAATATTTAAATATTGTTTAAAGCTTGTGATTTTGTTAGGTTTTTCTGTTGGATTTAATTCATAAATTAAATATGAAAAATATTTATTTAGGTTAAATATCAAACGATAGGTTATTACTACTACTCAATTTATTCCTCGTGTTCGATACTAGGATATTCGCTATAGCTATATTACAAACGATAGGTACACTGCCTATCGCGCGTCGTGCTAGTTATAACATATTCGTTTTAATTATTACTTGACGTACTTGCACGAACTTTAATTTAATATAAGTATACACGCACGCGATCAAGTTTTTGGCGCCGTTGCCGGGGAATAAATTGATATTAGGAACACCGTAGTTCGGTAATTTAGCCATTTTATTTTACATTTTCTCAGTTGTCGTTAATTGCGTTATTTGTTTCCTACATCATTATTAGTCTCGTTACCTTTTCGACGTATTTATCTAGTTCTTCGCTAAATTTCGCTTCTACTCATTGAAGGTACTGTTTGACAGTGGATGACCCGAAGCCACCCATCGGGTCCCATTGTTGAGGAAGATCCAGATTTCGAGCGAAAGTTACGAAGGCAGCTCAGATACAATTCAGAAGGTACGGCTAGTAATTATCAGGAAGCGCTGGTTAGCTACTCGGAGGACAACTCTCAGGAGTCGGCAGACAATTCTCGAACAGAGACGTCCAAAGACAATCGAGAGACAGAAATCGATATGGCTGAACGCAGAGTACCGGTCCACCAGGACCAAGAAGAGGAACAATCCCTACAGGACCTACTCAAGAGCGCCTCCCTCGGCGGAACTGAATCGGCAATCGTTATTCCACCGATCGAGAACAATAATTTCGAGCTGAAGCATGCTTGGCTTCAGATGATCTTTCAGACAGCCCAATTTGAGGGGAACCCTGATGATGATCCGTACTCCCACCTGAAGGCATTCCTGACAGTAACAGACACCATCAAGATCAATGGGGTCCCGAGAATACGAGAAGAACTATCCGACCCACGACCTCGAACTAGCAGCAGTGGTTTTTGCTTTGAAGATTTGGAGACATTATCTCTACGGAGAGAAATGTGAAATCTTCACAGATCATAAGAGCTTGAAGTATTTCTTCACCTAGAAGGAATTGAATATGCGACAGCGGCGATGGTTAGAACTAGTAAAGGACTACGATTGCATTATCAGCTATCATCCGGGCAAGGCAAACGTAGTCGCAGATGCACTAAGTCGAAAAGCGGTAAACGCAGAGTTACATCAACTGGGAATAGAGATAGTCAATTTAGGCGAAGTTGAAGCAAAACTAGCAGCGTTAACCCTTCAACACGCACTGCTAGAACGGATCAGGAAGACGCAAGATGAAGACGAACTCTATCTAAAAATGAAAGATGTGTTACCCGACGATTTTAAAATACGAGAGCATGGAGCTTTATTGTACAAGAATCGTCTTTTTGTACCTGATGACAAGGAGCTGAGACAAACGATAATGAAGGAAGCACACACGACCACATATTTGGTACACCCAGGAGCCACGAAAATGTATCAAGATCTGCGAATAACCTACTGGTGGCCAGGAATGAAGAAAGATATCGCTGCATTCGTGAACCGATGTATGACTTGCCAACTGATCAAAGCGAAGCACAAACGACCCGCTGGAACGCTACAGCCTCTACCCATTCCAGAATGGAAGTGGGATCATATCACAATGGATTTCGTCGTTGGGTTACCCAAAACGACGAAAGGCCATGATGCTTTTTGGGTGATTGTAGATCGCCTAACTAAATCAGCCCATTTCCTTCCCATCAGCTCTACTTTTTCCATGAAACGCTATGCTGAATTGTATATTCAAGAAATTATTCGGCTCCATGGAATTCCAACCTCTATCGTCTCGGACCGAGATTCGAGATTTCTATCGAACTTTTGGCAGAGCTTACAGAAAGCAATGGGTACCAAGCTCTCGTTCAGTACTACTTACCATCCCCAAACCGACGGGCGGTCTGAACGAACGATTCAGACTCTTGAGGATATGCTACGGGCGTGCGTGCTCGATTTCAAAGGAAACTGGAGTAAGTATCTACCACTGATAGAGTTTTCCTATAACAATAGCTTCCATGCTACTATCGGGATGGCGCCATACGAAGCGTTATACGGGCGCAAATGCCGATCCCCAGTCCATTGGGACGAAATCGGTGAGCGAACATTGTTAGGACCTGATATGATCCGAGAAATGACAGAAGCTGTGACGAAGATTCGGGAAAGGATGCGAACCGCACAGAGTCATCAGAAGAGTTACGCAGATCATCGACGACGATCATTGGAATTTGTAGAAGGTGACCAAGTGTTCCTAAAAATCTCCCCGATGAAAGGAGTAAAACGCTTCTGAAGAAAGGGCAAGCTGAGCCCCAGATACATAGGCCCGTTCAGAATTATCAGACGAGTTGGCGAGGTCGCGTACCAACTAGAGTTACCAGCCTCATTATCGCAAGTTCACGACGTATCGTATCGACCGGAAGTACGTCGCAGACCCAAGTCACGTGATCCAGAACGAGCTTCTTTATCAACAACTCAAGCCCGACTTGAGTTACGAAGAGAAGCCCGTAGAATTTTTGATGTACGAGTTAAAACAACTTCGGAATAAAACTATTCCGTTAGTTAAGGTTTTGTGGCGGAATCAATCAGTTGAGGAAGCCACGTGGGAGCGTGAGGATGATATGAGAGTTCGTTATCCCGAGTTATTCCAGTCGGCGTAATTTCGGGGACGAAATTTCTTTAAGGGGGGGAGGATGTAATACCCGTAAAAATTTAATACAGAATTTTGTTGTGATTAACGTTGTGAATTAGGAAGTTGGTGAAGAAATTTGATGGGAAGGAGAGCAAAACAATTTAATAATTACACTTTAATTTCGAAATCCATTAATGAGGATAGGTGGAAATTATAATGTGGGGTAATGATAAAATGGGCTTAACTTAGTTTTCGACCTAGGCCCAAGTTATTAAAGATAAGCTTTGATAAAAATGTTCCTTAAGACTTGAGGAAAAATCACGTCATGTAGCGCCCCGTTTCCTATTACCTTTTTACGCAGCTATAAAATATTCATATAAAATTTTTCGCGATTTCCATAACCATTTCCTTTAACAAAAACGGGTGCGTACATCCAATCTAGTTCCTTTCACAATAATGTACATATATGTACCTATCATATGAGTCACAAAATGCGATAGTCTAAATCCGTTTCTATTCTATATGCTAATGATGAACCAGAGGGGTGCATGAGGAGAGCGTATCCAGCCAACCTTGAATCCATGCTTTATGATGATGCTTTCTACGCAGCCTGCTAATTTTCTACAACAACTGTGCAGACACCGATTCAGAGTATGATCGCAACATGTTATTTAATACAAGTAATAATAAAATAAACCGTAGTCAATTCCTTCCCATCAATAATCGTAACCATGCCATTGCAAATCACATAATCATCATTCATATAACGGTCATTCACACGATCCGTAGATCACATGCCATTTCTATATGTCCATTTATTTTGATACTCTCGTTATAGACTAGCTAGACTGTACTGTACGCCCAGTCGGCGCCCATGCATGGGACTCTGTAACCATGTCGTAATCCCCCCTATTTGTAGGGATACGTGTTGCCTGTACAGGACTCTGTAATAATCCCCCGATTTGTAGGGATATATGCCGTAGCATCCGTATCATACCATCTGTAGTCGTAGCAGTCATAACGGTTTCTCCCTTCATTTTATATGTATGCAGTACTATATGAAATACCTTATATTACACATAAATCATATGAGAGCACGTTACGATCACATAGTTCACGTCGATTCATAATAGCACATATATCACGTACTAATCAATTAATCCATAGAAAGCATGTAAACATATAAGGCACATAAGGTACATGTCGCAATCATACTCACAAGTTTCGCCTATTTTCCCGTTCGCTTAATCAGCTTTGCCCTTGCCTTTATCAGATTCCTGACCTATACAATTATTTTTATCCGTAAATATAAAATCCCTATAATGATATGCGTATGTGATATGCATGTTTTATTATTATGCATGTGCGTTCCTTATCCGTAGCCTTTATTAGAAACCCTAACTTATTTTATATCAAAACCCTAAATATTGAATACTTTATGTGATATTAAAATTCCTTTTATATATATCACACTTCTCTTTATTTCTCAATTCTAATTAATTGCATTTCTAAATATCGAGTTATATATATTGAGATTTTTAAGTTATCACATGTCGAAATTTATGTATCTCGATATCTCAAATTGGAAAATGTCAAAGTCTTTTATTAAGAGATTTCGACATTTTCATCCAAATAGATTTCAAAATCTCGAGTCATAGTATCATTCAAACATGTCTCGACATTATTTAATAAATTTCAAAGTACCTACTCGACATTTTATCTCATTAGATATCAAACTCTCGACATCTTATATCTAATCCATTATTAATCTCGACATTCCATTTAATTCTGATTTTAAAATGTCAATATCATACTCGACATTTACTCCATGTCATACTCGACATCCTAGCTATATAAATTATTATTACTCGAGATCTTATCCAACGAATTACCATAATTCTAACTCTATACTTATCGAAATCTTTCTAATCTATTCCAATCTCACACCTCGATATCTATCTAACTCGAGTATATTTCCTCTTTAAATATCGAAATGTCTCAGAGATCGAATTCTATAATAACATTCGACCTCTACATCTCGACACCCCCTTTTCTAAATATCGAATTGTTTCGACATCTTATACTGCAATATCCTTAAAAGTTAAAACACCTTTTCCTTTTTATATTTCTCCAAAAATTCGATCAAACCTAGCCTTCTTAAGAACATAAATACATCGGAACTCCAGAATATCTCAAACACTTTAATACCTTTCATAATCAACTTAAATAGAATATTAAACCCTAATATATTGAAAACTTAAATTCCACAAGTCTTAGTATCAAACCTTGAAACTCTTAACCCTCGAAATACTATAAATGTTTATCCGTCGAATTGTATCTATTCAAACTACTGAAATCTAATTAGCCATATTTTCTTTAAAGCTTCGGACTTCTTCCCAACCCTAATATGATCCAACATAAAATTTATTCCAATAAGCACACATATATATATGATCCCTTTGTGCTAACTGAGATAAATTCATATTATATCTAAGATCTAGGAAGATGTCCCATAATTCTCCAAGTGCACGTGATCATAGTTTACTAACCATATATATATAATTGAAAACACGTAACATAATTTTCATGAATAATCTTCCTAACATGCTTAAACATGAATTAATATGTAAAGGTTGTGATAAGAATTTACCCTTCCTTAGCTATAATTCAATGGCTGTATGAGTTTTCCTTTTTCCTTGCTTCACGAGTTCTTTTTCCCCAAATGATGTGAATTATTATTCCTTCTTCTTTATCCTAGTTTGCGTGTTTTAATAACTAAGTGACATCAACATTTTATCTAATACATGATTTTTATTATTAAATTAGCTTTTCCTTTATAACCAAGTTTCGCTATGGACTTTCAAAACTTTTAATTGGCGACAAATTCTCTCGATCGAAACTTGTTCTCTCCTTAAGGGTTTTCTTCTTATATAATAATAAGTACATACACGTGTTCACCTTTAAACATTCTCTTTGGACTAAGGAACTTTTATTAGTCATACTATTAATAACATAAGGGATCTCCAAGTGTCCCTCTAGATATTTTAGGGTCATAATTAGATTGATATATATAATGGGTTAAGCTTGTCAGTACTATCTCAAATACTTGTATATTATATTATTATTATTATAGATCTCGAAATCTTTTGAGTAATTTGAAATCAAGTTTTTGATGCCTAGCTCAATAAATTGTTTAAATTGCTACTTAAGAAAATCTCGAGATACTTGGTTGAAGAATTTCGAACCAATCTCTAAATCTTATTCAAATACAAATCTTGAAATTTATTCCAGACCACTCTCGAAATCTTAATCAAGACTAATCTCGAAATCTTATTCAAGGAGTTTCGACTTTATACTAAAGGGTTTCGAATTTTCTTTAGCCGCACTTTAATATTATTTCTTCCACTTTAAAGAATCTCAAGGGTATCATCAAACTCCCTAATTTATCCAATTACTTCAATTCATATATATATATATATATATAATATATATATAAATAAAGTTCCTCAAAACTTGAGAAAACCCTAGAAATTTCTAACTTCCGTAACATTCACTTCTATCTCTTTGAGGACCAAAAACTATAATACTTTAAATACCTTATCCATCTATACCTCTATTTTAAAATTACTTATATAAATGCATGAAATTATGCAAATGCATGAAATTATGATATGAGGTTTTGGGTTCCTGACACGTCATCACACCTTGTCCCATCATATATGCTTTACGACAGTTTAGGTGTTTAGTACTTATCTATCTTCTCAAAGACTTAGTACTGATCTATCTTCTCAAAGTTCATAACGTCATTGAGTAAGAAACCCTAAAAACAAGAGAAAGAGTCGAACAGTAAGGGAACATTGTAACGAGAATTGAGAATTTAATACCACAAGGAGTTCAAAAGTGATAGCGTTTGGAGAGGATCGAAGCGTAGGAAATTTACCAGATTTCGTGACTAGTTTTAGCAGGAGGACAGGTAGGTGAATTATTCATCTACAATGCGTAAACACCTATGTGATATTTACGTGCTTCTATGTGATCAAATGAATTACGTGTTTTACGTGTTTTACGTACGTCTCACGTGAAAATATATTTTTAAGTTATCACGTTTATATGCATGGCATATGCATATCATATCACAGGAGTGAGATACTTACACCGTATTGAGACAGTGACGATTTGAGATATTGACGAGTGGGGTAGACTGAAATGATTGTGATTGCTGACTCGTTGAGGAGTCGAGGTTGGTACTCATATGACACCTGACGGCAGACAGGCGTGATCGATCTGTCTACTCGGGCGTGAACATCCCGAGGTGCAAAACCATCATGATTATCTTTTCAGCGGAGGGAGCGACCCGACAGGGCAGTTACGTGATCGTCAAAACGCTGTCGGCGCAGGCTACCGCTTACGGAAGAGCGACCTAGCAGGGCAGTTGCGTGATCGTCAAAACGCTGCTAGTGTAAGCTTTCGTATGTTGTTGTTATATTATGGGCGCGCGAGGTGTCGAGTCTAACCTAGGGCCCTGTGTTGTGTAATATGAGATAGGATTGTGGGAAAAGAAAGGGTGAACATTGCTTGTGAGATATTGGGATCGGGAATGAGCTTTCACGTGCATACATGCATTTCTATCACCTACTGGGCGAATCGCTCAGTGTGTACGTGTTGTAGGTACTGAGTCTGACGCCGACGCACGTCAAGACTGAGGCGGCTGGTGGCGGTGCTCCACGGACTTTTGAGGGCACGGCGGTACATGGATGAAGAACTGTGGAGCGATAATAGGGTTTTTGTTCTTTTGACATTATTGGGGCTACCACGTTGTACAGATACTACTATGTAAAATAATATTTTCTTATATTATATTATCTTTTAGAAAAAAGTTTTTATTAGACGGGTCTTCCGCGACTTACGTTGCGAAATCCGCCACTAACTTTAATTAGAAAACGAGGGTCGCCACAACATGTTAGCAAATTTCGAATTTAATTCAGCTAACATGTCAGAATGTGTAGAGTCAGAGGATTCTACCTCCTTTGATGATGCGGATGCTTTGTCGTCGTCCGTCTCTGCGAAAACTCCATCTTCCTCTTCATCCTCGAGGCGTGCCATTAGATCGAGGTTTTCAGCGTCAGAATCTGAGCTGTCCTCTAGTCAGTGGTCCTGTTCCGCCATTACACCTACTCCAGCTTCATTATGTTTGGTAAGCTGAAGCTTCCTAGAGTACTAGTTAGCATACTTCTTCTTTGGAAGGGTGCACTCCCTGGCAAAGTGACCTGCTTTTCCACAGTTAAAGCATTTTAGTGTGTCTTTTGACGTTGTGACTTATGAGGACTCATTTGGTTTTCTTTGTTCTTCGAGCTTGTAGTTCGAAGTCTGTTAGCAGAAGGTGATGACTTCTTCTTGAAGTACTGCTTCGTCATCATTTTAGGGACTAATGCCAACTGTTTCCCAAATTCTCTGATCTTAGAGGAAAGTTCTGAATCTGACGTGTCTTCGCCCTCTGAAGAGCTAGGGAGCTTGACATGCTTTTCCTTGCGTGAGCGAGAGCTCTTCTTCTCTGAAACTAAAGCTATGGAGTCTTCGGCCTGTTTGCCCTTTTGCTCTTTTTGTATCTCGCAGATGTCTTCTTCATGTTGTTCGAGGTTGTCAAAAATAGCGTGTATATCCATCTCATCCAAGTATTTATTTTGTCGGAGTTGAGTGGATATCTTTTCCCATTTAGTGGGCAGTGCTGACAGAAACCGAATATCCATCTCCATATTTGTCTTTTTGATGCCAATCTTCCTCATTTCGTTGAGAAGAGTGAGGTACCGCTGATAAAGATCATGCAAGTTCTCCTCATTTTTAGCTCTGTGAGTATGTTAGCCTTCTTAGCTTTGGCGCTTACTTCGGTTCTTTGCATCATTTTCTCCAAATCATCCCACATCCTTTGGCTGTTGGGATGCTATCTATCTGTCTATAGTTGTCGTTGGGGATACCCTGCATTAGTGTGTTTTTGGCTATCAAATCTGCTTTTGCTCTTCTTTTCTCAGCATCCTCGTACTCGCTAGGTTGTTTCACCCGCCTAGTGGGCTCGACTGGAGGATTATTCGAGCTATCACCTTCTTGATAGCAAAATATTCAGGTCCCTCACAAAGTGATTTGAGTAGATCTTCAGCCTGATCTTTAAGTTCGATGAAATTCAAGAACCGATGTAGGATATCAATTTAATTGTGCTTTGATTTAATTAGTTGTTTTCGTAGATTGGGGCTTTTATTGTAATTGTCCTTAGTTTAGGACTTAGTTTGTTATTTATACCAAGTATGTTTGGTATAAATAGATGTACAAACGTTGAGCTTAATAGAGAATTTTGAGTAATTGATCCCAAAGGCCTGGAAATCCAATTCTAGAGAGAGAAAATAAGAAAACATTCTCTCACTACAAAGTTTCTCTCCCGAGCTCTTCAAAGAAAGGTTTTTGATCGAAATTCAACTTCTATAATTCTAGTAGATTACCTTAGGATCCAAGTCTCGGATCATTGAGTTGATAAATCAGGACCTAACAATTGGTATCAGGGCAGATTCGTTCTGTTTTGAATCGAAAATTGTTGGAATTGGATCGAAATTCGAATTCTGGTACAGTTCCATCGAAGAACAGTTTGGCGTGAATTATAATTTCGATCCAATAACTCAAATTCTGTGCTTGGTGTGAATTTGATGTCTCTGTGTTTGATTTGGTGATAAACATTGATTGCGATTAAATTCGTAGCTGTTTGAACTTCAATTTAGAAGAATCGATCAGATTTAAGTGATCACTGTTCACGCAAAAATGGTTTAGAACACATTCTGATTTTGATCAAATTCGACATATTTTGCTTTAATGTGTGTAATTGTGTGTTCGTGCATATCCCTTATCTGATAAGAGCAAATACCTGTAATTTCAGAGTCTAATTCATCGTTTTTTGCATGAATTAGTGTTAATTGTATTCTATGATTTTTTTGCGATTATCTCAATTTTTCTCGCTATTCTTTGATCTGATTAATTTCTCGATCGAAAACTCGGCGCGGAAATTTTTCTATCAGAATAAAAAGTCAGAGTTAAAGCCGTCATTATCAACAACGACTTTAGTAGAAAAATTTCTCGAACATTACTAAACGAAAAACTTTTTCGACGAAGACCAATTTTGACATTTGCGCGCGTAAAACTTTCCGTCGAAAAACTTTTCGAGTCAGACTTTCTGCGTTTGACTAACGAAAATCATTTGCGTCCGAGAAACTTTTCAGTCAACGAATTTATTTTGACTTACCGAGAAACTTATTTAACGTATTGTTTCTTTGCTATCGAAATAAATTCACGATTAAGAGATTTCGCTCGACCAAAAGATTTCGAACATATTTTTCGCTCGTAAAATTTTTCGCTGACAAAAATTCCTCGCACGAGAACAGTAATCAATACATTTTTATTCGACTCAATTATTTCGATCAAACTCTAAATATTGGATCGAAAATAATTCTCGACTGCTTTAGAAACACACGCTACTGACTAATTTGCTACTTGTGAAGCACATAACATCAGTCCATACTATCAAAACAACCATCGAAGATCCTTCATCAACTCAACATACAAAAATGGTTGCCTACTCACTTGGAAATGACTACCGTCCCCCGATACTAAAGAGAGGCGAATACACAGTGTGGAGAAGCCGATTTCTAAATTTTATCGAGCTAAAAGATCAAGAAGATGACCGTCTCAATTCACTTGAGCACGGCCCAGCTCAGTTCTGGGTAAATGTGCCTAGTGACAACACCGCTAATCCTCCGATCCCTGCCTCTAGACGTCTTAAAGAGCCTAGAGAGTACACTGCACAGGAAAGAGTGAGAGCAAAGGTTGATCTGATAGCAAAGAACACCTTGATGCAGGGCATCCCAAACGACATCTATCGACAGATAGACATCATCCTAACAGCTAAGGAAATGTGGGATGAGCTGCATAAGATGATCCAACGAACAGAAGTTGGCATCAAGACCAAGAAGGCAAATATTCTCACGGCTTACGATTCCTTTAGAGCTAAACCCGAGGAGTGCTTACATTATCTTTACCAGAGATATCTCAGCCTCCTAAATGAGATGAGGAAAATTGAAATCACGAAGACGAACATGGAAACCAACATCCGCTTTCTTTCCTCTCTGCCCTCAGAATGGAAGAAGAATCCGCTCAAATTTGACAAAATAAAGACCTTGAGGAGCTGGATATCCATGCCATGTACGACAATCTCGCACAGCACGAGGAAGATATTAGCGAGATTCAGAAGGAGCAGAATGGCAAACTTGTTGACGACTCAGTTGCCCTAGTCTCGGAGAAGAGAGGCTCAAAGCCACGAAAAGAAATGACCATTAAGCCTGCTACCCCCTCAGAGTCTGAAGATGAAACAGATTCAAACATGGAGCCTAACATGAAAGTGCTGGGAAAGCAGTTGGCGTTAACCGGAAAGTTGATAAGAAAATCAAAAAGAAGTCCTCATCATCAGCCAATCGACTTCGGACCTCGAGCTCAAGGAACAAAGAACATGCACCTGAAACTTCCGAAGTCAAAGTCTCCAAAGAACCGACCAAGTGCTTTAACTGCGGGAAACCTGGTCATTATGCCAAACAATGTACTCTTCCAAAGAAGAGAGACGCTGACTACTACTCCAAGAAGCTTCAACTCACAAAGCAGAAGGGAGCTGGAGTAGCCTTAATGGCAGAACAATACCACTGGCTCGAGGACTCATCTAGCTCAGAGGAAGAGAATTTAGCCCTAATGGCCCGTCTGGACGAGCATTCTGACGTCAAAACCTCATAAAAGACGGACGAAGACCAAACATCCGAACCTTCTGAGGAGGTAGTTTCTCCTTCTACATTATTGACCATGTTAGAATCATATCAATTAGCATACACTAACATGAAACGTGAGCAGAAAGCATAAAGGAAGTAGAGAAGAAACTAGCTAAGTCTCAGGAGAAAATTACTAATCTCGAATCAGAACTTAGGAGCTCTAGTTCAAAAACAGAGGAACTCACTAAGAACCTATATTCTAGAGCGACTACAAAACCTCAAATAGAGCAGCATGATTCAAGAGTTAAAGAATTAGAAGACAGGCTAGAGAATAACTACAATTGCTTAGTTAGAAATCTCAATGAGAAAGCTAACCTCAATTGTAGGTTAACAGAAGCGACTACTTAGATTACCAACCTAGAAGTCGAATTAGATAAATCTAACCTTCAGGTTTGTGAACTTAGGAATGATCTAGATGCATGTGAAGCTGCCAAATTGACGGTAGAAAATATCTTTGCTCTATTAGGAGAAGAGCGGAAGACGTTATACGCTAACATTAAAAAATTAGATGATCTTATAGTAAAGAAGGGACAATCGCTGCAGACTATATTTTTGAATCAGTTCACATTCTTGAAGATCATTATAAAAATAAGGAAGCTCAAATTCATCATTCTGAAAATTCTCTCTATATACCCCCTATTATTAGGAAAATAGAAGGAGTTACGAGTTTCTTTAGAAAAAATTAGATGATCTTATAGTAAAGAAGGGACAATCAGAGCAGACTATATTTTTAAATCAGCCCAAGGACTTAGAATTTTATGATTATAAGTATGGCTTAGGTTTTGAGAATCCATGTCACTTGAAGAAAGTTGACTGTAACCAACTCTACGATGTTAAATACATGGGTCTCGGACTAACCTCTCTCATGGCTTTCACTGGGGAAAAGGAACTTATGAATTAGAAGAAGCCAAGAGAAAAGCCAAAACCAAGGCTGAAATTCCCTTTTGCTATGACGAACTGAATCAAAGCAACGACACTGGGAATCTTCCCAAGGGCTGGAGCCTTGAATTATTTCAATTCCTGAAGATCATTCTAAAAATAAGGAAGCTCAAATTCATCATTCTGAAAATTCTCTCTATACACCCCCTATTATTAGGAAAATAGAAGGGTTAAGAGTTTCTTTAGAAAAAGAAAGGGAGAATTTTGAAGTTGAAAAGAAAAAATTCCTAAAAGAGATGGAAAATCTCAAAGCCTCCTCCATCTCACAAACTATTTCTCATGCATCTCCCTCAACCGAAAGTATCATTCTGAAAAGCGTGAAGAAAGAAAAAGCTCCTTCAAAAGATGAGAAAAATAAGAATAACACTTTTAAAATTCTAAATCTAATCATGTATCGCTTACGTCTACAGGGAGCGTAGGGCGAGCATTAGAGTTGAAGGCGGGAGTGTCTAGTTTAAAAATAGAGAAGGAGATCGAAGATTTAAATGCATTTAAGAAGATGTCTCCTTCTTGTTGGCCCTTGTATTAGCAAACAAGGATCAAAAGAAGGGTTTGAATGTGTAAAATGTGAAGAACACCTTTAGTGTGTGTTAGTGTGTGTTTTCTTAATGTAACGTACAAGGTGGCTTACCTTTCAATTCTTTTGATAAAACCCTAATTAGGGTAATTTGGGCTTTATATACCACAATTGTTTGGTATATTAAAGCCCAATACAAAACTATGACTTAATATCATAAGTCACCCCAAACTACTACAACCCACTAACTAAACATATTAACCCAAGATTACATAAATTAAAGGATGCTACAAAATATTCCTAACAATCTCCCCCTTAGCATCCTTTTCGCTTTGATGTCCTTTGTGTCTTCTTCTTCTTGGGTTCCTCCACAGCATCAATCGATTTCCTGAGTCCAAGTCTGAACTCGTAAGATCGTATCGTTCTTCGTAAGGATAATCGATCGGAGATGATGTTGATCAGCTTCTCGTACTTTTCCTGGACTTCTGCTTCTTCGTACCTTAGCTCCTCCAAAATCCTTTCGAGTTTCACCCGAATAATCAGCAGCGTTCCATCGCTGAATTTGGCAATCTCGGATGTTTTCATTAGCCTCTTTTCTCCTTTGTAATTGATGTAGACCACCGATGGATCGTTGTCATCATTGATTATGTGGCCTTCACCAAGACTTGAGTCGGGGACTTCGAAGGATGGCTTCGTGAGATTCACCCTTTTCATGTTGCTTTCCACCGCCATTTGAAGATCGTGAGTCGAATTGAACTTGATTTGGCGCAACATGAATCGCTTAAGAGCAACGTAGCCCACTTTCAAGTCTGGATTCTGGAGTGTTCCAAGAAATCTGAAGCTGAAAAGTATCCGATCAACATCTTCACCTCTGATGTAGGAGAGATTGCCTTCAGTCAGTTCCTCAACCGTTCCATCTTCTCGCTGCACTTTATAGATTGGATACTCATAATAGTCAAGACGACCTCGCCGAACTCCCAAGATTTTGCTGATTCTGGCCTTTTCCTTCTCTTTTCTTCTAAGATTGTCAACGTTTGTATCTTTTGCTCTCAACACAAGCCCTCTACGAGGAGAGAGTAGGTATCGTATAGCAGTTGATCTCGGGAGATGAGTTAGGCCTCTTAGACTCAGCGTCTAGCTCCTTGATCCTATCCTCCTTCCTCCAAATTCTTCTCGTATCTCTTCTTGATATGGAGCTATCACTTTGACATTTTCCCACGGCGGCTTCTGTTCTTTTCCTATCTTCGACTTCGAGGGGGGGCACTCCTTATCGACGACAGCGTGTTTGAGAAGCTCTGGAAGTTCTGGAATGTCTGCTTCGTAGTCTTCACCTTCCTCGAGCTCATCATCGTCGATAAGTGCTAGGTCAACATTTGCCTTCATCAAGAAGTATCTGGCGTTGTCCAGTAAGCCCTTGGCCAAGTCTGGATGCATCAGCTTTGTCAACCAATCGTCGTTGAAGATGTAATTTTCTACCGCTGAGTGTGGGTTGTAGAGTGTTTCGAGAGATAGAGTAGGTGAGGATGGAGGATCAGAGGAAGTTCTTGGGTTTGTAAGGCTAGGCGGTGATGGACTCACGGTTGATGAGGAGGTCGTTTGGGTTGTATTGGTAGTAGTTCGGGTAGATTTTCTGGTTTGGGTTGGTGTAGGTGGTTTTGTTCTGGTGGGTGTTCGGGTGGTTCTAGATTGCGACTGTGGCTGCGGCGGAGGCCCTGTCCCTTGTGTCTTCTCCCCCTCGGGACGATCCCCACCGTCAGCGTCGTCACGTGATTGTCTTGATGACTGGGCCTCGCCGGGGTTAGGCGGGTTGAAGGGATGCTCCAGACGTCTGAGGACCTACGCTTCATAGGCAGTGAGTTTCGGTGCAGTACGGAGTCTGGCCAGTAGAACGTCGGTCAGTTCCGGGATTGGTACGTTCCACGGTCCTTCCTCAGAGCCAGGAGTTGGGTCGGGTTACGTGTGTACTTCTTCGTTGACAGGGGCTTTGCCTTTATCCCGAGAGGATGTCCCAATGGCGTTGTAGACTTGGGTCATAATAGTGTCCTCGAGATCTTTCGCCAGTGCTGCGAGTCGATTCTCTAGCCTCACCTCCGTCACGAACGGGGAAAATAACCTGACGGAGTCACTAAGACGTTCCGTCGTCACAACATCAGTAGAGGGTACTGATGTGCCGCCCGTTTGCACAGGACTTGAAGAACCGAGGCCACGAAGGCTCATCGTTGACATCAAAGCTGAGACTGACTCAGATTGATGGCCCAAGGTCGTAGCTGCAGTGATGTTGACTACGTTGGGTCTTCCGCTCTGTTCCGTACTAGACTCTAGTACGGAGACATCGTAGAGCGTTCGGTCTAGATCACTAAGATCTAGAGGTGCAGAATCTAATGGTAGTGTCCTAGAAAGTGGAAAAATTATGGATGGTGAGGGCACTAGACTCGTAGTGATCAAAGAAGGTGCAGTCTGAGGCGGAGTACTGCTTGTTACATCAACCACCTCCGAGCGAGGTGGTGATGAATGACGTGGCACCTCGTGAGTATGTGAAACAATCATCTGTTGGGAGATGTTTGAGTGGCTGGGAAGGGTAGTTTGCGCGATTGGACCCGATGTCGCGACTTCTACTCGGGGGAAGACAAAGTCATCACCTGTACCTATGGGCTCGGTCCGGCTTATTAGTGGACTAGTTGGCTTAGGAGTACGGTGGTGTTTTTGCTTTGTACGCCGTTCCTGTTGTCCTCCTCGGTAATCCCCTTTGGATTTGCGCTTTTGTTTTGGCTGTGGGGATGAGGAGCTTCCTAGACCTACATTTGGCTCCCTGGGTTAGGTTCAACTGGGTTTGTGTTGAGCCACGGGGACGTCGTCGACGTTGTTGGCTTGCATATATTGGCGTAGCTCCGGCTTATTCGGATCGAGGAGGTGAAGTAAGTGGTCTGGGATGATCATGGCCTCCTGATCAATTTTGCTCTTCGTCGATTGGATTTTTATGAGCTTCGGAGATTGATAACCCTCGTCTCTCGGTCGGCGTTCGATTTCGGGATGAAGATCCACGAAATGTTGGACGATGACGGGTAGCCACCGTAAGTAAGGGAGCACCGGCTTCGTTGATCTAAGACCTCGCCTTCGCAGTTGATCGAGGATGTCCGACCAGATGAGTTGGGCGACATCATAATTTCTGTTGAAGACGATCCCATGGAAGATAAGCATGATGTTCCGGTTGCACTTGTCGGACCCGGAGTGCTTTGGCGAGAGGCACTTGTTGACAATGAGAAACAGAGTCCTCCAAGGTGCAGGGACGTCTTTGGCAGTGAACTCAGGTAAGTGTATGGTGTTTTGGGTGTTAAGTTTGTGGCCCATGAATAGGAAGTCCCTGATTAGGTCGTCGTTGGAGGGATGGGGATCATATAGGAGTGAATGAGGTAGGTTTAGTATGGAACGGAGAATGGATGGAGTAAGGACAACTATGGTGTTGTCGATTTTGGCGGAAAGGGTGGTTATTTTTGGGTTATTGGTTGGTTTTTGAAGGGTGGACCAGAATTGTTGCACATATATACTTCAGGGACTACCTCGGTGATGTTTAGGGCGGTTTTTAGAGGGTGGTTTGCGAGGATTTTAATAATGATAGGATCTGGGCACGAGGTATTGTCAAAGTCAAGTTGATGGTTGTTGGGTGGCCTCTGTGCCCAGTCCTTGGAGGCGAAAATCTCATCAATTTGTCGCACCATTTTGGTATATCTGCAAGATAAGAGCAAAGGATTAGGGGAAATTGACCATTTTGACTTAGAGAGTATGCAAAATTATTCAATACGTTGTTAGGCATGTTAGGACTTAGAAAAATTTGGCAAAAGACAAAGTTTCGTTGAAGAAACAAAGTGAAATCGAATTAAGCAATCGGCGAAAGTGCCAATTTCAATTCAATTTCAATTGGTTTTGAGTTTCGGGCAACAATGTGCATCGTGCGATTCAAATCATAAGTTCAATTTGGACTGTGATTTCGACCGAAAGTCATGTTCAATTTAGGCAAATTCGGCGAAAGTGAAATTAAATTCAGTTTCGAAGTCATATTTAATTTAAATAAGTTCGGCGAAAGGGGAATGCAATTCAGTTTCGATCGAAAGTCCAACGTGGTACAATTTAAATCACGAATCGATCGATTCAATTGAGCCTCAGTTTCGATCGAAACTGTGGAATAGAGCAAAACTGTGAGAAGTGTCGATCGATTAAAATTAATTTTGTCGTCAGTTTCGATCGAAACTGTGAGATAGTTTCGGCCGAAAGGGTTAAGTCAAAACGATTAAAATTATGTTGAAAATTGAAATGCCCTATTGCGATCGAAAGTAGTAAAACCCTAGAATACGTCGATCTGAAAACACAGAATAAGTAATATTTTCAGTAACAATCGATCGATTGTGATGTGAAATTGAAACTAGAGTTTAGTTTCGAGCGAATCTAGGCGAGATGAAAACACGTTTTAACAGTGATTCGCTCGAACTCGGGCAACCCTAATCTGCGTAACCTGCACGAATGAGAAAAAAACAGTTAAAAGCTGTAGATTAAGCATTTTTCCATACCAATGAGGGATTTGGAGTTGCAATAAACGGTAAAACAGAGTGAGACTGTGATGAGTTTGTGTGCGATTGCATAGAGGGTTTAAGAGTGAATTTGAAAATCGATGAAGAATAACAGTGTTTCTGGCGAAACTCTATTTAAATAAGCGGAGTCTCAGTTTCGCCGAGAATAATTTCAAAGAGTCAATTTTGATTTTCGATCGATTGAATTGAGTTTCGGCCGAAAGTCAGTTTCGCCGAGAGAAATTTCAAAGGATTTAATAATCAGTTTCAATCGAAATGTGTTTCGAGCGAAAGTCAGTTTCGCCGATAAAATTATAAAAGTATTTAATGAAATTGCAATTTCAATCGAAACGTGTTTCGAGCGAAAGTCAGTTTCGCCGAGAAACTAATAAATCAAGAGTTAAAGTTCAGTTTCGATCGAAACTTGTTTAGTACGATTGGCAAATCAATTTGTTTGAAAGGGTTTCGAGCGATGTGCAGTTTCAATTGTATGATATTTGTAATATTTTTGAATAATTTTAATTTCGATAGAAATTTAAGGAGTTTCACCATACTATATAATTTAAATTTGATGAGAAATCATAAAAACTCCTTGTGTGAACTGTTTTGTGCATAATTTTGAGAGACTCCCCCTAGATTTGTGCGAACCATTCAATGACTCCCCCTAAATTAGTGCATAAAAGTGAAAGACTCCCCCTAGATTTATGCATAAATTTTATTTTTTTATTAGTCTCCCCCTAGATATAATAGTAGGATTTTTTAACATTCATAACATATAGAGAAAAATTAAATGATCTATTTACACAATGTCAGGTTCATGTAGGGACAATCGATCATGTCTTATGGTTCAACATGCCTAACCTAGATACCAAAAATTGGAATCGCTTTTCATCCAATGCCTTAGTAAATAAGTCAGAAAGTTGAAGATCTGTATGAACAAAATGCATTTCGATTGTACCTTGTTCCACATGTTCCTTGATAAAGCGATATGTAATGTCTATATGTTTTGTGCGTGAATGATGTACTGGTTGTTATAGCTATAGCACTTTTAGAGTCACTAAAAATTGGGATATGATTTAACGTTATGCCAAAATCTCGCAGCTGGGTTCTCATCCACAAAATTTGTGAGCAGTAACTCGCAGCAGCGACATATTCTGCTTCTGCTGTCGATGTTGAGACACAATTTTGCTTTCGAGACGACCAGCTTACTGTCCAGCTTGCATCCTCCGTAATCAGCATCTGTGTATCCTACGAGTTCAAAGCTTGATTCCATCGGGTACCATAGACCTAGATTCGGAGTTCCCTTGAGATATTTGAAAATTTGCTTGACCGCGAGCATGTGAGATTCCTTTGGATCAGCTTGAAAGCGTGGACAGAGACACGTGGCGAACATGATATCAGGTCTACTTGATGTAAGATAGAGCAAGGATCCTATCATGCCTCAATAAGTTGTCTAGTTACCAGATTTTCCTGAGGAATCTGCGTCAAGTTTGCATGAGGTAGACATGGGAGTCATGGCAGTAATTGAGTTGTCCAAGTTGTAATTCTTGAGTATGTCGTGAATGTACTTGGATTGACTGATGAAGATTCCATCGTGAAGCTATTTAACCTGAAGTCCTAAGAAGAAACTTAGTTCACCCATCATGCTCATTTCGAATTTCTGCTTCATTAGATCCCCAAAGTTCCTGCACATTCGTGAGCCTGTTGACCCGAATATGATGTCGTCAACGTAGATCTGCACTAGCATAATGTCTGAGCCGTCCTTCTTGATAAGAAGAGTTGTATCAATTTTCCCTTTTGTGAAACCAGATGAGATGAGAAAATCCAAGAGGACCTCATACCAGGCTCTGGGAGCTTGTTTAAGTCCATAGAGAGCTTTATCGAGTCTTTAGACGTGGTCTGGGAGTTGTTCGTTTACAAAACCTTCAGGCTGGGATACAAACACTTCTTCTTTTAGTATTCCGTTGAGGAATGCAGTTTTGACATCCATCTGGTAGACTGTGAAGTTCTTGTGTGCAGCGAAAGCTAAGAATATCCTGATGGCTTCTATTCTTGCGACTGGGGCATATGTCTCATCATAGTCAATTCCTTCTTGTTGATTGTAACCTTTTGCCACAAGCCTTGCTTTATTCCGGATAACAACTCCTTGCTCGTCCTTTTTGTTCTTAAACACCCATTTAGTCCCTATAATGGTTTTCCCAGCTGGTCTAGGTTCTAGGTTCCAAACTTTCAACCTCTCAAACTGATTGATTTCCTCCTGCATTGCAATTATCCAGTCTGGATCGGCGAGTGCTTCAGCTACTTTACTGGGTTTCTTTTGACTGAGAAAGCAGGAGTAGAGGCTTTCCTTTATCGTTGATGCCCGAGTGGTTACTCCAGTGGAGGGATCTCCAATTATTTGTGAGTTTGGGTGGGCTCGAGTCCACTTCCTGGTACTAGGCTGTGATGATCCAGCTGTGTTTGTATCGTATATTGTTTCTCCACCTTGATCAGCCTGATGTTCTATTTCTTCTCCAGGTTGTGGCATTACTGACTCTCCTGAAGAAATTTCTATTGTTGTATCATAAGGCTGAGGAGTTTCAGCGCCTGAGCTGGATATGATCTCTGTATCTGTTGGGGGTTCACTATCGTCATCAAGGTGAAGATTTTCCATCGTAGGAGGGGTATTGTCATTGTTAGGCTCCGCATGACTAATATTTTCTGGTGCCGCAGAAGTTGTTGGAGCAGTGTGTGGTAGCGACTTTGGGAAGAGATCTTCAAATAAGAGATCGAGTTCCATGTCACTTAACACCTTTGTTTTTTAAGTTCCACAGAGGAAGTGCTAGGTTGATCCTTCGTCAATTCTCGTAGAAGTCCTGGTTCTGGACTGATTTGTGCAGAAACGACTCGGTCTACTTCATCAAACGTTACGTTAATGCTCTCCATAACAGATCTTTTCTCTTTGAGATATATGCGATAGGCTTTTGATGTTGTTGAGTATCCCACCAGTATGCCTTTGAATGCTTTTGGGTCAAGTTTGCCTCTATCTTCATGATCATTTGCCACATAGCACTTGCACCCAAAGACTTTCAGGAATGAGACGTCTGGCACTCTACGATTTATCAACTCATAGGGTGTCCTATTGAACCTCTTGTGAAGTGAGCCACGATTTTGAGTGAAACAAGCTGTGTTCATTGCTTCGGCCCATAAGAAGTGAGGTAATCCAGAGTGAATGAGGAGTGTACGAGTTGCTTCAACTAAGGTTCTGTTCTTGCACTCAACTACCCCATTTTGTTGAGGTGTTTTAGCTGCTGCGAACTGTTGGGTAATTCCAAGTGATGCATAGAAGTCACTGAGTTTTCTGTTCTTGAATTCTGTCCCATTATCAGTTCTGATGATTTGTACACTTAGTTGGTAGAGGTTTTGAGCGGTTTTGATAAACTCAATGATTAGACCTGGAGTTTCATCCTTGGTTCTCAGAAATTTAGTCCATGTGTAGCGTGAGAAATCATCCACAATGACTAACACATATTTTCGCCCATTAATGGTCTGAGTGCGCATGGGTCCACACAGATCCATATGAATGAGTTCGAGAGGTTTGGAAGTTGAGGCTATGTATTTGGTCCGGTGGGAGGCCTTCCTTATCTTTCCCATTTCACACGCCGAGCAAAGATGCTCTTTGTGATATCTGAATGAGGGAAGCCCTTTTACCAAGTTTTCTGATCGCAGTTTGTTCAGGTCTTTGAAGTTGAGAAGGGAAAGTCGCTGATGCCAGAGATCGTTCTGATGTAGAGAGGTTCGAGAAATAAGGCATGTCGGTCGGACAGTCTTGAGGTCAATGGAGTAAAGATTCGTCTTCCTGTGTCCAGTGAATAGCTCTCTTCCATTGATATCTGTGACACTACATTTGTTGGTCTCGAAGTTCACCTTGTAGCCTTTGTCGCAGAAACGACCTACGCTGAATAAATTGTAGCTCAGTCCTTCGACGTAGGATACTCCTTTGATGGTTAGCCTGTCATGGATAAGATCAATCCTTCAGAGAAGTTGCTCAACAGCTCTTTGTTTCCAGTCATGTGTGAGGAGCAACCTGAATCTAAGTACCACACATGACGGACCTGCAAAAAGAATCAAGTAAGTTTTGGCACCCATTTGTAGATGGGTCCTCTTTTGATAGCAGGTGTAGTAGATTTCTTGTTCGTTGCTAGATTTAATTCTTTGCTAGGTTGTTGTGTAGCTGATTTGAGAATCCAAGCGTGTTGATTTCCTATAGGATGCAGTTGAGATTTCGGAATCCAAATCTGTTTTGGACTTAATTTCTTGCTTGGCTTGGTCTTGGAGATGTTGTGTTTCTTACTTTAGATTTAATAGTATGATTGGACGACGTGGGAGATGTGTCCATAGAACGAGCGCTATGCGATTTGGAAACACTATTGCTGAAGTGACTGTCACGAGGATAGGAAAGTACATCATTGCTGACATGACAGAATTTTGATTTTAGGGAATGGAATAACGAAACACGTTCTGCGACATTACAAGAAGTCACTTTTGGAAACGCAAAAGATTTTGAAACATTAGAAGTAAAGTTGGAGACTGGTCTCTTCTTCTTATCAGGGACTGTTGTCTTCTTAGCTGAGCCAGGTTGAACCTTCTTC
This sequence comes from Craterostigma plantagineum, assembly GCA_027422505.1. NCBI lineage: Eukaryota > Viridiplantae > Streptophyta > Magnoliopsida > Lamiales > Linderniaceae > Craterostigma > Craterostigma plantagineum. The sequence continues at coordinate 3,337,682 of JAPQWV010000055.1, forward strand.
GCTTCCTTAGATCTCACGCCTTTGTCTGTGAGCACATGCGATACCAAGTTAGTGTGAGATAAATGTATTTCCTTTGTAGTTTGCTTGCATTTACATGTAGATGATTCTGGAATAGGACGGGAGGTGGAAGGTTTGTAAGCGTCAGGAAAGTTTTCAAGAGTATAAATTTTGCTCAACAAAATAGTTCTCTCTTCTTCGTGAGCTTTCTTTTCCGACTCTAGAGAGGCTGTCAAGGAACCTATTTTGCGTATAATTTCTGGAATATAGATGAATGAATAAATATGTTTAGTCTGTTCGTCAGTGCCTTCGGGTCCAAATGGTGACATGTAATCATCAGAGAGCGTTATCTCTCTTGTTTTGTAGCTATTATTGAGTTCGTCGTAGTCACACATGATTTGAGCCCATTCTTTGTTCTTCCATCTTTGTTCATCAGGTTCAGTCACCTCACTTGATCCGACGAAGGGCATTAGTCGTTCGATGCTTAACCCAAAACGTTTGATGTTGTACAGAGAGTCTACTTTATCTGCTTCAGGGTTAGTGGTGGGCTCAAATCCCAATCCTTCGCGGGGATTATAAAATTCAACATCTTTAGGTTGGCTAAGGAACATGGTTCGTTCACTTTGACCTCTTTTGGTGTTGATGTCCTCTAATTCCTTGATTTCTTGTATAGTCGTAGACGTTCGTTGGTGATTAGTTCGAATTGAGACACTACATTCACACATTCTTCCTCGCTGTCTTTCAATCTTCTACTCATATCGCTAATTTCTATTTCCTTGTTTTCTATATGATCTTCTAAAGTCTTCACTTTAGTTTCAGACAAGATCAATGATTCATTAAGAATAGCTATCTCTTCCTGTTGTTTGTTTAACAGGGCATAATTTTTGTCGAAATTGCTTTGGAGTTCTGAGTAATCTTTACGATGCATGGAGAGTTCGGCTATCCTACGTTCTAGTTTAACGAAATCATGTAGGGATGGAGTGTATACCTCCAGGTCGGATGATGAAACATCCGTCTTATCTGATCTGATGGCTGGCTCATCCTCGTCGGAGTCATCCTCTATGCTTTTCACCATGAAGGCCATTTCCTCTTCCTCCTTGTCAGATGTGTCCTCCAGCCATTCCTCTTCCTCAGCTACCAAGACTATTCCCGCTTCCTTGCGCTGTGAGAGCTGAAATTTTTTCTTGTAGTATTCAGTGTTTTTCTTCTTGGGTCTGAAGCATTCCGAAGCAAAGTGACCCGGCTTGCCACAGTTGAAGCACTTCTTCACTATTTCAGATTTCTTAGTTTCAGTCTCTTCGGAAGCAATTTACTTCTGTTTCCCGCCGAGGTTCGTTGTTTGTTGAAGGAAGAAGATGATTCTTGGCGCTCATCTTATTGACCGTATCTGAGATCATTGCCAGCTTCTTTCTGATGGATTCGAGTTCGTCCTCTGATTCTTGGTCAGATTCGGTGTTGTCAGAGGTGTCAGATAGTACGACCTACTTTCGTTTAGAAGTCTTCGAGCTCCTGTTGCTTGACTTAGAAGTTACGAGTGCAATTGGTTCCATTTCAACATTTGGTTTTCCTTCGTTCTTAATTTATTTGGCATATTGCGAGTATTGTGAGAGATTATCGTGTAGGGAGTGAATATCCATCGCGTCCAGATCTTTGTTCTGTTGCTTAACCAGAACTGCAATTCGTCCCCACTCAGGTTGAAGTGTGGAGAGGAACTTGATGTTATGTTCGAGATTGGAGCGCTGGATGTTAATCTTTCTCATCTCGTTGATGATGGTTAAGAAGCGAAGGTAAACATCTCGAAGTTCTTCCCCCTCCTTAGTTTCGAAGGAGTCATAGGCAGTAAGGATGCTGGATTTCTTAGACAAATTACTAACTTCTGTTCCAACCATCATCTTGCAGACTTCGTCCCAAATTTCCTTTGCAGTGACCATTTGTAGCGACCCTAGCCATCGCCACCATTTCTAACGTCATCCTAAGTTCCTAATGGCGTATTTAAATGAAGGAACTGCGGAAAGGCGTATGAAATTTTTCCTTTTTCATTAAGGAAGTCGTTTGTTACATGCTCAAAGGAAAACACGAGTTCCTAATTACATGCTAGTCCTAATCACGTGGGACGTGTACACGTACGCAGCAAAAGAGTCTTACACGCCCGGCCTCACAGGTCGTCATCCATACACACGCGTCCACCCCCAAAAGACATTCGGAAGCTTTGAAAGATAGGCCTTGCCGGCTAGGCGATCACGTACCGTGATCGTATGTACCTACAACACATAACATAAAGAAATGAGCCATCGAGGCTCAGTAAGTAGAAACTTATGCATGTATGCACGTGTCCCATCCCTGCAAAGGCAATCCACGCCAATGCATAAACTACTACGCAAAGGCGATCCGCGCCGATGCACTTAACACTCCGCAAGGGCGATCCGCGCCGATGCTCATCATACTCGTAAACCTCACTCAGGGCCCTTGGCTAATCTCACTATGCACCACAAATGAGCTCACGTCCACTAGGGACAAATATGACAGCGGTCCACGCCGGATGGCCATACCTAAGATGCACACCGTTCCCCTAAGTTGCCATATGTACCCGGTCGTCCCCAACTGTCGGCGGTCGCTCACGCTGGTAGCCCACGCTGAGGTTGCCTACACCAGGGTTCCACCCTGTGTCGCTTATACCCTCAGGTCGCACCCTCCAGGTCGCTCCCTACCGCCACGGGCATTGCCCAATCCTATCATAAACATACATATACACGGCCCTTTCGCCAACGGGCATTGCCCTAATATATTTCATTGAATACATAATAATAATATATGTATACGGCCCTTTGGCCAACGGGCATCGCCCTAATACATTTCATTATATACATAATAATATATGTATACGGCTCTTTCGCCAACGCGCATCGCCCTAATCTATTTCATTATATATGATAATAATATATGTATACGGCCCTTTCGCCAACGGGCATCATCCTATAGTTCATTACCTTCATAATAATAATATATCTATACGGTCCTTTCGCCAACAGGTCTTCACCCTACTATATTTCATTGCATATACAATAATAGTAATATATGTATACGGCCCTTTCGCCAACAGGTCTTCGCCCTACTATGTGGCGACCCTACTTTTCTAAATAAGATTAGTGGCGGATTTCCGCAACGTAAGCCGCGGAAGGCCCGTCTAATTAAAACATTTCCTAAAATAACATACACTAATATAAAAATCCGTCTACATCGTTATCTCTGTACACGGGCCGAAGCCCCAAAAATTATCAAAAGAACAAAAAGCGCTAACGCCGCTCCACAGGTCTTCATCCATGTACCGCACCGCCCTCAAAAGTCCGTGGAGCACCGCCACCAGCCGCCTCAGTCACGACGCGTATCAGCGTCGGACTCAGTACCTACAACACGTAAACACTGAGCAATTTGCCCAGTAGGTGAATAAAATGCATGTATGCAAGTGTGCACTCAATCCCAACCCCAATATCTCACAACATAATATAATGCACACTCTTTCTTTTCCCACATTCCTATTTCACACAACACAGGGCCCTAGGTTAGGCTCGACACCCTCGCGCGCAAAGACTACTGGGAGGCCACCCCCAAGTCTCGCGGCAGCCTACCCTGGTAGTGCACTGAACAATCACGCCAATGGCCTCCTACCGGGTCGCTCCGCACCAATAGTATACACTGATAGTGCACTGGACGATCACGCCAATGGCCTCCTATCAGGTCAAATTAATATCTCGGCGGTATGCACCTCGGGACGGTCACGCCCGAGTAGACAGATCGATCACGCCTGTCTCCGCCAGGTGCCCAGTGAGCCCAACCTCGACTCCACTAAGAGTCGCCAATCACAAGCCTCTCATTCTACCCCGTACGTCAATATCTCATATCACCGTCTCAATACGGTACAACCACCTCTCTCTCTAACGCGATATGCATGTGCTATGCATATACATAACATTCATAAAGCATGATCCACGTAAAACGTACGTCAAACAGGTAAAGCATGTAAATCACATAAGCCACGTAAATCACATAACCACATGAAAACACATAAATGTGTTTACGTATTGGAGATGGATAATCCACCTACCTGTCCTCCCGCTATAATCAAATACGAGATCCGCTGAAGTCCCTAACGATGGATCCTCTGAATATAATAATATTATTAGTATATGTGCTAATTCTCGAAAATCCTAAAATTATTGAAACCTAAAAATAATAATATTCCTAAAGATATCCAAACCACATTAATATCCTAAAAATATCGAGACCCTAAAGAAGTCGAGACCCCTTGAAATGTCGAGATTAATTACTATAGAAAACATCTCGATAAAACCATTGTAAAATGTCGAAGTGCTTATAAAATATCGAGACCATAAAAATGTCGAGTCATAGTTGAGAAAAGAACAAATGTCGAGACTGTTATTTGAAAATGTCGAAACCTTTGTTAAAATAAATATCGAGACCTTAGACAAATGTCGAGTTCTAGTAAAATAGAAAATGTCGAGCTCATCATTCCTTGAAAAAGTCGACATCATTGTAAAATGTCGAGGCACATAATTGAGCAAAGGATAAATGTCGAAACCTTTAAAATGTCGAGACCACTATTTCTGAAAATGTCGAAACTAAAATGTCGAGACATCTTCTTATAAAAATGTCGAGATCTAATTTATTAAATGTCGGAACATGTATGTCGAAATCTACAGAATGTCGATATAATACAAATGTCGAGACATATAAAAAAATGTCGAGTTCAAATAAAATGTCGAGACATACAGAATGTCGAGCTCGAATTCTCAGCAATGTCGACATTTCTCTTAAATACCTCTCGACATCTTTTAATACCGAGATTTCATTCGACATTTTTACTACATACATCTCGATATTTATCAAACACTGCGAAATCTATCTATACAGTTCTCGACTTTCTATAACACAGTTCGACGTCTACCTTCAATTAGCCTACCATCATATATCGACATTTACTCCTCATGAAGCACTGTAAATCTCTTATGATCAGATACGAGTTCTAACACCAAGATTTCTAATCATGATAATTCGTTTCAAGGCATATATATACTTTAAATACTGATTTCGAGCAAGCATACATTAATTACACTAAGTTTAAGAAGCTTTTGCATACCTTATGTTGAAAGCACGTAGGTTAGAGTTGATGAGGTCTCTACCAGCTCTCTTTTTTTTTCTTCCTTGTTGTTCATTAGCTTATGAGAGCTTTGAACGTATTGATCATTTCAAATACTTAGGAATTCGTGTGACATGACTAAGTGATGATCCTAATTTTTCCTCACTCTTAAGTAACGTTTTTATTGAAGTTTATCTTTAAGCTTTGGGCCAACCTTTGAAAAGTTTAGTTAGGCCCATCTCATACCTCCCATTATTATTTTTGATATTTCTTTGATTAAATTTCGTAGTATTATTTTTTTTTTTTAGACTTTTGAAATTTATATTTTTGCTTCGCCATTCTAATTTCTTATCGAACTTCTTAATTCGCAACATTACATAGTTTATAAAAAGAAAATCCCATATTAAATTTTACGGGTGTTACATACTATATTTCATTGCATATACAATAATAGTAATATATGTATACGGCCCTTTCGCCAACGGGTCTCCGCCCTAATATACTTCATATACATATACATATTTACATAATATTACGACGACGCTAAACGCCGCCCTGGTAGCATAGTGGACAGCCCTTGACTCAACTGCGAGTCGACAACACATGCCCATATCGGAAATGTATCAGTCGCTTTCAAGTGATACCTTATATACACATACTCGACTCATACAACCCTCCCACATATGATCGTGTATGCACGTGAGAAATGAAAATGCAACAAATGCCATACGCACTTACCAAGAGACAGCATATCAATTAGTCCACGTAAATCATGTAATCATCGAGGCACATAGTCACGTAATATCAAGCATACATAATTCAGGTAGGCATCGAAGCACCTAGTCATACAATTTAAGCACGTATAGACAAGTTATGTGTTGTAGTTGAATTTCTACTTACCTGTCGATCGTGGACTAGTTAAGAATAGGTGTCGACCTTAGCATAAAAATAATTAAGTTAGTACCTTATTTAAATTATTTAACTAGCTAAAGTCTCGAATTTCCTAAGTCCAACCCTTAGGCATAAATACGAAGGTTAGTACCTAAATTTATACTTGAGTGTCGCTATGTTATAGCTACTATCATTTCTAAGGATTATTTAATTGGAAACACTTCGCAAAAATATTTTTCCCAAGTTATAAACGCGTTCTAAGAATTTTAGTTGAATTCGTGAAGTCTAGCTAAATTTCGCTAAGTATGGTTCGCGAATTGGCCTTTAAATGATTAGGGGGTTCACTACTTGATCGGTTTCGTAAAAGGTGATGGGTTCGTGAAACAAGACCCGCGAAGTTGCTTAGTTCGCCAACTTCGATCATCTCGTGAACTTTAGCTAAAAAGGGTTAAGTATAGTTCGCGAATTATCTCAAAGTTCTTGATTGGATTTGCAAAGTTTGCTTGATTCTTGAAGTGCACGAATTTGCGAAGCATGTCGAGTTCGCAAAGTTGCTCGGCCCGTGAAAATGGAGGAGTTCGCGAAATAGGGTTTGCGTGGGTTCGCAACCCTCGTTTGGCCCGCGAAACTTCAGTTCGCAAAGTGGGTTCGCGGCTTGTGTGGAATCGCAAAATATCTTCAATTCACCAATTATTCTAGCTAAGTTCGCGGAATATGCTATCTTCTTTACTTAGGGTTGGCCAATTTGAGTTTGCCAATTAAACTCATTTCGCAACGTGGAACCCTCGTTGATTCGCAAAACTCATCAAGCGGCTTAGGGTTCGCAAAGCATCCGACCCGTGAGATGCCTAATTAATTCCGCGAACTTATGTGCATGGAAGTGTTGGTTTTGCGAAATGTCTCGGGTTCGACAAACGTGTTCGGTTCGTGAAATGCCCTTAGTTCGCGAAACGTCCCGATTCACGAATCATCTCACACAGAGGTGTCACGGTTCGCCAACTAACTCCTTGAGTTCGCAGACCACTGGATTCGCCAAATGAGCCGTAGCCAAGTTCGCCAAATTCGGGGATTCGCAAAACGCCGAGTTCGCAATTCTCTTTCTCGCCGAGTTCGCAAGTTTAGAATTCGCCAAATGCTAAGCTCGCCAACTACCCTTGATTCGCGAACCTCAATTCGCAAAGCCTCCATTCGCGAAATACCTCGACTCTTAGTTCGCGGGTTATGATTCGCGAAATACCACTTCGCAAAACTAGGGTTCGCGATATTTGAACCCACAAAACACCAATTCGCGAGCCCATGCAAGCGACATAGATTGGAATTCGCGAACCTCGTCTCTCCTACAGTTCGCGATCCCGAGTTCACCAAATGAGCTCAATTCGTGAAATCCCAAGCTTGCCAAAACAACTTCTAATTCGCAAAACTCTATGCTTAAAGATTTAAAAGCTATTTTTCTCAAAAACATGCTGGAGGCCGATTGAACTTCTGAAACCCTCATACCCGAGCTAAATAGAAATGCACACTTAATCCTTATATTTTCGTGCCTAAAATCCCTAAACATGCTAATATAGGGTTAACCATACTAAGGTAGAATGTATGCTTTTGACAACTTAAATTCGCACAAGCCCCCGCATATGGTATTTTCGTGTTTATAGTCCTAATTACACTATTACTTGAATGAGAATATAGAATCATAGTGAGAACACCATACCTTATTCCAAGATCTCTTAGTCGACTTCTTCTTTACCTTCTACTTGTGGTTTTTCGTTGGTTCTTCATTGACTTAGAGGCTCGATTTCTTCATTCTTCTCTCCTAAAGGTCTCGTTAGTTTCTTGGTTATGGTGTTTATGGTATTGAAGAGTTGGAGATGAACATTGGAGTGTGGTGATGGGACATGGTTATCGAAAATATCCCCTAATTTGGGGACTTGTTTCTAGAAGCTATTTCCAACAATTTTGGGCCAAAGAAATCAATTTACTAGGGCCTTGTTATTAGCTATTAAACCCTATGTTTGGGCCTCTTTGTTTCAAGGAGGTATATTATTTGGTCCAAACTTATTAAATTGACTTTGGGCTTGAGTTTTAGGTTTCAACCTAGTCCAATTGCAATTATAGCCCAGTTTCGTTTTATTTTATTTATATATATATATATATATATATATTTTTCATTAACTCAATCTCCCTACTCCTCATTTTCGAAAATCCCTAATTAAGTTAATCATCACATAAATGTAAAATTGAATATACAAAATACATGTAATCACGTACGCACGTAAGTAATGCACAAACTCATAGGGTCACATAAGCACAAAAATTCAGATAATTCACGTAAGCATATGATTCAATACACGAAATCTTCACATCCTCATTTAAATTTTATTAATTTGGGCCGTTGTAATTCATTTGGGTATTAATAAATTTTATTTGGGCTAATCTATTTAATTTAATGTAGATTATTTATTGATATTTTCCACTTAATTGGGCCAAGATTATTTGGGTCGAATATTAACTAGGCTGAGTTCCTAGTTCGGCATTTCATCCGTTTGAATACCAACTTCTTCTATCCAATTTGTACAAAATAATTTACGCCTTAATCATGTATTTTAATTACGGGTATTACACCATTGCATCGACTTGCTTGTAGACATCATTTGGTAGAGCCTGAAGTACATAGTGTCGAGCAAGCTTGTCCGCTCTGGCTCGTGCTTTCTCAGCATCGTTGTATCGACTAGGGTGCTTAGGAGTTCTCCTTTCTGGAATTGCAGGAACTGCATCGGGTTGAGCAGGGATAATGGTCCAAAATTGGGCAGGTCCTTCAAAGATGGAGGAAAGCATGTCATTTGCGAGGTCTCCATCCTTGATTTCTATGAAATTTATGAATCGTTGCTTCCATATGCCGTACTCTCCCCATCTCAGTAGTGCTGCACGGTTGTCAGATCCAATAGCAAGACCGTCCATGTTTATGTTGGTAATGATCGTTAACGCGAGATATATCTGCGAAATGAAATACTTCAGTTCTGAAAGAAATATAGTCAAGTTTGAGTAATTTCTAGTGTTGAGTCTAAGTAGGTAAATTCACTTAGTGAATTCTGTCGAGATATAAGAGTTTGATGAATTTAGTGTACTGCTCGAGGATGGAACGATTGGTGTTAAGTGAGATTGAGAATTTTGTTCTACTCAATATGAGTGCTTGATCGATTCTAGTATGATATGAAAATAAGCTCAACGATTGGTCCTAAGTGTTGAGAATCGGGGAATCGAAACTAAGTTTAGATTTCAAGATTCGGGCGAAAGTGTGAATTGGGCGAAAGAGTTTTGAAAATGTTAGTTTCGATCGAAAGATGGAATTCGATTTTGATTTGAATAAATAATTTCGATCGTCTGAGATTTAATTGACTAAGTGGGGAATTAAGTTTCGGGCGAAACAGTTAGTACATTGGACTTTCGCCGAGATGTGTATCGATCGAAACTGTGAAATTGTGCACTGTAGCGTTTCGGGCGAAAAGGATTGGGCTTTCGTCGAGAATTGTATCGATCGAACCTTGTGAAATTGGTGGAAAATTCGTCGAAACTCAAATCGATCGACTTTTGGGCGAAACAATTGGACTTTCGCCGAGAAATCTTTCGAGCGAAACTGTGAAAAAACGAAAAAATTCCCGGAAATTAAAATTGATTGAATCTCCTCTCAGTGAGTTTCGGTCGAAACCTTAAAACTCAATGGTACTGTTCAATTTGTTGCTCGAAAGTGATGCCCAGTTCAGTGAAATACAGATTTGTCAGACTCGTTTTTGCTTAAATCCGACTCAAACTTGACTGGAATCGATGTGAAAGAACCTAAATGTACTCAATATCAGTTTTCTAATGTTCTAGGAGTAAAGAATCACTGAAAACGATTTGAAAACATCCAAAAACAGTGAAAAACAGAGAATGAGTTTTCAAGCAAAAATCTTCGTCAAATCACGTCGAAATCGAGTAAAACTGGATTCAAATGGAAGATATTGATCCGCGTTAGGCTCTGATACCACTTGTTGGCACTTATATTACCAAACAGAGATCAAAAGAAGGGTTCGAATGTGTAAAACGTGAAGAACACCTTTAGTGTGTGTTCGTGTGTGTTTTCTTAATGTAACGTACAAGGTAGCTTACCTTTCAATTCTTTTGATAAAACCCTAATTAGGGTAACTTGGGCTCTATATACCACAATTGTTTGGTATATTAAAGCCCAATACAAAACTATGACTTAATATCATAAGTCACCCTAAACTACTACAACCCACTAAATAAACATATTAACCCAAGATTACATAAATTAAAGGATGCTACAAAATATTCCTAACACTTCTGTACAAATAAAAGACACTCATAGAAACAAAAGAGTTGTTTCTTCTGCTCAAATAATTGCTTCTACATGTTTATTTCAGTCTACCACCTTTAAAAGCACCAATTTCGAAATAGGCTCTTCTTCAGCAATAAAAATTAATCATTCTAAGACAAATGCCTCTAGGAAGACCCGTAGGAAACATGATCCAACCATAAAGAAAGCAACGCTATTCATGCTTGTTCCCACCTAAGTTATCCCGTTAAGATAGAATCCCCAAAGCACCTTAGGAGACTATCCAATGAAAAGATCTTTTCAACGCTCAAACCTACTAAAGCACTTGTCCGAGCTGAAATTAATCTTCCCTGCAAGGTTCAACCCAAATAGGTTCCTAAATCACCGCCTAAAAAGGCGAAAGCCAAAAAGGCCTTGCCGTCTACATAGGGCAAACCCAACTCAACTCCTTCGCGAGTAACTTGGGTTGTTAAAGCTCCTACTAATACTAGTTTAGGAACCATATCCGAACCTAAGATGAAATATGCTAATCTGAGAGGACCCATTTATAAGTGGGTACCTAAAGCTCTTTAAATTTGTTTTTGCAGATCCATCATGTGTGGTACATTGACTCCGGTTGCTCCACACACATGATGGGAATACAAGAGCTACTTAGCAACTACAAAGACCGACCAAATGGAAAAGTCAGATTCGGGAATAATGACTCAGCCCCCATTCTAGGACTTGGGGACATCAATCTAGAAAATCTAACAATCAAGGATGTCTCTTATGTCGAAGGTCTCCGCCATAACTTGTTCAGCATAGGCCAATTATGTGACAGAGGATTTCAGGTGGTCATTCATGCTGACCGGTGCAGAATATTAGATAGTCAGAACAAAGAACTCCTCCATGGACTTCGGAAATCCAATCTTTATACGATTAATCTGACATTCGTGCGGACCACGACTGTTGTTTGCCTCATCTCTCAAACTACAATTCAGAGGAATAGCATATGGCATCAACGTGTGTCTTTTCTAAATATCAAAGCTCTTCAACGACTATCCACCCAAAAGTTGGTTCACGGTCTACCAACCATTATTCTACAAAAAGAGCATCAATGTTCGGCATGTGAACTAGGAAAAATGAAGCGAGCGTCTCATCACGTCAAACTAGTACCCTCTACTTCACGTCCCTTGGAATTCCTACATATGAACCTATGTGGACCTATGCAGACACAGAGTATTAGTGGGCGCAAGTACGTGCTACTTATCGTTGATGACTACTCTCGCTACACATGGACGAAGTTCCTCCGAACTAAGGATGAGACGGGGGACTTGATAATAAATTGTTGTGAACGCTACTCAGAATGTGCTGCAACAAACAATTCAAGTTACCAGAACGGATAATGGCATTGGGTTCAAGAACAAGTACCTCGGTGATTTTTATCAGAAACATGGGATTAGTCAGCAATTCTCAGCTGCAAAGACGCCTCAACAGAACGGTGTCGTTGAGAGAAAGAAAAGAACTCTAGTGGAAGCCGTACGTAGGATGCTGATTCATTCTTGTCTCCCACACTTCCTTTTGGCTGAAGAAGTAAATACCACCTGTTTCACTTAGAACAGGACGGTGGTTCACAAGCGCTTCGATAAGACTCCGTACGAAATAATAGACAAGCGAGTACCCTATATTTCTTTCTTCAAGGTCTTCGGGTGCAAGTGCTTTATGGCGAACGACAGAGAGCAACGTGACAAGTTCGACCCTAAAGCATTCGAAGCCACATTTTTCGGGTATTCATCAATTTCAAAGACGTGCCGAGTATACGTCAAGTTAAATCGTTCAATAAAAGAAAGCTACAATGTCACTTTCCACGAAGTGGCAGAGATCGCTCCTGCACACCTCAGTTCAGGACCCGCACCTAACCAGATGGCTTCTGAATACAATAGTTTAAGACCCGTATTCACTGGTGTGTTGGCACAAAACCAACAAGAGATGGCAATAAATAAGGACTCAACGTTTGAAGAAGCTCTGAGACTTGGGTTGGAGGACTTGGACTCTCTCTTTGAGCCCGTATATCGGTCAGGCACTATTGGCGATACACCTTTAGTGGAACCCTCACTCGACGAGACCGATGTCCCAAGCTCTTCAAGTGTCCCCACCTCACCGGCTCAAATTACCACAGATCACAGAAGAACCCACCATAGTAAATGAGGAAGTCTCTCCAGAATTGCTCAACTCAAGTGGAGAATCAGACTTACCTCAACCCAATGAGCAACCCGAAATTCTTGGAAAACACGGTCCACAAATGGGTGATGCATCTACGTCAGCCCTACCACATGAGAGAAAGAGGACTCGGCGCATCCGACTGATCAGATTATTGGTGATCTTTCGAGTGGAGTAAGGACAACACATCAGCACAGTCTCTTCAGCTGCTTCTTAAGCCAAAATGAGCCAACTAAGGTAGTAGACGCACTAAAAGATTAGGATTGGGTAATAGCTATGCAAGATTAGATCAACCAATTCGAGCATCTTCAAGTGTGGACTTTAGTACCCCGTCCACATGGGAAAACCATTATCGGGACGAAATGGGTATTTAAGAATAAAAAGAATGAAGATGGGGAAGTGATTCGGAACAAAGCAAGGCTGGTTGCGAAGGGATACAATCAACAGGAAGGTATCGACTACGACGAAACCTATGCTCCTGTTGCCTGAATCGAAGCCATCCGTATTTTCTTGGCTTATGTGGCTCACAAAGACTTCAAAGTTCATCAAATGGATGTTAACACCGCCTTCCTCAACGACGTGTTAAAAGAGGAAGTCTATGTCGCTCAGCCAGGAGGTTTTATTAATCAAGAACACCCCGATCACGTCTATCGCTTGGATAAAGTTCTCTACGGACTAAAACAAGCCCGACGGGCTTGGTATGATGTCCTAAGAGATTTCCTCATGAAATCTAGGTTCATCCGCGGGACAATCGATACGACCCTCTTCATAAAATGGCAAGATAAGGACTTGATGTTCGTTCAAGTTTATGTAGACGACATCATCTTCGGATCAACAAATCCACGGCTATGCAAGAAATTTGGAGATTTGATGAAGAGCAAATTAGAAATGAGTCACATTTGAGAGATGCAATTCTTCTTGGGTGTCCAAGTCAGGCAGCTCGATGATGGCATCTTCATAAGTCAAACTAAATACATCAAAGACATTCTGAAGAAGTTCCATCAAGATCAGAGCAAGCCTCCCAGTACTCCCATGTCAACTAGCTGCAAGTTGGGTGCCGATCCCGCAGAAAAAATGGTCGACATCACAATCAATCGCAGTATCATCGGCTCTCCTCTCTATCTCACCTCAAGCCGGCCGGATATCATGTCCACTTGCTTATGTGCCCATATCCAAGCCGACCCTAAAGAATCCCACATGCTCACGGTCAAACGAATCTTACGCTACCTCAAAGGCACCTCCACCCTATCATTGTAGTATCCTAAGGGTACAAATTTCAAATTAATTGGCTATACTGACGCTGATTACGCAGGTTGCCGAATGGATAGGAAAAGCACATCCGGTGGTGCTCAATTTCTAGGCAAGAAGTTAGTCTGCTAGTCATCCAAGAAGCAGAACTGTGTCTCAATATCGAAGGCTGAGGCTGAATAGTCGCGGCTGCCAGCTGTTGCTCGCAAATGCTATGGATGCGGACTCAACTTCGCCACTATGGGCACGATTTAAGTAATATACCCATTTATAGTGATAGCCAAGTGCCATTGTGATTATGTGCAATCCCGTTAATCACTCACGCACAAAACACATAGATATTAGATATCATTTTATAAAAGATCACGTAGAAAAAGGCACGATTGACATGTACTTCGTGAAAATGGTGTATCAACTAGCTGACATTTTCACAAAGGCCTTGGATGAAAAACGGTTCCAATTCCTTGTCGGAAAATTAGGCATGTTGAATCTTCCGCAATTTATGCTTTACGTGCTCCTATGTGCTTACACATGTTCGATGCTAAGTCTTTCTATACTTTAATGCTATACACAGCCGGCCAAATATTTTATTTTCCACATGTTTGTGCGTTCGATTCCAAGCTAATACTAAGGAGTCGCATCTTCATGCTGTCAAGAGAATACTAAAGTATCTGAAAGGAACTCCAGACCTAGGACTTTGTATCATAAAAACTCCGGTATGAAACAATAGGGTATTGTAATGCATATTTCGCAGGCTGCAGACTCAAAAGGAAAAGCACATCAGGCAACATTCAATTCCTTTGAAATAAACTCGTTTGTTGGGCTTCTAAGAAACAAAATTGTGTGTAAAATTCTACGGCAGAAGAAGAATACGTTGCTGCTGCTAGTTGTTTCTCACAAATTTTGTGGATAAGAACCCAACTACGAGACAACGGGTTTGATTTGAATAAAATTCCTATTTATTATGATTCCAAAAGTGCCATAGCAATTACTTGTAATCCTGTTCACCATTCACGCACTAAGCACATAGACCTACGCTATCATTTCATAAAGGACCAAATAGAAAGAGGCATAATAGAAATGTCTTTTGTCAATACGGAGATTCAACTAGCCGATCTGTTTACGAAAGCATTGGATGAGAAACGATTCCAATTCATAGTGGCAAAACTGGGGATGTTGAATCTCAATCTCTAATTTCGATTATGCTTCCCTACGGTACATTCCTTGTCTATATGCTATGCTTTTTTTTAATTCTGGTCTCTTTGTTATTAATTTTATTTAGGCTCCAGATTTAGTTTTAGTTTCACAAATAAATGTTTCCAGGATTTGTTTCTTAATTAAGACGATGTAGAGCTAATGCTGATGGCGATACATCGAGGGGGAAAAATGCTATATCCATGCATCGAGGGGGAGTAAGTGATTTATCAAATGTTTTAAGATTCTCGGTAGGCATAGTATTTAGGGGGAGAAATGTTTTAAGATTCTCTATATCCACCACTCATTCTTATTACTAATTCGTGTGACTGCATGCGATATAAATGAAATCTATATCCGAAAATGCGTACAAAATTTTTCCTTTTATATAGAGGAAACTCTTCTGTACAATACAAAATATTCATAGGACATAAATACAAGGTGAGCGTGCATGCGTGTTCAAAATAATTTAACGGCCCGCCACTCAGATCGCATCCATGTACACACTGCCACCTCAAAACTCCTCCGGAAGCTCCAAAATTTGGCCTCGCCTTCGTAAAGATCACGTACCGTGATCTCGTGAACCTACAACACATAAATACGTAGAATGAGCTTATAAAGCTCAGTAAGCGATAGTCATGCATGCCACGCACGTGTCCTAAATTCGTAAAGGCATCAGCGCCAATGCTCCCTAGACCTCATATTTTTCCTTGCCTTGTCTTGTCATGTAGGGCCCTCGGCAATCTTGCTATGCACCATCATGGAGCTCGAATCCACTAGGGATAAATAAATATAAGTGGCAATACCCACTCAAGGGAGGCTAACCCTAGGAACCTTTTCTGTCCCAAGGTGGTTTCATACGCCACGCGGACGCTTCACACTTGTAGCCTAATATGAGGTAGTCGACACCAGAGGTACCCTCGGTGTCGCTTACTCCCTCAGCTCGCACCCTCCAGGTTTCACGTTCCGCCGTGAGGGCATTAGCCCTAAAATCATGTCTTGCCTTGTACATGTCATATCTTGACGGTAGCACCATAGGACGTCACCATGGTAGCATAGAAGAGCCGTGACTCAACTGTGAGTCGACATCAGATGCCCATATCGGAATCATTATCGCTCTCAGGCGATCGTATATTATGCACGCTCTCATATCATGCCTTTCGTTCTAAACGTGCGTGCATGTGCTCATGTCATGAATATGCGTGCCATGCCATCATATCATGTAATTAAATCATGCATGTCATGTAACACAAATAATTCACGTAGGAAGTCAAATAATATCATAGAAACACATAACACATAATTCATGCACATACAATTATGTGTTGTAATGGGGACTTCCACTTACCTGGTATCCTTAGCTTATAGTACGGTTAAATTGCTAACCTTTGAACCCTAAGTATAGAGACATATAAAATTAGGGTTTGTTAGTCTAATTACAGTTTAACTTAAATGGCTTAATTTAGAAAACCCTAGTTTCGACTTTTATAAATTTCGAAACCAATTTTGAAGTGGATCTCGACTTGACTTAGACATAAATCTCGAGTTAAAATTCGACATGGATCTCGACATATTCTACAAGGGTTCGATATTAAGCAACGCGTAAGGATTTCGAGATAAGTCTCGACATTCTAACAAAGACTTCGAGATGTTCACAATATATGATTTCTTGAAGTATATTTCGATATGGGTCTCGAGTTTAATCTCGAGTTCTCATACTTATTTCGAGATTAATTCCAACAGAGATCTCGACATTATACATATAAAAGTCCGACATTTAGGTAATACACAAAGATCTCGACATGTTGGAAACAATTTCGAGTTACATAATAACTTAAATCTCGACATGAAGTTTAGTCATGAATTAAAAGTGGATCTCGATAGGTTCTCGAGATGTATGTTGGGTTATAACAAATATTGAGATGAAAAATGTCGAGATGGTTGCGGGAATTATAACCAGAATGTCGAGGTTACATGAAAACATAATAAAATGTCGAGATTCATAAATCAATACACAGATTTCAAGAGGAGTGTCGAGATTATCAATCATGATGTCGAGATATAATAGCACACAATTTCGATATATATTTCGAGCTTCATCTCGAGATTGCCTCGAGTTTTAACTCGACATTTACGGAAATCACATCCCACGAAAAACTATCTTTTCATATAAAATCATCTTTCCCTTCGGTAAAAATATGTATTCAAGAACAGTATAAATATTTTATGGGCTTCAAAACATGCGACTTGGTAACATATAAGATTCTTAATTGAAGAATTATTCCTATTAATTCATGTTCTCTAATCTTCCTAACATGGTAGAATATAAATTCTCAGTAAGAAATTATACCTTTTTCTAGCTTATGGATGTTTGCTACCTCGCCTTTTCTTGCTCTTAAGTTTCCAAATGGTTTGTAAGTGAATTACGTTTTCTTCTTCTTCAATTCTTATCTATTATTGCGTGTAACACTAGGTAAATGACGTTGAAGTTTAGGTTAATGTTTATTCTAACTTAAGAAATACTTGTTATTTTAATATTAGTTTTCCCCTTACTTTAAGTTTTCGAAATGTATAGAAAACCCTAGAGTAATAAGGTTTCGATATGTGATAGCTCGCTATGAGATCTTCTAACTTCGATCTTTATACTACTTGTATCAATAAATCTCGAGACTCATGGATTTCGAGGTCCAAGGATCTCGAGATTCTCTTATTTTGCCAATGGTCTCATTCGACATTCATGTTATTGACATTTTCTCGCAACTATAGATGTCGAGGTTGATAGCTTAATACCAAGGTTGTGAAATGTGTTACGAGCTTATTCTTTACCAATTCATGCTCCCCAAAACGTGGTATCAATACTTAATATAATAAATCAAATCTACTAGGTTAGTATGTCGTGTATTAGAAACCCTAAAATCAATAACTAACCTTAATTAAATTAATTCTTCTACTTTCTAATTCATATATGTCATGTTGGCATAATCATTTAAGCACATAAAAGTCACAAAGCATGTCTCATGCAGTCACGTAAGTCATATGATATGCGTGCATATTTATTGGCCGGCTTACTTACGGGGCTCGGGTATTACATCCTCCCCCCTTAAAAGGGATTTCGCCCTCGAAATCAGGTAGGGAGAAATAACTAAGGGTAGCGGTTTCTCATATGATCTTCCCGTTCCCACGTAGCTTCTTCCGTGGACGGATTCTGCCACAATACCTTTACTGAGGGAATTTCTTTATTCCGTAATCATTTCAAAGCAGTATACCTATTTTGCAGATTGGGAAAAAATAGAAAACCAACTCCGTCCAGAAGGAGTGCCTCAAAACCCAACTCACTACGTGGAAAACTGATGTCGCTGTAAAGGAAAAAAATAGTAAATTAGGGCTACGCTATTCATAAACCTCTTATGTCTCCAAAACCATTTGCACGATCATGAATAAACTAAAAAATATTAACAATGATTACTTGAGTTTTACTGATAGTCGTATATTAGGATCTCCACTGGCTTTTCCTCGTAGCTTAAATCTGGCTTGAGCGGTTGATGAAGATTCTCAGTGTTCAGCACATGGTTTGGGTCTGCGACGTATTTTCGTAACATCGATACATGAAAGACGTCATGTATTTGAGCTAGCGAAGCTGGTAATTCTAGTTGATATGCCACTTCGCCGACTTTTCTGAGGATTCGGAACGGTCCTATATAACGCGGACTTAATTTACCCTTCTTCCCGAATCGCTTAACGCCTTTTATTGGAGACACATTCAAAAATACGAAATCATCTTCCTGGAACTCCAATGGTCTGCGCTTTTGGTCTGCGTAGCTTTTCTGTCTACTTTGGCCTGTCTTCATTCGTTCCCGTACCTTTGATATTGCTTCCGTCATTTCTTGCACTAGATCAGACCCTAGTATTGTTCGTTCTCCGACTTCATCCCAATAAATTGGAGATCTGCATTTGCGTCCGTATAATGCTTAATATGGAGCCATTCCGATCGTTGCATGGAAGCTGTTGTCGTAGGAGAATTCAATCAAAGGAAGGTATCGGCTCCAATTTCCTTTGAAGTCGAGCACACATGCTCTTAGCATGTCTTCTAACGTCTGGATTGTCCGTTCAGACTGTCCGTCTGTCTGAGGATGGTAGGCAGTACTGAATGATAACTTAGTTCTCATGGCCTTCTGCAAACTCATCCAGAACTTGGATAAGAACCTTGAATCACGATCGGAAACAATCGAGATTGAAACTCCGTGAAGTCGTACTATTTCTTGAATATATAGTTCCGCATATCGTTCCATTGAGAATGTTGAACTGATAGGTAGGAAGTGAGCGGACTTGGTTAATCGATCAACGATAACCCATATAGCGTCGTGGCCTTTCACGGTTTTAGGTAAGCCAACAACGAAGTCCATCGTGATGTGATCCCACTTCCATTCGAGTACTGGCAGGGATTGCAAAGTTCCTGCCGGTCGCTGATATTCTGCCTTAATTGTTGACACGTCAGGCATTGGCTTACGAAGGTTGTGATTTCTCCTTTCATCCCTGGCCACCAATAGTTGGTTCGTAGATCTCTGTACATCTTTGTTGCTCCTAGGTGGATAGAATATACAGTGGTATGGGGTTCTGTAATGACAGTCTTTCGGAGTTCGGCATAATTAGGGACATATAGACGTCTTCTGTAGTATAGGCTTCCGTCGTCTCGAATGGCGAAGTCTGCTGATCTTTGTTCTATTGGTGTTTCTTTGATTTTCATATATAACTCGCCGTTCTCCTGGACCTTCGTAATCTGCTCCATCAGTGTGGGTTGAAGTGTTAGTGCCGCTAATCTTGTTTCGATTTCGCCCATTTGTATCATTTCTCTTCGAGCCTCTGTAACTCCGTGTTTATGGTCTTACAGCTCAACGCATCCACGACTACATTTGCTTTCCCCGGATGGTAGCTAATCACACAGTCATAGACCTTGACTAACTCGAGCCATCGATGCTATCTCATATTTAACTCCTTCTGAGTGAAGAAGTATTTGAGACACTTGTGATCAGTGAAGACCTCGCATCGCTTGCCGTATAGGTAGTGCCTTCAGTTTTTGAGAGCAAAGACTACAGCGGCAAGCTCTAGGTCGTGATTCGCGTAGTTTTTCTCATAATCCTTTAGCTGTCGGGAAGCGTATGCAAGTACGTTTCCGTTTTGCATTAGAACGCATCCTAGGCCATTTTTAGACGCATCACTATAAACAGAAAACCCTCCAGTGCCAGTAGGGATAGTTAGACTGGGGCCGTAGTGAGTCGTCGCTTCAGTTCTTGAAAGCTCTGTTCACAAGCATCGTCCCATTGAAATCGAGTATTCTTCTTCGTTAACTTCGTTAGGGTTGATGCGATTTTGGAGAACCTTGATGAACTTCCGATAATACCCAGCGAGTCCGAGAAAACTCCGTATTTCTGTGACATTTGTTGGTTGAGGCCACTTGTTAATAGCCTCGATCTTGCTGGGATCAACAGATATTCCAGCTCCTAAAATAACGTGTCCAAGAAATGCGACTTGACTAAGCCAAATCTCGCATTTCTTGAATTTCGCATACAACTGCTTTTCTCGTAGTATTCCCAGTACGATCTTCAAATGTTGTTCATGCTCCTCCTTGGTCTTCGAGTATATGAGAATGTCATCGATGAATATGATAACACACTTATCTAGGAATGGCTTGAATACCCTGTTCATCAGGTCCATGAATGCTGCTGGCGCATTAGTCAGTCCAAAAGGCATGACTAGGAACTCGTAGTGCCCGTAGCGGGTACTGAAAGCTGTCTTCAGGACATCCTCTTCTTGGATTTTCAACTGATGATCCCGATCTTAGGTCTATCTTCGAAAAGACGGTTGCGCCTTGTAGTTTGTCAAAGAAGTCATCAATTCGAGGGAGGGGGTATTTGTTCTTGATCGTAATCTTCTTCAGTTCTCTATAATCAATGCAGAGCCGCATCGATCCACCTTTCTTCTTAACAGACAAAACTGGTGCTCCCCATGGTGAGAAGCTTGGCTGAATGAACCCCTTTTTGCAACAGTTCATCCAGTTGCTCCCTCAATTCCTTCATCTCAGCTGGAGCGAGTCGATACAGTGCCTTAGAAATCGGTGCAGCTCGTGGCACTAGATCAATCGTGAATTGAATTTCACGATCCGACGGAAGTCCGGGTAAGTCTTCAGGAAACACATCGGGAAAATCTCGTACTACTGGAACTTCTTCTAGCTTCGGGGGTGTACGTTCTTCAGATGATATGGCATATATTAGGTACGCTTCGCATCCTGTCTTGATCAAACGATGGGGTTGAATGGATTAGGAGAGTACCTGCCACTACAGATGGGTTGTTCTCCGCCTCTTCATAAGTCAGCGTGTAGACTCTCGCAGGTACCGTAGGTGGCCTAGTTTTAAACGGTGGTTAACTTCCAGATGCAGTCTCCGTGCATGCCTTGGAAAAGTGGCCTGTCTTGCCACACTTATAACATATAGCGTTCTGAGAGTAGCACACACCAAGATGTCGCCGTGTGCACCTGGGACATGGGGGTATGGTCATAGGAGGTCTTCCTTGATTAGGACTGAATTGTTGTGGAGGTCCAGGTCGGTTTTGGAAATTAGGTCGGGCATTCTTGGGGTTAAAGGGCTTCTTCGGGTTACCTCCGCTCCACTTCGGTCCTTGAACGAACTTTCTTTTTGCTTCATGGGCGCGCATAATTCGGAGTTCAGCTTGCTCTGCCATTAACGCGCACTCAGCTACTTGAGCATAGGTGGCTCCTTGAGATCCAGTCATGTTCACATCTCTATACAATTCAGGCTTCCCTCCAGGAAATGCTCCACCTTCAATGCATCCGTGCTCACCGTGTGAGCTGCAAATCGGGACAACTGTTCAAATTTCCTAATGTATTCCGCCACTGTCATTGAGCCCTATCGTAAATTAATGAATTCATTCATCCGTTGTGCTCGTACAGGGGCGGTGAAATATTTGCTCCTAAATAGCTCCTTGAACCGGTCCCATGTCATCGTAACGGGATCTTCAAAGGCGAGAATGGTATCCCACCAATGACCTGCACTTCCCCTCAGTAGGAAAGCAGCACACAATACCTTTTCTTCTTCAGGGATGCGGCCGTACCGGAACATGCTTTCTAGAGTTCGAAGCCAGTCCTCGGCCGCGGTCGGGTCGATAGCATCTTCAAATGTTAGGGGATTGAGCTTACGAAATCGCTCCCCAACAATCTCGACTCTTTCTGCTTGAGAAAGTCCACTACTAGATTGTCCGCCCGTATTTCACTGTTGCATCATTTTTTGTATTTGAGCGTACTGCTGGCGAACAAGCTCCGTGAGTTGGAGAATCGCCGTATCACGATTATCTACAGGAGTTGCGGGTTGCTTGCGCCTTTGTCCGCACTCCCACTGCCATCACCTCGTGTTCTACCTATTCTTTTCCTATACCCTAATAGTCCCTAAGGCCAATAAATTACGCACATACAGCATTCATAGAAACATAAAACTTACTAGCAAGGCCGCTTCCGTGCTTTTGAGTATGTGTACATGGACGGTCTACAGAACTTGTAACCGAAAGCTCTGATATCACCTGTGGCGCCCCTTACTTCCACCACTCATTCTTATTACTAATTCGTGTGACTTCATGTGTTATAAATGAAATCTATATCCGAAAATGCGTAAACAAAATTTTCTTTTATATAAAGGAAACTCTTCTGTACAATACAAAATATTCCTAGGACATAAATACAAGGTGAGTGCGCATGCGTGTTCAAAATATTCTAACGGCCCGCCACTCAGGTCGCATCCATGTACACACTGACACCTCAAAAGTCCTCCGGAAGCTCCAAAATTTGGCCTCCCCTTCGTAAAGATCATGTACCGTGATCTCGTGAACCTACAACACATAAATACGTGGAATGAGCTTATAAAGCTCAGTAAGCGATAGTCATGCATGCATTGCACGTGTCCTAAATTCGTAAAGGCATCCGCGCCAATGCTCCCCAGACCTCATATTTTTCCTTGCCTTGTCTTGTCATGTAGGGCCCTCGGCTATCTTGCTATGCACCATCATGGAGCTCGAATCCACTAGGGATAAAAAAATATAGGTGGAAATACCCAGTCAAGGGAGGCTAACCCTAGGGCACCTTTTCTGTCCCAAGGTGGTTTCATACGCCACGCGGACGCTTCACACTAGTAGCCTAATCCGAGGTTGTCGACACTAGAGGTACCCTTGCTGTCGCTTACTCCCTCAGCTCGCACCCTCCAGGTTTCACGATCCGCCATGTCATATCTTGACGGTAGCGCCATACGACGTCACCATGGTAGCATAGAAGAGCCGTGACTCAACTGTGAGTCGACATCAGATGCCCATATTGGCGAATCATTATCGTTCTCAGGCGATCGTATATTATGCACGCTCTCATTTCATGCCTTTCGTTCTAAACGTGCGTGCATGTGCTCATGTCATGAATATGCGTGCCATGCCATCATATCATGTAATTAAATCATGCATGTCATGTAACGCAAATAATTCACGTAGGAAGTCAAATAATATCATAGAAACACATAACACATAATTCATGCACATACAATTATGTGTTGTAGTGGGGACTTCCACTTACCTGGTATCCTTAGCTTATAGTACGGTTAAATTGCTAACCTTTGAACCCTAAGTATAGAGACATATAAAACTAGGGTTTGTTAGTCTAAGTACAGTTTCACTGAAATGGCTTAATTTAGAAAACCCTAGTTCCGACTTTTATCAATTTCGAAACCAATTTTGAAGTGGATCTCGACATGACTTAGACATAAATATCAAGTTAAAATTCGACATGGATCTCGACATATTATACAAGCGTTCGATATTAAACAACACGTAAGGATTTCGAGATAAGTCTCGACATTCTAACAAAGACTTCGAGATGTTAACAATATATGATTTTTTGAAGTATATTTCGATATGGGTCTCGAGTTTAATCTCGAGATCTCATACTTATTTGGAGAGTCTCGAGTTTAATCTCGAGATCTCATACTTATTTGGAGATTAATTCCAACAGAGATCTCGACATTATACATATAAAAGTCCGACATTTAGGTAATACACAAAGATCTCGACATGTTGGAAACAATTTTGAGTTACATAATAACTTAAATCTCGAAATGAAGTTTAGTTATGTTGGGTTATAACAAATATTGAGGTGAAAAATGTCGAGATGGTTGCGGGAATTATAACCATAATGTCGAGGTTACATGAAAACATAATAAAATATCGAGATTCATAAACCAATACACAGATTTCAAGAGGAGTGTCGAGATTATCAATCAAGATGTCGAGATATAATAGAACACAATTTCGATATATATTTCGAGCTTCATCTTGAGATTGTCTCGAGTTTTAACTCGACATTTACTATACTGGAAATCACATCCCACGAAAATTCTCTTTTCATAAAAAATCATCTTTCCCTTCGATGAAAACATGTATTCAAGAACAGTATAAATATTTTATGGGCTTCAAAACATGCGACTTGGTAACATATAAGATTCTTAACTGAAGAATTATTCCTATTAATTCATGTTCTCTAATCTTCCTAACATGGTAGAATATGAATAAGAATATAAATTCTCAGTAAGAAAATTTTACCTTTTTCTAGCTTATGTATGTTTGCTACCTCGCCTTTTCCTTGCTCTTAAGTTCCCAAATGGCTGGTAAGTGAATTACGTTTTCTTCCTTCTTCAATTATTATCTATTATTGCGTGTAACACTAGGTAAATGACGTTGAAGTTTAGGTTAATGTTTATCCTAAGTTAAGAAATACCTATTATTTTAATATTAGTTTTCCTCTTACGTTAAGTTTTCGACATGTATAGAAAACCCTAGAGTAATAAGGTTTCGACATTTGATAGCTCGCTACGAGATCTTCTAACTTCGATCTTTATACTACTTGTATCTATAAATCTCGAGACTCATGGATTTCAACGTCCAAGGATCTCGAGATTCTCTTATTTTGCAAATGGTCACATTCGACATTCATGCTATTGACATTTTCTCGCAAACTATCTGATATGCGAATTACACTGATTTCGCGAATCCTCTGGGGGGCCTTCATCTCTATTTCGCGGCCCAAATTCAATCTTCAATCTCTCGGCCAGCAAAATTCACTTAACCTTATTCTAATTCGCGAAATGCACATTTTGCGAACTCCGAACTCGTAAAATTTCCCAAAATCTCACCGTCTCCTTGCAAATCGCTTCGCAGCACTCATCGTTCTTCCCAGCTTTCACACTTAATGTGCTTCATCGTCCCTAAAACACTCTCACACACTCAACGACTTCGTAGGGGTAAGAGTAACAATCTCTAACCTTGATTTGGACTGTTCGAATTTTACAGGATAGATTATTCTGGCAAACAGGACTTCTCGTGCTGATTTTGGAGAAATTAGTTATCTTTCGATTTGGGGCATTCGATTCTTCAGTTATTCTTGAAAAATTTGTAGTCATTGGTTACTTTAGATTTCGGTTCTTGGGTTTGTGTGCTTTAAGAGTGTTTCCGTGAAAAAGAAATTAGGTTTCCTAGGAACTTTACGTTTTGATCTTTCAAATCCTATTACGCGAATTGAAAATGTGTTTTGCGAATCCAATTAGTCACTGACTTGTCAATTTGCGAATTGTTATTTTCGCGAATTACAATTTTTGACTTCTTTGTAGTCAGTTTCCCGAATTCTAGTTCACGAATCTCCGTGTTTTCAAGATGCAATTCGCGAACTGAGGTTTAACGCTGGACAATTCGCAAATTATCGAGTTCGCAATGTGTAATTCGTGAAACCTTTTAAAATCAAGTTTTTCGAACTGAACATTTCACAACTTCAAAAATGACCAAGTCACTTCGTGAATTGTGATTTTCAAAACTTTCAAACAGATTCGCGAAACATACTTAGTAAGATTTTTGCGAACCGAAAATTTCACGACGTCAAATTGACTAAGTCAGTTCGCAAACATAGTTAACTCAATTTCAAATAGATTCGCGAAACTCACTTAGTAAAATTTCTAAACTGATATTTCCACAGATTCGTGAACCACACTTAGAAAAATTCGACAAATTCTTTAAACCACATTTTGGGCCAAATAGTGATGGGCCGAACTCTTTCTTATTTTTTCCCAAAATTAAATATTAGCCCACACTATTTATAACACAATTTCGCATAGTCTAATCTCATTGTCTCTCGTGTTGCAGTTTAGGCTGGATTTCCCGGTGATTAAAAAAAGGAAAAGAAAAGAAGAGAAAAATGACGACACCGGTGGATCATGTGGATGCAACATCAAAGTGGATCGTGATCAGAGAAATAATCAACTTGACCTGCGCACCTTCAAATGTCAAGAAGAGATCATCCCATATATTTTGAGAAACCATCATCTTGGATATGTCTTCTCGGCATCCGTCCAAGTCCCCAATGTTTATCTTCAACAATTTTGGGGAACAATGACGACCAAAATCGCAGAGGACAATAGCATCTTCTACGAGGCCAAGATTGTAGATGAGACTGTCCAAATTACCAAAGAGTTCATCCGAAGCATCTTTGACTGTCTAATCACCCCGAATATGAACCTGAGGCATCTGAAGACGAGCTCATTGCTAATATGCTCAAAATGGGTTACTATGTTTCACTCGACTTTGTCTCCCGTTTTCAGCAATCCATGATTCCACATCCATGGCGGACTCTCTTTGTAATTGTCAACAAGTGCTTCTCACCGAAGCACTCAGGCTGGGACAGATGCAACCTCACGATTCTTCGGATCTTCCACGGAATCGTCTTCAGAAAAAATTATGACTATGCAAAGCTGATCACACTAGACCTGCACGATCAGCTCCACCAAAGATCGAAGCCCAAATCGAAGAAGATACGGAACATGCCCTATCCCCGGTGGTTCTCCCTACTTATACACCATTTTATGTCAACAAACACCGGGAATACCACCACAACCTGAAGAAGAAAACTACACACCGCCCAAACTCAAATTTTCTCCAGAAAGCAAAGAGCGATAGGAAGTACTCGCGCGTATCTATGCCCATCCCTCGCGAGTTACTCATCCTAGCAAACCCAGACCACATAGAAGCCTACTGCCAAAAATACAGTGTTCCCCACCCCACGACTCAGGACAACCCACCTGAGTCTAACCTAGGGGTTAGTGAGAGTGATAGAGACACCATCAAAAAGAGAGGAACCACATATATCGAGACCGCTCTTCCGGAACCTCAGCCTACCCCTCAAGAAACAATCCCTGAACAACCACTCGAGCAACCATCACAGCCTCAACAGATCGAACGACAGCAAATAATCGTTCCCGAAAAAACAACGTCTGAAGTCCCTCAGTCAGAACAGGCCGGGTCACCCCTAGGATAGAAGACGCCGAACACGACCCAACGGTGCAAACTCAACCCGAACCTGACCATTCGCTTGCCTCCCAACATGCAAGTGTCTCAAAATCCCCAGAACCCCCCCAAACTACAGATGCCTCGGCTCCTATGTCCACTCCACTAGAAGATATCATTATTTCTACGACACAGCCCGAGTCCCAGCCTGCAAACAAGAAGAGCAAATTGAAGCTCTTCGAGGATTGGACGGAAGCCTCACAGATGATGAAGACCTCAGCAGCTCACCATCCAAGAGCCACCGTACAGAACCTAGTTCTGGACACGTGCTAACGGGAAGTGGCCCCTATGAAAGCTCCACACCAGCTCATCTTCTTGATGTGGCAGTACAGACCCGAGCACCATCTCTTAAAGATGTGTTGCAAGGAGAGGTCGGAAGACCCACGGAAAGTAAGGTCCAACAGATTTCAGTTGACGAGGGCCACCGTACAGAACCTAGTTCTGAACGTGTGTTAACGGCTAACCCTAGTGGCGCCGGAGCACCCTTAGCAACTCCCCAAGCTGTGACGACGGCCTACCTGGAGAATTGCCTGTTTGAGTTATTGGAATCCGTCATCTTACGACGGGTTCGAGGACTCATTAAGGATGCCATGCAATCAGCCTCCACAGACAAAGGAAAGGCCTCCATGGTAGAACAACCACCGTCACAGCCTCCCGTGCTCTCCTTACCACCACGAGCAACAAGTCAACCTTATCCGTACACATGCCTTTAATCGAGCTCTTCGATATCGGTATTGCTCGTCTTCTGGAACTTAAATCTACACGCAATCGCTAAAAGAAGAACTCTACCGGAAGCTGCTCGCAGGGGGTGTCATTCCTCCACCAGACACCTGTCGTCAAGAAAACCTCAGGTCGTCATGACGATCCTGACGACCAGGATCGCCCTGACAGGGAGATGAGCAGGAGGGTAAGAACCACTGCATCAGGTGTACGAGTACGAAGACGAGGAGCTAGGATTGCTGGAGCTCGATCGTCAAATCCACCACCACCACCAAGGTCCACATGAGTTAGACAAGCCTCGCCAGGGCCAAACCAGGCAACTTCCCTTGGCAAAGCCGAACCTGGCTCGTTTGGGACCTCCACCCAGTCAGTCCAAACAACCACAACCACCATTGATCCAGCTATGCCAGCTGAAGAACTGTACAATCCACACGATGTAGTCTAGAAATACATCTTTGGCGAAGAATGGAGGACTCATTCGGAGAATCCTACTATGGCCAGAAACTTAATGGACAATGTTAGATGATTCCTCTCGAAGGCAAACATAAATCTGGTCCAAATTGAAGAAGAGGAGCTTAATGAAGGTGAAGACTATGAAGCTGAAATACCTGAACTTCCTGAGCACACCATAAAGGAATGGAAGAGCTGGAACTCCCATGGAAAAATTTCAAGGTGAATGCTCCATATCAAGAAGAAATACGAAAGACTCTGGAGGAGGGAGGATAAGATATTGAAGATAGATGAACTTGACATCAGGACCTCACTAATCTCTCGCGACCAAAAGCTTTTCAGTACATGCTATCTTTCCGTCGAACACTACTGTTCAGAGAAAAGGAGGGGACATAGAAATCTACGAAAAGAAGAGGCGAAACGACCCAGAATCAGAGAAGTTCTGACAGTTCGTAAGGAGCGATATGGGGACATAGAGTTTCCTATCTATCTGATACGGCGAGAAAATGAGTCAGTTGAAGAGCTAAAGGAAGGCGACCTAGCAATTCTCAGAGGTGAAGATATTAATCAAATGATAGGGGACTACAGGACGCTTGGGGTACTTAGGACCCCTGAATTAAGGTTGGGTTATGCTGCGTTGAAAAGGTTCATACTACGCCAAGTCAAGTTTAACTCAACACATGACCTTCAAATGGCGCTTGAGAGCAACATGAAGAAGGTGAACCTCACGAATCCCTCCTTTGAACTCCCCGAGTCAGACTGCTATGGAGAAGGTCATATCTTTGTAGAGGAAGATCCTTCAGTGATCTACTTAAATTACAAGGGAAGAGACTGATGAGAACTTCAGAGATTCATAAGTTCTGCGATGGAACCCTCTTTATTCTTCGAAAGCAACTAAGGAGGATCACTGAGCAAATAAGACACGAAGAACATGAAGTCCAACTAAAGTACCATAAAATGATCGAAATCATCTCAGACCGAATTTCCTTTCGTAGGAGGTTGCGAACATATGAGATGAGACTTGGACTCAGAAAATCAGCCTACGAACTTATGAAACCGTCGAAGAAAAAGAAGAAAAAAACTGAAGACTTAGTATAGGATTTATTGTAATTGGACACTTAGGGGGAGAATGTTAGGAATATTTTAGAAGTGTCCAAAATATTTATTCTTAGTCTTCTGTATTTCTTTCTGATATATCTAATGTGTTAATTCCTATGTGTGTGGGTTGTGGTTGCAATGGGTTTGTTAGGGGCCCAATGGGCTTAATACCATTCCAAGGTATTTAAGCCTAAACCCTAATCATAATGAGTTAAGTTTTCCATTCTAAAATCTCACGTATTCAATACGCTTAAGCCTCCAAACGTACTGTTCACATCAATCGAAGGTTTAATCTATTGAAGTGTTCTTGGATAATCTGGATTAAGACGCGCTATATTAGAAATTGAATACAAAAGGGGAGATTGTTGGAACTATTTTATTGTATTAAACTAATATAGTTATTGTGTCTTGCTATGCAAATTAGTAGTCTTGGACTGAACTGTAATTAGTTGTATTATAGTACTACTTGTGTAAATATACCACAATAGGTGATATGTATAAGTGAACTCCTAAGAAAATTAGGAGTGCGCTTATGATCGAAAAGTAGTATTGGAAATTTTAGAGAAAAGATTTTAGCGCCAACCCTTGCTTGTTCTTCAAGTTACTTCTCTCTCAACCTTCAACGGCAAATCTCAATCTTCAACTTCGAATTTCTTAGATTTACTATCCGATTCTTCTTAGATCGATCTAGGTTTGGATATCTGAGGTCCTAACACTCCGAATCGAGCGATGTTCGATGAACCTGAAATTTTATCCATAGAAAGCAGACTTCACTAAACTTTATTTTGAGATTCTCAATCCGAGATCTAGATTGGGTGATACGAATTTCTGAATCCGTTACTACTTTTCAGGCGGGGCTTCATTCCTAACTGTTTCGTTTCGGGAATCTAGGCCCACGTAAATATAGTTCTAACACTTTATTTGACGCTTCATTAACGACTCCATGCTCATTAAATAATAACACATCTCACTTTATCAGATACTGTCTCAGTGATCCTTTTTTAAGCGTGACTCTCTTGGTTCATGTCAACCCGGCAAGGGAGGAATCCATGAATTCAGTAAGCACCTAACCAATCCTGTGGTACCGAATAGATCCCGTGTTGGGTACGATCTTCGATCTACGAACCGACTATAGATTATCGTCGTACTTATAGACCCTTCACTTATGTCCCGGTCGAGTGAGAGCCATGGAAATGTCAAACTCACTAACCCGACACTATGTCTAATTCGTGACGAAAATACTAAACTACACTGCACGTCCCACGTGAGTTAGTTTTTATACTTTGCAAAGATCCTGTAATTCCTCGTCCCAGAATATGCATAGGACATATACCTCGATTACTTGTGAGGTTGTGAATCCCACATGACTATCAATGCCCAGCAGTTGCACTTCGTTGTCAAGACTAGGGGTGAAAGATGAGTCGAACCGGCTCGGCAAAAGCTCGGCTCGAGCTCGATATAAATGAGCTCGAGCTCATTTAAGTTGAGTTCGAGCTCGTTTATGTCGAGCTCGATCTTGAGCTCGGATATAGTGGCTCGAAAGCTCGCGAACAGGCTCGCGAGCTTTTTTTTTATAATTTTTTGTTTTTATATTAATTTATATTATTTTCTCTAATTTTAAATATTTTATTAAAAGCTTGACTTTTTAATTTTTTTAAATTTATTTATATTTTTAAATTAATTTATATTATTTTTGTTATTTAACTGAGTCTTTTATTAAAAGCTCGAGCTCGAGCCGTGAGCGGAAAGCTCGACGAGCTCGAGCTCAGCTGTAAGGGCTCGAGCTCGAGCCTAGAAAATGAGCCGCTCGGCTCGTTTACCGCCCTAGTCAAGACCGCATGTCGTCGCTGACGCATGTTCGACCTCGAACAAGGCGGGCCTAGCAAAGTAGTGATAAGTCAGGACCCCGAAGCCAACTCTACCAATGACCCTTCGGTTAATGTCCACGCACACTACTATAGTCAATCGATCGATCATTGACACTCAGCAAGTAATTAACCATGTGATCGTCGATTACGAGTCATGTCCAAATATAAACTAATCCCCGATTCAACTCATATCAATGTTACGACCTCCTATTTCCCAAGTGAATGGTTGGCACAACTGTAGAACCCGAGTCCTGTGAGCCTATTTAGCCAATAAATTTGCACGCATGATTATGATTATGTGATTATATGATTTTTTCGCGGATCAATTATGTGCCTACGTGACTGTACAAAGTTTCATGTATTTAATTGGGTGCCGAGATGATATCTAACTTGCTACGAAATTCTTAAGAACTTAAATAATAAAGTATTATAGTGAGTAGTACCAATTTAAAATAGTCACAAGCCAAGGGGTCATTTTCGTTATTATCCCCAATATTAGTATTAATAAACCCAAAATGGTTAAGGGGGAAAATATCTCATTTACACACTAGAAAACGTAAGGTAGAGAGAAGGAAGAGAGTTCGAACACTTGCTTGGGAAGAAAAGTCCTTACTATATTCTTGCATTTTAGTTATGATTTTAAGTTCCAACTTCAGATTTAATGTATTTAAGAGGTTAGCCCTTGAAAAATCTGCCCAAAATCGTAGCCTATAGTTAACTTGATTTTAGGGTTCTTGAAGTTCTTAGGGTATTCAAACTGTTCTTGAGAAAAAGGCGTGGTTTGATCGGAGTATTAGTAGCTTCGCGAATTAAAAAGGTGTTTTGGCACGATGTGTTCGCGGAATATGAACTTCGCGAACTCTAGACCGCGAACTATAGGCAGCACGAGTTTCACGAATTCAATAGGTTTCGCATGCATGAATTCATGAAGTGTAAGCTTGGCGAATCCATGACCTTCGTGAATCAATAAGCCGAGTGATGCATATCGCGAACTGAGAGTGAATAGGGATAGATTTCGCGAATTGAGAGAAAGGTAATTTGGCGAACTCGACAAGCCTCGTTGCATGGATTCGCGAAAATGATGGTTCGCGGATCCGACAAGTCACGAACCATAGATCGCGAACCCGTGGCGGAACAAGTTCCCGAACCCTAAAGTTCGCGAATTGACGGTTAGCAAAACTAAACAAGTCGCGAGTTCGCGAACCATGAGTAGTTTGCGAACTACCGCAAAGATTAAGTTCGCGAACTAGGTATAAGAAAGAGAGAGTAGAATAGTTCGCGAAGTAGAATAGTTTGCGAATCCAGAGAGGTGAGATAGAGTTCGGAAACCATGGAGTATTTGGCGAATCACAGTTTGCGAATCATGTGTGTGCAGAATAGAATGTTTCGCGAACGGAGAGAAAAAGATAGTTAGGATTCGCGAAATGTGACTAAAGGATATTTCACGAATTTTAAGGACATGTAACCTTCGTGAATTCGAACTTCACGAATTAGGGTAACTTCACGAATCGAACCCCTCAGATAAAAATGTTTTAAGTTATAAAAAAAATATATTACGAAATTCACCAGACCGGCTAGCAAATAGCTTATGGACGATTTTATAAACTTCACGAACTAAATAGCGAAGTAACCTCACGAGTCAATAGGGATTTAGTGAGCTATATAAGTTCGCGAATCATATGAGACTAAGTTAATTCAAGAGTCAGGGAAACTTTACAGGTTATACAAGTGTCTCGAGTCATAAATTGAAAATTAGTTCGAAGTATTATAGACTAGCAAACTAGATAAGGTACTAATACCATTATTTTGTGCTTAAGGTCGAAGCTTAGGGATTTCATCAAACCCATTATAGCAAATCTATGGACGTCAGGTAAGTGGAAATCCAACTACAACACATAACATGTGTGTGTGTGCCTAATTTATATGATTACGTGATGAGGTGCTTATGTGAATTTGTATGGTATGATTTCATGACTTTGGTAAGCATCATGACATTAGCGCATTATGCATATGCACGAGCATGCACGAAACACTTGGGGTAATAAAAGATGAGCGCACATGATTACGTCGTAAATAGCAAAAAATAATTGCCGAGGTAAGCAATCAAGTTATAAGTTAAGTAAGGGCGGCTTTCGGGGCACCGAGACGGCGTTGATGCGCCGTCGGCAACGTTGATGCGTCGCCAGTATACGAACGACGTTGATGCGTCGGGGGATTACCATGGTTGGGTTGATGCCCTCATGGTTGGGTTGATGCCCTTATATCCCTTATTAGCGTGCTTGATGCCCTCATGCTTTAGTATGGTTGGGTTCATGCCCACATACTCTGGGCCGAGGACCGTGGTTGGATTAGAGCTTTTTCCGGTGTACGCCTGGGTAAAAGTCTGCCAAGGGCCCTAAGATAAAAGATATGAGATTGAGTTTGATCTATAAGACGTAAGATGCATTGGCGTGGATTGCCTTTGAGGGGTTTTATCACGTGCACGTCATGCATGATTTCTACTTACTGACCATATCGCTCATCCCTTATGTTATGTGTGGTAGGTGCGAGCGACCACGGTACGTGATCGCTTAGGTGGCAAGGCAATCTTTTGACGCAATCTTAGGTGGCAAGGCAATCTTTCGATACATACATGGCAAGTCATGTATCGAACGCTTTTAATATCCGAGAATAATAGGTCACCGGTGCCCCCTCTCTCATCCCATGAGAATTGGTGACTAAACTCGTATATATGGGATTTATTTATTTACCGTCTCACCGGATGCCTAGTAAGACTGATAGGTAAATTATATATGCATTTTTTGTAATTCCGTAAATAATTTTGAATAATATCATGTAATCCAAAAAATATTCAAGCGTGAATAATAGGTTCATGTTTATGCCCTATTCAGTATATCCTCGAATGGCATTCCGAGAGCATATCCCTAACAGTTTCTCCTTAAAGTAAGTCTTGTAGATACTCATCAGTGAAGTCAAACACAACATCTTAAATGAGTAAGTTTGATAATGGCTTAGATATTTTCGAAATCTTTTATGAAGCGTCGGTAGAGTCTGTGCGTGCCCCAAAAAGCTCCTAATTGCCTTCACCGACGTGGGTGGTGCCAGCTGCTCAATTACGTCGATCTTCGCTCGATCTATTTTAATTCCCTTGTGTGATACCTTATGACCAAGAACTATGCCTTCTTGTACCATAAAATGGCACTTCTCCCAATTCAAAACAAAGTTAGTCTCTTCACGACGTTTAAGAACGAAATTTAAATTATCGAGTCATGTATCGAACGTAGATCCAAACACAGAAAAATCATCCACAAATTTCTCAACTACATCATGGAAAATAGAAAGCATGCATCTTTGAAATGTAGCTGGGGCATTACATAACCAAATGTAAGACGTGTATATGCAAATGTACCGTAAGGGCAAGTAAAATTAAATTTTTCTTGATCCTCAGGTGCTATAGAAATCTGATTATACCCTGAATAGCCATCGAGAAAACAGTAAAATTAATGGCTATGAAATCTCTCTAACCTTTGATCAATAAAGGAAAGTGGAAAGTGAACTTTACGTGTTGATCAATAAAGGAAAGTGGAAAGTGATCTTTACGTGTTGCATCATTTACTTCTATATCTATGCAAACACGGCCATAACTGTCTATTGGGAATTAATTCATTAGAATTATTTTTACTAACTGTTGGTCCCGAAATGCACCAAACAAGGAATCAAAGAAGCTAGATGGAATGTAAAAGGGAGAATTTCTCACCTTCAAGTGTGTGTAGTGTGTGAAAACGAGATTTAGCTTTTTGATCTTTGATTAACCTTCAAAGTGAGTTGGTAAAACCTTATATACCACATTAACCCTAGGTATATTAAGGCCAATCACTAATAATAAATAATTACACTCTAGTCCAAAGCCCAAGCTTAAGATAATTACATATAATTCTCAAGACTTAAACTATTGACACAACAAATTAAATATCCTAACAATCTCCCACCTTTGTGTAATTGTGTGGGAGTCTTGAATCTTGGGCGTTGGAAGGTGGATTAGCGTATGAGTGTTTCACGAAGCCCTAGCTTGAACTCGAAGGCGCGTAGATTCCTTCGAAGAACCATTCTGTCAGCAATAGCGTCAATGGCTTCGCGAACTTGGATCTGCAGAGGGGATCTTCTTCCGAAAGGATGCGGCAAATTCTCATGAGTTTCTTGGATGACTGGAGCGTCCCATCTGAGAATTTTGCCACCTCGGACAACGCAGGAGCCTCATCTTTCCTTTGTAGTTCGAGTAGGCGACCGCCGGATCATCTCCGTCGATCACATCGCCCTCTCGATAGTCGTCTGCATTCTTGAAAGATGGGCGCGTCAAGTTCACCTTCTTGAGAGTATGTTTCCACCGCCATCTGCAGATCGTGGGTGGCGTAGAATCTGACCTGTCGGAGCATGTGGCGCTTGATGGCCACATATCCCATGGTGACCGGTTCAGCACGTAGGAGATGTCCAGAGCTTCTGGGGACGAGTCTGAACTGTTTCAGGGATTCCAGCATGCTGTATAGGTCACCCAGGCGCAGAAACTTGAAGTCCCGCCTCACTGACTTCACTGTAGCTCTCTCCTGCCTCATTACTGTGAAGACTGGGTAGTGGACAGGTCCTTTCGACTCGTGCGGAGGTCAGTGACTTTGCAGATGGGGGCCCGATTCATTCCTGAGTGATGTTTTCCTCATCGGACAGCGTCCTATCTGTGCATTTGTGGCACAGAAGGCTCCATCGATAGAGTTGCTTCTTTCTCTCGCTCCAACTTTGGATGTTCATCAGCTCATACTCGTCGAAGGTGGTAACGTCTCTTCCTTGCGCCGCCAGATCCTCTTCCTAATCTCTTCCTGAAATGGGCGCGGTGATCTTTTTATTTTCCCACGGTGCTTCCGGTATATCCACCGTGGGCACATCCGTTTGAGCCGCAGGAGCCTCAGTCTGCTGCGCTTGGAACTGAAGGATGTTCTCGAGCTCGGCCGGTTCCCGCGTCGTACTCCTCGTCCGTTTCTCGTCGTCTGCGGTGTTATCAGCGTGAGCGGAGAATCAAAGAGAGTATTACAATGTGAATAAGTAAGACCACGGTGGTTAGGTTATGAACCATGTTTAGTATAGTAGAAAATAATGAGAATCAAAGAGCAATTTCAATTTGATTAGTAAGGGCATGTGGTGCCTTGTCACCCAATTGTCATAATCTAAGAACAACCATTTGATATAAGGCACACATTTAAAGAGAATCACAAATGAAGGGGGCCAACGTGAGAAAGAAGAAATGAGTTGTGATCTACCATGTGCATGAGAGACAAATTGCTTGAATAATAAAGAGAAATGAGTTGTGTCTACTTGTCTAACTCTCACCACCATCTAAACATAACTACATTAACACTTAAATAATAAGCATAGCAACAAGATAGGAACTCAAACCACCTTAAGCATCCATTCCAAGTAAATACAAACAAACAAAGGAATCTTTCATAGCTTGATTTACATCTTGCTATGAAGGAAAAGTACATCCACTCATTAAATTAACGAAAAAAGAAGGGAGGGAAATCTCACGTTACCATCTATAGAAAATTTCAAGCCTTATCACCAAACAAGAATTCTATATTATCTACACTAAGAAGAAAAGATTCTCCAAATACATTTACATCATTTAAAGAGAGAAGAATAGAGAATATTTCCATGGAGAACGTGTGATAATCAAGGAGCTTAGGAATCTAACTTAGGAAGATCAAACTTGGAGGAAAGGTAGGTGGCATTTCACCTACGATACGTAAATCCTTTTATGTGAAATTTCGGATTTGAGGTGAATAATTCACCCCAAAATGTTTAGTGGTTGTGTAGGTTTTATATGCTTTCGAAAAATATAGATTCTGCCATCAATACGAAAATAAATTTGTGAATTGCATGTAATAGGTGCTTGGAGGCGAATATTGATGTGTGCTTTTGAAAATGGAAATAACCCTTTCATACAATAACTTAGTTTGCATGCGTTTGGTAGTGTCCTAAATGTTTTTTTAGGGTGATGTCTTGTGATAAGTGAAATATATGAGTTTCTCAAGGTGTTCTCATAATTGGTTATTGCATGTACCCTATGCGAATTACATGAGTTATTTTTTTGAGACGTACTTGCATCGACTTGAGTTTTCGAAGTATGGGTATGAAAGGAAGAACATTTAATTGTTGATAAATGAGATTTTCTGGCCTTGTGAAATTTTTGGGTGTTCTAAGGTTTCGAACATGTGTTGGAATGGTAGAAGTTGGTTTTAGGCGTGTGAGCGCTTTAGTCGTGTGAGGTTTACGTTGGGTTAAATATTTTTGGAAATTAAAGTCTGCGACTTTTGAAAGTTTTGGGCAAAGAAGGTTTTCGGCAATTCTTAAAAATCTTCGAGTGAAAAATTAATTTTTGGGTCAAGAATATTTCAAATTTTCTGTTATGCGAAAATGTAAAACTTTGGGAAATTATTTTCGACATGCACTATTTTCGAAAAAGGTTTTTGGCGTTGTTTTCGTTACGTCGAATTTTCGGGCATTTTAAATAAATTTTCGAGTTTTTTTTTTAAATTTCCGGGACTTTTAATAATAAATTCTTGGTAAATGATTTTTACGTGCAAACTATATTTAACAAAAATGATCGTCGCAAGTCGAATTTAGTATTTAGGGTTTTCGAAACATGTATATTTATGAATTATTGACAATTCCTAAATACTACCTCCGTCCCGTTATTTTTATCACATGTATTGGTGGGCACGGATATTAAGGTGGTATTATTATATTAATATAGTATAATGAAAAGGTAATAAAGTGTGTATTTTGACACGTCTTTTAAGAATATTTAATATTATTTTATTGATTGTTTGTGATAATTTTTTACTAAATAAGGAAATGTGATAAAATTAGTGGGACGCCCGAAATGGCAAAATGTGATAAAATTAATGGGACGGAGGTAGTAGTCATTTATTGTAGGTCGTCCAAGAGCGTGTTTCGTACTGATGTAACTATCGTTTTGTGTCCAGAGGTCCAAGGTATTAAGGATTTATCGCTTACGAAATTCAGGACGACATTTAGCTGAATATTCACCTATGACACTAAACAATTGTGCTTTTATGTATTTTCATGCTTGCGTCGTTTTACGTGAAATACATGAATATTTTAATGTGATTTAAATAAATTACGCATATCATGCATTTATCTATCATGTGCATTTCATACTAGAACGAGGAGTTCAGACCGTGTGGGGTCGGTGAAAAACTGATATCGCGCGTTCCGTATTGGAGACGGTAAAGTTTTGATATGTGGGGTAGATGATGGCTTGTGATTCGTGACTCGTTGAAGAGTCGAGGTTAGTACTCAATATGATACCTGACGGCAGACAGGTGTGAGCATTCTGTCAACTAGACAGATGCAAACGTTTTGTCTACTCGGACGTGAACTTCCCGAGGTGCGACCGTTTTATATATAAACGAAAGAAGCGACCTGGAGTGAACTTCCAGAGTAGGCTACCGTTATTGTGATTGGCATGCGAGGTGTCGAGTCTATCCTAGGGCCCTAATTTGTGAAATGGGAGATTAGCGTGAGAAAAGAAAGAGCGTGCATTACATGTGAGATACTGGGTTTAGGATTGAGTGCACGATTACATCATGCATTATTTCATCTACTGGGCAAGGAGCTCATTTTACGTGTTGTAGGGTACTGACGAGCCCGACGTGGAAACATGTCAAAACTAACGCGGCTGGTGGCGGTGCTCCACGATCTTTTTAGGGCAAGGCGGTACATGGATGTGACCTGTGGAACGGTTTTAATGTGTTTTGTGTGTCAATAAACTCTAAATGAGTGTGAGTGTAAATGTGACGTGTGTGAACCGCTAACATTTTTACTTTAAAATTTAGGGTGTTACAACAAGACATTAGATAGGACTATTCAGTTGCTTCTTAAGCGAAAACGAGCCAACCAAGGGAATAGACGCACTTAAGGACACGAATTGGGTAATTGCGATGCAAGACGAGATCAACCAATTCGAACGCTTTCGAGTGTGGACATTAGTACCCCGTCCCCATGGGAAAACCATCATCGGGACGAAATGGGTATTCAAGAACAAAAAGAATGAAGATGGAGAAGTGATCA
Organism: Craterostigma plantagineum; assembly: GCA_027422505.1. Taxonomy (NCBI): domain Eukaryota; kingdom Viridiplantae; phylum Streptophyta; class Magnoliopsida; order Lamiales; family Linderniaceae; genus Craterostigma; species Craterostigma plantagineum. The sequence goes on from JAPQWV010000055.1 coordinate 3,377,403, forward strand.
AGAATAAAGCAAGATTGGTTGCGAAGGGCTACAATCAACAAGAAGGTATTGACTACGACGAGACGTATGCTCCTGTTGCCCGAATCGAAGTCATCCGTCTTTCCTTAGCTTATGCGGCCCATAAAGACTTCAAATTCTACCAAATGTATGTTAAGACCGCCTTTCTCAACGACGTGTTAAAAGGAGGAAGTCTATGTCGCTCAGCCAGAGGCTTCATTGACCTAGAACATCCCGATCACGTCTATCGACTGGATAAAGCTCTCTACGGACTAAAACAAGCCCCATGTGCTTGGTATGATGTCTTGAGCGAATTCCTCGTAAAGTCTGGATTCATTCGAGGAACGATCGATACGACACTCTTCATCAAATGGCAAAACAAAGACTTGATGGTCATCCAAGTTTACGTAGACGACATCATCTTCGGATCAACAAATGCACAGCTTTCTAAGAGGTTTGGAGATTTAATGAAGAGCAAGTTTGAAATAAGTCACATGGGAGAGATGCAGTTCTTCTCCGGCCTCCAAATCAGGCAGCTCGACGATGGGATTTTCATCAGTCAGACAAAATATATCAAGGATATTCTGAAGATATTCCATCAAGATCATAGCAAGCCTCTCAGCAGTCCTTTGTCTACAAGCTGCAAGTTGTATGCTGATCCCTCTAGAAAAGCAGTCGACTTCACACTCTATCGCACATCACTGGATTTCTTCCCTATCTCACCTCAAGCCGCCCGGATATCATGTTCGCCACATGTTTATGCGTCCGTTTCCAAGCCGATCCCAAGGAATATCACATGCTTGCGGGGAAGCGTATTGATCGAGCGAATCTAGTAATAATTTAAAACGAATATCGCAAACTATCCTACGCTCAACAGGTAAGTGTACCTATCGAAAATAGTATAGAAGTAAAACGAGTATCGAACCCAAAGGAACTATATATTTTAGAAAACCGTTGTTTAAATATTCTAGTAAATATTTTTGGTTTGATAAAAATATGATAAACACGAAAAATAGAAATTTTGATAAAATAGCTGGAACGATTTATAAAAGCGAATGTATTTGAGACTTCGAATCCCCCTAGCTCGACCAAAACAAATATCAAGTGTACGTAAATAAAGCTATCGTTAGACCGTGGAGATTCCTACTACATGCGTACGAGTTATATAGCTGACGAAACTGCGCCTTACCATATAATGATCGTAAACAACTAATCAACGAATTAAGTAGCTGGGCAAACTTCCCTAACTACTTAACCGAAGATCGCATTAAAACACGATGAATTCGCTATTAGATTTGACTCTAATCCGGCGGGGTAGTTCACCTATCTCTAGCGATGAGTTTATTCCGCTCGTTTACTAGTGGTCTAATCGTTCGCCCCTCTCCCGAGCGTAGCGTACGATATCCCAGACTACGTTAACTTAAACACATAGACATGATCAAGCTAACGATGACAATTTTGATCACATAGACATAACCAAACTCATATGCTTCGTAAACGAGTCATAACAATAACAACACATCAAATACGCTTAAACATACGATCGATCGCGCTAGGGTTCATCTCATCTCAAACACACAATATTTAGCCACTCATGACGGAAATTAACACGACGAAGGATAAAAATAACTTATAGGAAAACATAGTATCTTCCCTTAATATTTGGCTCGGGCTTAGTCCTTCGTTTGAGTATTTTCGTCGAACGGGTGGCGGGCGTCTCAGCTTGCACTTTCCTTGCCCTTCCTCGCACTACACGTTCTCGTTCGCTGCTCCTACACACACCGCTGCCCTCCTACGTCGGCAGCCTGTCGCAGCCGTAGCAGCTTGCTTCGGAGAGGTACTTGGTTGGATGGTTTTCCCTTTGACGCCTCTGTCGTGAGCTACTTGCTTTAGTAAATGAGTACTATAGCTTTTTTTGTGTAGGGTAAGCAACGTGTGTGAGGTAGAGGTGGTTGCTTGAGGTGTGAGCTTTGGGTTGTAGGGAGCAAAGGTTACGTGGATGTTCAGTGAGGATTTTCAAGCTTTTTTTTCTTTTTCTTTCCCCTCTTCAACGAGTGTTTTCTGCCATTTATAGAGGTGAGGCTGCTTAGAGATGAGCAAGTCTTCATCGAGCCTTGTGTATGATGGTAATTGTCGATTGTTCAATTTCTTCATTTGGCTGCGGTGTGTGTGCGTATATAGGAAAATGATGCCATCGATCCTTATCACCTTCTTCTCTTTTGACTTTCTTTAAAGAACGTTTGCTATCATCCCAGCCTGATAAAGGCATTTCCAGAGGGCATTTAAGGTGATGGGCTTGGGCTGATTTCAGTATGGGCTCAATCGTTTTCTTTTGTGCCGAGTTCAAACTATTTCTGCACAACAAAGTAGCAATGAGTTCAAAAATTCGTATCTTCCAATCCAGATATCAAAATGAAAATCCCTTCTTTCACAATCACGAACAACGAATCTTATATATTGTGTTAAAATTTCAGGTCCATCGGATATTGTTTACCCCATAATCAGCGAAGAACACGAAGATGCCGAAAAACTACCAGTACAAGTGTGAAATCTTAATTTAAGTACTAAAATTATCGAAACGACTTCATTTCTCATGCAAACGACTTAAATTTAACAGATATAAATGCAAGAAATTACGTTTATCAAAATTCCCCACACTTAAGCATTTGCTTGTCCTCAAGCAAATAAAAAAGGCATAGAAAAGGATAAAATCATGTAACGTACCAATCAAGAACGAAATCACGTGGGAGAAAATGCAAGTAAAGTTGGAAAACATATTTGAAATCAACGACTAACTACACGATTTTCTTTAGCAATACCGTCAAAATCCGCACCTCACAGATATTCACGCAAATCACTCAGTGTATGGGTTAAGATGTCGGGATATCTCTCGGGCATGCACTAATCTTATCCCTACCATAAGCTTGCAAGTAATTCGTAAATCTACCACTTTCAATGATCAAGCGTGAATCGGAAGGTCTTTTACCGGGTTATAGCATAGCTCAAATATATCAAATATGCAAGGAATAAGCGTCAAAGGATATGAGTTGCAGTCACATCGGGATCATGCCATTGTCTTAAACGCGCCAAAAGTCCGCCCTTTTTTTTGCGTCTCTGCCGTTCTTGACTAAGCCCTTCTTCTCTCAACTCTCGATAAAGAAAATATGTAGTGTGCGTTGAGAGTGAGAGATTATTAGAGGAAGGGTTCTTAGCGCTCTCTATTTTTTCTCTTTTTTTTTTCGACGGCGTTAAGCTCCCCTTCTCTCGGCCTCTTTGCGAGTGAGAGATTATCAGTGGGGGAGTGTTTAACTGTTTTCTCTTTTTTTTTACTAAAGGCTTCGTTCGGGACGCGCCTTTCGACTTTGGCATTCAACCTTCATTTCCACATTAATTCAGGTAAGATGATCTCTGGAGGCTTATTTAGGTCAGCGGCTTATAATTCCGGGTATCGCGAATAAAAGGCTCAGGCTCAAAGTGGACTAACTACGGGTCAGTCGTGGTTGGATATTTTGGCTATGGACTGATTCCTAATGCCTTCCTCATTTTCACGCAATCACACATTAGTTTCAAAACGCAATAAACAAGCAAGTTCTGAAGAGAAATAAACTAAGCATGATTCACACAACCAAAGAAATGAGCAAAAAGCTCGTAGGCTCAAAAATCTCACAAAAAATCGGGTATGTACGAATCTCTCAAGTATCGCCAAGTTCATCATGTAAGAAAGAAGTAGACTACGCATATGTATCCTAATTACTCACAAAATTCCAAACATAAAGTCATCCCTTCATGATAAGAAACCCAATTTTCGAAAAAAAACATGTTATGCCAAAATTTCGAAAAAATTTGTACCAAAAATCAAGACATGCATATATATATAACATTTCGCCTAAATTTCACAGAAATTCCCCTCCCCACACCTAAGATTTATGTTGTCCTCAACGTAACAATCATGTAACACAAGGAAAAGAGAATAGAAATATAAACGAACTTCCCTGAATAGTCTGATATGCATGCTTTGTACGACTCCTCCCCACACTTGAGATTTTGAATTCCCTGCGATAGTTGAAAAACAAAATCATAAAAACTAAAAATGCGCATAGAAATAAAGTAAAAACATAGGATAGGCTTGGGGTGCCTCCCAAGTAGCGCTTTCTTTAATGTCTTTTAGCTAGACATTGTTCCGTGATTTTTAGCGTTGGGTGGTGTTGAGGAGGTGGATCGTTTCTTTTTCGAGCGCCTCGATGTCACCGCCATAGTAATGTTTGAGTCGGTGCCCGTTCACCTTGAAGGTCCCCTTCTCCGGATGTGTGATCTCGACAGTTCCGTATGGAAATGCTCGGTCACCGTAAATGGTCCAGACCATCGCGATTTCAGTTTACCAGGGAATAGCCTCAGGCGCGAGTTGTAAAGCAAGACCCGGTCGCCTTCTTGAAATTCCCATTTCATGATTTTACGATCATGATACAGCTTCGTACACTCCTTGTAGATGCGAGTATTTTCGTACGCCATCTGCCTCCACTCGTCGAGCTCGTTGATCTGCAAGTTTCGTTTTTCACCTGCAAGATTCAAATCAAAATTTAGCTTTTTTAAAGCCCAATACGCCTTGTGTTAAAGCTCGACGGGTAAATGACAAGATTTCCCGTAAACAAGTCTATAGGGCGTAGATCCAATAGGCGTCTTATATGCTGTTCGGTATGCCCATAAAGCATCGTTTAGCTTGTTCGGCCAATCCCGTCTATGGTGTTCCACGGTCTTCTCTAGTATACGCTTCAGCTCCCTGTTTACGACTTCCACTTGGCCGCTAGCTTGAGGATGGTATGCAGTGGTAACACTATGTTTAACGCCGTATTTCTTGAGCGTCTTTGCAAATTGGGTGTTACAGAAGTGCGTACCTTTATCGCTAATAATGCAACGAGGTGAACCAAATCGCGAAAATAAAGATTTCAAAAATTTAACGACTACCCTAGCATCATTAGTAGGTAGCGCTTGCGCTTCTACCCATTTTGACACATAATCGACTGCTACTAGGATATATCAATTTTTAAAAGATGTCGGAAATGGACCCATAAAATCAATGCCCCATACATCAAACATTTCACAAACGAGTATAAAATTCTGAGGCATTTCATTGCGCTTAGAGATATCACCTGTTCGTTGGCATCTATCGCACATTTCTACATACCTTTGCGCGTCCTTGAAAATTGTTGGCCAGTAAAATCCACATTCTAGTACCTTTTGTGCGGTTCGGTTGCCTCCATAATGACCTCCGCACGGTCCCGTGTGGCAATGTCCCAAGATATTTATTGTTTCGGGGAAGGTTACACATCGTCTGATAATGTTATCCGCACAAATCCTAAATAGATAAGGATCATCCCAAAAGTAATACTTCAAGTCGGAGAAGAATTTCTTCCTCTGGTGACTCGTGTATCCCCTTGGTAAGATCCTAGCTACAAGATAATTAGCAATATCGGCATACCATGGAAGTTCATCAGGTACCTCATGTATAGCGTAAAGGTGTTCGTCGGGAAAGTAGTCTCGGATAGTCTCCTCGCATGGTGTCTCTTCTAGTCTCGACAAGTGGTCTGCGGCAAGATTCTCTGTTCCCTTTTGCTCGCGGAACTCCACGTCGAACTCTTGGAGTAGTAGAATCCATCGGATCAGCCTCGGCTTTGCATCCGGCTTCGCAAAGAGATGCTTAATGGCCGAATGATCCGTGTAGATGATGACCTTCGATAGGATAAGATACTGACGGAACTTGTCGATTGCAAACACGACTGCAAGCATTTCCTTCTCGGTAGTAGTATAATTTGATTGCGCCTCATTTAGAGTTTTGCTTGCGTAGTGTATCGGTTGGAAATATTTTTCTCGTCGCTGCCCCAAAACTGCACCTACTGCAAAATCACTGGCATCGCACATTAGTTCGAAGGGTAGCCTCCAATCCGGTGCTACCATGACAGGAGCATTAATAAGCTTATCCTTGAGTAGAGTAAAAGCATTCATACAATCGGTCGTAAACTCATAAAGTACATCTTTTTCTAGCAAGCGAGTTAAAGGTCTAGCAATTTTAGAAAAATCTTTAATAAATCTACGATAAAAACCAACATGTCCTAAGAAACTTCTAATTGCTTTTACCGACGAGGTTGGAGGTAATCGTTCAATAGTTTCTATTTTTGCTCTATCTACCTCGATTCCTCTAGCCGATATCTTGTGACCTAAAACGATACCTTCTCTAACCATAAAATGACATTTTTCCCAGTTTAGCACAAGGTTCGTTTCCTCGCATCGTTTAAGTACCGCCTTAAGATTGGAAAGACATACTTCAAATGAGTTACCGAAAATCGAGAAGTCATCCATGAATACCTCCATTCCTTTACCGATTAATTTGTCGAAAATGGCCATCATGCACCATTGGAAGGTAGCCGGGGCATTACACAGTCCGAAAGGCATCCTCCGATATGCAAAGGTTCCGAATGGGCATGTAAAAGTCGTTTTCTCTTGATCTTCTGGTGCGATCGGGATCTGCAAATAACCTGAAAGACCATCAAGAGAACAATAAAATTCATGACCGGATAAACGCTCAAGCATTTGATCAATGAACGGTAAAGGAAAGTGATCTTTTCGTGTCGCGTCGTTTAATTTCCGGCAGTCGATGCACACTCGCCACCCTGTAACGGTCCTTGTTGGAATGAGTTCGTTTTTTTCGTTGGTTACCACCGTCATTCCACCCTTCTTTGGCACCACTTGAACTGGGCTCACCCATGCACTGTCTGAGATCGGGTATATGACTCCCGCATCAAGTAGCTTTATTACCTCAGCTTTTACTACCTCCTTCATGTTCGGGTTTAGACGCCTTTGATGTTGCACCACCGGCTTGAACTCGTCTTCCATCAGGATCCTATGCATGCAGAAGGTCGGGCTGATTCCTCGGATATCTGATATCTTCCATGCAAGCGCCTTCTTATGCTCCCGTAACAGGTCAAGGAGCATGATTTTCTGTTTCTTCTCCAAATTTGATGCTATAATTACGGGGAGCTTCGAGTTTTCCTCGAGAAACGCATACTCCAAGTGATCGGGCAGTTGCTTGAGTTCAAGGGTTGGTGGCTCCTCTATCGAACATTTTTCTTTTTCCTCTTCTTTGTTCGGGTGCACTTCGATGTTAGGTTCCGCCTCGTCTTCGTCTGCGTCTATTTGGTCAACCTCAAAAGATCGTTCATGCATTGGCTCTTCAGTCTCTGCTAATCCGGACATCGCAGCAAACGTTTCTGGTTGTGATAGTCCCTGCAATGATAAAAAGTCGTTCCATGCATCAACGTAAAAACATTTATCGTCTACTTTCTCGGAATTTTTCATTGATTCGGTCATATCGAATGTGACTTTTTCGCCGTCTATAGTTAACGTCAATGTTCTGTTACGAACATCGACCATGGTCCCTCCAGTAGCGAGAAATGGCCTACCCAATATTAGAGGAATATTTTCATCCTCCTCCATATCGAGAATAACAAAGTCTGCAGGAATTATAAATTCATTGACTTTAACCAGCACATCTTCTATAATACCCCTAGGATACTTAACAGATCTATCCGCTAATTGTAAACTCAACCTAATGGGTTTGGGCTCTCCTAAACCAAGTCGTTTAAACATAGAATAAAGCATCAAATTAATACTTGCTCCTAAATCGGCCAATGCCTTACTTACGACTAAAATCGCCTATTAAACATGGTATAGTAAAACTCCCTGGATCCTTAAGCTTTTTAGGTAGCTTGTTCGGTAGAATGGCAGAGCACTCTCCTCGCAACTCAACGGTGGAAACGTCTTCAAGCTTGCGCTTGTTCGTGATAAGATCTTTCAAAAACTTTGCCCAACGGGGCATCTGCGCAAGGGCATCGACAAGTGGTAAATTAATATGTAATTGTTAAAAATAGCGAGAAATTTAACAAACTGATCATCAACGATGTCCCGTATAAGTCTTGCTGGGTATGGAATTTTTGGTTGATACGCTTTGACAGGTGGCTTAGACACAGTCTCCTCTTGTTTGTCGGCCTCGCCGCTCGGTTGCGTGGGTTCAATGTTCTTCTTCGTTTTCTGTACTTCCTCGAGCTCTCTCCCGTTACGAAGTGTCACCGCCTTTACATGGTGGTCCTTTGGATTGGTCTCGGTGTAACTTGGCAACGAACCGGAAGGACGTTGTTGGATTGATTCCGCGATCTGCCCAACTTGCTTCTCTAAGGCCCGTAGGGAAGACTCGGTGTTGTGCAACCGTGCTTCTTGATTATCCAAGCGAGAGTCGAGCTTTCCCATTAGCTTCTCGAGCATTCCCTCGAGCTTATCAACGCGATTATACGAGGTGGGCTCAGCATTCGCGCCATAATATCCTTGCGTTCTTTGGTTTTGAAATCCTGGTGGAGCTTGTTGTTGATTACCGTAGGCCAAGTTCGGATGAACTCGGTTCGGGATGTAGCTTCGTTGGCCTTGATAGTTACCCATGTAGTCGACTTGCTCCATCGGAATAGTGGCCGGACAACGAGTAGCGTCGTGACTTTCGCCGCATGTAGCGCATGACGGAGTATAATTTGGGTATGCATGAGGAGGCGGAGCCAGTGTGGGAGTCTTCGGGAAAGATTGTACCTGCACAGCATTAACAACCGGCTTTGTTAGCGTGGGTAATAGTGTATTCATCAACATTTGCCATTTGGAGGTTGTTAGCTGCGATTTGTTGTTGGAGCGTGTCGAACTTGGCGTTTATCGTTGTTGCATTATCGACGTCGTACATCCCGGTGGTTTGCCTCTATTGCTGGAACTCCCGCGCCGGAAGCTATTTGCGCTGTATTCTTCTATCAGATTCCAGCCTTCCGTTGCGCTTAAATTGCATAAGCCTCCATTGCATGCCCGTCAAGTAGTTGCATGGTAATATCGTTCAACGATTCATGGAACCGCTGTATCAATTCGCTCTTCGTCATACCATGTTGTGGGAAGCGATTCAGAAGCGTCTTGAAACGTGTCCATACGTTGTATAAATTCTCGCCTTCCTTCTGCTTGAATGCCGTAAGGTCCATTTTGAGTTTCAGCACCTTTGACGGTGGAAAGAAGTGCGTAATGAAGGTGGCGTGCATCTCGTCCCAAGTGGTGATGGATCGTTCGGGTAGTAGATTATACCACTCCTTAGCGTTACCTCGTAGGTAGAACGGAAATAAGTAGAGCCGAATCGTTTCAGGGCTCACTCCTTGTACTCGTATTGTGTCCGTGACGGATAAGAAGTCACGTATGTGTCGGTAAGCGTCTTCTTCGGAAAGTCCATCGTATTGAGCTGTCGTCTGAAGCATTTGAAGCCAATGATGTTTCAGCTCAAAGTTGTTCGGGACTTCAGGAAGGACTATCGCTGAGCCGACCGACCCTATGGCGTTGTTTCTCCACAGCTCTCTCATTGGAGGCTCTCTAGCTACAAGCGGCATATCGTCACGATCTTGAGTCGCCATTTCGACTCGCCTTGCGTTTTTTTGTAGGTTATGTCGGAACGTCCTTTCGATCTCCGGGTCTCCTTCAACGATTGGTTGCGAGGGATTTCTTCGGGTCATGCACGAGCGTTCACGTACCTAGACAAAAAATAAAAATAACAATAACAATAAGAGATTTAGAAATAAAAACCAATAAAACAAAATATATTGCTGAAAAAATAAAAATAAATATAAGCGAGTGCTAATAATTATAAGGAAACAATACTACCTATAATAATATTTTTTTTTTGTAATAATGATAATAAAAATAAAATAGATAGTTTGAAAATAATAATAATAATAATAATATTTATATTAATAGACGTACCTAGACCAAACGAAATTCGATTAAGCAAAAAAATATATATAATATATATTTAATAAAAAAAATAACAGCAAATAATACTAATTAAAATAGCGAAACTACCGAAGAAAAAAAATATAAATAAACATAATAAGCGTAGATACTAATAATAATAATAATAATAATAATAACAATAATAATACCAATAATAATAACAATAATTATAGTAATAATAATAATAGAGCTAGAATAATAAACTAAAGTTTTCTGAATATCAATAGTTTCCCGGCAACGGCGCCAAAAACTTGATCGAGCGAATCTAGTAATAAATTAAAACGAATATCGCAAACTATCCTACGCTCAACAGGTAAGGGTACCTATCGAAAATAGTATAGAAGTAGCAAGTATTCGAGTGTCGAACCCAAAGGAACTATATATTTTAGAAAACCGTTGTTTAAATATTCTAGTAAATACTTTTTGGTTTGATAAAAATATGATAAACACGAAAAATAGAATTTTGATAAAATAGTGATAACGGAGTTGGAACGATTTATAAAAGCGAATGTATTTGAGACTTCGAATCCCCCTAGCTCGACCAAAACAAATATCAAGTGTACGTAAATAAAGCTATCGTTAGACCGTGGAGATTCCTACTACATGCGTACGAGTTATATAGCTGACGAAACTGCGCCTTACCATATAATGATCGTAAACAACTAATCAACGAATTAAGTAGCTGGGCAAACTTCCCTAACTACTTAACCGAAGATCGCATTAAAACACGATGAATTCGCTATTAGATTTGACTCTAATCCGGCGGGGTAGTTCAACCTATCTCTAGCGATGAGTTTATTCCGCTCGTTTACTAGTGGTCTAATCGTTCGCCCCTCTCTCGAGCGTAGCGTACGATTTCCCAGACTACGTTAACTTAAACACATAGACATGATCAAGCTAACGATGACAATTTTGATCACATAGACATAACCAAACTCATATGCTTCGTAAACGAGTCATAACAATAACAACACATCAAATACGCTTAAACATACGATCGATCGCGCTAGGGTTCATCTCATCTCAAACACACAATATTTTGCTACTCATGACGGAAATTAACACGACGAAGGATAAAAATAACTAATAGGAAAACATAGTATCTTCCCTGAATATTTGGCTCGGGCTTAGTCCTTCGTTGAGTATTTTCATCGAACGGGTGGCGGGCGTCTCAGCTTGCACTTTTCTTGCCCTTCCTCGCACTGCACGTTCTCGTTCGCTGCTCCTACACACACCGCTGCCCTCCTACGTCGGCAGCCTGTCGCAGCCGTAGCAGCTTGCTTCGGAGAGGTACTTGGTTGGATGGTTTTCCCTTCGACGCCTCTGCCGTGAGCTACTTGCTTTAGTAAATGAGTACTATAGCTTTTTTTTGTGTAGGGTAAGCAACGTGTGTGAGGTAGAGGTGGTTGCTTGAGGTGTGAGCTTTGGGTTGTAGGGAGCAAGGTTACGTGGGTGTTCAGTGAGGATTTTCAAGCTTTTTTTCCTTTTTCTTTCCCCTCTTCAACGAGTGTTTTCTACCATTTATAGAGGTGAGGCTGCTTAGAGACGAGCAAGTCTTCATCGAGCCTTGTGTATGATGGTAATTGTCGATTGTTCAATTTCTTCATTTGGCTGCGGTGTGTGTGCGTATATAGGAAAATGATGCCATCGATCCTTATCACCTTCTTCTCTTTTGACTTTCTTTAAAGAACGTTTGCTATCATCCCAGCTTGATAAAGGCATTTCCAGAGGGCATTTAAGGTGATGGGCTTGGGCTGATTTCAGTATGGGCTCAATCGTTTTCTTTTGGGCCGAGTTCAAACTATTTCTGCACAACAAAGTAGCAATGAGTTCAAAAATTCATATATTCCAATCCAGATATCAAAATGAAAATCCCTTCGCTCACAATCACGAACAACGAATCTTATATATTGTGTTAAAATTTCAAGTCCATCGGATATTGTTTAACCCATAATCAGCGAAGAATACAAAGATGCCGCAAAACTACCAGTACAAGTGTGAAATCTTAATTTAAGTACTAAAATTATCGAAACGACTTCATTTCTCATGCAAACGACTTAAATTTAACAAATATAAACGTAAGAAATTACGTTTATCACGTTCTTGCGCTACCTCAAGGGCACATGTACCTTAGGATTGTGGTATCCTAGAGGTACGAACTTCAAACTTATCGGCTACATTGACGCTGATTATGCAGGTTACCGAATGGACAGGAAAAGAACATCTGGTGCCGCTCAATTTCTTGGCGAAAAGTTGGTCTGCTGGTCATCCAAAAAGAGGAATTGCGTGTCAACATCAATGGCTGAGGCATAATATGTCGCGGCCACCAGCTGTTGCTCTCAAATGTTGTGGATGAGGACTCAGCTCCGCGATTATGGGTACATTTTAAATAATATACCCATTTATAGTGATAGCCAAAGTGCCATTGTGATTACATGTAATCCTGTTCACCACTCACGCACGAAACACATAGACATTAGATATAACTTTATCAAGGATCACGTAGAAAAATGCACTATTGATATGTACTTTGTGAACATGGAAAATCAACTAGCCGACATTTTCACCAAGGCATTGGATGAAAAAATGCTTCCAATTTCTTGTCGGAAAATCATGCATGTATTTTGAATCTTCCATGATGTGTGTGGCCTGATCCTATTTGCTTACAAAAGTTTCTCTATGTGTTTTCGAACATTAATTGCCCTATCTTGCGTAAAAAAAAATAGTAAAAATACTATATAATAATAATAATCCAAAAATATTATACATATACCTATACTATCTTTTTGGAATATTAATTGTGCGTTGAGCATTACTCGTGTGCGTTTTCCTCCTCCTTTTGTTATCATTTTCTTCTTTTTCTCTAGTCGTATTTTTCTCCCCCTCCTTTTCTCATTTATGCAACGCTCCGAAACTTATGAATTACAGTTGAAGGTTTGATCGGGATACAAATGAAGAAAAGGATATCGGAGAAGGCTCAAAAGGGATGACTAGAGGAATAGTTTCAAGGATGATATTTTGATTTTGGCCAAGTGAGGAATTTCCTACGTGCCCTAGTACTTTTTCTAACAATCTAACGCAAGGCAAGTATGAGGCCAAGAATACAAGTTAAGACAAGCATTTGATGTGTGACTCACTCATGGATAAATTGCTGAAAAAAACAATAAGGCTCAAAATCTCACATGTATGATTTGGCTTTTTGTCTAGTGGAACAAACTAGTTACCATTAGACAAAAGAATGCGACTAGACAGACAATATTAAGCAAATAACCAATCATAGTAGATTGAGTAATCGTCATTCCCCATTTTTCGATTTTTTTTTTAATTTTCATTGTTATGTTTTGGTAGTATTTTTTATTTGGTTTATTTAATTTTTTATTTTATTTATTATTATTTTTTTTGAAAATTACAATGTATGAAAAAATAAAACCAATGCAAAAATATGAACAAAAAAATAAATAAGTGCATGATTTTTTTTTATTATTTGCAAAGAATACAAATGAAGATGCATGAGAATAAAAGGAAAAAATGCATGAAGAGATTTCATATATTTTTTTTGTTTTTTTATATCTATATGCGTAAAATGAAAAAAAAAAATTGGCATTTAACATTTCAGCTCAGATGCATAATGTACCAAATTGTAATCCCTAGAGAATTAGTGACTCGCCCTAAAAATAGCACTTAAAAGAAATGTGTAAGGAATTTCCTCACCGAGTTTGTCGCTTAGGTAGGGAATTGTTGTAGTGGCTCTGCCGCTCGCCCTTTATCATGTATGTGGAGCAACTAATCGGAGTACCATACATGAGGGGAATCTGCAAAACTATCGGGACTTTGGTACCCAGTGTTGTGTGGGTCCTCCATTATTAGCAGAAAACGAGTTAGTCGTAAATCGTGTAAAATCAGAGTGTGAGCCTAAGTTGGTCGATGATGTAGTCTTAGGAATCCATATTTGACTAGGATTATGTGACTTGATATCCGACTTAGGAATCCATTTTTGCTTAATTTTACAAGGATAAGTAGTTCTAGCATGTGAATATGTGCTCCTAGAATGTGTACTTGTAAAGGTCTTCTCGGTACCAAGTCGTAATAAATGTTTTTTGGATTTGACTTTGACTAGATAAAGGTCTTCTCCGTCGATACCATCGTTCTCGGCGAGGTCCAACTGACTGTACCGACTATGCATCTGATAACTCTTTGAGATGCACTACGCAACTACGTTCAATGGCCAAGAATGTTAGTAAGTTCGAATAATGCGGTAATAAAGTACTATTTATTGATTTTCAATTAGTAATGTTTAGTAACGTGTTGTACTTGTAAACATGGAAAGGAAAGTCGCCAGGAAAAGGAAAGTCTCCAGCTAAGGTGCCAAATGTGTCTATTCGTCAAGATGACGACATCGCACGCCTCGATCAAAGGTGGTGAATAGTTTGGGCCCTCAGTGTCGTCAGCTCTTCGAATACCTTACCTCACGCGACGATCGACATATGTCAGCTTCCCTCTCATTCAGTAAGAGACGTCTATCACATCCAAATAACGAAGACGCTTTGGTGTACATGGACAATAATGACTTCGTCGATCTATTCAAGCTGTGAGTGTGGATTCCTCACTTATTCAACTTTTTACGGGTATTACTTAAAATTTCGTTGAAACAATAAATCATTACAAGTTTTATTTTTTGCTTTTTACGTTTGGTTGAGTAATCATATTCTCAGGTATCTTCATAACGAGTCTGAGAACTTCAAGTGTTGTGACCCTAGTCATTTGGCGGCTATGGAACATGATGAGACAGCAAATAGCGAGATTGATTTCCTTGTTGATATTATCAAAGACTCGTATCGGGCCGGCACTTACTTGTTTGCGCCTTACTGTGACGAGTAAGAATATAATACATATTTTATTAATTCATAGCTTAAGTTATAAATAATCATTTCGTTTCAATTGTTTTATTAACCATTGGATTTATTGGTCATCGATTTTCCTTCGAACGCAGTGTATGTATTCGATTCGCTCGCACCCCCATCGGCTTATGGAAGATAAGAGTTCATCCTCGAATAGATGCGTAAGTTTTTTTATATACAATAAAGTTCATATATTAATAAATCTATATTATAAAATTATTTAATTTTACCTACTTTCGAGTTTCAGGGAAATTTTGACGGCATCGCTGTGGGGCGCAGTTGGAAATCGTAATAGGAAATCAAAGGTTACTTGGAAGAGATGCAAGGTTTGCATTTCAAAGATTATTTGGGTTAAATTATTACCATTCGACATTGAATTAAATGAAACTCTTTCTAAACTAGTGCCCACGACAACCGACCCTGAGTGAGTTATGTGGCTTTTACATCATGAGGTACATGTACGATATTATCTGCAATCGTATCGACAGAGTGATACGACGAACTTGCCAACGGCATTACTTTAAACCATCACCTTCTTTAAGTTTAAAGTTTAATATATATGTTTATAAAGTATATTATAATATTATCCTCTCGTTTAATGTTTTAGATACTAGACCGCTTCGCTTACGGCGTCGAAGAGATCAACGAAGTACAGGAATTGTGGGTGGAGTATTTTATGCACTCTTTGACGTAGGTTAAACTATGGCGCTACATATATGTTAGTGTTTATGTTATTAGGATAGATATTTAATGTTGGATGATTATTAGTTATTGTTGACAATATTTATTGGATAATGTTTTCCTTAATTTGAATTTGATTGATAAAGTTTTGGTTGATTTGGGATTGACTGCTAGGGGATGATTAAATTAAATAATATTAAAAAAAATGTCATGGGCGACGCATTCATGCCAAAAATGTGTCGCCCATGCAATATATAGTAAAGAATATCGATCATGGGCGACGCACTCTGGCCAAGAAGCCGCCGCCCATGCGCCATATATTAAAAAAAGAAGAAGCTCATAGGCGACACATTCTGGCCAAAAGTGCGTCGCCCACACGTTTTCAAAAAAACCAAGAAACTCGTGGGCGACGGTTTCTCTCTAGCCGTCGCCCACGTGCTGTTATGGGCGACAGTTGCTCTTGTACTCGTGGCCTATGATTTTCGTGGGCGACGGTTAGACAAAATGCTGAAGATGGGCGACGGAGCTCTGGGCGACGGTTAGAAACCGTCGCCCATGTGCTATAATAACAGTCGCCCATGTGCTTTACTGCACTAGTGCTAGTCGTAATAAATGTTTTTCGGATTTGACTTTGACTAGATACTTCATGTAAGAATATGAGCAAATAGAATGATAAGCATGTAAACCAGATGTATCATATTTCCTACATGGAGAATGCACATTTTTCATATAATGATTATAAGAGTTTCGAAAATTATATTCAAGTCTAGGTTTTTTAAGTGAAAAATTAGTAGAATCATTTGAAACACACGATGAAGTTTGTGCGCTAGAATTTGAATTATTTTCGTAGAAATTTTCTTTTTGGAGGAAGAGCCACTTTCATAACTTCTGCTTCTAAAATTCATATGCTCTAACAAACAAGTAGAAGTAACGGCTTTTAAAAATTAAAATATTTGATTTATTGGCACTCAAATGCTCTTTTTTTTCCTTAACCTACATTAAAGTTACTTTTTTCTTGTGAGGAAGCTTTGAGATTAGATATTTCCAAAAAAATGCGTTCTTAGATTCGAACAAGTAGAATATTTCCTTAGAGAATCATAATTCTTTCTTTCCGTTTCTAATATAGAATTTAAATACTCTATTTTCTTAAGAATATGAGGTATATCGACGGAAGAAGAATTTTCATAATGGCGAGATTTTGTTTCTTCGGTCTTAGAAGTCGCAGGATCTTCTAATTGTTTCATCTTAGAGTATAGCTTCGGACGTTCTTCACCTAAGAAAGTATAGTTACTTAGAGCCCTATGCTTTTCGGTTTCACAGGCACTTAAGTTCTTTCTTAGTTCACTAATCCTAGAATTAGAAATTGTGCTTCAAGATTAGCAACTTTCTCATTCGCATTCCACAATATACAAGTAAGGCTACATTTCTCATCCAAGCTCTTAGTTAAACAATCATAGTTGTTGCTAGCCTGTCCTTTAATTCTTTTACTATCGAACTATTTCCTTAGTCTCGCTAATGTTGGGGTTCTTAGATAATTCTTTTAGTTCCGCACTAGAGCTCCTAAGCTTAGATTCAAGACTAGCTATTTCCTCCTTAGACTTAGTTAATTCGTCCTCTAACTCTCTTGTACTTTTTCGCTCATTTTTCATGTTAGCATACCTAGTTAGTAAGGATTCTAACATGTCCAATAATGTCGAGTTAGGAATCAATGTCTTCTTAGAAGATGTATTAGATTCCTCCTCGTGGTATGCCATCAAAGCCAAGTGCGTCTTTTGTTACGAGTTTGTAGTGTTTTGCTTCTTTGAACTTGACTTGGTCTTTGTGGACTTCTTATGTAACTCCTTCTAACCGTAGTTGACGTCGAAGCTTCTTCAGCGCTTCATTAGTGTCGGAGCTAGAGTTGTCGGATCGAGTAATCGAGTAGTCCATTTATTTTTTATTTAAATTTTGGTTGGATATTTTGATCATTAACGTGTTTTATGGATTTTTCAAACAGTTACGTATTGATTTAGGATCGTAAAAGTTTTGCAATTTGATAAAACGTCGTCGTTTTGAGACTTTAATATCTAAACCTTTAAAATCGAATTTTTCGAAACATGACGCATGCGGATATTTCGACCGGCCCTTCGGAAGGCGATTATCTGGCAGTGGCTTGTGTACGCCTGTGACGGTAAGCTGAAGTACCTGAAGGTCTTTCCATTGCGAGTAGTTGATCGGCCCTTCGGAAGGCGACTACTTGGCCGGAATAGGGTACAAACGCTTGATCGTTGCACCAGTTTGATCACTCGTGGATTGACTACCTAACCTTCGTTAGGCTCTTTTGCACAACGATTAAACTGAAGATGGGTTGTTATTATTTAATTTTTTAATCACTATTAAAGCTAAAAATTGTGAGTTAATTCAATCATCGTTCTCTTTTCAGCTGAGATAATCGGTGTTGCGACTACGAACTCTGCCGTGAACATAATATCAACAGCTAATGGTACAATATTTGATGCTTGGAAAAATAAAGTACCTAAGGAGACTGCGGTTAAACAGAAGAAGCCTAAGGGCTCTGATAAAGAGCATAAAGAAAAATTAATTCAATGCTTCTTCTGCAAGAAAACTTCTCATATAAAGAAGGATTGTGCCAAATATCATGCTTGGCGCCTAAAGAAAAACTTGATTTTTGTAAGTGCTAAAATCAATTTGATTTCCATACAGAGACATACTTGGTGGGTTGATTCTGGTGCTACAACTCATATAAGTATGTCTATGAAGGACTGCCTAAACTGCCGAAAGCACAGTGATGCCGAAAGATTCATCTATACGGGGGCTGAAGAAGCAGTTGAAGTTCAAGGCGTCGGGACATTTAGATTACTCTTGAGTTCTGGGTTCTTTTTGGAACTGAATAACACTTTCGTCGTTCCGTCATTTAGACGGAATTTGACTTCGGTTTCTGTTTTGGACAAAGAAGGTTATATTTGTTCATTTGGTAACAGAAAGTGTGTTATTCATTTTAAATCTTCGGCTATTGGAACCAGTAACTTATCTGAACATGATAATATGTATCTACTTGATACAGTAAACTACGGAGAGTCCCATAATGTGGAAACTAGAGGAATTAAGCGCAAGTTACCATCCGAGAATTCATTTGGTTTATGGCATAAGCGTTTGGGTCATATATCCGAAAGGAGAATTGATAAGCTTGTGTCTGATGGAATTCTGGAAACACTTGATAAATCCGGAGATCATTTATGCATCGAGTGTATAAAGGGTAAAACAACAAATAAAAGAAAATTAAATGCTGAGAGAGCTAAGGAAGTCTTAGAACTAATTCATACGGATGTGTGTGGTCCATTCCCTACGGCTTCTTGGAATGCACAACGCTACTTTATCACCTTCATTGACGATTACTCTCGTATGGGTATTTGTACCTAATTCATGAGAAGTCTGAAGCACTTGACGTTTTTAAGGCGTTTAAAGCCGAAGTCGAAAATCGACACGGCAAAACGATAAGGCTGTCAGATCCGACCGTGGTGGAGAATACTACGGAAGGTATGACGGATCAGGTGAACAACGTCCATGACCGTTTGCTAAGTTTCTAGAGGAGTGTGGGATCGTCCCTCAGTACACCATGCCAGGAAGTCCAAATATGAACGGTGTTGCTGAGAGACGAAACAGAACCCTTCAGGATATGGTGAGAAGTATGATTGCTCGTACGACTTTACCTCACTCTATCTGGGGCGACGAATTAAGAACCGAAGCCTACATTCTTAACAGAGTACCTACTAAAGCTGCGAACAGTACCCCTTACGAGTTATGGATTGGTTAAAGGCCCGTTCTTAGGCATTTACGAGTTTGGGGATGTCCTACTGAGGCACGACCTTACAGGCCGGGCGAGAAGAATTTGGACTCAAGGACTGTTAACAGCTACTTCGTAGGTTATCCAGAAAAATAACGAGGCTATAAATTTTATGATCCCACTTTAAGGACATTTTTCGAGACAGGAAATGCTAGGTTCTTTGAGGATCTTGAGTTTGGGGAGGATAAGGATAATCGAAACGATTTTCTATTCGAAGAAGAGGGTTCAGAAATTCCTCTTCATACAGCTCAGGTCGGTCATGACGAAATTTTTGTCCCTATGGTTATCCGACCTCGAGATATAGACGAAGATGAAATCGTTCCTCCAATGGATCAGTATACTTCACCTGTAGTTGTTCATCACATGAAGGTGAAGCTGAAGCTGATCATCAAGTACAAACTCATGAACCTCAGATGGAACCAGCGCCTCTACGGCGGTCAACGCGAGAAAGGAGAAATGCAATTTCGAATGATTACGTTGTATTTCTTCACGAGCATGAGGATACCATTGATTTAGTGGGAGATGATCCCTTTACTTATCAAGAGGCAATGGAAAGCTCTAAGGCTCGCGAACGGACCAATGCCATAAATGAGGAAATCCAATCCATGAAGGACAACGACGTTTGGTATCTCGTCTCGTTACCTGAAGGTGTGAAACCGATTGGTTGCAAATGGGTATTTAAAACCAAACGGGATTCACTGGGTAACATTGAGAGATATAAAGCTCGTCTTGTCGCGAAAGGATTTACTCAGAGGGAAGGCATAGATTATCAAAGAGACTTTCTCTCCAGTTTCATCGAAAGACTCTTTTAGAATTATCATGGCGCTTGTGGCACATTTTGACCTTGAGTTGCATCAAATGGACGTAAAGACAGCTTTCCTCAATGGAGTTCTTGAGGAAACTATATATATGTTGCAGCCAGAGGGTTTAGCTTCGGACAAATCTAGCCCACTGGTTTGTAAACTAAAGAAATCCATCTACGGACTCAAGCAGGCTTCTCGTCAGTGGTACCAAAAGTTTCACCAGACTATCACCTCATTCGGTTTTGAGGCTAACTCGGTTGAGGACTGTGTGTATCACAAATTCAGTGGGAGTAGGTTTATCTTTTTGGTCTTGTACGTAGACGACATTTTACTAGCTAGCAGCGATGTTAATTTACTTCGGGACACCAAGAGATTTCTTTCGGGTCATTTTGACATGAAAGATCTTGGGGAAGCTTCTTTTGTATTAGGGATCCAGATTCACCGTGATCGCTCACGGGGAACTCTTAGGTTATCACAAAAGAGCTACATCGAAAAGATACTGCAAAGGTTTAGCATGGAAAATTGTCGTCCACATGACACTCCAGTCTCAAAAGGTGATAAGTTCAGCCTCAAACAGTGTCCGGATAACATTTTGGAATCCAAGCACATGAAGGATATACCATATGCGTCGGCAGTGGGAAGTTTAATGTACGCACAGGGTTGCACCAGACCTGATTTGGCGTTCATCGTAGGAATGCTTGGTCGATACCAAAGCAATCCGGGTAGAGAACATTGGGTAGTAGCCAAAAGGGTCTTTCTATATCTTCAAAAGACGAAGGATTATATGCTCATATACAGAAAGTCAGAGTATTTGGAGATCATTGGGTATTGTGACTCTGATTTTACGGGATGCCTGGACAGCCGCAAATCGACATCTGGTTACGTTTTTATGCTGGTTGGGGGAGCGATTTCTTGGAAAAGTGTCAAACAGACACTTATCGCTTCATCTACGATGGAGGCAGAATTTGTAGCTTGCTACGAGGCCTCCAACCATGCCGTTTGGCTGCGCAATTTAGTGACAGGACTTAAAGTTGTCAATTCTGTTGAACGACCAATAAAGCTATTCTGTGACAACAATTCGGCGGTCCTGTATTCCAATAACAACAGGAGCTCTTCCAGGTCTAAGCACATAGACATTAAGTTCCTCGTTGTGAAAGAACGAGTTCAGAGTGGATATATAATCATTGAGCATATAGGAACAGATTTTATGATTGCAGATCCACTTACTAAAGCGTTAGCGCCCTCTATATTTCATGAGCATGTTGCTCGTATGGGTGTAACGAATTAAGTTTTATGTCTTATCGTTCTGTAAATTCTGCGTTTAATGATTATTTAATAAAGTCTCTTTAATACATGTTTATGTCATGACATTTGGGTTTTTCGGATATCCATTAGTTTATCTCTGAATTCTTATCTCACTAAAGTATGACCAGTTGGAAATAGACATGCGTGATCAATTGAGCATGTAATTTCCATGCTACGCATCCACACTTGGTCTATGTCATTCGATGGAGTTGGTGTTCGTGATTATTGTGGGTTGAGTTACGATATATATGTATAACGACTACCCCTTTAGTTCTTGCATCGACAATATTGATGGACGAGATTGATTTCATATGCGACACTTCGGTTATAGCTATATTCGCTACGATATTTAGTATACGACGAAGGGTGCTTATTGGATAAATACAACGTCTTATAGTCCAGTGGGAGATTGTTAGGTTGGGACTATTCGACTATGTATTTCTAGCACGATTAACGTTCGGGCATGTAGACGTACATGTATTGTGGTATTAGTCGTATGCCAAATATTGTAATTAAGTTTAAAGGACCCATTCGGTGATCAATTAAATTTAAGGGGGGTCTGTCGCAATTAAATAAGATGTGTGGGGTTAATTAATATATGTGTAGAATTCCTGGGGGCTGGAACGTAAATATCTGATGGGCTTATTAACGGGCCAGCCCATTGTGACATCTATAAATATGGGTGTGGTCCCTAAGTGCTGTACAACGAAACATACAGTCGTCGCTCTCGTAAAACCCTAGCGACTGCTCTAAGGTTATTTGGGGTACCCATCTTCCCCAAAATAAAGGTTTCACGTACGCGTACTTGGAAGATCCACATACCCGGTTCTCAATAAGAACGCTATGGAATTCTCAGGTACGTTTCTATTTCCGCTGTATTAAGTTTAACGACTTAATTCATTCAATCAAGGTTTAAAGTTTTTCGGGTCCATACGGCTACGGATCCCAGCAATAATAACCTCAACTAATAGCATATGCTTTGCTTAAATTCCGTGGCTATGCAATGGCGTTAGCTTGCTTGAATTCGACTAAACTCTTTGCCACCCACACTTTGATCTTGACTTGGAGAGAGAGAGAGAGAGAGAGAGAGAGAGAGAGAGAGAGAGAGAGAGAGAGAGAGAGAGAGTTTTGTTTTTGCTGGTTCTGTTGAGGTTGAAAATTACTGTCAAGTCCGATTCGATTTGCAGAAAGCTCCAAGGCAAAGTGGCCCTAATCACCGGCGCGGCGTCGGGCATCGGCAGAGCCACGGCATCGAGATTCATATCCAACGGCGCCAAAGTAGTCATCGCCGACATAAACACCGACCTCGGCCAAGAAACAGCCCAAAACCTCGGATCCAACGCCGCCTTCGTCTACTGCGACGTCTCCGACGAGTCCCAAGTATCCAACGCCGTCGACTTCGCCCTCGCCGAGCACGGCCGCCTGGACATAATGTACAACAACGCCGGAATCGCCTGCCAAACCCCTCGCAGCATATACGACCTCGACCTCGCTGCCTTCGACCGAGTCATGGCGGTCAACGCCAGGGGAGTCCTCGCCGGAATCAAGCACGCGACTAGGGTGATGGTCCCTACTGGGCGCGGCGGCGTGGTGCTGTGCACGGCGAGCGTGGTGGCGCTGGTCGGCGGACTGGCACAGCACACCTACTCCGTGTCTAAGAGCTGCGTGATTGGGATAGTGAGGTCGGCGGCGGCGGAGCTTTGTGGGTATGGGATTAGGGTTATCTGTATTTCTCCGATGGTGGTTCCGACGACAAATTTGGTGATGGATGAGCTGAGGAGGTACTTTCCCGGCGTCGATGAGGGGAGATTGGTGAAGATGATGAACGACCATAGCTTGCTGAAGGGAGCTGCTTGCGAGGAAGAAGACATAGCTAACGCGGCGCTTTATCTTTCTTCTGATGATGCCAAGTATGTCCACGGACATAATTTGGTGGTCGACGGTGGGTTTACTTCATCAAGACTTTGAATCTCACTCTTCACCATAAATGTTGCAATTCTCATTACCTTTTATTATTACTAGGTTTAGACCGGTACGATGCACGGGTTGTTTATTGATGATGTGTCAATGAAAAGGAAGACATTGTAAAGACTGTGAAATAACCATTATCAAATGATATTGCGTTGTGTTATTTTTGCATGACTGCCATTGAAGCAATCGTGTAATTAATCATAGTGGTGCGATTTCTCATCATACATTTTATTTGCACTATTGACCACTACTATGAAAGACTTCATTTTATTCGCACTCCTGAATAGGGAGAGTGCGCTGTTGTACCTTCGGCACGCGAGTGGCATTTTCGCTCATGATCCAATAAGGAAAAGAAGTCGATTTAGCTTTAAAATATATATCAACTCAATATTGTTTAGATACCGTTGATAATATTTATTTGTTTGTTGTTATTTAACGTCTTTTACGATGATTGTAGGATTCAGGCGTCTATTTTTCAGTCGTATCTTTTTCAGTCGTGTATTTTTATAGTATTGTATTATATAGCAGGTAATAGGAATGTTATATATAACTAATGAAGTTTTCAGTCGGGTATTTTGGAAGAATGTGGAGTCCATTGCAAATCTTTGTCTCGACCGTGAGGAAAAATCTCTCTTTGATTGGAGAATCCAGTCGTGTAGTAAATATTGGGTAAACGTAAAATTTATTGTAAATCTGTGGTCGAATTTTATGGGCGTAATTTATAGACGTCGGTGGAAAGCTAATGTGTTTAAGTTTATAAGACTGCATAAGACTGCAACAATGCAATTGCAATTACGAAGGTTAACCTTTGAAACTTAAGTTGCAAAACAGTAAGAGTGAAGGCGTAATATCGATTGGTTTGTGATGACTACTCCTTGAGAAGATGGTACCCGATCTTGTAAGAAACAAAAGCATGTATACATGCATACTCTATCTGACCGTAGCTAAGAACTCTGTTCTCCCAGTTGCTAAAAGTCACGTTTTTGGGCTTACGCATCACAATCCCACAAACGACCCAGGCTAGTTCTTTCAATCCTGGTCCTCAGAAATATCCTGGGGGCCAACGTGCTTTTGCGACAGCTGCCACGTCGACAACATTCCCGTTGTTAAACTACGCGTTGTCACGGATTAGTTTCGGCATATCTTCCGCAACTGCAACGCCGACGAAGGCGACATTTTGATTTAACATGAAATTCTTGAGTGATTCACTAATTTCGTCGAGATGAGTTAGCTGAATGATTATGCATTTACGGTCGATGCACAATTGCAGAGTTGCTGTTCTGTTGACCATGCCGCGAGCCCAAACGGTCTGCACTCTACGTCGAGGCCAACCAGCGTTGGGATGGAAACGTCAACTTGCTGAAGCCATTCCGTTACAGTGGTTGAGTCGCTGGTCACTGTTGTTTCGATGGTCATATTGCTGAATTGTACACTAAAGATCCTCGTTGGCATTGTGGCTGAGAATCTGGATTCTATAGGTTTAATTTTTTTTATTTAGCACCTTGGGCTCTTCATCTGTGAAGTTCGCATATTAATAGTCATGTGCAAAGGAAAGCAAAGAGGCATACAATTTGTAGGCGACTTTTGGTATGCACTAATTAATGTTTATGGAATGACGAAATTAAGACGGGATCTCCGAATATTCCTTATTGAGTATTGGATACATGAATGCTCATAATTTGATTTTGATGAGTAAGAATTTAAATAGTCTTCTCATTTGATGCTACATAACACGTTAGCAACATTAAATTTTGCTAAGAAATACAATAATTTTAATTTGGAAATTATGTATGCCGTAGTGAATTTTTGATATTTTGTACAAAGATAGGCAATGCACAAAATAATTCCTAGAAATGGCATGTACAATGATGTAAAAGAAAAAACCAGAAGATCGGCCAACTACATAAGAGATCTATAATTCCTTGCAGCTTCGGATTACGGTTTTTCGGCACCTTTAAATTCAACCACCTAAAAATGCCATGTACAATGTTCTTGTTTAATCGATGGCGAAGAAGTTCTTGGGCTCCATTCTTGCTGAGAGAGATGATGCGTCGTGTGCATTTTGTGGATACATGAAAATTCTCTGTATGTGTATATGTGTGTGTTGAGAATAGGAGAGGTCTGCTGCTTTAGTACACACCCTTTGCTGTCACGGAACTGTTCAGGTTCCCTATATGTTGAATGAACACGAATGACTCTTGCAATACCTCAATAAAAACATTCTAAAACAGCTTTGAATACGACGCAATGCTCATGACCTTTGGGATGCCGTTGTGCTTAAAAAAGGAATAAATTCAACCACAACATGGCACGTCAGCATTTCAGAACACGACAGTAGCTCAACTTTCAAATTCAATGCACCTGGACACACGATAATAATTCCGAAAATAAATAAAATACTTTGTTGCACTCTGATTGACTGGAAAAGCTTGCATTGCTGACGAGGCTGCAGCATGAGAAAATTCATTCTTCTATATATATAATATTATATATATATGATATTGGGCAAACCCAATCAAAGATATTTTTATGTGTGGGGGCTCTGGATGGTTTGCGGTAGATTGATGGTTATGCAGTTTTTCCGGGTAAGCGAGGGGTTGTGGATGCTGGGACATAAACAGAAAGAACAACAGGGATTTACGTGGTTCGAATCCTATTGGATTCTACGTCCACGGGGCGCTGGGAACTGCTTTTCACTAAGTAATAACACGTTACACCCTCATATAATCCTCACCTTCGCTCCAAAATATAGAAAACACGTTCAAGAGATTTAGAGAGAAAATATTGTATGTGTGCACTACTGTAAAAAGGGTTAGAGAGGGAAAAAATATGGCCAAGTCCTCTTTTTATAGTAGTTCCCCGTCGTCTCGTTCGATGCTACGTCCAAGATTTCCGGGGGACGTACTACCTAGGGGGTGCAGGAAAAGTGACATATTGTTTGATGGATTGAGTTCTGTGGCGGCCACAGTGAAGTACTCAGTGATATCCTCCTCTAATGGGATGACACGCGTCATGTACTCTCTTTTCCCTTTCTTCCACTGTCTCTTCCTCTTGATACACGATACCTCTTGATACACATAGTTCTTTCCTCTTTGCCCGGTCCATGCTAGTGTCCGTCAGGTCCTGGCAGCTCCCTCTTCCCGCTTTACCATTGACTCTTCCTTTTGATAGGCTTTGTTGGGCCTTTCTTCAATTTTTGCATTTCTTAGCCCAGTTAATTGTGCCCACATCAACCACTCCCCTACTCTAATTTATTTTTGGGGAACAAAAGTGGATTAGAGTAAATAAGTAAGTAAGAGTAAATAAGTAAGTTAGGTCTTTCTTCCCCTTATGGTCCTTCCTTCATGATTCACTGAAAGGACGCGACCTTTCCTGCTCCTTTTCGGCGTCTTGGAAACCGCCCCCTTTTTTAAGGGTGTCTCCTCTCAGGGCCCTTCTGTCATGACTTCCTGTGGGTATGCGACTTCTCCTTCTCAGTGCCTTGGGAACCGCTTCTTTTTTAAAGTGTGGCTTCTGGAAGTTCATTTTTTATTTTTTGAAGAGTTGCTTCGTCATTCAACAGGTACGTCTCTCTCTCTTCTTCCCTTTCTATTTCGTCTTCCTTCATCTTCATGGCTTCCACCATTTCAAATTCAGCGAAATCTTCATCTTCTCCTACTCACTCCCACCAATCGATTTCCTCTGATACATCCTCCACTCCTCCAATTTCACAGCCCGTTTCCCAACCCGAAGCCCCTACACGACGCGCCGCCTCTCCCCAAACCAGCAACCGACCGCGAACTCGTTCAGCCCTTGCTGCCATGGCTTCTCTTTCTCTTGGCGGAGCCGGATCTGCTGGTTCGCCGGCCGCTTCTTCGAGTCTGGCCGTGCCTTCTGAGTCGTTACCCCCTCCTAACCCTAAATCCTCCCCATCTTCCTCCGCGCGGGCCCCTCCCAGCGCTTTTAAAGCCTCTACCTGTTCGCCAGTGGGTCTGGACAATTTAGTGGAGGGGGCTTTACCTTTGAGGGTTTCACGGCGAGGGCGGCACTGCCGGACCAGAGGGCTGACCATCCGCCTCCCCTGTGTTTGGCATTCTGGGAGGCCCAGATTAAGGCCAGGCTGCGTTTTCCGGTCCCCCTCTTCCTCTCAGAAGTGTCTAGGGCTTTCAAAGTCCCTCTAAACCAGTTCCAGCCTTCTGCCATTCGTCTTCTCATAGCTTCTTTTTTGTGGCGGTGAGGGCTGCTGGAGGGGTCCCCTCGCCCGATCTGGTGCTCTCTCAGTTCTCGCCTAAGCTTCATGGCGCCTTCTTTTACCTTTCTTCCGTCTCTTCTCGCCTGGGAGGAGAGACTCATTTTTTCGGAAAAAACCACAAGATGGATAAGGATTGGCAGGGTCCCTATTTCTTCGTGAGTCCCCAAGTGGTCCGTGGGACTTTCCCTGTGATAAGTGGGTGACTAGTGCGCCTCCTCGTAGTTCCGGTAAATGTTCAAAGAGGAATTCAAAGGCCTTAGCCTTTCTAAATGCCCATGCCGAGGAACACGGCCCTCTAAACCCCTTCTCCTTGGCCAGATTTCCCGGAATTTTGTATCGCTCTGGGTTCTCGCCCTTCTCTGCTAACTTTTCTCTTGAGGGTATTCTACGATTCTTGTCGCATCTTTTAATAGTTTTTTGGGATTGACGCTCTGTTGAGCCCTTGTTGGTGGGTATTGGACTCAGGGATGACAGGCTCGTGGCTCAACCTGCTGGCGAACGTGGACGAGAGGAATGCTCCCCTACCTCCTGTTACGGAAGGGTCTGCCCCAGCTCCTGGTCCCCCCTGCTTTTAGGTGCTCAAGACATTCGCACTGAGGTCCGCCAGTCCCTTCCCAAGGATTCTGGGACCTCCGACCTGCCACCGGATGGTCCAACTCCCCAGGCGAAACGAAAAGTTGGGCCCGCGGTGAAGCCGTCCAGAAAGTCCAAGAAATGGCTAGTCTTTTCTGGGAGTGGCGACGCTCAGGTTGAAGTCTCACAGGAAGCTCCTCAGCGTGAGAGCCCTCTTCCTTCTGGAGATCCCCGGGCTGGAGCAAAGATGGAAGTGCTAGGCCACCTGGTTCCTCCAGAAGACAGGGAGGTGTTCTCTTGTAGATCTGCCGCAGAGAACGAAGCAGAGCTGGCTTACCATCTTCTCAAGGTACGCTTCTTGCCATTTTTCGATAGGCGCTTTTCTTTGTTTGTCGGGTTTTAAAGTTCCTTTTGGTATTTAGGTTATAGGCCTGGTGTCGGTGAAGTCCTCTGAGAGTTCGTTGGTGCCAGAGTTGGAGGGGCGCATCCGGTCCCTCCAAGAGCAGCTAGAGAAAGTTCAGGCCAGTTTGGCCGCCCAGGAAAAAGTGGTCGAGGAGGCTCAGTCCAAGTTTGAGCATGAGAGTAAAAGGTTGGAGGAGGAAAAAGCTGAGCTGGCTAAGCAGTGCGAGGAGCTGCGTCATTCTTCGGAGAAGGAGAGGGAAGAGCATGCCGCCCTGCTGACGCAGCGTGAGGAGGAGCTCAAGAGCTCTTTTGCCCAGGAGAAAGCGAAATGGGACGAAGATTTCGTTCGCATGACGGAAGTCCATGGGCCGGTCGAGCTGGAGGCCATGAAAGCTGAGGGCGCTCAAATTTGTCAGCGCCACCTCTTATCTACCGCGGCAGGTCAGAAGTTCCTAGGGGATCTGGCGGTAGATTGGCGCCGGGCCTACCTGGAGGATCCCATTTCCCTCAGGGACTTCGTCCTCTTCATACAGTACTATTTTTTGGGGGGCCATCGTGCAGGATCTGATGGCATTGGAGCGGGTCCGCTCTTAAAGACCTTCATCCCCCTGCATCCTTCAAAGGGGACCCAATGGCGGAGGAGAACCCTCTATTTTGGCGCCCCTTTGCTGAGAAGCATATGGCGGTTCTGGCTCAAGCTGACATCTCCGACCTCCTTGGCATCACTTTCTATCCCCCTGAGGATTCTTCTGTTTAATCCTTCTTTTCTGTTGTTGTAACGAACCCTTTCCTTTTCCTGCTTTTGCGGATATTGTTAGGCCTTTGTTCTTCTGGGGAGCTTAACTCCCCCATGTTTTTGTCGAGGTCCCCCTTTTCCCTTGTAATATTGGACCTTTTTATTAAGTATTCACATGCCTTAATTTGTCAAGCTTAGTCATGCTTCCATCAACGTTTTATTAAATTCGCAAGTTAAGTACGAATTGTACACGCCTTTGGTTATAAGGGCCGTCGCCTTTATCCAAAGGTGTCATTCACGCGCTAGGCTCTCTTCGTCCTTAGCGAATCCAGTAACGTAGGCCCGAAGGTCCTAAGTAGAAAGTGGGGATCTCTTCCACTGTTTTACCCTGGTTATAGCGCCAGCTACGCTTAGGTACCTATACACGTCGCAGGCCCTACTGGGGACCTTTGATGTCCTGTACGCCACAGCCCGTCACCGGTGGTATCTTGTACGCCCTCACGGGCATCTTTCACGTCGCAGACCTATGGCCTTTGATGTCGGGTACGCCGCTGACCCGTCGATTTTTGGCATCATCTCACGTCGCAGGCTATCGGCCTTTGATGTCTTTGTACGCCGCAGGTCCGTCGACCTTTGGTATCGTTTCACGTCGCGGGCTGTTAGCCCTTCATGTCGTTGTACGCCGCAGGTCCGTCGACGCTTGGTATCCGTTATAAGTCACTTTGTTATGACAAAACGTTTATATTCCGCTGGGGAGGCACGCCTCGTTAAAACCTTATCTGGGGAAAACCTCCCTTTGAGGCAAAATCCCAGATGAAGGAAAAAGAGTACGTCCCCTCCCTTTCTTACATAGCAGTATTACACATAAAATTTTTTCAAGTTAGAGACGTTCCAAGGGCGGGGCAAGGACCTCCCATTGGCATCTTCTAACTCATAGGCTCCACCTCCCAGCACCTTTGTCACGCGATAGGGCCCCTCCCAGGGAGCTTCCATCTTCTTCAGGGGTCATAGGACATCGGCTCTTCGCAGTACCAGATCCCCCAGTTGAAATCCCCTTGGTCGGATTCTCCGATCGTACATTGCCTTCACGCGACTTTTATATCCTTCGGTCCTTACGTGGGCCTCTTCTCGTACTCCTTCGACAAGGTCCAGGTCCTCCCTTCTTAATTGTGCGTTCTCCCTTTCGTCATATGCCATCATGGGTGTGTCTCGATGCCAATTTCAGCAGGTATTACTGCGGCCGAACCGTACACTAGCTCAAATGGCGTTTCTCCTGTTGCCTCACGAGGGCTTGTTCGGTAAGCCCAAAGGACAACATCCAGCGCCTCTACCCACTTGTTCCCATCCTGCTCGAGTCGGGCCTTGATCCCCCTGAGGATGGTTCGATTGGAGACTTCGGCTTGCCCATTTGCTTGGGGATGTCCCACCGCCACAAACCTTTGAGTCACCTTCATGCCTTCACAGAATTGTTGTGTTTTAGCCCCCCAGAATTGGGTTCCGTAATCTGAAATGAGGATCCTGGGAGCCCCATAGCGGCAGCAGATGTTCTTCCACAGGAATTCGATCACCCTTTCCTCGTCTATTCGCGCTACTGCCTTAGCTTCGATCCATTTGCTGAAGTAGTCCACCGCCACAATAACGAACTTCTTTTGTGCTTTTCCTCGAGGAAATGGACCGACTATATCGATCCCCCATTTATCGAAAGGACATGGAGATTGCATCGTCCCCAAGGCTTCAACGGGGACGTGGATTCTGGGACCATACATCTGGCAATTACTGCATCTTCTGACCAGGTCCCTGGCGTCTTTGATGATGTTGGGCCAGAAATATCCGGCCCTGACTACCTTCCTAGTGAGGGACTTATATCCTGCATGGTCCCCCGCGCATCCTTCATGTATTTCTTCGAGTATCTTCTTGCCTTCCTCTTTGGAGAGACACCGGGCGTATGCGTGCACAAAAGATTTTTCGAAGAGACAGTCGCCTATCAGGCAGAACCACTGTCGGTATCTCCTCCTGTCCTTCTGGTTGGAGTTCCTTAAGGTGGCTACGATAGGGACCCTCCAATCATCCCTTTCTTCTATGTCTGCCACGAACTCCCCTGCTTCCTCCTTGTGTACAGCGAGGTAGGTAATACCTTCTTCCTTGAGAGTCGGTCCGGAACTTGCCGCCTTTGCTAAATAATCAGCCTTGTGGTTTTCCTCCCTGGGGACCTGCACAATCTCATAGGAATCAAAAGCTTTCGTTAGCTCCTCAAACTTTTTTACCATATTCGACCATCTTTTCATCTCTCGCTTCGTAGTTCCCCCTCACTTGCTGCACCACCAATTGCGAGTCCGAGAACAGAGTAACGTCTCGTGCTCCCAGCTCCTTCGCAATTTGCAGACCATGGATGAGGGCTTCGTACTCTGATTCGTTGTTTGAGGCCTGAAAATGGAAAGTGATGGCAAAGCGGAGCTCCTCTCCCTCAGGGTCGATCATGAGTACTCCTGCTCTCGATCTTTGAGAAGTGGCGGACCCATCCTCATACACTTTCCACCGGCGTTTGGGAGGTCCCTTAGTGGTTTCGAGGACGAAGTCTGAGAGGGCCTGGGCCTTTATGGCGGTCCTTCGTTCGAACTCCACATCGTACTCCCCTAACTCGATGGCCCATTTTACCATCCTTCCTGATAGATCTGGTTTGTCTAATGTCTGCTTCAGAGGGAAGTTGGTCTGCACGCTCACCTTGTGTGATAAGAAATATGGCCGAAGTCGGCGAGCAGATGTCATCATTGCTAGTGCAGCCTTCTCGACCTCGGAGTATCTAGTTTCTACCTCCATCGGCACTTTACTTACGAAATAGATGGGCCTCTGGGAGGTCTCTTCTTCCTTCAACAAGACGGAGCTTATCGCGTGGTCCCCTATGGAGAAATACAGTACCAGCACGTCCCCCATCAAAGGTTTAGTCAAAAGGGGGGTGTTGTGGAGGTACTCCTTTAGCTCTTAAAAGGCTTGCTGGCATTCCTTGGTCCACTCGAATTGCTTGTTCTTTCGTAGTACCTTGAAGAAAGCTAGGCTCCTCTTGGCCGAGTGGGAGATGAATCGACTAAGGGCTGCCAACCACCCTGTGAGCCTCTGGACTTCCTTGACGCCCTGGGGAGGTTGCATCTCCATAATAGCTTTTACTTTCGCGGGGTTTACCTCAATACCTCGCTGGGTCACCATATAACCCAGGAACTTTCCCGACCTTACTCCGAACGCACATTTTTCGGGGTTCAGCTTCATGCCGCTTCCTCTAATTGCCTCGAACGCCTCCTCCAGGTCCCTGGTATGATCGGTGAGGTGTATGGACTTCACGAGCATATCATCTACGTACACCTCCATGTTCCGGCCTAATTGCTGCTTGAAGACCTTATCCACCATCCGTTGGTACGTGGCTCCCGCGTTTTTAAGTCCAAAGGGCATTCGAACGTATCTGTATGTTCCCCCTGGTGTCACAAAACAAACCTTATCAAAGTCATTTGAATCAAGACTTACCTGGTGATAGCCCTGGTAGGCGTCCATCATGCTGAGGACCTCACACCCAGAAGTGGAGTCCACAAGCTGGTCTATTATGGGCAGCGGGTAGTGGTCCTTGGGACAGGCCTTGTTGATGTCCCTGAAGTCAATACACATTCTCCATTGTCCATTTCCCTTCTTCACCAGGACAGCATTAGCCAACCAGGTGGGGAACTGGATCTCCTGGATGTGGCCCGCTTGAAGTAATTTGTCGACCTCCTCCTTCAAGGTCTGCGCCCTTTCAGCCCCGCATAATCGGAGTCTCTGCTTAACGGGCTTGGTGCCAAGTAGGACGTTTAGATGATGTTTGGCTATATCAGGGCGGATTCCTGTCATATCCTTTGGGGCAAATGCGAATAAGTCCGCGTTCCTCTGCAGACACCCGACAAGCTCCTTTGTGGCTTGTTCCCCTAGGTGTGTCCCT
This sequence comes from Craterostigma plantagineum, assembly GCA_027422505.1. Lineage (NCBI taxonomy): Eukaryota > Viridiplantae > Streptophyta > Magnoliopsida > Lamiales > Linderniaceae > Craterostigma > Craterostigma plantagineum. The sequence continues at coordinate 3,410,651 of JAPQWV010000055.1, forward strand.
ATTTTGGTAGTCCTCCCGGGTTGGTCAGGGTACAGCTCTATGTCGACTAGCTCCTCATCTGGTTCGGGCTGCAAGCTCGTAGGCCCCCCTCCTTCGATCTTAATCCTCTTGTCTCGACCGCTCCCTTCTCTGACATCCTCCTTTCCCTTAGTTACTGCCTTGACTTCATTGGCGTAGCATCGGCGGGAACTTTGTTGATCCCCCAATATCTCTCTGACATGCTCCCCTACTGGGAACTTAATTTTCAGGTGGTAGGTAGAGGGGATTGCTCTGAACTCGTTGATGGCGGGGCGTCCCAGAATGACATTGTAAGAGGAGGAGATGTCAACCACAAGGAAGTTGATCATTTTCACAATCCGCATTGGATCTCTTCCCATTCCGACGGGTAACATTATTTCTCCCATGGGCTGTATTCCAGGTCCCCCGAATCCGTGAAAGGCAGTGGAAACGGGTCGTAGCTCCACTCCCAGATCCATTTTTCTGAAACAATCTAGGAATAGGATGTCAGCTGAGCTCCCCCCGTCTATAAAGACTCGGGATACATCATATCCAGCGATATCGGTTGTGATGACCAAAGCATCGTTATGCGGTCTAGTGATGTGTTCTTCGTCCTTTGGCCCGAATTGTACGTTCGCGATGGCCTCCGTGTGCCCTACTAATCCCTATGGTTGGAGTTCCCCAGTTGTCCTGGCATAAGACTTTCTAGCTCGTTTGGAATCCCCACCACTGGGACCTCCGATAATAATCAGGATGGGGGCCCTGGGCTGTCCTGGAGGACCTTTGTCTGCCGGGGGTGGCAGCGGTTTACCCTTATTCGGCACAGGTCCCCCTTCTTCCTTTTCGTTCTTCCGGGGGATGGGCTCAGGCCCCGCTTTACAAACTCCTTCAAATATCCCGCCTGTATAAGTCTCTCTATCTCATCCTTCAAGTGATATCAATTGTTAGTATGGTGCCCGTATTCATTATGGTAACGACAATATAAGTTAGAGTAAGGTCTAGAAGGTCCTGAGGATCCGGCGAGGGGCTTCCTTAAGGCTGGGTGTCGTCCTGCTACAGCTAAGACCTCCTCAGGATTGGCACGCAATGGAGTGAACCTCCGTGGGGCCCTGGGCGGAGATCCCCAAGGCTCTTTGTGAGGCAGATGCAGAGGTGGCCTCGTATGTCCTTGGCTTGTCACGGCCCCTTCCTTCTTTGGCGTGGTTATCTGCTTCTCCTCTTGTGCTTTGGCCATCTTGCTCTCTTCCAAGTTAATATACTTGTCCGCCCTCAGCAGTAGGTCCTCGAAAGTAGACGGTGGTCTCTTGGAGAGAGAAGCGAAGAAGTCCCTATCCCGAAGTCCGTTTATCAGGGCGCTAACCTTGACAGAAGGCGTAGCCGTCGGTACCTCCAAAGCTGCAATGTTGAACCTGCTTATGTATGCCCGTAGGCTCTCATTTTCCCCCTGCCGTACTTGGAAGAGCGACATGTCGGACTTAGGCTGTTTTCGGGCGCCGGCGAACTGAGTGATGAATATGAACTGAAGTTCTTCAAAAGATTTGATAGATCCCGGTGCTAACTGGCTGAACCATTGCTGGGCCGCCCTTACTAAGGTGGTTAAGAACACTCTGCATTTGACCCCATCCGAGAAATCATGGAGCAGGATGGTGTTCTGAAAACGCAGGACGTGCTCCACGGGGTCCGTCGTCTCGTCGTATTCATATGGCAATTGTTTGAAGTTAGATGAGACCTCCCCCACTAGTAGCTCCTTTGCAAAAGGCGTCCCCGCTACTAGCCCTTCTCCTATCCTTGGCGGCATGGTTCTGCTCCTGACGCCGTCCACTACCCGCTTAAGGTCCGCCAGTTGATCCCGCAGCTCTTTTTCTCTTTTGGTCCAAGTTTCCTCTTTTTCCTCTGGACGTAGCGTGACCTTTTTCCTTCTTTTGGAGCCTTCCGCCCCTTTAGCGTGGTCCGGGGCTTTGCTGACGGACTCGACGGAGATCAGCGTGGGGATTCTAACGTCATTTTCTGGCTGATCCGCCTTGTTTGGCTCCTCTTCCTTCCCCCGAACCTGTTCTGCAGCTCCCCCACGTCCCTCAGGATGCTTGGAGGGTTCTTCTTCCTTCCTGGACTCATTCTCTGATCCGGACAATCGCTTGCTGTGTTCAGAGGGCGTTGCCTGGGGTTGCGGCTGCGTCTCGTTTTCCCCAGTTACTTCTGTGAACTTACCGTCTACTTGCTCGGTCTCGACACGTGGCTGGGCCCTTTTTCGTTGTCTCCTTTTCTTTCTTCTCTCAGCCAGGGTACTATTGACAGTGTTGGGCACCAAGAGGTCCAACTGTGCGGCGGTCAAGGTGATTGGTGTTTCTGGCGATATCACAACAGGAGTAGGTGCCGGGGTGGCGTCTTGCCTTGCCGTATCGCCCCCTGCTACCTCCCTAAACTGCGGGTCCAAGTTTTTCGGTATAGAGGAGTCTCCCTCCATCAGCGTCCTCACGTTTCTTGTCTTATCCCTCTAACACAAAAATAAAAAACACACGAGAAATTTTTCAACGCAACCTCGTACCTTGCTCGAGAAATTTCTTATGCCTTTAACTCCGGTTTCCCACAGACGGCGCCATTTGATATGGGGCAAACCCAATCAAAGATATTTTTATGTGTGGGGGCTCTGGATGGTTTGCGGTAGATTGATGGTTATGCAGTTTTTCCGGGTAAGCGAGGGGTTGTGGATGCTGGGACATAAACAGAAAGAAAAACAGGGATTTACGTGGTTCGAATGCTATTGGATTCTACGTCCACGGGCGCTGGGAACTACTTTTCACTAAGTAATAACACGTTACACCCTCATATAATCCTCACCTTCGCTCCAAAACATAGAAAACACGTTCAAGAGATTTAGAGAGAAAATATTGTATGTGTGCGCTACTGTAAAAAGGGTTAGCGAGGGAAAAAATATGGCCAAGTCCTCTTTTTATAGTAGTTCTCCGCCGTCTAGTTCGATGCTACGTCCAGGATTTCCGGGGGACGTACTACCTAGGGGGTGCAGGAAAAGTGACATATTGTTTGATGGATTGAGTTCTGTGGCGGCCACAGTGAAGTACTCAGTGATATCCTCCTCTAATGGGATGACACGCGTCCTGTACTCTCTTTTCCCTTTCTTCCACTGTCTCTTCCTCTTGATACACGATAGTTCTTTCCCCTTTGCCCGGTCCATGCTAGTGTCCGTCAGGTCCTGGCAGCTCCCTCTTCACAGATTTGTGCTTTACCATTGACTCTTCCTTTTGATAGGCTTTGTTGGGCCTTTCTTCAATTTTTGCATTTCTTAGCCCAGTTAATTGTGCCCACATCAATATATTTATTATATAATTCTACAAATAGTCAGCTCAACAAGGTATAACCAAGAAATCACTACATTTTAGACATCTCATACATAATTAGCTATTCCATTGAAGTCCGATCTGCTGCTGTAAACGAAGAAAATGCTCAGAACGCTGTTGAGGTTCTTTAGCTTTCTCTAATCTCTGTCTATCTAGTAACTATGTCAACTTATCGAATTTTCCTGGTAATTTCTGGCAATTTCCTCATAATGGGGTTCTTGCTTTCTTTGTAGCAGAAACTGCTCTAAGCTAGGATTTTCACCACACAGACACTTGTCTACCCAAACACAAAGGTAATAATAACCTCAACTAATAGCATATGCTTTGCTTAAATTCCGTGGCTATGCAATGGCGTTAGCTTGCTTGAATTCGACTAACTCTATGCCACCCACACTTTGATCTTGACTTGGAGAGAGAGAGAGAGAGAGAGAGAGAGAGAGAGAGAGAGAGAGAGAGAGAGAGAGTTTTGTTTTTGCTGGTTCTGTTGAGGTTGAAAACTACTGTCAAGTCCGATTCGATTTGCAGAAAGCTCCAAGGCAAAGTGGCCCTAATCACCGGCGCGGCGTCGGGCATCGGCAGAGCCACGGCATCGAAATTCATATCCAACGGCGCCAAAGTAGTCATCGCCGACATAAACACCGACCTCGGCCAAGAAACAGCCCAAAACCTCGGATCCAACGCCGCCTTCGTCTACTGCGACGTCTCCGACGAGTCCCAAGTATCCAACGCCGTCGACTTCGCCGTCGCCGAGCACGGCCGCCTGGACATAATGTACAACAACGCCGGAATCGCCTGCCAAACCCCTCGCAGCATAGTCGACCTCGACCTCGCTGCCTTCGACCGAGTCATGGCGGTCAACGCCAGGGGAGTCCTCGCCGGAATCAAGCACGCGACTAGGGTGATGGTCCCTACTGGGCGCGGCGGCGTGGTGCTGTGCACGGCGAGCGTGGTGGCGCTGGTCGGCGGACTGGCACAGCACACCTACTCCGTGTCTAAGAGCTGCGTGATTGGGATAGTGAGGTCGGCGGCGGCGGAGCTTTGTGGGTATGGGATTAGGGTTAACTGTATTTCTCCGATGGTGGTTCCGACGACAAATTTGGTGATGGATGAGCTAAGGAGGTACTTTCCCGGCGTCGATGAGGGGAGATTGGTGAAGATGATGAACGACCATAGCTTGCTGAAGGGAGCTGCTTGCGAGGAAGAAGACATAGCTAACGCGGCGCTTTATCTTTCTTCTGATGATGCCAAGTATGTCCACGGACATAATTTGGTGGTCGACGGTGGGTTTACTTCCATCAAGACTTTGAATCTCACTCTTCACCCATAAATGTTGCAATTCTCATTAACTTTTATTATTACTAGGTTTAGACCGGTGCGATGCACGGGTTGTTTATTGATGAGGTGTCAATGAAAAGGAAGACATTGTAAAGACTGTGAAATAAACATTATATATTACAAATGATATTGCGTTGTGTTATTTTTGCATGACTGCTATTGAAGCAATCGTGTAATTAATCATAGTGGTGCGATTTCTCATCATACATTTTATCTGCACTATTGACCACTACTATGAAAGACTTCATTTTATTCGCACTCCTGAATAGAGAGAGTCCGCTGTTGTACCTTCGGCACGCGAGTGGCATTTTCGCTCATGATCCAATAAGGAAAAGAAGTCGATTTAGCTTTAGAATATATATCAACTCAATATTGTCTAGATACAGTTGATAATATTTATTTGTTTGCTGTTATTTAACTAACGTGTTTTACGATGATTGTAGGATTCAGGCGTCTATTTTTCAGTCGTATCTTTTTCAGTCGTGTATTTTTATATTATTGTATTATATAGCAGGTAATAGGAATGTTATATATAACTAATGAAGTTTTCAGTCGGGTATTTTGGAAGAATGTGGAGTCCATTGCAAATCTTTGTCTCGACCGTGAGAAAAAATCTCTCTTTGATTGGAGAATCCAGTCGTGCAGTAAATATTGGGTAAACGTAAAATTTATTGTAAATCTGTGGTCGAATTTTATGGGCGTAATTTATATGTAAGACGTCGGTGGAATGCTAATGTGTTTAAGTTTATAAGTCTGCATAAGACTGCAACAATGCAATTGCAAATTTACGAAGGTTAACCTTTGAAACTTAAGTTGCAAAACAGTAAGAGTGAAGGCGTAATACCGATTGGTTTGTGATGACTACTCCTTGAGAAGATGGTACCCGATCTTGTAAGAAACAAAAGCATCTATACATGCATACTCTATCTGACCGTAGCTAAGAACTCTGTTCTCCCAGTTGCTCAAAGTCACGTTTTTGGTCTTACGCATCACAATCCTACAAACGACCCAGGCTAGTTCTTTCAATCCTGGTCCTCGGAAATATCCTGGGGGCCAACGTGCTTTTGCGACAGCTGCCACGTCGACAACATTCCCGTTGTTAAACAACGCGTTGTCACGGATTAGTTTCGCCATATCTTCCGCAACTGCAACGCCGACGAAGACGACATTTGGATTTAACATGAAATTCTTGAGTGATTCACTAATTTCGTCGAGATGACTTAGCTCAATGATTATGCATTTACGGTCGATGCACAATTGCAGAGTTGCTGTTCTGTTGACCATGCCGCGAGCCCGAACGGTCTGCACTCTACGTCGAGGCCAACCAGCCTTGGGATGGAAACGTCAACTTGCTGAAGCCATTCCGTTACAGTGGTTGAGTCGCTGGTCACTGTTGTTTCGATGGTCATATTGCTGAATTGTACACTAAAGATCCTCGTTGGCATTGTGGCTGAGAATCTGGATTCTATAGGTTTAACTTTTTTATTTAGCACCTTGGGCTCTTCATCTGTGAAGTTCGCATATTTATAGTCATGTGCAAAGGAAAGCAAAGAGGCATATAATTTGTAGGCGACTTTTGGTATGCACTAATTAATGTTTATGGAATGACGAAATTAAGACGGGATCTCCGAATATTCCTTATTGAGTATTGGATACATGAATGCTCATAATTTGATTTTGATGAGTAAGAATTTAAATAGTCTTCTCATTTGATGCTACATAACACGTTAGCAACATTAAATTTTGCTAAGAAATACAATAATTTTAATTTGGAAATTATGTGTGCCGTAGAGAATTTTTGATATTTTGTGCACTTGGTAAAAAGAAAATGGTTGCTTCTCAATACTCTTTAAGCTGTAATATTCGTCTCTATATCTGGGAATAAGTAGGAAATTGCTTTTATTAAATCAATTTCATTTTAACTGTGGGAGTAGTTTTTGTTATACAGTTGTATACAATTCCGTTTTTTATTGCTTTAAATGTAAGAGTATTTATCCGCTATTTGTTGTTAGAATAAGGTTATGAGAATAATGGTGGGTAATTTAATATTATCAACTTCATAAAGTAATCATCATTATTCTGAATTCATTGTTAGTTCTTGTTTAAGTACAGATTGTAATGATGATTGGAGCATTCGGCCGCGTAGTTTTTGGTCGTGTAGTTTTCAGTCGTGTATTACACAGCACCCAGGCTAGTAATGTTATATATATCAACTGTAGTTTTCAGTCGGTTATTTGGAAGCTGAAATCTACTGTAAATCTTTGTGAGTTTTGTCAAGTAAAATCCTGTCATGTATTGCATGTGCTTTTATTTAATGCATATTGTTCAATAACTTTGACAGGTTGTTTAAATATTACTCAGTATTGTATATTGATATATTTAGTATAACACATCGTTAAATATAGATTAATAAATTCGTTCTCGTCATGGAGTTCATTACACTGAAAAACATTTAATTCAGGCTTACATAAATATTAGTGAGTAATTTTTTTATGTCTATGACTCCTCTGTGCCGCAGATAGACGAAATATCAATAATAGCTGGGCAAGACCAATAGACCTTTAGGAAGCAGATTTGTATATGTCATCATAATCAAAACGAAACCGACCTACGAAATCTGATATGGTCAAATAACAGAAGAATATAGTTCAGAACACGATTGGCGAAACATTAAAAACATTGTCCAACATAACTAAATACCTAACAGAGGAAGAAGTAATTCGAGAATTTTGCAACAGCATATAAAATCATTAATAGGGTTTATATTAAGTAGCTTGCTTTCTTCTTTTTTAAGTTTCTACGGCACCTGAGGCGGCATTGTTATGATCCACGGCGTCTTTGGCAGAATGCTCAGGGATGAAAGCTTGATATTGTTTCTGAGATAATGGAGCATCAACCACTGGTTGCCTGGAAGTAGTAAGCATGCACTTCATCTTCTCAAACTGGTTAAGAAATAGCATTAGAAATCAGCAGTGAAATTCAGAGATTTTGATCTTTAAAGAGGAAAGCACGCTTAGATAAAGAGTACAGCAATAATCTGGCCACGCGCGAATTGTAGCTCCTGGGGCAGCGTAAACTTCTCTTCCATTAACACGTCAATCTGTAGAAGGTAAAAAACATTTTTACGCAAATATATGCTAGGTTGGTAATAGATTTGTAGGAAAAAGAATAATATACCTTCCTTCTGTGATCTAATGTACAAATTTTTGTAGCTTATGTTCCCAGGTTTCATCTCTAAGTCGTCAACTCTGTCAACCATTGGTTCCTTTGCAGGTTCTTTGTATTGAACTTTATCGTTTTCCGCAATGGGTTCCTCTAAACTGTAAATAACAAATTCTTATCCATTGTCCCTGGTGTCGTCAATTTGAGAGGTTTTCGCTGGGCATTCCTTTTCCCGTTTGATCCATTTTATGGGAGTTGCAGATTTAGGACGATTTGATTTTCGAATAAGCACAATAGAAGTTCCTTGACCATGATTTGTTATTGAATCCTACAAAAATTCCCAAAATTAGCCATACAGCCGGCGGGCGGATCTACTCTACCATTTATTCTTAAAAGAATTGAATCCAAAAAACAACAATTACACGCAAATTCGCGCTGTCGCATCTAAGGTTTGCGATATTATTTGGGGCATTTAAATAGGGCTAAGTTCTTAGTACGAATCTTGAAAGAGCTAATATATTTGCCCACCCAGCAATTGAAATAACGCAGGGTGTAAATCGAAGATATTGTCCCGGTTACCTCAATGGTAGAGTCGTTTTTGTCTGTGCTCTTTTTCTTTCCCATTTGCTCTTAGTTGTTGCTCAAGTATGCAGATAGGCATATGGGGAGTAAGATTGTAATGCCTCCCATTAAGACTGTCAATGATGTTATATATTTATTTAATATTATGAGTGTTTTAATTCAGTTGTATATAATTTTGTGAATTAGATTAATGATAAAAAAAAAAAGAATCTTATTGAACCGAATCAAATAAAAATAAATAATATTATCTAGCGATGAATATTTATGAAATACATTACCAATTTCATGATAAAAATGATAATTCTATGAATCTGTTTTTTTACCATAAACATAGTACATTATTAATTTGACTCTCTTTTCCAGGCAAGTAATATAGGGAAAGAACATAATGATGTCTTCAGAGACATGTGCTTTCCCGAAATCTCTTCGGGATGTCTCGATGGCGTGGAGTACTCTCTCCATGATCTTGCCTTCCATGGATTGTACAACGGCAGAGAGAGCGGCCTGGAATTGCTCGTTCGTCACAAAAGGGGTGGAAGCCTCCGACGTAGATGTTCCAGGTCGACTGATGTCGCCTGTTGTCAACCCTTGAGCAGGCACCGGCTCCGTAGGTTGGCTCGCAGTCACTTGAGGTTGTGACTATTCGAGACTTCCATCCAATCCTCGACTTGAATCTGGAAGATTAGCGTCTATGGATGTTGTGACAAGCTCAGATTGAACCTGTACGTCAGACATTTCGACGTTGAGGCAGGTAGTGATAATCTGATCCTCCGACCGCCGCTGTGATAGTAGGCTGCGGCTCTAGATTGAGCGACGAAGGGTCCTCAACCCTAGAAGGTATGACCTGCGGCGTGTCTGACGTGGTGGAGACGACGGTGAAGAGGGACTCGATCAGAAGGCTCAGTCGCATGGAGTCCGTCTTATAAGTTGGATCTCCTTATCAGACTCAGTGTCTGACGAGGAAGCCGTGTGAGGTGTCGGTTCACGTGCTGCTTCCTCACCGGCGTGTTCCGTCGTCTTAGGTGGTGAGCTGTGCCCCGTTTCCACCTCGGGATGTGCCTCCTGAAGTAGAACCTCCTCAATAGGCTCTTGGAGCACGCCTACATGGACGGGCACCTCCACTTGATATTCATGTTCAGGAGCCTCGAGCGCCATCTCAGTAGCCACGACATCTATTAGTGTATCATCTACGTCGGGCATTTGCACTTCGACCAATGGAGACTCCTGTTGAAGCTCCCGAGCGACAACATCTATCATCGTGTCGTCAGGGCTTGGTTGGTGTTGCGGTTGGGGAGGGCTAACTCCAAAATCTGTCGGGGGCCCTCGAATCATCTCCTCGGTGAGGTGATTCTCCCGGCAGTAAGTTCGATACACGTCTCCATGGGGGTCGGCAAGACGTAGCAGCTCAAAAGAAATCAGCATCGACGGTTTGTCCAAGTCCGTGAGCCGTGGATAGTGGAATAATTTGAGCCTCGGTGGTTGATAATTTCCTCCAGGAGGTAGACAAGGGATGGACTCGTGCAACTCCATGAGTTCTCTGATGATCGCATTAAACCACCGAGCGTAGGGCACGTTCTTGGATCTCTTATTCTCCTTTTGCCTGATCTGGTCTGCAAGATTATTTCAGATCAGCTGCGTGAAATCTGAGTTCCTGGAGAATGCGATTCCGTGGAACATACGCAGAATGTTGGCGTTGCCCTTATCGAAGCCTGTATGCTTGGGAGATAAACACTTGTCCACGATCCCGAACAGTGTCTTCCACGGATGAGGGATACCGCTGCTCTGGACCTGAGCTAGCTGGTGAGCTGCGGTAGATATCCCATCTGCATGAAATCATGCACCATTTCTGCGTCTGATGGGAGCGGGTCGTAGTTTGCGTTGTATGGCAAGTCCAGAATCATCCCGAACTGGTTCTTGTTCATATTAATGTGCCGCGTCCTAATTACGATTGAGAAGGAGAAGGCCCCATTTTCCACTGCTCCTCGAATGCATCCCCAGAATTGTTGTAGATAGACCATTGGCACCGAGGCGGTGATAGTTATGCATGCCATATGGGGTGGCCTTGCAGAATTGATATGATGATATCATCTGAACACCGAAAGTGGTCAGATCGAGTTGAAAATTTGTATCCTGGACCTTCAGGTACAAATTATGGTCGTAGATGTGATTGTATCGTGGGTAGCGATCCGTCTGAAGCATAAAAGATATAAAAAGTTCATTAGTTCAAAATTTAATTTTAGTGGAAAATTGATTTAATTTCATCAAACTATAATATTGTAACAAGTCATGTCATGTTTGATGAATTTTGAATTGAAATCGTGTAGTATGCATATAGTATGATTGATTTTGAAAAATGTAATGGCATGTCCGTAATATCGAACGAAACATATAACGCGTGGAAAAAACTTTGAAATTTTCTAAGTGTTTGATCGTGGAAAATGTCACTGTTCATGCCGAGATATTTTACGCTCGATTGATTTTCAAATTGATTTCCTATGCATTGTTTTCAATTGAAATAACTCCGCTTAATTTTGCGGTCGAAAAATTTTTATTCGCTTAATGTTCGCTACAGTGTAAAAGATTTAGAAAAAAAAACTAAGTGTTGAAGTCGGAATCATGGACTGTAGCCGACCAATTTTACGATCGGGAAAAATTCCGTATAAATTTACGATCAAGCGATACGTGATTTCCGATCCTAAGTAAACTTTTCGCTGCGATATTTTTCTATCGAGAAATTAGTCAACGAAAGAAAAACCAAGTCAATCGTCGAGAAATTTTTTCGATCAATTAAATCCTAAGCGGCGAATTTTACGATCGAAAAATTATGCGTTGAAAATTTAATTTTTCGCTGCTAAATTTTTGCAACCGAAATAAAATGAAATCGAAAATTATTTTGCGATAGTAAGTTTTACGCTCGATCTAATTTGCATCTGAATTGTCTATTCAACGCTTAAATTTTTCGCTCGCAGAAAATCCTAATTAGATTTCTCGACGGTAAGTGATTTTCGGTCAAAATCTTCTTTCTTAGCAACTAAGTCAGAATTTAGCGATCTAAAACTAATTCGATACAAACAGTATCTCAATTGAATCGGAATTCAATTAAGACTCTTTGCGATCGACAAAGTTCTTCGATGGCTTCAAGTTCTTCGATGGCTTCAAACATTCAAATACCCAGTTTCTTACAAAACTCAACTTAGTGGTCTAAGATGCAGATTTTTCGAAAGTTTAAACTACCAGATTCATATAAAACATCGAAACTATCTTAAGTGCAGGCGTTAACCCAGATTAAACTCGTAAACATGCCTAAATTACTATAAAATAGTATACGGTTTTCTCAGTTGAAGAACAGTCGAGAATCTAATCCTAATCATGCGAAAAACTATAAAATGCAGATGCTAATGGAGTTAAATCGCACGCAAATGTCAAATGAATCTCATTTCTACCTTAAACAGACAATTTGGTGTTGAAAATCGAAAGATTTGTGAGAGATTTGAACTGTCTGTGAAAGTTTTTCGAGAGAGAAATTTTTGCGATTTAGGTTTGCGTGAGATAAAGTTTTTCGACTGACAAAAAGTGAACTTTTATTAACACGCTGTAAGTCAATGTTGGGTTTGCGATTGGACGTTTTGCGATTAAATGGATCATGCCCATTACTATTTGCGCTCGAGAAATATTGATTCGAAAATTTCTATTCAATTCAATTTCTTGTTCGCAAATTATCACGGCCAATCAAAATCGTTCCCAACCCTGTTTACGATCGAGAAACATATGATTGCCAATTAATTCTTATATCCAATTTCTCGATTGTAAGTACTTCTAAATTTTCAGATTGATCCCTTTCAAATTAAATCACATTGTAATGCTCCCCCTCATAATTAAAATAAATGTAATTAACTCCCTGGATTTTATGTGTAGTAACGTCTAGCTCCCCTGACAGAAAAAAATCTGTATCACTTAGAGAAAAAAAACGTTTGAAATAATAGAGTTAATCAACAATTATTTTTGGCATGTTTTCCTTTGAAATATTTGGTCTGTGACAATAGCTCCTTGTCTTGTAGTGTCGACGTCTCACTCCTTTATTTTATTTGAAGAAATCTGAAATACATAGAGAAAACGTCAAAAATATTTGGAGCTAATGCACGATTTTTATATTTACTCCCCCTCAAATAATGCGCAAGAATTGACTTAACAAACATATGAGATCAATTCAAGTAACAAGCAAAAAATACGCAATTTACCTAGTAAGCACATATACATGGTCCCCAAAAACATGTATTGAAGATATTGCGTGAGGGTAAGAGCAATGAAAAATTTGTCGCATTTTAAACAATTTAGTACCAATGCAATCTAAAATTGCATTTAGAATGTGCGAAAAACTAAAGAAATTCGCATTTATTCAATTCAACGCATATGAAACATAACATTTCATGTCCAAATGTGCGAAATATTTATCTATGTATGGATATAAATAATAAAATACTTTTTTATGAATATTAGTTTATTATATTACATGGTCAGATTATTTTGCTTTGATCAATCACACCTAAAATTTTACGAGACTTTTGAAAGAAGAAAAATGCCGTCAAGTCACGTCCTAAGTCAACACAAACTGAAGTCCTAAGTTCATAGACTGGCCCATTTCGACAACTCTCGGTTCACTCTAGCACTCTATTATTTTTAACTTGGGATTTTTTTTAATATTTTTATCACTCAAGTCAACACAAGCAATTTTAAGTCAAACTACCTGTGATCGAGGCATTTTTTTAATCATTTCACCTAAGCGAGAGACCGTCGTTTGGAATCAAAGGGTTTTGTAAGGGTTTTAGTTTGGCTAGGACTTAGAAGGGAAGGAATTTAGAGGAAAGTGAGCTTATGTCTTCGTCATCTTCCATTTCTACGTCCGTCTCCTTTTTTTTCGGCGGCTTTTATTATTATATTATTCTACGTCCGTCTCCTTTTTTTTCGGCGTCTTTTATTATTATATTATGTTTTTTAATCTTCTCTTCCTCTTTTCTTTTAATATCTATCTATTTTTTATGTTATGCTCAAGCTGAAGCTCTGCTTCTCCACGAGGCTATAGGAGATTATCGTAGGCGAAGTTCTTCTTGTTGGTTGTCGGGCCGATACCGTGCTCCTCTTCTCTTAATCCCTAGAGAGGTTTCAGAGATTATCTTTTCGGAAAAGTTCACGGTTATGGAACTCGTACCCAAGGCTGCGCTCCTCTTCTCGTTTCCCGATATAAGACCGGATTATCGTTGGAGAAGTTCACTTCGTGCTGCTCCTCTTTCCAGCCGTTCTGATGAGAGTACGAGATTATCGTTGGAGAAGTCACAGCAGGATCCATGCCACCTTCTAAGAGAAAGTCGGAAGGCAGGTTCCTTTGGTCTGATTTTTGCGCGTTGAGCAATGCCTTCTTTTGTCATCATCACCCTTTTCTTTTGTTTTCTCCCCCTCCTTTTCTCGTTTGAACAACCATCCGAAGAGTATAGAATACGGTTGAAGGCTAGGAATGGGATTCAAAGGAAGAAAAGGACATCGGAGATGACTCAAAGTGAATGACTAAGGGCTAATGTGAGGCAAAAATTTTATAAGGCCGAGTGAGGAATAACCTAAGCGCCCTTATCATTTTCCTAACGATTTCAGGCAAGGTGAGTATGAAGCCAAGTATCACTAGTTAAGACAAGTTATCAATGTGTGACTCACTCGATAAATAGATCCAAAGAAAGGAAAATAATAAGGCTAGAATCCTCACATATGTATAGTGGCTTTGTGTCTAGTGGAGCGACCTAATGACCTTTAGACACAAGAATGCGACTTAGACCGACAAAATTAAGCAATTAAATCGATCGCATGTCTGGGTAAAATTCTAAGTGACTTTAGATCAAAGCATCCTAAAGGATTTCGTCATCCCCCAAAATTATATATATTTATAATGTTTTTGAATTATTTTATTACTATTTTTTAAAAAAAAAATATTTATTTCACGCAAGATAAAGCAAATAAGCAAAGAAAACATATAGCATAGAACATTTAGTAGCACAGAAGATCAGGTAAAGCACATATTACTGAAGATTCAACATGCCTAATTTTCCGACAAGGAATTGAAATCGTTTTTTCATCCAATGCCTTGGTGAAAATGTCAGCTAGTTGGTACTCCGTGTTCACGAAATACATATCTATGGTGCATTTTTCTACATGATCTTTGATAAAGTGATATCTAATGTCTATGTGTTTTGTGCGTGAGTGATGAACAGGATTGCAAGTGATAGCGATGGCACTTTGACTATCACTATATATGGGTATATTATTTAAAATGCACCCATAGTCGCGAAGCTGAGTCCGCATCCACAGCATCTGGGAGCAACAACTGGCGACAGCCACGTATTCCGCTTTGGTCGTCGAAGTTGACACACAGTTCAGCTTTTTGGATGACCAGCAGACCAGCTTTTCGCCTAGAAATTGAGAGCCACCGGACGTGCTTTTCCTGTCCATTCTGCAACCTGCATAATCAGCGTCAGTATAGCCGATAAGTTTGAAATTCGTACCCTTTGGATACCATAGTCCAAGGGTAGAAGTGGCCTTAAGGTAACGTAGAATCCTTTTAACTGCGAGCATATGGGATTCTTTGGGATCGGCTTGAAAACGGGCACATAAACAGGTGGCAAACATGATATCCGGCCGGCTTGAGGTGAGGTAGAGAAGAGATCCAATGATGTTGCGATACAGTGTGATGTCGACCGATTTTCCAGAGGGATCGGCATCCAACTTGCAGCTTGGTGACATAGGAGTGCTGAGAGGCTTGCTCTGATCTTGATGGAATTTCTTCAGAATATCCTTGATGTATTTTGACTGACTGATGAAAATCCCATCTTCGAGTTGCCTGACTTGTAGTCCTAAGAAGAGCTGCATCTCTCTCATGTGACTCATTGCAATCTTGCTTGTCATTAGATCTCCAAACTTCGTGCAAAGCCGTGGATTAGTTGATCCGAAGATGATGTCGTCGACCTATACTTGGACGACCATCAGATCTTTGTCTTGCCGTTTGATGAAGAGGGTTGTGTCTATCGTTCCCCGTATGAATCCAGACTTCACGAGGAATTCACTCAGGACATCGTACCAAGCACGACGTGCTTGTTTTAGTCCGTAGAGAGCTTTGTCCAAATGATAGACGTGATCGGGATGTTCTTGATCGACAAAACCTTCCGGCTGAGCGACATGGACTTCTTCTTTTAAAATGCCATTGAGAAAGGCGGTCTTAACATCCATTTGATAGACTTTGAAGTCTTTGTGAGCCGCATAAGCTAAAAGAAGGCGGATAGCTTCGACTCGGGCAACATGAGCATATGTCTCGTCGTAGTCGATGCCTTCCTGTTGATTGTATCCATTCGCAACTAGCCTTGATTTGTTCCGGATCACTTCACCATCTTCATTCTTCTTGTTTTTGAATACCCATTTAGTTCCGACAATTGTTTTCCCATGCGGACGGGGTACTAAGGTCCACACTTGAAGACGTTCGAATTGATGAATTTCATCATGCATCGCTATTACCCAATCCGGGTCTTGAAGTGCGTCTGCTACCTCGGTAGGCTCATTTTTACTTAAGAAGCAGCTGAAAAACTGTGTTGACGACGTTTTCTCACTCCATCCGAAGGATCGCCATTTATCTGATCAACCGGGTGACCTCTGGTCCACTTGCGCTCATGAGGCAAGGCTGAAGTCGATGCATCAGCCATCTGTGGGTCTAGATTTCCTATAGTCTCCGATTGATCAGTTGTTTGAGGAAGTTCCAATTCTGCACTTGGATCGATCGTCTCTGCTGATTCTTCCTCAATAACCAATGTATGTTCTTCGTTATTCTGTGGCAATTCTGAATCGGGTGAGTTAAGGACGTGAGAAGAACTTGGTACGTCGATCTCGTCGGGTGGAGAATCCACTGTAGGTGTAGCAGTGGGTGACCGATATACTAGCTCGAAGAGAGAGTCCAAATCGTCTAATGCAAGTCTCGTTGCTTCTTCTGACGTTGAACTCGGAGTTGTTGCCATCTTCTGTTGGTTTTGTGCCAACACACCAGTGAAAATAGGTTCTGAACTGAGGTGCGCAGGAGCCATCGGGTTAAGCACGGGTCCTGGACTGAGTGACCGGAAGCCATATCTGCCACTTCGTGGAAAGTGACATTGTAGCTTTCTTTGATCATGCGATTGGACTTGATATATACCCTGTACGCTTTTGAGGTTGAAGAATACCCGATTAAAGTGGCTTCGAGTGCTTTAGGGTCGAACTTAGCACGGTGCTCTCTGTCGTTCGCCACAAAGTACTTGCACCCGAAGACATTGAAGAAAGAGATGTTGGGTACTCATTTGTTGATAATTTCGTACGGAGTCTTGTCGAAGCGCTTGTGAACCATCGTCCTGTTTTGAGGGAAATAGGCGGTATTTACTGCTTCCGCCCAGAGAAAATGTGGAAGACCAGAGTGGATGAGCATCGTACGCACGGCTTCCACTAGAGTTCTTTTCTTTCGTTCGACTACCCCATTCTGTTGAGGAGTTTTGGCGGCTGAAAATTGTTGACTTATTCCAAGTTTCTGATAAAACTCACTGAGAAATTTGTTCTTGAACTCAGTGCCGTTGTTCGTTCGAATAACTTGGACAGTCTGTTGCAGCAAATTTTGAATATAGTTCACGAAATTGACGATCAAGTCCTCTGTCTCATCTTTTGTCCGGAGGAACCTTGTCAATGTGTAGCGAGTGTAGTCATCGACTATGACCAGCAGATTCGTCCATTTATGCTCTGTGTCTTTATTGGTCCACAGAGGTCCATATGTAGCAGTTCCAGAGGACGTGAAGTAGAGCCCACTTGTTTGATATGATGCGATGCTCGCTTCATTTTTACTAATTGACACGCCGAACATTGATGCTCTTTTTGTAAAGTTATAGTTGGAAGACCGTGAACCAACTTTTTCGTTAAGAAATGTTGAAGAGCTTTGATGTTAAGATGAGACATGCGTTGATGCCATAAGCTGTTCCTCTGAATTACAGTCTGAGAAATGAGGCGAACAGCTGTCGAGGGCCGCACTACGTCAGGTTTATCGTGTATAGATTTGATTTCGGAAGTCCTTGAAGGAGTTCTGTGTCCTGACTATCCAAATTCTGCACCGGTCAGCATGAAAGACCCCCTGGAACCCTTTGTCACAGAACTGGCCTATGTTGAACAAGTTATGGCGGAGGCCTTCGACGTAGGAGACATCTTTTATTGTCAGATTCTCCAGAATGATATCCCCAAGTCCTAGAATCGGGGCTGAATCGTTGTTTCGAGACCTGACTTTTCCATTCAGTCGGTCTTGATAGTTGCTCAGCAGCTCCTGATTTCCCGTCATGTGTGTGGAGCAACCAGAGTCAAGGTACCACACATGATGGATCTACAAAAACAATTTTGAGAGATTTAGGTACCCACTTAAAAATGGGTCCTCTCAGATTAGCAGATTTAGATTTTGGTTCAGATATGGTTCCTAAGTTATTATCGATAGGAACTTTAGCGACCCAAGTTGCATGAGGAAGTAACTTTGGGTTTTGCTTTAGGAGACTTAGCCTTTATGGCTTTTGTCTTCATAGGAGTTGTTTTAGGAACCCAAGTGGGTTGATCTGGCAGGGAAGTTGAATTTCAGCACGAGCAAATGCACGAGTAGGCTTGAGTGAGGAAAAGATCTTTTCATTGGATAGTCTCCTAAGGTGCTTGGGGGATTCAATCTTAACGGGATACCTTAGGTGAGAACAAGCATGTATAGCGCCATATGCTTTCTTTATGGCTGGATCTTATTTCCTACGTATCATCCTAGATGCATTTGTCTTAGAATTATTAATTTTTGTTTTCGATGTGGAGCCTATTTCGAAATTAGTGCTTTTAAATGTGATTGGTTTGAGGGAGTGTGTAGAAGCAATTAATTGAAACGAGGAAATGGCTCTTTTATTTTTCCGAGTGTCTTTTATTTTTGCAGAAGGAGAAACAATACTGGAAACATTCAAATCTATTGACTCCTCTATTTTTATTATTGACACCCACGCCTTCGTATCTAGTGCTGGCCCTACGCTCCCTGTAGACGTAGGTGAAATAGTGTTAGGCTTAGCACTTCTAATAATACGTTATCTACTGAAGGCGCTTTTTCAATTTCACGCTTTTTGGCATAGCATGGGAAATAACTTGGGATGTTGAAGAAGCTTTGAGATTCTCAATCTCTTTTAAGAACTTTTTTTGTCAGCTTCAAAATTCTCTCCTTCTATTTCTAATGAGCCTCTTAACTCCTCTATTTTCCTAACAATAGGTGGTATATAGAGAGAATTTTCAGAATGATGATTTTGTGCTTCTTCTTTAATAGAAAGATCTTCGGGCAGTTTAATTGACTCAAGACTCCAACCTTCGGGAAGTTCCCTAATGTTGTAGCTTTTATTCAATTCAGTGTAGGAGAAGGGAATTTCAACCATAGTCTTGGCTTTTCTTTTGGTTTCTTCTAAAGCATCTATTTCTTTAGCATTAGTAAAAACCATCAGATCTGTTAATCCTAAACCCATGTATTGAATGTCGTAAAGTTGCTTACAATCAACTTTGACAAACACCTTTGGTTCTCGAAGCCTAAGCCAAATTTATAATCATAAAATTCTAAGTCCATTGGGTTGATTTAAAAATATTGTCTGTTCAGTCTGTCCCCTTCTAACAAGAAGATCTTCTAACTTTTTAACCTTAGTATATAACTTCTTTCGTTCTTCCCCAAAAAGAGCATTGTTGGTCCCGATTGCACCAAACAAGGAATCAAAGAGGCTTTGATGGAATGAGAAAGGGAGAGGTTCTCACCTTCAAGTGTGTGTATTGTGTGAAAAATGGGTTTAGCCTTTTGATCTTTGATTACCTTTCCAATTGTGTTGGTAAAACCTTATATACCACATTAACCCTAGGTATATTAAGGCTCAAACACTAAATATTAAATAATTTCATTCTAGTTCAAAGCCCAAGCTAAAAGGATAATTACAATATTAATCCTAAGACTTAAACTATTGACACGATCTATAAATATCCTAACAATCTCCCCCTTTGTGTCAATTGTTGGGAGTCATGGATCTTGGGCGTTGTGATGGTGGATTAGCGTGTTAGTGTTTCGCGAAGTCCTAGCTTGAACTCGAAGGCGCGGAGATTCCTTCGAAGGACCATTCGTTCAGCTATAGCGTCAATGAACTTCGCGAACTTGGATCGGCAGTGTGGATCTTCTTCCGAAAGAATGCGGCAAATCCTCATGAGTTTGTCTTGGATGATGGTGAGCGTCCCATCTGAGAACTTTGCCACTTCGGAGCAGCGCAGCAGCCTCATCTTTCCCTTGTAGTTCGAGTAGGCGACCGCCGGATCATCTCCGTCGATCACATCACCTTCTCGGTAGTCGTCCGCGTTCTTGAAAGATGGGCGAGTTAGGTTCACCTTCTTCAGGTTGTGCTCCACCGCCATCTGCTGATCGTGGGTGGGGAAGAATCTGACCTGTCGGAGCATGTGGCGCTTGAGAGCTACGTAGCCCATGGTAACTGGTTCAGCCCGTACGAGATGTCCAGAACTTCTGAGGACGAGTCTGAACTGCTTCATGGATTCCAGCATGCTGTACAGGTCACCCAGGCGCAGGAATTTGACGTCCGCCTCACTGACTTCACTGTAGCTCTCATCCTGCCTCATTACCGTGAACACTGGATAGTGAACACGTCCTTTCGACTCTTGGCAGAGGTCAGTGACTTTGCAGATGGGGGCCCGATTCATTTCCAGAGCGATGTTTTCTTCACGGACAGCGTCCTCTTTGTGCACTTGTGGCAGAGAAGGCTCCATCGATAGAGCTTCTTCTTCTCTTCGCTCCAGTTTTGGATGTTCATCAGCTCGTATTCGTCGAAGGCCGTTATGATCTACTCCTTGTGCCGCCAGATCCTCTTCCTGATCTCTTCTTGGAATGGCGCAGTGATCTTTTTGTTTTCCCACCGTGCTTCTGGTATATCTGCCGTGGGCACATCCGGTTGAGTAGTAGGAGTCTCAGCTTGCTGCGCTTGAAATTGTAGAATGTTCTCGAGCTCGGCGGGTTCGGCGTCATACTCCTCTCCGTTCTCGTCATCTGCAGTGTTGATCAGCGTAAGTGAAGCTTCTTTTAGCAGACGTCGAGCATTTTCCACCAACTTCCTGGCTGCTACTGCATCGGCGGGTGTGTACATCCATTCATCGTTAAAGATGTAGGCCTCGATCTCGTTCTGTGCGCAGTAGACGTCCTCAGAAGCTACATTGGAATCGGTATTGAGAGGGGTATGGCTGTGTGGTGGCGAGGGTGTTGCGTCGGAGGAGTGTGCGGATTGTGGGGATGGTTGTGGTGGGGAATCTGGTGGTTCGGTTGAGGTGATGGTTTTGGCGAGGATGATTTGGGTGTCGAGTGGTGTAGATGTGGTGATGGCCTCTAACGTCGATGTGACAGTTAGGGGTTCCGATATGGTGGGTGGAGAAGGTGCGGAGGTGGTCGCTAACGCCGATGTGACGATTAGAGTTTCGGAGACGGTAGTGGGTGGTGGTGAGGGTGATTTGGCTAGTGGCTCAGGGTAAATAAGGTGAGATTTTTGGCTAGTGGGGTGTGAGGTTTCTGTTGCGGGTGTCGTTTCAGGTGCAGAGGAGGAAGGCGGCGTCGATTGTACGGGTTCTTGAGTTTGTGTGCCTTGCTGCCTATTCTCCCCCTCGCGGCAATCTTGATCATCGTCTTGATTGTCGCGCCTGATACCGCTAGACTCGCCTTGAGTGCGGCAAGTCATGGGTTGAGTCATTATTTTCTTCATCTGCTGTTCCTCCTCGTCGAGTTCCGTCATTGACTCGAATCTTGCTCGTAGGAGGTAGAAGAGCTCCTTCGCGGAAATGGAGGAGAGAACAGCTTCAGCGTCCACATTTTGAGTTGGTGGTGGCGTCTCCGGTGCCACACCTTTGCCTTTGTCGATTGTGGACGCATCGAGACGCACATAGACTTGATCGAGGATGGATGCCTCAAGAGTCTTTGCAAACTCTTGAAGACGAGTCTCTAGTGCGGTCTCGGTGACGAAGTGGGGTAAGTTTAACAAGTTGGAATCACGAAGAAATCCAACTGTCACCGAATCGGAGAAGATAGCCGATCGGCCGCCCGTTTGCACAGGACGGGAAAAGACGGGGTCACTAAGACTTCCCGTTGGCATCATCGATGAGACAGACTCAAACGAATGATGGCCTAGGCTAACGGTTGTTGTGATGTTGCCCGTGCTAGGTCTTCCGCTCTCAATCACAGAGACATCATCGAGCGTTCCGACAGAATCACGAAGACTCTGTAGTGCAGTAAAAGGTGTATGTGTCCTAGAAACGTGTGAAATTATGGGGACGTAGGGACAAGGTGCTTGTCGCGAGCTTTACCAGAAAATCGTCCGTTTTCACTCAAATCTCAACCAAAATCACTCAAACTTGAACCAAAACTTTAGAAATTCTTCCCTAAACACATATTCGACCGATTTGTGAGCCAAAAACAACAAAAAGCGGATCAAATCGACCAAAAACAGAGAGAGGCCGAGATGACTTTTTCTGAGAAATTTTTTGCTTCGAACTTGCTCAAAACTCGTTAAAACTGATCCAAAAGTGTTCTAAAAACATGTTAGGCATAGAGTCGATCTGGGGAAAAGTTTTTAACACAAAAACGAAGTATTATAACCCCAAAACGAGCTCAAAACTCCAGCTTCCTTCTATTTACTCAATTGGAGCTTCCTGGAGTGGTAGTTGGCATCTCTCTTCTTCGGAAGAGTGCACTATCTGGCAAAGTGACATGGCTTGCCACAGTTGAAGCATTTGTTAGCTTCTTTTGGGTTCTTGACTTCGGAACTCTCTGGTGCCCGTTCTTTGTTTTTAGAGCTTGTAGTCCGAAGTCTGTTGGCTGAGGTTGAAGACTTCTTCTTGAAGTACTTCTTGCTCATCATCTTTTCTATCAAGGCCAACTGCTTCCCTAGGGCTTTTATATTTGGCTCAACGTCGGGGTCCGATTATTCTTCCGACTCTGAAGGTGAAGGAGGCCTAACGATCTTTTCTTTTCTTAGCTTTGAGCTCCTCTTCTCTGAGACTAAAGCAACAGTGTCTTCGATCTGTTTGCCCTTCTGCTCCTTTTGAATCTCGCTTATATCATCCTCATGTTGTGTAGCGACCCTAGCCATCGCTACCATTTCTAGCTTAACTCTAAGTGTCTAATGGTACGATAACTTAGAAGATACGAAAATACGGTAGAAATTTTTTCCTTTTTCATAAGGAGTTCGTGTCCTGTACACGTCAAAAGATTATAACTACGCGACAGAATAATTTCTTCGAGCCCTAATTACACCCTAATCCTAGTTCATAATTACTCGGATGCTTGCGATGGCACAGCAAAAGCTCCTATGCGCCCAGCCTCACAGGTCGTCATCCATACACACACGTCCACCCCCAAAAGACGCTCGGAAGCTTCAAAAGATAGGCCTTGCCGGCTAGGCGATCACGTACCGTGATCATAAGTACCTACAACACATAACATAAAAGAATGAGCCACCGAGGCTCAGTAAGCAGAAATCATGCATGTATGCACGTGTCCCTTTCCCACAACGGCAATCCACGCCGAAACCTATAACATTTTTGCAAGGGCAATCCCGCCGATGCTCATAACATTTCGCAAAGGCAATCCGCGCCGATGCTCCTAATACTCATACTAACATCACTCAGGGCCCTCGGCTAATCTCACTATGCCCCACAAAGAGCTCACGTCCACCAGGGACAAATAGACAGCGGTCCACGCCGGATGGCCATGCCCTAGGATGCACATCGTTCCCCTAGGTCGCCATATGTACCCGGTCGTCCCCGACTGCCGGCGGTCGCTCACGCTGGTAGCCCACTCTGAGGTTGCCTACCCCAGGGTTCCACCCTGTGTCGCTTATACCCTCAGGTCGCACCCTCCAGGTCGCACCTTACCGCCACGGGCATTGCCCAATCATATCATAAGTGCGTCCATATGGCCACATTGCCAACGGGCATCGCCCTAATATATTTCATTATTTTTACAATAATAGTAGTATATGTATACGGCCCTTTCGCCAACGGGTCTTCGCCCTAATATATTTCATTACATGTACAATAATAGTAATATATGTATACGGCACTTTTGCCAACGGGCCTTCGCCCTAATATATTTCATTAGGTGTACAATAATAGTAATATATGTATACGGCCTTTTCGCCATCGGGACCTCTGCCCTAGTATATTTCATTGCATATAAAATAATAGTAATATATGTATACGGCCTTCTTGCCATCGGGACCTCTGCCCTAAATCATAATCCATACATATTTTATATAATATTATGACGACGCTAAACGCCGCCCTGGTAGCATAGTGGACAGCCCTTGACTCAACTGCGAGTCGACAACACACGCCCATATCGGCAATGTATCAATCGCTTTCAAGCGATACACCATATATGTGCATACTTGACTTCTACGACCCTCTCCCATATGATCGTGTATGCACGTGAGTATGAAAATGCAACAAATGCCAGACAAATTACCAAGAGACAGCATATACAATTGGTCCACGAAATTCATGTAATCATCGAGGCATTAGTCACGTAGTATCAAGTAAACACACTCCAGGTAAGCTTTGAAGCACCTAGTCATCCCATTAAAAACTTCACACGTTCACATGAAGACATATCAATTAAATCACGTAAACATGAAATCATCGAAGCACGTAGTCGCATAAAGCAAGTACATTCAAACAAGTTATGTGTCGTAGTTGGATTTCTACTTGCCTGTCATCCGTAGATTAGTCGCTACCTGAACTGCTGAATTTCCTACGTCCCGACCTTGGCATAAATATTAATTGTCAGTTGACAATTAAATTAATCATCTAAGTGTGCTAAGTTTCTAAATATTTAATCCTAGGCCTTAAATAATTTACTAAGTCAAGTCAACAGTTCGTGACTTACCTAAGTTGAGTTCGTGGAGTTCATGTTGGCTTATAGTTCGCGAACTGTAATTTTAATCCTAGGGTTCGCGAAGTATGTTATTTACTCATGGTCCGTGAAATTATTTCAACCTAGTTCGGAATTGCATTCTAGTTCGCGACCTCAGACTTTGCAAATTACTATTTTATTAATTATCGGATTCGCGAGGTTGCCGAGTTCGTAAACTCGAGTTCGCGAAATGGCTTGAGTTCGCTAACTTGTATAATTCGTGAAATAGGGTTTTGCGGCTCGTTCCATTCGTCACTCGTGTTTCGCAAGTTGCATGTGGGTTCGCAAAGTACCCCTCCGGCGAAATGATGAATTCGAAATCCTTGGTTCGCAAATTTGCTCGTTTTGCGAAGTTGGAGTTCGCGACTCGCGGAGTTCGCGAACCTAGCTCAATTCGCAAAGTGTGTTTCGCGGCTCGTTAGCTTCGCGGCATCATGGATTCGCCAACTTTGCTCGGCCCGTGATGAGTTCGCGAAGTTCGGCCCGTGAAGTGTGTGTGAGCCCGCGAAATACTCCCAATTCGCAAAGTAGCCGATCTTCAATTCGCGAAGTGGCCTAGTTCGCCGGACTCGCAAAGTCCATCAATTCGCCAACTTTCAATTCGCAAAGTAGCTCACACCTAGTTCGCAAACTGCTTGGGACTCGCAAAATTCACGATCCGCATAACACCACCCGCGAACCATTTTCAGTTCGTGAAGTGCACCCATCCGCAAATCTTAGGGTTCGCAAATCTACCTTTGACCCGCAAAAACCTTATATCGTCAAATTCGCAAACTCCTCAAGTCCTATTTGTTGTTTCGCTAATTTACCGAATTCGCTAACCTCCCAATTCGCAAAAACTTTCGTTCTCCCAATTCACCAAATTTGAAGGGTTCGCCGAGTAGGTCAATTCGTGAAATTCTATAAATTCGCGATCCCTTATCTCACAAGTGATTCGCAAACCGCTCCAGTTCGCGAACTCCCTTCCCTCAATTCGCCATTCAAGCTTAATTTGTGAAACTCTACCAACTCGCGAACTTCATGATTCACTGGTTCATAAATTCTTTTTACTACAAATTCTTGGGAACTTAAATAAAATGTATTCTAAAAGTCGTATGAATGTCATTTGAGTTTTAAATGTCTCTAAACCTTAAAAAAAAACCAATTTATATGAACCCAAATCATATATTCACCTAATTACGTTAACATTTATCCTTTAGAATTCGTCTAAACCCTTGGTCTCCTAATTCCCTATAATTCATATGACTAGTGAGTGCCATTTTGGTAGATTTAGTGTGTTAACACCCTAACCGAGTTAAATCTAAGCTTAAATTCCGAAAATCATGAGCTAAGAAGACGTAAGGATATCATACCTTCTCCAAAGCTAATCTTCGATCTTCTTCCCTCTTCTTAACGTTTTAAGGGTGTTAATTTCCTAAACATGCTAGATTTGTGTTATTAATCCTATTTTAAAGCTAAGACAAGAATATAAGTAAAAGCTTCATACCTTCTTCAAGTGGAATTCTCGATGCTTTCTTTAAGAATGAGTTCATGGAGATAAATGATTTTTGGTAGATATTTTAGCAAGGCATGGTGGTAAGGCTTTAAACTAGGCGTGGCCCTCCCTAATTTAAGGAACTTTGTCTCCAATGTTTGGGCCAATTATTTAAGTGTAGCCCATTTGTAAGCAACTTCTTGAATACTATTCCATAAGGGTTTGGGCCAAGATAAAACTCAACTAGATTGTCATATTTTCTATCCTCACTGCTTTTATAATCTCATCAGTATTCTTGCTTAATATTTTTATTTCTACTTCTCTTATTCCTTATCTTCGTCAATTCCTAATAAATTTGGTATCACCCGATCACCTATCTAAGGTGCATAAAAGTCATGTAAAATCACATAAGTACCCAATAAATGCGTGAAATAAATAAAATCACGTAAGCATGTAATTATCGTGCAACTATTCACCGTTGCGTAAGCTTACGATTGCATGCACAAAATTCGTGACGTCGTGCGGGTATGCAATTAACCCACGAAATTCACGTGATCACCTAAGACATATAATATACGCACACAAATTTATTGGCCCTTAATTACCTACGGGGACCCGGGTGCTACATCCTCCCCCCCTTAAAGAGGATTTCGCCCCCGAAATCAGCCCGTTTGGAACATCTCAGGGTAACGTTTTGGTAATAAGTCACCTGGTTTCCCTTAAAGGCAATTCTCTCCGAGGAAGAAATACGTATCCTCCTTGGCTGAGAATCATTCACTCTTGATAATAGTGGACTAGTAGGGAATTCGGAAAATTCCCGAGGATGATAAAGGACAGAACGGAGTGTGCTGAATCATGCTCGAAAATTCAAGAACACCAGTCTCGCCGAACCTTTCGGAAATTGGAAATGCTAAAGATTATGTGGGAGCAACTAGGAAAGGTCGTATCACCGATCTATTGTTCGACGAAATGGTACCCCTTTCTGGGCTCATACTATCTTCGTCGAGTTTCCTAAAAGTCAAGGTTTCACCTAGGATTTATACAGACTTCCTACGTGGTGACTGTAGGGTCCGTGTCTTAACAGTCGTCCTATTTCCTATGCGGAGAGCGAAGTTTTACGACTAGTTCTTAACCTACTCTTCCCCTTAAAACGATTTACTTATTCTTTATTTCTAGAGGTTCGAGGAAGAATGTTTGTGTTACGACCGAAGAGAATGGTATTCTATTTGGAACAGGAAGAAGAGAAACAAGACTGTAGGGATTAATGGAAGGTCTCCCTTGTCGCCTCGAATCCTATCAGTGAACTCTAGATCAAGTAGACGCGAGTGTCGCCCAATCTAGTCGAACCTACACCCGCTTTGACGAACTAACCGAAATGGCTATAATTCTGATTTTAGGCAGAAATTGAAAATTCCCAGCACCATCACGCTTCCGTTACGCCACTCGGACACTGAGCATGCACGATTCATAGGAGAACGGAAAGATTGTGATGTAGGGTCATATTCCAACATCATTGGGTCTAGGTTTGTTGTACGAAAGAGAATAGGATGTAGCTTCATCATTTTACTCCAAAAAGAAAGAATGTTCAATGAGAGAGATTATGGCTTTGATCAGTTCGGGTCGAAACCTCCTGAGGAATGGTGACGTTCATACTTGCACTCAAATTAACAGGGAGGAACCTCGAGTCTCGCCACATAAGTAGAGGGTAAACAAGGGTGTGCGGCTCCCAAGGTTACTAGAATTCATGGTGAGGTTTGATGTGTATGTAGGATACCTGTCTCCACTGGCGGGTTCTCGCCTGTTTCCTCCGATATGGTTGCATATGCTCTAACTGGCCCTGTTGATGGTTCTGCTTGACCATCGGTTTGGCTTCCCGGTCCCTTTCCTGGGCACGCCCTAGAATAGTGACCCGCCTTGCCACACTTGAAGCAGTTCACATTCTGTGAGTAGCAGACTCCCTGGTGTCGCCGTGTATATCTTCGGCACATTGGTATGGTGGGTTGAAAAGGTTGGGGCCTTCCCTTATTCGGGTCGGACTGTTGGGATGGTCCGGTCCTATCACCCATTTTTCGCTTTCCCTTCTGAGCTTGGGAAACCTGGATTTCCAATCTAATAGGGTTGGTAATATCCCTAGGAGCTGGGGGGTTTCGTTCTGGGAATTCCCTTCCGACAATCCTCGGGTACGAGGATCTACGGGGCTCCAAGGAACTCTGCTTGTCGATAAGATCGTAGATCAGACACTTGAGTTCACGAACTTGGTCTTTCAGTTCGCCGATTTGATCCGACTGTTGTTGGACCAATTCGGTGAGGTGTAGGAGCATTGAGCTCTGTTCGTTCGTAGGTGATCCAGATGTCACCCCTCGACTTGATTTGCCAATCAATTCTCTAGACTCGCTAGTCATTCTTCAATCGGTGAAACAAAAAGGCATGTATTAAAAGCGCATAAGCATATTAATCGTAATACTTACAGGCAAGGCTGCTTCCGCGCTTTTGGGTGTGTGTGTATGGACAGTCTACAGAACCTGTGACCGAAGCTCTGATACCAACTGTAGCAACCCTAGCCATCGCTACCATTTCTAGCTTAACTCTAAGTGTCTAATGGTACGATAACTTAGAAGATACGAAAATACGGTAGAAATTTTTTTCCTTTTTCATAAGGAGTTCGTGTCCTGTACACGTCAAAAGATTATAACTACGCGACAGAATAATTTCTTCGAGCCCTAATTACACCCTAATCCTTGTTCATAATTACTCGGATGGTTGCGATGGCACAGCAAAAGCTCCTATGCGCCCGGCCTCACAGGTCGTCATCCATACACACACGTCCACCCCCAAAAGACGCTCGAAAGCTTCAAAAGATAGGCCTTGCCGGCTAGGCGATCACGTACCGTGATCATAAGTACCTACAACACATAACATAAAAGAATGAGCCACCGAGGCTCAGCAAGCAGAAATCATGCATGTATGCACGTGTCCCTTTCCCACAACGGCAATCCACGCCGAAACCTATAACATTTTTGCAAGGGCGATCCCGCCGATGCTCATAACATTTCGCAAAGGCAATCCGCGCCGATGCTCCTAATACTCATACTAACATCACTCAGGGCCCTCGGCTAATCTCACTATGCGCCACAAAGAGCTCACGTCCACCAGGGACAAATAGACAGCGGTCCACGCCGGATGGCCATGCCCTAGGATGCACATCGTTCCCCTAGGTCGCCATATGTACCCGGTCGTCCCCGACTGCCGGCGGTCGCTCACGCTGGTAGCCCACTCTGAGGTTGCCTACCCCAGGGTTCCACCCTGTGTCTCTTATACCCTCAGGTCGCACCCTCCAGGTCGCACCTTACCGCCACGGGCATTGCCCAATCATATCATAAGTGCGTCCATATGGCCACATTGCCAACGGGCATCGCCCTAATATATTTCATTATTTTTACAATAATAGTAGTATATGTATACGGCCCTTTCGCCAACGGGTCTTCGCCCTAATATATTTCATTACATGTACAATAATAGTAATATATGTATACGGCACTTTTGCCAACGGGCCTTCGCCCTAATATATTTCATTAGGTGTACAATAATAGTAATATATGTATACGGCCTTTTCGCCATCGGGACCTCTGCCCTAGTATATTTCATTGCATATAAAATAATAGTAATATATGTATACGGCCTTCTTGCCATCGGGACCTCTGCCCTAAATCATAATCCATACATATTTTATATAATATTATGACGACGCTAAACGCCGCCCTGGTAGCATAGTGGATAGCCCTTGACTCAACTGCGAGTCGACAACACACACCATATCGGCAATGTATCAATCGCTTTCAAGCGATACACCATATATGTGCATACTTGACTCCTACGACCCTCCCCCATATGATCGTGTATGCACGTGAGTATGAAAATGCAACAAATGCCAGACAAATTACCAAGAGACAGCATATACAATTGGTCCACGAAATTCATGTAATCATCGAGGCATATAGTCACGTAGTATCAAGTAAACACACTCCAGGTAAGCTTTGAAGCACCTAGTCATCCCATTAAAAACTTCACACGTTCACATGAAGACATATCAATTAAATCACGTAAACATGAAATCATCGAAGCACGTAGTCGTATAAAGCAAGTACATTCAAACAAGTTATGTGTCGTAGTTGGATTTGTACTTGCCTGTCATCCGTAGATTAGTCGCTACCTGAACTGCTGAATTTCCTACGTCCCGACCTTGGCATAAATATTAATTGTCAGTTGACAATTAAATTAATCATCTAAGTGTGCTAAGTTTCTAAACATTTAATCCTAGGCCTTGAATAATTTACTAAGTCAAGTCAATAGTTCGTGACTTACCTAAGTTGAGTTCGTGGAGTTCATGTTGGCTTATAGTTCGCGAAGTGTAATTTTAATCCTAGGGTTCGCGAAGTATGTTATTTACTCATGGTCCGTGAAATTATTTCAACCTAGTTCGGAATTGCATTCTAGTTCGCGACCTCAGACTTTGCAAATTACTATTTTATTAATTATCGGATTCGCGAGGTTGCCGAGTTCGTAAACTCGAGTTCGCGAAATGGCTTGAGTTCGCTAACTTGTATAATTCGTGAAATAGGGTTTTGCGGCTCGTTCCATTCGTCACTCGTGTTTCGCAAGTTGCATGTGGGTTCGCAAAGTACCCCGCCGGCGAAATGATGAATTCGAAATCCTTGGTTCGCAAATTTGCTCGGTTTGCGAAGTTGGAGTTCGCGACTCGCGGAGTTCGCGAACCTAGCTCAATTCGCAAAGTGCGTTTCGCGGCTCGTTAGCTTCGCGGCATCATGGATTCGCCAACTTTGCTCGGCCCGTGATGAGTTCGCGAAGTTCGGCCCGTGAAGTGTGTGTGAGCCCGCGAAATACTCCCAATTCGCAAAGTAGCCGATCTTCAATTCGCGAAGTGGCCTAGTTCGCCGGACTCGCAAAGTCCATCCGCGAATCTTAGGGTTCGCAAATCTACCTTTGACCCGCAAAAACCTTATATCGTCAAATTCGCAAACTCCTCAAGTCCTATTTGTTGTTTCGCTAATTTACCGAATTCGCTAACCTCCCAATTCGCAAAAACTTTCGTTCTCCCAATTCACCAAATTTGAAGGGTTCGCCAAGTAGGTCAATTCGTGAAATTCTATAAATTCGCGATCCCTTATCTCACAAGTGATTCGCAAACCGCTCCAGTTCGCGAACTCCCTTCCCTCAATTCGCCATTCAAGCTTAATTTGTGAAACTCTACCAACTCGCGAACTTCATGATTCACTGGTTCATAAATTTTTTTTACTACAAATTCTTGGGAACTTAAATAAAATGTATTCTAAAAGTCGTATGAATGTCATATGAGTTTTAAATGTCTCTAAACCTTAAAAAAAAAAACCAATTTATATGAACCCAAATCATATATTCACCTAATTACGTTAACATTTATCCCTTAGAATTCGTCTAAACCCTTGGTCTCCTAATTCCCTATAATTCATATGACTAGTGAGTGCCATTTTGGTAGATTTAGTGTGTTAACACCCTAACCGAGTTAAATCTAAGCTTAAATTCCGAAAATCATGAGCTAAGAAGACGTAAGGATATCATACCTTCTCCAAAGCTAATCTTCGATCTTCTTCCCTCTTCTTAACGTTTTAAGGGTGTTAATTTCCTAAACATGCTAGATTTGTGTTATTAATCCTATTTTAAAGCTAAGACAAGAATATAAGTAAAAGCTTCATACCTTCTTCAAGTGGAATTCTCGATGCTTTCTTTAAGAATGAGTTCATGGAGATAAATGATTTTTGGTAGATATTTTAGCAAGGCATGGTGGTAAGGCTTTAAACTAGGCGTGGCCCTCCCTAATTTAAGGAACTTTGTCTCCAATGTTTGGGCCAATTATTTAAGTGTAGCCCATTTGTAAGCAACTTCTTGAATACTATTCCATAAGGGTTTCGGCCAAGATAAAACTCAACTAGATTGTCATATTTTCTATCCTCACTGCTTTTATAATCTCATCAGTATTCTTGCTTAATATTTTTATTTCTACTTATCTTATTCCTTATCTTCGTCAATTCCTAATAAATTTGGTATCACCCGATCACCTATCTAAGGTGCATAAAAGTCATGTAAAATCACATAAGTACCCAATAAATGCGTGAAATAAATAAAATCACGTAAGCATGTAATTATCGTGCAACTATTCACCGTTGCGTAAGCTTACGATTGCGTGCACAAAATTCGTGACGTCGTGCGGGTATGCAATTAATCCATGAAATTCACGTAGATCACGTAAGACATATAATATATGCAGACAAATTTATTGGCCCTTAATCACCTACGGGGACCCGAGTGCTACATGTTGTGCGAGATTTTCATACACGGCATGGATATCCAACTCCTCCAGATATTTATTCTGTCGAATTTGAGTGGATATCTTTTTCCATTCCGCGGGCAGGAAAGAGAGAAATATGATGTTTGTCTGCATGTTAGTCTTCGTGATTTCTATCTTCCTCATCTGATTGAGAAGAGTGAGGTATCTTTGGTAGATCTCATATAGACTTTCCTCCGGCTTTGCTTTAAAGGAGTCGTAAGCAGTGAGGATATTTGCCTTTTTGGCCTTTATGCCGACTTCCGTCCTCTGCATCATCCTATGCAGTTCGTCCCACATTCCTTTAGCCGATGAAAGGCTATCAATCTGTCTATATATGTTGTTGGGGATGCCCTGCGTAAGAGTATTCATGGCTACTAGATCAGCCTTGGCTCGTGCCCTCTCCTCAATAGAATACTCCCTAGGCTCCTTCAGTCGCCTAGATGCGGGAATTTGAGGAGTCACTGTGTCATCACCGGGGATATTAACCCAAAACTGTGCGGGTCCCTCTTCTAGTGAACTCAGTAAATTTTCATCTTGATCTTTCAAAGCTATGAAATTGAGGAAGCGACTTCTCCAAACGGTGTATTTGCCACGTAGCAAGATCGGCGGTCGGTTGTCATTTCCAAGCGAGTATGCACCCATTATTGTTTTGTAGTCGAGCTGTTGAAGGATCTTCGTTAATGTTTTGAAGGTTTGAAGATGATGTAAGGTGCTTCACAAGTGACAAAGTTCGTTAGTATTGTTTGATTCGTAAAATAGTTCGAGAATTATTTTTGATTCAATCTTTAAAGATCGATCGAAAATAATTTCGTCGAAATAGAATATAATGTGTACTCTTCTCGTGCGAGAAAGTTTGTTAGCGAAATATTTTTCGAGCGAAATAAATTGCTCAAAATCGTTCGGTCAAGAAAAATTTCGGTTCGTGAATTTATTTCGATCGTAAAGAAACAGTTCGTTAGTAAGTTTCTCGACATGTCAAAATAAATCTGTTGACTAGAAACGTTTCTCGCGTGTAAATGATTTTCGCCTGGTCAAACGTTAAAGGTCTGACCGAAATAGTTTTTCGAGAGAAAGTTTTTACGCATGCAAAGTCAAAATTGGTCTCTCACAAAAAAGATTTTCGCTGAATAATGCTCGAGAAATATTTATAACTAAAATCGTTTCTAGTGTTGATGATTCTAGCGCTGACTTCGTATTCTGACCGAGAAAAATTCTCGCGCCAAGTTTTTCGATCGAAAAATTAATCCGATCGTAAACCTAGCGAGAAAAATTAGAACGATCGAGAAAAATCACAGAATACGATTAACACAAATTCAAGCAAAAACAACGAATTAGACATTGAAATTTCAGGTAATTGCTCGCATTCATTTACTAACTACGCACGAACAAGCAATTAAACACGTTATGAAGCCAAATATGTCGAAATTGATCAAAATCAGAACGTGTTCTTCATGCTCTTCGCAAACAGTAAATCACATAATCAATTTAATCCTTAAAATGAAGTTCAAACAGCTACAAATCTGATCGCAATCAACATTTAGCACTTAAACGACCACAGAAACATCAAATTCAAGTCAAGCACAGAATTAAGCTATTGGATCGAAAATAATTTTTCGCGCCAAACTGTTCTTCGATGAACAGTAATCAAAAAATGATTTTATATCCAATTCAAACAATTTTCGATTCAAAACAGAACGAATCTGCTTTGATACCAATTGTTAGGTCCTACGATTAACAACTCTATTATCCTAGGCATGAATTCTAAGTAATTCGATGATAATGATTGACATTGAGATTCGATCGAAAAACTCAAATGAAGAACAAGAGAGAGAATTCGAGTAGAGTGAGAAAGTTACTATTGTTTCTCTCTCTAGAAATTGATTGCAAGCCTTTCAGATCAATTTCCAAAACTTTCTCTATGGATTGCGATTGTTTACAGAGTATTTATACCAAACAAACTAGGTATAAATACAAGCTAGTCGTAATCTAAGGAAAAATAAAGGAAACGCCCCAAAATACAGGGACATCTAATAAAATCTAAGCACAATTAGAATTGATCTTCTACAGGCATCTTCGGGGGACACCGGGTAACCCAACAGTGGTATCAGAGCGGGTGCTCCTGATCAGAATCATAACGTGTTTAAATTGAAACGAGGCGCGTGGGAGACGATCGAAAGCCAATGCGGTTGGAGCTGCGTTAGGGCTTCACGCTCAAAGCCTTAACGGGCCTTTTATTGGGCTTTGTCCGTTTAAGGCCCAATTTTTGTTTCTTTTTAAAATCATGTAATTGTCAACGTGTTCATTATGAATGTGATTTAAGACGCACTTGCGTGTTTAGAAATTTGGTTTCTCGATCATTTGTTAAGGGTAACGTCGCCCGGGTTTTATTTGTTTTATACGGGTTGTTCGGGACTTATGATCCACCCGTGTTCTAATTTACTGTTTTATAAGATTAGCTTAAATACGAATACGAGGGCCCATTTGATGGTTGACAACCCCCGGTGGTGACAAGGTGGTGGACGTTCGGTGACTTTGAGGCCGTTCGAGTGACGAAGGACGTTTGATGACTTCAAGACCCGTGCGACGACCCGAAGTTTTTTGAATACGCATGTAATAGAGATAGACTAGAAATAACCTGCTTGTGTTGTCTTGTAGTTTATTTTCATAGGGTTAATTTACTACCTACGCGCGTGTTGGTTTTTTGAAGTGATATGCATGTTCAATGTGCTCTTATGTGAGATGGTTTATTCTACCGTATGATAAATACTAAGTGGGTAAAGGAGTTGGATTCTTGTCTTCTATCATGCTCGAGATGTCTAGCGTTGGGGGTTTTGTGATTTGTTCCAAGTAAATTGGCTCGTATATCCCGCCCCAGTGTTAGCACCTCAGGTGCGTCTTGGACGCCGCTCGTCATACTAGTCCGTCCCCCACGAAGCGTATGGCAGCAATGGGCGGTACATTCTGTGCGATTTGAGCATAAGTTGATAGGTCACACTTAGGCAGTTATACCCAATAAGCAGGGTTAGCCGTGAGGGTCAATGATTGAGACAAAGATAGTTGAAACTCTTATTGGATAAGTTCACGTTTGACGTGACTTCGATAGGATTAGATGAGCAAAATACTGCGTTAAAGGCTGAGGCGAATCTAGTTGAGGCGGGGACATCAACTCCACTATGAACTTTCAACGAGGTTTCCGAAACTCTTCTCGGGAGGATAGTGTTTTTGAAAAAAATAGTGGGAGTCAAGCGAGACGAAAACTCCTTGTTTATGCTTGATGAATGATAAGATAAACCTAATTAGATTATTTTCTCCAGCTTTACGTTTCTTTCTATTTACTGCGATGACGAACATTGTTAC
Organism: Craterostigma plantagineum; assembly: GCA_027422505.1. Taxonomy (NCBI): domain Eukaryota; kingdom Viridiplantae; phylum Streptophyta; class Magnoliopsida; order Lamiales; family Linderniaceae; genus Craterostigma; species Craterostigma plantagineum. The sequence continues at coordinate 3,446,332 of JAPQWV010000055.1, forward strand.
TATGCTGCTTGAGAGAAATTGTTTGGTGGGATCAAACTACGTGGACTGGCTCTGTAACCTGAGGATAGTCCTAGTATGGAATCGTTAACATATGTCCTCGATTCTGCCGTACCGTAAGTCCTAGGGGCTGATGCGAGTGACGAAGATCGGGCTGCGTATGCCAAGTGGTAGATTGACGAGCCAAAGGTCAAGGGCTATATACTTCTTTTAATGAGCAATGAGTTGCAGCGCACTCACTCGGAGATGGAAGTGCCATTTGCTTCATTTGAATGAGCTTTTTGACGAACATTCTAGGAGTGCTCGCTATTCCCTTATAGAGCACTATTTCATTGCAAAATGGTTGAGGGTAGTGACGTCGGAGAGCATGTGCTCAAGGTGATCAATTGTATTGAAAGACTCGAGGCACTGGACTTTATCATGGATAATGAGCTCCAGAACGATCTGATACTTCAGTCGCTCCCACCTTTCTTCAATTCGTTCATTGTGAACTAATCTGAATAAGACCGAGATGACGTTGACTGGGTTGATGAACCAGTTGTTGGCGGCGCAAACTCAGATGAAGAAGGTGAAAGGAAAGGAAGTTGTTCTTGTTGCGAATGCTAAGACTCGAGGGTCGAGTAGAAAGAAAAAGTCGGACAAGCCCACTAAGGCCTAAGGACGAATTTGGAAATGCAAGGCCTGCAAGGCCAGGAAGAACGTGTTCAAAGGCGCCAAGCCGACGGACAAATGCCTTCACTGATATGAGCTTGGCCATTGGAAGTGCGATTGCCCAAAGCTAGCCGCCTCAGGTAAAGAACTTAACGTTTTAGAAACTAATTGTTCTATGACAGGTAAAGAGCTAGTACTCACATCTGTGTTTCGATCTACAATCTGGAACAAAGTAGGAAGCTGGCGGACCGAGATCATGATCAACGTAGGAAGCGAACATAGTGTACCGACGACCCACATTGGATCAACAACTCTACTTTTATCTACTAGACATAGTTTACTGCTTTCCGAGTGTTTAGTTTTGCCCAAGGGGCTTAAGAATATTGTTTATATTCCCATTTTGAGTGGACGGCTACGAGTTTCGTTTAGTAATAATATATGCAATATTTATTTTGGAAATAATTGCGTTGGAATTGTAAGTTTATTGAATGGAATACATTATCTAAATGTCGAACATAAAACAAAAACTGTGAATACAATCACCAATAAACAAAATTGGAGTCGAACTCGAGACTACTGTGGCATCTTCAACTCGGTCATGCCGGAGAACAGAAGATTCTCGAGTTGGAGAAAACCGGCATTATAGAGCCGCTTGGCTCTGATCCCTATTCGACTTATGAATCTTGTATCCTTGCAAAGATGACCAAGTCGACCTTCACAGGGAATTTCACAAGACCGACAGAACTTCTCGGTTTGATCCACATGGATATTTGCGGACCGTTCGGGGTAGCGGCTCGTGGTAACCTACATTATTTTGTTATCTTCACTGATGATCACTCTCACATCGGCAAGGTGTATCTCATGAAGCACAAGCCTGATACGTTTGAATTGTTCAAACAGTACAAGGCTTTGGTAGAAAATCAAACTGGAAAGAGCATTAAAGCAGTTCGATCAGATCGAGGCGGCGAGTACATGAGCCTCGAGTTTGATGAGTTCTTGAAAGAGAACGGGATGATTGCACAGAAGACACTGCCCGAAACACCGCAGTTGAATGGTGTGTCCGAATTCAGAAATCGAACTCTATTGGATAAGGTTCGATCTATGTTGAGCTATACAGACCTGCCAATATTGTTGTAGGGTCATGCCCTGTTGACAGCGGCACACATTCTGAACAAGATTTCCTACAAAGTCTGTCGATCGTATTCCGTATCAGATATGGACATGACGAAACCCGAGCTTGAATCACATTAGAATTTGGGGTTGCCCCGCATTTGTGAAAAAGCTCAAGGCAGATAAAATGGAATCGAAGGCTGTGAAAGGATGTTTTGTCGGGTATCCTAAGGATTCCATGGGATACCAATTTTACTTCCATGACGATCAGAGAATCTTTGTAGCCCTCCAGGCTAGGTCTCGGGTTGCCCCGCCTTTGTGAAAAAGTTGATGGCAGACAAGCTTGAATCAAGATCATTAATGGCAAGATTCGTCGGATTTCCCGAGGACTCAATGGGGTATTGCTTCTTCGTCCCAGATGAACACAGGGTGTTCGTCGCTTTACGCGCTACTTTCTTGGAGGAAAAATTCGTAGGCGAAGGCGGCAAAGGACGAGAAATAACTCTAAGAGAGTTAGAGGACGAATCGACTCCTATCCCAGAGTCGATCGACGACGTTCTAGAAAACCCGACTCAGCCGCAATTGCGTAGGTCAAGTAGGATATCTTATATGCCTGAGAGATATGGTACGTTAAACGTCGAGCATGGGGATGCTGCGACTGAGGGATGCGTCGGGGACGATCCCGTCACCTACGACCAGGCAATTGCTGGTACAGACTCCCTCAAGTGGCTTGATGCTATGCCGGCCGAAATGGACTCGATGCACAGAAACGAGGTTTGAACTCTGTAGACATGTCTAATGGTTTTAGACCAATTGGCAATAAATGGATCTACAAGAAAAAGATTGGATCTGATGGACAGGTGGAGACGTACAAAGCTAGGCTTGTAGCGAAAGGGTATAGTCAGAAAGAGGGAATTGACTATGAGGAAACCTTCTCACCTGTTGCAATGATCAAGTCCATTCGAATCATGCTTGCGATAGCAGCACACTACGACTATGAGATCTGGCAGATGGACGTAAAGACCGCTTTCCTGAATGGATTCCTCGAGGAGGAAATCTATATGGAGCAGCCCAAGGGTTTTACGTCGGAAGCAGATGCTCGAAAAGTGTGCAAACTGAATCGGTCCATTTATGGAATGAAAACAGGCTTCAAGGAGTTGGAATCTTCGGTTCGATGAAGTAGTTAAGAACTACGGATTCATAAAGAATGAAGATGAGCCCTGTGTTTACAGGAAAGCCAGTGGGAGTAAGGTGTCGTTTCTAGTATTGTACGTAGATGATATCCTTTTGATAGGAAACGACATTGGGATGCTCTCAGAAATTAAAGCTTGGCTTTCAAACTAATTCTCTATGAAAGACCTCGGAGAAGTGACCTATATTCTAGGAAATTCACCTATTTAGGGATAGGGCGAAAAGGTCAATAGGCTTGTCCCAGGCCCTTTACTTAGATAAAGTCCTTAAAAGGTTTAAAATGGACGAGTCTAAGAAAGGGTTCCTACCTATGAGGCATGAGATTCATCTCTCAAATGCTATGTCTCCTCAGAATGAGGTACAAAGACAAGAGATGAGTGGAGTCCCCTATGCTTCAGCTGTGGGTAGCCTGATGTACGCGATGCATTGTACACGACCAGACATAGCGCACGTTGTGGGCGTATTGAGTAGGTTTCAGGCTAATTCTGGTAAGGAACATTGGGCGGCAGTAAAGACAGTTCTGAAGTACCTTAGACGGACTAAGGACTTGATACTGATTTATGGCCCAGGAGAATTGGAAGTAGATGGATATACAGATTCGGACTTCCAATCAGATGTGGATGATCGAAAGTCTACTTCGGGTTTTGTCTTTACGCTAAATGGTGGGGCAGTGTCTTGGAAAAGTTCCAAGCAAAGCACGACTGCAGATTCCACCACTGAGGCAGAGTATATCGCAGCTTCAGAAGCTGCCAAGGAGGGTGTTTGGATACGCAAGTTTCTGGAGGAACTACACGTGGTACCTAGCATCGTGGATCGCCCACTGCCATTGTGGTGCGACAACAGCGGGGCTATTGCACAAGCTAAGGAACCACGTGCTCACGGTTAATCCAAACACATAGAGAGAAAATACCGCGTGCTGCGTGGGTTTGTTGAAAATGGCTCAATACCCATGCATAAAATTGCCTCTGTAGAGAATGCAGCGGACCCGTTCACGAAGCCACTACCACAGGCAGTGCTCGATCGACACCTCGATAGAATGGGGTTAAGATATGATAACACGTGGCATTAGTGCAAGCGGGAGATTGTTGAGGTATATGCCCTAGATGTCGTACGAGGATTGGGAGTACGAGGGCAATTTGCTAATGTGTAGTGTTTAGTAATGTAATTTGATTACTATGCGTGACTTTCACTCGACCGGGACAAACGTAAAGGGTTTATACGTATGACGAAAATCTACAGTCGGTTCGTGGATTATAATTAGATCAAATTCGTACTCAACTTGGGCTCTGTTCGGTACCACAGGGCTGGCTAGGTGAATACCGAACTCCTAGATACCTCCGGGCCGGTTGAGATGAACCAAGAGAGTCGGGCCTAAAAGGGTAGCCGATACAACGTCATCATCAGAGAGAGACAAGGCTAGGTCCTAGATTGTGACATTAGGGTTTGGGGCTTGGCCAAAGCCTTGATCGGCCGAAAATACTAAGTTTGACTAGTGAGGGGTAAAATGGTCTTTTCACCTCACGATATATTTTTGAAATAAAATATTTGATATTGAATATTTAGTATATGATTTTAATTAGATTTATATCTTTATTATTTTTGTAGAGAGAAAATATTAGATAATGTATATCAGATATATATATATATAAGTTTCGAATTTTTATTAGATAAAATTTCGAAAATTATTAAATATATTTATATTGGATATTATATATTTAAATATACTAAATATGGTATTTTAATTAATTAAATATTAAGTTTGAATTTTGAATTCATTACTTGATAAAACGAAGACTTGGTAAAACGGGAGGTTTGAGGATTTTTCTCCACCCACCTTAACCTATTTTGGCTAATCCTAAGAGGTATAAAGTATCATTTTCGAGATCCTAATGTTGGTGGAAGCTAAATTTTCGAAATACAAGCAAAAGAGAGTAAAACCTAAGAGTTTTCTCCTCTCACCACTTTCTCTCTCGCACTCTCTCTCTCGAGGGCAGCAAGCAGTTCGTCTTGGCCTAGCCGCGCATGCAAGAACAGCTGCGACCTTAGTAAGGTGCCGGCGTGACGATCTTGCGCAAAGAAGTCGTCCCGTTCGTGTGCCTTTGGCGTAGGAGAGGGGCACTACGCCTCGGGGATTCGAAGGATTCGAAGCTAGCCATCGTTAAGAGATTTCAACAAGGTATCATGGCTGATCTCTTATCTCTTTATGTCAATACGTTCTCGTGTTTGTAGCCGAGCGATCTTGGATAGGCGGGAAACCCCGTACGATTTTAAAATTACACCGTTCTAGGAACGTGGGTCCAGGGACCCTCGGGGATTCCCAACAGTATCAGATGATGAATATGCACGAACAAACAATTAAACACATTATGAAGCAAAACATGTCAATTTTGACCAAAATCAGAATGTGTTCTAATAGTTCTAAGCTCGAACAATAATTTCTCAAATCCGATCAAACCTGCTAAATCGACGTTCAAACAGCTACTGATCTAATCGCAATCAATTTATAACACTAAAACGAGTAGAGAAACATCAAATTCAAACCAAATAAGCACGAAATTGAGCTATCAGATCGAAATTGAATTTCGCACCAAACTGTTCTTCGATGGAACAGTATCAGAATTAAAATTTCGATCCAATTCTAACAATTATCGATTCAAAACAGAACGAATCTGCTCTGATACCAATTAGGTCCTATTTTATCAACTCTACGATCCTAGACTTCAATCCTAAGGAAATCGATTAGAATTATGGAAGATAGAATTTCGACTGGAAACCTTCGCGTCAAGAGAGAAGTCGTGTAGTAAGATAATGTTTTCTAACTTTCTCTCTCTGAAAATTAGATTTGCAGCCATTCGGATCAATTGCCTAAAATCTTCTATTAAGCTCAAATGTTTACAAGGTATTTATACCAAACATACTTGGTATAAATAACAAGCTAAGTCCTAAACTATGGACAAATACATACCCCTAATTACAAGGACAACTAATAAAATCAAAGCACAATTACAAATGGTATTCTGCAATTTGCTTAATTTTGTCAGTCTACGTCGCATTCATGTGTCTAAAGTCACTTTACATATGTGATGATTCTAGCCTGTTATTTTCTTTCTGTGGATTTACTCATGAGCGAGTCACATATCAATTGCATGTCTTACTAGTGATTCTTTGCCTCATGCTCGCCTTGCGTAAGATAGGAATGATTAGGGCACTTAGAAAATTCCTCACTCGGCCAAATAAATAAAATTTTTCAATCCTTTTCACATAGCCTTTTGTCATCCATTTTGAGCCTTCTTCAAATACATTTTCTTCATTTGAAACCCATTCGAGCCTTCAACCGACTTCTAAATCTTTGGAGGGATATTCAAACGAGAAAATGAGGGGAAGAAAAAGACGAAAAAAAGATGACAAAAGAAGGTGGAAACACACAAGATGAATGCTCAACGCACAAAGAGCAGTCCAAAAGAACATGCCTCTCGACTATCAAAATTACAAATCATAAGAAGGGGGCATGGATCTTGCTAACTTCTCGCTTGATAATCTCATACGCTCGTCAGAACGGCTGGAAAAAGGAGCACCACGAAGTGAACTTCTCCAACGATAATCTGGTCTTATATCGGGAAACGAGATGACGAGCACGGCCTAGGGTACATATTCCATAACTGTGAACTTCTCCAAATTAGTATATCTGAAACCTCTTTAGGGAATAAGAGAAGAGGAGCACGGTATCGGCCGGAGAACCAACAAGAAGAACTTCGCCTTAGATAATCTCTCAGCCGCGGCGAAGCATCAGCTTGAGAAGTGCAGAAAAAAGGATGAAAAAAGAAATTAGGTACGAAATGCCAATGAAGGAGAACGACTAAGAAAAGAACGACGAAAACTCTATGCTCATTTCCCAAATCTTTCCTTCCCTTCTAAGTCAGAGCCAAAATTAAAATCCCTCAAAGTCCCGTTGATTCCAAAACCACGATCTTTCGCATAGCTAAAATGATTAAAAGTGTCTCGATCACAGGTAAATTGACATAATATTGCTTGTAGTGACTCGAGTGATATAAATATAAAATCCAAGTAAAAAATAATCGAGTGCTAGAGCGAACCTGGTGAGAGTTGTCGAATTGCGAAATATTTTGATTCTTACATATTCGCACATTCTGAATGCATGTTTAGCTAGTATTGATACTGAATAGTTTATAATGTGAATTTTTATTTTTGCTCATACCCTCACGCAAATTATGATTGGATATGTTGGGGACCATGTATCTATGCTTAATTGCCCAGCTTGCGATTTATAGGCAAGAAACAAAGATTTAAATTGATTTCATATTTTTGCATATATCAATTTAGGCGCATTATTTGAGGGGCAGCATTTACCAAATATCATGCTTTGAGTTCCGAATATTTTTTATGTTTTTCTCTAAGTGTTGCAGATTTGCCGTATACAACACATTTGAATGAGGAAGACTTCACAATTTTTCACAATCTGGAGCTGATCCCATTGGTATTGTACTTCAGGGAGAGTCTGATTAAAACAATTGTTAATTAACTCTAACATCACTAACGTGTTTGGTCTAAGTAATACAAATTTTTCAAAACTCGACAAAGGAGCCAGACATTACAGTTCAGGCTTACAGGGAGTTAATTGCAATTATTTTAATTCCTAGGGGGACTAACTTTGTGGTTATTATCCGAAATAGGGGTTCTTCTTATAAAAATAAGAAAACTTATCATCGAAAAAATTGGGACTAAATGGTAATTTTCGATAGCAGTTTCTTGAGCGAAAAAACTGGGACCAAATGGTAATTTTCGTTCCCAGTTTCTCGAGCGAAAATTAAATCAGGGACCAAATGATAATTTTCGATCCGAGTTTGTCGAGCGAAAAATTGAAATGGGCCTGTCTAATCTGCGAACCCAACCAATCTTGTTAGCCCATTAAAACGATTTTGCTTTTTGCAGTCGAAAAAGTATTTCTCACGCAAAATCCTCATTCCAGAATTCAACAGTGTTAGGAATATTTTGTAGCATCCTTTAATTTATGTAATCTTAGATTTATATGTGTTTATTTAATGGGTTGTTGTAGTTTGGGGTGACACATGATATTTAGTAAGAGTTTTGTATTGGGCTTTAATATACCAAATATTCGTGGTATATAAAGCCCCACTTACCCTAATTGGGGTTTTATCAAAAGAATTCAAACGGTAAGCCACCTTGTACTTTTCCATAGAAATACACACACTAACACGCATTCAAGGTATTCTTCATGTTTTACACATTAAGTCCTTTCTTTTGATCATTGTTTGGTAATAAAAGGGCCAACAAGTGGTATCAAAACTCATTTTCGATTTGTTTTTCACTGTTTTTGAGTCCTTTCTAATCGTTCTCAGTGATTTCTTCTCTCTAAGACATTAGAAAACTGAAAACGAGTACATTTAATGTCTTTCACGTCGATTTCCGTCAAGTTTAAGTAGGATTTGAGCAAAACGAGTCTGAAAATATGAGTTTTGCTGAACTATTCATCACTTTCGGGCAGCCTATAGAACAGTACCATCGAATTCTAAGGTTTCGACCGAAACTCACTGAGAGGAGTTTCGATCGATTTGAATATCGGCGAATCACTGTCGAATTTGAAGGTTTCGATCGAAACCAAATCACTGTGAGGAGTTTCGCCCGATTGAAATCTCGACGATTCTCAATCAATTTCACTCAATCGACCGACACGTGTCTCGCCAGAAAGGCTACAATACCAAATTCCTTGTTTCGATCGATTAATTACTCGGCGATTATAGTTCATTTTAGAGTTTCGCCCGATACTCAATCCCAATTCGCCACGCCCAATTTCTATCGATCGAAACTCAATCTTCTTGGATCAAAATCGACCGAAATTCAAACATTTCTATATATTGAGTCAATTTAACTGTATCGCCCGACACTCATTCATCCAATCAGCCTTGTTCAATTTCAATCTATCGAAAGTCATTCTAATTGGACCAAAATCACCAGAAACCAGCCTTATTCAAATTCTTTCGTCCAATCAGCCTTGTTCAATTTCAGTCGATCGAAAGTCATTCTAATTGGACCAATCCGTCGAAAGTCATTCTAGACTTCAAAATGAATCTCCATCGCCCGATTTTATAATCTTAGAATCTCAATCGCCCGATTATCGGCACTTAGATCAAAATCGCCGAGCTTACTTCTATAGGAGTAGAATCGATCGATCACAAGTAATTAAGTCGACCAAATCTCAATTCTGTAGAACTCAAATCGTCCGATTCTCAGTCTTACCCAAAATCATCCAAATTCACAATACGGACAGAATGCATTAAGTGAACATGCTCATTTATACTCCACTCAAAGCTCTTCAAACTTGACCTTTTTTTTCTTTCTTATTCGAAACTAAAATATTTAATCTCGCAGATATATTTCGCGTTCACGATCATTACCAAACAAAACATGGATGGTCTTGCCATTGGATCTGACAACCGTGCACCACTACTAAGATGGGGAGAGTACGGCATATGGAAGCAACGATTCATCAACTTCATAGAAATCAAGGGTGCAGACCTCGCAAACGACATGCTTTCCTCCATTTTTGAAGGACCTGCTCAATTCTGGACCATCATCCCTGCTCAACCTGATGCAGTTCCTGCAACCAGAGAGGAGAACTCTTAAGGACCCTAGTCGATACAATGATGCTGAGAGAGCACGAGCCAGAGCGAACAAGCTTGCCCGACACAACGTACTTCAGGCACTACCAAATGATGTCTACAAGCAAGTCGATGCAATGGTCGCTGCAAAGGAAATCTGGGATGAAGTATGCGAGATGATGGTTGGGACAGAAGTTAGCAATCTGTCTAAGAAGTCCAGCATCCTCACGGCCTATGACTCCTTCAAAGCTAAGAAGGGAGAAGAACTTCGAGATGTCTACCTTCGCTTCATGACCATCATCAACGAGATGAGAAAGATCAACATCCAACGGTCCAATCTCGAACACAACATCAAGTTCCTTTCCACGCTTCAGCCTGAGTGGGGACGGATTGCAGTTCTGGTTAAGCAACAGAACAAAGATCTGGATGCCATGATATTCACTCCCTACACGATAACCTCTCATAATACTCCCAGTATGCCAAAGAAATCAAGACAAAGGAAAAACAAATGTCGACATGGAACCAATTGCACTTGTGACCTCTAAGACAAGCAACAGGAGCTCGAGAACTTCTAAAGCAAAGCAGATCGTACAATCTGACACTTCTGACAACGCCGAATCTGACCAAGAATCTGAGGACAAACTCGAATCAATCAGAAAGAAACTGGCTATGATATCAGAAACGATCAATAAGATGAGCGCCAAGAAATCATCTTCTTCCTTCAACAAACAACGAACCTCGAGCGGGAAACAGAAGTCCGCTGCCCCTGAAGAGGCTAAAACTAAGAAATTGAAGTATTGAAGAAGTGCTTCAACTGTGGCAAGCCGGGTCACTTCGCTTCTGACTGCTTCAGACCCAAAATGAAAAATACTGAATACTACAAGAAAAAATTTCAGCTCTCACAGCGCAAGGAGGCGGGAATTGACCTGGTAGCTGAGGAAGAAGAATGGCTGGAGGACACATCTGACATAGGAGGAAGGTGAGATGGCTTTCATGGTGAAAAGCACTGATGGTGATTCAGACGAGGATGAGCCAGCCATAGGGTTCAGACAGGACGGATGTCTCTTCATCCAGCCTGGAGGTATACACTCCATCCCTAAATGATTTCGTTAAACTTGAACGTAGGATAGCCGAACTCTCAATGCATCGTAAAGACTACTCATAACTCCAAAGCAATTTTGACAAAAATTATGCCTTATTAAACAAACAACAGGAAGAGATAGCCATTCTAAATAAATCCTTGACCTTGTCTGAAACTAAAGCAAAGACTTTAGATGATCTTATAGAAAGCAAGGAAAAGCAAATTAGCAATATTAGTAGAAGCTTGAAAGACAGCGAAGATGAACGAACAAATGTATTGTCTGAATATGAACTAATCAAGAACGAACGTGTTCGTCTATACAAGAAAGTCAAGGAGTTAGAGGACATTATCACCAAAAGAGGTCAATCTGAACGAACCATCTTTCTTAACCAACCTAAAGATGTAGAATTCTATGATCCCCGCGAAGGGTTGGGATTTGAACCCACCACTAACCCAGAAACAGATAAAGTACTCTCTCTGTACAACATTAAACGTTTTGGGTTAAGCATTGAACAATAAGGCCCTTCGTAGGATCAAGTGAGGTGACTGAATCTGAAGAACAGAAATGAAGGAATAAGAATGGGCTCAAATCGTGTGTGACTACACAGAACTCAATAATAGCTACAAAACTAGATGGATAACGCTCTCTGACGATTACATGTCACCATTTGGACCCGAAATTCAGGAAGGCATTGACGAACAGGCTAAACCTATTTATTCATCTATCTATATTCCAGAGATCATACGCAAAATAGGTGCCTTGCAGCCTCTCTAGAATCAGAAAAGAAAGCCCACGAAGAAGAGAGATTTACTCTGTTGACCAAAATTTATACGCTTGAAAACTTTCCTAACACTTACAAACCCTCCACCTCCCGTCCTGTTCCAGAATCCTCTACATATAAATGCAAGCAAACTACAAGGAAAATTCCTTTATCTCACACTAACTTTGTATCACATGTACCCATAGACAAAGGCCTGAGACCAGAGCAAGCGAAGAAGATTCGATCTGGCGCAGCAAAGACGACATCAGTCCCTGATAAGAAGAAGAGACTAGTCTCAAACCTTTTTTCTCATGTTTCGAAATCTTTTGCATTTCCAAAAGTGACTTCTTGTAATGTCGCAGAACGTGTTTCGTTATTTTATGCCCTAAAATCAAAATATTGTCATGTAAACAATGATCTATTTTCTCATCCTCATGACAGTCATTTCAGCAAAAACACTTCCACGTCAAATAGCACTCGTTCTAAGGGCATATCTCCCACGCTGTCCAATCGTACTATCAAATCTAAGATAAAAAAACACACCACATCCAAGACCAAGCCAAACAAGAAACTAAGTCAAAAACAAATTTGGATTCCGAAATCCCAACTGCATCCCATAGGAAATCGTCAGGCATGGATTCTTAAACCAATTATCCAACAATCCAGCAAAGAAATCAATCTAGCAACAACCACTTTAGCTTCTACGTCTGCTATCAAAGAAGGGCCATCTATAAATGGGTACCTAAGCTCACTTGATTCCTCTTTTGCAGGTCCGTCATGTGTGGTACTTAGATTCAGGTTGCTCCTCACACATGACTGGAAACAAAGAGCTGTGGAGCAACTTCAATGAGGGATTTCTAGTAAAGGTCTACTTCGAAAACGGTCAATCTGCATCCATGTTGGGTACGGGTGATCTCATCCATGACAGGCTGACCATCAAAGGGGTGTCCTACGTCGAAGGATTGAACAACAATTTATTCAGCATTGGACGTTTCTATGACAAAGGCTACAAGGTGAACTTCGAGACCAACAAATGTAGTGTCACAGATAACAATGGAAGAGAGCTACTAACTGGCCACAGGAAGACAAATCTCTACTCCATTGACCTCAAAACTGTCCGACCGACGTGCCCTCATCTCCCGTGCCTCTCTACATCAGAACAATCTCTGGCATCAGCGATTTTCCCATCTCAACTTCAAAGACCTTAACAAATTGTGATCAGAAAACTTGGTCAAAGGACTTCCCTCGTTCAGATATCACAAAGAGCATCTCCGTTTGGCGTGTGAAATGGGAAAGATAAGGAAAGCATCTCATCGGACCAAACACACATGCCTCGACCTCCAAACCTCTCGAACTCATTCATATGGATCTGTGTGGACCTATGCACACTCAGACCATCAATGGGCGAAGATATGTGTTGGTCATTGTGGATGATTTCTCGTGCTACACATGGACCAACTTTCTCAGAACCAAGGACGAAACTCCAGGACTAATCATTGAGTTTATCAAAACCGCACAAAACCTCTACCAACTAAGTGTACAAATCATCAGAACTGATGGACAGAATTCAAGAACAAAAAACTCAGTGACTTCTATGCATCACTTGGAATCACCCAACAATTCGCAGCGGCAAAAACACCTCAACAAAACGGTGTGGTTGAGCGCAAGAACATAACCTTAGTTGAAGCAACTGGTACACTCCTTATTCACTCCGGACTACCTCACTTCTTGTGGGCCGAAGCAATGAACACAACCTGCTTCACTCAAAATCATGTCTCCCTTCACAAGAGGTTCAATAGGACTCCCTACGAGTTGATAAATCGCAGAGTGCCGGATGTTTCTTTCCTGAGAGTCTTTGAATGCAAGTACTATGTAGCAAACGATCGTGATGATCGAGGCAAACTCGACCCAAAAGCATTTGAGGGGATACTAGTGGGATACTCGACAACATGAAAAGCCTATCGAGTATACCTCAAGGAGAAAAGATCTGTTATGGAAAGTATTACGTAACGTTTGATGAAGTAGATCGAGTAGCTTCTGCACAAATCAGTCCAGAACTCGGACTTCTACGAGAGTTGACAAAGGATCAACCAAGTACCTCCTCCGTTGGTGAACCTTCAAAATCTAATACCTTGAGCGACATGGAATTTGATCTCTTATTCGAGGATCTCTTCTCTAGGCCGTCACCACCCACTGCTCCAACAACTTATGTAGCGCCAGGAAATAATGATTCTGCAGAGACTAGCAATGACAATTCCCCTCTTACGATGGAAAATCTTCACCTTGATGACGACAGTGAACTCCCAACTGATACTGAGATCATCTCCAGCTCAGCCGCTGAAACACCTCAGCCCTCTGATTCAATAATAGAAATTATTCAGGAGAGTCAGTAATACCTCAACCTGGAGAAGAAACGAAACATCAGGCTGATCAGAGTGAAGAAGCATACACGACACAAATGCAATCATCACAACCTAGTACAAGAAAGTGGACCCGAGCGCACCCAAACTCACAAATAATTGGGGACCCTTCCACTGGTGTAACAACTCGAGCATCAACTATAAATGAAAGCCTCTATTCCTGCTTTCTCAGTCAAAAGGAGCCCAGCGAAGTAGCTGAAGCACTCGCCCACCCAGATAAGATAATCGCAATGTAGGAGGAAATCAATTTGAGAGGTTGAAAGTTTGGAATCTAGTACCTAGACCGGCTGGGAAAATTGTCATAGGGACTAAATGTGTGTTAAAGAACAAAAAGGACGAGCAAGGAGTTGTTATCCGAAATAAAGCAAGGCTGGTTGCAAAAGGATACAATCAACAGGAAGGAATCGACTATGACGTGACATATGCTCCAGTCGCAAGAATTGAAGCCATCAGGATTTTCTTAGCTTTCGCTGCACACAAGAACTTCACAGTCTACCAGATGGATGTCAAAACTGCATTCTCAATGGAATACTGAAGGAAGAAGTTTTTGTATCTCAGCCGGAAGGTTTTGTAAGCGAACAACTCCCAGACCACGTCTACAGACTCGATAAAGCTCTCTATGGACTTAAACAAGCTCCCAGAGACTGGTACGAGGCCCTCTCGGACTTTGTCACCTCCTCCAGCTTCACAAAAGGGAAGATCGCCACGACTCTCTTTATCAAGAAGGATGGCTCAGACATTATGTTGGTACAAATTTACGTCGACGACATCATATTCGTGTCGACGGACTCATCTTTATCAAGAAGGATGGCTCAGACATTATGTTGGTACAAATTTACGTCGACGACATCATCTTCGGGTCGACGGACTCAAGAATGTGCAGGAACTTTGGAGATCTAGTGAAGCAGAAATTTGAAATGAGTATTATGGGCGAACTAAGCTTCTTCTTAGGCCTTCAGGTTAAGCAGCTTCACGATGAAATCTTCATCAGTCAATCCAAGTACATTCACGACATACTCAAGAAGTACAACCTGGCCAACTCAAATGCTGCCATCACTCCCATGTCTACCTCATGCAAACTTGATACAGATTCATCAGGAAAATCTGTTAACCAAATGATCTATCGAGGCATGATAGGATCCTTGCTTTATCTTACGTCCAGTCGGCCTAACATCATGTTCGCCACGTGTCTCGGTGCTCGCTTTCAAGCTGATCCAAAGGAGTCTCACATGCTCGTTGTCAAGAGAATTTTCAAATACCTCATGGGAACTCCAAATCTAGGTCTATGGTACCCAATGGAGTCAAGTTTCGAACTCGTAAGATACACCGACGCCGACTACGCGGGATGCAAGCTGGACAGAAATAGCACTTCTGGAGCCGCTCAATTTCTCGGGGGTAAACTCGTAAGCTGGTCGTCTCTAAAAGAAAATTGTGTCTCAACCTCGACAGCAGAGGCAAAATACGTCGCTGCTGCGAGTTGTTGTTCACAAATTTTGTGGATGAGAACCGAGCTGCGAGATTTTGGCATAACGTTAAATCGTATTCCAATTTTTAGTGACTCAAAAGGTGCTATAGCTATAACAAGTAATCCAATACATCACTCGCGCACAAAACATATAGACATTAGATATCACTTCATGAAGGAACATGTAGAACAAGGTACAATCGAAATGCATTTTGTTCACACAGACCTTCGACTTGCTGACTTATTCACTAAGGCATTGGATGAAAAGCGATTCCAATTCTTGGTATCTAAGTTAGGCATGTTGAACCGTAAGACATGATCGATTGTCCCTACATGAACCTGATATTGTGTAAATAGGTCACTGATTATTTTTCTCTATATGTTTTCATATGCATGTTGAAAATCCTATTATCGTATCTAGGGGGAGTCTCATAAAAATTTATGCACGGATCTAGAGGGAGTCTTGGAAAATTATGCACTAATCTAGGGGGAGTCATTGAACAGTTTGCACAAATTAAGGGGGAGTTTTTATGATCTTTCATCAAATTTATTATCAAGTCGACTTATGGGGTAAACTTGTGAGATAATCATTTCTATAACCTTCAGACAAAATTTTTCTCGGTGAAATTCAAAATTTGATCGAAACTGGAATATACAAAATATTTAAAATCTTTTCTCGGCGAAACTGACTATCGCCCGAAACTCGGCTCAAATTCGATCGAAACTGAACATTCAAGTATTTCAAATCTTTTCTCGGCGAAACTACGTATCGCCCGAAACTCCTTTAAATTGAATTGACAATCGCCCGAAACATGTTTTAATTTTCTTAAATCTTTTAATAATTTTCTCGGCGAAACTGACTATCACCCGAAACACATTTCGATCGAAACTGAAAATTTTCTTAAATCCCTTTATAATGTTACACGGCAAAACAGAGCATCGCCCGAAACTAAATCAAATCGATCGAAAGTAAAAATTAATCCCATTGTAATTTTTCTCGGCGAAACTGAGATTCTCACGAAATCAGTTTCGATCGGAACTCTACTTATACATATAGCGTTTCGCCCGAAACACAGTCTTTCTTCATCGTTTCCCAAATTCACTTTCAAGCTCTTCTGCAATCGCACATGAATCTCATCACCATCACTCACGAACTCTGTTTTTCCGATTATTGCAGCTCCAAATCACTAGTGGTAAGGAAAAACATACAATCTGCAGTTTTTAACTGATATTATTCTCGATTTTGCAGGATTCGCAGATTAGGGTTTGAGTGATTTTGAATCGCGCGATTCTAGCACATTCACCCGAAACTGCCTTTTTAATTATTAAATGACTTAAATCGTACTATTCTGCAGTTTTGATCGAAACCGAAGTATAAAGAACCTTAATTTCAATCGCACGATTGATTACATTCGCCTGAAACTCACCACTTATTCAATTTCGAATTACAATCGATCGAAACTGTCCTTTTATTTTGAACATGATTTTAAACTCGAGCGATTCATGACTTTCGTTCGAAAGTGTGATATTAATTACAAATTGAATCTTGGCCGAAACTGATTTACACTATCGCCGATTAATTGAGTCAATATCAACTTCTTACTCTTTTACTCTCGGCCGATCTTTACTCAATTTCATCAAATTTTTCTAAGTCCTAAGTTACACAAAACTTAACGTTGCGACACATCCTACAATTATCTTCTCAGAGTTTTTTTAATGGTTGGTTCCTACTAATCTTTTAATCTTATCTTACAGATCTATTAAAATGGTGCCACAAATTGACGAGATTTTAGCTTCAAAGGACTGGGCACAGAGAACACCCAACAATCTACTCCTAGACTTTACCAACATCTCGTGCCGAGATCCTATCATCGTCAAAATCCTAGCAAACCACCCCCGAAAAACAGCCCTAAAATCACCGAATGTGTCCCTGAAGTCTACGTCCAACAATTCTGGTCCACCCTTCAGAACCCAACAAATAACCCAAAAACAACCAGTCTTTCCGCTAAAATCAACAACACCATATTTCTCTTTACCCCAACCATTCTTCGCTCCAAACTAAGCCTACCACACTCACTACTACATGATCCCCATCCATCTAACAATGACCTAATCAGGGACTTCCTATTCATGGGCCACAAACCTAACGCCCAAAACACCATTCACCTTCCTGATTTCAACGCAAAAGACATCCCTGGACCATGGCGGACCCTGTTTCTGATAATCAACAAGTGCCTATCTCCAAAGCACTCAGGGTCCGACAAGTGCAACCGCTACATCATGCTCATTTTTCACGGGATCGTCTTCAACAAGAATTATGACATCGCTCAACTATTCTGGACGGACATTATTGACTAACTGAGAAGACGAGGCCTCGGATCCCGGATACTTCCATATTTACGGTGGCTCCCTGTCATCGTCCAACATTTCGTGGATCTTCATCCCGAAATAGAGCACCAACCACGGACCGAAGGGTATCAAGCTCCAAAACTCACCAGGATCCACTCGACGAAGACCAAGTTCGATCAGGAGGCCATGATAATACCAGACTACCTAATTCGACTCCTCGATCCAACCGAACCGGAGCTACGAAGATATCTACACGCAAATAACCTTGACGATGTTCCCATGGTTCAGCCCGTCCCAGCTGAACCTAACCCAGGGACAAGCCAACCCCCACTGCGAAATCTAGGTCTAGGAAGCTCCCCATCCCCTAAAACAAAGCAAAAGAGAAAGTCAAAAGGGGATGAAGGAAGCAGTAAACAGGAACGGCGTACAAAACAGAAACACGACCGAACCCCTTAGTCCACTAGTCCACAAATAAACCGGACCGAGCCAATAGGTGCATATGACGACTTTGTCTTCCCCAGAGTAGAAGTCGCGACATCAGGTCCAATCGTGCAAACTACCCTTCCCAGCCACTCAATCATCTCCCAACAGATGGTTGTTTCAGATACTCACGAGGTGCCACGTCATTCATCACCACCTCGCTCGAAGGGGGTTGATGTATCAAGCAGTCCTCAGCCTCAGACTACAAAATTTCCTTGATCACAACTAGTCTAGTGCCCTCACCATCCAAAATTTTTCCATTTTCTAGGACACTTACTCTAGTTTCTGCACCTCTAGATCTTAGTGATCTTGACCGAACGCTCCACAATGTCTCCGTACTAGTGTCTAGTACGGAACAGAGCGGAAGACCCAACGTAGTCAACATCACTGCAGCTACGACCTTGGGCCATTAATCTGAGCCTGTCTCAGCACTAATGTCAACGATGAGCCTAGGTGGCCTCGGTTCTTTCAGTCCTGTGCAACAGGTGGCACATCAGTACCTTCTACTGATGTTGTGATGATGGCTCGTCTTCGTGACTCAGTCAGGTTATTTTCCCAGTTCGTGACCGAGGTCAGGCTAAATGATCGACTCACTGAGTTCAAAAAAGATCTTGAGAACACCATCATGACCCAAGTGTATAGCGCAATTGTTACCTCCTCTCGAGACAAAGGCAAAACCCCCGTCGCCGAAGAACCGTCTCATATCGATCCTTCCCCTGATCCTGAGGAAGGACCGTGGAATGTTCCAATCCCGGAACTCATCGACGTTCTGCTGGCCAGACTCCGCACTGCACCAAAGCTCACCGACTATGAAGCGGAGGTTTTGAGACGTCTTGAAGTTCCGTTCACATGTCGAGGCGAGTCCGGGGGATCAAATCAACCACGTGACGACCCAAGAAGTGGGGGCCGTCCCGAGGGGGAGAAGACACAGCTCAAAGGGCCGTCGCAACCACCCATAACCAAAACACCCACTCGAACCAGAACATCTACCCGAACTACTACCAAGACAACCCGACTGACCTCCTCACTGCCTAGTCCTACAAATCAGAAAACCTTCTCCGATCCACCATTCTCATCTACTACATCCCTTCAGCCAAATGAACCAATCATATCTCTCGAAACACTTTACAACCCACACACAACCGTAGAAAAGTATATCTTCAGCGACGACTGGTTAACAAAGCCGATGCATCCAGCCTTGGCCAAGGGCTTACTGGACAATGCCAGATACTTCTTGATGAAGGCAAATGTAGCCTGGCCCTTATCGACGATGATGAACTCGAGGAAGGTGAAGACAACGAAACAGACAATCCAGAACTTCCCAAGCTTCTCAAACACGTCGTCGTCAATGAGGAGTGCCCTCCCTCGAAGTCGAAGATAGGAGAAGAACAGAAGCCACCGTGGGAAAATGTCAAACTGATTGCTCCATATGAAGAAGAGATACGGAGAAGAATCTGGAGGAAGGAAGACAGGATCAAGAAGTTAGACGAGCTTGATCTAAGAGGCCTAACTCATCTCCCAAGACCAACCGCTGTACGATACCTGCTCTCTCTTTGTAGAGGGCATGTGTGGAGAGGAACAGATACTAATGTTGACACTCTTAGAAGAGAAGAAAAGGAAAAAGCCAGAATCAGCAAAGTCTTGGGAGTACGGCGAGGTCGTCTTGACTTCTATGAATATCCTGTCTACAAAGTGCAGCGAGAAGATGGAACGGTCGAGGAACTGACTGAAGGCGATCTCTCCTACATTAGAGGTGAAGACATTGATCAGATACTGGGAAGCTTCAGATTTCTTGGAACACTTCAGAATCCAGACTTAAAAGTGGGGTACGTCGCTCTTAAGCGATTCATGATGCCAAATCAAGTTTAATTCGACTCACGATCTTCAAATGGCGGTAGAAAGCAACATGAAAAGGGTGAATCTCACAAAGCCATCCTTCGAAGTCCCTGCCCAAGTTGTGGTGAAGGCCGCATAATCAATGAAGACAACGATCCATCAGTGGTCTACATCAACTACAAGGGAGAAAAGAGGCTGATGAAAACATCCGAGATTGCCAAATTCAGCGATGGTACGCTGCTGATTATTCGGAGCAAACTCGGAAGGATTCTGGAGCAGCTAAGGTTCGAAGAAGCAGAGTCCAGGAGAAGTACGAGAAGATGATCAACATCATCTCAGATCGAATATCATTACGAAGAACGATACGATCATACGAGTTCAGACTTGGACTCAGGAAATCGGTCTATGCTGTGGAGAAACCCAAGAAGAAGAAGACACCAAGGACACCAAAGCGAAAAGGATGCTAAGGGGGAGATTGTTAGGAATATTTTGTAGCATCCTTTAATTTACGTAATATTGGGTTTATATGTGTTTATTTAATGGGTTGTTGTAGTTTGGGGTGACATATGATATTTAGTAAGGGTTTTGTATTGGGCTTTAATATACCAAATACTTGTGGTATATAAAGCCCCACTTACCCTAATTAGGGTTTTATCAAAAGAATTCTAAAGGTAAGCCACCTTGTACTTTTCCATAAAAATACACACACTAACATGCACTCAAGGTGTTCTTCATGTTTTACACATTAAGACCTTTCTTTTGATCCTTGTTTGGTAATAAAAGGGCCAACACCTATCATCCCCAAACTATCCTCAAGTACCTCAGACGGACTAAGGATATGATGCTGGTCTACGGTAATGGAGAATTGGAAGTGGAAGAGTATACGGATTCGGATTGCCAGTCTGACGTTGACGATCGGAAATCCACTCCAGGATTCGTCTTTACGCTCAACTGTGGAGCGGTGTCTTGGAAAATTTCCAAACAGAGCACTACTGCAGATTCCACCTGCGAAGCAGAGTATATAGCGGCCTCAGAGGTAGCGAAGGAAGGTGTTTGGATGAGAAAGTTCTAGGAAGAACTTGGTGTCGTTCCTGTAGCAGATAGGCCATTGCCATTGTGGTGTGACAATACCGGCGCTATTGCTCGGGCGAAAGAACAGAGGTCTCACAGCAGGTCCAAACATATAGAAAGATACGTGGATTCGTTGAGAACGGCTACATATCCGTGCAGAAGATTGCGACCGCGGAAAACGTGGCCGACCCGTTCACCAAGTCTCTATCACTGGCAGTGCTGGCTAGACATCTTGAAAAGATGGGTATTAGATACTGCAGCGCATGGCATTGAGTAAAAGTGGGAGATTGTTAGAAATATGCCCTCGAATGCTATACGAGGATTAGATTGTATAGGGCATTCATTCGACCTTTTATGTAATAAGATATTTTTTATGTGTTTATTGAAAGGCGTTTTTCGTTTATTGGATATAAGAGTACTTTACTAAGCATCCGGTAAAGCAATAAATGAACAATCCAAATGTATCGAGTTGAGTCACTGTTCTCGATGGGAGAGAGAAAGGCACCAGTGGACTCTTAACCTCGAGCATTAAAAATCCGTAAGCCTTAGGCTCCAGTTGGGTGATGGATAACCGATTACGGCTTATTTGTGATAACCTATCGAGTGCCGATATCCCGCTTGGAAGTGGAGGTCATGACTTGTGATGCGAGTCGAATCAAGGAATTGAATCGTTTCATGGACACTGACTCACGGGTCGTACGGTCGAACATGGCTTATTATTCAAGGAGTGTCAATGACCGACGACAACACTATAGTAGTCTACGTAAACTTTAGACCAAAGGGGCTTTGACGGAGTTGACTTCGAAGTCTCGACTGTCACCGGTTCCCCTCGACCCGATTTGCTATTGCATGGGTCAGCAGGCCAGATGCGGTCTTCATGACGATTTGTGATTGCCGGGCTTAGACCGCCGAGTACGGATTCGCAGTCTGGCAAGTAATCGAGATAAGTGTCCTATGAGAAAGGCGAAAATTACTAAATCCTTGGCCAAGGTATTGAACTAACTCATGTTAGACATGGAGGGTAGTTTGGTAATTTGCCTCGTCCCCGTTTTATCATAGATCGAGTATAGTGAGTTTGACATAGACCATGGCTCTCACTCAATTGGGACACAACTGAAGGGTTTATACGTAGTACTATAATCTATAGTAAGGTTCTCGAATAAAGATTGGGCCAAAATTCGCACTCGAATCGGGTTACGGTCCGGTAGTGCGGGATTGGCTAGGTAACTGCCGGACTCTTGGATTCCTCCCTTGCCGATTGAGTGGAACCTATAGGGTCTGGCTTAAAAAGATCATCAACGTGTACTGATAAGGAGAGAAAGTGTTTGGGCCTTAACGGGCCTTGGGCCGTTGGGCCGCGCCTTAGTGGGCCTCGGGTCGTTTAATGGACCGAAGTCGGACTTCGTATGAAACTAACTTTGAGACTTGGGCTGGGCCAAGTGCTTAAAAGGCTTGAGTGTAAAATTGGAATTTGCCCTAAGCTGATTTTCGAATTATGCCTTGGAAATTAATTTCGAAAATTAGATATAAAAATGGAAATAATGTATTTGGAATATTATCTATTTAAGGTGAAAATTTCGAAATTAATCTTGGATTAAGTTTCGAATTTTATGCCATATTTAAATATACTTAGTTTGACTTAGTATTTAAGTTAGTTGTCTAATTATGGTGAGTATCCTTATATGAATTTTGAATTAAATAAGGGAGAGAAAGATATGGCAAAATCTCTCCACTTAAGGAGCAAAATCAAAACCATATCTTTGAGATATCCTAGGGATTTCCAAATATATCATAGTATAGATAGGGCAGCCCTATTTCATAATTTGGTGTGAAAATTTCGTCCAAAACAAAGGCACAAAACACACACCGAACAAAAACACTCTTCTCTCACGCGACGGCTCGGTTCTCTCTAGCCATCTTTAGAGAACTGATTCCGTGGTACATTGTGAGGTCAGCATGACGATCTAGTGCCATCGACCACCATCGACGAAGTCTTGAAGAAAAGGACGAGGAGCTGCCACTCGCTTCAACTGGTAGTTCTCTACGGGTTTGACCCGCCCTATTACATGTCTATGTGTAACTATTCTGATCCGAGCAACGAGGGCAATAAGGGAACCCGGCAAATTTTTGTTCGACACCGTACCCGGGGACGTGGCATCTCCGGTAGACACCGGGAAACCCAACAGAATTCTCGTACAACAACAACTATCATGGGACGATAGGAATGGCTCTTTATGAAGCTCTATAAGGACACAAATGCAGATCTCCAATTCATTGGGATGAAGTTGGCGAACGGGCAATATAAGGCCCTACTATGGTGTTGGGATACCCGGTGTCTACCAGAGATGCCACGTCCCCGCGTACGGTGCGGAACAAAAATTTTCTGGGTTCCCTTATTGCCCTCGTTGCTCGGACATAATAGTAACACATAGACATGTAATAGGGCGGGTCAAACCCGTAGAGAATTACCAGTTGAAGCGGGTGGCAGCTCCTCGTCCTTTTCTTCAAGACTTCGTCGATGGTGGTGGATGGCACTAGATCGTCATGCCGACCTCGCATTGTACCACGGAATCAGTTCTCTAAAGATGGCTAGAGAGAATCGAGCCGTCGCGTGAGAGAAGAGTGTGTGCGTCCGGTGTGTGTTTTGTGCCTTGTTATGGACGAAATTTTCACCACTAATTATGAAATAGGGCTACCCTATTTATACTATGATATATTTGGAAATCCCTAGGATATCTCAAAGATATGGTTTTGATTTTGCTCCTTAAGTGGAGAGATTTTGGCATATCTTTCTCTCCCTTATTTAATTCAAAATTCATATAAGGATACTTACCATAATGAGACAACTAACTTGAATACTAAGTCAAACAAAGTATATTTAAATAGGGCATAAATTTCGAAACTTAATCCAAGATTAATTTCGGAATTATCACCTTTAAATAAATAATATTCCAAATACATTATTTCCATATTTATATTTAATTTTTCGAAATTAATTCCCAATGCATAATTCGAAAATCAGCTTAGGGTCAAGTTCCAATTTTACCCTCAAGCCTTTTGAGCATTTGGTCAAGCCCGAGTCCCAAAGTTAGTTTCATACGAAGTCCGACTTCGGTCCATTAAACGGCCCGAGGCCCACTAAGGCGCGTTAAGGCCCAAAACACTTTCTCTCCTTATCAGTACACGTTGATGATCCTTTTTAAGCCAGACTCTCTAGGTTCGACTCAATCGGCAAGGAAGGAATCCAAGAGTCCGGTAGTTACCTAGCCAATCCCGCAGTACCGGACCGTAACCCGATTCTAGTGCGAATTTCGACCCAGTCTTTATTCGAGAACCATACTATTGATTATAGTAGTACGTATAAACCCTTCAGCTGTGTCCCAATCGAGTTAGAGCCATGGTCTATGTCAAACTCACTATACTCGATTCTATGATAAAACGGGGACGAGGCAAATTACCAAACTACCCTCCATGTCTAACATGAGTTAGTTCAATACCTTGGCCAAAGATTTCGTAATTTCCCGTCGCCATCCTCATAGGACACTTATCTTGATTACTTGCGAGACTGGGAATCCGTACTTGGCGGTCTAAGCCCGGCAATCACAAATCATTATCAAGACCGCAACTGGCCCGCTGACCCATGCAACAGCAAATCGGGTCGAGGGGAACCAGTGACAGTCGAGACTTCGAAGCCAACTCCGCCAAAGCCCCTTACGGTCTAAGGTTCACGTAGACTACTATAGTGTTGTCGTCGGTCATTGGCACTCCTTGAGTAATAAGTCATGTTGGACCGTACGACCGGTGGTTCAGTGTCCATGAAACGATTCAATCCCTTGATTCGACTCGCATCACAAGTCATGACCTCCACTTCCAAGCGGGATATCGGTACTCGATAGGTCATCGACAAATAAGCCGTAATGGGTTATCCAGCACCCAAGTGGAGCCAAAGGCTTACAGACTTTTAATGCTCGAGGTTAAGAGTACACTGGTGCCTTCCTCTATCGTACCCATCGAGAACAGTGACTCAACTCGATACATTTGGCTTTGTTCATTTATTACTTTACGGATGCTTAGTAAAGTACTCTTATATCCAATAAACGAACAACGCCTTTCGATAAACACATAAAAAATATCTTATTACATAAAAGGTCAAATGATAAATAAGCAAATGCCCTATACAATCTCATCGCCGTATAGCATTCGAGAGCATATTCCTAACATATGGTGCAAGTAATGACGGAGGCCACTTCAAAGCTACGTGAAACAACAAACAGCCCAGGGTAGACAGAAAAGTTAGGCAGATAAGAAGCGAAGACCGTTAGAGTTTAAAACAGATGATTGGGTCTTCCTAAAGGTATCCCCAATGAAAGGCGTGAAGCGGTTTGGAAAGAAAAGCAAATTGAGTCCTAGGTATGTTGGACCGTTTAGAATAATAAGGAAAGTTGGCGAAGTTGCTTACAGCTGGAGTTACCAGCGTCATTAGCTCAGGTTCACGATGTCTTTCACATATCGACGTTACGAAAATACGTCGCAGATTCCAGTCATGTGTTGAATAATGAAAGTATTCACCAACAGCTCAAGCCTGACTTGAGTTATGAGGAAAGGCCTATAGAAATTTTGATGCACGAAGTAAAGCGATTGCGGAATAAGGAGATCCCATTAGTAAAAGTATTATGGCAGAATCAGTCAACAGAAGAAGCTATGTGGGAACAGGAAGATGATATAAGGAAACCATTACCCTGAGTTATTTCTCCCTACTTTATTTCGGGGCAAAATCCTTTAAGGGAGGGAGGAAGTAATACCCGAGTCCCGTAAGTAAACCGACCAATAAATTTGCATGCATATTATATGATTATGTGACTGCATGGTATATGTTTTACAGTATTATATATATGTGTTATGTAGAACATAACTTATATGTTAAAATTCGGACTTAGAAAAAAAAATTAGATGATATTCTTATATATATTATAGATATCTCGGCGAATGCAAAATAGTAAGGACCATTATCGATCGATTAAAACTTGGTTAGGAATTGACCGAATTCAAGAGTTGAAATCGCCGAGTGCTTGAAGTTAGACTCGGGCGATTGTGGTATGATCTATGATTAGCTAATTAGCAAGACTACGCTCGGACGATTGGAAAGAAAAATAAATATAGATAATAATAATTCAGGTGTTTCTTGAGAAAGTAGAATCGGTCAATTATAATATTAGTGAGTGTCCACTTTCGCCGAGCAAAATTAACAATCGAGCGATGGAAACGAATTTAGATTTATAAAATATAAGATGTTAGACTAACAAATAAAGTCAGTTTCGATTAGGATTAGATAACTATTGAATTTAACCAATCATAATTTAGGTAGTGGTAGACCACGTACGGCTAAGGAGTTCTTAATATAGTTGGTAAAGGATTTTTGGCTTAGTCACCTACTTGTCAGGTCAATTACCAATTTCCAAACTCCAATATTTATCTAGTAGATGTAGTCTAGAGAAGAATACGATCATAATCTAAAAATCACAAGAACGTTAGAAGAGAGAAATGAGAAATTTCAAAACCATACTCTTTCGTAAGCTTGGAACTAGGCATATCTTCTTACCTTAATTCTATGCTTTAATTGTAGACTAACGTGTTCTAAGGATTATTAAACACAAGAAAGGTTAGCTGTTAGGTATATGTATAAATTTTAAGTTTCGAAGGTTTTGAAATATTAAACTCTTAGGGTATTCAAAGTGTTCTTAAGGAAAACCCTAAATTCTGAGCATAAGATCATGCTAACATGACTAAAATTATCTCTGATAGGAAGAACTATATTCGAGCAGTTAAGGTTTTAAGGGACAAAAAATTAAAATACTTAGGCAAACGTTCGGGCAGAAATATTTTAATATTCATCATGACTAAGGAACACTTTAGTATGGATTTAACCTATAAAATGAGAGTATCGGCGAAGTTGAATTAAGAATAAAACAAATCGGGCGATAACATACCAAATACTTGTGGAATATAAAGCCCCACTTACCCTAATTAAGGTTTTATCAAAAGAATTCTAAAGGTAAGCCACCTTGTACTTTTCCATAAAAATACACACACTAACACGCACTCAAGGCGTTCTTCATACACATTAAGTCCTTTCTTTTGATCCTTGTTTGGTAATAAAAGGGCCAACAAACACTGTCGATTGAACTTTCCTCTCGTGAAAAACTTAAAAAGACGAACACAATTCCCTCAAAACCTTTCATTTTCAACAGATTTTCATCCTTTTAAGGTAGACTCGACATTCTTAGACATTTACGTGTGCTTAAACTCCGTTTGCGTCTGCATTATGTAGTTTTCGCGTGACTAGGATTAGATATTCGTCTGTTTTTAAAACTGTGAAAACCCCCATACTATCTTGCAATAATTAAGGCATGTTTACGTGTTAATCTGGGTTAATGTTTGCATATTAAGATAGTTTCAGTGTTTTCTCTTAATCTGGTATTTTCGAAAATCTACGTCTCATGAGTTAAATTATGAGTTTCGACTTCACTGAGTCTTTGAATGTTTGAAGCCATCGAAGAACATTTTCGATCGACAATGTCTCAATTGAATTATAATTTGATTGAGATTCTATTTGTATCGACAAAAGTTCTCGATCGCTAAAATTGACTTAGCCGTTAAGATAAATGACGTTGACCGAAACTCACTTACCATCGAGAATGTTAATTCTAATTAGAATTTTGTGTTAGCGAAAAACTTAAGTACGAAATTAAAAAGATAATGATGGAATTTTACTCGAGCGTAACACTTACCATCGAAAATAGTACTTTCGATTTCATTTTATTTCGGTCATAAATTTTAGGGGCGATAAAATTAATTTTTCGACGTTAAATTTCTGGATTGTAAAAATCGACTTCAAAAACGAAAATTTTCTCGCTTGACAAAATTCCACAACGAAAAATTTTATTCACATGCGAAAAATTTATCGATCGTAAATTTATGCGGATATCAATTTTCTCGATCGTAAATTTACATCGAAATTTTTCTCGATCGTAAAATTTCTATGCTACTGTAACATGTATATAGTTCCACACTTAGTAATATTTGCCTAAGTCATTTTCACTGTAGACCTTTGTAAGTGAATGAAATTTTTTCGAGCGCAAAATTGAACGGAGCAAACAATTAAACAATTCAGCACTTAGGAAATTTTTCAAAATTCTCTCACGACCGATAAAATTAGCGGAGTGAAAAGTGGTGATTACACTTCTAACGTAGAAAATTTTCGATAGCCCTCTACAAGCTTCATATGGAAAGTTCGAAATTACCCACTTTCACACACATTCACTATACATATCCTTTGTGCGAACATCATCTTACAAGTTTCATTGTTATCAAATATGTTTTGAACTATCTGATTATTATAGTTCGATATAATTAATTTTCGACTCAATTTCATATCGAACTAATGTTCTCTTTCATTATTTTTCAGATGGATCATTACCCTGTGTACAACCATATCCATGACCACAATTTGTATCTCAAGGTTCCAGACACTAATTTCCAGCTCGATCTGACTACATTTCGATGTCCAGACGAGAGTATTGTGTTCATACTTCAAGGCCATCATCTCTGGCACGCACTCACAGTTACGACATCGGTGTCCATGGTCTATCTCCAACAGTTTTGGGGACGAATAAAGAATCTTGTAGTTGAAGGCACCTACCAATTCATCACGGTGCTCGGGACAAGACACGTGTGCTTCAGCAAGAATGATTTTTGCCTCGTCTTGGACCTGCCATTCAGCCACAACTATTACCCTCTGTCTACAGATGCTGAGATGGTACACGACTTTCTCGAAATGGTATACCGACCGCCACTCACCAAACTTGCACAAGTTCGGAGCAACGACATCCCTCATCTATGGAAGACATTATTTGGGATTGTCAATAAGTGCCTTTGGCCAAAACATGCCGGATTTGAAAAGGGCAATGGCAACATCCTTCACATTTTCCACGGCATCATGTTCTCACAAAATTACAATTTCGCTCTGCTGATCAGGAACGATCTTGCATAACAGATCAGGCAAAAAGAGAACAAGAGGTCGAAGAATGTACCACACGCCAGGTGGTTTTCCGTGATCATTGCTCAACTCATGGAGCTTCACGAGAATATTCCTCGATGCCTCCAGTGGAAAATACCAACCGCCCAAGTTCAAATTCTTCCACAACCCCACGGACCTGGATTGTAATACCTGGGTACTGTAAATAGGATGACCAATAAATTAGCATGTATAATATGTGAATTATATGCATTTCGTGACAGTATATGATGGGAGCAGTTGACTATGCGCCTATGTGATTTCGCATTACATACTTTTTAACAATGTATTACGTGAATTGGAACTTAAGCAATGAGTTAGGACTTAGGAAAATTGGAAATTTTAGGTAGAAATTACACGTGGCATGAGGAAATCACTGAGCAAATACGGGTAGGAATCGGGCAATTCCAAAACACTAACAAACCATGTTTCGGCCGACTCCCATGTATGTAGAAACCGAACGATCAAATGGGATTGGAATCGGGTTATTCCCAGGCACAAGGAAGTTGGAATCACCGAGGGGTTGACGGGGAATCGGGTGCTTGGAAACGATCACCATGCATCACACAAATCGAACGATTGCATGTACCCAAAGAAGATTGGCGTGTTAGTGAGATGTGAAATCGGGCGATTGATACCTAAAACAAAGTGGAATCGACAGATTGGAGAATGAGATGGAAATCTAGGTCAACATTCGAATTGACTAAGCATTATACCAAGATTTCTTAACTTATGAGGAAATTGTTAGTCACCTACTTGTCACATCAACCCATCCCTCTAAGCTCAGGTCTAATAATTACCAAGTAACTAAGGAAACGTTGGATAAGAATTAATAAGGAATAGGGAAAAGAGAAAACCCTCATAAAAACACAAAACTCAAACAAAAAGAAAGGAAGGAGAGGCCGAGGGGAGTTTTCCCCAAGAACATCACGAGCTAGCCTGAAATTTGAGATGGTAAGTGAAACACCTCCCATGAACTCTGTAAATTCTTAACTTAGGGCTATGCGAGAACTCTAACCCTAGAAGTCAAGAAAACGTGGGAATTATAGTGTAAGCAAGACCTCAAAACCCCCTGTTTAGGGTGTATATACGCGTTCAGGTATCATCTTAGGATAGATGGAATTTTTAATTAGTAATAGCATGTTTTAAGGCTTAGAACTTGGATATAAATCGATGCTTGGACCAAATTGACAATTTTATACTAGAAGGAAAACCCTTGGATTTATTAGTTCTGGGAAAAATCGTTTGAAGATACGAATTTTTGAAGCTTTCGGCCGATTTTGAGGTACGCCTGAAGTTTCGGGCGATTAAAGATATAGTTGAACTTGACGATTTTAAAATTGAGTGATATATGATTCGATCGCAGTAGGGCTTGAATTTATTGAAATCAGGCGATTAGATGAGTGGGAAGATCTCGGCGAAATGCGAAGGAAAAGAATGCCGATCGGGCAATTTGGAACCCATTTAAACACACGGCAAAATGTTGCTCGACCCAAGCACAAATAGGGGCGATTTAGGGCGCCATGGAATCGGGCGAAAGTAATGGCCCTGCATCTTCAATCGGGCGACGTAAGAACCATGCAATCAACGAAATGAAGGTTGTCGAATCGATCGATGTGTGGGACGGTGAAACCAAGTTCCATGCACTCCAATCGGCTGATTCCGAGCTTTACAAATCGACCGAAACCAAACCTTGATGAACCACCGACGAAACTAAGTTAGCAACACCACTCGGATGACATGTAAGTGGAATCGCAACTGCAACACATAATTTGGGTAGAGTATCAATTTTAATTGTGCTTGATTTCGTTAGTTGTCCTTGTAATTTGGGGTTTCATGTATAGTAGTCCTTAGATTAGGACAAGATAGATATTTATACCAAGTTTATTTGGTATAAATAGTCGTACACACATTGAGCTTAATACCAAAAATTAGAGAATCAACCCGAAAGGTTGCCGAATTCAATTCTAGAGAGAGAGACAGCAAAACTTTCTCACACTAAAGGAATTCTCACTCGTGTTGTTCAAGTGAAGGTTTTTGATCGAAATTCATATTTCAATAATTCTAATCGATTTCGTTAGAATTCATGCCTAGGGTTGATTGCGTTGAAAAATGAGGACCTAACAATTGGTATCAGAGCAGATTCGTTCTGTTTTGAATCGAAATTGTTAGAATTCGGATCGAAATTTATATTCTGGAACTGTTCACGTGAAGAACAGTTTTGGCACGAAATAGTTTTTCGATCTGAATTGCCTAATTCTGTGCGTATCTGATTTGATTTTGATGTTTCTGTGTTTGTTCTAGCAATAGAAATCGATGGCGATTAGATCCGTAGCAGTTTGAATATCAATTGAGCAGAATAGATCAGATTTGAATCGTTACTGTTCGCGGAAGAACAAACATGAACACAGTTTGATTTTGATTAAAAAATTGACATATTTTGCTTCATAATGTGTTTAATTATCCGTTCGTGCGAATCAAACTTCTGATTACGAGCAGAGACCTGCGATTTCATAGTCTAATTCATCGTTTTTGGTTGAATCAGGGTTAATTAGGGTTTTGATTTTATTCGCGGGACTTCAATTTTTTCGCTGAAGTTTTCGATCGCCGAAATTTCTCGATCGCAAAACTCCGCGCGAGAATTTTTATCGATCAGAACGCTAAGTCAACGCTAAAATCGTCTTTACTAAGAACATTTTAGTAGAAGAATTTTTCGAGCGTTACTTAGCGAAAAAAATTTTCAACGAAGACCTATTTTGACCTTTGCGCTCGCAAAACTGTAGAATATCATTTGTAATTGTGCTTGATTTGATTAGTTGTCCTTGTAATTAGGGGCTTTACTTATATTAGTCTTTAGATTAAGGACTGGTTAGATATTTATACCAAGATTGTTGGTATAAATACTTGTAAATGAATTGAGCTGAATAGAGAAAGTTTAGAGAATTGATCCGAAGGGCTCGCAAATCGATTTCTAGAGAGAGAAACAACAGTAACTTTCTCACTCTAATTGAATTCTCTCTCGTGTTCTTATTTTGAGTTTTTCGATCGAATTCAATTGATCATCTAAACGATCGAATTGCTATGGTTTCTAGCCTAGGATCGTAGAGTTGTTAATCTGAGGACCTAACAATTGGTATCAGAGCATATTCGTTCTGTTTTGAATCGTAAATTGTTAGAGTTGGATCGAAATTTTATTTCGAACACTGTTCCATCGAAGAACAGATTTGGCGCGAAAAGTTTTTCGATCCAATAGCTTAATTCTGTGCTTAATTGACTTGAATTTGATGTTTCTGTGCTCAGTTAAGTGCTAAATGTTGACTACGATCAAATCTGTAGCTGTTTGAACGTCGAATTGAGGATTAACTTGATTCTGGAATTTTACTGTTGACGAAGAACATGAAGAACACGTTCTGATTTTGATCAAATTCTATATATTTTGCTTCATAACGTGTTTAATTGTTTGTTCGTGCGTGATTAGTACTTGATTGCGAGCGATTACCTGAAATTTCACTGTCTAATTCCTTGTTTTTGCTCGAATTTGTGTTAATCGTATTCTGTGTATTTTTCTCGATTGTCCTAATTTTTCTCGCTAGGGTTTGCGATCGTGAGTTGGGCCTTCTTCGACCCATAGAGATGGTATTTCCGCATTCTCACCATCTGTTGTGCACGTCATATCTATAAAGACGTGGACAACAGAGTTTATTGGATTAAGAAAGAACAAAAAGATCGCAGCGCACTTCACGTATAAGGCCTGGAAAGCAGTCATGGAGACGATAGACGAATACGAGCTGGCCGTGACTGATATGCGTCTGCGTTGGATGACTTGAGCAAAGAGTTGAGTTGAGTTGAGGCGTGCCAAAGAGTTGTCGGATGAGGTTTATGTAGAATACCATTTCTAATTGTGCTTGATTTTATTAGTCGTTCTTGTAATTTGGGGCGTTTTGTATAGTAGTCCTTAGATTAGGACTAGTTTGATATTTATACCACGCTTGTTTGGTATAAATACATGTAAGGCAATTGAGCTGAATGGAGAAAGTTTTGAAAATTGATCCGAAAGGCTTGCAATTCAATTTCTAGAGAGAGAAACAACAATAACTTTCTCACTCTATTCGAATTCTCTCTATCGTTCTTCAAATGAGTTTTTCGATCGATTCTAATTGATTATCATTATCGTCGAATTGCTTTGAATTCTTGCCTAGGATCTTAGAGTTGTTAATCTTAGGACCTAACAATTGGTATCAGAGCAGATTCGTTCTGTTTTGAATAAAAAATTGTTAGATTTGGATCGAAAATCATTTTCTGGTTACTGTTCGTCGAAGAACAGTTTGGCGCGAAACTTGTTTTCGATCCAATAGCATAATTCTGTACTTAATTGACGTGAATTTGATGTTCCTGTGCTCGGTTAAGTGCTAAATGTTGATTTCGATCCAATCTGTAGCTGTTTGAACTTCGGATTTAGGATTGAATCGATTCTGCGATTTACTATTTGCGAATAACATGAAGAACACGTTCTGATTTTGCTCAAATTCAACATATTTCGCTTCATAACGTGTTTAATTGATTGTTCGTGCGTAGTTAGTGATTGATTGCGAGCAATTACCTGAAATTTCACTGTCTAATTCCTTATTTTTGCTTGAATCCGTGTTAATCGTATTCTGTGAATTTTTCTCGATCGTTCTAATTTTCTCGCTAGGTTTACCATCGGATTAGTTTCTCGATCGAAAAACTTGGCGCGAGAATTTTTCTCGGTCAGAATACAAAGTAAGCGCTAGAATCGTCGTCATCAGAAACTATTTTAGTTAGAAATATTTCTCGAGCATTATTCAGCGACAACTTTTTCGAGAGAGACCAATTTTGACTTTGCATGCGTAAAAACTTTGTCTCGAAAAACTTTTTCGGTCAAACATTTAACGTTTGACCAGGCGAAAATCATTTACACGCGAGAAACCTTTCTAGGCAACAGATTTATTTTTACTTGTCGAGAAACTTACTAACGTACTGTTTCTTTACGGTCGAAATAAATTCACGATCAAGAAATTTTTCTCGACGGAATGACTTTGAGCAATTTTTCTCGCTCGTAAAGTATCTCGCTGACAAAATCTCTCGCACGAGAACAGTAAATACATTCTATATCCACGAAATTAATTACGATCAAACTTCAAAGATTGAATCGAAAATAATCGTCGATCTAATTTTCGAATCAAACGCTACTAACTAATTTTGTCACTTGTGAAGCACTTTACATCATTTTCATCCTTAAAAACAATCAACGAAGATCCTTCAACAACTCGAACACTACAATACAAACATGGATGCATACTCACTCGGAAATGACAACCGTCCGCCGATCTTGCAAAGAGGCGAATACACAGTGTGGAGAAGCCGCTTCCTGAATTTCATAGCTCTAAAAGATCAAGCCGAAAATCTAGTGCAGTCCCTTGAAGAGGGACCGGCACAGTTCTGGGTTCATGTGCCCAGGGACGAATCAGCTACTCCAGTAATTCCAGCTTCTAGGCGACTAAAGGAGCCTAGAGAATACTCTCTGGAGGAAAGAGCTCGAGCTAAGGCTGATCTAGTAGCCATGAATACCCTTATGCATGGGATCCCCAACAATATATACAGACTAATCGACAGCCTTTCATCGGCTAAGGGGATGTGGGATGAGCTGCATAGGATGATGCAAAGACGGAAGTTGGCATAAAGGCCAAGAAGGCAAACATTCTCACTGTATACGACTCCTTCAAAGCTAAGCCGGAGGAGAGCCTATACGAAATCTACCAACGATACCCCACTCTTCTCAACGAGATGAGGAAGATAAAAATAACAAAGACAAACATGGAAACAAACATTAGATTTCTATCTTCTCTGCCCACGGAATGGAAGAAAATAT
Source organism: Craterostigma plantagineum (assembly GCA_027422505.1). Classification (NCBI taxonomy): domain Eukaryota; kingdom Viridiplantae; phylum Streptophyta; class Magnoliopsida; order Lamiales; family Linderniaceae; genus Craterostigma; species Craterostigma plantagineum. The sequence continues at coordinate 3,481,346 of JAPQWV010000055.1, forward strand.
CCACACAAATACGACAAAATAAATATCTCGAAGAGTTGGATGTCCATGCCGTGTTCGATAACTAGCTCAACATGTGGCAGCCCCGCCTTCCACCACTACTTTCTTAACTAGTTTACGTAACTAGTGTCGTAGAAACGAAATAAATAGTACGAAATTTCGAATAAAATTTTTCTTTTTATAAAAAGGAAACGTAACGGTTCCTACAAAATCATCTTGGGTCCTATTCACATAGGAAAGCGTGCAAACGTGTCAAAATAAAACTATCTACTGGGCCTCCACCAGGTCGCATCCATGCACACACTTCCATCTCAAAAGCCACCGGAAGCTTCAAAAGTTGGCCTTGCCGTGAAAATGATCACGTACCATGATCGCGGGGTCCTACAACACATAAAAACGTGGAATGAGCTTATAAAGCTCAGTAAGTGAAAACATGCATGAAATGCACGTGACCTAAATAGCGAAGTCATTCGCGCCAATGCTATTGACTCCTTACATCCTTCTCGTTCTTTTCATTTCATAGTTGGGCCCTTTCGGCTTTCAATATTGCTATGCACCATATAGAGCTCAAACCCCTAAGGGTATAAGTGGCAGTACACACACTGGGAGGCTAAACCCGAGTACTCAGTCTGTGCTTAACCCTATGGTGCCTTTCAATCCCAATGTGGTCCACACTGAGAGGCTAATAGTGCCTTTCAATCCCAATGCGTTCCCATTGATAGGCTAACCCGGGCACACAAATTTCGTTTAACCCTAAGGCGCCTTTCCATCCCAATGCGGTCTGACACGCGGGCGCTTCTCACTGGTAGCTTACTACGAGGTCGCCAACACTCGAGGTTCCCTCGGTGTCGCTCATACCTTCGAGTCGCATCCTCCAGGTTGCATCTCCTTCTACGGGATATTTACCCGCCTCTCGTGAATCAGGCAGTCGGCCTCGTGAATCGCCGTAATATATTTCCCCTACCTTTCATGAATAAGGTAATTCGGCCTCGTAAATCGCCGTGGTAGCATAGAAGAGCCGTGACTCATCGTTGAGTCGACACAAATGCCTCTATCGGCAAATATACATCGCTCTCACGCATACTCATGCACGCTCTCTTTCCTTGACTCTTATACTAATCGTGCGTGCACGTGCTTATGCCATGAATCCTATAAACATGCGTGCAATATTCATAGAATGATTTACGTCACATAAAAATCACGTAAATTTACGTCACATAGAAATCATAGAAGTCACACAAAATCATGAAAGGCACATAGACACATAATTCATACACATATAATTATGTGTTGTAGTTGCGATTTCCACTTACCTGGTATCCTTAGCTATTAAATTTATCGCACGGTAGGTCGCTAACCTTCAAACCCTAAATATGGGAACATATAAAAATTAGGGTTTGTTAGTCTAATTTTAAATTTCACGAAATTGGCTTAATTTGAAAACACTAGTTTCGACTTTTATGGGTTTTGAAATAGATCTCATTATGGAACTAAAGTGGGTCTCGACATTTGAACTAATTGGTACACAATGATCTCGAGGTTACACATCAACATTATAATACAATGTCGAGATGTATATAGCTATTATTAAGATGTCGATATTGATATTCACAAGAGATCTCGAGACCAATTAAATCTCGACATTGTATCTCGATATTTAAACAATGTGCCAAAACCTCGACACAATGATCTCGACTTAATTGACCAAGGGACTTCGACATTGTCATGATTAAACCTCATACAATATATAAACTTCGAGATATGTTTTAATATTGTACTCAGATGTCGAGATGTTATATGTATAAAAATTTCGGTATGTTTCTTTAAGATTATAATTTAAAACAAAATTCCTATCGTCACTTGAGATGTTCGATCAAGACCCATCCTTCCCAAGAACAATCTAATTATCACATAAGCTTCAAATATACTTAAGTCTAGAATTCAAAACTTTTATAATACGTAAGCAATTAATGTTCTTCGCTCCTAACAATCCTTAAGCACTTCGCTACCTTAAACCCTTAAATCTTATAAAACTCTCAATAAAAAATTTGTTTTTCCTTAAGAACGATCTGAATATTATAAGATCTATAGCATGCTTTAACTATATCTAATATCTAATATCTAATATCTAAGCTCATGAAGATTCGTGGTTATAAGTAGTGTCTTTATACTTAATGACACTTAAAACATGCTAAATAAAAACGACGAGTTGTAGTGAGGAGGTATACCTATCCAAGCTTTGATCAACTTGTTCTTGTTTGAATTCTTATTCCTCTCTACTGCAGGTTTTTCGAATTTTTACAAATGAAATGGGTTAACTTCTTTCTAATCTTTTATCTAGGTTTTGCGTGTTATGTTGAATAAATGACATCGACAAGCTTATCTCAATTCTTACCTCTCATCTCGGTTTTCTAATTACTTAGAATGCCCTAGAATTTAAGTTCCCAATGTCTCGACATTCTTTGCTCACAAATTTAAAGACTTCGATTTCTAACATTTCGAGTTTTCAATGATGTCGAGCTTTATATATTTCGAGTTTTATCACTTTCGGGCTTTTAAGATCTAATGATCTCGGGCTTGCTAATATACTATACAATATTTCAGAGTTAATCTCGAGATGAATCTCATTGGTGGAATTTCGAGACCATTCACAAAACTAGATCTCGACCTGTCTATAACATTTTAGGATAAATCTCGAGCTAGGGTTAAATAACGTACAACATTCCGAGCTTTTAAATAATACATAATTTCGACATGGCTTTTGAGATAAATGTCGAGCTTGATCTCGAGATTTTACTCAACGATTTCGATGTAAATATTGAAGATAGATCTCGGCATGAACTCCTATCAATTACTCAGAAATTCGCACATAACATCATTCGACCGAACTTCAATTCTTCAAGTATTCATACTGAATTCCTATGAATATTCTTCCTAGAACTGTTTAAATATCGCATGACTTCTACTTTATTTCCTAAACCTTTAACAACTAAACTTGTATGGCTCTAATCTCATATAATTTTGGACTTAACCATTCTTAAAAGGTGTTAAAACACAAAATTAAAGAGAGAAAATATTTTCTCAAAAATATCGGATGTTTCAGAGCAATTAAAACCCTAAGTCATCGTGTGATGTTCATGAACATGGATTTAAACTAAGGGATTTCAGAATTCTTAATTAGACAACTCTTGAATAATTCCTCGAACTTAGGATATGGTAATACCTAGATAATATTAAAGTAGGAAGATTATACCTGTTCCCAACTTTAGTTTCTTGTCCGAATTCTTTCTTTCTCCTCTGAGGGTTGTCGAAACTTTCCTATCGTACGAAGTGTTCTTTTTCTCTCTTATCATCTACTTTGTTTGTTCAATTTATCAAATGACCTCAACGTTATTTTAATAGCTATCTTATATTATAAAGAAATTCTTGATAAGCATTAGACCATCGAAAAGTTTTACTTGATGGGACATTTGGTGATGTAAATTTCCTCAAGCCTAAGTAATTAATGTTTATCTCTTTTATTTGGGCCTAATTTAATATAGCCCAATCATATTTTATTTCATGGCCCAAATCTTAAATCTTATTATTACTATCATGATTCAAATTTCTCATTACTAACTTCATATTAATTTCTTCTACCAAGTTAGTTATTCAAGTAGCAGATAAGGTTATATAGGACTATATCACATAGACACACAGGTCACTTAGCATGAAATCACATAAGCATGTATATATTGCCGTAACGCATATATCATGTAGTTCACATAACACACAAGCCACGTAAAACACTTAAAATAATAGTACATTTATTACAAAATAATTTGTGTGCCATAATTATTCTCCACCACTAATTTTATTGTAAATCCCGTAAATTTTACGGGTATTACATCCTCCCCCCCTTAAAAGAATTTTGCCCCCGAAATTCCGTCATCTGGAATAATTCAGGGTTGTTAGGGAGTTGAACTAGCTTGGTTGGGTGATAGAAAGTCACCCTAGGAAGATATCAAGGAATCTCAATTGATTTTCGATGATAGAAAGGAATAAAATCCTGGTGAAGTAAATATGAAGATTTTTCCAGTTAGTGGAACCTGTACTACCTCGGAGCTAAGAAGAATTCCTATAATTCTAACTTAGGCAGAGATCGAAGATTCTAAGTACCCATCACGCTTCCACTGCACCACTGTGATACTGAAAGAACATGTTCCTTAGAATGTTTAGGAAAATTGGGGTGTAGGGTTATATCCCAGATATCATGTAAAATTGGTACTTCTTCCTAGGTAATTCTGGTACGGCTTCCTATTTCGAAAGCCTATCTGATGCGATTATGATTCAGGTCGATACTCAAATTAGTATCAACCAAGTCGGCCAAAAGAAATCCCGAGTCTTACCACATAAGTGGTAGATATCAAGAGGAATTGTGTGGCTCTTAGGTTCACTAGAATGCATGTTAAGGTTTAATGGGTTAGGAGGGTACCTTCCGTCTCGGATGGATTGTTTTCAGCTTCTTCCGCCGTAGGCATGTATACCCGAGCGGGTGCTGTGGGCGGCTTGGCCCGGTTTGTTCCCTGATTTCCAGATGCATTTTCTGGGCAGGCTACGGAGTAGTGACCTGTCTTGCCACATCTAAAGCAGGTGGCGTTTTGGGAGAAACAGACGCCTAGATGACGTCGTGCACATTTTGGGCATATGGGTGCATTTGGTTGGGGTCTCCCCTGATTCGTGTTAGTTTGTTGAGGCGGCACAGGACGATTTTGGAAATTGGGCTTCACATTTTTGGGAACAAATGGTCTCTTCGAGTTATTCCGTTCCCTTTGGGTCCTTGTTCGAATTTCCTTTTAATTTCCTGGGCTCGCACGATTCTGATTTCGGCTTGTTCAGCCATCAGGGCTCGTTCCGCCATTTGGGCATACGTAACCCCTTGGAATCCAGCCATGCCAACGTCACGGTAAAGTTCTGGCTTTAGGCCCTCCATAAACCGCTCAATCTTTAATGCATCCGTACTTACCATGTGTGTGGTGAATCGGGACAATTGTTCGAATTTCCTAATATAATCCGCCACCGTCATTGCTTTCTGGCGAAGATTGATGAACTCGTTCATCCTTTGGGCACGGATGGGAGCAGTGAAATACTTATTACGGAAAAGTTCCTTGAAACGCTCCCAGGTCATTGTCAAGGGATCTTCTAAAGTTAGGATCGTGTCCCACCAGTGGCCGGCGCTTCCCCTTAATAGGTACCCAGCACACAAGGCTTTATCGGTTTCAGGGGTACGGCTATGCTGGAACATAGTTTCTAGGGTTCGGAGCCAATCCTCAGCCGAGGTTGGGTCAACAGCATCTTCAAAGGTTGGGGGGTTAAGTTTACGAAATCTTTCCCCGACCATTTCGATTCTGTCGGCCTGAGAGGGTCCATTGTTCGATTGCCCGCCAGCATTTTGTTGCTGGATTAGTTGCTGAATTTGGGCAGATTGTTGGCGGACTAGTTCCGCGAGCTGAAGAATAGTCGCATCCCGAATATCAGTAGGAGCTGCGGATTCATTACTTTTATCTGCACCTCCACTACTTTCACTTCTTGTTCTACCCATTGTTCCTTTATCCTAACGTTTTTAAGGTCAATAAATAATGTAACACCAGAAATTCATAAAAGCATAAAACTTATGAGCAAGGCCGCTTCCGTGCTTTTGAGTGTGTGTACATGGACAGTCTGCAGAACCTATATCCTAAGCTCTGATACCACCTGTGGCAGCCCCGCCTTCCACCACTACTTTCTTAACTAGTTTACGTAACTAGTGTCGTAGAAACGAAATAAATAGTACGAAATTTCGAATAAAATTTTTCCTTCTATAAAAAGGAATCGTAACGGTTCCTACAAAATCATCCTGGGTCCTATTCACATAGGAAAGCGCGCAGTCAAAATAAAACTATCTACTGGGCCTCCACCAGGTCGCATCCATGCACACACTTCCATCTCAAAAGCCCCCGGAAGCTTCAAAAGTTGGCCTTGCCGTGAAAATGATCACGTACCATGATCGCGGGGTCCACATAAAAACGTGGAATGAGCTTATAAAGCTCAGCAAGTGAAAACCATGCATGAAATGCACGTGACCTAAATAGCGAAGTCATTCGCGCCAATGCTATTGACTCCTTACATCCTTCTCGTTCTTTTCATTTCATAGTTGGGCCCTTTCGGCTTTCAATCTTGCTATGCACCATATAGAGCTCAAACCCCTAAGGGTATAAGTGGCAGTACACACACTGGGAGGCTAAACCCGAGTACTCAGTCTGTGCTTAACCCTATGGTGCCTTTCAATCCCAATGTGGTCCACACTGAGAGGCTAATAGTGCCTTTCAATCCCAATGCGTTCCCATTGATAGGCTAACCCGGGCACACAAATTTCGTTTAACCCTAAGGCGCCTTTCCATCCCAATGCGGTCTGACACGCGGGCGCTTCTCACTGGTAGCTTACTACGAGGTCGCCAACACTCGAGGTTCCCTCGGTGTCGCTCATACCTTCGAGTCGCATCCTCCAGGTTGCATCTCCCGCTACGGGGTATTTACCTGGCTCTCGTGAATCAGGCAGTCGGCCTCGTGAATCGCCGTAATACATTTCCCCTACCTTTCGTGAATCAGGTAATTCGGCCTCGTGAATCGCCGTGGTAGCATAGAAGAGCCGTGACTCATCAGTGAGTCGACACAAATGCCTATATCGGCAAATATACATCGCTCTCACGCATACTCATGCACGCTCTCTTTCCTTGACTCTTATACTAATCATGCGTGCACGTGCTTATGCCATGAATCATGCAATATTCATAGAATGATTTACGTCACATGAAAATCACGTAAATTTACGTCACATAGAAATCATAGAAGTCACATAAAATCATGAAAGGCACATAGACACATAATTCATACACATATAATTATGTGTTGTAGTTGCGATTTCCACTTACCTGGTATCCTTAGCTATTAAATTTATCGTACGGTAGGTCGCTAACCTTCAAACCCTAAATATGGGAACATATAATAATTAGGGTTTGTTAGTCTAATTTTAAATTTCACGAAATTGGCTTAATTTTGAAAACCATAGTTTCGACTTTTATGGGTTTTGAAATAGATCTCGATATGGAACTAAAGTGGGTCTCGACATTTGAACTAATTGGTACACAATGATCTCGAGGTTACACATCAACATTATAATACAATGTCGAGATGTATATAGCTATTATTAAGATGTCGATATTGATATTCACAAGAGATCTCGAGACCAATTAAATCTCGACATTGTATCTCGATATTTAAACAATGTGCCAAAACCTCGACACAATGATCTCGACTTAATTGACCAAGGGACTTCGACATTGTCATGATTAAACCGCATACAGTATATATACTTCGAGATATGTTTTAATATTGTACTCAGATGTCGAGATGTTATATGTATAAAAATTTCGGTATGTTTCTTTAAGATTATAATTTAAAACAAAATTCCTATCGTCACTTGAGATGTTCGATCAAGACCCATCCTTCCCAAGAACAATCTAATTATCACATAAGCTTCAAATATACTTAACTCTAGAATTCAAAACTTTTATAATACGTAAGCAATTAATGTTCTTCGCTCCTAACAATCCTTAAGCACTTCGCTACCTTAAACCCTTAAAGCTTTTAAAACTCTCAATCAAAAATTTGTTTTTCCTTAAGAACGATCTGATTATATAAGATCTATAGCATGCTTTAAGTATATCTAATATCTAATATCTAATATCTAAGCTCATGAAGATTCGTGGTTATAAGTAGTGTCTTTATACTTAATGACACTTAAAACATGCTAAATAAAAACGACGAGTTGTAGTGAGGAGGTATACCTATCCAAGCTTTGATCAACTTGTTCTTGTTTGAATTCTTATTTCCTCTCTACTGCAGGTTTTTCGAATTTTTACAAATGAAATGGGTTAACTTCTTTCTAATCTTTTATCTAGGTTTTGCGTGTTAGGTTGAATAAATGACACCGACAAGCTTATCTCAATTCTTACCTCTCATCTCGGTTTTCTAATTACTTAGAATGCCCTAGAATTTAAGTTCCCAATGTCTCGACATTCTTTGCTCACAAATTTAAAGACTTCGATTTCTAACATTTCGAGTTTTCAATGATGTCGAGCATTATATATATCGAGTTTTATCACTTTCGGGCTTTTAAGATCTAATGATCTCGGGCTTGCTAATATACTATACAATATTTTAGAGTTAATCTCGAGTTGAATCTCGATTGGTGGAATTTCGAGACCATTCACAAAAATAGATCTCGACCTAGTCTATAACATTTTAGGATAAATCTCGAGCTAGGGTTAAATAACGTACAACATTCCGAGCTTTTAAATAATACATAATTTCGACATGGCTTTTGAGATAAATGTCGAGCTTGATCTCGAGATTTTACTCAACGATTTCGATGTAAATATTGAAGATGGATCTCGGCATGAACTCCTATCAATTACTCAGAAATTCGCACATAACATCATTCGACGGAACTTCAATTCTTCAAGTATTCATACTGAATTCCTATGAATATTCTTCCTAGAACTGTTTAAATATCGCATGACTTCTACTTTATTTCCTAAACCTTTAACAACTAAACTTGTACAGCTCTAATCTCATATAATTTTGGACTTAACCATTCCTAAAAGGTGTTAAAACACAAAATTAAAGAGAGAAAATATTTTCTCAAAAATATCGGATGTTTCAGAGCAATTAAAACCCTAAGTCATCGTGTGATGTTCATGAACATGGATTTAAACTAAGGGATTTCAGAATTCTTAATTAGACAACTCTTGAATAATTCCTAGAACTTAGGATATGGTAATACCTAGATAATATTAAAGTAGGAAGATTATACCTGTTCCCAACTTTAGTTTCTTGTCCGAATTCTTTCTTTCTCCTCTGAGGGTTGTCGAAACTTTCCTATCGTACGAAGTGTTCTTTTTCTCTCTTATCATCTACTTTGTTTGTTCAATTTATCAAATGACCTCAAGGTTATTTTAATAGCTATCTTATATTATAAAGAAATTCTTGATAAGCATTAGACCATCGAAAAGTTTTACTTGATGGGACATGTGGTGATGTAAATTTCCTCAAGCCTAAGTAATTAATGTTTATCTCTTTTATTTGGGCCTAATTTAATATAGCCCAATCATATTTTATTTCATGGCCCAAATCTTAAATCTTATTATTACTATCATGATTCAAATTTCTTATTACTAACTTCATATTAATTTCTTCTACCAAGTTAGTTATTCAAGTAGCACATAAGGTTATATAGGACTATATGACATAGACACAGTGTTTTAAAACGCGTTGGATCGCGCGCTTCGACGCGCGCGATCGCGTGTTTCTCCGTCAAAACGCTTCAATGCGTTTTAAATTTCGCGTTTTATTTTTTTTAATTTTTTTCATTTTTCGACGGATTTTCCGTCGAAATTCTTGATATTCCGTCGCAAATGACTTTAAGCTCTGACATAAATGCGTTTTAGACTTGCTCTAAGTAGCTCAGACAATAATTTAAGCTCTGACATAATTTATCGGTTTGCTCATACAATAATTTTTATTTTTATTCCTTTTTTATCTAGACTTATACTAATAATTAAAACGTCTTTATTTTGAATAATTTAGATGAAAAAAATACATAAGTATATCCATTTTATTCCTTGTTTCATGATGATCATAATGACATGCATATCATATATTTTTCGATACCAATATAATTTTCGATAGTTATAAGAATCATTTTAATAGCTTATTTTAGTCGTATTTATAGTAAGCTATAACAAGAATGATTATTTAATTGATATAAGTCCTATTTTATTGTTGGGATTGTATAAACTTTTTACTATATAATTCATATATATTTAAAGTTTATATTTTAATTAATTATCTGTACCTTATTATTATTTCATTGAATTTCTAAAGAAAATATAGATTATTTAGTTTCATAAATAGAACAACGATATCCATATTTATATTTATTATATATTATATATAATTTATTGTATTATATTTAGATTATCCGAAATACTCACGCAATGCGCTACGCTATTTACGCTACGCGCTACCGACACTAAAACGCGACGCACTGCGCTATGCGCTTTTTAAAACATTGCATAGACACATAGGTCACTTAGCATGAAATCACATAAGCATGTATATATTGCCGTAACGCATATATCATGTAGTTCACATAACACACAAGCCACGTAAAACACTTAAAATAATATACATTTATTACAAAATAATTTGTGTGCCATAATTATTCTCCACCACTAATTTTATTGTAAATCCCGTAATTAAATTTTACGGGTATTACACAACATGAGGATGATATCCGAGAGATTATCAAAGAGCAGAATAGCAAACAAACCGATGACACGGTTGCCTTAGTCTCGGAGAAGAGGAGCACAAGATCAAGAAAAGAAAAGATCGTTAGGCCACCTTCATCATCGGAGTTGGAAGATGAATCGGACTGCGACATAGAGCCGAACATGAAAGCCCTTGGAAAGCAGTTAGCTCTCATTGGACAAATGATGAGCAAGAAGTACTTCAAGAAGAAGTCTTCAACCTCGGCCAACAGACTTCGAACTACAAGCTCCAAGAACAAAGAACGTGCTCCGGAGAGTTCCGAGGTCAAGAACCCCAAAGAGACTAACAACTGCTTTAATTGTGGCAAAGCAGGTCACTTCGCCAGAGAGTGCACTCTCCCGAAGAAGAGAGATGCAAACTACTACTCCAGGAAGCTTCAATTGACAAAACAGAAAGAAGCTGGAGTAGCTCTCATGGCCGAGCAGGACCAATGGCTCGAGGACACGTCGAGCTCCGAAGAAGAGAATTTAGCCCTCATGGCTCGTCTCGACAACGAAATGGACGCTGAAACATCCACTCGTACGGACGACGACAACGCATCCACGTCTTCAAATGAGGTAGTCTCTCACTCCACGTTATTGACCATGTTAGATTCGTATCAATTAGCATACACTAACATGAAACGTGAGCAGAAAAGTGTTAAGGAAGTAGAGATCAAACTTGAGGAGAGCTCAGGAGAAGATAAATAGTCTTGAATCAGACCTTAGAAGCTCTTGTGCAAAAATAGAAGAACTTACTAAGAGCTTACTTTGTAGAGAGACTAGTCAACCTCTTTTAGGACAGCATAGTGAAAAGATTAAAGAGTTAGAAGACAGGCTAGCAAATAACTACAATTGTCTGGTTAGGAATCTCAATGAGAAAGCTACCTTAAATTGTAGGATAACCGAAGCTACCTCTAAGATCACTGACTTAGAAGCTCAATTAGAAATATCTAACGAAGGTTAGTGAGCTTAGTAAGGAACTAGACACCTGTCAAGCCGCCAACCTGACGGTAGAAAATAATTATGCTCTCCTAAGTGAGGAACGCATGAAGCTGTATGCAAAAATTAAAAAATTAGATGATCTCCTTACGCGTAGGGGACACTCTGAACAGACGATATTCTTAAACAAGCCCAAGGATATAGAGTTTTATAATCCAATAGAAGGCATAAGTTACACTAACCCACGTATTTTACAAAAGAAAGAAATATATGACATTAAGAACATGGGTTTAGCTGCAACCTCTCTTAGGAACATTACGGAATCGGCGTATGAAAATGCGTTTGATTCATCTATCAAACAAGCCTCACATGGGCCTGAGATCGCCTTTGACTATAGTGAACTAATTGAAAAGGACAAAAATAGGAAACCTACTCTAACACCTGTCAGCGAATTAGCTCAAGTTCTACCTTCGGACTCTCAAGAATACCACGAGGAAGTCAAAAAGGTTAATTATCAATTCTCTCTACAAACCCCCTATCATAAAACAGATAGAGGAGTCACAAGCGAAACTAGACAAAGAAAGAGAGAATTTCGAAGCTGAAAAGAAAAAATTCTATAAGGAGATGGAAAATCTCAAGGCTTCCTCGTCCTCCCAAACTATCTCACACGCTATCATAAAAAGCGTGAAAATAGAAAAATCGTCTTCGAAAGATCAAAAGAGCATTAATTATTCTGTTAAAAGTGCTAAGACTAATTTTACTTCACCTACGTCCACAGGGAGCGTAGAGCCAGCACCGACTACGAAGGCGAGAGTGTCTAGTCCTAAAATAAAGAAGGAGCGAGTAGATTTAAATGTTTCTGAACATGTTATCCCTTCTGTCAAAACAAAAGACACTCGTACTAATAAAAGGGCCATTTCTACGTTCAAAATAATTGCTTCTACGTGCCCAATTCAGCCCATCACCTATAGAAGTGAAAATACCGAAATAGGCTCTACATCGAAAATTACTACTAATCATTCTGAAACAAATGCCAAAAGGAAAAATCGTTGGAAACAAGATCCATCGATAAAGAAAGCTTATGGCGCCGTACATGACTGTCCTCACCTAAGGTATCCCGTAGAAATAAAATCCCCCAAGCACCTTAGGAGACTATCACAAGAAAAGATCTTTTCCTCAGTCAAACCTTCCAAGGCATTTGTACGAGCTGAAGTTAACCTTCCCTGTAAGGTTCAACCCAAATGGGTTCCTAAATCTCCGCTAGGACGACAAAAGCCAAAAGGGCCAAGTTTCCTACAGAGGCAAAACCCAAACTCACTTCTCCAAAAGTGCAATGGGTTATTAAGACTCTTCCAAAATAGATTTAGGAGTCATATCTGAACCTAAAATTAAATCTGCTAATCTGAGAGGACCCATGCTTAACTGGGTACCTAAAGCTCTCTAAATTGTTTTTGCAGATCCATCATATGTGGTACCTCGACTCTGGTTGCTCCACACACATGACTGGTAAACAAGAGCTGCTGAGCAACTACAAAGACCGACCAAATGGCAAAGTCAGATTTGGGATCAACGATTCAGCCCCGATTCTAGGATTTGGGGATATCATTTGAAGAATCTGACCATCAAAGATGTCTTATACGTCGAAGGCCTCCACCATAACTTGTTCAGCATAGGCCAATTCTGTGACAAAGGCTTCCAGGTAGTCTTCCATGCTGACCGGTGCAGAATTTGGATAGTCAGGACACAGAACTCCTTCAAGGACTTCGGAAATCCAATCTTTACACGATCAACCAGACGTCCGTGCGGCCCTCGGCAGCTGTATGCCTCATTTCTCAGATTGATATACAGAGGAACAGCCTATGGCATCAACGACTGTCTCATCTAAACATGAAAGCTCTCCAACGTCTTTCTACGAAAAAGTTGGTCCACGGTCTTCCAACTATACAACTACAAAGGGAGCATCATTGTTCGGCATGTCACCTAGGAAAAATGAAGCGAGCATCTCATCACTTCAAGCAAATTGCGTCTACTTCTCGCCCATTGGAACTAATTCACATGGATCTATGTGGTCCGATGCAGACTCAGAGTATCAATGGAAGAAAGTATGTCCTAGTGATTGTAGATGACTATTCTCGCTACACGTGGACAAAGTTCCTCCGAAAGAAAGATGACCGGTGACTTGATAATCAATTTTGTGAACACAACTCAAAATCTGCTGCAACAGACTATTCAAGTTGTTCGAACAGACAACGGCACTGAGTTCAAAAACAACCACCTCAGTGAGTTTTATCAAAAACTTGGAATAAGTCAACAATTTTCAACTGCCAAAACACCTCAGCAAAATGTGGTCGTCGAAAGGAAAAATCGAACACTAGTGGAAGCCGCTCATACAATGCCGATCCAGTCAGGACTTCCACACTTTTCTATGGGCTGAAGCAGTCAATACCGCTTGTTTTACTCAAAACAGGACGGTGGTTCACAAACGGTTAACAAGACACCGTACGAGATTGTGAATAATAGAGTGCCCAATATGTCTTTCTTTAAAGTCTTCAGGTGCAAGTGCTTTGTGGCGAACGACCGAGAACAACGTGCAAAGTTCGACCCTAAAGCATCTACATTTGTCGGGTATTCTTCAACTTCAAAAGCGTACCGAGTATACATCAAGTCCAACTGAACTATTAAGGAAAGCTATAATGTCACTTTTCACGAAGTGGCAGAGATGGCTTCTGGTCAACTCAGTCCAGGACCCGTGCCTAACCCGATGGTTCCTGCTCAAATTAGTTCAGGACCCGTGCTCAACCCGATGGCTTCTGAAGACAACATTTCAGAACCCGTAATCACTGGTGTGTTGGCACAAAACCAACAGAAGATGGCAACAACATCGAAGTCAATGTCAGACGAAGCAACGAGACTTGCAATAGACGACTTGGAATCTCTCTTCGAACCAGTATATCGATCATGCACCACTGCACCTACAGTGGATTCTCCTCTGTTCGAGACCGACGTACCAAGTTCATCTCACACCTCTACGCCACCCGATTCAGATTTGCCACAGAATACCGAAGAACCTACAGTGGTCCTCGAGGAAGTATCATCAGAGACGATCGATCCAAGTGTAGAATTGGAACTTCCTCAGACAAATGATCAATCGGAGACTATAGGCAATCTAGATCCACAGATGGCTGACGCATCTGCTACAGCCTTGCCTCATGAGCGCAAGTGGACTAGAGGTCACCCGGTCGATCAAATAATTGGCGATCCTTCGGATGGTGTGAGGACACGTCGTCAACACAGTCTTTTCAGTTGCTTCCTTAGCCAAAATGAGCCTACCAAAGTAGCAGACGCACTTCGAGACCCTGATTGGACAATTGCAATGCAAGAGGAAATCAATCAATTCGAACGTCTTCAAGTGTGGACATTGGTACCCCGTCCACATGGGAAAACAGTGGTCGGAACTAAATGGGTTTTCAAGAATAAGAAAAATGAAGATGGTGAAGTGATCCGGAACAAAGCAAGGCTAGTAGCTAAGGGATACAATCAACAGGAAGGCATCGACTACGACGAGACTTATGCTCCTGTTGCCCGTATCGAAGCTATCCGCCTCCTGCTGGCCTATGCGGTCACAAAGACTTCAAAGTCTATCAGATGGATGTTAAAACCGCTTTTCTCAACGGCATGTTAAAAGAAGAAGTCTACGTCGCTCAGCCGGAAGGTTTCGTTGATCAAGAACATCCCGATCACGTCTACCGTTTGGACAAAGCTCTCTATGGACTAAAACAAGCCCCACGTGCTTGGTACGATGTCCTGAGTGATTTCCTCGTGAAGTCTGGATTCATACGAGGAACGATAGACACAACCCTCTTCATTAAATGGCATGACAAAGATCTGATGGTCGTCCAAGTATACGTCGACGACATCATCTTCGGATCAACAAATCCTCGGCTCTGCAAGAATTTTGGAGATCTCATGAAGAGCAAATTCGAAATGAGTCACATGGGAGAGATGCAATTTTTCTTAGGCCTTCAGGTCAGGCGGCTCAATGATGGAATTTTCATCAGTCAAACAAAATACATCAAGGATATTCTGAAGAAGTTTCATCAAGACCAGAGCAAGCCTCTCAGCACTCCTATGTCACCAAGCTGCAAGTTGGATGCCGATCCCTCTGGTAACTTGGTCGACATCACACTATATCGCAGTATCATTGGATCTCTTCTCTACCTCACTTTGAGCGGGCCGGATATCATGTTTGCCACCTGCTTGTGTGCCCGTTTTCAAGCCGAACCCAAAGAATCCCATATGCTCGCGGTCAAAAGAATTCTTCGCTACCTTAAGGGCACCTCTACCCTTGGCCTATGGTATCCAAAGGGTACGAATTTCAAACTTATCGGCTACACTGACGCTACTATGCAGGTTGCCGAATGGACAGGAAAAGCACGTCCGGTGGCGCTCAATTTCTAGGCGAAAAGCTGGTCTGTTGGTCATCCAAAAAGCAGAACTGTGTGTCCACTTCGACGGCAGAAGCAGAATACGTAGCTGCCGCCAGCTGTTGCTCACAGATGCTGTCAGGAACCGAAACTGAAACTTTATATTATAATTTCATGCATTTACAAAAATTCATGCATTCATTCCTGCGTTCACATAAGTCATTTTAAAACAAGAAGTATATGTATGTTAAGGAATTTAAAGTACTATAGTTCTATGTTCTCAAAGAAATAAGTAGTGAAGAAGTGAATGTTAGGGAATTAGAATATTTTTAATTTACAAATTTTTAGGATTTTCTCAGGTTTTGAGAAACATTATTTATTAATAAATTAGGGAGTTTGATGATATTCTTGAGATTCTTCAAGAAAACGGAAATATTTCAACAACATTAAAGTATAAGTAAGGATCATTCGAAACTCTAGGTATAATATCCGAAACTCTTGGAATAAGGGTTTCGAAATTGTTAAAAAGGGATCTCGAAATTCTTTAAATTAAGAATTTCGAGATTCTTGATATAAAGATTGATAGAACTTGAAACATTTTGGAACAAAGATTTCGAAATTGGTTCATAGGACTTCGAAATCCATTTCTCAAAGGATCTCGAGATTTTCTAGAGATAAATATCGAATCCTTGGTATAGAAATCTCGAAGTAAACTTGTGGAAACTTAGTCAAAAAGAAAGTAACTACAATAATAAAATAATTCATATCACTTAGCAATTAGGATAGACATTAAATTACCTAACGTGAGGGGAAATGATTTGTCTTCTAATTGCTTGTCCAATTAACTTTTGTAATACATATATATAAAACTTTTTCAAGTAAGAACCATTTATGCAAGTTGAACAACGAAACAGATTTAGAAACCAGCTTTAAGCAAAGGAAATTGGAAGGAAATTCAATCCTCAATTATCGAAACATTGGAGGTAAGGAATCATATAATATTTTGCAATATACATATAGATATAACGATTAATAAATTATAAGTAAGTGTACTGAGAAGATTTAGTAGCTTTAATGCATATTAGGGTTTTCAGATTTTGAATAGGGTTATCTTTTTAGATAAGTTCGATAATTGAAGTATGCTAATGGTTCATATAGGTTTGAGTTTTGAAGTATCTTGATTTGATAAATATAATGGTACATGAACAGTATGAAGTGTCGATGGAATTTATCTTGTTCTTAAGAATTCAAGGGAGGGAAATCTCGATATAAGGTGTTGGTTTATGTTAATGTCGATATCAGAAATCGAATTAGCTAAAATGTCGAGATGAATTTCTAGATGTTATATTAAGTCCTCGACATGAATTTCGAAGCAGACTAGGAGAAAGTCGAAATGTGATCTGAAATTCAAAGATCTCGATGTCATATAAAATCTCGACATAGATTTTGAAATTGATTAGAAAAGTCGAGATATGATGTCGAAATAAACATGGTCTATAATGTCGAAAGGAATGAATTGGAAGCTCGAGATGTAATGTCGAGACAGTTTATGACACATGTCGACATTAAAAAAAATATATATATATATGTGTCATAGAATGTCGAGTTGTGAGTTTGGTATGATATCGAAATCTGGAAATTTATTAGAAAAGGACTTACATATACTAACAATGTTAGGTAAAGGTCATAGTCCATATATATAGTAATCCTTACATGTTATTGTCGAACAATTCCACTAACAAGTAAGGGATGAATAAAAATAAATAAATAAATAAAATAAAGAAATAAATACAACAAAATTAACTAAAATGATTAAGAGGATTTCGAGTATGTCTGATTTATGTAGGATTTCGAGATCTAGAAACTCACCTAAATGAAATGTCGAGATTTAACAAGTCAGTTAGATATAATATCGAGTCATAATTTCGGGTATGATGTCGAGGTTTTTAAATCCAATTAGATAAATCTCTGATATGATCTCGAATTGAACTTGGAATATCTTGACATACAACTTCGAAATTAACTAGAAAGACTTTGATATGAAATCTTGAAATATATTCCGAGGATTTAACTACAATTTCGAGATTTAGAAATTTATTAGAATTTTGAGATACATGAAAATTTTATAATAATAAAATTTCTGAACTTAATGAAATTTCGAAATAAAGAGATTGGAAATTACAGATATAAGAGTTAGGGTTTTCAATAATATTTTTGGTATAGTATAGTTATCAGTTTTTAATACAAGTTTCAATATTGATCCAAAATATAACTTCTAAGTCAAGAATGTAATATATTATTAAGTATGAATAGAAAGGTAAAGGTTATGGATAAAAGCGATCATGCATACTAAAGCATGCATATCACGCACGCATGTCATTATAGGAATTTTATATTTACCAGATAAATATTTTTATAGGTCATGATTCAGATAAAGGCAAGGACAAAGTCGAGTGAGGCTTTAAGCCATACTGTGAGTATGATATGCAACATGTGTTCTGTTATTATGTGCTTTATGTGAATTACATGATTGATGGTTTTTCTTATAGACATAATATATTTGAAATGAACGTGAATTATGTGGCCATAATGTGTTACGGTGATAAGTGTTATTCAATGGTGCATGGAATTATAGTGTCATATAAGGTGAAAGTATAGCATTGCATACGAATAATAATGAAAAGAGAAACCGTTATGACTGCTACGACATCGGACGACTTGAGACACAGCTATGGTTACATCCCTACAAATAGGGGGATTACAGAGTCCTGTACAGGCAAGCAAAAAATATATCTACAGTTACAGAGTCCCATGCATGGGCCCCTACGGGGTCAATATTACGAGTCTAGTAGGTCATAACGGAAGTATCAGAAAAAAAATGATCAAGAATTGCATTGGTCTATGGATTACATGAACGATTTTATGGACTATGGTTATATGACAAACTTCGGTGATTAATTAAGTGATGTTTATGTGAGTTGAGGTGTTTACAGTACGAGTATTATGAATCTACGGACTCTACGAACAGTGGTATATTCTTTAGAAATGTCTATGTAAGCAAACGAAAGGAAGAAATTAATTTTTTGCTACAGTTTTGTTTATTGTTCGTATAATGGAATAACATGTTGCGATCATACTCTGAATAATTGTTTCCACAGTTGATGTAGATATTTAGCAGGCAACTTAGAGTGCATCTTCATACGAAAGAATGGATTCAAGGTTGGCCGGCTACGCTCTCACCTACTCCCCTAAGTTCATCGTGTGCATGTAGTATAAGAACCATTAGTGTTTTTCATATGATGTATAAGAAATATGATACGTGCATATATATGTATAACATGCGTAAAGTGACGAGACCAGATGTACGCCCGTTTATGTATAAAGGTATGGTTGTAGAAAGGCGAAAAATTTTATGTGGAAAATATAATAGCTGCGCAAATAAAGTAAAAGAAAACGGGACGTTACATGTATGGTATCAGAGCCTAGGTCTTAGGTTCCGTAGACATTTGCATGGTATGTGCATTTTTATGGTCTGCCCTGAGATTCTTTTTGCATATTTAGGAGAAGGCAGTAAGTGAACCAATTGCATGTGGAACACGATGAACCTATGATAGGGGGAGGAGGAAGATCGGCTGTACCTGAATCTAATTCATCTCATACGCTTATGCGTAACGAGTGTGAAAATCCCCTGACAATTCCCCGTGAAAGGCGATATGATAAGCTTAGGAAACTGGGTGTTGTGGATTTTATGGGAACAACGGATCCTGCTGAGGCAGAAACGTGGCTAAAACGAACAGAAAGGGTTTTTAATATGATGCAGTGTACACCAGAGGAGAAGTTTGATTATGCAGTGTCACTCTTACAAGGGCATGCATATCAATGGTGGGAAACAGTTCCACATAGTATGGCACAACCTCCAGTGCTAACTTGGGAGGATTTCTTAAGAGAATTCAATGACACCTATATGACAGAAGTTTATAAGGATCAGAAGGAAAAGGAGTTCTTGGAACTTAAGCAAGGAAATAAATCTGTAGGTGAATATGAGGTGTTGTTTAATCAGCTGTCTCGCTATGCTCCTCATATGGTTGCCACTGAAAGAAACAAATGCCGAAGATTCGAAGCAGGACTTCGATATACGATTCGAAATCGAATCACCCCCTCTGATATGGAATCCTATGGTAGACTAAGGGCAGCAGCTATTCGTGCTGAAAAGTTGGAAACAGAATCGAAAAACTATCAAAGTAGTAAAAGAAGGGCATGTGAAGAATCATCGAGCGGAAAATTGAAGAAGATTGGTAATCCATCGAGATCGATGAACACACCAAGTGGTCCTGCCAGAAGCAGTATGGGTGGAACAAGAACTGTTGGACGAGGGACCGGAATTCCTCAAACAATTCCAGTGTGTGAACATTGTGGAAAGAATCATACGGGTGTCTGTAGATGGCTCACTGAAGAATGCTTCAAATGTGGTCAACGTGGACATTTGGCTAGAAATTGTCCAATGTCGCAAACGCAACCTACAGTGGAGCAATCAAGAGTTAACGGGCCCTCCACTAATCGTGGAAGGGGAAGGGGTCGAGGATATTATAACAGTGGTACAGGAAGAGGAGAATCTGGAGGACAAGCTTATGGACAGCCAGCACAGGGTCGGATTTTCACAATGACTCGTGAATATGCCAAAGAGGGGTCACGTATAGTCACGGGTAAGCTATCTATATGTGATATTGATGCATATGTTTTATTCGATCCAGGCGCAACGCACTCATTCATGTCACGAACATTTGCATCATTATTACATGATAAACCCGAAACCTTAGAAAATAAAGTAAATGTTAGACTTCCAACGGGGTGAGATGGTCATAATAAGTACAGTATACCCGCAATGTAAAATTGTCAGTGATGGGGTAGAGATGCAGGCGACCTTATTAGTTTTACCCTTAACGGATTTCGACGTAATATTAGGCATGGATTGGCTGTCTCGATATCGAGCAAAACTAGATTGTTTTAAAAAAGGAAATTGAATTGTTTCCTTCGGATCAAATATATATAGTGTTTAAAGGAGAAAATAACGTATGGACGGCATGTCAGATCTCTAGTTTACAAGCATTCAAATTGATAAGAAAAGGGTGTCAATGTTATATGGCGTATATTATAGATACATGATCGTGTGGATTAAAGGTGGAAGATATTGCCGTGGTAAATGAATACCCTGATGTTTTTCCGAAAGATTTGTCTGGATTACCACCAGATCGAGATACAGAGTTTACGATTGAACTACAACCTGGCACGGCACCAATTTCTATTCCACTGTATCGAATGGCACCAATAGAGCTGAACGAGTTAAAAGTACAGTTGAAAGAATTATTAGATAAAGGATATATACGGCCAAGTGTATCACCATGGGGAGCGCCTGTGCTCTTTGTTAAAAAGAAGGATGGTACGCTCAGATTATGTATCGACTACAGACAGTTGAACAAAGTGACGGTGAAAAATAAGTATCCGTTGCCTCGAATTGATGATTTGTTTGACCAACTACAAGGGTCTAAGGTCTTTTCAAAGATTGACCTAAGATCGGGGTACCATCAAATAAAGATTGCAAAAGATGATATTCCAAAGACGGCGTTTAGAACAAGATATGGGCATTATGAATTCTTGGTTATGCCGTTTGGACTGACGAAGGCCCCTGCAGTCTTTATGGCAATAATGAATGATGTCTTTCGACCCTATTTGGACCAGTTCGTGATTGTCTTCATAGACGATATATTGGTATATTCTAGGTTAAAAGAAGAACATGAACAACATTTAAGAATTGTTCTTCAAACTTTACGAGAAAAGAAGCTATATGTGAAATTATCAAAATGCGAATTTTGGATAGATCAAGTAGTATTTTTGGACCACGTGGTATCTGGCGAAGGAATTCAAGTGGACCCTAAGAAAATTGAAGCAGTAATCAAATGGGAAAGTCCTAAGAACGTGGCAGAAGTTCGTAGTTTTCTAGGTTTGGCTGGATATTATAGACGGTTTGTAGAGAATTTTTCTTTGATAGCCGCTCCAATGACAAAATTATTACGAAAAGGGACGATATTCAAATGGACTGAAGAGTGCCAGAAGAGTTTTGAAGAATTAAAAAAGCGATTAACATCAGCTCCAGTGTTAACAATTCCATCAGGTATAGATGGATTTGTGATTTACAGTGACGCATCCCATCAAGGATTGGGATGTGTTTTAATGCAACATGGAAAAGTAGTGGCATATGCGTCACGGCAGTTAAAGCCGTATGAAGTATCTTATCCAACACATGACTTGGAATTAGCGGCAGTAGTGTTCGCATTAAAGATATGGCGACATTACTTATATGCTACGAAATTTCAGATTTTCACCGATCATAAAAGTCTGAAGTATCTGCTGAGTCAGAAAGAATTGAATATGAGACAAAGGCGATGGATTGAGTTGTTAAAGGACTATGATTGCACTGTAGAGTATCATCGAGGAAAAGCAAATGTTGTGGCGGACGCATTTAAGTCGAAAATCATATTCATTATCGAATCTGATCAGTCTAAGGAAGATGAATATTGAAATAGAAGTGAATGGTGTAGGTGTTGTATGTGCTTCAATGGTAATTCATCCTATTATGTTGGATCGAATAAAGCAAGTTCAGTTTAAGGATGAGAAATTGGCAAGTATTGCAGAAAAAGTAAAACATGGGTTGACGAAGTCGTTTGCCATAAATGAAAACGGTGTTATGACGATCAATAGTCGGTTATGTGTCCCCAATATTGACAACATTCGACAGGAAATAATGGATGAAGCGCATACTGCCCCTTATGCTATGCATCCGGGTAGTACAAAAATGTATCAAACCATCAAATCTCATTACTGGTGGCCGAGAATGAAGAAAGACGTGGCTGAATATGTTCTGAAATGCTTAACTTGTCAGCAGATTAAAGCCGAACATCAAGCACCTGCGGGTAAATTACATCCGTTACCCATACCAGTTTGGAAATTGGAACGAATAACGATGGATTTTCTCTATGGTCTGCCTCTAACGGCTAAGAAATGATGCTGTTTGGGTAATTGTTGATAGACATACGAAGTCAGCTCACTTTTTGCCATTTAAATGGGGTTCTACATTGAAATATTTGGCAAAACGATACGAATAGTTCGACCACATGGAGTACCTACGTCAATAGTATCTGATCGTGATCCTAGATTTACTTCCAGATTTTGGGGAAAGTTACAGGAATCGCTCGGAACTAGATTGCATTTTAGTACAACGTTTCATCCACAAACCGATGGACAATCAGAAAGAACAATACAAACTTTAGAAGATATGCTCCGAGCTTGTGTAATTGAATTTAAAGGATCATGGGATGATTATATAGCGTTAATGGAATTCGCCTATAATAATCATTATCACTCAAGTATCGGTATGGCACCTTACGAAGCTTTATATGGTCGAAAGTGCCGAAATCCAATATGTTGGGACATGGAAGGTGAACGGGTATTAGAAGGGCCAGTTGATTCAAGATACAACGGAAAAGGTAAAAGTTGTTAAAAGTCGGCTTAAAGCGGCTCAAGATCGACAAAAGAGTTACATTGATCAACATCGACGGGAAATGGAATATGAAGTTGGAGAGAAAGTATTTCTACGAGTATCGCCATGGAAAGGTGTTCTAAGATTTGGAAAGAAAGGAAAGTTAAGTCCACGTTATATTAGACCTTATGAAATACTTGAAAGGATTAGACCATTAGCGTATCGACTCGCATTACCACCTGAACTATTGCAAATACATAATGTTTTCCATGTCAGTATGTTGCGACGGTATAGGTCAGATCCATCTCATGTTTTACATGATGAACATGTGAACGTTTCGGAAGATCTTAATTATGTAGAGGAACCGGCGGAAATCCTTGAATATACTCATAAACACTTACGAAATAAAACGATTCCGATGGTAAAAGTCAGATGGAAGAATCACTCAGTTCGTGAAGCTATATGGGAAACAGTAGAAAGTATAAAGAACCAGTACCCATGGTTATTAGCCGAAACAGGTACGAAATTTCGAGGTCGAAATTTTTAAAGGGGGGGGGGGGAATTGTCAAGAACCGAAACTGAAACTTTATATTATAATTTCATGCATTTACATAAATTCATGCATTCATTCCTGCATTCACATAAGTCATTTTAAAACAAGAAGTATATGTATGTTAAGGAATTTAAAGTACTATAGTTCTATGTTCTCAAAGAAATAAGTAGTGAAGAAGTGAATGTTAGGGAATTAGTATATTTTTAAGTTACAAATTTTAGGGTTTTCTCAGGTTTTGAGAAACATTATTTATTAATAAATTAGGGAGTTTGATGATATTCTTGAGATTCTTCAAGAAAAAGGAAATATTTCAACAACATTAAAGTATAAGTAAGGATCATTCGAAACTCTAGGTATAATATCGAAACTCTTGGAATAAGGGTTTCGAAATTGTTAAAAAGGGATCTCGAAATTCTTTAAATTAAGAATTTCGAGATTCTTGATATAAAGATTGATAGAACTTGAAACATTTTGGAACAAAGATTTCATAATTGGTTCATAGGACTTCGAAATCCATTTCCCAAAGGATCTCGAGATTTTCTAGAGATAAATATCGAAATCCTTGGTATAGAAATCTCGAAGTAAACTTGTGGAAACTTAGTCAAAAAGAAAGTAACTACAATAATAAAATAATTCATATCACTTAGCAATTAGGATAGGCATAAAATTACCTAACGTGAGGGGAAATGATTTGTCTTCTAACTGCTTATCCAATTAACTTTTATAATACATATATATATAAAACTTTTTCAAGTAAGAACCATTTGTGCAAGTTGAACAACGAAACAGATTTAGAAACCAGCTTTAAGCAAAGGAAATTGGGAGGAAATTCAATCCTCAATTATCGAAACATTGGAGGTAAGGAATCATATAATATTTTGCAATATACATATAGATATAACGATTAATAAATTATAAGTAAGTGTACTGAGAAGATTTAGTAGCTTTAATGCATATTAGGGTTTTCAGATTTTGATAGGGTTATCTTTTGAGATAAGTTCGATAATTGAAGGATGCTAATGGTTCATATAGGTATGAGTTTTGAAGTATCTTGATTTGATAAATACAATGGTACATGAACAGTATGAAGTGTCGATGGAATTTATCTTGTTCTTAAGAATTCAAGGGAGGGAAATCTCGATATAAGGTGTTGGTTTATGTTATAATGTCGATATCAGAAATCGAATGAGCTAAAATGTCGAGATGAACTTCTAGATGTTATATTAGGTCCTCGACATGAATTT
The DNA here is from genome assembly GCA_027422505.1 of Craterostigma plantagineum. NCBI lineage: Eukaryota > Viridiplantae > Streptophyta > Magnoliopsida > Lamiales > Linderniaceae > Craterostigma > Craterostigma plantagineum. The sequence goes on from JAPQWV010000055.1 coordinate 3,506,428, forward strand.
CGAAGCAGACTAGGAGAAAGTCGAAATGTGCTGAAATTCAAAGATCTCGATGTCATATAAAATCTCGACATAGATTTTCAAATTGATTAGAAAAGTCGAGATATGATGTCGAAATAAACTTGGTATATGATGTCGAAAGGAATGAATTGGAAGCTCGAGATATAATGTCGAGACCGTTTATGACACATGTCGACATTAAAAAAAAATATATGTCATAGAATGTCGAGTTGTGAGTTTGGGTATGATCGAAATTTGGAAATTTATTAGAAAAGGACTTACATATACTAACAATGTTAGGTAAAGGTCATAGTCCATTTATATAGTAATCCTTACATGTTATTGTCGAACAATTCCACTAACAAGTAACGGATGAATAAAAAAAATAAATAAAAATAAAGAAATAAATACAATAAAATAAACTAAAATGATTAAGAGGATTTCGAGTATGTCTGATTTATGTAGGATTTCGAGATCTAGAAACTCACCTAAATGAAATGTCGAGATTTAACAAGTCAGTTAGATATAATATCGAGTCATAATTTCGAGTATGATGTCGAGGTTTTTAAATCCAATTAGATAAATCTCTGATATGATCTCGAATTGAACTTGGAAGATCTTGACATACAACTTCGAAATTAACTAAAAAGACTTTGATATGAAATCTTGAAATATATTCCGAGGATTTTGAACTACAATTTCGAGATTTAGAAATTTATTAGAATTTTGAGATACATGAAAATTTTATAATAATAAAATTTCTGAACTTAATAAAATTTCGAAATAAAGAGAGTGGAAATTACATATATAAGAATTAGGGTTTTCAATAATATTTTTGGTATAGTATAGTTATCGGTTTTTAATACAAGTTTCAATATTGATCCAAAATATAACTTCTAAGTCAAGAATGTAATATATTATTAAAATAATGAATAGAAAGGTAAAGGTTATGGATAAAAGCGATCATGCATACTAAAGCATGCATATCACGCACGCATGTCATTATAGGAATTTTATATTTACCAGATAAATATTTTTATAGGTCATGATTCAGATAAAGGCAAGGACAAAGTCGAGTGAGGCTTTAAGCCATACTGTGAGTATGATATGCAACATTTGTTCTGTTATTATGTGCTTTATGTGAATTACATGATTGATGGTTTTTCTTATAGACATAATATATTTGAAATGAACGTGAATTATGTCGCCATAATGTGTTACGGTGATAAGTGTTATTCAATGGTGCATGGAATTGTAGTGTCATATAAGGTGAAAGTATAGCATTGCATACGAATAATAATGAAAAGATAAACCGTTATGACTGCTACGACATCGGACGACTTGAGACACAGCTATGGTTACATCCCTACAAAAAGGGGGATTACAGAGTCCTGTACAGGCAAGCAAAAAATATATTACAGTTACAGAGTCCCATGCATGGACCCCTACGGGGTCAAAGTACGAGTCTAGCAGATCAGAAAAAAAAATTATCATGTAGAATTGCATTGGTCTATGGATTACATGAACGATTTTATGGACTATGGTTATATGACAAACTTCGGTGATTAATTAAGTGATGTTTATGTGAGTTGAAGTATTTACAGTACGAGTATTATGAATCTACGGACTCTACGAACAGTGGTATGTTCTTTAGAAATGTCTATGTAAGCAAACGAAAGGAAGAAATTAATTTTCTGCTACAGTTTTGTTTATTGTTCGTATAATGGAATAATATGTTGCGATCATACTCTGAATAATTGTTTCCACAGTTGCTGTAGATATTTAGCAGGCAACTTAGAGTGCATCTTCATACGAAAGCATGGATTCAAGGTTGGCCGGCTACGCTCTCACCTACTCCCCTATGTTCATCGTGTGCATGTAGTATAAGAAGTGTTTTTCATATGATGTATAAGAAATATGATACGTGCACATATATGTATAATATGCGTGAAAGTGACGAGACCAGATGTACGCCCGTTTATGTATAAAGGTATGGTTGTAGAAAGGCGAAAAATTTTATGTGGAAAATATAATAGCTGCGCAAATAAAGTAAAAGAAAACGGGACGTTACAGATGCTGTGGATGCGGACACAGCTTCGCGACTATGGGTACAATCTAACTAATATACCCATATATAGTGATAGTCGAGTGCAATTGCCATTACTTGCAATCCTGTTCATCATTCACGCACAAAACACATAGACATTAGATATCATTTTATCAAAGATCACGTAGAAAAAGGCACGATAGAGATGTACTTTGTGAACACGGAGTTTCAACTAGCCGACATTTTCACCAAGGCCTTGGATGAGAAACGATTCCAATTCCTTGTCGCAAAATTAAGCATGTTGAATCTTCCGTAATATGTGCATTACCTGATCTTCTGTGCTATCACATGCTCTATTCTATGTGTTTTCTATGCTTATTTGTCCCTATCTTGCGTGATATTAAAAAAATAAAATAAAATATAATAATAATAAATAACAATAATAAATATATATATACATACATATATATATATATATAATGGGGTATGATGAAATCCTTTAGGATGCTTTGATCTAAAGTAACTTAGAATTTTACCCCGACATGCGATCGATCTAATTGCTTAATATTGTCAGTCTAAGTCGCATCCTTGTGTCTAAAAGGTCATGTTCCACTAGACACAAAGTCACTTTACATGCGTGAGGATTCAAGCCTTGTTCTTTTTTCTTTCTTTGGATCTACTTCTCGAGTGAGTCACACATCAATTACTTGTCTTACCTAGTGATTCTTGGTTTCATACTCACCTTGCATCAGATCGTTAGGAAAATGATAAGGGAGTTTAGGATATTCCTCATACGGCCTAATATAAATTCCCCACGTTTGCCCTTAGTCATCCACTTTGAGCCTTCTCCGACGTCCTTTTTTTCATTTTGAAACCCATTCCCTGCCTTCAACCGATATCTATACTCTTCGAATGGTTGTTCTACGAGAAAAGAAGGGGGAGATAACAAAAGAAAAGTAGGATGATGACAAAAGAATGCATTGCTCAACGCACAAAGACCAAAGGAACCGGCCTTCCAACTACCTTGTAGAAAGTGGCATGGTTCCTGCTGCGAACTTCTCCAACGATAATCTCGTACGCTCGTCAGAACGGCTGGAAGAGGAGCACCACGAAGTGAACCTCTCCAACGATAATCCGGTCTTATATCGGGAAACGAGAAGAGGAGCGCAGCCTCGGGTACGAATTCCATAACCGTGAACTTTTCCAAAGAGATAATCTCTGAAACCTATCTAGGGACCAAGAGAAGAGGAGCACGGTATCGGCCCGAGAATCAACAAGAAGAACTTCGCCTACAATAATCTCCTATAGCCTCATGGAGAAGCGGAGCTTCAGCTTGAGCATAGCTCATTAAAGGGATAGTAAATGAGGGAGAAAAGAAGAAAGATGCCGAAAATAAAGGAGACAGACATAGAAATGGAAGATGACGAAGAGATAAGCTCACTCTCCTCTAAATCCTTCCCTTCTAAGTCCTAGCCAAACTAAAACCTTTACGCCCCTTTGATCCAATCGACGGTCTCTCGCTTGGGTGAAATGATTAAACACGCCTCGATCACAGGTAAATTGACTTGAAACTGCTTGTGTTGACTTGAGTGATAATAATATAAAAATCCCAAGATAGAAATTATTGAGAGTAAGAGCGAACCTTGTGAGAGTTGTCGAAATGGAGCAGTCTATGAACTTAGGACTTTAGTTTGACGACAATACTTGACGGCATTTTCTCTTTCAAATGTCTCGTAAAATTTTAGGCTTGACGATTGATCGAAGCAAAATAATCTGACCCCATACTATAATAATAGTAAAATACAAAAAAAATTATATATATATATATATAAATATATACTTCGCACATTTTGACATGAAATGTTATGTTTCATATGCGTTGAATTGAATAAATGCGAATTTCTTTAGTATATCGCACATTCTAAATGCAATTTTAGATTGCATTGGTACTGAATTGTTTAAAATGCGATAAGTTTTTCTATGCTCTAACCCTCGCACAATATTTTGAAGTACATATTTTCGTGGACCATGTACACGTACTTACTTGGTAAATTTATGTGTTTTTATGCTCGTGACTTGAATTGATTTAATATGCTTGCATAATTAGTTAATTCTTGTGCATCATTTGAGGGGGAGCAAGTATAAAAATCGTGGTTTAGCTCCAAATATTTTTGACGTTTATCTCTTAGTATTTTAGATCTTTCAAGCTCAAGGAATGAGACGTCAACACTACAAAAAGAGGAGCTAGACCCAAGACCAGATATTTCAAAAATAACATTGCCAAAAATAATTGTTGATTAACTCCATTATTACTAACGTTTATCTCCAAGTGGTACAGATTTTGTTTAAACTACTACCAGGGGAGCTAGACGTTACTACTCGGAAAATACAGGGTGTTAATTGCATATATTTTAATTACTAAGGGGAGCCTTATAATGGGTTTTATTTTGAAATAGGGGTCAATCTGAAATTCTTTAGAAGAACTTACTATCGAGAAACTGGATATTTGAATTAATTTGCAATTTAAAGTTTCTCGATCGTAAACAGTGTCGGGATAGATTTTGATTGGCCGCGGTAATTTGCGATCGAAAAATTTGAATTGAGAAGCAATTTTCGTATCAAAAGTTTCTCGAGCGCAAATAGTAATGGGCCTGATCCATTTAATCGCAAAACGTCCAATCGCAAACCCAACATTGATTTACAGCGAGTTATTAAAAGTTCACCTTTAGTCGCAAAACTTTTTCTCACGCAACCCTAATTGAAAGAAATTCTCTCACGCAAAACTTTCTCAGACGATACAAAATTCTTCAAAAATCTTCTAATTTTCACTTCAAATCGTCTGATTAAGGTAGAAACTCGATTCGGTTAACGATTGCGAATGTTATAACTTGATTTGCATCTACATTCTGTAGTTTTTCGCGTGTTTAGTTAAGATTTTTCAACTGTTCTTCAAAAACGATTTAAACGTATACCTGTTTCACTAAATTTAGGCATGCTTATTGGATTTTCTGAGTTAAATGCCTGTTGTCTCGATAGATTCGATGTTTTTGATGAAACAGATAGCGTAAACCGTAGGAAAATTTCCATCTGTGATGATTATATGAGTTTCGCTGAAACTGGGTATTTTGAAGTTTTGAAGCTGTCGAAGAACTTCGTCGATCGCAAATAACTGAATTCCAATTCGATTGAGATACTGTTTGTGTCGATTTAGTTTTCGATCGCAAAATTTTGATTTAAGTCATCATGAAAAGATTTTGACCGATAACCTTCCCATCGAAAAATCCAATTATAATTTTCTGCGAGCGAAAAACTTATGCACTGAATAGATAATTTAGATGCAAATTCAAATCGAGCGTTAAACTTACCATCGCAAAATTAAATTTTCGATTTCACTTCATTTCGGTCACAAAAATGTTAGCAGCGAGAAATTTATTTTTCAATGCTTAACTTTTTCGATCGTAAAATTCGCCGCTTAGAATAAATTGATCGAAAAATTTCTCGAAGATTGACCTAGTTTCGTCGTTGATCAATTTCTCCATAAAAATGTCGCCGCGAAATTTTTTTTTTACTTACAATCGAAAATCACATATAGCTCGACAAATTTCAAATCGAAAAATTTTATTCACTCGAAGAAAATTTCTCGACAGTAAATTTACCGGAGAAATAATTTCTCGATCGTAAATTTACACGGAATTTTTCTCGATCGTAAAATGGATCGACTACAGTCTCAATTTCAAACTCAACACTTGTAAATTTTTTTTCCTAAGTCTTTTACACTGTAGCGAACGCTAGCGAATAAAATTTTCTCGATCGAAAAATTGCACGGAAACGTTTCAATTGAAATCAGTGTATAGAAAATCAAATTGCAATTCAATTTTCTCGAGTGAAAATTCTCTCGGCATGAACAGTGACTTACTGATTCAACACTTAGCGAAATTTCGAACCAGTTTTCACGCGACAAATATTTCCTTCGAAATTACATTCATGCCATCATGATTTATGAAATTGCACATACACTATGCATTTGATATGATTTTCAACATTCATCGAACATGCTATTATTTGCAATATTAGTATAGTTTGATGAAATTTATTCATATTTCGACTGAAAAATAAAATTGAACTAATGAACTTTTATATATCTTATATTTCCGATGGACCGCTACCCAAGATACAACCACATATATGATCACAATATGTACTTGAAGGTGCAGGATACGAACTTTCAGCTCGATCTGGACACATTTTGGTGCCCGGACGAGATCATCGTATCCATCCTCAGAGGTCACCCCATTTGGCACGCGCTGACGGTCACTGCCTCAGTGCCGATGGTCTATCTCCAGCAATTCTGGGGATATATACAAGGAGTTGTAGCAAATGGATCATTCTCCTTCACTACAAAACTCGATACGCGGCATATTCTTATGAGCAAGAGCCAGTTCGGGATGATGCTGGACTTGCCCCACCACGACAACTTCGACCCGCTCCCGGCCGACGCTGAGATGCTTCAAGACTTCATGCACATGGGATACCAACCGCTGCTTACAAGATTAGCTCAGGTCTAGAGCAGCGGTATCCCTCGCCCCTGGAAGACACTGTTCGGCATAGTGAACAAGTGTCTATCACCCAAACACGGTGGATTCGACAAGGGCAACGGCAACATACTACGGATCTTTCACGGCCTCGCCTTCGCCAGAAACTACGACTTTGCACAGCTGATCTGGAATGATCTAGCTGAACAGATTCGGCTGAAGGAGAACCGAAGGTCAAAGAACGTGCCCTATGCTCGCTGGTTCAACGTAATCATCAGGGAGTTCATGGAGCTAAATGCAGAGAACATCCCTCAGCTACCTCCTGGTGGAAACTACCAGCCGCCAAGGCTTAAGTTTTTCCACAACCCACGGCTCACGGACCTGGACCAACCGTCGATGCCAATTCCACTCAGCTTACTCAGGCTCGCCGACCCCGCGGGAGCTGAGTATCAGAGGTTCTGCCGGGAACACAACTTAACGGAAGCAATGATTAGAGGGCCCCCGGCAGATCACCATGTGAGCCCTCCCCAACACCAACCAAGCCCTGACGACACGATGATCGATGCTGTCGCTCAGGAGCTTCAACAGGAGCCTCCCTTGGTCGAAGAGCCAATGCCCAACGTAGAAGATACTTTGATAGACGTCGTGGCTACCGAGATGGCGCTCGAGGCTCCTGCACTCGAATTACAAGTGGAAGTGCCCATACATGTTGGCGTGCTCGAAGAAACTTTTGAGGAGGTTCTTCAACAAGAAGCACGGCCCGAAACTAAAATGGGGAAAAGCTCTCTTCCACCGGTGACGGATCATGCACTGGAGGACGTCAATCGTGACATCACTCCTCACACGGCCACCTCGTCTGACATGGAGTCTGACGAGGAAATAAGCCTGATAAGGAGGACTCCCAGAAGACTAAGCATTCAGCTGGAGTCTCTCTTCTCGGCCGTCACTGCCGTACCAGATACTACGCTGCCCACATCGACAAGTGTTGCTGGCACTTCTTCGCTCAATCTTGAGCCGCAACCAACTCACGTGGTGTCTGGTTCGCAGGCGCAACCTGAGCCTGCCTTAACACCCATAGAGGCGAATCCTCAGGATTCGACTCGAGGATTGGGTGGAAGTCTCATACAGTCACAACCTCAAGTGACTGTGAGCCAACCCCAAGAGTCGGCGTCTACTCTAGGGTTGATAACAGGCGACATCAGTCGTCTTGGTCCATCCATGGAGGCGTCCACACCCTTTGTGACTAACGAGCAGTTCCAGGCCGCTCTCTCTGCCGCTGTACAGGCTATGGAAGACAAGATCACGGAGAGAGTACTTCAAGCTCTCGAGGCATCCCGAAGAGATACCGGGAAAGCACCTGCCTCTTAAGGCCCTTCGTCACAAACCCACCCCACACCTCCACAACCTACACCCACCGACCCTCTAACGACTTCGTCCATCCTCATCAACCCATACACCATCCCCATCACCGAGCTCCACGACATTCTCCTCGCCCGTTTGATAGGCCTGTCCATCCGATCGCCTCACGAAGAATCCCTCTATCAGCGATTGGCGGATCATCCTGAGCCACCGACTGACACCTGCCGAGGCCAAAGCTCCCACTCTCGGCGCAGACGTGACGATCCTGACGATCAGGACCATCATGAGGGGGAGAAGAGGCCGAGGACATCTACAACCGGCCAAGGACAAGGCTCGGGCGCTACGCGGACAAGCGCTGGAGCTGGTGAAACCCAAAGAACCCATACTACCCAAACCACCCAAACTACCCATACCACGCATCGCACAGCCACTCTACCACATATCGACCCACCAACCTTTCACCTCAGGGCGCCTCCGCCCACACCGCCGATCTACTCAAGCCCCTTGCTTTCGGAAGAAGAAGCAAGCGTTGCAATGCTTGTAGCTCTGGCAGCTACCCAAGCTACTCCCTCTGTCGCTCCAGACCAACCGGGACCCTCTGGACATGGAGTCAATCCACACGAAGCATTAGACAAGTACATCTTCGAAGGCCAGTGGATGACCCATTCCATGCGCGAGGAGCATCAGAGACAACGGGTTTAGGACGTACGCCACTTCTTACAACAAGCATCTGTGGACCTCGTGATCATTGAAGACGACGAACTTCAAGAAGGTGTGGTGTAGACTACCAAAATGAAATCCCAAGGCTACCAGAATTGATCGCACAGCGAGCGGCCTCCCCTACAAGACAGATGCCAGGGACCGTTAGGATCGACACGCCGTGGGAGAACATCCACATAGAGATACCTTTCCTTGAAGAAGTCAGGGAAAACATTTGGAGGTCACCGGATCGAATTAAGAAGCCGGATGAGTTCGAGCTGAGAGGGATCTCTCACTGGGATCAGCAGAAGAGAATGACATATCTGTGGATGCTGACCCAACTAGGACCGGACGTGAGGCTGGGGATCCCGAAGAATCGACTGAAGAGACACTTCAGGGAACTCTCCCCAATTTGCCAACTCCTCAGTGTCTATTGTGCCAAAGGAAGACTTCCAAAACCTCACTACATCATCGAACGAGTGGACAGGACCCGAGAGGAACTGAGCGAGAGCGACCTGCCGTACCTCCCCGCCGATGAAGTCTACCATCTTCATCAACTATACGTGGAGAAGTACAAAGGTCCTCAGGGCTTCATCAAGAAAGAAGGCCTCGAAGGGCTCTATCGGTTCATGATGCGACAAGTCAAATACTTCGCCGCTCACGACCTTCAAATGGCGCTTGAGAGCAATATGAAGAAGGACGGCCGAACCACTCCTCAAAGGACCTGAGATCGAGAGACTTCCAAGCAATCACATACACATCAGCTCTGTCACCGGCATCACCTACAACAATCCAATTGCCAAGAAGACTAGGATGATGCTGAAGACAGAAATTCACAAGTTTTGCGACGGAACCGTCAAGATCAGCAGGCGAAATATCGAACAGAGGTTGGAAGAGATAAATAGAGACACGATGCTGAGGATCCACCGGTTTGTGAGAGAACAACCGCTCCTTATGCCAAGATTGTTGGTATAAATACTTGTAAATGAATTGAGCTGAATAGAAAAAGTTTAGAGAATTGATCCGAAGGGCTTGCAAATCGATTTCTAGAGAGAGAAACAACAGTAACTTTCTCACTCTAATTGAATTCTCTCTCGGGTTCTTATTTTGAGTTTTTCGATCGAATTCAATTGATCATCTAAACGATCGAATTCCTATGGTTTCTAGCCTAGGATCGTAGAGTTGTTAATCTGAGGACCTAACAAAAACTTACTGTCGAAATTTTTTCGGTCAAAACTAATACAGTTTGACCAAGAGGAAATCACTTGCGATAGAAAAATTTTTCCAGTCAACGAATTTATTCTGACTAAGCAAGAAACCTACCTTAAATACTGTTTCTTGCGATCGAAATAAATTCACGATTAAAAGATTTTTCTCGATCGAAAATTTTTAAACAAATTTTTCTCGCTCGAAAATTTTCTTGCTGACGCACTTTCTCGCACGAGAATAGTGACATACATTTTAATCACGACTGAATTATTTTCGATCGAAAATATAAAGATAGAATCGAAAATAATTCACGACTGTTTTAATATCAAAGGCTACTAACTAATTTGCTACTTGTGAAGCACATGACATCACTCAAATCCATCAAGACAACAAACGAAGATCCTTCGTCAACAAAAAAAAGCAAAGAAGACATGGATGCATACTTGCTAGGAAACGACAGTCGTCCGCCGATCTTGCAATGCGGTGAATATACAGTCTGGAGAAGTTGCTTCCTAAACTTCATAGCTCTAAAAGATCACCGAAAATTTATTGCAGTCAATCGAAGAGGGACCTGCACAATTTTGGGTCACCATAGCCTGTGATGACACGGCTACTCCTCAAATTCCCGCTACTAGGTGACTTAGGAGCCTAGGGAGCTCTATCGAGGAAAAGGCCCGTGCGAAGGCTGATCTAATAGCCATGAACACACTCATGCAAGGCATCCCTAATTACTTCTATAGACAGATAGACAGCCTCCCAAAGGCTAAGGGAATGTGGGATGAGTTGCATAGGATGATGCAGAGGACGGCAGTAGGCATCAAGGCCAAAAAGGCAAATATTCTCACTGCTTATGATTCCTTCAAAGCAACGCCGGAGGAGAGCCTATATGATGTATATCAAAGATACCTCACTCTTCTCAACGAGATGAGGAAGATAGAAATCTCGAAAACGAACATGGAAACAAATATCAGATTCTATCCTCTCTGCCCACGGACTGAAAAAAGATAGCCACTCAACTTAGACAAAACAAAGATATGGAGGAGTTGGATATTCATGCAGTCTTTGTTAATCTCGCCCAACACGAGGAAGATGTTTGCGAGACTCAGAGAGAGCAGAAGGACTAGTGCTAGAATAGAAGAACTTTCTAAGAGCCTACATTCTAGATAGACTAGTCAACCTCAAACAGGACAACACAGTGAAAAGATTAAGGAATTAGATGATAGGCTAGCAAATAACTACAATTGCTTGGTTAGGAATCTCAATGAGAAAGCCACCCTAAATTGTAGGATAACCGAAGTTACCACTAAGATCACTAACTTAAAGCTCAATTAGAAATATCTAATGCAAAGGTCAGTGAGCTTAGTAAAGAACTAGATGCCTGTCAAGCCGCTAAACTGACGGTAGAAAATAATTATGCTCTCCTAGGTGAGGAACGTAAGAAGTTATATGCGAAAATTAAGAAATTAGATTATATTCTTACGCGTAGGGGACATTCTGAACAGACGATATTTCTAAACCAGCCCAAGGATACAGAATTCTATAATCCAATAGAAGGCATAGGTTTCACTAACCCACGTCTTCTACGGAAGAAAGAAAATATGATATTAAGAACATGGGTTTATGAGCAACCTCTCTTAGAAATTTTAATGAAGCGACAAAACAAAGTACTTTAGATTCGTCTAAGAGAAGAGCCTCACATGGGCCTGAAATCCCTTTTGACAAAACTAAATGAAAGAGACAAAAATATGAAACGATCTTTAACACCTGTCTGTGATTTAGTTCAACCACCTGAATCTCAAACACACCACAAGGAAGTCAAAGACGTTCATTATAAAAATTTTCTCTACAAACCTCCTATAATAAAACAGATAGAGGAAGCTCAAACCAAATTTGATAAAGGAAGAGAGAATTTTGGAGCTGAAAAGAAAAAGTTCTTAAAAGAGATGGAAAATCTCAAAGCTTCCTCATCCTCCCAAACTACCTCTCACGCTACTATGAAACGCGTGAAAATCAAAAAATCACCTTCGAATGATCAAAAGTGCATTGATAATTCTTTTAAAAGTGCCAAGACTAAATCTGTTTTACCTACGTCTACAGGGAGCATAGGGCAAGCACTAGAATCGAAGGCGAGAGTGTCTAGTATTAAGAAGGAGGTAGTAGATTTGAGTATGTCTAAGAATGTTGCTCCTTCTGTACAAATAAATAACACTCGTAGAAATTAAAGAGTCATTTTTTCGCTTCGAATAATTGCTTCTACATGTACTCTACAGCCTACCAATTTCAGAAGCACTAATTTCGAAATTGGCTCTACATGTGAAGCCAAAAATAGTCATTCTGAAACAAATGCCACTAGGAAGACCCGTAGGAAACAAGATCCAGCCATAAAGAAAGCTTATGGCGCTGTACATGCCTGTACTCACCTAAGGTATCCCGTAAAGATTGAGTCATCCAAGCACCTTAGGAGATTATCAAAAGAAAAAATCTTTTCCTCGGTCAAGTCTACCAAAGCATTTGTTCGTGCTGAAATTAACCTTCCCTGCAAGGTTCAACCCAAATGGGTTCCTAACTCTCCGCCTAGGACGACAAAAGCCGAAAAGGCCAAGTCACCTAAAAAGGCTACACCCAAACCCACTTCTCCGAAAGTGACATGGGTTATTAAAACTCCCTCAAGAAATAATTTAGGAACCATATCCGACCCTGCTAATCTGAGAGGACCCATGTTTAAGTGGGTACCTAAAGCTCCCTAACTTGTTTTTGCAGATCCATCATGTGTGGTACCTCGACTCTGGTTGCTCCACACACATGATGGGAAATCAAGAGCTGCTGAGCAACTACAAAGACCTACCAAACGACAAAGTTAGATTCGGAAACAATGACTCAGCTCCCATTCTTGGATGTGGGGATATTATTTTGGAAAATCTGATGATAAAAGATGTCTCTCAAGTCGAAGGCCTCCGCCATAACTTGTTCAGCATAGGCCAGTTCTGTGATAAAGGATTTCAAATGGTCTTCCATGCTGATCGGTGCAGAATTGGACAGTCAGGACACAGAACTCCTTTACGGACTTCAGAAATCCAATCTTTACACGATCAACCTGGCGTCTGTGCGGCCCTCGACAGCTGTATGCCTCATCTCTCAGACTGTCTTACAGAGGAACAGCTTATGGCATCAACGAATGTCTCATCTAACTATGAAAGCTCTCCAGTGCCTTTCTACGAAAAAGTTGGTTCGCGGTCTTCCAACTATACTACTACAAAAGGAGCATCATTGTTCGGCATGTCAATTAGGAAAAATGAAGCGAGCGTCTCATCAAGTCAAGCAAATTGCGCTACCTCTCGACCATTGGAACTAATCCACATGGACCTCTGTGGGCCAATGCAGACACAGAGTATCAGTGGACGCAAGTACGTGCTAGTAATCGTCGATGAATTCTCACGCTACACTTGGACAAAGTTCCTCCGAACCAAAGATGAGACGGGGGACTTGATTATCAACTTTGTGAACAATTCTCAGAATCTGCTGCAACAGTATTCAAGTTATTCGAACAGACAACGGCACTGAGTTCAAGAATCAATATCTCAGTGAGTTTTATCAGAAACTTGGAATAAGTCAACAATTCTCAGCCACAAAAACACCTCAACAAAATGGGGTCATTGAAAGGAAAAACAGAACCCTAGTGGAAGCCGCTGGTACAATGCTGATACATTCTGGCCTTCCACACTTTCTTTGGGCTAAGTAGTAAATACCGCTATTTTATCCAAAATAGGACGTGGTTCACAAACGGTTCAACAAAACTCCGTACGGGATTATAAATAAAAGAGTACCCAACATCTCCTTCTTTAAAGTCTTCGGGTGCAAGGGCTTTGTGGCAAAGCAACGTGCAAAGTTCGACCCTAAAGCATTCGAAGCAACTTTTGTCGGTTATTCTTCAACATCAAAAGCATACCGAGTATACATCAAGCCCAACCGCACGATTAAGGAGTCTATAACGTGACTTTTCACGAAGTGAACGTGATGGCTTCTGAACAAAATAGTTCATGACCCGTGCTCAACCACATGGCTTCGGAACAAAACAGTTCAGGACCCGTGCTCAACCCGATGGCTTCTGAACAAAACAGTTCAGGACCCGTGCTCAACCAGATGGATTCTGAACAAAACAGTTCAGGAACCGGTGCTCAACCTGTTGGCTTCTGAAGACGACATCTTAGAACCCGTATTCACTGGTGTGTTGGCACAAAACCAACAGAAGATGGCAACAACTCGGCAATCACCGCCAGACGAAGCTCTAAGACTTGAGTTAGAAGACTTGGATTCCCTCTTTGAGCCTCTACATCCGCCAGTCACCGTCAATCATACCCCCGACGAGGCTGGTGTACCAAGTTCTTCAACAGCCCCTACCTCACCCGATTCAGATTTGCCACAGAACAATGAAAAACCTACCGTGGGTGAGGAAGAATCATCAGAGTCTCTCCCTCCAAGTGCAGATTTGGAACTTCCTCACACTAATGAACAATCGGAGTTCATTAGAAATCTTGATCCACAAATGGCTGATGCATCATCTTCAGCTTTGCCACATGAGCGCAAGTGGACTAGAGCTCACCCGGGTGATCAGATAATTGGAAATCCTTCGAGCGGAGTAAAGACACGACATCAACACAGTCTTTTCAGCTGCTTCTTAAGCCAAAACGAACCCACTAAGGTGGCAGACGCACTACAAGACCCGGATTGGATTATTGCAATGTAAGAGGAAATCAACCAATTCGAACGTCTTCAAGTGTGGTAATTAGTACCCCGTCTGCATGGGAAAACCATCATCGGAACAAAATGGGTATTTAAGAACAAAAAGAATGAAGATGGCCAAGTGATCAGTAACAAGGCACGATTAGTTGCTAAGGGATACAACCAACAGGAAGGCATTGACTACGACGAAACATATGCTCATGTTGCCCGAATTGAAGCCATTCGTCTCTTATTGGCTTACGCGGCTCATAAAGCCTTCAAGGTCTATCAAATGGACGTTAAAACTGCCTTTCTCAATGGCGTACTTAAAGAACAAGTCGATGTCGCTCAGCCAGACGGCTTCGTTGATCAAGAACATCCCGATCACGTCTATCGATTGGATAAAGCTCTCTACGGACTAAAACAAGCCCCACGTGCTTGGTATGATGTCCTGATTGACTTCCTTGTAATGTCTGGATTTATTCGAAGAACAATCGATACGACCCTCTTCATCAAATGGCAAGACAAGGATCTGATGGTCGTTCAAGTTTACGTCGACGACATCATTTTTGGTTCAATAAATCCACGGCTTTGCCAGAAGTTTGGAGATCTCATGAAGAGTAAATTCGAAATGAGCCACTGGGAGAGATGCAATTCTTCCTAGGACTTCAAGTCAGGCAGCTCGATGATGGGATATTTTTCAGTCAAACAAAATATATTAAGGACCTCCTGAAAAAGTTTCATCAAGATCAGAGCAAGCCTCTCAGCACTCTCATGTCAACAAGTTGCAAGTTGGATGCCGATCCCACAGGAAAATCGGTCGACATCACACTCTATCGCAGCATAATTGGATCTCTTCTCTACCTCTCACTTCTAGTCAGCCGGATATCATGTTTGCCACTTGTCTTTGTGCCCGCTTCCAAGCCGATCCCAAAGAATCCCACATGCTCGCGGTGAAGCGTATTCTTCGCTACCTAAGGGCACAACTAGATTAGGACTATGGTATCCTAAAGGTACGAACTTCAAACTTATCGGCTACACTGACGCTGATTATGCAGGTTGCCGAATGGACAGTGTTGACCGTTTTGGTCTATGTGTGTTATAGAGTTTTGATGGACAATGTAATTGTAATAACATTAGGTCTATAAATTAAGCAATTCGATCTATGATCAATATAATGTCTAAGTATATGAAAATATTCACACATGCATTAATTATGAGCTATAGATTTACTAAAGTGTTGAATATTTGACTCGCATGTGATTCTGTGATGATTTGGTGAAGCTAGGTAATCGCGTGTTATAGACAGTTCATGAGATAGGATATATCGTACTGTGCTATATATGGAAATAATGCATGAGATATCCTACTGAGTTATAAAAGGAAAATATGCTGTTTATATATGGAAAGTGATATAAATGTTCAATATCTGTTATTCGTGATGAAAATCACATTACGAGTCTTTGCATGATTTCCACTTAATTTAATGTGCAATATTGATTTTAAGATCTTTCCTTATGCTGATTGGAATATTATATTTGTGGAAGATTTGATTTGATTGACTTTGTGGATAAGATGCTATGATATGGTATGTGCTATAAACGGATGTGATCTCTGAAATAAGGAAAGTTCCGCCATGATATGATAAATCGAATTAAGTGTGCTCTGATATGATTTGCGTGCTAAACATGGTAAATATATTGATCTAATACTATGAGTTGTATATGGAAAACGTGTTGGTATGATGTTATCTTGTGTTCTATAACTGGAAAGTTAATCTGGATTGATTTACACTAGAAACAGATAGCAGGGAATCACTTATGGAAAGTCCTGACATGGAAAATATAAGCGAAGTGATTGAATATGCATGAAAACAAAATTGAATCTTTATGTGGAATATATTCACGCTTAAATGAGCTCTTATATGGAAAATAATCATGCTTTAATGTGCTATGTGACCGTTGTGATGATTTATTAAGAGCATGATTTATATGGTATGATTGACTCGAAAATTGCATGGAAACTGTGCTTGATTTGGTGATTATTAAATGATATGATTTTCCACGTGAAGTGTTGATTGAAAAGGATTATATATAAGCCACACTTCAGATTTTCGTGAGACCAAGAATTTGCGAATATAAGCCTACAAGAGATATTTGAGCAGAAAGATACAGAGAGATTCATGAGCCTTCCATTTGCGATAGCTTTCTGCCAACCTGAGCTTTAACTTGCGATTCCATCACTGAGCGAGTGATTCATCCGGTTATTCCAATCTCCCATACCATATATTCTGTCTTCGGACGTGTTGTCTTTGGATGTGAGCAATACCAAGGAGGCAAGGTCGACGTTTACGCACACGTGAAGGAAAGGACGAGTTCCGGGGGCCCTTCGGTAGCGAGCTGTGTTTGCCGGGATCAGGAGATTCTGAGGAACGAAACTCGACGTGTGGTAACCTAGTGTGTCTAGTGTTCGACTTGTTTCAGTTGTGTTTTGGGCTAACCAATCAGTTTTGTAACCAGCTACGGTGCATTATAGTGATTGGTTAAACTCTTGGGAAGCAAATCCCAAGGAGATGAGTAAACCCAGTTATATAACCTCTATAAAAATCCTGTCTCGCATTTACTTTTCAATTATTTCTTTATCGCTGTGAGACAGACCCGACATACATCCGATGGCACCAGGATATATCAGGCATACTCGTCACAAACATTAGTAGGCATATCTAAGTTAGTGCACTTAGGATTTATGAAAAGAAGCATAAAATTTTTATAAGCCTAACCACCCCCCCCCCCCCTCTTAGGCACATTTATATCTTCATTTGGTATCAGAGCGGGTTACTCAAACGACGGGCCTAAAAAGCCTGAGTTAAAGATCTAATGGCTTCTTGAGTTCCAGGCCACCACTCTTCGACGGAACCAACTACGCCATATGGAAAAACCGGATGAAGGAATTCCTGCTTGCTACTGACTATGATCTGTGGGTTATCATCACGACTGGACCTTACACTCCTAAGAAGGTGAATGGAACTCCAAAGAAAGGTTCTGACTACGATGCAATAGACAAGCGAGGAATCTCAATGAATGCCAAAGCAAAGAACATGATCGCCTGCGCGCTTACGAGAGAAGAATACAATCGTGTGTGTTCATGCGAATCTGCCAAAGACATGTGGGACATGCTTCAAGTTACGCATGAGGGAACCACTCGAGTTGTACAAGAAAGAATAGGCCTTCTAACTCACCAATACGAGCTGTTCAAAATGGAGAACAACGAGACCATAAGCCACATGTATGCCAGATTCATGAATATCATCAATAAAATGTTCTCATTGGGAAAGAAAATATCGGACGGTGAGAAGGTGCGAAAAATACTGAGATCTCTTCCAAGAGAATAGAACCCAAAGTAACTGCCATCTACGAAGCGAAGGACTTGCACGAGCTCTCCGTCTCAGAACTGGTCGGATCCCTAACCACCTACGAGATGACTCAGATCTCTATCAAAGAAAAACCACGAGTTCGAAACCAAGCAAATATTGCCTTCAACACCGAACAAGACAACGATTCTGATTGATAGACAGCAATTACAATATTTTATAACCTCGTAAAAGTGTGTTTTTTTGTCGATATCTGTACAATCCATACACGAATATTCTACGCCTACGTTCAAATACATGCGTTACAGGTATCGAAGCAAAATAGAACAAGAAATGTGGATCCGTCAGCCCAACAACCAATCTTTAAGCCCATACCATATGAGTTTCATTCGGCCAATCAAAGCCCAGTGTAAAGATGATAAAACATCAGATTAAAAATACCAACGGCTGAAAGATGAAGACGAGCCACCATAAGACACATAGCTCAAGGCAAGAAAATAGAATCGACAAGATCATCGAAGGACTGCTCTTGACGGCTGAAAGTAGAAAATTAGCAATCATGATACATCAAGAAACTGCTCAACACCCACACACAAGGCTCAAGACAGAAAAAAAAAGAATCGACATAATCTACGCATGGCTGCTGAGTAATTTTCAAGAATCTGCTGAAGTCGGCTCTTTGTCTCCGCTGCTAGTTTGGGAAAATCACTTCCATTCCATCTGTAGCGACCCTAGCCATCGCCACCATTTCTATCGTCATCCTAAGTGCCTAACGGCGTATTTAAATGAAGGAACTGCGGAAATGCGTACGAAATATATTTTTTTTTCTTTCATAAAGGAAGGCATCCGTTGCACGTTCAACGGAATACATGAGTTCCTATTTACATGCTAGTCCTAATGACATGGGATGTGTTTACATATGCAGCAAAAGCACTCCTATGCGCCCGGCCTCACAGGTCGTCATCCATACACACACGTCCACCCCCAAAAGACGCTCGGAAGCTTCAAAAGTTAGGCCTTGCTAGCTAGGCGATCACATACCGTGATCGTATGTACCTACAACACATAACATAAAGGAATGAGCCACTGAGGCTCAGTAAGCAGAAATCATGCATATATGCACGTGTCCCTTCCCCACAAAGGCGATCCACGCCAATGCATAAACCACTACGCAAAGGCGATCCGCGCCAATGCACCTAATACTTCGCAAAGGCGATCCGCCGATGCTTATCATACTCATACTAACATCACTCATGGCCCTCGGCTAATCTCACTATGCACCACAAATGAGCTCACGTCCACTAGGGACAAATATGACAGCGGTCCACGCCGGATGGCCATACCCAGGATGCACACCGTTCCCTTAAGTTGCCATATGTACCCGGTCGTCTCCGACTGTCGGCGGTCGCTCACGCTGGTAGCCCACGCTGAGGTTGCCTACACCAGGGTTCCACCCTGTGTCGCTTATACCCTCAGGTCGCACCCTCCAGGTCACTCCCTACCTCCACGGGCATTGCCGAATCATATCATAAACATACATATACACGGCCCTTTCGCCCACGGGCATTGCCCTAATATATTTCATTATATACATAATAATATATCTATACGGCCCTTTCGCCAACGGGCATCGCCCTAATATATTTCATTATATACATGATAATAATATATGCATACGACCCTTTCGCCAACGGGCATCGCCCTAATCTATTTCATTATATATATGATAATAATATATGTATACGGCCCTTTCGCCAACGGGCATCGCCCTAATATAGTTCATTACCTTCATAATAATAATATATGTATACGGCCCTTTCGCCAACGGGTCTCGCTCTAATATACTTCATATACATATACATATTTACATAATATTACGACGACGCTAAACGCCGCCCTGGTAGCATAGTGGACAGCCCTTGACTCAACTGCGAGTCGACAACACATGCCCATATCGGCAATGTATCAGTCGCTTTCAAGCGATACCTTATATACACATACTCGACTCATACAACCCTCCCACATATGATCGTGTATGCACGTGAGTATGAAAATGCAACAAATGCCATACGCACTTACCAAGAGACAGCATATCAATTAGTTCACGTAAATCATGTAATCATCGAGGCACATAGTCATCAAGCATACACAATTCAGGTAATCGAAGCACCTAGTCATACAATTTAAGCACGTATAGACAAGTTATGTGTTGTAGTTGAATTTCTACTTACCCGTCGTTCGTCGACTAGTTGCTACTTGATCCGATGTAACTCCTAGGTGTCGACCTTAGCATAAGAATAATTAAGTTAGTACCTTATTTAAATTATTTAACTAGCTAAAGTCTCGAATTTCCTAAGTCCAACCCTTAGGCATAAAATACGAAGGTTAGTACCTTAATTAATACTTAAGTGTCGCTATGTTATAGCTACTATCATTGCTAAGGATTATTTAATTAGGGGTTCGCTACTTGATTGGATCCTCAAAGCTCGATTCGCGAAGTGTATGAGTTCGTGGAGCATGCCGATTTCACAAAGTGGGTTCGTGAACTTCTCAATTCGCCAACTGTTAGGGTACGCAAAGTGAAACCCTCGTTAATTCGCCAAGCATTCATAGCACGTGAATCTCCTAATTCGCGAATATATGAGTGCGCGATACATTTGGACATGCAAAGCTTTGATTCGCCAAGTGGACTCAATTCGTGAAGCCCTAAATTTGCCAACTTTGCCGGGTTCGAGAATTGCATGTGGATTCGAAAAACGCCGAGCGATTCGCAAATCTTAGGAGTTCGCCAATTTTTCTCAGCCCGCGAAGTGGCCCCCGTGTCGTCCTTAGAGTTCGCGAAGTGCTCGGTTCGCAAAGTGGGTTGCTCACTCATAGTTCGCGAAGTCTAAAGCATCACTCTTAATTCGCGAATCGTCCTAGTTCGCGAAGTGGCTCGCACAATTCGTGGAATACCCAAGCTCGCGAAGTATACTATTTACATTACTTAGGGTTCGCCATTCTAGTTTGCCAACTAATTCAGTTCGTGAAGTGCATGAGTTCGCAAAACGGGTTCGCCAAGTATGAAGTGGCCGAGTTCGCCAAATTTGATCGGCCCGTGAAAATGGAGGAGTTCGCGAAGTGCTTCCTCAATTCGCAAAAGTCCTACTTCCGAAAACTAGGTTTGCGGCACATTGAACCCGCGAAGTTCAAATTCGCAAAACTCCAAGCTCCCTCTCTAATTTTGCGAAATAGGGTTTGAACGGGTTTGCAAATCTCGTTCGCAAAGTGTCAGGCACATAAATTCGCCAACATGGTATGGATTCGCGAAATTGATGCGCGTTCGCCAAATTCAATCCCCAAGTTTTGCGAATTGCCTCTTGGTTCGTAAAACCCTTGATTCGCGGAATAGGGTTTGCGGCTTCGTAGCTTCGTGGCTTTGTGTGGATTCGCAAATTGTTGCATGGATTCGTAGACACCATGGGATTCGCAAAGTCACACCAACAGGAGTCGCAAAAGATCAGATTCGTGAAGTGGCTCGTGATTCTTACATGGATTCGCCAAGTAGGACCTGCAAAGCACCTGAGTTCGCGAACCCTATATCTCCTATGGTTCGCGGTCTCACTTCGCTAAATTCATATTTTACGAATCCCTCCCCGCTAAACACTTCTAGTTCGCAAAACGCTCACTCTAAAACTTAAAAGGGTTGCATTTTCAAGAACTTGTTGAAGATCGAATTGAACTCTTCAAACCCTAAATTCGAGCTAAATAAGGGCACCAATCCTAAGATCATCTTTCGTGTCTAATACTCCCTAAGACGTGTTAATGAAATCGTTGAAACCTTTGAGCTAAGGTTCGGCATAGCTTCAAGCCTTACAATCGCACAACCCCTAATGTGTAATACTCATTTTTGGGTTTAAACCCCAAAGGTACCGCAATACGTAAACGAGGATACGAAAATTAGGGTGAGAACTTGTACCTAGTTCAAGCTTGGATGATTTCTACTCGGCTCTTCCTTCTCCCTTGCTTAAACTTGAGTTCGTTCCTATCAATGGAGTTTACGGGCTTGAAGTGCTTTTTAGATAAATGTTATCTTTTTTAAGTATGGTGATGGGATGTAATTGACGAAAATATCCCATAGATTAAGGAAAGTTGTTCCTAAGGTCATTTTTTAAATGTTTTGGGCCTCAACCCTTGGCTTGGCCCATTAACCTAATTCCTTTTGGGCCTCAACTTCTAAGCTTAGCATATTTTTGAATATTCCTAATAAATTGAGGGTCACTTGGTACAATTTAATTGGCCAAATTTCGCCAGATCACCAAAGCACGTAATTTACCACACGAAACTTCATGTAAGTCGCATAAGTACGAAATTAATGCATGAAAAGCACATAATTAATACATGGAATACACATAATTGCACCCAATTTTCATGCAAATTTATTGGCCATATTAGCTTACGTGGACCCCGGGTGCTACACCATCATCTATAAAAGGGGAGAACCACGAAGAAGTCGAGAGATCAGTTTTTCATCTTTCTATTTTTATTTTATGTTAGGAACGTCACAGAGAGTTTCAGCGAGAAGAAAGAAATCAAATAGCGACAGTAAGTGATAGACCATGTGAGAGAGAGGGATTGAGGACAGCACCTTCCAGTGAGAGATCGCTTCCTTCTGTTCATTTTAAGAATATCGATTCTTGTTTCTTGATTTTAAGAATCGCTGTTGTTTTTCCATAGTTTCTGTGAGTTTTGCTTTTTCGCTACTTTCAATATTCAAGTTTTTTTTCGTAATAAGCCAAAATATTCATTTCTTTTGGTGCTAATTGTCGAAGACTAATTCACTTGTTGACTTGAGAGGTAAAGCTTTTGTGGAAAGAGATAGGTTACATAAGACCTATAATTCACACGGTCATGTTAATTATTACTAGTTTTCAATATAAATATTAATTTTATATGCATTTGATGGTTAGCTGCTAAAAAACCCCACCCCCATTTACTATTATTATTATTATTAATATTATTATTATTACTATTATCATTACTATTATTATTATTATTATTATTATTATTATTATTATTATTATTATTATCGATTGAGCTTAAAATTAGAAGTGAATAAACCATTTTCCCTGTGGAGACAATCCCTACTGTCACTATACTCGTGTTTAGTGAATAAAGCTGATTAATTTATTTTTGGCCGTTTTCGACGCGACCATGATGGCGAAGAAGAAACTGAGGAAGACTTGCTGGAGCAGATTGCCATGCTAACTAGGAGGTTCGAAAAATCTCGGCTGAGAAGGAAGTTCAAAGGAAACTCCAAGTTCCAACCGAGGAACAAGGGAATATCGTCATCCGGGAACAATGTGCAGAAATGCTTCAAGTGCAACAAGCCAGGCCACTTTGCCTCAAACTGCCCGATGGAAAATGGTGACAAAAAGATAAGAAGCAGAAAGCCATGGTCACCAACTGGGAAGAGGCCGGAAGTGAAGAGGAGGAAGATCTCGCCTACATGGCCGATGATGATGATGATCAGGTATCTTCTTCATCCACTATTAAGAAAATACTCTTTTTAAATGAATTATATGCTAGGCAAGATGAATCTCATGATAACGTTTCCTCAGTTCCTGAAGTAGATGAAAAGGAAGAGATGTTTGAAATAATTCAAAACGCAGAAAGAAGGATTAAGTCGCTCATCTCACAAGTGAAGAGTCTGATTAGGCAACGAGATGACATAGCTAGAGAGAAGCATTAAACAGATCTAGAAAATGAGCGCCTGAAAGCCGAGTTAGAAACTCTTAACGAAGAAAAAGTCTTGTGTAATTGCGAAAAGCTTAGGAAGCAAGAAAATATATCTAGAGACATGTCTGTTCTTAAGGATTTCTTAGAAGAAAAATCTCGTACTAATGATAGACTTCTTGTAGGACAACAAAATCTCAACATGATACTCAGTCTTCCTAGACATGTTGGAAAAACATGGATAGGATATTCCACGACACCTAAGCAGGCTGCACCTTCACAAGATATTAGAAACCCTAAATGTTTTTCATGCGGTCGTCACGGTCATTATGCTAACAATTGTTTTTTGAAGAGAGCTGATAAATCTAGATATATCTGGAGGCCAAAGCAGGTTCCTAAGAATCAAAACACTGGCCCTCTTGTGTTTATGAAATCACAGTCTGTGATAGATGATATATCATGTGTTAACAGGAGTTATTTTGCCACTAATCTTTTAGGACCCAATCGAAGTTGGCACCTCAGAAAAGAACTGATTCATACATGTACAAAGAAGAAAATTCAACAAAAAAAACAAGTGGTACCTCGACAGTGGGTGCTCCCACAATATGACAGGTGATATCAGTAAGTTTGTGTCGGTGAAAGCATATGACGGAGGATATGTCTCCTATGCCGACAACACAAAAGCTAAGATTATTGGAGTTGGAACTGTTGGTAACACTTTACATACTACTACAGATGGCGTATGGTTGGTTAAGAATCTAGAACATAATCTCGTTAGCATTAGTCAATTATGCGATAAGGGTCATACGGTTACTTTTGAATATGATAAATGTGTAGTTAGAAATGATGACAAGGTACTATTCAGTGCATCTAGGGATAGAAATATCTATTGCATAACTCTTGATGACATCACTGACCAGAATGTCAAGTGTTTAGCAGTTACACAGGATAACACCTGGTTATGGCACAGACGCTTAGAGCATGCCAATATGGAATTACTGTCTCATATCACAAGCAATGCATTGGTACGAGGTGTTCTTGACATAAAGTTCGTCAAGAACAAGACATGCAAGGCGTGCCAAATGGGCAAGCAGACCAAGACATCGTTCAAAGCAAAAAATGTGATATCTACATCCAGACCTCTGGAATTACTACATCTCGACCTTTTTGGTCCTGTTCAAACGATGTCTCTGCGAGGTAAAAGATATGCCTTTGTCTTTGTTGATGATTATTCCAGGTACACTTGGGTGATATTCCTTGCACATAAAAATGAGACACTCGATAACTTTGCATCACTGGTGAAGAGACTGGAAAATGAAAAATAAATGAAACTGTGTAGGATACGTAGTGATAACGGACTGGAATTTGATAGTAAGTCATTTGTATCATTCTGTGATCAGTACGGATATAGTCATAACTTCTCTGCCCCAATAACTCCCCAACAGAATGGTGTAGTTTAACGTAAAAATAGGATATTACAGGAAATGGCCATATCTATGTTACATGAGTACGATATTCCTAAACATTTCTGGGTGGAAGCTGTTAGTACAGCTTGTTATGTGTCTTCCTTAGGCCAATATTAAAGAAGACTTCTTATGAAATCTGGCATGGTAGAACACCAAATATAAGTTACTTTCGTGTGTTTGGATGCAAATGTTTTATCTTGAACGATAGAGATAAGAGAGGAAAATTTGACTCTAAGGTTGATGAAGGGATATTCCTTGGTTACAGTCTTCACTCTAAGGCATATAGTGTTTATAATAAGAGGAAGCTGACTGTTCAGGAATCCATACATGTTACCTTTGATGAGATACCTAACACAGATGCTACTGATGAGGAAGGTATAGATTTGCCCTGTGCATAATTACATGTTACTAAAGACGGTAAGGACGATATTCCCGAAGACGAAAATGTTGAGACACTGGAACCAGAAGCTGATGAGCTGCAACCTAGAAAATGGAAGCATGCTTCTAGTCATCCAACAGATCAAGTAATAGGAAACATCAGATCTGGAATCAAAACTCGAGCGACTGCACAAAATCAGGATACAGTGGAATCCCATGATGTACTGCTCTCAATGATGGAACCTAAGACAGTCCATGAAGCCCTAGACGATATCTCCTGGGTCTCTCCCACGGAGGATGAGCTATCTCAGTTTGAAAAGAGCCATGTGTGGACACTCGTAGAGAGACCAGATGAAAAATCCATCATAGGAACCAAATGGGTCTTCCGCAACAACTCGACAAACACGGTAAAGTCACTAGAAACAAGCGAGGTTAGTTGCAAAAGGTTATTCCCAGGAGGAAGAAGGAATTTGAGATGAGCTTATCGGACAAAGTACAACACGGAATTACTGACGAAATTCGGGATGAGCGATACCATTGCAATTTCCACACCTATGCATCAGACCACCAAAATAGACTGTGATGAATCAGGTACACCAGTTTATCAAACAGAATATCGAGGTATGATCGGAAGCCTTCTTTACTTAACTGCTAGTCGCCCTGATATTATGTTTGTTGTGGTATGTGTTCGAGATATCAGTCTAACCCTGGGGAGCTCACTTGACAGCAGTCAAGCGTATACATAGATATATCAAGGGTACTGTGAGTTTTGGTCTATGGTATTCATAAACGGATGAATTCCCATTAATGGGATATTCCGATGCCGACTATACCGGCTGTAGGGAAGATAGGAAAAGTACTAGTGGAACTTGCCAATTACTTGAAAATTCCCTGGTAACTTGGTCTAGTAGAAAGCGAAATGTTGTCGCCCTCTCCACAACCGAAGCTGAATATATGACCTTAGGAAATTGTTGTCAACAAATTCTTTGGATGAAACAAACCCTTAGTGATTCCGGGTTAGGTTATGATAAATTCCTATTCTGTGTGATAGTACTAGTGCCATTAGTATTACTGAGAATCCCGTGCATCATTCTCGTACTAAGCATATTGAGTTAAACATCATTTTATACGAGACCATGTTCAGAAGGGGAATATCTGTGTGGAATTCGTAGGAACAAATGATCAGCTTACTGATATCTTCACGAAGCCCCTATTTGAGGCAAGATTCTGCGACATCCGTGATCGGTTGGGAATTATCGAGCTAAATAAGGTTAGTAAATCTGCCTAATTCTATCATTTACTCTTGGTTATTTCATTTTAGGTAGAAATTCGTAGTTACCCTCTTATAGAATTTTTCCTTAAGTGTGGTATTCGTATTTTAGAAAAAATTTGTAGTTATCCCATTCCGAGACATTCCTTCAGCTATCTAGATTATTTTAGGAATATCTGATCTTCTGGATCTGTCTTTAAATGTGATCAGGTTATTTTAGGAAGGAACTCGTAGATATCTGTCCAGCCGTTCAGTTATTTTAGGAAACTCATTTATTTAAATATATTCCTATTAAGCCCAGTCAAATCCCTTCCATAATTATGAGATCCTATCAAATCAGTTCGATATTACTGACCGTTTTCCGATTTCCAACTTCGAAATTTCAAATTTCAAATTCATCCTTATCTCTTCCTAAAATAAACCGACCCTGTTCTTAAAAATTCAGAACTGTTCCTCATCTTCATCAACTCATTCATCTTCTCCAAACTTTCTATCAAACCCTAACTTCTGAAAATGGCCAAAACATCCACACCCAAGGCAGCCATCAAAGAATCCTCAAGCCGAAAACGCAAGGAACCCACGTCTGATGAGTCCCCACTTGAATCTCCTCCAGAATAATCGGAACAAGCCTGAGCCCACAACACCTGCTCGCAAAACCCGTTCCAATGTGAAATCAACTGAGATTTCCTCTCTGACCAACCCTGTCAAGAAGAAGAAGAAAAAGACAAAGAGATCCAACCTCACCCCTACCGCTACCCCCGCAAAGTCACCCGAACCAGAAAAGCCTGCCTCAAGTTCCGAGATTCCTGAAGAAGTTCCTAAGCAAACTCAGAAATCGCCTCCACGATCCCCAACTCCTGAAAAACCTCCATCACCACTTGAAAGAGCTTCTCCTTCTACACTACGACATCCCGCCTATTGATCTGTCAAAACCCAACAAAATCCCTGTTGAAGCCCTCTTTTTGGAGTAACTCAATTGAACCATCTACAAGAGTCTCAACAATCGGGATATTGCCAGAGGACGGGGAGTTGCTTTCGACAACTTTCCTGAAGGAACAGTTATCACTTGGTTAAAGGATTTTGGATGGGAGCAGTTTCTCAGCATCAACACGCCCTACTATCCTGAGGTCGTCAAGCTCTTCTATGCAAACTTCGACTACAAAGAGTTCGAAGGGCATATCAACATCAGCTCCTATATTCTCGCCCGCAAAATCGAATGGACCACTAAGACTATGAATGCCATGTTGGGGGTTGCTGATGAGGTCCTCTGTCATTACGACATGAGCGATTGGTGCCATGTTGATGAGTTTGACCTTAGTGATGTCCTTCGTACACTCTGGAATACCCGCACCAAACCCCGATGTTCTGACGGAGAAGCCCTGAACCAGCTCCCTATCGATTTTTTCTTCCTACACAAACTGCTCAACATGACCCTCTGGAGTGCAAAAATAGGCAGTGGCGGCCACTCGACAACCATGAACTTCATGAGCACCTTCACGGTCTACATGATATCCCGGAACCGCAGATTTAACCTAGGATATATCGTCATGAAGCACATGATTCAGGCCATCGACAGCAAGGACAAGGCGCTGCCCTATGGAATGCTGCTCACTCACCTGTTCGAGTGTGAGGGTATTATTCTGCCGCCGGCTTGGGAAGATAAGGCTGTCCATGTAGTGGACCTTGTGACCCTAAAGCGCATGGGAATTCATCACTCCAAGAGCCAAGGTTGGTTCAAGGCAAAGGAGAACAGGTCAGTCGATAGTGCCCAGAAACGGTCTGCTGCGACGGGAAAAGCAAAGGTCAAAAGTGACGAGGACGACGATTACGAGGATGAGCTCAGCATAGGGAAGGTAGGAATTTCAGTGTTGCGTAGCGATATCTCCGATATCAAGGCTGATAATCAGAAGCGCTTCCGCAAGCTCAAAGAACAGTATATCGAGTTGTCGCTGAAACTGTCCAAGCTCTCCAAGCTGGTCAAGAAGTCCCTTACTAAACCCGCCAATTATGAAACATCTTCAAGCCAGTAGGCTGCCCCTCATGTTCCATTCAGCTATTAGCTGCCCTTAGGATATTCCATTATGCTCCGTGTTTGTAAGTTCAGTTTTTAGGTGTCCCTCCCGCCTTTTTGATAATAAAGGGGGAGTAGTAAGGAAATATTAGGCGATTAAGCGTCTAAGTGTTTTGGTATTTTGAAGGTAGGTGGCGTCTAGGGAAGCTTGTTGAACCCTAATATATATAATATTTGCTTTTATGATATATCTCTGGTGCTTCTATGCGTTCTAGATAGTTTACTTTGCTCTCTGGATATATCTCTGTTGATCTTACACTGTATTATCTGATCTTCTGCTCTGATACAGTGATACTCTGATACGTAACTGTGCAAATTGACTTGCGTGAGATTTCTTGATAAGTGCTAAGTGCCTGCTGCGATGATTATATGATTGCGTGAATCATTTTGGAAAATGCGCACTTAGGCAGGGGAGCACAATCACGGGTAATTTCGAAATTTTGTACTCAGGTTATAACATAGAAAAAACATGATATATCTGCACTTAGACAGGGGGAGCAAATTCATTCACGATATATCTTTGCATGTCATATAGATAAATGCACTTAGGCAGGGGGAGCAAATATGTATCATATGTGATTAGGAAATATCGTATGCTCTGCTTATTGATTATGTAACACTTAGACATATGCGCTAGGACTTGCGTGATCGAATATGCTTACATGCTTATGTGCTGCATCATTTACATGTCATCATCAAAAAGGGGAGAATGTTGACCTTTTTGGTCCATGTGTGTTATAGGGTTTTGATGGACAATGTAATTGTAATAACATTAGGTCTATAAATTAAGCAATTCGATCTATGATCAATATAATGTCTAAGTATATGAAAATATTCACACATGCATTAATTATGAGCTATAGATTTATTAAAGTGTAGAATACTTGACTCGCATGTGATTCTGTGATGATTTGGTGAAACTAGGTGATCGCGTGTTATAGACAGTTCATGAGATAGGATATATCGTACTGTGCTATATATGGAAATACTGCATTAGATATCCTACTGAGTTATAAAAGGAAAATATGCTGTTTATATACGGAAAGTGATATATCTGTTCAAAATCGGTTATTCCTGACGAAAATCACATATACGAGTCTTTGCATGATTTCCACTGAATTTAATGTGCAATTGCTGATTGGAATATTATATTTAGGGAAGATTTAATTTGATTGACTTTGTGGATAAGATGCTATTATATGGTATGTGCTATAAACGGATGTGATCTCTGAAATAAGGAAAGTTCCGCCATGATATGATAAATCGAATTAAGTGTGCTCTGATCTGATTTGTGTGCTAAGCATGGTAAATATATTGATCTAATACTATGAGCTGTACATGGAAAACGTGCTGGTATGATGCTATCTTGTGTGCTATAGTTGAAAAGTTAATCTGGATTGATTTACACTAGAAGCAGATAGCAGGGAATCACTTATGGAAAGTCCTGACATGGAAAATATATGCGAAGTGATTGAATATGCCTGAGAATGAAATTGAGTCTTTATGTGGAATATATTCATGCTTAAATGAGCTCTTATATGGAAAATAATCATGCTTTAATGTGCTATGTGACCGTTGTGATGATTTATTAAGAGCATGATTTATATGGTATGATTGACTCGAAAATTGCATGGAAACTATGCTTGATTTGGTCATTATTAAATGATATAATTTTCCACGTGAAGTGTTGATTGAAAAGGATTATATATAAGCCACACTTCAGATTCCTGAGAGATCTTTGAGCAGAAAGATACAGAGAGATTCCTGAGCCTTCCATTTGCGATAGCTTTCTGCCTACCTGAGCTTTAACTTGCGATTCCATCACTGAGCGAGTGATTCATCCGGTTATTCCAATCTCCCATACCATATATTCTGTCTTCGGACGTGTTGTCTTTGGATGTGAGCAATACCAAGGAGGCAAGGTCGACGTTTACGCACACGTGAAGGGAAGGACGAGTTTCGGGGGCCCTTCGGTAGCGAGCTGTGTTTGTCGGGATCAGGACATTCCGAGGAACGAAACTCGGCGTGTGGTAACCTAGTGTGTCTAGTGTTCGACTTGTTTCGGTTGTGTATTGGGCTAACCAATCAGTTTTGTAACCAGCTACGGTGCATTATAGTGATTGGTTAAACTCTTGGGAAGCAAATCCCCAGGAGAGGAGTAAACCCCAGTTGCGGATATAACCTCTCTAAAAATCCTGTCTCGCATTTACTTTTCAGTTATTTCTTTATCGCTGTGAGACAGACCTGACACACATCCGACGGTAGTAGGATATATCAGGCATACTCGTCACCAACATTAGTAGGCTTATCTAAGTTACTACACTTAGGATTTGTGAAAGGAAGCATAAAATTTTTATAAGCCTAATTCACCCCCCCCCCCCCCTCTTATGCACATTTATATCTTCAGAGGGGAAAAGCACCTCCGGTGGCGTTCAATTTCTAGGCTAAAAGCTAGTCTGCTGGTCATCCAAAAAGAAAAATTGCCTCTCAACTTCGACGGCTGAAGCTGAATACATCGCCGCTGCCAGCTGTTGCTCCCAGATGCTATGGATGCGGACTCAGCTTCGCGATTATGGGTACAATATAAATAATATACCCATATATAGTGATAGCTAAAGTGCCATCGCGATTACGTGCAATCCTGCTCACCATTCACGCACGAAAAACATAGACATTAGATATCACTTTATCAAAGATCACGTAGAAAAAGGCACTATTGACATGTACTTTGTGAACACGGAATATCAACTAGCCGACATTTTCACCAAGGCATTGGATGAAAAATGATTCCAATTCCTTGTAGGAAAATTAGGCATGTTATCTTCCATGATATGTGCATTACCTGATTTTCTGTGCTATCACATGCTCTATTGTATGTGTTTTCCATGCT
Source organism: Craterostigma plantagineum (assembly GCA_027422505.1). Taxonomy (NCBI): domain Eukaryota; kingdom Viridiplantae; phylum Streptophyta; class Magnoliopsida; order Lamiales; family Linderniaceae; genus Craterostigma; species Craterostigma plantagineum. The sequence continues at coordinate 3,538,150 of JAPQWV010000055.1, forward strand.
CATTTGTCTTATCTTGCGTGATAATAAAATTACTAAACTAAATAAAAAAATTAATTAATAATAATATTAAAATATACATATACCTATAATATAAGGCAATGAAGAAATCTTTAGGATGCTCGATCTACGTCACAATTAGATTTCCCTGGCATGCGACTGATTACTTGCTTAATTTTGTCAGTCTAAGTCGCAGCTCATTTAGTTTGCTCCACTAGACACAAAGCCACTTTACATAAGTAAGAATTCTGGCCTGTTATTTTTCCTTTCTATTGATTTATTCTTGAGTGAGTCACACATCAATTGCTTGTCTTAACTAGTGATTCTTGGCTTCATACTCACCTTTTGTTAGATCCGTAGGAAAATGATTAGAGCACTTAGGAAATTCCTCACATGGCCTTACATATATGAAATTTCAATCCTTTTAATACAGCCTTTAGTCATCCATCTTGAGCCTTCTCCGATATCCTTTTCTTCACTTGAAAATCCTTTGAGCCTTCAACCGAACAACTAAGTCTTCGATGGGATATTCAATCGAGAAAAGGAGGGGGAGAAAACGAGACGACAAAGAAAAAGATGACAAAAGAAGGTGGAAAACCCACACGAGGAATGCTCAACGCACAAAAATCAGTCCAAAAGAACCTGCCCCTCGACTATCACAATCCCATATCATGAGAAGGGGGCATGGATCTTGCTGTGAACTTCTCCATCGATAATCTCCTACACTCGTCAAAGCGGCTGGAAAGAGGAGCACCACGAAGTGAACTTCTCCAACGATAATCCAGTCTTATATCGAGACAATGAGAAGAGGAGCGCGGCCTTGGGTTCGAATTCCACAACTGCGAACTTATTCAAATCGATAATCTCTAAAACCTCACTAGGGATTAAGATCTTCACCTTAGATAATCTCTCAGCCTCGTAGAGAAGCGGAGCTTCAGCTTGAGCAAGTGCAGACTGAGTCAAAGAAAAATTCGTTAAAGGATGAGAAAGATAAACAATAAGGGAAAAACGGCAAAAAGGAGGAGAACGACGAAGAAAAGGAAGAAGATCCTTAGTCCACAATTCCAAAACTATCATTCCCTTCTTAGTCAGAGCCAAATTAAAACCTTTCACAGTCTCTATTATTCCACATCGACGATCTTTTGCAAAGGTGAAATGATTAAAAACGCCTCGATCACAGGTAAACTGACTTAAGATTGCTTGTGTTGACTAGAGTGATATAAATATAATCATCCCAAGGTAAAAATAATCGAGTGCTAGAGTGAACCCAGTGAGAGTTGTCGAAATGGATCATTCTATGAACTTATGACTCTTTAGTTTGACGACATGACTTGACGGTATGTGATCTTTTCAAGTGTCTTGTGAAATTTTAAGAGTGACAATGATCGTAGCAAAATAATCTGATCCCATACTAGTTATAATATTAATATGCATATGAAAAATTATATATATATATATATATATGATATTTTTCTGAAAATTTACTCTATATAAAAAAATCGCATAAAAATCGCATATTTTAAAATGAAATTTTATATTTGATATGCATTGACTTGTTTAAATGCGAGTATCTGTTTTTGCTCATACCCTCGCGCGAAAATGAAAGCTACATGTATAGGGGAGCATGTATCTAAGCTAAATGTGTTGAATCACGTATCTCAAATTTTGGTGCATTATTTGGAGGGGAGCATTTACAAACATATGCCTTAAAAGCTCCGGATATTTTTTATGATCTTCCTTTAAGTGTTGCAGAAACAATGTGAAGGTCAAGAATTCTTCAAGACTTGGAGTATTCGGCTTAAAACTTGCTGTTGGTTAAATTTTTTATCGCTGACATCTTTCTATGGTTTTCAATTTAACCAATTTTTCTTATGAAGGGGGAGCCTCATTAAAACAAGTATTGCTTCCATAATTAACTCTAATCATTCTCGAACATTTTGCTGTAAAATTTTGCAGACTCGCGAAATTTGATTTTGGAGCCAGATGTCATCATTCGAAATTTCAGAGAGTTAATTGCACTTATTTTCATATCTAGGTGGAACAATTATGTGGTTGAATACTTAAACTTAGGGTCTGTTTGAAAGATTTTTTAAAAAAAAATTTGAATCGAAAAAACTGGGCTAAATTTGTAGTTTCCGATCGAAAATTAATTTGGGACCAAATGGCAATTTTCGCTTCAATTTCTCGAGCGAAAATCAAAATAGGTACCAAGTTTTTCGATCGCAAACAATAATGGACCTTGAATTACAAGTGACGAATAAACGTCTAATCAGCCCAGTTGACGAATTTAATTCTTGTAGTCGAAATTCCCAAATACACGCAAAACCCTCAATCAAAAAATTCAACAGTCAAATTCTCTCGCGCAAAACGTTTTCTCTCAAAAGACGAACGTCAAAATCTTCAAAATCTTTCGATTTTTCATCTAATTTTCGTCCTTTGAAGGTAGATTTGACTTCCTTTAGGGGTTATCAACTAGATTTGCATCTGTATTCTGTGATCTTTCGCCTGATTCTGTGTTAAAATCTCGATTGTACAGAATGTGAAAACTCGAATGCTATTTTGCAGTATTTACGAGCATTCTAGGTGTATAATTTGGATTAAATCTGCATTTAAGATAGTATTAAGCATTCTGGGAACATATCGCTTCGATTATTTACGTTCTTAAAGGTTGATTTTGAGTTCGACTAAACTGGGTTTTTCAAGTGTTTAAAGGCGTCGAAGAACTTTCTCGATCGCAAACAGTGTCAATTGAATTTCAATTTGATTGATTTACTGTTTGCATTGTAAAAGATTTTCGATCGCTAAATTTCTTGTTGGTCGTTCACATAATAACGTTGACAATTTTATGCGAGCAAAAAGATTACTGAACTGAATGGACAAAATATATGCAATTCTTTTTTTTTAATTTTTCGAGCGCAAAACTTACAGTCGAAAATTTCGATTTCAATCTTGTTCTCGGTCGAAAATTTTAGCGGCGAAAAAAATTAGTTTTTTCGATGATAAAATTTCTCGATCGTAAAAGCACACAGCGATAATTTGATCGATCGAAAATTTTCTCGATGGTTGACTTAGTCTCTCGTTGACAATTTTTTCGATCGTAAAATTTCGCAGCGAAAAACCTTTTTAAAATCGAATATCTTTCTCGCTCAATAAATTTCATAGCGAAAAATTTTATTCACGCGCAAAAAATTTTTCAATTGTAAATTTACACGAAAATTTTTCTCGATCGTCAAAATTCTCGGCTAACAGTACCACAACTTAAGTTCAAACACTTACAAATTTTCCAAAATCCTTTTTCAACTGTAGCTATCATTAGCGAATAAAATTTTCGATCGCAAATATACACTTCAAAATCACATTTAGGCAATTCAATCGAGAATTTCAAATTCTCGCGCGATAAAAAGCACGGGATGAATAGAACTTTAACACTTAGTAAAATTTTCGATCAATTTTGTTGAACTTACATGCATATGTCTAAATAAAAAATTATTTCTTAAAAAATTCACTATATATGACCTATATGTGCATTGATAAATTCGAACTTCGACTAAATTTTAATCTAGCTAATGACTTGAATATGTATTGCAGATGGATCACTACCCTAACCACATCTACGAGAAGGCTCTATACCTTAACGTACACGACACGAACTTCCAACTAGATCTGACCACCTTCCGGTGCTAGACGACATCATCGTGTCCATACTGCAAGGCCATCCACTATGGCATGCTCTTACCGTGACGGCCTCAGTGCTGATGGTCTACCTCCAGCAGTTTTGGGGTATGATCAAGAGTCTCATCATGAACGGGGCGTATCACTTCACCACAGTTGTAGGACGAGGCACGTCTGTATGAGCAAGAATGATCTCAGACTTCTGCTCGACCTCCCTCACAGCCAAAATTACGATCCCCTCACCAAGCTAGCTCAGATGCAGAGCAACGGGATTCCCCATCCCTGGAAACACTTTTTGGTATAATAAACAAGTGTTTGTCCCCGAAGCACGCATGCTTCGACAAAGGCAACGACCAATGCGATTGGGGATTTTATGGGTGCAATTAGGATTTTCTACTGTGATCAGTGCCTTTTTCTAATTGGACTGATTAGACGTTTTCGATAGTTAGATGAATTATGCCCAAAGCTGTTTACGCTCGAGAAACTTATGATCAAAAATTACATCTTCTATCCAGCTTCCCGATTGTAAGTTTTCCTAATTTTTCAGATTAACCCCTTTAAAATCAATAACCACAAATTTATACCCCCTATGTATTAAAATAAATGCGATCAACTCCCTTAATTTCGATCGGTGACATCTGGCTTAGAAGTTGAATTTTTAAATCTGCAATACCTAGAGCAAAAATGTCGAAAATATTAGAGTTAATTTTGAAGCAATTATTCTAATCAGGCTCCCCATGAATTTTTATACCAATGCCGTGAGCTCCAGACCATAAAAAAATCGTGAAGTCCTCCTCATTGAAGTGCGTCGTAGTAAGAGAAATTGAATCGAAAATGTCTGCAACACTTAGAGAAAGAACATAAAAAATATTTACAGCTTAAGGCATAATATTTTGCAAATGCCCCCCTCAAATAATGCACCTCGATTGATTTATCATGAAAACACGTAAACCAATACAAGTAACAATCATTATAATGCGCAAGTAAACGGTTTAGCCTAGATACATGGTCCCCTAAGTATGTAATTAAAAATTTGCGCGAGGGTATGAGCAAGAACAAATATTCACATTTTATCAATTCAATGCAGATGCTTGCATATCAAAATGTGCGAAATTTGTTTTAAATGTTATCATTTATTCGCATATAAATTTTTAATTTTCTTCTGAGTATTTAACATTATTAGTAGTATGAGGTCAGGTTATTTTGCTTCGATCAACGTCACACCTAAATTTCACAAGATACTTGAAAGATATTATGCCGTCAAGTCATGTAATCAAACTGAAGTCCGAAGTTCAAAGAATGGTCCATTTCGACAACTCTAACTAGGTTCGCTCTAGCGATCAATTATTTTTACCTTGGAATTTTTATATTTATACCACTCAAGTCAACACAAGCAATTTTAAGTCAAATTACCTGTGATCGACGCGCTTTTTAATCATTTCACCTAAGCGAAGAAAGTCGATTGGAATCAAATGGACTTTGAATGATTTTAATTTGGCTCTCACTAGAAGGGAAAAAAAAATTTTGGGAGATGGACTTAGGGTCTTCGTCTTCCTTTTCTTAGTCTTTCTCCTTCATTGGCATTTCTCTTTTCATATCTTAGTTTTTTCATTTTCATCCTTTTTATTTTTATTATAGTCTACACTTGCTCAAGCTGAAGCTCCGCTTCTCTATGAGGCTGAGAGATAATCTAAGGCGAAGTTCTTCTTGTTGGTTCTCGAGCTGATACCATGCTCATTTTCTCTTTATCCCTCGAGAGGTTTCAGTTATATTATCAATTTGAAAAAGTTCACAGTATGGAATTCGAATCCAAGGCCGTGCTCCTCTTCTCGTTTCCCAATATACGATCAGATTATCGTTGGAGAAGTTCACTTCGTGGTGCTCCTCTTTCTAGCAATTTTAACGAGCGTATGAGATTATCGATAGAGAAGTTCAGAGTAAGATCCATGCCCCTCTTCTTATGATTTCTAAAAGATCACAATAATTAGGAGGGCCGTTTCTTTTGGACTGCTTTTTGTGCATTGAGCATTCCTCGTGTGTGTTTTCCACCTTCTTTAGTCATCTTGTTTTTCGTATCTTTTTCTCCCCCTCCCTTTCTCGTTTGAATATTCCGCCGAATACGTTGATAGTCGGTTGAAGACACGAAGGGGTTTGAAATGAAAAAAGGTATTCGGAGAAGGCTCAAATGGATGAGTAAATGCTATGCTAAAGAATGGAAATCTTTATTTGGCCAAGTGAGGAATTTCCTAAACACCCAAATCATTTTCCGGATGATCTATCGCAAGGCGAGTATGAGGCCAAGAATCACTAGTTAAGACAAGCAATTGATATTTGACTTGCTCAAGAATAAATCCGTAGAAAGGAAAAAATAAGAAGGATAGAATCATCACTTATATGAAGTGGCTTTGTGTCTAGTGGAGCAAACTAATGACCTTTAGACACAAGAATGCGACTTAGACTGACAAAATTAACCAATTAATCAGTCGCATGTCAAGGAAATCTATACGTGACAAGATCGAGCATCGTAAAGACATCGTCATTCCCCTAATATGTAGAATATCATTTGTAATTGTGCTTGATTTCATGAGTTGTCCTTGTAATTAGGGGCTTTATTTGTATTAGTCTTTAGATTAAGGACTAGCTTGATATTTATACCAAGCTTGTTTGGTATAAATACTTGTAAATGAATTGAGCTGAATAGAGAAAGTTCAGAGAATTGATCCGAAGGGCTTGCAATTCGATTTCTAGAGAGAGAAACAACAGTAACTTTCTCACTCTAATTGAATTCTCTCTCGTGTTCTTAACTTGAGTTTTTCACGAATTCAATTGATTATCTAAATGATCGAATTACTATGGATTCTAGCCTAGGATCGTAGAGTTGTTAATCTGAGGACCTAACAATTGGTATCGGAGCAGATTCGTTCTGTTTTGAATCGTATATTGTTAGAATTGGATTGAAATTTTATTTCGAACATTGTTCCATCGAAGAACAGATTTGGCGCGAAAAGTTTTTCGATCCAATAGCTTAATTCTGTGCTTAATTGACTTGAATTTGATGTTTCAGTGCTAGATTAAGTGATAAATGATCATTGCGACTAGATCAGTAGATTTTGAACTTCGAATTTTGATTAATTTGATTCTGAAATTTTACTGTTGACGAAGAACATGAAGAACACGTTCTGATTTTGATCAAATTCAATATATTTTCCTTCATAACGTGTTTAATTTCTTGTTCGTGCGTGATTAGTACTTGATTGCGAGCAATTACCTCAAACTTCACTATCTGATTATTTGTTTTTGCTCGAATCTATGGTAATCATATTCTGTGAATTTTTCTCGATTGCTCAAAATTTTCTCGCTAGGTTTTGCGATCGGATTAGATTCTCGATCGATAAACTTAGCGCGAGAATTTTTCTCGGTCAGAATACGAAGTCAGCGCTAGAATCGTCATCAGCAGAAACGATTTTAGTTGGAAATATTTCTCGAGCATTATCCAGTGAAAAACTTTTTCGAGTGAGACCAATTTTGACCTTGCATGCGTAATAACTTCCACTCGAAAAACTTTTTCAGTCAAACCTTTTAACGTTTGACCAGGCGAAAATCATTTATACGCGAGAAACTTTTCTAGTCAACGGATTTATTTTGACTTGTCGAGAAACTTACTAACGTACTGTTTCTCTACGATCGAAAAAATTAACGATCAGGAAACTTTTCTCGACTGAACAATCTTGGGCAATTTATTTCGCTCGTAAAATATTTCGCTGACAAAATTTCTCGCACGAGAACAGTAAATACATTCTATATCGACGAAATTAATTTCGATCATACTTTAAAGATTGAATCGAAAATAATTCTCGAACTAATCTTCGAATCAAACGCTACTGACAAATTTCGTCACTTGTGAAGCACTTTACATCGTCGTCAACTCTCAAACAATCAACGAAGATCCTTCAACAACTCGACTACTATAATACAAACATGGATGCATACTCACTCGGAAATGACAACCGTCCGCCGATCTTACAAAGAGGCGAATACACAGTGTGGAGAAGCCGCTTCCTGAATTTCATAGCTCTAAAGAATGCCGAAAATCTACTGCAGTCCCTTGAAGACGGACCGGCACAGTTCTGGGTTCATGTTCCCGGGGACGAATCAGCTACTCCAGTAATTCCAGCTTCTAGGCGACTAAAGGAGCCTAGAGAATACTCTCTGGAGGAAAGAGCTCGAGCTAAGGCTGATCTAGTAGCCATGAATACCCTTATGCAGGGCATGCCTAACGATATATACAGACAAATAGACAGCCTTACATCGGCTAAGGGGATATGGGATGAGCTGCATAGGATGATGCAAAGTACGTACGTTCTCACTGCTTACGACTCCTTCAGAGCAAAGCCGGAGAAGAGTCTATACAAAATCTACCAACGATACCTCACTCTTCTCAACGAGATAGGAAGATAGAAATAACAAAGACAAACATGGAAACAAACATAAGATTTCTATCTTCTCTGCCCACAGAATGGAAGAAAATATCCACACAAATACGACAAATAAAGATCTAGAGGAGTTGGATGTCCATGCCGTGTTCGATAATCTCGCTCAGCATGAGGATGATATCCGCGAGATATGAAAGAGCAGAAAGGCAAACAAACCGATGACACGGTTGCCTTAGTCTCGGAGAAGAGGAGCACAAGATCAAGAAAGGAAAAGATCGTTAGGCCAGCTTCATCATCAGAGTCAGAAGGAGAATCGGACTCCGACATCGAGCCGAACATTAAAGCCCTTGGAAAGCAGTTAGCTCTCATTGGACAAATGATGAGCAAGAAGTACTTCAAGAAGAAGTCTTCAACCTCAGCCAACAGACTTCGGACTACAAGCTCCAAGAACAAAGAACGTGCTCCGAAGAGTTCCGAGGTCAAGAATCCCAAAGAGACTAACAAATGCTTTAACTGTGGCAAAGCAGGTCACTTCGCCAGATAGTGCACTCTCCCGAAGAAGAGAGATGCAAACTACTACTCCAGGAAGCTTCAATTGACAAAACAGAAAGAAGCTGGAGTAGCTCTCATGGCCGTACCGGACCAATGGCTCGAGGACACGTCGAGCTCCGAAGAAGAGAACTTAGCCCTCATAGCCCGTCTCGACAACGAATTGAACGCCGAAACATCCACTCATACGGACGACGACAACGCATCCGCGTCTTTAAATGAGGTTGTCACTCCTTCTACATTATTGACCATGTTAGAATCATATCAAACGCAATATGCTAACATGAAACGTGAGGAGAAAAGTATAAGGAAGTAGAGAACAAACTTGAGAGAGCTCAGGAGAAGATATATAGTCTCGAATCAGAACTTAGAAGCTCTAGTACAAAAATAGAAGAACATACTAAGAGTCTACATTCTAGAGAGACTAGTCAACCTCCTTTAGGACAGCATAGTGAAAAGATTAAAGAATTAGAAGATAGGCTAGCAAATAACTACAATTGTTTGGTTAGGCATCTCAACGAGAAAGCTACCTTAAATTGTAGGATAACCGAAGCTACCTCTAAGATCACTGACTTAGAAGCTCAATTAGAAACATCTAACGCTAAGGTTAGTGAGCTTAGTAAGGATCTGGACACCTGTCAAGCCGCCAAACTGACGGTAGAAAATAATTATGCTCTCCTAAGTGAGGAACGCAGGAAGTTGTATGCAAAAATTAAAAAATTAGATGATCTTCTTACGCATAGAGGACACTCTGAACAGACGATATTCTTAAAAAAGCCCAAGGATATAGAGTTTTATAATCCAATAGAAGGCATAGGTTACACTAACCCACGTGTTTTACGGAAGAAAGAAATGCATGACATTAAGAACATGGGTTTAGCTGCAACCTCTCTTAGGAACATTACGGAATCGACGTATGAAAATGCGTTTGATTCATCCATCAAACAAGCCTCACATGGGCCTGAGATCCCCTTTGACTACAATGAACTAATTGAAAAGGACAAAAATAGGAAACCATCCTTAACACCTGTCAGTTATTTAGTTTAAGTCTTACTTCCTGACTCTAAAGAACCCTACGAGGAAGTCAAAAAGGTTAATTATCAAAATTCTCTCTACAAACCCCCTATCATAAAACAGATAGAGGAGTCACAGGCGAAACTAGACAAAGAAAGAGAGAATTTCGAAGCTGAAAAGAAAAAATTCTTTAAAGAGATGAAAAATCTCAAGGCTTCCCTGTCCTCCCAAACTTCCTCACACGCCATCATAAAAAGCATGAAAATAGAAAAATCACCTTCAAAAGATCGTAAGAGCATAGAGCCAGCACCGACTACGAAGGCGAGAGTGTCTAGTCCTAAAATAAAGAAGGAGCTAGTAGATTTAAATGTTTCTGAACATGTTATTCTGTCTGTCAAAATAAAGGACACACGTAGTAATAAAAGAGTCATTTCTACGTTCAAAATAATTGCTTCTACGTGCTCACTTCAGCCTATCACCCATAGAAGTGAAAATCTCGAAATAGGCTCTACCTCGAAAATTACTACTAATCATTCTAAAACAAATTCCATAAGGCAGACTCGTAGGAAACAAGATTCAGCCATAAAGAAAGCTTATGGCGCCGTACATGACTGTACTCACCTAAGGTATCCCGTAGAAATTAAATCCCCCAAGCACCTTAGGAGACTATCACATGAAAAGATCTTTTCCTCAGTCAAACCTTCCAAGGCATTTGTACGAGCTGAAATTAACCTTCCCTGTAAGGTTCTACCCAAATGGGTTCCTAAATCTCCGCCTAGGACGACAAAAGCCAAAAGGGCCAAGTCTCCTATAGAGGCAAAACCCAAACCCACTTCTCCAAAAGTGCAATGGGTTATTAAGACTCTTCCAAAAATAGATTTAGGAGTCATATCTGAACCCAAAATTAAATCTGCTAATCCGAGAGGACCCATGCTTAAGTGGGTACCTAAAGCTCTCTAAATTGTTTTTGCAGATCCATCATGTGTGTTACCTCGACTCTGGTTGCTCCACACACATGACTGGTAACAAGAGCTGCTGAGCAACTACAAAGACCGACCAAATGGCAAAGTCAGATTTGGGAACAACGATTCAGCCCCGATTCTAGGACTTGGGGATATCATTCTGAGAATCTGACCATCAAAGATGTCTCATACGTCGAAGGCCTCCGCCATAACTTGTTCAGCATAGGCCAATTCTGTGACAAAGTCTTCTAGGTGGTCTCCCATGCTGACCGGTGCAGAATTTTGGAAAGTCAGGACACAGAACTCCTTCAAGGACTTCGGAGATCCAATCTTTACACGATCAACCTGACGTCCGTGCGGCCCTCGACAGCTGTATGCCTCATTTCTCAGATTGATTTACAGAGGAACAGCCTATGGCATCAACGACTGTCTCATCTAAACATGAAAGCTCTCCAACGTCTTTCTATGAAAAAGTTGGTTCACGGTCTTCCAACTATACAACTACAAAGGGAGCATCACTGTTCGGCATGTCACCTAGGAAAAATGAAGTGAGCATCTCATCATGTCAAGCAAAATGCATCTACTTCTCGACCATTGGAACTAATTCACATGGATCTATGTGGTCCGAAGCAGACTCAGAGTATCAATGGAAGAAAGTATGTCCTAGTGATTGTAGATGACTATTCTCGCTACACGTGGAAAAAGTTCCTCCGAACGAAAGATGAGACAGGTGACTTGATTATCAATTTTGTGAACACAACTCAAAATCTGCTGCAACAGACTATTCAAGTTGTAAGAACAGATAACGGCACTGAGTTCAAGAACAATCACCTCAGTGAGTTTTATCAGAAACTTGGAATAAGTCAACAATTTTCAACCGCCAAAACTCAACAAAATGGGGTCGTTGAAAGGAAAAATCGAACACTAGTGGAAGCCGCTCGTACAATGCTGATCCAATCGGGACTTCTACACTTTCTATGGGCTGAAGCAGTCAATACCGCTTGTTTCACTCAAAACAGGACGGTGGTTCACAAACGGTTCAACAAGACTCCGTACGAGATTGTGAATAATAGAGTGCCCAACATCTCTTTCCTTAAAGTCTTCGGGTGCAAGTGCTTTGTGGCGAACGACCGAGAGCAACGTGCAAAGTTTGACCCTAAAGCATTCGAAGCTACATTTGTCGGGTATTCTTCAACATCAAAAGCGTACCGAGTATACATCAAGTCAAACCGAACTATTAAAGAAAGCTATAATGTCACTTTCCACGAAGTGGCAGAAATGGCTTCTGGTCAACTCAGTCCAGAACCCGTGCCTAACCCGTTGGTTCCTGCTCAATTCTGTTCAGGACCCGTGCTCAACCCGTTGGCTTCTGAAGACAACATTAGAACCCGTAATCACTGGTGTGTTGGCAGAAAACCAACAGAAGATGGCAACAACTTCAGGATCAGTGTCAGACGAAGCAACGAGACTTGCAATAGCCGACTTGGATTCTCTCTTCGAACCGGTATATCGGTCATACACGACTACACCTACAATGGATTCTCCACCGAACGAGACCGACGTACCAAGTTCCTCTCACACCTCTACCCCACCCGATTCAGAATTGCCACAGAATACCGAAGAACCTACAGTGGTCATCGAGGAAGTATCATCAGAGACGATCAATCCAAGTGCAGTATTGGAACTTCCTCAGACAAATGATCAATCGGAGACTATAGGCAATCTAGATCCACAGATGGCTGATGCATCGACTTCAGCCTTGCCTCATGAGCGCAAGTGGACGAGAGGCCACCCGGTTGTTCAGATAATTGGCGATCCTTCGGTTGGTGTGAGGACACGTCGTCAACACAGTCTTTTCAGTTGCTTCCTGAGCCAAAAACGAGCCTACCAAAGTAGCAGACGCACTTCAAGACCCGGATTGGACAATTGCAATGCAAGAGGAAATCAATCAATTAGAACGTCTTCAAGTGTGTACCTTGGTACCCCGTCCACATGGGAAAACAGTGGTCGGAACTAAATGGGTTTTCAAGAATAAGAAAAATGAAGATGGCGAAGTGATCCGGAACAAAGCAAGGCTAGTTGCTAAGGGATACAATCAATAGGAAGGCATCGACTACGACGAGACTTATGCTCCTGTTGCCCGTATCGAAGCTATCCGCCTCCTGCTGGCTTATACGGCTCACGAACACTTCAATGTCTATCAGATGGATGTTAAAACCGCCTTTCTCAACGGCGTGTTAAAAGAAGAAGTCTACGTCGCTCAGCCGGAAGGTTTCGTTGATCAAGAACATCCCGATCACGTCTATCGCTTGGCCAAAGCTCTCTATGGACTAAAACAAGCCCCACGTGCTTGGTACGATGTCTTGAGTGATTTCCTCGTGAAGTCTGGATTCATACGAGGTACGATAGACACAACCCTCCTTATTAAAAGGCATGAAAAAGATCTGATGGTCATCCAAGTATACGTCGACGACATCATCTTCGGATCAACAAATCCTCGGCTTTGCACGAAGTTTGGACATCTCATGAAGAGCAAATTCGACATGAGTCACATGGGAGAGATGCAATTTTTCTTAGGCCTTCAAGTCAGGCAGCTCAATGATGGAATTTTCATCAGTCAGACAAAATACATCAAGGATATTCTGAAGAAGTTTTATCAAGACCAGAGCAAGCCTCTCAGCACTCCTATGTCACCAAACTGCAAGTTGGATGCCGATCCCTCTGGTAAATCGGTCGACATCACACTGTATCGCAGTATTATTAGATCTCTTCTCTACCTCACTTCGAGCCGGCTGGATATCATGTTTGCCACCTGCTTGTGTGCCCATTTTCAAGCCGATCCCAAAGAATCCCATATGCTCGCGGTAAAAAATTCTACGCTACCTTAAGGGCACCTCTACCCTTGGCCTATGGTATCCAAAGGGTATGAATTTCAAACTTATCGGCTACACTGACGCTGACTATGCAGGTTGCTGAATGGACAGGAAAAGCACGTCCGGCGGTGCTCAATTTCTAGGAGAAAAGCTGGTCTGCTGGTCATCCAAAAAGCAAAACTGTGTGTCCAATTCGATGGCCGAAGCAGAATACGTAGCTGCCGCCGGTTGTTGCTCACAGATGCTGTGGATGCGGACACAGCTTCGCGACTATGGGTACAATCTAAATAATATACCCATATATAGTGATAGTCAAAGTGCAATCGCCATTACTTGCAATCCTGTTCATCATTCACGCACAAAACACATAGACATTAGATATCATTTTATCAAAGATCACGTAGAAAAAGGCACGATAGAGATGTACTTTGTGAACACGGAGTTTCAACTAGCCGACATTTTCACCAAGTCCTTGGATGAGAAACGATTCCAATTCCTTGTCGGAAAATTAGGCATGCTGAATCTTCCGTAATATGTGCATACCTGATCTTCTGTGCTATCACATGCTCTGTTCTATGTGTTTTCTATGCTTATTTGTCCTTATCTTGCGTGATAATAATAAAAATAAAATAAAATAAAAAAATAATAATAAATAACAATAATAAATATATATATACATATATATATAATGGGGTATGACGAAATCCTTTAGGATGCTTTGATCTAAAGTCACCAAGAAATTTAACCCGACATGCGATCGATTTAATTGCTTAAATTTTGTCAGTCTAAGTCACATTCCTGTGTCTAAAAGGTCATTTGATTGTTCCACTAGACACAAAGTCACTCTACATGCGTGTGGATTCAAGCCTTGTTCATTTTTTCTTTCTTTGGATCTACTTCTCGAGTGACTCACACATAAACTACTTGTCTTACCTAGTGATTCTTGGTGTCATACTCATCTTGCGTTAGATCATTAGGAAAATGATAAGGGAGTTTCGGATATTCCTCATTCGGCCTTATATAAATTCCCCCACGTTTGCCCTTAGTCATCCGCTTTGAGCCTTTTCCGACGTCCTTTTCTTCTTTTGAAACCCATTCCCAGCCTTCAACCGAATTCTACTTTTCGAATGGTTGTTCAAACGAAAAAGGGAGGGGGAGATAACAAAAGAAAAGTAGGATGATGACAAAAGAAGGCATTGCTCAACGTGCAAAGACCAAAGGAACCGGCCTTCCGACTACCTTGAAGAAAGTGGCATGGTTCCTGCTGCGAACTTCTCCAACGATAATCTCGTATGCTCGTCAGAACGGCTGGAAGAGTAGCACCACGAAGTGAACTTCTCCAACGATAATCCGGTCTTATATCGGGAAACGAGAAGAGGAGCGCAGCCTCGGGTACGAATTCCATAACCGTGAACTTTTCCAAAAAGATAATCCCTAAAACCTCTCTAGGGATTAAGAGAAGAGGAGCACAGTATCGGCCCGAGAATCAACGAGAAGAACTTCGCCTACGATAATCTCCTATAGACTCATGGAGAAGCGGAGCTTCAGCTTGAGCATAGCTTCATAAGGGATAGTAAAAGAGGGAAAGACGCCGAAAAGAAAGGATACGGACATAGAAATGGAAGATGACGAAGAGATAAGCTCACTTTCCTCTAAATCTTTTCCATTCTAAGTCCTAAACTAAAACCTTTACACCCCTTTGATTCCAATCGACGGTCTCTCGCTTTGGTCAAATGATTAAAGACGCCTCGATCACAGGTAAATTGACTTGAAACTGCTTGTGTTGACTTGAGTGATAAAAATATAAAAATCCCAAGATAGAAATTATTGAGAGCAAGAGCGAACCTAGTGAGAGTTGTCGAAATGGAGCAGTCTATGAACTTAGGACTTTAGTTTGACGAGAAGACTTGGCGGCATTTTCGTCTTTCAAATGTCTCGTAAAATTTTAAGAATGACGATTGATCGAAGCAAAATAATCTGACCCATACTATAATAATAGTAATTAAAAAAAATTATATATATATATACATATATAAACAATAAATAATAAAATTCGCACATTTTGACATGAAATGTTATGTTTCATATGCGTTGAGTTGAATAAATGCGAATTTCTTTAGTGTATCGCACATTCTAAATGCAATGTGATATTGCATTGGCACTAATTCTTTAAATGCGATAAATTTTTCATTGCTCTTACCCTCACACAATATTTTAAAGTACATGTTTTCGGGGACCATGTATACGTACTTACTTGGTAGATTTGCGTGTTATATGCTCGTGACTTGAATTGAATTAATATGCTTGCATAATTAGCCAATTCTTGTGCATCATTTGAGGGGGAGCAAGTATAAAAATCGTGGTTTAGCTCCAAATATTTTTGACTTTTTTCTCTAAGTATTTCAGATCTTTCAAAATTAAGGAGTGAGACGTCGACACTACAAAGAGAGGAGCTAGACACAAGACCAAATATTTCAAAGATAAAATTGCCAAAAATAATTGCTGATTAACTCCATTATTACTAACGTTTATCTCTAAGTGGTACAGATTTTTACACTTCTGCCAGGGGAGCTAGACGTTACTACACGGAAAATACAGGGAGTTAATTGCATTTATTTTAATTGTTAAGGGGGAGCCTTACAATGGGTTTTTATTTTGAAATAGGGGTCAATATGAAATTCTTTAGAAGAACTTTCTATCGAGAAACTGGATATTAGAATTAATTCGCAATCTAAAGTTTCTCGATCGTAAACAGTGTTGGGATCGATTTTGATTAACCGCGATAATTTGCGATCGGAAAATTGAATTTTGCGTGTGCAAATAGTAATGGGCCTGATCCATTAAATCGCAAAATGTCATATCACAAGCCCAACAACGAATTAATGCTAGTTAATAAAAGTTTAACTTTTGTCAGTCGAAAAACTTTTTCTCACGCAAAACCTAATCGAAAAAAAACTCTCTCGCAAAACTTTCTCAGACGATTCAAAAACCTTCAAAATCTTTCGATTTTCTCACTTCAAATCGTCTGATTAAGGTAGAAATTAGATTCGGTTAACGAGTGCGGATGTTATAACTTGACTTGCACTTACATTCTATAGTTTTTCGCATGTTTAGTTAAGATTTTTCGACTGTTCTTCAAAAACCATTTAAACGTATACTGTTTCACTAAATTTAGGCATTCTTCTTGGATTTTCTGAGTTAAATGCCTGTTTTTAGATAGATTCGATGTTTTTAATGAAACAGATAGCGTAAATCGCTGGAAAATTTCCATCTGTGATGATAAAATGAGTTTCGATGAAACTGGGTATTTTGAAGTTTTGAAGCTGTCGAAGAACTTTGTCGATTGCAAATTATCTTAATTGGATTTCAATTCAATCGAGATACTATTTGTGTCGATTTAGTTTTCGATCACAAAATTTTGACTTAGTCATCACGATAAAAGATTTTGACCGTTAAACTTACCATCGAAAAATCCAATTATAATTTTCTGCGAGCGAAAAACTTATGCACTGAAAAGATAATTTGGATGCAAATTCAAATCGAGCGTTAAACTTACCATCGCAAAATTAAAATTTCGATTTCATTTTATTTCGGTCGCAAAAATTTAGCAGCGAAAAATTAATTTTTCAATGCTTAATTTTTCGATCGTAAAATTCGCCACTTAGATTAAATTGATCGAAAAATTTCTCGACGATTGACTTAGTTTCGTCGTTGACCAATTTCTCGATTAATAAGTACAGTAGCGAAAATTTTACTTACAGTCGAAAATCACATACCGCTCGACAAATTTCAAATCGAAAAATTTTATTCAATCGAAGAAAATTTCTCGACAGTAAATTTACCTGAGAAATAATTTCTCGATCGTAAATTTACACGGAATTTTTCTTGATCGTAAAATTGATCGACTACAGTCTAGATTTCAACTTCAACACTTAGAAAATTTTTCTCTAAGTCTTTTACACTGTAGCTAACAATAGCGGATAAAATTCTTCGATCGCAAAATTAGACGGAATTCTTTCAATTGAAATCAATATATAGGAAATCAAATCGCAATTCAATTTTGTCGACCGAAAATTTTCTCGGCATGAACAGTGACTTACTGATTTAACACTTAGCAAAATTTCGAACTATTTTTCACGCGACATATATTCGAAATTACATTCATGCCATCACGATTTTTGAAATTGAACATACACTATGCATTTGATATGATTTCAATTAAAAATTCATCGAACATGCTATTATTTGCAATATTACTATAGTTTGATGAAATTTATTCATATTTCGACTGAAAATAAAATTGATCTAATATACTTTTATATATCTTATTTTTTAGATGGATCGCTACCCAATATACAACCATATATATGATCACAATATGTACTTGAAGGTTCAGGATACGAACTTTCAGCTCGATCTGAGCACATTTCGGTGCTCGGACGAGATCATCGTATCCATCCTCAGAGGCCACCCCATCTGGCATGCGTTAACGATCACCGCATCAGTGCCGATGGTCTATCTCCAGCAATTCTGGGGATATATACAAGGAGTTGTAGCAAATGGGGCATTCTCCTTCACAACAAAACTCGGGACGCGGCATATTCTTATGAGCAAGAGCTAGTTCGGGATGATGCTGGACTTGCCTCACAACGACAACTACGACCCGCTCCCGACGGACGCAGAGATGATTCAGGACTTCTTGCACATGTGATACCAACCGCCGCTTACGAGATTAGCTCAGGTCCAGAGCAGCGGTATCCCTCGCCCGTGGAAGACACTATTCAGAATAGTGAATAAGTGTCTGTCACCCAAGCACGCAGGATTCGATAAAGGCAACCGCAATATTTTGAGGATCTTCCACGACATCGCCTTCTCAAGAAATTATGACTACGCACAGCTGATCTGGAACGACCTCGCGGACCAGATTCGGCAGAAGGAGAACCGGCAATCAAAGAACGTGCCATATGCTCGATGGTTCAACGTGATCATTCAGGGAGTTCATGGAGTTACATGCAGAGAACATTCCCCAGCTGCCTCCTGGTGGAAACTACCAGCCGCAAGGCTTAAGTTTTTCCACAACCCACGGCTCGCGGACCTGGACCGACCATCGATGCCAATTCCACTCAACTTACCCCGCAGGAGCTGAATATCAGAGATTCTGCCGGGAACACAACTTAACGGAAGAAATGATTAGAGGGCCCCCGACAGATCACCATGTGAGCCCTCCCCAACACCAACCAAGCCCTGACGACGTGATAGACGTCGTCGCTTAGGAGCTTCGGAGTCCTCTTTGATCGAAGAGCCAATGCCCGACGTGGAAAATACCCTAATCGACGTCGTGGCTACAGAGATGGGGCTTGAGGCTCCTGCACTCGAATTACAAGTGGAAGTTCCCGTAAGTATTGGCGTGCTCGAAGAAACTTTTGAGAAAGTCCTTCAACCAGAAGCACAGCCCGAAACGGAAATGGGGCACACTTCACTTCCACTGGTGACAGATCAGACATTGGAGAACGTCGATCGAGACCTTACTCCTCACACCGCCACCACGTCTGACACAGAGTCTGATGAGGAAATCAGTCTGATCAGGAGGTCTCCCAGAAGACTCAGTATTCAGTTGGAGTCGCTCTTTTCCAGCAGTCACCACCGCACCAGATACTACGCTGACCACAACGACAAGTGTTGCTGGCACTTCATCGCTCGATCTTGAGCCGCAACCATCTCACGTGGTGTCTGGTTCGCAGGCACAACCTGAGCCTGCCATAACACCCTTAGAGGCGGATCCTCTGGATTCGACTCGAGGATTGGATGGAAGTCTCATACAGTCACAACCTCAAGTGACTGTGAGCCAACCCCAAGAGTCGGTGTCTACTCAAGGGTTGATAACAGGCGACATCAGTCGTCCTGGTCCATCAAAGGAGGCGTCCGCACCCTTTGTGACGAACGAGCAGTTTCAGGCCGCTCTCTCTGCCGCCGTACAGTCTATGGAAGACCAAATCACGGAGAGAGTACTTCAAGCAATCGAGACATCCCGAAGAGATACCGGGAAAGTACCTGTCTCTGAAGGCCCTTCGTCACAAACCAATCCCACACCTCCACAACCCACACCCACCGACCCTTTAGCCACTTCCTCCATCCTCATCAACCCATACACCATACCCATAACCGAGCTCCACGACATATTTCTCGCCCGCTTGATCGGCCTGCCATTCGGTCGCCTCAATAGGAATCCCTCTATCGGCGATTGGTGGATCATCCTGAGCCACCGACTGACACCTTCCGAGGCCAAACCCTCCCACTCACGGCGCAGACATGACGATCCTGACGATCAAGACCCTCATGAGGGGGAGAAGAGGCCGAGGACATCTACATCCAGCCAAGGAGAAGGCTCGGGCGCTACGCAGACAAGCGCTCGAGCTGAACCCAAACACAAACCACCCACACCATGCACCGCACCGCCACTCTACCAAATATCGACCAACCAACCTTTACCCTACGGACGCCTCGCCCACACCGCCGATCTACTCAAGCCCCTTGCTTCCGGAAGAAGAAGCAAGTGCTGCAATGCTTGTAGCTCTGGCAGCTACCCAAGCTACTCCCTCCTTCGCTCCAGACCAACCGGGACCCTCTGGACATGGCGTCAATCCACACGAAGTATTAGACAAGTACATTTTCGAAGGCCAGTGGATGACCCATTCCATGCTCGAGGAGCATCAGAGACAACGGCTTCAGGACGTACGCCACTTTTTACAACAAGCATCCGTGGACCTCGTGATCATAGAAGACGACGAACTTCAAGAAGGTATAGACTACCAAAGTGAAATCCCAAGGCTACCGGAGTTGATCGCACAACGAGCGGCCTCCCCTACAAGACAGATGCCAGAGACCGTTCGGATCGACACGCCGTGGGAGAACATTCACATAGAGATACCTTTCCTTGAATAAGTCAGGGAAAACATTTGGAGGTCACCGGTTCGAATTAAGAAGCCGGATGAGTTCGAGCTGAGAGGGATCTCTCACTGGGATTAGCAGAAGAGAATGACATATCTGTGGATGCTGACCCAACTAGGACCGGACGTGAGGCTGGGGATCCCGAAGGATCGACTGAAGAGTCACTTCAGGGAACTCTCCCCAATTTGCCAACTCCTCAGTGTCTATTGTGCCAAAGGAGGACTTCCAACACCCCACTACATCATCGAACGAGTGGACAGGACCCGAGAGGAACTGAGCGAGAGCGACCTGCCGTACCTCCCCGCCGATGAAGTGTACCATCTTTATCAGCTATACGTGGAGAAGTACAAAGGTCCTCAGGGTTTCATCAAGAAAGAAGGCCTCGAAGGGCTCTACCGGTTCATGATGCGACAAGTCAAGTACTTCGCCGCTCACGACCTTCAAATGGCGCTTGAGAGCAATATGAAGAAGGTCAACATGGCCGAACCACTCTTCAAAGGACCTGAGATTGAGAGGCTTCCAAGCAATCACGTGCATATCAGCTCTGTCATCGGCATCACCTACAACAACCCAATTGCCAAGAAGAATATGTTGATGCTGAAGACAGAAAATTCACAAGTTTTGCGACGGAACCCTCAAGATCGTCAGGAGAAATATCGAACAGAGGTTGGAAGAGATAAATAGAGACACGATGCTGAGGATCCACCGGTTTGTGAGAGAACAGCCGCTCCTGATGGAATTGTTGGATGACATCGAGGAGCGCCTGAAGCTCAGGGAGACCGTTAGGGACTACGAGCATGCGATGGGCTTGTGCAGATCGTACTATGCCCGACAAGGATGAACTGCGCGGAGATGCAATCAAGCACAAAGGGGGAGATTGTAGAATATCATTTGTAATTGTGCTTGATTTCATTAGTGTCCTTGTAATTAGGGGCTTTATTTGTATTAGTCTTTAGATTAAGGACTAGCTTGATATTTATACCGAGCTTGTTTGATATAAATACTTGTAAATGAATTGAGCTGAATAGAGAAAGTTTAGATAATTGATCCGAATGGCTTGCAATTCAATTTCTAGAGAGAGAAACAACAGTAACTTTCTCACTGTAATTGAATTCTCTCTCGTGTTCTTAACTTAAGTTTTTTGATCGAATTCAATTGATTATCTAAAGGATCGAATTTACTATGGATTCTAGCCTAGGATCGTAGAGTTGTTAATCTGAGGACCTAACATAATAGTATACGTATATGTATAAAAAAAAATTATTTTTATTATTTTTATTATTTAAAAAATAATTTTTGTTTTTTCATTCAATATATAGCATTTAGGTACGAAAAAACGTATAGAATAGATCATACGAAAGCACATAGAAGTACGTAAAGCACATAATACGGAAGATTCAACATGCCTAATTTTCCGACAAGGAATTGGAACCGTTTTTCATCCAATGACTTGGTAAAAATATCAGCTAGTTGATATTCCGTATTCACAAACTACATATTAATCGTGCCTTTTTCTACATGATCTTCAATAAATTGATATCTTATGACTATGTGTATAGTGCGTGAATGGTGAACAGGATTACATGTGATGGCAATGGCACTTTGACTATCACTGTATATGGGTATATTACTTAGATTGTACCCATAGTCGTGAAGCTGAGTCCGCATCCAAAGCATTTGTGAGCAACAGTAGGCAGCCGCAATGTATTCAGCCTCAGCCGTCGATGTTGAAACGATGTTCTGCTTCTTTCATGACCAGCAGACCAGCTTTTCAGAGCGGCGCCTGACGTGCTTTTCCTTTCCATTCAGCAACCTCAGCATCAGTATAGGCAACTAACTTAAAATTAGTCCGTTTAGGATACCATAGTCCTAAAGTTGAGGTGCCCTTGAGGTAGCGCAAAATCCTTTTGACCGCGAGCATGTAGGATTCTTTAGGATCGGCTTCGAAACAAGCACAGAGACAAGTGGCAAACATGATGTCTGCCCAACTCGAGGTGAGATACAAAAGAGACCCGATGATGCTGCGATAGAGTTAATGTCGACCGCTTTTTCAGAGGGATCGACATCCAACTTGCATCTTGTAGCCACGGGAGTGCTGATAGGCTTGCTATGATCTTGATGGAATTTCTTGAAGATGTCTCTGATATACTTGGTCTGACTTATGAAAATTCCATCTTCAAGCTGCTTGACTTGAAGTCCTAGAAAAAACTGCATTTCTCCCATGTGGCTCATTTCGAACCGATTCTTCGTGAGATCTCTGAATCTCAGGTATAGCCAGGGATTAGTAGAGCCGAAGATGATGTCGTCGACGTATACTTGGACGATCATCAAATTTTTGTCTTACCTTTTAGTGAAGAGAGTTCTATAGATTGTTCCTTGGATAAATCCAGACTTCACGAGAAATTCACTCAGGACGTCATACGAAGCACGAGGGGCTTGTTTTAGTGCGTTGAGAGCTTTATCCAATCGATAGACGTAATCATGATGATCTTGATCGATGAAGCTTCTGGATGGGCGACGTAGACTTCTTCCTTCAACACGCCGTTGAGAGAGGCGGTCTTTACGTCCATTTGGTAGACTTTGAAGTCCTTATGGGCCGTATAAGGCAAGAATAGGTGGATGGCTTCGATTCGAGCAACTAGAGCATACGTCTCATCGTAGTCAATTCTTTCCTGTTGGTTGTACCGTTTAGCGACGAGTCGTGCTTTGTTTCTGATTACTTCTCAATCTTCATTTTTCTTGTCCTTGAAACCCCATTTCGTTCAAAGATGGTTTTCCCATGTGGTCTCGGTACTAAAGTCCACACTTGGAGACATTCGAATCGGTTGAGCTCATCTTGCATAACGATAACCCAATCCATGTCCTTAAGTGCTTCTGCTACCTTGGTAGGCTCGTTTTGGCTTAAGAAGTAGCTGAATAATCTACTCGGATGTCGTGTCCATATTCCACTCGGAGGATCACCAATAATTTGATCAACTGGATGGGCTCGAGTCCACTTTCGCTCATGTGGCAAGGCCGAAGGTGATGCATCAGCCATTTGTGGACCAAGATTTCCAACTATCTCAGGCTGTGCAGGTGATTGTGGAAGTTCCATACCTGCACTGAGGTGAGCGACTCTGATGATACTTCCTCAACAGCCATGATAGGTTCTTCAGTATTCTGAGGTAATTCTGAATCATGTGAGGTGGGGACATTTGCAGAACTTGGTACGTCGGTTTCGTCGAGTGGGGAGTCCATTGTTGGTGTAGGACCGATGGTGTTTGGCCGATATACGGGCTCAATGAGGGAATGTAAGTCTTCTAGAGCAATTCTCGTAGCTTCTTCTGACGATTAATCTTGAGTAGTTCCCGTTCTCTGTTGGCTTTGTGCCAACGCACCAATGAATACGGGTTCTGTACTGTCATTTTTAGAAGCCGTCTGGTTAGGTACGGGTCCTGAACTGATATGAGCAGGGGCTATCAGGTTGGACACGGGTCCTGGACTGATGTGCCCAGAAGCCATCTCTGCCACTTCGTAAAAAGTGACATTATAGCTTTCCTTAATTGTACGGTTGGACATGATGTATACTCAGTATGCCTTAAAAGTTGAAGACTACCCGACGAAAGTGGCTTCGAATGCTTTAGGGTCGAACTTCGCTCGGTGTTGTCTATCGTTCGACACAAAGCACTTGAACCCAAAGACCTTGAAGAATGAAATATTGGGTACTCGCTTGTTAATGATCTCGTACAGAGTCTTATCTAAGCGCTTGTGAACTACCGTCCTGCTCTGAGTGAAGCAGGCGGCATTTTCAGCTTCAGCCCAAAGGATGTGTAGGAGGCCGGAGTGGATCAACATCGTACACGCGACTTCCACTAGAGTTCTGTTCTTCCTTTCGACAACGACATTCTGTTGAGGTGTCATTGCGGCTGAGAATTGCTGATGAAATCCAAGTTTTAGATAAAAATCACTGAGAAATTTGTTCTTGAACTCGTTCCATTGTCCGCTCGGGTAACTTGGATATTCTGTTGCAGCATATTCTGAGTTGAGTTCACAAAATTTACGACCGAATCCCCTATCTCATCTTTAGTTTGGAGAAACTTCGTCTATGTGTAACAAGAGAAATCATCTACAATGACTAGTACATAGTATCGTCCATCGATACTCTGTGTTTGCATCGGTCCACAGAGGTCCATGTGTAATAGTTCCAGAGGACGTGAATAAAGAGGCAACCAGCTTAACATGATGAGAAGCTCGCTTCATTTTTCCTAGTTGGCATGCCGAACACTGATGCTCTTTCAGTAATCCTATAATTGGAAGACCGTGAACCAACCTTTTCATTGGAAGATGTTGAAGAGATTTGATGTTGAGATGAGACATGTGTTGATGCCGTAAGCTGTTCCTCTGAATTACGTTCTGCGAGATGAGGCAAACAGCTTCGAGGTCCAAAATTTTGCATCGGTCAGCAAGAATGACCACCTGGAATTCTTTATCACAGAATTGGCCTATATTGTACAAGTTATTGTTAGGTCCTAATTTTATCAACTTCTAGATCCTAGACTTGAAAGCTAAGGCAATTGATTAGAATTATGGAAAATTAGATTTCGATCGAAAACCTTTCATTGAGAGCTTCGAGAGAGATTTCGAGTAGTCAAAGAATGATTCTGATTTTCTCTCTCTAGAATTAGATTTGCAAGCCTTTCGGATCAATTGACTAAAATTCTCTATTAAGCTCAATGTTTACAAATGTATTTATACCAAACAAACTATAAATAACATATAAGTCCTAATCTAAGGACAATTACAAGAAACGCCCCTAATTACAAGGACAGCTAATTAAAAACTTAGCACAACTACGATTATTATTCTACATTCTCCCCCTTTGTGCTTGATTGCTCTTCTGCGCCATCTGTCCTTGTGCAAGCCCGCGCATGCTCAAAGTTCCTTTGCGTATTCCTCAGCTCCAGTCGCTCTTCGATGTCCTCAAGTAATTCCATGAGCGGTTGTTCTCTAACGAACCTATGAAGCTTTAGCATTATCTCCCTATTAATCTCTTCCAACCTTTTCTCTATGTTCTGCCTGATGACCTTGAGCATCCCATCACAAAACTTGTGAATCTCAGTCTTCAGCATCAACCTAGTCTTCTTCGTGATCGGATTATGATAAGTGATCCCCAAGACTGAGCTGATGTGTACGTGGTTATTGGGAAGCCCTTCGATCTCAGGTCCTTTGTTGAGCGGAGCGGTCATGTTAACCTTCTTCATGTTGCTCTCCAGAGCCATCTGAAGGTCGTGAGCGGCGAAGTACTTGACTTGTCGCACGATGAACTGGTAGAGTCCCTCGAGACCTTCTTTCTTGATGAAGACTTGAGGACCATTGCACTTCTCTACGTCTAACTAGTAGAGATTGTATACCTCCTCAGCAGGGAGGTACGGTAGGTTGCTCTCGCTTAGTTCTTCTCGAGTTCTGTCTACTCGCTCAATGAATAGTAGGGTGTGGAAGACCTCCTTTGGCACAGAACACACTCAGAAGCTGGCATATTGAGGATACAATGGCTCTTTGCTTGTCCTTTGGTCATCCCCAACCTCATGTCTGGTCCAAGATGGGTCAGCATTTAAAGATAGGTCATTCTCTTCTGCTGATCCCAGTGAGAGATCCATCTGAGCTCGAATTCGTTCAACTTCTTGACTTTGTCTGGTGACCTCCAAATGTTTTCTCGAACCTCTTCAAGAAAGGGAATCTCAATTCTGATATTCTCCCACCAGCGTGGGTATACAAACGGTCCCTGGCATTTGTCTTGTAGGGGAAGCCGCTCGTTGCGCAATAAGTTCTGGAAGCCCTTGGGGACTCTGTTCATGGTCTTCACCTTCCTGAACTCCCTCGTCTTCTACAGGACTAGGTCCACTGAAGCTGCTTGAAGGAAGTGTCAAACGTCCTTGAGTCGTTGTCTCTGAATCTCATTGGGCATGGTATGTCTCATCCACTGTCCTTTGAATATATAACGGTCGAGCTACTCATGTGGGTTGACGGCATGTCTAGATGGTCCCGATTGTTCTGGAGCCGTCGAGGGAGTGGCCTGAGTGGCTGCCAAGGCCACGAGCATTGCTGTACTTGCTTCTTCTTATGGAAGCAAGGGGCTTGTTGAGGTCTGTTGGTGGGTCGATGTGGGTGGTTGGTGAGGTGCGTGGTGGTGGTTGTCTGGGTAGTAGGTTGTGAGGCTTCACCGGCTCCAGCGCTTGTCTGCGTCGTGCCTGAACCTTGTTATTGACCTTCACCTTGGCGACTAGATGCTGTCCTAGGTCGTTTCTCCCCCTCATGAAGGTCCTGATCGTCTGGATTGTCATGTCGACATCGTGTGCGGGAGCTTTGGCCTCGACATAAATGTGTAGGTGGCTCAGGGTGATCCACGAGATGCCTGTAGAGGGATTCTTCCTGAGACGTCCGGGTGGGAAGGCCTATAAGGCGGGAGAGTAGTATGTCATGGAATTCGGTGATGTGTATGGTGTATGGGTTGATGAGGATGGTTGAGTTTGTAAGTTGGTCGGTGGGAGAGGGTTTTGGGGTTGGGAGGGTTGCTTGTGCTGAAGTGACCTCTGAGAGGTGCTTTCCCAGTGTCACGTCGAGACGTCTCGATGGCTGCCAGCACTCTCTCCATTATCTTGTCTTCAAGAGATCTGGTAGCCATAGAGAGAGCTGTTTGGAAGTGAGCTTCAGTCACAAACTGAGCGGACGCCTCCGTTGATGGACCAGGTTGACTAAAGTCGCCTGTTGTCAACCCTTGAGCTATTGCCGGCTCCTCAGGCTGGCTCATAGTCACTTGAGGTTGTGACTGTCCGAGACTTCCATCCAATCCTCGATTCGAATCTTGAAGATTCTCATCTATGGATGTTGTGGCAGGCTCAGATTGAACCTGCGTATCAGACACCGGTGGGACTGGGCCGGTAATGAGTGGATTCTGGGCTTCGGCCTCAGCACTTGGAGTGATGACAGGTCGCGTGTCTGATGTAGTGGTGACAGATGTAAAGAGGGACTCGAACTGGATGCTCAGTCATCTTGGAGTCCTTCTTATCAATCGGATTTCCTCGTCTGACTCGGTGTTGGGATGATCTATGTGCGACATCCACACTGGCTGGTTCTATCACAGGAGGCCCTTGAGATGTGATCATCGGAATCCCGGCCTCTGGGGCAGGCGTAGTAGCCTGTAATGGTGGACTGTGCCCCGTTTCCTCTTCGGGCTGTGTTGCCTGTTGTAGGATCTCCTCAATCGATCCGTGGAACACGCCAACAATGATGGGCACTTCAGCACCAAGCGATTGTTGTGGAGCCTCAAGTTTCAAATCTTGTGTCACTACATAAATCAGCATGGCATCATCGTCTGGTACTTGTGTATCATGAGCTGGAGGCTCATGTTCTAGCTCTTGAGCCACTTGATCTATCAGCTCGGCTTCAGGGCTAGGTTGGTGCTGTTGTTGTTAGGGAGGGCTCACGTGAAAATTTGTCGGGGGCCCTCTAATCATCTGTTCCGTGAGATGATTCTCCCGGCAGTACAACCTATAGACGTCTCCCGAGGGGCCGGCGAGCCGAAGCAGGTCGAATGGGATCGGCATCGATGGTTGATCCAGTGAGCCTCGGATTGTGGGAGAATTTCAGTTTTAGGGGTTGGTAGTTCCCTCCTGGAGGTAGACGATGGATGTTCTCGTGCATCTCCATGACTTGTCGGATGATGACGTTGAACCACCGGGCATACGGAACATTCTTCGATCTTATATTTTCCTTTTGTCTGATTTGTTTTGCTAGATCATTCCAGATCAGTTGACCGAAATCTTAATTCCGTGAGAATGCGGGTCCGTTGAAAATGCGGAGAATGTTGCCGTTACCTTTGTCAAACCCGGCCTGCTTTGGCGCTAGACACTAGTTGATTATGCCGAACAGTGTCTTCCATGGGTGCGGGATTCCGTTGCTCTGGACTTATGCAAGCTTGGTGAGCGGTGGACGGTATCCCATATGTAGAAAGTCACCCACCATCTCTGCATCTGAAGGCAGAGGGTCGTAGTTTTGGCTGTATGGTAGGTCTAGGACGAGTCCGAAGTCATCCTTGCTGAATCTTATATGTCTCGTCCCGATGACCGTCATAAAGCGATAAGAGCCATCAACTACTAAACTCTTAATTCTTCTCCAGAATTGTTGCAAGTAGACCATGGGCACGGATGCCGTCACCGTGAGTGCGTGCCAGGGGGTGGCCTTGCAGTATAGACACCATGATCTCGTCCGGACACCTGAAGGTAGTCAGGTCGAGATGGAAGTTGGTGTCTTGAACCTTGAGATATAGGTTCTTCTCGTAAATGTGATTGTATGTCGGATAGTGATCCATCTGAAAAATCAATTTGAGAAGCAAAACATTAGTTCAAGGTTTTAATTGAGTCGAAAACTTATTTAATCAAACCATGATAGTCTATCATGTCATGGTATGTTTGATATTTGTAATTGAAATTCAAGTTCACACATAGGTCACACAAAGTAACTTTCGACTTATGTATATAAGAGGTGTGTGGTCGAAAATTTTCTAAGTGTTTAGCACCACTATGCACTCCAAGAAGTTTTTCGCACGTAAAATTGAATTTTCAATTTTGATTTACCAAGTGCTGTTTATTCAAATCTCCGTTCAAGTCTGCTACAATGAAAAAGACTTAGAAAATTTTATAAGTGTTGAACGTTATACGCGTAGTACTGTAGCCGAAAAATTTTACGATCGAGAAACATTTTCCTGTAATTTACGACCGAGAAAATTGATTTCAGCGTAAATTTACCACCGAGAAATTTTTCGCGCGTGAATAAAATTTTCGCTGTGAAACTTATCGAGCGAGAAAGTGTTTCGATTTTAAAATAGTTTTTCGTTGCGAAATTTTACCATCGAGAGAATTTACAGCAAGAAACTAGGTGACTCGCCGAGAAAATTTTCAATTGCGTAAAATTATGGCTACGTACTTTTACGATCGAGAAATTTTTATCGTCGCAAAACTAATTTTATCGCCGCTAAAAATTTACGACCGAAAGAAAATGAAATTGAAAGTATTGTTTTCGATGGTAAGTTTTGCGCTCGAAACTTAATCGCATCTATTTTATCAATTTCACTCTTAAGTTGTTCGCACTCATAAAATCCCAATTAGATTTCTCGATATTAAGTATCTTTTCGTTCTACGTCATTTATCTTAACGACTAAGTTAGAATTTAGCGATCGAAAACCTTATTCGATTCAAACAATAAATTAATCGAATCTAAATTCAATTGACACTGTTTGCGCTCGAAAAAGTTTTTCGACTGCTTCAAACGTTCAAAAACCCAGCTTAAGTCGAAACTCAGATTCTAACTTTAAGACGCAAATTTTCTTAAAATCAATACTATCAGATGAAGCGGAAACACTGAAACTATCTTAATATGCAAACAGTAATCCAGATAAACACTTAAATAGGCCTTAATCTTTGCAAGATAGAATACGGGTTTTCACAGTTTGAAAAACAATCGAAAATCTAATTCTAATCAAGCGAATAACCACAAAATGCAGATTCAAACGGTGTTTAAATGCATGCAGACATCACATAGGTGTCGATTCTACCGTAAAAAGACGATTTTGGGTGAAAAATCGAAGGATTTGAGTTAGAAATAGGTTCGTCTTTTTAAGTTTTGCGAGAATGAAAATAGAATTTGATAAGACACTGTTGAGTTTTTGATTAGGTTTGCATGAGATAAAGTTTCAGCTAAAGGTTACCTTTTCTAATTGGGTTGATTGGACGTTTTGAGTTCGCGTATTATACAGGCCCAATTATGATTTTTCGCTCGAGAAACTCCGATCGAGAATTTTCATTTGGTTCCTGTTTAATTTTCGCTCGGCAAATTGGAATCGAAAATTACCATTTGGTCCCAAATCAATTTTCGCTCGAGACTCTGCGATCGAAAATTACAAAATTCGCCCAAAATTTTCGATAGCAAGTTTTTCTATGATTTCACATTGACCCCTATTTCACTTGATACTTACATATTTACTCCCCATTTATTATTAAAATTGAAGTGCAATTAACTCCCTGAAATTCCGAGCAGTGACATCTGGCTCCAAATTCGATTTCTGCGATACTAGGAACAAAAATGTCGAAATGTTAGAGTTAATCATTACTAAATTTTAACAAAGGTTGTCCCTTAATTTCTATATCAATGCCGTAAATTCCATATTGTGTAAATTCGTGAAATCCTCCTCATCGTGATGCGCATTGTATCATTTTTCGATCGAAAAATTTCTGCAACACTAGGAGAAAAGATATCGAAGATATTTGCAGCTCAATGCATTTTATTTGCAAATGCTCCCCCTCAATAATGCACCTAAATTGATGTATCATGCAAAGACATAAAATCAATCCAAGTTAAAATTCACAAAACACGCAATTGGTCATTTAGCCTAGATACATGGTCCCCTAATCATGTATTAAAAAATTTTCCGTGAGGTTATGAACAAAAGCAAATATTCGCATTTTTATCAGAATGTGCGAACTATCTTTTATATCTATATATATACATATATTTTTTTAATTTTTCAGAGCATGTAAGAAAAAATTTCAAGAAAAATTATCATTTGTCTATATAACTTTTCGTATGAATATTAATACTATTTATAGTATGAGGTCAGATTATTTTGCTTCGATCCTTGTCACGTCTAAACTTTCACAAGAAACTTGCAATGACTAGATGCCGTCAAGTCACGACAGCAAACTATGTCCTGAGTTCAAAGTATGATCCATTTCGACAACACTCACTAGGTTCACTCTAGCGCTCATTTATTTTTATCTTGGGATTAATATATTTATATCACTCAAGTCATCACAAGCAATATTAAGTCAATTTACCCGTGATCGAGGCACTTTTAATCATTTCACCTATGTGAATGATCGTCGATTTGGAATCAAAGGGACTTTGAAGGATTTGTAATTTGGCTCTGACTTAGAAGGGAAGGAAAATTTTGGGAAAGTGAGCTTTTCATCGTCTTCCATTTCTTCGCCGTTCTCCTTCTTTTGGCAGTTTTCTCTTATCTTTTTATCATTCTCATCATTTAATTTTTTTCGTATCAGTCTACACTTGCTCAAGCTGAAGCTCTGCTTCTCTACGAGGCTGAGAGATTATCTAAGGCGAAGTTCTTCTTGTTGGTTCTTGGGTCGATACCGTGCTCCTTTTCACTTAATCCCTAGATAGGTTTCAGAGATTATCAATTTGAATAAGTTCACAGTTATGGAATTCGAATCCAAGGCCGAGCTCCTCTTCTCGTTTCCCGATATAAGGCCAGATTATCGTTGGAGAAGTCACATCGAGGTGCTCCTCTTCCAGCCGTTCTGACGAGCGTACGAGATTATCGATGGAGAAGTTCACAGCAAGATCCATGCCTCCTTCTGAAGATTTGGAATTTTTTTTAATGGTTGAGAGGCAGGTTCTTTTGGACTGCTTTTTGTGCGTTAAGCATTCCTCGTGTGCATTTTTCACCTTCTTTTGTCATCTCTTTCTTTGTCATATCGTTTCCCCCCTCCTTTTCTCATTTGAACATCCCGCCGAAGATTCAGATTATTGGTAGAAGGCTCAAGGGGGTTTCAATTGAAGAAATGGTATTCGGAGAAGGCTCATAATGGATGACTAAAGGCTATTTTAAAGGATTGAAATATTCAATATGGCCAAGTGAGGAATTTCCTAAGTGCCCTAATCATTTTCCTAACGATCTAATGCAAGGCAAGTATGAGGCCAAGAATCACTAGTTAAGACAAGCAATTGATGTGTGACTCACTCAAGAGTAAATCCATAGAAAAGAAAAATAAGACGGCTAGAATCCTCACTTATCTGAAGTAGTTTTGTGTCTAGTGGAACAAGCTAATGACTTTTAGACACAAGAATGCGACTTAGATTGAAAAAAAAAATTAAGCAATTAACCAGTCGCATGTCAGGGAAATCTATTCGTGACTTAGATCGAGCATCCTAAAGATATCGTCACTCCCTAATAGTATAGATATATGTATAGTATTTTGAAATTTTTTTATAATTATAGTATATTTGAATGGTAAAAAATTTTTATTTGTTTTTTTGTTTTTTATTTTTATTTTTATTTTCACGCAAGAAAAAGTGAAAACACATAGAAGAGGACATATAAAAGCACATAAGAGCACGTAAAGCACGTATACGGAAGATTCAGCATGCCTAATTTTCCGACAAGAAATTGGAATCATTTTTATCCAATGCCTTGGTGAAAATGTGAGCTAGTTGAAACTCCGTGTTCACGAAATACATATCAATCGTGCCTTTCTCTACGTGATCTTTAATAAGATGATATCTAATATCTATGTGTTTTGTGCGTGAGTGGTGAACAGGATTGCACGTTATCGCAATGGCACTCTGGCTATCACAGTAAATGGGTATATTATTTAAATTGTACCCATAATCGCGAAGATGAGTCCTCATCCACAGTATTTACGAGCAACAACTATCGACCGCGACGTATTCTGCCTCAGCCGCCGATGTTGATACGCAATTCTGCTTCTTTGATGACCAGCAGACCAGCTTTTCGCCTAGAAATTGAGCTCCACCGGAGGTGCTTTTCCTTTCCATTCGACAACCTGCATAATCAGCATCAGTATAGCCAATTAATTTGAAATTCCTGCTCTTAGGATACCATAATCCTAGTGTGGAGGTGCCTTTGAGGTAGCGTAAGATCCGTTTGACCGCAAGCATGTGGGATTCTTTGGGGTCGCTTTGAAACGGGGGCAGAGGCAGGTGAAAAACATAATATCCGGCCGACTTGAGGTGAGATTGAAAAAAAGCCGATTATGTTGCGATAGAGCGTGATGTCGACCGCGTTTTCTGTGGGATCGGCATCCAACTTGCAGCTTATTGACATGGGAGTGCTAAGGGGCTTGCTCTGATCTTGGTGGAACTTCTTCAAAATGTCCTTGATGTATTTAGTCTGACGTATGAAGATGCCATCTTAGAGTCCCAAGAAAAATTGCATCTCTCCCATGTGACTCATTTCAAACTTTCTCTTCATTAAATCTCCAAATCTCTTGCATATCCGTGGATTTGTTGATCCGAATATGATGTCGTCTACTTAACTTGGACGACCATCAGAACTCCGTCTTGCCATTTGATGAAGAGGGTCGTATTGATCGTTCCCCGGATGAATCCTGACTTCACGAGGAAATCACTCAAGACATCATACCAAGCACGTGGAGCTTCTTTCAGTCCGTAGAGAGCTTTGCCCAATCGATAGACGTGACCAGGATGTTCTTGATCAACAAAGCCTTCTGGCTGAGCGACATAGACTTCCTCCTTTAAATCGCCGTTGGGGAAGTCTTAACATCCATTTGGTAGACTTTGAAATCGTTACGGCCGCATACGCCAAGAGAAGGCGGATGGCTTCGATCCGGGCAACAGGAGCATAAGTTTCGTCGTAGTCAATGCCTTCCTGTTGGTTATATCCCTTCGCAACCGGCATTGCATTATTCTAGATCGCTTTATCATCTTCATTCTTTTTGTTCTTAAAGACCCATTTCGTCCCGATAATTGTTTTCCATAAGGACGGGGTACTAACGTCCACACTTGGAGAAGTTCGAATTGGTTGATTTCGGCTTGCATTGCTATTACCCAATTCAGGTCTTGAAGTGCGTCTGCTACCTTAGTAGGCTCATTTTGACTTAAGAAGCAGCTAAAGAGACTATTTTGATGACGTGTCCATACTCCTCGAAGGATCACCAATATTCTGATCAAGCGGATGTGCTCGAGTCCATGTTTGCTCGTGAGGCAAAACTGAAATAGATGCATCGACCATTTGTGGACTGAGATTTCCAATAATCTCCGGTTATTCGTTAGATTGAGGGAGGTCAAATTCTGCACTTCAATTGATTGATTCTATCGAGACTTCCTCAAAAACCATGGTAGGTGCTTCAGTGTTATGTGGTGATTTTGAATCGGGTCAGGTGGGGACATTTGTAGAGCTTGGTACATCGGCCTCGCAAGGTGTAGCTGCGATGGTGTCTGGCTGATATACAGGTTCAAAGAGAGAGTCGAATCGTCTAACGCAAGTCTGAAAGCTTCTTCTGATGCTGAATCCTGATTAGTTGCCATCTTCTGTTGGTTTTGTGCCAACACGCAAGTGAAAATGGGTTCTGAACTGTCGTAGTCAAAAGCCATCTGGTTAGGCACGGGTCCTGGACTGGTGTGCCTAGAAGCCATCTCTGCCACTTCGTGGAAAGTGACATTGTAGCTTTCTTTGATAGTTTGGTTGGACTTGATATATATCCGGTACGCCTTAGAAGTTGAAGAATACCCGACGAAAGTGGCTTCGAATGCTTTAGGGTCGAACGTAGCTCGTTGTTCTCTATCGTTTGCCACAAAGCATTTGCACCCGAAGACCGTGAAGAAGGAAATGTTGGGTATCCACTTGTTAATGATTTCGTACGGAGTCTTATCAAACCGCTTGTGAACCATCGTCCTGTTTTGAGTGAAACAAGCGGTATTTACTGCTTCAGCCCAAAGAAAGTGTTGGAGGCCGGAATGAATCAACATTGTACATGCGGCTTCCACTAGAGTCCTATTCTTCCTTTCATCGACCCCGCTTTGTTGAGGCGTCTTGGCGGCTGAGAATCGTTGACTAAGTGCTGTCTATTCTCGAACTCAGTGCTGTCTGTTCGGATGACTTGGATAGTTTGCTGCAGTAAATTTTGAGTTGAGTTCACGAAATTGATGATCAAGTCCCATGTCTCATCTTTAGTTCGGAGGAACTTCGTCCATGTGTAGCGAGAGAAATCATCAACAATAACCAGCATGTACTTGCGTCCATTGATGCTCTGTGTCTACATTGGTCCACATAGGTCCATGTGTAGAAGTTCCAGTGGACATGAAGTAGAGGCAATCAGCTTTATATAATGAGATGCTCGCTTTATTCTTCCTAGTTGGCATGACGAACATTGATGCTCTTTCTGTTATACTATAGTTGGAAGA
Organism: Craterostigma plantagineum; assembly: GCA_027422505.1. Classification (NCBI taxonomy): domain Eukaryota; kingdom Viridiplantae; phylum Streptophyta; class Magnoliopsida; order Lamiales; family Linderniaceae; genus Craterostigma; species Craterostigma plantagineum. The sequence goes on from JAPQWV010000055.1 coordinate 3,573,592, forward strand.
CTGTGAACTAACTTTTTCGTTGAAAGTCTTTGAAGGCTTTAATATTGAGATGAGACATGCATTGATGCCATAAGCTGTTCCTATGAATGACAGTCTGAGAGATGAAACAAACAGCTGTCGAGGGCCGCACGGACGTCAGGTTGATCGTGTAAAGGTTTGATTTCCGAAGTCCTTGGATGAGTTCTTTGTCCTGACTTTCTGCACTGGTCAGCTCGAAAGACCACATGGAATCCTTTATCACAGAACTGGCCTATACTGAACAAGTTATGACGGAGACCTTCGATGTAGGAGACATCCTTTATTCTCAGATTCGTCAGAATGAATCCCCAAATCCTAGAATGGGGGCTGAGTCGTTGTTCCCGAATAGGGTTGCAAACGAATCGAATCGAGTCGAGTACCGCAATATTCTATTCGTATTCGGATAACAATCGAATACGAATACGAATATTCGAATATTTAATCGAATCATAAAATTGATTCTTATTCGAATTTGAATATTTTCTCGAATATTCGAATCGAATATCGAATATTCGTATTAAAGTCATTTTTTATTTTATTTAATAAAATATATACAATATTATATATAAAATATATATTGAATTATGATAGTTTATATTTAAACATATATTGAATTATAATATATTATGTTTAAATGTTTTATTGAGTTATGATATATTATTATATGTGAATATATATTACTTATAATACATATAATTCTTTAAACAAATATATTATGATAATTAATATTTAAACATATATATATTATTAAATGTTTAAATATATTTTAAGTTAAATTATTCGAATCGAATAATTCTGTTAATTTTCGAATCGAATATTGTGATTTCATATTCGTATTCGGATATTTCTCGAATCAACAATATTCTTATTCGGATTCGTATTCTAAATATTCGAATTCGAATCTTAAAATTTCGAACCGAATCCCGAATCGACCCAAAAAAGTTCGATTCGTTTGCAACCGGGAATCCCGAATCTAACTTTTCCATTTGGTCGGTCTTGGTAGTTGCTCAGCAGCTCCTGATTTCCGGTCATGTGTGGAGCAACCAGAGTCGAGATACCACACATGATGGATCTGCAGAAACAAATTAGACAGCTTTAGGTACCCACTTATAAATGGGTCCTCTCAGATTAGCAGATTTAGATATTGGTTCAGATTTGGTTCCTAAGTTAGTACTAGTTGGAGCTTTCACAACCCAAGTCAACATCGAAGAAGTTGATGTGGGTGTGCCCTAGCAGAAGACTTGGCCTTTTTGGCTTTCATCTTTTTGGGCGGAGATTTAGGAAACCATTTGGGTTGAACCTGACAGGGAAGGTTAATTTCGGCAGGAAAAACTGCTTTGTTAGGCTTGACCGATGAAAGGATCTTTTCTTTGGATAACCTCCTAAGGTGCTTGGGGGATTCGATCTTCACAGGATAGCTTAGGTGAGAACAAGCATGAATAGCGCTATAAGCCTTTTTTATGGCTGGATCTTGTTTCCTACGGGTCATCCTTGATGCATTTATTTTAGAATGATTATTTTTAATTTTTGACGTAGAGCCAATTTTGAAATTGGTGCTTCTAAAAGTTGTAGGCTGAAGGGAGCACGCAGAAGTAATTATTTGTAGTGAAGAAATGGCTATTTTATTTCTACGAGTATCTTTTATTTTTACAGAAGGAGGGCAGACATCGGAAGTATTTAAATCTACACGTCCCTTTTCTATTTTTACTACACACTCTTGCCTTCGACTCCTTACGCTCTGTCACTACGCTCCCTGTAGATGCGTGATAAATAGTTTGTGAGATGGAGGAAGCTTTGAGATTGTCCATCTCTTTTAAGAATTTTACTTTTCAGCTTCAAAATCATGTCTTTCTTTTTCCAAAGAAGCTCTTAATCCCTCTATTTTCTTAACAATAGGGGGTATGTAGAGAGAATTTTCAGAATGATGATATTGTGCTTCCCCTATTATAGAATGATCTTCTTGAAGGTGAGTTGACTCAAGACTCCAACCCTTGGGAAGATCCCTAGTTTGTAGCTTTGATTCTACTCGGTGTAGGAGAAGGGGATTTCAACCCTAGTTTTCGCTTTTCTCTTGGCCTCTTCTAAGTCATCTATTTTCTTTGCGTTAGTACCATGAGACTCGTTAATCCTAAACCCATGTACTTGACATCGTAAAGTTGTTTGCAATCAATTTTTGTCAAGCATCGGGAATTCTAGCCAAATTTATAGTCATAGAACTCTTGGTCCATGGGTTGATTCAAGAATATTGTTTGACCAGTTTGTCCCTTTTTTACCAGAAGATCTCCTAATTTCTTAACTTTAGCATATAGCTTCTTATGCTCTTCTCCTAATGGAGTAAGATTATTTTCATCACCATTAATTTGGCAGCGTTACAGGCGTCTAGATCTCTCTAAGTTCACAAACCTTAGTATTTGATTTAGCTAATTCGGCCTCTAGGTTGGTGATCTTCGTAGATGCTTCCGTTATCCTACAATTGAGGTTAGCTTTCTCATTTAGATTTCTAACCAAACAATTATAGTTATTTTCTAGCGTGTCTTCTAATTCCTTAATTTTTTTCATTATTTGCTCTATCGGAGGTTGTGTAGTCTCCCTAAAATGTAAGCTCTTAGTAAGTTCTTCTATTTTTGTACTAGAGCTCCTATGTTCTGATTCGAGACGAGCGATTTTCTCTTGAGACTTGGATAGTTTCTTCTCTAGTTCTTTTATGCTTTTCTGCTCATGTTTCATGTTAGTGTATGCTTTTTGATACGATTCTAACATGGCAATAATATGGAAGGAGAAACTACATCCTCAAAAGGTTCGGATGCCTGGTCTTTGTCCGTCTGGTTGGAGGTTTCGGCGTCAGAGTTCTCGTCCAGGCAGGCCATGAGGGATAGATTTCTTCTTCTGAGCTAGACGTATGCTCGAGCCAGTGGTCTTGTTCTACCATTAGAGCCACTCCAGCTTCTTTTTGTTTTGTGAGTTGAAGCTTCCTGGAGTTGTAGTTGGCATCTCTCTTCTTTGGGAGAGTGCATTCTCTGGCATAATGACATGGTTTCCCGCAGTTAAAGCACTTGGTCGGTTCTTTGATGTTCTTGACATCGGAGGTCTCAGGTGTACGTTCTTTGTTCTTTGAGCTTGAGGTCCGAAGTCGATTGGCTGATGATAAAGACTTCTTCTTGAAGTATTGTTTGGTCATCATTTTTCCAATGAGGGCCAACTGCTTTCCTAGCGATTTCATGTTTGGCTTCATGTCTGAGTCTGATACAACTTCAGACTCTGAGGGGGTAGGAGGCTTGATGATCTTCTCTTTGCGTGGTTAGAGCTTCTCTTCTCTGAGACTAGGCAACCGTGTCTTCAATACGTTTGCCCTTAGAGAGCTTTTTCTAAATCTCGCTTATATCTTCCTCGTGTTGAGCGAGATTGTCAAACATGGCATAAATGTCCAACTCCTCAAGATCTGTATTTTGTCTGATTTGAGTGGATATTTTCTTCCATTCTGAGGGCAGAGATGAAAGAAATTGTATGTTTGTTTCCATGTTCGTCTTTGTGATTTCGATTTTCCTTATCTCATTCAAGAGTGTGACATATCTCTGATAGAGATCATGTAGGCATTCCTTCGGTTTAGCTCTGAATGAGTCGTAAGATGTGAGAATATTAGCCTTCTTGGCCTTGATACCGACTTCTGTCCTTTGCATCATCTTATGCAACTCATCCCATATTCCCTTAGATGTGCTGTCGATCTGGCGATAGATGTCGTTTTGGATGCCTCGCATTAGAGTGTTATTGGCTATCAGATCAGCCTTAGCACTCACTCTTTCCTCTACTGTGTATTCTCTAGGCTCTTTGAGTGTTCTAGAGGCAGGAATTGAAGTATTAGCAGTGTTGTCACCGGGTACAACCCAGAAATGAGCTGGACCTTGCTCAAGTGATCAGAGAAGGTATTCTGCTTGATCTTTTAGCTCTATAAAGTTCAGAAAGCAGCTTCACTATACTGTGTATTCGCTTCTCTTGAGTATCGAGGGACGGTTTTCATTACCAAGAGGGTAACCATCCATTTCTTGTTTTTCTTGAGTTGATGTAGGATTTTTGTTTATTGTTTAGATGATTTGAAGAATGATGTGACGTGCTTCACAAGTAGCAAATTTCTTAGTAGCGTTTGATTTTAAAAGAATGATCGAGAATTATTTTTGATTCAATCTTTGAAGTTTAAAAATAATATCGTCGATTAAGAATAGTGTTACTGATATTACGCGTTAGGCACTGTTCGAGAAAAATTTTCGAGCGAAAATATAATTTCTATTCAAATGTAATTTTGCGATGAGAAACTGTTTAAATAGTGTACCAATCGACAAATTGACTCGTGAAGTTTGGTGATCGAAAATTTTAACGTCGAAAAATTTGTTGACCGAAAATCAAAATGTAGACTTTTTCATAATATTGACTCGAGAAGTTGACTAAATTTCTCGAGTACACTGTTTCAATTTAGCGCTAGATCTTCAATCGAAAAAAATTTAGAAGATACATGGCGTCTATCGGTCCAGTTATCAAACTGTAAACAATCTGATCCCGTCGGTCCAAAGGTAGTCCAGCCTATATATCTTCAGTCAAATTGAATTTTTAAAATTCGATCGAAATTCGGCGGTCGAAAAGTTTTTCGATGCGTTAATTGATTTTGGTCGTTGAAAAACAGTACCCACTCCTGAGTCAAAATTAATTGGTTGACCGAAAAAATTTTACGATAGAAAATCCCAAGTCAGACACGAAATATGTGACCGAAACTTTTTTCGAGAGAAAAAAATTTTGCACGGGGTCAAAATCGTCAATTCTCGTCAAAAAATTTAAAGCTCGAAAAATATTTATACTAAAAACGCTCTTGACAACAGCGGCTTCAGTAGTAAATCAGTATTCCCAATTGAAAAAATTTTCGCACGTAGTTTTTCGATCGAGAAATTAATCCTTATCGAAGAACTTAGCGAGAAAAATTGAAATTACGCAAACAGTCACAAAATACGATTTAACACTGAATTCAGGCAGATACTGAAAATTAATCAATGAAATTAAGATATATGCTCGAATCAGCTACTGATTACTCACAAACAGAAGATTAAACATGTTCGAAGCAAATAATGTTCAATTTTACCAAATCAGAACACATTCAAACTGTTCACCGCACAAACAGTAAAATCACAGACTAAAAAATTCAGCCTAAATCATTATTCTGGTTGCTATCGATCTATTCCTGATTGATTTAAGCTACTTATGCGAGCATAGAAACATCAAATTCAACTCAGATAAGCACAAAATTTAAGCTATTAGATCAAAATTGAATTTCGTGCCAAACTGTTCTTCGATGAAACAGTAACAGAAATGAAATTTCGATCCAATTCTAATAATTTCGATTCAAAAAAGAACGAATCTGCTATGATACCAATTGTTAGGTCCTAATTTATCAACTCTTAGATCCTAGACTTGAAATCTAAGGCAATCGATTAGAATTATGAAAAATTAGATTTCGATCGAAGTGAGACAATGAATTCTGATTCTCTCTCTAGATTATTTGCAAGCGTTTCGGATCAATTGACTAAAATTCTCTATTAAGCTTAATGTTTACAAATGTATTTATACCAAACAAACTTGGTATAAATAACATATAAGTCCTAATCTAAGGACAATTACAAAAAATGCCCTAATTACAAGGATAACTAATTAAAATCAAAGCACAACTACAATTAGTATTCTATAGTTATGGTGGAGGCCTTCGACGTACGAGCATCCTTGATGGTCAGATTATCCAAAATAATATCGCCGAATCCTAGTTAGGAGCTGGGTCGTTGTTTCCAAATCCGACTTTTCCGTTCAATCGGTCTTGATAGTTGCTCATCAACTCTTGATTTCCAGCCATGTGTGTGGAGCAACTGGAATCGAGGTACCACACATGATGGATCTGCAAAACCAGATTAGAGAGCTTTAGGTACCCACTTATAAATGGGTCCTCTCAGATTAGCAGATTTATTTTTAGATTCAAATATAGGTCCTAAATTATCAATAATTCGAGCTTTAGCAACCCAAGCCATCTTCGAAGAAGTTGATTTGGGTTTGCCCTTTGTAGAAGACGTGGCCTTTTTGGCTTTCGTCTTCTTAGGCGGAGATCTAGGAACCCAAGGTTAAACCTTGCAAGGAAGTTGAATTTCAGCACGAGCAAATGCATGAGAGGGCTTGATCGTGAAAAAGATCTTTTCATTTGATAGTCTCCTAAGGTTTTTGGAGGATTGGATCTTCACAGGATACCTTAGATTAGAACTGGAATAAATAGCGCCATATGCTTTCTTAATGGCTGGATCTTGTTTCTTACGAGTCATCCTAGATGCATTTGTTTTAGAATGTGTTTGTTACGTTTGAAGAAGAGCTTATTTCAGAATTAGTGCTTCTAAAGATGGTAGGTTCTAATGAGCAAGTAGAAGCAATTATTTTAATGTGAGAAACGGCTCTTTTATTTCTACGAGTGTCTTTTCTTTTTACAGAAGGAGGGGATACATTTGAAGCTTTGACATTTAGTGGCTCCTTCTTAAATTCTAAACTAGACGCCTTTGATTTCTCTAGCTCAGTTACTACGCTCCCTGTAGACGTAGTAAACACAATATTAGAGTTACTATATTTCACAATTTTATTTTTAGGTTGTGAGCATTAGAAGGCGATTTTTCTTTCTTCACGCTTTTCATAATGATTCGTTCGAGGGTAATGCGTGAGAAATGGATTGGGAGACAGAGGAAGCTTTGAGATTTTCCATCTCTTTTAGGAATCTTTTCTTTTCACCTTCAAAATCCTCTCTTTCTTTGTCTAAAGAAGTTCTTAATCCCTCTATTTTCTTAACAATAAAGGGTATGTATAGAGAATCTTCAGAATGATGAGTTTGTGCTTCGTCGGTTTTAGAACGATCTTCAGGAAGGTAAATTGACTCAAAGCTCCAGCCCTTGGGAATTCCTTAGTTTTTGTAACTTTGATTCAATTCGGTGTAGGAAAAGGTGATTTCAGCCCTATTCTTGGCTTTTCTCTTGGCTTCTTCTAACACATTAATTTCTTTTGCATTAGTAAAAACCATAAGAGAGGCGAGTCCTAGACCCATGTACTTGACATCATAGAATTGTATGCAGGTTCAAGAATTGTAGAATATACGTTTTAGTTATGCTTTGATTTCATTAGCTGTCCTTGTAATTAGGGCTTTATTTGTATTTGTCCTTAGATTAGGACTTAACTTGTATTGATACCAAGTTTGTTTGGTATAAATATAGTGTAAACGTTGTGCTTAATAGAGAAAATTAGTCAATTAATCCGAAAGGCTTGCAAATCCATTTCTAGAGAGAGAACTCAAACAATATTCTCTCACTAAAATAATTCTCTGTCGAGCTCTCCAAAGAAGGTTTTCCATCGAACTCGAAATTCATACAATTCTAATCGATTGCCATTAGGATTTGAGTCTAGGATCGTAAAGTTGATAATCGAGGACCTAACAATTGGTATCAGAGCAGATATGTTCTGTTTTAAATCGAAAACTGTTAGAATTGGATCGAAATTGAAATTCTGAAACTGTTCCACTCGAAGAACAGTTTTGGCGCCAAACTAATTTGGATCTGATATTCCTTAATATTGTGCTTAATTGACTTGAATTTGATGTTTCTGTGCTCGCTTAGGTGCTATAAACCGTTTGCGACTAGATCGGTAGCGTCTAGAACAACAATTTAGCAGATATGATTGAATTAGAGAAGTTATTGTTCTCGCGAAGAACAGTTTGAACATGTGCTGATTTAGCTTAAATTCGATATATTTTGCTTCATAACGTGTTTAATTGCTTGTTCGTGTGTGCTGAGCAGCTGATTGCGAGCAAATACGTGCAATTTCACTTCCTAATTTGCTGTTTTTGGTAGAAACATTGTTAATTAGGGTTCTACGATTGTTTGCGCTATTTTTAGTTTTTCTCGATAAAGTCTTCGATCGAATTAATTTTACGATCGAAAACTTCGCACGATAATTTTTCTCGGGGAGAAACTTTATGGAGCTCGACGAAGCGGATGCACTTGCAGCCATCGAGACGATCGCGGCCTACCCTGCAAGATTGCAGAGCAAGATCTACACCGTCGGATGGTTGGGGTACATGAGATTAATAGCTCATTGGAGGCAAATCCTGTCGAGGCAAAAGAACTTCTACTCGAACACATACGACCCGAGCTGGAGAGGCTATCCTAATTTATCTTATGGCAGCTCACATTACTTGAAGCCTCCAGAAATTCAAAGTCAACATAGCGCGCCCCCAAAAAAACAAAAGGCCGATTGGGAGATAGCATTTGAGAAATTAACAGACTATCAAGGCGGTCAGAATCATAAGATGGACGAATGGCTTAACAAGATAGAGGATACAATGCATAGTCTAGTGACTACAACTGGACATTTAACAAGTTCAATGGCCGACCACAAGCCTGGCACACTTCCGAGCGACACCAAAAAGAACCGTCCTCAACTTCTTAGGTATTTATAGGGCTTGAATCTTCTCCACTAAGGAATCAAGGTGGCGCCATGCATGAAGCCCTTAAGCCACCTCTCATTTTGATCCATGAAGTGGCGCCTTGCATGGGCATGAAATGCCACCTTTCCTTAGCTTGTAATGATTACTCTTTGAGGTCCAATGATAATCCCTGCTTAGTGTAGTGGAATACATGTGTCAACCTTTGAAGAGGTTGTCATCACTCCAAAATCCCACTAAGAATAGTTTAATATAGGAAAATCAATGTTAGTATCAAATGGTTGTGTCGTTGTAAGGCTCGAGTCAAGACGTCGAGTTGTAATCCCGCATGTTCAATTAATGAAATAGGGTTGGGGAAGTTGCCCCGTAAAGCTCGCGTGTTCGTTCCTTTGTTCGGTGTGTTTTTGGTGTGATCCCGAAGCAAATACGAACCGTACCATCTCAATATTCCGTCATTCCGTCTTATGAGTTGAGGGAAAAGAGTGAAAAGATCGAGGGGTTAGGCTGATCGACACGCCCCGTAGTTGTGGTCGAGCCGTGTTTAGGCCCTCCTGGCACACTTCCGAGCGACACCAAAAAGAACCCTCGAGAATACGCGAATGCCATTGAGGTAAGAAGTGGAAAGAAGCTTGAATCTCTCCAAGAGACCAAGGAGGTGGAGGTAGCAAAAGAGATAGAGACATCCGATCAGAGAAAAGTCACGCCCACGAACATTAGGGTATACGAAAAGGACAAGCGAGCCGAAAAAGTCGAATGTGAGCCAGATTTGCTCTTGGAGGAAAAGAAGGTCAACCCACTCCCACCGATAAAAATCTGACCTCCATATCCAGCGGCTTTAAGAAAAGGGAAGAATCATGAAGATTTTGATCATTTCATTAATATATTTAAAAAACTTGAAGTTAATATCCAGATGCCAAAGTACGCCAAATGCCTGAAGGAGCTACTATTCAAGAGAAATAAGTTAGAAGAATACGGAACAATTGCTCTCATCGAATAATGTTCAGCCGTATTACAGAAGAAGCTTCCACCGAAGCTTAAGGATCGAGGGAGTTTCTCTATTCCTTGTTCTAATTGGTCTCTTACATTTATTAACGTGTTATGCGATCTTGGTGCGGGTATTTAATTTGATGCCATTTTCGTTATTTAGGAAATTGGGACTTGGCGAGCCAAAACCCACATCGACTATCCTCCAGCTCACCGATAGATCAATCATGTATCCACGAGGAAAAATATAAGACGTATTGGTGAAGGTCGGGGGGCATTACTTCTCGGATGATTTTATCGTGTTGGATATGAAAAAAGATGATAACCTCCCATTGATACTTGGACGTCCGTTCCTAAATACAGCAAGAGCTATTATTGATGTCGGTAACGCACCAATAATGAATCTTGCTCGTTTATCGATATTTTTGACCCGTATACTTTTAAGTGTTATGAGTCTTACAAGTACAACTTGTCTGGAGAGAATACCGGCAAGCTGAAAGATCGCCAGAACCCGAAGGCTAATGCTCGAATAGATTCGTTGAATGGGAGCGCGGCTAAATCTAACTTTAACTTAGTTTCTTCCCTTTGAATTGTAACAGGTGGACGCCGTGGAATAAAAAGAGCAATGATTCTAAATCCAACAAGAAGGTGGTTCCTCCGAAGAAAAAGAAGAAGTGTCTTCAGAAAGACTACACAGAGGATGGCATCTACATATGGCGAAACAAGGAGAACCCTCGACCCATGTGATAATGCAGACACTATCACCAGGAAGAGGTGAGCCCAAGATGTACAACGATTGAGATGTTTGGAAAGAAAACTCGATCAACACCGATTATCCACCAAAATAAGCGGTTTGTGGTCGAGCTACCGACTATAAAAGCAGCGCTTCTTGGGAGGCAACCCAAGGCCTATCGATGCATCTATATTATTAAGTCCTATTTACTTTATAGCCAATTTCATTTTTCCTAATAAAAATTTGCTCTCACGGTGCCGCCTGGTCACATTTTCTCACAAGCTCATAACCAGATTGGGGGTTGCCCGTTCGCGATGGTTGCTTGCTTACTGCGAATCAACAAAGTCTTCTAGTCGATCGACGTAAAATTCAGGGCAGTGTCAATTCTACTCTTTCTTTGCTTTTAATTTACACATTAAGGACAATGTGCTATTTAGTTTGGGGGTGCGATGTGACACATGCTTGACTTAATATGCTTACATATTTTGGTGTCGATGCGTTTCGGTCTTTTTAGTGGGTATAACTGATCAACGTTACGATTTGAATGTCATATGTGGAATCTCCTGTCAATGACGAAAATTTTTAAAACTTTACCGTGTCGTGATATGATTTGATGAAGTGAGTGAGATAGTCTTACATAATGCATTGTCGTGATATTAGCATGATTATTTGGCTATATTGACTGCTTTAGGAGAGTATTGCGTATGAAGCACAAACTCAGTTATATATGTGAGTTTTTGAGCCCTCAGAGATGAATTCAGATCAACTCATTATGCTCGGTGTTTATTCTTGTGAGACACGCATGGACTGAATATTTTCGAACTTGCTCTGTTATGCATGTCAATGGTTACTATGTGGATTTTTGTGAGCGAAATGAGAAGGGCACTAGGATTGAGTCATTGGCCTAAATATTTCCCTACCTTACGTATTTACCACTTAGTGAGCCCCTCTGAGCTTATTTGACTTATTTGTTGATTTGGAGCCCAGATGTTTAGCCTGATTGCCACAAATTCAGCCTATTCGACCCCATATCAACGTGTTAATTTATCGATATCATGAAAAATGGCTTGTTGGTTGAGAAGGATCTAATCGTCGATGCATGTTGGTTATGAACTCGTCATATGATATAGATCTCTCGTCATAAGATTGCAGTGGACTAGAAACCTCTCCCTTCGATAAGACATATGCAAAGAAAATGATAGGAGGGGCTGGTACGAAAAAAAAAAGAAAAGAGAAAAAAATAAGTGAAAAAAAAGGAAAAAATAGAAAAAATATGGTGAAAAAAAGAAGCGAGCGAAAAAAGCTAGAAAAAGAACGAGTCGAGTGAAAATAGAGATGGCATTAGAAGAGCGAAATAAGAGATGGGAAGAGCGATTTGATGATTGACAAGTTCGATACTTTAAGCTCACTTTCCTATATGACGCACCTTTTCAAAACCTGAGCCCCATTACAACCATTGGTGAAAGACTCTTTGATCCATGCATGACTTCTACTATGGGACGATATGATATATTTGCAAGCATATAGTAAATTCTTTTCATGTCCTGAATTGAGCGTCTTTATACGGATCCCTTTGAAAAACACTTCGAGCGACTTGAGCGATCCTTGTGAGTTGTGACAGTTGTGGATGATGCGTGGTATAATTCTAGAAATGCCTTTCATGCTATAATAAGATTGCAGAATATTACTTCATGCCTCGTGTCTTGACTAGATCGTTCATTAGTTGATGATTATCTCGACCTTCTATTCTTTTACGTTTTCTGAGATGAAACAGGAGAATTTCATTGATTGACGTTTTATAATCCTAACTTGATTTAGTTTTATTTTGCTTTTATGATCTAGGACAATCGAAGCTAGTTTGAGGATTGTTGATACGTTAGGATTTTACGCTATTTTTATACCCGTAAAAGCGTGTTTTCGATTATTATTAATGTGAGTATCTTGAATCTCCTTCATTTACGTTCATATTTCTTGTGTGACAGATAAAGGAGCAAAATGGAACAGTGTCGAGCATATGCAATTTATGCTTACTGAAGAAGTCAAAGGTGTTTATAAATATTCCAAGATATCCACGCACATGCAAGGAAGGAATCAAACCTCATGACTAAATATCCCCATTTGGATTGTGCGAGAAGATCGGATGTGGGAGATGAAAGTCGGTTGCTTTTATTTTGTATTTAAAGGGCAGCTGCGAACAGTATAATGAGGAGCTGAGTTGCGAAATAGAGCTTACGATAGACAGTGAATAAAAAGGAAGAGGAGCAGAGAACTCACAATTAAAAAATAAAGAGGCGAACGGCGGCCAAGAGCTAGACAAGTCGAGCACTGAAAAAGGGCGAATTTCTTACCTTTTAATATTTCTTTTCGACAATGTTTTCTTTTGATTCGTTGTCATTTTCGTATAATATTCTAGCTTAATTTCTTTTGTGATTCAGGTCGTGCGAGGCCGGATTATGACTACGTTAATGCAATTATTATTTTATTTAATCATATGATTTGAGTTACGTATTCTTTGTTTGTGCTTCATATGCGTACGTGTGATAGCCCTCCATCCGTATGATTATTGATTGGTTTATGAGACGGACTAAGTTATTAGACCGATTAAAACAAAACATTGAACACCGCTATGTAAAACCGACTAGAGATGAAATTCGGTTTCGTATGTGTGGTTTCCGATAACTTAGGCGCCGAAAGCGTCTAAACTCGGGAAATTTCATAAAGATCGAATGCACGTATAGGAACTACAGCCATATGGACATATAGTTGATTGGTTCTCTATTTACGTAGGGTTGCTATTGCAGGACAAATGAGTAGCATGTATTCTAGGAAATTCTACCTTGACTACGATTCATATGATTAGATAAATTAGATTGCATGAAGGCGTAGGAATAGTTCGCGCCGAGCACGTGTCTTAATCACGTCATCATCAACTGCTCTATCCTCATCTATTTTATTTGAGTTTATTTTATTATTTGCGTCTTTTATCTCTCATATAAAATCATCAAAACTATAATAATTCCGTTGTCTACATTAGAATTAGGAATATTTTCTTTGAATTAATCGACCTGTCTTCGTGGATCGATACTCGGACTTCGTCCTTTTTACTATTTGCACGACCTAGTACACTTGCTAGTATTTGAGCATGTCACACATTATTGACCATGTTAGAATCGTATCAAATAAATTACGCTAACATGAAACGTGAGCAGAAAAGTGTAAAGGAAGTAGAAAGAAACTATCTACGTCTCAGGAGAGAATAACTAGTCTCAACGTGGAGCTTATGAGCTCTAGTGCCAAAATAGAAGAATTATCTAAGAGCCCCAATATTAGCGAGACTAAGTATATTCCCTTAGAGAAGCATAGTTCGATAGTAAGAATTGGAAGACAGGCTAGAAAATAACTATAATTGCTTGGTTAGGAATCTCAACGAGAAAGCCAGCCTCAATTGTAGGGTAACAAATTCTACAACTAAGGTCACTAACCTAGAAGTTCAATTAGATAAATCTAATGCTAAGGTTCCTGAACTTACGAAAGATCTTGACGCCTGTAAAGCCGCCAAATTAACGGTGGAAAATAACTATGCTCTCTTAGGCGAAGAAAGCAAGAAGTTATACGCCAAAGTTAAGAAATTGGAAGATCATCTTGTAAGAAAGGGACAAACTGTTGGTCCGAGATTTCACCAACAATACGACTTCGGACGGATTAAACACGCCGAATGATCGAGATTTAGGTTCGGGGCGTGTGGGGCTTGGTGGTGTTCTTGAGGAGACTCTCTCACTCTAACAATTGTTTATTTGATCTACACACACAAGCACACCTAACTATGTGTTAGGGTTTTAGTATTTATACCACAAGTTGGTATATAATACTTGGGCCCTTGTGAAGGCCCATTATATGAATAACTAAGAACTAACCCAACTAAGAACTAGTCCAAAGTTTTAATAAAGCTAACCAACAAAGATAATATAATGAAATTGAACACTACAAAATATTTCCTAACAATCTCCCCCTTAGTGTTCAATCTTCAGTTCAGCGCGGGATATCTTTGTTGGGCATATTGGAGATCTCGATTCCTAGCAAACTCCCCCTACAAGCGATATCTCCTCTTCTTGCGGAGGCATTGATGGCTCGGCTAGGACTCACTTGTTAAGATTCTCCAATCTTCTTCTTCTTGGCGCCGGATTTGTCGTCTTCGAATGGAAGTTGTCTAGTTCGACCTCGAAGATGACTCGTCTGGCTCCAGAAGAAGGTAGGCGTGGGGCGTAAAAAGTGTGCCAAGGCTCTATTGAAATGTGACTTTCAAGAGTAGGGAGCCCGGTCTTCAGAGTGGTCAGCGCAGTAGTGGCGGAATGTGGTGGAAGAGATGTGCCATGGCTCCTTCAAGTGTTCCACAATGAACATAATAGCCTGACACATAAGAATGTGCACGGAGGTAGTGGAAGCCTCCGGCGGGGCGTAGTTGGTGGAGGTGGTGGAGTAGGTGTTGTGAGAGGTGGCATAGGTGGTGTGAGCGGAGGTGGATGATGGTTGCTGCTGAAGCTGCTGTACGATCTTCAACTCATTTCTTCTCCTTTGCTCCCCCTTGAGATGATCTCCGTCTTCGGGATCGTCACGTCGTCCGTGGGATGAGTCTGCCTCTGGTGTTGATGGTGGTGATGATGGTGTAATGTGGTGTTGAGTGAGGCAATCAAGTGGGATTCTCATGAGTAGCAGCAATTGGTGTTCCTCCGGGTTCAGTTTTGAACACTGGAGAGACAGAGCAGCATGTGGTGGCGTAGGCGGAGGCGTGGTGGAGTGGTGTCGGTGATGGGACCTTTTCCTTCATAGATCCTCGTTGAGCGCAGCATGGAATGTGTAAGTTCCTCGCTGATTGCTATGAGTCGGGGCTCCATCACGAACGGGGTAACTAACCAGACGGGGGTCACAAAGACGCTCCGTCGTCACAACATCGATCCGATGTGCCGCCTGTTTGCACAGGACACAAAGAACCGGAGAGCCACAAAGGCTTTCCGTTCGCACGGACGATGAGACAAGCTCGTATCCATGGCCCATCGACAGTTGTGGTGAGGGTGGCTGTCGTGGGTCTTCCGCTCTCAGTCACAAGGACGTCATCAAGCGTTCGGGCAAGTTCACGAAGAACCTGCGGTGCGTAAAGAGTGTTTGTGTCCTAGAAAGTGGAAAATTTCGGTGGGTGAGGACACTAAACTCTATGTGAGTGGAAGAGGTGCAGTGAGAGGCGGGGCACTGCATGTTCAACATCAACCGTCTCCAAGTGGGGCGGTGATGGTTAACGTGGTTCCTCTTGTGCGAATGAAACAGCTATCTGCGAAAGGATAGCTGAGTGGTTGGGAGGGGTTAATTGTGCAGTTGGACCAGATGCCGCGACTTCTACTCGGGAAACGAACGAGTCGTCTCCTGTACCTAAGGGCGAGGTCCGGGTTGTGGTGAGATATGACAGAGGAGTGCGATCATGTCGTCGTTGGTTCGCAACTCCTGCAAGCGACTTACTTCATCCTCCCGAGATCGTTGATTGGATCTTTGCGTGGAGGAGGATGTCGCGCGACCTATACCTAGACTAGAGAGGCTAGGGTAGGCTCGTTCCTGGGTTAGGATCATGGGGGTTTCACTGATCCATGGGAACTATGGTGGCGTGGCGTGATCGCGTTGAAAGGCGACCACGAGTGATGTCGACGAGGGTGGCCCAAAACTGTTCATCAGACACTTCTGAGACTCGTCAGGTGGTGGTGGTGGTGAGGGCGTAAAGAGGATCACGGTGGCTTAGGACGTCTCCATGTAGCGCACCATGGTGGAATGAATGGCAGTGGGTGGACGGTGGAGTCTGGTACAAGAGATCCACATCGCCTAAGCATCAAGATTGGATGGTGCGCCCACTGATGGTTGGTTGATCTCTTGTCAACCCTTCTTTGTAGGTCCAGGTTCTGCACTGATTTGTACAGAAGCCATGATGGTTGCTCGCTTCTCTGACATCCCTTCATGCACGTGGAGCAATCCGTGTAACGTGCATGATGGGGTTGGTTGCTCGTAGTGCATACAGGTCATGAATGTGGAGCAACCCTTGTACCATTCATGCCGGGGGTGGTTGCTCACGTCGTGTACCAGTCATGTATGTGGAGCAACCCGGGTACCATACATGCTGGGTGGTGTGAAATTGGCATTTGGAAATTCCGCTCCGAAAAGTTTGGGGGTGACCTAAACTTTTTCTATAATGTGCCAATACCGTCCTAGGTCGATTGTTGGGTACGGTGATCGTTGCCGCGTTTTGGATTTGCCTTCAAAATTCCACAAAAAAACGTCGTCTATACCGAAATTTTGGCCCAGAAAAAATTATTTCGGAAAATTTTAAAAGTGTAAAATAGACGAAGTCCAATGGCCTTAGAAAATTTTTCTCTATCCAATGATATAATTTTTTTTTTTGCTCCTTAAAACCTTATTTAATCCGAGGGGGGGCCAGAAATTTTGGTCGTAAAAAAAACGGTTAAGTGTATTTTTTAAAGAGTGGTTTTTGCAAGATTTGAAGCTAAAAGGTGTGTTTGGATCAAGTTTAAAGGTTGGGTGCAAATTTCTCGGGGGGTGCGAAAAATGGTGTGTGAAAATGTGCGAAAAATGTTGTCCCGAGAAATTTCGTTGTGAGAGTGAGTCGCGAAAATAAGGAAATTTCGCATTCAGAGTGAATTTTCGCATATAGCACGGAAATTTCGCATTCAGAGGAAATTTTCGCATGTACTGAAAATTTTCGCATGTCGAGAGAAAATTCACATTTAAAGTAAAATTTTGCATGTATAAAAATTTCGCTATAGAAATTTTCGCATGTTATAAAAATTTTCGCATGTATAAAAATTTCGCATGTCGAGAGAAAATTCACATTTAAAGTAAAATTTCGCATGTATAAAAATTTTCTCAGGTATGAAGCTTTCTCGGTTTGGAAATTTCTCAGGTTGAAAAACTTTCTCAGGTGGAAGTTAGTTCAGATGAAATTTTCTCAGGTTGAGAATTTTCGAAGTGTAAATTTTCTCAGTTGAAAATTTCTCGGATTTGAGAAATTTCTCAGTTTTGAATATTTTCGCAGTTTTGAAAATTTAATCAGTTTAAGAAAATTTCTCGGATTAAAAAAATTTCTCAGTTTTGCGAAATTTCTCGGATTTGAAAAAAAATTTCTCAGTTTTGCAAAACTTTCTCGGGCAGTGAAAGTTTCTCGGGTTGATAAAATTTCTCGGGCAGTGAAAGTTTCTCGGCCAGCGAAATTTTCTCGGGTAAGAATTTTCTCGGGTAAGAAAATTTCTCGGCCAGTGAAAGTTTCTCGGCCAGCGAAATTTTCTCGGCTAAGAATTTTCTCGGGTAAGAAAATTTCTCGGCCAAGAACAAAGCATGGGCAGCGCGACTTTTACCAGAAAAATGGCTCGTTTTCGCTCAAATCTCACTCAAAATCGACGAAACTTGTTCCAAAACTTCAGAAAAACATTCCTACACACATAATCAACCTTTGGGATGTCTAAAAAAAACAAATCGAGGTCGAAATCGCCCAAAAACCGAAAGTGACGAAAATAATTTTTCACTCAAATCTTGCTCAAAACACGCAAATCCGGTCGCGTTGGGCTCTGATACCAATTGTTGGTCCGAGATTTCACCAACAATACGACTTCGGACGGATTAAACACGCCGAATGATCGAGATTTAGGTTCGGGGCGTGTGGGGCTTGGTGGTGTTCTTGAGGAGACTCTCTCACTCTAACAATTGTTTATTTGATCTACACACACAAGCACACCTAACTATGTGTTAGGGTTTTAGTATTTATACCACAAGTTGGTATATAATACTTGGGCCCTTGTGAAGGCCCATTACATGAATAACTAAGAACTAACCCAACTAAGAACTAGTCCAAAGTTTTAATAAAGCTAACCAACAAAGATAATATAATGAAATTGAACACTACAAAATATTTCCTAACACAAACTGATCAAACAATATTCTTAAACCACCCCATGGACTTAAAATTCCATGACTATAAATTTGGCTTAGGCTTTGAGAATCCACGTTGCTTGACGAAGTTGACTCCAAACAACTTTACGATGTCAAGTACATGGTCTTGATTAACGAAACTTAGGTTTTTACTAACGCATAAGAAATATATGCATTAAACGAAACCAAGGGAAAAGCCAAGACTTAGGGATGGAATCCCCTTTTCCTACACAGAATTGAATCAAAGTTACAAAACTAGGGATCTTCCAAAGGGTTGGAGCTTTGAGTTAATTTATCTTCCCAAAGATCGTTCTACAGACGAGGAAGCATATACTCAACATTCTGAAATTCTCTCTAGATACCTCGTATTGTAAGGAAAATAGAAGGGTGAGTCTCATTAAAAAAAGAACGAGAGAATTTTGAAGCTGAAAAGAAGAAGTTCTAGAAGAGATGCAAAATCTCAAAGCTTCCTTCATCTCACAAACCATTTCTCACGCATTACCTCAAAGAAAACTATCATTATGAAAAGCGTGAAAAAGAAAGATCGCCTTCTAAAGCTCATAAATCCATAAATAAAACTATAAAAAATAGTAACTCTAACCTTGTGTTTACTACGTCTACAGGGAGCGTAGTACCTGAGATAGAGAAATCGAACGCAAGAGTGTCTAGTTTAGAAATTAAGAAGGAGCCTCTTGATGTCAAAGTTTCAAATATATCTCCTCCTTCTATAATAAGAAAAGACAGTCGTATAAATAAAAGAGCCATTTCTTCGCTTCAAATTATTGTGTCTTCATGCTCCTTAGAGCTAACTACATTTAGAAGCCCTAACTACACAATAGGCTCCTCCTCAAACGTAACAAAAACTTATTCTAACACAAATGCCGATAGGAAGACTCGTAGGAAACAAGATCCAGCCATTAAGAAGGCCTATAGTGTTATTCATGCATGTTCTCACCTAAGGTATCCTGTAAAGATCCAATCCTCCAAACACCTTAGGAGACCATCAAATGAAAAGATCTTTTCCTCGATCTAGCCTACCAAAGCATTTGCCCACGCATAAATTCAACTCCCCTGCAACGTTCAACCTAAATGTGTTCCTAGATCTCTGCCTAAGAAGACGAAAGCCAAAAAGGCCAAGTCTTCTACAAAGGACAAACCCAAATCAGCTTCTTCGAAGATGGCTTGAGTAGCCAAAGCTCTAATTAGTGATAATTTAGGTACTATATCTGAACCTAAAAATAAATCTGCTAATCTGAGAGGACCCATTTATAAGTGGGTACCTAAAGCTCTCTAATGTGGTTTTGCAGATCCATCACGTGTGGTACCTTGACTTGTGTTGCTCCACACACATGACGGTAAATGAAGAGCTACTGAGCAACTATCAAGACTGATTTAAAGCAAAAGTCAGATTTGGAAATAATAATTCTGCTCCGATTTCTCGGCTTCGGAGAAATCATTTTGGAAAATCTGATAATTAGGGATGTCTTATACGTCGAGGGCCTCTGCCATAACCTGTTCAGCATAGGCCAATTCTGCGACAGAGGATTCCAGGTGGTCTTCCATGATGATCGGTGCAGAATATTGGACAGTCAGGACAAAGAACTCCTCCAAGGATTTCGGAAATCAAATCCTTACACGATCAACCTGACGTCCGTGCAAACCTCAACAGATGTTTGCCTCATCTCCCAGACTGTAATTCAGAGGAACAGCTTATGGCAACAATGCATGTCTCATCTAAACATCAAAGCTCTTCAACGACTTCCAACGAAAAAGTTGGTTCACGGTCTCTCAACCATTATTCTACAAAAAGGACACGGATTGGGTAATTGCAATGCAAGACGAGATCAACCAATTCGAATGCCTTCAAATGTGGACATTAGTACCCCGTCCGCATGGGAAAATCATCATTGGGACGAAATGAGTATTCAAGAACAAAAAGAATGAAGATGGAGAAGTGATCAGGAATAAAGCAAGATTGGTTGCGAAGGGCAACAATCAACATTAAGGCATTGACTACGACGAGACGTATGCTCATGTTGCCCGAATCGAAACCATCCGCCTTTTCTTGGCTTATGCAGCCCATAACAACTTCAAAGTCTACCAAATGGACATTAAGACCACCATTCTCAACGGCGTAATAAAGGAGGAAGTCTATGTCGCTCAGCCAAAAAGCTTCGCTGACCTAAAACATCCCGATCACGTCTATCGATTGGATAAAGATCTCTACAGACTAAAACAAGCTCCACATGCTTGGTATGATGTCTTGAGCGATTCCACATAAAGTCTGTCATCCGAGGAATGATCAATACGACACTCTTCATCAAATGGCAAGACAAAGACTTGATATTCGTCCAAGTTTACGTAGACGACATCATCTTCGGATTAACAAATCCACGGCTTTGCATCGGAGATTTAATGAAGAGCAAGTTTGAAATGAGTCACATGGAAGAGATGCATTTCTTCTAAGGCCTTCAAGTCAGGCAGCTCGACGATGGGATTTTCATCAGCCAGACGAAATACATCAAGGATATTGTGAATAAATTCCATCAAGATCGGAGCAAGCCTCTCAGCACTCCTATATCAACAAGCTGCAAGTTGCATGCCTATCCCACTGGAAAAGCGATCGACATCACACCTTATCGCAGTATCATTGGGTCTCTTCTCTATCTCACCTCAAGCCGGCCGGACATCATGTTTGCCACCTGTTTATTCGCCCGCTTCTAAGCCGATCCCAAGGAATCTCACATACTTGCGATGAAGCAGATCTTGCGCTACCTCAAGGGCATATCTACCTTAGGATTGTGGTATCCTAAAGGTACGAACTTCAAACTTATCGGCTACACATACATTGATTATGCAGGTCCCGAATGGACAGGAAAAGCACATCTGGTGGTGCTCAATTTCTAGGCAAAAACCCAGTCTGCTGGTCATCCAAGAAGCAGAATTGCGTGTCAACATCAACGGCTGAGGCAGAATACGTCGCGGCCGCCAGTTGTTGCTCTCAAACGCTGTGGATGAGGACTCAGCTCCGCGATTATCGGTACAATTTAAATAATATCCCCATTTGTAGTGATAGCCAAAGTGTCATTGCGATTACATGAAATCATGTACCACTAGCGCACGAAACACATAAATAGTAGATATCACTTTATCAAGGATCACATAGAAAAAGGCACTATGATATGTACTTTGTGAACAAGGAATGTCAATTAGCCGACATTTTCACCAAGGCATTGCATGAAAATCACTTTCAAATTATTGTCGAAAAATTAGGATGTTGAATCTTCCGTAATGTGCGTTTTGCATGATCCTATCTGCTCTCAAATGTTTTTCTATGTGCTTTCGAAAATTAGTTGCCCTACCTTGGATGAAAAGTTAGTAAAAATATAATAAAATAAAAATAATAATAAATCAAAAAAATATATTATACATCTACTTATAATATTAGGGGAGTGCCGATATCTTTAAAATGCTTGATCTGGTCACGACTAGATTTCCCTAACATGCGACTGAATAATCGCTTAATTTTGTCAGTCTACGTCGCATTCTTGTGTTTAAAAGTCATAAGTTTGCTCCACTAGACACAAAGCCACTTAACATATATGAGGATTCTAGCCTTTTTAATTTTTCTCTTTGGATTTATTCTCGAGCGAGTCGCACATCAATTGCTTGGTTTAACTAGTGATTCTTGGTTTCATACTCGCCTAGCGATAGCTCGTTAGGAAAAATGATTTGGCCGCCTATGAAATTCCTCACTTGGCCAAATAAAGTTTTTCTTTCATCATTTGACATAGCCTTTAGTCATCCACTTTGAGCCTTCTCCGACTCCTTTTTCTTCATTTGAAACCCATCCCAAGCCTGCAGCCAATTTCAATATTCTTCAGAGGGGTGTTCAAAAGAAAATGAGCGGGAGGAAAAATAATAACAAAGGAGAAAAGATGACGAAGGCATTGCTCAACGCACAAAAAGCAGACCAAATGAACCTGTCTTCCGACTATCTACATCATAAATTCTTAAAAGGTGGCATGGGTCCTGCTGTGAACTTCTCCGTCGATAATCTCGTACGCTCATCAGAACGGCTGGAAAGAGGAGCACCTCATAGTGAACATCTCCAAGGATAATCCGGTCTTATATGGGGAAACGAGAAGAGGAGCACAGCCTTGGGTACGAACTCCATAACCGTGAACTTCTCCAAAAGGATAATCTCTGAAACCTCTCTAGGGAATAAGAAAAGAGGAGCGCAGAATCGGCCCGAGAACCAACAAGAAGAACTTTGCCTACGATAATCTCCTATAACCTCGTAGAGAAACGACGCTTCAGCTTGAGCATAAAAGGGGATAGATGAAAAAAAAGAGAGGATGAAAAATAAAACAAAATAGAAATGCTGGTGGAGAAGAAAGTAAAGGAAATGGAAGACGAAGAATTAAATCTCGCCTCTCCCATATCTTTCCTTCCCTTCTAAGTCAAAGCCTAATTAAATCATTCAAAGTCCATTTGGTTCCAAAACAACGACCTTTCGCGTAGGCGAAATGATTAAAAATGCATTGATCACAGGTAAATCGACATAAAATTGCTTGTGTTGACTTGAGCGATATAAATATAAAATCCCAAGTGAAAAATAATAGAGTGCTAGAGTGAACCTAGTGAGAGTTGTTGAAATGGACCATTCTATCAACTTAGAACTTAAGTTTGACGACATGACTTGACGGCACATGTGTTGGGTTACCCGGTGTCTCCCGGAGACGCCACGTCTCCGGGTACGGTGTGGAACAAAAATTTTCTCGATTCCCCGATTACCCTCGTTGCTCGGATTAGAATAGTAATACATAGACACGTAATAGGACGAGCCAAACCCGTGGAGAATTACCAGATGAAGTCCTTTTCTTCAAGACTTCATCGATGGTGGTGGATGGCACTAGATCGTCACGCTGACCTCGCAGTGTACCACGGAATCAGTTCTCTAAAGATGGCTAGAGAGAACCGAGCTGTCGCGTGGGAGAAATGTGTGTGCGTTCGGTGTGTGTGTTTTTTGCCTTGGAAAGGTGAATCCCATGTCGCATAGGCAGGAACCCTTTCTTAGAGTTGTTCATATTATATCGCTTCAGGACCTTCTCTAAGTAAAGGGTCTGAGAGAGTCCTAACATACGATTCGCTCTATCTCCATAAAGGCAAATCCTCAAGATGTAGGTAGCTTCTCTCAAGTCTTTCATGGAGAATTCGGTCGAAAGCCACGCTTTCACAATCGAGAGCATTCTGATATCATTTCCTATCAAACGGATGTCGTCCACGTACAATACGAGGAAAGATATTTTGCTCCCACTGCTTTTCTTGTCGACTCAAGGATCTTCGTTCCTTATGAATCTGTAGCCTTTTACTTCATCAAAACCGAAGGTTCCAGATTTTAGGCTCGTCTTAATTTGCACACATTATGAGCATCTCCTTGCGATGTAAAACCATTAGGCTGTTCCACATATATTTCCTACTTGAGGTATTTGTCTCGGAACTAGGTTTTCACATCCGTCTACCAGACCTCACACTCATAGTGTGCTTCTATCGCAAGCATGGTTATAATCGATTTCATCATTGCACCTGGTGAAAGGTTTTCCTCAAAGTCAATGCCCTAAGTTTGACTAAAACCTTTTGTTACGAGCCCAGCTCTGTACGTCTCAACCAGTTAGTTTGTGCATGGGAATCATTTTGTCTTGCATAGCTATAAGCCATTTCACCGAATCTTTATCTCTGATTGCCTAGACATAGGTAGTGAGATCGTCTCCGATGTTCCCTTCATCGCAGCAACCTCGTGCTCGATGTGGACCATCCGATATCTCTTAGGCTGGCGAGATGCTCTACCCAACCTGCCCAACTCATGTTGTATCTCGGACTGCTCTAAGGTGTCATCCGACACTGGATTCTGTGAAAGCGCTTCTCACGACTCTCCAAGATTACTTCGCGACCCGCTCCACCTTCTCGAACGAACTCTGCTTCGAAAAAGTGAGCCTGAAGGGCTACAACAATTCTCTGATCGTCGTGGAAGTAAAATTGGTATCCCATGGAATCCTCAGAATACCCGAAAAAATGTCCTTTCACAGCATTCAATTCTAGTTTATTTGTGTTGAGCTTTTTCACAAATGCGGGGCAACCCCAAATTCTAATGTGATTCAAGCTCGATTTTCGTCCTGTCCATATCTGATACAGAATACGATCGACGGACTTTTTAGGACATCTATTAGAATATGTGCCGCTGTCAACGGGGCATGACCCCACAACGATATGGGCAGGTCTGTATAGCTCAGCATAGATCGAACCTTATCCAACATAGTTCGATTGCTGCATTTGGACACACCGTTCAACTGCGGTGTTCCGGGCGGTGTCATATGTGAAATGATCTCGTTCTCTTTCAAGAACTCGTCAAACTCGAGGCTCATGTACTCACCGCCTCGATCTGATCGAATGGCTTTAATACTCTTTCCAGGATTTCCAACCAAACCCTTGTACTCTTTGAACCGTTCAAAAGTATCAGACTTGTGCTTCATGCAATACACCTTGCCGAAGTGAGAGTGATCATTAGTGAAGGTAACGAAACAATGGAAGTTACCGCGAGCCGCTACCCCGAACGGTCTGCAAACATCCGTGTGGATCAAACCGAGAAGTTTGCGGCTCTCGTGAAAGTCCCTGTGAAGGGCGACTTGGTCATCTTTACAAGGATACAAGATTCACAAGTTGGATAGGATCACACCCAAGCGGATTTATAATGCCAGTTTTCTCCAACTCAAGAATCTTCTGTTCTCAAGTGTGACCGAGTCGAAGATGCCACAATAGTCTCGAGTTCGACTCTAATTTTCGTTTGTTGGTGATTGCATTCACAATTTTGTTTTATATTCGACATTTAGATAATAAAATCCATCTAGTGAACTTGCATTTTCGATGCAATTATTTCCAGAATAAATATTGCATATATTATTACTGAAACGGAACTCGTAACCGTTCCCGCTCAAAACGGGAATAGAAACAATATTATTAGGCCCCTTGGGCAAGACTAAACAATCGGAAAGTAGTAAACTATGTCTAGTAGATAAAACGAGAGTTTCTGACCCAATGTGGGTCGCCGGTACACTATGTACGCTTCCTACGTTGATCATTATCTCTTGGTCCGCCAGCTTCCTACTTTGTCCAGGGTCTGGTTCGAAACACAGATGTGAGCACCAGCTCCTGAGTCTAACATCCATGAAGCGATACTGTCATAGAATAATTTGTTTCTAGAACGTCAAGTTCTTTATCTGAGGCGGCAAGCTTTGGACAATCGCGCTTCCAATGGCCAAGCTCATTGTAGTGAAGGCACTTGTCCGTCGGCTTGGCGCCTTTAAACATGTTCTCCTTGGCCTTGCCTTTCAAAATTCATCCTTTGGGCTTAGTGGGCTTGTCCGACTTTTTCTTTCTACTCGACCCTCAAGTCTTAGCATTCGCGACAAGAACAATTTCTTTCCTTTCACTTACTTCATCTGAGTTTGCATCGCCGACAACTGGTTCTTCAACACACTCAATGTCATCGCGGCCTTGTTCAGATTAAAGTTCACAATGAACGAATTGAAGGAAGGTGGGAGCGACTGAAGTGTGAGATTGTTCTGGAGCTCATTATCAATGATAAAGTCCAGTGCCTCTAGTTTTTCGATCCCATCGATCATTTAGAGCACATGCGCTCCGACGTCACTACCCTCAGCCATTTTGCAATGAAACAGTTGCTCCGTCAGGGAATAGCGAACACTTTCGGAATGTTCGCGAAAAAGCTCCTTCAACTGAAGCAAAGGGTGCCCACTTCCATTTTCGAGTGAGTGCGCTGGAACTCATTGCTCATGGAAAGAAGTATATTGCACTTGACCTTCGGCTCGTCTATCTTCCACTTGGCATACGCTGTCCGGTCTTCATCACTCGCATCAGCCCCTGGGACTTGCGGTACGGGGGAGTCGAGGACATAAGTTAACGACTACATACCTAGGACTATCCTCAAGTTACGAAGCCAGTCCACGTAGTTTGGTCCCACCAAACAGTTTCTTTCAAGCAACATAGTTTTTCGTCATCGCAGTAAATAGAAAGAAATGTAAAGCTGCAGAAAATAAAGATCCAATTAGTTTATCTTATCATTCATCAAGCACAAACAAGGACTTTCCATTTCGCTTGACTCCCACTATTTTTCTCAAAAATCTATCCTCCCGAGAAGAGTTTCGGAAACCTCGTTGAAAGTTTCATAGTGGAGTTGGTGTCCCCGACTCGACTAGACTTGCCTCAGCCTTTAACACAACATTTGGCTCGTCTAATCTTATCGAAGTCACATAAAACGTGAACTTATCCAATAAGAGTTCCAACTATCTTTGTCTCAGTCATTGACCCTCACGGCTAACCATGCTTATTGGGTATAACTGCCGAAGTGTGACCTATCAACTTATCCTCAAATCACACAGAATGTACCGCCCATTGCTGCCATACACTTCGTGGGGGCAGACTAGTATGACTAGCGGCGTCCAAGATGCACCCGAGGCGCTAACACTGGGGCGGGTTATACGACGCCAACTTACTCTGAATAAATTGCAAAACTCCCCAACGCTAGACATCTCGAGCATGATAGAAGACAGGAATCCAACTCCTTTACCCACTTAGTATTTATCAAACTGGATAACAAACCATCTCACATAAGAGCACATTGAACATGCATATCATTTCAAAAACCAACACGCACGGAGGTAGTAAATTAACTCTAGGAAAATAAACTACAAGACAACACAAGCCGGTTATCTCTAGTCTATCCCTATTACATGTGTCTTCAAAAGACTTGGGGTCGTCACACAGATCTTGAAGTCGTCAAACGCCCTTCGTCACTCGACGGCCTCAAAGTTACCGAACTTCCACCACCATATCACCACCGGGGGTTTGCCATCCATCAAATGGACCCTCGTGTTCGCAGGTAAGCTAATCTAATAAAATGGTAAATTACAACACGGGGGGATCATAAGTCCCGAACAACCCGTATAAAACAAATACAACCCGAGGGACGTAACCCTTAACAAATGCCCCGGAAACCAAATTCGTAAACACGCAACTGCGCCTAATATCACATTTATAACGAGCAGATTGAAATTGCATTATTTTTAAAAAGAAACAAAAATTGGGCCTCAAACGCGCCAAGTCCGTTAGAAGGCCCGTTAAGGCTTTGAGGGCGAAGCCCTAACGTAGCTACCGCGACTCAAATCGCTCAGCCGTCAAAACACGCCGGAGAGCCATGACGGACAATGCCGCCAGTGTGGAGTCCCGGGCGGAGCCATAACCACCGCCGGCAGCGACGACACAGCGCGCAACGCGCTTGTTCAGCTCGCGGCAGCAAACTGTCACGACTCCTTCGTCGCCTCAGACCTTCCGTGCCGGAATCATAGCCTCGCTGGGAGAGATCGCCTCTGAAGCATTTTGGTCGAGCCATAGTCGCTGCGACTGTCTTGCGCAGCGAGCACCGTGAACCGTTGCAGTCCGCGACCACAGCCACGGACCTCTGCGGTGCCGCCGCTCTTTGCGGCGGTGCTGCCCGGGGCCAGTGCCTAAGCCACCATGGCTGGCATCGGAGTGCGATGCGGATCGGGCATGCTCGAAGTAGCCCGATCTGACGGCTGCATCATCATCGCTGCACCACTCGCAGCCCGCGCGCAACACGCGACTGCCCGAATCCCGCCATCGCGCGGGTCTCGGTCCGTCCGTGGTTCCTAGTCGATCAGTACCACACGAGTTGGTGGCCGTGGGTTGGCAAACAACGCATCGGGCAGCCCAACAACGGTCGAACCGTGTTGGTGTTTCAATCGTCTCCCAGACGCCTCGTTCCAATTCAAACACGTTATGATTCCGATCACGAGCACCCCCTCTGACACCACTGTTGGGTTACCCAGTGTCTCTCGGAACAAAAGTTTTCCGGATTCTCTTATTGCCCTCGTTGCTCGGATCAGAATAGTAACACATAGACACGTAATATGGCGGGTCAAACCCGTAGAGAATTACCAGATGAAGCGAGTGGCAGCTCCTCATCCTTTTCTTCAAGACTTCGTCGATGGTGGTGGATAGCACTAGATCATCATGCCGACCTTGCAGTGTACCACGGAATCAGTTCTCTAGAGATGACTAGAGAGAACCGAGCTATCGCGTGCGAGAAGTGTGTGCGTTCGGTGTGTGTTTTTGTGCCCTGTGATGGACGAAAATTCTCCCACTATGGAGCACGAAATTTCTCCTTTTAAATTATGAAATAGGGCTGCCCTATTTATACTAAGCTAGAATCGAAAATCCCAAGAATATCTCCAAGATACGATTTTTGAATTTTACTCCATAAGTGGGGATATTTTTTGCCATATTTTTCCCTCTTTTGAATTCCAAATCCAAACTAAAGGAAACTTGTTATTATTAGAAAACCAACTTAAATACCAAGTCAAAGTAAGTATCCTTAAATATGACATGAAATTTGAAACTTAATCCAAGATTAATTTCGAAATTTCAACTTAAAATAAATATATTCCAAATATATTATTTCCATATTTATATGTAATTTTCGGAATTACTTCCCATTCGAAAATCAGCTTAGGGTTAAATTCCAATTTTACCCTCAAGCCTTTTAATAACTTGGCCAAGCCCAAGTCGTAAAGTTAGTTTCTTACCAAGTCCGACTTCGGTTTATTAAACGGCCCGAGGCCCACTAAGGCGAATTTCGACCCAGTCTTTATTCCAGAACCTCACTACAGATAAAGTTCTAGGTATAAATCCTTCAGCTGTGTCCCAATCGAGTGAGAGCCATGGTCTATGTCAAACTCACTAAACTCGATTCTATGGTAGAGGCAAATTACCAAACTACCATCCAAGTCTAACATGAGTTAGTTCAATACATTGGCTAAGGATTTCGTAATTTCCCATCACCGTTCACATAGGACACCTATCTCGATTACTTGCGAGACTCTGAATTCGTACGCGGCGGTCTAAGCTCAGCAATCACAAATCGTCATCAAGATTGCATCTGGCCCGCTGACCCATGTGTTAGGTCCTCAGATTAACAACTCTACGATCCTAGGCATAATCCATAGCAATTCGATCGTTTAGATAATCAATTAAGTTCGATCGAAAAACTCAAGTTAAGAACACGAGAGAGAATTTAATTAGAGTGAGAAAGTTACTGTTGTTTCTCTCTCTAGAAATCGAATTGCAAGCCCTTCGGATCAATTCTCTAGACTTTCTCTATTCAGCTCAATTAGTTTACAAGTATTTATACCAAACAATCTTGGTATAAATATCAAGCTAGTCCTTAATCTAAAGACTAATACAAGTAAAGCCCCTAATTACAAGGACAACTAATGAAATCAAGCACAATTACAAATGGTATTCTACAATCTCCCCCTTTGTGCTTGATTGCGTCTCCGCGCTATTCGTCCTTGCCGGGCATAGTACGATCTGCGCAAGCCCAGCGCATGCTCGTAGTCCCTAACGGTCTCCCTGAGCTTCAGGTGCTCCTCGATGTCATCCAACAATTCCATCAGGAGCGGCTGTTCTCTCACAAACCGGTGGATCCTCAGCATCGTGTCTCTATTTATCTCTTCCAACCTCTGTTCGATATTTCTCCTGACGATCTTGAGGGTTCCGTCGCAAAACTTGTGAATTTCTGTCTTCAACATCAACCTATTCTTCTTGGCAATTGGGTTGTTGTAGGTGATGCCGATGACAGAGCTGATATGCACGTGATTGCTTGGAAGCCTCTCGATCTCAGGTCCTTTGAAGAGTGGTTCAGTCTTGTTGACCTTCTTCATATTGCTCTCAAGTGCCATTTGAAGGTCGTGAGGGGTGAGGTACTTGACTTGTCGCATCATTAACCGGTAGAGCCCTTCGATGCCTTCTTTCTTGATGAAGCCCTGAGGACCTTTGTACTTCTCCACGTATAGCTGATAAAGACGGTACACTTCATCGGCGGGGAGATACGGCAGGTCGCTCTCGCTCAGTTCCTCTCGGGTCCTGTCCACTCGTTCGATGATGTAGTGAGGTGTTGGAAGTCCTCCTTTGGCACAATAGGCATTGAGGAGTTGGCAAATTGGGGAGAGTTCCCTGAAGTGACTCTTCAGTCGATTCTTCGGGATCCCCAGCCTCACGTCCGGTCCTAGTTGGGTCAGCATCCACAGATATGTCATTCTCTTCTGCTGATCCCAGTGAGAGATCCCTCTCAGCTCGAACTCATCCGGCTTCTTGATTCGATCCGGTGACCTCCAAATGTTTTTCCCGACTTCTTCAAGGAAAGGTATATCTATGTGAATGTTCTCCCACGGCGTGTCGATCCGAACGGTCCCTGGCATCTGTCTTGTAGGGGAGGCCGCTCATTGTGCGATCAACTCTGGTAGCCTTGGGATTTTATTTTGGTAGTCTACACCTTCTTGAAGTTCGTCGTCTTCTATGATCACGAGGTCCACGGATGCTTGTTGTAAGAAGTGGCGTACGTCCTGAAGCCGTTGTCTCTGATGCTCCTCGGGCATGGAATGGGTCATCCACTGGCCTTCGAAAATGTACTTGTCTAATACTTCGTGTGGATTGACGCCATGTCCAGAGGGTCCCGGTTAGTCTGGAGCGACGGAGGGAGTAGCTTGGGTAGCTGCCAGGGCTACAAGCATTGCAGCACTTGCTTCTTCTTCCGGAAGCAAGGGGCTTGAGTAGATCGATGGTCTGGGCGGAGGCGTCCTGAGGTGAAAGGTTGGTGGGTCGATGTGGGCGGTGCAGTGCGTGGTGTGGGTGTGGGTTTGGTGGGTAGTTTGGGTTTGGTGGGTAGTTTGGGTTTCGCCAGCTCCATCACTCGTCTGCGTAGCGCCCGAGCCTTGTCCTTGGCCAGATGTAGATGTCCTCAGCCTCTTCTCCCCCTCATGAGGGTCCTGATCGTCAGGATCGTCATGTGTGCACCGCGAGTGGGAGCTTTGGCCTCGGCAAGTGTCAGTCGGTGGCTCAGGATGATCCACCAATCGCCTATAAAGGGATTCTTCTTGAGGCGACCGGTGATGGGAATTGTGTATGGGTTGATGAGGATGGAGGAAGTGGCTAGAGGGTCGGTGGGTGTGGGTTGTGGAGGTGTGGGGTGGATTTGTGACGAAGGGCCTTCGGAGACAGGTGCTTTCCCGGTATCTCTTCGGGATGTCTCGATTGCTTGAAGGACTCTCCCCGTGATTTTGTCTTCCATAGACCGTACAGCGGCAAAGAGGGCGGCTTGGAACTACTCGTTCGTCACATAGGGTGCGGACGGCTCCTATGATGGACCAGGACGACTGATGTCGCCTGTTATCAACCCTTGAGTAGACACCGACTCTGTGGGTTGGCTCACAGTCACTTGAGGTTGTGACTGTATGAGACTTCCACCCAATCCTCGAGTCGAATCCAGAGGATTCGCCTCTATGGGTGTTACGGCAGGCTCAGGTTGTGCCTGCGAACCAGACACCACGGGAGATGGTTGCGGCTCAAGATTGAGCGATGAAGTGCCAACAACACTTGTCGTCGTGGTCAGCGTAGTATCTGGTGCGGTGGTGACTGCTGGAAAGAGCGACTCCAACTGAATACTGAGTCTTCTGGGAGTCCTTCTGATCAGACTGATTTCCTCGTCAGACTCTGTGTCAGACGGGGTGGCGGTGTGAGGAGTAATGTCTCGTTCGACGTTCTCCAATGTCTGATCTGTCACCAGTGGAAGTGAAGTGTGCCCCAATTCAGTCTCGGGCTGTGCTTCTTGTTGAAGAACCTCCTCAAAAGTTTCTTCGAGCACGCCAACATGTACGGGCACTTCCACTTGTAATTCGAGTGCAGGAGCCTCGAGCGCCATCTCGGTAGCCACGACGTCTATCAAAGTATCGTCTACGTCGGGCATTGGCTCTTCGACCAAGGGAGGCTCTTGTTGAAGCTCCTGAGCGACAACGTCGATCATCGTGTTGTCAGGGCTTGGCTGGTGTTCCGGTTGGGGAGGGCTCACATGGTGATCTGTCGGGGGCCCTCTGATCATTTTCTCCATTAAATTGTGTTCCCGGCAGAACCTCTGATACTCAGCTCCCGCGGGGTCCGCGAGCTTGAGTAGATTGAGTGCAATCGGCATTGACGGTTGGTCCAGGTCCGTGAGCCGTGGGTTGTGGAAAAACTTAAGCCTTGGCGGCTGGTAGTTTCCACTAGGAGGTAGCTGGGGGATGTTCTGTGCATGTAGCTCCAAGAACTCCCTGATGATCACGTTGAACCATCGAGCATATGGCACGTTCTTTGATCGCCGGTTCTCCTTCTGCCGAATCTGGTCCGCGAGGTCGTTCCAGATCAGCTGAGTGTAGTCATAATTTCTTGAGAAGGCGATGCCGTGGAAGATCCTCAAAATATTGCTGTTGCCCTTATCGAATCCTGCGTGCTTGGGCGACAGACACTTATTCACTATTCCGAATAGTGTCTTCCACGGGTGAGGGATACCGCTGCTCTGGACCTGAGCTAATCTTGTAAGCGGCGGTTGGTATCCCATGTGTAAGAAGTCCTGAATCATCTCTGCGTCCGTCGGGAGCGGGTCGTAGTTGTCCGAACTGGCTCTTGCTCATAAGAATATGTCGCGTCCCGAGTTTTGTTGTGAAGGAGAATGCCCCATTTGCTACAACTCCTTGTATACATCCCCAGAATTGCTGGAGATAGACCATCGGCACTGACGCGGTGACCGTTAACGCATGCCAGATGGGGTGGCCTCTGAGGATGGATACGATGATCTCGTCCGGGCACCGAAATGTGCTCAGATCGAGCTGAAAGTTCGTATCCTAAACCTTCAAGTACATATTGTGATCATATATATGGTTGTATCTTGGGTTGCGATCCATCTGAAAAATAAGATATATAAAAGTTTATTAGATCAATTTTTTTATTTTCAGTCGAAATATGAATAAATTTCATCAAACTATAGTAATATTGCAAATAATAGCATGTTCGATGAATTTGGAATTGAAATCATATCAAATGCATAGTGTTTGTTCAATTTCAAAAATCGTGATGGCATGAATGTAATTTCGAATGAAATATATGTCGCGTGAAAAATAGTTCGAAATTTCGCTAAGTGTTAAATCAGTAAGTCACTGTTCATGCCGATAAAATTTTCGGTCGATAAAATTCAATTGCGATTTGATTTCCTATATATTGATTTCAATTGAAAGAATTCCGTCTAATTTTGCGATCGAAGAATTCTATCCGCTATTGTTAGCTACAGTGTAAAGGACTTAGAAAAAATTTTCCAAGTGTTGAAGTTGAAATCTGGACTGTAGTCGATCAATTTTACGATCGAGAAAAATTCCGTGTAAATTTACGATCGAGAAATTATTTCTCAGGTAAATTTACGGTAGAGAAATTTTCTTCGATTTAATAAAATTTTTCGATTTGAAATTTTCGATTGTAAGTAAAATTTTTCGCTGCGAAATATTTTTATCGGGAAATTAGTCAACGAAGGACTAAGTCAAACGTCGAGTAATTTTTTGAAAATTTATTCTAAGCGGCGAATTCTACGATCGAAAAAGTTAAGCATTGAAAAATAAATTTCTCGCTGCTAAAATTTTTGCGACCGAAATAAAGTGAAATCGAAATTTAATTTTGCGATAGTAAGTTTAACGCACGATTTGAATTTGCGTCTAAATTATCTATTCAGTGCATAAGTTTTTCGCTCGCATAAAATCATAATTGGAATTTTCGATGGTAAATGTAATGGTTATAATCTTTTATCGTGATGACTAAGTCAAAATTTTGCGATCGAAAACTAAATCGACACAAATAGTATCTCGATTGAATTGAAATCCAATTGAGATAATTTGCGATTGACAAAGTTCTTCGACAGCTTCAAAACTTCAAAATACCCAGTTTTATGGAAACTCATTTTATCATCACAGATGGAAAATTTCCAACAATTTACGCTATCTGTTTCATCAAAAACATCGAATCTATCTAAACAACGGGCATTTTACTCAGAAAATCCAAGAAGCATGCCTAAATTTGGTCAAACAGTATACGTTTAAATTGTTTTTGAAGAACAGTCGGAAAATCTTAACTAATCATGCGAAAAACTACAGAATGTAGATGCAAATCAAGTTATAACGTTCGCAATCTGTAAGCAAATCGAATTTCTACCTAAATCAGACAATTTGAAGTGAAAATCAAGAGATTTTGAAGGTTTTTGAATCGTCTGAGAAAGTTTTGCGAGAGTTTTTTTTTTCGATTTGGTTTTGCGTGAGAAAAAGTATTTCGACTGACAAAAGTTAAACTTTTATTAGCTATTTGTTGCCGGGCTTGTGATTTGACATTTTGCCATATAAGGGATCAGGCCCATTACTATTTGCAAACGAAAAATTTTAATTTTTCGATCGCAAATTATCTCGGTTTATCAAAATCGATCCCGACACTGTTTATGATCGAGAAACTTTAGATTGCGAATTAATTCTAATATTCACTTTCTCGATGGTAAGTTTTCTAAGGAATTTCAGATTGACCCCTATTTCAAAATAAAACCCAATGTAAGGCTCCCCCTTAGTAATTAAAATAAATGCAATTAACTCCCTGTATTTTTCTATGTAGTAACGTCTAGGTCCCCTGGCAGAAGTTTAAAAATCTGTACCACTTAGAGATAAACATTAGTAATAATGGAGTTAATCAACGATTATTTTTGGCAATTTATCTTTGAAATATTTGGTCTTGTGTCTAGCTCCTCTCTTTGTAGTGTCGACGTCTCACTCCGTAATTTTGTTTGACGGAATCTGATACACTTAGAGAAAAACGTCAAGAATATTTGGAGCTAATCAACGATTTTTATATTTGCTCCCCCTCAAATAATGCGCAAGAATTGACTAATTATGCAAGCATATTAAATCAACTCAAGTCACGAGCATATAACACACAAATTTACCAAGTAAGTACGTATACATGGTCCCCGAAAACATGTACTTCAAAATATTGTGTGAGGGTGGAAGCAAAAAAAGTTTATCACATTTAAACAATTCAGTACCAGTGCAATCTAAAATTGCATTTAGAATGTGTGTTGTCCTAAAGAAATTCGCATTTATTCAATTCAACGCATATGAAACATAACATTTCACGTCAAAATGTACGAAGTATATGAGTTTAAATTTTTCATTTTCATTTTTCATATATACTTTTTTATTATTAGTTACCTATATATATATAAAAAATTATTATATATATTATTTTTGTATTTTACTATTATTATAGTATGGGGTCAGATAATTTTGCTTCGATCAATCGTCAAGCCTAAAATTTTACGAGACATTTGAAAGAGGAAATGCCGTCAAGTCTTGTCGTCAAACTAAAGTCCTAAGTTCATAGACTGCTCCATTTCGACAACTCTCACTAGGTTCGCTCTTGCTCTCAATAATTTCTATCTTGGGATTTTTATATTTTTATCACCCAAGTCAACACAAGCAGTTTCAAGTCAATTTACCTGTGATCGAGGCGTGTTTAATCATTTCACCCAAGCGAGAGACCGTCGATTGGAATCAAAGGGGTGTAAATGTTTTAGTTTGGCTAGGACATAGAAGGGAAGGAATTTAGAGGGAAGTGAGCTTATCTCTTTGCCATCTTCCATTTCTACGTCCGTTTCCTTTCTTTTCGGCGTCTTTCTGTTTTTCAGTCAATTATCCCTCCTTTTTCTTTTAAGAACTATCCCTTGTTATGCTATGCTCAAGCTGAAGCTCCGCTTCTCCACGAGGCTATAGGAGATTATCGTCGGCGAAGTTCTTCTTGTTGGTTCTCGGGCAGATACCGTGCTCCTCTTCTCTTAGTCCCAAGAGAGGTTTCAGAGATTATCTATTTGGAAAAGTTCATGGTTATGGTATTCGTACCCGAGGCTGCGCTCCTCTTCTCGTTTCTCGATATAAGACCGGATCATCGTTGGAGAAGTTCACTTCGTGGTGCTCCTCTTCCAGCCGTTCTGACGAGCGTACGAGATTATCGTTGGAGAAGTTCACAGCAGGAACCATGCCACTTTCTACATGGTAGTCGGAAGGCCGGTTCCTTTGGTCTGATTTTTGTGCGTTGAGCAATGCCTTCGTTTGTCATCGCCCCCTTTTTTATTCTTTGGTTTTTCTCCCCCACCTTTTCTCGTTTGAGCTTTGTTTAGGCTAATTATTGATTTGGGGTTTTTGGTATATAACATGCTAACCTAGAAAATTTAATTTAGATTATTAAGAGGTAATACCACGTTGTAGAACATGAATTGGTAGGAATAGATTTCGAAAAGGCTAGATAAAATTTTTATGATGCATTAGGGTTTCAAAACAAGGAATCTTGAGATCTTTGGATCTCGAATTTTATGATTCTCAAGAGAAATTTGTTTACTTAATTAATAACATCAAGAGCCTTGAAAGAAGAGAATTTCGAAATCATATAGCATGTAAATAATCGAATTATGCTTATTATTTGGAGAATTAAATTAAAGTACTAGTTAAAAGATTTATTAAAATAAGGAAGGATAACTAAAATAAAGAAATTTTCGTGACTAAGAATTTGAAAACTTAGTCACAAAGGAAAGTTAGTTTAATATAATAACTCATATAAGATAAGCACTATAGGTGATGTCATTTGTTGAACTTAACACTCAATCCATAGGATAAGGAAAGAATACGTATGTACCATAAAGAAGAAACTAATGAAAAGCTGAAAACTGAGAAGAAGTATATATTACAAGATAAACTTTCAAAATCAAAGGAAAGAAGAAAACGAAGAACTCGACAGACTTGAGCTAAGGAAAGGGGTATAATCCTTATCATAACTATGTATTTCTATGTATCTTCATGTGTATTAGAGAATTTTGAACATAGTTGGTAAATTAATTCTAAGTTTTTATTTTCCACACATCACGTTACTTAAGAATTAGGAAGACTTATAGGGTTTCCATTTTAGGTCATGCTAACATAGGAGAATGGAATTATCTGTTAATCATTACGTTAAAAAGGAATAATCAAGTAAGGAGTATACTTTGAAGAATGAGTTAGCTTGAAGAGATCTCGAGTGATAAAAAGATTTTCCAGATGATTAATCTCGAAACAATGTTAGGCGATAGGAATAATCTCGAGATCAACTTAAAGAGCCATGTCGAGATTGTATGTGAAATCTCACTCGAGATCTATCTTAAGGCTTGGTATCGAGATTTGTTTATAATTTAATACACCTCGATATCTATCTCGAGGTCTTACATTATTTCAGTATCGAAATCCATGTTATAATTACATAACTAAACTCGACATCTATCTTAACAATATGTCGAGATTTATGTATGTCGAAATCTTGTGATTCGAAGAGTGTTGAATTCGGTTGAAGGCTTGTAATGGGTTTCAAAGGATGAAAAGGACATCGGAGAAGGCTCAAAGTGGATGACTAAGGGCTAATGTGAGGGAAAAATTATATAAGGCCGAGTGAGGAATATCCTAAGCTCCCTTATCATTTTCCTAACGATCTGACACAAGGTGAGTATGAGACCAAGAATCACTAGGTAAGACAAGTAATTGATGTGTGACTCACTCGAGAAGTAGATCCAAAGAAAGGAAAAAGGAACAAGGCTTGAATCCTTACGCATGTAAAGTGACTTTGTGTCTAGTGGAATAATCAAACGACCTTTTCGACATTAGAATGCGACTTAGACTGACAATATTAAGCAATTAGATCGATCGCATGTCGGGGTAAAATTCTAAGTGACGTTAGATCAAAGCATCCTAAAGGATTTCGTCATACCATTATATTATATATATTATATATATTATATATATATTTCAATTTTTATTATTATCACGCAAGATAAGGACAAATAAACATAGAACACACATAGAATAGAGCATGTGATAGCACAGAAGATCAGGTAATGCACATATTACGGAAGATTCAACATGCCTAATTTTCCGACAACGAATTGGAATCGTTTCTCATCCAAGGCCTTGGTGAAAATGTCAGCTAGTTGAAAATCTGTGTTCACAAAGTACATCTCTATCGTGCCTTTTTCTACGTGATCTTTGATAAAATGATATCTAATGTCTATGTGTTTTGTGCGTGAATGATGAACATGATTGCAAGTAATGGCGATTGCACTTTGACTAGCAGTGTATATGGGTATAGTATTTAGGTTGTACCCATAGTCGCGAAGCTGTGTCCGCATCCACAGCATCTGTGAGCAACAACTGGCGGCAGCTACGTATTCTGCTTCGGCCGTCGAAATGGATACACAGTTTTGCTTTTTGGATGACCAGCAGACCAGCTTTTCGCCTAGAAACTGAGCGCCACTGGACGTGCTTGTCCTGTCCATTCGGCAACCTGCATAGTCAGCATCAGTGTAGCCGATAAGTTTGAAATTCGTACCCTTTGGATACCATAGGCCAAGGGTAGAGGTGCCCTTAAGGTAGCGTAAAATTCTTTTGACCGCGAGCATATGAGATTCTTTGGGATCGGCTTGAAAACGGGCACACAAGCAGGTGTCAAACATGATATGGCCGGCTCGAAGTGAGGTAGAGAAGAGATCCAATAATACTGCGATACAGTGCGATGTCGACCAATTTATCAGAGGGATCGGCATCCAACTTGCAGCTTGGTGACATAGGAGTGCTGAGAGGTTTGCTCTGGTCTTGATGAAACTTCTTCAGAATATCCTTGATGTATTTTGTCTTCACAAAGAATATCGTCTGTTCAGAGTGTCCCCTACGTTTAAGAAGATCATCTAATTTTTTAATTTTTGCATACAACTTCCCGCGTTCCTCACTTAGGAGAGCATAATTGTTTTCTACCATCAGTTTGGCGGCTTGACAGGTGTCTAGATCCTTACTAAGCTCACTAACCTCAGTGTTAGATGTTTCTAATTGAGCTTCTAAGTCAGTGATCTTAGAGGTAGCTTCGGTTATCCTACAATTTAAGGTAGCTTTCTCGTTGAGATGCCTAACCAAACAATTGTAGTTATTTGCTAGCCTATCTTCTAATTCTTTAATCTTTTCACTATGCTGTCCTAAAGGAGGTTGACTGGTCTCTCTATATTGTAAGCTCTTAGTAAGTTCTTCTATTTTTGCACTAGAGCTTCTAAGGTCTGATTCGAGACTTTTTATCTTCTCCTGAGCTCTCTCAAGCTTGTTCTCTACTTCCTTTATACTTTTTTGCTCACGTTTCATGTTAGCATATTGCGTTTGATATGATTCTAACATGGTCAATAATGTGGAAGGAGTGACTACCTCATTTGAAGACGTGGATGCGTTGTCATCATCCGTACGAGTGGATGTTTCGGCGTCCAATTCGTTGTCGAGACGGGCCATGAGGGCTAAGTTCTCTTCTTCAGAGCTCGACGTGTCCTCGAGCCATTGGTCCTATTCGGCCACGAGAGCTACTCCACCTTCTTTTTGTTTTGTCAATTGAAGCTTTCTGGAGTAGTAGTTTGCATCTCTCTTCTTCGGGAGAGTGCACTCTCTGGGGAAGTGACCTGCTTTGCCACCGTTAAAGCATTTGTTAGTCTCTTTGGTATTCTTGACCTCGGAACTCTCCAGAGCACGTTCTTTGTTCTTGGAGCTTGTAGTCCGAAGTCTGTTGGCTGAGGTTGAAGTCTTCTCCTTGAAGTACTTCTTGCTCATCATTTGTCCAATGAGAGGTAACTGCTTTCCAAGGGCTTTCATGTTCGGCTCGATGTCTGAGTCCGACTTATCCTCCGACTCTGATGATGAAGGTGGCCTAACGATCTTTTCCTTTCTTGATCTTGTGCTCCTCTTCTCCGAGACTAAGGCAACCGTGTCATCGGTTTTGTTTGCCTTTCTGCTCTTTGACAATCTCGCGGATATCATCCTCATGCTGAGCGAGATTATCGAACACGGGATGGACATCCAACTCCTCTAGATCTTTATTTTGTCGTATTTGTGTGGATATTTTCTTCCATTCCGTGGGCAGAGAAGATTATATTTTCCATATATAGCACATAGTGAGATTCCATTTGTGCGAAAACGTTCATAACCAGGTGATCACAGCAATACTCCAGTTAAGCACAAGATCACACAAATTCGATTATCTTAACAATTTAATCACATTTAAGTACTTAATCGAACAATTTTACATATTTAAACATCATAAATCATACATATCGAGTTTTCTTAAATTGTACCCCATAATTACTTGGAATAATCAAAACTCTCATAGTCTCATTTGGACCAAAAAGGTCTACAATATCCCCATTTTTTATGATGACAAGTAATTAATGCATATCTTAAGCATATGAGTACACTCGATACGAAACCATTTAAGCACGTAGCATGTTTAAGTATCAAAGCACGTGACATACGATCAGAGCAAATAAATTTATCAAATTTGATGGCATGCTCCCCTGTCCAATTGCTAATATTCCAATGTAAAGCACTGTAGCAAAGGTTTAGCAATTACCAGATCATATAATATGGAATGTCGCAAGTTACCATGGAATTTCTCAAGTTATCACATCATTGAATGTCTCAAGTTATCATGGAATGCCTCAATTTATTGCATCACATCAGTTTGCTCCCCCTGCCTATGTGCGGAATTCCCTTTTTTTTATCCTTAACAAATCACAAACTCAAGCACATGATGTTTAAGACACAAGCATCAAAGCAAAGCCGATTATATTATATCATTCCCAAATAATAAAAGGGTCCACAAGTGAAACGACCGACACCATACCAACATAAGGCATTAATTGCCAAACTTCTCCCCCTTCAGCATAAAAAAGGAGGGCTCAAAAACCACCAACCTACCTAAACCTGCAACTAACCACGACCCTCAAACCCAAAAACCAACGAAAGAAAAGAACTTAGCAGACTAGAGATAATCCTATTGGAGCTAGGGAATTATTAAGGAATGAAGTTCTAAGGGCTGGAGTCGCTATCAGATGAGGCAGATGAGGATTCAGCGATATTCAGAACCGTGAGATCTCCTTCAGATATTTTTTAACCCTTTTAAAGTTCCGTGAGATCTCTTTGAACTTCTTCTGGTTCTCATCCTTAAGGCCCTTGATAAATCTTTTTAGATCGGCTATCGTTCCCTGCTCGTCGTCGCTCTCATCATCCCTTTTCTTCTTGGTCGGACTTTTTGAAGGGGCCTTCAGATCCCTTGTCCTGAACCATCCTCGCCACTCATACTAGCGTATACCAACACACTTCAGTGTGACCAGATCTACGGCATGCACTGATTTATCTTCCCAAGCTTACGGCAAGGAGATTCCCTCGAATTCAAACATATGCGTAAGTAGCATTCCATATGGAAGTTCTTTGTCTGAGCTCTTAAGGGCATAGACCATGTACTTAAGAACAAAGTATCTTAGACTCAGGTGCCTACTTTGGGACATCATATAGAGAGTAAGCATGCTCATGTTGTTCGTTGTAGTGGAATGGCCTCCACTACCAAAACGGGCGCTCCACAACGTAAAATACAGAACTTTGTATAGAAATAACAGATCGATAGGAAGTTTGTTCAACGCTTCTCCTTCAGAGAACTTAGGCTTATAAGGGGAATTCTATAGAGCTCACGCAATCGCGCAGGGCTACCTCAGAGGTACATCAACGGGCAAACTCGAAGTAACAGAGCCCTTCATTTTCTACTCCCAGCATCTCATTCACCTTCGCAGTGTTCCATTCGAGTTTCTTTCCAAGCACATATGACTGCACAGAGATCTCAGTTCCGTCTTCAACGAAAGTGAGATTCGCATAGAACAGCTTCACCGCCTCCACATACACGGGCTTGTCAATTCTCAGGAAATTTCCCGTCCGTACTCAGTCATCCACGTTGCCACTTGGCTCTCTTCTAGTTCGTCAAAGTTGACGTTCCTTCCTCGTGCAACACGCTGCTTCTGATGCTTTTCATAGAGTTCCTTGGCACTCTCAGATAGAAATTTAACTTCGTCGGTGATTTCATCCAGATTTTCAGGGTTGAACAGCTTTTGCCCTTCAGTATCAAGGCTGGAATCTCGTGGAGGTGACTCGATTTGAGCCGAAACAGATTTTTCTGGCGAGGCAAATTTCTCGAGTGGGGCAGATTTCTCCGGAGATGCAGGCTGATCATGAGAAGAGGCAGGAGATGGAGTAGGGATTTTAGCAATCTTAGCCTTTTTTCTTCTTTGGTTTCGTAGGAGATTTCGTGGATTTAGGACTGCTTCTTGACTTTGAACGGGTGGCTTTTGGAGAGAGTGGAGTTTCGATCAGGGGAGTCTTTCGTTTCTTGTCGGACTCAGATCCGACGCCTATAGTTTTCACCATGGTTGAGATTGAGTGTTTTTGAAGAGTGGTTTGAAATTTTGTCATAAACTCCCATGACAACCGTAGTCGTCACCATCCGGAGGTGGCATTTGGTACGTCTAGAAAAATAGGACGGACTGAAACAGCGTTGGAGCAGCAGAGGCCAGTGGAGTGGTATCATCTTGCGCATCGTCGTCATTCTTCTCGTCGTCCTCGTTGGGATCGGGTAACTCAGACAGTGAATCCTCATCTTTCGCTTCCGAATCACTAACGTCAACGTCTACCTCAGGTTCAGGCACGAAATCTGGCACGGGTTCTGACACGGATTCTGGCATAATGAATGGAACACCAAGCGTGGGCATCTCCAGAGAAACATTGCTGAACCCTGCCGTAACTGAGACAATGTCGGGAAAATCCATACATGTATAACTCGAAGAACCAACTTGAAACGTGGGATACTTGCGCCGCTCCTCAAAATTCCGATGAGGCTCTTTGTTCAAATCAAAATTTGAATTTTCAACTATTTCAACAAAAATCAAAACATTGTTCTCCGAATCGGGATGTATGAGAAATTGTAAATCGTTGTCGTTGGAGATTTGGAGTAGTTGATGAAAGTTGCGGGAATGATGAAAGTATTCATTTTTTGCATGGACAATCAATGAACGAC
This sequence comes from Craterostigma plantagineum, assembly GCA_027422505.1. NCBI lineage: Eukaryota > Viridiplantae > Streptophyta > Magnoliopsida > Lamiales > Linderniaceae > Craterostigma > Craterostigma plantagineum. Next base: position 3,616,725 of record JAPQWV010000055.1, read on the forward strand.
TCCGGTCAGCACCCATAATTTCGAACAACAACGATATAAAATCGGAAAAATTGGTGTTGCGATGAATTCCGCCTATACGCAATAGGCGGATACTATATTTGATGATAGAATCGGATAATTGAATTATTTCACCGCCGAAATATACTATGACTTGTACGCGACTCGACACCATTGTATGTGTTATGTTAAAAATCGACCGAGACTGGCCATTTATAGAAACGTAACTAGTAAATAATTATTACGAGTTAAATGAATTATTGCACAGATCACGTAACTCGTACAAACTTCATACGAGTTTTATTGCATGCACCACGTAACTCGTACAACTTTATACGAGTTATACGAATTATTGGCCGACATGCTGCATACGCATGCAGGCTGGTCGGGCAATATAATAACTCGTATAAAGTTATTACGAGTTACTAGACATATCTCGTAATAAGATTATACGAGTTACTTCGAAAGCCATGTCAGGTCAGCAGGGCCACCGTGGAGTAGTATCTCGTACGATTTTATTAGGAGTTATTAACTTGTAAAACGACATACGAAACACTTTTTTTTATTAATGGTTGTTGTTTCAGGTTTATTTTATTAATGGTTTAGATTTTTTTAATTATTTAATTAAAAAAGCCGGTTGGCCACACCTCCTTTGCGGTTGAGCACATCAAGACCTGCTTGGAAATACCCATGTCCAGTGTTTTCAACAACGTATCCGTTGCAATGTTGTCGAGCTTTGACTTCCTCCTTTCCTCTGTCGTCAGCTCCGTCCTTTCTTCTGGAATTTCTCTCAGCTCGTCGGGATGGGCAGCATGATGTGGATTCCTCTTCTTAAACACGAAGGATCCCGTGTCGATCATCTCATCATCTTGTGCACAGAGATGAGTCATTATTCTGATCTTCCATTCAAGGATGTTTACCCTGCTAAACATAGGAAGCTTGATTGAAGAAGTCATGGTTAGTATATGATATATTCAAACGGTTAGTGTAATGCCCATAAATTTAATACGGGATTTTTTAAGTAATTAATTATGCAGTTATGTGAATTATGAAGTTGGTTAAAGAAATTAAGTTGTGGAATAAAAATATAGATTTTTCTAGTTTCAAATTAATATCAAACTTAGTTAAAGAATATCCAAACAAAATTAATAACAATAAATTATAATAATAACTAAGGACTTATAATGTAGGCTGTGTTTAATAAAATAATAATCAAGAGACTTTTAATGTTGGGCCATGTTACGTGACTTCAAGCCAAGTTCTCAAGATAAACCTTAACAATAATGTTGCTTAAGCCATAGGAAACGAGATAACCAACTTGTCTAGTCAACTACAAGTTTCAACTTTTTCATATATATCTAATAGTAAAACCCAAAACTCTAAGCATCAACGAAAACTTAAAGAGCTGAGATACCTTCGAACGAAATAAGGAGTATAACAATCGATCTCTTGTTCTCGAAATAAGTAAGGTATGGGAAGTTTTCGTGCTTGGTGTATTTAACATGCTTTCAAGGGTAAATGTCCCCACGTCATCATGTATTAAACATAAAGAGTTTCGAAATTTTTATGATTAGGACATCAGAATTATTTAGTTTAGTTCACGATCATATGAGCATTCTTATGATGAGATAAGTCCGTGAATTCAACTTGTACTTAGGATCGGATATGTAAAGTTTTCATGATTTATACATAAGGTAGCGAGAACGTAAGCTTCGACCTAACTATGTTAAACCTATATCGTGATATTTAACAGTGAAGTTTCCAGCTTTACAACATTTATAGGAAACCCTAATTTACAGTTTAGGCTTCTAAGTATTTTTGTGGTATGAATTTTAATGGTTTCAAATCATGTGAGATTCTTTAGGATTTATTGTGTTCTCTAGAACTTAATGTTTTGGAGCGTACGATTTTCTGGCTTAGAAATGAATTTCGAAGATGAATAGGGTAATACATAAATCTTGATTAATCTAGATTAATCATTGATCTCAAGGATTTTAGGATAAATTTTTAACTGTGTTTCGTGAGTCAAGTGATCGCGAATTTAGCTTCGTGAATGTGAGATAAATTCGGGCCAAAAGTCTGATTTCGCGGGCCATAGAGATTCTGGGATAGGAAGTGAGGTTCGCGGGCTAGTTCATTTCGTGGGCCAGCTTACTTCGCGGGTCTAAGGGTTTTGCGAGGCATGAATACTTCGCGGACTATATGGACTTCGCGAACCCTAAGGCTTTCGCGAATTAGGTATACTTCGCGAATCCAACGAAGTTCGCGAATCAGTAAGGGTTTTGCGAGTTGACTGTGACTTCAAATTTAATTTCGAAACCTAGTGATTTTAAGCCAATTGGGGAATATATAAACATACTAATATAATTAGGCTTAATTATTTTTTTGGTCCCATAAGTTGGGGTGGTTGGCAATGTAGGGACCTGTATTTTGCGGTTTTGCAATATAGGGACAATAACTTTCAAAAAGTAAGCATTTTTAGGACATTATACGCCCCGACCCGTATTTTGACCCAAATCCGCTGACGTGGCATGTGTATTTATCATCTCTCGTCCAAGTTGCCAGCCACATCATAAAAAATGCCACAATGGAATTTTAAAAAAAGATGGAAATTAAAAATTAAAAAAAAAAATAGATTTCACTTCATCTTCCTCGCCTCCACCTTTCTCGTCGTCAGAATCAAAGGCTGTTCCCGCCCAGACTCGTGGGGCGGCCGATTCTGTGGTCACACCCAATTGTTCGACAGACCAAACCACCGTCAGCGACGGCCGCCTGCGTCACCGGCGACTGCAGCTCGGGGAAATTCGCCTGCATCCCCGGCGAGGGGTGCATCTCAGATCTGAACGCCGGCGACGGGGTGCATCTCAGATCTGAACGCCGGATACGGAGTGCATCTCAGATCTGAACGACGGCGATGGGGTGCGTCTCAGATCTGAACGCCGACGACGGGTGCGTCTCAGATCTGAACGCCGGCAACAGGGTGCATCTCAGATCTGAACGCCGGCGACGGGGTGCGTCTCAGATCGGAACGCCAGCGAGGTGGGTGCCTCTCAACTGAACGCCGGCGGAGCACAAATATCTAACTCTGTTCTTTTCTTACAGCACGGCGCCCGGCGAGCCCTATTAGAGCTCCTTTCGAGCCATAGGCTTCAGATGCTGTCCCTGCCAGGGCCAACGAGGCTCTCGGACACGTGGATGAGAAGCTGATGGAGGCCCTGTTTGCAGATTTGAGTTGCCGGCGGAAGATGGCAGCGATAACTGCCACTGTGAAGGCAGCGGTGGAGCCGGAAGTGGTGGTGATGAGGCGGTGGGGCTGACGTTATGGAGTGATAGAGAGAACGATGAAGATGATGAATAGTTTCCAATTTTATTTAATTTAATATATGACTTGGAGCCACATCATCATATTTTATGACGTGGTGCCACATTGGACTCTTTTAATGGCGTGTCAAGCTACATGTAAGCGGGTCGGATGCCTCGTCAGCGGGTTCCGATCAAAATACAAGATCATATCGTATAATATCCATAAATTGCCATTTTTTAAAAGTTAATGTACCTATTTTGCCAACACCTCAAATATGTGTCCCTATAACGACACCCCCCATTAGTTACAGGACCAAAAAAATAGTTAACCATAATAATTATGTGTTCAGCAGAGCGATCTATAGAGATTCCACCAGATTTCGTGACCGATTTTAGCAAGAGGACAGGTAGGTGAATCATTCATCTACAATGCGTATACACATATGTGACTTATATGCTTTTATGTGATACTATGTTTTATGTGACTTACGTGTTTCACGTGTTTTACGTATCTTTCATGCGGACTATGTTTTTACGTGTTATTACGAGTATATGTATGGCATGTGCATATCACATCAGATTGAGAGATGGTTTCCACCATATTGAGATGGTGATGACTCGACGTATTGGTAAGCGGGGTAGATTGAGATGATTTTGACTTTTGGTTGAGGTTGGGCTCGCAGGGCACTTGGCGGGAGACAGACGTTAACGATCTGTCTACTCGGATGTGGTCAATTCGAGGTGCACACCGCCGGGAGATACGGGTATATTTACCCATACTGATACGGGTCTGAGCGCCCATGATACGAGTGTGGTCACCCAGGGGATACGGGTGTTATCACCCATGATATTGGAAACGGGTCACCCATGATATTGGATACGGGTGGAATCACGTGACCACCCATGATATTTATTGCACGCAGGGTGCTGAGCCTAACCTAGGGCCTTGTGTTGTTTGATATGAGATAGGAATGTGGGAAAAGAAAGGGTGTGCATTGGCATGTGAGGCATTGGGATTGGGATTGAGTGCACACTTGCATACATGCATTTTATTCACCTACTGTGCAAATCTCAGTGTTTACGTGTTGTAGGTATCTGACGCTGATACGCGTCAAGACTGAGGCGGCTGGTGGCGGTGCTCCACGAACTTTTGAGGACAGGGTGGTTGCCAGGAACCGAAACCTCATATTATAATTTCATGCATTTACATAAATTCATGCATTCATATAAGTCATTTTAAAACGGAGGTCTAGATAAGAATAAGGATTTAAAGTATTATAGCTCTAGGTTCTCAAATAAGTACAAATTGTGAGAGACGAAATATCACAAATTAGAATTTTCTAAGCATAGGATTTCGAAATGAGTGGATTACGGGAATAGGATTTTTAAATTAACGGAAGTGATGTTCGCGAGTCATAGACTTCGCGAATCATTAGAGGAGGTAATGTTTTCACGGGGCATAATGGAGTTCGTGAATTATGAGAGAAAGTAAGAGTTTGGCGAATAGAATTAGGTTCACGGATTAAGAGGGGATTCGATGATTTGCAGGTCATGAAGGTTTGAATTTAGAAAAGGGAATGTTATATATATTTGTTGGTAAGCCTAGTTCGAGAACCTAGTCATGAGGGAGAAGTAAAATAATAATAAAATAACACATGTTTCTCAGAAATAAGATAAGTATTGATGTCATTTGTTAAATTCAACACGTCAAGTAGGATAAGAAGGAAGATAATAATTCATTCATTGCTGTTAAACCTAACCTTAGAAGCGGGACAAAGAACTCGAGCAGTATTTAGAAATTAGCTCTAAAAGGGGTACGATTTCTTACTTTAATTTACGTTTTAATCACGAGTTATCATATTGAAGTACTGATAAGCATGAGCGAGGTTGTTTAAACCATGTTTTATATCAATTTTGGATTTTTAGGGTTTAAACATGTTTGAGGTTCTAGTGATATTTATTGTGTTCTTGAGGAATTTCGAAACCATTGATTAGGTGGAAACTCGAAATTAAAAAATAGTATTTCGAAACCTAGGTTGGTATAGGGATAGAATTTCGAAATGGACATGGATAAAATTTCGAATATGTTTCGAAATTCTTCAATAATAGGTTTAGAAATTCTCTAAAGTGGGAGAAATATTTAAATAATATTAAAGTATGGCTAAAGGAGAAGTTTGAAACCTTCATTATAGTTTAGAAATTCATTGAATAAGGGTTTCGAAATTTGCTCAATAAGGGTTTCGAAATTCCTCAATCAAGGATTTCGAAATTCTTTAATACAGAGAATACATAAATGATATTAAGGTATTGTTATTACAAACAAAGAAATGAATTTCGAAATGGGCAAGGAAAATTCGAAATATTAAGGTTATAGTTGCGAAATTCTATGGGTAGGAGGGTTTCGAAATCATGTAGAAGTTAGAAATGGAATTTCGAAACAATAGAATATCGAACTTAATAGAATTTCAAAAGAAAGAGATTTGTGATACAGATTTACATTTATCTGATTTTCAAAACAAGGACTCTTCTGTAATTAACAAAATAAGGAAATGTATATAGTTGTCTAAATTAGCAAGGTCTTCGATACTAGGGAAATATAACATATCAAGCAGAATGTTTAATATAAATAGCAAATCAGAGACTACGGACATGATCATGCATAAAGAACATGCATATCACTCATGCATATCATTATAGGGATTTTTTAATTGTATAGGTCAGGAGACTGATAAGGGCAAGGATAAAACCGAGTAAAGGACGGGAAATAGGCGAAACTTATGAGTATGATCCGCAACATGTACCTTATGTGCCTTATATGTTTACATGTTCTATAAGGATTGATTGATTAGTACGTGATATATGTGTTATTTATGAATTGACGTGAATTATGTGACCGTAACGTGCTCTTATATGATTTGTGTCATATAAGGTATTTTATATAGCATTGCATACATATAAAATGAAGGGAGAACTGTTATGATGGCTACGACTACAGATGGTATGATACGGATGCTACAACATTCATCCCTACAAATCGGGGGATTTTACAGTCCTGTACAGGCAAATATGTATCCCTACAAATTGGGGATTACATGTTACAGAGTCCCATGCATGGGCGCCGACTGGGCGTACAGTACAGTCTAGCAAGTCTATAACGGGAGTATCAAAATAAATGGACATATAGAATAGATGTGATCTACGGATCTTATAAATGACTGTTATATGCACGATGATATTATGGTGGCATGGTTACGATATTGACTGGAAGGAATGGACTATTGTTTGTTTTATTATTACTGGTTATTAGTTAACATGTTGCGATAGCACTCTGAATAGTTGTCTTCACAGTTGTAGATAATTAGCAGGCTACGTAGAACGCATCATACAAAGCATGGATTCAAGGTTGGCCGGCTACGCTCTCCTCCTGCTCCCCTCTGTTCATCATTAGCACATAGAATAGAAATGACTTTGACGGTTGCATTTTGTGACTCGTATGATAGGTACATATATGTACATTATTGTGAAAGGAACTAGACTAGATGTACGCATCCGTTTTTGTTAAAGGAAATCGTTATGGAAATCGCAAAAAATTTTATATGAATATTTTATAGATGCATAAAAAGGGTAATAGGAAACGGGGCGCTACATGTAGTGGTATCAGGGCCTAGGTTTTAGGTTCTGTAGACATTTGCATAGTATGTGCATATTATGGATTGCCCTTAAACTTCTTTTGCATGTACAGGCAAAGGGCAATAGGTGAACCGATACCTATAGAATGTGATGAACCTACCATAGAGAGAGGAGGAAGAACGACCGTACTCGAATCCCATTCATCGCATACAGTTAGACAATATGAATCCAAAAACCCCCTGACAATCCCCCGATTGCGACGATACGATAAATTAAGGAAAATGGGTGTTGTGGATTTTACGGGCCCGACCGATCCTGCAGAAGCAGAGACATGGTTGAAAAGAACACCAAGGGTATTTAATATGATGCAATGCACCCCAGAAGAAAAGTTCGATTGTGCAGTCTCACTCCTTCAAGGACATGCATGTGAATGGTGGGAAGCTGTTCCCGGCGGTATGACTCAACCCCCGGTGCTGACTTGGGAGGATTTTCTATGAGAATTTAATGATACATACATGCCTGAGGTCTACAAGGATCAGAAAAAGAAAGAAAGAATTCTTAGAACTCAAACAGGGAAATCGGTCCGTAAGCGAGTATGCAGTGCTATTTAATCAATTATCTCGATACTCCACAGATGGTTGCGATTGAAAGAAATAAGTGCCGTAGGTTTGGAGCTGGACTCCGTTACACGATTAGAAATCGTATTACACCATCAGATATGGAGTCCTATGCGAAATTGAGGGCGGCGGCTATTCACGCCGAAAGATTAGAAACCGAATCAATGAATTTTCAAAGTAGCAAAAGGAGATCAGGGGAAGAGTCGTCGAGTGGAAAGACAAAAAAGACATATAGTGCACCTGGACCAATGAGTACACAAAGTAGTTCTGCAAGAGGCAGTACAGGCGGGATGAGACCTGTCGGACGAGGAACTTCTCAACCAATACCGGCATGTGAGCATTGTGGAAAGAACCATCTGGACGTCTGTAGGTGGCTTACAGGCGAATGTCTCAGATGTGGTCAATCCGGGCATTTAGCTAGAAATTGCCCAACATTACGAACGAAACCTACAGTTGATCAATCAAGGGTCAGTGGAACTTATGCAAATCGTGGAAGAGGAAGGGGCCGTGGATCGTTTAGCACAGGTTCTGGAAGAGCAGACTCAGAAGGCCAGGCCTGTAGGCCGCCAGCACAGGCAAGGATTTTCACTATGACTTGTGAGGAGGCCAAAGAGGGATCACATGTAATTATGGGTAAATTATCTATCTGTGATATTGATGCGTATGTTTTATTCGATCCAGGTGCCACTCATTCATTCATATCACGAACATTTGCATCATTATTACCTGATAAACCCCAATCCCTAGAGGATGAGTTATACATTCGACTTCCAACGGGAGAAATAGTTATAGTAAACACCGTATACCCAGAATGCAAAGTTGTTAGTAATGGGATAGAAATGCAAGCAACCCTTTTCATTATTTTTTTTGGTATAATGAGATTTTCATTAACCACTGAATGCACTTTACATCCAACTAACTCGGTATACCCCAATTCTATCTAGATTACATGTATAAAGCAGTAAACATATGTGACCTATTAACCTTCTTCTGGTGGCTAAAACTCTGTAACCATACTAACAGCTTGTTTAATCAAATTAGTAAGCTGCTCCGTATTCCTTAGCCCAGCCTCATGTGCACGCCTATTCCGTTCTCTCCACAGATGATAAGTAGCTGCAGCAATGCAAGCAACACTGATTTTGTGTTGCACATTCCTCGTTCTCCCTTTTCATTATTCCTTTAATGGATTTTGACGTAATATTAGGCATGGATTGGTTGTCAAGATACCGGGCGAAGTTTGACTGTTTCAAAAAGGAAATTGAATTGACCCTTGTAGATCAAGCGCATATAGTACTTAAAGGAGAAAAGAGCGTACGGACAGAACATCGGATATCAAGTTTAGAAGCTTCTAAGATGATTAGTAAAGGATATGAAGGGTAGCCTATGTGATAGATATGCAATTAAGTGGATTAAAGATAGAAGATATCCCGGTAGCTAATGAATATGCCGATGTCTTTCCCGAGGAATTACCCGGATCACCACCCGATCGGGATACGGACTTCACTATTGAACTTCAACCAGGCACGACGCCAATTTCTATTCCACCATATCGGATGGCTCCAATCGAATTGAATGAATTGAAAGTACATTTGAAAGAGTTGCTGGACAAAGGTTATATACGGCCAAGTGTATCGCCATGGGGAGCGCCTGTTCTCTTCGTCAAAAAGAAGGATGAGACACTAAGATTATGCATAGACTACCGACAATTGAATAAAGTAACGGTGAAAAAAAATACCTGTTACCCCGAATCAATGATTTATTTGACCAATTGCAAGGTTCTGGGGTCTTTTCAAAAATTGACTTGAGATCAGGATACCATCAACTGAAGATCGCAGACGAAGATATTCCAAAGACTGCATTTAGAACAAAATATGGGCATTATGAATTTCTAGTTATGCCCTTAGGATTGACGAACGCTACTGCAGTATTTATCGCATTACTGAATGACGTCTTCCGACCCTACATAGATCAGTTCGTGGTCGTCTTTATTGACGATATATTGATATATTCCTAGTCAAAAGAGGAACATGAACAACATTTGAGGATTGTACTTCAGACTTCACCAGAAAAGAAATTATATGCGAAACTTACAAAGTGCGAGTTTTGGTTAGACCAAGTGGTGTTTTTAGGGCACGTAGTTTCAGGCAAAGGTATCCAAGTCGATCCCAGCAAAATTGAAGCAGTGATCAGGTGGGAAAGCCCTAAAAATATAGCAGAAGTTCGCAGTTTTGTGGGATTAGCCGGATTGTATCGACTATTCGTAGAGAATTTCTCATTGACAGCAGCCACAATGACGAAGTTACTACGTAAAAGAGTTATAGTTAAGTGCACTGATTTATGTCAAAGAAGATTCAAGGAACTAAAGGAACGACTAACGACAGCTCCTGTGCTAACTATCCCATCAGGAACAAACGGTTTTGTGATTTATACCGATGCGTCGTGTTAGGACCCCAGATATCCAACCTAGATCGAATTTACAAGAATCGAATCGTAAATCTAAGAAATTTGAAGCTTACGTATGAGATTTACCTTCGTTGAAGATTGGGAGAGAAAACTTGTAGAACAAGTAAGGGTTGGCGAATTTTTCTCTCTAAAGTTTTCAATTCTAATTTTCAATCTGTAAAACCCTACAAAGCGCACTCCTACTTTTCGTAGGAGTTCACTTATATATACCACCTATTGTGGTATAATTACATAATTAGTCCTACAAAATGACTAATTACAATTCGTCTAAGACTACTAACTTGCATAACAAGACACGATAACTATATTAATTGAATACAATAAAATAGTTCCAACACGTCCTATAAGGATTGGGGTGTGTGCTAATGCAACATGGGAAAGTCTTTTGTGATAGACGAGAATGGAACCCTGACGATAAATGGCCGCATATGTGTTCCTGATATCAATAATCTTCTGCAAGAAATAATGGAAGAGGCACACACTGCTCCTTATCCCATGCATTCAGGCAGTACGAAAATGTATCGAACCCTTAAATCTCACTATTGGTGGCCAAGAATAAAGAAGTACGTGGCTGAGTATGTCTTAAAATGTTTAACGTGTCAGCAAATCAAAGCTGAACACCAAGCGCCACTGGGTAAATTACATCCCATACCCATACCTATTTGGAAATGGGAACGCATAACTATACGCCGTTTGGATAATTGTTGACATACTTATGAAGTCGGCACACTTCCTGCCTTTTCGATGGGTTCTACGTTAGAATATTTGGCAAAAGATACGTTAATGAGATAGTTCAACTTCACGGAGTACCCATCTCTATCGTTTCGGATCGTGATCCCCGATTTACTTCCAGATTTTGGGAAAGTTTACAGGAAGCGCTCGGAACTAAATTACATTTTAGTACGGCGTTTCATCCACAGGCAGACGGACAATCAGAAAGTACGATACAAAACCCTAGAAGGCATGCTTCGAGCGTGCGTAATCGAATTCAAAGGATCATGGGATGATTATATAGCACTAATGGAATTTGCCTATAATAATCAGTTCCATTCAAGTATTGGAATGGCACCATACGAAGCTTTATACGGTCGAAAGTGTCGAAACCCAGTCTGTTGGGATCTGGAAGGAGAACAAGTATTGGAAGGACAAGACTTGATTCAGGATACGGTGGAAAAGATTAAAGTAGTCAAGAGTCGACTAAAAGCAGACCAAGACAGAGAAAAGAGCTATATAGACCAACACAGACGAGAAATGGAATACAAAGTTGGAGAAAAAGTGTTTTTGCGAGTATCTCCTTGGAAGGGAGTTTTACAATTTGGGAAGAAAGGAAAATTGAGCCCACGATATGTTGGGCCATATGAGGTACTTGAGAGGATCGGACCGTTGGCATACCGATTGGTGCTGCCACCTGAATTATCACATACACACAACGTCTTCCATGTCAGTATGTTACGGCGATATAGATCATACCCCACTCACGTTCTACGTGAGGAACCGATAAATGTTTCTGAGGATCTCAACTACGTAGAAGAACTGGCAGAAGTCCTAGAATATGCTGATAAACAATTGCGGAACAAAACGATTCCGATGGAAAAAGTTAGATTGAAGAATCATTCAACTCGTGAAGCTACATGGGAAACAGTAGAAAGTATAAAGACCCAGTACCCATGGTTATTGAATGAGACAGGTACGAAATTCCGAGGTCGAAATTTTTAAAGGGGGGAGAATTGTCAGGAACCGAAACCTCATATTATAATTTCATGAATTTACATAAGTATTCATTCATATAAGTCACTTTAAAACAGAGGTATATATAAGAATAAGGATTTGAAGTATTATAGCTCTAGGTTCTCAAATAAGTATAAATTGTGAGAGTTGAAATATCATGAATTAGAATTTTTTAAGCATAGGATTTCGAAATGAGTGGAATACGGGAATAGGATTTTTAAATTAATGGGAGTGATGTTCGCGAGCCATAGACTTCGCGAATCATTAGAGGAGGTTATGTTTTCACGGGGTGTTAGGACCCCAGATATCCAACCTAGATCGAATTTAGAAGAATCGAATCGTAAATCGAAGAAATTCGAAGCTTACGTATGAGATTTACCTTCGTTGAAGATTGGGAGAGAAAACTTGTAGAACAAGAGTTGGCGAATTTTTCTCTCTGAAGTTTTCGATTCTAATTTTCTGATCTGAATTCCCTTGTACAACGCACTCCTTACTTCATAAGAAGTTCACTTATATATACCACCTCGTGGTATATTTACACAAGTAGTCCTACAAAATGACTAATTACAATTTAGCTCAAGACTACTAATTTGCATAGCAAGACTAAGACAACTATATTAATTGACTACAATTAGATAGTTCCAACAATCTCCCCCTTTGTATTCAATTTGCAATATAGCGCGGGTTATCTTCGTCTTGCAAATGAAAGAGTCCTCGAGTCCTTGAGATCTCCTCTTTAAGAAAATCTTCAAGCTCATCTGGTCTTCTAGGCATCGGCTTTTTCTTTGAATCTTCTTTTGAAGTTCTTCTTCCAGATGCCGTAAGATGTACGAAGTTCTTGCCGGATTTTGGAAAGTCCGCATTCCATTTCTCCCGTTGAAAGCACACGAAGCTCGAAACTCCCCCTATTTGGGTCAACCTTGTGTTGAGATCGGGGCGTCCAATGTGAGGTTTGGAGAGGTGAACACGGTCGGCAACTTCGATCATTGATGCAGTGGATAAGGTTGGCAACTTCGGTCATTGATGCAGTGGACATAATTGACAACTTCAGTCCTTGATGATGCTTGAGTCACGTGTCATTCGGTCCTCAGTCCTTGCTTCTTCTTCACGAAGCAAGGGGCTTGAGAAAGTTGAGGAGAGGACTCGGGATTTAGCCATCTTCTCCGTTTTGCCAGATTCGTCTTCTCCGAATGGAAGTTTTCTGGTTCGGCCTCGAAGAAGCGTCTCTAGTTCCTGAAGAAGGTAGGTCGTCTCTTTCTTTGATTTTTTTTATTGTTCTTGAGTTGTACCGAGCCTTCTTTTGAATGTGGCATTGGGAGAGAGCCCGGTTTCAGAGTGGTATGCGCGGCGGAATTTGGTGGGTGGACCGACCAATTGTGTATGCATAACCCCTTCTCCCCCTCATGGTGAATCGTGTTAACGATTTCGGCATGTTTATTTGGAGGTAGAAATACATACAAAAAGGTCGGTGTGGGAAATAACCGGACGGAGCCACAAAGGCAATCCGTCGAAATGAGTACCGGGGCCACATAGGCGTCCCGTTGACATCAACTAGGAGCAAAGCTCGTAGAAGATGGCCGAAATCGTTGTTGCTTTGATGTTGCAACGATCGGACTTCCTTCCGATCCTAGAAGCATGTCTTCAAAAGAACATGTCTACGGAAGTTCTAACATAATCACAAAGCTTACGTGTATTAAAAAGTGTATGTGTCCTAAAAATTTGAAAATTTTGGGGAGTGAGGACACTAGACACGAGTGATCAATAAAAGCGTGGTACGGGGCGGAATACCACTTAGTTCAATATCTCCCGTTTCCGAGTGAAACGGTGATAGCATACGTGGTTCCCCGTGATTTATGAAACACCTATCTTTTAAGAGATAGATGAGTGGATAAGGATCGGTTGTGCATGCGCCGTTGGACCTGATGCGACGACTTCTACCCGTGAGCTAATTAAAATTAGCACCTGTACCTAGGGGTTTGGGTCCGAAAATTATGTGAGATAAGGGAGTTATGTTTCTTCAAAGATTTCCGAGGCATCATCGAATTAGTCTTGCTTGCTGTGTTCGGATGATGAGAAAGCAGTGGAAAGTTGAATCGTCTCAAATGCTCGAACGCGTTCCGGGGTTAGGATCACGTCGGATTTGACTGAACCATAGGAACATGAAATCCGTGCCTCCGGGATACTTGAGAAGTGTTGCTCTAGTTGAATTAGCAAGCCGGAGCCGGTCGATAAAAATTTGGAGCATTTGATCTTTATTTTAATCGTCACCGTTTGGAAATTTTTGTCCGTTTGAAAGCTCGAGATTCTTCGTGTAAGTCCATCTTGGAATGTGAGAAAATAAACTCGGGAAGCATATCGAAAAAGATACCTTCTCCCATTTTTTCATTTTTCATTCATCTCTTCTCCTTCTTCTTTTTTTTTTTTGTTTTTTTTGTTTTTCTTGTTTTTTATGTTTTTTTTTTGTTTTTTTTTTCTGCTTTTTTTTTTGTTTTCTTTTCTTTTTTTTTTTCGAATCATCATCAACAAATAGTAAAAATCAAAGATTGGTCTCACAAAATTGAACTTTGTAACTACACAATCTAGAGAAAACAACAATATGAAAGCATATAAATAATCCGAGGCATTTTTTTCTTTTTTTACCTCTCTTTATATATATATATATATGTATATAACGTGTATATTATTAGTATAGTAGTATTATATTTATATCTCCCAAAAATATGCTTCGAAAATAAATTTTCTCCCCCTAGAAATTTGCGTAGTTAGCTTGACGAATAATAAGAACCTCGTTCTTGTTAAATCGTTCGTTATAGGTTTTTCCCCCTTCAAGATAAAATTTGTGCTTCCAAAAAAAATATAAAGGTTGCTCCTCATTAAAATAACGACTAGCGCCCCCTCAGTTAAAGCTCATTTGAAAGTATTAATCGAATCTGCAAAAGTATCGGGACTTTGGTACCCACTGTCGTATGGGTCCTCCCTTATTAGCAGAAAATGAGTTAGTCGTAATTCGTGTAAAATTAGATTGTGAGCCTAAGTTGGTCGAAGATGTAGTCTTAGGAGTCCATATTTGACTAGGACTTTTTGACTTGATATCCGACTTAGGAATCCATTTTTGCTTGATTTTACACGGATAAGTAATTCTAGCATGTGAATATGTGCTCCTAGAATGTGTACTTGTAATGTCTTCTCAGTACCTAGTTGTAATAAATGCTTTTCGGAACGAATATTAGCAGGATACTTCATGTAAGAATACGAGCAAATAGAGCGATAAGTATGTAAAGTAGAAGTGTCGTAATTCCTACGTGGAGAATGCACATTTTCACATGAGAATAAGAATTTCGAAAATTATGTTCAAGTCTAGGCTTTTTAAGTGAAAAGTTAGTAGAATCATTTGAATACACGATGAAGTTTGTGCGCTAGAACTTGAATTATTTTCGTGAAAAATTTTCTTAGCGGAGGAAGAGCCACTTTCAAAGTTTGTACTTCTAAAATTGATTGGCTTTAACGAACATGTAGAAGTAACGGCTTTAGAAATTGGAGTATTTGATCTATTGGCGCTCAAAGCCTCTTTCTCTTTCTTAACCTGCTTAAAAATTAACTTTTCTTGTGAAGAAGCTTTGAGATTAGATATTTCCAATAAAAGCGCATTCTTTTCCGCTTCAAACTTCTTTCTTTCCGTTTCTAATGTAGAATTTAAATCCTCTATTTGCTTAAGAATAGGAGATATATCGACGGAAGAAGAATTTTCAGAAGGACGAGATTGTGCTTCTTTGGTCTTAGAAATCGCAAGAAGATCTCTAATTGATTAATCTTATAATAGAGCTTCCCACATTCTTCTCTTAAGAAAGCATAGTTATTTTGAGCAGTGCTCTTCTCGACTTGACAGGTGTCTAGACTCTTAGTTAACTCACTTATCTTAGAATTAGATTTTTCTATTTGAGCTTCGAGACTAGTGACCTTTTTGCTCTCAACTTCTAGTCTACACTTAAGGAGACTTTGCTCGTCTAAATTCTTAAGTAGACACTTATGGTTGTAGCCTGTCCTCTAAATCCTTAACTACCGAGCTATGCTTCTCTAACGAAATATGCTTAGCCTCGCTAAAAGTTGAGCTCTTAGTTACTTCATCTATTTTCGCAATAGAGCTCCTAAGGTTAGATTCAGAAGTTTCTAGCCTAGATTCAAGACTAGAGATCATATCGAGAGCACTAGCTAGTCTTAATTCTAACTCTAGTTTGGCTTTGCATTCTTCTATGGAATTTGTAGCTCTACATTCCTTTACTTGGACTACATCAGAATTTTTGCTAAGTTCCTGAACCTTTATTTCTAAGGTTTCTATCTTAGCCTCGAGTGCTCTAACATTTTCAAGTTCATTCTTATACTTTTCATAATGTCTCACTGCCGAATTAAAATTGATTGTTACTTGGTCTTTAATATCTTTATATTTTGATCCATGATGTTTTATTGTAGTCTAAATTTTGATTGGATATTTTGATCGTTGACGTGTTTTATGGATTTGAACATTTAATAGTCATTATAATATTTCACTTTTAAAATTTCAGTTTCGAAAAGTTTTTGGTTTATGAGGTTTGATTTAAAAATCTAAGAATAATACCAAAAGCTTTTTCTATAATGTGCCAATTGAAGGTTACTGTTTTCGATCGAAAAATTGTTGTTAAGTTCTTTTTTCTTAAAGTATCAATACAAAGCACTGTTTTCGATCGAAAATAATTCTCGATTAAAAGTTTTTCGACTGAAGATGTAGAGCACTGTTTTCAAAAAATTTTCGACAAGGTACTGTTTCTAGAAAATAGTTTTGAATTTCAAACAGTTAGATTTACGATCATAAAAGTTTTTCAATTTGATAAAACGTCGTTGTTTTGAGATTTTAATATCTGAACCTTTAAAATCAAATTTTTCGATCGCAAAAGGTTTTGTGGGCGAAAAACAAGTTTTGCGACGACGACCTGCAAAAGCAACTAAACATAAATTTGCGAACGTAAATCACTTAAATGAGTGAGAAATCAATTAAGTTGAAAGTTTTGGGGTTAATTTGATCAGAACTTTCTGGACTCAATTGAAAAATATTTGGGATCGAAATATAATTGCAGGGACTAGAATAATATTGTTGGGTTCAAGTTGTAAATATCCCTGCAGTTTCCCTTCAATTTGACTGTATGTAATCAACGAAGACGATGAAGGGCAGTATTTCGCGAAGAGAGGCAATCTGGCAGCGATCGAAAGAAAATTCTCGAATGTGAGTGAGCGAAAAAGGATTTCTAGATGGGAATATGATTGGAACCTCGCGACCAAATTTTGCCGCTCGAGAAATCAGTTGCGACGGATACAATGGTCGATAAAGTATTTCGATCGAGAAGCTAAGAATGA
This sequence comes from Craterostigma plantagineum, assembly GCA_027422505.1. Lineage (NCBI taxonomy): Eukaryota > Viridiplantae > Streptophyta > Magnoliopsida > Lamiales > Linderniaceae > Craterostigma > Craterostigma plantagineum. The sequence goes on from JAPQWV010000055.1 coordinate 3,633,848, forward strand.
CGCCCTTGTGACAGCGACTGTAGTTTGCGACGACAAATTGATTTCGATCGAGAAAAATTGAGACTGTCTCGCGAAGGAAGATCGATCGAGAACAGCTTTTGCAACAGAGTCTACACTTTGCGACGGGACAGTGGTCGCAAAAAGTTTTCGATCAAAAAACAGAAAATTCGATCGATAAAAATTACACGGCGATCGACATGGGCAATCGACAAAAAACTCAGTCGCTTTCGTCGGGCAGGTCGATGATGATGAGGTCGTTTCTTCAACCGTTGGGGAACACGCCGGCTTCTATCGATCCTTCGATTTGAAGTTTGAGTGACGACGATGAAGCTGCGATGGATTGAAGCAGCGAAGAACAACGAAGAACATACGAGAAAAAAACAGTAATCTCGATCCAAACACAAAGTCGTTCGAATTTACTCCGGGTTATCGATCTAAATCAAGCACTGAGCAAGATCAAACAATCAATTTAACGAAATCAAAGCAAAATCAGTCGAACTTTTTAAAAAGATTACTAACGCGAAGAACACTTTAGCTCAGATTTTCAAAATTCGACCAAAATATGTTTCGATCAATCAAAATTCAGCTCAGACATGCAGAAACGAATCGATCGAAGCCTAAAAACAGCAGATTAAATCAAATTTTGAAGAGTCACATTGAATTTCTTTGATGAACAGTGCGCGAATTAAAAAAACAGGATCGAAAAATTCAGAAATCAGTCTGATAAACGTATCGTAGTACGTTTATCATAGTATTTAATTGGCTCATAATAGAGTTTTCGTAGTCATTTTATGCACTTATTAACCCTATTTCTGATTGTTATGGTATTATAAGGCTTTAGGACAAGTTTCGGGCGAAAAGGAGCGAAAACGAGGCAAAACGGAGCAAAAACGACGGAAACAGGCATGTGTCACGGCCGTGACACATAGTGCACTAGGCCGTGACGTTGGGCAGAGACTTGGAATGAAGATGGTCACGGCCGTGACCCTTATTGCACCAGGCCGTGACCCATAGGAGCAGCAACATTAGAAAATTCATATCTCTCAATCCAGATCTCGGATTGAGAATCCCTTTGGGCAGAAAAGATTGGCGAGTCTTCTATCTATAGTTAAAATTTCAGGTCAATCGGACATCGTTTACCCCTCCATCCGAGAGAAATACGAAACTGCCGCAAAGCTGTTGAGTGGGTCATGGCCGTGACACTACTGCACCAGGCCGTGACGAGCGGCAGTGAGCTCAATTTTTGCCCCGAGAGTGTCACGGCCGTGACCTGTCTTGTCCCAGGCCGTGCCAATGTCGAATTTCACTATAAAAAGCCCAAATCGACCCAGAAAGGGGAAAACCGACCAGAGATGAACCCTAATCCCTCTAGAGACGAAAAATAGCACATAAGAACACAGAATCGCGTCCCGGAGCGCAAGAGACGGATCATCGACGAAATCACGCCCAATTGAACGAAGAACGAAGAATCATCGACGCTTCCATCGCGATCATCCGGATATCAATAATATGAATTCTTCCTTATTTCTTTCGTTGTTTTCCCGTCTATTATGCGTAGCTAATTCCCCTTTGTGTTTGGGATTAGATCGCTAGGATGTTTCATAGTAAAGATTTATAATTATCGTGACTATGTGTTTTGACTATTTTATCATTCTATGAATTTGTTTCGTTGCTTTAATATGTCTATGTGTTAAAGTAATCGTATGGAAAAACGTTTAGGGCGACAGCTAAACAACGTTTAGGCCGTTCGTAGAAGATAGGAATCGAGTATAGGGCGAAAGCAAATACTCGATCCTCGCCGTTAGTAATTACTGAATCTTAGATCCCCGCGAGCGTTTAGGGCGACAGCAAACTCGCGAGCGGGTAGGATAATTACTGCGATCTAGTCAAGATCACGTAGGAACGATTTTATTGTCTTAGTCGATAACACCTAGCGGGATTCGAATCCCGAGCACATCTTTATTATCTGAAGCTTCATATCAGTTTTAAGCGTGCTATTTGAATCTCTAGTTGAGTTACAAGTAATCTGTTAGGTTAAGTCACTAAATATCGAGTCGATAGGTCACTACTAGTACTTGATTTATTCCTTGTGTTCGATACTCGTTTACTCACTTTACTGCACTACAAACGATAGGTCCACTGCCTATCGCACGTTGGGGATAGTAATTAGGTATTCATTTTAATTATTACTTGTCGCACTTTTCATTCACACACCACGTGTCGATCAAGTTTTTGGCGCCGTTGCCGGGGAATAAATTGATATTAGGAACACCGTAGTTCGGTAATTTATCCATTTTTATTTGAAGTTTTCCTTTTCTTTTCTTTATTACTGTTGGCGTTATTTGTTCTTCTAGTTATTGTTATTTTCGTTATTTCTTTTACGAGTCAACTTCTTTTAGTCCAGATACAGAAGTAGATATGGCAGATAGAGTACCCGTCCACGAGGAGGAGCCATCACTACAGGATCTCCTCAGGAATGACGCGCTAGGCAGTACTGAGTCGGCGATTGTCATCCCGCCGATCGAGAACAACAATTTTGAACTGAAACATTCTTGGCTTCAGATGATTTTCCAGACGGCCCAGTTCGAGGGCAACCCCGATGACGATCCTTACTCCCATCTGAAGGCGTTTCTGACGGTGACCGACACCATCAATCAATGGTGTTCCGGGCGACGCGATTAAGCTCATGTTATTCCCGTTCTCTTTGAAGTTCAGAGCCAAGGATTGGCTTGAGATGTTACCACCTCGCTCAATCACTACATGGGAGGAGCTGCGAGCCGCGTTTATCGGCCACTACTTCCCACTGTCGAAGGTGCTACGATTGAAGACAGAAATATCTTTATTCCACCAGAAGGAGTCTGAAAATCTTTACGAGGTGTGGGAGCGTTATAAGGCGCTACTAAAGAGATGCCCACAGCACGGGATGTCGAAGGCAGCCCAGATCAACAGGTTCCACGAGGGGCTTAATGACCAGACGGTCCATATGTTAGAGGGAGCCGCCGGAGGAGGACTCGTGAAGCTTAACGCGACCGACGCTTGGAACCTCATTGAGGACTACTCTAGGAACAGTTTCATGAGGGGCAATACCAGGATGAAGACGACAGGCGTATTTGGAGTGAGCGAGGAGACGGCCACTAACGCTAAAATCGAGGCACTTCAGCAACAAATCGCCTCGACGAACTCCCAGTTGCAGACGGTGATTGGCGCATTACTTCCCAAGTTCGGGCAAACTCAGCCCGTGAACGCCGTGGCCACCATCGCACCGACGCAGCACACGTCTTACGTGCCATTGTGCAGAATTTGTGGCGCAACCCACGAGACATCAGAATGCCAACTTGGGCAGCCGCTGGAGCACGTAGACTATATGGGCAATTACCAAGGTGGCCAGCGAAGCTTCCAGCCTCATGCACATCCAAACCTGGCGTACGGTCAGAACCATCAGGGCCAAGGACCGTCAGGATTTCAGCCCCGACCGTCCGGATTTCAAAATGGGCCACCACGACAGTACCAGAACGCGCCCGCAGGAGGATCCGACGACATGAGGGAGATGAAGGACATGATGAAGGCACTTCTCACGAATTTCAGTAGCACCACCGCAGCCCACGAAAGCCGAATGACGAAGATGAAGGAGTACATGGAGGCAAACGACTTGCGTGCTCAGAATACAGATGCCTCGATCAAGAGGTTGGAGTAGCAAGTGGGGCAATTAGCAAAGCAAATGGCGGGCGAAATCAAGGACCACTCCCGAGCTACACCGAGACAAACCCCAAGGAGTATTGCAATGCGGTCTGAGGAGCGGGAGAGGATTACAAGAAGCTCCCACCAAGCAGAATTTAAAGGAGAAAATCAATTTCGAGGGCCACGACAAGCCAGAAGTGGAGGAAAGCAAGGGCGACGGAGTCGAGAAGGTCAAGGATGACGAGAGAAAGACGCGACCATTCGTGAAGCCGTATCAACCAAAGGTCCCGTACCCAGCTCGGTTGAGGGGAGATGCACCTGAGGGTTCAACCTAAAAAGGAGGAGGCTGCACCCGAAATAGAAAAAGCGACGGAGAATGAGCGGCCACCAGTGATGCCGTACAAGCCGAAGATTTCCTATCCAGCACGGTTGAAGAAGGACAAAGACGAGGCACTAATTGGCAGACTTATGGGTATGTGCAAAGAATTACATATTAACTTACCGTTTATTGAAGCTATTGTGCAGATGCCCAGTTTCGTTAAGTTCCTGATGGACTTGCTGACGAACCGACGGAAGCTCGAACACGTCTCCACGGTATACCTACGAGGAGAGTGCTCAGCGATACTCCAAAGCAAGATACCGAAAAAGCTCAAGGACCCAGGGAGTTTTACTATTCCTTGTTTGATAGGTGATTTAGTTGTTGAGCATGCTTTAGCTGATCTAGGTGCTAGTATAAATTTAATGTCGTACTCCATGTTTAAGCGTTTAGAATTAGGTGAACCACGACCCACTAGAATGAGTATTCAACTGGCCGATAGATCGTTAAAATACCCTCTAGGTGTTATCGAGGATGTTCTAGTTAAGGTCAATAAGTTCGTTATCCCTGCTGATTTTGTGATATTAGACATGGACGAGGATGAAAATGTTACATTAATTATAGGTAGACCATTCTTAGCTACAGGCGAGACCATGATAGATGTTAGGAATGGAACATTAACCTTGACAGTAGACGGCGGAAAAGTTACATTCAATATGGCTGATTCGATGAAAAAGAGCAACGAGCAAGATGATAAATACTATTTCTTAGATGTCTTTGAGCGCGATTTTCTCTTTTCTGTGCAAGGTCTGTCACAGGTCAGCAAGCATGATAGGCACAAGATTATGGAAATCGATAAGTGTGGGGAGGAGATCGACGAACCCATCATAACCATCGACGAGAGCAACAAAAAAGTTAAGGACAAGAGCCCAGTCAAGGAGCGAATGCCACTAGAGTTGAAATCACTGCCCGGTGAAAGGAGACACCGCCAAGGTATGGATGTAGGCTAGGAAAACTTAAGCAGAAAAGAGATGATGTACCTCGACTTCCAGCCACCCTAAGCGAACGAAAGCACGTCCGGCTAAAGACGGTAAAGGAAGTGCTTCTTGGGAGGCAACCCAGGTTTTATCTATCTAGTATTTTTTTATTATGCCTATTCTTATTACAATTCATGTTTCTTCTGTTACGTTTAGTTTCCTTTTAGTCATGTCAGGCATCACGAGTCACGATATGACAACCATCACGCGTCTAGTCACGACCACGTCAATATTTTCCGTCAGGGAAGTTTCGTTCTCTTACACCTACTTTTCCCATTCGTATTCAATTTTTACGTTGAGGACAACGTACGGCTTAAGTGTGGGGAGGGGGATTTAGGTTGAGAATGTACGTGAAATTTTTTTATGACGTGTCCGTGAGAAAGTGCGTGAAATTTTTTTGTGACGTGTCCGTGAGCTATCAATTTTGTTAGAAAGGCATGAATTATTAAAATCAGGCAAGATTGTTTGCGTTTATCTCGAGTTGGTTTGCATGTTATGAAATCCTTGTGAGCAATTAGGATATGCATGACTGATTGAATCATGTTTGCCTGAATAGATATAGCACTGTTTTGAGAGATTCGTACACATAACCCTGTTTCATGTAAGAGTTTGAGCCTGACGAGCTTATGCTTATTTTTCTTGGTTGTGTGACATGCCTAGTCTACATCTCTCTAGAACTTGCCTGTCTGATGCGTGTTGAAACTGTTTTTGGTGTGTTAGTGTGAAGATGATGAGGGCATTAGGAATTAAGTCCAGAGCCAAAATTCCCCACCATGACTAACCCCACTAGTTAGCCACTTTGAGTCTGAGCCTATTCGTTGCTTACCTCATATGATATGAAATGCCCTTGACCCATATAAGCCTCCAGAGATTATATGAACCCAAATTCATTAGAATAGAGCAGAAGTCGAACTTGAGAGTTACTATTTCAGTGTATGATTTGATGTTCTTCTCTGCTATTCGTGAAATGACTCGCCCCTGACTTGACCGTTTTCTGAAATGACCTGATCCCTTTCATAAGCATGCCCATAAACCTTTTGGCAAGATATAGGTTTTGGTAATAAGTATCCCTAGGTACACGGCATTCGCTATGACGATGTATTCTTTGCGACAAACACCGAACCTTGATGTTTTAGGGAATAAGGGCAGTGCACTAGAGCGTAATTAAGGGGAAAGCGCAGAAAATGAAAGGGATCTGAGTTGACAGGGGTCGGGCAGAAAATTCTAGGATTTCGGAGCGAGAATGTTGAGTCTTATGTTGGGGCATGTGACTATCAATTTGATCATGCTATATTCTTTGAATTTTCGCTTATGTGTCCTAGCTTTAAGATTACGTGTTCAATATCTATGCTTGTCAAGTCATTATTATTTGACCCGAGAAGACCCAAGAAGATCCTCAGATTTATGCTTGCCACTTTAAGTAGTAGATATACGATTAGCTTGCAAGCCTATGGCAGGGGTCGTACTAGTGCACGATTTGAGTGATTCACTATATGTTAACCTATACACTGAGTGATTTGAGCGAATCCCTGTGAGGTATGAGTCTCGACTGGCAGTGCGAAGGAAGTTTAGGTCAACAAGTGCAAGTCATTAGTGCGATGTCCATGATTGTTTGCTTGATTCCGTTTTGTGCTGTCTAGCTTTGTTGATAAATTGCGATCAATCGTGCCGTTATCATGATCTGATGCTTTTTCTGACTTCTAATTTACTTGAGGACAAGCAAATGCTTAAGTGTGGGGAGGTTTGATAAACGTATCGTAGTACGTTTATCATAGTATTTAATTGGCTCATAATAGAGTTTTCGTAGTCATTTTATGCACTTATTAACCCTATTTCTGCTTGTTTTGGTATTATAAGGCTTTAGGACAAGTTTCGGGCGAAAATGAGCGAAAACGAGGCAAAACGGAGCAAAAACGACGGAAACAGGCATGTGTCACGGCCGTGACACATAGTGCACTAGGCCGTGACGTTGGGCAGAGACTTGGAATGAAGATGGTCACGGCCGTGACACTTACTGCACCAGGCTGTGACCCATAGGAGCAGCAATATTAGAAAATTCATATCTCTCAATCCAGATCTCGGATTGAGAATCCCTTTGGTCAGAATCAATATTGGCGAGTGTTCTATCTATGGTTAAAATTTCAGGTCAATCGGATATCGTTTACCCCTTCATCCGAGAGAAATACGAAACTGCCGCAAAGCTGTTGAGTGGGTCACGGCCGTGACACTACTGCACCAGGCCGTGACGAGCGGCAGTGAGCTCAATTTTTGCCCCGAGAGTGTCACGGCCGTGACCTGTCTTGTCCCAGACCGTGACAATGTCGAATTTAACTATAAAAAGCCCAAATTCGACCCAGAAATGGGAAAATCGACCAGAGATCAACTCTAATCCCTCTAGAGACGAAAAATAGCACATAAGAACGCAGAATCGCGTCCCGGAGCGCAAGAGACGGATCATCGACGAAATAACTCCCAATTGAACGAAGAACGAAGAATCATCGACGCTTCCATCGCAGATCATCCGAATATCAAGAATATGAATTCTTCGCCTTTATTCCTTATTTCTTTCGTTGTTTTCCCGTCTATTATGAGTAGCTAATTCCCCTTTCTGTTTGGGATTAGATGAACGCTAGGATGTTTCGTAGTTAAGATTTATAATTATCGTGACTATGTGTTTTGACTATTTATCATTCTATGAATTTGTTTCGTTGCTTTAATATGTCTATGTGTTAAAGTAATCGTATGGAAAAACGTTTAGGGCGACAGCTAAACAACGTTTAGGCCGTTCGTAGAAGATAGGAATCGAGTATAGGGCGAAAGCAAATACTCGATCCTCGCCGTTAGTAATTACTGTATCTTAGATCCCCGCGAGCGTTTAGGGCGACAGCAAACTCGCGAGCGGGTAGGATAATTACTGCGATCTAGTCAAGATCACGTAGGAACGATTTTATTGTCTTAGTCGATAACACCTAGCGGGATTCGAATCCCGAGCACATCTTTATTATCAGAAGCTTCGTATCAGTTTTAAGCGTGGTATTTGAATCTCTAGTTGAGTTAGACGTAATCTGTTAGGTTAAGTCATAAAACAATCTGCGTATTTTGTTTAGGCTAAATATCGAGTCGATAGGTCACTACTAGTACTTGATTTATTCCTTGTGTTCGATACTCGTTTACTCACTTTACTGCACTACAAACGATAGGTCCACTGCCTAACGCACGTCGGTGATAGTAATTAGGTATTTGTTTTAATTATTACTTGTCGCACTTTTCATTCACACACCACGTGTCGATCACAGTCCAAATTTAATCCAAATCCTAACACGTTTGGCTCTGATACCAATTGTTAGGAACCTAGATATCCACCCTAGATCGAATTTAGAAGAATCGAATCGTAACTCTAAAAATTCGAAGCTTACGTATGAGATTTACCTTCGTTGAAGATTGGGAGAGAAAACTTGTAGAACAAGGGTTGGCGAATTTTTCTCTCTAAAGTTTTCGATTCTAATTTTCTGATCTGAATCCCTTGTACAACGCACTCCTTACTTCCTAAGGAGTTCACTTATATATACCACCTCGTGGTATATTTACACAAGTAGTCCTACAAAATGACTAATAACAATTTACCCCAAGACTACTAATTTGCATAGCATGACTAAGACAACTATATTAATTGAATACAATTAAATAGTTCCAACACGGGGCATAATGGAGTTCGTGAATTATGAGAGAAAGTAAGAGTTTGGCGAATAGAATTAGGTTCACGAATTTATAGGGGATTCGATGATTTGCGGGTCATGAAGGTTTTACGAATTGAGAAAAGAGAATGTTATATATATTTGTTGGTAAGCCTAGTTCGAGAACCTAGTCATGAGGGAAAAGTAAAATAATAGTAAAATAACACATGTTTCTTAGAAATAAGATAAGTATTGATGTCATTTGTTAAATTCAACACATCAAGTAGGATAAGAAGGAAGATAATAATTCATTCATTGCTGTTAAACCTAACCTTAGAAAGGGAACGAAGAACTCGAGCAGTATTTAGAAATTAGCTCTAAAAGGTGTAAGATTTCATACTTTAATTTTACGTTTTAGTCACGAGTTATCATATTGAAGTACTGATAAGCATGAGCGAGGTTGTTTAAACCATGTTTTATGTCAATTTTGGATTTTTAGGGTTTAAACATGTTTGAGGTTCTAGTGATATTTATTGTGTTCTTAAGGAAGTTCGAACCATTGATTAGGTGGAAACTCGAAATTAAAAAATGAAAGTTCGAAACTTTGCATGATAATATTCCGAAACCTAGGTTGGTATAGGGATAGAATTTCGAAATGGACATGGATAGAATTTCGAATAGGTTTCGAAATTCTTCAATAATAGGTTTTGAAATTCTCTAAAGTGGAAGAAATATTTAAATAATATTAAAGTATGGCTAAAGGAGAAGTTCGAAACCCTTCAATGTAGTTTCAAAATTCTTTGAATAAGGGTTTCGAAGTTTGTTCAATAATGGTTTCGAAATTTGTTCAATAAGGGTTTCGAAATTCTTTAATATAGAGACTACATAAATGATATTAAGTTATTGTTATTACAAACAAGAATATAATTTCGACATGGGAAGGAAACTTCGAAATATTAAGGTTATAGTTTCGAAATTCTATGAGTACGAGGGTTTCGAAATCATGTACAAGTTAGAAATGGAATTTCGAAACAATAGAATACCGAACTTAATAGAATTTCGAGAGAAAGAGATTTCTGATACAGATTTACATTTATTTGATTTTCAAAACAAGGACTATTCTGTAATTAAAAAAGTAAGGAAATGTATATAGTTGGCTAAATTAGCAAGGTCTTCGATACTAGGCAAATATAACATATCACGCAGAATGTTTAATATAAATAGCAAATCAGAGACTACAGACATGGCCATGCATAAAGAACATGCATATCACTCATGCATATCATTATAGGGAATTTATATTTACCAAACAAAATAATTGTAAAGGTCAGGGGACCTTATATCTGCAACATGTACCTTATGTGCCTTATATGTTTACATGCTCTATATGGATTGATTGATTAGTATATGATATATGTGTTATTTATGAATCGTCGTGAATTATGTGACCGTAACGTGCTCTTATATGATTTATGTGTCATATAAGGTATTTTATATAGCATTGCATACATATAAAATGAAGGGAGAAACCGTTATGACGGCTACGACTACAGATGGTATGATACGGATGCTACGGCATACAATCCTACAAATTGGGGGATTTTACAGAGTCATGTACATGCATATATGTATGCTTACAAATCGGGGGATTACAGAATGGTTACAGAGTCCCATGCATGGGCGCCGACTGGGCATACAGTCAGTCTAGCAAGTCTATAACGGGAGTGCCAAAATAAATGGACATATAGAATAGCATGTGATCTACGTATCTTATAAATGACTGTTATATGCACGATGATTTTATAATGGCATGGTTACGATATTGACGGGAAGGAATGGACTATTGTTTGTTTTATTATTACTTGTTATTAGTTAACATGTTGCGATCATACTCTGAATAACTGTCTTCACAGTTGTTGTAGATAATTAGCAGGCTGCGTAGAACACATCATACAAAGCATGGATTTAAGATTGGCCGGCTATGCTCTCCTCCTGCTCCCCTCTGTTCATCATTAGCATATAGAATAGAAATGATTTAGACGGTTGCATTTAGTGACTCGTATGATAGGTACATATATGTACATTATTGTGAAAGGAACTCGACCAGATATACGCACCCGTTTGTTAAAGGAAATAGTTATGGAAATCGCGAAAATTTTTATATGAATATTTTATAGATGCGTAAAAAGGGTAATAGGAAACGGGGCGCTACAGCGGCACATGGATGAAGACCTATGGAGCGGCGTTAGGGTTTTTATCCTTTTGACATTTTGGCTACGCCCTTTGTACAGAGACTACTATGTAGAATAATATTTTGTTGTATTATATTATTTCTAAGGAAAAATTTTTGTTAGACGGGTCTTTTGCGACTTACGTTGCGAAAATCCGCCACTAACCTTAATTAGAAAACGAGTGTCGCTAGCTACAGTTAGCGTGTTTAGAGGGGGTGAATAAACACTGACTCTTTTTTAGTTCTTAACCGGTTAATGTTTAGATACCGGTGCTTGATACTCTAAGTGCGACTTGTGCGGGAGTGAAACCGGTCAGCTGTGAGCTGAAACCGGATGCTCGATATGATGTGTTTGTGTGTTTGCTTGCGAAGGACACAGAGATTTGTTATGGAAGTTCGGAGCAAAGTCTCCTGCGTCTCCCAGTTTCCCGCAAGAAAGGCTATCACTAGAAGATTCGGTTTCTCACAACCCCTGTTGTAGAACCTTCTTAGCTAGACTCACACAGTACAACCCCCGGCTCTACTCAGTTAACTAAACTCCTAGACACCACTAGAAAGCTTTTTACATACCGTCTCTTTCAAGAGCTTTTTACAATCCCTTGAGAAAACTCACTTACTAACTGCTCCAATGAAAGTACAGTGAGGACAACACCTAAAGTTACTTTTGTAGCTTTGAAAGCTTTGAGCTAAATCTTCTTCTCTTGAATCTGCAGCAAAGTGTTGTAAGGTCTTCAGCCTCGTTCTCTTCTATTTATAGTTGGGCTTGTTGACGAATCTCGTTGTGAGAAGCTCTTCGAACCGGGCAGCGCATTTAATGCCTTTACCCAAAATGGGTCTGTACGGTCTTCGCTGCAGTTCGCGTTATGCCATTTGCTTTATTCCTTTTCAAGCTTGGCTTGACTTCAATTTGGCTCCTCCTGGCAGCCTTAAATTAATTGCTTGTCAGAAATCTTCAGCTTGCTGCGCCTTGCACAAAATTGAATCTTTGTCGAACGTGGCACGTCCGGAATTCGAATTCTGGTTTTCAGTGGGCTCCCGGTAGCAGTCTCGATCCAGTTTCTGGTTGCGCTGTTGAACTGCTAACTTGTATTCGGTTTCACCTATGTCTAACTGGTATACTTAATTTGACTCCAATCACCAAAACTTTTAATCTGAATTCTTTAAATTCACGATTTCTAACATAATTCTTTTTCTTTACTTACTTGCGCGTGCCTTTGAATTATTGTTTAGTCTTAGTAATAATCCATTTGATTCTCATATTATTTATTTATTCCAGAGGGACATATTCAAGAAGCTGTTGATAACTAAAGATCCAATTTTCTTTCACATTCAATGGAAAGATCTTTTCTACACCTCCTCCAAAGGTTTAGTTGGGTAAAATTACATCAATCTTTGGATTAATCATATCACTTAATTTCTTCATGACAACTGATAGATATGTATATTATGACTTATTACCAGTCCAATACTTCAAATTGATTTGACTATCTATTGCGAGAAAATATTTTTTTTAATTTAAACACTAACCCAAAATTTATATTGTCAATTTTTCTCGTGCATGGTTACGACGACACAAGAAATTACGACGACACAAGAAATGCTCAATAGAAACTGACAAATCTGATATATAAAGGAACTTCAGCTGTAACAGATTCTGTCCATGCTTTAACGGGCTTGTACATTGTGCCTCTTCAGTTGTGCCCCGAGCTCAGCAACTAATAACACGTCACAGCACCTTTATAAGTGATTTAGCACTTTTAATACTATCCATAGGATCTGATGCACGCCAAACCGAATGCCTCACATTTAACTTGGATCAGACTTGGACTTGTATAATCTTCAGCTAAGAATGATCTTTGCTCAACTATGATCATATTAAGCACTTGATCGACTCTCCAAGCCATGGTAATCCGAGAGGCTCAAATTGACTGAATTTCGTTTTAATCGGCCATTAAAATCGATATTTGCTTCATTAATAACGAAATTTCTGAAGTGGAATTTCATAATTATTTCGTCTTACACTATTTAATTATTCGTTTATTATAACTACCTATGAGAATCGAAGTTGATCCCATCTTATTTGCACCTTAACAACGATATCTCAGTCGGTTTTATGGTCCTAAACTAAAAGCAACCAAACTCGAACGGAAGATACGATGACACATTGGTGTAAGTTTTGGCAAATATGAAGGATATAAATGGCATTTACAGTGAGTTGGGTTCTTCTTTCTAATATTTACAGAAATTAGGTCTTTGAGCCTAAAAGAAACTACAAAAGGGACTTACTGAAAATGTGTTGCAGTATTATACTTCGCCAATGGGAGATAAACGTCCAAAATAAAAGTCATAAACATATGATCTTGTCTCCATTCCTGACATCTTTCCATTATTTGTCTCTTATGAGGCCAACGAATAGTATTTATGGGAAGGCGAGAATCCAGACATGCCTAGGAAATCTAGAGTACAGAACCCTTCGGGGTGTTATATATTTACAATAATCCAATGATTCGTATAAAATTTTGGATGCGTATATGGTACGGCAAAATTATAATTTTGGGTCACTAGCTATACATGTTTCATTTTTTGTCACTATGTTTGATCATTGCAAAACTAGGTCATTACCTTTGTGTATCTTAACAAAATTAGGTGTCTGGTTGATTTTCGGGAAAACAGTATTTGAAAACTGACGTGGCGACGACGTGGCCGCTGAGCTACGTCAGATTTTCAGTTGATTTTCGCCGGAAAACTGACCGGTGACCTAGTTTTGTTAAGGCATACAAAGTTAGTGACCTAGTTTTGCAAGTAACCCAAAAACAAAAACAGGTATAGTTAGTGACCTAAAGTTATAATATTGCCTAATGGTAATGGAGTCACGGTGCTCGACAAAAAATTAATTACACCAATCCGGCTATAATTACGTATATAAATAGATATAATTGTGTCTCCATGTATTTGCATACATTATCATCCGTTTTCCAAGATAAATGCATCTCATCATACATTGACTTCAACATGTTTCATACATGCAATAACAATAAATTAGGCTATATATTTTGACCAATAGAAAAGAAAAGCAAATATATATCTTTACTTAATGAAAATATATTACAAAGATGACATTAAGTATTAGAGTTACTTTCGAAAGCCATATTTTTAGTTTTTTCAAATAAAGTAAATTTATTTCAGTTTGAATATTTTATTCTCATTTATACTAACAGAGTCTAAAATTGTGACATAGATATGTATAATTTAACATCACTTAATTCTTTCATTACAAGAAAAATACATAATGATATATTAAGCATAAGTAGTGTTCTCTCTCTCTCTCTCTCTTCGCCATCTCTAAAATCCTACTCTCAACATCCGTCTCCGTACAGTTCTTCTTCCTCCCCCTCCACCCCTAGCAGAGGTTGGGGGCCCCATTCATACTTGTTTTCTTTTTCTATTTTGTATTAAATAAATAATTGGAGAGGGAAGCGACGGTTATTGGCGTCGACGAGCTCCAGTGGTGCTGGAACTATTTCATTGTATTCAATTAATATAATTGTCTTAGTCTTGCTGTGTAAATAAGTAGTCTAGGGCTAAATAGTAAATAGTCATTGTATAGGGCTACTTGTGTAAATATACCACGAAATGGTATATATAAGTGAACTCCTTCAGAAATCAAGGAGTGCGTTGTAGCAAGGTTTAGAGATCGAATAGAAGAATTGAAATTTTAGAGAGAGAAAATCAGCACCCGTGCTTGTTCTACAAGTTATTTCTCTCACACTCTTCAACGTATGTAAATCAATCGTAAGAGTTCGAATTCTTCAGATTTACTATCCGTTATTCGTAGATTCGATCTAGGTTGGATATCAGGAGTCCTACAATTGGTATCAAAGCTGAGCTTGTTTGGATTTGGATTAAATTTAGACTGAATTCTGATTTGTCGATACTGTTTTTCAATCTCGCGCGCTGTTCTTCGATAGGTTTAGGACTGATTCTTCACAATCTGCTATTTTTAGGCTTTGATTGACTCGTTTATACATGTCTGAGCTGACTTTTGATTGATCGAAACATGATTTTGAGTGAATTTCGAAGATTTGAGATAATTTGTTCGCCGAACTGTTCTTCAAAATCTCGGTCTTATTCTACATGATTCGACTTATTTTGCTGTGTTTGTTGATCAATTTTGTGTTTCTCTTTGATCTGAGCTTAATTCTGATCGATTGAACCAATTTAAGATTGAGAGAAATCTGTTCGTTGCAGTGTTCTTCAATTTTTTCCGAAAATTCGACTGATTTAGCTTTGAACGTGTTAAATCGATTGTTTGTTGTTGTTCAGTGCTTTATTCGGATAGATAACCCGGAATGATTTTGAATAATTTCGTGTTTGGATTGAGTACTCTTCGTTTTTACGCTTGCGTCTGGTTTCACGTGCGTGTCTCTGTTCATCGCATTCATCGTCGAGGAAAATTCTGTTCAACGCTCGAGAAATCGAGTCAACACGAGAAACTTGTTTTCGCTCCCAAAACCCATTCGAGAATCTCTTTACGATCGAAAAACTCACGTCGAGAATTGTTTACCATCTAAAATCGTCTGAAATTTTTTCGATCTTGAAAGTTACAGTGTTCATCTTCTTTGCATTAGCTTATAGAGACATATATATACGCTAACGATCGATAGCTAGCGAAAACATTACTGCACATGATCGAAAACTCTGTATCATCGAGAAACTAACATTCGAAACACTACCTCATCGAAGAAAAAAAATAAGCAATCGAATTTTCTAAGTTTTAAAATCAATCGAAAATCCCCTTTCAATGTTCTTCACAAAATTTCGAGAAATTTGACTGATTTTGCTGATTATGAGTTAAATTGACTGCTCGAAGTTGTTAATGTACTCATTTCGAATCATAACCCAGGCTGAATTTGAACAATTTTGGTGTTTGATTTATTCTCGATTTATTTTAATGTGTTCGTGAGTCCGTGAAATTAGCACGTGAATGTGTTCTTCATAATAGTTGTTGATTCACCGATAGAATTTTTTTGGTCGAAAAACTCCTTCGAGAACTGCTTACGATCGAAAAAAAAAAATAAATCACGTTGAGTTTCCGATAAAAAATCTGCTACAGTTCATCGTCTTCTTCGCGTTAGCATATAGCAATACAAATATAGATACACGTAAATTGCAGATAATTGCAGGAACAATTGCATTCCAAGTCCCAAAAACATTATTTTGGTCCCTCTAGTTACATTTCGGTCCCAAATAGTTTTCAATTTAATGCAGAAATTTCTGATCTAGTCCAAAACTTCCAATTTAACCCAGGACTTTCAATTTTATTGAATTCTCACTCATTACATGATTTTTCGTTCACAAATCATTGTTTAGTTGTTTTAACAGATTCGTCGTCGCAAAATTTAATTTTCGCCCACAAAATCTTTTGCGATCAAAAAAATTGATTTTAAAGGTTTAGCTATTAAAGTCTCAAAACGACGAAGTTATATCAAATTGCAAAACTTTTACGATCGTAAATAAATACGTAACAGTTTGAAATTCAAAACTATTTTCTAAAAATAGTACCTCATCGAAAAACATAACAATCAAAAATAGTGCTCTACATCTTCATTCGAAAAACTTTTAATCGAGAATTATTTTCGATCGAAAACAGTAACCTTCATTTGGCACATTATAGAAAAAGCTTTTGGTATATAGTCTAAGATTTTTAAATCAAACCTTACAAAGCAAAAACCTTTCGAAGCTGAAATTTTCTAAGACAAATAATTTTAATCCACACTAAAAAAATTTCAAATTCATAAAACACGTTAACGATAAAAATATCCAACCTACTAAAATAAAAACCAAAATGGACACCTACTCGAGTACTCGATCCGACGACACTAGCTCTGACGACATTGGCCCCAACTTTGATGAACAGCTAGAGGAGTTTGGGCGTCAACTACGATTAATTGATAAGGAGTTAAGAAGAAGTCCACAAAGACCAAGTCACGCCCAAAGAAGCAAGAGATTACAAACTCCGAACAAACGACGCACTTGGCTTTGATGACACACCATGAAATGAAACTAACACATCCTCTAAGAAGGAAGTGATCCCTAACTCCACATTATTGAACATGTTAGAATCCTTACAAACTCGGTATGCTAACATGAAAAATGAGCGGACAACTACAAGAGACTTAGATGACAAATTAACTAAGTCTAAGGAGGAAATAGCTAGTCTCAAAATTAAGCTTAGGAGCACTAGTGTGACAATTGAAGAATTAACTAAGAGACTCCAATCATGTGAGACTAAGCATATTTCATTAGAAAAGCATAGTTCGGTAGTAAAGGAACTGGAAGACATGCTAGACAACAATCACAAATGCCTACTTAGGAACTTAGCTGAGAAAAGTCATTTTAAAGTTAGACTAGAAGTTGTGAGTGAAAATGTCACTATTCTAGAAGCTGAATTAGAAAAATCCAATTCTAGAATTAGTGAACTAACAAAGAGCTTAAGTGCCTGTGAAGCCGAAAACCATACTCTAAATAACTATGCCTTCTTAAGACAAGAACGTGTAAAGTTGTATTGTAAGATTAATATTTTAGAGAATCTTCTTGCAATTTCTATGACCAAGGAAGCACAATCTCGTCATTCTGAAAATTCTTCTTCCGTTGATATACTTTCTATAAAGAAAATAGCAGATTTAAACTCTACATTAGAAACGGAAAGAAAGAATTTTGAAGCAGAAAAGAATGCGCTTTTATTAGAAATATCTAATCTCAAAGCTTCCTCAGAAGAAAAATTAAGCTTAAAGCATGTTAAGAAAGAAAAAGAGCCTTTGAGCGTCAATAGATCAAATACTCCAATCCTTAAAGCCATTACTTCTACATGTTCGTTAAAGCGTATCAAGTTTAGAAGTCAAACGTTGAAAGTGGCCCTTCCTCCAAAAAGAAAAATTTCCACGAACATATTTCAAGTTCTAGTGCACGAACTTCATTATGCGCTTCAAATGATTCTACTAATTTTTCATGTAAAAAGCCTAGACTTGAAAATAATTATCGAAATTCCTATTCATATTCTAATGTGAAAGATGTGAATTCTAACCGTAGGTAATACGACTTATATGTTATAGATGCCTATAATTCTATATGCTCATATTCCTACATGCAATATCCGGTTAAGGTTCATTCAAAGAAACATCTTATGCGCTTGGCTTCGGAGAAAATTTTAGGCCTTCTCCCAAACACACTTCCACCCTAGCTGAAACGTCTTATCCATGTCAAATCTCTCCCACATGGGTTCCTATTTCTTCACATGCGTAGTCCCAAACAAATTTGGGTATCGAAAGGTTCATTAATGGATGATTTAGGACAACATTTAAATTTGACACTTTTTATAATCATTATCTACTAATAAGGGAGGACCCACGTTACAATGGGTACTAAAGTCCCAATAGTTATGCAGATTTCCCTCATGTAAGAAATTCGACGTAGTGGCTCCACATACATGATAAAGGGATGAGGCGTAAGCTACTAGAACCAAGCTTCAACGAGGGAGCACATATTTTAATTCTTGAAAGAGAGAGAAAAACTCACAACGGGCGATTTAAGGGAACGAGATTTTGGTCAAGCAAACGACGCCTATTTTTAGCGGGAGAAAAGTTTCTCGACAAGTTTTTTTAAATATAATACTACTACATTACTAATATACACTCATATATATGTTTAATGAAAAAACGAAAGAGATATAAAAAGGAAGATTAAAAAAACAGAGAAAAAATGAGATAAAAAAGGAGATAAACAAACCAAAAACAAAAACAAAAAAAAAAGAGAGATAAAAAAAGGGATAGATAAAAAGGAAAAAAAAAAGAAAAAAGCAATAAAAAAAGGAAAAAAATGTCAATTCTCTTTCGATATACTTCATATTCATTCTCCCACATCCGAAGATGGACTTACACGAAGAATCTCGAGCTTTCAAACGGACAAAATTTTTAAAGGCAATGGTGATGATCAAAATGAAGATCAAATGTTCCGGATTTTCATGGATCGGCTCTGGCTTGCTAATTCAACTAGAGCAACATTTCTCGCGTATCCCGGAGACACGGATTTCATGTTCCTATGGTTCAGTCTAATCCGACTTGATCCTAACCCCGAAATACGTTCGAGCATTTGAGATGATTCAACTTTCCACCGCTTTCTCATCATCCTAAGAAAGATTATTTCGATGATGCCTAGGAAGTCTTTGTAGGTACATCACTCCCTTATCTCACATAATTTTCGGACCCAACCCCCATAGGTACAGGTGCTAATTTTAATTAGCTCCCGGGTAGAAGTCGTCGCATCATGTCCAACGACGTATGCACAACCGAGCCTTACCCCACTCGTCTATCTCTCAAAAGATAGGTGTTTCATAAATCACGGGGAACCACGTATGCTATCACCGTTTCACTCGAAACAGGAGATATTGAACTAAGTGGTATTCATCCCTGTACCACGCTTTTATTGATCCTCTCATCTACTGTCCTCACTCCACAAAATTTTTTAGGATATGATCGCGTGCGTGTATATTTAAATAAGAGTTCGTGCAAGTACGTCAAGTAATAATTAAAACGAATTTATTATAACTAAAACCACGCGCGATAGGCAGTGTACCTATCGTTTGTAATATAGCTATAGCGAATATCCGAGTATCGAACACGAGGAAGAAATTGAGTACTAGTAATAACCTATCGTTTGATATTTAACCTAAATAAATATTTTTCGTATTTTAATTTATGAATTAAATCCAACAGAAAAACAAAAACAAAACCACAAGCTTTAAACACAACTTAAATATTTAAATATATTTTTTTTAGTTATATTTGATTTATGAAATAAATTCCAACTAGCTTGAACTTAAATAAAAAAATACTTTCTTTTTCCTTTTCTATATAAAACGGAAGTGCTCGGGATTGCGAATCCCGCTCGGTATCATTGACGAGGCCGTAAAAATATCGTTAACACAAATATAATGACTAAGTCGCGGTAATTCCTACTCACGCCCGAATTTGCTGTCGCCCTAAACGGTTGTGAGAATATATATTAATTTACCTAAGCGAGGATCGATTATTTGCTGTCGCCCTATAATCGATTTCCTATCATTTTATGAAAGGCCTAATCGTTTTTCTAGCTGTCGCCCTAAACGATATTACCACGAATCACATCAATACATAGACATATCAAAGTGATATTCAAATTAACACATAGACATATTAATTTGAACGATATCATAAACGATAAATAGTCAAAATATAGCATGTTCACAAATATTTTACGTCCAACAATAATTCGACCCAGCGTTCATCTCATCCCAAGCACACGATAAAATTAGCTACTCATATTTACGACGGAAACAAGATAATACGAGAATATCAAAGACGAAAACATAATTCCTTCCCTGATATTTAGCTCCGATGACGTCGCGCTTCCGTGGCAAATAGAGTCTGCTTCACGTCTCGTCTCAGCCGGTCCTCGTAACGCCGCCCTCGTACCGCTGCCCTCCTACGGATATGTGATATGCGAGCGTCGGTATCGCTGCCCTACGTGCGTACCTCTTTGAGTTATTTCGTCGAACGGTTGGTGAGCGGCTGAGGGAGGTGCACCGGTTTAAGCTCCGTGCTTCGTTTCAGTCGTGAGCTGCCTCCTTAGTCTGTGAGAGGCTTCTCCTTCTTAGCATTGATGGTGTACGTTGTTTGAGAGGTGCCTCCTTAAGGTGGGTTCTTGAGATGATCGGTGGTTGATGAGTTCGACTTGTTGGTGAGGTGGGAGCTTACTGTTCGATGTGGTTGAGCAAGAGGTCGATGGTGTGGTGTTCGACGGTTGTGAAGAGCTGATGGTGTATGTGTGGGAACGATGGTGAAGAGCAGGGATCGATGATGGTGCAGCACCTCTCTGAGGTGATGTAACGATGGTGAAGTTGATGATGGGAGATGAGTCTGATGGTGATGATAGTGAAGAAGAGCTGAGAGCTCGTTGCTTCAAAGCTTGGTGCAGATGTGTTTGGTATATGTTGAACAGAGAGGTCGCCCCAAGATCGCCGAGAGCTGCAAGTGTTCGATCCCTTTATAGGTGATAGCAGTGGGTGGATGTAACATCTTCAACTTCAACAAAGAGCCAACTAGTGACATCACATCTTGAAAATCTTGCTCTATAAGATACGATAGAAATTATCTTGTTCTTTTTTCCTTCCTTGAGCCTTGTGCACGATGATGATCTTGATCGTCCAAGTCTTCGTGTGGCTCATTTTTTCTCCATCTGTGTGCTCATTTGTTTTTGGTGTGGACTTCTGGCATAGAAAGAAAAATGATAAAACTCAACTACGTGGGCTACAATTTATTTAGCCCAAATGATATTTTCTTTTGGGCCTGGATTAACGTTTTCCAAAATTCTTTCAAGGTCCGAACATTTCCGGTTTTACTTCATTTCTCAAATATCTGTCAAAAATTAAATATAAACGTTTTACGTACGATATCCGAGGAAATTAATATAAAAAGCAACCTGGTATGCTTTTATGGGGTATAAATATAATATAGATTTCATTTATCAAATCTCCCCACACTTAAACTTTTGCTTGTCCTCAAGCAAAGAAATAAAAGGCATAAAACTAATTTAAATCATGCAACTTATCCTCCAAGAATGAAACATGTGATGAAATAATACAAGTAATGTCGGAAAACACATCTGAAGCTGACGTCTAACTACACAAATTCCTTAGCAATATCAATTCAGATTCGTACCTCACAGGGATTCACTCAGATCACACGGTGTATAGGCTTAATATGTCTGTGAAACTCTCTGTTCATGCACTAATCTAGTCTGTACCATAAGCTTGCAAGTGATTCGTAAATCTACTATCCAAAGTAATAAAGTGTGAATCGGAATGACTAACCGGGTTATAGCAGGGCTAAATATCCAAAGTATGAAAAGAAAAAGCGCAAAGGATATGAGTTGTAGTCGTGTTGGAGTCATGTCTTTGTCACGAATGCGCCAATAAGTCGACAATCTGATTTCCACCCAAACAAATTTTCTTCTTTTTTTTCTCTGTTTTTTTTTTATTCTTTCTTTTTTACCAAGCCTTTCTTCTTTCGACATCTCTACTTAGGGTAAAAATTGTGCTCTAGAGAGTGAAAGATTATCGGAGGAAAGGTTCTTAGTTATTTCTCATTCATTTTTTTTTTTCGTCTTTTTTTTTCACTTTTTTTTTTCAACTTCGGCGTTTGTCAGACATTTGACTAAATTGTGCACCGTGACTCCGTCATTCATCCTTCACTTACACTATCGCTCCGATGGGGTTTAATTCTGAAGGCTTATTTAGGTTGGTAGCTATGAATATCGGGTTTCGAAAATAAAAGGCTCAGGCTCAAAGTGGCTAACTACGGTGATCAGGCGTGGTCAGAAACTTTGGCTATGGACTAATTCCTAATGCATTCCTCATTTTCACACAATTTCACCTTAAGCAGTTTCAACACGTAATACACGAGCAAGTTCTAGAGAGAAGTAAATTAGGCAATTTCACACAACCAAAGAAATGAGCAAAAAGCTCGTAGGCTCAAAATCTCACAAAAATAAGGTTATGTGTACGAATCCTTCATGTATCGCTAAGTTCATCATGCAAGAAAGAGATCGACTACGCATATGTATCCCAATTACTCATAAAATTTCTACATGAAATCATCCTTTAGTAGATAAGAACCATGATTTTCGAAAAATATTTATGCCAGATATAATATCTTTTTTTTTTTTTAAATCTCGAAAATAATTTTTGCCATGTTTTTTTTTTTTTAATCACAGCATGCACATATAAATATGTTCGTATTATCAATTTCGCAGAAATTTCCCTCCCCACACTTAAGATTTACGTTGCCCTCAACGTAACAAGCATTGGAACACAAGGAAGAGGAAAATAAATAAATAGACGAACTTCCCTGAATAGTTCGATGTGCATGCTTTGCAAACGGCCCTCCCCACACTTGAGGTTTTGAATTCCCTTAGTTGCAGAAGCGTTTGGCATGATTCTGGCTGGCTTGGATGAGACTACGTTGCATTATTCGTAGATGGCGTTCCTCGTGACATTTGACTGACAAAATAGACTTAAAGAAAATAGGGCGTAACAACAATTCATAGAAAATTTATATTATATGCATCTTAAAGGAAAATGGGACAACATTGATAATCATCGCAAAACATCACCAGTCCCCAAGTTTTATTATTAATATATATATATATATATATATATATATATTTAGTAAGTGCAAAAATATAAACGTGATGCAACTAGCCCAGCAACGGAACCATTATTATTTTTTTTCTTTTTATTTATTTTCTTTTTTTTTCTGTTTTATTTTTCTTATTATTATTATTATTATTATTATATCTACATATTTTTTTTTCACTAAGATTAACACGTAATCGACGAGTTTTTCGAGAACGGTTCGCTCGAGGAAAAATATGATAATCGACAGAAGAAATATCACTTTCTCACGCGGCGTCAAATTCGCAAGTCAAAAATTCGTTTAATGGATTTGCCGGGTATGATAATGATAGTTTTGTGCCATTCATGCCTATAAATAGACATTGGTAGAATAACACAATATCATCATCTACCATAAATCCCACGTCTTAAGTAATCTTATTTTCGATATTCAGAGTTATCTAGCCACTATGAATTGGGGACAGCAGCAAGATCGTGAGAATGAGAGTGAAGAGTATGCAAGGATTCGTCACAATTTAGATATGCTGTCACTCTACCTTGCTCTTCTTTTGGGTTTGTTCGGAGTTTTACTAGCTTTCATGGGTTGGTTTCTCACAAGGTGCACTTGTGTGTAACCTCCCGTATGAAGCAAAATAAACTATTGTTCTGTCTTTTGTGTTATCCGCAGTTTTAATTGCTTTTGTGTTGGACCTTCACATATTGTAATGGTGTTGTAACCATCTTTTATGTAGTAAAACTATGTTCCTATCTCATCTTTTATTAAATATTACTATTATTATTATTGTTGATATTAGTGTTTTATTTAATTTAATATATATATAGTTTTAGATTTTTTTTATTTATTTATTTATTTATTTATTTTTTTGATATATACCTAAAACATAAAATAGAAATACCTGGGTTGCCTCCCAAGGAGCGCTTCTTTTAACGTCTCAGCCTGACGTCCTTCCTAGGCTCTTATGCTAGCTTGAAATCGAGGTATACTACCTCCTTATAGCTCAAATCTTCCTCGCCTCCATGATAATGCTTCAATCGATGCCCGTTCACCTTGAAAGCGCCCTGTCCCATACCTGAAATCTCAACAGTACCGTACGGAAAAACACGAGTGACAGTGAACGGTCCTGACCAACGTGATCTAAGCTTGCCAGGAAAAAGCCTAAGTCGAGAATTAAAGAGGAGGACTTGGTCCCCTTCTTGAAATTCTCGCCTGTGCCTAATTTTGTTATCATGGTAGGCTTTTGAACGCTCCTTATACATTCTGGCGTTATCATAAGCTGATAAACGCCACTCGTCAAGCTCATTAATTTGGAGCTTACGTTTTTCACCAGCTTGCACCAAATCGAGGTTTAAAGACTTTATCGCCCAATAGGCTTTATGTTCTAGTTCAACAGGAAGGTGACATGCCTTTCCGTAAACTAGTCGATATGGGGTAGTGCCTATTGGCGTCTTATATGCAGTCCTATACGCCCAAAGTGCGTCGTTAAGCTTATTCGCTCATTCCCGTCGATTTCCATCTATGGTTTTCTCTAGAATGCGCTTCAACTCACGGTTCACTACTTCTACTTGACCACTAGCTTGGGGGTGGTATGGGGTGGATAGGCTGTGTCTAACACCATAACGTTCTAACGTGCGTGCAAACTGGGTGTTGAAATGTGTACCCCTGTCACTAATAATGCACCTAGGCGCCCCAAAACGTGAAACAATGCTCGAAGAAATCTAACGACTACCCTAGCGTCGTTCGTGGGTAAGGCTTGCGCCTCGGCCCATTTAGACACATAATCGACCGCAACTAAGATGTACTTATTATTGTACGAGCTAGGGAATGGTCCCATAAAATCTATACCCCAAACGTCAAAAATTTCACATACCAAAATAAAGTTTTGGGGCATTTCATCGCGTCTCGATATATTACCTGCGCGCTGACATTGATCACAAATGTCAACGTACCGTTGGGCGTCTTTGAAAATCGTTGGCCAATAAAACCCGCTTTCCAGTACCTTCTGAGCTGTTCGATTGGCTGCATAATGCCCTCCAGTTGGTCCGCTATGGCAATGCCCTAGAATCTTCGTCGTCTCAGGGGAAGCAACACATCGTCGTATCACCTGGTCTGCACATCGCCTGAACAGATATGGATCTTCCCAAAAGTAATACTTCAAGTCAGAAAAGAATTTCTTCTTTTGCTGACTTGTGTATCCCTTTGGTAGAACCCTCGCAACAAGATAATTAGCGAAGTCTGCAAACCAAGGTGTATCGTCACTTACCACTTGTATTGCGTACAAGTGCTCGTCTGGAAATGTATCCTGAATCTCCTTGTCGTCCTTGTTGGAAATTTCGGACTCCTCTAGTCGAGAGAGGTGATCCGCTGCCAAATTCTCTGCACCTTTCTTGTCTCGGATCTCTATATCGAATTCTTGAATGAGTAGGATCCATCTGATTAGCCGAGGCTTGGCGTCCGGCTTTGCTAGTAAATACTTAAGGGCAGAGTGGTCAGTAAAAACAATAACTTTCGATAAAATAAGGTATGACCTGAATTTATCGAAGGCGAACACGACAGCTAAAAGCTCCTTTTCAGTGGTCGTATAGATGGCTTGGGCTGCGTCTAATGTCTTACTGGCGTAGTAAATCGGCCTGAAATGGTTGTCCTTGCGCTGCCCTAGCACGGCTCCCACTGCGTAATCACTAGCATCACACATTAGTTCAAAGGGCAACCCCCAATCGGGGGCAACCATAATAGGTGCTGTGATAAGTCGCTCTTTCAGTAAATTAAACGCATGCAAGCACTCATTATTAAAGTCAAATGGAGCATCTTTTTCGAGTAGTCTAGTCATAGGTCGTGCAATTTTAGAAAAATCCTTAATAAATCGACGATAAAAACCAGCATGACCTAGAAAACTCCTAATTGACTTCACATTCGAGGGAACGGGTAACTTTTCTATAGTTTCTAACTTAGCTCGGTCCACTTCGATTCCTTTAGAGGAAATCTTATGGCCAAGAACTATGCCCTCCCGAACCATGAAGTGACACTTTTCCCAATTAAGCGCCAAGTTCGTTTCCTCACAACGTGCAAGTACAAGCTTCAAATTAGATAGGCACACATCAAACGACGAACCAAAAACAGAAAAATCATCCATAAATACCTCCATTACCTCACCTACCAACTCATCGAATATAGCCACCATACATCGTTGAAAGGTGGCCGGGGCATTGCATAGACCGAATGGCATCCTTCGGTACGCAAATGTACCGAACGGGCAAGTGAATGTGGTCTTTTCTTGGTCCTCAGGCGCTATAGGGATCTGCAAGTATCCTGACAAACCATCGAGAAAACAATAAAATGAATGACCAGATAATTTTTCTAGCATTTGGTCGATAAACGGTAAGGGAAAATGGTCCTTTCTCGTGGCGTCATTCAATTTTCTATAGTCGATGCACACGTGCCACCCAGTTACTGTTCTTGTTGGAATCAACTCGTTCTTGTCATTAGAGACGACCGTCATACCTCCCTTCTTAGGAACTACTTGGACCGGACTTACCCACGCACTATCTGAAATGGGGTATATCATCCCTGCGTCTAGCAATTTAATCACCTCCTTCTTAACGACGTCCTTCATATTGGGATTGAGTCGCCTTTGACGTTGAGCGACTGGCTTGAAATCATCCTCCATGAGGATCTTATGCGTGCAGTAGCTTGGGCTGATACCCCTTATGTCGGATATCTTCCACGCTATTGCCTTCTTGTGCTCTTTCAACACATCCAAGAGCTGCCCCTTTTGTCCGTCGTCGAGGCTTGATGAGATGATGACTGGTAACCCTCCGTTGCTGCCAAGAAACGCATACTCGAGGTGGTCGGGTAATGGCTTCAATTCTAGGACCGGTGGCTCCTCGACCGAGCTCTTTTCCTTGTCTTCTTCGCTACTCTCGTCGATAGTTATGATGGGCTCGTCGACTTCCTCCCCACACTCGTTGATTGCCAAAATTTTCTGTGTATCCTGCTCGTAGGGAAACTGTGATAGACCTTGAACAGAAAAAAGAAAATCTTGCTCAAAAGCATCTAAGTAATAACACCTATCATCATGCTCATTACTTTTCTTCATCGATTCAGCCATATTGAACGTAACTTTCTCGCCATCTACCGTCAAAGTTAACGTCCCATTTCTAACATCTATCATAGTCTCACCGGTAGCTAAGAATGGTCTACCTAGTATCAATGGGACGTTATCATCCTCTTCCATATCTAAGATAACAAAATCGGCGGGAATTACGAATTTACCTACCTTAACTAGGACATCCTCAATAACTCCTCTAGGGTATTTTAATGATCGATCAGCTAATTGAAGGCTCATCCTAGTGGGTCGTGGTTCACCTAGTCCTAAGCGCTTAAACATGGAATACGGCATTAAATTTATGCTAGCTCCTAGATCAGCTAAAGCACGTTCAACAACTAAATCTCCTATAAGGCAGGGAATCGTAAAACTCCCTGGGTCTTTGAGCTTCTTCGGCATCTTGTTCTGAAGTATCGCCGAGCATTCCCCTCGTAGACATACCGTGGAAACATGTTCGAGCTTCCTCCTGTTCGTCAATAGGTCCTTCAAAAACTTGGCAAAACTGGGCATCTGCGTAATTGCTTCAACAAACGGTAAGTTAATATGTAATTCTTTACACATTTTCATAAATTTACCGAACTGCGCCTCGTCTCTGTCTCTCTTCAGCCGAGCTGGGTAGGGGATCTTTGGCTGGTATGGCTTCACCAGTGGTCGCTCGATCTCCTTTTTCTTCCCTTTTTCAGGCTCGACCTTCTCTTTCTCGGCCTTTTCAACATCGTCGCCTTTGCTTTCCTCCACTTCTGGCTCGTCGTGGACCTCGACCTCAGCTTCATCATTTGATTTCCTCTTGGTGGGCACTTCTTGCAATTCTCTCCCGTTCCTCAGTGTTACTGCCTTGCAATACTCCTTTGGATTTGGCTCAGTGTAGCTTGGGAGTGATCCTTGGTTTCGCCCCGCCAATTGCTTCGCCATCTGGCCCACTTGCTGTTCCAACTTCTTAATCGAGGCATCTGTGTTCTGAGCACGTACGTTGTTGGCTTCCATATATTCCTCCATCTTTTTCATTCGACTCTCGTGGGCTTGAGTGGTGTTGTTGAAGTTCGTGAGGAGTGCCTTCATCATGTCCTTCATCTCCCCCATGTCATTGGATCCCGACCCCGAGGATACGTTCTGATACTGATGTGGTGCTCCGGCTTGGAAATCAGAAGGTCTGGGTTGAAATCCTGGTGGCCCTTGCCCATGGTGGTTTTGATTCCCATACGCTAGATTGGGATGCGCTCGAGGCTGGTAACTCCGCTGGCCTTGGTAATTCCCCATGTAGTCCACGTGCTCCAGTGATTGTCCGACTTGGCACTCTGAGCTCTCGTGAGCTGCGCCACAAATCCCGCACTGTGGTATGTATGTTTTACGCTGAGGTGGCGTGGTGGCTGTGGGTGTCGTCACGGCATTCACAGGTTGTGCTAGCCCTGCCTTTGGCAGTAGTGCGCTAATCACCGTCTGAAGTTGAGAGTTGGTGGCTGCGATCTGTTGCTGGAGCGCCTCGAACTTGGCATTTGTGGCCGTCTCCTCACTCACCCCAAACACTCCTGGAGTCTTTATCCTCGTATTGCCTCTCATGAAGCTGTTCCTTGAGTAGTCTTCGATTAGATTCCAGGCGTCTGTGGCATTGAGCTTCACGAGCCCTCCTCCTGCGGCTCCGTCTAGCATGTGAACGGTCTGATCGTTGAGGCCCTCGTGAAATCGGTTGATCATAGCGGCCTTCGACATCCCGTGTTGTGGGCATTTCTTCAACAGTGACTTGTATCGCTCCCACACCTCGTAGAGATTCTCTGAATCCTTCTGGTGAAAAAGGGATATTTCCGTCTTCAGTCGCAACACTTTCGACAGTGGGAAATAATGGCCGATGAACGCGGCTCTCAGTTCTTCCCAAGTAGTGATTGATCTGGGCGGTAGCATCTCCAACCAGTCCTTCGCCATGTACTTGAGTGAAAATGGAAACAACATAGTCGCGTCACTCGGGACCCCATTGATCTTGATGGTGTCTGTTACTGTCAGGAATGCCTTCAGGTGGGAGTACGGATCATCATCAGGGTTCCCCTCAAATTGGGCTGTCTGAAAGATCATCTGAAGCCAAGCATGCTTCAGCTCGAAATTATTGTTCTCGATCGGTGGAATAACGATTGCCGATTCAGTTCCGCCGAGGGAGGCGCTCTTGAGTAGGTCCTGTAGGGATTGTTCCTCTTCTTGGTCCTGGTGGACCGGTACTCTGCGTTCAGCCATATCGATTTCTGTCTCTCGATTGTCTTTGGACGTCTCTGTTCGAGAATTGTCTGCCGACTCCTGAGAGTTGTCCTCCGAGTAGCTAACCAGCGCTTCCTGATAATTACTAGCCGTACCTTCTGAATTGTATCTGAGCTGCCTTCGTAACTTTCGCTCGAAATCTGGATCTTCCTCAACAATGGGACCCGATGGGTGGCTTCGGGTCATCCACTGTCAAACAGTACCTTCAATGAGTAGAAGCGAAATTTAGCGAAGAACTAGATAGATACGTCGAAAAGGTAACGAGACTAATAATGATGTAGGAAACAAATAACGCAATTAACGACAAACTGAGAAAATGTAAAATAAAATGGCTAAATTACCGAACTACGGTGTTCCTAATATCAATTTATTCCCCGGCAACGGCGCCAAAAACTTGATCGCGTGCGTGTATATTTAAATAAGAGTTCGTGCAAGTACGTCAAGTAATAATTAAAACGAATTTATTATAACTAAAACCACGCGCGATAGGCAGTGTACCTATCGTTTGTAATATAGCTATAGCGAATATCCGAGTATCGAACACGAGGAAGAAATTGAGTACTAGTAATAACCTATCGTTTGATATTTAACCTAAATAAATATTTTTCGTATTTTAATTTATGAATTAAATCCAACAGAAAAACAAAAACAAAACCACAAGCTTTAAACACAACTTAAATATTTAAATATATTTTTTTTTAGTTATATTTGATTTATGAAATAAATTCCAACTAGCTTGAACTTAAATAAAAAAATACTTTCTTTTTCCTTTTTTATATAAAACGGAAGTGCTCGGGATTGCGAATCCCGCTCGGTATCATTGACGAGGCCGTAAAAATATCGTTAACGCAAATATAATGACTAAGTCGCGGTAATTCCTACTCACGCCCGAATTTGCTGTCGCCCTAAACGGTTGTGAGAATATATATTAATTTACCTAAGCGAGGATCGATTATTTGCTGTCGCCCTATAATCGATTTCCTATCATTTTATGAAAGGCCTAATCGTTTTTCTAGCTGTCGCCCTAAACGATATTACCACGAATCACATCAATACATAGACATATCAAAGTGATATTCAAATTAACACATAGACATATTAATTTGAACGATATCATAAACGATAAATAGTCAAAATATAGCATGTTCACAAATATTTTACGTCCAACAATAATTCGACTCAGCGTTCATCTCATCCCAAGCACACGATAAAAATTAGCTACTCATATTTACGACGGAAACAAGATAATATGAGAATATCAAAGACGAAAACATAATTCCTTCCCTGATATTTAGCTCCGATGACGTCGCGCTTCCGTGGCAAATAGAGTCTGCTTCACGTCTCGTCTCAGCCGGTCCTCGTAACGCCGCCCTCGTACCGCTGCCCTCCTACGGATATGTGATATGCGAGCGTCGGTTACTCGCTGCCCTACGTGCGTACCTCTTTGAGTTATTTCGTCGAACGGTTGGTGAGCGGCTGAGGGAGGTGCACCGGTTTAAGCTCCGTGCTTCGTTTCAGTCGTGAGCTGCCTCCTTAGTCTGTGAGAGGCTTCTCCTTCTTAGCATTGATGGTGTACGTTGTTTGAGAGGTGCCTCCTTAAGGTGGGTTCTTGAGATGATCGGTGGTTGATGAGTTCGACTTGTTGGTGAGGTGGGAGCTTACTGTTCGATGTGGTTGAGCAAGAGGTCGATGGTGTGGTGTTCGACGGTTGTGAAGAGCTGATGGTGTATGTGTGGGAACGATGGTGAAGAGCAGGGATCGATGATGGTGCAGCACCTCTCTGAGGTGATGTAACGATGGTGAAGTTGATGATGGGAGATGAGTCTGATGGTGATGATAGTGAAGAAGAGCTGAGAGCTCGTTGCTTCAAAGCTTGGTGCAGATGTGTTTGGTATATGTTGAACAGAGAGGTCGCCCCAAGATCGCCGAGAGCTGCAAGTGTTCGATCCCTTTATAGGTGATAGCAGTGGGTGGATGTAACATCTTCAACTTCAACAAAGAGCCAACTAGTGACATCACATCTTGAAAATCTTGCTCTATAAGATACTATAGAAATTATCTTGTTCTTTTTTCCTTCCTTGAGCCTTGTGCACAATGATGATCTTGATCGTCCAAGTCTTCGTGTGGCTCATTTTTTCTCCATCTGTGTGCTCATTTGTTTTTGGTGTGGACTTCTGGCATAGAAAGAAAAATGATAAAACTCAACTACGTGGGCTACAATTTATTTAGCCCAAATGATATTTTCTTTTGGGCCTGGATTAACGTTTTCCAAAATTCTTTCAAGGTCCGAACATTCCCGGTTTTACTTCATTTCTCAAATATCTGTCAAAAATTAAATATAAACGTTTTACGTACGATATCCGAGGAAATTAATATAAAAAGCAACCTGGTATGCTTTTATGGGGTATAAATATAATATAGATTTCATTTATCAGGATACATACACTTTTCAATACACATAATCTTTGTGATTACATTAGAACTTCCGTAGATATGTTCTTTTTAAATGACATGCTTCGAGGATCGGAAAAAAGTCCGGCCATTGCAACATCAAAGCAACAACGGTTTCAGCCATCTTCTACGAGCTTTGCTCCTAGTTGATGTCAACGGGACGCCTATGTGGCCCCGGTACTCATTTCGATGGATTGCCTTTGTAGCTCCGTCCGGTTATTACCCACACCGACCTTTTTGTATGTCCTCTTCTACCTCCAAATTAACATGCCGATATCGTTAACACAATTCACCATGAGGGACAGAACGGGTTATGCATACACAATCGGTCGGTCCACCCACCAAATTCCACCGCGCATACCACTCTAAAACCGGGCTCTCTCACAACGCCACATCCAAAGGAAGCTCAGTACAACTTAGAAAAAATCAGAGAAAGAGACGGCCTACCTTCTTCTGGAACTAGAGATGCTTCTTCGAGGCCGAACCAGACAACTTCGATTCGGAGAAACGAATCTGGCGAAACGAAGAAAATGGCTAAACCCCGAGCCCTCTCCTCGACTTTCTCAAGCCCCCTTGCTTCCGGAAGAAGAAGCAATGACCGAGGACCGAAAGACACGTGACTCAAGCATCATCAATGACTGAAGTTGACAACCGTGTCGCCCACTGCATCAAGGACCAAAGTTGCCAACCGTGTCCACCGACCGAAGTTGCCAATCGTGTCCACTGCTCCAAACCTCACATCAGACACCCGGATCTCAACATAAGGTTGACCCAAATAGTGGGAGTTTCGAGTTTTGGGTGCTTTCAACGGGAGAAATGGAATGCGAACTTTCCAAATCCGACAAAAATACTTCGTACATCTTACGGCATTTAGGAGAAGAACTTCAACGGAATATTCGAAGAAAAAGTCGATGCCTAGAAGACCGGGTGAGCTTGAAGATTTTTTGAAGAGGAGACTTCGATGACTCTTTCCATTACAAGACGAAGACAACCGCGCAATGTTGAAAATTGAATACAAAGGAGGAGATTGTTGAAACTATTTTGTTGTATTCAATTAACATAGTTGTCTTAGTCTTGCTGTGTACATAAGTAGTATAGGGCTAAATAGTAAATAGTCATTGTATAGGACTACCTGTGTAAATATACCACGAGATGGTATATAAGTGAACTCCTTAAGAAATTAAGGAGTGCGTTGTAGCAAGGTTTAGAGATCGGATAGAAGAATTGAAATTTTAGAGAGTGAAAATTCGCACCCTTGCTTGTTCTACAAGTTATTTCTCTCACACTCTTCAACGTACGTAAATTTCAATCGTAAGAGTTCGAGTTCTTCAAATTTACTATCCGTTCTTCGTAGATTCGATCTAGGTTGGATATCAGGGGTCATAACAAGTGGTGGTGGATCTGGCGGCGAGAAGCTCGGACGACGGTGGATCTGGCGTCGAAGAGCTCCGACAGTGGTGAATCTAGAGGCGGCGAGCTCGGACGGTCGTGGATCTGACACGGACGATACGTTTTGGGTTTTCAACATTTGCCTTCATTCGCCCCGCGCTGACGTCATCTCCTCCCTCTGCAAGACCACCCACCTCCTTGTCATGTCCCCTTTCGATCTGTCAGCCGCCGCATCACCGCCTGCCGCCATCCCTTCTTCCGCCCGGCAGTTTTGGTCATGGCGTGTTCTTCTCGGGGGAGTTCTCCTTTATGGAGTTTTCTCCCCTTTGTACGAGTTTTTTTCCCCTTTGTGGGAGCCTTCTCCTCCCCTCGTGGGAGCGTATCCTCTCCCCTGGTGGGCAGGCCCGTAGCTTCTACGAGGCCAACGAGGCGACTGCCTTGTTGGCCCAGTTTTGGAAGGGGACCCAATATTTTTTATTTATTTATATATATATATATATATTATAGTAAATTGGTTTATAATTTCATTTAATAAATAAATAGAAAATTGTACAAAAGATTATTAGTTATACATGCGCCTTAAAGTTAACAAAAGCGAGCACAAACTTTATTTTTTATTAAAATTTTGCTCAGACAATAAATATTACGTCTATCTATTTAAAAAAGCTAGAAGTCATCTTTTCCTATTTACCCAATCCAAACCAAAATTTCTCGAAAGAATAGTATGTATAACTATTTTAAGTATTTGTTTAACATTCAACTGTAAAGCATTCTCTATCTACTTTGAAATACAAGTCGTTTAAGGTAATTGCATACATATTAGGAAATAAAACAAAATCTATTATACCCTTAACTAACTATTCTATTCTATTAATCTAATTATTTTTATTTAAGATGAGCGTCCGTTGGGATACTGCCCGGTAGAGTTTACGATAGGCTGACAACGACGCTGAGAAATGACTACTTCTCAAGATATAGCACGACTAACAAGCAGTTGGGTCTTGATTTTTGTTTTCACTACATATCGTGATTCAAGGGAATCACTTCACTACCGAGCATCACGTTCCACGTGCAGGACGAACAACAAGTGTCAGGAACCGAAACTTCACCTCATAATTTCATGCACTTGCATAATAATTTCATGATATGTGTATAGGTAATAAGAAGAGTTAGCTAAAGCACTATAAGTTTCGATAAAGAACTAATAGTTGAAGTAAATAAATATATATATAGCGAGAAATTTCAAATGATGTATGAGTTGCGAGAATTAAATTCTCGAAGATTAGATTTCCGAATGTACTAGTCACGAGAACCGAATTTGCGAAAGACAGGTTACGAATAATGAATTCTCGATATATGATATTACGAGAATTAGATTATAAGGAAGAGAGAATTTCGAATTAGTAATTTTTAAAGGAGAATGATTATGAAGATTAAAAGTTTTGAATTTATAGGGATATCAAAATAAATAAATTGTGAAAATGGGAATATTTCAAAGTATAATAGTTTCGAATATGTGAGTTGAAGGTAGGAGAAATTGCGAAAGTGAAATGGGTTACGAGAATTATGATTCTCGACATAGGACGTCACGAAAAATATGATAAGAGGTTTTCGCACTTTTATAAGGATTTCGGTACCATAAGCATAAAGTTTTTTGGCATGGAGCTTTTCATAATCACCTAAATGGAAAATAAATATCATTGGTGGAAAGGCTATTTTGGATAAAAACTAAATCTTCCAAAGTTTTCGACAAAAAGCTAAGGGAGATAAGGTTTTCGATACACAAATATAATGTAACTAATAATATAACCCAAAGATGTCAACACGTGGAATTCATTTAGAATAACAATAAGTATGACCAAGTCATTTAACCCTATTACATGTTTCCTAAGTGAAACCACGAGAACTTCATAGGAAGGGAAATGAATATTACCGGGGGAAAAAACTAAGTCAAACAAAGTTCTCGATAAGAGCTTTGAATGAATAAAGAGTTTTCGATGGAAGTGGATAACTATTAAGGTAAACTTAGCATGAGGGGAAAACAATTACCTACTTGTCAAATCAACTTTTCATGATATCTATATCTATAACAATTCCTTGCGTAAAAACCTCTCGAAAATATGCAAATAAGAATAGGAGCATTTCGAAGAAGAGAAAATGGAATCATTTGGCAAACCAAAATCATCGAAAAATTGTTGGTAAGGGAGCTATATTGTGATTTATATATGTACATAACAATGATTAAGTATGCTTGCTAAGCATAAGAGGTTTTTTTCGTGACATTATATATATATATATATATGTGTGTGTGTGTGTTAGGTTTTCTCAGGTCGATATAAAAGGAGTTACTTATATATTTACTAGAATGATTTGTCGATGTAATTAGAACATATTAGGGTTGGAAGGAGTTCAAATCGGTTAAAGAAAATATAACTAGACAGATTTTTGTATTTTGAATAGGTAATCTTCGAGATATGAGCACCTCTAGCATTTGAAAGATTAAGAACTTCCGAATTTTGATTTGAAAGCTTTTATTGAAGCTGAAGTTTTTGATATGTGGAAATATTAGGGTTTTAAGAATTATTTCGGATATAAAGCAATTCAAGGTTTTGGTATTAGTATGTTCTGGCATTTTATAAAGATTTTGGCATAGTTATCTTTTATAGTTTTGCTGCTACTATTTTCAAAAGTTTTGATAATGTTCTTAATGTTTTTGAGAATTTTATGGTTTGATCGAAGTTTTGAGACTTTCGAAAGAAAAATGTGTTTTTAAGTGTACCGCTTTCCGTGTTGGGGTTAAATTTCGAAGGGGGTTTCGATGATATGAATTTCCGTGATTTTCGAAATCATGTTGTTCTTGAAGATTTTTAATGGTTTTCGAAACATTTCAAATAAAGATTTTTCGAAAGACAGGTTAATTGTGTTTAAGATTTTCGAAAGGAATTCGAAAAAAATTTCGAAAGAGGTTTGGGAAATAGTTTTGTAAAATCTGTTGAGATTATTTTCACGTATGTTTTGTAATTATACGATTGAATTAATACGTATTTTAAGATTTTGAAAGAATTCTCGAAAGGATTTTTCGAAAGATTAGCTCGCAAATGATTTCGCAAAAAGGGTTCGCAAAAAGCTTTCATAAAATACCTTCGCAAAATATTTCTGCGGGCCGAACCTTTTTGCAGGCCGATTTAGCTTCACGAATCGAGAAACAAAACTCGGGCCACGAATTCTATTCGCGGGCTGAAACAGACTTCGCAAATCCTTAAGGATTTTGCGAAGTAAAAGCTATCACGGGCCAAATAAATTTGGCGATTTAGAATGATTTCACGAACTGAAATTTGACTTAGTGAATTTTAAGAATTTCGCGAAGTGTAGAGTTTGCGGGTCAGGTAACGATTCGCGAATTATAAAATAGGTTCGCGAAAATTAATTCTCACAATAAAGAATTTCGAGATTGGTCAAACAGTTTAACATATTATAAGTAATAAACAGAAAGTTAAAGGCTACTGATAGGAACGATCTTGCATAAGAAAGCATGCATATCGCGCATAACATATCATATTAGGGATCTCGTATTTACCAAAAATAATATCTTCATAGGTCAGGATCCCGATAAAGGCAAGGTCATGGTTGATTAGCGATGCATGTGAGTATGATATGCAACATGTATTTATGTGTCTATGTGATTATATGCTTTCTATGATTTAATTGATTGATGATTTCATCGTATATGAACTAACCAGGTTTATATGCCGCAATATGCTCTTATCTGCTAAATGTGACTTGATGATTTTATGATGTACGTGCTATAAGGATTGATCGGGTTTATGTGCCGCAACATTCTCTTATTGATAAAGATGATTTGATAGAGCCATGATATATGTAATATAAGGATAGGTGCACGACATTGCATACACGTAATAATGAAAGGAGAAACCGTTATGACTGCTACAACTACGGATGGTATGATAAGGATGCTACGGCATATATCCCTACAAATCGGGGGATTTTACAGAGTCCTGTACAGGCAATATGTATCCCTACAAATCGGGGGATTTAACAGAGTCCTGTACAGGCAATATGTATCCCTACAAATCGGGGGATTACAGAATGGTTACAGAGTCCCATGCATGGGCGTCGACTAAGCGTACAGTACAGTCTAGCTAGTTTATAACGGGAGTATCAAAATAAATGGGTATATATAAATGCAATGGATCCTTTAGAAAGATGGTTATATGAAATGGTAACGTGATGGGATATATGACTGAAGGGTTTACGATACTTATAGGAATTGATTCATTTCACGATGAAAAGATTATGTGATGGGGTATATGATTGGAAAGTTTACGATATGTATAGAAGTGGTATGAGTACTTGTTATTATGTTATTTGTTAATGATTAACATGTTGCTATCTTACTCTGAATGGTTGTTTTACAGTGATGTAGATATCTAACTGGCGACTTAGAACGCATCGGCATACGAAAGCATGGATTCAAGGTTGATCGGCTACACTCTCATCCTGCTCCCCATATAGTTTGCATATAGTTTAAGGAACATTAGCAAACTTTTGTCAAATGCCAAAATGATAATGTTGTGTATATATATGTACATTATATGTGAAAGTGAATAGATAGATGTACGCCCCCGTATATGTTTAAGGAATGGTTATGAAAGGAAAATAAAGGCAAAAAAATTTTATGGGAAAAAAATGTAATAGCTGCTCAAATACGAAAAAAAAAAAGAAACGGGGCGCTACAACAAGGGCTCAAAGATATGGTGTTTACGCCTCAGAATGCTTACATGGTGGGCAAGGCGAATGGGAAGCCGTTCTCCTTCGGGGACGCGGCGACGCTACAACATCAATCGGTGCGATGCAGCAGGGGAATACTCGTTTCGGTTCGAAATGACGGGTCACATGTTGCATTACGGCCCCGAGAAGTGCTAAGGGGTGCTTTGCTTAGCTTGAATTGATTGAATAAAATAGAATCTTGAAATAATTAAATATAAATAAATAAGACGGCCCTGCAAGGTAGCCCAGGCAGCCCGCCCATGTGCCTGGAAGATAGGCCGCTCGCCCAGGCAGCGTCCAATGCCAGCGACGTCGCGTCTATTAGATCTGTCACTCAATTCTCTCTGGGTAAGTACGTCGAGTGCGTTTGGTACGAAAAATCCTATACGTAAAAGAAAAGGAAAATGTAATGCTACGCGTCAACTCATTGTTCGTTATGCGTTGTGTCGTACTATTACGCCTTTTTTCCACATGAATTCCGCACACCAAACACACCTTGATCGAGTACTTAATTGATTTACATTAGCTGAGTTCAGTACATCTGAAAGGGTAGAGGGCTTCCAACATTATCATTATTATTATTATTATTATTATTATTATTATTATTATTATTATTGTTGTCATTGTTATTTATGTATGATGAATCTATCTTATGTGATACAAATTACGTACGCATGGTATTGTGCACTCTTTTCAATACTGTATGAAATAATATCTGACACACAAGATTCTGTACCACAAATTAGGACCAAAATCCATCTTCAATCCAAATATTTAATATATAGCCAAAATATTATCGATCTTAGGGAAAAATAAAAAGACTATTATTATAATTTTCTATTCAGGAGTGGTGGAGTATGTTATATTATTTACAACTATGAAAGTGGAATAGAGTGAAAGTATGAGTTTTGAATGGGCGATATTAAAGATGGGATTACAATAGAAAGTCAGCCAATCACATTCAACAAATTTGCTATGATGTCGTAAGGAAAAGTAAAAAATCTGTGCCCACTCACAAATCATGAAACTGAAACATGCATTATTACAAGTAAATTACCAACATACCCCACTAGGCAGCAGACGGCAGCCTTCACTTTTTCCTAATTTCTTTTTCTCTGGCCTCGTTTCCCTAACAATGGTGGGCGTGTCCGATACGTTGCCATCCGTCAATTTGTCCTTAATCTCATTTTCCAGGAGACGTTCGTTACAGAATGTGAGTGCTCATATTAAAGTCCATTTTGATGTGTATAAATCAATGGTTTAAAAAGTGTATAGCGTAGTGTGTCGCGTTTTATTATCGGTGGTGCATAGCGTAATAGCGTAGCGTATTACGTGAGTATTTTTGGTAATCTATATATAATGTAATAAATTTTATATAATACATAACCATTATAAATATGCTATGTTGGTCATTTTTTATGTCATTATTGTAGTTATGAGACTAAATAATCAATATTTTTTTAACTAATAAATTTATGTTTTCAAATTATCAAATCGTTTTTATCAGATATTAATATAAATTTATGTGAAATTACTTTAAAAGATAAAATAACCATAATTTTTTTGCTCTATTAATTTTTCAAAACCGTAATAAAGCGTAAAAACGCGTAAAAAAGCGTACAGCGTAAGCTTTTAGGGAAGCGTTTTGTCCCGAAAATACGCGATAGCGCGCTACATAGCGTGCTATCTCACGCTTTTTAAAACAATGGTATAAGTAGACAAAAGGGGCTTTCAAAGTTAAGCCCCAACATAAGTTTCATTAGATTTTAGGATCCTGTCGGAAAATTCATTGTTTTAAGGACTCGATTCTAAAGAAACACTTCTCTGTTCAACAGTACAATTTCATGGATCTACAGTCACTTCACTGTTCACCAGTACCATTTCATGGTCTACAGTACCACTTCACTGTTCACCAAAACCACTTCATAGATTTACAGTTCCACTTCATATACGCTGTACAACACTTGCGAAAATTTAGATACTTATCTATAACTTTCATAAAAAAATCGAGTCCTTAAAAAACTACAAATTTACTGACAGGGGTCTAAAACCTAATTTAAAATATTTATTGGGTCCTGACTCGTAATTGGCACTAGACAAAACACTGGCAAGAAATAACGTAACCATCCATCATATCAACAATGTAGGAGACAATGAATTATATCCCCAACGTGAGGTTATTGGACAACAAAGTAAATTAAAAAAATAAACTGCGCAATAATATTACAGGTCGAGAAAACCCTACAGCCAACATCTAGCATCAGTCTGCACATAGTGTACAAACACTGGTCCATAATATTGCAGAAACAAGTTTTTTCCATCAAGATTTAGGAAAAAAAGAAAGAAAAATAGAACAATAGTAATCCCTCCTTCCCAAAAACTCAGCCAAATGAAAAAAAAAAAAAAACAAAAACAAAAACCACCTTTCAAGCTCTGAGCTTTTTAACCTCTGCAAAATCACACAACGAAGCAAGACTCTTCAAAACTAACCAAAAAACGTAAAAAGAAAAACGAATACAGAACACATTAAAGATCACACGTACATACCTCCACCAGCAAGTCGAACAGAAATCCTTACAGGCATGTCCCTTCATTTGCTATTCAGCTTCGCTCCGACCATTTGTCCAGACAAACTCAGGCATATCGTTCCTGCGCCCAGAAACGCTTCGATAAACATACAACCTCTCCACTGGGCAACCATCCAGCCTCCACTCGGTCGGGCCCCGCTCATCAATCACCTCAACGTTAACCCTCGTCATCCTCTCCGCAAGAACCTTACACGCCCCGAAGCTCACCAAGCACGAAGACATCCAAAGGGATCGCATTGTCTCGAGCTTCGCAGCGTTGGCCAAAAGCGCCTTGTCCCCAAAAGGACAGTCCCTAATCTCCAACTTCCTCAGACTATCGCAGCCCGAAAGCACATAGTGAAGGCCCAAGTCGCTCTCCCCAGCAAACGCTATGGAGAGCATCTCCAATTTCTTGGCGTACTTACCTATGTACTCGAAAACCCTATCCGTGAGGTGGCCTGCCATCGAAAGTCGGCGGAGGGATCTGCAGTTTTGAACGATCGCCCCAAACCCCGAGTCTAATGGCTCGAGGGTTAAGTAGTCAGGGACTTGCGGGTCGATGATGCACAGGCGAAATTTGATCAGCTCGGGGCGGTTTCTTGCGATGGATATCAGCGCATCGTTCGACATCTGGCGACAGAAGTATAGGACGGACCTCAGCTTAGGACAGCCTCGGGAGACTGAGACGAGCCCTTGTTCGGTTAGGGACACGTTGGCTTCAGCTGCGAATGGGTCGGAGGGGAAGACTCTGAGTTCTTGGAGTTCCTTGCACGACGAGGCAAGGATTTCTAGGCCATCGTCCTCGATGTAGTCCATCACCTTTTTAGCAAATAAATGACCTTTGATCGATTAATTAATCATTCGATGGATGTTATATCTAAGAAGTGATGAGATAAGCGTACCCATAGGCGCTGTAAGTTGAAGCATTGGCTGACAAGCTTTGTGAGGTCCGGGTTTTGTACGGTGGCAGAGCATAGGTTGAGCGATGTGATTTTGGGGCACGATATGTAAATAGCTGGCAAGTAGTCTAAGGACACGTCCCAAAATCCCGAGAGGCCATTGAGGTTCTTACAAGAGGAGAAGGCTTTTGAGAGACTTGTGAAGGTGTCTGATGTGATCTCAGCTGAGAATGTGCCTGTCCCCAATTCGACCAATTGGGGAGCACGGCTGAGTAGGGAAGGAAGCTTATCGAGGGGAACGGCGCGGTTCAGCTTTAGGGTTTTGAGGTCGGGGCAGCGGGCGACGAGGCTCTCCAACGCGGGCAGGTTGAGCTCGGAGGTTAAGCACGATATGTTGAGTGAGGCTAATGAGGTGAAGTTTCTCGGGAAATTGCTGAGCCAGCGTCCGCTGAGGTCTTCCACGTCGCTGTCCTTCAGATTGAGCTCTCTAAGATTCCTGCATTGTGAAACGAAACCGAGCAGAGCATTAAGGATAAGCAACAATATTTTTCTATTTATGGTAGTTGATAGGTTGGTTAGTCACAATTACATTACAAGCAAATGAAAATAAAGCAGAAGCCAACAATTGTCAGCCAATCAACAGAAACTAAAAAATGGCCAAAAGGGCAATCCTAAGATTGTCGGTATCGGAAATTAAGCAAAAACTGCGACCGCTCAGAAAACATGATACAATTTATGGCAACCAAAGAGATCCAACAAATCTATGATTCAGTTTATTACATCGCATAACGACCAACGACCATATCGTTTCTCAAGTTAATAAATCCAAACAAGCAACAATAACACCGGTACGTCGCAGCCATAAATAATTCAACCAACTATGTAAATCAAATCCCTGCTATAGAAAACATAGACTTTATACCACAAATCGACAAAAGCTACAATAATATCAAACAGTTTCTACCTATTACACAATAGAATAACAGTCATTCCAGAAGCACTCTTGCATCTACCCTTAGCACCAAAAAGGCAAAATGGTCAAAATAACAACAAATCTAGACCACATAGCATTAACAAGCATTGCAACCAACATCAGCTCCAGACAAATGACCATCTATATGTCAACTGAGTGTGCGTGAGCGAGAGTGTTCATTTTACCCATTACTTCTAAGGAATGGGGGAAACAAACAAAAGAAATAAAGACAGCTACTTCCACCATAAGAAAAAGGGTAAAAAAAAAAATCAGAGGGATGAAGAGTAAATCTCCATTCTGACCTGCAATTTGCAGCAATCGAGGCGAGCCCTTCAGTAGTGAAGCCATCGCACGAATTCAGAACCAAAACCTTGAACCTGCGAAAACTGCTCCCAATCAGCTCCAAATCCTCGTCGGTGACAACCATCCTCTTCAGCCTAATCTCCTCAAGGCCAGGGTAAGCGCCGGCCATGGCCCTGATCCATGGGCCGACGTACCCGCCCCAACCCTCGGGGACGAGGTTGAAGTCGGCGAAGTGGGGCTTCCCCTTGATCTCCACAGCTCGAACGTCGGGAAATCTACGGATCACTACCTCCGGCGAAGCCGCGTAGCAGTTTCCAACGAACACGCGCCGCCGCGACCACCGCTCGATCTCGTACCAGGTCTTGCAGACGAGGGAGGCCACGTTGCGGTCCTTGTCAGCTTGGAGGAAGGTGAGCACGTGCTCGAGCACCTCTTCGGGGAAGGAGATGGCCATTTCTCTGTAGGGGTACAATCGTTGCTCTTGGATCTGAGAGTGTGTGTTTGTGTGTGTTCTGTGTGTGTGTGGACTGTGGAGAAGGGGATAAGGTCTTTTTTTTTCTTTCGTGTAGTGTATATATTTTACTGTTTTCTTCGGTTTTAATTTGTTTTATTTAGGGCAACATCAACAAAAATTCCCCTTTCTAAACTATCTATCAACCAACTCCCCATTCTCATTTACTTTTTATCAATTATTTCAAAACAATCTTACACATTACTACCTAATTGATTAAAGTGACGATTTTGCCCTTCATTTATTATCTTTTCTTCTCTAACCATCGATTGCATCTCTCTTGCTCCAAAAACCCCAATTTCAGACTTCATTTCCAAACCTTCTTGAAACACTAAACGACAGTATCCGCGCCGACCGAGAACCATTTGTCTCAACTCTTGCATAAATTGGCGTTATTCGTCTAGAGTATCATTAAATCTCCTGCAAATCGGTCGCCCTTGCGAATATGTGTCTCCAGGAGTTTGGCGCCGCCAAGGATTGTCAGGATGCGGCTGGCGGTGTACATCTCGGCTTGTTTTCGATAGGGGAAGGCTCTACGATGAGTGTTCTGCTAGAAGAAACGAGAGGCCGGAGAGGAAGTGACGTCAGTCGTCTGAAGGCTGTAATGGCCTTGGTGTGAGGGTCGATTCGTGCAAGAGGAAGCAGATTGGGGAATTCTCTTTGTGTTCAGGCTTGTCTTCATTCGTCTTATTTGAGGTATTCCTTGAGGAGTCACAACAAGGATGGCAAAAATGGTAAGCGTTCGATGATCCCTCTGCCTTCGATGATGGTCAACGGTGAGAGATCGATTAGTAGTAGGAGAATAAAAAATGATTTGATATGAATGTGTGTTTGTTTTGTTGTGGTTTTTGTGGGAGAAGATTTCAGTTTGCACTATTATGATTTTATTTCCTTGGACTTATTTAGACTACAATATTCGAATATTTAATGGTTGTGTGATGGTTATGTCGTAGCAGAATTTGGGCGCAGAGCTCGAACGACTTGGGCCCGCTGGGGAAGTCGGGGAGTTCGACAATTTGGAGATGGTGGGTGGCTGATTCCGACGGGTTTTCCGAGCATAGTTGCTGAAGGGTGGCACACTTTGACAGTAGAAGAAGCTGTGATTAAAAATCGAATCTTTTTTTTGTTCCCACGCCGGGCGTATTGTAATGGTAGCCATTGAAACAGAAGTTTTTTTTAATATTGTAATGATGTTGTGTTGTTGCTAGTGTTCCAATAAACTTGTTTTGATTGTGTTTGTTGGTGGGTTGTGATATTAATGCTGGAAGGTATTGTTTGTTAAAGCTTTTGACCATGGTACTATGAGACAGTAACATTTGGTACTCTGACTACTCAAAACATGTTTTCTGATATCAATTCAAGCGTTAAAACATGTAATTATTTGCACAAAGTAACAAACTTATATACTATATAAATACAAATATAGATACTACAAATATCTATATATTGATAGTAAAGTTTAGTGTAAGCTTTCAGGCCTTATTTGCACAAGAATTACGTGTTTTTATGATGCAACAAATGGTACGACATGATACTACAAGTACCTACGCATGGTACTACACTG
Organism: Craterostigma plantagineum; assembly: GCA_027422505.1. Taxonomy (NCBI): domain Eukaryota; kingdom Viridiplantae; phylum Streptophyta; class Magnoliopsida; order Lamiales; family Linderniaceae; genus Craterostigma; species Craterostigma plantagineum. Next base: position 3,678,801 of record JAPQWV010000055.1, read on the forward strand.
GAATATATTTTGGTACAACAAACACTATGTATTGGTAATAGAAATTAGGGTAAAGATTTTGTTATGATTTAGTGGGTAGAGGGTACTTAATTGCATGATATCTTTTTTTTTTTTTTTTTTTTGGTGGGGTAACATTTAGAACTCAAGATTATTAGATCAAAATGCCAACTTTCTTTCTACTATATTGTAGTAGTGACAACATCTTATGACACTACATAGCCAAGAGCTTTGATCTATAGGAAGTTAGTGTTTATGTTTTATTTGCACAATAATCTACGTGTTTTGATAATTAAAAATGTGGTACGAAAAAGGTCGTACAAGTAAACCTACGCATGGTACTACGTTAGCATACGTTATGATATTACGGACAACTATATATTGGTAATAAAAACATCTATATTGGTACTATAAATTAGGGTAAGAGTGTTTCAACGCCGTTCGAATTATTTTTGGGGTAGGAGTCTCGACAGTTACACATGACACGGAAAGATACTAGTAAGAACATCTTACTACATAGTCAAGATTTTTGATCGATCGAAAGTTAGTGTCTATATTTATGTTATCGTGTGTTTTATTTTATTATGTGCCGTATTTGGAAGTTCAGATGCATTATTTGCACAACAATCTACGCGTTTTTTATAATTAAAAATGTAGTACGAAAATAATACTACAAGTAACCTACGCATGGTACTACACTAGAATATGTTATGGTACTACGAACATCTATATATTGGTACTACAAACATCTGTATATTGGTACTAAAAGCGTTTTTCGGGTAGGAGTCTCGATAGTTACACAAGGTACCGAAAGATACTACAAGTAACCTACGTATGGTACTACACTAGCTTACAATATGGTACCACAAATATCTATATGTTGGTACTACAAAAATATGTAGGTTGGTACTACAAAATTTGGGTAGGAATTTTTCGACGCCGTCCAAAATTTTTGGTCCGTGACTATGTTACCATAGTTATAAATACTTTACTGATGATTTGGTATCAATGGTGGTGGGTTAATATTTAGAATTAGGGATTATTGGGTTGAAAACCCAACTTCCTTTTCTACTTATTATGTACTAGTAAGAACATCTTACTACATAGTCAAGATGTTTGATCGATCGAAAGTTAGTGTCTATTTTTTAAGTATCGTGTGCTTTATTCTATTAGACGTATTTTGGAAGTTCGCATGCATTATTTGCTGTAGAAAAGTATGATAGTATGAATGTGTATTTCGTTCTCGCTTAGTATTTTCTTTACACAACTATGTAGCATAATATATAGACTTTTGTAAGGATATGACGTTAGCTAAAATCAAGCTAAAGAATTATTCTTGATCTACTTTCCTTTCCAGCAGATATGAGGTTGGTGGAGTAAATCAAGCCATGATTTAATGTTGACCAATTTGGTAAGTGGCCGTTATTTTCAACACTCCCCTTCAAGTTGGGATTGTAGATATCGATCAAGCCCAACTTGTCGAGTATTTTCTGAAAGGCTTGATTGTCGACCGCTTTCGTGAATATGTCGGCCGGTTGGTTTTGGCTTCTGACAAATAGTGTCTCGATTTGTCGTGCTTGAATCTTTTCTCGAATGAAGTGGCAATCCACTTCGATGTGTTTGGTTCGCTCGTGAAACACTGGATTTGATGCAATATGTCTTGCCGCTTGGTTGTCGCAATACAGTTGCATCGGCTCTTTGCATGATATCTTCATGTCTTTTAGTAATTGTTTTATCCATATTAGCTCGCATGTTGTAGAAGCCATAGCCCGATATTCTACTTCAGCACTTGATCTGGCTACAACTTTCTGCTTTTTGCTCTTCCATGTGACAAGGTTGCCTCCAACGAATGTGCAATAACCTGTCGTCGATCTCCTATCATGGCTTCCTGCCCAATCAGCATCAGAGTAGCCAATAATGTCATTTGCGTCGTTTGGTCGCATCCAGATTCCACGTCCCGGTGTCCCTTTTAGATACTTTAAAATTCTGTCTATTGCTTCAAGATGAATGGACCTAGGAGCCTGCATAGACTGACTAACACAACTAACAGCAAATGAAATGTCAGGTCGCGTGGCAGTAAGATATATAAGCTTTCCTACTAGTCTCTGAAATCGCCCGATGTCTTCAAGAGGTTCTCCATCCTCTTGATTCAATTTTTTCTTTGATTCCATGGGAGTTTTAGAGGATTTTACTCCCAGTTTTCCTGTTTCTTTGAGTAAATCTAGGGTATATTTTCTTTGGGATAGAAATAAACCCTTATGTGAATGAGCAATTTCTATTCCTAGAAAATAGTTGAGATGTCCCAGATCTTTTATTTGAAACTTTTGTTTTAAGTAGTTTTTTATGTTATTTATTTCTTCGTTATTGTTTCCAGTCATAATTATGTCATCTACGTATATTACAATTATGATAGTAGTTTTGTTTTGATTTCTAATGAACGTAGAAGTGTCGGCAGAGCTTTTTTCAAATCCACGTGAAAAGCAGTGCATTGCTTAATTTAGTATACCAAGCTCGTGGAGATTGTTTTAGACCGTAAATGGATTTGTTGAGTTTACATACAAGATTCTTTGCTTTTTCTAGTTAGCGACCGGGTGGAAGTGACATATAAATTTCTTCCTCTAAGTCTCCTTGAAGGAAATCATTTTTTACATCCATTTGTGATAGAGTCCACCCAGAATTTACTGCGACGGACAAAAGTATCCTTATAGTTTTCATTTTTGCAACGGGAGGGAAAGTTTCTTGATAGTCGATTCAATGCTTGAGTATACCCTTTAGCTACTAATCGTGCTTTATATCTTTCGATGGATCCATTGTTATTGTATTTGATTTTATAGACCCATTTACAACCGACGGATTTTTTATTATTGGGTAGAGGAACAATGTCCCATGTATGATTTTTTTTCCAATGCATTAAGTTCTTCTGCCATAGTTTGCACGAAGTGTTTGAGCTAAGTGCTTGTTGGAAGTTTTTCGGTTCCGTTTCTTTGTTTAAGTTTGATAGGAAAGTATAATATTTCGGACTGTTATTATTATATGAGATGTAGTTTTGAATAGGGTATGTAACTTGATTTATTACATATTCTTTTAATCGTTCTGGCTGTCTAGTTATATTTTCTCCCCCTGAAACTGATTCTATGGTTTCATTATTTCGTAAAATTTGTGTTGGTTCAGGCGTTGGGATATTAATTTGATAGAAAACTTCTTGAATCATTGGAAGTGGTGTGTTATATTGATTTTCTAAGTTAAAATCTTTTAAATTTTCATTATTTGGATAATAAGGCTCATTTTCCATGAATATTACAGCTCTAGAAATATATAGTTTATTATTTTTCGGGTCATAACTTTTGGGATGAATATCCTGTAAATATAGTTTTGATAGATGTTGTGTCCAATTTATCAAGTCTCTTGATATGTACAAAACAAGTACATCCAAAGACACGCAAATGACTTAAATTGAGTTTTCTATTTAAGAGAATTTCTAGAGGGCTTTTGTGATTTAACTGAACACTGGGTAGTCTATTAATCAGATATGCAACTGTTAATACTGCATCAGACCAAAAATGTTTTGGGACATTATTTTGAAAAAGAAGTGATCTTGTTACTTCAAGGAGATGGCGATTTTTCTTCTCAGATACTCCATTTTGTTGTGGAGTATTGACACACGTAGTTTAATGTATTATGCTTTATCTCTAAAAAGAAACAAAAAGTTTTTATTAATGTATTCCGTACCATTATCAGATCTAAAATTTTTAATTTTAGCATTGAATTGGTTATCAACTAGGTTTAAAAATTCTTGAAAGCACGAAAAACCTTCAGACTCATCCTTAAGTAGATAAAGCCAAGTGATACGGGAATAATCATCTATGAATGTAACAAAGTATTTAAAACCGTTGTACGAATTTACCGGGGCTGGTCCCCAAACATCGGAATGAACTAAATCAAATATTTTTTCTGATTTGGTTGTAGAAGAATAAAATGGTAGTCTAGTTTGTTTTGAAAATTTACAAATATCACAATTTGTAGAATCTGGAACTATGGAAGGAAAAATTTTATTGAAGACTTTATCGGATGGATGACCAAATCTCTTATGTAAGATTTTATTTTGGTTAATGGAATTTTGTGTAGTATGTAAGGCTTTATTGGGGTCGACTAGATATAATCCGTTCTCTAGTCTTCCTTCACCAATTATCAAATTTGTCTTTAGATCTTGAAAAATTACTTTGTTTTGCGAGAAAATGACGTTACAGTTTAGATCTGTAGAGATTTTTTTTACGGACAGTAAATTTGATGTAAGATTTGGTAGATATAATACGTTTGGGATTTTTCTCGAAAAAATGTTTGAGGTTCCAATTTTGTTTATTGGAATTCTATCTCCGTTTGCTATGGTGACATACTGGGGATATTTTGGATTGAAAGTATTAAATATTGTTTGGGTTACATGTCATATGGTCAGTAGCGCCAGAATCGATTATCCCAAAATCTTTAGATGAATTATCTATTCTCTTTTATTAACGGGGAGACCTATGTTTAAACCGCTCAAAATTGGTCTGTCTAACTAGCTAATTTAAGGAAAAAATTGCTCAAAATTGGTCTGTCATGCGGCGGTATAAAACACTAAATAAACCGCTTAAAGATAACCACCCACACCTCAATTATAAAAAATTAATTAAACTGCTTTCAAGTAACCACCCACAACTCATTCATATAGCATCGATCTATGGAAATAAACAATTCCTCGACATATGACATCCTAAAGCTTCTGTAGTTAACAAAACTGTCGATCGATTCTTGGGGTTTCTCGCAATTGCACTGATAAAAGCAAAAAAAAGGGCGGAACCAATGGTAACATCGTATTCAACATTATAGTCTTCGATTTCGATTATGTTTTTTTTAAATATATATTCATTCATTGGATGCATTAATAAACCTCATACCAAAGTGATACGGACTAGAATAGATGGGCCGAAAAACAAATAATAGAAGAGGCCCAGTAAGCCCATGAAGAGGAGAGCCCAGAATGAAGTACAGAATCGGACCTGGGAGAAAGGACCTGCGAAGGTCCCCCGGATATAGGCATTATCCGGACAAAGGAGGGAAGGCTTTTGGGTACTTCAGGATGATGGGACATCAGAAAAGAGGAAAGGAAGTCACAGAGACACGTGTCGACCATGGATGGGGCAGTATCACTGTGGAAAAAGCTGTAGCCACTTGCAGGCTGTCATTCAGTCAACATTCGTCACTGTTCATTGTACCATACCAGTCACGTCCCCTGAAATCCTGGGATATTACTTGGGAAGGCTGTTGGGAGCTGTTATAAAAAGAGGGACTTAGCCATTTCTCACAATAACGATTATCATTCCAACATCTTTCCACACACGAAAAACACCTTCTCTCTCACTGTAATAATTCCTTTCCAGTAGATTTCAACATGTATGAGCGAAAGTAAGCTATGAGTGTGTAAATCTTCTGAGTATAGTGAAGCCCCGTTTTAGAGCGCCCGTGGACGTAGGATCTGCAAAGATCCGAACCACGTAATTCTGGTGTTATTTCGTTTATGTTCAAACAGGTCCACCACGTTCCTTCAAACAGGTCCCCCGCGTTTCAAACACGTTCAAACAGGTCCCTAGCGTCCCAAACACATCTCAACATGCCCCAGATAGGTCCCCAGCGTCCCAATACGTCCTCAACGTTCCAGGCAGGTCCCCCAATGTCCCAAACAGGTCCCCCGATATTTCAGACAGGTCCCCCAACGACCCAAACAGGTCCCCAAAGTCCCAAATACGTTCCAAACACGTCCCCTTCAGTTTCTCACCAATAAGCACCTTCCACACGTCTTAAATAATATCCTTTCCCCGGCTATATAAATTTCTTTACCCACACATAAAAATATCGTTGATTGGGTTTGCCTCATATCAAATGGCGCCGTCTGTGGGAATTCCGAGTTGAAGACGTGAGTAACTTTTTCGTTGCTAGAGTATGAAGTTGTGCGAGGATTTGCTGTTTTATCTTTCTTCTGTTCTGTTTGGACAAAACGAAACGCGCGAGACGTCAATGGAGGAAGATTTGTCCATATCAAAGAACTTAGACCCGCAATATGGGAAAGAGGACCTCCAGAAGCTGACAAACATGTTGAGGAGCGGCCAGGACCTGAAGCGCAGGTCTGAAATGATGAAGACGAGCAAGAAGATACAGATGAATCTTAAAGGAGTCTCAGAGCACCCATGCGGACCTCCACGAGTCCCACTAGTGAGCCACCCGAAAAAGCGAAGCGAGCTTGGAGCTCCAACGCCACAGCCTCTCCACCAGGAACCCTGGGAGTCTCCGCCAAGAATTTCATGGATATTCACACCACTATGCAGATCCAGAAAGACGTGTTGACACCAGCTTGGGGACCTCCAATGATGAGGGGACCTTTAGCCGGAACTCCAGTACCCTTTAAATTTTATTTGCATTTATATACCATATGATAATATGACCTCAATACTAACAATTGTTGTCCCTTGAAGGATAAAATTGAACGACTCATTCCGGCGGCAAATCTGAGGAAGGTCACTGATCCTGGCCTAGAGCAAGATCCGAAGGTGGGTGAGGAGGAGTCTGTAGGAACTGGGCAAACTAAAGGTAGATGACGTCCACCTCTTCCAGGTGAAGGCCAGTTCCAGTCAGGACTCATGTCCCTGTCATAGTAGGAACGCGAGGCACTGGAAACTTCAATGGCCAACAGAGCCAGAATCATACACCTGAGCATCTCAAGGACTTAGAGGTCCAGCTCCACAATGGTGTACAAAGGTCAGAGGGACCTCAAATCCCAGCTCCGTACTAGTTAGAAGACATGAAGCTCCCCCTTCAGGACCTAAAGCCCAGCTCCGTGCTGGCACGAAGACCTGAAGCTCCGAATTCGGGACCTCCCAGCTCCACGCTGGCTAGAAGACTTGAAGCTCCCCCTTCAGCACCTAAAGCCCAGCTCCACGCTGGCTAGAAGACCTGAAGCTCCGCCTTCAGGACCTAAAGCCCAGCTCCGCGCTGGCACGAAGACCCGAAGCTCCGAATTCGGGACCTCCCAGCTCCACGCTGGCTAGAAGACCTGAAGCTCCCCCTTCAGGACCTGGCTAGAAGACCTGAAGCTCCCCCTTCAGGACCTAAAGCCCAGCTCCGCGCTGGCACGAAGACCCGAAGCTCCGAATTTGGGACCTCCCAGCTCCACGCTGGCTAGAATACCTGAAGCTCCCCCTTCAGGACCTAAAGCCCAGCTCCGTGCTGGCAAGAAAATCCGAAGCTCCCCTTCGCGACCTACAAGCCCAGCTCCTCGCTGGCATGAGACTTAATTATCCAATGAGGATCTTCGAGAACAGCTCCACACTAGAAACGAAGGAAGGGAGAGATGAACCACTCGACCCCATGATGACGTACGAAAGATCCACATGCTGGATTGGGACCTATGACTATAGCTCTCCATTGGCATAAGAAAACCACCAAAGGGGATTTACGAAGACCAGCTCCGCTGGAAACAGAGACGCGAGCCATGAGTCCAAAATATCCAAGTCCCATGCACCGTTTGCATACGAAGGTTCACTTTTGAGAACCTCACCAGTTCCACTATAAGGGCAAAGCACCGATCCCTCTGTTAGGGACCTACTATATCAGCTCCATAGAAGATCCAAGATGCTTCTGCGTGAAGATCCTTTTCGTCCACAAGTCAAGATAGTTCAACAGCTGTTGTAGTTAGTTCCCAATTCCATTTAGAAGAAGAAAGGGGACCTCCGCGCATGCATCAGCAGGTCCAACATTACGACCTTGGGCATATCCACCACCATCTTCTCCACAACAAATGAGCGCACCAACTAATGGCCCCCACGATGGGAGCTCGCTGTCCCAAGAACCCCCCATACTTCCAGGGAAGACCACCTCAACCTTGGGATTGGGAGCTGTTGGGATCTCCCCTTGGGATCTCGTAGAACCTCATACTGTCATGTAACAACACCGAGGAGATCCTGACCAAGCCGGGAGACATCCCACGTTGATAAGGCCCTTGAGGCTCGTCCGTATAGTCGCCTCAAAGGAGTTTGCTGCCATGGTTCCGTTCCAGGTCCCAAAGCAAAATCCAGAGGATCTACCTCGAACCAGGACAAACCATCTCCACCACCTTCAAACAAAGGAGCTCCGCCACTATCTAGGACCCCCATTCCCATTGTGGGAAGTCCTAAAGGAGGGTATTCTAAACAGGCCAGGAAGACATTGGCTAGAGCGTCGAAATATGTACGAAGTAAAAGCCTAGCTTGGCGCTGGAGCGAAGACTAGGAGCTCCGCCTTCGGAACCTAAGAGTCCAGCTCCCCGCTAAAGATCCAAGCACCTCCTTGGGACCTAAAAGTCCAGTTCCGCGCTGGCAGAAGACCCAAAGTCTAGCTCCGCGCCAGCAGAAGTCTTAAAAAGCCCAGCTCCATGAAAGCCTGAGCTCCTATATTTGGAATCTAAGAGCCAAGCTCCAAGCTGATCCGTAAAACTCAACTCCTTGGTGGAGACCCACTGAGGTTTACGAAAACCAACTCCGTGTTTGCAAAGAAGTCCGACTCCACACCGACATCGGAAGAGCCGCAGGAGATACAAGCCAAGCTCCTCACCTAGCACACAGAAGTTCGTGGGGACCTAGAAGTCATGCTCCATGCTGAGGTCCAACGATACGTGGGAGTTACAAGCCAAGCTCCAAGCTGACAGCTGAAGATCCACGAGAGACAAAAGTCCCATTCCACGTGGGCAAATGAAAATCCGTGGGAGACATCCCGCACTTAAGGCTTTTAGCCTAGACCTCAGGGCCCTCTAGATCTTATTCTTTATTATATATTATTTTATCATGACAAATATATGCGCCACACTAATAACTGTTGTTATTTGAAGGATATGATCAAGTGGCTCGTCATGACGAAACACCTTAAAGTGGTTGCAATCACGATAGCAAGCATGATTTGAAGGTGATCAACAAGGAGTCTTGGGGATCTGTGCCGACTAAGGGCAGACAACCCCTGTCACTTCTAAGGGCCAATGCTGATTAGGGCTCACATCCCTAGCATGATGGGAGCTCCGGGCAAGGTGGATCCCAACCTCCAACAGAGCCCCAAAATCGTATACCTAAGCAGGCAGAGACTGTTGGCCGCGATTGCAAAACTCACCGAAAAAAGAAGTAGGGGGATCTATGCCTAATAAAGGCAGACAACCCCCACTTCCTCCAAATTAGGTCACGTCTATTCTCCCCAGAGCCTTTACTCTCATCATGGAGGGAAGACCAAATAAAGGAAGATCCCGACAAGAGCCCAAGAGCTCTAAACTCATACGATAGGAAATCCAAATGCAAGGGGATTTGTGAGGCGTGCAAGGATGCGTCGGCCAAAATTCGATTTGTGCCAGGAGAGGGGACACATAGGGCCAGGCCACATAACGATGCCTCGGGGATCACCGAAGACATGGGAAGACCGACCTCCGAAGATACAACCCATGGAAGAAATCACGTCGCTTAAAGGACATAGAGAAAGACCCCATTCGACGACGGAGGAATCAACGAAGCTCCCGACGATGCGACACAAATGATGTTATAAAAGAAGCTACAATTGAGACGGGAGATCAGAGAATGATGATAGAAGAAAAGGGGCCCTCTAACTTACAACAATATCCCAACAAGGAGCCGACGGGATGTCTACAAAAAATGCGGACCCATTCGCATTTTCTACAAAGAATATGTCTGGAGTTCGCCCGGATATCACCACACATCATCATACCGAGAAGATGACCCGTCAAATAGAAGCTCCGACCGTGCGAGACTGAGAGAGCCCAGATCCTGAAAGTGGAAGTAGACAAGCTCTTCCAAGTAGGGACCTGAGCAACGCGTGTCCTAGAGATCATTCTCCATCACCCCGGGTGAATCAGCTGGTGGACTTCACCTCTAGGTGTGAGGTCCCCAGCGCCATAGACGCCTACCAGGGGATTTGGGAGGTCCAGATGCCAGTAGGGAGGCCTTTGAAGAATTAAAGGAATACCTTCACATACACATCTCCCAGCAAAACATCTAATATGGAACAAGCTGGCGCTGTATTTCTCCATGGAAGCATTAGCTCCGTCTTACCAAGGTACTGTCGGAGGATGAAACCAGATGATAAGTCAGTTAGATCTATCCGGGAGAATGATGAAATGCACCATCAAGCTAGGGGAGTGCAACGGGGAATTCAAAACAACGGACGGCCCCCAAAAAAGCTCAGGTCCTCTCCAACCTTGTGCTTGAGATCACCAAAGGACCATATAAGCAGCGATGGGAGATGCACACATACGATCTATGACCTCCCATAGATCTGGAGCGGAGGTCCTTATCATTAGCCCGATGGAAGAGGAGCTTCGTTTCGTCACGACCTTCAAATTCCCTGAGAACGATTCTGAATACAAAGCCTTAACTTCTGGAGGATTGCGAAGGAGACGGGACATGGGACGTCATTGGAAGGAAAGTCGTGGAGTTGACTACTTGGCCAAAATGACGAGCCGGGTTTTTGACCATCAAAGAGGATGGCATCACCAATTTCACGGAAGAAGAGAAGGAGGTAGGAAAGTTGTGGGAAGCATGGAAGGAGACGACAATTAGAGGACTCTATCCCGACGGTCCTGAAGGGCACGTAATCGAAAGACAAGAAGGGATGTGCAGGATAGCATGTGGGATATAAGTCCCTGACAAGGACAACGATAAGGGCGGACTATCTCTGTCCTGCCATAATCACGGACCTCGGATTCAAACCCCATGGGAGGTTCTGGGAGAAAGCTAATGGTGGACCACATGAGAAATTGAAGGGGTCACAGCCCACCTGACGGCAGGAGCTCCGCCGACATCCGGGACATGATCCCCCATAAAGGTCCTGAGATTCAATAAGTATAAGTTGGCTAACGACTTGATTTGATTTTCCAGGGCGAGTAAGGCAGTTCCATACGACACAGTATGATCCCGCCTCATGGGATCTGTTAGCGTCTCCGCACAAACACACGAAGAGCGGATTTGTATGTTCCAAACCCACAGTCCAGCTCCACGCTGATGTGAAGGCCCTAACTCCTGGGGACCTAAAGATAAGCTCCTTGTTAAAAACAAAGACATGATCCGTGTGTTCGAGATCACCACGCTGAGCTCCTCGCCAGCATGCGAAGTTCGTTAGGGATCTCCAAACCAGCTGAAACCTAGCTCCATGCTGGTCGAAGGCAAAAAAGTCAAGGTCTGCACTAACATGCGAAGGTCTAGGGGACCTAGAAGATAGCTCCATGCTAACACGCAGAGACATACCGCACTGATAAGGCTCTCAGTCGGAATTCCAGGGCCCTCTAAACCTTATTCTCATTTATATCATCGATACCATAATAAATACATGCATCATATTAACGACTGCTATCATTTGAAGGATAGTGCCCCCTAATGGGACAATTGAGGAAGTTCCTTGACCGTGGTATCAACCAAGGTCAAGGAGTCTGGGGGATCTGTGCTGATTAAAGGTAGACAACCCCACCTCCTCTAAGGACCAGCTCCATTTAAGGCTCGGCCTCAAAACCCAGCTCGGTGCTGGACCCTCAAGCTAGCTCCGTACTAGCGTCAAGTCCATTGATACCAATGACCTTTGGGTTGGCGGCATGAATAGCATCAACGACCTTATGTGGGTTTAAAGCTCATGTGATACGACCAATGAAAGAAATCATGTCGCCTAAGGATTTAGATGGCCGAGGGATCAGCAAATCTCCGACCGTATTCCTCCCACATGGGAGGCACGATGTGGAGCTCGAACAACGAATGACCCTCTAGGCTCTAGCCCTCTCCGACTTTGTACTTGGGACTACCAAAGGGCCACAGAAGCAACAATCGAAGGTGTACGCAGACGGATCTGCAACCTTCGGAGACCTGGGACCAGGGACCTCATCTCTAACCAAGAAGGCTGAACCTCGCCATTACTTCAAATTCCAGACCTCCGACAAGGAGCTCGGATACCAAGTGAGTTAGCACTATAACTACGCATTCAAGCGAAGCTGGCGCTATAACCAGGGTGCACCATATGATATACTCGATACCAAAGGTCGACGGACCTGCGGCGTACAAAGACATCAAAGACTGATAGTCTGCGACGTGAGATGATGCCAAAGACCGACGGGTCGGCGGTGTACCCGACATCAAAGGCCACAGGTCTGCGACGTGAAAGATGCCCATGAGGGCGTACAAAATGCCGCCGCTGACGGGCTGCGGTGTATAGGACATCAAAGGTCATCAGTAAGACCTGCGACGTGTATAGGTACCTCAGCGTAGCTGGCGCTATAACCAGGGTAAACGGTGGGGGAGATCCCCACGTTTTAGGACCTTCGGGCCTATATTACTGAATTTGCTAAGGACAAAGAGAGCCTAGCGCAAAGCGACACCCGAGGACAATGAGACGGTCATTGCAACCAAGGGCGTGAATTCGTACTTGGCTTACGAATTGAATAAGCGAGCTGGCGCTATAACCATGCCACAATAAGGATGTTCCCAGAAAACATTGCTCAGGTCCCACAATGATGAAAGCCAAAAAATGAAGGAGAAAGGGAACTCCGATGTAATACGCGAACATGCGGAGTTGAGCTCCCCATACCATTATGCCTCGAAAGAAAAACATGACAAAGTATTTCTTACAGGCTATCACCATGATGAAAAAGAGGAGAACTCTATATAAATAGGATGTCCCAGGGAGCTAGAAACAACGTGCGGCAGGACCTGGGATCTCCTTCGAAGTACAAGAGGAGCTCCATCATCAGACCCTGTCAGGTCCCTTCCAGATTCCAAGGACGATGGATGCAACGGCGACGATCTAAGGAAAAACGAGCTCCAACAGAGCCCCATAAACATAGGGGAGTTAAGCTCCCCTAAAACATTGCAAGTCCTAAAATGTCCAAAAGGCCTTCCACCAAGTTCCCTGAGGAGTTGGAGACGGCGGGCCAGGACCTCTGCATGCTTCTCTACAGCAGGGAGCCAAAATAAAGGACCCTTGGGAGCCTTCTGATCTCCTTGAAGCACGCGGGATAAGGAAGTTCCCGCATGAATGACTGGGCCTCAGCTCCCAAGGACTCAGCACCATAACCTCCAAGAGGTATTGCTTCAGAAGAGGGACAAAATCTGCCAGGCCCTCTGAGAACTTCTTCCCAGCAGCTGTAGAAAGAAGGTGTTGCTGGCAAGACCTAGCACCTTCGGCCTTCGTATTTGCCAAAGCAGCTGCCGTTTGCAACTCCCCCATACACGCAGAACCCTCATCCCACTCAGTTTTCTCTCGGGCAAAGGAACTTCACGACGTTGCAAAAGTGCTACCTGCTCCTCCAAGCTCCGCAGATCCCCCCTATGCCGCTACACCAACGCGGACCTCTCATTCTCCATTTCTTCTTCAGCTCCAAATTTCAATGCAGCTTCCCCAGCTAATTGTTCCTTGGCGGCAGAGCTGGCCTGAACTTGCTACAAATGCCCTTGAAGGGCCTGACTACTTTCTTCTGACTCTCAAGCCGACGGCCCACAGATGACCGCGCAACCACCTGATTTATCACCTAAGAATGCAGCAAAAGAAGTTCCAGTAGGAAAAACACCACCATGAAGGAAAAACCAGACGGCCCAGCACTTCCATCCTTTTTCCTTCTCGAGCTGATCTACGAAAGATGGGAGGTCCTCTTTTGAAGATATCCCCTGTGAAACGTTCACTGAGATCCCCCAGCTGTTGCTTCATGACATTGGCAACTTCTGCTAGCTCCCCCACTCGTTTTGGTGGCACGCCAGCCTTTCTCTTAGCTCCCGAAATAGGAACAACTTCCTGAACCGCTGAAGATCCCCTCATCCTTGGGGAGTTGGGATATCTCTTCCCGAATGTACCTGGCTGCAGGAATCTCGCAAAGCATGGGAGCTGCGGTAGGTAATCCGACCTGGGGAACCAGCGAAGTGGCCCTTTCCTCCACATCCGCCAACAAAACATGTCCCTTCAAGAGGTAATGGTGGTAGGGAGGTAAGGCCCCTCTTACTATTTTACTCTAATTTACTTTTTGTCCCAAAAAACAAATTAGAGTAGGGGAGTGGTTGATACGGACTAGAATAGATGGGCCGAAAAACAAATAATAGAAGAGGCCCAGTAAGCCCATGCAGAGGAAGAGCCCATAATGAAGTACAGAATCGGACCTGGGAGAAAGGACCTGCGAAGGTCCCCCGGATATAGGCATTATCCGGACAAAGGAGGGAAGGCTTTTGGGTACTTCAGGACGATGGGACATCAGAAAAGAGGAAAGGAAGTCACAGAGACACGTGTCGACCATGGATGGGGCAGTATCACTGTGGGAAAAGCTGTAGCCACTTGCAGGCTGTCACAGTCAACATTGGTCACTGTTCATTGTACCATACCAGTCACGTCCCCTGAAATCCTGGGATATTACTTGGGAAGGCTGTTGGGAGCTGTTATAAAAAGAGGGACTTAGCCATTTCTCACAATAACGATTATCATTCCAACATCTTTCCACACACGAAAAACACCTTCTCTCTCACTGTAATAATTCCTTTCCAGTAGATTTCAACATGTATGAGCGAAACTAAGCTATGAGTGTGTAAATCTTCTGAGTATAGTGAAGCCCCGTTTTAGAGCGCCCGTGGACGTAGGATCTGCAAAGATCCGAACCACGTAATTCTGGTGTTATTTCGTTTATGTTCAAACAGGTCCACCACGTTCCTTCAAACACGTTTCAAACACGTTCAAACAGGTTCCCAGCGTCCCAAACACATCTCAACATGCCCCAGATAGGTCCCCAGCGTCCCAATACGTCCTCAACGTTCCAGGCAGGTCCCCCAATGTCCCAAACAGGTCCCCCGATATTTCAGACAGGTCCCCCAACGACCCAAACAGGTCCCCAAAGTCCCAAATACGTTCCAAACACGTCCCCTTCAGTTTCTCACCAATAAGCACCTTCCACACGTCTTAAATAATATCCTTTCCCCGGCTATATAAATTTCTTTACCCACACATAAAAATATCGTTGATTGGGTTTGCCTCATATCACAAAGAAATTCATTACCGAGTGCAATGCATAAGCAAAGACGTGGCGATGAATGCTGATATGTGTTTAAATTTTCATATCACTGATTAACTATTGTTTTTTCCTTGGGGTCCACTTTGGTGTTTTATATTTGTTGATGTGCAGTGATTACGATAGTTTATAATTTTTCCTCTAACGACGAGTTGCAACGTGTGTGAAATATTCCTCTTTTCTACTTGCTCTACTTATTTATATCACGCTGCATTCATCATTCAAGGATACCGTGAACAATCGTGCCCGGCGTACGATATATGAACGCAATAGGATACAATCAATGACAACCGATCAAAGAAATTCATACCTATCAAGACGGCGTGATTCATACAAAAAACTTAAACTAGAATCGTCGTATGCATCTACGTCAACTACGTATCCATCTGCTTCAATTGATGATGGTACAGATATCTAATTATATTATATTTTTTATGTTGAAATTATTAACAAGAATTCTTTTTGATGTGGACTCATTTAAGCTGGACCGAGAAAACAAAAAACAAGGAGAAGCCCAATAAGCCCAAGAAGAAGGAAGGCCCATAATAAGGTACAGAATCGGACTTGGAAGAAAGGACCTGCGAAGGTCCCCCGGATATAGGCATTCTTCGGACAAAGAAGGGAAGACTTTTGGGTATTTCAGGACGACAGAACAGCAGAAAAGAGGGAAGGAAGTCACAGAGACACGTGTCGATTCATTATAGGAAGGTACCACTGACCACATCACCGTGGCAGCCGCAGGGGTCATTCCATCAAGCAGCCTGTCACTTCTCCTAAGTACCCTAGGTAGTACGTCCCCCGGAAATCCTGGGATATTATTTGGAAGGGCTGCTGGGAGCTCCTATAAAAGGGAGACTTAGCATTTTTCTTAACGATTATCATTCTAACACTTTCTCACACACGAAAAACACCTAGAAATCTCTCCTTCTCACTGTAATAGTTCTCTTTCACAAGATCTTTAACATATATGAGCGAAAGTGAGTTATGAGCGTGTAAATCTTCCAAGTATAGTGAAAACCCGTTTTAGAGCGCCCGTGGACGTAGGATCTACAAAGATCCGAACCACGTAATTCTTGTGTTATTTCGTTTATGTTCAAACAGGTCCCCCAAGTTCCTTCAAACAGGTCCCCCACGTTCATTCAAACAGGTCCCCTACGTCCCAGGCAGGTCCCCAACGTCCCAGACAGGTCCCCCACGTTCATTCGGACCTATTCGTATTTTCTCCAAAGAATATGACTGGAGTTCGCCCGGATATCACCACACATCATCATACCAAGAAGACGACCCATCAAATTGAAGCTCCGACCGTGCGGGACTGAAAGAGCACAGATCCCGAGAGGAAGTAGACAAGCTTTTCCAAGTAGGGACCTGAGCAACGCGTGTCCTAGGGATCATTCTCCATCACCTCAAGTGAATCAGCTGGTGGACTCCACCTCTGGGTGTGAGGTCCCCAGCACAATAGACGCCTACCAGGGGATTTAGGAGGTCCAGAGGCCAGTAGGGAGGCCTTTGAAGAATTGAAGGTATACCTCCACAATACACCTCTCCCAGCAAAACACCTAATAGGGAACAAGCTGGCGCCGTATTTCTCCATGGAAGCATTAGCTCCGTCTTACTAAGGAAGGGCCCTCCCCAAGCCGACCTTCTTTATGAAGCAAGGTGCTGAAGGAGGATGAAACCAGACGATAAGTCAGTCAGATCTATCCGGAAGAATGGTGAAATGCACCATCAAGCTAGGGGTGTGCAACGGTGAACTCAAACAACGAACGGCCCCCCAAAAAGCTCAGATCCTCCTCAACGTTGTGCTTGAAATCACCAAAGGACCACATAAGCAGCGATGGGAGGTGCGCACAACGGATCTATGACCTCCCATAGATCTGGAACGGAGGTCCTTATCATTAGCCCGATAGGAGAGGAGCTCCGTTTCGTCACGACCTTCAAATTCCCTGAGAATGATTCTGAATACAAAGCCTTAACTTCTGAAGGCTTGCGAAGGAGACGGGACATGGGACATCATTTGGTTCCTAGATTCACAACCGGTAGTACAAACGAAGTGGAACGATGAAAGGAAGGGCGACAAAATGATGGAATACGCAAAAAGCACGATAAAGGAACTAACAACCAAGTTTGATTGTTGTGAGATCATGCAGGTCCCGAGAAAAGAAAGTAGTAGAGTTGACTACTTGGCCAAAATGACGAGCCTAGTTTTGACCATCAGAGAGGATGGCATCGCCAATTTCACGGTAGATAAGAAGGACGTAGGGAAGTTGTGGGAAGCATGGAAGGAGACGACAATTAGAGGACTCTGTCCCGAAGTTCCTGAGGGGCACGTAATCGAAAGGCAAGAAGAGATGTGCAGGATAGCATGTGGGATATAAGTCTCTGACGAGAACAACGATAAGGGCGGACTATCTCCATCCTGCCATAATCGTGGACGTCCAATTCAGACCCCAAGGGAGGTTCTGGGAGAAAACTAATGGTGAACCACGGGAGAAATTGAAGGGGTCACAGCCCACCTGACGGCAGGAGCTCCGCCGCATCTGGGACATGATCCCCTGTAAAGGTCCTAAAATTCAATAAGTATAAGTTGGCTTACGACTTGATCTGATTTTCCAGGGCGAGTAAGGCAGTTCCACACGACACATTACGATCCCGCCTCATGGGATCTGTGAGCATCTTTGCGCAGACACACGAAGAGCGGATTCATATGTTCCAAACCTACAGTCCAGCTCCGTGCTGACGTGAAGGCCCTAACTCCCGGAGACCTAAAGACAAGCTCCTTGCTGAAAACAAGGACATGATCCGTGTGTTCGAGATCTCCATGTTGAGCTCCTCGCCAGCATGCGAAGTTCGTTATAAGGGATCTCCAAACCAACTGAAACCTAGCTCCATGCTGGTTGAAGGCAAAAAAGTCAAGCTCTGCGCTGACATGCGAAGGTCCAGGGGACTGAGAAGATAGCTCCATGCTAACATCCGAACCTCCGGAGATCTGGGGCCAGGGACCTCGTTATAAACCGAGAGAAAGGGGGCTCCATTTCGCCATCACTCTCAAATCTTAGGCCACAAACAAGGAGCCCTGATACTAAACGAGCGGGTGCTGTAACCACGCATGTAAGCGAGCGGACGCTATAACCACGCATGTAAGCAAGCAGGCGCTATAACCGCACGTTCAAGCGAAGCTGGCGCTATAACCAGGGTAAACTAATTATATCCCTAAGAAAGTACCGCCTTGTCGGAATGTATACAGTTTATGATATAATAGTACACTTGTGAAAGTACTCGATACCAACGGTCGACGGGCCTGCGGCGTACAAAGACATCAAAGACTGATAGTCTGCGACGTGAGATGATGCCAAAGACCGACGGGTCAGCGGTGTACCCAACATCAAAGGCCACAAGTCTACGACGTGAAAGATGCCCATGAGGGCGTACAAGATGCCGCCGCTGACGGGCTGCGGTGTACAGGACATCAAAGGCTCTCAGTAGGCCTGCGACGTGAATGGTATCTAAGAGCGAAGCTGGCGCTATAACCAGGGTAAATCGATGAGGGGATTCCCGGGGTTATAATTTTGTAGGCCTAAGTGAGGCGTAGCGCAAAGGACAAGGAGAGCCTAGCGCAAAGCGACACCCGAGGACAATGAGACGGTCATTGCAACCGAGGGCGTGAATTCGTACTTGGCTTACGAATTGATAAGCGAGCTGGCGTTATAATCATGCCATGATAATGACGTCCCCAGAAACATCCACCATGTCCCGTGAGAAAAATATAATACGAGGAGGAAGTGAACTCCGACGAAACTTACGAACATGGGGAGTTAAGCTCCCCAAGTCCTTACCATCGTATCTCGAAAGGAAAAAATGACATAAAATTTCTTACAGGCTATCACCACCCTGAAAAAGGCAAAGAAAGAGGATGCCCCAGGGAGCTAGAAGCAATGTATAGCAGGACATGAGTACCTCCCCCAAGACTTGTAGAGGAGCTCCGCCATCAGGTCCCTCCAATCCCCAAGGACGACTATAAAACACAAAGGGGTCCCAACGGAGACAATAAACACAGGGGAGTTAAGCTCCCCCAAAACATTACAAGAAGCAGAGTTTCCTGAGGAGCTGGGGTGACGAAACAGCAGCATGTGTCAAGACCTCTTTGTGCTTCTGACAGCAGGAATCCAAAAGTGAGGATTTTCAGGTAACTAGAGATCTCCCCGAAAGCACGAAGTCCCTCAAGAAAAGAGGATCTTTCGAGCACGCGGGCGTCAATCCTCGATCAGGTCCCTCGAGAACTTCCTCCCAACCGCTATGGGCGGATGGCACTGCTAGTAAACGCACGAAGTTCCAGCCTTCACGTCCTCCAAGTGGGAAACTACGTCCGCATTCACCATGCCATCAAAAACAGCATCCTATTCCTCCATTTCACTAGGAGCTCTGTAGCCTCTTTTCACGATGTTCCATGAGTGTGGCACTCTCCTACTTTTAATTCTCAAGGGGGCTCCACAGCTTATTCCCATAATACCCCAAAACCTCCACATGCTCCCTCGCGACGTCAAGCCAAAAACAAGAATCCTCGAGGAGCTTGGTGATCCCACTCAAAACAATCAAAAGGACGCTTGGTGACTGATCGACACGTGGTGTATTGTGCAAGTGCGACAAGTGATAAAATAAAACGTATACTAAATTACTATCACCGACGTGCGATAGGCAGTGAACCTATCGTTTGTAGTGCAGTAGAGTGAGTAGACGAGTATCGAACACGAGGAATAAATCAAGTACTAGTAATTACCTATCGACTCGATATTTAGCCTAAATAAAATACGCAGATTTTTTTATGACTTAACCTAACACTTACCCCTAAATCGACTAGAAATTCAAAGAGCACGTTAAACTGGTATGAAGCTTTCAGATAATAAAAAGTGCTCGGGATTCGAATCCCGCTAGGTATTATTGGCTAAGATAATGAACTATCGCTCCTACGTGATTCTGACTAGATCGCAGTAATTTTCCTGCCCGCTCGCGAGTTTGCTGTCGCCCTAAACGCTCGCGGGGATCTAAAATTCATTAATTACTAACGGCGAGGATCGAGCATTTGCTGTCGCCCTATACTCGAATCCTACCTTCTATGAACGGCCTAATCGTTATTTAGCTGTCGCCCTAAACGATTTTCCAAACAATTACTTTAACACATAGACATATTAAAGCAACGAAATAGTTTCATAGAACGATAAATAGTCAAAACACATAGTCACGATAATTACAAGTCTTAACTACGAAATATCCTAGCGTTCATCTAATCCCAAACACAAAGGGAATTAGCTACGCATAATAGAAGGAAAAACAACTAAGGAAATAGAAATTACGAGTAAAGAACTCATAATCGTTGAAAGCTTGGGTAGATCTTTGTTCTTCGTTCACGTTTGCATAGAACTCCGTCTCTTGCGCTCCGGGGCGTGATTCTGCGTTCTTTCGTGCTATTTTTCGTCTCTAAGGGGTTTAGGAATTGTCTCTGGTCGAAGTCCCCTCTTTCTGAGTCGAATTTGGTCTTTTATAGGAAATTTCGCACTGGTCACGGCCTGGGACATGGGCTGTCACGGCCGTGACCGTCACCGACTCAAGGCGAGAAAATCGAAACAACACGTCACGGGCAAGTGCATGGCCGTGACCATCATCAGTGGGCCTCTCTGCCATCGGTCACGGGTAAGTGCATGACCTGTCACGGCCGTGACCAGGGGCAGTGATCAACTATTGGTTTCTGTCGGGCGTCACGGCTTGGAACACTGAGAGTCACGGCCGTGACGCTTGGCAGTGTATCTACGTTTGCGCTCTGTCACGGGTCACGGTCAGATGCTCTAGGTGTCACGGCCGTGACCTATAGCAGTTTTCGTCCTTTTTGCTCCGTTTTGCTCCGTTTTTGCTCCTTTTCGCTCCAAACTCGTTCTAAGTTCCTTCAACAATAAAACAAGTACAAATATATCGAATAAATGCATAAATTGATTGCTAACGCTTCATTATATCCCGAATAAATACTACGATAAACGTATCAAAATACGTTTATCAAACCTCCCCACACTTAAGCATTTGCTTGTCCTCAAGTAAATTAGGAATTAGATAGGGCATAAATCAGGATAGCGGCACGATCGTTCGCAATTTATCATCAAAGCTAGAAGGCACGAAAAGAACCAAGCAAACAATCATGGACGTTACACTAATGACTTGCACTTGTCGACCTAAACATCCTTCGCACTGCTAATCGAGACTCATACTCTCACAAGGATTCGCTCAAGTCGCTCAGTGTATAGGCTAGATTTATAGTGAATCACTCAAATTCGTGCGCTAGTCTAATCCTACCATAACTCGCAAGCTAATCGCATATCTACTACTTAAAGTGGCAAGCATAAATCTGAGGGTCTTTTCGGGAGAACGTGGATCAAATAGTCATGAAATGGTACGCATATATAATGAGCATTTAATCAAGAAGATTTCAGAAAACATAGCATGATCGAACTGAAAATCACACGTTCCAGCACATGATTCACATTCTCGCCCCGAAATCCTAGACTTTTCTGCCCGACCCCTGTCAACTCAGTTCTCTTTCATTTTCTGCCCTTTCCCTTTAATTACGCTCTAGTGCACTACCCTTATTCCCTCAAAACATCAAGGTTCGGCTTTTGTCGCAAAGAATACATCGTCACAGCGAATGCCGTGTACCTAGGGATACTTATTACCGAAACCTATATCTTGCCAAAAGGTTTATGGGTATGCTTATGGGGATCAGGTCATTTCAGAAAACGGTCAAATCAGGGGCGAGTCATTTCACGAATAACAGAGACGAAAATCGAACCATACACTGAAACAGTAACTCTCAAGTCCGACTTCTGTTCTATTCTAACGAATTCGGGTTCATATAATTTCTGGAGGCTTATATGAGTCAGGGGCATTTCATATCATATGAGGCACGCAACGAATAAGCTTAGGCTCAAAGGGGCTAACTATTGGGCTAGTCATGGTGGGAAGTTTTGGCTCTGGACTTAGTTCCTGATGCCCTCATCATCTCTAAACTAACACACCAAAAACAGTTTCAACACGCATTAGACAGGCAAGTTCTAGAGAGACATAGACTAGGCACGTCACACAGAAAAAAATTGAGCATAAGCTCGTCAGGCTCAAACTCTCACAATGAAATGGGGATGTGTGTACGAAACTCTCAAAACAGTGCTATATCTATTCAGGCAAACATGATTCAGTCAGTCATGCATATCCTAATTGCTCACAAAGATTCATAATAATGCAGACTAACTTGAGATAAACGCAAAAAATCGTGCCTGAATTCAGTAATTCATGCCTTTCTAACGAAGATTATAGTTCATAGATACGTCATCTAAAAAAAAAAAAAATTTCACGTAATAGACATGTCAATTTTCACTAAAGATTTAGGCTCATAGACACGTCATAAAAATTTAAAAGTTTTCACGTAAGTTCTCAAACTAGATTCCCCTCCCACACTTAAACCTGACGTTGTCCTCAACGTTAAAAAATAAAAGGAGGAGAAAAGAGTTTTAAGAAGAGCGTGACTCCCCTGACGAATAAAGGACGTGCTCGTGAGGTACTCGTTTTCGTGCGTGACGGTCATGTTGTTATCCGTTAGGCGTTTGTAGGCCGTTATGCGTCTCCATGCGCTGGCTAGAGAGATCAATAGACATAAAATAGAGTAGTCATAGATTAACTATAAACATAGTTATAAGCGTTAAGAGGTAGAAATAACGTAAAACACACGCGACTACTCGACCAAATGAAATGTCCAAAGAAAGTTAAGAAAAATCCCTAAGGTGCTGATGGTGGCGGCGGCGGTGAGCGCTGCCTCGGGCGAAGGAGGTCTATCGATCGCCTGGACAGCTCGAGCGCCTGGTCCATGGCTCGCAGGGCCTCGTTGTAGCGGTCCAGCTCCTCCCTGTACTGGCGGTGGGCTTCCTCGTTCCTTCGCTCGTACTCCTCCTGTCTGCGCCGAGTCTCTTGCACGTCCTGTCGCAGCGCTTCGAGATCCGCTGCCGACGCGTAGGGAGCGACGCCGGACGACTCGCCGTGGTGGTACCCGGAGGAGTAGGAGGGCCCGGTGGCTGTCGTGTCTGTCTCCATTGGGTGAGGGCCCTGGAGGTAGAGCTGGTCGTCGGGGATGGGTACGTGGTCCGTCTGGCCATGGTACATCCCGTGCCAGATGTACACCTTGTTGGTGCGAGTCCAGGTAGGCGCCTTCACCAGCATCTTCATCCTCACCAGCGCCTCCTCATTCAGTGGGTGACGCCCTCCGACTATCTCCATTTCGGGCGCATTCGCTGGCCAGTAGCGTAAGCCCTTGATCACCTTGGTGATGAGTGGGCCGACGGCGATCTTGCCGTGGCGTCGTGCTTCCGCCTGAGCACTGAAAGCGTGGGCCACCACCATTCCTAAGTTTATCCGTTCGCCTCGGTGCAGATGGATCAGGATGTACAGATCGCGGAGGGTGACTGCTCCGTGTGAGTCACCCCTTGGTGTAAGCGAGGTCGTCAGGAGGCGGTGGATATAGCGCAGGCCGGGGCTCTTCAACGCGGATGCCTTCGACGTCTTCGCGCTGTATGCCGGCTCGCCAGGTCGAGATATTTCCTTCCAGCATCCCCGTTGTCCTTCCGGTGTATCGAAGAATGTTGCGAAGGTCTGGTGTGGGGGTTCTGGGACTCCAAGTGCGCGGCATAAGTTGTCGGCCCGTACTATGTGCTCTTCGTTGAACGCGCGGAAATGGATTGTGCGGTCGCCGTATTCATCAAATGAGAATGCGGCAAGGAACTCCAGGGTGAGTTCCTTGTACGCCGGTTCGTCGATCGCCAGGAAGGTGTTCCAACCACTGGTCGATAGGTAATGGGCGACCTGCTGATCGATGTGGTGCTTTGCCAGCGTCTCGTGGTCTATCTGGTCCATGGCTATGAACTCCATTGCTTTCAGCTTGTTGTAGCGAGCTATCTGAGCTTCGTCTGTGAACTGACCCATGGCTTCGAGCATAGTCGGCGGGGGCCCGCGTCGACTTGAGCGAGAGGATGAGGCCACTGCGGATGCATTCGAGCCTGAGGCACGGCTTTTACCCATAATACCTGAAAGAAAAGATGTGAGTTCAACGAGAATACCGCAATTAAATTCAAAGCAGTTCGACTCGACCAAAATAACGGTGACGTAGTAGCTCGCACATGCAAACACATGAAAGGCTCAAATTGGCATTTTATCGAACATGTGGCGTGCAACCAAAATCACTTCATCCAAATCCAAAATTGAACATGCTAATGCACCCAAATATATCATATTATGAATCGAGGCTAATTAGTATCATCAACGCAACGGAATGTACCACATAATTTCAGAAACCCCCAATTTTGAAATTAGGGTTCATCGTAAAATCCCCAAAATTGAACCACGAATTCATGTAATTAAGCACACCCAAAGCGTTCATAGCATATATCTATCAATAAAGGGCAATAGAAATAACAATCAAACCCCAATTCGAAAAAGCCCCAATTTGAAAATTAGGGTTCGTCACAAAATTCGAAAAATCGCATCTAATTTCAACGAATTAAGCATACCCAAAGTACATATATCATGTAATGAACAATTATAAACAGATTCCTACCCAAAAGATCAACAATTTTGACGAGATTCCCCACAACTTGGACGAATTAGTGCAAAGAATAAGAAAGTCATACCTTGTGTGCTTAAGCAAATTAAATGGGGTTGAGGGTTTATCTGTGGATGTCGCCGGAGTTGAGAGAGCGGCGGCGGCGTGCGGCGGCGTTGATGGGCGGAGGTGGTGGGGGAGAAGAGATTTTGGGTGTGGGAGAGAAAAAAAAAATCGAAGAGAGAGGGAGAATTGGGGGAGAAAGGGAGAAAAATGTATTTTATAGCTTAGAATTCGGCTAGGTCACGGCCGTGACCTATATAGGTCTTGGCCGTGACCTGAGGCAGCGCCTTCTACCGCCTGACGTCACGGCCGTGACGACGATGTCGTTGGCCGTGACGGAAGCGGGCCGAATTTTTTTTTTTTTTTTTTTTTTTATATATATGGTTCACGGCCGTGACGGCTTAAGCCGTTGGCCGTGACGCCAGGCAGTGAATGCCTAATCGTGTCTGGGCTAGGTCACGGCCGTGATGGCTTAAGCCTCTGGCCGTGACACGAGGCAGTGTGCATAGATATGCACGTCACGGCCGTGACTGCTTAAGCAGTTGGCCGTGACCGCCCCTCTTTTTTTTTTTTTTTTTTTTTTTAACTAACTTAAGACATAAATAAAAATACCTGGGTTGCCTCCCAAGGAGCGCTTACTTTACCGTCTTTAGCCGGACGTTCCGTTGATCGCTCAATTTTTGAAGTCCAAGTACAGTACTTCCTTCTCGGTCCCGTCTTCCTCGCCTGCGAGATAATGCTTCAACCTATGGCCGTTCACCTTAAAAGTACCCTGCTCCATTCCTGAAATCTCAACAGTACCATAAGGGAAAACACGGGTAACAGTGAACGGTCCTGACCAGCGTGATCTAAGCTTGCCAGGAAAAGGCCTAAGTCGAGAGTTAAAAAGAAGGACTTGGTCCCCCTCCTGAAACTCTCGCCTTTGCCTAATCTTTTTATCATGATAGGCTTTGGAGCGTTCCTTATACATGCGGGCGTTATCGTAGGCCGACAAACGCCACTCGTCTAACTCGTTGATTTGGAGTTGCCGCTTTCCGCCGGCGTTCCCCAAATCAAGATCCAAGGACTTAATGGCCCAATATGCCTTATGCTCTATTTCGACGGGAAGATGACATGCTTTTCCATAGACTAATCTATATGGTGTAGTGCCTATAGGAGTCTTATATGCAGTCCTATATGCCCAAAGTGCATCATTTAACTTATTTGCCCACTCCCTACGGTTCCCCTCTATGGTTTTCTCTAGAATACGTTTTAACTCGCGATTTACTACTTCGACTTGACCACTAGCTTGGGGATGGTACGGGGTGGATAGGCTATGCTTAACACCGTAACGTTCTAACGTGCGTGCAAACTGGGTGTTACAAAAGTGAGTGCCTCTATCACTTATGATGCATCTAGGTGCCCCAAAACATGAAAACAATGCTCGCAAAAATCTAATGACTACCCTAGCATCATTCGTGGGTAAGGCTTGCGCCTCGGCCCACTTAGAAACATAATCGACCGCAACTAGGATGTACTTATTATTGTATGAGCTAGGAAATGGACCCATGAAATCAATACCCCATACATCGAAAATTTCACAAACTAAGATGAAGTTCTGGGGCATTTCGTCGCGTTTAGAAATGTTACCTGCGCGCTGACACTGATCACAAGTGTCAACGTACCTTTGCGCGTCCTTGAAGATCGTGGGCCAGTAGAATCCGCTCTCCAACACCTTCCGAGCGGTACGATTTGCTGCATAATGCCCTCCGGTCGGTCCATTGTGGCAATGTCTAAGGATCTGCGTCGATTCCGGTGCAGCCACGCATCGCCGTATTACCTGGTCTGCACATCGCCTGAAAAGATACGGGTCTTCCCAAAAGTAATACCTCAAATCAGAAAAGAATTTCTTCTTTTGCTGACTCGTGTATTCCTTTGGTAGGACCCTCGCAACAAGGTAGTTAGCGTAATCTGCAAACCAAGGGGTGTCGTCACTTACTACGTGTATCGCGTAGAGGTGCTCGTCTGGGAACCGATCGTGTATCGCCCTCTCGTTCTTATTGTATATCTCGGACTCCTCTAGTCGGGAGAGGTGATCTGCCGCTAGGTTCTCCGCACCCTTCTTGTCGCGGATCTCTATATCGAACTCTTGCAGTAGCAGGATCCACCGAATTAGTCTTGGCTTGGCGTCGGGCTTTGCTAACAAGTACTTGAGAGCAGAGTGGTCAGTAAAAACAATAACTTTAGACAGGATTAAATATGACCTGAACTTGTCGAAAGCAAACACGACGGCCAACAGCTCCTTCTCGGTGGTTGTGTAATTGGCCTGGGCTGCGTCTAACATCTTACTCGCGTAATAGATCGGCCTGAAGTGGTTGTCCTTACGCTGCCCTAGCACGGCCCCAACTGCATAGTCACTAGCATCGCACATTAGTTCAAAGGGCAGCCCCCAGTCGGGGGCAACCATAATAGGTGCTGCGATAAGTCTCTCCTTAAGTAAATTGAAAGCATGCAGGCATTCGTCATTGAAATCAAACGGGGCATCTTTCTCTAACAATCTAGACATAGGACGTGCGATTTTAGAAAAGTTTTGATAAATCTACGATAAAATCCCGCATGTCCTAGAAAACTTCTAATCGACTTCACGTTCGAGGGAACAGGCAATTTTTCTATCGTCTCTAACTTAGCTCGGTCCACTTCGATTCCTTTAGAAGAAATCTTATGACCGAGAACTATACCCTCTCGAACCATGAAATGGCACTTTTCCCAATTAAGTGCCAAATTCGTTTCCTCGCATCGTGCGAGCACGAGCTTCAGATTCGATAAACATGCATCAAACGAGGAACCGAAAACAGAGAAGTCGTCCATAAATACCTCCATTACCTCACCTACCAGTTCGTCGAATATGGCCATCATGCATCGCTGGAAGGTGGCTGGGGCATTGCATAATCCGAATGGCATCCTTCGGTACGCGAACGTTCCGAACGGGCACGTAAACGTCGTCTTCTCCTGGTCCTCGGGTGCTATAGGAATCTGCAGATAACCTGACAAACCATCAAGGAAACAATAGAATGAATGACCTGCTAATTTTTCTAACATCTGATCAATAAAAGGAAGGGGAAAGTGATCTTTTCTCGTTGCATCATTCAACTTCCTGTAGTCGATACAGACACGCCATCCAGTCACCGTCCTTGTCGGAATCAGCTCGTTCTTGTCGTTGGTGACGACTGTCATGCCTCCCTTCTTTGGGACTACTTGGACCGGGCTGACCCATGCGCTGTCTGAGATGGGATAGATCATCCCCGCGTCTAGCAGCTTGATTACCTCCTTTTTGACGACGTCCTTCATGTTGGGATTGAGGCGCCTTTGACGTTGAGCGACCGGCTTGAAGTCATCCTCCATGAGGATCTTGTGTGTGCAGTAGCTGGGATTGATACCCCTTATGTCGGATATCTTCCATGCCAGGGCCTTCTTGTGCGTCTTCAACACGTCTAAAAGCTGATCCTTCTGCCCATCATCGAGGTTTGAGGAGATTATGACCGGCAGCCCTCCATTATTGTTCAGAAACGCGTACTCGAGGTGGTCGGGCAGCGGCTTTAATTCTAGGACCGGCGGTTCCTCAACTGAGCTCTTCTCCTTGTCCTCTTCGCTGCTTTCATCGATGGCTACAATAGGCTCGTCGACTTCCTCCCCACACTCGTCGATTGCCATAAGCGTGTGTATGTCGTGATCGCCGACATGTGACAGACCTTGCACGGAAAAGAGGAAATCGTGCTCAAATACGTCTAAGAAATAACATTTATCATCCTGCTCGCTACTCTTTTTCATTGAGTCGGCCATATCAAAGGTAACCTTTTCCCCATCTACCGTCAAGGTTAACGTCCCGT
Organism: Craterostigma plantagineum; assembly: GCA_027422505.1. Lineage (NCBI taxonomy): Eukaryota > Viridiplantae > Streptophyta > Magnoliopsida > Lamiales > Linderniaceae > Craterostigma > Craterostigma plantagineum. Next base: position 3,707,434 of record JAPQWV010000055.1, read on the forward strand.
TCCTAACGTCTATCATGGTTTCCCCCGTGGCTAAGAATGGCCTACCTAAAATCAAGGGGACATTTTCATCTTCCTCCATATCTAAGATGACGAAATCTGCGGGAATCACAAACTTATCTACTTTAACTAAGACATCCTCGATAACACCTCGAGGGTACTTTAACGACCTATCCGCTAATTGGAGGCTCATCCTAGTGGGTCGTGGCTCGCCTAGTCCTAAATGCTTAAACATAGAATACGGCATAAGATTAATACTAGCGCCTAAGTCAGCTAACGCACGTTCGATTACTAAATCTCCTATAAGACAGGGAATAGTAAAACTCCCTGGATCCTTCAGCTTCTTAGGAATCTTGCTCTGGAGAATCGCCGAACATTCACCTCGCAGGCAGACGGTGGAGACGTGTTCGAGCTTCCTTCTGTTCGTCAACAAATCCTTCAAGAACTTGGCGAAGCTAGGCATCTGCGTAATGGCTTCAACAAAAGGTAAGTTAATATGCAATTCCTTACACATGCCCATAAATTTACCAAACTGTGCCTCGTTCTTGTCCTTTTTCAGTCGGGCCGGGTACGGGATCTTCGGTTGGTATGGCTTCACCGGTGGCCGCTGAATCTCCGTCACCTTATCCTTTTCGGGCTCGACCTTCTCCTTCTCAGCGTCGGCCTTCTTGACGTCGTCACCCCTGACCTCCTCAACTTCGGGCTCGTCGTGGCTCTCGAAGTTGGTATTCTCCTTGTCCTTCTTTTTGGCGGGCACTTCTTGTAGTTCTCGCCCGTTCCTCAGCGTCACCGCCTTGCAGTATTCCTTGGGATTCGGCTCGGTGTAGCTCGGGAGCGATCCCTGAGTGCGCCCCGCCAACTGTTTCGCCATCTGGCCCATCTGTTGCTCCAGTTTCTTGAGCGAGGCGTCCGTGTTCTGAGCACGCAAGTCATTCGCCTCCATGTACTCCTCCATCTTTGTCATTCGGCTCTCGTGGGCTGCGGTGGTGCTGCTGAAGTTCGTGAGAAGCGTCTTCATCATGTCCTTCATCTCCCTCATGTCGTCGGATCCTCCCGCGGGCGCGTTCTGGTATTGTCGTGGTGGTCCGTTTTGGAATCCGGAAGGTCGGGGCTGAAATCCTGGTGGTCCTTGGCTCTGATGGTTCTGATTCCCGTACGCCAAGTTAGGATGTGCCCGAGGTTGGAAACTCCGCTGGCCGCCTTGGTAGTTGCCCATATAGTCGACGTGCTCCAATGACTGGCCAAGTTGGCATTCTGAGGTCTCGTGGGCAGCGCCGCAAATTCCGCATAAGGGCACGTACGGTGTGTGCTGCGTTGGTGTGGTGGTGGCTACGGCGTTCACGGGCTGCGCCTGCCCAGACTTGGGAAGTAATGCGCCAATCACCGTCTGCAACTGGGAGTTCGTCGAGGCAAGTTGCTGCTGAAGCGCCTCGATCTTGGCATTAGTGGCTGTCTCCTGGCTAACTTCAAATACACCGGGTGTCTTCATCCTGGTATTGCCCCTCATGAAGCTGTTCCTCGAATAGTCCTCGATTAAATTCCACGCGTCGGTGGCATTAAGCTTCACGAGTCCTCCTCCTGCGGCTCCGTCTAACATATGCACAGTCTGATCGTTGAGCCCCTCATGGAATCGGTTGATCTGGGCTGCCTTCGACATCCCGTGCTGCGGGCACCTCTTTAATAAGGCCTTATAACGCTCCCACACTTCGTACAGGTTCTCTGAGTCCTTCTGGTGAAATAGGGAAATCTCCGTCTTCAGCCGTAGCACCTTCGTCAGTGGGAAGTAATGGTTGATGAAAGCGGCTCGCATCTCCTCCCAGGTGGTGATCGATCTTGGTGGCAACATATCCAACCAGTCCCTTGCTCTGAACTTGAGTGAGAATGGGAACAGCATCAACTTGATTGCATCGCCCGGGACCCCATTAATCTTGATGGTGTCTGTCACCGTCAGGAATGCCTTAAGATGTGAGTAAGGGTCGTCGTCGGGATTACCCTCGAACTGGGCCGTCTGAAAAATCATCTGAAGCCAGGAGTGCTTCAGTTCGAAGTTGTTATTCTCTATCGGTGGAATGACGATCGCCGATTCAGTACCGCCTAGTGCGGCATTTTTGAGGAGGTCTTGAAGTGATGGCTCCTCCTCCGGAACGTTATGGACGGGCACTCGATGGTCCGCCATGTCCACTTCTGTATTGGGACTATCTACGGTGGTCTCTGCACGTGAGTTTTTGGTGGATTCCTGCGAACTATCCTCTGAATAGCTAACTAAACGGTCGTGAGAGCTAGTGGATGCTCCTTCGGTATCGTACTTCAGTTTCCTTCGTAACTTCCGCTCGAAATCCGGGTCTGCGTCAACGATGGGACCCGATGGATGGCTTTGGGTCATTCACCGCTGAATCGTGCCTTCAATATGTGAAAACAAAAGAAATTAGCAAAGGAATAATAAAAACGTCGAAACGATTACGATAGTACTAATGACGCAGGAAACAAATAACACAAATAACACAAATAACGCAAGTAGTAATAGCAAATAAAGACGTCAAATAAAAGTGGCTAAATTACCGAACTACGGTGTTCCTAATATCAATCTATTCCCCGGCAACGGCGCCAAAAACTTGATCGACACGTGGTGTATTGTGCAAGTGCGACAAGTGATAAAATAAAACGTATACTAAATTACTATCACCGACGTGCGATAGGCAGTGAACCTACCGTTTGTAGTGCAGTAGAGTGAGTAGACGAGTATCGAACACGAGGAATAAATCAAGTACTAGTAATTACCTATCGACTCGATATTTAGCCTAAATAAAATACGCAGATTTTTTTATGACTTAACCTAACACTTACCCCTAAATCGACTAGAAATTCAAAGAGCACGTTAAACTGGTATGAAGCTTTCAGATAATAAAAAGTGCTCGGGATTCGAATCCCGCTAGGTATTATTGGCTAAGATAATGAACTATCGCTCCTACGTGATTCTGACTAGATCGCAGTAATTTTCCTGCCCGCTCGCGAGTTTGCTGTCGCCCTAAACGCTCGCGGGGATCTAAAATTCATTAATTACTAACGGCGAGGATCGAGCATTTGCTGTCGCCCTATACTCGAATCCTACCTTCTATGAACGGCCTAATCGTTATTTAGCTGTCGCCCTAAACGATTTTCCAAACAATTACTTTAACACATAGACATATTAAAGCAACGAAATAGTTTCATAGAACGATAAATAGTCAAAACACATAGTCACGATAATTACAAGTCTTAACTACGAAATATCCTAGCGTTCATCTAATCCCAAACACAAAGGGAATTAGCTACGCATAATAGAAGGAAAAACAACTAAGGAAATAGAAATTAGGAGAAAAGAACTCATTCGTTGAAAGCTTGGGTAGATCTTTGTTCTTCGTTCACGTTTGCGTAGAACTCCGTCTCTTGCGCTCCGGGGCGTGATTCTGCGTTCTTTCGTGCTATTTTTCGTCTCTAAGGGGTTTAGGAATTGTCTCTGGTCGAAGTCCCCTCTTTCTGAGTCGAATTTGGTCTTTTATAGGAAATTTCGCACTGGTCACGGCCTGGGACATGGGCTGTCACGGCCGTGACCGTCACCGACTCAAGGCGAGAAAATCGAAACAACACGTCACGGGCAAGTGCATGGATGGTCACGGCCGTGACCATCATCAGTGGGCCTCTCTGCCATCGGTCACGGGTAAGTGCATGACCTGTCACGGCCGTGACCAGGGGCAGTGATCAACTATTGGTTTCTGTCGGGCGTCACGGCTTGGAACACTGAGAGTCACGGCCGTGACGCTTGGCAGTGTATCTACGTTTGCGCTCTGTCACGGGTCACGGTCAGATGCTCTAGGTGTCACGGCCGTGACCTATAGCAGTTTTCGTCCTTTTTGCTCCGTTTTGCTCCGTTTTTGCTCCTTTTCGCTCCAAACTCGTTCTAAGTTCCTTCAACAATAAAACAAGTACAAATATATCGAATAAATGCATAAATTGATTGCTAACGCTTCATTATATCCCGAATAAATACTACGATAAACGTATCAAAATACGTTTATCAGTGACGGTCCTTGGCTAGGTCCTCTAGGAACTCCTTTCCAACCACCATGAACGGGAGATGCTGCAGAGAGAAGCAAGTACCTTCAGCCTCCTCCCCGACCAGCTAGGCAGCCCACTCTTCCTTCTCCTTGGCGAAGGAGCTTCACAGCTCCTCTCCGACCTGTTCCACGAGCAGTGTGTGCTCCTGCCTTTCTTTGTTCCTGGGAGCTCCGCAGTTCCCTCTCGCGCTGCCCCACTAACTCGGCACGTCCTTCCTCTACCTTCTTTCAACCCGGATTCAATTTCTCGGGCTGCCTCTATGTTGCTTCTAATAGCCCGGCCTAAGCTTGTTCTACTTGGGTCTTCACGATTCGATTAACTAGCTCCAACCCCTGGACTGATGAGGACGATACGCCGGCTATGAAGCCCACCTTGACGAAGAAGCAAAACTTACGAAAAGGACGCCATAATGGACTAGAAGACAACGGAGGATGGCACGCCAACCCCTGGGAAATGTTCCCGATCATCTGGGAGCACCAAACGACTTACCATGATCATCTTTCCAGCTATGTTAGGATGATCCACGGAAGCGGGGGGCTTGACCACTGAGGTCCCTACGGATCCCAAAAGAGGCTCAACACTTCGTTTCCTGAGGAAGAGTGAAGGAATCCCCCTATTTTGCTTTTCCTTTCTAAATTTTTTGACGAAGTTGTTTTCCTTTCGACACACGAGGCAGGGCGGTAATGGGAACTTCTTGAGCTCCCAAGACAGGAGAAGGAACTAAAGGAACATCCTCCGTTCCTACTGAAGAGGAATCTCCTCGTGAACGTCCTTAGCCACCATGATGCGAAGGAGCAAGGGAGCTACAGAGGGTGCGCTGATGGACTTGGGAACTGATTCCCTTCTTCACATTGGCCAACAGACATATCATGAGGACGTCATACCTGTGCCAGAGACCCAAGACACTGACCGAACCTTCGACCCTCACAAAGGCGTGTCCCTTCAAGAAATAATTACGGCAGGTCCCTAATAAGGAGGTAAGGCCCATCTTACTGTTTTACTCTAATTCACTTTTGTCCCAAAAGACAAATTAGAGTAGGGGAGTGGTTGATGTGGACTCCACTAAGCTGGGCCGAGAAAACAAAAAACAAGGAGAAGCCCAATAAGCCCAAGAAGAAGGAAGGCCCATAATAAGGTACAGAATCGGACCTGGAAGAAAGGACCTGCAAAGGTCCCCCGGATATAGGCATTCTCCGGACAAAGGAGGGAAGGCTTTTGGGTATTTCAGGATGACAGAACAGCAGAAAAGAGGGAAGGAAGTCACAGAGACACGTGACGATTCATTATAGGAAGGTACCACTGACCACATCACTGTGGCAGCCGCAGGGGTCATTCCATCAAACAGCCTGTCACTTCGCCTAAGTACCCTAGGTAGTACGTCCCCCGGAAATCCTGGGATATTATTTGGAAGGGCTGTTGGGAGCTCCTATAAAAGGGAGACTTAGCATTTTTCTTAACGATTATCATTCTAACACTTTCTCACATACAAAAAACACCTAGAAATCTCTCCTTCTCACTGTAATAGTTCTCTTTCACAAAATCTACAAAGATCCGAACCACATAATTCTTGTGTTATTTCGTTTATGTTCAAACAGGTCCCCCACGTTCCTTCAAACAGGTCCCCCACGTTCATTCAAACAGGTTCCCTACGTCCCACGCAGGTCCCCTATGTCCCAAATAGGTCCCCAATACATCACTATACACTAAATATGTCCCCAACGCCCCAAACAGATCCCCCAATGTCCTAAATACGCCCCAAACACATCCCTTCCAGTTCCCCCACCAATAAGCACCCTCCGCACGCTTTAAACATTGCGTAATCACTTCTCTGGCTATATAAATTCTCCCACACGTATAAATATTGTTGATTGGGATTGCCCCATATCACTTTTATGTTACAATTTAAAGTGTAAATAATAGATAGGTAGGTCACATTGTATTCTCACATCTTCATTGTACTTCAAATTACATTGAATCAGAATCAATTCATGATTGTGGCGTTATAAGTGATTTGCACGACGTACCTATTCATCAAGGTAAATATTCACTTTTTTCATAATGCGCATGTTGATTATGTTAAATCCATAATAATCTTTTTTTCCTACTTATGTTTTGATTTTATGTTATTTACCCATATAGGAGCTGATCATGAACAGTTACTATCTCTTACGGAATTGCATGACGTACCCGTACTTCAAGGTAATATGTTATCAACAACGGCATTTCGGCATAAAACTATAATGTAATTTAATATAATTTATTCAATTTTTGTTATATTATTTTTACCTATGCATAATTTAATAGAGTCGATACATCTTAAAAATTATTTTTATAATTAATTTTGATTATTTTCATTCTTACTCACATCCAGGTAATATATCAACTTCAAGTTACATCATAAGGGAATCATGTTACGAGCATGGTAGCACAAGCAGAACACATGTACTCGTTCATCAAGGTAACTTCTTCAAATATAAAAAATGTGACCTACCTACATAACCTTATACAGTTTTTTAGTCACCTTATACAGTTTTTTAGTTACCTGTTGTATTTTATTTGCCTTATAAAAAAATCCTTATTAACTTTAGGTACAATAGAAACTGCTAACGCTAGGTCAGAAGAAACTACTAACGCTAGGTCAGAACAAATAATAAGAAATCCACGGATTGTTAACGGTGTTGTACGCCCCGCTCTCCGAACTCATAATTCGGCAAGAAATTTTCATGAGTGTATGGGATGGTACAAATTTCAGCTGCCCTCTCCTAGGACATGCCAACATTGTTCTGCCAGATTATTCTTTGGCGAAACTTATCAACTGTGTTGTCGGAATCGAAACATAAGATTGCCACCAATATCATCTCCGTCTGAATTGAGGGATTTATTCGATGCGCCTAACGCAGAAGGAAAACATTTTAGGAAATATCTTAGATCATATAACAACGTGTTGTCGTTTACTTCAATTAGCGTCCATATCGATGAAAATTTAGCATACGGAGGTAGAGGTGTATACTCATTGCGTGCTCATGGCACAATATATCATCGCATACGATCTCTTCTTCTTATTTCAGATGAAAGACCTCGATACATGCAAGCATGGATTGTCGACACGGAGCATGAAATAGATAATAGGCTGATGGAAAATGAGAGTCTGAACAGAGATATACTTATCAGGGTACAAAGGATACTCGACAACTGCAATCCTTTTGTGCGTGTATTTAGACAACCTGGTCAACGTCAGGATTTACCACAATGCAGACTTATAATAAACAACAGGCGCCAAACAAGCGGCAATATTGTCTTCCAACATCGTCTCAAGTTGCAGCAATCATCGTCGATGACGACGACATTGAAAACTTAAACGATAGAGATATTATAATTCAGTCTAAGGATGGTTCTCTTATGAATATTCAAGACTTGGTTGGGTACTACGATCCCATGCAATATCCCCTGCTTCTTCCTTTTGGTACATACGGATGGGACATCAACACTAAAACTATTGATGGAAAACGGCTAACATGTCGAGAATTTTATGCGTATTATTTTTAGGTAATTAATCTACCATCGAAATTCTGTTTTGCAGAATATTATCTTCATACATCTTAGGTGCATTCCTGATTAGTTAAATTCTTCAGATTAGAGGCAATGATGAATCTCTTATACTACGCGGAGGGCGTTTGCTTCAGCAGTACGTAGTCGACAACTACATAAAAATCGAAAAGCAAAAAGCTCAGATGGGTACGGCAAAACCAACATAACATTCGTGGCGAGTATTACCAAGGGCTTCAAGATTGTTTACACAACGGACAAGAACACGGAGGTATACATAGACACCTTACAATTATTATAATAGGTTTTATCTTATTTTTTACGATAACTTTCTTTTATAAGGTAATTTTGGCCATAGAGTAATTTTACCATCGTCTTTCAATGGAAGCCCACGTGATATGCACCAAAGATACCAAGATGCATTGGCTTTGGTGCAAAGATTTGGAAAACCTGACTTAATGATCACAATTACCTGCAATCCAAACTGGACGGAAATAAATCAGGAGCTAGCTATAGGTCAAACACCTCAGGATCGCCCGGATCTCATTACAAGAGTATTTCGATCAAAGTTCGAGGAGTTCAAACGAGACATAACTAATAGGGGTGTTCTTGGAAAAGTTCTTGCTTACTCATATGTTATTGAGTATAAAAAAAGGGGTTTACCGCACGCGCATATGATTGTCATATTTGACAACAACGATAAGTTGCGGAATCCAGATGACTTAGATAAAGTAGTTCGTGCAGAAATTCCATCAAAGGACATTGAGCCTACATTGTTCGAGGTTGTTATAAGGCATATGATTCACGGACCTTGTGGTAAATATACTCATTGTCCGTGCATGAAAGGAGCCATCTGTAAAAAGAAATTTCCAAAGCCATTTGCATCAACTACATCACCAGGTAATGATTCATATCCTATATACAAAAGGCGAATAGGTACTTCCATTCTGCTACATGGTAATACTCACATAATGGTTGATAATGGTTGGGTGGTTCCGTACAATCCATGGCTTCTTCTTAAGTACGATTGTCACATCAATGTCGAAGTTCGTGGTGGAATTAAAGGAGTGAAATATATCTACAAATACGTTCACAAAGGTCCAGATAGAGCAGCTATGCAGGTGCGTGGTCCTGATAATAGCGATGAAATACAACATTTCATTGATGGCAGATGGATCTGTTCTCCGGAAGCATTCTGGCGTATATTTCAATTTACTCCAAGTCGAACGTATCCGTCAGTAATAAGATTGCAGATTCACTTGCAAAATCATCAATTAATCAGCTTGCATGATTGTGAAAGAGTCAACGACATATTAACTAATGATCGTAAGTCGAAGACAATGGTGACTGAGTTTTTTCAGATGAATTGTGATCCGATTTTGACTGGAAATATCTTTACGTCGAATTTCCAGAACACTTCTGCTGGATACATTCTCAGAAGAAATGGGTTCGGCGTACAAGCTACAATAAAGTTATAGGAAGAATATTTACAGTTTCACCTACAGAAGGTGAAAAATTTTACTTGCGTAATCTTCTGAATCATGTTAGAGGACCCAGATCTTTGAAGAATTAATGACAGTTAGTGGGATAACATTTTCTTCATTTAAAGAAGGTGCACAAAGGCGTGGAATTCTTCATGAAGATGATTATGTTCGTCAATGTTTGCATGAGGCAAGCATCATACACATGCCATGTTCTTTAAGAAGATTATTTGTGTCAATGTTGGTATTTACTCAGCCAGTTGGAGTTCGGCGATTATGGGATGAATTTCAAGATTATATGATGGAAGATTTTGCTAGACAGGGATTATTAAATAATCTTATGCATAATAGAAATTTGTTGTTGCTTGAAATAGGAAGGTTGCTGCAGTTTTACAAAAAGGATATTTCGGAATTCGACTTACCCGCAGTTACTGACGAAAGCTTGCTACATTCCTCAGTTCCTCAAATTATCCAAGAAGAATTGTCTGTCCAAATTCCAACAGATGATTTGTCATCAATTGACAGATTGAATCAACATCAAAAGGATGCATTTGATGTTATCACAACGGCAATTATGAACAAGACATCTACAATGTTCTTCATTGATGGTCCTGGAGGATGTGGTAAAACATTTCTATATCGTTCTATTCTTGCCTATTTGCGTAATAAAGGCGACATTGTGATTGCAGTCGCCACGCCAGGTATAGCGGCCACCTTATTACCAGGTGGTCGTACAGCTCATTCGAGGTTCAAAATTCCCCTGATACCAACTGCTGCAAGTATATACAGAATAGAAAAGCAGTCAGACTTGGCTGAGCTCATTCGACTTTCAAGCGCAATAATATGGGATGAAGCTCCGATGGCGAATCGACGTGCATTTGAATCCGTCGATAAATCTCTTCAAGATATTATGGGTAATGAATTACCATTTGGTGGGAAAGTAATTATATTCGGTGGAGATTTTAGGCAATTGTTGCCTGTAGTAAAAGGAGGATCAATGCGAATGCAGATAGCATCTACTGTTTCTAAATCATATTTTTGGAGGCATTTCAAAGTTCTATATGTGGAGCGTAATATGCGCTCTATGCACGATCCGCAATTTTCCGATTTTTTAATGCAGATAGGAAATGGCCTTCAACGTGTCTACAATGGTGACTTCATAGAATTACCTAGATCTATGGTTATACCATGGGAAGGTGAACATTCCCAATATCAGTTGATTGATGCAATCTTCCCATATATGTCAACTTATACAGATGACATGAGTTATATGGTAGGTAGAGCCATTATTACGCCGACGAATTTAGACGTCGATATGATCAACGACATTCTTATTGGATTTTTTCCGGGGGATGAAAAGGTATACACATCATGGGATTCCGTCGAGGAGGATACTCATAATTTATACAATGTTGAGTTTCACAACTCCCTAAGACCTAGCGGCTTGCCACCTCATCGGCTTAGTTTAAAAAGAGGTTCTCCGATTATGCTCCTTAGGAATGTCGCATCCGAACTTGGACTATGCAACGGAACAAGACTAATTTGTCGTAATGTTTGTACCAATTTCATTGATTCAGAGATTATGACTGGTCCATTTGTGGGTACTCGGTATTTTTTACATCGAATCCCAATGAAGACTGAAGAGAATTCTGGACTACCATTTGTTATGACACGTGCTCAATTTCCGGTAAGACTGAGTTTTGCACTTACAATAAACAAAGCTCAAGGTCAGACTATTCCCAATGTTGGAATTTTTTAAGAGATCACATTTTCAGTCATGGTCAGCAATATGTTGCATTATCCAGCGGTACTTCAAAACTAACGACCAAAGTATTAGTGAAAAGTGATAAGCAAATCGGGCGATCTGCTCTACGCACCGTCGTCTACAAAGAAGTTTTATTGTCTTCAAATCATTAATTTTTTATTGAATTTGGTTTTGCTATTCTATGTTTATTTCTTATGCTCTTTATAACTTGGAAGAAATAGTGGTGTGATAAGTGATGTTTATTTTTTAGATTAGATGTAATATCATGACAAAATAACCCTTTATTACTTCTGCATATATATTTAAGTTCATATTATAGATGTTCTGGCTATTTTTTTTAATTATATTCAAATTTCGTTGCACACACGTAGGGTGTGACCCGGTTACTAGTCACTACTACTCATGCTAGTGTAATTTCTTAAATGAGAAATAGGACCAATACCTGAGTTGTGTTTACCTGTCTGGATAATCAAATTCTTACGTTGGTCTATTAGATTCTGTATATGTTACGGACTTGGCCCACTTGAATTGACTTTGGCCCTGCTGATTTGTCCAGCCCATTTGAAAGCATTTGAGTGGCTCATCTTCTCCTTAGTCCACTTGTTTATACCAGCAGGTAGGGGAGAGATTGGAGGCTGCATCACTCCCGACGCCAGACCTCCGACGCCGCTACCAAGTCCGGCGAAATCTGGCTGAACCATCCACGAAGGTCTGAAGGCTCTCCTTCTGACAGTTCCTTCTAGTCCCCGTAGAGGCTTCTCTCCGGGCAGTTTCGTCGTGGGTTCAGCTAATTTTACCGAGGGGCCGTCTGGGCTTTCGATTGATGGTGGATTAAAGAGTGCATCTGCAACAGATTGACCTAGATCTGAACTTTCCTTTACAATCTCTTCCACGAAGGAGGGGAGATTTATGAATTGATGGCGTGGATTGGAGACCGAGAGACTTTTCAAATCGAACTCAACCGGTTTATCGGCCCTCGCACTTTCCTCGCCTAGTATTTCTATGTCGTCATCACAGTTTAAAGGGGCCTCTGTGGGTTTCCCTTCAATTACTGGGTTGATTGATGTGCCTTTCCCTTTCATCGGATAAAGCAATTTTTTTAAGGTTTTGCAACAGGTTATCCCCGCTCTGATACCATGTAGAAAAGTATGATAGTATGAATGTGTATTTCGTTCTCACTTGGTATTTTCTTTACAGAACCATGTAGCATAATATATAGACTTTGGTAAGGATATGACGTTAGGTAAAATCAAGCTAAAGAATTATTCTTGATCTACTTTCCTTTCCAGCAGATATGAGGTTGGTGGAGTGAATCAAGCCATGATTTGGTGTTGACCAATTCGGTAAGTGGCCGTTATTTTCAACATTTGCACAATAATCTATGCGTTTTCGATAATTAAAAACGTGGTACAAAAATAATACTACAAGTAACATACGCATGGTACTACACTAGCATATATTATGGTACTACGAACATCTATATCTTGGTACTACAAACATTTGCATATTGGTACTACAAGCGTTTTTAGGTTAAGAGTCTCGATAGTTACATATAGTACCAAAAGATACTACAAGTAACCTATATATGGTACTACACTAGCTTACAATATGCTACCACAAACATCTATATGGTGTACTCCAGACATATGTATGTTGGTACTACAAATTTGGGTATGAATTTTTCGACACCGTCCGAATTATTTTTGGTCTATGACTATGTTATCATAGTTATAAATACTTTACTGATGATTTGGTATCAATATTGGTGGGTTAATATTTAAAATTAGGGATTATTGCGTTGAAAACCCAACTTTCTTTTCCACTTATTATGATACTACTAAGAACATCTTACTACATAGTCAAGATTTTTGATCGATCGAAAGTTAGTGTCTATATTTTATATTACCGTGTGTTTAATTTTATTATGTGCCCTATTTTGGAAGTTCACATGCTTTATTTGCACAATAATATACGTGTTTTCGATAATTAAAAACGTGGTACGAAAATGATACCACAAGTAACCTACGTATGGTACTACACTAACATATGTTATAGTACTACGGACATCTATATATTGGTACTATAAACATATGTATATTGGTACTACAAGCGTTTTAGGGTTGGAGTCTCGATAGTTACACATGGTACCGAAAGATACTACAAGTAACCTACATTTGGTACTACACCAGCTTATAATATGGTACCACAAACATCTATACGTTGGTACTACAGGCATACGTATGTTAGTACTATAAATTTTGGGTAGGAATTTTTCGACGCCGTCCAAATTATTTTTAGTCAGTGACTATGTTACCATAGTTATAAATACTTTAATGATGATTTGGTATCAGTATCGGTGGGTTAATATTTAGAATTTGGGATTATTGTATTGAAACCCCAACTTTTTTTTCTACTTATTATGGTACTGATAAGAACATCTTACTACATAGTCAAGGTTTTTTATCGATCGAAAGTTAGTGTCTATGTTTTATGTTACCGTGTGTTTTATTCTTCAAGTGTAAAATATGCCTAAGAGGGGGGGTGAATTAGGCTATGAAAAATATTTGGATTGTTCTTCTCTGAAAAATACTTTTCGTTAAGAAGATATTTGTAGAGTGTGTTATTTCCCGAAAAGCAGTAAGAGTATCAAAGTTAACTCCCTAACCCTGTTTCGCAAAATATCACGTTATTTCCAGAAAGCGTTTCAATTATATTACATAGTTACTTGCAGACTTTCCAGGTTTGTCTCACAGAAAAGTAAAAAACTCAAAATAAAGTGAGGCGGAATTTTTATACAGGTTATATCCCCAACCGGGTTTAATCCTATCCTTGGAGTGTGATCTCCCCAAGAGTTCCAATCCATCACTGAGTATTACCGGTTATGGTTACAAAATGATCGACCCTTACACAACCGAAGCACTATGGATACTAGACCTCGTTCTAGGCTGTCACACGCCAAGTTTTGTTCCATCGTTTACCTAGGAAACCAATTCCCCGACTTGACACAGCTTGCTATCGAAGGGCCAGCGAATCCACCAAATTCGTCCCTCCACGTGCGAAAGACTCCACTAGTGCTCCTTTGTGCGCTCAACACGTCCGAAGACAAATCACGTCCGAACACAAATCACAAGGGTTTTAGGTAGTGTGTTGCTAAAAATCGCTCACGGGTACAGATTTGCAAATGAAAGCTCAACACAAACTATGAATTTTTTGCAAATTAAAGCTCAAAACAGTCTAAGGAATTCAATAGTTTGTGTGTTCATTTTGTTGTTCCCCTTCAACCTGAAGAGTTTATCTTCTATATAGACCCAGGGATAGTTCTACACTTCACAAGGAAAGTTAAGCACAAAATCTGCAAGAGAAAGCTCAATAATCACGTGCATAACTCAAAGAATCATGCCAACACGCCGTTGAGAAAGGCGGTCTTAACGTCCATTTGGTAGACCTTGAAGTCTTTATGGGCCGCATAAGCCAAGAAAGAGGAATGGCTTCGATTCGGGCAACAGAAGCATACGTCTCGTCATAGTCAATGCCTCCTGTTGATTGTAGCCCTTCGCAACCAATCTTGCTTTATTCCTAATCACTTCTCCATCTTCATTCTTTTTGTTCTTGAATACCCATTTCGTCCAGATGATGGTTTTTCCATGTAAACGGGGTACTAATGTCCACACTTGAAGGCATTCGAATTGGTTGATCTCGTCTTGCATTGCAATTACCCAATCTGTGTCCTTAAGTGCGTCTGTTACCTTGGTTGGCTTGTTTTGGCTTAAGAAGCAACTGAATAGTCCTTTCTGATGTCTTGGATCACCAATTATCTGATCGACTGGATGTGCTCGAAGCATCAGCCATTTGTGGAGCGAGATCTCCAATGATCTGAGGCTGTTCAACTAGTTGAGGGAATTCAGTTTCAGCACTTGAGTTGAGCGACTCTGATGACATTTCCTCAACTTCCATGGTTGGATCTTCAGCATTCTGAGGTAATTCTGAATCGGGTGAGGTGAGGACATTTGAAGAACTTGGTATATGGGCTTCGTCTTGTGGAGGTTCCACGACAGGTGTGGTAACGGTGGTGTTCGGCCAATATATCTGCTCAAACAACGAGTCCAAGTCTTCTAAAGTAAATCTCATAGCTTCTTCTGACGTTGAATCCGAAGTTGTTGCCATTCCCTGTTGGTCTTGTGCCAACACACCAGTAAGCACGGGGTCTGAACTGTCTTATTCAAAAACCACTTGTTAGGCACGGGTCCTGGACTGATGTGCCCAGAAGCCATTAGATTGGGCACGGGTCCTGGACTGATGTGCCCAGAAGCCATATCTGCTACTTCTTGGAAAGTGACATTGTAGCTTTCTTTGATTGTTTGCTTGGACTTGATGTATACTCGGCACGCTTTCGAAGTAGAAGAATACCCGACAAAAGTGGCTTTGAATGCTTTACGGTCGAACTTAGCACGTTGCTCTATCGTTCGCCAAAAAGCACTTATACCCGAAGACCTTGAAGAAGGAAATGCTGAGTACCCGCTTGTTAATGATCTCGTACGGAGTCTTATCGAAGCGCTTGTGAACTACCGTCCTGTTCTGAGTGGAACGGGCGGTATTTACTGCTTCAGCCCAAAGGAAGTGTGGGAGGCCTGAGTAGATCAACATTGTACGCGCGACTTCCACTAGAGTTTTGTTCTTCCTTTCGACTATCCCATTCTATTGAGGCGTCTTTGCGGCTGAGAATTGCTCACTAATTCCAAGTTTTAGATAAAAGTCACTGAGAAATTTGTTCTTGAACTCGGTTCCGTTGTCCATTCGGATAACTTGGATATTCTGTTGCAGCAGATTCTGAATCGAGTTCACGAAGTTTACGAACAAGTCCCCTGTCTCATCTTTAGTTCGGAGGAACTTCGTCCACGTATAGCGAGAGAAATCATCTACAATGACTAGTACATACTTTTGTCCGTTGAAACTCTATGTTTGCACCGTCCACAGTAATAGTTCCAGAGGACGTGAAGTAGAGGCAACCAGCTTAACGTGATGAGAAGCTCGCTTTATTTTCCTAGTTGACATGCCGAACACTGATATTCTTTCTGTAATATTATAGTTGGAAGACCGTGAACCAACTTTTTTGTTGAAAGACGTTGAAGAGCTTTGATGTTGAGATGAGACGTGCGTTGATGCCATAAGCTATTCCTCTAAATTACAATCTGGGACATGAGGCAAATAGCTGTTGAGGTGCGGGGACGTCAGGTTGATCGTGTAATGATTTGTTTCGAAGTCCTTGGAGGAGTTCTTTGTCCCGACTGTCCAATATTCTGCACCGGTCAGCATGAAAGACCACCTGGAATCCTTTGTCGCAGAACTGGCCTATGCTGAACAAGTTATTGCGGAGGCCTTAGACGCACGAGACATCCTTATGGTCAGATTATCCAAAATAACATCGCCGAATCCTAGTATAGGAACCGAGTCATTGTTTCCAAATCTGACTTTTTCGTTCGATCTTGATAGTTGCTCAGCAACTCTTGATTTCCTGCCATGTGTGTGGAGCAACAGAATCGAGGTACCATACATGATGGATCTGCAAAACCAGATTAGAGAGCTTCATGTACCCACTATAAATGGGTCCTCTCAGATTAGCAGATTTAGTTTTCAGTCCAGATATAGTTCAATTATCACTAACTGGAGCTTTAGCAACCCAAGCCATCTTTGAAGAAGTTGATTTGGGTTTGCTCTTTGTGGAAGACTTGGCCTTTTTGGCTTTTGTCTTTGGTAGGCTTGATCGAGGAAAATATCTTTTCATTTGATAGTCTCCTAAAGGTGTTTGGGGGATTGGATCTTTACAGGATACCTTAGGTGAGCACATGCATGAATAGCATTATAGGCCTTCTTAATGACTGGATCTTGTTTCCTACAAGTCTTCTTATCCGCATTTTTTTTAGAATGAGTGTTTGTTGCATTTGAGGAATAGCTTATTTTGTAGTTAGTGCTTCTAAATGTAGTTGTCTCTAAGGAGCATGAAGACACAATAATTTGAAGCAAAGAAATGTCTCTTTTATTTCCACGAGTGTCTTTTCTTATTGCAGATGGAGGAGATACATTTGAAACTTTGACGTCTAGAGGCTCCTTCTTAATTTCTAAACGAGACACTCTTGCCTCCGATTTCTTTATCTCAGGTACTACACTCCCTGTAGACGTAGTAAACACAGGGTTAGAGTTACAATTTTTCGACGTTTATTCTTAGATTTATGAGCTTTAGAAGGTGATTTTTCTTTCTTCACGCTTTTCATAATGATAGTTTTCTTTGAGGGTAATGGGTGAGAAATGGATTGGGAGACAGAGGAAGCTTTGAGATTTTCCATCTCTTCTAAGAACATTTTCTTTTCAGCTTCAAAATTCTCTCGTTCTTTTTCTAATGAGACTCTTAACCCTTCTATTTTCCTAAAAATAGGGGTATATAGAGAGAATGTTTAGAATGTTGAATATATGCTTCCTTGTTTGTAGAACGATCTTTGGGAAGATAAATTGACTCAAAGCTCCAACCCTTGAGAAGATCCTTAGTTTTGTACCTTTTGTTCAATTCTGTGTAGGAAAAGGGGATTTCAACCCTAGTCTTGGCTTTTCATTTGGTTTCTTCTAATGCATCTATTTCTTTTGCGTTAGTAAAAATCATAAGATTCGTTAATTCCACCCATGTACTTGACATCATAAAGTTAGTTGCAGTCAACTTTTGTCAAGCATCGTGGATTCTCAAAGCCTAAGCCAAATTTATAATCATAGAATTCTAAGTCCATGGGTTGGTTTAAGAATACTGTTTGATCAGTTCGTCCCCTTCTTACAAGAAGATCTTCTAATTTCTTAACCTTGTTGTATAGCTTCTTACGTTCTTCGCCTAAAGGAGCATAATTATTTCCACCGTCAATTTGGAGGCTTTACAGGCGTCAAGATCTTTCGTAAGTTCATAAACCTTAGCATTAGATTTATCTAATTGAACTTCTAGGTTGGTGACCTTAGTTGTCGCTCAGATCCTATAATTGAGGCTGACTTTCTCGTTGAGATTCCTAACCAAGCAATTATAGTTATTCTCTAGCATGTCTTATAGTTCTTTTACTATCGAACTACGCTCCTCTAAGGGAATATACTTAGTCTCGCTAATATTCGGGCTCTTAGATAATTCTTCTATTTCGGCACTAGAGCTCCTAAGTTCCGCCGCGAGACTAGTTATTCTCTCCTGAGACCTAGATAGTTTTTTCTACTTCCATTACACTTTTTTCTGGTCACGTTTTATGTTAGCGTATTTTAATTAATACGATTCTAACATGGTTAATAATGTGGAAGGAGAGTGTACTCTCTGGCATAGTGACCTGGTTTGCCGCAGTTAAAATTGATACGTTTATGTCAACATGTGTGGTCATCGTCCATCTGACTGGAGGTTTTGACGTATGAGTTTTCGTCCAGGCGGGCGATGAGGGCTAGGTTCTCCTCTTCAGAACTAGACGTATCTTCGAGCCAGTGGTCTTGTTCTGCCATCAAAGCTACCCCAGCCTCTTTCTGGTTTGTTAGTTGAAGCTTCTGGAGTAGTAATTGTCATCTCTCTTC
This sequence comes from Craterostigma plantagineum, assembly GCA_027422505.1. NCBI lineage: Eukaryota > Viridiplantae > Streptophyta > Magnoliopsida > Lamiales > Linderniaceae > Craterostigma > Craterostigma plantagineum. The sequence continues at coordinate 3,725,896 of JAPQWV010000055.1, forward strand.
TTTGGGAGAGTGCACTCTCTGGCATAGTGACCTGGTTTGCCGCAGTTAAAGCACTTGTTCGGCTCTTTGGCGTTCTTGACTTCGGAGGTCTCGGGTGCATGTTCTTTGTTCTTTGAGCTTGAGGTCCGAAGTCGGTTGGCCGATGGTGAGGACTTCTTCTTGAAGTATTGCTTGCTCATCATTTTTCCAATTAGAGCCACCTGTTTTCCTAGTGTTTCATATTTGGCTCCACGTCTGAGTCTGATTCATCTTCCGACTCTGAAGGGGTAGGAGGCCTAATGATATTCTCTTTTCTTGACTTCGAACTTCACTTCTCTGAGACTAGGGCAACTGTGTCTTCGATCATGTTGCCCTTCTGCTCCTTCTAAATCCCGCTTACATCTTCCTCGTGCTGTACGAGATTGTCGAACATGGCATGGATATCCAACTCCTCAAGGTTTTGTCTGATTTGGGTGGATATCTTGTTCCATTCCGAGTGCAGAGAGGATAGAAATCGAATGTTGGTTTCCATATTCATCTTGGTGATTTCTATTTTCCTCATCTCATTCAGAAGTGTGAGATATCTCTGATAGAGATCATGCGGCTCTCCTCAGGTTTTGCTCTAAAAGAATCGTAAGCCGTGAGAATGTTTGCCTTCTTGGTTTTGATGCCTACTTTCGTTCTTTGCATCATCTTGTGCAATTCATCCCACAACCCCTTAGCCGTTGGAAGGCTGTCGATCTTTCGATAAATGTCATTTGGAATGCCCTGCATTATATTGTTCATGGATATCAGATCAACCTTTGCTCTAACTCTTTCCTCCTCTTTATATTCCCTAGGCTCTTTAAGTCGGCTAGAGGCAGGAACAGAAGGATTGGATGAGTTGTCGCCAGGTACATTTACCCAGAACTGTGAGGGTCCCTCTTCGAGTGACTAATAAATTTCAGCCTAATCTTTGAGCTCATGAAGTTTAGGAAGGGGCTCCGCCATACAGTGTATTTGTCGCGTTTGAGGAATGGTGGACGTTGTCATTTCCAAGCGTATAAGCATCCAATTTTTTTGAGTTGATTAAAGATCTTCGTTTGTTGTTTTGAGGATTTGATTTGATGTAACCAGCTTCACAAGTGACAAATTTGTTAGTAGCGTTTGATTCGAAAGCAGTTCGAGAATTATTTTTGATTCAAGCTTTAAAGTTTGAACAAAAATAATTTTGTCGAAATAAAATGTAATCGTTACTTGTTCTTGCACGAGAAAACCGGTCAGCGAAATAATTTTCAAGCGCAAAATAAGTTGCTTAAAATCGTTCGGTCGAGAAAAACTTCTGGATCGTGAATTTATTTCGATCGTAAAGAAACAGTACTTTTAGTAACTTTCTCGTTGAGTCAAAAAAAATCCGTCGATTGGAAATGTTTTTCGACCGTAAACGATTTTCGCTAGTTCTAACTTTGGCGATCTGACCGAAAAGTTTTGGGCGTGCAAATGTCAAAATAGGTCTTGTCGAAAAAGAATTTCGCTTAATAACGCTCGAGAAATTTTCTGTGAAAACCGCTTCTAGTGACGGCGACTTTTGCGCTAACTTAGTGTTCTGACCGAGAAAAATTAACGCGCGAAGTTTTCAATCGAGAAATTAATTTGATGGACGACTTCAGCGAGAAAAATTGAAATCGAGCAAACAGTCGTAGAACCCTAATTAACGCTGATTCAAGCAAAAACAATAAATTAGGAAGTGAAATTGTAGGTATTTGCTCGCAATCAGCTACTCAGCACACACGAACGAGCAATTAAACACGTTATGAAGCAAAATATATCGAATTTAAGCTAAATTAGTACGTGTTCAAATTGTTCTTCGTGGGAATAGTAACTTCTCAAATTCAATCAAATCTGCTTAATTGATGTTCTAAATGCTACCGATCTAATCGCAAAACGATTATAGCACCTAAGCAAGCGGAGAAACATCAAACTCAATTCAATTAAGCACAGAATTAAGGATACTCAGATCAAAATCATTTTGGCGCCAAAACTGTTATTCGAATGGAACAGTTTCAGAATTTAATTTCGATCAGATTCTAACAATTTTCGATTCAAAACAGAACGAATCTGCTCTGATACCAATTGTTAGTTCCTCGATTATCAACTCCTATGATCCAAGACTTCAATCCTAAGTAATTCGACTAGAATGATCGACACTAAGATTCGATTGAAAAACCAAGTTCAAGAACGCTAGAGAGAATTTTGATTAGTGAGAGAAAATACTTGTTGTTTCTCTCTCTAGAAATTTGATTGGCAGCCCTTCGGATCAATTGACTAACTTTTTCTCTATTAAGCTCAATGTGTACAAATGTATTTATACCAAACATACTTGGTACAAATAACAAACTACTCCTAAACTAAGGACAAATACAAGAAATGCCCAATCTACGAAGACAACTAATTAAATCAATGCACAATTCTAATATGTATTTTACAATAGGTGCTTATAGTAACGAGGGAAAAATGAGCACGTGGTCCAAATGTGAGGCGAAAAGGACAAGATCTGTTGAGTCTGGTCCAAGAGGGAGTCAAAAATGATAAAACCTTATTGCGAAAACTAAGAGGGCTATAAAATGTTACCACTGTGCAAGAAACATCATCTGAAGAAAGATTGTAAGGCATTAAATAAAAATCCCAATGCCCAGGGAAATTTCGCCAAAACTACCTACAATGGGACTGCCTTGGTATGAAGCCACAGCCACTATGGGCAAAAAGGGAAGATTCAACGACGTGTGGCTCATCGACTCAGCGGCTACTTTTCATATGATTCCCCGAAAGGAATGTTTCATCAATACGAGGAAACCTTTGGAGGATATGTCTACAGCTATAATAACCAATCACTAAAGATTGTCGGGGTGGGTACGGTTCAAGTAAAAATGTACGATCCACTGTGGTACCATCCATGCTGTGCAACATGCAGAGGGCTTGAACAAAATTCTGTTTTCCATGGGACAACTATCTTGGTTCAAAATTGAATTGGAGAACAAGATCATAAAGGTTGCAAATGAGCACTAATGGTTATGATGGGAGAAAAGATAGCTGCAAATTTATACATGCTGAAGAGAGAGACTCTGCAAGAAGGGCAGACATCCGTTATCACGACAAGTTCAAGCGAACAGTCTACAATGACTAGGCACAACAAACTTGGTCACATGGGTGAACAGGGCATGGAAATTTTTGCTCAAAAGTATCTACCACTGTTCTCACGACGATGCTACCATTCGTATGGCAAGCAACACCTGTAGTTCTCCACTTCCAATTCTAGAATTAAAGAAATTCTAGGATACAACCTGATGTATGGCAAGCACTGGTCACTTCCCTGGAGGAGCCACCTACTTCGTATCATTCATAGATGATTACTCGAGGAGATTTTGGGTGTATCCAATCAAGAAGAAGGACGATATGTTCAAAAAGGCGCAAGTTGAACTTAAATCCGACATAAAAACGAGTGTCTCCGGTCAAATAATGATGGAGAATATATTGGTAAAGAATTCACTAAATTCTGCAAAGATGCAGGCTAAGAAAGTTCACCAAGGTTTACACTCAATAACAAAATTTAGTGGCAGAGTAGTTGATAGGACCATGTTAGAAAGAACAAGGGCTATGTTGAGAACTGTGGGCATAGAAAAGAAGTTGGGCGGAAGCGGTGTGTACTGCCTGTTATGTGGTGAATCGAGGCCCATCTACTTTAGAGATGTAGACACCAATGGAAATGTGGACTGCTGCACCTGTAGACTATTCAAACCTCCATATATTTGGAAGTTCAACGTACGCGATGTACCACAACCAAGACATGAAGAAGTTGGATCCAAAGTACAAGAAATGTCTATGCTTGGGGTACGCTGAAGGAATAAAGGGATGTTGCTTGTGCGATCTCACTGATCAGGAAGTTATTATCAGCAGCGATGTTATCTTCTTGGAAGATAGTGACTAGGAGCAAGTCGAAATGATCGCATTTCAAAAGGCACGAAAAAGACTTCACCGGTGAAAATAAGATTGGAGCAATATAATTCTTCTGAAGCCGAACCGCATTGTAATACCCGAGTCCCGTAAGTAAGCCGGCCAATAAATAGGCATACATATTATTTGACTTACGTGACTGCATGAGACATGTTTGGTGATGTTTATGTGCTTAAATGATTTCATGTTATATGCCAACATGACATGCATAAATTAGGAAGTAGATTTCTAATTTAGGTTAGTTATTGATTTTAGGGTTTCTAATACATGATAAGCTAACCTAGAAAATTTGATTCAATGTATTAAGCATTAATACCACATTTTAAGGAATATAAATTAGTACGAAGAGATTTCAAAAGGGTTAGATAGAGATTTTGATATATTAGGGTTTTGGAACTAGGAATCTCGAGATCTTTAGATCTCGAAATTCTTAAAGATTGAAATACTAAATCCGAAATAAGTGCATGTCGAAATCCTTGAAGCCAAAATAATGAAAACCGAGATCTTTCAATCTCATGCTTTTCAAGGAAATGTTGTCTAATGACTAATAACAAATCGAATTCCTAGCTACAAAACCGATATACAATATATAATATTATGAGAATGTTAACTAAGTAATTCAAATAGATAAGTATTAATGAAGAAAAGTCAACAAAACTTAGCTACCTTAACACGCAAGATACAATGAAGTGATATATGATACTTATCTTAAATTACTACAAAGAAACTAACATATTTTCATTCGACAAGTCACAAACTAAACCCTCAAGAATTCAGAACTAGAAGGAACGAAAATTGAGCAAAGGTATGAACTGTTATTTTGATTGTTAATCTGTTCAATTCGAATGATAATATGCATAGGAGATTGTTAAGATAACAGTTTGGAAAAATATTAGGGTTTTATATGACTTCAACTATCGAAAATTTTACAGCTATGATACCCTAAATAATATTCCAACTGTTCTTGAAGAAGATTAAGTTGGATCGAAGGTTTAGATAACTTTCATACCAAAAAGATGTTTTCAAGTGATATAGTTTCGAGTTTATAAGTTTCAAGGTTGTATTAGGTTGAGGGATGATTTCGAACTTGAAAGGAAAATGAGAGGATGTCGAGACTGAACTTAAGATATATATTGAGATGTTTAAAAAGCTAAATGTCGACATGTTTGAGTGTAATATCGAAATGTCTGAGAGGAATGATGTCGAGACCTTTCTAAGTAATCAAGAATGATGAATTACTAATCATAATGTCGAAACAACATAAATGTCGAGATCTATTTACTTAATTCAATGTAGTTTTATATGATACTGAAATCTTTACATGGCATCTCGACATTTTAACTATAATCTCGACATCTCAACATTTTTGGTTATAGTCACACATCTCGACAACTCATTCTAATATCGACATCTTAGTATACAATGTCGAAGACACATAACTCGACATCTTATTATAATACATATCGACATTTAACTTATAATATCATATAAATATCGAAGTCATTGTATGCTTTCCATCGAAATCTTTGTTTATAATATAACATACATGTCGACATTTATCTTGTTGTAATGTCGACACATTGCTATAATAACTCTTCGACATCTTATATGATTACACCTCGACATTTTAGTTCAATGTCGACATATCTCTCAAACACAATACTCGACACATACATATCGAGATTTTTATATAGTATCTAAATATCAACCCTTGCATATTATATCGAAATTTAATCCACAGCTAGTCTGAAGTGATATCGAGATTTACTATAAACATGTCGAGATCTATGTCTAAAATTGTATTCCTTAGTTTAGGTTAAGTTCAAATTTTTAGGGTTTCGAAATTTATCAAAAATCAAAAACTAGGGTTTTCAAATTAAGCCATTTTAGTAAAACTATAACTAGACTAACAAAACCTAATTTTATATGTTTCTATATTTAGGGTTGGAAGATTTACGACTTACCGTACGATAAGATTAAATAAGCTAAGGATACCAGGTAAGTGGAAGTCCCATTTACAACACATAACTATATGGGCATGGAAATTATATGTTATGTGTTCCATGATTTTATGTGACTAATTATTTGCGTTATATGACACGCATGATTTAATTACACGATATTATGGCATGACACGCATATTCACGACATGATCATATGCACGCACGTTTAGTACAAAAGGCATGATGTGAGAGCGTGCATAAAATACGATCGCCTGAGAGCGATAAAGATTCGCCGATATGGGCGTCTGATGTCGACTCACAGTTGAGTCACGGCTCTTCTATGCTACCATGGTGACGTCGTATGGCGCTACCGTTATGACATGACATGTACAAGGCAAGACATGATTTTAGGGCTAATGCCCTCATGGCGGGTCGTGAAACCTGGAGGGTGCGAGCTGAGGGAGTAAGCGACACCGAGGGTACCTCTGGTGTCGACTACCTCAGATTAGGCTACCAGTGTGAAGCGTCCGCGTGGCGTATGAAACCACCTTGGGACAGAAAAGGCGCCCTAGGGTTAGCCTCCCTTGAGTGGGTATTGCCACTTATATTTATTTATCCCTAGTGGATTCGAGCTCCATGATGGTGCATAGCAAGATAGCCGAGGGCCCTATATGACAAGACAAGACAAGGAAAAATATGAGGTCTAGGAAGCATTGGCGCGGATGCCTTTGCGAATTTAGGACACGTGCACGGCATGCATGGCTTTCACTTACTGAGTTTTATAAGCTCATTCCACGTATTTATGTGTTGTAGGTTCGCGGAATCACGGTACGTGATTTTACGAAGGCGAGGCCAAATTTTGAAGCTTCCGGAGGACTTTTGAGGTGGCAGTGTGTACATGGATGCGACCTGAGTGGCGGGCCGATAGGTTATTTTGAACACGCATGCGCACTCTACCTTGTATTTATGTCCAAGGAATATTTTGCACTGTACAGAAGAATTCCTTTATATAAAAGGAAAAGTTTTGTACGCATTTTCGTATATAGATTTTAATTATATCACATGCAGTCACATAAATTAGTAGTAAGAATGGCGGTAGGAGTTAGGGGCGCCGCAGGTGGTATCAGAGCTTTCGGTTACAAGTTCTGTAGACTGTCCATGTACACACACTCAAAAGCACGGAAGCGGCCTTGCTAGTAAGTTTTATGTTTCTATGAATGTTGTATGTGCGTAATTTATTGGCCATAGGGACTATTAGGGTATCAGGACCAGAATGGGTAGAACAAGAAGTGAGGGTAGCGGAAGTGTTAGCAAAGGTAAAGAGCCCGAAACATCAACCGATAATCGCGATACAGCGATTCTTCAGCTCACCGAACTTGTTCGCCAGCAATCCGCACAAATTCAAGAAATGATGCAACAACGAAATGCGGGCGGACAATCTAGTAATAATATTTCTCAGGCGGAAAGAGTTGAAATAGTTGGGGAAAGATTTCGTAAACTCAATCCCCCGACATTTGAAGATGCGGTCGACCCTACTGCAGCCGAGGACTGGCTCCGAACACTGGAAAGTATGTTCCAGTATAGTAGGATTCCAGAAGATGAGAAGGTTTTATGTGCTGCCTTCCTGCTGAGAGGAAGTGCGGGCCATTGGTGGGATACTATTCTCGCCTTCGAAGATCCTATTACGATGACATGGGACCGATTCAAGGAGCTCTTTAGAAGCAAATATTTTACCGCCCCAGTCAGAGCTCAAAGGATGAATGAATTCATCAATCTACGCCAGGGCCCGATGACTGTAGCAGAATACATTAGGAAATTCGAGCAACTGTCTCGATTCGCAGCTCACATGGTGAGCACAGACGCGTTAAAGGTGGAGCGTTTCTTGGAAGGCCTGAAGCCTGAACTATATAGAGATGTGAACATGGCCGGATCCCAAGGAGCTACCTACGCTCAAGTGGCTGAACGCGCGCTAATGGTAGAGCAAGCGGAACTTCGAATTATGCGCGCTTATGAAGCAAAAAGAAAATTTGTCCAAGGGCCGAAATGGAATGGAGGCAACCCAAAGAAGCCCTTTAACCCCAAGAACGTCAGACCTAACTTCCCGAATCGACTCGGACCTCCACGACCATTCAGTCCTAATCAACAATTCAATCCTAATCAGGGGAGACCTCCGATGAGTATACCCCCATGCCCCAGGTGCACACGTCGACATCTGGGCGTGTGCTATTCTCAGAATGCTACCTGTTATAGGTGCGGCAAGACAGGCCACTTTTCCAAGGCATGCCCGGAAGTGGCATCTGGAAGTCAAGCCCTTGCTCAAACTAGGCCACCTACGGTACCTGCTAGGGTTTACACGCTAACTTCTGAAGAGGCGGAGAACAATCCGTCTGTGGTGGCAGGTACTCTCCTTATCCATTCAACCCCGACATGCATATTAGTTGATTCAGGAGCCACGCATTCATTTGCATCTACTAACTACGTGGCGAGACTCGGGATTACGCCTAACCCAGTTAGCTATGAGTACAATGTTACTATCGCTCACAGAACCTCTATGAGAACCAACCAAATCTTACGAGATAGCCCCGTACTAGTGAACGATAGGACCTTACCCGTTGACCTGATAGTCATTCCAATGAATGACTATGAAGTAATTCTAGGAATGGACTGGCTATCGAAATACGGAGCAGTTATTGACTGTAACCGTAAGCAAGTGACCTTTAACCTAGAAGACAGCGAACCCTTTACATTCATGGGAACTAGCAAGAATAATAAGATTCCCAAGATTTCAGCAATGAAGGCACATCGTCTGATCAAGACAGGATGCGAGGCTTATTTAATATTTGCGATATCATCCGAAGAACGGTTACTTCCGAAATTAGAAGAAGTCCCAGTCGTACAAGACTTTACTGATGTATTCCCTGAAGACTTACCCGGACTTCCGCCGGATCGGGAGATTCAATTCACGATTGACCTAGTGCCAGGAGCGGCACAGATTTCTAAGGCACCGTACCGACTCGCTCCAGCAGAATTGAAGGAACTGAGGGAGCAATTGGATGAACTGTTGCAAAAAGGGTTCATTCAGCCGAGTTTCTCACCCTGGGGAGCACCAGTCTTATTCGTTAAGAAGAAGGATGGATCGATGCGACTCTGCATCGATTATAGGGAACTGAACAAGATTACAACCAAGAATAAGTACCCCCTTCCTCGAATTGACGACTTATTTGACCAACTACAAGGCGCAACTGTCTTTTCGAAGATTGACTTAAGGTCAGGATATCATCAGTTGAAGATTCGAGAAGAGGATGTTCCGAAAACAGCTTTTAGTACCAGTTATGGGCACTACGAATTCCTAGTCATGCCTTTTGGGCTGACTAATGCGCCAGCAGCATTCATGGACCTGATGAACCGAGTATTCAAGTCATTCCTAGATAAGTGTGTTATCGTATTCATTGATGACATTCTTATCTATTCGAAGACCAGGGAGGAGCATGAACAACACCTGAGGACGGTATTAGAGATATTACGAGAAAAGCAGTTGTACGCAAAATTCAAGAAATGCGAATTCTGGCTTAATCAAGTCGCATTTCTTGGACACGTTATCTCAGGAGCTGGAAGTTCTGTTGATCCCAGCAAGGTTGAGGCTATTAACAACTGGCCTCAACCGACGAATGTGACAGAAATACGAAGTTTTCTAGGACTAGCTGGGTATTATAGGAAGTTCATCAAGGATTTCTCCAAAATTGCGTCAACCCTGACGAAGCTAACGAAGAAAAATACTCCATTCAAATGGGACGATGCTTGTGAGCAGAGCTTCCAAGAATTGAAGAAACGACTTACTTCAGCCCCAGTATTAACGATTCCTACGGGGACTGGAGGATTTTCCGTATATAGTGATGCATCTAAGAATGGTCTAGGGTGTGTTCTGATGCAGAATGGAAATGTCGTAGCATATGCCTCGCGACAACTCAAGGATTATGAGAAGAACTATCCGACTCACGACCTAGAGCTTGCCGCTGTAGTATTCGCTCTCAAGATCTGGAGGCACTACTTATACGGCGAGCGATGCGAGATCTTCACTGATCACAAGAGTCTCAAATATTTCTTCACCCAGAAGGAGTTGAACATGCGACAACGGCGATGGCTTGAATTGGTTAAGGATTACGACTGTGTAATCAGTTATCACCCAGGAAAAGCGAATGTAGTGGCAGATGCACTAAGCCGCAAAACTGTAAACACGGAGTTACAGAGGCTCGAAGTGGAAGTGATACCAATGGGCGAGATTGAGACAAGACTAGCAGCATTAACACTTCGACCTACACTGATGGAGCAAATTAGGAAAGCCCAGGAGAATGACGAATTATATCTGAAAATCAAAGAAACTCCTATAGAGCAAAGAAGGAAGTAGATTTCTAATTTAGGTTAGTTATTGATTTTAGGGTTTCTAATACATGGTAAGCTAACCTAGAAAATTTGATTTAATGTATTAAGCATTAATACCACATTTTAAGGAATATAAATTAGTACGAAGAGATTTCAAAAGGGTTAGATAGAGATTTTGATATATTAGGGTTTTGGAACTAGGAATCTCGAGATCTTTAGATCTCGAAATTCTTAAAGATGGAAATACTAAATCCGAAATAAGTGAATGTCGAAATCCTTGAAGCCAAAATAATGAAAACCGAGATCTTTCAATCTCATGCTTTTCAAGGAAATGTTGTCTAATGACTAATAACAAAATCGAATTCCTAGCTACAAAACCGATATACAATATATAATATTATGAGAATGTTAACTAAGTAATTCAAATAGATAAGTATTAATGAAGAAAAGTCAACAAAACTTAGCTACCTTAACACGCAAGATACAATGAAGTGATATATGATACTTATCTTAAATTTACTACAAAGAAACTAACATATTTTCATTCGACAAGTCACAAACTAAACCCTCAAGAATTCAGAACTAGAAGGAACGAAAATTGAGCAAAGGTATGAACTGTTATTTTGATTGTTAATCTGTTCAATTCGAATGATAATATGCATAGGAGATTGTTAAGATAACAGTTTGGAAAAATATTAGGGTTTTATATGACTTCAACTATCGAAAATTTTACAGCTATGATACCCTAAATAATATTCCAACTGTTCTTGAAGAAGATTAAGTTGGATCGAAGGTTTAGATAACTTTCATACCAAAAAGATGTTTTCAAGTGATATAGTTTCGAGTTTATAAGTTTCGAGGTTGTATTAGGTTGAGGGATGATTTCGAACTTGAAAGGAAAATGAGAGGATGTCGAGACTGAACTTAAGATATATATTGAGATGTTTAAAAAGCTAAATGTCGACATGTTTGAGTGTAATATCGAAATGTCTGAGAGGAATGATGTCGAGACCTTTCTAAGTAATCAAGAATGATGAATTACTAATCATAATGTCGAAACAACATAAATGTCGAGATCTATTTACTTAATTCAATGTAGTTTTATATGATACTGAAATCTTTACATGGCATCTCGACATTTTAACTATAATCTCGACATCTCAACATTTTTGGTTATAGTCACACATCTCGACAACTCATTCTAATATCGACATCTTAGTATACAATGTCGAAGACACATAACTCGACATCTTATTATAATACATATCGACATTTAACTTATAATATCATATAAATATCGAAGTCATTGTATGCTTTCCATCGAAATCTTTGTTTATAATATAACATACATGTCGACATTTATCTTGTTGTAATGTCGACACATTGCTATAATAACTCTTCGACATCTTATATGATTACACCTCGACATTTTAGTTCAATGTCGACATATCTCTCAAACACAATACTCGACACATACATATCGAGATTTTTATATAGTATCTAAATATCAACCCTTGCATATTATATCGAAATTTAATCCACAGCTAGTCTGAAGTGATATCGAGATTTACTATAAACATGTCGAGATCTATGTCTAAAATTGTATTCCTTAGTTTAGGTTAAGTTCAAATTTTTAGGGTTTCGAAATTTATAAAAAATCAAAAACTAGGGTTTTCAAATTAAGCCATTTTAGTAAAACTATAACTAGACTAACAAAACCTAATTTTATATGTTTCTATATTTAGGGTTGGAAGATTTACGACTTACCGTACGATAAGATTAAATAAGCTAAGGATACCAGGTAAGTGGAAGTCCCATTTACAACACATAACTATATGGGCATGGAAATTATATGTTATGTGTTCCATGATTTTATGTGACTTCCTACGTGAATTATTTGCGTTATATGACACGCATGATTTAATTACACGATATTATGGCATGACACGCATATTCACGACATGATCATATGCACGCACGTTTAGTACAAAAGGCATGATATGAGAGCGTGCATAAAATACGATCGCCTGAGAGCGATAAAGATTCGCCGATATGGGCGTCTGATGTCGACTCACAGTTGAGTCACGGCTCTTCTATGCTACCATGGTGACGTCGTATGGCGCTACCGTTATGACATGACATGTACAAGGCAAGACATGATTTTAGGGCTAATGCCCTCATGGCGGGTCGTGAAACCTGGAGGGTGCGAGCTGAGGGAGTAAGCGACACCGAGGGTACCTCTGGTGTCGACTACCTCAGATTAGGCTACCAGTGTGAAGCGTCCGCGTGGCGTATGAAACCACCTTGGGACAGAAAAGGCGCCCTAGGGTTAGCCTCCCTTGAGTGGGTATTGCCACTTATATTTATTTATCCCTAGTGGATTCGAGCTCCATGATGGTGCATAGCAAGATAGCCGAGGGCCCTATATGACAAGACAAGACAAGGAAAAATATGAGGTCTAGGAAGCATTGGCGCGGATGCCTTTGCGAATTTAGGACACGTGCACGGCATGCATGGCTTTCACTTACTGAGTTTTATAAGCTCATTCCACGTATTTATGTGTTGTAGGTTCGCGGAATCACGGTACGTGATTTTACGAAGGCGAGGCCAAATTTTGAAGCTTCCGGAGGACTTTTGAGGTGGCAGTGTGTACATGGATGCGACCTGAGTGGCGGGCCGATAGGTTATTTTGAACACGCATGCGCACTCTACCTTGTATTTATGTCCAAGGAATATTTTGCACTGTACAGAAGAATTCCTTTATATAAAAGGAAAAGTTTTGTACGCATTTTCGTATATAGATTTTAATTATATCACATGCAGTCACATAAATTAGTAGTAAGAATGGCGGTAGGAGTAAGGGGCGTCGCACGCATACGCGAAGAGCTCGACCCAGTTGATCTCAAGTACCGGGTCCCTGGCAGTCATCACGCGAGCGTAGGCCGCTCCGTTGGCACTCAGATTACGACATATAGAGCAATCTTGCATATTATTTTCTAACTGAGGATGTAGAGCCAATCACTTTCCAAGAATCACTGAATAATTCAGATGCGAGTCAGTGGATTTCAGCATGCAAGAGGAAATAGAAGCTTTCTACGAAAATAAGACATGGGAGTTGGTGTCATTACCACAATGAAGGAAACTCATTTTCAACAAATGGGTGGACAAAATCAAGCGGAATGATCTTGAGAACTAGAGCGGTACCATGCTAGAGTGGTTGTAAAGGGATATGCTCAGAAAGAATGGATTAGCTTCAACAAAATTTTCTCACCGATGGTTCGACTTACAACAGTCATGGTCGTCTTGTCAATGTGTGCCACATTCGACTTGCATCTTGAGCAGAGGGACGTGAAAAATGACCTTTCTCCATAGAGACCTGGATGAAGAAATATATATGCTCCCAGAAGCTTTCGAGGAACCAGGAAAAGCAGATTTGGTTTACAAATTGACCAAATCTCTATACGGGCTCAAACAAGCACTTTGATGCTGGTACAAGATATTTGACTCCTTCATTATGAGTCTTTGCTACGATATGCTATATTCATATCCTTGTGTGTATTTTAAGAGATTCGACGATGACGATTTCATCATGTTGCTGTTGTACGTCGATGATAAGCTGGTTGCAGGGCCCAAGAAAGGTCGTTTCATCAACTTAATGACTCAACTGGCCAGTGAAGTTGAAATGAAGGACCTGAGACAAGCAGAAAAATCCTTGGTGTGCAAATTTCTCGAGACAGAAGCAAGCAGAATATTTGGCTTTCTCAAAAGATTTTATTGAAGAATATCTCGCGAAAGTTCAACATGCAAGATAATAAGCCAATATATATCCTCTTGCTACTAATTTCAAGCTATCCTCCGAGATGTCTCCTACCGATGAGGACGAGAGGACTACGGCTGTCAGTTCGGTATAAATCGTACCAACCAACCAAAATTTTGGTTCACCTATTTTTAAAACCGAATACCAAACCAAAATTCTCGGTTCGATATTCTCTTATACCGAATTAAATTCGGTTATTCCAATGAATCAAATTTAAAAAATAAAAAAACAACACAAAAAAATCAACTAACTTCGTAAATGCACTCACCGAATAGAAAATTCTGAAGTTTAAGTCAACACAATGAAGGTGTGCTACTGCTGCGAGAGAAACTATTTGAGACGGAATGCATATTTGAGAGGTTTTTGATTTACGGCATTGCTTGCTGCGGGTGTGTGAGAGGCTGAGAGCTTAGAGTGAGAGGATAGGTGAAGTGAGGAATGAGGTGAGAGAATAATCTATTTAATGGGTTGGGCTAGGTCGTTGAGTTTATTAAGAAGTAATGTTTTTTAATTTTCATATATAACATATTTTTTAATAATAAATGTTGGTCCCGAATGCACCAAACAAGGAATCAAAGAGGCTTTGATGGAATGAAAAGGGAGACTGTCTCACCTTGTAGTGTGTGTAGTGTGTGAAAACTTGGGTTAGCCTTTTGATCTTTGATTAGCTTTCAAATGGTGTTGGTAACACCTTATACACCACATTAACCCTAGGTATATTAAGGCCCAAACACCAAAAATTAAATAATTACATTCTAGTCCAAAGCCCAAGCTAAAGAATAATTACAATATAAATCCCAAGACTTAAACTATTGACACAATCACTAAATATCCTAACAATCTCCCCCTTTGTGTCAATTGTTGGGAGTCTTGGATCTTGGGCATTGGGATGGTGGATTAGCGTGTGAGTGTATCGCGAAGCCCTAGCTTGAACTCGAAGGCGCGGAGATTCCTTCGAAGTACCATTCGATCAGCTATAGCGTCAATGAGCTTCGCGAACTTGGATCGGCAGAGAGGATCTTCTTCCGAAAGGATGTGGCAAATCCTCATGAGTTTGTCTTGGATGATGGTGAGCGTCCCATCCGAGAACTTTGCCACTTCGGAACAGCGCAGCAGCCTCATCTTTCCCTCGTAGTTCGAGTAGGCGACCGCCGGATCGTCTCCGTCGATTACATCACCTTCTCGGTAGTCGTCCGCGTTCTTGAAAGACGGGCGAGTCAGATTCACCTTCTTCAGGTTGTGCTCCACCGCCATCTGCAGATCGTGGGTGGCGAAGAATCTGACCTGTCGGAGCATGTGGCGCTTGAGAGCCACATATCCCATGGTGACCGGTTCAGCACGTACGAGATGTCCAGAACTTCTGAGGACGAGTCTGAACTGTTTCATGGATTCCAGCATGCTGTATAGGTCACCCAGGCGCAGAAACTTGAAGTCCGCCTCACTGACTTCACTGTAGCTCTCATCCTGCCTCATTACTGTGAACACTGGGTAATGGACAGGTCCTTTCGATTCTTGGCGGAGGTCAGTGACTTTGCAGATGGGGGCCCGATTCATTTCCTGAGCGATGTTTTCCTCATCGGATAGCGTCCTCTTTGTGCACTTGTTGCAAAGAAGGCTCCATCGATAGAGCTTCTTCTTTTCCACGCTCCAATTTTGAATGTTCATCAGCTCATACTCGTCGAAGGTTGTGATGATCTGCTCCTTGCGCCGCCAGATCCTCTTCCTGATCTCTTCTTGAAACGGCGCGGTTATCTTTTTGTTTTCCCACGGTGCTTCCGGTATGTCCACCGTGGGCACATCCGTTTGAGCAGCAGGAGCCTCGGTTTGCTGCGCTTGGAATTGTAGGATGTTCTCGAGCTCGGCAGGTTCAGCGTCGTACTCCTCTCCGTTCTCGTCGTCTGCGGTGTTGATTAGCGTGAGCGAGGCTTCCTTTAGCAGACGTCGAGCATTTTCTACCAGCTTCCTGGCTGCTACTGCATCGGCGGGCGTGTATAGCCATTCATCGTTGAAGATGTAGGCTTCGATCTCGTTCTGTGCGCAGTAGACGTCCTCGAAAGCCTGGTTGGAATCGATGTTGAGAGGGGTATGGCTATGTGGTGGCGAGGGTGTTGCGTCGGAGGAATTTGTGGATTGTGGGGAAGGTTGTGGTGGGGATTCTGGTGGTTCGGTTGAGGTGATGGTTTTGGCGTGGATGATTTGGGTAACGGGGGGTGTAGATGTGGTGGTGGCCTCTAACGTCGATGTGACAGTTAGAGGTTCCGTGGTGGCGAGCGGAGAAGGTGTGGGGGTGGTCTCTAACGCCGATGTGACGATTAGAGTTTCGGAGACGGTAGTGGGTTGTGGTGAGGGTGATTTGGCTAGTGGCTCAGGGTAGATAAGGTGGGATTTTTGGCTAGTGAGGTGTGAGGTTTCTGTTGCAGGTGTCGTTTCAGGTCCAGAGGAGGAGGGCGGCGTTGATTGCATGAGTCCTTGGGACTCTGAGCCGTGCTGCCTATTCTCCCCCTCGCGGCGATCTTGATCATCTCTTGATCGTCGCGCCTGATCCCGCTAGACTCGCCTTGAACACGGCAAGTCAGTGGTTGAGTCATTATTCGCTTCATCTGCTGTTCTTCCTCGTCAAGCTCCGTCATGGATTCAAATCGGGCTCGGAGGATGTAGAAGAGCTCCTTGGCGGAGATGGAGGAGAGAACAGCGTCTGCGTTCGTGTGTTGCATTGGTGGTGGCGTCTCCGGGGCCACACCTTTGCCTTTGTCGACGGTGGACGCATCGAGACGCGCGTAGACTTTATCGAGAATCGACGCCTCAAGAGTCTTTGCAAACTCTTGAAGACGTGTCTCTAGCGCAGTCTCGGTGACGAAGTGGGGTAAATCTAACAAGTTGGAATCACGACGAAATCCAACTGACACCGAATCGGAGAATATAGCCGATCGGCCGCCCGTTTGCACAGGACGGGAAAAGACGGGGTCACTCAGACTTCTCGTTGGCATCATCGATGAGACAGACTCAATCGAATGATGGCCTAGGCTCACGGTTGTTGTGATGTTGGCCGTGCTAGGTCTTCCGCTCTCAGTCACAGAGACATCACCGAGCGTTCTGACAGAGTCACGAAGACTCTGTGGTGTGGTAGAAGGTGTATGTGTCCTAGAAACGTGTGAGATTATGGGGAGTGAGGGCACTATACTCGATGTGCATGAAGAGGATGCAGTCTGAGGCGAGGGACTGCTTGTTTCAACATCGACCATCTCCAAGTGGGATGTCGATGGTATACGTGGCTCCTCGTGGAATGAAATATCTTCCTGTAGAGAGGAAGATATGTGGGTTGGTGGGGTCGTTTGCGTGGTTGAGCCAGATGCCACGTCTTCTACTCGGGAGGTGAACACATCACCTCCTGTACCTATTGGTTCGGCTCGGCTTATTTGTGGCTGAGGAGGTCGATCGTGTTTTTGTTTCGATCGACGCTCCATGGGGCGGCTTACGTCATCCTCACGCGACCGTTTTTTCGGAACACGGGTGGAAGAGGATGCGGCGCGACTCGATGACTATTTGGAGGTGGTGGTGGGGGTTTGGCTAGTCCCGGGGATAGGCGCAGTGGGGTTGATCTGCGCCGTAGGGACAGTAGTTAGAGGTCGGGGGCTTTCGCGGAATGTGGCGGTTGTGGCACGATATTCACGGACGTGCGGATTTGTCTGGTCTGCGTAGGCGAGCACTTCGTCCGGAATTATCATGGCGTGTCGATCCTTCGCCGGAGTGTTTTTCTTGGCGAACTTCTCGACAGTTGGGATGATGAAGTGTTCCGCTGCCGGCAGATGCGTATGTTGGTGGAGTGCAAGCGGAACTGTTTGATGACTGGGAGCCACCGCATGTAAGGAACGAAGCGGTTTGTGACTCCCTTGGCGACTTCTCGGTCGCGACGTTGGATCATGGAGACGAGATCCATCCAGATTATGTCGGCGTAGCTGTACTTGCGGTTGTAGGCGATGCCGGTGAGGATGGTGAGAATTTGAAAGTTGCCGCGGTCCTGACCAGCATGCTTCCCTGACATGCATTTGTTCACCAGCAGGTACAGTGTTCGCCATGGTTGAGGTAGATTGCGGGTGGTGACTTCACTGAGGACAAGTGGGCCCTTCTTCTTCTTGTTATCTGGTTGATAGCCCAGTCTGTCAATGTCTTCAATGAGTTGTTCGTGCGTCGGTAGTGGATCGTAGGGAGAGTAGACAGGAAGTTGAAGTACTTCTTGTACTATTTTGCGAGTGAGGACCACCGTTTCTTGATCAATGTTGGCGGATAAGGTTTTGGCAAGATGGAGTGGTCCAGCTATCTGCAGCGTATGCCAGAATTGTTGAAGATACACCTGTGCTTCTGGCTCGCCATGTGTGAGGGCGTGGCGAAGTGGGTGTCCTTTGAGGATTTCTACAATGACGGGGGCATCACACCGAAAGCTGTCCAAGTCCACCATGTAGTTGTTGGGAATCAGGGCCGCCCATTGACTGAGTGGGAAGATCTGGTCGGGTGGTGGGACATAGGTACGCGTGTTGAGTTCGATGCGAGCGACGTCCCTTTGGATTGCAGCCGCCTCAAGTGCTTCAAGCGTAGCTTGATCTTTGTTAGTCATATCTGTACTCGACAATAATTGTAATATGATTAGCACGTATGGACATAAATAAGTCGTGGATGAAACAATGGAAGTAGCCTCAAATAGTACATAGACATGTTGAGAAAATTTTAGCATTTTGTGTAAAATTTCGCATGTAATGGAGATTTCGCAGTTTATAACACGTAGACATGTCGAGAATTTTCGCAAGTAGTCAAAACTTTCGCATGTAATGAGAAATGTCTCAGCACTTAGAATTTCGCAGTGTAAAATTTCGTATGCATGGAAATTTTCGCAAGTAGTCAAAATTTTCGCATGCAATGAGAAATTTCTCAGCACTTAGAAAAATTTTGGATTGAAGACAATTTTCGCATGTAGTGTAGAATTTCGTATCTAGGGAAAATTGTCACAAGGAAAGAAAATTTCGCAAATTGTCGCAGATAGAGTGAGATTTCGCATGTATTGTAAATTTTCGCAACTTATAGCATATAGACATGTCGAGAAAGTTTTCGCATATTGGGTAAAATTTCGCAAGTATGGAAAATTTTTTGTGTTTTACTGTGGTTGCTAAACAATGAAGATGCGAAAAGATGTAATGTGAGGTGAAGTGTATTAGAATTTCGCGGGGCTAAACTCACTGTAGCAGAGAAAATTTTGTCGTGAGGGAAAAAGATTTTCTCAGATAAACTTTCGGGGACTTAACATGCTGTAGCAGCGAAAAAGATTTTAACACATGTAAATTCTCGGACGAAAGTTTCGCATTTCCTTAGTCACTGTAGCAGCGAAAATTTTTAACGCTGGAAATTTCTCGGATAAAAATTTCGCGGGATCTCACTCACTGTAGTAGCGAAAATTTTAACGTAAGAAATTTCTCGGAAAAAATTTTCGCGGGACCTTCCTCACTGTAGCTGCGAAATTTAACGTTTAAAGCAATTTTTCTGAAAATTTTCTCGGCGAAGAACATGGTGCGAAAACGTTCGAAACGACCCAGTGATTTTTGCCTTAGACCTACTCAAATCTCAACCAAAATGCAACAACTTGGATTCAATCGACTCGTAATTAGATGGGCAGTGCATATTTGGGGTTATAAAACATCAAAAATCTAACATGCGTTCGATTCAGAGGCCGCGAAAAAATTAATTCTAACCTAACAGATTCAATCAAAACGGGGCAAAACAGGATAAAATGAATGGAAATCGATTTATTTGAGGTGTATTCATACCGAAAAGCTGATTTGTGACAACGGAGTTAGCAGGAAACAGAGTTTGAAAGCAGATTTGACGACGACGACGATGCAAGGAGTTGCGAAATTTTTGAAAGAAGGGGTTGCGAAATTTTGAATTTTCTCGGGAATTTAGGATTGTGAACAACGTTAAGGATTTTTGGGTTTTAGTCACTGTTCATGCGAAATTTTGTGTAAATGGGCCGAAATTCGTGGGCTTGGTCAAAGCTGGGTTCAGATCTGATTTTCGCGGGCTTGGTCAAAATTGAGTCCAATTGAGATTCAATTGGTCCAATTTTGACCCTGTTTGACCAGAAATTTAAAATTCAACCCAAAACATTTTAATCAGTCCGCTTTTGACTCAATTTGACCAAACTTTAAAATTTCAACCCAAAAAAAATTTATTTTTATAAAGGCAAAATCAGAAACTCCCCCTTAATCTAAAACTCCCCCTTTTTTAAGTAATGGAAAAATCAGACGCTCCTCCTTAATCGAAAACTCCCCCTTTTTTTTACGTAATGGAAAAATCAGACGCTCCCCCTTCATCGAAAAGTCCCCCTCAAAAGACATAATTCAGACGACACATAGAAAATGGAGTGAAGTGGAAAAGGAAATATGTGCACTTTATCAAAGTTCATGTAGGGTCGATTGATCACAACTGAATATTCAACATGCCCAACATAGTCACTAGGTGTTGGAATCGTTTGACATCCAACGGTTTTGTGAAAATGTCGGCCAGTTGATCTTCGGTTGTGACGTAGTGCAATTCAATCGTCCCTTGTTCGACATGTTCTTTGATGAAGTTGTGACGAATATCTATGTGTTTCGTTCTCGAGTGATGTACCGGATTACTCGTCATGGCAATAGCACTTTTTGAGTCACAATAAATGGGAATTTTATCAACATGAAAATTAAAATCTCGTAGTTGGTTCTCATCCACAAAAGCTGTGAACAGCAACTAGCGGCGGCGACATATTCTGCCTCCGTCGACGAAGTTGAGACACAGTTTTGTTTTCGAGACGACCAACTTACGAGTTTACTGCCCAAGAAGTGTGCAGCTCCAGAGGTGCTTTTTCGGTCCATCTTGCATCCTGCATAATCCGAGTCAGAGAATCCAACCAGTTTGAAGTCCGATCGAGTGGGGTACCACAAACCCAGATTGGGTGTTCCTTTGAGATAGCGGAGAATCCTTTTGACAGCAGTGAGATGGGATTCCTTCGGTGTTGCCTGGAAACGAGCGCAGATTCCTGTCGAGAGAACAATATCCGGTCGACTAGCAGTGAGGTACAAAAGAGAGCCTATTATCCCTCGATAGACGGTTTGATCAACGGGAGCACCAGATGGGTCTGCGTCGGGTCGGCCAGAGGGTGACATAGGTGTAGCAGCAGTCTTTGCATCCTTCATTCCATATTTCTCGAGGATGTCATGGATGTATTTGGACTGATTGATGAAGATTCCGTCGGGGAGTTGCTTAACTTGAAGACCAAGAAAGAAATTCAGCTCGCCCATCATACTCATTTCGAACTTCTCCTTCATCAATTCTGCGAACTCTTCACACAGTTGTGGTTCAGTCGATCCAAAAATGATGTCATCGACATAAATCTATACAATCATGATGTCCGGGCCACTCCGCTTGGTGAAGAGAGTTGTATCCAGAGATCCTTTCTTGAATCCAGACTGAACAAGGAAGTCTGAAAGGACGTCATACCAAGCTCGGGGAGCCTGTTTTAGTCCGTAGAGGGCCTTGTAGAGACGATATACGTGATGAGGAAACTCTTCGCTCAAGAACCCTTCAGATTGATCAACGTACACTTCTTCCTTGAGAAACCCATTCAGAAATGCAGTCTCCACGTCCATTTGGTAGACTTTAAAGTTCTTGTGAGCAGCAAAGGCAAGAAAAATTCGTATGGCTTCGATCCTGGCAACTGGGGCAAAAGTTTCATCGTAGTCGATGCCTTCTTGTTGGTTGTACCCCTTAGCCACAAGTCTTGCTTTATTGCGGATGACAACACCGTCTTCATCTTTTTTTGTTTTGAAGATCCACTTTGTGCCGATAATGGATCTATTGTGAGGTCGTGGTACGAGTTCCCAAACTTGTAAACGTTCAAACTGATTTATTTCCTCCTGCATTGCAATCAGCCAATCAGGATCGGTGAGAGCTTCAGCTACTCGTGATTGTTCGACTTGACTGAGATACAGACTTTCATTCATCGTAGCCGAACGTGTTGAAACACCAGATGTGGGATCCCCAATAATATGATCTGTAGGATGAGAGCGAGCCCAAAGTGGTACATTGGTCTGAGAGGAGCTGGCCGCATTTGTATCGGTTGGAGGCTCATTGGATTGGGGTCCGGTGTCCGAAGAAGAGATCTCGATCGTAGTAGACTGAGAAGGTTCAGCATCAGGATCAGCAATGTTCCCAGGGTTGGGTAAAATGTCGTCTTCGTTGAGATTGGGCGCATCCAAGTTTGGAGGGACGACGTCATTGCCGATAACTGGTGGTGTGGATGGAGTGGGTGCAGCGGTAGGTTGAGTGGTGGCGGCGGGGGTCTTGGGTACTGGGTAGAAGTACTCGAAAAGCAGATCGAGATCCAGTTCACCAGAATTGCCCTCAGATGAGGAAGTTCCCGCCATTGAAGGTTGACCTTTTGTCAACGACTGTAGAAGACCTGGTTCTGGTCTGATATGAGCAGAAGCCATGAGGTCGCCTTCGCTTTCGTCAAATGTAACATTTGTGCTTTCTATTACTGATCGTTTCTCTCTAAGATAGACTCTGTATGTCTTTGAGTTCAGCGAATATCCAACAAAGATGCCTTCAATTGCTTTTGGATCAAGCTTCCCAAGATGTTGGCGATCATTGGCCACAAAACATCGACAACCGAAGACCCTTAGATAAGATATATCTGGGATACGACATTCAGCATCTCGTATGGGGTGCGGTTGAATCTCTTGTGGATTGAAGCCCGGTTTTGTGTGTAACAAGCCGTTTGAATAGCTTCGCCCCAAAGAGAATGAGGAAGACCGGATTGGATGAGGAGAGTCCTAGCTGCTTCAACTAATGTCCTATTTTTACGCTCAACGACACCATTCTGTTCCGGTGTCTTCACAGCTGAGAACTGCTGGGTGATGCCCTGAGTGGCATAGAAATCACTGAGCTTCTTGTTCTTAAACTCAGTTCCGTTGTCAGTTCTGATAATCCGAACCTTCTGTTGATGAAGAGTTTGGGACGTAACAACAAACTCGACGATTATATCAGGAACTTCATCCTTTGTACGAATGAGTTTCGTCCACGTGTAGCGTGAAAAATCGTCGACAATCACAAGAATGTACCGTCTTCCCCCGAATGTAGTCGTAGGCATTGAGCCACATAGATCCATGTGTAAGAGTTCTAGGATTAGCTTAGAGGACGGTGTTTCCTTGGAGATGTGACACGATCGCTTCATCTTCCCCAATTCACAGGCAGAGCAGAGGTGTTCCTTATGATATGTCAGTTGGGGTAGACCGTTGACGAGTTTATTCTGACGCAGTTTGTTGATGGTCTTGAAATTGAGATGTGAAAGACGTCGGTGCCATAGATCATTCAACTTTGGTGCGGCTCGAGAGAGAAGGCATATTGGTCGAGAGGTCGTAAGATTGAGTACGTAGAGGTGAGACGTGCGTGTTCCAGAAAGAAGAGGCTGTCCCGAGGCATCTATAATGCTGCAGATGTCAGATTCGAAGAGAACCTTATATCCTTTGTCGTAGAAACGACCAATGCTGAAGAGATTGTAGCTCAAACCCTCGACGTAAGAGATGCCCTTAATTGTCAGTTTGTCATGGACGAGATCACCAGTTCCGAGAATTGGCGCCATTTGACTGTTTCCGAAGGAGACCCTTCCGAGATAGCGCTCGGAGAAGTTGCTCAACAGCTCCTTGTTCCCCGTCATGTGTGTGGAGCAACCCGAGTCTAGATACCACACATGACAGACCTGCAATCATCAGCAAATGTTGGGTCCCCGTTTACGGACGGGACCTTCTTGTGATACAAGTAAAATTTTCATGCGCTTAAAGGGAAATGTGGTTTCTAAATCAGATTGTGTCGGTTCTAATTTAGCTTTCCCTTTGTCAGTTGTTTGATGATGCGGGACTATGGTCTTTCTAACCCATATTTTCCTAACTTGTGCTTGCATGTATGGTGCCTTATACATGTAGCGGCGTGGGGGATGTGGTTGTTGTTTTCGTGCTTCGGTATTGGTCGCCTTTGGCTTGCGAGTAGTCGGTGAGTTTGCGTTTGACGACGAGAGACGTTTACGCTTAACCTTAGGTTTAGGCGAGATGGGAGATTTCAAAGACGTCATAGAGGAGGTTCGCTTGCGTGGTCGGAGTGTTGCGTGTTCATGTGTGTCATATTCATGAAAGCGTGGGAGAACAAAATCATCGCAGCAGAACATAGACATAAGCTTGGTAAAAGAAAGATAAGTTTTGGCAACATAATTGTCTACGACCTTAGGACATTGGGATTCAGTACATAGAGAGGAAAGCCGAATATAGGATGGTCTTTTCTTCTTGTCATCGAAGAGCGGATTCTCCTTTATTTGATACGAACTCCCTTCCAGAGACGTCGAACTCACATTCCCTGTATCCATAAGAGTACGCGAGTTAGTGTTAGATTATGTGTCAGCTTCAGGTGTCATCTTCGCCGTCCTCTTACATTTACAAGTTTGAGAATCGGGTACTTGACTCGACGTAGAAAGTTTGTTCGTATTGCGAGATTGTTCTAGGGTAAAGATTTTGTAAAGTAGATCTTCTCGTTCTTTTGCAAAGGCTTTCCGCTCTACATCTATGGTTCGTTCTAGTTCTGCTATGATCAGAAGTTTCTCTGGGACATAGATGCGAGAAAGTGCTTCTCGGAAAGCGATTACCTGTTCTTCGGTTGGGAACTGAGACTTGATGTCTTCGGAGAGTGAAGACTTTTTAGTCTTATCACTAGCATTCAATTCCGTGTAGTCGTACGCGATTTCTGCCAGAGAATGTTCTGTTCCCTCTTTTCTTCCGAAAAAACAACGGAGGAGGATCTTACAAACGGCATGAGCTGCGAGGGAGTACCCTTCCTCGTTTGTAGGAATGATGTACTGTACATGTTATACCTTTTAACAATTAGCGGCGTTGGATCGCAGTTGCTGGCCAGGCCGATTCCCATCCGGGCGTCGTAGAATTCTGTTTCAACTGGTTGGTTCAATAGGCATAAGATGTTTGCGGCCTTTTTTCTAAGGTGAAGTTGCTCTTCAAGTTCTTTCACCTTGCGGTATAGCCTAACTCTTTCCTTCGTAAGCAGTTCATATTGGGAGGCCGTCAGGAGGCGAGAAGTTTCACATGAACTGATGGCTAGTGTAGTTTCCTTAACCTTAGTCTCACTTTGTTCGTTCTTGCTTTGCAGACGTTTGACTAACGCTTCAGAGGCCATTAGACGTTCGTTTGCACGTGCAAGCTCTTCTACTTTTAGACTAAGTAAGGCATAGTTGTTTTCAAATTTTAGCTTAAGTTCATTATAATCCTTAGCGTCTACGGTGGGTTTGTTAATGGTGTGTCGGTGATTAAACACATCATCGAGTTGTGAGATTCGTACCTCAGACTCGGCGTTGGTGGGAGTCTTAGCTGTGTTCTCACCGATGTCAACCAACTCTTCGTCCTCGTCATGTTCGACCAGCCTTGCCATGCAGCAATCTTCATCCTTAGGCTCCTCGTCTTCTGAAGTGTCGTTCACCCACTCAGCCTCTTCGGTGAGAAGAACTTTCCCACTTTCCATTTTGCGGGTCAATCTGGCCTTACGGTCGTAGTAGCCAGAGTCCTTGACGCGTGGTGCGTGGCATTCCTTGGCAAAGTGGCCTGACTTTCCACATCGAAAGCACTTCACAGACTTTTGAGGTGCTGATTCCTCCTCTTTCTTTGTCGGCTTAGCTTCCTCCGGAAGTGATCTTTTTGGTGCCGCTAAAGGTTCTTTGGCGATTGGAGGAGGATGAGGATTTTTTTCCGATCTTCTTTGAGACCAACTTTGTGAGCATTGCCAGTTGCTTGCGTAGATCACGAACATCTTCATCAGATTCTGTATCAGCTTCGGATCCTGAAGAGGTGTCAGATACAGCAGCTGGTAGCTTCTCTTTGTTCTGTTTGGTCTTAGTGGTGGAAAATCGTTCATTGGTCTTGTTCGAGAGGAGGGCCAGTGGGTCGACTCGAGTGTTGGTGGACTGAGTTGCACGTAAGGAGCATAGGCAGACAGACTGTCATAAAGAGCATGGATGGAAGTGTTGGAGAGGTCCTTACTCTGAATCATCATCACGATTGCATTGCCCCAATGTGATTTGAGGCTACCAAGGAAGCGGTTGTTGATATCGAATTTGTCCCTTGAGATCCTGGCTTTCTTGAGTTCATTGATGACCTTCAAGTATCGGAGGTATGTGTCACGCAGTTCCTCTCCTTCATAGGCCTGGAAGTGTTCATACTGCGAGAGACATGCTGATTTCCTCCCCTGAGCACTCTCAGTTGTGCCTGCCATAATTTCCACGAGTTCATCCCATATTTCCTTAGCAGTTGTGCAGCACTCAATGCGAGCGTAGACCTCGTTTCCCATAGCCTGGAAGAGATATCCTTTAGCAGTCTCATCGGCCTGTAGGTGAGCCTGTTCATCCTCATTGATGGGACCTCTTGGAGTGCGGCGTTCATCCATGGGAGGGTTTGCGTTTGGCTGTGCAGGGATGATTGTCCAGAACTGTGCTGGGCCGTTGAAGATGGAGTCCAGAAGGTATTGAGAGAGTGGTGCGCCTTTGTTCCTGATGAACGTGAGGAACCGGTTTGTCCATATGCTGTAGTCGCCTTGTCGCAGCACCGGAGGCCTGGTGTCGGAGCCCACTGTTGAGTTGTCATTCGTGGTAGACATGGTTGGTGCAGTCGAATCGTCTGTGGTTTTGATCTTGTATAGATAAGAGAGTTAGTAACGAACGAGATGAGAAATACGAGTTTAACGAGTAGAGTTTTGAGAGAAAAAAATTGTTTAAAGAATTTCTTAGAACTAAGTGAGTGTGTGTGATGGTCGATAATGTTATGAAGGGAAAATATATCTTGAAATTAGGGGAAGTTCCAGAAATTTGAAAACGAGATTTGAGGCGAGAGAAAGAAAAAAAATTTTATGTCAAAAGTGGTCTAGGGTGATAGGACTAAAGTGTAAGGATCAAATCTTAAATAAGTTTGAGAAAAATTTAACCCAAGAAGATTTTAACACGAGAAAAAGACTTAACAAGTCAGAGAAAAAATTCGCAGTTTGAAGGGACGTGATTATATGAAGAGTTATCCGAGAAATTGCGTGTTGAGAAATTTCGGTGTTTGTGAGTTTTAAAGAGAAATTCTCGGAAGAAAAAAATTCTCAGTTGAAAATTTCTCTGATTTTAAAAAATTTCACATGTGAGGATGATTCTCAGTTGAGAATTTTAAAGCTTCACAAGAAAATTTCGCAAGTTATAAAAATTTCGCATCGAGAGTTGAAGTGTGGTTTTAGGAAATTTTCTCGGATTTGAAAGAGTCGTGGTTTTGAAAAACTTCCTCAGATGAAATAAACTTTCTCGGCTTTGAAAACTTTCTCGGATATAAAAATTTTCGCGAATTTCAAAACTTTCTCGGTCTTGAAAAATTTCTCGGATGAAGTTTCGCGAATTTGCAAATTTTCTCGATTTGAAAAATTTCTCGGATATAAAAATAAAGAGTTCTCGGCTGAAAAATTTCGCGGCTCTGAAACATTCGCGGAATAAGCTTTCTTGGATATGGAATTTCTCGGATTATGAAGAGTAAGCAAATTTCGCAGATGAAAGTTTCTCGGATTTTGAAAGTAGGCAGTTGCGAAAAAGTGCAGTGTAAGTGAAAATTTCGTGGTTTAAAAATTCTCGGAATAAAATTTCGCGGATATGAAATTTTCGCGGACTTGAACGATTCATCAAAAAGTTTCGCGGGCAAGAACGAGCTTTCACTGTTCCATTGCTTTCATGCGTTTTGCCAGAAAATCGTCCCGTTCTTGCACAAATCTCAACCAAAATCGCTCAAACTTGATCCTGAACTTCAGAAATTCTTCCCTAAACACACAATCGACCGATTTGTGAGCTAAAAACAACAAAAAATAGGTCAAATCGACCAAAAACAGAGAATGGTCGAGATGTCCTTTTCTGAAGTGTTTTTGCTTCGATTTTGCTCAAAACTCGTTAAAACTGATCCAAAAGTGTTCTAAAAACATTTTAGGCATAGAATCGATCTTGGGGAAGGTTTTAAACACAAAAACAAATCATTAAAACCCCAAAACGAGTTCAAAATGCCCGAAAGTGATTTTTGCCCAAAACAGCTGGAAAGTAGTTGGAATGAATTATCGCTAAATCATTATGATCCTCGAACGAAAGAATGTGAACTAAAAGTTCAAAAGATAATTTATATAAAGCTTAGGGAACCAATTGCGAGATAGTTTTGTTGACCCAAAAAGAGTGGCAAAGTCACATATTCCAACTGTTAGTGCTCTTGCTAAAATTGATTTTCCTGCTAAACAAACAAATAATACTATGAGCTTAAACACAAATAAAGTCAGGGTTTACCAAAGATAAAAATCATCGAAAAAGAAACTGAGCAAATAATAATAATGGTCCAATCGAGGATTTACCAACTAGAGAAGAGTCGATGGGCATAAATGATGATAAGAATGAAAGTCAGGTACCTGAACAAATTGGAAATAATGATAATGAGGAAATCTCGATCAAATACGCCCAGAATGGAATAACATGGAACCAAGATGAAGTCAACGTTGACGATAAGTTCTCATTTAACGTAGCTACATGAAATGAATGAAATGAGAATAAGGATCATGAACCAAGATCTGTAAACGAATGCAGACAAGGAAATGATTGGCCAAAATGAAACGATTCAATTGAAGCTGAATTAAAATTACTTGAAAGGCAAAAAAGTTTTGGACCTGCAGTCCGCATGCCAAAAAATGTAAAGCCAGTTGATATAAATGGGTTTTCATCAGAAAGATAAACGGTGAAACTACGAGATATAAAGCACGACTCTTCGTACAAGGTTTTCTCACAAAGACCTTGTAATCATTATGAGGAGACGTATTCTCCTGTAGTGTATGCAATAACGTTTCGTTATATAATTAGGTTGGCAGGTGGTGAATGACTCGATATGCATCTAGATGTTGTTAGTACCTATTTATATGGCTCACTTAACAGTGACATTTATATGAAGCTTCCGGAAGGATTTCGACTACCTGAAAATTTAGGACCGTGAGATGAGTACTCAATTAAACTAAATAAATCATTTTATGGATTAAAGCAATACGGACATATGTGGTATAATCGCCTAAGTGAATACTTATTGAAAGAGAAGTATAAAAATGATCAAATTGCCCCTGCATATTTACGAGAAAATGTATGCGAATATAATGAAGAAGTGCTTGGTCTTGAAGTACCATATCTCGGTGCTATTGGAGCACTAATGTATCTTTCGGGTCATACTCGACCTGATATGGCATTTGTTGTAAATTTATTGGGAAGATACTGTAGGACCTGAGTCCCCACAAACTAGGTCGGCCAATAAATTACGTTTATGGTCTGAATAATTTTGTGTTAATTGCGTATATGTTATATGTTTACGTGACTTTATGAATTTTATGCTCGTGACTGTTATGAGAATTACGTGCAATTATGTGCCATCGCCTATGTGCTTACGATGACCCCAAGTTCATGAGAGGAATTTTCGAAAAAAATATGAAAGAAAGGCATAACGAAAATAGTAAGTATAATGATAGTGGGCTAGAAAGGGAATTATGCTATACCATGTTGGACTATTATTCTTATAATTAGGCCCAACATATTGAAGTCCAACATTTTGGGACAAAATTCCCTAATTTAGGGAACGCCTACCCTATGCTTCACCCACTATATGTAAGAAAATATCTAACCAAAAATCATCAAAACTCCACAACCACACTTGGAAACCAACGAAAGCAAAGGAAAAAGGAGAAAAGAGGAAATCGAGGGAAGCTTCAAAATCACACCCTCAAGCTAGTTTAAGATCTCGAATTTGGCAAGTGAATTACCTTCCCTAAGCCTTGTAATTTCGTAATTTTAGTGTTTCTAGATTAATTGGTTTCATTAAAGTAACTAAGCTTAAGGAGAATACGAAAAACCCTAAGTGTGGAGTATAGGTTCGCGTTGGGGTTGTTATTTGGGCAAATTAGGAACGGATAGCTTAATGTATGCCTTAGAATTCATGATTCTACTTTTAGGTAGGAACCGCACGATTTTAATGCAGAAGGAAGGATGGGACTTTGGAGTTCGACTAGGTTAACGATGGGAAGGTAGTTTCGATTAGACGAACATTTGTGTTTCGATCGGAATTAGGAACATCTAACTAAGTTTCTATCGAAAGTAGGGAGCTATTTTAAGGTTTCGGACGACACCTAGAACCAATGATTTAAGCTTCGACCAAAACAATAATTAAACAAGTCACGAGTTTCGACCAAAACTCATTTCAATGCATGGGTATCGAATCGAAACTCTACCCCAAGCCCATACCATCGATCGAAAGTGGTTTAACCACTATGCATGGCATCGGGCGAAACCTTGATGAGTCATGCTGACGAAAAAGCACGGTGAAACCCTCAAATTGATCGAAAGTGATCCTCAAGAATTGCATCGAGTCGGGTGAAACAGGGATGACGAGATGATGATAACAAAAAACGGCAAAACTCTTCCCACTATCGAGCGAAACCCTTGTATCGGCCGAAAGTAATTCAATTCCGTGCATGGTATCAAGCAAAACAAAGGTGATTTCATGCTGATGAAAACACGCGGGGAGACACAATCCTTACCACGTTCAATCGGGCGAAACTAACCTATGATAATTATCAATCGAAATTAGGATTTGATATAAATGAGTTCGATCGAAAGTAGCTAGCAAATAGGACTTTCGATCGAAAGGAACTGTAGCAATAGTTTCGGGCGAAAACCATGTAAATTAAATGACTTTTGCCGTGTTAAGAATCGATCGAAAGAGATAGGACCCTTAGGAGATGCTTATAATCGGGCGAAACAAATTCTAGGGGCTAATCACGTTCGCCAAACTATATAAGTTAGAGTAATGGAATTCTAACATAACTTAGTATTAGAAATTAAATGACTTAGAAATTGTAGCAAGGTAAATCGAGCAAAGTGGAATAATAGCAACCAGTATGACAAATATTAATTAATTCGATGGGTGGCTAAGAAAGGCAATAAACTAATATTCTAACCCCTTTTTATGTAAAGGGTTGTACGTTACGAGATTCACGAGGAAGTACGCTAGATTAGCTCGGACGACAGGTAAGTAGAAATTCAACTACGACACGTAACTTACCTGCACATGATTATGTGATGCGTGCTTATGTGGCTTTATGTGAATCTTGCACGTTATGATTACTTATTATGCATGAAGTCATGATATGCATATTTATGTGAACATGGCATGAGCACTTGCACGCATAAGCAGTACGTAAGACATGAGGTACGAGCGTGCATAAGATCGCCTGTGTGCGATGGATATATGCCGATATTGGCGTTTGTGTCGACTCAATGAAGAGTCACGACTCTTCTATGCGACGATGGCAATATGATGCCAATTTTGCCTGTTATGATAGGCAGGGGGAATACCCCGTATGCGGGAGATGCAATCTGGAGGATGCGACCCGAGGCATGCACTACACAGAGGGAACCTCTGGAGTTATTGACCTCGGTGTTGGCTACCAGTGAGAGGCGTCCGCGTGGAGGCCACACTTAGTAAGGGAAGATTCCTTCGGGTGACCTAGTGTGCGAACCCCCACATATGTAAGAATCCTTCGTGGATTAGCGCTCTATGAAATGGCGTATAGTAATATAGAAAGCCGAGGGCCCATATGACGTACGAGTCTAAAAAGACTATGAGTGTTAGAAAGCGATGGCGTGGATTGTCGTCGTTAGGGCACGTGCATACATGCATCATTTCTGCTTACTGAGCCACGGTGGCTCATTCCTTACGCTACGTGTTGTAGGTACTAGCAATCACGGTATGTGATCCATTTATGGTGCAAGGCCAATCTTTTGGAGCTTCCGGCTGCTTTTGGGTGGAAGTGTGTGTATGGATGACGACCTGTGAAGGCCGAGCGCATAGGAGCTTTTTGCTGTGTATGTACACACGTCTCGTGTGAATAGAACTTAGATAGATGTAAAAAGGAATTACGAAACCCTTTTGACTTGTATACATGACCTTCCATGTATAAACGGAAAATTTTATCCGCATTTCTACGTACTTTCATGACTACGCACCGTTAGGCATTAGGATTCCAATAGAATACGAAAAGAGGACGACGGGTCATGAAAAAGTGGTATCAGAGCTTCGGTCACAGGTCCTGTAGACAGTCCATACACACACACTCAAAAGCACGGGGGCGGCCTTGCTTGTAAGTACGATGTTATGTGAATTCTTTGTATGGTTTGATTATTGGCCTTAGGAATTGTCAGGACAGGTTGAAACAATGGTAAGACTTAGGGGAGAGGGCAGTAGGGAATCGAATCAGCGTAGGGACACTAATAACCCTACCGATAGTCGGGATGCTACCATCCTGCAACTCACGGAATTGGTTCGGCAACAGTCGGCCCAAATCCAACAGCTGATCCAACAAAAAAACATTGGGGGACAATCAGCTAACGTACCTCCCCCACCTGAACGAATTGAAATGATCGGGGAGAGATTCCAAAAGCTTAACCCTCCATCTTTCGAGGATGCCGTAGACCCTACTTTGGCACAGGACTGGCTCAGGACTCTGGAAAACATGTTACGGCATAGCCGTACCCCAGAAGCCGAGAAAGTCATGTGCGCGGCCTACTTTCTGAGGGGGAGCGCGGGGCACTGGTGGGATACCATCTCAGCCATCGAGAATCCAGTCGCGA
Source organism: Craterostigma plantagineum (assembly GCA_027422505.1). Classification (NCBI taxonomy): domain Eukaryota; kingdom Viridiplantae; phylum Streptophyta; class Magnoliopsida; order Lamiales; family Linderniaceae; genus Craterostigma; species Craterostigma plantagineum. The sequence continues at coordinate 3,758,792 of JAPQWV010000055.1, forward strand.
TGAGCTGGGTCGGTTTAAGGAACTCTTCCGAGGGAAATACTACACCGCCCCTGTTCGAGCCCAGAGGATGAATGAGTTCATCAACCTCCGTCAAGGGGCAATGACAGTGGCGGAGTACATCAAGAAATTCGAGCAGCTATCAAGATTCGCGGCTCACATGGTTAGCACGGATGCGCTCAAGATTGAGTGGTTTATGGAGGGATTAAAGCCCGAGTTGTATAGAGATATGAGCATGGCGGGAATTCAAGGAGCCACATACGCACAAGTTGCGGAAAGAGCGCTGGTGGCGGAGCAAGCCGAGGCTAGGATTGTCCGCGCTCAAGAAGCAAAGCGCAAGTTCATACAAGGGCCGCAAGGAAGCGGAGGTAACCAAAAGCGACAGTTCATCGCCAAGGGGGGAAAACCGAACTTTCAGAATCGACCATGACCACCCCAGCAACCCAACCCAAATCAAGGTAGACCCCAACTGAACCTACCTGTATGCCCAAAGTGCACGCGAAGGCACACAGGGGTCTGCTACTCCCTGAATGCGACTTGCTTCAAATGTGGCAAGACGGGCCACTATCTCAAGGCGTGCCCGGAGAATGGGTCCGGAAGCCAAGCAGGGAACCAGGCCACACCACAAATGGTACCTGCCAGGGTTTACACGATCACCCCTGAAGAAGCAGAAAACAATCCGGCCGTAGTGACAGGTACCATCCTCGTCCACCAAACTCCTACATGCATCCTAGTCGACTCAGGAGCGACACACTCATTCGCATCCACTAAGTACGTCACGAGGGTAGGAGTCACGGCTCACCGAGCTGAGTGCGAGTATAGTGTAACAGTTCCCAGCGGGAACCCCACCCAAACTAACCACATGTGGAATTGCCCAGTAGTAATCGGGGATAGGGAACTACCCATAGACCTCATAATAATCCCCATGAATGATTACGAGGTGATCCTCGGGATGGACTGGCTGTCGAAGTACGGAGCCGTTATAGACTGCCACCGTAAGATAGTCACACTCAACATAGAAGGAAATGAACGCCTTAGGTTCGTAGGAACTAGCAAAGGGGCAAATGTCTCTAGGATATCAGCGATAAAAGCCCAACGGCTGATCAAATCAGGGTGCGAAACATATCTAGTGTTCGCCATCAAATCAGAGGAGAACTTCTCTCCGAAAATCGAGGAAGTGCCAGTAGTTAAGGACTTCCCCGACGTATTTCCAGAGGAATTACCGGGACTACCACCCGATAGAGAAATAGAATTTGTCATATATCTGGTACCTGGAGCGACACCAGTATCTAAGACCCCTTATGGACTAGCACCAACGGAAATGAAAGAATTAAAGGATCAACTCGACGAACTCATACAGAAGGAGTTTATCCAGCCGAGTTTCTCCTCCTAGGGAGCGTCGGTGTTATTCGTAAAGAAGAAGGACGGATCCATGCGATTATGCATCGACTACAGGGAATTGAATAAGTTAACCATCAAGAATAAGTACCCGCTCCCTAGGATAGACGATCTGTTTGATCAACTACAAGGCGCGACTATTTTCTCCAAGATCGACTTATGATCGGGCTACCATCAGTTGAGAATCCGGAAGGAAGATGTCCCGAAGACAGCCTTTGGTACCCGTTATGGCCACTATGAGTTCTTGGTGATGCCATTCGGATTGACTAATGCGCCGGCGGCTTTTATGGATTTAATGAACCGGATGTTCAAGCCATACCTGGATAGGTTTGTCATCGTCTTCATTGATGACATCCTAATCTACTCAAGGACAAAAGAAGAACACGAAGAACACCTAAGGACAGTTCTGGGTATACTACGGGAGAAGCAACTATACGCCAAGGATTTTGTTGCCCATTCCCGAGTGGAAGTGGGATAACATCACCATGGATTTTGTTGTCGGACTACCGAAGAACGTGAAAGGACACGACGCGATCTGGGTAATTGTCGATCGACTAACCAAGTCCGTCATTTCCTACCTATTTGTACGATGTTTTCCATGGAATGATACACAGAGCTTTACATCCAAGAAATAGTTTGACTGCACGGGATTCCGTCATCCGTAGTCTCGGATCGCGACCCCAGATTTCTATCGAAATTTTGGACGAGTTTGCAAAAGGCGATGGGAACGAAGCTGTCCTTTAGCACCGCCTACCATCCGCAGACGGACGGTCAATCCGAGCGGACAATACAGACGTTGGAGGACATGCTACGAGCATGTGTACTCGATTTCAAAGGAAATTGGAGTAGGTACCTCCCACTCATTGAGTTCTCGTACAACAACAGTTATCACGTCACTATTGGGATGGCACCGTACGAAGCGCTTTAAGGGCATAGGTGCAAATCCCCAGTACATTGGGACAAAATCAGAGAACGGGCAATGTTAGGCCCCGACATAGTACGAGAAATGACGGAGTCCATTACCACAATACGAGAAATGATGCGAATGGCACAGAGTCGGCAGAAAAGCTATGCAGATCAAAGACGCCGACCACTGGAATTCGAAGAAGATGACCTGGTATTCGTAAAAGTATCACCGATGAAGGGCGTAAAGCGGTTCGGAAGAAAAGAGAAGCTAAGCCCTAGGTACATTGGGCCATTTAGGATAGTGAAGAGGGTTGGTGATGTAGCATATCAATTAGAGCTGCCAGCAACGTTATCACAAGTGCATGACGTATTCCATGTCTCGACTCTACGCAAGTACATAGCCGACGAACCATGTTTTAGGAAACGAAGCCCTACATCAACAATTGAAACCGGATATGAGTTACGAAGAGATTTCGGTGGAGATATTTATGTACGAAACTAAGAGACTTAGGAATAAAACATTCCTTTAGTGAAAGTATTGTGGCGGAACCAGTCTATGGAAGAAGCCACATGGGAACGGGAGTATGAAATGATAATTCGTTACCCTGAGTTGTTCCACACGGGTTGATTTCAGGGGCAAAATCCTCCTTAGGAGGGGGGGGGGGGGAGGATGTAGGACCCGAGTCCCTGCAAACTAGGTCGGCCAATAAATTACGTTTATGGTCTAAATAATTTCGTGTTATTGCGTATATGTTATATGTTTACGTGACTTTACGAATTTTGTGGTCGTGACTGTTATGAGAATTACGTGCAATTATGTGCCATCGCCTTTGTGCTTACGATGACCCCAAGTTCATGAGAGGAATTTTCGAAAAAAAAAAATGAAGGGAAGGCATAACGAAAATAGTAAGTATAATGATAGTGGGCTAGAAAGGGAATTAAGCTATACCATGTTGGACTATTATTCTTATAATTAGGCCCAACATATTGAAGTCCAACATTTTGGGACAAAATTCCCTAAATTAGGGAAGAACCACGCCTACCCTATGCTTCACCCACTATATGTAAGAAAATATCTAACCAAAAATCATCAAAACTCCACAACCACACTTGGAAACCAACGAAAGCAAATGAAAAAGGAGAAAAGAGGAAATCGAGGGAAGCTTCAAAATCACACCCTCAAGCTAGTTTAGGATCTCGAATTTGGTAAGTGAATTATCTTCCCTAAGCCTTGTAATTTCGTAATCTTAGTATTTATAGATGAATTAGTTTCATTAAAGTAACTAAGCTTAAGGAGAATACCAAAAACCCTAAGTGTGGAGTATAGATTCGCGTCGGGGTTGTTATTTGGGCAAGTTAGGAACGGATAGCTTAATGTATGCCTTAGAATTCATGATTCTACTTTTAGGTAGGAACCGCACGATTTTAATGCAGAAGAAAGGATGGGATTTGGGAGTTTCGACTAGGTTAACGATGGGAAGGTAGTTTCGATTAGACGAAAATTTTTCGATCGAAAGTAGGAACATCTAACTAAGTTTCGAATGAAAGTAGGGAGCTATTTAAGGTTTCGGACGACACCTAGAACCAATGATTTAAGCTTCGACCAAAACAATAATTAAACAAGTCATGAGTTTCGACCGAAACTCATTTCAATGCATGGGTCTCGATTGAAACTCTACCCCAAGCCCATGCCATCGATCGAAAGTGGTTTAACCACTATGCATGGCATCGGGCCAAACCTTGATGACGTCATGCTGATGAAAATCACGGCGAAACCCTCAAATTGATCGAAAGTGATCCTCAAGAATTGCATGGAGTCGGGCGAAACAGGATGACGAGATGATGATATCAAAAGCGGCGAAACTCTTCCCACTATCGGGCGAAACCTTGATGACGCCATGCTGACGTGAGACGCGGCGAAACTCATCCACACACGCAATGTCGGATGAAACGAAGGTGATGTCATGCTGATGAAAACACGCGGCCAGACACAATCCTTACCACGTTCAATCGGGCGAAACTAACCTATGATAATTATCAATCAAAATTAGGATTTGATATAAATGAGTTGGATCGAAAGTAGCTAGCAAATAGGATTTCGATCGAAAGGAACTGTAGAAAGAGTTTCGGGCGAAAACCTTGTATATTAAATGACTTCTGCCGTGTTAAGAATCGATCGAATGAGATAGGACCCTTAGGAGATGCTTATAGTCGGGCGAATCAAATTCTAGTGGCTAATCACTTTGGCCAAACTATATAAGTTCGAGTAATTGAATTCTAACATAACTTAGTAGTAGAAATTAAATGACTTAGAAATTGTAGCAAGGTAAATCGAGCAAAGTGGAATAATAGCAACCTAGTATGACAAATATTAATTAATTCGATGGGTAGCTAAGAAAGGCAGTAAACTAATATTCTAACTCTTTTTTATGTAAAGGGTCGTACGTTAGGAGATTCACGAGGAAGTACGCTAGATTAGCTCGGACGACAGGTAAGTAGAAATTCAACTACGACACGTTACTTACCTGTGCATGATTATGTGATACGTGGTTATGTGGCTGTATGTGAATCTTGCACGCTATGATTACTTATTATGCATGAAGTCATGATATGCATATTTATGTGAACATGGCATGAGCACCTGCACACATAAGCAGTACGTAAGACATGAGGTACGAGCGTGCATAAGATCGCCTGTGTGCGATGGATATTCGCCGGTATTGGCATTTGATTCGACTCAATGAAGAGTCACGGCTCTTCTATGCGACCATGGCGATACGATGCCAATTTTGCCTGTTATGATAGGCAGGGGGAATACCCCGTATGCGGGAGATGCAACCTGGAGGATGCGACCCGAGGGATGCACTACACAGAGGGAACCTCTGGGGTTAGGGTGCCTCGGTGTTGGCTACCAGTGAGGCGTCCGCGTGGAGGCCACACTTAGTAAGGGAAGATTCCTTCAGGTGACCTTCTAGTGTGCGAACCCCCACATATGTAAGAATCGCTCGTGGATTAGAGCTCTATGAAATGGCGCATAGTAAGATAGAAAGCCGAGGGCCCATATGACGTACGAGTCTAAAAAGAGTATGAGCGTTAGAAAGTGATGGCGTGGATTGTCTTCGTTAGGGCACGTGCATACATGCATCATTTCTGCTTACTGAGCCACGGTGGCTCATTCCTTACGTTACGTGTTGTAGGTACTAGCGATCACGGTATGTGATCCATTTATGGTGCAAGGCCAATCTTGTAGAGCTTCCGGCTGCTTTTGGGGTGGAAGTGTGTGTATGGATGACGACCTGTGAAGGCCGAGCGCATACGAGCTTTTTGCTGTGTATGTACACACGTCTCGTGTGAATAGAACTTAGATAGATGTAAAAAGGAATTACGAAACCCTTTTGACTTGTATACATGACCTTCCATGTATAAACGGAAAAATTTTGTCCGCATTTCTACGTACTTTCATGACTACGCACCGTTAGGCACTTAGGATTCCAATAGAATACGAAAAGAGGATGACGGGTCGTGACAGATACAGTTCTGCGCTTTTGAGTGTGTGTGTGTGTGGACAGTCTGCAGGACCTGTGACCGAGGCTCTGATACCACTCTGACAGGACCCGTCGTCCGACCTCGTAATTCGTTCTAATCCTAAGTGTCTAATGCTTGGTATCGTGCGAAGACGTAATTATGCAAATAAAATTTTTCATTTTAAACGTGTGCGGAAGTCTTACATATAAGTCAAAAGAATGTTCATAAGTCATTTTACAGTTTATCATTGACGTATCTACACAAATACAAGTGCGTGTGTGTGTGTGCAACAAAAGCTTCCTATGCGCCCGGCCTTCACAGGTCGTCATCCATACACACACTCCCACCCCAAAAGCAGCCGGAAGCTCCAAAAGAATGGCCTTGCGCTATCGGTAGATCACGTACCGTGATCGTCGGTACCTACAACACGTAACGTAAGGATGAGCCACCGGGATCAGTAAGCAGAAATTATGCATGTATGCACGTGTCCTAACGATCGACAATCCACGCCGTCATTTACTCTTTTTCCTGACTCGTACTCTTTTTCCGACTCATACTCTTTTCTTAGACTCGTACTTCATATGTGCCCTCGGCTTTCTATCCCACTATGCGCCATTTCATAGAGATCTCGTGTGTGGAGGTTCACACACTAGAAGGTCACCTGAAGGAGTCTTCCCTTACTCAGTGTGGCCTCCACGCGGGCGCTTCTCACTGGTAGCCAACACCGAAGCCACTAACCGCGGAGGTCACCCGAAGGAATCTTCCCTCCCGGTTAGTGCTTTACGCACTAGAAGGTCACCCGAAGAAATCTTCCCTTACTCAGTGCGTGCCCCGGGCCGCATCCTCTAGGTTTCATCTCCCGCATACGGGGTATTACCCTAGCCTCTTATACAGGCCTTATGGCTTCATTCGCCATGGCTGCATAGGGGAGCCGTGACTCTTCACTGAGTCGACACAAACGCCAAAATCGGCGAGTATACATCGCACACAGGCGATCTTATGCACGCTCGTACCTTGCCTCTTACGTACTACATATGCGTGCAAATGCTCATGCCAGGTTCATGTAATATGCAGTTCATGCTATCATTCATATAAATAAGCATATCGTAATGTACACGTTTCACATATGGTCACATAAGCACATAATCACATAATCAGACGCATGCAAGTTACGTGTCGTAGTTGAATTTCTACTTACCTGTCGTCCAAGCTCAATTAGCGTGCTCCCTCGTTCGCTCCTAACGTTCGACCTTTTTAAATAAAAGGGTTAATTTGTTAGTATCTTGCTTTCTTAGCTAGTTCGTCGCAATAATTAATTTTCGCTATACTACTTATTTGGGCTTGTACGAATTTTCTAGACTCCAAGCCGTTCAATTTGCCTTATTGAATTTTTCCTAAGTCATTTGGTTTCGATCCTAGCTTATGTTATAATTCAATTTCGGCCTTTACTTATATACCTCGGCGAAGGTGTGTTAATTTAGGGTTAGGTTTCAATCAATACTTCCAATTATTCAATTCCACTTAAGTTGCTTCCCCCAAGTAAATTCTAAGTTAGAATTAGATCATTTATATCGAACCCTAATTTCATTCACTCGATTCAATTTCATTCACTTTATGTAAATTAAACCCTATTTTCGATCATTTATATCGAACCCTAATTTCAATTGGTAGCTATCATTGGTTAGTTTCGCCCGATAGAAATCATTAGGGTTAGTTTTGGTCGAAACTTGCGAATCACTCGATTTTACTCACTTTCGATCGATGAGATGTATTATAAGACGAGTTTCGCCGTGCTATTTCATCACCATGACATCATCCATTCGCCCGAAACCATGATCATCACGAGGGTTTTGCTCGAAACCGTGTGAGTTTCGTCGAGATCTCTTTCGATCGAAACCCTCTTAATTAGCTACGTTCGATCAATTTAAAGGTTTCGCTCGATTCTACTTTCAAATGATTAGTGTTTCGCCGTGTCTTACGTAAGCCTTGACTTTATTTAGGTTTCGATCGAAACCATGCAAAGTGGTAAGCCACTTTAAATCAATTGAATAGGCTTGGGTGGAGTTTCGCCGCGTGATGACGTCTGCATGACGTCATCTCGATTTCGCTTGAAACTCTTCATGGGAAAGGATCACTTTGAGCAACTGCATGGATTTGGTACGAGGTTTCGATCGATACTCAAGTAACGAAGTGAGTTTCGGTCGAAACTCATGACTTATTAAATTTACTATCTTGCAAATTGATTTAATCGACTTAGATCTATTCAAATGTCGTCCGAAACTCTAGGATTAATTCCCTACTTTCGATCGAAACCCTAACATTTATCCCATCGATACTACATTTATCTCATTAACCTAGTCGAAACTCTTCAATTCCATCCTTTCTCTACCAAAATCGTGTGGTTCTTAACTTAAAGGCACAATTCATAGGTTCTAAATCGTACCTTAAACTATCCGATCACGAATTCATCTAAATAAGGACCTTATCATGAGCTTAACTTAACACTTAGGGTTTTCGCATTCTTTCTCAAACTAAAATTGCATTAATGACATTAATAATCTAATACTACTAGATTTGCGGAGATTACAAAGCTTAAGGATGGAGTTTCACTTACCAATTTCGATATGCTAAGCTAGTTTGAGGAGATTCTTGGTTCGACTATCTCTCGGCCCTTCGCCTTGCCTTTGCTTTGCTTTTCGTTAGTTTTCAAATGTGGTTATGGAGTTTTGGATTGTTAACTTAGATATTTTGCTTTAAATAATGTTAATGGCATAGCTTAGGCGTGGGTTTCCCTTGAATTAGGGATTGTTGTCTCCTATGTTGACTTAATTCAAATTGGGCCTAATTGTTAAATTCTAGCCCAAAGATAAAATGCCTAGCCCAAAATAAAATTCTAGCAAATTCTCCTTCAATTATCGTTAGTCCTTTCCTTCACTATCATTTCGAAAATTTCCCTTCTTGGATTAAGGGTTATCATGATCACATGTCATTGGCACTTAATTGCACATAATTCTCGCAACATTCACGAGCATAAAATTCGTAACATCACATGAACATATAACATATACGAAATTAAACACGTATCACTTAGTTCGTATACATAATTTATTGGCGGACCTAGTTTGCGGGGACTGGGGTCCTACATCTGGGCAAGGATAAAACTGGTGCTACCGAAACTGGTACAGGACAATCAGAGGGCCTTTGTACCTGGGAGATCTATTGGCCACAATATACTACTTACTCAGGAATTATTGAGATTATATAGGAGAGGAGCAGCCTGCCCTAGATGTCTGCTGAAGATTGATCTCAAGAAAGCCTATGATATGATTGAATGTGGGTTCATCATCACCTTGTTACAGAAAATGAAGTTCCCCGCAAAGATGGTGGCTTGGATAGAGAAATGCATCACCACTGTCTCATATCAGATATCAATTAATGGAGCTCTCGAAGGGAATATTAAAGGAGCTAGGGGGATTAGGCAAGGAGATCCCATGTCTCCACTGCTTTTTGTCCTAGTCATGGAGTACTAGGGAGCTGAAGCTCATAGCCCCTGGAAGAAATTTTAGGTACCATCCATTATGTAAGCAGCTGAGAATTGTGAATTTGTGCTTTGCGAATGACCTCATTGTTCTCTGTAAGGCACAGAAGCAATCAGTGAGGTTGATTATTGAGGGAGTACAACAGTCAGCTTACTACTGGCCTGGAAGCAAATAGAAACAAATCACAAATCTACCTTGCTGGGGTCTATGGGACTGCTAGGCAGGAAATAATTGATCTCACTGGTTTTGTTGAAGGGACCTTCCCCATGAAATACTTAGGTGTTCCTATATCCCCTACCAAGTGGAGTAGAGGGGATTGTCTGGAGTTTGTGGATAGAATTTTGAAGAGACTCAATTGCTGGACAACAAGGAATTTATCCTATGCTGGAAGGTGTTGCCTCATCAATTCTGTCTTGCTATCATTACACATTTATTGGGGATCAATATTCCTGTTACCTCGAAGTGTAGTCAACGAGGTAGATAAAAAATGCAGAGATTTCCTATGGGGGAGGGGTGAATTGGGAAAGAAGGCAGCTCTGGTAGCTTGGGACTTGGTCTGCAGAAGGAAGAGCAGTGGAGGATTAAACATAAAAAATCGTGGTGATTGGAACTATGCATGTATAGGTAGATTAATGTGGGACATAGCAGGAAAGAAAGATTGCTTATGGATTCGATGGTTAGATGGGGTGTACCTACAGGGAAGGGATTTCATGACCTATGATATCCCTTTTGATTGTAGTTGGGCATGGAAGAAGTTGAACAAAGTTAAAGAGATTTTTAGGCAGGGCTTCATCCAGGGCAGTTGGGCTGCAACCAATCATGGGGAGTACACCACCACCTCAGCCTTTGAGATGGCAAATGCAATATGGAATAGATGGTCTGTTCCGAAGCATATGATAATATTGTGGCTGATATGTCATGGGAAGATACTGACACAAGACAGAATGCGTAGATGGGGAATGAGTATACCAGACACAACATGCTTGTTATGCAGAAAAACATATGAGAGTATCCAACACCTATTTTTTTGTGTGAGCACTGTCAGGCATTCGGGTTTGGGCTAAGAGGCGAATACCTGAAGGTTTTGAGGAAGTGAAAAACATTGAAGCACCTGGGAAAGAGGAAGAACATGGTCTATAAGATAAAGATAATGATACTCACTGCCATGATGTATATGATCTGGAATGAAAGGAATATGAGGTTGCATAGGGAAGTGGCTCGATCTGAGGATGCTGTACTTAAGCTGCTTAGAGGGACAGTAGTAGATCAGATCAAAATTCTGAAGATGACCTCTACACGACTGGGAGAATTGGAATATATACAACTTATTAGTTAGGGATGAGTATTGATACGAACCCAAATTAGATGGACGAAGAAATAAAGAATGAAAAGCCCATCAGGTCCATGAAGATGGAGAGCCCAGAGTCAGCTACGAGATAGTAGGCGAGGGGATCTACAAGGACCCCCTGGGTAAAGGCATTGTCTAGACCAAGTGAAATTCTTTGAGTATCGGGGCGAAAAGACAGCAAAAAAGAAGAAAGGAAGGCCACATAGACGCGTGTCGACCCGCAATAGGAAGGCATCTCTGTGCAAAAAGCTGAAGACCGCCACCAGGGTCATTCAATCAGCAGCTCTCTACTGCTCCTAGTACCTTAGGCAGTACGTCCCCCGAAAATCCTATGCATAGCATCGTATCGGCGGCAGGGAGCTACTATTAAAGAAGGACTTAGTCACATTTTGCAGATATCTCTTTCTCCATATAGAAGTTCATACCACGATTTTCACTCTGGAGTTTCATAGATAGTTCTTTGCGTATCTTTCGATTCTTGAAGAGTGAAAATGAGGATTAATAGAGTGTGTAAAGTGTTAAGATATAGTGAAAGGAAGTTCCCAGTGCCCCGTGGACGTAGAATCCAATAGGATTCAAACTACGTAGATTTCGTGTCATTTCTATTTACAACCCCTTTTATGTCCCCTCGTTAAAATAGCACCGTACACCCTTAAATACTTCACAATATTTTATCTACCGCTAAGTTAAATCTCTTGGACCCCACACATAAAATTCTTTGATTGAAAGAGCCCCATATCAAATGGCGTCGTCTGTGGGAAACCGAAGTTCAAGGCGTGAGAGACTTTTTAGGAGAGGTGCGAAGTTGTGTCGAAAATTTCTTGTGTGTTTTTCTGTGTTATAGGGACGGAACAAAGTACATGAAGGTGTTAATGGAGGAGGGCTCGACCATACCAAAAAACCTGGATCCACAGTTCGAGGAAGTCGCAGGGGATGACCCAGTTGAACAAGCCACCACCCCAATACCTGATCCCATCGTACTAGCACCGGAGACGCCGATCAGTCTGATCACTGCAGAGTTAGACCTTCTGATGCACAACACCAACAACAGTACTTTAGCCGAAAGAATGAAGAAATAGAAGCAGAAAAAAAAGGCTAAATCACACGTCGGAGAAGAGCAAGTAGACGGCCGAGTCACGGAGGTAACTGGGGAAAATGAAATGGAAGTACAACCCCATGCAACACCTTCATAGCCTTTCGGGATGCCCAGGCGTCTGTCGGATTCAGAGAATGAGTCACGGAGAGGAGCCGGACTTTCGGAAATCCCTAAGCACTCCGGAGGGCATGTGGGAGCTGGAGAACGAGCCTAGGAAAAAGAAGACGAACAGGCAGAGAAGGATGTCAGGACCCCCACGCGACTCTTCGTCGAGTCTGTTAGCGAAGCCCAGGACCACGTGAGGGAGGTTGGGAGCTCCAAAAGAGAAAGAAAGGTCACGCTACGCCCGGAAAGCAAGGAGGAAACTTGGACCAAAAGAGAGAAGGAGCTGCGGGATCGCGGATCTCAAACAAGTGGTGGACGGGGTCAGAAGCTGGACCATGCCATCAAGGATAGGAGAAGGGCTTGTAGCATGAACTCCCTTTGCGAAGGAACTTCTAGTGGGGGAAATCTCTTCCAATTTCAAACAACTACCATACGAGTACGATGGAACTACGGACGCCATAGAACACGTCCTAAGTTTTCAAAACACCATCCTGCTCCACGCCTTCTCGGATGGGGTCAAATGCAGGGTGTTCCTAACCACCTTGGTAAGGCCGGCTCAGCAATGGTTTAGCCAACTAGCGCCAGGATCTATCAAATCTTTCGAGGAGTCCCAGTTAAGGTTTATCACTCAGTTCGCCAGTGTCAGGAAACAGCCTAAGTCTGACATGTCACTTTTTCAAGTACGACAGTAAGAAAGTGAAAGTCTCCGAGCATACATAAGCAGGTTCAACATCGCTGCTCTGGAAGTGCCGACGGCTACACCCTCCGTCAAAGTAAGCGCCCTTATAAACGGGCTCCGGAATGGGGACTTCTTCGCTTCCCTTTCCGAGAGACCCCCGCTAAATTTTGAGGACCTATTACTGAGAGCAGATAAGTACATCAACTTGGAGGAAAGCAAGATGGCCAAAGGGTAGGAGGAAAAGCAGATAGCCACACCAAAGAAGGAGAGGGCCGTGAGGAACCAAGGGCAATGGAAGCCGCCGCTACGACTACCTCACAAAGAACCCTGGGGATCTCCCCCTAGAGCCCCACGAAGGTTCACTCCACTGCATGCCAACTCGGAGGAAGTCCTAGCCGTGGCCGGACGACACCCTGCCTTAAGAAAACCCCTCGCGGGATCTTCAGGACCTTCTACACCCTACTCCAATTTATATTATCGTTTTCATAATGAGTACGGACATCACACTAATAATTGTTACCATTTGAAGGACGAAATGGAGAAACTCAGACAAGCGGGGTATCGGAAGGAGTTCCTTCATCAAGGTCCCGAGCCAAGTCCCCAGAAAAACGAGAAGGAGGAGGGGGATCTGGGCAGAACAAAGGGAGGCCGTTGCCTCCACCACCAAACAAGGGCACCCCGACTCCACCCAGGGCCCCCATCCTGATTATAGTCGGAGGTCCCTGCGGAGGAGACTCCAATCGAGCGAGGAAATCCTACGCCAGGTCGACAGGGGGACCTCAATCCTGGGGATTAGTAAGACATACGGATGTCGTCGCAAACGTACACTTTGGGCCAAAGGATGAAGCACATATCACTAGGCCACATAACGACGCCCTAGTCGTCACAACAGACATCACGGGATATGATGTATCCCGGGTCTTTATTGATGGGACGAGCTCGGCCGACATTATATTCCTGGACTGCTTCAGAAAAATGAATCTGAGGACAGCTCCGGCCAGTTTCCACCGCCTTGTACGGATTTGGAGGACCCGGGATACAACCCATGGGGAAAATAACATTGCCTGTCGGAATGGGAAGAGAGCCGGTCCGGGTTGTATAAATGATCAACTTTCTTGTAGTTGACATTGCCTCTTCCTATAACATCATTTTAGGACGGCCCGCCCAATGAGTTCAAGGCCATCCCTTCTACTTACCACTTGATAATCAAGTTCCCCGTGGGGGAACACGTCGGAGAGATACTGGGCGATCAACAGAGTTCCCGACGATGCTACGCTAATGAAGTCAAAACAGTAGCCAAAGAAAAGGAGGTCATTAGAGAAGGGAGTGGTCGGGACAAGAGGATCAAAACCGAACGAGGGGACCTACAAGTCTGCAACTGGATCCAGATGAAGAGCTAATCGATGTCGAGCTGCACCCGGGCCAGCCAGAAAAGACCACGAAGATAGAGACACACTTGGGAGAACAGGCCACCAAAGAACTGGTAGGATGCTTACAGAAGAATGTGGACTTATTCGCATTCTCTCCAAAAGACATGACCGGGATCCACCCCGATATCACCAAGCCCCACTTGAATGTCCTTCCAGGAGCTCGACCCGTTAAACAGAAGCTTCGGCAATGCGGAGCTGATAGGACGAAAACCATAAAAAATGAAGTGGACAAATTGTTTCAGACCGGCCACATCCAGGAAGTCCAGTTCTCCACTTGGTTGGCTAATGCTGTCTTAGTGAAAAAAGGAAATGGACAATAGAGGATGTGTATTGACTTCAAGGACCTCAACAAGGCCTGCCCTAAGGACCACTACCCGTTGTCAAGGATAGACCAACTCGTGGACTCCACCTCTAGGTGTGAAGTCCTCAGTATGATGGATGCCTACAAGGGTTATCACCAGGTAAGTCTCGATTCGGAAGATTTTGATAAAGTTTGTTTCATGACACTAGGGGGAGCATATGAGTACATCCGGATGCCCTTCGGACTCAAAAATGCCGGGGCTACATACCAACGAATGGTGGACAAGGTCTTCAAACAGCAACTAGGAAAGAACATGGAGGTTTATGTGGATGATATGCTTGTAAAGTTCGTACACCTCACAGACCACGCGAAGGACCTGGAGGAGACATTTAGGGCAATCAGGGGAAGAGGAAAGAAACTCAATCCCAAAAAATGTCATTCGGGGTAAGATCTGCAAAGTTCCTGGGTTATATGGTGGCGCAACGAGGCATCGAAGTTAACCCTACAAAGGTAAAAGCCATTCTGGAGATGCAATCTCACCAGGGTGTCAAGGAAGTCCAGAGGCTCACAGGACGATTGGCGGCCCACAGTCGGTTCATCTCCCACTCAGCAAAAAGGAGCTTACCTTTCTTTAGGGTGCTACGAAAAAACAAGCAGTTCGAATGGACCGAGGAATGCCAGTAAGCCTTCGAAGAACTAAAAAATTACCTCCATAACACGCCCCTTCTAACTAAACCTTTGATTGGGGACGTATTGGTGTTATATTTCTCCGTAGGTGACCACGCGGTAATCTCCACCCTGCTAAAGGAAGAGGGGACCTCCCAGAAGCCCATCTACATCGTAAGTAAGGTATTGTTGGATATGCTGTTGAGTTTCAGCAAAGGGCAGCCATAAAAGCCCATGCCCTCTCAGACTTCGTGGTTGAGACCACTAAAGGACAACTAAAACGCCAGTGGAAAGTATATGTTGGTGGGTCCGCCACTTCTCAAAGATCGGGAGTTGGGGTCCTTATCGTCAACCCGGAAGGAGAGGAGCTCCGTTTCGCTATCACATTCCGATTTCAGGCCTCGAACAGTGAGTGAGAATACGGAACCCTCATCCATGGCTTACGAATTGCGAAGGAGATGGGAGCACGGGACATTACTCTGTTCTCAGACTCGCAGTTAGTAGTACAACAAGTAAAAGGGAACTACGAAGCAAGAGACGAAAAGATGGTTGAGTGTGGTAAGAGGAACTAACAAAGAATTTCAATTGTTGTGAAATTGTGCAGGTCCCCAGGGAAGAAAACCACAAGGCCGATTACTTGGCTAAGATGGCGAGCTCACAATTGGTCCTTAAGGAAGACGACGTTACATATCTCGTTGCTGATAACGAGGAAATAGGGAAGTTCGTGGCGGACATAGAAGAGAGGGACGATTGGAGAGCCCCCATCGTGGCCGTCTTAAAGAATGCTAACCAAGAGGATAAACAGGGATATCGGCAAAAATTTTGCCTAATAGACGGCTGTTTGTTCAAAAAAAATTTTGTGCACGCATATGCCCGATGTCTCTCTAGGGAAGAAGGTCAGAAGATACCTGAGGAAATTCACGAAGGATGTGCCGAGGACCATGCAGGATACAAATCCTTGACGAGAAGGGTGGTAAGAGCCGGGTACTTCTGGCCTGACCTCATCAAGGACGCCAGGGATCTAGTCCGGAAATGTAGCAATTACAAGTGGTACGGCCCAAGAATCCACGTCCCTGCTGAGGCCCTCAGGACCATGTACTCCGCATGCCCTTTCGATAAATGGGGAATCGACATCGTTGGCACATTTCCCCGAAGGAAAGCACAAAAGAAGTTCATCGTAGCTGTGGACTACTTCAGCAAATGGATCGAAGCCAAGGCAGTAGCACGGATAGATAAAGAGAAGGTAATCGAGTTCCAATTGAAAAATATCTGCTGCTACTACGGAACTCCTAGGGTCCTCATATCAGACAATGGAACCCAGTTCTGTCTAAGACCTGAGGCATGAAGATAACTCAGAGGTTCGTGGCGGTAGGGCATCCGCAAGCGAACGGGCAAGCCGAAGTATCCAATCGAACCATTCTCAAGGGGATCAAAGTCCGGCTCGAACAAGATGGAAACAACTGGGTGGAGGCACTAGATGCTGTCCTTTGGGCTTAAAGAACTAGCCCTCGTGAAGCAACTGGGGAGACACCGTTCGAATTAGTATATGGGTCGTCCGCCGTGATACCTGCAGAAATCGGCATCAATACACACCAAATGTTGGTGTACCATGAGCGAGAAAACGCACAATTAAGGAGGGTGGACCTGGACCTTGTGGACGGGATACGAGAAGAGGCCCAAGTGAGAATGGAGGGATATAAAAGCCATATAAATGGCGATGTACGATCGAAAGATCCGACCCAAGGGATTTCGACAAGGGGATCTAGTACTTCGAAGGGCGGATGTCCTACCACCCTTAAAGAAAATGGAAGCGCCTTGGGAAGGACCCTACCGAGTAACCAAAGTGCTAGGAGGCGGAGCTTACGGATTAGAAGATACAAAAGGAAGACCCCTACCCCGTCCTTGGAACATCTCTAACTTAAAGAATGTAGAGTATACATTTAATTGTGCTTGATTTCATTAGTTGTCCTTGTAATTAGAGGCTTTTCTTGTATTAGTCTTTAGATTAAGGACTAGTTAGATATTTATACCAAGCTTGTTTTGTATAAATACATGTAACGAATTTGAGCTGAATAGAGAAAGTTTAGAGAATTGATCCGAAAGGCTTGCAATTCGATTTCTAGAGAGAGAAACAACAGTAACTTTCTCACTCTACTTGAATTCTCTCTCTCGATTCTTAATGTTAGGTCCTCAGATTAACAACTCTACGATCCTAGGCTAGTATCCATAGCAATTCGATCGTTTAGATAATCAATTGAATTCGATCGAAAAACTCAAGTGAAGAACACGTGAGAGAAGTCAATTAGAGTGAGAAAGTTACTGTTGTTTCTCGCTCTAGAAATTGAATTGCAAGCCCTTCGGATCAATTCTCTAAACTTTCTCTATTCAGCTCAATTCATTTACAAGTATTTATACCAAACAAGCTTGGTATAAATATCAAACTAGTCCTTAATCTAAAGACTAATACAAGTAAAGCCCCTAATTACAAGGACAACTAATGAAATCAAGCACAATTACAAATGGTATTGTACAATCTCCCCCTTTGTGCTTGATTGCGTCTCCGCGCTATTCGTCCTTGTCGGGCATAGTACGATCTGCGCAAGCCCAGTGCATGCTCGTAGTCCCTAACGGTCTTCCTGAGCTTCAGGCGCTTCTCGATGTCATCCAACAATTCCATCAGGAGCGGTTGTTCTCTCACAAACCGGTGGATCCTCATCATCGTGTCTCTATTTATCTCTTGCAACCTCTGTTCGATATTTCTCCTGACGATCTTGAGGGTTCCGTCGCAAAACTTGTGAATTTCTGGCTTCAGCATCAACCTATTATTCTTGGCAATTGGGTTGTTGTAGGTGATGCCGATGACAGAGCTGATATGCACGTGATTGCTTGGAAGCCTCTCGATCTCAGGTCCTTTGAAGAGTGGTTCAGCCATGTTGACCTTCTTCATATTGCTCTCAAGCGCCTTTTGAAGGTCGTGAGCGGCGAAGTACTTGACTTGTCGCATCATGAACCGGTAGAGCCCTTCGAGGCCTTCTTTCTTGATGAAGCCCTGAGGACCTTTGTACTTCTCCACGTATAGCTGATAAAGACGGTACACTTCATCGGCGGGGAGGTACAGCAGGTCGCTCTCGCTCAGTTCCTCACGGGTCATGTCCACTCGTTCGATGATGTAGTGAGGTGTTGGAAGTCCTCCTTTGGCACAATAGACACTGAGGAGTTGGCAAATTGGGGAGAGTTCCCTGAACTGACTCTTCAGTCGATTCTTTGGGATCCCCAGCCTCACGTCCGGTCCTAGTTAGGTCAGCATCCACAGATATGTCATTCTCTTCTGCTGATCCCAGTGAGAGATCCCTCTCAGCTCGAACTCATCCGACTTCTTGATCCGATCCGGTGACCTCCAAATGTTTTCCCTGACTTCTTCAAGGAAAGGTATCTCTATGTGAATGTTTTCCCACGGCGTGGTGATCCGAACGGTCCCTGGCATCTGTCTTGTAGGGGAGGCCGCTCGTTGTGCGATCAACTCCGGTAGCCTTGGGATTTCATTTTGGTAGTCTTCACCTTCTTGAAATTCGTCGTCTTCTATGATCACGAGGTCCACGGATGCTTGTTGTAAGAAGTGGCGTACGTCCTGAAGCCGTTGTCTCCGATGCTCCTCGGGACTGGCCTTCGAAAATGTACTTGTCTAGGATTGACGCCATGTCCAGAGGGTCCCGGTTGGTCTGGAGCGACGGAGGGAGTAGTTTGGGTAGCTGCCAGGGCTACAAGCATTGCAGCACTTGCTTCTTCTTTCGGAAGCAAGGGGCTTGAGTAGATCGGTGGTGTGGGTGTGGGTTTGGTGGGTTGTTTGGTGGGTAGTTTGGGTTTCGCCAGCTCCAGCGCTCGTCTGCGTAGCGCCCGAGCCTTGTCCTTGGCCAGATGTAGATTTCCTCGGCCTCTTCTCCCCCTCATGATGGTCCTGATCGTCAGGATCATCATGTCTGCGCCCTGAGTGGGAGCTTTGGCCTCGGCAGGTGTCAGTCGGTGGCTCGGGATGATCCACCAATCGCCTATAAAGGGATTCTTCTTGAGGCGACCGGATGGAAAGGCCTATCAGGCGGGCGAGGAGAATGTCGTGGAGCTCGGTGATGGGAATTGTTTCTGGGTTGATGAGGATGGAGGAAGTGGCTAGAGGGTCGGTGGGTGTGGGTTCTGGAGGTGTGGGGTGGATTTGTGACGAAGGGCCTTCAGAGACAGGTGCTTTCTCAGTATCTCTTCGGGATGTCTCGATTGCTTGAAGGACTCTCTCCGTGATTTTGTCTTCCATAGACCGTACAACGGCAGAGAGAGCGGCTTGGAACTGCTCGTTCGTCACATAGGGTGCGGACGCCTCCTTTGATGGACCAGGACGACTGATATCGCCTGTTATCAACCCTTGCGTAGACACCGACTCTGTGGGTTGGCTCACAGTCACTTGAGGTTGTGACTGTATGAGACTTCCACCCAATCCTCGAGTCGAATCCAGAGGATTCGCCTCTATGGGTGTTACGGCAGGCTCAGGTTGTGCCTGCGAACCAGACACCACGGGAGATGGTTGCGGCTCAAGATTGAGCGATGAAGTGCCAGCAACACTTGTCGTCGTGGTCAGCGTAGTATCTGGTGCGGTGGTGACTGCTGGAAAGAGCGACTCCAACTGAATACTGAGTCTTCTGGGAGTCCTCCTGATCAGACTGATTTCCTCGTCAGACTCTGTGTCAGACGGGGTGGCGGTGTGAGGAGTAAGGTCTCGTTCGACGTTCTCCAATGTCTGATATGTCACCAGTGGAAGTGAAGTGTGCCCCAATTCAGTCTCGAGATGTGCTTCTTGTTGAAGAACCTCCTCAAAAGTTTCTTCGAGCACGCCAACATGTACGGACACTTCCACTTGTAATTCGAGTGCAGGAGCCTCGAGCGCCATCTGGGTAGCCACGACGTCTATCAAAGTATCGTCTACGTCAGGCATTGGCTCTTCGACCAAGGGAGGCTCCTGTTGAAGCTCCTGAGCGACAACGTCGATCATCGTGTCGTCAGGGCTTGGCTGGTGTTCCGGTTGGGGAGGGCTCACATGGTGATCTGCCGGGGGCCCTCTGATCATTTCCTCCGTTAAATTGTGTTCCCGGCAGAACCTCTGATACTCAGCTCCCGCGGGGTCGGCGAGCTTGAGTAGATTGAGTGGACTCGGCATCGACGGTTGGTCCAGGTCCGTGAGCCGTGGGTTGTGGAAAAACTTAAGCCTTGGCGGCTGGTAGTTTCCACCAGGAGGTAGCTGGGGGATGTTCTCTGCATGTAGCTCCATGAACTCCCTGATGATCACGTTGAACCATCGAGCATATGGCACGTTCTTTGATCGCCGGTTCTTCTTCTGCCGAATCTGGTCCGCGAGGTCGTTCCAGATCAGCTGAGTGTAGTCATAATTTACTGATAAGGCGATGCCGTGGAAGATCCTCAAAATATTGCTCATAAGAATATGTCGCGTCCCGAGTTTTGTTGTGAAGGAGAAAGCCCCATTTGCTACAACTCCTTGTATATATCCCCAGAATTGCTGGAGATAAACCATCGGCACTGATGCGGTGACCGTTAACACAATCCAAATGGGGTGGCCTCTGAGGATGGATACGATGATCTCGTCCGGGCACCTAAATGTGCTCAGATCGAGCTGAAAGTTCGTATCTTGAACCTTCAAGTACATATTGTGATCATATATATGGTTGTATCTTGGGTAGCGATCCATCTGAAAAATAAGATATATAAAAGTTTATTAGATCAATTTTTTTATTTTCAGTCGAAATACGAATAAATTTCATCAAACTATAGTAATATTGCAAATAATAGCATGTTCGATGAATTTGGAATTGAAATCATATCAAATGCATAGTGTTTGTTCAATTTAAAAAATTGTGATGGCATGAATGTAATTTCGAATGAGATATATGTCGCGTGAAAAATAGTTCGAAATTTTGCTAAGTGTTAAATCAGTAAGTCACTGTTCATGCCGAGAAAATTTTCTGTCGATAAAATTGAATTGCGATTTGATTTCCTATATATTGATTTCAATTGAAAGAATTTCGTCTAATTTTGCAATCGAAGAATTTTATCCGCTATTGTTAGCTACAGTGTAAAAGACTTAGAGAAAATTTCTAAGTGTTGAAGTTGAAATCTAGACTGTAGTCGATCTATAAATTTACGATCGAGAAATTATATCTCAGGTAAATTTACTGTCGAGAAATTTTCTTTGATTGAATAAAATTTTTCGATTTGAAATTTGTCAAGCGGTATGTGATTTTCGATTGTAAGTAAAATTTTTCGCTGCGAAATATTTTTATCGGGAAATTAGTCAATGAAGGACTAAGTCAAACGTGGAGAAATTTTTCGATCAATTTATTCTAAGCTGCGAATTTTACGATCGAAAAAGTTAAGCATTGAAAAATTAATTTCTCGCTGCTAAATTTTTGCGACCGAAATAAAGTGAAATAGAAATTTAATTTTGCGAAAGTAAGTTTAACGCTCGATTTGAATTTGCGTCTAAATTATCTATTCAGTGCATAAGTTTTTCGCTCGCAGAAAATCATAATTGGATTTTTTGATGGTAAATGTAACGGTTATAATCTTTTATCGTGATGACTAAGTCAAAATTTTGCGATCGAAAACTAAATCGACACAAATAGTATCTCGATTGAATTGAAATCCAATTGAGATAATTTGCGATCGACAAAGTTCTTCGACAGCTTCAAAACTTCAAAATACCCAGTTTTATCGAAACTCATTTTATCATCACAGATGGAAATTTTCCAAAGATTTACGCTATCTGTTTCATCAAAAACATCGAATCCATCTAAACAACAGGCATTTAACTCAGAAAATCCAAGAAGCATGCTTAAATTTGGTCAAACAGTATACGTTTAAATGGTTTTTGGAGAACAGTCGTAAAATCTTAACTAATCATGCGAAAAAACTACAGAATGTAGATGCAAATCAAGTTATAACGTTCGCAATCTGTAACCAAATCGAATTTCTACCTTAATCAGACGATTTGAAGTGCAAGAGATTTTGAAGGTTTTTGAATCGTCTGAGAAAGTTTTGCGAGAGTTTTTTTCGATTAGGTTTTGCGTGAGAAAAAATTTTTCGACTGACAAAAGTTAAACTTCTATTAGCTATCAATAATTTGTTGCCGGGCTTGTGATTTGACATTTTGTGATATAAGGGATCAGGCCCATTACTATTTGCACACGAAAAATTCTAATTTTTCGATCGCAAATTATCTTGGTTAATCAAAATCGATCCCGACACTGTTTACGATCGAGAAACTTTAGATTGCGAATTAATTCTAATATTCAGTTTCTCGATGGTAAGTTTTCTAAGGAATTTCAGATTGACCCCTATTTCAAAATAAAACCCAATGTAAGGCTCCCCCTTAGTAATTAAAATAAATGCAATTAACTCCCTGTATTTTTCTGTCTAGTAACGTCTAGGTCCCCTGGCAGAAATTTAAAATTTTGTACCACTTAGAGATAAACGTTAGTAATATTGGAGTTAATCAACAATTATTTTTGGTAATTTATCTTTGAAATATTTGGTCTTGTGTCTAGCTCCTCTCTTTGTAGTGTCGACGTCTCACTCCGTAATTTTGTTTGACGGAATCTGATACACTTAGAGAAAAACGTCAAGAATATTTGGAGCTAATCCACGATTTTTATATTTGCTCTCCCTCAAATAATGCGCAAGAATTGACTAATTATGCAAGCATATTAAATCAACTCAAGTCAACACAAGCAATTTCAAGTCAATTTAACTGTGATCGAGGCGTGTTCAATCATTTCACCCAAGCGAGAGACCATCGATTGGAATCAAAGGGGTGTAAAGGTTTTAATTTGGCTAAGACTTAGAAGGGAAGGAATTTAGAGGGAAGTGAGTTTATCTCTTCGTCATCTTCCATTTATACGTCCGTTTCCTTTCTTTTCGGCGTCTTTCTGTTTTTCAATCAATTATCCCTCCTTTTCTTTTAAGAACTATCCCTTGTTATGCTATGCTCAAGCTGAAGCCTCCGCTTCTCCACGAGGCTATAGGAGATTATCGTCGGCGAAGTTCTTCTTGTTGTTGAATCTTCCGTAATATGTGCATTACCTGATCTTCTGTGCTATCACATGCTCTATTCTATGTGTTTTCTATGCTTATTTGTCCATATCTTGCGTGATAATAATAAAAATAAAAAAAATATATATATATATATAAATATATATAATATCTATATATAATATAATGGGGTATGACGAAATCCTTTAGGATGCTTTGATCTAACGTCACTTAGAATTTTACCCCGACATGCGATCGATCTAATTGCTTAATATTGTCAGTCTAAGTCGCATTCTTGTGTCTAAAAGGTCGTTTGATTGTTCCACTAGACACAAAGTAACTTTACATGCGTAAGGATTCAAGCCTTGCTCCTTTTTCCTTTCTTTGGATCTACTTCTCGAGTGAGTCACACATCAATTACTTGTCTTACTTAGTGATTCTTGGTCTCATACTCACCTTGCGTCAGATCGTTAGGAAAATGTTAAGGGAGCTTAGGATATTCCTCACTCGGCCTTATATAATTTTCCCTCACATTAGCCCATAGTCATCCACTTTGAGCCTTCTCCGATGTCCTTTTCAAAACCATCTGCTAGAGGTTGTAACAATCCAAACGATCCCACTACATTCAGCTAGCACTAAAAAGGCTACTCCTAGTAGAAGTGGTAGAATTATTCGGTCTCCGACTACCTTGTAGAAAGTGGCATGGTTCCTGCTGTGAACTTCTCCAACGATAATCTCGTACGCTCAACAGAACGGCTGGAAGAGGAGCACCACGAAGTGAACTTCTCCAACGATAATCCGGTCTTATATCGGGAAACGAGAAGAGGAGCGCAGCCTCGGGTACGAACTCCATAACCGTGAACTTTTCCAAATATATAATCTCTGAAACTTTCCTAGGGATTAAGAGAAAAGGAGCGCGGTATCTGCCCGAGAACCAACAAGAAGAACTTCGCCGACGATAATCTCATTTAGCCTCGTGGAGAAGCGGAGCTTCAACTTGAGCATAGCATAAAAAGGGATAGTTCTTAAAAGAAAAGGAGGGAGAAATGATTGAAAAGCAAAAAAAATGCCGAAAAAAAAGGAGACGGACGTAGAAATGGAAGATGACGAAGAGATAAGCTCACTTTCCTCTAAATTCCTTCCCTTCTAAGTCCTAGCCAAACTATAACCCTTACAACCCTTTGATTCCAATCGACGATCTATCGCTTAGGTGAAATGATTAAAACTGCCTCGATCACAGGTAAATTGACTTAAAATTGCTTGTGTTGACTTGTGTGATATAAATATAAAAGTTCCAAGTTAGAAATTATTGAGTGCAAGAGCGAACCTAATGAGAATTGTCGAAATGGACCAGTCTCTGAACTTAGGACTATAGTTTGACGACATGACTTGACGGCATTTTCCTCTTTCAAATGTCTCGTAAAATTTTAGGTGTGACGATTGATCGAAGCAAAATAATCTGAACCCTTACTATAATAATAGTAATATACGAAAAAATAACAATATATATAGATATATACATAGGTAAATAAAAATAATAATAATAATAAAACAAAATTATAAAAAAAATAATTTCGCGCATTTGAAATGTTATGTTTCATATGCGTTGAATTGAATAAATGCGAATTTCTTTAGTGTATCGTACATTCCAAATGTAATTTTAGATTGCATTGGTGTTGAATTGTTTTAAATGCGATAAACTTGTTCATTACTCATACCCTCACGCAATATCTTCAATACATGCTTTTGGGGACCATGTATATGTGCTTACTAACTAAATTGCGTATTATATGCTCGTGACTTGAATTGATCTCATATGCCTGCATGTTTAGTCAATTCTTGCGCATTATTTGAGGGGGAGTAAGTATAAGAATCGTGTATAAGCTCCAAATAATTTTGACGTTTCTCTCTAAGTATTTCAGATCCTTCAAAATTAAGGAGTGAGACGTCGACGCTACAAAGAGAGGAGCTAGACACAAGACCAAATATTTCAAAGATAAATTGCCAAAAATAATTGCTGATTAACTTCGTTATTACTAACGTTTATCTCTAAGTGGTACAGATTTTTCAATTTCTGCCAGGGGAGCTAGACGTTACTTCACAGAAAATACAGGGAGTTAATTGCATTTATTTTAATTACTAAGGGGGAGCCTTACAATGTGTTTTATTTTGAAATAGGGGTCAATCTGATTTTTTTTGAAGAACTTACTATCGAGAAACTGGACATTAGAATTAATTCGCAATCTAAAGTTTCTCGATCGTAAACAGTGTCGGGATCGATTTTGATTAACCGCGATAATTTGCGATCGAAAAATTGAATTTTTCGTGTGCAAATAGTAATGGGCCTTATCCATTAAATCGCAAAATGTCAAATCACAAGCCCAACAACGAATTAATGCTAGTTAATAAAAGTTTAACTTTTGTCAGTCGAAAAACTTTTTCTCACGCAAAACCTAATCGAAAAAAAAAACTCTCTCGCAAAACTTTCTCAGACGATTCAAAAACCTTCAAAATCTTTCGATTTTTTCACTTCAAATCGTCTGATTAAGGTAGAAATTCGATTCGGTTAATGATTGCGAATGTTATAACTTGATTTGCATTTACATTCTGCAGTTTTTCGCATGTTTAGTTAAGATTTTTTCGACTGTTCTTCAAAAACCAGTTAAACGCATACTGTTTCACTAAATTCTGGCATGATTCTTGGATTTATGAGTTAAATGCCTGTTTTTTAGATAGATTTGATATTTTTGATGAAACAGATAGTTTAAATCTTCGGAAAAATCTGCATCTGTAACGTTAAAATGAGTTTCGATGAAACTGGGTTTTGAAGTTTTGAAGCTGTCGAAGAACTTTGTCGATCGCAAATAATCTTAATTGAATTCCAATTCAATTGAGATACTATTTGTGTCGATTTAGTTTTCGATCGCAAAATTTTGATTTAGTCATCACGATAAAAGATTTTGACCGAACTTACCATCGAAAATCCAATTACAATTTTCTGCGAGCGAAAAACTTATGCACGGAATAGATAATATAGATGCAAATTAAAATCGAGCGTTAAACTTACCATCCCAAATTTAGATTTCATTTTATTTCGGTCGCAAAAATTTAGCAGCGAAAAAATGTTAATTTTTCAATGCTTAATTTTTCGATCGTAAATTCGCCGCTTAGACTAAATTGATTGAAAAATTTCTCGACGATTGACTTAGTTTCGTCGTTGACCAATTTCTCGATAAATAAGTACATCACCAACAATTTTACTTAGAATCGAAAACTATCTACCGCTCGACAATTTTTCAAATCGAAAATTATATTAAATCGAAGAAAATTTTACGATAGTAAATTTACCTGAGAAATAACATCTCGATCGTAAATTTACACGGAATTTTTCTCGATCATAAAACTGATCGACTACAGTCTCGATTTCAACTTCAACACTTAGAAAATTTTTCTCTAAGTCTTCTACACTGTAGCTAACAATAGCGGATAAAATTCTTCGATCGCAAAACTAGACGGAATTCTTTCAATTGAAATCAATGTATAGGAAATCAAATTGAAAATTAATTTTATCGACCGAAAATTTTCTCAGCATGAACAGTGACATGTTTTTTGATTAAACACTTAGCGAAATTTCGAACTATTTTTCACGCGATATATATTTCATTCGAAATTACATTCATGCCATTACGATTTTTCAATGAGCATACACTATGCATTTGATACGATTTCAATTCAATATTCATCGAACATGCTATTACTTGCAATATTACTATAGTTTGATGAAATTTATTCATATTTCGACAGAAAATAAAATCAATACGACAGCGGTCCACGCCGGATGGCCGAACCCTAGGATGCACATCTTTCCCCTAGGTCGCCATATGAACCCGGTCATCCCCGTCTGTCCGGCGGTCGCTCACGCTGAGGTCGCCTACACTAGGGTTCCTCCCTATGTCGCTTAAACCCTCAGGTCGGACCCTCCAGGTCGCATCTTACCGCCACGGGCCATGCCCCAATCCTATCCACGACATATCAACATATACATATTTACAATAATATTATGACGACGCTAAACGCCGCCCTGGTAGCATAGTAGACAGCCCCCTGACTCAACTGCGAGTCGACACACTTGCCCACATCGGCAAGTCCTCGTCGCGTACAAGCGACATATCATCATGCATACTCAGTCTCACGACCCTCCCCATGAGTTCGTGCGTGCACGTGAATATGCATATGCAAACAAATGCAACTTATGCTTACCGCATGAAAGCGTAACGATCAATTCACGTAATCATGAAATCAAGTAGGCACATAGTCACACAAAACATATAACATGCAAATTGTAGTTGGATTTCTACTTACCTGGCGTCCATAGATTAGTCGCTACCTGACCCGGGTATTCTCCTAAATCCAAACCTTAGGCATAGAATAGTATCGTTAGAACACTATTTCAATTAATTGATTACTTAAGGACTTAAATAATTTCCTAAGTTATAAATATAATTGAGAACTCTAATTGGATTCGCAAATCTCTCATGACCCGGGAATTTTAGCTAGTAATTAGTTAAGTGTGGTTCGCGACCTAACACATGAGGGTTCGATTAGCTAAGTTCACTTCGCGAATTACATATAGGTTCGCGAAGTACCCAACTCGCCAAACCCTAAGAACCCGCGAAGTGCTCTAAATTCGTGAAGTGTTAGTCCCGTGAAATCTGGCTAAGTACAGTTCGCAAATTATCCCTGGGTCCCTGATTGTATTCGCAAAGTTGGCTCGATTCGCGAACTATATGAATTCGCGAAGCATGTCGAGTTCGCAAAGTTGTTCGACCCGTGAAAGTGGAGAAGTTCGCGAAGTAGGGTTTGCTAAAGGCTAGGGTCGTGAAGTTGAACCCGCGAAACTTCGATTCGCCAATTGTTAGGATTCGCCGAGTGGTTGCCGCCTACAAAGTGTGCAAACGCACGAGTTTGCAAACCCTTGGTAGGCCCGCAAAGTAGGTGAGTTCGCAAGGTGGGTTCGCGACTTATGGGGACTCTGTAGAGTTGCTATGGTTTCTAGCCCAGGATCGTAGAGTTGTTAATTTGAGGACCTAACAATTGGTATCAGAGTAGATTCGTTCTGTTTTGAATCGTAAATTGTTAAAATTTTATTTCGAACACTGTTCCATCGAAGAACAGATTTGGCGCGAAAAGATTTTCGATCCAATAGCTTAATTCTGTGCTTAATTGACTTGAATTTGATGATTCTGTGCTCGGTTAAGTGCTAAATGATTGATTACGATCAAATATGTAGCTGTTTGAACGTCGAATTGGGGATTAACTTGATTCTAAAATTTTACTGTTGACGAAGAACATGTTCTGATTTTGATCAAATTCTATATATTTTGCTTCATAGCGTGTTTAATTGTTTGTTCGTGCGTGATTAGTACTTGATTGCGAGCGATTACCTGAAATTTCACTGTCTAATTCCTTGTTTTTGCTCGAATTTGTGTTAATCGTATTCTGTGAATTTTTCTCGATTGTCCTAATTTTTCTCGCTAGGGTTTGCGATCGGATTAGTTTCTCGATCGAAAAACTTGGCGCGAAAATTTTTCTCGGTCAGAATACGAATTCAGCGCTAGAATCGTCATCACCAGAAACGATTTTTGTTAGAAATATTTCTCGAGCATTATTCAGCGAAAAACTTTTTCGAGAGAGACTAATTTTGACTTGGCATGCGTAAAAACTTTCTCTCGAAAAACTTTTTCGGTCAAACATTTAACGTTTGACCAGGCGAAAATCATTTACACGCGAGAAACTTTTCTAGTCAACAGATTTATTTTGACGTGTCGAGAAACTTACTAACGTACTGTTTCTTTACGATCGAAATAAATTCACGATCAAGAAATTTTGCTCGACCAAATGATTTTAAGCAATTTTTCTCGCTCGTAAAATATCTCGCTGACAAAATTTCTCGCACGAGAACAGTAAATACATTCTATATCGACGAAATTAATTTCGATCAAACTTCAGAGATTGAATCGAAAATAATTGTCGATCTAATTTTCGAATCAAACGCTACTAACTAATTTTGTCACTTGTGAGCACTCTACATCATTTTCATCATTCAAAATAATCAACGAAGATCCTTCAACAACTCGAACACTGCAATACAAACATGGATGCATACTCACTCGGAAATGACAACCGTCCGCCGATCTTGCAAAGAGGCGAATACACAGTGTGGAGAAGCCGCTTCCTGAATTTCATAGCTCTAAAAGATCAATCCGAAAATCTACTGCAGTCCCTTGAAGAGGGACCGGCACAGTTCTGGGTTCATGTGCCCGGGGACGAATCAGCCACTCCAGTAATTCCAGCTTCTAGGCGACTAAAAGAGCCTAGAGAATACTCTCTGGAGGAAAGAGCTCGAGCTAAGGCTGATCTAGTAGCCATGAATACCCTTATGCAGGGGATCCCCAACGATATATACAGACAAATCGACAGCCTTTCATGGGCTAAGGGGATGTGGGATGAGCTGCATAGGATGATGCAAAGGACGGAAGTTGGCATAAAGGCCAAGAAGGCAAACATTCTCACTGCATACGACTCCTTCAAAGCTAAGCCGGAGGAGAGCCTATACGAAATCTACCAACGATACCTCACTCTTCTCAACGAGATGAGGAAGATAGAAATAACAAGACAAACATTAGATTTCTATCTTCTCTGCCCACGGAATGGAAGAAAATATCCACCCAAATACGACAAAATAAAGATCTCGAAGAGTTGGATGTCCATGCGTTCGATAATCTAGCTCAACATGAGGATGATATCCGAGAGATTATCAAAGAGCAGAATGGCAAACAAACCGATGACACGGTTGCCTTAGTCTCGGAGAAGAGGAGCACAAGATCAACAAAAGAAAAGATCGTTAGGCCACCTTCATCATCGGAGTCGGAAGATGAATCGGACTGCGACATAGAGCCGAACATGAAAGCCCTTGGAAAGCAGTTAGCTCTCATTGGACAAATGATGATCAAGAAGTACTTCAAGAAGAAGTCTTCAACCTCGGCCAACAGACTTTGAACTACAAGCTCCAAGAACAAAGAACGTGCTCCGGAGAGTTCCGAGGTCAAGAACCCCAAAGAGACTAACAAATGCTTTAATTGTGGCAAAGCAGGTCACTTCGCCAGAGAGTGCACTCTCCCGAAGAAGAGAGATGCAAACTACTACTCCAGGAAGCTTCAATTGACAAAACAGAAAGAAGCTGGAGTAGCTCTCATGGCCGAGCAGGACCAATGGCTCGAGGACAGGTCGAGCTCCGAAGAAGAGAACTTAGCCCTCATGGCTCGTCTCGACAACGAAATGGACGCCGAAACATCCACTCGTACGGACGACGACAACGCATCCACGTCTTCAAATGAGGTAGTCTCTCACTCCACATTATTGACCATGTAGATTCGTATCGATTAGCATACGCTAACATGAAACGTGAGCAGAAAAGTGTTAAGGAAGTAGAGATCAAACTTGAGAGAGCTCAGGAGAAGATAAACAGTCTCGAATCAGACCTTAAAAGCTCTAGTGCAAAAATAGAAGAACTTACTAAGAGCTTAAATTGTAGAGAGACTAGTCAACCTCCTTTAGGACAGCATAGTGAAAAGATTAAAGAGTTAGAAGACAGGCTAGCAAATAACTACAATTGTCTGGTTAGGAATCTCAATGAGAAAGCTACCTTAAATTGTAGGATAACCGAAGCTACCTCAAAGATCACTGACTTAGAAGCTCAATTAGAAATATCTAAAGCTAAGGTTAGTGAGCAGAGTAAGGAACTAGACACCTGTCAAGCCGCCAAACTGACGATAGAAAATAATTATGCTCTCCTAAGTGAGGAACGCAGGAAGCTGTATGCAAAAATTAAAAAACTAGATGATCTTCTTACGCGTAGGGACACTCTGAACAGACGATATTCTTAAACAAGCCCAAGGATATAGAGTTTCATAATCCAATAGAACGCATATGCTACACTAACCCACGTATTTTACAAAAGAAAGAAATGTATGACATTAACAACATGGGTTTAGCTGCAACCTCTCTTAGGAACATTACGGAATCGACGTATAAAAATGCGTTTTATTCATCTATCAAACAAGCCTCACATGAACCTGAGATCCCCTCTGACTATAGTGACCTAATTGAAAAGGAAAAAAATAGGAAACCTACTCTAACACCTGTCAGCGAATTAGCTGAAGTTCTACCTCCGGACTCTCAAGAATACCACGAGGAAGTCAAAAAGGTTTATCAAAATTCTCTCTACAAACCCCCTATCTTAAAATAGATAGAGGAGTCACAAGCGAAACTAGACAAAGAAAGAGAGAATTTCGAAGCTGAAAAGAAAAAATTCTATAAGGAGATGGAAAATCTCAAGGCTTCCTCGTCCTCCCAAACTATCTCACACACTATCATAAAAAGCGTGAAAATAGAAAAATCGCCTTAGAAAGATCTAAAGAGCATTAATTATTCTGTTAAAGTGCTAAGACTAATTCTACTTCACCTACGTCCACAGGGAGCGTAGAGCCAGCACCGACTACGAAGGCGAGAGTGTCTAGTCCTAAAATAAAGAAGGAGCGAGTAGATTTAAATGTTTCTGAACATGTTATTCCTTCTGTCAAAATAAAAGACACTCATAGTAATAAAAGAGCCATTTCTACGTTCAAAATAATTGCTTCTACGTGCTCACTTAACCCCATTACCTATAGAAGCGAAAGTCCCAAAATAGGCTCTACATCGAAAATTGCTAATAATCATTCTGAAACAAATGCCAAAAGGAAAAATCGTAGGAAACAAGATCCAGTCACAAAGAAAGCTTACGGCGCCGTACATGACTGTACTCACCAAAGGTATCCCGTGGAAATTAAATCCCCCAAGCACCTTAGGAGACTATCACAAGAAAGGATATTTTCCTGAGTCAAACCTTCCAAGGCATTTGTACGAGCTGAAGTTAACCTTCCCTGTAAGGTTCAACCCAAATGGGTTCCTAAATCTCCGCCTAGGACGACAAAAGCCAAAAGGGCCAAGTCTCCTACAGAGGCAAAACCCAAACTCACTTCTCCAAAAGTGCAATGGGTTATTAAGACTCTTCCGGAAATAGATTTAGGAGTCATATCTGAACCTAAAACTAACTCTGCTAATCTGAGAGGACCCATGCTTAAGTGGGTACCTAAAGCTCGCTAAATTGTTTTTGCAGATCCATCATGTGTGGTACCTCGACTCAGGTTGCTCCACACACATGACTGGTAAACAAGAGCTGCTGAGCAACTACGAAGACCGACCAAACGGCAACGTCAGATTTGGGAACAACGATTCAGCCCCGATTCTAGGACTTGGGTATATCATTCTGAAGAATCTGACCATCAAAGATGTATCATACGTCGAAGGCCTCCGCCATAACTTGTTCAGCATAGGCCAATTCTGTGACAAAGGCTTCCAGGTGGTCTTCCATGCTGACCGGTGCAGAATTTTGGATAGTCAGGACACAGAACTCCTTCAAGGCCTTCGGAAATCCAATCTTTACACGATCAACCTGACGTCCGTGCGGCCCTCGACAGCTGTATGCCTCATTTCTCAGATTGATATACAGAGGAATAGCCTATGGCATCAACGACTGTCTCATCTAAACATGAAAGCTCTCCAACGTCGTTCTACGAAAAAGTTGGTCCACGGTCTTCCAACTATACAACTACAAAGGGAGCATCATTGTTCGGCATGTCATCTAGGAAAAATGAAGCGATCATCTCATCACGTCAAGCAAATTGCGTCTACTTCTCGACCATTAGAACTAATTCTCATGGATCTCTGTGGTCCGATGCAGACTGATAAACGCATTTCAATGCGTTTATCGTAGTATTTATTCGGGTATAATAGAGCTTTAGCAATTAATTTATGCATTTATTCGATATATTTACACTCATTGTGTTGTTAAAGGAGCTTAGGACGAGTTTTGGCCGAAAAGGAGCGAAAACGAGGCAAAACGGCGCGAAAAGGGGTAACACTGCCCTTGGTCACGGCCAGACGCATTACGCGTCACGGCCGTGACGAGGGACAGAGCGCATAGGCAGTCTCGCTGACGATGGTCACGGCGGTGACTGGTGATGACCCAAGCCGTGACGCACGGCAGAGAAGCCCACTGATGATGGTCACGGCCGTGACCGACAATGCACTTGGTCGTGACCAAGGGCAGAAAGTGACGAGACGCGGGCGATGTTGGTCACGGCCGTGACGGCTCATGTCCCAGGCCGTGACCGACACGGGAATCACTAAAAAAAGCCCAAATTCGACCCAGAAAAAGACACAACTTACCAGAGAACAAATCCAAACCATCTAGGGACGAATTAGGGCGA
The DNA here is from genome assembly GCA_027422505.1 of Craterostigma plantagineum. Taxonomy (NCBI): domain Eukaryota; kingdom Viridiplantae; phylum Streptophyta; class Magnoliopsida; order Lamiales; family Linderniaceae; genus Craterostigma; species Craterostigma plantagineum. The sequence goes on from JAPQWV010000055.1 coordinate 3,792,237, forward strand.
AAAGAACAAAGAATTACATCCCGGAGCGCAAGAGACGGAGCAACGACGCAATCACGCCCAATTGATCAGAGAACGAAGATTTATCAAGCAAGCATCGATAATTCGCCAGTATTCAAGATCATGAGTTCTTCTTCTCTGTTCTCTACAATCTTCGTTGTTATCTCGTCTATTATGAGTAGCTAATTTCCCCGTGTGTTTGGGATTAGATGAACGCTAGGATTAGTCGTACTTAAGATGTATATTATCGTGACTTTGTGTTTTTGACTATTTGTCGTTCTATGAATATGTTTCGTCGCTTTAATATGTCTATGTGTTGAAGTGATCGTGTGGAAAAACGTTTACCGCGACAGCTAAACAACGTTTAGGCCGTTCATAGAAGATAGGATTCGAGTATAGGGCGAAAGCAAATACTCGATCCTCGACGTTAGTAATTATTGAATTTTAGATCCCCGCGAGTGTTTAGGGCGACAGCAAATTCGCGAGCGGGTAGCAAAATTACTGCGATTTTGTCAAGATCACGTAGGAACGATTCTATTGTCTTAGTCGATAACACCTTCGAACCCCAACACATCTTTATTATCTGAAGCATCGTATCAGTTTTAAGCGTGTTATTTGAATCTCTAGTTGATTTAGGAACGATCTGTTAGGTTAAGTCGTCAAACAATTTGCGTATTTTATTAAGGTTAAATATCGAGTCGATAGGTCATTACTAGTACTGGATTTATTTCTCATGTTCGATACTCGTTTACTCACTTTACTACATTACAAACGATAGGTCCACTGCCTATCGCACGTCGGTGACAGTAATTTAGTATTCGTTTTAATTATTACTTGTCGCACTTTTCATTCACACACCACGTGTCGATCAAGTTTTTGGCGCCGTTTCCAGGGAATAAATTGATATTAGGAACACCGTAGTTCGGTACTTTAGCCACTGTGATTTCGACGTTTTCTTTGCTTTTACTGTTTGCGTTATTTGTGTTATTTGCACTAGTTGTTTTCCTGCGTCGTTATTGATTTCGTATTCTTATTCGGCGTATTTGTTTAAATTTTCGCTAACATTTGTTTCTCACTCCTTGAAGGTACGATTCAGCGATGAATGACCCGAAGACATCCATCGGGCCCCATCGTTGACGCAGACCCGGATTTTGAAAGAAAGTTGCGAAGGAAGCTTAAGTACGATACCGAAGGAGCATCCACCAGCTCTCAGGATCCGTTTGTCTGTTATTCAGAGGATAGTTCGAAGGAATCCATCCAAAACTCACGTGTAGAGACAGCCGTAGATAGTCCCAATACAGAAGTAGACATGGCAGACCACCGAGTGCCCGTCAACAACATTCCAGAGGAGGAACCATCGCTTCAGGACCTCCTCAAGAATGCCGCGCTAGGCGGTACGGAATCGGCGATTGTCATCCCGCCGATCGACAACAACAACTTTGAACTGAAGCATTCTTGGCTTCAGATGATCTTTCAGACGGCCCAGTTCGAGGGCAACCCAGATGACGACCCTAACTCCCATCTGAAGGCGTTTCTGACAGTGACCGACACTATTACGATCAACGGTGTCCCAGGCGATGCAATCAAACTGATGCTGTTTCCGTTCTCGCTCAAGTTTAGGGCGAGAGACTGGTTGGATATGTTACCACCTCGCTCGATCACCACCTGGGAGGAGCTGCGAGCCGCGTTTATCGGCCACTATTTTCCACTGTCGAAGGTGCTACGATTGAAGACAGAAATCTCTTTATTCCATCAGAAGGAGTCTGAAAATCTTTACGAGGTATGGGAACGTTACAAGGCGTTATTGAAGAGATGCCCACAGCACGGGATGTCGAAGGCAGCCCAGATCAACCGATTTCACGAGGGGCTCAACGACCAGACAGTCCATATGTTAGACGGAGCCGCCGGAGGAGGACTCGTGAAGCTCAACGCGACCGACGCTTGGAACCTCATTGAGGACTACTCGAGGAACAGTTTCATGAGGGGCAATACCAGGGTGAAGACGACAGGCGTATTTGGAGTGAGCGAGGAGACGGCCACTAACGCTAAGATCGAGGCGCTCCAGCAACAAATTGCCTCGACGAACTCTCAGTTGCAGACGGTGATTGGTGCATTGCTTCCCAAGTCCGGGCAGACTCAGCCCGTGAATGCCGTAACGACCACAGCACCGACGCAGCATACGCCTTACGTGCCCTTGTGCGGAATTTACGGCGCAGCCCACGAGACCTCAAATTGCCAACTTGGGCAGCCGCTGGAACACGTAGACTATATGGGAAATTACCAAGGTGGCCCGCGAAGTTTCCAGCCTCGGGCACATCCAAACCTGGCGTACGGGAATCAGAACCATCAGAGCCAAGGACCACCAGGATTTCAGCCCAGACCTTCCGGATTCCAAAATGGGCCACCACGACAGTACCAGAATCGCCCGCGGGATAGAGGCATCATTAGTGATAGAGGCACTCACTTTTGTAACACCCAGTTTGCACGCACTTTAGAACATTACGGTGTTAGACATAGCCTATCCACCCCGTACCATCCCCAAGCTAGTGGTCAAGTCGAAGTAGTGAATCGCGAGTTGAAACGCATTCTAGAGAAAACTATTGAGGGAACCGTAGGGAGTGGGCGAACAAGTTAAATGATGCACTTTGGGCATATAGGACCGCCTATAAGACCCCCATAGGTACAACGCCATACAGATTAGTCTATGGAAAGCATGTCATCTTCCCGTAGAAATAGAACATAAGGCATATTGGGCTATCACGTCCTTGGATCTTGATTTGGCGAACGCCGGCGGAAAGCGGCAACTCCAAATCAATGAATTAGACGAGTGGCGTTTATCGGCTTACGATAACGCCCGCATGTATAAGGAACGCTCCAAAGCCTATCATGATAAAAAGATTAGGCAAAGGCGAGAGTTTCAGGAAGGGGGCTAAGTCATTCTTTTTAACTCCCGACTTAGGCTTTTTCCTGGCAAGCTTAGATCACGCTGGTCAGGACCGTTCACTGTTACCCGTGTTTTCCCTTATGGTAATGTTGAGATTTCAGGTATGGAGCAGGGTACTTTTAAGGTGAACGGCCATAGATTGAGGCACTATCATGCGGGCGAGGAAGACGCGACCGAGAGTGAAGTACTATACCTAGACTTCCAGACTTGAGCGAACGAAACGACGTCCGGCTAAAGACGGTAAAGTAAGCGCTTCTTGGGAGGCAACCCAGGTATTTTCATTTATGTCTTACGCATAGCATTAGTTAAAAAAATAATAATAATAATAAATATTCGCCCGATTTTGTCACGGCTCGTGATATTGACGTCACGGCCGTGACTAGCGGCAGAAGACGCCGCTGCCTAGTGTCACGGCCAAGACCTATATAGGTCACGGCCGTGACCTAGGCGATTTCAAGTTATAAAAAAAAAAATTTTCCTTTCTTCCCCATTTCTTCCTCTCTCTTCTCTCCCTCTCGCCCCTCCCTTCACCCTCACCACCTTCGACCTCCTCCCATCAACGCCGCCGAACGCCGCCGCCGCCCTCCCAACTCCGGCGACACCCAACAACCCAAACTCCCCCTTCAATTTCGTTAAAAATGCAAGGTATGAAAATTTTTTTGCTCTATTTCTTTCTAAATTTGCAATTCTCGTCGAAATTGTTAATCTTTGGTGTTGACATGCTTCTATTTGCTTATTACAGGATATAATTACTATTGGTATATTTAATTCGTTGAAATTAGTTGCAAATTTTCGGATTTTGATGACGAACCCTAATTTTCGAAATTGGGGATCTTTGAAATTGGGTCTTAATTGTTGGTTCTCTTGCCCCTTTATTGATAGATATATGCTAGGAACACTTTGAGCATGCCTAATTGCGTGATATTAAGGGTTAATTTTGACGTTCAACGAAGAACCCTAATTTTTGAATTTGGGGATTTTCAAATTTGGGTATAATTTGCTGCTATTCGTACCCCTTTTGATGATGATATATGGCTTGGGAATGTTTAAATTGTTTATTTGATTCATTAATTTTGAATTTTGGGGAAAGAGGAACCCTACCTTCACATTTGGGGCTATTTGAACAGGAGTACCGAAACTTATCTGATGATGTGGGTTCGTTTTGAGTTTTAGTTTGGATTTATCTTATGAAATTTTGGGTACGTTGGTCGCCCTGATTTGGAACTTGCTATGCATATCTTCATCTGTACGTTATCTATTCGAAAAAAATGCCACCTTGAGTTTTCATGAGTTATTGCATATGCAAGTTACTATCTCGTCGCTATTTTGGTCGAGTCACGCTGAATTTAATGGCTACACTACCCTTGAACTCACATCTTTCCTTTTAGGTACTATGGGTAAAAGTCGATCCTCAGCCTCACGTGACCCCGCCTCGCGTTCGCCCGTTCGTCAAAGGCAACACGGGCCCCCGCCGACAATGCTAGAAGCCATGGGCCAGTTCACCGACGAGGCCAGGCGGCACGATACACCCGGCTGAAGGGAATGGAGTTCATAGCCATGGACCAGATCGATCACGAGACATTGGCGAAGTACCACATCGACCAGCAGGTCGCCCAGTACTTCTCACTCAGCGGATGGAACACCTTCCTGGCCATCGACGAACCAGCATACAAGGAACTCACCTTGGAGTTCCTTGCCACGTTCTCCTTCGACGAATACGGCGACCACACAATCCGCTTTCGCGCGTTCAACGAAGAGCATATAGTAAGGGCCAACAACGTGTGCCATGCACTTGGAGTCCCAGAGCCCCGACACCGGTCCTTCGCGACCTTCTTCGATACACCGAGCGGACGACGGGAGTGCTGGGCTGAAATCGCTCGACCTGGCGAGCCGGCATAAGCGCGAAGACGTCGAAGGCATCTGCGCTACGGAGCCCAGGACTGCGCTATATTCACCGCCTCCTGACGACCTCCCTGCACCGAGGGGTGACTCACACGGAGCAGTCACCCTCCGCGATCTGTATTACCTGACCCAGCTGCAGCGAGGCGAACTGATCAATTTAGGGATGGCGGTGTCCCACGCCTTCAGTGTCAGGCGGAAGCACGACCCCATGGCAAGATCGCCGTCGGCCCACTGATCACCAAGGTGATCAAGGGATTACGCTACTGGCCGGCAAATGCACCCGAGATGGAGGTAGTAGGCGGGCGTCACCCAGTGAACGAGGAGATGCTGGTGAAGATGAAGATGCTCGTGAAGGCGCCCACCTGGACTCGCGCCAACAAGGTGTATATCTAGCACGAGATGTATCGCAGCCAGACCGACCAAGGAGCTGTCCCCGACGACCAGCTCTACCTCGACGGCCCACACCCAGTCGAGACGGACATGACGACTACAGGGCCCTCATTTTCCTCTGGCTACCATCAGGGCGAATCATCCGGCGTCGCCCCGTACGCTTCAACGGCAGACCTTGAAGCACTGCGCCAGGACATGATGCGCATGAACGCCGACTCGCTACAGAGGGACGACGAACTCCGGCGATACAACTAAGAGACTCGGCGCCGACAGGAAGAGTACGAGCGCCAGAACGAGGAAGCCCACCGCCGTTACGATGCAGAGCTGGAGCGCTACAACCAGGCCCTTCAAGCCATGGACACGGCGCTCAAGTATTTCCAGCAGTCGATGGCTTTCCTGCGCCCGAGGCCACCATCACCACCGCCGCCGCCACCTCCTTAGGGATTTCATTTCCTTTTCCTTTATGACATTGCGTTTGCTTGCCTAGTCGCGTGTGTTTCCCTTCATGACATTGTGCTTATAACTATGTTTCTAGTTAATCTTATGACTACTCTCTTCTCGTGTCTATTGCTCTCTAGCTAGCGCCAGGATACGCATAATGGATTACAACACGACCTTCACGCGCATAATAAACAACTACGACACGACCACGTCAGGGGAGTCCCGTTCTTTTAAACTCTTTTTCTTTCCCCTTTATCATTTTTACGTTGAGGACAACGTCTGACTTAAGTGTGGGGAGGGGAATGTAGTTTTAGAACTTACGTGAAAATTTTTAAATTTTTATGACGTGTCCGTGAGTCGTTGAGTTCGTTGGAAAGGCATGAATTACTGAATCAGGCATGATTGTTTGCACTTATCTCGAGTTGGTCTGCATTCTGTGAAATTTTGAGAGCAATTAGGACATGCATGACTGATTGAATCTTATCTGCCTGAATAGATTTAGCACTGTTTTGAGAGATCCATACACATAACCCTGTTTCGTGTGAGAGTTTGAGCCTGACGAGCTTACGCTCATTTTTCTTGGTTGTGTGACGTGCCTAATCTATATCTCTCTAGAACTTGCCTGTCTTATGCGTGTTGAAACTGCTTTGGTGTGTTAGTGTGAAAATGATGAGGGCAATAGGAATCAAGTCCAGGGCCAAAATTTTCTTAATCATGACGAACCCCACTAGTTAGCCACGTTGAGCCTGAGCCTATTTGTTGCATACCTCGTATGTTATAGAAGCCACTGACCCGAATAAACCTCCAGAGATTTTATGAGCCTGAGTTGATTAGAATAAAGTGGAAGTCGAACTTGAAAGTTACTGTTCCAGTATTTGATTTGATATTCTTCTCTGCTATTCGTGAAATGACTCGTCCCTTACTTGACCGTTTTCTGAAATGACCCGATCCCTTGCATAAGCCTGCCCATAACCCTTTGGCAACATATAGGTCTCGGTAATAAGTATCCCTAGGTACACGGCATTCGCTGTGACGATGTATTCTTTGCGACAAAAGCCGAACCTTGATGTTTTTAGGGAATAAGGGCAGTGCACAAAAGTAGAGCGTAACCAAGGTGAAAGGGCAGAAAATGAAAGGAAACTGAGTTGAGAGGGTCAAGCAGAAAAGTCTAGGATTTCGGAGCGAGAACGTCGAGTCTTATATTGGGACGACTGACTGTTTGATCATGCTGTATTCTTTGATAATTTTCGATCACGTGTCCTAGCTCTAAGATTAAGTGTTCATTACTTATGCTTGCCGCTTCATGATTGTTCGACCCGTTTTCCCCAAAAAGACCCTCAGGTTTATACTTGCCCTTTGAATAGTAGAGATGCGATTAACTTGCAAGTTTATGGTAGGGGTTGGACTAGTGCACGAATTGAGCACTTGAGTGAATTGAGTGAATCCCTGTGAGGTATGAGTCTCGATTAGCAGTGCGAAGAAAATTCAGGTCGACGAGTGCAAGTCATTAGTGTAATGTCCGTGGTTGTTTGCTTGATTCCTTTTGTGCTTTCCAGCTTTGATGATAAATTGCGAACAATCGTGCTGTTATCCTAGTTTGATGCCTTATCTGATTTCTAATTTACTTGAGGACAAGCAAATGCTTAAGTGTGGGGAGGTTTAATAAACGCATTTCAATGCGTTTATCGTAGTATTTATTCAGGGTATAATAGAGCTTTAGCAGTCAATTTATGCATTTATTCGATATATTTACACTTATTGTGTTGTTAAAGGAGCTTAGGACGAGTTTCGGGCGAAAAGGAGCGAAAATGAGGCAAAACGGCGCGAAAAGGGGTAACACTGCCCTTGGTCACGGCCGGACGCATTACGCGTCACGGCCGTGACGAGGGACAGAGCGTATAGGCAGTCTCGCTGACGATGGTCACGGCCGTGACTGGTGATGACCCAAGTCGTGACGCACGGCAGAGAAACCCACTGATGATGGTCACGGCTGTGACCGACAATGCACTTGGTCGTGACCAAGGGCATAGTGACGAGACGCGGGCGATGTTGGTCACGGCCGTGACGGCCCATGTCCCAGGCCGTGACCGACATGGGAATCACTATAAAAAGCCCAAATTCGACCCAGAAAAAGACACAACTTACCAGAGATCAAATCCAAACCATCTAGGGACGAATTTAGGGCGAAAAGAACAAAGAATTACATCCCGGAGCGCAAAAGACGAAGATTTATCAAGCAAGCATCGATAATTCGCCAGTATTCGAGATCATGAGTTCTTCTTCTCTGTTCTCTACAATGTTCGTTGTTATCTCGTCTATTATGAGTAGCTAATTTCCCCGTGTGTTTGGGATTAGATGAACGCTATGATTAGTCGTACTTAAGATGTATATTATCGTGACTTTGTGTTTTTGACTATTTATCGTTCTATGAATATGTTTCGTCGCTTTAATATGTCTATTTGTTGAAGTGATCGTGTGGAAAAACGTTTAGGGCGACAGCTAAACAACTTTTAGGCCGTTCATAGAAGATAGGATTCGAGTATAGGGCGAAAGCAAATACTCGATCCTCGCCGTTAGTAATTGTTGATATGTCCTAGTGATTGTAGATGACTATTCTCGCTACACGTGGACAAAGTTCCTCCGAACGAAAGATGAGACCGGTGACTTGATAATTAATTTTGTGAACACAACTCAAAATCTGCTGCAACAGACTATTCAAGTTGTTCAAACAGACAACGACACTGAGTTCAAAAACAACCACCTCAGTGAGTTTTATCAAAAACTTGGAATAAGTCAGCAATTTTCAGCCGCCAAAACACCTCAGCAAAATGGGGTCGTCGAAAGGAAAAATCGAACACTAGTGGAAGCCGCTCGTACAATGCTGATCCAGTCAGGACTTCCACACTTTCTATGGGCTGAAGCAGTCAATACCGCTTGTTTTACTCAAAACAGGACGGTGGTTCACAAACGGTTCAACAAGACTCCGTACGAAATTGTGAATAATAGAGTGCCCAATATCTCTTTCTTTAAAGTCTTCGGGTGCAAGTGCTTTGTGGCGAACGACCGAGAACAACGTGCAAAGTTCGACCCTAAAGCACTCGAAGCTACATTTGTCGGGTAGTCTTCAACTTCAAAAGCGTACCGAGTATACATCAAGTCCAACTGAACTATTAAGGAAAGCTATAATGTCACTTTTCACGAAGTGGCAGAGATGGCTTCTGGTCAACTCAGTCCAGGACTCGTGCCTAACCCGATGGTTCCTGCTCAAATCAGTTCAGGACCCGTGCTCAACCCGAAGGCTTCTGAAGACAACATTTCAGAACCCGTAATCACTGGTGTGTTGGCACAAAACCAACAGAAGATGGCAACAACATCAAAGTCAATGTCAGACGAAGCAACGAGACTTGCAATAGACGACTTGGAATCTCTCTTCGAACCAGTATATCGGTCATGCACCACTGCACCTACAGTTAGACCGACGTACCAAGTTCATCTCATACCTCTACCCCACCCGATTCAGATTTGCCACAGAATAGCGAAGAACCTACAGTGGTCCTCGAGGAAGTATCATCAGAGAAGATCGATCCAAGTGCAGAATTGGAACTTCCTCAGACAAATGATCAATCGGAGACTATAGACAATCTAGATCCACAGATGGCTGACGCATCTGCTACAGCCTTGCCTCATGAGCGCAAGTGGACTTGAGGTCACCCGGTCGATCAGATAATTGGCGATCCTTCGGATGGTGTGACGACACGTCGTCAACACAGTATTTTCAGTTGCTTCCTGAGCCAAAATGAGCCTACCAAAGTAGCACACGCACTTCGAGACCCGGATTGGACAATTGCAATGCAAGAGGAAATCAATCAATTCGAACGTCTTCAAGTGTGGTCCTTGGTACCCCGTCCACATGGTAAAACAGTGGTCGGAACTAAATGGGTTTTCAAGAATTAGAAAAATGAAGATGGTGAAGTGATCCGGAACAAAGCAAGGCTAGTAGCTAAGGGATACAATCAAGAGGAAGGCAACGACTACGACGAGACTTATGCTCCTGTTGCCCGTATCGAAGCTATCCGCCTCCTGCTGGCTTATGCGGCTCACAAAGACTTCAAAGTCTATCAGATGGATGTTAAAAACGCTTTTCTCAATGGCGTGTTAAAAGAAGAAGTCTACGTCGCTCAGCCGGAAGGTTTCGTTGATCAAGAACATCCCGATCACGTCTATCGTTTGGACAAAGCTCTCTATGGACTAAAACAAGCCCCACGTGCTTGGTACGATGTCCTGAGTGATTTCCTCATGAAGTCTGGATTCATACGAGGGACGATAGACACAACCCTCTTCATTAAACGGCATGACAAAGATCTGATGGTCGTCCAAGTATACGTCGACGACATCATCTTCGGATCAACAAATCCTCGGCTCTGCAAGAAGTTTGGAGATCTCATGAAGAGCAAATTCGAAATGAGTCACATGGGAGAGATGCAATTTTTCTTAGGCCTGTCAGGCAGCTCAATGATGGAATTTTCATCAGTCAAACAAATACATCAAGGATATTCTGAAGAAGTTTCATCAAGACCAGAGCAAGCCTCTCAGCACTCCTATGTCACCAAGCTGCAAGTTGGATGCCGATCCCTCTGGTAAATCGGTCGACATCAAACTATATCGCAGTATCATTGGATCTCTTCTCTACCTCACTTCGAGCCGGCCGGATATCATGTCTGCCACCTGCTTGTGTGCCAGTTTTCAAGCCAAACCCAAAGAATCCCATATGCTCGCGGTCAATAGAATTTTACGCTACCTTAAGGGCACCTCGACCCTTGGCCTATGGTATCCAAAGGGTACGAATTTCAAACTTAACGGCTACACTGACGCTGACTATGCAGGTTGCCGAATGGACAGGAAAAGCACGTCCGGTGGCGCTCAATTTCTAGGCGAAAAGTTGGTCTGTTGGTCATCCAAAAGCAGAACTGTATGTCCACTTCGACAGCAGAAGCAGAATACGTAGCTGCCGCCAGCTGTTGCTCACAGATGCTGTGGAAGCGGACACAGCTTCGCGACTATGGGTACCATCTAACTAATATACCCATATATAGTGATAGTCAGAGTGCCATTGCCATTACTTGCAATTCTGTTCATCATTCACGCACAAAACACATAGACATTAGATATCATTTTATCAAAGATCACGTAGAAAAAAGAACAATAGAGATGTACTTTGTGAACACGGAGTTTCAACTAGCCGACATTTTCACCAAGGCCTTGGATGAGAAACGATTCCAATTCCTTGTCGGAAAATTAGGCATGTTGAATCTTCCGTAATATGTGCATTACCTGATCTTCTGTGCTATCACATGCTCTATTCTATGTTTTTTCTATGCTTATTTGTCCTTATCTTGCGTGATAAAAATAAATAAAACAAAATATAATAATAATAATAATAATAATAATAATAATAATAAAATATATATAATATAATAGGGTATGACGAAATCCTTTAGGATGCTTTGATCTAAAGTCACCAAGAATTTTACCCCGACATGCGATCGATTTAATTGCTTAAATTTTGTCAGTCTAAGTCGCATTCTTGTGTCTAAAAGGTCAGTTGATTGTTCCACTAGACACAAAGTCACTCTATATGCGTGAGGATTCAAGCCTTGTTCCTTTTTTCCTTTCTTTGGATCTACTTCTCGAGTGAGTCACACATCAATTACTTGTCTTACCTAGTGATTCTTGGTTTCATACTCACCTTGCGTCAGATCTTTAGGAAAATGATAAGGGAGTTTAGAATATTCCTCATTCGGCCTTATATAAATCCCCCCACGTTTGCCCTTAGTCATCCACTTTGAGCCTTCTCCGACGCCCTTTTCTTCATTTTTGAAACCCATTCCCAGCCTTCAACCGAAATCTATACTCTTCGAATGGTTGTTCAAACGAAAAATGAAGGGGGAAATAACAAAAGAAAAGTAGGATGATGACAAAAGAAGGCATTGCTCAACGCGCAAATACCAAAGGAATCGGCCTTCCGACTACCTTGTAGAAAGTGGCATGGTTCCTGCTGCGAACTTCTCCAACGATAATCGCGTACGCTCGTCAGAACGGCTGGAAGAGGAGCACCACGAAGTGAACTTCTCCAACGATAATCCGGTTTTATATCGGGAAACGAGAAGAGGAGCGTAGCCTCGGGTACGAATTCCATAACCGTGAACTTTTCCAAATAGATAATCTCTGAAACCTATCTAGGGATTAAGAGAAGAGGAGCTCGGTATCGGCCCGAGAATCAACAAGAAGAACTTCGCCCACGATAATCTCCTATAGCGTCATGGAGAAGCGGAGCTTCAGCTTGAGCATAACATAAAAAGGGATACTTCTTAAAAGAAAAAGAGGGAGAAAAGATAGAAAAGAAGAAGGACGCCGAAAAAAAAGGCGGGAGACGGACGTAGAAATGGAAGAAGACGAAGAGATAAGCTCACTTTCCTTTAAATTCCTTCCCTTCTAAGTCCTAGCCAAACTAAAACCTTTACGCCCCTTTGATTCCAATCGACGGTCTCTCGCTTGGGTGAAATGCTTAAACACACCTCTACCACAGGTAAATTGACTTGAAACTGCTTGTGTTGACTTGAGTAATAATAATATAAAAATCCCAAGATAGAAATTATTGAGAGCAAGAGCGAACCTTGTGAGAGTTGTCGAAATGGAGCAGTCTATGAACTTAGGACTTTAGTTTGACGACAAGACTTGACGGCATTTTCTCTTTCAAATGTCTCGTAAAATTTTAGGCTTGACGATTGATCGAAGCAAAATAATCTGACCCCATACTATAATAATAAGTAAAATACGAAAAAAACTATATATATATATATATATATATAAATATATACTTCGCACATTTTGACATGAAATGTTATGTTTCATATGCGTTGAATTGAATAAATGCGAATTTCTTTAGGATATCGCACATTCTAAATGCAATTTTAGATTGCATTGGTACTGAATTGTTTAAATGCGATAAATTTTTTTTGCTTCCACCCTCACACAATATTTTGAAGTACATGTTTTCGGGGACCATGTATACGTACTTACTTGGTAAATTTGTGTGTTATATGCTCGTGACTTGAATTGATTTAATATGCTTGCATAATTAGTCAATTCTTGCGCATTATTTGAGGGGGAGCAAGTACAAAAATCGTGGTTTAGCTCCAAATATTTTTGACGTTTATCTCTGAGTATTTCAGATCTTTCAAGCTCAAGGAATGAGACGTCGGCACTACAAAAAGAGGAGCTAGACCCAAGACCAGATATTTCAAAAATAACATTGCCAAAAATAATTGTTGATTAACTCCATTATTACTAACGTTTATCTCTAAGTGGTACAGATTTTGTTTTAACTACTACCAGGGGAGCTAGACGTTACTACTCGGAAAATACAGAGAGTTAATTGCCTATATTTTAATTACTAAGGGGGAACCTTATAATCGGTTTTATTTTGAAATAGGGGTCAATCTGAAATTCTTTAGAAGAACATACTATTGAGAAACTGGATATTAGAATTAATTCGCAATCTAAAGTTTCTCGATCGTAAACAGTGTTGGAAACGATTTTGATTGGCCGCGATAATTTGCGATCGAAAAATTTGAATTGAGAAGCCATTTTCGAATCAAAAGTTTCTCGAGCGCAAATAGTAATGGGCCTGATCCATTTAATCGCAAAACGTCCAATCGCAAACCCAACATTGATTTACAGCGAGTTATTAAAAGTTCACCTTTTTGCCTGTCGCAAAACTTTTTCTCACGCAACCCTAATCGAAAGAAATTCTCTCACGCAAAACTTTCTCAGACGATACAAAATTCTTCAAAAATCGTCTAGGTTTCACTTCAAATCGTCTGATTAAGGTAGAAATTCGATTCGGTTAACGATTGCGAATCTTATAACTTGATTTGCATTTACATTTCGTAGTTTTCGCATGTTTAGTTAAGATTTTTCGACTGTTCTTCAAAAACGATTTAAACGTATACTGTTTCAGAAAATCTAGGCGTGTTTCTTGGATTTTATGAGTTAAAGGCCTGTTGTTTACATAGATTCAATGTTTTTGATGAAACAGACAGCGTAAATCGTAGGAAAATTTCCATCTGTGATGATAAAATGGTTTTCGATGAAACTGGATACTTTGAAGTTTTGAAGCTGTCGAAGAACTTTGTCGATCACAAATTATCTTAATTGGATTTCAATTCAATCGAGATACAATTTGTGTCGATTTAGTTTTCGATCGCAAAAATTTTGATTTAAGTCATCACGAAAAGATTTTGACCGATAAACTTACCATCGAAAAATCCAATTACAATGTTCTGCGAGCGAAAAACTTATGCACTGAATAGATAATTTAGATGCAAATTCAAATTGAGCGTTAAACTTACCGTCGCAAAATTAAATTTTGATTTCACTTCATTTCGGTCGCAAAAATGTTAGCAGCGAGAAATTTATTTTTCAATGCTTAACTTTTTCGATCGTAAAATTCGCCGCTTAGAATAAATTGATCGAAAATTTTCTCGACGATTGACTTAGTTTCGTCGTTGACCAATTTCTCGATAAAAATATTTCGCCGCGAAAAATTTTTACTTACTATCGAAAATCACATATCGCTCAACAAATTTTCAAATCGAAAAATTTTATTCCCTCGAAGAAAATTTCTCGACAGTAAATTTACCTGAGAAATAATTTCTCGATCGTAAATTTACACGGAATCTTTCTTGATCGTAAAATTGATCGACTACAGTCTCAATTTCAAACTCAACACTTAGAAATTTTTTTCCTAAGTCTTCTACACTGTAGCGAACGCTAGCGAATAAAATTTTCTCGATCGAAAAAATTGCACCGAAACGTTTCAATTGAAATCAGTGTATATGAAATCAAATTGCAATTCAATTTTCTCGAGCGAAAATTTTCTCGGCATGAACAGTGACTTACTGATTTAAACACTTAGCGAATTTCGACCAATTTTCACGCGACAACTATTTCCTTCGAAATTACATTCATGCCATCACGATTTTTACAATTGAACATACACTATGCATTTGATATGATTTCAATTCAAAATTCATCGAACATGCTATTATTTGCAATATTACTATAGTTTGATGAAATTTATTCATATTTCGACTGAAAAATAAAATTGAACTAATGAACTTTTATATATCTTATATTTCAGATAGATCGCTACCCAATATACAACCACAGATATGATCACAATATGTACTTGAAGGTTCAGGATACGAACTTTCAGCTCGATCTGGACACATTTCGGTGCCCGACGAGATCATCGTATCCATCCTCAGAGGTCACTCCATTTGGCACGCGCTGACGGTCACTGCCTCAGTGCCGATGGTCTATCTCCAGCAATTATGGGGATATATACAAGGAGTTGTAGCAAATGGAGCATTCTCCTTCACTACCAAACTCGGGACGCGACATATTCTTTTGAGCAAGAGCCAGTTCGGGATGATGCTGGACTTGCCCCACCACGACAACTACGACCCGCTCCCGACCGACGCTGAGATGATTCAGGACTTCATGCACATGGGATACCAACCGCCGCTTACAAGATTAGCTCAGGTCCAGAGCAGCGGTATCCCTCACCCCTGGAAGACACTGTTCGGCATAGTGAACAAGTGTCTATCACCCAAACACGCTGGATTCGACAAGGGCAACGGCAACATACTGCGGATCTTTCACGGCATTGCCTTCGCCAGAAACTACGACTTTGCACAGCTAATCTGGAACGATCTAGCTGAACAGATTCGGCTGAAGGAGAACCGAAGGTCAAAGAACGTGCCCTATGCTCGCTGGTTCAACGTAATCATCAGGGAGTTCTGGAGCTACATGCAGAGAACATCCCTCAGCTACCTCCTGGTGGAAACTACCAGCCGCCAATGCTTAAGTTTTTCCACAACCCACGGCTCACGGACCTGGACCAACCGTCGATGCCAATCCCAATCAGCTTACGCAGGCTCGCCGACCCCGCGGGAGCTGAGTATCAGAGGTTCTGCCGGGAACACAACTTAACGGAAGCAATGATTAGAGGGCCCCCGGCAGATTACCATGTGAGCCCTCCCCAACACCAACCACGCCCTGACGACACGATGATCGATGATGTCGCTCAGGAGCTTCAACAGGAGCCTCCCTTGGTCGAAGAGCCAATGCCCGACGTAGAAGATACTTTGATAGACGTCATGGCTACCGAGATGGCGCTCGAGGCTCCTGCACTCGAATTACAAGTGGAAGTGCCCATACAAGTTGGCGTGCTCGAAGAAACTTTTGAGGAGGTTCTTCAACAAGAAGCACAGCCCGAAACTGAAATGGGGCAAAGCTCTCTTCCACCGGTGACGGATCAGGCACTGGAGGACGTCAATCGTGACCTCACTCCTCACACGGCCACCCCGTCTGACACGGAGTCTAACGAGGAAATAAGCCTGATAAGGAGGACTCCCAGAAGACTAAGCATTCAGCTGGAGTCTCTATTCTCAGCCGTCACTGCCGCACCAGATACTACGCTGCCCACATCGAGAAGTGTTGCTGGCACTTCTTCGCTCAATCTTGAGCCGCAACCAACTCACGTGGTGTCTGGTTCGCAGGCACAACCTGAGCCTGCTTTAACACCCATAGAGGCGAATCCTCTGGATTCGACTCGAGGATTGGGTGGAAGTCTCATACAGTCACAACCTCAAGTGACTGCGAGCCAACCCACAGAGTCGGTGTCTACTCAAGGGTTGATAACAGGCGACATCAGTCGTCCTAGTCCATCAATGGAGGCATCCACACCCTTTGTGACGAACGAGCAGTTCCAGGCCGCTCTCTCTGCCGCTGTACAGACTATGGAAGACAAGATCACGGAGAGAGTACTTCAAGCTCTCGAGGCATCCGGAAGAGATACCGGGAAAGCACCTGCCTCTGAAGGCCCTTCGTCACAAACCCACCCCACACCTCCACAACCCACATCCACCGATGTAATACCCGTAAAATTAATACGGGATTATTTCTGTAATGTTCGAAATTAATGAAGATGACTTTCGAACAAAACAGATTTTCGGGAGCGAGCCGAAAATATCAGTTAGGGCCGAGGAAAAACAAGTGGGCCGAAAATGCTTAAGAAACCCAAGAATAAGAATAGGTTGAATAATATTAGACCCAAAACAAATTAGTTAGGGCCCAAGTTAAATTTTAAGAAGCCCAAATAAGTGAACTAATGGCCCAAATGAATTAAAACATAAGATAAGAACAAAGTTACTTAATTTGTGGGAAAAGCCACGTGAAGGCCATACTTCAAAAGCGATATTTATCCTAACAATAATCATTATGGTCTAAGGCAACCTTCAATTGCCAACCTTTAACCAACGAAAAGAACATTAGAAGAGAAGAAAGAAAAACCTGATTTGCAACCTTCAATCGACGTGAGGATCAAGGAGAAAAACAAAGAAATAAACACAAGGGACCAAAGAGAGAAGAACCGAGTTAAAGAGGTGAGGATCCCATTTACAAGCTTAGATAATTGTTATTGTATACGGTTTAAGTAGTTAGCCTAAGTGTAGGTGGCGAAAGAAGAAAGGTGCTGTGAAGGGAACGAGCTCAACTCGACCTTAGCTTAGGAAAATCACCCAAATATTAGCTTGAAAGTGAGGTAGGTGGTTTTAAACCCCTACTACCCGTAATATTTTCCGCAAATATATTAGAATTCGGATAAAAGGTTATCCGAGTTCAAAATAATTTATTCTATGATTTTTGGAATTTTCGTGATGTGCTTAATGTGTTATGAAGTGAATTCGAACTCAACATATGAGTTCTATAATCTGTTTATATGTTCATGTAATCTGGGTTTGGTTTATGTGAAGAATTCTGGAAAAATCAGGGTTTTCAAGTTTGAATATGGGTTTCGATAGAATAGTAAAATCGGGCGATTTGAAGTTTTTCGGGCGATTTATAAATCGCGGGCCTGTGTTTGAGTGTAAATCGGGCGAAATATGATTTTTAATTGAATAGGGATTGGCCGATTGGAGTTTCGAGTCGCGAGAGCGTTTCGCGGGCTCAATTGATTTTAATGTGTGAGTAAAAGCAGGTTTTTCGCGGGCCAGAGTTCGGGTTTCGCGGGCTGAAGCATTTCGCGAGTTGTGAGATAGCGCCGGACCGATTTTGGGTTCCGCGGGCCGATTTCAAATCGCGGGGTGATTCCTGTAAAGGAAATCGGGCGATTTGCGATATTCAAATTGGGCTTCGAGCGTTAAATCGGACGATTTGCGAAATCGCCGAAAATCGCACGAAATCGGGCGTTGACCTTACTTTCGCGGGTTGACCAGAGTTTTTAACGCAGAATCGGGCGATTAGTGAAATCGGGTGTTGACTCGACTTTCGCGGGTTGACCAGCTTTTAAAAGTGGGTTTCGGGCGATTAATGACTTGGGCTTTGACCAACGATTAAATTTTGGGCTTTTGCTCTATTTTGTCCCCAAATAGTTTAAGTAAGATTATTTTAAGCCCAAGTTAACTTTAAATATAAAATATTTTTCGTATTATGATATATAAATAAAGTCAACCCATATTTTAAAGTATAAATAATATTTTGGGATTTTAAAACCTTCGGCTTAGTATCGGGTTTTTAATAAAATATAATATTTTACGTGTTTAACTATTTACGATTTTATGAAATGTTATGTGTTCATGTGATTGATTTTTATGTGCATATCACGACATGTACGGGTGAGAGTGATGATGTACCGTATTTATACGGTGACGCCTTACGGTGTCGGATGAGTGGGGTAGAGTTACCGATGTTGGTAGTCAGGTTTAGACTCGATAGGGCACCTGGTGGGAGAGGGGGTTTGCGACACCCATCTACTCGGGATTGAGCCACCCGAGGTGCACACCACCGATATTATATTGGCTCAGGGACGACAGACAGATGTGAGATTCCTGTCTACCCGAGTTAGTGGTAGACTACTCGGGGAGTTACACCGAGGTGTAACACCGTCGGGTTGCGATCGTGTGCGGAAGGAGCGACCCGGCACGGCCGGCGTGGGCTACCGCATGATTATGGCGTACCTTGCCATGCGCGCGTGGGTGCCGAGTCTAGCCTAGGTGTAATACCCGTAAATTTTAAACGGGATTTTGATGTGATTAATGTAAATTAGGAATTGAGGCCGTGGCAAAATGAAGATGTTGGAACGAAGATATAAATTTTTTTTATATATAGTATCAAATTAATCAAAGAATAGCCGAAAATAATAGTAGAGATACTTCAAATATTTGGACTATAGATAACATAATAAAATAAGGTTTATGATAATGGGCTATGGTTAATATATGAATTTCGGCCCAAATTCTCATAAGAAAAAGCTTTTGTAAAAGAAATAACATTACCTAAGCTACAAGGAAAAGTCTCGTTATTATCTTCATGTCAAATCTTACACAAATATCGACAAACACTATACTTATCTAAATACACAAGTGGGTATCAATTATCACTACAAGAAAGCCCTTATATGATAACGAGTGAAACACGAAAGGAGAAGCAAGGAAGAAATCGAGTTTCAACAAGCTTAATACACTCGATAAGTTAAGGTATATTAAGATCTTTGAGCTAAATATGTATGTTTATTACATCTTCAATATATATGTATATATTTACGTGATTATATGAGATTTATAAAAAGGTTAAAAGGTTCGAATTATGCCTTTGATTTAGTCCTTGAAAACTCGATTTATAACCATGGGAATTAAGTGAAGAATTATGAGATTGGTTTAAAGTCTGATATATGTAATATGTCCCATGAGGAATCGAAGTTTTAAGATGAAGCAGTTTCTGGGGTTAGTATAGTTTGGAGTATAGAAGATGATATTAATGGTACGAGTTTAGGGTTTCTGGGGAAGTTATGAACGTTAGAAAAGATTTCGAGGTGTATTAGGTTGGTAAGGTCTCGATATTTACCTCCTAACAAGAAAATGTCGATAAGGTATAGTATAAAGATCTCGAAATTAGCCTAGAAAGTCGAGAGATACACATATAGATAGATGTCGAGACGTATAGTGAAGGGACTCGACATTTGGTCTCGATATTTTATATTATATGTTCACCATGGTCTCGACTTTTACATTCGACATTTTTCTCACAAAAGACCTCGATATAAGTAAAAGGCTTCGACATTACTTAGAGGGCTTCGACATTTTCCTTTAAGTACTCGACATTTATTAGGTATTTATATATGATGAATCCCGAAATTTTTGTATAAATGTATATGGAGGTTTCGACATCTCTATAGGATGTCGATATAACTTGAAGAGCTCGACATTTATTAGATATAGGTCTCGACATTTTTAGTGTGTAATATCGAGATGTATCATGAACTAGTTATAAAAGCTCGACATTTTTAGTGTGTAATATCGAGATGTATCATGAACTAGTTATAAGAGCTCGACATTTTTAGTGTGTAATATCGAGATGTATCAGGAACTATGTCGAGATTTATTCCAATATAATATATCGACATCTTATTAGGTAATAATCTCGAGGCTAGCTTGTAAATCTATATCGACATTATGTTAAACTGTGAAATGTAATCTCGACATTTTGGCTTATAATATCGACATTTTGTCATAACCACCTCTCGACATCTTAACCATGATATCGACATTTATGTATCATATCTCGACATTTGTTCTTTTCTCACTTAGTAACTCGACATTTTATTTTAATAATCTCGGCATTTATATTTAGAGGTCTCGATATTTTATAAGGCCTTCGACATTTTTAAGAAATAGACTTCGACATTTTTATAGGATTAGATATGTCTCGACATTTCTTAATATAATATGTCTCGACATTTTCCTGTAAGCATGATTGTAAAAAAGTCGACATTTATTTGGATATAGATTTCGACAATGTTTAAATGTTTCGACTCTTAACATATTTTTAATAGTTAAAACCTTAATAAATTTTTAGTATTTTAGAAATTTCTATTTCTAGGGTTTTTAATAGGATTCATTTATTTTTAAGAATGTCATTATTTTTAGGTTTTATAAATTTTAGGGTTTTCGAGAACTAGCACATATACTAATAATATTTATTTATTTAGAGGTTCGACATTTACGGATTCCACCAGATTCCTTGACCAACGATATCAGGAGGACAGGTAGGTGGAACATCCATCTACAACGCGTAAACACCAATGTGATATATATGTGCTTTATGTGCTTCGATGAATAATGTGTTTTATGTGTTTACGTACATTTTTATGTGGCATCACGATATCATGTATTATCACGTTAAATGCCTGCATGCGCATTTCACGTCATTTCATGGAGTGTACCGTGGTGGAACGGTGGTACTGTATTGTACCTTGTGAGCGAGTAGCCGATATTGGCCGTCGACCCGTAGAGGAGTCACGTGAGTGGGGCATCTGCTGTGCGCCAGCGCCTGTGACGGTGAGCCATTGGCCCGTTGGACATTATGCGGCAGACTGAGGGCGACCTAGAAAGGAGCGACTTGTGATATCCCCAAGTAGGCTAGCTAGTGTAGGCCACGCTGTCGCATGCGGGAGGAGGCGACCTGGAGGGTGCGACCTGGGTACCCTTATGGGACCTGGTGTAGGCTACCAGTGTGGGCACCGCATTTGGCAGAAGAGGCGACCTGAGAGTGTGACCTGATACGGCTCAGGGAGGCTGCTCAGTGTAGGCCACTGCCGTAGTGTTGTGATCGTGTTGTGGTAGTGTTCGTGATCGTGGTAGTGATTTCGCGTTATGGTGCACAGTATGAAGCCCGGGGCCCGTTGTGAGGTGGTGAGTGTATCCCGGTTGTGATGAGTGATAGTGAGTGGCATTGCATTGGTAAGAATTGGGGGTGAGTGAGCGTGAGCGAGTCACACGTGCATGCATTATTTCACCTACTGGGCAATAGCTCAGTGTTTGCGTGTTGTAGGTAATCGACGATCGAGGCTGGCGATCGAAGCTTCCATAGGCTTTTGAGGGCGGGTCCGTACATGGATGACGACCTGTGGACGAGTGATAGAGTGTGTTGGGCCTTCGGCCCATCTGAATATTTTCGTAAAATGGGTTCTCCGCGGCTTTCGCTGCTAAACCTGACGCGACTTATCGCTAATTAGCGATTAGAAAGTGGGGGTCGCCACAGGTGGTATCAGAGCTTAGGATATAGATTCTGTAGACTGTCCATGTACGGCTGCTCAAAAGCATGGAAGCCCAGCCTCGTCTGTAAGTGTTTATGTATCTGTGATAATTCTTAGTGCTAATATGAAACTTTGATTATAGTTAGTAGGATAAAATGGTACGAACTAGGAGTGAGTTTAATGGCGAATCAAGCCGACAACACCACGAGGAAAGGGAAACCAGTCCCGATGAACATGACTCGAACCGTACAATTTCCCAGCTTGCTGATCTTGTTCGGCTCCAATCCGAACAAATTAATGCCCTGATACGCAACCAAAATTCGTCGGAGCGACATACGTCGCCCCAGATCGATAGAACCGAAATCATCGGGCATAGGTTCCGTAAACTTGATCCTCCTATTTTCGAAGACACTGTAGATCCAATTGCAGTGGGTGAGTGGCTTAGGACTACTGAATCCACGTTCCAATATAGCCGAACTCCCGAAGAGGAGAAAGTTCTATGTGCTGCCTTTCAACTCCGGGGAAATGCCGGATACTGGTGGGATACCATCACAGCGATGGAGAATCCAAATACGATCACCTGGGAGCGCTTTAAGGAGCTCTTCGAGGAAAAGTATTTTAGCATTTCTGCCCGTGACACGAAAATGGAGGAATTCATCAATCTACGTCAGGGCGGGATGTCCGTTGCGGAGTACATCCGCAAATTTGAGCAACTTTCTCGCTTTGCTCCCCATATAGTAGCGACAGACAACCTTAAAGTGGGACGTTTTCTAATTGGCCTGAAGTCTGAACTGTACCGAGATGTCGCGGTGACGAGGTCTCCAGATATGACCTATGCTAAGGCTGTCGAACGAGCTTTGGTGGCCGAAGAAGCCGAGACGAGGCTATCTAAAGATCGCGAAGCAAAGAGAAAGATGGAGCAGGGACAATACGGTCGCGAAGGAAACGAGAAGAAACGATTGGTCGATCATGCTCCTAATCAGCCAAACCGCGGGAGGCCAAATGAACCCAGATGGGAACAAAGGCCGAATGCGAGACCTAACAATGCTCTGGCCAAACAACCGATGCCGACTTGCCACCTGTGTGGACGTCAACATGTCGGCGTCTGTTTCGGTCCTAATCCTAATATCAAGTGCTTCAACTGTGGAAAGGCGGGCCATATCTCGCGATTTTGTCGTGAGAATCCACCAGTTAATCCGAACCCTGCACGGAATCAACAACCTGTGCCGAACCAACCTCCGAGGGTACTTCCTAGAGTATTTACCCTCACTGCAGAAGAAGATGAAAAACAACCTGGGGTAGAACCGAATATGTAAGATAGAATACCCTCATTTTGTGAACTTGTAAACTTAAAACGGAAGTTTTTGTACTGTAAGATAGGATAATATATAAATATTTTGTTTAATGGTTACTAAGTTGAGTAGCAAGAAACAACCGAAAATCAAGGAATAATGATTCCAGATAAGAATGGTAAATTTAAAAAAAAAAAATGAGGGTTATCGTTCGCTTTTCCCGAATACGAGAACTGCGACAACAAATACATCCAAAACCACTGTAAGGATAAAAGAAATCAATGCCCCGAGTTATTCCAATCGGCATAATTTCGGGGACGAAATTCTTTTAAGGGAGGGAGGATGTAATACCCGTAAATTTTAAACGGGATTTTGATGTGATTAATGTAAATTAGGAATTGAGGCCGTGGCAAAATGAAGACGTTGGAACGAAGATATAAATTTTTTTATATATAGTATCAAATTAATCAAAGAATAGCCGAAAATAATAGTAGAGATACTTCAAATATTTGGACTATAGATAACATAATAAAATAAGGTTTATGATAATGGGCTATGGTTAATATATGAATTTCGGCCCAAATTCTCATAAGAAAAAGCTTTAGTAAAAGAAATAACATTACCTAAGCTACAAGGAAAAGTCTCGTTATTATCTTCATGTCAAATCTTACACAAATATCGACAAACACTATACTTATCTAAATACACAAGTGGGTGTCAATTATCACTACAAGAAAGCCCTTATATGATAACGAGTGAAACACGAAAGGAGAAGCAAGGAAGAAATCGAGTTTCAACAAGCTTAATACACTCGATAAGTTAAGGTATATTAAGATCTTTGAGCTAAATATGTATGTTTATTACATCTTCAATATATATGTATATATTTACGTGATTATATGAGATTTATAAAAAGGTTAAAAGGTTCGAATTATGCCTTTGATTTAGTCCTTGAAAACTCGATTTATAACCATGGGAATTAAGTGAAGAATTATGAGATTGGTTTAAAGTCTGATATATGTAATATGTCCCATGAGGAATCGAAGTTTTAAGATGAAGCAGTTTCTGGGGTTAGTATAGTTTGGAGTATAGAAGATGATATTAATGGTACGAGTTTAGGGTTTCTGGGGAAGTTATGAACGTTAGAAAAGATTTCGAGGTGTATTAGGTTGGTAAGGTCTCGATATTTACCTCCTAACAAGAAAATGTCGATAAGGTATAGTATAAAGATCTCGAAATTAGCCTAGAAAGTCGAGAGATACACATATAGATAGATGTCGAGACGTATAGTGA
Organism: Craterostigma plantagineum; assembly: GCA_027422505.1. Taxonomy (NCBI): domain Eukaryota; kingdom Viridiplantae; phylum Streptophyta; class Magnoliopsida; order Lamiales; family Linderniaceae; genus Craterostigma; species Craterostigma plantagineum. The sequence goes on from JAPQWV010000055.1 coordinate 3,816,655, forward strand.
AGGGACTCGACATTTGGTCTCGATATTTTATATTATATGTTCACCATGGTCTCGACTTTTACATTCGACATTTTTCTCACAAAAGACCTCGATATAAGTAAAAGGCTTCGACATTACTTAGAGGGCTTCGACATTTTCCTTTAAGTACTCGACATTTATTAGGTATTTATATATGATGAATCCCGAAATTTTTGTATAAATGTATATGGAGGTTTCGACATCTCTATAGGATGTCGATATAACTTGAAGAGCTCGACATTTATTAGATATAGGTCTCGACATTTTTAGTGTGTAATATCGAGATGTATCATGAACTAGTTATAAAAGCTCGACATTTTTAGTGTGTAATATCGAGATGTATCATGAACTAGTTATAAGAGCTCGACATTTTTAGTGTGTAATATCGAGATGTATCAGGAACTATGTCGAGATTTATTCCAATATAATATATCGACATCTTATTAGGTAATAATCTCGAGGCTAGCTTGTAAATCTATATCGACATTATGTTAAACTGTGAAATGTAATCTCGACATTTTGGCTTATAATATCGACATTTTGTCATAACCACCTCTCGACATCTTAACCATGATATCGACATTTATGTATCATATCTCGACATTTGTTCTTTTCTCACTTAGTAACTCGACATTTTATTTAATAATCTCGGCATTTATATTTAGAGGTCTCGATATTTTATAAGGCCTTCGACATTTTTAAGAAATAGACTTCGACATTTTTATAGGATTAGATATGTCTCGACATTTCTTAATATAATATGTCTCGACATTTTCCTGTAAGCATGATTGTAAAAACTCGACATTTATTTGGATATAGATTTCGACAATGTTTAAATGTTTCGACTCTTAACATATTTTCAATAGTTAAAACCTTAATAAATTTTTAGTATTTTAGAAATTGCTATTTCTAGGGTGTTTAATAGGATTCATTTATTTTTAAGAATGTCATTATTTTTAGGTTTTATAAATTTTAGGGTTTTCGAGAACTAGCACATATACTAATAATATTTATTTATTTAGAGGTTCGACATTTACGGATTCCACCAGATTCCTTGACCAACGATATCAGGAGGACAGGTAGGTGGAACATCCATCTACAACGCGTAAACACCAATGTGATATATATGTGCTTTATGTGCTTCGATGAATAATGTGTTTTATGTGTTTACGTACATTTTTATGTGGCATCACGATATCATGTATTATCACGTTAAATGCCTGCATGCGCATTTCACGTCATTTCACGGAGTGTACCGTGGTGGAACGGTGGTACTGTATTGTACCTTGTGAGCGAGTAGCCGATATTGGCTGTCGACCCGTAGAGGAGTCACGTGAGTGGGGCATCTGCTGTGCGCCAGCGCCTGTGACGGTGAGCCATTGGCCCGTTGGACATTATGCGGCAGACTGAGGGTGACCTAGAAAGGAGCGACTTGTGATATCCCCAAGTAGGCTAGCTAGTGTAGGCCACGCTGTCGCATGCGGGAGGAGGCGACCTGGAGGGTGCGACCTGGGTACCCTTATGGGACCTGGTGTAGGCTACCAGTGTGGGCACCGCATTTGGCAGAAGAGGCGACCTGAGAGTGTGACCTGATACGGCTCAGGGAGGCTGCTCAGTGTAGGCCACTGCCGTAGTGTTGTGATCGTGTTGTGGTAGTGTTCGTGATCGTGGTAGTGATTTCGCGTGATGGTGCACAGTATGAAGCCCGGGGCCCGTTGTGAGGTGGTGAGTGTATCCCGGTTGTGATGAGTGATAGTGAGTGGCATTGCATTGGTAAGAATTGGGGGTGAGTGAGCGTGAGCGAGTCACACGTGCATGCATTATTTCACCTACTGGGCAATAGCTCAGTGTTTGCGTGTTGTAGGTAATCGACGATCGAGGCTGGCGATCGAAGCTTCCATAGGCTTTTGAGGGCGGGTCCGTACATGGATGACGACCTGTGGACGAGTGATAGAGTGTGTTGGGCCTTCGGCCCATCTGTTTTAACATTTTGTGTAGACAAATATTTTCGTAAAATGGGTTCTCCGCGGCTTTCGCTGCTAAACCCGACGCGACTTATCGCTAATTAGCGATTAGAAAGTGGGGGTCACCACACTAGGGCCCTGATATGTGATGAGATGTGAGATAGGTCGAGCGTGCATATTTCATGTGTGAGGACATGGGATTGGGTTGAGTGCACGCACGCATATGCATTGCATGTTTTTTACTACCACCTACTGGGCGTTTTTGCTCAGGGTTTTATTTTATAGGTGAGACTGCGCCCGACACCGATGGGTGTCAGGGTTCGCTGTAGGCGGGCTGGCGGCGGTGACTCCACGGGCTTTTGAGGGCGGAGCGGTACATGGGACGCGACCTGTGGAGAGGCGTAGTTTAGTTTAGTCGGGATAGATTTTGGGGCTCTGGCCCGGTGTGTAGATATGACGCTTTTTGTAAAACCCGACTTTTGATATATATATAATGTAAATTATTTTATTAAAAATTTTCAATAAATCGGGTCCTCCGCAACTTCTGTTGCGGAAATCCGCCAATTATTCTAATTAGGAAGTAGGGTCGCCACAGATGGTATCAGAGCGTTAGGTTTTAGGTTCTGAAGACTGTCCATGTACCGCCGCTCAGAAGCCGGGAGAACCAGCCTTGCCTGTAAGTGTTGTGTGTGGACGTGACTATGTGATACTTATGTGCTCACCTATGTGTTATATAGTATTTGGAAAATGTCGCGAGGACGACCGAGAAGGGGGTTCGTAGGTGAAACGAGTCGACCGGACGAACATGAGTCCCCGACTCCTGAACATGACACCATTCGACGGCTGACTGAGTTGATACAGCGTCAGTCAGACCAGATCAATAACTTGATCAATCACCGGAGCTCATCTGAGCACCATTCCTCCCCACAACCCGATCGTGTGGAAATCATCGGGGAGAGGTTCCGCAAATTGAATCCCCCAAATTTTGCCGAGGCCGCTAATCCTACGGTGGCCGAGGACTGGATCGGCACTATTGAAGATCTGTTTGTTTATAGCCGCGTGCCGAACAACGAGAAAGTGTTGTGCGCCGTTTCCCTACTTCGGGGAAGCGCGCGATTCTGGTGGAACACGGTGAAGGTGTTGGAAGATCCCGCTGTTATGACGTGGGAGCGTTTCAGAGAATTATTATACGAAAAGTACTTCACTGCTCACGACCAAGAGCAGCGCATGTACGAGTTCATGAACCTGAAACAAGGGCGAATGCCAGTTGCTGAATACATTCGCAAGTTCGAGGAGTTATCCCGCTTCGCTCCTCATCTCGTAGCGACGAACGCTCTCAAAGTTACGAGATTCCTTCGGGGACTAAAACCCGAACTCTACCGAGACCTCAGCGTGGCAGGTGTGCGCCAGCTGGAATTTCGTCAGGCAACAGAACGTGCCTTAGTTGCTGAACAAGCAGAAGGTGTAGTAAGGGAAGCTCAGGAAGTTAACAGAAAGAGGGAGGCTCAACAAGGAGGTAGCAGTCAGAAGCGCCCATTCTTCGGCAAGGGTCCGAAGAACAAAGGCAACCGATCGGGCCAACAGACGTGGCGCCCGAATTTTAGCCAGGAAACGACCAACATTCCCTATCGATCAGCGATGCCAGCGCCACAGTGCCAGCAGTGTGGACGAAACCACTTCGGTATCTGCTATGGACCTCGACCGACGCAGAATCTGCAGTGCTTTCGGTGCGGAAAGATGGGACACACTGCACGGAACTGCACGGAGGGTCAGCCTCAGTTGCAGAATCTACCACAGAAATTGATCCGACCTCCACCCGTACCTGCGAGGGTTTTCACATTAACAAACGAAGAAGCAGAGGCGAACCCAGACGTGGTGACGGGTACGTTGAATATCTTTCACGTACCGACTTCCATTCTGATTGACTCCGGAGCCACACATTCGTTTGTGTCGGCCAGTTTTGTGACCCGGGCGGGAATATATCCTACCCATTCTTCGTGCAACTACATAGTTTCCTTACCCCACGGAGATCCAACTAGGGCAAACCTAATAGTAAAAGACTGTCCCGTGAGAATTGAGGGTCGAGAATTGAATGTAGACCTGATAGTGATCCCGATGAATGATTACGATATCATATTCGGGATGGATTGGCTCTCGAAATATGGAGCAATCATAGACTGTGCGAAGAAAGTAGTTAGGTTTCAATCGACCGAGGGAGGAGAGTTTGAATTTTCGGGAAAGGTGAACAATAGAACAATCCCTAGGATTTCTGCTTTGAAAGCTCAGCGACTCGTGAATACGGGTTGCGAAGCATTTTTGATCTTTGCGGTGAAAGCCGAAGAATCTCCTCAGCCAAAACTAGAGGAAGTTCCTATAGTAAAGGAGTATCCCGATGTGTTTCCCGAGGATGTTCCGGGATTACCGCCGAATCGGGAAATTGAATTTGTAATCGATCTTGTGCCCGGAGCTGCCCCCATTTCTAAAGCCCCGTATCGATTAGCACCAAATGAATTGCGGGAATTGAAGGAGCAATTGGAAGAACTGTTGCAGAAGGGTTTTATTCAGCCCAGTTTCTCGCCCTGGGGAGCCCCGGTACTTTTTGTTAAGAAGAAAGACGGGTCGATGAGATTGTGTATAGATTATCGTGAACTGAATAAAATCACGATAAAGAACAAGTACGCCTTACCGAGGATAGATGATTTATTCGATCAATTACAAGGGGCAACGGTGTTCTCAAAGATCGACTTGCGTTCCGGTTATCATCAGTTGAAAATCCGTGAAAAGGATGTTCCGAAAACTGCGTTCAGCACGAGGTACGGCCACTACGAATTCTTGGTCATGCCTTTCGGGCTAACGAATGCTCCTGCCGCTTTCATGGATTTTATGAACCGAGTATTTAAGGAGTTCCTAGACTGTTTCGTTATGGTATTTATCGACGATATCCTCGTATACTCGAAGACGAAGGAGGAACACGAGGATCACCTGAGAACGGTCCTTGGAATCCTTCGGGAGAAACAGCTATTCGCCAAGTTTAAGAAATGCGAATTCTGGTTGGAACAAGTGGCATTTTTGGGGCACATCATTTCGGGAAATGGAATTTCGGTGGACCCCAACAAGATTGAGGCAATAGAAAATTGGCCACGACCGACCACTCCCACTGAAGTAAGGAGTTTTCTCGGGCTCGCTGGATATTATCGAAAGTTTATCAAAGACTTCTCCAGCATTGCCTCAATGCTCACAAACCTGACAAAGAAGAATGTCTGGTTCAAATGGACTGAACAGCGCGAGCAAAGCTTTCAGGAGTTGAAGAAGAGACTGACGACTGCTCCAGTTTTAGCAATACCGTCGGGCACTGAAGGATTTTCGGTGTATAGTGACGCCTCGAAGAACGGCTTGGGGTGCGTGTTAATGCAGAACGGGAAGGTAATTGCTTACGCCTCCCGACAGTTGAAGCCGTACGAGAAGAATTACCCCACCCACGATCTTGAACTCGCCGCAGTAGTGTTTGCTCTCAAAATCTGGCGCCACTATCTGTATGGAGAAAGGTGCGAGATCTTTACAGACCACAAGAGCCTGAAGTACTTCTTCACACAAAAGGAGTTAAATATGAGGCAACGACGCTGGCTCGAACTGGTGAAGGATTACGACTGTGTGATTAACTATCACCCAGGAAAAGCTAACGTGGTCGCAGACGCGTTGAGCCGGAAAGCTGTGAATACCGAATTGTGCCAACTCGGAGTTGAAGTAATTCACTTCGGGGAGATTGAGACGAGATTGGCAGCGTTGACTCTCAAACCGACGCTGTTAGATCGAATCATCGACGCACAAGGGAAAGATGAATTATACCTAAAAATTCGGGATGGACGAGATAAAGATGTTCCTTCGGAGTTCGAATTCCGAGAAGACGGGAGCTTACGATTCAGAAGTCGGTTGTACGTGCCTAAAGATGAAGAAATCCGTCGAACGTTGATGACAGAGGCACATACGACGACCTACTCGGTACATCCTGGTGCCACGAAGATGTATCGAGATTTACGAATGAATTACTGGTGGCCTGGAATGAAAAGAGATGTTGCTGCTTTCGTAAGCAGATGTCTGACTTGTCAGCAGATCAAAGCAGAACATCAAAGGCCGGCAGGAATGCTACAACCGTTGACGGTTCCCGAATGGAAGTGGGACCACATAACAATGGACTTCGTCGTCGGATTACCCAAGACGGTGAAAGGGCATGATGCAATCTGGGTAGTCGTTGATAGATTAACGAAATCTGCCCACTTTCTACCGATCAACCAGACATATCCCATGGAGAAGTTTGCAGAACTGTACACTCAGGAAATAGTGAGACTACATGGGATTCCAATATCGATCGTTTCCGATCGCGACTTGAGATTTCTATCTCAATTCTGGGGGAGCTTACAGAAGGCTTTAGGGACCAAACTATCATTTAGTTCAGCCTATCATCCCCAGACGGACGAGCAATCGGAAAGAACGATCCAGACGCTCGAAGATATGTTAAGGGCGTGTGTTCTGGATTTCCGAGGAAGCTGGAGTAAATACATCCCGTTGATCGAATTTTCGTATAATAACAGCTTTCAAGTGACGATCGGGATGGCACCTTACGAAGCCTTGTATGGGCGTAAATGCCGATCCCCAGTACATTGGGATGAAATCGGCGAGAAGGCGTTATTAGGTCCTGAAATGGTTCGTGAGATGACCGAAGCTGTTAGTAAAATTCGGGAGAGGATGCAAACGGCCCAAAGTCGTCAGAAGAACTACGCGGATAAAAGACGAAGGCCGTTGGAGTTCGAAGAAGGTGATCAAGTTTTCCTCAAGATATCACCTATGAAGGGTGTTAAGCGTTTCGGACGAAAAGGAAAGTTGAGTCCGAGATACATAGGACCCTTCCATATTTTGAAAAGAGTCGGTGAAGTAGCGTACCAGCTAGAACTGCCTACTTCACTAGCACAAGTCCATGACGTCTTCCACGTATCTACGTTACGGAAGTACGTTCCAGATCCAAGTCATGTGCTACGAAGTGAGACGCTTCATCAACAATTGAGACCGGACCTAAGCTATGAAGAAAGGCCGGTAGAGATTTTAATGTATGAGGTGAAGCGACTTCGAAATAAGAACATCCCCCTAGTAAAGGTCTTGTGGCGGAACCAGACAATGGAGGAAGCCACTTGGGAGCGAGAAGATGAGATGAGAGAAAAGTACCCCGAGTTGTTTTCGACGACTTAAATTCCGGGGACGAAATTTCTGTAAGGGGGGGAGGATGTAATACCCGTAAAATTAATACGGGATTATTTCTGTAATGTTCGAAATTAATGAAGATGACTTTCGAACGAAACCGATTTTCGGGAGCGAGCCGAAAATATCAGTTAGGGCCGAGGAAAAACAAGTGGGCCGAAAATGCTTAAGAAACCCAAGAATAAGAATAGGTTGAATAATATTAGACCCAAAACAAATTAGTTAGGGCCCAAGTTAAATTTTAAGAAGCCCAAATAAGTGAACTAATGGCCCAAATGAATTAAAACATAAGATAAGAACAAAGTTACTTAATTTGTGGGAAAAGCCACGTGAAGGCCATACTTCAAAAGCGATATTTATCCTAACAATAATCATTATGGTCTAAGGCAACCTTCAATTGCCAACCTTTAACCAACGAAAAGAACATTAGAAGAGAAGAAAGAAAAACCTGATTTGCAACCTTCAATCGACGTGAGGATCAAGGAGAAAAACAAAGAAATAAAAACAAGGGACCAAAGAGAGAAGAACCGAGTTAAAGAGGTGAGGATCCCATTTACAAGCTTAGATAATTGCTATTTTATACGGTTTAAGTAGTTAGCCTAAGTGTAGGTGACGAAAGAAGAAAGGTGCTGTGAAGGGAACGAGCTCAACTCGACCTTAGCTTAGGAAAATCACCCAAATATTAGCTTGAAAGTGAGGTAGGTGGTTTTAAACCCCTACTACCCGTAATATTTTCCGCAAATATATTAGAATTCGGATAAAAGGTTATCCGAGTTCAAACTAATTTATTCTATGATTTTTGGAATTTTCGTGATGTGCTTAATGTGTTATGAAGTGAATTCGAACTCAACATATGAGTTCTATAATCTGTTTATATGTTCATGTAATCTGGGTTTGGTTTATGTGAAGAATTCTGGAAAAATCAGGGTTTTCAAGTTTGAATATGGGTTTCGATAGAATAGTAAAATCGGGCGATTTGAAGTTTTTCGGGCGATTTATAAATCGCGGGCCTGTGTTTGAGTGTAAATCGGGCGAAATATGATTTTTAATTGAATAGGGATTGGCCGATTGGAGTTTCGAGTCGCGAGAGCGTTTCGCGGGATCAATTGATTTTAATGTGTGAGTAAAAGCAGGTTTTTCGCGGGCCAGAGTTCGGGTTTCGCGGGCTGAAGCATTTCGCGAGTTGTGAGATAGCGCCGGACCGATTTTGGGTTCCGCGGGCCGATTTCAAATCGCGGGGTGATTCCTGTAAAGGAAATCGGGCGATTTGCGATATTCAAATTGGGCTTCGAGCGTTAAATCGGACGATTTGCGAAATCGCCGAAAGTCGCACGAAATCGGGCGTTGACCTTACTTTCGCGGGTTGACCAGAGTTTTTAACGCAGAATCGGGCGATTAGTGAAATCGGGCGTTGACTCGACTTTCGCGGGTTGACCAGCTTTTAAAAGTGGGTTTCGGGCGATTAATGACTTGGGCTTTGACCAGCGATTAAATTTTGGGCTTTTGCTCTATTTTGTCCCCAAATAGTTTAAGTAAGATTATTTTAAGCCCAAGTTAACTTTAAATATAAAATATTTTTCGTATTATGATATATAAATAAAGTCAACCCATATTTTAAAGTATAAATAATATTTTGGGATTTTAAAACCTTCGGCTTAGTATCGGGTTTTTAATAAAATATAATATTTTACGTGTTTAACTATTTACGATTTTATGAAATGTTATGTGTTCATGTGATTGATTTTTATGTGCATATCACGACATGTACGGGTGAGAGTGATGATGTACCGTATTTATACGGTGACGCCTTACGGTGTCGGATGAGTGGGTAGAGTTACCGATGTTGGTAGTCAGGTTTAGACTCGATAGGGCACCTGGTGGGAGAGGGGGTTTGCGACACCCATCTACTCGGGATTGAGCCACCCGAGGTGCACACCACCGATATTATATTGGCTCAGGGACGGCAGACAGTTGTGAGATTCCTGTCTACCCGTGTTAGTGGTAGACTACTCGGGGAGTTACACCGAGGTGTAACACCGTCGGGTTGAGATCGTGTGCGGAAGGAGCGACCCGGCACGGCCGGCGTGGGCTACCGCATGATTATGGCGTACCTTGCCATGCGCGCGTGGGTGCCGAGTCTAGCCTAGGGCCCTGATATGTGATGAGATGTGAGATAGGTCGAGCGTGCATATTTCATGTGTGAGGACATGGGATTGGGTTGAGTGCACGCACGCATATGCATTGCATGTTTTTTACTACCACCTACTGGGCGTTTTTGCTCAGGGTTTTATTTTATAGGTGAGACTGCGCCCGACACCGATGGGTGTCAGGGTTCGCTGTAGGCGGGCTGGCAGCGGTGACTCCACGGGCTTTTGAGGGCGGAGCGGTACATGGGACGCGACCTGTGGAGAGGCGTAGTTTAGTTTAGTCGGGATAGATTTTGGGGCTTCGGCACGGTGTGTAGATATGACGCTTTTTGTAAAACCCGACTTTTGATATATATATATAATGTAAATTATTTTATTAAAAATTTTCAATAAATCGGGTCCTCCGCAACTTCTGTTGCGGAAATCCGCCAATTATTCTAATTAGGAAGTAGGGTCGCCACAACCGACCCTCTAGCCACTTCCTCCATCCTCATCAACCCATACACCGTCCCCATCACCGAGCTCCACGACATTCTCCTCGCCCGTTTGATAGGCCTGTCCATCCGATCGCCTCACGAAGAATCCCTCTATCGGCCATTGGTGGATCATCCTGAGCGACCGATTGACACCTGCCGAGCCCAAAGCTCCCACTCCCGGCGTAGACATGACGATCCTGACGATCAGGACCATCATGAGGGGGAGAAGAGGCCGAGGACATCTACAACCGGCCAAGGACAAGGCTCGGGCGCTACGCGGACAAGCGCTGGAGCTGGTGAAACCCAAACCACCCATACTACCCAAACTACCCACCAAACCCAAACTACCCACCAAACCACCCACCAAACCCACACCCACACCACGCACCGCACCGCCCACATCGACCCACCAACCTTTCACCTTAGGACGCCTCCGCCCACACCGCCGATCTACTCAAGCCCCTTGCTTCCGGAAGAAGAAGCAAGCGCTGCAATGCTTGTAGCTCTGGCAGCTACTCAAGCTACTCCCTCCGTCGCTCCAGACCAACCAGGACCCTCTGGACATGGCGTCAATACACACGAAGTATTAGACAAGTACATTTTCGACGGCCAGTGGATGACCCATTCCATGCCCGAGGAGCATCAGAGACAACGGCTTCAGGACGTACGCCACTTCTTACTACAAGCATCTGTGGACCTCGTGATCATTGAAGACGACGAACTTCAAGAAGGTGTAGACTACCAAAATAAAATCCCAAGGCTACCAGAATTGATCGCACAACGAGCGGCCTCCCCTACAAGACAGATGCCAGGGACCGTTCGGATCGACACGCCGTGGGAGAACATCCACATAGAGATACCTTTCCTTGAAGAAGTCAAGGAAAACATTTGGAGGTCACCGGATCGAATTAAGAAGCCGGATGAGTTCGAGCTGAGAGGGATCTCTCACTGGGATCAGCAGAAGAGAATGTCATATCTGTGGATGCTGACCCAACTAGGACCGGACGTGAGGCTGGGGATCCCGAAGAATCGACTGAAGAGTCACTTCAGGGAACTCTCCCCAATTTTGCCAACTCCTCAGTGTCTATTGTGCGAAAGGAGGACTTCCTACACCTCACTACATCATCGAACGAGTGGATAGGACCCGAGAGGAACTGAGCGAGAGCGACCTGCCGTACCTCCTCGCCGATGAAGTCTACCGTCTTTATCAGCTATACGTGGAGAAGTACAAAGGTCCTCAGGGCTTCATCAAGAAAGAAGACCTCGAAGGGCTCTATCGGTTCACGATGCGACAAGTCAAGTACTTCGCCGCTCACGACCTTCAAATGGCGCTTGAGAGCAATATGAAGAAGGTCAACATGGCCGAACCACTCCTCAAAGGACCTGAGATCGAGAGACTTCTAAGCAATCACATACACATCAGCTCTGTCACCGGCATCACCTACAACAATCCAATTGCCAAGAAGACCAGGATGATGCTGAAGACAGAAATTCACAAGTTTTGCGACGGACCCTCAAGATCGTCAGGCGAAATATCGAACAGAGATTGGAAGAGATAAATAGAGACACGATGCTGAGGATCCACCGATTTGTGAGAGAACAGCCACTCCGGATGGAATTGTTGCATGACATCGAGGAGCGCCTGAAGCTCAGGGAGACCGTTAGGGACTACGAGCATGCGCTGGGCTTGCACAGATCGTACTATGCCCGACAAGGACGAACAGAGCGGAGACGCAATCAAGCACAAAGGGGGAGAATGTAGAATATCATTTGTAATTGTGTTTGATTTCATTAGTTGTCCTTGTAATTAGGGGCTTTACTTATATTAGTCTTTAGATTAAGGACTAGTTAGATATTTATACCAAGATTGTAGGTATAAATACTTGTAAATGAATTGAGCTGAATAGAGAAAGTTTAGAGAATTGATCCGAAGGGCTTGCAAATCGAATCTAGAGAGAGAAACAACAGTAACTTTCTCACTCTAATTGAATTCTCTCTCGTGTTCTTACTTTGAGTTTTTCGATCGAATTCAATTGATCATCTAAACGATCGAACTGCTATGGTTTCTAGCCTAGATCGTAGAGTTGTTAATCTGAGGACCTAACAGACTCGCAAAACCTTGGACCCGCGAAATGACCCAAGTTCGCAAAATAATCGTGATGGCTCGAATTTGCAAACTTCAACTCGTCACCTTGGTGGGTTCGCAAAGTAGCTCCAACCCGCAAAACGTCTTCAATTCACCAAGTGAACGCGACCCGTGGAATTGATGAGTTCGCCAACTAGAACCCGCAAAATGCATGAGTCGCAAAGTTCCTAGCCATTTAGAGTTCGCGAAGCTAGGGGTTCGCCATTCTTTCTCAGCCTGCAAATTGGTGAGTTCGCGAACTTGCACTCGCCAAGCTGGTTTGCGAACCACGAACCGTGAAATGGTTCGCGTTCGCAAACCTCTCCAGTCCGCGAAGTTGGCTTGAATGCACAAAGCTCGAGTTCGCTAAGTTCATTTCGCGGCTCTCTTCCATTAATTCGCAAAGTATGTTCTTGCGGCTCCTTCACTTTGCAAAAACACCTCCCAATTTGCAAAGCTCAATATTTACGGATCAAAAGCTATTTTTCCTAAAGAACAAGTTGAAGACCGTTCGAACTCCTAAACCCTAAAATCGAGCTTTAGCCCCAAACGTGCTTCTCAGCTTATTTTGCCTGTCTAATAATCCTTAAAATGTGCTAACCTAAGCTTCAAAACATTTAAACTACAGCTCTTTATGCCCTCGAGCCCTAAAATCTCACAACTTTATTGAAACTTTTATCATTTAACATCGCACATCCCTAATCCTTTAAGAAAACGTAAATGCTAAGGTTTAAAGAACATACCTAGTCCAATTTGTGGGGTTTGTAACTCGGCTTCTCCTTCTTTTCCTAGCTTCAACTCTCGTCGCTTTCTCACACTTTGGGGTTTTGTGGACTTGAAATGGGTTTTAGGTGTGATTTAAGTGGCTAAGGCTTTAGGTAACGAAAATATCCCTTGTTTCAAGGAGGTTTGTCTCTAGACTAATTTTAAATGTTTTGGGCCTAATTTATTCCTTAGACGATTTTCTAATCATGATCCAACCTTCACTCACAACCCTATTTCCTTTGGCCCATTTCCGGGTATTCCTAATTAAATTGGGGTCATATTACCCAATTTAAATGCTCTAATTCCACAAGTCAGTTAAGCACGTATCTATAACACCTAATCACGCGACCACCAAATTGGTGTGCCAAATTCATAAAATCCTCTAAAGCACGTGAGCACAAAATTAGATAAGTCACATAATCACAACATTAAAGCAAATAATGCACACAATTGCATTCCAAATTTTATGCAAATTTATGGGCCCTAATTGCTTACGAGGACCCAGGTGCTACATCGTCCCCCGCTTAAAGAGGATTTCGCCCCCGAAATCAGCCCATTCGGAACAACTCAGAATAGCGGACCCTCATCTCATCCTCGCGTTCCCAGGTGGCTTCCTCTACCGACTGATTCCGCCACAGAACTTTCACTAGAGGAATTTCTTTATTCCTAAGTCTTTCGTTCGTACATCAGTATCTCTACCGGCACTTCCTCGTAATTCAAATCTGGTTTCAGCTGTTGGTGCAACGGCTCACTTGTCAGCTCGTGGCTTGGGTCAGCGATATACTTTTGCAAAGTCGAAACATGGAACACATCGTGTACTTACGATAACGATGCTGGTAGTTCCAACTGATACGCCATTTCACCAACTCTTTTCACTATTTTGAAGGGACCAATGTATCTCGAGCTTAACTTCCCTTACTTCCCGAACCTCTTAATCCCTTCATCGGTGATATTTTCACGAAAACCCAATCATCGACTTCAAATTCCAGCGGTCTGCGCCTCCGGTCCGCATAACTCTTTTGTCTGTTTTCCGCTGTGCGCATCCTTTCTCGAATCATTGCGATGATTTCTGTTATTTCTCGTAGTATGTCTGGGCCTAACATTGCCCTTTCACCAACTTCATCCCAATGTACTGGGGATCGGCACTTACGCCCGTATAAAGCTTCGTAAGGGGCCATTCCAATCGTGGTTTGATAACTATTATTGTACGAGAATTCCACGAGTGGTAGGTATTTACTCCAATTGCCCTTGAAATCAAGCACGCAGGCTCGTAACATATCTTCCAAATTCTGGATCGTCTGCTCGGATTGGCCGTCCGTCTGCGGATGATAGGCCGTGCTAAATGACAAATTTTCCCCATTGCCATTTGTAAACTCGTCCAGAATTTGGATAGGAATCTTGAGTCATGGTCCGATACTACCGACAACGGTACTCCATGGAGTCGTACTATCTCTTGAATGTACAGTTCTGTGTATCGCTCCATGGTAAACGTCGTGCTTACCGGCAGAAAATGGGTAGATTTCGTAAGTCGGTCTACGATAACCCAAATTGCGTCGTGTCCTTTCACGTTCTTCGGCAATCCGCTTACAAAATCCATTGTTATATTGTCCCATTTGCACTCCGGGATCGGTAAAGGCTGCAGCGTTCCTGCCGGCCTTTGATGTTCCGCCTTAATCCGTTGGCAGGTAAGGCACTGACTCACGAATTTGGCTACGTCTTTCTTCATCCTGGGCCACCAATAGTTCGTTCGTAAGTCCATATACTGCTTGGTGCTCCAGGATGTACGTAGTAGGGTGTGGTATGTGCTTCCGCCATTATGGCACGTCAAAGCTTTGCACCATCCGATACATATAGCCTGTTCTTATAATACAGACTTCCGTCGTCTCGAAACGCAAAGTTGGTTGTCGACTGTTTTGTCTGCATTCCTTTGATATTCGTGTAGTACTCGTCGTTCCCTTGCGCCTCTTTGATCCGCTCCAATAGCGTCGGTTGCATGGTCAAGGCTGCTAATTTCATCTCGACCTCGCCTATTGGCACGATTTCCACTTCAAATCGTTGGAGTTCCGCGCTTACTGTCTTTCGACTTAAAGCATCAGCTACCACGTTCGCCTTGCATGGGTGGTAGTTGATAACACAATCGTAGTCCTTCACAAGTTCTAGCCATCGCCTCTGTCTCATATTTAGCTCCTTTTGGGTGAAGAAGTACTTCAAACTCTTGTGGTCGGTGTAGATTTCACACCTTTCTCCATACAGGTAGTGCCTCCAGATCTTGAGGGCAAAGACCACCGCATCGAGTTCTAAGTCGTGCGTAGGGTAATTCTTTTCGTACTCCTTCAGTTGCCGTGAGGCATAAGCCACCACGTTTCCGTTTTGCATTAATACGCACGAGCCCGTTCTTTGAAGCGTCGCTATAAATGGAAAATCCTCATGTTCCTAAGGGTATTGTCAATATTGGGGCTGTAGTAAGCCGTTTCTTCAACTCTCAGAAGCTTCTTTTGCATTCCTCGCTCCATTGAAAAGGAGTGTTCTTTCTGGTTAACTTCGTCAGCGTAGAGGCGATCTTCGAAAAGTCCTTTATGAACTTCCTATAGTAGCCTGCCAAGCCTAAGAAGCTCCGTACTTCTGTTACATTAGTCGGCTGTGGCCAGTTGTTAATTGCCTCGATTTTGCTTGGATCCACGGAGATTCCCGCTCCAGAGACAATGTGTCCCAAGATGCTACTTGGTCCAACCAGAATTCACACTTTTTGAATTTGGCATACAACTGCTTTTCCCGCAGTGTTTCAAGCACTATCCTCAGGTGCTCCTCGTGTTCATCCTCCGTCCTTGAATAGATAAGGATATCGTCTATGAACACTATCACGAACCGGTCTAGGTACGATTTGAACACCCGGTTCATTAGATCCATAAAGGCCGCCAACGCATTAGTCAGCCCGAAAGGCATGACTAGAAACTCGAAATGTCCGTATCTCGTGCTGAATGCCGTCTTAGGAATATCCTCTTTCCGAATCTTCAGCTGATGGTACCCTGATCGCAAGTCGATTTTAGAGTACACTGTGGCGCCTTGTAGTTGATCGAAGACATCATCGATCCTGGCCAGTGGATACTTGTTCTTGACTGTCAATTTGTTCAGCTTTCGATAATCTATACACAGCCTCATGGAGCCGTCATTCTTCCACAAGAGTAAAACTGGTGAACCCCAAGGAGAAAAGCTGGTTTGAATAAACCCTTTTTGTAGAAGCTCATCTATCTGTTCCTTCAGCTCCTTCAGTTTGGTCGGTGCTAACCGGTATGGGGTCTTGGACACTGGCGCTGCTCCTGGCACCAAGTCGATTGTAAACTCGATTTCTCTGTTTGGGGTAGTCTCGGCAAATCTTACGGAAATACATCCGGGAACTCCTTAACCACGGGTACATCTTCAAGTTTCGCAGAGGAATTTTCTTCTGCCTTCAGCGCAAACACCAGGTATGCCTCGCATCCGGCTTTAATTAGTCGTTGGGCCTTTAACGCCGAAATCTTGGGAGCACTTCCCCTTCTGCCCGTTCCCGCGAAAATGAATGGTTCTTCCCCTTCTATGCTAAATGTGACCACCTTTCGGTTACAGTCTATCACAGCATCGTATTTCGAGAGCCAGTCCATCCCGAGAATCACCTCATAGCCGTTCATCGGTATGACTATCAAGTCTACAGGCAATTCCCTACCACCTACCACTACCGGACAATCTCTCATTATTTGATCAGTCCTAGTTGGTCTCCCGTTCGGGGATTGCTACACTATATTCGAACTCGGCCCGCTCAGGTATAATCTTAAGTCTCGTCACGTATGGGATGGATGCAAATGAGTGGGTTGCCCCAGAATCTACTAGGATGCATGTGGGTGTTCGGTGGATTAGGAGGGTACCTGTCACCACCGCCGGGTTGTTCTTCGCTTCCTCTGAAGTGATGGTGTATACCCGAGCTGGCACCATCTGAGGTCCTTCTTGGCTCCCGGCCTGACTCCCCAAAGCACCTTTCGGGCACTATCTCACGAAGTGTCCCGGCTTCCCACATCTGAAACACGCGTTGGCCGGCGTGTTGCAATTCCCAAAGTGCCTTTCTCCGCACCTCTAGCAGTTGGGAATTGGCACTGCCCCTTGGTTCTGATTCGGATTTGGGGGTCTGTCCACTGTCCCCTGAGGTTGTTGCGGAGGCCTGTTTTGGAATTTCTTCTTCCCGCCTTTGGGCACGAACTGTCGCTTCTGATCCCCTCCGCTACATTGTGTCCCTTGCATTTAGGCGAGCTTCCTCTTTGCCTCTTGCGCCCACACGATCCGGGCCTCGGCCTGTTCCGCCACCATTGCCCTTTCAGCTGCCTGAGCATTAGTGGCTCCCTGAACTCCCGCCATGCTCACATCTCTGTAAAGTTCTGGTTTCAGCCCCTCAAGAAATCGCTCAATCTTTAGAGCTTCCGTGCTGACCATGTGTGCTGCAAATCTGGACAGCTGCTCAAACTTTCGTATGTATTCCGCCACCGTCATAGCGGTTGACAAATTCGTTGAGACGCTGGGCTCTCACTGGGGCCGTCAAGTACTTGCCCCAGAATAGCTCCTTGAATCTGTCCCAGCTCATTGTGGCAGGATTCTCGATCACCGTGACTGTGTCCCACCAATGTCCTGCGCTCCCCCTTAGTAGGAACGCTGCACACAGGGCCTTCTCTGCCTCGGGAACCCGACTGTAAATATACATGCTCTCCAACGTCCTCAACCAGTCTTCGGCTGCTGTCGGGTCAGCCGCGTCCTCAAAGGTTGGTGGGTTCAACTTTCTAAACCGCTCTCCCACGATTTCTGCCCTTTCTGCCTGAGTGTTCCCAGCGTTCGCGGTGTTTTGCTGAATCAGTTGTATCTGGGCTGACTATTGGCGTACCAATTCCGTGAGTTGGAAAATGGTCGCATCTCGATTGTCAGTAGGGGCCGTGTTTCCCCTGTTCTGGTCATCGGCATCGCTCGACTCACCTCTCGTTCTTGCCATCTTTTGTCCCTATCCTGATTGACCTATGGCCAATAAATTATGCAACACAAGAATTCACACAAACTTAACAATTACTTGCAAGGCCGCTTCCGCGCTTTTGGGTGTGTGTGTATGGACAGTCTACAGAACCTGTGACCGAAGCTCTGATACCACCCTGTCACGACCCGAACACCCTAACTTTGCCTATTTAAGCGTGTTACTATGTGCTATCGAGTTGCGAGTAGTAAAGTACACTGAAAATACGCTTAAAATTTTTCATTTCCATTTACGTAATGGAATCTTATCTTTGTACATGTCAAAAGAATACATGTCGAACGCTACTGTTCTAAACATGTCCTAACTACAACGGTGGAGGTGCCCCGGCACAACAAAAGCTCCTATGCGCCCGGCCTCACAGGTCGTCATCCATGCACACATTTCCACCCCAAAAGCAGCGCGAAGCTCCAATAGATCGGCCTTGCCACCTAATGCGATCACGTACCGTGCTCGCTGGCACCTACAACACATAACGTAAAAGAATAAGCCACCGAGGCTCAGTAGCAGAAATCATGCATATGTGCACGTGTCCCATTCCCGCAAAGGCAATCCGCGCCAATGCATACACCACTAGGCAAAGGCGATCCGCAGCGATGCACTTAACACTAGCAAAGCGATCCGTGCCGATGCATATCACTATGCACCACAAGAGCTCACGTCCCTCAGGGACAATACGACAGCGGTCCACGCCGGATGGCCGAACCCTAGGATGCACATCGTTCCTCTAGGTCGCCATATAAACCCGGTCGTCCCCGTCTGTCCGGCGGACGCTCACGCTGAGGTCGCCTACACCAGGGTTCCTCCCTGTGTCGCTTAAACCGTCAGGTCGCACCCTCCAGGTCGCACCTTATCGCCATGGGCCATGCCCCAATCCTATCCATAGGATATCAACATATACATATTTACAATAACATTAGGACGACGCTAACCGCCGCCCTGGTAGCATAGTAGACAGCCCCTGACTCAATTGCGAGTCGACACACTTGCCCACATCGGCAAGTCCTCGTCGCGTACAAGCGATATATCATCATGCATACTCAGTCTCACGACCCTCCCCCATGAGTTCGTGCGTTCACGTGAATATACATATGCAAACAAATGCAACTTATGCTTACCGCATGAAAGCGTAACGATCAATTCACGTAATCATGAAATCAAGTAGGCACATAGTCACACAAAACATATAACATGCAAGTTATGCGTTGTAGTTGGATTTCTACTTACCTGGCGTCTGTAGATTAGTCGCTACCTGACCCGGGTATTCTCCTAAGTCCAAACCTTAGGCATAGAATAGTATCGTTAGAACACTATTTCAATTAATTGATTACTTAAGGACTTAAATAATTTCCTAAGTTATAAATATATTTGAGAACTCTAATTGGGTCCGCAAATCTCTCATGACCCGGGAATTTTAGCTAGTAACTAGTTAAGTGTGGTTCGCGACCTAACACATGAGGGTTCGATTAGCTAAGTTCACTTCGCGAATTGCATATAGGTTCGCGAAGTACCCAACCCGCAAAACCCTAAGAACCCGCAAAGTGCTCAAAATTCGTGAAGTAACCCTTGAAATCTGGCTAAATTGGGTTAAGTATAGTTCGCGAATTATCCCTGGGTCCCTGATTGTATTCGCAAAGTTGGCTTGATTCGCGAAGCATGTCGAGTTCGCAAAGTTATTCGACCCGTGAAAGTGGAGAAGTTCGTGAAGTAGGGTTTGCTAAAGGCTAGGGTTCGTGAAGTTGAACCCGCGAAACTTCGATTCGCCAATTGTTAGGATTCGCAAAGCATCGATAGCTTGCAAAGCTTGATTCGCCGAGTGGTTGCGGCCCGCAAAGTGCTTGGACCCGCAAATGCACGAGTTCGCAAACCCTTGGTCGGCCCGCAAAGTTGGTGAGTTACCAAGGTGGGTTCGCAACTTATGTGGACTCGCAAAACATTGGACCCGCGAAATGACCCAAGTTCACAAAATAATCGTGATGGCTCGAATTTGCAAACTTCAACTCGTCACCTTGGTGGGTTCGCAAAGTAGCTCCAACCCGCAAAACGTCTTCAATTCACCAAGTGAACGCGACCCGTGGAATTGATGAGTTCGCCAACTTAGAACCCGAAAAATGCATGAGTCGCAAAGTTCCTAGCCATTTAGGGTTCGCGAAGCTAGGGGTTCACCATCCTTTCTCAGCCTGCAAATTGGTGAGTTCGCGAACTTGCACTCGCCAAGCTGGTTTGCGAACCACGAACCGTGAAATGGTTCGCGTTCGCAAACCTCTCCAGTCCGCGAAGTTGGCTTGAATGCACAAAGCTCGAGTTCGCTAAGTTCATTTCGCGGCTCTCTTCCATTAATTCGCAAAGTATGTTCTTGCGGCTCCTTCACTTTGCAAAAACACATCCCAATTCGCAAAGCTCAATATTTACGGATCAAAAGCTATTTTTCCTAAAGAACAAGTTGAAGACCGTTCGAACTCCTAAACCCTAAAATCGAGCTTTAGCCCCAAACGTGCTTCTCAGCTAATTTTGCGTGTCTAATAATCCTTAAAATGTGTTACCTTAACCTTCGAAACATTTAAACTACAGCTCTTTATGCCCTCGAGCCCTAAAATCTCACAACTCTATTGAAACTTTTATCATTTAACATCGCACAACCCTAATCCTTTAAGAAAACGTAAATGCTAAGGTTTAAAGAACATACCTAGTCCAATTTGTGGGGTTTGTAACTCGGCTTCTCCTTCTTTTCCTAGCTTCAGCTCTCGTCGCTTTCTTACACTTTGGGGTTTTGTGGACTTGAAATGGGTTTTAGGTGTGATTTAAGTGGCTAAGGCTTTAGGTAACGAAAATATCCCTTGTTTCAAGGAGGTTTGTCTCTAGACTAATTTTAAATGTTTTGGGCCTAATTTATTCCTTAGTCCATTTTCTAAAAATCATGATCCAACCTTCACTCACAACCCTATTTCCTTTGGCCCATTTCCGGGTATTCCTAATTAAATTGGGGTCATATTACCCAATTTAAATGCTCTAATTCCACAAGTCAGCTAAGCACGTATCTAGAACACCTAATCACGCGACCACCAAATTGGTGATATTTTTACAAACACCCAATCATTGACTTCAAATTCTAGCGGTCTGCGCCTCCGGTCCGCATAACGTTTTTGCCTGTTTTGCGCTGTGTGCATCCTTTCTCGGATCATTGCGATGATTTCTGTCATTTCTCGTACCATGTCTGCGCCTAACATTGCACTTTCACCAACTTTATCCCAATGTACTGGGGATCGGCACTTACGCCCGTATAAGGCTTCATAAGGGGCCATTCTAATCGTGGTTTGATAACTATTATTGGACGAGAATTCCACGAGTGGTAGGTATTTACTCCAATTGCCGTCGAAATCAAGCACGCAGGCTCGTAACATATCTTCCGAAGTCTGGATCGTCTGCTTGGATTGGCCGTCCGTCTGCGGATGATAGGCCGTGCTAAATGACAATTTTGTCCCCATTGCCTTTTGTAAACTCGTCCAGAATTTGGATAGGAATCTTGAGTCACGGTCCGATACTAGCGACAACGGTACTCCATGGAGTCGTACTATCTCTTGAATGTATAGTTCTGCGTATCTCTACATGGTAAACGTCGTGCTTACCGGCAAAAAATGGGCAGATTTCATAAGTCGGTCTATGATTACCCAAATTGCGTCGTGTCCTTTCACCTTCTTCGGCAATCCGCTTACAAAATCCATCGTTATATTGTCCCATTTCCACTCCGGGATCGGTAAAGGCTGCAGCGTTCCTGCTGGCCTTTGGTGTTCTGCCTTAATCCGTTGGCAGGTAAGGCACTGACTCACGAATTTGGGTATGTCTTTCTTCATCCTTGGCCACCAATAGTTCGTCCGTAAGTCCCTATACAGCTTGGTAGCTCCAGGATGTACGGAGTAGGGTGTGGTATGTGCTTCCGCCATTATGGCACGTCGAAGCTCCGCACCATTCGGTATATATAGCCTGTTCTTATAATACAGACTTCCGTCGTCTCGGAACGCAAAGTCTGTTGTCGACTGTTCTGTGTGCATTCCTCTGATCTTCGTGTAGTTCTGTCGTCTCGGAACGCAAAGTTCTGTCCGTCGTCTTTGGCCAAGCTCAAGTCTTAAAGTTAGTTTCATAAGAAGTCCAACTTCGATCGAATTAATTGCGCAAGGCCCATTAAGGCGTGGCCCAACGACCCAAGGCCCGTTAAGGCCCAAAACACTCTCTCTCCTTATCAGTACATTTTGATGATCTTTTTTAAGACCGACTCTCTAGGTTAAACTCTGTCGGTAAGGAAGGAATCCAATAGTCCGATAGTTACCTAGCCAATCCCGCAGTACAGACCATAACCCAATTCGAGTGCGAATTTCGACCTAGTCTTTATTCCATAACCTCACTATAGATATAGTGCTACGTATAAACCCTTCAGCTGTGTCCAATCGAGTGAGAGCCATGGTCTATGTCAAACTCAATAAACTCGATTCTATGATAAAACGGAGACGAGGCAAATTACCAAACTACCCTCCATGTCTAACATGAGTTAGTTGAATACATTGGCCAAGGATTTCGTAATTGTCAATACTCGGCGGTCTAAGCCCGGGAATCACAAATTGTTATCAAGACCACATCTGCCCCGCTGACCTATGTAACAGCAAATCGGGTCGAGGGGAACCAGTGACAGTCGAGACTTTGAAGTCAACTCCGTCAAAGGCCCTTTTTTTCTAAGGTTCACGTAGACTACTATAGTGTTGTCGTCGGTCATTGACACTCCTTGATTAATAAGCCATGTTCGACAGTACGACTCGTGAGTTAGTGTCCATGAAACGATTCCATCCCCTGATTCTATTCGTATCACAAGTCATGACCTCCACTTCCAAGCAGGATATCGACACATGATAGGTCGTCGACAAATAAGCCGTGATCGCTTATCCAGCACCCAACTGGAACCTCAGGCTTACGGACTTTCAATGTTCGAGGTTCAGAGTCCACTGGTGCATTCCTCTCTCGTGCCCATCGAGAAGTGACTCAACTCGACACATTTGGATTTGTTCATTTATTGCTTGATCGAATGCTAAGCAGAGAACTCTTATATCCAATAAACGAACAATACCTTTCATTATACACATTAAAATGTCTTATTACACAAAAGGTCGAATCATAAATAATCTAATGCCCTATACAATTTTATGCTCGTATAGCATTCGAGGGCATATTCCTTACAATCTCCACTAGCACTCAATGCCATGCACTGCAGTATCTAATACCCATATTTTCGAGATGTCCAGCGAGCACTGCCTATGATAGAGCCTTGGTGAACCGGTCGGCCATGTTTTCTGCAGTCGCAATCTTCTGCAGGGCTATGTAGCCTTTCTCAACGAATCTACGTAACACGTGGTACTTTCTTTGCATATCTTTGGACCTGCTGTGAGATCTTGGTTCTTTTGCCTGAGCAATAGCGGTAGCATTGTCACGCCACAATGGCAATGGCCTATCTGCAAAGGAACGACACCAAGTTCCTCCAAGAATTTTCTCATCCAAACACCTTCCTTAGCTGCGTCTGAGGCTGCTATCTGCTTCGCAGGTGGAATCTGCAGTAGTGCTCTGCTTGGAACTTTTCCAAGACACTGCTCCACGTTGAGCGTAAAGACGAATCCTGAAGTGGATTTTCGGTCGTCCACATCAGACTGGAAATCCGAATCCGTATATTCTTCCACTTCCAATTCTCCATTGCCAAAGACCAGCATCATATCCTTAGTCCGTCTGAGGTACTTGAGGATAGTCTTGACTGCCGTCCAATGTTCCTTACCAGGGTCAGCCTGAAACGGACTGACTACGCTCACAGCTTACGCCAAGTCAGGTCGCGTGCAAAGCATCGCGTACATCAAGCTACGGATGCAACGGGGATTCCATTCATCTCTTTCCGCTCCAACTCACTTCGATGGCTCATAGCCTTGGAAAGGTGAATCCCATGTCGCATAGGCATGAACCCTTTCTTAGAGTTGTCCTTATTATATCGCTTCAGGACCTTCTCTAAGTAAAGGGCCTGCGAGAGTCCTAACATACGATTCGCTCGATCTCTATAAAGGCGAAAAACCACGATGTAGGTAGCTTCTCCCAAGTATTTCATGGAAAATTTGGTTGAAAGCCACGCTTTCACCATCGAGAGCATTCCAATATCATTTCCTATCAAAAGGATATCGTCCACGTACAATACGAGGAAAAATATTTTGCTCCCACTGCTTTTCTTGTAGACACAAGGTTCGTCTTCGTTCCTCAAGAATTCGTGGCCCTGGACCACTTCATCGAACTGAAGATTCCAGCTTCTAGAGGCTTGTCTAAGTCCATAAATGGACTTGTTCAATTTGCACACCTTATGAGCATCTCATTGCGATGTAAAACCCTTGGGCTGCTCCATATATATTTCCTCCTTTAAGTATCCATTTACGAACGCAGTTTTCACATCCATCTGCCAGATCTCATAGTCATAGTGCGCAGCTATCGCAAGCAATGTTCGAATGGACTTCATCATAGCGACAGGCGAAAAGGTCTCCTCATAGTCAATGCCCTCTTTTTGATCGTACCTTTTCGCCACAAGCCTAGCTTTGTATGTGTGAACCAATCCGTCAGACCCAATCTTTCTCTTATAGATCCATTTACACCCAATGGGTCTAAAACCATCTGGGAGTCTACTAGAGTCCATACTTGGTTTTCGAGCATAGAATCCATTTCGGCTTGCATAGCAGTAAGCCACTCCGAATCTCTATCCCTGATGGCATGGTCATAGGTTGTGGGATCGTCTCCGACGTTCCCTTCCATTGCAGCAACCTCGTGCTCGATGTGGACCGTCCCATATCTCTCAGGCTGGCGAGATACTCTACCCGACCTGCAACTCAGGTTGTGTCTCAGACTGCTCTACGGTGTCATCTGACACTGGAGTCTGTGATACCGCTTCTGACGACTCTCCAAGAGTTACTTCGCAACCCGCTGCACCTTCTCGAACGAACTCTTCTTCGAGGAAGTGAGCCTGAAGGGCTGCAACGATTCTCTGATTGTCGTGGAAGTAAAACTGGTATCCCATGGAATCCTCGGGATACCCGACAAAACGTCCTTTCACAGCCTTCGACTCCAGTTCGACTCCAATTTTCGTTTGTTGGTGAACGTATTCACATTTTTTGTTTTAACTTCGACATTTAGATAATATAATCCATTCAGTAAACTTGCAATTCTGACTCAATTATTTCCAAAATAAATGTCCCCGACTCGACTAGGCTCGCCTCAGCCTTTAACGCAATATTTGACTCATCTAATCTTATCGAAGTCACGTCAAACGCGAACTTATCCAATAAGAGTTTTAACAATAATTGTCTCAGCCATTGACCCTCACGGCTAACCCTGCTTATTGGGTATAATTGCCTAAGTGTGACCTATACACTTATGCTCAAATCGCATAGAATGTTCCGGCCCTTGCTGCCATACGCTTCGTGGGGGGCGGACTGGTATGACGAGCGGCGTCCAAGATGCACCCGTGACGCTAACATTGGGGCGGGATATACGACTCCACTTACTCGGAACAAATCGCAAAACTCTCCAGTGCTAGACATTTCAAGCATGATAGAAGAGAAGTATCTAATTCCTTTACCCACTTAGTATTTATTAAATGGGAGAGTAAACCATCTCACATAAGAGCACGTAGAACATGCATATCCTTTCAAAAACCAACACGCATGTAAGTAGTAAATTAACCCTAGGAAAATAAACTACAAGGCAACACAAGCGGTTATTTCTAGTGTGTCACTATTACATGCGTCTTGAAAAGACCTCGGATCGTCGCACGGGTCTTGAAGCCCTCAAACGTCCTTCGTCACTCGAACGGCCTCAAAGTCACCGAACGTCCAACACCTTTGTAGCACCCGGGTTTCCCGTAGGTATTTAGGGCCAATAAATTAGCAAAATGTAACTTCGTGAATTATGTGCATTAAGGTGAATTATGTGCATAAACGTGATTTATGTGCTGAATATGACTTAATTGCAGCTTCGTGTTTTACGAAATTGGGTGCGATTAAATAGTGCTTATGTGACTTACTTGAAATTGTGTGGAAAATTACGTGCTTAGGCGATTTCTTGAATTTAGTACAATTAAATCGTATCAAGTGACCCCTAATTTATTTAGGAATTTTCGAAAAGTTGGACAAGGAAATTGGATCATGAGAGAAAATTGGACTATAGTTACTAATGGGCTATAATTAAATCTAAACTTAGGCCCAAATAAGACCTCAAACTTGGCCCAATATCCTTAGAGGTGAAGTTTAGCAAACAAGATCCCAAAATCAAGGAAAAGCCACGCCCCATATACCATAAGCTAAGGAAAAATATCCCAAATTAATTATTCAAACTCCACACCACACTAAGAACCCACGAAAAGAAAGAAGAAAGGAGAAGGGAAAGAAGCCGAGAGGATTTCAACGAAAGGAACACCTCAAGTTAACTTGGACTTCGAAAATTAGTAAGTGACGCCAACTCTCTAAGCCACTTCGATTTCTTGCTATTAAGATTTTATAGCTAAATTTCGAGCTTAGGTTGGTACTAAGGATGTTTGTTTGAGCAAATATGGGTCAAGTAGCTTAGTATGTGGTATGGAGCTTGAAATTCTAGGAAGAACAAGCTAAGAACCTCATTCGGTAGGGATAAAGAATCGACGATGATGATAAATGTCGAATATAATGTCGAAACATAATGTCGAAGTGATAAGAAATAAAAATGTCGAGTCTTTCTATGTTGATAAAATGTCGAACTCAAAGAAATTAATATAAATGTCGGGATGTGCATTAGAATTCATATCGACATTTTGTTGAATGTCGAGATCTTTAAGTAACACAAATGTCGAAATATTAGAAAGATATCGAGTTAAAATGTCGAGGTATACATTTAAATTCATATCGACATCTTGATGAAAAGTCGAGATAAATGTCGAAATGGTATTAAGAAAAAATGTCGAATCCTTACGCAAACAAATGTCGACATTTTGTACATATGTCGAACTATAATGTCGAGCTAAGATAATTAACAATGTCGAGACCTAACTTCCCAAGCAACCCGAGATTTATCAAATGTCGAAAGGTGATGTCGAAACCCTCATGCATCTCGATAATTAGCTCCTTCATATCGACATCTTGTAAATGTCGAAGATCGGTGTGAGTTGCATGTCGATATTCTCTAACTCAAATGCTGAAGTATAAATGTCGAGACCCTAATTGAGTTAAATGTCGAGTCATTTTATTTGGAAAGAAATGTCGAGCTAGAGAAAATGTCGAGACTTAGGTGAATCCTATGTCGACATTTCCAGATACAAATGTCAAATAAATGCCGAGATTTATTAATCGAATGAATAGGATGTCGAGATAAAAAGGAATAAAAATGTCGAGCTAAGATAGTTAAAATGTCGAGTCCTTATACTAAAGAAGATGTCGAGCCGAGTAAAAATGTCGGGACTCACGTTAAGTTCATGTCGACATTTTTAGTTCAAAATGTCGAGATTCAGGCTAAAATTTATGACGACATTTTGTTGAATTGAAACCCGAAATCTAAGTCCAACATATCACTCGACATTTGGGTTAAAATGTCGAGATTACTAAGTGTCGAGATTTCTAAATAATTCAAATGTCGCGACCTAATTACCATACAACTCGAGATTTATTTCTAATAATGTCGAGACTCATGGTGAGCTTCATGTCGACATTTCCAATCATAAATGTCGAAGACCCTTGTCCACCATCTAAAATGTCGAACCTTTATATGTATAATACCGAGTTTTATACCAAAACAAATGTCGAGATCTTTCCGACACCAAGCTCGAGGCTCGCCCGAAGCCAATCTCGTGAAATACCGATTAGACTAACACACCCATAATGTACATTTAGGGCACTGACACCAATTTTCATGCCTAAGGTCGGGACTTAGGAACACTTACGGGTCAGGTGACTGCTAATCTACGGACGACATGTAAGTAGAAATCCAACTACGACACACAACTTGTTTTACGTGCCTTATTGCGTGATTGCGTGCCTACGTGGTTTTATGAATTTGTGAATTGATTAAAGTAGTTAAATGTGGTAAGTCTACATTGCATTTACCTGCATCTGCATATGCATACTCACGTGCACACACGAACGCGTGAGGGAGGGTCGTGGGATTGAGTGTGCGTAATGATGTGTCGCATGTACGCGACGAGGACTTGCCGATGTGGGCAAGTGTGTCGACTCGTAGTTGAGTCAGGGGCTGTCTACTATGCCACCAGGGCGGCGTTTTAGCGTCGTCGTACTATTATTTTAGATATATATATATTGATATCCTATGGTTAGGATTTGGGCATGGCCCGTGGCGGTAAGGTGCGACCTGGAGGGTGCGACCTGAGTGTGTAAGCGACACAGGGTAGAACCCTGGTGTAGGCGACCTCAGCGTGGGCTACCAGCGTGAGCGACCGCCGGACAGTCGGGGACGACCGGGATCATATGGCGACCTAGGGGAACGATGTGCATCCTAGGGTTCGGCCATCCGGCGTGGACCGCTGTCGTGTTGTCCTTGAGGGACGTGAGCTCTTGTGGTGCATAGTGAGATTAGCCGAGGGCCCTGAGTGACATTAGTCTGAGTACGTTGGTACGATTGTTGTATGCATCGGCGTGGATTGCCTTTGCGAGTGTTGTGTGCATCGGCGCGGATTGCCGTTGCGGGGAGTGACACGTGCACACATGCATGATTTCTGCTTACTGAGCCTCGGTGGCTCATTCCTTACGTTGTGTGTTGTAGGCACTGGAGATCACGGTATGTGAGCGCGTTTTGAAGGCAAGGCCAACCTTTTGGAGCTTCGTGCTGCTTTTGGGGTGGACGTGAGTGTGTGGATGACGACCTGTGAGGCCGGGCGCATAGGAGCTTTTGCTGTGCCGACACACCTTCGCCGTGGTAGATAGACCATGTCTGGAAACTGATGTTCGACATGCATTCTTTTGTCTTGTATAGAACAATGTTCCATTCCATAAATGAAAAATGAAAAATTTGTACGCGTTTTCGGTGCACTTCTTTATTTACAAACTCGCTAGGCACGTAGAATGCGCTAGAATAGGCGGTTAGGAAGTCGGGGCGCGACAGGGTGGTATCAGAGCTTCGGTCACAGGTTCTGTAGACTGTCCACACACACACACACCCAAAAGAGCGGAAGCGGCCTTGCAAGTTGATCGAGCGGATCGAGTAATAAAATAAAACGAATATCGACAACTATCCTACGCTCAACAGGCAAGTGTACCTATCGAAATAGCATAGAAATGGCAAGTATTCGAGTATCGAACCCAAAGGAACTATATACTTCAGAAAACCGTCGTTTAAATATCCTAGTAAATATTTTTGGGTTGTTGAGACGGTAAATAACAATAATTGAAAATACAATTGAGTAAAATGGTATGGAGAAGAAAACCCTGATGGAAACAAACATATTTGAGCTTCGAATCCCCCTAGCTCGACCAAACATATATCAAGTAGACGTAAGCAACGCTATTATTAGACCGTGGAGATTCCTACAACATGCGTACGGATTCATACGACTGACGAAACTGCGCCTTATCATACGAGACTCGCAAACAACTAATCAACGCATTACGTAGCCGGGCAAGCTTCCCTAACTACCTAACCGAGGATCGCATTAAAATCACGATGAATCCCGCTATTAGATTTGACTCTAATCCGGCGGGGTAGTTCAACCTATCTCTAGCGATGAGTTTATTCCGCTCGTTTACGAGTGGTCTAATCGTTCGCCCCTCTCTCGAGCGTAGCGTACGATTTCCCAACTACGTTAACTTAATCACATAGACATGATCGAGTTAACTAGACAATTTCAATCACATAGACATAATCAAAATCATATACTTCATAAACGAGTCATAATAATAACAAAACATCAAATACATGTAAACATACGATCGATGGCACTAGGGTTCATCTCATCTCAAATACACAATATTTAGCTACTCATAGTGATCACAGCAAAACACGTAATTAACATCGAAGATATCATAAATGCTTCCCTGAATTCGGCTTCGAAGTTAATCCCGTCCTTCACTGAGTATTTCTATCGAGCACGTGGTGAGCGAACTAAATATGTGTATGGGAGGTGTTCTTGGGTTTTAATGAGGCAACGTGTTTGTACATATATGAGCTTAGTTGTGTACCTTTTTACCTCACGTTCCTCTTCTCCCTCTCTTCTCTTTACAATGGCCCTTTATATAGACGTTCATCTCCATCACTGTTTTTTGCTCTTTTCTTCAACGTAAGTTCCAAGGAGTTGCCAAAATCAGATTTCTTGTCTCCCATGCTTAAAAGTATCCTCCAAAGTCGTAATTGTAGCCCAAAATTCAGATTTCTAGCCTCCAAAGTCGGATTTCTTGTCCCTAGTTTCGTTTCCAAGAAGATAAGATAAGTTAAGGATCATTTTCTTGTATGTGCTTGACTTTTAACATGGCCACATGGACGTTCACGGCCTAGTGTATGCATCCTCACGGCCGTGACAATGTTAAACCTGAAGAAAAACACGTCTCTGCCCATGTTCACGGCTTGGAGGCTTCACGTTCACGGCCGTGACAAGTTCGGGCTTAAAAATCGACTTTCTGCCCACATTCACGGCCTCTAGCACCTCCTTTCACGGCCATGACTGGTCCTTCACGGCTTGGTTGGTTCAGGTTCACGGCCGTGACATCATCGAGCAAGAAAATGGCATTCTGGTAGCATTCACGGCCTCCTGCATAACAGTCACGGCCGTGACTCTTTTTCTGCAAAACAACAGCAAGTTCAAAAATTCATATCTTTCGATCTACACATCGGATTTAAAATCCCTTTGGACAGAATCAAGATTTACGAGTCCTCTATCTATGGTTAAAATTTCAGGTCCATCGGACATCGTTTACCCTGTGATCATTGAGATAAACTTAACTGTCGCAAAACTGCCGTAAAACGTTTGATTGTGTTGTGAAACCATATTATAGTGCACAAATAATCAAAACGACTTAACTTGTCATGTAAACGACTTAAATATAACAAATATAAACGTAAGAAAATACGTTTATCAAATATCCCCACACTTAAGCGTTTGCTTGTCCTCAAGCAATGCAAATGGCATGTAAAAGGATAGAATCATGCAACGTATCAATCAAGAACAAAATCACGTAGGAGATAATGCAAGTAAAGTCGGAAAGCATATTCGAAATCAATGACTAACCACACAACTTCCTTAGGAATACCTATCAAGATCCGCACCTCACAGAGATTCACTCAAATCACTAAGTGTATGGGTTAAGATGTCGGTGATATCTCTCGGGTCATGCACTAATCTAATCCCTACCATAAGCTTGCAAGGAATTCGTAAATCTACCACTTTCAAAGTTCAAGCGTGAATCGGAAGGTCTTTACCGGGTTATAAAAGGGCTCAACTGACTATATTGGAGAAAAATTTCCATCGAAAATATCAAAGTGGTCATGTCGGTGTCGTGCCATTGTTCGATAGCGCACAGGGTGCATCGTGAATAGCTCTTGCCGACTTGGATTTTTTTTTTTTTAACCTTGGCTAAGCCCCTCTTCTCTCATTTTTTTTTTAGCACGAGAGATTATCAAAGGAAGGGTTCTTAACATCTTTTCCACGTATCTAAGCTCCTTTTCTCGTGTCATTAAGCTCCTCTTCTCTCAGTCCCTTTGCGGGTGAAAGATTATCGATGGAGGAGTTCTTAACGACAGATTATTTAAAGGAGATTTTTTTTTTTTTTTTAACAACGGCCGGGCTACGCTTTTCGACATTGGCACTCAACCTTCACTTTCTCTATTAATCGGGTAAGATGTATCTGAAAGCTTCTCAGGTCAACGATTTATAGTTCAGGCACAAAGTGGCTAACTACGGGGTCAGTCGTGGTTGGATACTTTGGCTATGGACTGAATTCTTAATGCCTTCCTCATTTTCACACAATCACACTTTAAGTAGTTTCAAAACGTAACACACAAGCAAGTTCTGAAGAGAAATAAACTAAGCATGATTCACACAACCAAAGAAATGAGCAAAAAGCTCGTAGGCTAAAAAAAATCTCACAAAAATCGGGTTGTGTACGAATCTCTCAAGTATCGCCAAGTTCATCATGTAAGAGAGAAATAGACTACGCATATGTATCCTAATTACTCACAAAATTCCAAACATAAAGTTGTTCCTTCATGATACGAAACATGATTTTCGAAAAAAATTAATGCCAAATTTTCGAAAAAATTTCTACCAAAAATTACGACATGCACGCATATAACATGTTCGCCTAAATTTCACAGCCCCCTCCCCACACTTAAGATTTACGTTGTCCTCAACGTAACAATCATGTAACACATGGAAGCGGAAATAAATAGATAAGCGAACTTCCCTGAATAGTTCGACGTGCATGCTTTGTATGGCTCCTCCCCACACTTGAGATTTAGAATTCCCTGCGATCATCGAAATACAGAAACATAAAAACTAAAAAAAATGCGTATAGGAAAATAAAGGAAAAGCATAAGATAGACTTGGGGTGCCTCCCAAATAGCGCTTTCTTTAATGTCTTTTAGCTAGACATCGTCTATTGATGTTATGACCACCGGGCTACTTAAGCTCCAAACATGGCGGTCCCTCGAATGAGCGCCTCTCTTTATCATGCTCCTTACTTCCCTTAACAGCCATGTCATTCTTCTTAGTGACTTGCAACGTACAGAACTTGCCGCCAACCATGTCCTTTGTTCGGCCAGTTGGGTATGGAATCTCCGGTTCACACGCCTTGACAGGAAGCTTACTCGCAATTTCTTGTTGCTCGCTGAGTTGCTCATCCTCTACATAAACTTCATCCATTTCGACCTTCTCTACCACTTCCTTACTTGCTCTTCTTCGTGAATCTCTTTTAGGTCCTTGGTGGCATTCCTCTTTGCAGCTTTCTTCATGGCGCTTAGCTTGGACATGTATTCTCCGAATGGATCTTTTGGTATTCCCCGTGTTAAAGCTGCCGGGAAGGGAATTTTTGGTTGGTATGGCCTCACGAAGGGTTGAGAGATCTCCTCGTCGCTTGAAATGGTACGGCAATTCTCCTTTGGATTTTTCTCCATATTGCGTTCTAATGATCTGGGAGGGCGTTGTTGAAGAGTCTCAGCTATCTGCCCGACTTGTTTCTCTAATGCTCTCAATGAGGACTCGGTATTTTGTAGTCGGGCTTCTTGACTATCCAAGCGATAATCGAGCTTATCCATCAACTTGGCAACCTTGTCTGCAAGCTTATCCATCCGGCACTCAGGAGCATTCTCATAATTTCCACCTTGGAACCAATGTGCTCGTTGAAAATTTTCGAAGGCCATGTTTGGATGAACTTGGGGGACAAAATTTCTCAGACCTTGGTAGTATCCTACATAATCCACCTGCTCCATCGAAATAGTGGACGGACATTGAGTTGCGTCATGGCTTCCCCCGCAAATAGTGCATAGAGGGATATATGTAGGGTATGGACGAGGAGGCATGAAAGCTGTGGGGATCATCGGGGCATGCTGCAACTGTACAGTGTTGACGACTGACTGCGTTGTAAGATGCAGTAAGGCTGCATTCATTAAGGTCTGCATTTGAAGGCCGTTTGCTGTAATTTGTTGTTGTAGGACGTCGAACTTAGCATTGAACGCGGTTGTGTCGGTGACGTCATACATTTCTGGCAATTACTTTGCCTCCGATTTACCTAGAATAAGAGGAAAAAAAAAATACTCATAAATAATACTAAAAATAATAATAATCACACACAATAATAATAACAACAATAATAATAATATAGCTAGAATAATAAACTAAAGTTTCCTAAATATCAATAGTTCCCCGGCAACGGCGCCAAAAACTTGATCGAGCGGATCGAGTAATAAAATAAAACGAATATCGACAACTATCCTACGCTCAACAGGCAAGTGTACCTATCGAAAATAGCATAGAAATGGCAAGTATTCGAGTATCGAACCCAAAGGAACTATATACTTCAGAAAACCGTCGTTTAAATATCCTAGTAAATATTTTTGGGTTGTTGAGACGGTAAATAACAATAATTGAAAATACAATTGAGTAAAATGGTATGGAGAAGAAAACCCTGATGGAAACAAACATATTTGAGCTTCGAATCCCCTAGCTCGACCAAAACATATATCAAGTAGACGTAAGCAACGCTATTATTAGACCGTGGAGATTCCTACAACATGCGTACGGATTCATACGACTGACGAAACTGCGCCTTATCATACGAGACTCGCAAACAACTAATCAACGCATTACGTAGCCGGGCAAGCTTCCCTAACTACCTAACCGAGGATCGCATTAAAATCACGATGAATCCCGCTATTAGATTTGACTCTAATCCGGCGGGGTAGTTCAACCTATCTCTAGCGATGAGTTTATTCCGCTCGTTTACGAGTGGTCTAATCGTTCGCCCCTCTCTCGAGCGTAGCGTACGATTTCCCAACTACGTTAACTTAATCACATAGACATGATCGAGTTAACTAGACAATTTCAATCACATAGACATAATCAAAATCATATACTTCATAAACGAGTCATAATAATAACAAAACATCAAATACATGTAAACATACGATCGATGGCACTAGGGTTCATCTCATCTCAAATACACAATATTTAGCTACTCATAGTGATCACAGCAAAACACGTAATTAACATCGAAGATATCATAAATGCTTCCCTGAATTCGGCTTCGAAGTTAATCCCGTCCTTCACTGAGTATTTCTATCGAGCACGTGGTGAGCGAACTAAATATGTGTATGGGAGGTGTTCTTGGGTTTTAATGAGGCAACGTGTTTGTACATATATGAGCTTAGTTGTGTACCTTTTTACCTCACGTTCCTCTTCTCCCTCTCTTCTCTTTACAATGGCCCTTTATATAGACGTTCATCTCCATCACTGTTTTTTGCTCTTTTCTTCAACGTAAGTTCCAAGGAGTTGCCAAAATCAGATTTCTTGTCTCCCATGCTTAAAAGTATCCTCCAAAGTCGTAATTGTAGCCCAAAATTCAGATTTCTAGCCTCCAAAGTCGGATTTCTTGTCCCTAGTTTCGTTTCCAAGAAGATAAGATAAGTTAAGGATCATTTTCTTGTATGTGCTTGACTTTTAACATGGCCACATGGACGTTCACGCCTAGTGTATGCATCCTCACGGCCGTGACAATGTTAAACCTGAAGAAAAACACGTCTCTGCCCATGTTCACGGCTTGGAGGCTTCACGTTCACGGCCGTGACAAGTTCGGGCTTAAAAATCGACTTTCTGCCCACATTCACGGCCTCTAGCACCTCCTTTCACGGCCATGACTGGTCCTTCACGGCTTGGTTGGTTCAGGTTCACGGCCGTGACATCATCGAGCAAGAAAATGGCATTCTGGTAGCATTCACGGCCTCCTGCATAACAGTCACGGCCGTGACTCTTTTTCTGCAAAACAACAGCAAGTTCAAAAATTCATATCTTTCGATCTACACATCGGATTTAAAATCCCTTTGGACAGAATCAAGATTTACGAGTCCTCTATCTATGGTTAAAATTTCAGGTCCATCGGACATCGTTTACCCTGTGATCATTGAGATAAACTTAACTGTCGCAAAACTGCCGTAAAACGTTTGATTGTGTTGTGAAACCATATTATAGTGCACAAATAATCAAAACGACTTAACTTGTCATGTAAACGACTTAAATATAACAAATATAAACGTAAGAAAATACGTTTATCACAAGTAAGTGTTGAGTCTATGTGATTTTCTATGTTGTATAATTTATTGGCCATAGGACAATCAGGATAGGGTAGAAAGATGGTAAGAACGAGAGGAGAGTCGAGTGGTGGCGACGACCAGAACAGGGGAAACACGGCCCCTCCCGACAATCGGGACGCAACGATTTTCCAGCTAACGGAATTAGTCCGTCAGCAGTCGACGCAGATCCAACAACTGATCCAACAGAATACTGCTAATGCTGGGCCAACTCAGGCGGAAAGGACTGAGGTGGTGGGAGAACGATTCCGAAGGTTGAACCCACCGACCTTCGAAGACACAGCTGACTCAACAGCAGCTGAAGACTGGTTAAGGACTCTCGAAAGCATGTTCATCTATAGCAGGGTTCCAGAGGCGGAAAAGGCCCTCTGTGCTGCGTTCCTACTACGAGGGAGCGCAGGACACTGGTGGGACACCATCATGGTGTTAGAGAACCCCGCTACAATGAGCTGGGAAAGATTCAAGGAGTTGTTCAGGGGCAAGTACCTCACCGCCCCGATTCGAGCACAGCGCCTGAACGAATTCATCAATCTCAGGCAGGGACCGATGACGGTGGCTGAGTACATACGGAAGTTTGAGCAGCTGTCCAGATTTGCAGCACACATGGTCAGCACGGAAGCCCTGAAAATCGAACGCTTTTTGGAAGGATTGAAGCCCGAGCTCTACAGAGATGTGAGCATGGCGGGAATTCAGGGAGCTACTTACTCTCAAGTAGCAGAGAGAGCTATGGTGGCTGAACAGGCGGAAGCCAGAATCTTGAAGGCACAAGAGGCCAAACGCAAGTTCGCGCAAATGCAAGGAGCGCAATGGAGCGGAGGAGACCAGAAACGGCAGTTCGTGCCTAAAGGGGGCAAGAAGAGATTTCAGAACCGGCCTCCTCAACAGCCTCAGGGGACGATGAACAGACCCCCAAATCCAAACCAGAACCAGGGAGCAGCGCAGGGCCCATATTGCCAGAGGTGTGGGAAAAGGCACTTTGGGAACTGCAACATGCAAGTCAACACCTGCTTTAGATGTGGGAAGCCGGGCCACTTTGTGAGACAGTGCCCGGAGGGTGCTTCGGGAAATCAGACCGGGAGTCAGGCAGGACCTCAAAGGGTGCCAGCACGGGTGTACACCATCACTTCCGAGGAAGCAGAAAACAACCCGGAGGTGGTAACAGGTACCCTACCGGTCCATCAAACTCCCACGTGCATTCTAGTAGATTCCGGGGCGACCCACTCGTTTGCGTCTGTGAAGTATGTGACGAAACTAGGGGTAACGCCTGAGCGAGTCGATTACGAGTATAGCGTAGCAATTCCAAGCGGGGCACCAACTAGGACTAGTCAAATGTTAAGAAATTGCCCAATCTTAGTCGGTAATAGAGAATTGCCGGTAGACCTGATAGTCATCCCGATGGACGATTACGAAGTGATCCTCGGGATGGACTGGCTCTCAAAGTACGGAGCAGTGATAGACTGTAACCGTAAAGTAGTTACGTTTAGCTTAGAAGGGGAAGAACCTGTCACCTTCAAGGGGACAATGAAGAGGAGAGGCATTCCGAGGATATCAGCCTTAAAAGCTCAGCGATTAGTTAATTCCGGATGCGAGGCATATCTGGTATTCGCACTGAAGGCGGAAGGGAATACCCCCACGAAACTCGAAGACGTACCCGTGATTAAAGAGTTCTCGGACGTATTTCCGGAAGATCTGCCGGGACTACCCCCGGACAGAGAAATTGAATTCACGATTGACCTGGTGCCGGGAGCAGCACCAGTGTCCAAGGCTCCATATCGCTTAGCGCCAACCGAATTAAAGGAATTGAAGGAACAAATAGATGAACTCCTACAGAAAGGATTCATTCAGACCAGCTTTTCTCCCTGGGGTGCGCCAGTCCTGTTCGTACGAAAGAAGGATGGCTCGATGAGATTGTGTATAGACTACAGGGAGTTGAACAAGCTGACGATCAAGAACAAGTATCCACTACCCCGAATAGACGACCTCTTCGACCAATTGCAAGGCGCCACAGTATTCTCTAAGATCGATTTGAGGTCGGGCTATCATCAACTGAAGATCCGCAAGGAGGACATTCTCAAAACGGCATTCAGTACCAGATACGGGCACTTCGAATTCCTAGTAATGCCTTTGGACTGACGAACGCACCGGCGGCCTTCATGGACCTAATGAACCGGGTGTTCGAAGCCTATCTAGACAAGTTCGTGATCGTGTTCATAGATGACATCCTCGTCTACTCCAAGACGAAGGAGGAGCACGAACAACACCTACGAGTAGTACTCGGAGTATTGCGGGAAAAGCAGTTGTACGCCAAGTATAAGAAGTGTGAATTTTGGCTGGATCAAGTAGCGTTCTTGGGGCACATCGTCTCGGGAGCGGGAATCTCGGTGGACCCGAGCAAAATCGAAGCAATTAATGATTGGCCACAGCCGACCAACGTAACGGAAGTACGAAGCTTCCTAGGCTTAGCAGGCTACTACAGGAAATTCATCAAAGATTTCTCTAGAATAGCCTCTACGCTGACAAGGTTGACTAAGAAAAACACGCCTTTTCAATGGAGCAGAGAGTGTGAACAAAGCTTCCAAGAACTGAAAAAGCGGCTTACTACAGCCCCAGTGCTGACAATACCCACGGGGACAGGAGGGTTCTCAGTGTATAGCGATGCCTCGAAGAACGGGTTAGGATGCGTACTGATGCAGAACGGTAACGTGGTGGCTTATGCCTCACGACAACTGAAGGAGTACGAAAAGAACTACCCTACACACGACTTGGAGCTAGCCGCGGTAGTCTTCGCTCTCAAAATTTGGAGGCACTACTTGTATGGAGAAAGATGCAAAATTTACACCGATCACAAGAGTCTGAAGTACTTCTTCACCCAAAAGGAACTCAATATGAGGCAGAGAAGATGGCTGGAGTTGGTGAAAGACTACGATTGTGTGATCAACTACCACCCAGGGAAGGCGAACGTGGTAGCTGATGCTCTAAGCCGGAAATCTGTGAGCGCGGAACTTCAACAGCTCGACATGGAGATCGTACCATTGGGAGAAGTCGAGGTAAAGTTAGCAACCCTGACTCTGCAACCAACGCTACTGGAGCAGATCAGAAAGGCACAGGAAAACGATGAGTTTTACCTGAAAACTAAGGGAGCGCAAATCGAACAGTCAACAACAGACTTCACGTTTCAGAACGACGAAAGCTTATACTACAAGAATAGATTATACGTACCGAACGACGCGGATCTTAGACGAGTTATACTGACGGAAGCACATATCACACCATATTCGGTACACCCAGGAGCTACGAAGCTTTATAGGGATCTAAGGACTAACTACTGGTGGCCGGGAATGAAAAAGGACGTAGCGACGTTCGTGAGCCAATGCCTCACCTGCCAGCAAATTAAGGCAGAACATCAGCGACCGGCAGGGACGCTGCAACCTCTGCCATTCCGGAGTCGAAGTGGGACAATGTAACGATGGATTTCGTGAGCGGATTGCCGAGGAACGCGAAAGGACACGATGCAATTTGGGTAATTGTAGATCGACTTACGAAATCAGCCCATTTTCTGCCGATAAGTACAACGTTTACCATGGAGCGGTATGCAGAATTGTACATCCAAGAGATAGTAAGACTCCATGGGGCACCCATAACGATAGTTTCAGACCGCGATTCACGGTTTCTATCTAAATTCTGGACAAGTTTACAAAAGGCCATGGGGACGAAATTGGCATTTAGCACAGCATATCACCCGCAAACGGACGGCCAATCCGAGCGGACAATCCAAACGCTGGAAGATATGTTACGAGCCTGTGTACTTGACTTCAAAGGCAACTGGAGCAAGTACCTTCCACTTGTAGAATTCTCGTACAACAACAGTTACCAAGCTACAATTGGAATGGCTCCTTATGAAGCCTTGTACGGACGGAAGTGCAGATCCCCAGTGCATTGGGACGAAGTGGGTGAAAGGGCGATGCTAGGCCCAGATATGATACGGGAAATGACGGAAATTATCACGCTGATCCGAGAAAGAATGCGCACGGCGCAGAGTAGACAGAAGAGTTATGCGGATCGGAGACGTAGACCGCTAGAATTTGAAGTTGATGATTGGGTTTTCGTGAAAGTGTCGCCAATGAAGGGCGTGAAGAGATTCGGCAAAAAGGGAAAACTAAGCCCAAGATACATTGGTCCCTTCAAGATAATAAAGAGAGTTGGTGAAGTAGCGTACCAACTGGAACTACCAGCATCGTTGTCGCAAGTACACAATGTGTTCCACGTGTCGACTTTGCGGAAGTATATCGCTGACCCAAGCCACGTGTTGATAAACGACTCACTGCATCAACACTTGAAACCAGACCTGAGTTATGAGGAAACCCCCGTAGAGATATTGATGCATGAGACGAAGAGGCTTAGGAACAAAGAGATTCCTCTAGTGAAAGTTCTGTGGCGGAATCAGTCAGTAGAGGAAGCCACATGGGAACGTGAGGATGAGATGAAAACCCGCTATCCTGAATTGTTCCGAACGGGCTGATTTCGGGGGCGAAATCCTCCTTAAGGGGGGGAGGATGTAGCACCCGGGTTTCCCGTAGGTATTTAGGGCCAATAAATTAGCAAAATGTAACTTCGTGAATTATGTGCATTAAGGTGAATTATGTGCATAAACGTGATTTATGTGCTGAATATGACTTAAGTGCAGCTTCGTGTTTTACGAAATTGGGTGCGATTAAATAGTGCTTATGTGACTTACTTGAAATTGTGTGGAAAATTACGTGCTTAGGCGATTTCTTGAATTTAGTACAATTAAATCGTATCAAGTGACCCCTAATTTATTTAGGAATTTTCGAAAAGTTGGACAAGGAAATTGGATCATGAGAGAAAATTGGACTATAGTTACTAATGGGCTATAATTAAATCTAAACTTAGGCCCAA
This sequence comes from Craterostigma plantagineum, assembly GCA_027422505.1. Classification (NCBI taxonomy): domain Eukaryota; kingdom Viridiplantae; phylum Streptophyta; class Magnoliopsida; order Lamiales; family Linderniaceae; genus Craterostigma; species Craterostigma plantagineum. The sequence goes on from JAPQWV010000055.1 coordinate 3,857,187, forward strand.
ATAAGACCTCAAACTTGGGCCCAATATCCTTAGAGGTGAAGTTTAGCAAACAAGATCCCAAAATCAAGGAAAAGCCACGCCCCATATACCATAAGCTAAGGAAAAATATCCCAAATTAATTATTCAAAACTCCACACCACACTAAGAACCCACGAAAAGAAAGAAGAAAGGAGAAGGGAAAGAAGCCGAGAGGATTTCAACGAAAGGAACACCTCAAGTTAACTTGGACTTCGAAAATTAGTAAGTGACGCCAACTCTCTAAGCCACTTCGATTTCTTGCTATTAAGATTTTATAGCTAAATTTCGAGCTTAGGTTGGTACTAAGGATGTTTGTTTGAGCAAATATGGGTCAAGTAGCTTAGTATGTGGTATGGAGCTTGAAATTCTAGGAAGAACAAGCTAAGAACCTCATTCGGTAGGGATAAAGAATCGACGATGATGATAAATGTCGAATATAATGTCGAAACATAATGTCGAAGTGATAAGAAATAAAAATGTCGAGTCTTTCTATGTTGATAAAATGTCGAACTCAAAGAAATTAATATAAATGTCGGGATGTGCATTAGAATTCATATCGACATTTTGTTGAAATGTCGAGATCTTTAAGTAACACAAATGTCGAAATATTAGAAAGATATCGAGTTAAAAATGTCGAGGTATACATTTAAATTCATATCGACATCTTGATGAAAAGTCGAGATAAATGTCGAAATGGTATTAAGAAAAAAATGTCGAATCCTTACGCAAACAAATGTCGACATTTTGTACATATGTCGAACTATAATGTCGAGCTAAGATAATTAACAATGTCGAGACCTAACTTCCCAAGCAACCCGAGATTTATCAAATGTCGAAAGGTGATGTCGAAACCCTCATGCATCTCGATAATTAGCTCCTTCATATCGACATCTTGTAAATGTCGAAGATCGGTGTGAGTTGCATGTCGATATTCTCTAACTCAAATGCTGAAGTATAAATGTCGAGACCCTAATTGAGTTAAATGTCGAGTCATTTTATTTGGAAAGAAATGTCGAGCTAGAGAAAATGTCGAGACTTAGGTGAATCCTATGTCGACATTTCCAGATACAAATGTCAAATAAATGCCGAGATTTATTAATCGAATGAATAGGATGTCGAGATAAAAAGGAATAAAAATGTCGAGCTAAGATAGTTAAAATGTCGAGTCCTTATACTAAAGAAGATGTCGAGCCGAGTAAAAATGTCGGGACTCACGTTAAGTTCATGTCGACATTTTTAGTTCAAAATGTCGAGATTCAGGCTAAAATTTATGACGACATTTTGTTGAATTGAAACCCGAAATCTAAGTCCAACATATCACTCGACATTTGGGTTAAAATGTCGAGATTACTAAGTGTCGAGATTTCTAAATAATTCAAATGTCGCGACCTAATTACCATACAACTCGAGATTTATTTCTAATAATGTCGAGACTCATGGTGAACTTCATGTCGACATTTCCAATCATAAATGTCAAAAACCCTTGTCCACCATCTAAAATGTCGAACCTTTATATGTATAATACCGAGTTTTATACCAAAACAAATGTCGAGATCTTTCCGACACCAAGCTCGAGGCTCGCCCGAAGCCAATCTCGTGAAATACCGATTAGACTAACACACCCATAATGTACATTTAGGGTTTGGAGATTAGCATACTTGAGCCACTAAATAAAATAGCGCACTGACACCAATTTTCATGCCTAAGGTCGGGACTTAGGAACACTTACGGGTCAGGTGACTGCTAATCTACGGACGACATGTAAGTAGAAATCCAACTACGACACACAACTTGTTTTACGTGCCTTATTGCGTGATTGCGTGCCTACGTGGTTTTATGAATTTGTGAATTGATTAAAGTAGTTAAATGTGGTAAGTCTACATTGCATTTACCTGCATCTGCATATGCATACTCACGTGCACACACGAACGCGTGAGGGAGGGTCGTGGGATTGAGTGTGCGTAATGATGTGTCGCATGTACGCGACGAGGACTTGCCGATGTGGGCAAGTGTGTCGACTCGTAGTTGAGTCAGGGGCTGTCTACTATGCCACCAGGGCGGCGTTTTAGCGTCGTCGTACTATTATTTTAGATATATATATTGATATCCTATGGTTAGGATTTGGGCATGGGCCGTGGCGGTAAGGTGCGACCTGGAGGGTGCGACCTGAGTGTGTAAGCGACACAGGGTAGAACCCTGGTGTAGGCGACCTCAGCGTGGGCTACCAGCGTGAGCGACCGCCGGACAGTCGGGGACGACCGGGATCATATGGCGACCTAGGGGAACGATGTGCATCCTAGGGTTCGGCCATCCGGCGTGGACCGCTGTCGTGTTGTCCTTGAGGGACGTGAGCTCTTGTGGTGCATAGTGAGATTAGCCGAGGGCCCTGAGTGACATTAGTCTGAGTACGTTGGTACGATTGTTGTATGCATCGGCGTGGATTGCCTTTGCGAGTGTTGTATGCATCGGCGCGGATTGCCGTTGCGGGGGAGTGACACGTGCACACATGCATGATTTCTGCTTACTGAGCCTCGGTGGCTCATTCCTTACGTTGTGTGTTGTAGGCACTGGCGATCACGGTATGTGAGCGCGTTTTGAAGGCAAGGCCAACCTTTTGGAGCTTCGTGCTGCTTTGGGGGTGGACGTGAGTGTGTGGATGACGACCTGTGAGGCCGGGCGCATAGGAGCTTTTGCTGTGCCGACACACCTTCGCCGTGGTAGATAGACCATGTCTGGAAACTGATGTTCGACATGCATTCTTTTGTCTTGTATAGAACAATGTTCCATTCCATAAATGAAAAATGAAAAATTTGTACGCGTTTTCGGTGCACTTCTTTATTTACAAACTCGCTAGGCACGTAGAATGCGCTAGAATAGGCGGTTAGGAAGTCGGGGCGCGACAACCTTGTCACCTCGGATAGGGTTGCCTTCCGTCTAATGGGCCCTCGTGTTTGTATTTAAGTCTAATATAATAAAATGTTAAACTACAACACGGGGGGATCACAAGTCCCGAACAACCCGTAAAAAACAAATACAACCCGGGGGGACGTAACCCTTAACAAATGACCCGGAAACTAAATTCCTAAACCTGCAAGTGCGCCTTAAATCACATTCATAATGAGCACGTTGACAATTACAAGATTTTAAAATGAAATGAAAATTGGGCCTTAAACAGGCCAAGCCCATTAAAAGGCCCGTTAAGGCTTTGAGCATGAAGCCCGAACGCAGCTGCCGTGACTCAAATTTCAGCCGGCAAAAGACGCCGGAGAGCCACGACACAGCATGCCACTGTCATGGAGCCGCGGCCAAAACCAGAACCGCCAGAGGCGGCGGCGACGCACCGCGCACAACGTGCAATTTCAGCCCGCGCAGAATTTTGCCGCGGCTGATATGTTGTCGTCGCTGCCACTCGGCACAGCGGCACCACCTTGGAACGACAACAGAGCCACAATGGACGGTGCTGGACCTAGAGGTCACGGCTTATCGGGCCTACTAAGAGCAGCCCGATGGTACGAGCGTGCAGCCGTGGCCGGATTGTGCCACCGTCCTTGGCTGCCCGCGTTCCGATCTTGTCGGTTGCTTCCTCGTCGGCCACGCCGCGCGAGGTGGTGGCCATGGGGTGGCAAACGACGCATCAATCAGCGGCGCCTCGTTTCAAATTAAACACTTTATGATTCTGATCACGAGCGCCATCTCTGATACCACTGTTGGGTTACCCGCTGTCTCGCGGAGACGCCACATCCCCGGGTACGGTGCAGAACAATAGTTTTCCGGGTTCCCCGATTGCCCTCATTGCCCGGATCAGAATAGTAACACATAGACACGTAATAGGGCGGATCAAACCCATAGAGAATTACCAGTTGAAGCGAATGGCAGCTTCTTGTCCTTTTCTTCAAGACTTCGTTGATTGTGGTGGATAGCACTAGATCGTCACGCCGACCTTGCAGTGTACCACAGAATCAGTTCTCTAAAAATGGCTAGAGAGAACCGAACCGTCGCATGGGAGAAATGTGTGTGCGTTCGGTGTGTGTGTTTTTTTGCCTTGTGTTGATTTCGAAAATCTCTTCTTCTCATCATATGGAGAACAAAATATAGCCTATTTAAAGACTTCGATTTTGATTGCTAAGTACCTAAAATGTGAGATTTTTGCCTAATCTTACTCTCGTTCGAATTCCTAATCCAAACTTAAGGAAACTTGCTATTATTAGAAAACCGACTTGAATACCAAGTCAAACTAAGTATAATTAAATATGGTATAAAATTCAAAACTTATTCCTAGAATAATTTCAAAATTTCAATAAATAATATTCCAACCATTTTTATATCAAATATGCAAATTCCAAAAATACCCTCAAAGACATATTTCGAAATTAGCTTAAGGTGAAATCCAATTTCATCCTCAAGCCCATTAACAACTTGGCCAAGTCCAAGTCTTAAAGTTAGTTTCATAAGAAGTCCAACTTTGACCCAATAAAGGGCCCGAGGCCCATTAACGCGTGGCCCAACGGCCCAAGGCCCGTTAAGGCACAAAACACTCTATCTCGTAATCAGTATTTGATGATCCTTTTTAAGCCCGACTCTCTAGGTTCGACTGAATAGGCAAGGGAGGAATCCAATAATCCGGTAGTTACCTAGCCAATCCCGCAATACCGGATCGTAACCTGATTCGAGTGTGAATTTCGACCTAGTCTTTATCCAGAACCTCACTATAGATAATAGTGCTACGTATAAACCCTTCAGCTATGTCCCAATCTAGTGAGAGTCATGGTCTATGGCAAACTCATTAAACTCGATTCTATGATAAAACGAAGATGACGCAAATTACCAAACTACCCTCCATGTCTAACATGAGTTAGTTGAATACCTTGGCCAAGGATTTCGTAATTTTCGTCGCCGTCCTCATAGGACACTTATCTTGATTACTTGCAAGACGGAGAATCCGTACTCGGCGGTCTAAGCCCGACAATCACACATCGTTATCAGGACCGCATCTAGCTCGCTGACCCATGCAACAGCAAAAATTGGGTGGAGGGGAACCAGTGACAGTCGAGACTTCGAAGTCAACTTCGTCAAAGCCCCTTTCGGTCTAAGGTTCACGTAGACTACTGTACTGGTGTCGTCGGTCATTGACACTCCTTGACTAATAAGCCATGTTCGACCGTACGACCCGTGAGTCAGTGTCCATGAAATGATTCAATCCCTTGAATCGATTCGTATCACAAGTCACGACCTTCGCTTCCAAGCGGGATATCGACACATGATAGGTCGTCGACAAATAAGCTGTGATCGGTTATCCAGCACCCAACTGGAACCTCAGGCTTACGGACTTTCAATGTTCGATGTTAAGAGTCCACTGGCGCCTTCCTCTCTCATGCCCATCGAGAACAGTGACACAACTCGACACATTTGGATTTGTTCATTTATTGCTTTACCGGATGCTAAGCAAAGAACTCTTATATCCAATAAACGAACAATGCCTTTCATTATACACACTAAAATGTCTTATTACACAAAAGGTCGAATGATAAATAATCTAATACCCTATACAATCTCATCCTCGTATAGCATTCGAGTGCATATTCCTAACATAACTTAGATTTGGACACGACTCGTAATCGACGATCACATGGCTAATTACTCGCTGAGTGTCTATGATCGATCGATTGACTATAGTAGCGTGCGTGGACCTTTGACCAAAGGATCATTGACAGAGTTGGCTTCGCGGTCCTGACTTGTCACTAGTTTGCTAGGCCCTCATTGTTCGAGGTTGAACATGGGTCAGCGGCGACATGTGGTCTTGGCAACGAAGTGCAATTGCTGGGCATTGATAGTCGTGAGGGATTCACAACCTCGCAAGTAATCGAGGTATATGTCATATCTATATTTGGGGACGAGGAATCGAAATTAATGAAGTTAATTTCGGACAAGTCCCGATTTTCGGAATCAAGCCGAAAATATTAATTTGGGCCCAAGAAATTAATAAAATAATATGGCCCAAGAAATAAATAGGAGATGAAGATATGAACAGAAGTTATAGGAATAAATAAAAGGCCCAAGTTAATTATTGAAGCCCACACAAATGCTTAGCGTGACCCAAATGAATTAAGGATGAGAATGAAATTGCTTAGTGACAAGGGAAAGTCACATTGGAATTCATCACCACCTTGTCACTTGACAAATGAAACCCTTGATAATAATTATACAAAACCAACGTGAAAGAAAGAAAAGGAAAGAGCACGAAGAAAGAAAGAAGAAAGAAGGTGACGAGGAAGCAAAGAAGGGTTCTGGGCAAGATCGATCCATATTTCAACCTAGAAATAAGTTCCAACGAGCTTAAATGGTGGTAAAAATCCCTTTCATAAGCTCGTGTATTTAACTCCTTTCGACTAGCTCAATTTGATTTTCAGCCTTGGAAGTTACTCAAACTTAGCTTGAAAGATAGGTAGGTGGTTTTTAACCCCTACAAAGTATTTAAACCGTATTACATTCTATAAAGTTTTGAAATTGGAATAATGGGTCATCCGAGTTCGAAGGATATTATTGTGATTTTTGGGAATTTTTATGATATGTTCGACGCGATTTTTTATATGCCTTTTGATCTCAAAATATGAGCTCTGCATTTTGTTGATGTGCTTATGTGATTTATTGACGATCGATGGGTTGCTCCATAATTATTTCCTCCGTGAGGTATCCATTTAGGAACGCAGTTTTCACATCCATCTGACAGATCTCATAAGCATAGTGCGCAGCTATCGCAAGCAATGTTCGATTGGACTTCATCATAGCAACAGGCGAAAACGTCTCCTCATAGTCAATGCCCTCTTTTTGAATGTACCCTTTCGCCACAAGCCTAGCTTTGTATGTATCAACCAATCCGTCAGATCCTCTATTTCTCTGGTAGATCCATTTACAGCCAATGGGTCTAAAACCATTTGGAAGGTCTATTAGAGTCCAGACTTGGTTTTTGTGCATAGAATCCATTTCGGCTTGCATCGCTATAAGCCATTTCTCCGAATTCTTATCCCTGATTGCCTGGTCATAGGTAGTGAGATCGTCTCCGACGTGCCCTTCCATCGCAGCAACCTCGTGCTCGATGTGGACCATCCCGTATCTCTCAGGCTGGCGAGATACTCTACCCGACCTGCACAAGTCAGGTTGCACCTCGGACTGCTCTACGGTGTCACACGACACTGGAGTGTGTGAAAGCGCTTCTGAATACTCTCCAAGAGTTACTTCGCGACCCGCACCACCTTCTCGAACGAAATATTCTTCGAGAAAGTGAGCCTGAAGGGCTACAATGATTCTCTGATCGTCGTGAAAGTAAAACTGGTATCCCATGGAATCCTCAGGATACCCAACAAAACGTCCTTTCACAGCCTTCGATTCCAGTTTATCTGTCTTGAGCTTTTTCACAAACGCGGGGCAACCCCAAATTCTAATGTGATTCAAGCTCGGTTTTCGTCCTGTCCATATCTGAATGTGGACATCTATTCGGAATGTGTGCGGCTGTCAACAGGGCTTGACCCCACAACGATATGGGCAGGTCTATATAGCTTAGCATAGATCGAATGTTATCCAACAGAGTTCGATTTCTGCGTTTTGACACACCGTTCAACTGCGGTGTTCCGGGCGGTGTCATCTGTGAAATTATCCCGTTCTCTTTCAAGAACTCGTCAAACGCGAGGCTCATGTACTCACCGCCTCGATCTGATCGAACGACTTTAATGCTCTTTCCAGTCTGATTTTCCACCAAAGCCTTGTACTCTTTGAAACATTCAAAAGTATCAGACTTATTCTTCATGAGGTACACCTTGCCAAAACGAGAGTGATCATCAGTGAAGTGAACGAAATAATGGAAGTTACCGCGAGCCGCTACCTCGAACGGTCCGCAAACATCCGTGTGGATCAAACCGAGAAGTTCTGCTGCTCTCGTAAAAGTCCCTGTGAACGGCGACTTGGTCATCTAACAAGATTCAAAGTTGGATAGGGATCAGAGCCAAGAGGCTTTATAACGCCGGTTTTCTCCAACTCAAGAATCTTCTGTTCTCCAGCGTGACCGAGTCGAAGATGCCACAACAGTCTCGAGTTCGACTCCAATTTTCGTTTGTTGGTGACTATATTCACACTTTTTATTTTATCTTCGATATTTAGGTAATACAACCCATTCAGTAAACTTGCACTTCTGACACAATTATTTCCAAAATAAATATTGCATATATTATTACTAAAACGAAACTCATAACCGTTTTCGCTCAAAATGGGAATAGAAACAATATTCTTAAGCTCCTTGGGCAAAACCAAACAATCGGAAAGCAGTAAACTATGTCTAGTAGATAAAACGAGAGTTATTGATCAAATGTGGGTCGCCGGTACACTATGTCCGCTTCTTACGTTGATCATGATATCTCGATCCGTCAGCTTCCTACTTCGTTCCAGACCCTAGTTCGAAACACAGATGTGAGCACTAGCTCTCGAGTCTAAGATCCATGAAGCGGAATATACTGTCATAGAACAATTTGTTTCCAAAACGTAAAGTTCTTTACCTGAGGCGGCTAGCTTCGGGCAATCGCGTTTCCAATGGCCAAGCTCATTGCAGTGAAGGCACTTGTCCGTCGGCTTGGCGCTTTTGAACACGTTCTTCTTGGCCTTGCCTTTCGAAATTCGTCCTTTGGGCTTAGTGGGCTTGTCCGACTTTTTCTTTGTACTCGACCCTCGAGTCTTAGCATTCGCGACAATAACAACTTCCTTTGTTTTCACCTTCTTCATCTGAGTCTGTGCTGCAGACAACCGGTTCATTAACCCAGTCAATGTCATCTCGGCCTTGTTCAGATTAAAGTTCACGATGAACGAATTGAAGGAAGGTGGGAGCGACTGAAGTATGAGATCAAAAGTCCAGTGCCTCGAGTCTTTCGATCCAATCGATCATCTTGAGCACGTGCGCTCCGACATCACTGCCCTCAGCTATTTTGGAATGAAATAGTTGCTCCGTCAGGGAATAGGGAGCACTCCTGAAATGTTCGCCAAAAAGCTCCTTCAAATGAAGCAAAATAGCGCCCACTTCCATTTTCGAGTGAGTGCGCTGCAACTCATTGCTCATGGAAGAAGTATATAGCCCTTGACCTTTGGCTCGTCTATCTGTCATTTGGCATACCCAGCCCGGTCTTCGTCACTCGCATCAGTCCCTGGGACTTGCGGTACGGGAGAATCGAGGACATAAGTCAGCGACTCCATACCTAGGACTATCCTCAGGTGACGGAGCCGGTCCACGTAGTTTGGTCCTACGAAACAGTTTTTCTCAAGCAGCATAGTAATTATGCTCGTCTAATTAGGTTTATCTTATCGTTCATAAGCGCAAACAAGGACTTTTCGTTTCGCTTGACTCCAACTATTTTTCTCGAAAAACTATCCTCCCGAGAAGAGTTTCCGAAACCTCGTTGTAAGTTTCATAGAGGAGTTGATGTCCTCGATTCGACTAGACTCGCCTCAGCCTTTAACGCAATATTTGGCTCATCTAATATTATCGAAGTCACGTCGAACGCGAACTTATCCAATAAGAGTTTCAACTATCTTAGTCTCAGTCATTGACCCTTACGGCTAACCCTGCTTATTAGGTTTAACTGCCTAAGTGTAACCTATCAACTTATGCTCAAATCGCACAGAATCTACCGCCCCTTGTTGTCATACGCTTCGGGGGGCAGACTAGTATGACGAGGGGCGTCCAAGATGCACCCGAGATGCTAATACTGGGGCGGGCCAACTTACTCGGAACAAATCGCAAAACTCCCCAATGCTAGACATCTCAAGCATGATAGAAGACAGGAATACAATTCCTTTACCCACTTAGTATTTGTCAAACGGGAGAATAAACCATCTCACATAAGAGCACATAAAACATGCATATCATTTCAAAAACCAACATGCACGTATGTAAATTGACCCTAGGAAAATAAACTACAAGACAACACAAGCGGGTTATTTCTAGCCTATCCCTATTACATGCGTCTTCAAAAGACCTCGGGTCGTCGCACGGGTCTTGAAGTCGTCAAACGTCCTTCGTCACTCGAACGGCCTCAAAGTCACCGAACGTCCACCAGCTTTTACCTCCGGGGGTTGCCTTCCATCAAATGAGACCTCGTCTTCGTATTCACATCTAATCTAATAAAACAGTAAATTACAACATGGGGGAATAATAAGTCCCGAACAACCCGTATAAAACAAATACAACTCGGGGGGACGTGACCCTTAACAAATGACTCGGAAACCAAATTCCTAAACCCGCAAGTGCGCCTTAAATCACATTCATAACGAACACGTTGACAATTACATGATTTTAAAGAGAAACGAAAATTGGGCCTTAAACGGGCCAAGCCCATTAAAAGGCCCGTTAAGGCTTTGAGCATGAAGCCCTAACTAAGTTGCCGCGACTCAAATCGCTCAGCCGTCAAAACACGCCGGAGAGCCATGGCGGAGAAGGCCGTTGGCATGGAATCCCGGCTGGAGCCGGAGCCGCCACCCCCGGCGTCGCCACGTCGCACAACGCGTGCGTGTTCAGTTCGCGCCAGAATACTGCCGCGACTCCCTCGTCGCCTCAGCCCCTTCGTGCCGAGTCACTGCCTCGCCAGGAGAGATCGCCGCTGCAGCGTTCCGGCCGCGGCGGAGTCGCTGCGGCTGTCTTGCGCAGCGCGCACCGTGCACGCCATCGCAGTCCGCGGCCAAAGCTGCGGACGATCTCAGCCGGGCTGCCGCACCTTGCGACAGTGCTGCCCGGGGATGGCGCCTAAGACACCATGGCTGGCGTCAAACCCAAGGTTCGAGGCTGATCGGGCCTGCTCAAAGTAGCCCGATCCCGCGGCTGTACTGCCTTTACGGCGCACGCAGCCCGCGCGCAATGCGCGGCTGCCTGAGTCCCGCCGCGCGGGTCCCTGTCCGGTTCGTGGTTCATCGTCGGTCTGTACCGCACGAGTTGGTGGCTGTGGGTTGGCAAATGACGGATCGGCAGCCAACGACGGTCGAACCGTGTCGGCTTTTCGATCGTCTCCCACGCGCCTCGTTTCAATTTAAACACATTATTATTCTGATCATGAGCGCCCGCTCTAATACCACGTTGAGATACCCCGTGTCTCCGGAGACGCCACGTCCCCCGGTACGGTGCGGAACAAAAATTTTCCGGGTTCCAATATTGCCCTCGTTGCTCGGATCAGAATAGTAACACATAGACATGTAATAGGGCGGGTCAAACCCGTAGAGAATTACCAGTTGAAGCGAGTGGCAACTCCTCGTCCTTTTCTTCAAGACTTCGTCGATGGTGGTGGATGGCACTAGATCATCACGCCGACCTCGCAGTTGACCACGGAATCAGTTCTCTATGGCTAGAGAGAATCGAGTCGTCGCGTGAGAGAGAGTGTGTGCGTTCGGTGTGTGTTTTGTGCCTTTAGTTGATTTCGAAAATCACTTGCTTTCCCTTCATATGGAGCACGAAATTCTCACTACAAATTTTGAAATAGGGCTGCCCTATTTAAACTATGATATATTTGGAAATTCCTAGGATATCTCAAAGATATGGTTTTTTATTTTGCTCCTTAAGTGGAGAGATTTTGCCATATCTTTGTCTCCATTATTTAATTCAAAATTCATATAAGGATACTTACCATAATTAGACAACTAACTTAAATACTAAGTCAAACTAAGTATATTTAAATATGGCCTAAAATCGAAACTTAATCCAAGATTAATTTCGAAATTTTCACCTTAAAATAAATAATATTCCAAATACATTATTTCCATATTTGTATTTAACTTTTAAAATTAATTCCCAAGGCATAATTCGAAAATTAGCTTAGGTCAAATTCTAATTTTACCCTCAAGCTTTTTAAGCACTTGGCCAAGCCCAAAGTTAGTTTCATACGAAGTCCGACTTCGGTCCATTAAACGGCCCGAGGCCCACTAAGGCGCGGTCCAACGGCCCAAGGCCCAAAACACTTTCCCTCCTTATCAGCAAACATTGATGATCCTTTTTAAGCGCGACTCTCTAGGTTCGACTCAATCGGCATGGGAGGAATCCAAGAGTCCGGCAGTTACCTAGCCAATCCCGCAGTACCGGACCGCAACCGGATTCGAGTGCGAATTTCGACCCAGTCTTTTTTCGAGAACCTTACTATAGATTATAGTACAACGTATAAACCCTTCAGCTGTGTCCCAATCGAGTGAGAGCCACGGTCTATGTCAAACTCACTATACTCGATTCTATGATAAAACGGGGACGAGGCAAATTACCAAACTACCCTCCATGTCTAACATGAGTTAGTTCAATACATTGGCCAAGGATTTCGTAATTTCTCGTCGCCGTCCTCATAGGACACTTGTCTCGATTACTTGCAAGAATGTGAATCCGTACTCGGCGATTTAAGTCCGGCAATCACAAATCGTCATCAAGACCGCATCTGGCCCGCTGACCCATGCAACAGCAAATCGGGTCGAGGGGAACCAGTGACAGTCGAGACTTCAAAGTCAACTCCGTCAAAGCCCCTTTCGGTCTAAGGTTCACGTAGTCTACTATAGTGTTGTCGTCGGTCATTAACACTCCTTAGAGTAATAAGCCATGTTCGACCGTACGACCCGTGAGTCAGTGTCCATGAAACGATTCACTCCCTTGATTCGACTCGCATCACAAGTCATGACCTCCGCTTCCTAGCAGGATATCGGCACTCGATAGGTCATCGACAAATAAGCCGTAATCGGTCATCCAGCATCCAACTGGAGCCTAAGGCTTATGGACTTTTAGTGCTCGAGGTTAAGAGTCCACTGGTCCCTTCCTCTCTCGTACCCATCGAGAACAATGACTCAACTCGACACATTTGGATTTGTTCATTTATAGCTTTACCGGATGCTTAGTAAAGCACTCTTATATCCAATAAACGAACAACGCCTTTCAATAAACACATAAAAAATATCTTATTACATAAAAGGTCGAATGATAAATAAGCTAATGCCCTATACAATCTAATCCTCGTATAGCATTCGAGGGCATATTCTTAACAGTTTGTTCCACTAGACACAAAGCCACATGATATATGTGAGGTTTTGAGCCTTATTTTTTTTGGGAATTTATCCTTGAGCGAGTCACACATCAAATGCTTGTCTTAACTTGTATTTCTTCGCCTCACACTCGTCTTGCGTTAGATTGTTAGGAAAATGATTAGGGCTCATAGGAAAATTCCTCACTTGGCCAAAATCAAAATATCATCCTTGAAATTATTCCTCTAGTCATCCCTTTTGAGCCTTCACCGATATCCTTTTTTTTCATTTGTATCCTGATCAAGCCTTCAACCGTAATTCATAAGTTTCGGAGGGTTGCATAAACGAGAAAAGGGGGGAGAAAAAGGCGACAAAACAAAAAGAAGAAAATGATGACAAAAGAAGGTGGAAAACGCACACGAGGAATGCTCAACGCACAATAAATAGTCCAAAAGAACATGCTTTCCTAATTACTGAAATCTTCTAGAAATCATAAGAAGATGGCATGGATCTTGCTATGAACTTCTCCTTCGATAATCTCGTATACTCGTCAGAATGGCTGGAAGAGGAGCACCACGAAGTGAACTTCTCCAACGATAATCTGGTCTTATATTGAGATAACGAGAAGAGGAGCACGGCCTTGGGTTCGAATTCCATAACTGTGAACTTCTCCAAATCGATAATCTTTGAAATCTTTTTAGGGATTAAAAGAAGAGGAGCACGGTATCGACCCAAGAACCAACAAGAAGAACTTCGCCTTAGATAATCTCTCAGCCTCGTAGAGAAGCGGAGCTTCAGCTTGAGCAAGTCTAGTATAATATGAAAAAAAATTGAAGGATGAAAAAGATAATGCCGGTGAAGAGAACGACGAAGAAAAGGAAATATATCTTTAGTCCACGATTCGTAAATATTTTACTTCCCTTCTAAGTCAGAACCAAAATACTAAATTCCTAAGTCCCCTTGATTTCGAATCGACGGTCTTTCGCTCGGTGAACTGATTAAAAGCGCCTTGATAGAAGGTTAATTGATATAATTTTGCTTGTGTTGACATGAGTGATATATCTAGTATATAAATCCCATGATAAAAATAATTGAGCGGTAGAGCGAACCTAGTGAGAGTTGTCGAAATGGACCAGTCTATGAACTTAGGGCTTTAGTTTGACGATATGACTTGACGGCATTTTCTACTTTCAAATGTCTCGTAAAATTTTAGGTGTGACGATTGATCGAAGCAAAAGAATCTGACCCCATACTATAATAATAGTAATATACAAAAACAATTATATACATATATATTTAGAAAAATAATTATTTTTTAATTTCTGAAAAATAAAAATTAAAAAATCGTGAAAGGAAAAATTTCGCACATTCTGACATGAAATATTATGTTTCATATGCGTTGAATTGAATAAATGCGAAATTATTTTGTTATCGCACATTCTAAATGTATTCTAGATTGCATTGGTACTGAATTGTTTAAATGCGATAAATTTTTCATTGTTCTTACCCTCACGCAATATCTTCAGTACATGTTTTTGGGGACCATGTATGTGTGCTTACTAGGTAAATTTGTGTGTTATATGCTCGTGACTTGAATTGATTTCATATGCTTGCATTTTTAGTCAATTCTCGCGCATTATTTGAGGGGGAGCAAATATAAAAATCGTTCATTAGCTCCAAATATTCTTGACGTTTTCTCTAAGCGTTTCAGATTCCTTCAAACAAAATAAGGAGTGACACGTCGACACTACAAGGAATGGAGCTAGTTACAGACCAAATATTTCAAAAAATGCCTAAAATAATTGTTGATTAACTCCATTATTTCTAACTTTTTTCTCTAAGTGGTAGAGATTTTTTTAATTTCTGCCAGGGAAGCTAGACGTTACTACACAGAAAATACAGGGAGTTAATTACATTTATTTTAATTCTGAAGGGGAGCTTTACTATGTGATTTTATTTGAAATACGGGTCATTCTGAAATTTTAGAAGTACTTACTATCGAGAAACTGAATATAAGAATTAATTCGCGGTCATAAGTTTCTCGATCGTAAACAGTGTTGGGAACGATTTTGATTAGCCGCGATAATTTGCGATCGAAAAAAATTGAATTGAAGAGCAATTTTCGAATAAAAAATTTCTCGAGCGCAAATAGTAGTGGGCCTGATCCATTTAATCGCAAACACACCATTGACTTACAGCGAGTTAATAAAAGTTCACTTTTTGGTCAGTCGAAAAACTTTTTCTCACGCAACCCTAAATCGCAAAAATTTCTCTCTCGAAAAACTTTCACAGACATTTCCAATTTCTCAAAAATCTTTCGTTTTTCAACACCAAATTGTCTGTTTAAGGTAGAAATGAGATTCTTTTGACATTTACGTGTGATTTCACTTCATTAGCATCTGCATTTTGTAGTTTTTCGCATCATTAAGATTAGATTATCGACTGTTCTTCAAAACTGAGAAAAATTGTATACTATTTTATAGTGATATAGGCATGATTATGAGTTTAATATGAGATTAATGCCTGCACTTAAGATAGTTTCGATGTTCTTTATGAATCTGGTAGTATAAATATTCGGAAAATCTGCATCTTCGACTCTAATTTGAGTTTAGATAAAACTGGGCATTTGAATGTTTGAAGCCATCGAAGAACTTTGTCGACCGCAAACAGTCTTAGTTGAATTCCGATTCAATTGAGATACTGTTTGTGTCGAATTAGTTTTCGATCGATAAAATTCTGACTTAGTCGCTAAAACAGAAGATTTTGACCGAAAAATTAATTACCATTGAGAAATCTAATTAGGATTTTTCTGTGAGCGAAAAATTTAAGCACTGAATAGACAATTTAGATGGAAATTAGATCGAGCGTAAAACTTAATATAGCAAAATAGAATTTTCGATTTTATTTCATTTCGGTCGCAAAAATTTAGCAGCAAAAAATTAATTTTTCAACGCTTAATTTTTCGATCGTAAAATTCGCTGCTAGGATTTAATTGATCGAAAAATTTCTTGACGATTGACTTAGTTTTTCGTTGGCTAATTTCTCAATCGAAAATCACGTACCGCTCGACAAATTTCAAATCGAAAAATATCGCGGAAAATTTTTAGATAGTAAATTTACCTGAGAAATAATTTCTCTATTGTAAATTTACGCGGAAGTTTTCTCGATCGTAAAATTCATCGGCTAAAGTCTCACGATTCCAACTTCAACACTTAGAAGATTTTTTCTAAATCTTTTACACTGTACCGAAAATTAGCGAGTAAAATTTTCTCGATCGCAAAATTAAACAGAGTTATTTCAATTGAAATCAATGCATAGGAAATCAAGTTGACAACCAACTTTATCGAGCGAAAAATATCTCAGCATAAACACTGACATTTCCCGCGATCAAATACTTAGAAAATTTCGAACTCTTTTCACGTGTTATATGTTTAATTCGAAATTACAATCATGCCATTACATCAAAATCAAGTATCCTATATGCATGCTACACGATTTCAATTCAAAATTCATTAAACATGTCATGACTTGATACAATATTATGGTTTGATGAAATTAAATCAATTTTCGACTAAAATCAAATTTATGAACTAATGAACTTTTATATCTCTTATTTTCAGATGGATCGCTACCCTCGTTATAATCACATATACGACCACAACTTGTATCTGAAGGTCCAGGATACGAATTTCCAGCTCGATCGGAGCACCTTTCGGTGTCCAGACGAGATCATTGTCTCTATCCTGCAAGGCCACCCCATCTGGCATGCATTGACGGTCACCGTATCGGTGCCAATGGTCTATCTCTAGCAATTCTGGGGATGTATACAAGGAGCAGTGGATAATGGAGCATTCTCCTTCTCAACCATAATTGGGACGCGGCACATATATATGGACAAGAACCGGTTCGGGATGACTCTGGAGTTGCCATACAGCGCAAACTACGACCTGCTCCCATCAGACGCAGAAATGGTGCATGATTTCATGCAGATGGGATATCAACCGCAGCTCACCAAGCTAGCTCAGGTCCAGAGCAGCGGTATCCCTCATCCGTGGAAGACACTGTTCGGGATAGTGAACATGTGTCTATCGCCCAAGCATGCCGGCTTCGACAAGGGCAATGGCAACATACTGCGGATCTTTCACGGACTCACATTCTCCAGAAATTACGATTTCACGTGGCTGATCTGAAATGATCTTGCAGACCAGATTCGGCAAGAGGAGAATCGAAGATCGAAGAATGTGCCCTACGCTCAATGGTTTAATGTAATCATCAAGGAATTCATGGAGATGCACGAGTCCATCCCTCGTCTACCTCCTGAAGGAAATTATCAACCACCCAGGCTTAAGTTCTTTCACAATCCACGGCTCACGGACTTGGACCAACCGTCGATGCCGATTCCTTTTGTGCTTCTACGTCTCGCTGACCCTAGCGGATACGTATACCGAATGTACTGCCGGGAGAATCACCTCACTGAGGAGATGATTCGAGGGCCCCCGGCACCCTCCCCACCCGCAACAACACTCAAGCTCTGAGGCCATGTTGACTGATGAAGTGGCCCAGGAGCTAGAGCAGGAGGTTCCAACTTAGGACGAACACATTCCTGACATAGATGCCACATTGATCGATACTGTGGCAGCAGAGTTGGAACAGGAAGCTCCAACCGAAACATTCCCAGTGGAAGTGCCCGTACATGTAGGCGTGCTTGAAGAGCCTATCGAGGAGGCTCCTCTCAAGAAGCACAGCCCGAGGCAGAAATGGGGCAAAGCTTGCTGCCACTGGTGACGAATCAGACACTTGAGGACGTTGAACGTGACCCTACTCCTCACACAGCCACCCCGTCTGACACGGAGTCTGATGAGGAAATCAGCCTGATAAGACGGACTACCAGGCGACTTAGCATACAGTTGGAGTCCCTCTTCCCCGCCGTCACCACCGCACCAGATACCGTGTTGATCACTTCTACAAGTGTTGCTGGCACTTCTTCGCTCAATCTTGAGCCGCAGCCAAATCTATCGTTGTCTGGTTCGCAGGCCCAACCCGAGCCTGCCATAACACCCATAGAGGAGAATCTTCAAGGTTCAACTCTAGGATTGGGTGGAAGTCTCATACAGTCACAACCACAAGTAACTGTGATCCAACCTGAGGAGTCGGTGTCTGCTCAAGGGTTAATAACAGGCGACATCAGTCGTCCTGGAACATCCAAGGAGGCGTCCGCACCGTTTGTGACGAACGAGCAATTCCAAGCCGCTCTCTCTGCTGCTGTTCAATCGCTTGAAGATAAAATAATGGAGAGAGTTCTTACTGCCATAGAGACATCCCGCAGAGACACCGGGAAAGCACCTGTCTCCGAAGGTACCTCGTCACAGCCCAACCTCACACCTCCACAACCCACACCCACCGACCCTTTCACTAGTACAGAGTAGCAGATATGCGACGGTCGTTATCAACTATAGGCGACGGTTTCAAGTCGTCGCCTACAACACAGTCGCGTACAGTCCATATGTTACGCGAAGGTTGTTAATAGTCGCGTAAAGGTGACTATACGCGACGGTTGTCTGAGAAACCGTCGCGTAAAGTTTATTATACGTGATGGTTGTTTCGTAGAAACCGTCGCGTTAGGTTCCCTATACACGACGGTCTTTGCGCACAACCGTCGCGTTGCTTTAGTCTTTACGCGACGGTTATCCTAACAACCGCCACAGTTTTTTTTTTAAATTTTACTGATTTTTTTATAAATTCCCTATTAATCAATAAATCACACCAACAAATTTCCCAAATAAAAACCTTATTTTCGAAACTAGCTCTCGCCCAGTATTCGAAATTTAAGTAATACGAAATCGCACCTAAAACGTCAAAAATCAACCAAACCGTGACCAAAACCCTAATTTTCGAAACAATAACACCCCAAATTCGCCTAATCTCGAAATGTAAGTATGAAACAACATAGATTCACAAAATTGCACCCAAATCGACAAAAAATAAACCAAACCGTGACCAAAACCCTAATTTTCGAAATAATAACAACCCAATTTCACCTAATCTCGAAATTTAAGTATGAAACAACATATATTACACAACATTGCACCCAAATCGATGACAAATCAACCAAAACCGCGACCAAAACCCTTATTTCGAGACTTAAACACCCCCAATTCGCCCAATTTCGAAACTAAAATACAAATCGACCTAGAATCATCACAAATCGGTCCCATTTTCGACTAAACCCACATAAATTAGCATTCCAAATCATCAATTCACGAAACACGAAGTAAAAATTGAAGAAACAATACCTTCTAAGCCACAAATCGCGAAACAATCTTCGTCCACGACCTTGAACCCCAACGCCGAGTCGAAGCACTTTAGGAGATTAGGAGTCGCCGCACGTTTTGTCTGTCGCCGTCGGATTTCTCAGAGACGCGAGAATAACAAGTGAGGAAGGAGGAAATGGGGTCTGAAATTTTAAGTAACTATACGCGATGGTTATTATCACGTAACCGTCGCATATACTATACACGACGGTTTGCACCAAACAGCCGTCGCGAAAGGTGCAGAGATACGCGACGGTTACTTCTGACAACCGTCGCGTATATTAGACGACAATTATACGCGACGCTCGTCAACCAGTAACCGTCGCATAAGACATATAAAAAAAAAAAAAAAATTAAAATCGCCGTCGCCTATAGTGCCGTGGCCAATTAACTGTTATGTACTAGTGTTTAGCCACTTCATCCATCCTCATCAACCCATACACCATACCAATAACCGAGCTCCACGACATCCTACTCGCCCACCTGATCGGCCACTCCATCCGGTCGCCTCAAGAAGAGTCTCTTTATAGGCGATTGGTGGATAATCCTGAGCCACCTACTGAAACTTGCCGAGGCCAAAGCTCCCACTCAAGACGCAGACATGACGATCCTGACAATCAGGACCCTCATGAGGGGGAGAAGAGGCCACGAACATCTACGAGTGGCCAAGGACAAGGCTCGGGCGCAACGCAGACAAGCGCCGGAGCAAGTGAAACCCAAACGCGCACCCAAACTATCCACACCACGCACCGCACTACCACTCTAACCCATATCGACCCACCAACCTTTCACCTACGGACGCCTCCGCCCACACCACTGATTCTGACAAGCCCTTTGCTTCCGGAAGAAGAAGCAAGTGCCGGGATGCTCGTAGCCCTAGCAGCTACCCAAGCTACTTCCTCGGTCGCTCCAGACCAATCGGGACCCTCAGGACATGGCGTCAATCCACACAAGGCTCTAGACAAATACATCTTCGAAGGACAGTAGATGACCCACTCCATGCCCGATGAGCATGAAAGACAATGGCTTCAGGATGTTCGACACTTCCTACAACAAGCCTTGATAGACCTCGTGCTCATAAAAGCCAAAGAACTTCAAGAAGGAGAAGACTACCAGCGAGATATCCCAAGGCTACCAGAGTTGATCGCACAACGAGCGGCTTCCCCCACAAGACAATGCCAGGGACAGCTCGGATCGACACGCCATGGGAGAATGGAGATACCCTTCCTTGAAGCAGTTCGTGAACACATCTGGAGGTCACCGGACAAGGTCAAGAAGCCGACCGAGTTCGAGCTAAGAGGGATCTCTCACTGGGATCAGCAGAAGAGGATGACCTACCTTTGGATGCTGACTCAAGTTGGACCTGATGTAAGGCTGGGGATGACTAAAGGACAAGTCAAGAGCCACTATAAGAGTCTCTCCCCGATTTGCCAGCTTCTCAACGTCTACTGTGCTAAAGGAGGACTTCCAACCCCAACATATGTTATTGAGCGAGTAGACAGAACTCGAGAGGAACTAAGAGAGAGCGACCTTCCGTTTTTGCCCCCGTCGAGGTATACAACCTCTATCAGCTGTACGTGGAGAAGTACAAAGGTCCTCAAGGCTTCGTCAAGAAAGAAGGCCTCGAAGGGCTCTACCGGTTCATGATGCGCCAAGTTAAGTACTTCGCCGCGCATGACCTTCAGATGGCTCTAGAAAGCAACATGAAGAAGGTCAACATGACCGCACCGTTCAACAAAGGACCTGAGATCGAAGGGCTTCCAAGCAATCATGTGCATGTCAACTCAGTCCTAGGCATCACCTACCACAATCCAATCATCAAGAAGACTAGGTTTTGCAACGGAACGCTCAAAGGTTGGAAGAAATCAACCGAGAGATGATGCTGAGAATCCATCAGTTCGTGAGAGAACAGCTGCTCCTGATGGAGTTGTCAGACGACATCGAGGAGTGCCTGAAGCTGAGGGAAATGCTTAGGAACTTCGAGTATGCGATGGGCTTGCGCAGGTCGTACTACGCCCGACGAGGACAAACAGCACGGAAACGCATTCAAGCACAAAGGGGGAGATTGTAGATTATCAATTTTCATTGTGCTTGATTTCATTAGTTGTCCTTGTATTTTGGGGTTTTTCTTATATTTGTCATTAGATTAGGACTAGTTGGATATTTATACCAAGTGTGTTTGGTATAAACACTTTGTAATCAATCGCAATCAATAGAGAAAGTTTTGGAAATTGATCCGAAAGGCTTGCAATTCAATTTCTAGAGAGAGAAACAATATCAACTTTCTCACTCTACTCGAATTCTCTCTCTTGTTCTTCATTTGAGTTTTTCGATTGAATCTTAATGTCAATCATTATCATCGAATTACTTAGAGTTCATGCCTAGGATCATAGAGTTGTTAATCGTAGGACCAAACAAGCTTTAAGCCTAAAATACTAATATTTAAGCAAAAAAGTACTCGTCGATGGGATGAATCATAGAGAACTAAAATTGTTGAATTCGATCAACCATCTCACGTAATATGTATGTTGATCATCACCAACACCAAAAAATGAGTTTGGTAGAAACTTCACATCAATAATAAATCAACTACATGAATCCAACAACAAAATACCCAAATCGAAACAAAAATACATAACTTCAAGCCTAAAATACTGATATTTAAGCAAAAAATACTCGCCGATGGGGATGAATCATCAAGGACTAAAATTGTTGGATTTGATCAAATATCTCACATAATATGTACATTGATCATCACCAACACCAAAAAAGGAGTTTGGTAGAAACTTCACTAAATACTAAATCAACTACATGAATTCAACAACAAAATACCTAAAATCGAAAAAAAATACTTAACTTCAAGCCTAAAATACTGATATTTAAGCACAAAATACTCGCGGATGGGGATGAATCATCAAGGACTAAATTTGTTGGATTCGATTAAACATCTCACATAATATGTATATTGATTATGACCAACACCAAAAAAGCAGTCTGGTAGAAACTTCACATTAATAATAAATCAACTACTTGAATTCAACAATCAAATACCTAGAATCGAAACAGAAATACTTAGCTTTAAGCCTCAAACACTGACATTTAAGCAAGAAATACTCGCCGATGGGAATGAATCATGAAGGACTAAAATTTTTGAATTTGGTCAAATATCTCACGTAATATGTATACTGATCATCCCCAACACCAAAAAAGGAGTTTGGTAGAAACTTCACATGAACACTAAATCAACTACTTGAATTCAATAACAAAATACCTGAAATCGAAACAAAAATACATAACTTCAAGCCTAAAATACTGATATTTAGGCATAAAGTACTCGCGGCTGGGGATGAATCATCAGGGACTATAATTGTAGGATTCGATCAAACATCTCACATAATGTATATTGATTATCACTAACACCAAAAAAGGAGTCTGGTAGAACTTCACATTAATAATAAATCATCTACTTGAATTCAAAATTAAAATACCTAAAATCGAAACATAGATACTTAGCTTTAAGCCTAAAAGACTGATATTTAAGCAAAAAATACTCGCCGATGAGGATGAATCATCAAGAACTAAAATTGTTGAATTTGATCAAATATTTCACTTAATATGTATATTGATCATCACCAACACCAAAAAAGGAGTTTGGTAGAAACTTCACATTAATACTAAATCAACTACTTGAATTCAACAACAAAATCCCTAAAATCGAAACAAAAATACATAACTTCAAGCCTAAAATACTGATATTTAAGCAAAAAATACTCGCCGATGGGGATGAATCATCGAGGACTAAAATTGTTGGATGTGATAAAATATCTCACATAATATGTACATTGATCATCACCAACACAAAGAAAAAGGGAGTTTGGTAGAATTTCACATAAACACTAAATCAACTACTTGAATTCAACAACAAAATAACTAAAATCGAAAAAAAATACTTAACTTCAAGCCTAAAATACTGATATTGAAGCATAAAATACTCGCGGATGTGGATGAATCGTCAAGGACTAAAATTGTTGGATTCGATCAAACATCTAACATAATATGTATATTGATCATACACCAAAAAATGAGTCTGCTAGAAACTTCACATTAATAATAAATCATCTACTTGAATTCAAATTAAAATACTTAAAATCAAAACAGAAATACTTAGCTTTAAGCCTAAAATATTGATATTTAAGCAAAAAATACTGGCCGATGAGGATGAATCATCAAGAACTAAAATTGTTGAATTTGATCAAATATCTTACGTAATATGTATATTGATCATCACCAACACCAAAAAAAGGAGTTTGGTAGAAACTTCACATCAATACTAAATCAACTACTTGAATTCAGAAACAAAATCCCTGAAATCGAAACAAAAATACATAACTTCAAGCCTAAAATACTGATATTTGAGCACAAAATACTCGCCGATGGGGATGAATCATCAAGGACTAAAATTGTTGGATGTGATAAAATATATCACATAATATGTACATTGATCATCACCAACACAAAAAAAAAGGGAGTTTGGTAGAAACTTCACATAAACACTAAATCAACTAGTTGAATTCAACAACAGAATAACTAAAATCGAAAAAAAAATACTTGACTTCAGGCCTAAAATACTGATATTTAAGCATAAAATACTCGCGGATAGGGATGAATCATCAAGGACTAAAATTGTTGGATTCGATCAACCATCTCACGTAATATGTATGTTGGTCATCACCAACACCAAAAAATGAGTTTGGTAGAAACTTCATATCAATAATAAATCAACTACATGAATCCAACAACAAAATACCTAAAATCGAAACAAAAATACATAACTTCAAGCCTAAAATACTGATATTTAAGCAAAATATACTCGCCGATGGGGATGAATCATCAAGGACTAAAATTGTTGGATTTGATCAAATATCTCACATAATATGTACATTGATCATCACCAACACCAAAAAAGGAGTTGGTAGAAACTTCACTAAATACTAATCAACTACATGAATTCAACAACAAAATACCTAAATCGAAAAAAATACTTAACTTCAAGCCTAAAATACTGATATTTAAGCACAAAATACTCGCGGATGGGATGAATCATCAAGGACTAAATTTGTTGGATTCGATTAAACATCTCACATAATATGTATATTGATTATGACCAACACCAAAAAAGCAGTCTGGTAGAAACTTCACATTAATAATAAATCAACTACTTGAATTCAACAATCAAATACCTAGAATCGAAACAGAAATACTTAGCTTTAAGCCTCAAACACTGACATTTAAGCAAGAAATACTCGCCGATGGGAATGAATCATGAAGGACTAAAATTTTTGAATTTGGTCAAATATCTCACGTAATATGTATACTGATCATCCCCAACACCAAAAAAGGAGTTTGGTAGAAACTTCACATGAACACTAAATCAACTACTTGAATTCAATAACAAAATAACTAAAATCGAAACAAAAATACATAACTTCAAGCCTAAAATACTGATATTTAGGCATAAAGTACTCGCGGCTGGGGATGAATCATCAGGGACTATAATTGTAGGATTCGATCAAACATCTCACATAATGTATATTGATTATCACTAACACCAAAAAAGGAGTCTGGTAGAAACTTCACATTAATAATAAATCATCTACTTGAATTCAAAATTAAAATACCTAAAATCGAAACATAGATACTTAGCTTTAAGCCTAAAAGACTGATATTTAAGCAAAAAATACTCGCCGATGAGGATGAATCATCAAGAACTAAAATTGTTGAATTTGATCAAATATTTCACTTAATATGTATATTGATCATCACCAACACCAAAAAAAGGAGTTTGGTAGAAACTTCACATTAATACTAAATCAACTACTTGAATTCAGCAACAAAATCCCTAAAATCGAAACAAAAATACATAACTTCAAGCCTAAAATACTGATATTTAAGCAAAAAATACTCGCCGACGGGGATGAATCATCAAGGACTAAAATTGTTGGATGTGATAAAATATCTCACATAATATGTACATTGATCATCACCAACACAAAAAAAAAGGGAGTTTGGTAGAAACTTCACATAAACACTAAATCAACTACTTGAATTCAACAACAGAATAACTAAAATCGAAAAAAAAAAAATACTTGACTTCAGGCCTAAAATACTGATATTTAAGCATAAAATACTCGCGGATAGGGATGAATCATCGGGGACTAAAATTGTTGGATTCGATCAACCATCTCACGTAATATGTATGTTGGTCATCACCAACACCAAAAAATGAGTTTGGTAGAAACTTCATATCAATAATAAATCAACTACATGAATCCAACAACAAAATACCTAAAATCGAAACAAAAATACATAACTTCAAGCCTAAAATACTGATATTTAAGCAAAAAATACTCGCCGATGGGGATGAATCATCCAGGACTAAAATTGTTGGATTTGATCAAATATCTCACATAATATGTACATTGATCATCACCAACACCAAAAAAGGAGTTTGGTAGAAACTTCACTAAATACTAAATCAACTACATGAATTCAACAACAAAATACCTAAAATCGAAAAAAATACTTAACTTCAAGCCTAAAATACTGATATTTAAGCACAAAATACTCGCGGATGGGGATGAATCATCAAGGACTAAATTTGTTGGATTCGATTAAACATCTCACATAATATGTAGATTGATTATGACCAACACCAAAAAAGCAGTCTGGTAGAAACTTCACATTAATAATAAATCAACTACTTGAATTCAACAATCAAATACCTAGAATCGAAACAGAAATACTTAGCTTTAAGCCTCAAACACTGACATTTAAGCAAGAAATACTCGCCGATGGGAATGAATCATGAAGGACTAAAATTTTTGAATTTGGTCAAATATCTCACGTAATATGTATACTGATCATCCCCAACACCAAAAAAGGAGTTTGGTAGAAACTTCACATGAACACTAAATCAACTACTTGAATTCAATAACAAAATACCTAAAATCGAAACAAAAATACATAACTTCAAGCCTAAAATACTGATATTTAGGCATAAAGTACTCGCGGCTGGGGATGAATCATCAGGGACTATAATTGTAGGATTCGATCAAACATCTCACATAATGTATATTGATTATCACTAACACCAAAAAAGGAGTCTGGTAGAAACTTCACATTAATAATAAATCATCTACTTGAATTCAAAATTAAAATACCTAAAATCGAAACATAGATACTTAGCTTTAAGCCTAAAAGACTGATATTTAAGCAAAAAATACTCGCCGATGAGGATGAATCATCAAGAACTAAAATTGTTGAATTTGATCAAATATTTCACTTAATATGTATATTGATCATCACCAACACCAAAAAAGGAGTTTGGTAGAAACTTCACATTAATACTAAATCAACTACTTGAATTCAACAACAAAATCCCTAAAATCGAAACAAAAATACATAACTTCAAGCCTAAAATACTGATATTTAAGCAAAAAATACTCGCCGATGGGGATGAATCATCAAGGACTAAAATTGTTGGATGTGATAAAATATCTCACATAATATGTACATTGATCATCACCAACACAAAAAAAAGGGAGTTTGGTAGAACTTCACATAAACACTAAATCAACTACTTGAATTCAACAACAAAATAACTAAAATCGAAAAAAAATACTTAACTTCAAGCCTAAAATACTGATATTGAAGCATAAAATACTCGCGGATGTGGATGAATCGTCAAGGACTAAAATTGTTGGATTCGATCAAACATCTCACATAATATGTATATTGATCGTACACCAAAAAATGAGTCTGGTAGAAACTTCACATTAATAATAAATCATCTACTTGAATTCAAATTAAAATACTTAAAATCAAAACAGAAATACTTAGCTTTAAGCCTAAAATACTGATATTTAAGCAAAAAATACTCGCCGATGAGGATGAATCATCAAGAACTAAAATTGTTGAATTTGATCAAATATCTCACGTAATATGTATATTGATCATCACCAACACCAGATAAGGAGTTTGGTAGAAACTTCACATCAATACTAAATCAACTACTTGAATTCAACAACAAAATCCCTGAAATCGAAACAAAGATACATAACTTCAAGCCTAAAATACTGATATTTGAGCACAAAATACTCGCCGATGGGGATGAATCATCAAGGACTAAAATTGTTGGATGTGATAAAATATCTCACATAATATGTACATTGATCATCACCAACACAAAAAAAAAGGGGAGTTTGGTAGAAACTTCACATAAACACTAAATCAACTACTTGAATTCAACAACAGAATAACTAAAATCGAAAAAAAAAATACTTGACTTCAGGCCTAAAATACTGATATTTAAGCATAAAATACTCGCGGATAGGGATGAATCATCAAGGACTAAAATTGTTGGATTCGTTCAACCATCTCAAGTAATATGTATGTTGGTCATCACCAACACCAAAAAATGAGTTTGGTAGAAACTTCATATCAATAATAAATCAACTACATGAATCCAACAACAAAATACCTAAAATCGAAACAAAAATACATAACTTCAAGCCTAAAATACTGATATTTAAGCAAAAAATAATCGCCGATGGGGATGAATCATCAAGGACTAAAATTGTTGGATTTGATCAAATATCTCACATAATATGTACATTGATCATCACCAACACCAAAAAAGGAGTTTGGTAGAAACTTCACTAAATACTAAATCAACTACATGAATTCAACAACAAAATACCTAAAATCGAAAAAAAATACTTAACTTCAAGCCTAAAATACTGATATTGAAGCATAAAATACTCGCGGATGTGGATGAATCGTCAAGGACTAAAATTGTTGGATTCGATCAAACATCTCACATAATATGTATATTGATCGTACACCAAAAAATGAGTCTGGTAGAAACTTCACATTAATAATAAATCATCTACTTGAATTCAAATTAAAATACTTAAAATCAAAACAGAAATACTTAGCTTTAAGCCTAAAATACTGATATTTAAGCAAAAAATACTCGCCGATGAGGATGAATCATCAAGAACTAAAATTGTTGAATTTGATCAAATATCTCACGTAATATGTATATTGATCATCACCAACACCAAATAAGGAGTTTGGTAGAAACTTCACATCAATACTAAATCAACTACTTGAATTCAACAACAAAATCCCTGAAATCGAAACAAAGATACATAACTTCAAGCCTAAAATACTGATATTTGAGCACAAAATACTCGCCGATGGGGATGAATCATCAAGGACTAAAATTGTTGGATGTGATAAAATATCTCACATAATATGTACATTGATCATCACCAACACAAAAAAAAAGGGGAGTTTGGTAGAAACTTCACATAAACACTAAATCAACTACTTGAATTCAACAACAGAATAACTAAAATCGAAAAAAAAAATACTTGACTTCAGGCCTAAAATACTGATATTTAAGCATAAAATACTCGCGGATAGGGATGAATCATCAAGGACTAAAATTGTTGGATTCGATCAACCATCTCAAGTAATATGTATGTTGGTCATCACCAACACCAAAAAATGAGTTTGGTAGAAACTTCATATCAATAATAAATCAACTACATGAATCCAACAACAAAATACCTAAAATCGAAACAAAAATACATAACTTCAAGCCTAAAATACTGATATTTAAGCAAAAAATACTCGCCGATGGGGATGAATCATCAAGGACTAAAATTGTTGGATTTGATCAAATATCTCACATAATATGTACATTGATCATCACCAACACCAAAAAAGGAGTTTGGTAGAAACTTCACTGAATACTAAATCAACTACATGAATTCAACAACAAAATACCTAAAATCGAAAAAAATACTTAACTTCAAGCCTAAAATACTGATATTTAAGCACAAAATACTCGCGGATGGGGATGAATCATCAAGGACTAAATTTGTTGGATTCGATTAAACATCTCACATAATATGTATATTGATTATGACCAACACCAAAAAAGCAGTCTGGTAGAAACTTCACATTAATAATAAATCAACTACTTGAATTCAACAATCAAATACCTAGAATCGAAACAGAAATACTTAGCTTTAAGCCTCAAACACTGACATTTAAGCAAGAAATACTCGCCGATGGGAATGAATCATGGAGGACTAAAATTTTTGAATTTGGTCAAATATCTCACCTAATATGTATACTGATCATCCCCAACACCAAAAAAGGAGTTTGGTAGAAACTTCACATGAACACTAAATCAACTACTTGAATTCAATAACAAAATACCTAAAATCGAAACAAAAATACATAACTTCAAGCCTAAAATACTGATATTTAGGCATAAAGTACTCGCGGCTGGGGATGAATCATCAGGGACTATAATTGTAGGATTCGATCAAACATCTCACATAATGTATATTGATTATCACTAACACCAAAAAAGGAGTCTGGTAGAAACTTCACATTAATAATAAATCATCTACTTGAATTCAAAATTAAAATACCTAAAATCGAAACATAGATACTTAGCTTTAAGCCTAAAAGACTGATATTTAAGCAAAAAATACTCGCCGATGAGGATGAATCATCAAGAACTAAAATTGTTGAATTTGATCAAATATTTCTCTTAATATGTATATTGATCATCACCAACACCAAAAAAGGAGTTTGGTAGAAACTTCACATTAATACTAAATCAACTACTTGAATTCAACAACAAAATCCCTAAAATCGAAACAAAAATACATAACTTCAAGCCTAAAATACTGATATTTAAGCAAAAATACTCGCCGATGGGGATGAATCATCAAGGACTAAAATTGTTGGATGTGATAAAATATCTCACATAATATGTACATTGATCATCACCAACACAAAAAAAAAGGGAGTTTGGTAGAACTTCACATAAACACTAAATCAACTACTTGAATTCAACAACAAAATAACTAAAATCGAAAAAAAATACTTAACTTCAAGCCTAAAATACTGATATTGAAGCATAAAATACTCGCGGATGTGGATGAATCGTCAAGGACTAAAATTGTAGGATTCGATCAAACATCTCACATAATGTATATTGATTATCACTAACACCAAAAAAGGAGTCTGGTAGAAACTTCACATTAATAATAAATCATCTACTTGAATTCAAAATTAAAATACCTAAAATCGAAACATAGATACTTAGCTTTAAGCCTAAAAGACTGATATTTAAGCAAAAAATACTCGCCGATGAGGATGAATCATCAAGAACTAAAATTGTTGAATTTGATCAAATATTTCTCTTAATATGTATATTGATCATCACCAACACCAAAAAAGGAGTTTGGTAGAAACTTCACATTAATACTAAATCAACTACTTGAATTCAACAACAAAATCCCTAAAATCGAAACAAAAATACATAACTTCAAGCCTAAAATACTGATATTTAAGCAAAAAATACTCGCCGATGGGGATGAATCATCAAGGACTAAAATTGTTGGATGTGATAAAATATCTCACATAATATGTACATTGATCATCACCAACACAAAAAAAAAGGGAGTTTGGTAGAACTTCACATAAACACTAAATCAACTACTTGAATTCAACAACAAAATAACTAAAATCGAAAAAAAATACTTAACTTCAAGCCTAAAATACTGATATTGAAGCATAAAATACTCGCGGATGTGGATGAATCGTCAAGGACTAAAATTGTTGGATTCGATCAAACATCCCACATAATATGTATATTGATCATACACCAAAAAATGAGTCTGGTAGAAACTTCACATTAATAATAAATCATCTACTTGAATTCAAATTAAAATACTTAAAATCAAAACAGAAATACTTAGCTTTAAGCCTAAAATACTGATATTTAAGCAAAAAATACTCGCCGATGAGGATGAATCATCAAGAACTAAAATTGTTGAATTTGATCAAATATCTTACGTAATATGTATATTGATCATCACCAACACCAAAAAAAGGAGTTTGGTAGAAACTTCACATCAATACTAAATCAACTACTTGAATTCAACAACAAAATCCCTGAAATCGAAACAAAAATACATAACTTCAAGCCTAAAATACTGATATTTGAGCACAAAATACTCGCCGATGGGGATGAATCATCAAGGACTAAAATTGTTGGATGTGATAAAATATCTCACATAATATGTACATTGATCATCACCAACACAAAAAAAAGGGGAGTTTGGTAGAAACTTCACATAAACACTAAATCAACTACTTGAATTCAACAACAGAATAACTAAAATCGAAAAAAAAATACTTGACTTCAGGCCTAAAATACTGATATTTAAGCATAAAATACTCGCGGATAGGGATGAATCATCAAGGACTAAAATTGTTGGATTCGATCAACCATCTCACGTAATATGTATATTGATTATCACCAACACCAAAAAAGGAGTCTGGTAGAAACTTCGCATTAATAATAAATCAACTACTTGAACTCAACAATAAAATACCTAAAATCGAAACAGAAATACTTAGCTTTAAGCCTCAAATACTGATATTTAAGCAAATAATACTCGCCGATGGGGATGAATCATGAAGTACTGAAATTTTTGAATTTGATCAAATATCCCACGTAATATGTATTGATAATCCCCAACACCAAAAAATGAGTTTGGTAGAAACTTCACATCAATACTAAATCAACTACTTGAATTCAATAACAAAATACCTAAAATCGAAACAAAAATACTTAACGTCAGGCCTAAAATACTGATATTGAAGCATAAAATACTCGCGGATGGGGATGAATCCTCAAGGACTAAAATTGTTGGATTCGATCAAACATCTCACATAATATGTATATTGATCATACACCAAAAAAAGGAGTCTGGTAGAAACTTCACATTAATAATAAATCATCTACCTGAATTCAAATTAAAATACTTAAAATCAAAACAGAAATACTTAGCTTTAAGCCTAAAATACTGATATTTAAGCAAAAAATACTCGCCGATGAGGATGAATCATCAAGAACTAAAATTGTTGAATTTGATCAAATATCTCACGTAATATGTATATTGATCATCACCAACACCAAATAAGGAGTTTGGTAGAAACTTCACATCAATACTAAATCAACTACTTGAATTCAACAACAAAATCCCTGAAATCGAAACAAAGATACATAACTTCAAGCCTAAAATACTGATATTTGAGCAAAAAATACTCGCCGATGGGGATGAATCATCAAGGACTAAAATTGTTGGATGTGATATAATATCTCACATAATATGTACATTGATCATCACCAACACAAAAAAAAAGGGGAGTTTGGTAGAAACTTCACATAAACACTAAATCAACTACTTGAATTCAACAACAAAATAACTAAAATCGAAAAAAAAATACTTAACTTCAAGCCTAAAATACTGATATTTAAGCATAAAATACTCGCGGATAGGGATGAATCATCAAGGACTAAAATTGTTGGATTCGATCAACCATCTCACGTAATATGTATATTGATTATCACCAACACCAAAAAAGGAGTCTGGTAGAAACTTCGCATTAATAATAAATCAACTACTTGAACTCAACAATAAAATACCTAAAATCGAAACAGAAATACTTAGCTTTAAGCCTCAAATACTGATATTTAAGCAAAAAATACTCGCCGATGGGGATGAATCATGAAGTACTGAAATTTTTGAATTTGATCAAATATCCCACGTAATATGTATTGATAATCCCCAACACCAAAAAATGAGTTTGGTAGAAACTTCACGTCAATACTAAATCAACTACTTGAATTCAATAACAAAATACCTAAAATCGAAACAAAAATACTTAACTTCAGGCCTAAAATACTGATATTGAAGCATAAATACTCGCGGATGGGGATGAATCATCAAGGACTAAAATTGTTGGATTCGATCAAACATCTCACATAATATGTATATTGATCATTCACCAAAAAATGAGTCTGGTAGAAACTTCACATTAATAATAAATCATCTACTTGAATTCAAAATTAAAATACCTAAAAATAAAAACAGAAATACTTAGCTTTAAGCCTAAAATATTGATATTTAAGCAAAAAATACTCGCCGATGAGGATGAATCATCAAGAACTAAAATTGTTGAGTTTGATCAAATATCTCACGTAATATGTATATTGATCATCGCCAACACCAAAAAAGGAGTTTGGTAGAAACTCAACATCAATACTAAATCAACTACTTGAATTCAAAATAAGTTAACAAGGCACGCTCAGTAGGTGCGATTTACACATAGAGACACGCGATTTACTGTTCCATTGACCGACCCCCCTTCTTCACTGAGGCGCCGCCCGGCTGATGGCAAAGAAGAGGAAACCAATGAGAAAGGAGCCATCTTCTCAGGGATCTGAGCGAGGTACAACTCCTAATGGGGAGAATGAAAAAGCCCCCAAAGTCACACTCTCCTTCGACACCTACGCCTACATTGGAGGATGTTACAGCACTTATTGAAAATTTTGTTAGTAATTCCAAAAACCCTAAGGAACTGAAGGAAGTTGAGGTCCTCGCTAGGGTTATAAAGGATTTGGAACACAAAGAGGTAAAAGGGAAGGACCAACCGGTCGAACATAATGAAAAACTGCACTCTGTATGGGAAAAGTTTGACATCTCTAAACTACGAAACCCGGGAACGAAACTAGATTACATTGAGCCAAAGAAGACAGGGGACACTGAAGTAGGCAGAATACTACAGGATGATATCTCTGAGGAGGTGCAATACTGGCAGTCTGCAATTATATGCTATGTGTTGGGCTCCAACCCCCCTTACACTGTAATGAATGGGTTTTTGAATAGAGTGTGGAAAGCATGAGGGTTGCAAAAGGTAATGCAAGTTCGGGCAGGCTTATTTCTGGTCAAATTTGAAAGTGAGGAGGTGAGGGACATGATACTTCAATCTGAGCTTGTGCAGTTTGACAAGAAACCGGTCATCATTGCTCCATGGACAGCAAATACTGAATTTAAGAAGGGGGAGATTGAAAGTGTGCCTATATGGGTTCAGTTTCCCCAACTTGAGTTGAAATATTGGGGGGTGAAAGGGTTGAGTAAGATTGCCAGCTTGGTAGGGATCCCTATCATGGCAGACCAAGTCACAATGAATAAGGATAGAATCGAATATGCTAGAGTGCTCGTTGAAGTGGATCTGAAGAAGGCGTTGAAAGATAAAGTTAATGAGAATGAGCAGCTAGTTGAGCAAGAGGTTACATATGAATGGAAACCTATCAAATGTACGACGTGTGGGAAATATGGACATGGCTCTGATGTTTGTAGAAAAGTGATTAGAAGGGAATGGCAACAGCTAGCAGAGAAAAAGGCTCGCCCAGCAGAGAAAGATAAAGAGCTTATGACCAAGGAGGATGAATGGGGAAGGAAAACTCAAGGACGAAGGAAATTACAAATGAGTGGTCAAGAGAACTTAGCTCCACAGATTCATTCTATACAGAGGCCACAAAGACAGCAGGAAAATGACCCTCTGGATCAGAGATCCTCTGCCACAGATGTGAATGCTCCTAAAAAGAGGTTGATCCCAAATGGTGAACAAGGACAGTGTAATGACTTAAGCCAAAGGGGTCCACCTCCCCCTTATGGATAAAGCTATGTTATGGAACGTGCGGGGTATGAATGCCCCGAATAAACAGGCTGAGGTTCTATTGAGATGTGGCAGACTTCAATCTAGTCTTGTATGCCTGGTGGAAACAAAAATAGAAAAGGATAGGATGAATGGAATTGTGGAACGATGGTTCACTGGTTGGAGCTTTGTACTTTATCTACATAATCACCCTAATGGTAGGATACTTCTATTGTGGAAACAAGACTGGAAGGTGACTGTTATCAGGCAAACAGACCAATTGATTCACACTAAAGTTGAGAAACAGGGGTCTCTGGTCTACATGACCTGTGTGTATGGGCACAATACTAGTGCTCTCAGGGAAGTTCTGTGGGATGATCTTAGGACTATTAGGCAGAGCAACGCACCATGGTTAGTATGGGGTGATTTTAATAATGTGCTCTCAGAGGAGGATAGGTTGGGAGGGAATAAGGTTCAAGCTAGTGAATATGAAGAATTCTGGCAATGCCTCAAGGATTGTGAACTTGAGGAGATAAGAAGGAAGGGGAATAAGTACACTTGGTCGAATAAGCAAAATGCTGCAACTAGAGTATATAGCAAAATAGATTGGGCTTTCGGGAATGTGTTGTGGATGCACATGTTTATGGACACTGAAGCACGTTTTGTGGAAGAGGGGATATCAGATCATTCCCCATATTCCTCAAAAGTGTGGGGACTACACAAGCTCCCAGTAGAGACTTTAAGGTTTTCAATATGTGGGTGGAATCCCCCCATTTTATGACTGTAGTGGAACAAAACTGGGGAAGTCCATGTAAGGAGGGAGCAAAGGGGAGATATATCATGCAAAAATTGAACCACATCAGAAAGCCACTGAGGACACTTAATAAGCAACAATTTGCTAACATAGTACATACCACAGAATTGAGAGGACAGGACCTGGAGAGAGCACAAGCAGAACTGAGTAAGATCCTATGAATGGTCACCTAATTGAGGAGGAACAGTTAGCTGCTGAGGAGTTCAGGTTCCTTAATAAAGCATGCACTAAATTTCTTGCTCAGAAGGCTAAATCAGATTGGTTAAGAGAGGGAGATCAGAACACCAAGTATCTTCATTCCATAATCAAGCAGCGAGTGTATAGGAACAAGATCACATCAGTGGAACTTGATGAGGAAGGAAGCATAACTGAACCTGAAGCTATTACTGCCCATTTTACTGCCTATTATCAAAACCTTCTAAGGACTGCCAATGGGAACTTGGATGAGATTGAGGACAGTGTTATAGCACAGGGGAATACATTGACAATTGAAGTCAGCTCAGTCTTACTGCTCCTTTTACTAAGGAGGAAGTCAAGAAAGCCATGTTCTCTATACATAGCAACAAAGCTCCCGGGCCTGATGGGTTTAACAGCGAATTTTTTAAGGCTGCTTGGAGAATTGTTGGAGAAGACCTGACAGCAGCTGTGCTGGAATTTTTCAGAGAAGGTCGACTGGTTAGGGCCATGAACAATACAACTATCACATTGGTGCCTAAAAATGATCACCCTAGAACAGCCATGGACTACAGGCCTATTGCTTGTTGCAACACTATTTACAAGTGCATTTCCAAGATGATGTGTACCAGATTAAGTAGGGTTCTGCCTAGAATCATACATAATATCATGATCTGTTAGGAGCTGCTGAGATTGTACCGACGTGGGAATGCATCTTCAAGATGTATGATGAAAATTGACCTGAGGAAGGCTTATGATTCAGTGGAATGGCTGTTCCTGATCAATTTACTCGTCAAACTGAGATTCCCAGTCAAGTTTGTAGCTTGGGTGAAAGAATGTGTTACTACTGTAATTTACAAATTGGCAATTAATGGCAGTCTAGAAGAAACATTCAAGGAGCGAGAGGGTTGAGGCAGGGAGACCCCATTTCTCCCCTGCTCTTTGTGCTAATCATGGACTATTTAAGAAGAAAGCTACTATCGGCTTCGCAGCAAGAAGGTTTCCGATTCAACCCATTATGCAAACAGAGTAATTTGGTCAGTTTGTGCTTTGCAGATGACCTCTTGATCATGTGTAAAGCACATAAAAATTCAGTGGCCTTGATTAAGTCCAGTTTGGAGCACTTCACGAACGCATCAGGACTGTCTGCTAACCCTACGAAGTCCAGTATGTACATTACGGGAATAAGCCAGGCCGACAAAATGCAGCTGCTTGGAATGACGGGCTTTACAGAAGGTCAATTTCCTATGAAACACCTTGGTGTACCCATATCACCTACTAAATGGGGTCGACCTGATTGTGAAGCGTTGGTAGACAGAATTGTGAAAAGAATTCACTGCTGGACATCAAGAAACATGTCTTATGCCGGGAGATGCTGCTTGATAAAGTCCGTTTTGCTGTCCTTACATAGCTATTGGGGGTCTCTGTTCCTATTACCACGAGGGGTAGTGACGAGAGTGGATCAGAAATGCAGAGACTTTCTATGGGGCAGGGGTACTGGGGGAAAAATTAAAGCTCTTGTCGCATGGGAAACTGTCTGCCAGAGGAAACATAATGGTGGCCTCAACATAAACTGTGGAACCTGGAATGTGGCTAGTGTGGGAAGACAAATCTGGGATATCACAAGGAAGAAAGATAATATGTGGATCAAGTGGTTGCATAGTATTTACCTTAAAGAGTGCGGGTTCTGGGAGTACCAAAGAGGAGGGGACTGCAGCTGGCGATGGAAGCAGCTGCTTAAAGTGAGAGAATTGATGCGCGAAGGTTATAACCGAGACAAGTGGACAGGAACTGCCGATGGGTGCTATAATGTATCTTCTGGTTATAAATGGCTCAAGGGCACTCGAACTAAATTTGAGCCTGCCGCAGCCGTGTGGAATCGATGGACATTGCCTAAGCATGCATTTGTTATGTGGCTCATAATGCACAAACGGCTACTCACACGGGATAGATTGATACAATGGGGGATAACTGTTCCATATCCATGTGTGTGCTATGTCTACAAGCAGGGGAAAGTATTGAACATCTGCTTTGGCTGTGTCCTTATAGTAGGTGTGTGAATCAAGCAGCTAGTGGATGGCTGAAATGTAGGATCCCGGACAGCGCTGGAAGATGGGAGAGACAACTCATTAAGATGGGAAAACAGAAACCCCCTGTAGTAAGGATCCAGATAGCAGGAATTGCGGCATTTGCGTATGGCTTATGGAAAGAGAGGCATGCTAGGATACATAATACGGGTGCAAGGGAAGCAATGGCTCTATTCAAGATAGTGCAGAGCGAGTTCAAGGTGCAAGTTAGTGGCATGAGGTTCAAGAGGAATTCGAGTAAGCCTGAGGAGTTTTTACATGCTTTGATATTTTCCTAACATTCAAATTTGTACTTTGTGATGTATGAACATTGGGGTCTTTGTTGGTAATGAAAATCTTTCTTACCAAAAAAAAAAAAAAACTACTTGAATTCACCAACAAAATACCTAAAATCGAAACAAAAATACATAAGTTCAAGCCTAAAATACTGATATTTAAGAAAAAAATACTCGCCGACGGGGATGAATCATCAAGGACTAAAATTGTTGGATTTGATCAAATATCTCACATAATGTGTACATTGAGCATCACCAACACAAAAAAAGGAATTTGGTAGAAACTTCACATAAACACTAAATCAACTACTGGAATTCAACAACAAAATACCTAAAATCGAAAAATAATTACTTAACTTCAAGCCTAAAATACTGATATTTAAGCACAAAATACTCGCGGATGGGGATGAAGGACTAAAATTGTTGGATTCGATCAAACATCTCACATAATATGTATATTGATTATCACCAACACAAAAAAAGGAGTCTGGTAGAAACTTCACATTAATAATAAACCAACTACTTGAATTCAACAATAAAATACCTAAAAGTGAAACAGGAATACTTAGCTTTAAGCCTCAAATACTGATATTTAAGCAAAAAATACTCGCCGATGGGTTTGAATCATGAAGGACTAAAATTTTTGAATTTGATCAA
Source organism: Craterostigma plantagineum (assembly GCA_027422505.1). NCBI lineage: Eukaryota > Viridiplantae > Streptophyta > Magnoliopsida > Lamiales > Linderniaceae > Craterostigma > Craterostigma plantagineum. The sequence goes on from JAPQWV010000055.1 coordinate 3,896,137, forward strand.
ATATCCCACGTAATATGTACATTCATCATCCCCAACACCAAAAAAGGAGTTTGGTAGAAACTTCACATCAATACTAAATCAACTACTTGAATTCAATAACAAACTACCTAAAATCGAAACAAAAATACATAACTTCAAGCTTAAAATACTGAAATTTAGGCATAAAATCCTCGCGGATGGGGATGAATCATCAAGGACCAAAATTGTTGGATCCGATCAAACATCTCACATAGTATGTATATTGATTATCACTAACACCAAAAAAGGAGTCCGGTAGAAACTTCACATTAATAATAAATCAACTACTTGAATTCAGAACTAAAATACCAAAAATCGAAACATAGATACTTAGCTTTTAGCCTCAAATACTAAAATTTAAGCAAAAAATACTCGCCGATGGGTTTGAATCATGAAGGACTAACATTTTTTAAATTTGATCATATATCCCACGTAATATGTACATTGATCATCCTCAACACCAAAAAAAGGAGTTTGGTAGAAACTTCACATCAATATTAAATCAATTACTTGAATTCAATAACAAACTACCTAAAATCGAAACAAAAATACTTAACTTCAAGCCTAAAATATTGAAATTTAGGCATAAAATACTCGCGGATGGGGATGAATCATCAAGGACTAAAATTGTTGGATTCGATCAAACATCTCACATAATATGTATATTGATTATCACTAACACCAAAAAAGGAGTCTGGTAGAAACTTCACATTAATAATAAATCAACTACTTGAATTCAAAATTAAAATACCTAAAATCGAAACAGAAATACTTAGCCTTAAGCCTAAAATATTGATATTTACGCAAAAAATACTCGCCGTTGAGGATGAATCATCAAGAACTAAAATTGTTGAATTTGATCAAATATCTCACGTAATATGTATATTGATCATCACCAACACCAAAAAAGGAGTTTGGTAGAAACTTACCATCAATACTAAATCAACTACTTGAATTCAACAACAAAATACCTAAAATCGAAACAAAAATACATAACTTCAAGCCTAAAACACTGATATTTAAGCAAAAAATACTCGACGATGGGGATGAATCATCAAGGACTAAAATTGTTGGATTTGATCAAATATCTCACATAATATGTACATTGAGCATCACCAACACAAAAAAGGAGTTTGGTACAAACTTCACATAAACACTAAATCAACTACTTGAATTCAACAACAAAATACCTAAAATCGAAAAAAATTACTTAACATCAAGCCTAAAATACTGATATTTAAGCACAAAATACTCGCGGATGGGGATGAATCATCAAGGACTAAAATTGTTGGATTCGATCAAACATCTCACATAATATGTATATTGATTATCACCAACACCAAAAAAGGAGTCAGGTAGAAACTTCACATTAATAATAAACCAACTACTTGAATTCAACAATGAAATACCTAAAAGTGAAACAGGAATACTTAGCTTTAAGGCTCAAATACTGATATCTAAGCAAAAAATACTCGCCGATTGGGATGAATCATGAAGGACTAAAATTTTTGAATTTGATCAAATATCCCACGTAATATGTACATTGATCATCCTTAACACCAAAAAAGGAGTTTGGTAGAAACTTCACAACAATACTAAATCAACTACTTCAACAACAAAACACCTAAAATAGAAATAATAATACTTAACTTCAAGCCTAAAATACTGATATTTAAGCATAAAATACCCGCGGATGGGGATGAATCATCAAGGACTAAAGTTGTTGGATTCGATCAAACCTCTCACATAATATGTATATTGATTATCACCAACCCCAAAAAGGAGTTAGGTAGAAACTTCACATTAATAATAAATCAACTACTTCAATTCAACAATAAAATACCTAAAGTCGAAACAGAAATACTTAGCTTTTGCCTAAAATACTGATTTAAGCAAAAAATACTCGCGATGGGGATGAATCATCAAGGACTAAAATTGTTGGATTTAATCAAATATCTCTCTAAAATACAGTCGAATTAGAGTGGATCATGTAACACTAAAAAAAATTTCAGTATTATGGGTCTAAAATTAAGTACTTATGTTTTGAATTAGGAATTTTTCCCTTGAATTCAAGTTTAGGTGATCAGATTTTATCAGTGTATTTATTTTCACATTTGGCGGCTAATAATCGGGAACGAACGAACCAAAGTACGACGTATGACTTATACATACGCATACACCGATTTTCCGATTCACATGTATTTCTGCATGTATATCTAATTCCACAAATTATGTATTTTAATATTGATTGAGGTATTTTAACTGAACTTGACTGAGGAAATGCAACGAACTAACTCAATGGCATTAACATATACACGAGCAATTACAAAACATAACAATTATAATACATTCATCACATACGAACTATCAACCCGTTGCTTGCCAACTCAAACAACACATATATCCCACAAGAAGCAATTGGAGATGACATGCCGAAACCACCTATCCCTAGTTAGGGTTTTAAAATCAGGGCAGTCGTAACTCGTCTGGAAGCTGATATAATTTCCGAAGCTATGATATAATAGGACGAATAGGCGTGGAAGACTGGAGGAATAGCTTCTCATCATATTGCAGCAGGTACATTGGGCATATTAGCGGGCCTATATATTCGTATGGAAGCTGAATCAAGGTTCGAAATTTTTTAATCTTGTGTAATATCGCAAAAATAATCGCAGGGTCCCCGTACATTAGCAATGTGGCCCGGGGCTCATTCGCAGTGGACCCTGCTAGCTGATGCACGCTGGATGTGCGGGACTCGTGATTATGCGTGAGGTCCCTTGCTTTCACGCACGGGTCCCATGCTCATGTGCGGGGACCCTTGCTTAATTGTGTAGGCCCATGCGAATATTACGTTGACTAGTCAACAAACTTTTTAAACCCTAATTTTAGTATATTATTCGTCTTCCTTTGCAGATAATTACTTTTGAATTATTGGTTGGTCAGTTATTTGTCTGAAGCATCGACTTTGATTTCGGTGTCATAATGCCTTGTCAAATCTGATGTGCTTTTCGATGTGTGAAAAAGCAAGTCACGGGTTTTAAAAATAGTTTCAGTAATTATAGTACATATATAATTTTGTACATATTAAAACTTAAAAAAAATTAATCATAAAGAAAAATTGTCGAAAAAAATTAATCTTAACCAAAAAATTACTCTTAGGTCGTTAATGTATAGAAAATAAGTTACACTATTTGGTATTGCTTTGAATGTGACATTGGTGAATTAGTTTGATGTCACAATAACTGGGCAAATTTACTTGAGAATAACTTGCCTTATGTTGGTGATTCCGTTAGGATGTAACAATCTAAAAATCGTATCTAATTATTGCGAAACACCATACTTTTGTGGGCTATGAAATATATGACGTATTACATTCGTATGGAGGCTCAATCAAAGTTCGAAATTATTTAATCTACTGTAAAATTGCAAAAATAATCTCACGGTCCCCGTACCCAAGTTTTGTGGCCCAGAGCTTATGAGCAGCGGACCCGCGCTAGCTGATGCGCGTTGGATGCACGGGACCACAACGACCATGCGAGGCGCTCGAGTCCCATGCTCATGTGCGGGGACCCCTACTTAAGTGCTTGGGCCCGTGCGCATAAGTTTGGTCCCATGCACATCAGATCGCCCCCGTGCGGAAATTATGTTGGCTAGTCAACAATCATTGGTAAATTATTGTTGTGTGTTACTTTTTCTGTGATATTGTCAGTGTCATAACAGTAGTATCAAATATGATGTGATTTAGATGTCTGAAGCTCACAGGTTTTTAAAAAATTATTTTGGTCAAATTATATATAATTTATAATTTTGGGAAAAAAATTAATCATGCCGAAAACAATTTAGTCATAAAATGAAAAAAATTATTCTAAATAAAAATTCATCTTGTAAAAAATTACTCTTAAGTCCCGCGCGATTGTCAAATCACACATCATGTTTCATACTTCAAATTCGTATCCAATCGCAGAAAATTCACATTCAACACAGAAAAATCAACACAAAAAATTCAACACAGAGTAATTCAACACAAATTTAGATTCAACAATTAAAATACAAACAACACTTAAAATGTGTCCCAATCATTCTTCAAAAAAAGAAATGGCGAGGAATTTCCGAAAATCAATCATATGAATTTGTGTCAGGCGGTAGACGTCGTCCTTCTTCACCATAAGCGATATTGCCGCCCGCAACATTGCCAAGCTATCTTCTCACCGAAAGTCATATCCAACATTATACGCATTTTTATCATGAAACTACGAACGCTAAATAAAATGCAACATTCATGAAAACTTAATAATCTGTCTTCTGAAGTCGCGACTCAACCTAGTTGGCCAGCTCTTGCCCTTGTAAACTCTCTTGGTTATCTTGAGCTCCTTGAAAACGTCCGGGAGCACGATCCGGAGTCTATGGATGTCATCCGTGATATAGCGCATGTCGAAGTCAGGAGGCGCATATGAGTCGTAAATCGTGAACGATTTACCTGCTATATCAACAACGAACAACGCCCACCGTCCATGCATATGGATAGGGATGGCAATGTGAGTCGCTATATCCCACGACGTGTTCTTCCACACTTCATCTTCTCCCTTAGCGTACGGGAGGAATTGGTTGATCCATTCGGGGCTGCCTTTCCTGTGATACTTAGCACCCTCGCTCATCGACTAGCGTCTTAAAGCTCAGGGGCATGTAAGCCACACTGTGCATGCACGATTTGCTATATCTCTGCATTTCGAGGATCCAAGAGATGCATTCATCGACGTGTTGCAATAAATATAGACCATTTTTAAGATATTCAAGTAAGCACAAAAGCATTTGATAAATTAACACGTACCATCTCATCGAGCGGCGTACCCGCAGTTGTAAGGTTTAGGAGCCAACGAGGGTGTGTTGTCCGAGCCGGCCGTTGACTTGCGCATCGTGTATCGAAATAAGCCCTAAAATATGTGTTTCAACGGTGGACCAAAATTTGTCTACCTTGAATTGGATGTGCCGCTCAAATGCCGAAAGCTTTGGAGGCTTGATTTTAGTCATCGGCGGGAAATCTGTGAACGGCGTCAGCTAGTACTTCGATGGCTTATTCTACCGCCGTGCCTTTGGGGTCGCCTCGACCGAAGCTTTTCCCTTGTCTGGGCGCGTCGACTACTCCTCCACGACCGACGTTGGCCCCGTCGACTCGTCCACCACGGGCGAAGTTGGCTCCGTCCACTCATCCGCAACCGCCATAATTGTCACTGTCGACTCATGCATCCCGATAGACGCCCGTGACTACGCTGACGCCAACAACATCCCGATAGACGCCCCTCCAATTAGATGGATCCACCTCATAATAACACTCAATCTCCGCGTCGACTTCATCGTCCCATTGCTGTTGAACGTGAGACTTCTAGTCGTACTCATGGCCCGACCATACCCACGTGTTCGAACTGGGTGGATACGGCCTCACAAATCGATCCCACACGATCGAACTCGGCTCGTCGCCTAAGACGCATATTTAATTGTAAGCTACGCCCATAAATTAAATTTGGATTAGGGGTAAAGATAGTTACCGTGACTCGGCTCGTTGATATGTGTGCGTGCACTGAATAAACTTGTCCAGTCGTGCCGTAGCTCTTGCAACTCACGCGACTCCTCTGACGCTTTCGCCCAACCCTGGCATCGAATTCCACCGCTCCTTGTACGTTTCGGAGCGTCGATCGTAATCGCCTCAGAATTGCGAAAAGTCATTTCCGAGCTGCTCGAACCGATCACTGAGCACGTTGAAGCCGCTGCTAACCATGTGTAACGACCGAACTTCCTAACTATGTATTTTGGCGGATTTTCGCAGCGTGAACAGCGGAAAGCCCATTTAATAAAAACTTCTTAAAACATAACAATATCCAGGTACTGGGCCGAAGCCCAAAAGTCCAAATCCGAAAATATAAATGTTTAACAACACACACTTATATTTATTGGGCCGAAGCCCAAGTAGTAAAAATACGAATCATAATTTTAAACACTCCACATGTCTTGCTCATGTACTGCGCCGCCCTCAAAATTCCGTGGAGTCACCGCCATCAGCCGCATAGTCGTGACGCTTTTCAACGTCCGAATCGTTCGTACCTACACACGTAAACGCTGAGCTTTTGCCCAGTAGAAGAAAATATGCAAATGCAAATGCTCTCACTCGACTTCCATCCCGACACATCTCACAAAATGCACGCTCGACTCTTTTCTCGCATCTCATCACATCTCATCTCATCTCATCTCAACCTATCACATCAGGGCTCGAGGCTTAGGACTAAAGGCAACACGCGCGCAGGGGTCAGTAGCTCGGGAGGCCCCACTCCCCACAAGGGTCAGTAGCTCGGGAGGCCCACTCCCCACATCTCAATCATATAGTGCGCCTTAGTCCTAACCTCAGTACTCATACCATTCGACAACCATCACTTGGTCATAAACTACCCCACTCATCAACACTATACAATGTCACCGTGACTACGCACGATTCTCTCCCCTCGTAACACGTTTATGCAAATGTCGTGCAAGTAAAATGCAATACATAAAAATGCAAATCTTCATATCACGTATCGGCCCGAGGTATCAGCTTGGTCCGATCCGAAAACTATCGTAAGCTAAATAATCGGGCCCAAAGCCCGCGTTCCGAATTACTCGGCCCGAAACCTTACTCATCGATCTCTCCCGAAATTTCACTAAGAGATCCCAACTTTTAATCCTTTTCACTTTAACACCCTAATTCAAAATTAGTCCCTAATTATTACATTTTAAAATTCTATTGTCCAACTTTCAAAATATCACTTAAATTTCTAATTTAAAAATATCTTTCTAAATTTTGCATTTAAAACCCCAAAATTTCATAGTTGACTTTTAAGGATCCGAAATTGTTTCTAAGTTTCAGATCTGCCCCGAATCTTTAAAAATTTCAGATCTATCCCGAAAGATTTATATTTCTTTAAAAATCTCCCCTATTGGGATTTTACATTCTCAGGCACCAGATTTAAAACTTTTCAATCTAGTCCCCGAATTTTTGAAAATTACCCAAAGGACACGAATTATTTATTCCGAATTTTAGATCTGCCCCAAAATCTTTATATTTCTTCAAAAATCTCCCCTGTCCGGATTTTACATTCTCAGTCACCAGATTTTTGAAACTTTTCAATCTCGTCCCCAGAATTTTGAAAATTGCCCAAAGGACCCAATTATTTATTCGGAATTTTAAATATGTCCTAAAAACTTTATATTTCTTTACAAATGTCCCCTATTCGGACTTTTACAACACAGACTCCCTGGATTTTGTAAAATTTCGATTAAGTTCCAAAATTTTAAAAATAACTATTTTATACGGCTGTTTTGCGACAGTTTCGGATTTCTCAATTATCACAAGGTAAACGATGTCCGATGGACCTGAAATTTTAACCACAGATAAAGGACTTGCGAATCCTAATTCTATTAAAAGGAATTTTTAATCTGAAGTCTACATTGTGAGATATGAATTTTTGAACCTCTTGGCCGAAATGGATAAAGAAAACCCTAGAAAACCCTAATTCTCCCCAAGTATTGCTCTATCCTCTTAATCTAAAGTCCTCTATCCCTATTTCCAAATATTCATAGTTCTAAAAATACTCAATCTCGTGCTCCCTAAGCTAACCAACGAAAAATTCATGCAAGCAAATTATTATTATCACATAAACACGAAGAATTCGATGAATAACATGCAAAACACATAAAATTCACAAATCCTAATATTGTTTACGTATGTAGGTGATCTTCACCTACCTCACGTCCATGAGTTAGTGTGTTACGAAGTTTCCCGAGCTCTCGATCTTACGGAATACGGAATTTCCGAGTTTTTCATCCTCCGAGGATTTCTCTCCCTTTTTTTTCTCCCGAATTCTCTCCTTGGTGTCTCACGTTTTTTTTCTTTTGGTTGCAAATGAAGTGTAAGGCTTGCTTAATTATGTTTTAGGTGCTTATAAAATAGTGGTTGGGTGCTTAGATCGTAATGGTTGATTGCTTGCATACAAAGGAGTGGTTGGCAATTAACTTTCAAGTTCCCCACATGTTTAACAATTATTTGGCCAAGTTTGGAATCTAGCTTGTTGAACGAATTTTTGCATGTAAGCTTGGAGAATTTTGAAAGCAAGCTTCGCCAAATTTGAGAAGCAAGATGCATGGCGGAATTTTTTTTTTTTTTTATTTGCATAAATTCGGGTTCCACCCGAATTTTGGTTCATGGCTTGCCCGAATTTGAAATGGCCGAGTTTCGTTTGGCCCGGAATGCGGCCCGCACGTGGCCCGAATTTTGCTTATTCGATTTTTAGCTTCAATCGAATTTTATTTATTCAAATTTAGTGTTTTGCCCAAATTTCGGGTATTATTATTATTATTATTATTATTATATTTTATTGGGCCAAGATTCTCAATTCTAGTCTATCTCTCACAGTTGGGCCATTATTTTTTATTATCGGGTCGAATTCTAAATTCTTGTCTTGACTCGGGTAGAAAATCGGTGCATGTTCGAAATTGACTTCATACCGTACGAATATTATTAAAATAATCCCGTATAAATTTACGGGTGTTACAGCATGTCGAACCGCGGGTGTCGAAGTGCCGATCCACGCTGCGTGAAAATTCAGCAAACTGCTCCGGCGATGGATACTCATACCTGTGTGATGGCCCTGCTCCATGTGGCGGAGATGCTGGCGGCATATGGAAGTGGGCTCCGTGAATGGACGGCGGCACATAGTCAAAGCCTATGCCCCTCTCTTCGTCTTGCTCTGATATGTTGGAGAGCTGAGGTCCTTCAGCTGCACGACGACCGCACCTAACGTTCACTCCATTCATCAGTAGGGTCGCCACACCATCGTATACATCGTGTGGCGCACCGATGTTGAAGTCATTCCCGAAAATAGCCGACCTGCGTCTCTTCTCCGCTCGGCATTAATAGCCCACGTACAGGGGACCCACGCGCGGCACTAGCAATAGCCACCATCTTCGGACATCCCTACCGATGCCATTGGTTCGTGACCCACCGGCATATACGCAGCCTCACATGCTTCAACTCTACCCGTTGAGCGAATCACTCAGCGAGGCCCGGTACGCATTCGTATGCTAATATCTGAAGACCAAAGACACAATAATCTTATCAACCAGATGAAAGCCTAACCTCACAAGAGCAATCAAAGATAAAACCCTAACGTGAAGTGGATGTACGAATCCACTGACCAGCTTACTCCCTCTAACCTCCTTTAAATCTCGTTTCAGCGACTGTATTGTCGCTCTGAAAACCACAGTGCCCCAAGGGTAACGGGAGAATACCGTTGAGTCTTCGACTAAATAAACGATCCAAGAAGGAAGGGAGGTATCCTTCTTGGAAAGTCGAGGCAGCAAGACGACGCTTGCAAAGTAGAGGGCCGCCAACTTCAACTTCTTGTCAACGACGCTCATCGTATCATTTATTGAGGTATATGCCCTAAATGTCGTACGAGGACGGGGAGTACGAGGGCAATTTTGTAATTGTGTAGTGTTTGGTGATGTAATTTGATTACTTCTATTAATGGAATGATATTATTCAAAATTAATTTATTATTCGATAAAATAAATTAAAAGGCAAATTATTATTAGTCTAAAGATTTCACCTTGCAGTCTCGGTGAATAAGACAAATTAATAAAACCCAAATATTGGCAGTTCAATTACTGATTCTGTTGAGACAGAGAGGGGCACTAGTAAGCTGAGATACTGCAATATTAAAACAGTCCACAAGTCTAAGTCTCCAGTAGGATGACTGGATTGACAAGTACGACTTATTTGTCGATGGGTCCAATACGGTTGTGCCAACCGTTCACTTGGGAAGTGGAGCCCATGACAATGATACAGATGTCAGGGGATTATCTGTATTTGGACACTGACTCGTAATCTAACGATCACACGCTTGGATTGTCCTAGATCGATCGATTGACTGTAGTAGTATGCGTGAACCTTAGACAGAAAGGGTTAAATTGGGGTTGGTCTTGAGGTCTTGACTTGTCACTAGTTTGCTAGGCCCGTCTTGCGGGTGGCATGGGTCAGCGGCGAAATGCGGTCTTGATTTTTCGATGCAATTGCCGATTGAACTACGGAGCGAGATTTACGGTCTCGATTAATTCGCAGTTAACGTCCTATGGCAAGATTAATGTGCGGGAGTTTATCCAAGTCTCTTGCCAGAGCATACAACTGACTCGCGATCGTCCTGGAGGGCAGTCTAGGTATTTTCACCGACATAAACGACATAGGGTCGAGTTCTGTAAGTTTGATAAACGTAAAAGGTTTATACGTATGACAAAAATCTACAGTCGGTTCGTGGATTATGATTAGATCAAATTCGTACTCAAGTTGGGATCTGTTCGGTCGGGGCTGGCTAGGTGAATACCGAACTCCTAGATACCTCCTAGGCCGGTTGAGACGAACCAAGTGAGTCGGGCTTAAAAAGGGCAACGGACACAACCTCATCATCAGAGAGAGAGAGACAAGGCTAGGTCGTAGATTGAGACATTAGGGTTTGGGGCTTGGCCAAAACCCTGATCGGCCAAAAATACTAAGTTTGACTAGTGAGGGGTAAAATGGTATTTTACCTCACCATATATTTTTTAAATAAAATATTGGATATTTAATATTTAGTATATGATTTAAATTAGATTTAGATCTTTGTTATTGTTGTAGAGAAATAATATTATTTAATTTGGAATTAAATAATATACATCGGATATATAAGTTTTGAATTTTATTAGATAAAATTTCGAAAATTATTAAATATATTTATATTGGATATTATATATTTAAAATATACTAAATATGGTATTTTAATTAGTTAAGATTTTAGATATTTATTTAATTAAATTTAAAGTTTGAGTTTTGAATTCGTTACTTGGTAAAACGAAGACTTGGTAAAAGGCGAGGTGTGAGGATTTTTCTCCCGCCATCTCAACCTATATTTGGCAAATCCTAAGTGATATAAATAATGATTTTCGAGATCCGAAAGGGAGAGAAGCTAAATTTTCAAATTTTGAGTTCAACAGCAGAGAAACTAAAGAGTTTTCTCCGCTCACCACTTTCTCTCTTGCACTCTCTCTCTCGGGGGCAGCAAGCAGCTCGTTCTTCGGCTAGCCGCACTTGCAAGAACAGCTGTGATGTTAGTTAGGTACCGGCGTGACGGTATTGCGCAAAGAAGGCGTCCCGTTCGTGTGCTTTTGGAATAGGAGAGGGGCACTACGCCTCGGGTATTAGAAGGATTTGAAGCTAGCCATCGTCGAGAGATTTCAACAAGGTATCATGATTGATCCCTTATCTCTTTATATCAATACATTCTCGTGTTTGTAGCCGAGTGATCTTGGATAGGCGGGAAACCCCGTAAAATTTTAAAATTCCGCCATTCTAGAAACGTGGATCTGGAGACCCTCAGGGATTCCCAACATCATTGGCAGCCCACTTCTCCAACCACTGCTCAACGCACGACAATCGAATCGTCAGCGCCGATCGACCGGGGAAATGTCGACGCCAAAATTCCTCAATCCGATTCTTCTGCAAACTTCAGCCCCGTGATTAGGCAATTGTCCAATTTTGAAAAACGGAGTGGTTTCTTTCCAAGGATCATCCAAAGCTCCTCACGATCGTGAAGCTCTGTCTGTCTCTTGATGAGATACCTGCGCCAACAGATTGAAATTAGCGGCAGCTTCGATGAGCCTGCCGAATGGACTCCGTCCCGTAAACACTGCCAGCTCATCGTTGTTTAGCCAACGACGACCTTCTGGCTTGCTTCACCATAGCATGACGTGAGATGTAACCGGTACTCACGGTCTTCGTCACCTCCGTCAATTCGCTTCTTCAATATAACCTAAAAATAAGAAATTATAAGCTAATTAGATTGAATGAAATATGTGTGGGTTAATTGCTTATTATTTGGCCTTCTTCCATGCACAGGTCCCCATCCATGCTGCGCGGACACTGAACTTACTGCACGCACGGGTCCACAGCTTCCTCAAGCTGGACTCTTGCTATGCTGCACTAGGGACCCGTGCGTGCTAAACGGGCTGCTCTTAAGTGCGGGACCACAACACTTGCACGCATGGGTCCACATCACTAGCAAGCACGGGTCTGCATAGCAAGCACGGGTCTCCTTCTATGTAGCACGGGTGTTAGGTCCTAATTAATCAACTCTATGATCCTATGCATGAATTCGAAAGTAATCGAAAAGAATTTTGGAAATTAAGATTTCGATCGAAAACCTTCTTGGAGAGCTTAGAGAGAATCACGAGTAGTGAGAGAAGATATTTGCTGTGTCTCTATCTAAAAATTGAATTGCAAGCCTTTCGCATCAAATTCTAAAATTTTCTCTATTAGCTCAAGTTTACAAATGTATTTATACCAAACAAACTTAGTGTAAATAACAAATAAGTCCTAAACTAAGGACAAATACAAAAAATCCCCAATTTACGAAGATAGCTAATTAAATCAAAGCACAATTACAAATGATATTCTACATTCTTCCCCTTTGTGCTTGATTTCTCTTCCGTGCTGTCTGTCCTCGTCGGGCATAGTACGATCTGTGCAAGCCCAGCGCATGCTCGAAGTCCCTGAGCGTGTTTCTTAGCTCCATTCGCTCTTCAATGTCATCTAGCAGTTCCATTAGGAGCGGCTGTTCTCTCACAAACCGGTGGATTCTCAGCATCGTCTTACTATTAATGCTTTCCAACCTCTGCTCTATATTTCTTCTGATGACCTTGAGCGTCCCATCACATAATTTGTGTATCTCAGTCTTCAGCATCATCCTAGTCTTCTTCACGATCGGATTGTTGTAGGTGCTGCCTAGAACTGAGCTGATGTGTACGTGATTGTTGGGAAGCCCTTCGATCTCAGGTCCTTTGTTGAGTGGAGCAGTCATGTTAACCTTCTTCATGTTGCTCTCCAGAACCATCTGAAAGTCGTGTGCGGAGAAGTACTTGACCCTTTGTACTTCTCTACGTAGAACTGGTAGAGTCGGTACACCTCCTCGTAAGGAAGGTAGGGTAGGTCGCTCATGCTGATTTCGTCTCGAGTTCTGTCGACTCTCTCAACTACATAGAATGGGGTTGGAAGTCCTCCTTTGGCGCAGTAGACGTTTAGTAGTTGGCAGATGGGAGATAGACTCTTATAGTGGTTCTTTGCTTGCGCCTTAGTCATCTTCATCCTTACATCCGATCCGAGATGGGTCAGCATCCAAAGATAAGTCATTCGCTATTGCTGATCCCAGTGGGAAATCCCTCTCAGCTCAAACTCGTTCGGCTTCTTGACTTTGTCCGGTGACCTCCAAATGTTCTCACGGACTTCTTCAAGGAAGGGTATCTCTATTCGAATGTTCTCCCACGGCGTGTCGATCGGAACGGTCCCTGGAATTTGTCTTGTGGGGGAAACCGCTCGTTGCATGATCAGTTCTGAAAGCCCTGTGGGGTCTTGTTCATGGTCTACACCTTCCTGAAGTTCGTCATCTTCTATTAGTACGAGGTCCACCACAGCTTGTTGCAAAATTTGTCGAACTTCCCTGAGCCGTTGTACTTGATGCTCATCGGGCATGGAATAGGTCATCCACTGTCCTTCGAATATGTATTTGTCTAGTACCTCGTGTGGGTTGATGCCATGTCCTGAAGGGCCCGGTTGGTCTGGAGCAACAGAGGGAGTATCTTGGGTTTGCGCCAATGCTACGAGCATAGCTGCACTTGCTTCTTCTTCCGGAAGCAAGGGGCTTATTAGAGTTGGTGGAGTGGGCAGAGGCGTCCTTAGGTGAAAGGATGGTGGGTCGATGTGGGTCAGAGTGGTGGTGCGGTGCATGGTGTGGGTAGTTTGGGTAGTGGGTTGTGAGGTTCCAGCGACTTCTTTACTTGTCTGAGTCGCGCCAGGGTTCTGTCTCTGACCCCTTGTGATTATGCTTGGCCTCTTCTCCCCCTCAAGATGGCCCTGATCGTCTGGGTCGTCATGTCGGCGTTTGGAGTGGGAACCTTGGCCGCGGCACGTTTCTGATGTGTCAGGACGATCAACGAGACGGCGGAAGAGATCTTCTTCTTCCGGCGTTCGTGTGGTCAATTCCAATAGCCTGGCGACTAGAATTGAGTGGAGTTCGCTGATGGGTACGGTGGCAGGATTTATTAGGTTGCGGGTGAAGATGGGTGTTGGGGTTTGTAAGGATAATATGGGTTGAGTGGGTGTGAGGATGGGTTGTGATGAAGACGGCTCCGAGACGGGTGCTTTCCCACGATCTTAGTGGGACGTCTCGATGGCATTGAGCACGCTCTCCATAATTTTGTTTTCAAGATCCTTCAGCACGTTAGCGAGAGCGGCCTGAAGTCTGTCTTCAGTCACGTACGGAGCGGACGCCTCCATTGTGGATGGTCCAGCACGACTGATGTAACCTGTTATCAACCCTTGAGCTAACACCGGCTCCTTAGGTTGGCTCGCAGTCACTTGAGGTCATGACTGTTGGAGACTTCCATCCAATCCTTGAGTTGAATCTATACGATTCGCGTCTATGGATGTTGTGACAGTGGGAAAGAGGGACTCGAGTTGAATGCTTAGTCTCCTTGGAGTCCTTATAAGTCTGATCTCCTCATCGGACTCAGTGTCGGATGAGGTGGCTGTGTGAGGGGATGGTTCGCGTACGACGGCCTCACGAGCCTGTTCCATCACGTGTGGAAGTAAGCTTTGCCCTATTTCTTCCTCGGGCTGTGCTACTTGTTGAAGAACCTCCTCAATAGGCTCTTCGAGCATGCCTACATGTACGGGCACTTTCATCTAGAGCTCCTGATTTTATTCTTCACCTTTCATTTCAAGGGCCACTTCATCTATCATCATGACCTCAAGATCTGGTTGCTGAGTTCCTTGTATTGAGGGCTCCTGTTCAAGCTCTTGAGCCACTGTATCGATCATCGTGTCCTCAGGGCTTTGTTGGTGAGGGCTGACTGTGAAATCTGTCGGGGGCCCTCTGATCATCTGTTCCGTCAGATGCTTCTCCCGACAGTAGAGTTTGTAGACATCTCCCGAGGTGTCGGCGAGACGTAGCAACTCGAATGGTATGTCCATTGACGGCTGGTCCAAGTCCGTTAGTTTTGGGTGGTGAAGGAATTTTAGCCTCGGTGGTTGGTAGTTCCCTCCAGGAGGTAGATGAGGGATGTTCTGCCCGTGCAACTCCATGTATTGTCGGATGTGACGGAGAACCACCGGGCGTACGACACATTCTTCGAGCGTTTATTTTCCTTCTGTCTGATCTGCTCGGCTAGACCATTCCAGATCAGTTGAGCGAAATCGTAATTTCGCAAGAAGATGATTCGATGGAAAATTCTCAGAATGTTGCCGTTGCCTTTGTCGAAGCCGGCGTGCTTTGGGATAGACACTTGTTGATAATCCCAAACAGTGTCTTCCACGGATGTGGAATCCCGTTGCTCTGTATTTGTGCGAGTTTGGTGAGCGGTGGACGGTATCCCATCTGGAGGAAGTCACGCACTAGCTCGGCATCAGTTGGAAGAGGGTCGTAATTCGGGTTGTAGGGGAAGTCGAGGATAAGACCGAAGTCATTCTTGTTTATATTGACGTGCCTCGTCCCTACAACCGTTGTGAAGCTGTACGCCCCTTCAACAACGTGGCTCTTGAGCATTCCCCAACATTGTTGAAGGTACACCATAGGCACTGAGGCCGTCATCCTCAGTGCATGTCACAGGGGATGGCCTTGCAGTATAGACACCATTATCTCGCAGGACACCGAAAGGACGTCATGTCGAGCTGGAAGTTGGTGTCGTGTACATTGACGTACATGGCCTTTTCGTAAATGTGATTGTATGTGGGATAGTGATCCATCTGAAATATACACATGAAATGTAAATCATTAGTTCAAGAATTATAATTTGAGTCGAAATTAGACTTATCAAACCATAAAAATGGATCGTGTCATATTATGTTTGACATTATGGATTTTGCACATAGATCATACGGAGTCAATATTAAAGAAGTAACTTGAATTCAACATAAGCATGTAAGTTCGATGAAGTGTTGAAAATATTTCTAAGTGTTTAAGTACTGTGCACTTCATTCTATTTGTTGTGGGAAAATTGAAATTCTCAATTTAATATTTTAAGTGGAATTTGTTTTAATACAATTCTTTTAGTTAATTTGTGATCGAGAAAAATTTTATTAGCTAAAGGGAGCTACAGTGAAAAGGACTTAAAAAATTTTCCAAGCGTTGAACTTAACGTGTGATACTGTAGCCGAGAAATTTTTCGATCGAGAAAACTTTCTGTGTAAATTTAAGATCGAGAAAATCAATTTCCGCATAATTTACCATTGAGAAATTTTTCACGCATGAATAAAATTTGCTGTGAAAGTTGTCGAGCGAGAAAGAATTTCGCTTTTAAAATATCACTGTGAAATTTTACGATCGAGAAAATTGTCAACGAGAAGCTAAGTCAACTCATCGAGAAAATTTTCGATCGATCAAAATTGGCGTTGCGTGTACGATCGAAAATTTTTGTCGTCGAAAAATTAATTTCATCGTCGCTAAAATTTTCGAACGAGAACAAAATTTAAAGTATTCTCTCTGGTATAGATCATGTAAGCACTGCTCTTGTTTAGCTTTGAATGAATCATAGGCTGTGAGAATATTAGCCTTCTTGGCTTTGATACCGACTTCTGTTCGTTGCATCATCTTGTGCAGCTCACCCACATTCCCTTCGCGGTTGGAATACTATCGATCTATCGATAGATATCATTTGGGATTCCTTGCATAAGCGTGTGCTTGGCTATTAGATCAGCTTTTGCTCTCACTCTTACCTTCGCAGTGTATTCCCTAGGCTCTTTAGTCGCCTAGAAGCAGGAATTGGAGGGTTAGCAGTGTTGTCCCCGGGAACATCTACCCAGAACTGAGCTGGACCTTGCTCAATTGATGAGAGAGGTCTTATGACTGTTCCTTTAGCTCTACGAAATTTAGAAATCGGCTTCTCCAGACTGTATATTTGCCTCTCTATAGAATTGGAGGATGGTTATCATTTCCTAGTGAATAAGCATCCATGTCTTTTTCCGAGTTGATGTAGGATCTTCGTTTGTTGTTTTGATGTCTTGAACTGATGTGATGTGCTTCACAAATAGCCGATTAATTAGTAGCGTTTGATTCTAGATTATATTCGAGAATTAATTTTGACTCAATCTTTAAAGTTTGATCAAAAATTAATTCGTCGAGAAAATTGTCACGTTACTGTTCTCGTGCGAGAAAGTATGTCAGCAAAATTTTTCCGAACGAGAAAAATTGCTCAAAATCTTTCGGTCGAGAAAAAAATTTGGATCGCGAATTTATTTCGAGCGTGGAGAAACAGTATTGTTTAATAAGTTTCTCGCTGGGTCAAAATAGATTCGTTGACTGTAAAAGTTTCTCGGACGCAAATGATTTTCGCTTAGTCAAACTTAGAAAGTCTGACCGAAAAAGTTTTTTGACGGAAAGTTTTGTGATCGCAAAGGTCAAAATGGTCTCGCTAAGTAATGTTCGAGAAATTTTTCTACCAAAGTCATTCTTACTAAAGACGACTTTAAGTCTGACTTCGTATTCTGATCGAGAAAAATTCTCCCGCAGAGTTTTTCGATCGAGAAATTAACCTGATCGAAGAATCTAGAGAGAAAAGTTAAGATGATCGCAGAAAATCACAGAATACAATTAACGCTGATTCATACATATTATTATGATTTCGAGATTCCTATATAGGTTTTCAATATGATTTTTGAGATGAATTCCTAAATAGATCTCGGTAAGTTCTCGAGATTATATACGATGATTTCGATATGTGTGTCTTAAAAATTACATGTAAGGGTTTTGATATCAACGTTGAAGATAAACTCGATATAATATATACAAGGTTTCGATATTAATCAATTTTCAATACATCTCGACATGTTCCTGCACAATTTTCCAGATTAATCTTAGAGCTAGGTCTTAACATGGATTTCGAGTTTATATGTCTTCGAGTACCAAGATGTCGATATGACTCGATATTAATTAATACATCTCGACATTCTATAAATATTTCAAAATCAATACTAGGTTATGTCTCGACATTATACTTTTATACATTTCGACATTTCAATTTTTTAATATCTGGATATAAATCTCGAGTTCAGTCTCAATACCTATCTTTATTTCAAGCTTGATAAATCGTTTCCACAAACTAATACAGATTCGAAATTTATCAAATTTGAAATCTTATTACTCGACATCTAGATCTTTCGATCAAAAGCCCGCCTTCTCAAGAATTACTCCAAGCTGCCTAGTTCTTCATCATCTTATTCCTACCCTATTATTATTATTATTATTATTATTATTATTATTATTATTATTATTATTATTTTTTCCAAGCATAATACTTATATAATTCTTAAGCAGTTGTATTAACATAACATCATGAAAACCCTAAAAAAGTAAAGAGTATAAAATTAATTTACAAGCCAATAGATAGAATTATACCTTCTGGAGTGATATTCTTGTTAGTTGTCTAATTGTTTTCCCTCCTTTGCTTTTGTTTGAGGTGGTTTCCTCCCTTAGGTTTTCTTGTTTGTCGAAACTTACACTGTTAGAGTTCCTTTGTTCACTTAAATTGAGCCTATCGAAGGATTCTTGAATCATAAGGGTTATCCAATAGTATTATTCTTAATAAGGCATCAAACCACGTGACCTTGCTTTCCTTTTAAGTAATTTATACTTATCCCAAGTGATTGGGCTTTAAATAAGAAATTTTAATAAGCCCAACTAAATGTCTATTCATATTTTTATTAATACTTGGCAATTAAAATCCTATACCTTGATTTCTTTAGTTAGCTATTTTTCTAAGTCCCAACACTACTTTCCAATTTATACATGTCATGTTGGCATATGGCATGAATCATTTAAGCACATAAGTCACAAAACATGTCTCATGCAGTCATGTAAGTCATATAATTTGCACCTAATTTCATAGATTAACACGTTCATAAAATTTGGGGTATTACATCCTCCCCCTTTAGAAGAATTTCGCCCCCGAAATTCGCCGATTGGTGAAACTTGGGGTAACGACTTCTCCTATTCTTATGATCTATCTATCTCCTATTAAGGTGGCCCACCTTCATTTAAGTGGCACATTTAAATGTGTGGCCCAATTTCTAGGATCATCTAATTCCTTATGTTTAGGCTCGCTCATCTATTTTCCATGTCTCTTAGAAATATTTATTCCTACTTCCACCACACTTCTGCTGCGTAACTCTGACATCTAGCGTGGTTTACTTAAATGAAGTTGGGATCATTCTCACTTATGTCACATATTTATTTCACATGAATAAACATGCGACATCGAATGGGTATGCTTATAAGCATTTCAAAATACCTGCCATCATTGATGGGCTCGGATCTTCTTCTTCGCTTGTTAAAGCGTACACTCGTGCTGGTGCCAGTGGGGTCGTACTGGCACTGGGGTTGGGTTTCTGGGACGATATTCTTGACAGTCTTTTACAACATGTCCCAGCTTTCCGCACTTGAAACATTGCGGATTGAATTTAGGTCCGACTCCGAAACATACTCCGCTATGGTATCGCCCGCATTGCGGACATTGGGGATTGATAGTTGGGGGTCGAAACGGAATATTTGTTGCCCCTAAGTTTGGTCTCGGTCGCCAATTTTGCGGTCCGTGGCGATAATTCTGGTTGTTATTGGGGCCTACTTCGAAATACTGCCGTTTCTTACTTCCGTTTCCTTGATGATTATCCATTTTCTTCTTTGCCTCCTGAGATGCCAAAATTTGGGATTCCGCTTGCTCTGCAATCATTGCTCGTTCCGCCACCTGAGCAAATGCTACTCCTCGCGTTCCTGCCATGCTAACATCTCGGTAGATCTCCGGTTTGAGACCTACCTGGAACCGTTCGATCTTTAGGGCGTCGTTCGCCACCATGTGCGGGGCGAAGCGGGACAGTTCTTCAAACTTGCGAATATATTCCGCGATGGGTTTTTCGCCTTGTTTGAGGTTGATGAATTCGTTCATCTTGCGGGTTCGGTCGTAGGTTGTGAAATACTTGTCGCGGAACAGTTGTTCAAATCTTTCCCATGACACAGTCATCGGGTCCTCCAAGATTTTGACGGTGTCCCACCAAAATCTTGCGTTCCCGCGGAGCATGGAGACAGCGCATAATACTTTCTCATTTTCGGGAATTCGGCTGTAAAGGAATATGTCCTCGATAGTTCGCAGCCAATCCTCGGCCACGGTAGGATCAATAGCGTCCTCAAAAGTAGGAGGGTTCAATTTTCGGAACCGTTCCCCTATGATCTCTATACGCTCAGGCTGAGGAGACGGTTGGTATGCGGAGGATGCTCGATGTTGGATAAGAGCATTAATCTGATCTGATTGTCGCTGGATCAGTTCGGTAAGCTTCATAATGGTCGAGTCGTGTTCATGTACTGGGGACTCAGGTTTGTCCCTACGACTCGAACTACCTACGTTCTCTCTACGGTTTTCGGCATTCTTATTCCTATTATCTACAAATAGCCACGTAAGAAACACATCATTTTAAACACATAATCGTATCGTACCGTAAAACTTATAGGCAAGGCTGATCCTCCAGGCTTTTGAGCGGCCGTACATGGACAGTCTACAGAATCTATATCCTAAGCTCTGATACCACCTGTGGCGACCCTCGCTTCCTAATACTAATTAGTGGCGGATTTTTGCAATGCAAGTCGGGGAAGACCCGTCTAATTAAAAACTTTTTCTCAAATAAAATACATTACAATCATATTCGTCTACATCGTCATCACTATACAAGGGCCGTGGCCCCCAAAATATCAAAACACTCAAAACGCTAATCGCTCCACAGGTCGCATCCATGTACAGCCCCGCCCTCAAAAGTCTGTGGAGCACCGCCGTCAGCCCGCCTCAGCCTCGACGCGCATCAACGTCGGGCTCGGTACCTACAACACGTAACCCTGAGCTATTTGCTCAGTAGGTGAAATATGCGTGAATTCAGCGTGCGCTCGATCCCATCCCATATACCTCACTAATGCACGCTCGACCCTAATCACGACTCATCACATTCCGCGACTCCCCGTGACTCTACACTACACCCTCGGGTATCCCACTCAGGTTGCTTTAGAATGGGAAGGCTTCTCAGGTCTCTTTAGAGTCGCCCATTTCCCCGAGTTGAGGTTCACGTTCGGTCTGCCCACTCAGGTCTCTTTAGAGTGGTACGTACTAGAACCTTCACCTATTCCATCGCTCGCTCGGCCCACTCAGGTCGCTTTAGAGTGGTACGTACTAGAGCATTGGGTAGTCTACTCAGGTCTCTTTAGAGCGGCATACACCCAAACCACTAACGTCCCAATGCTCGGGCGGCCAACTCATGTCGCTTTAGAGTGGTACCTACTGGAGCATGGGCAGCCTACTCAGGTCTCTTTAGAACGGCGTTCACCCACCCTCTATCCGACACAAGGACCAACACCACTCATCGACTCCCCAAACGTTACCGTTCCATACGGTACTCAACCCCCCTCGCACTGACCTGGAATGCAAGTGCATGCAAGTGCAGTGCAATAGCATATGACGTGCAACATGATTACATATGACGTGCGAAAATATTTAAAACATGTCAAACACGTTTACGTAAGTGCATGTAAGTACATGTAAGTACCACATAATTCATATAACGTTTGCGTGTCGTAGGTGCATTGCACCTACAAATCACGTACACATATATTCACATAAATGGGTTACGTATTGTAGATGAAAGTTTCACCTACCTGTCCTCCTGCTATTATCAATTATGAAACTCGGTAGAGTCCCTAACTGCCGATCCTCTGAATAAATAAATATTAGCAGTACAGTGTCAAAATTAACTAATTATATGGAAGTAAATTTTGACTATACCAATTTATTAAATGTCCTACATCATTCGATTAGTTGTCTAGATTAAGTTAGAGTTAAGACTATCTAGATTTCGCTCATTTGCTATGCTCAGACCCTAGTTTCGACTTTTATGGGTTTTGAAATAGATCTCGATATTATTCATACATATTATAATGATTTCGAGATTCCTATATAGGTTTTCAATATGATTTTGAGATGAATTCCTAAATAGATCTCGGTAAGTTCTCGAGATTATATATGATGATTTCGATATGTGTGTCTTAAAAATTACATGTAAGAGTTTTGATATCAACGTTGAAGATAAACTCGATATAATATATGCAAGGTTTCGATATTAATCAATTTTCAATACATCTCGACATGTTCCTGCACAATTTTCCAGATTTATCTTAGAGCTAGGTCTTAACATGGATTTCGAGTTTATATGTCTTCGAGTACCAAGATGTCGATATGACTCGATATTAATTAATACATCTCGACATTCTATAAATATTTCAAAATCAATACTAGGTTATGCCTCGACATTATACTTTTATACATTTCGACATTTCAATTTTTTAATATCTGGATATAAATCTCGAGTTCAGTCTCAATACCTATCTTTATTTCAAGCTTGATAAATCGTTTCCACAAACTAATACAGATTCGAAATTTATCAAATTAGAAATCTTATTACTCGACATCTAGATCTTCCGATCAAAAGCCTGCCTTCTCAAGAATTACTCCAAGCTGCCTAGTTCTTCATCATCTTATTCCTACCCTATTATTATTATTATTTTTTCCAAACATAGTACTTATATAATTCTTAAGCAGTTGTATTAACATAACATCATGAATACTAACCTAATTTCAAAAGCAGCTTTAGAAATACCTTAAATTGATTCCTATGTTCACTGTTATCGTTGAATTTCTAAAAGTAAAGAGTATAAAATTAATTTACAAGCCAATAGATAGAATTATACCTTCTGGAGTGATATTCTCGTTAGTTGTCTAATTGTTTTCCCTCCTTTGCTTTTGTTTGAGGTGGTTTCCTCCCTTAGGTTTTCTTGTTTGTCGAAACTTACACTGTTAGAGTTCCTTTGTTCACTTAAATTCAGTCTATCGAAGGATTCTTGATCATAAGGGTTATCCAATAGTATTATTCTTAATAAGGCATCAAACCACGCGACCTTGCTTTCCTTTTAAGTAATTTATACTTAACCCAAGTGATTGGGCTTTTAATAAGAAATTTTAATAAGCCCAACAAAATTTCTATTCATATTTTTATTAATACTTGGCAATTAAAATTCTATACCTTGTCTTTAGTTAGCTATTTTTCTAAGTCCCAACACTACTTTCCAATTTATACATGTCATGTTGGCATATAGCATGAATCATTTAAGCACATAAAAGTCATAAAACATGTCTCATGCAGTCACGTAAGTCATATAATTTGCACCTAATTTCATAGATTAACACGTTCATAAAATTCGGGGTATTACACAGCTAATTAAATCAAAGCACAATTACAAATGATATTCTACAACGGGCCCTGCTAGCACGCACTTGTCGCCGCGTCTACATCGCCCGGGTCCCCAGCGTAGCATAGCATAGCATGGGCGTAGAATACCATTTTAGTTGTGTTTCGGTTTAATTTGTTGTCCTTGTAATTAGGGGCTTTTATTGTATTTGCCCTTAGTTATGGACTTAGTTTGTTATTTATAATAAGTATGTTTTGTATAAATAGATGTACAAACATTGTGGTTAATGAGAAGATTAGAGAAATTGATCCGAAAGGCTTGCAATTCGATTTCTAGAGAGAGAAACACAAGAAATCTTCTCACTCTAAGTAAAATACTCTCTCGAGCTCTCAATAGTAAGTTTTCGATCGTGAGGTAAAGTTGAACAATTCTAATAGTAAACTTAAGAATTCGAGTCTAGGATCATAGAGTTGATAAATCAGGACCTAACAATTGGTACAGAGCAAGCCTCTCAGTACTCCTATGCCAACAAGCTGCAGGTTGGATGTCGATCCCACTAGAAAAGCGGTCGACATCACACTTCATCGCACGCATAATCGGCTCTCTTCTCTATCTCACCTCAAGTCGGCCGGATATTATGTTTGCCACTTGCCTATGTGCCCGTTTCCAAGCCGACCCTAAAGAATCTAACATGCTTGCGGTTAAGGGGATTCTGGCTACCTCAAGGACCTCAACCTTAGGTTTATGGTATCCTAAGGGGACAAATTTCAAATTAGTTCGTTACACTGACGCTGATCACGTAGGTTGCCGAATGGGCAGGAAAAGCACATCCTGTGGCGCTCAATTTCTAGGTGAAAAGCTAGTCTGCTGGTCATCCAAGAAGCAGAACTACGTCTCAACATCGACGACTGAGGCTGAATACGTCGCGGATGCTAGCTGTTGCTCGCAAATGCTATGGATGCGGACTCAACTTCGCGACTATGGGTACAATTTAAATAATATACCCATTTATAGCGATAGCCAAAGTACCATTGTGATTACGTGTAATCCCGTTCACCAGTCACGCACAAAACACATAGATATTAGATATCATTTTATAGAAGATCACGTAGAAAATGGCACGATTGACATGTATTTTGTGAACACGGAATATCAACTAACTGACATTTTCACCAAGGCTTTGGATGAAAAGTGGTTCCAATTCCTTGTCGGAAAATTAGGCATGTTGAATCTTCCGTAATCTGTGCTTTACGTGCTCCTATGTGCTTTCACATGTTCTATGCTATGTGTTTTCTATACTTTTAATGCTATATCTTGCGTGAAATATTTCATTATAATAAAAATACAAAAATCCAATGAAAATCCAAAATACTATTCAGGATAAACTCTCGCCTGCTCAGATCATAAAAACTCGAGTGCCATTTTGCAGTGTTTATGACAATTTGTTTGGTATAAATCTGAGTTAAAATCTGCATCGAAAATAGTTTCAGAGTTTTTAATCATTCTAGGAGCATATTTCTTCGATCATCTGCGTTCTTAAAGTTCTGGGTTTCAAATGTTTGAAAGCGTCGAAAAACGTTTTCGCTCGCAAACAGTGTCAATTGAATTTCAATTTGATTGTGTTACTGTTTGCATCGTAAAAGATATTCGATCGTTAAATTTTTTTGACTTAATCGTTAAGATAGATAATGCAGATCGAAAAATAATTACAAAATTGAGAAATAGAAGTTTGATTTTATGCGAGCAAAAAGATTACTGAACGGAACAGTTTAAATAGATGACATTACGTTTCGAACGCAAAACTTACAATCGAAAACAGTGGCTTCGATTTCAATTTTGTACTCTGTCGTAAATTTTAGCGGCGATAAAATTAATTTTTCGACGATAAAATTTCTTGATCGAAAAAGTACGTGGCAATGATTTTTATCGATCGAAAATTTTCTCGGCGACTCACCAAGTTTCTCGCTGTCAATTTTCTCGATCGAAACATTTCGTATGGAAAAAACATTTTAAAAGCGAAATACTTTCTCGCTCGATTACTTTTACGACGAAAATTTTATTGACACGCAAAAATTTTTCGTAAATTTACACAAAAATCAGTTTTCTCGACCGTATAATTTACACGAAAATTTTTCTCGATCGTAAAATTTATCGCCTACAGTACCACGTTTTAACTTCAAACACCTAGAAAATTTTCTCTAAGTCTTTTCCACTGTAGCAAACCTTAACGAATAAAATTTTTGATCGAAATATAGGAGACTTGAAATTAGAAATCAGCACTTAGGAACACAATTATTTTGCGTGCGAAAAACTTCACGGAGTGAACAATGGTATTAAACACTTAGTAAAATTTTCTACTAAACTTTCATATGACCTATATACATATGTCGAAATGTCATTATCTCTTCAATATTCACTTTCGTTTACCTATGTGCCGATTCATATATTCTTCAAGTTAATTTCGTCTCAAATAAAATTTTTGGACTAATGATTTGCTTTTCTCAATTGAATTTCAGATGGATCATTATCCAGCCTACAACCACATCTACGAGAAGCCATGTATCTCAAAGTTGCTGACACAAATTTTCAACTCGACCTGACTACCTTCCGGTGTCCGGACGACTATATTGTGTCCCTTCTACAAGATCATCCCCTATGGCATGCTCTTACGGTGACGGCCTCGGAGCCGATGGTCTACCTTCAACAGTTTTACGGGATGATCAAGAGCCACATCATTGAAGGGGCTTTCACGATGGTGGTAGAGACGAGGCACATAAGCATGAACAAGAGTGACTTTGGGCTTGTCCTCGACCTCCCCTTTCAGCCAAAATTACAACCCCCTTCCAACTGATGCGGAGCTAGTGCGCAACTTTCTTCACATGGGATACGTCCGCCGCTCACCAAGCTTGCTCAAGTTCAGAGCAACGGCATCCCACACCCTTGGAAGACACTCTTTGGCATCATCAACAAGTGTCTATCGCCAAAGCACGCCGGCTTCGATAAAGGCAACGACAGTATTCTCGGTATCTTCCACGGAATCGCCTTCTCGCGGAATTATGATTTAGTTCAACTGATCTAGAACGATCTAGCAGAGCAGATCAAACATAAGGAGAATAAACGCTCAAAGAATGTGCCGTATGCTCGGTGGTTCTCCGTCATTATCAAACAATTCATGGAGATGTACGAGCAGAACATCCCTCATCTACCTCCTGGAGGGAATTACCAACCACCTCGGCTCAAGTTCTCCCACAACCCGAAGCTAACGGATTTGGACCAGCCATCCATGGCCATCCGGTGCCGAATACCAAAGATTCTGCCGGGACAATCATCTTACCGAACAGATGATTAGAGGGCTCCCGACAGACTTTGTAATACCCGTAAAATTTAATTACGGGATTTACGACTTAATTAGCAGTACATTAAAATTTCATTGGATTAATTAAATAAACAAGTGAAGACTATAGGAGAATCAATTGTAACACACGGATTATTTTGAGAAATACATGCTAATATTTTGGATACCCTACGTGATATATGTATTACATGTTTATGTGATTACATGGTATATGTCTTAGTCTTATAGTTGTGTTACGTGCTATATGTACGTTATAGGCTATGTGACTAATATGATGAATTAGGACTTAAAATTCTAGATGATACTCATGCATAATTGGGGTGTTAGAAAAGAGATGGCGAATTATGAAATGACAAGAACTAGTTTCAATCGATAATAATAAGGGTAGAATCGAACGATTTGTATCTATGTGTTGATTTAGGAATCGACCGATTTGTAATTAATGCAAACTCTAACAACTATAACATGGAAAATTCGGTGAAGGAAGTTATTTGATCTAACCAATCACATAAGGACAACTTTCAAGTACTAGAAGCTCCAATTAAGTCTAAAAAGGAAAACCTAACGATGAAGGAAGTTAATTATAATAATATAATAATAGGTGTTACTCAATTGAAGATAAGTATTAATAAAACATGTTGTCATTTTCCTACTATTACACGTAAAGCCTAGATAGATAAAAGAGAAACCCTCATTCTAACTCATTAAGAACTTCGAATCAAAGTGTTAGAAGCTAAAGAACCAACAAAGTGATAGATAAAACAAAGGAAAATTGGCCACTCGAAAGTCTGAGAACTCAAGTTAGATACGTTAGAGACCAAGAAGTAATTTTAGCAACTCAGAATCGGACATAAGGAGATTCCACGTAGTAATACTTGAGAGGTATAAATCCCTTTAATCTAAGTATTTGATTATTTTCTTTAAGTTATTAATAGGTTAGAATACGATTGAATAAGATAATGTGTTAGAAGATTTGTAAGACTCAAAGTGTGTACGAAATTATTAGATATGAAAATCTGGAACTGATTAGGGTTTGTTCATATTTGTTAATAAGGGTTTTCGGAACCTTTAGAATTTTTATAGTTGGAACATATGAAGTTTTTATTATGTTCAAATTGTTCTTACGATTTAAGTTAACTGGATTCTCAAAAGACTGAGTTATTGATAGGAAGTGATTCTGGAAAGTTTATGTTTTGGAGGTTTTTTATGTTCATTATATCCTTAAGGAGTATGTTTTTAATCAAAGGTCTAAATAATTACGTTACGGAAGAATGTCGAAATGGGTAGATTTCGAAAAGCTAGATAAGAATCTCGAAGAAATAAAGAGGCCGAAATTAGAAAAATATTGAAGTTAGAAAAATTCGAACAATTAGATCTCGAGACATTGGAATTCTGAATTTTAGGAGTTTCTAAATATATCAAAATTGTGTATTGTTTAGTTTAAATATTGACGTCTTTATATATAATCTTGAAAACATACCGAAATTTTTATATATGATGTCAAAGAGACACATCGATCTTTGTATATAATCTTGAAGTCCATGTCAAGCTCTACTTTAAGATTTATCTAGAGATTAATTGGTAATGTATGTCGAGATCTTTGGATTAATTTCGAAATGGGGTATACTATTTGATCAAACTCGAGTTAAAAGCTCGAGATTTATAATTATTAGCAATAAAGCTCGACATCCATCTCGAGACTTATATCGAGAACCATTTTAATTTATGTCGAGATCTATGCTAAGCTCTAATTCGAGATTTATAGCTAACCCAAGCTCGTGATTTATATCCAAGGGCTCTCGAGATTTATCCCAAGATACATATCGAGATCCATTCTATAATTCATATCGAAATCTATGCATGTCATATGTCGAGATCTGTCTTGAGAATTAATTCGACATTTTGTTATAATTTCACCTCGACACCTTATTTGTAATTCGAACATATATCTCGAAACCTAAGAATCTTTGCGTATTATTAAATTCAAAGTCTATGTGTATTGACTAATCAAATTCGAGTTCATGCCAAGATTTAATTCCAACATGCCGAGGTCCATTGTATAGTTTATGTTTGAGATCTTTAGGGTCCAAATGTCGAAATAGGTAAGAGTGTAATGTCGAGATCTTTACCGAGATATAAGCTAGTATTGATTTCGAAATATATATATATATATATAATATGTCGAGATTGAAGTGTAATGTCGAGATCGAAATTCATGTTAATACTAACTTTGGGATTTTGGCAAGTCTATATCGAGATCCATTTAATCCATGTAGAACACTATTTTAAAAACCCATAAAAGTCGAAACTAGGGTTTTCTAAATTAAACAATTTCTGAAATTATGATTAAACTAACAAACCCTAATTTATTATGATTCTATACTTAGGGTTTGAAGGTTAGCGACTTACCGTACGATAAGCTAAGTAGCTAAGGATACCAGGTAATGGAAATCGCATCTACAACACATAATTTTTATGTGCATGAAATTATGTGTTATGTGCTTATATGATTTTATGTGAATTCTTACGTGAATTAATTACGGTCTACGATGACATGATACGCATATTCACGGCATGAGCGTGTGCACGCACGATTAGTATGAGAGTCAGGGAGATAGCATGCATGAGTATAAGATAGCTTGAAAGCGATATGTATATTTACCGATATGGGCATTTGTGTCGACTCAATGATGAGTCACGGCTCTTCTATGCTACCACGGCGATTCACGAGGCCGAATTACCTGATTCACGAGAGGTAGGGGAAATATATTACGGCGATTCACGAGGCCGACTGCCTGATTCAAGAGAGGCAGGTAAATACCCCGTAGCGGGAGATGCAACCTGGAGGATGCTACTCGAGGGAATGAGCAGCACCGAGGGAACCTCGAGTGTTGGCAACCTCGTGGTAAGCTACCAGTGAGAAGCGCCCGCGTGTCAGACCGCATTGGGATGGAAAGGCGCCTTAGGGTTAAACGAAGTCTATGTGCCCGGGTTAGCCTCTCAATGGGACTGCATTGGGAATGAAAGGCACTATTAGCCTCTCAGTGTGGACCACATTGGGATTGAAAGGCACCATAGGGTTAAGCGCAGATGGAGTACTCGGGTTTAGCCTCCCAGTGTGTGTACAGCCACTTATACCCTTAGGGGTTTGAGCTCTATATGGTGCATAGAAGATTGAAAGCCGAAAGGGCCCAAATATGAAATCAAGGAACGAGAAAGATGTGAGAAGTAGATAGCATTGGCGCGAATGCCTTCGCTATTTAGGTCATGTGCATTGCATGCATGATTTTCACTTACTGAGCTTTATAAGCTCATTCCACGTTTTATGTGTTGTAGGACCCCGCGATCACGGTACGTGATCATTTTCACAGCAAGGCCAACTTTTGAAGCTTCCGAGGGCTTTTGAGATGGAAGTGTGTGCATGGATGCGACCTCGTGGAGGCCCAGTAGATAGATTTATTTTGACCCGCATGCACACTTTCCTATGTAAGTAGGACCCATGATGATTTTGTAGGAACAATTTACGATTCCTTTTATGAAAGGAAAAATTTTATACGAGATTTCGCACGATTTATTTCATTATACATTAGTCGCGTAGACTAGTTTAGAAAATAGTGGTGGAAGGCGGGGCTGCCACAGACTTGCATGTGAGCCCTCCCCAACACAGCACCAACCTAGCCCTGAGGCCGAGCTGATAGACCAGGTGGCCCAGGAGTTAGAATAGGAGCCTCCAACTCAGGAAACGCAAATGCCTGATGAAGATGCCACGTTGATTGACGCTGTGGCACAAGAGTTGGAACTAGAGGCTCGACAACAACCTTGAGGTGTAGAAGTGCCCATCAATGTCGGCGTGTTTCAAGGATCCATTGAGGAGATCCTACTAGAGGAAGCACAGCCCGAAGCAGAAACGGGGCACTGCTCACCTCTACTGGCTACAACGCCAGAAACCGAGGTTCTGATCTTCACAATTCAACAAAAGGAGCCTCAGGTGACGGAACAAGCCAGAGGGATGATGCACGTGAACCTTCCCCTCACACGGCTACCCCATCGGACACCGAGTCCAATGAGGAGATCCGACTCATAAGACGGACACCAAGGCAGTTGAGTATCCAACTTGAGTCCCTCTTCACCTCCGTAACCACCACATCACAGTGTCGCTCAACTCTCCTAGTGGTAAGGACCATTCGTCGCTCAATCTTGAGCCGCAACACAACATTCCTGTGTCTGGTTCACAGGTTTAAAGAGAGCCTGCCGCAACATCCATAGATGAGAATCTTCAAGATTCGAATCGAGGATTGGATGGAAGTCTCAGACAGTCACAACCTCAAGTGACTATGAGCCAACCCGAGGAGCCGGTGTCTGCTCAATGGTTGTCAACAGGCGACACCTGTCGACCTGGTCCTTCATCGACGGAGGCGTTCGTCCAGTTTGTGACTGAAGCACAGTTCCAGATAGCTCTCTCTGCGGCCATCAAATCATTAGAAGGCAAAATGATGGAGAGAGTGCTGGCAGCCATCGAGGCGTCCCGACGCGACACTGGGAAAGCAACCATCTCCGAGGGCCCTTCAGCACAAGCAAACCCACCCCACAACCCTCTCCCACCGACCCACTCGCATAATCCTCCATCTTCATCAACCCATACACCATACCCATCACTCAGCTCCACGACATCCTTCTCGCCCTCCTTATAGGCCTTTCCATCCGAACGCCTGAGGAAGAGTCTCTCTACAGACGTCTCGTGGGTCACCTTGAGCCACCTACTCAATCCTACCGAGGCCAAAGCTTCCGTACACGACATCGACATGACGATCCAGATGATTATAACCGTCATAAGGCGGGGGAAAGTTTGCACCTTCTCTGACTTGATACACTTCGAAAGAGACATAGGCTGTAGGAGGAGAAAAGGCCTAGGACTTCAACAAGTAGCCAAGGCGAATGTCAAAGACAAGGCACATGTGCAACGCAGACAGGTGTTGGAGCAGGCGAAACCCAAACCACCATCCAAACTACCCAAACAACCCACACCACGCACCGCACCACCACTCTGACCCAAATCGACCCACCATCCGTTACCTAAGAATGCCTCCGCCCACACCAATGACCTTTACAAGCCCCTTGCTTCCGAAGAAGAAGCAAGTGCCGCCATGCTTGTGGCCCTGGCATAGATTCAAGCTCCAGACCAAACAGGACCGTCAGGACATGGTGTCAACCCTCATGAGTTCCTCGACAAGTACATCTTCGAAGGACAGTGGATGACCCATTCCATGCCCGACGAGCATCAGAGACAACGGCTTAAGGACGTTCGACAGTCCTTACAGCAAGCTTCGGTGGACCTCGTGCTGATAGAAGACTAAGAACTTCAGAAAGGTGAAGATCACGGACAAGTGCTCCCAAGGCTTCCAGAGTTGATTGCGCAACGAGCAATTTCCCCCACACAACTAATGCCAGGGACCGTTAGGATCCACATGCCATGGGAAAATATTAGAATCGAAATTCCCTTCCTTGAAGAAGATCGAGAACACATTTGGAGGTCACCGGACAATGTAAAGAAGCCGAATGAGTTCGAGCTCATAGGGATCTCTCATGGGATCAGCAAAAGAGAATGACGTATCTCTGGATGCTTACCCACCTTGGACCGGATGTGAGACTGGGATGACTAAAGCACAAGCAAACAACCATTATAAGAGTCTATCTCCTATATGTCAGCTCCTCAGCGTCTTCTGTGCTAAAGGAGGTCTTCCAACACCGTACTACGCCTAGACAGAACTCGAGAAGAATTAAGCAAGAGCAACCTACCGTACCGCCCTGCCAAGGAGGTGTACAACCTCTATCAGCTGTATGTGGAGAAGTACAAGGGTCCTCAATGCTTCATCAAGAAAGAAAGACTCGAGGGACTCTACCGGTTCATATGCGCCAAGTCAAGTACTTCGCCGCACACGACCTTCAGCTGGCTCTGGAGAGCAACATGAAGAAGGTCAACATGACCGCTCCGCTCAACAAAGGACCTGAGATCGAAGGACTTCCCAACAATCACGTGCACGTCAGCTCGGTCTTATGCGTCACCTACCATAATCCGATTGCAATAAAGACTAGGATGATGCTGAAGACTGAGATTCACAAATTCTGTGATGAGATGCTCAAGGTCATCTGGAAGACACATAGAGCAAAGGTTGGAAGAGATCAACAGAGAGACTATGCTTAGGATTCACAGGTTCGTGAGAGAATAGCCGCTCCTGATGGAATTGTTTGATGATATAGAGGAGCGACTGGAGCTGAGGAATACGCTTAGGAACTTAGAGCATGTGGTGGGCTTGCGCAGGTCGTATTATGCCCGATGAGGACAGACAGCGCAGAAGAGTAATCAAGCACAAAGGAG
This sequence comes from Craterostigma plantagineum, assembly GCA_027422505.1. Classification (NCBI taxonomy): domain Eukaryota; kingdom Viridiplantae; phylum Streptophyta; class Magnoliopsida; order Lamiales; family Linderniaceae; genus Craterostigma; species Craterostigma plantagineum. The sequence continues at coordinate 3,929,261 of JAPQWV010000055.1, forward strand.
AGAATGTAGAATACCAATTTAGTTGTGCTTTGATTTAATTAGCTATCCTTGTAATTAGGGGCTTTTATTGTATTTTTCCTTAGTTTAGGACTTAGTATTGTTATTTATACCAAGTATGTTTGGTATAAATAGATGTACAGACATTGTGCTTAATGAGAAGATTAGAGAAATTGATCCGAAAGGCTTGCATTTGATTTCTAGAGAGAAAAAACAAGAAATCTTCTCACTCTAAACAAAATTCTCTCTCGAGATCTCAATAATAAGTTTTCGATCGTGAGGTAAAATTGAACAATTCTAATCGTTAACTTAAGAATTTGAGTCTAGGATCATAGAGTTGATAATCAAGACCTAACAATAGGTCTCTTTGCTAGCAAGCACGGTCCCGTACTATGTTGTGTGGGTCCCTGGCGAGACAAAGCACAGGTCCCCATCGCAGCATAGCACCGGTCTCTACGCTAGCAAGCACGGGTCCCTGCTATGCTGCGCGAGTCGCCTCATGTGCTTCGACGGTACCCAACGAGACAAAGCACGGCTCCATTGCCGTGGACCCCTGAGCTTGCCCCACAAGTCCCCTGCACTTCCACACAGATCCCTGAGCTTCAAAGCATGAGTCCCCTATCATTTCAAGCATGGGTACCCTGCGCTTCGAATTAGGGTACCCTGCGGCCTGAAATTAGGGTCCCTGCGATGTAGACTAAAGGTTCTTCACATATTAAAAAAATTACCTTCAGTGGAACACACCTGAACTGCCATGGATTCGGAGCTTGAAATTCGACTGTGAAGAAGGTGTGAAGTGTAACAACCCGACTTCCTAGATATGTGTTTTGGCGGATTTTCGCAGCGTAAGCAGCGGAAAGCCCATTTAGTTAAGATTTTTAAAACATAATAATACAAATACATTCAAGGTTTAAATTCATAAGTCCAAACTCAAAAAACATATTTTTATTCATTGGGCCAAAACCCAAGAGGTCCAAGCCCAAACTTAAAAACACAAAACATAAATTCATTCTACAGGTTGCGTCACATGTACTGCGCCGCCCTCAAAAGTTCGTGGAGTCACCGCCATCAGCCGCCTTACCTACACACGTAAACCCTGAGCTTTTGCCCAGTAGATGAAATATGCATGAATGCAAATGCTCTCACATTCCAAACCCGACACCTCACAAATGCACGCTCGACATTTCTCGAGCATAAGCTCGTTCCTACTTCAACTCTCAACTCATAAACAGGGCCCTAGGCTAGACTCGGAATCCACACATAAATGTCATATAATGCCATGATAGTAAGGCCCCATCTCGGTCTCAACCATAACTATAACAATGGCAAGTGGTAACGGCCCCATCTCGGTCTCAACCGCACCTGAAATAATGACATGCGGCCCCATCTCGGTCTCAACCGCGAGCGCTTCATCGAATCATAGCCTAAAATCAACATCGATCACTTTACCTCACTCATCGACACTATAAAATGTTACCGTGACTCCGCACGGTTATAACACCCCTCGTACTACATGTATGCAAATGACATGCAAGTAAAATGTAACATATGAAATACCACATATTAAATAGCAACATATCGGTCCGAGATATAATTTCGGCCCGATCAAAAACTATCATACACCAAATAATTTTGGGCCCGAACCCACGTTCCGATTTAATCGGCCGAAATCTTAATCACTGAATTATCCCCCGAATTTACACTAAAATTTCTAAGACTTAATTTTTTTTTTCTTTAATACCATTTCACAATTGGTTCATAATTTTTAAAATATATTTTAAAACACTAACGCTCAAGTTTCAAATATCTCATAAATTCAAATCTGCCCCAAATTCCAAAATTTTCAGTTTAGTCCCGAAATTTTTCAGAATTTTCAGAAATGCCCAAAGTTTCAGAATTTTCAGTTTAGTCCCGAAAATTTCTGAATTTTCAGATCTGCCCCAAGTTTTATAATTTTCAGTTTAGTCCCAAAATGATTTCGAAAATTTATAGTTAACTCCAACCAAATATTTAATATTCATTTAACCCCTCAGAATTTCAGAAAATTTCACAAAGGTCCCAATAAATATTTAATAATCATTTAACACCTCAGAATTTTAGAAAATTTCTCCAAGGCCCCAATCGACTTTAAATATATTTATTTAACTCCTCGGAAATTCTGAAAATTGCTCCACGGCCCCAATCGACTTTAGAAATATTTATTTAACTCGGAAATTTTGAAAATTACATAGAGGCCCGTATCGAGATTTAATTGTTTATTTGACACCATATCTTTCGAAAATTACGCAATCACACCAATCGATAGAATATTTATTTTAGATTCTTAAATTTAAGAAACCCTAAAAACCCTAATTTGCACTAATACTCAAATTCTCCAAATCTAATCAAATTCACCCTTAAATTTCTATTCTACTATTCTAACCTAATATATTTTATCTCCCTAAACCTCTCAACTTTGTAGAGATGGCCGAAATCACCCGTAAATCATATATCAAAAAGATCATACAAAATTACACATAAATACGTATAAATTCGAAAGAGAACATGCAATACGTAAGATCTCGACCCTAATTTGGTTTACGCATGTAGGTGATCTTCACCTACCTTACTTCCAAGCTATATTAACTAGTTGTTAATGGTTTGAAGTAGCCGAACTCTACTACTCCTTAGTTTCGTGCACCCCTCACTGTGCTCTACTTCGGCTATAACAATAAACCATGTAATATGTTAGATACATAAGTTAATAGGAAAATTACACATCAAATGAAGTCCTTACCACCTTATCTTAGTTCGAACAACTTCCTAAAGTGAGAGATCGAATAGAATTTGCCCAAATCCTTATTTGTTCATTTCGTTGTTTTCTTGAAGTTCGAACATGAGTTTTGTTTCCTTTGCATCTATGTATCGTTTTTCCTCTTTGACCACAAAGATATTATTTTAAGCTAATCATTATGTAGATGTATGGCTTCAACGTCACTTTCCATACCATGAAGTAAAATATTTATTTTCTTTGTTGCCTTCTCACATGTTACTTTCATCCCATCCACCAATGAGGTTTTTAATTTGTCAAGTGGTTAGGTAATGACAACATTCCAACGTGTATTACCATCTCCACAACCTCCTTTTAAACTTTGTTCATTCAATTATTGATGTTGATTCCATTAAAATTAATATGTGTATTTTACTTAATAAGGACAAGGTGTGATGTGTCTTTCCTTTGTCCTTAATCAATCTCATCCTTATATTTTATTTGGCATTTTTTAATAATAACTTGGACCTTTTTTTTTTACTTCTCATCTATTTATAATTTTGGGCCTTAATTCCCTTCTAACCCATAATATGTTTAGTTCCTATTACCTATTGGGCTCTTCTAATATTTTCGACCCATATTATTTTATTTAACTCTCGGCCTAAATATTATTTTCGGCTCACTTTCGAAGAGTTCATTTTATCCGTAAATTAACTTCATAAATTTCGAACATAAAAATAATCCATTATTTCACGGATATTACATTCTTCCCCCCTTACAAGAATTTCGTCCCCGAAATTACAGTACGGAAAATAACTCAGGGTATCTTTCTCTCATCTCGTCTTCTCTTTCCCAAGTGGCTTCTTCCAGTACTTGGTTCCGCCACAAGACCTTCATCAGAGGAATGTTTTTATTCCGAAGGCGTTTCACCTCATACATCAAGATTTCCACCGGCTTTTCTTCGCAGCTCAAGTCCGGCTTCAAATGTTGATATAGAAACTTGCCTTGCACCACATGGCTTCCGTAACACATGGATACATGAAAGACATCATGGACCTGAGCGAGCGATGTAGGAAGTTCGAGTTGATACGCCACCTCTCCAACTCTTTTCAAGATTGGGAATGGTCCGATATGTCTCGGACTAAGTTTCCCTTTCTTCCCAAAACGCTTCACACCTTTCATTGGCGATATCTTTAAAAAGACCTGGTCGCCTTCTTCAAACTCCAACGGCCTCCGTCTCTTATCAGCGTAACTTTTCTGAAGAGTCTGGGCTGTTTGCATCCTCTCTCGAATCTTTTCACAGCTTTCGGTCATTTTGCGCACCATCTCGGGACCTAACAACGCCTTCTCGCCTATTTCATCCCAGTGAACTGGGGAGACATTTGCGTCCGTACAAGGCTTCGTACGGCGCCACCCCGATTGTGGCTTGATAGCTGTTGTTGTATGAAAATTCAATCAGCAGAAGGTATTTGTAATCCCGTAAAATCTATTTACAGGATTTACAATATAATTAGTGTGAATCAACTACTTGAATTCAACAACAAAATACCTAAAATCGAAAAAAATTTACTTAACATCAAGCCTAAAATACTGATATTTAAGCACAAAATACTCGCGGATGGGGATGAATCATCAAGGACTAAAATTGTTGGATTCGATCAAACATCTCACATAATATGTATATTGATTATCACCAACACCAAAAAAGGAGTCAGGTAGAAACTTCACATTAATAATAAACCAACTACTTGAATTCAACAATGAAATACCTAAAAGTGAAACAGGATACTTAGCTTTAAGGCTCAAATACTGATATCTAAGCAAAAAATACTCGCCGATTGGATGAATCATGAAGGACTAAAATTTTTGAATTTGATCAAATATCCCACGTAATATGTACATTGATCATCCTTAACACCAAAAAAGGAGTTTGGTAGAAACTTCACAACAATACTAAATCAACTACTTCAAACACAAAACACCTAAAATAGAAATAATAATACTTAACTTCAAGCCTAAAATACTGATATTAAGCATAAAATACCCGCGGATGGGGATGAATCATCAAGGACTAAAGTTGTTGGATTCGATCAAACCTCTCACATAATATGTATATTGATTATCACCAACCCAAAAAGGAGTTAGGTAGAAACTTCACATTAATAATAAATCAACTACTTCAATTCAACAATAAAATACCTAAAGTCGAAACAGAAATACTTAGCTTTTGCCTAAAAACTACTGATTTAAGCAAAAAATACTCGCGATGGGGATGAATCATCAAGGACTAAAATTGTTGGATTTAATCAAATATCTCTCTAAAATACAGTCGAATTAGAGTGGATCATGTAACACTAAAAAAATTTCAGTATTATGGGTCTAAAATTAAGTACTTATGTTTTGAATTAGGAATTTTTCCTTGAATTCAAGTTTAGGTGATCAGATTTTATCAGTGTATTTATTTTCACATTGGCGGCTAATAATCGGGAACGAACGAACCAAAGTACGACGTATGACTTATACATACGCATACACCGATTTTCCGATTCACATGTATTTCTGCATGTATATCTAATTCCACAAATTATGTATTTTAATATTGATTGAGGTATTTTAACTGAACTTGACTGAGGAAATGCAACGAACTAACTCAATGGCATTAACATATACACGAGCAATTACAAAACATAACAATTATAATACATTCATCACATACGAACTATCAACCCGTTGCTTGCCAACTCAAACAACACATATATCCCACAAGAAGCAATTGGAGATGACATGCCGAAAACCACCTATCCCTAGTTAGGGTTTTAAAATCAGGGCAGTCGTAACTCGTCTGGAAGCTGATATAATTTCCGAAGCTATGATATAATAGGACGAATAGGCGTGGAAGACTGGAGGAATAGCTTCTCATCATATTGCAGCAGGTACATTGGGCATATTAGGGGCCTATATATTCGTATGGAAGCTGAATCAAGGTTCGAAATTTTTTAATCTTGTGTAATATCGCAAAAATAATCGCAGGGTCCCCGTACATTAGCAATGTGGCCCGGGGCTCATTCGCAGTGGACCCTGCTAGCTGATGCACGCTGGATGTGCGGGACTCGTGATTATGCGTGAGGTCCCTTGCTTTCACGCACGGGTCCCATGCTCATGTGCGGGGACCCTTGCTTAATTGTGTAGGCCCATGCGAATATTACGTTGACTAGTCAACAAACTTTTAAACCCTAATTTTAGTATATTATTCGTCTTCCTTTGCAGATAATTACTTTTGAATTATTGGTTGGTCAGTTATTTGTCTGAAGCATCGACTTTGATTTCGGTGTCATAATGCCTTGTCAAATCTGATGTGCTTTTCGATGTGTGAAAAAGCAAGTCACGGGTTTTTAAAATAGTTTCAGTAATTATAGTACATATATAATTTTGTACATATTAAAACTTAAAAAAAATTAATCATAAAGAAAAATTGTCGAAAAAAATTAATCTTAACCAAAAAATTACTCTTAGGTCGTTAATGTATAGAAAATAAGTTACACTATTTGGTATTGCTTTGAATGTGACATTGGTGAATTAGTTTGATGTCACAATAACTGGGCAAATTTACTTGAGAATAACTTGCCTTATGTTGGTGATTCCGTTAGGATGTAACAATCTAAAAATCGTATCTAATTATTGCGAAACACCATACTTTTGTGGGCTATGAAATATATGACGTATTACATTCGTATGGAGGCTCAATCAAAGTTCGAAATTATTTAATCTACTGTAAATTGCAAAAATAATCTCACGGTCCCCGTACCCAAGTTTTGTGGCCCAGAGCTTATGAGCAGCGGACCCGCGCTAGCTGATGCGCGTTGGATGCACGGGACCACAACGACCATGCGAGGCGCTCGAGTCCCATGCTCATGTGCGGGGACCCCTACTTAAGTGCTTGGGCCCGTGCGCATAAGTTTGGTCCCATGCACATCAGATCGCCCCCGTGCGGAAATTATGTTGGCTAGTCAACAATCATTGGTAAATTATTGTTGTGTGTTACTTTTTCTGTGATATTGTCAGTGTCATAACAGTAGTATCAAATATGATGTGATTTAGATGTCTGAAGCTCACAGGTTTTAAAAATTATTTTGGTCAAATTATATATAATTTATAATTTTGGGAAAAAAAATTAATCATGCCGAAAACAATTTAGTCATAAAATGAAAAAAATTATTCTAAATAAAAATTCATCTTGTAAAAATTACTCTTAAGTCCCGCGCGATTGTCAAATCACACATCATGTTTCATACTTCAAATTCGTATCCAATCGCAGAAAATTCACATTCAACACAGAAAAATCAACACAAAAATTCAACACAGAGTAATTCAACACAAATTTAGATTCAACAATTAAATACAAACAACACTTAAAATGTGTCCCAATCATTCTTCAAAAAAAGAAATGGCGAGGAATTTCCGAAAATCAATCATATGAATTTTGTCATGTCAGGCGTAGACGTCGTCCTTCTTCACCATAAGCGATATTGCCGCCCGCAACATTGCCAAGCTATCTTCTCACCGAAAGTCATATCCAACATTATACGCATTTTTATCATGAAACTACGAACGCTAAATAAAATGCAACATTCATGAAAACTTAATAATCTGTCTTCTGAAGTCGCGACTCAACCTAGTTGGCCAGCTCTTGCCCTTGTAAAACTCTCTTGGTTATCTTGAGCTCCTTGAAACGTCCGGGAGCACGATCCGGAGTCTATGGATGTCATCCGTGATATAGCGCATGTCGAAGTCAGGAGGCGCATATGAGTCGTAAATCGTGAACTTTACCTGCTATATCAACAACGAACAACGCCCACCGTCCATGCATATGGATAGGGATGGCAATGTGAGTCGCTATATCCCACGACGTGTTCTTCCACACTTCATCTTCTCCCTTAGCGTACGGGAGGAATTGGTTGATCCATTCGGGGCTGCCTTCCTGTGATACTTAGCACCCTCGCTCATCGACTAGCGTCTTAAAGCTCAGGGCATGTAAGCCACACTGTGCATGCACGATTTGCTATATCTCTGCATTTCGAGGATCCAAGAGATGCATTCATCGACGTGTTTGCAATAAATATAGACCATTTTTAAGATATTCAAGTAAGCACAAAAGCATTTGATAAATTAACACGTACCATCTCATCGAGCGGCGTACCCGCAGTTGTAAGGTTTAGGAGCCAACGAGGGTGTGTTGTCCGAGCCGGCCGTTGACTTGCGCATCGTGTATCGAAATAAGCCCTAAAATATGTGTTTCAACGGTGGACCAAAATTTGTCTACCTTGAATTGGATGTGCCGCTCAAATGCCGAAAGCTTTGGAGGCTTGATTTTAGTCATCGGCGGGAAATCTGTGAACGGCGTCAGCTAGTACTTCGATGGCTTATTCTACCGCCGTGCCTTTGGGGTCGCCTCGACCGAAGCTTTTCCCTTGTCTGGCGCGTCGACTACTCCTCCACGACCGACGTTGGCCCCGTCGACTCGTCCACCACGGGCGAAGTTGGCTCCGTCCACTCATCCGCAACCGCCATAATTGTCACTGTCGACTCATGCATCCCGATAGACGCCCGTGACTACGCTGACGCCAACAACATCCCGATAGACGCCCTCCAATTAGATGGATCCACCTCATAATAACACTCAATCTCCGCGTCGACTTCATCGTCCCATTGCTGTTGAACGTGAGACTTCTAGTCGTACTCATGGCCCGACCATACCCACGTGTTCGAACTGGGTGGATACGGCCTCACAAATCGATCCCACACGATCGAACTCGGCTCGTCGCCTAAGACGCATATTTAATTGTAAGCTACGCCCATAAATTAATTTGGATTAGGGGTAAAGATAGTTACCGTGACTCGGCTCGTTGATATGTGTGCGTGCACTGAATAAACTTGTCCAGTCGTGCCGTAGCTCTTGCAACTCAACCGACTCCTCTGACGCTTTCGCCCAACCCTGGCATCGAATTCCACCGCTCCTTGTACGTTTCGGAGCGTCGATCGTAATCGCCTCAGAATTGCGAAAAGTCATTTCCGAGCTGCTCGAACCGATCACTGAGCACGTTGAAGCCGCTGCTAACCATGTGTAACGACCGAACTTCCTAACTATGTATTTTGGCGGATTTTCGCAGCGTGAACAGCGGAAAGCCCATTTAATAAAAACTTCTTAAAACATAACAATATCCAGGTACTGGGCCGAAGCCCAAAAGTCCAAATCCGAAAATATAAATGTTTAACAACACACACTTATATTTATTGGGCTGAAGCCCAAGTAGTAAAAATACGAATCATAATTTTAAACACTCCACATGTCTTGCTCATGTACTGCGCCGCCCTCAAATTCCGTGGAGTCACCGCCATCAGCCGCATAGTCGTGACGCTTTTCAACGTCCGAATCGTTCGTACCTACACACGTAAACGCTGAGCTTTTGCCCAGTAGAAGAAAATATGCAAATGCAAATGCTCTCACTCGACTTCCATCCCGACACATCTCACAAAATGCACGCTCGACTCTTTTCTCGCATCTCATCACATCTCATCTCATCTCATCTCAACCTATCACATCAGGGCTCGAGGCTTAGGACTAAAGGCAACACGCGCGCAGGGGTCAGTAGCTCGGGAGGCCCCACTCCCCACAAGGGTCAGTAGCTCGGGAGGCCCACTCCCCACATCTCAATCATATAGTGCGCCTTAGTCCTAACCTCAGTACTCATACCATTCGACAACCATCACTTGGTCATAAACTACCCCACTCATCACACTATACAATGTCACCGTGACTACGCACGATTCTCTCCCCTCGTACACGTTTATGCAAATGTCGTGCAAGTAAAATGCAATACATAAAAATGCAAATCTTCATATCACGTATCGGCCCGAGGTATCAGCTTGGTCCGATCCGAAAACTATCGTAAGCTAAATAATCGGGCCCAAAGCCCGCGTTCCGAATTACTCGGCCCGAAACCTTACTCATCGATCTCTCCCGAAATTTCACTAAGAGATCCCAACTTTTAATCCTTTTCACTTTAACACCCTAATTCAAAATTAGTCCCTAATTATTACATTTTAAAATTCTATTGTCCAACTTTCAAAATATCACTTAAATTTCTAATTTAAAAATATCTTTCTAAATTTTGCATTTAAAACCCCAAAATTTCATAGTTGACTTTTAAGGATCGAAATTGTTTCTAAGTTTCAGATCTGCCCCGAATCTTTAAAAATTTCAGATCTATCCCGAAAGATTTATATTTCTTTAAAAATCTCCCCTATTGGGATTTTACATTCTCAGGCACCAGATTTAAAACTTTTCAATCTAGTCCCCGAATTTTTGAAAATTACCCAAAGGACACGAATTATTTATTCCGAATTTTAGATCTGCCCCAAATCTTTATATTTCTTCAAAAATCTCCCCTGTCCGGATTTTACATTCTCAGTCACCAGATTTTTGAAACTTTTCAATCTCGTCCCCAGAATTTTGAAATTGCCCAAAGGACCCAATTATTTATTCGGAATTTTAAATATGTCCTAAAACTTTATATTTCTTTACAAATGTCCCCTATTCGGACTTTTACAACACAGACTCCCTGGATTTTGTAAAATTTCGATTAAGTTCCAAAATTTAAAAATAACTATTTTATACGGCTGTTTTGCGACAGTTTCGGATTTCTCAATTATCACAAGGTAAACGATGTCCGATGGACCTGAAATTTTAACCACAGATAAAGGACTTGCGAATCCTAATTCTATTAAAAGGAATTTTTAATCTGAAGTCTACATTGTGAGATATGAATTTTTGAACCTCTTGGCCGAAAGGATAAAGAAAACCCTAGAAAACCTAATTCTCCCCAAGTATTGCTCTATCCTCTTAATCTAAAGTCCTCTATCCCTATTTCCAAATATTCATAGTTCTAAAAATACTCAATCTCGTGCTCCCTAAGCTAACCAACGAAAAATTCATGCAAGCAAATTATTATTATCACATAAACACGAAGAATTCGATGAATAACATGCAAAACACATAAAATTCACAAATCCTAATATTGTTTACGTATGTAGGTGATCTTCACCTACCTCACGTCCATGAGTTAGTGTGTTACGAAGTTTCCCGAGCTCTCGATCTTACGGAATACGGAATTTCCGAGTTTTTCATCCTCCGAGGATTTCTCTCCCTTTTTTTTCTCCCGAATTCTCTCCTTGGTGTCTCACGTTTTTTTTTCTTTTGGTTGCAAATGAAGTGTAGGCTTGCTTAATTATGTTTTAGGTGCTTATAAAATAGTGGTTGGGTGCTTAGATCGTAATGGTTGATTGCTTGCATACAAAGGAGTGGTTGCAATTAACTTTCAAGTTCCCACATGTTTTAACAATTATTTGGCCAAGTTTGGAATCTAGCTTGTTGAACGAATTTTTGCATGTAAGCTTGGAGAATTTTGAAAGCAAGCTTCGCCAAATTTGAGAAGCAGATGCATGGCGGAATTTTTTTTTTTTTTTTTTTGCATAAATTCGGGTTCCACCCGAATTTTGGTTCATGGCTTGCCCGAATTTGAAATGGCCGAGTTTCGTTTGGCCCGAATGCGGCCCGCACGTGGCCCGAATTTTGCTTATTCGATTTTTAGCTTCAATCGAATTTTATTTATTCAAATTTAGTGTTTTGCCCAAATTTCGGGTATTATTATTATTATTATTATTATTATTATTATATTTTATTGGGCCAAGATTCTCAATTCTAGTCTATCTCTCACAGTTGGGCCATTATTTTTTATTATCGGGTCGAATTCTAAATTCTTGTCTTGACTCGGGTAGAAAATCGGTGCATGTTCGAAATTGACTTCATACCGTACGAATATTATTAAAATAATCCCGTATAAATTTACGGGTGTTACAGCATGTCGAACCGCGGGTGTCGAAGTGCCGATCCACGCTGCGTGAAAATTCAGCAAACTGCTCCGGCGATGGATACTCATACCTGTGTGATGGCCCTGCTCCATGTGGCGGAGATGCTGGCGGCATATGGAAGTGGGCTCCGTGAATGGACGGCGGCACATAGTCAAAGCCTATGCCCTCTCTTCGTCTTGCTCTGATATGTTGGAGAGCTGAGGTCCTTCAGCTGCACGACGACCGCACCTAACGTTCACTCCATTCATCAGTAGGGTCGCCACACCATCGTATACATCGTGTGGCGCACCCGATGTTGAAGTCATTCCCGAAAATAGCCGACCTGCGTCTCTTCTCCGCTCGGCATTAATAGCCCACGTACAGGGACCCACGCCGCGGCACTAGCAATAGCCACCATCTTCGGACATCCCTACCGATGCCATTGGTTCGTGACCCACCGCATATACGCAGCCTCACATGCTTCAACTCTACCCGTTGAGCGAATCACTCAGCGAGGCCCGGTACGCATTCGTATGCTAATATCTGAAGACCAAAGACACAATAATCTTATCAACCAGATGAAGCCTAACCTCACAAGAGCAATCAAAGATAAAACCCTAACGTGAAGTGGATGTACGAATCCACTGACCAGCTTACTCCCTCTAACCTCCTTTAAATCTCGTTTCAGCGACTGTATTGTCGCTCTGAAACCACAGTGCCCCAAGGGTAACGGGAGAATACCGTTGAGTCTTCGACTAAATAAACGATCCAAGAAGGAAGGGAGGTATCCTTCTTGGAAAGTCGGGCAGCAAGACGACGCTTGCAAAGTAGAGGGCCGCCAACTTCAACTTCTTGTCAACGACGCTCATCGTATCATTTATTGAGGTATATGCCCTAAATGTCGTACGAGGACGGGAGTACGAGGGCAATTTTGTAATTGTGTAGTGTTTGGTGATGTAATTTGATTACTTCTATTAATGGAATGATATTATTCAAAATTAATTTATTATTCGATAAAATAAATTAAAAGGCAAATTATTATTAGTCTAAAGATTTCACCTTGCAGTCTCGGTGAATAAGACAAATTAATAAAACCCAAATATTGGCAGTTCAATTACTGATTCTGTTGAGACAGAGAGGGGCACTAGTAAGCTGAGATACTGCAATATTAAAACAGTCCACAAGTCTAAGTCTCCAGTAGGATGACTGGATTGACAAGTACGACTATTTGTCGATGGGTCCAATACGGTTGTGCCAACCGTTCACTTGGGAGTGGAGCCCATGACAATGATACAGATGTCAGGGGATTATCTGTATTTGGACACTGACTCGTAATCTAACGATCACACGCTTGGATTGTCCTAGATCGATCGATTGACTGTAGTAGTATGCGTGAACCTTAGACAGAAAGGGTTAAATTGGGGTTGGTCTTGAGGTCTTGACTTGTCACTAGTTTGCTAGGCCCGTCTTGCGGGTGGCATGGGTCAGCGGCGAAATGCGGTCTTGATTTTTCGATGCAATTGCCGATTGAACTACGGAGCGAGATTTACGGTCTCGATTAATTCGCAGTTAACGTCCTATGGCAAGATTAATGTGCGGGAGTTTATCCAAGTCTCTTGCCAGAGCATACAACTGACTCGCGATCGTCCTGGAGGGCAGTCTAGGTATTTTCACCGACATAAACGACATAGGGTCGAGTTCTGTAAGTTTGATAAACGTAAAAGGTTTATACGTATGACAAAAATCTACAGTCGGTTCGTGGATTATGATTAGATCAAATTCGTACTCAAGTTGGGATCTGTTCGGTCGGGGCTGGCTAGGTGAATACCGAACTCCTAGATACCTCCTAGGCCGGTTGAGACGAACCAAGTGAGTCGGGCTTAAAAAGGCAACGGACACAACCTCATCATCAGAGAGAGAGAGACAAGGCTAGGTCGTAGATTGAGACATTAGGGTTTGGGGCTTGGCCAAAACCCTGATCGGCCAAAAATACTAAGTTTGACTAGTGAGGGGTAAAATGGTATTTTTACCTCACCATATATTTTTTAAATAAAATATTGGATATTTAATATTTAGTATATGATTTAAATTAGATTTAGATCTTTGTTATTGTTGTAGAGAAATAATATTATTTATTTTGGAATTAAATAATATACATCGGATATATAAGTTTTGAATTTTATTAGATAAAATTTCGAAAATTATTAAATATATTTATATTGGATATTATATATTTAAAATATACTAAATATGGTATTTTAATTAGTTAAGATTTTAGATATTTATTTAATTAAATTTAAAGTTTGAGTTTTGAATTCGTTACTTGGTAAAACGAGACTTGGTAAAAGGCGAGGTGTGAGGATTTTTCTCCCGCCATCTCAACCTATATTTGGCAAATCCTAAGTGATATAAATAATGATTTTCGAGATCCGAAAGGGAGAGAAGCTAATTTTCAAATTTTGAGTTCAACAGCAGAGAAACTAAAGAGTTTTCTCCGCTCACCACTTTCTCTCTTGCACTCTCTCTCTCGGGGGCAGCAAGCAGCTCGTTCTTCGGCTAGCCGCACTTGCAAGAACAGCTGTGATGTTAGTTAGGTACCGGCGTGACGGTATTGCGCAAAGAAGGCGTCCCGTTCGTGTGCTTTTGGAATAGGAGAGGGGCACTACGCCTCGGGTATTAGAAGGATTTGAAGCTAGCCATCGTCGAGAGATTTCAACAAGGTATCATGATTGATCCCTTATCTCTTTATATCAATACATTCTCGTGTTTGTAGCCGAGTGATCTTGGATAGGCGGGAAACCCCGTAAAATTTTAAAATTCCGCCATTCTAGAAACGTGGATCTGGAGACCCTCAGGGATTCCCAACATCATTGGCAGCCCACTTCTCCAACCACTGCTCAACGCACGACAATCGAATCGTCAGCGCCGATCGACCGGGGAAATGTCGACGCCAAAATTCCTCAATCCGATTCTTCTGCAAACTTCAGCCCCGTGATTAGGCAATTGTCCATTTTGAAAAACGGTGGTTTCTTTCCAAGGATCATCCAAAGCTCCTCACGATCGTGAAGCTCTGTCTGTCTCTTGATGAGATACCTGCGCCAACAGATTGAAATTAGCGGCAGCTTCGATGAGCCTGCCGAATGGACTCCGTCCCGTAAACACTGCCAGCTCATCGTTGTTTAGCCAACGACGACCTTCTGGCTTGCTTCACCATAGCATGACGTGAGATGTAACCGTACTCACGGTCTTCGTCACCTCCGTCAATTCGCTTCTTCAATATAACCTAAAAATAAGAAATTATAAGCTAATTAGATTGAATGAAATATGTGTGGGTTAATTGCTTATTATTTGGCCTTCTTCCATGCACAGGTCCCCATCCATGCTGCGCGGGGACACTGAACTTACGTGTGGTCCCGTGCGCTTGCACGCACGGGTCCACAGCTTCCTCAAGCTGGACTCTTTGCTATGCTGCACTAGGGACCCGTGCGTGCTAAACGGGACCCCTGCTCTTAAGTGCGGGACCACAACACTTGCACGCATGGGTCCACATCACTAGCAAGCACGGGTCTGCATAGCAAGCACGGGTCTCCTTCTATGTAGCACGGGTGTTAGGTCCTAATTAATCAACTCTATGATCCTATGCATGAATTCGAAAGTAATCGAAAAGAATTTTGGAAATTAAGATTTCGATCGAAAACCTTCTTGGAGAGCTTAGAGAGAATCACGAGTAGTGAGAGAAGATATTTGCTGTGTCTCTATCTAAAAATTGAATTGCAAGCCTTTCGCATCAAATTCTAAAATTTTCTCTATTAGCTCAAGTTTACAAATGTATTTATACCAAACAAACTTAGTGTAAATAACAAATAAGTCCTAAACTAAGGACAAATACAAAAAATCCCCAATTTACGAAGATAGCTAATTAAATCAAAGCACAATTACAAATGATATTCTACATTCTTCCCCTTTGTGCTTGATTTCTCTTCCGTGCTGTCTGTCCTCGTCGGGCATAGTACGATCTGTGCAAGCCCAGCGCATGCTCGAAGTCCCTGAGCGTGTTTCTTAGCTCCATTCGCTCTTCAATGTCATCTAGCAGTTCCATTAGGAGCGGCTGTTCTCTCACAAACGGTGGATTCTCAGCATCGTCTTACTATTAATGCTTTCCAACCTCTGCTCTATATTTCTTCTGATGACCTTGAGCGTCCCATCACATAATTTGTGTATCTCAGTCTTCAGCATCATCCTAGTCTTCTTCACGATCGGATTGTTGTAGGTGCCTGCCTAGAACTGAGCTGATGTGTACGTGATTGTTGGGAAGCCCTTCGATCTCAGGTCCTTTGTTGAGTGGAGCAGTCATGTTAACCTTCTTCATGTTGCTCTCCAGAACCATCTGAAAGTCGTGTGCGGAGAAGTACTTGACCCTTTGTACTTCTCTACGTAGAACTGGTAGAGTCGGTACACCTCCTCGTAAGGAAGGTAGGGTAGGTCGCTCATGCTGATTTCGTCTCGAGTTCTGTCGACTCTCTCAACTACATAGAATGGGTTGGAAGTCCTCCTTTGGCGCAGTAGACGTTTAGTAGTTGGCAGATGGGAGATAGACTCTTATAGTGGTTCTTTGCTTGCGCCTTAGTCATCTTCATCCTTACATCCGATCCGAGATGGGTCAGCATCCAAAGATAAGTCATTCGCTATTGCTGATCCCAGTGGGAAATCCCTCTCAGCTCAAACTCGTTCGGCTTCTGACTTTGTCCGGTGACCTCCAAATGTTCTCACGGACTTCTTCAAGGAAGGGTATCTCTATTCGAATGTTCTCCCACGGCGTGTCGATCGGAACGGTCCCTGGAATTTGTCTTGTGGGGGAAACCGCTCGTTGCATGATCAGTTCTGAAAGCCCTGTGGGGTCTTGTTCATGGTCTACACCTTCCTGAAGTTCGTCATCTTCTATTAGTACGAGGTCCACCACAGCTTGTTGCAAAATTTGTCGAACTTCCCTGAGCCGTTGTACTTGATGCTCATCGGGCATGGAATAGGTCATCCACTGTCCTTCGAATATGTATTTGTCTAGTACCTCGTGTGGGTTGATGCCATGTCCTGAAGGGCCCGGTTGGTCTGGAGCAACAGAGGAGTATCTTGGGTTTGCGCCAATGCTACGAGCATAGCTGCACTTGCTTCTTCTTCCGGAAGCAAGGGGCTTATTAGAGTTGGTGGTGGGCAGAGGCGTCCTTAGGTGAAAGGATGGTGGGTCGATGTGGGTCAGAGTGGTGGTGCGGTGCATGGTGTGGGTAGTTTGGGTAGTGGGTTGTGAGGTTCCAGCGACTTCTTTACTTGTCTGAGTCGCGCCAGGGTTCTGTCTCTGACCCCTTGTGATTATGCTTGGCCTCTTCTCCCCCTCAAGATGGCCCTGATCGTCTGGGTCGTCATGTCGGCGTTTGGAGTGGGAACCTTGGCCGCGGCACGTTTCTGATGTGTCAGGACGATCAACGAGACGGCGGAAGAGATCTTCTTCTTCCGGCGTTCGTGTGGTCAATTCCAATAGCCTGGCGACTAGAATTGAGTGGAGTTCGCTGATGGGTACGGTGGCAGGATTTATTAGGTTGCGGGTGAAGATGGGTGTTGGGGTTTGTAAGGATAATATGGGTTGAGTGGGTGTGAGGATGGGTTGTGATGAAGACGGCTCCGAGACGGGTGCTTTCCCACGATCTTAGTGGGACGTCTCGATGGCATTGAGCACGCTCTCCATAATTTTGTTTTCAAGATCCTTCAGCACGTTAGCGAGAGCGGCCTGAAGTCTGTCTTCAGTCACGTACGGAGCGGACGCCTCCATTGTGGATGGTCCAGCACGACTGATGTAACCTGTTATCAACCCTTGAGCTAACACCGGCTCCTTAGGTTGGCTCGCAGTCACTTGAGGTCATGACTGTTGGAGACTTCCATCCAATCCTTGAGTTGAATCTATACGATTCGCGTCTATGGATGTTGTGACAGTGGGAAAGAGGGACTCGAGTTGAATGCTTAGTCTCCTTGGAGTCCTTATAAGTCTGATCTCCTCATCGGACTCAGTGTCGGATGAGGTGGCTGTGTGAGGGGATGGTTCGCGTACGACGGCCTCACGAGCCTGTTCCATCACGTGTGGAAGTAAGCTTTGCCCTATTTCTTCCTCGGGCTGTGCTACTTGTTGAAGAACCTCCTCAATAGGCTCTTCGAGCATGCCTACATGTACGGGCACTTTCATCTAGAGCTCCTGATTTTATTCTTCACCTTTCATTTCAAGGGCCACTTCATCTATCATCATGACCTCAAGATCTGGTTGCTGAGTTCCTTGTATTGAGGGCTCCTGTTCAAGCTCTTGAGCCACTGTATCGATCATCGTGTCCTCAGGGCTTTGTTGGTGAGGGCTGACTGTGAAATCTGTCGGGGGCCCTCTGATCATCTGTTCCGTCAGATGCTTCTCCCGACAGTAGAGTTTGTAGACATCTCCCGAGGTGTCGGCGAGACGTAGCAACTCGAATGGTATGTCCATTGACGGCTGGTCCAAGTCCGTTAGTTTTGGGTGGTGAAGGAATTTTAGCCTCGGTGGTTGGTAGTTCCCTCCAGGAGGTAGATGAGGGATGTTCTGCCCGTGCAACTCCATGTATTGTCGGATGTGACGGAGAACCACCGGGCGTACGACACATTCTTCGAGCGTTTATTTTCCTTCTGTCTGATCTGCTCGGCTAGACCATTCCAGATCAGTTGAGCGAAATCGTAATTTCGCAAGAAGATGATTCGATGGAAAATTCTCAGAATGTTGCCGTTGCCTTTGTCGAAGCCGGCGTGCTTTGGGATAGACACTTGTTGATAATCCCAAACAGTGTCTTCCACGGATGTGGAATCCCGTTGCTCTGTATTTGTGCGAGTTTGGTGAGCGGTGGACGGTATCCCATCTGGAGGAAGTCACGCACTAGCTCGGCATCAGTTGGAAGAGGGTCGTAATTCGGGTTGTAGGGGAAGTCGAGGATAAGACCGAAGTCATTCTTGTTTATATTGACGTGCCTCGTCCCTACAACCGTTGTGAAGCTGTACGCCCCTTCAACAACGTGGCTCTTGAGCATTCCCCAACATTGTTGAAGGTACACCATAGGCACTGAGGCCGTCATCCTCAGTGCATGTCACAGGGGATGGCCTTGCAGTATAGACACCATTATCTCGCAGGACACCGAAAGGACGTCATGTCGAGCTGGAAGTTGGTGTCGTGTACATTGACGTACATGGCCTTTTCGTAAATGTGATTGTATGTGGGATAGTGATCCATCTGAAATATACACATGAAATGTAAATCATTAGTTCAAGAATTATAATTTGAGTCGAAATTAGACTTATCAAACCATAAAAATGGATCGTGTCATATTATGTTTGACATTATGGATTTTGCACATAGATCATACGGAGTCAATATTAAAGAAGTAACTTGAATTCAACATAAGCATGTAAGTTCGATGAAGTGTTGAAAATATTTCTAAGTGTTTAAGTACTGTGCACTTCATTCTATTTGTTGTGGGAAATTGAAATTCTCAATTTAATATTTTAAGTGGAATTTGTTTTAATACAATTCTTTTAGTTAATTTGTGATCGAGAAAAATTTTATTAGCTAAAGGGAGCTACAGTGAAAAGGACTTAAAAATTTTCCAAGCGTTGAACTTAACGTGTGATACTGTAGCCGAGAAATTTTTTCGATCGAGAAAACTTTCTGTGTAAATTTAAGATCGAGAAAATCAATTTCCGCATAATTTACCATTGAGAAATTTTTCACGCATGAATAAAATTTGCTGTGAAAGTTGTCGAGCGAGAAAGAATTTCGCTTTAAAATATCACTGTGAAATTTTACGATCGAGAAAATTGTCAACGAGAAGCTAAGTCAACTCATCGAGAAAATTTTCGATCGATCAAAATTGGCGTTGCGTGTACGATCGAAAATTTTTGTCGTCGAAAAATTAATTTCATCGTCGCTAAAATTTTCGAACGAGAACAAATTTAAAGTATTCTCTCTGGTATAGATCATGTAAGCACTGCTCTTGTTTAGCTTTGAATGAATCATAGGCTGTGAGAATATTAGCCTTCTTGGCTTTGATACCGACTTCTGTTCGTTGCATCATCTTGTGCAGCTCACCCACATTCCCTTCGCGGTTGGAATACTATCGATCTATCGATAGATATCATTTGGGATTCCTTGCATAAGCGTGTGCTTGGCTATTAGATCAGCTTTTGCTCTCACTCTTACCTTCGCAGTGTATTCCCTAGGCTCTTTAGTCGCCTAGAAGCAGGAATTGGAGGGTTAGCAGTGTTGTCCCCGGGAACATCTACCCAGAACTGAGCTGGACCTTGCTCAATTGATGAGAGAGGTCTTATGACTGTTCCTTTAGCTCTACGAAATTTAGAAATCGGCTTCTCCAGACTGTATATTTGCCTCTCTATAGAATTGGAGGATGGTTATCATTTCCTAGTGAATAAGCATCCATGTCTTTTTCCGAGTTGATGTAGGATCTTCGTTTGTTGTTTTGATGTCTTGAACTGATGTGATGTGCTTCACAATAGCCGATTAATTAGTAGCGTTTGATTCTAGATTATATTCGAGAATTAATTTTGACTCAATCTTTAAAGTTTGATCAAAAATTAATTCGTCGAGAAAATTGTCACGTTACTGTTCTCGTGCGAGAAAGTATGTCAGCAAAATTTTTCCGAACGAGAAAAATTGCTCAAAATCTTTCGGTCGAGAAAAAAATTTGGATCGCGAATTTATTTCGAGCGTGGAGAAACAGTATTGTTTAATAAGTTTCTCGCTGGGTCAAAATAGATTCGTTGACTGTAAAAGTTTCTCGGACGCAAATGATTTTCGCTTAGTCAAACTTAGAAAGTCTGACCGAAAAAGTTTTTTGACGGAAAGTTTTGTGATCGCAAAGGTCAAAATGGTCTCGCTAAGTAATGTTCGAGAAATTTTTCTACCAAAGTCATTCTTACTAAAGACGACTTTAAGTCTGACTTCGTATTCTGATCGAGAAAAATTCTCCCGCAGAGTTTTTCGATCGAGAAATTAACCTGATCGAAGAATCTAGAGAGAAAGTTAAGATGATCGCAGAAAATCACAGAATACAATTAACGCTGATTCATACATATTATTATGATTTCGAGATTCCTATATAGGTTTTCAATATGATTTTTGAGATGAATTCCTAAATAGATCTCGGTAAGTTCTCGAGATTATATACGATGATTTCGATATGTGTGTCTTAAAAATTACATGTAAGGGTTTTGATATCAACGTTGAAGATAAACTCGATATAATATATACAAGGTTTCGATATTAATCAATTTTCAATACATCTCGACATGTTCCTGCACAATTTTCCAGATTAATCTTAGAGCTAGGTCTTAACATGGATTTCGAGTTTATATGTCTTCGAGTACCAAGATGTCGATATGACTCGATATTAATTAATACATCTCGACATTCTATAAATATTTCAAAATCAATACTAGGTTATGTCTCGACATTATACTTTTATACATTTCGACATTTCAATTTTTTAATATCTGGATATAAATCTCGAGTTCAGTCTCAATACCTATCTTTATTTCAAGCTTGATAAATCGTTTCCACAAACTAATACAGATTCGAAATTTATCAAATTTGAAATCTTATTACTCGACATCTAGATCTTTCGATCAAAAGCCCGCCTTCTCAAGAATTACTCCAAGCTGCCTAGTTCTTCATCATCTTATTCCTACCCTATTATTATTATTATTATTATTATTATTATTATTATTATTATTATTATTATTTTTTCCAAGCATAATACTTATATAATTCTTAAGCAGTTGTATTAACATAACATCATGAAAACCCTAAAAAGTAAAGAGTATAAAATTAATTTACAAGCCAATAGATAGAATTATACCTTCTGGAGTGATATTCTTGTTAGTTGTCTAATTGTTTTCCCTCCTTTGCTTTTGTTTGAGGTGTTTCCTCCTTAGGTTTTCTTGTTTGTCGAAACTTACACTGTTAGAGTTCCTTTGTTCACTTAAATTGAGCCTATCGAAGGATTCTTGAATCATAAGGGTTATCCAATAGTATTATTCTTAATAAGGCATCAAACCACGTGACCTTGCTTTCCTTTTAAGTAATTTATACTTATCCCAAGTGATTGGGCTTTAAATAAGAAATTTTAATAAGCCCAACTAAATGTCTATTCATATTTTTATTAATACTTGGCAATTAAAATCCTATACCTTGATTTCTTTAGTTAGCTATTTTTCTAAGTCCCAACACTACTTTCCAATTTATACATGTCATGTTGGCATATGGCATGAATCATTTAAGCACATAAGTCACAAAACATGTCTCATGCAGTCATGTAAGTCATATAATTTGCACCTAATTTCATAGATTAACACGTTCATAAAATTTGGGGTATTACATCCTCCCCCTTTAGAAGAATTTCGCCCCCGAAATTCGCCGATTGGTGAAACTTGGGGTAACGACTTCTCCTATTCTTATGATCTATCTATCTCCTATTAAGGTGGCCCACCTTCATTTAAGTGGCACATTTAAATGTGTGGCCCAATTTCTAGGATCATCTAATTCCTTATGTTTAGGCTCGCTCATCTATTTTCCATGTCTCTTAGAAATATTTATTCCTACTTCCACCACACTTCTGCTGCGTAACTCTGACATCTAGCGTGGTTTACTTAAATGAAGTTGGGATCATTCTCACTTATGTCACATATTTTATTTCACATGAATAAATGCGACATCGAATGGGTATGCTTATAAGCATTTCAAAATACCTGCCACCATTGATGGGCTCGGATCTTCTTCTTCGCTTGTTAAAGCGTACACTCGTGCTGGTGCCAGTGGGGTCGTACTGGCACTGGGGTTGGGTTTCTGGGACGATATTCTTGACAGTCTTTTACAACATGTCCCAGCTTTCCGCACTTGAAACATTGCGGATTGAATTTAGGTCCGACTCCGAAACATACTCCGCTATGGTATCGCCCGCATTGCGGACATTGGGGATTGATAGTTGGGGGTCGAAACGGAATATTTGTTGCCCCTAAGTTTGGTCTCGGTCGCCAATTTTGCGGTCCGTGGCGATAATTCTGGTTGTTATTGGGGCCTACTTCGAAATACTGCCGTTTCTTACTTCCGTTTCCTTGATGATTATCCATTTTCTTCTTTGCCTCCTGAGATGCCAAAATTTGGGATTCCGCTTGCTCTGCAATCATTGCTCGTTCCGCCACCTGAGCAAATGCTACTCCTCGCGTTCCTGCCATGCTAACATCTCGGTAGATCTCCGGTTTGAGACCTACCTGGAACCGTTCGATCTTTAGGGCGTCGTTCGCCACCATGTGCGGGGCGAAGCGGGACAGTTCTTCAAACTTGCGAATATATTCCGCGATGGGTTTTTCGCCTTGTTTGAGGTTGATGAATTCGTTCATCTTGCGGGTTCGGTCGTAGGTTGTGAAATACTTGTCGCGGAACAGTTGTTCAAATCTTTCCCATGACACAGTCATCGGGTCCTCCAAGATTTTGACGGTGTCCCACCAAAATCTTGCGTTCCCGCGGAGCATGGAGACAGCGCATAATACTTTCTCATTTTCGGGAATTCGGCTGTAAAGGAATATGTCCTCGATAGTTCGCAGCCAATCCTCGGCCACGGTAGGATCAATAGCGTCCTCAAAAGTAGGAGGGTTCAATTTTCGGAACCGTTCCCCTATGATCTCTATACGCTCAGGCTGAGGAGACGGTTGGTATGCGGAGGATGCTCGATGTTGGATAAGAGCATTAATCTGATCTGATTGTCGCTGGATCAGTTCGGTAAGCTTCATAATGGTCGAGTCGTGTTCATGTACTGGGGACTCAGGTTTGTCCCTACGACTCGAACTAC
Source organism: Craterostigma plantagineum (assembly GCA_027422505.1). Lineage (NCBI taxonomy): Eukaryota > Viridiplantae > Streptophyta > Magnoliopsida > Lamiales > Linderniaceae > Craterostigma > Craterostigma plantagineum. The sequence goes on from JAPQWV010000055.1 coordinate 3,952,832, forward strand.
CTACGTTCTCTCTACGGTTTTCGGCATTCTTATTCCTATTATCTACAAATAGCCACGTAAGAAACACATCATTTTAAACACATAATCGTATCGTACCGTAAAACTTATAGGCAAGGCTGATCCTCCAGGCTTTTGAGCGGCCGTACATGGACAGTCTACAGAATCTATATCCTAAGCTCTGATACCACCTGTGGCGACCCTCGCTTCCTAATACTAATTAGTGGCGGATTTTTGCAATGCAAGTCGGGGAAGACCCGTCTAATTAAAAACTTTTTCTCAAATAAAATACATTACAATCATATTCGTCTACATCGTCATCACTATACAAGGGCCGTGGCCCCAAAATATCAAAACACTCAAAACGCTAATCGCTCCACAGGTCGCATCCATGTACAGCCCCGCCCTCAAAAGTCTGTGGAGCACCGCCGTCAGCCCGCCTCAGCCTCGACGCGCATCAACGTCGGGCTCGGTACCTACAACACGTAACCCTGAGCTATTTGCTCAGTAGGTGAAATATGCGTGAATTCAGCGTGCGCTCGATCCCATCCATATACCTCACTAATGCACGCTCGACCCTAATCACGACTCATCACATTCCGCGACTCCCCGTGACTCTACACTACACCCTCGGGTATCCCACTCAGGTTGCTTTAGAATGGAAGGCTTCTCAGGTCTCTTTAGAGTCGCCCATTTCCCCGAGTTGAGGTTCACGTTCGGTCTGCCCACTCAGGTCTCTTTAGAGTGGTACGTACTAGAACCTTCACCTATTCCATCGCTCGCTCGGCCCACTCAGGTCGCTTTAGAGTGGTACGTACTAGAGCATTGGGTAGTCTACTCAGGTCTCTTTAGAGCGGCATACACCCAAACCACTAACGTCCCAATGCTCGGGCGGCCAACTCATGTCGCTTTAGAGTGGTACCTACTGGAGCATGGGCAGCCTACTCAGGTCTCTTTAGAACGGCGTTCACCCACCCTCTATCCGACACAAGGACCAACACCACTCATCGACTCCCCAAACGTTACCGTTCCATACGGTACTCAACCCCCCTCGCACTGACCTGGAATGCAAGTGCATGCAAGTGCAGTGCAATAGCATATGACGTGCAACATGATTACATATGACGTGCGAAAATATTTAAAACATGTCAAACACGTTTACGTAAGTGCATGTAAGTACATGTAAGTACCACATAATTCATATAACGTTTGCGTGTCGTAGGTGCATTGCACCTACAAATCACGTACACATATATTCACATAAATGGGTTACGTATTGTAGATGAAAGTTTCACCTACCTGTCCTCCTGCTATTATCAATTATGAAACTCGGTAGAGTCCCTAACTGCCGATCCTCTGAATAAATAAATATTAGCAGTACAGTGTCAAAATTAACTAATTATATGGAAGTAAATTTTGACTATACCAATTTATTAAATGTCCTACATCATTCGATTAGTTGTCTAGATTAAGTTAGAGTTAAGACTATCTAGATTTCGCTCATTTGCTATGCTCAGACCTAGTTTCGACTTTTATGGGTTTTGAAATAGATCTCGATATTATTCATACATATTATAATGATTTCGAGATTCCTATATAGGTTTTCAATATGATTTTGAGATGAATTCCTAAATAGATCTCGGTAAGTTCTCGAGATTATATATGATGATTTCGATATGTGTGTCTTAAAAATTACATGTAAGAGTTTTGATATCAACGTTGAAGATAAACTCGATATAATATATGCAAGGTTTCGATATTAATCAATTTTCAATACATCTCGACATGTTCCTGCACAATTTTCCAGATTTATCTTAGAGCTAGGTCTTAACATGGATTTCGAGTTTATATGTCTTCGAGTACCAAGATGTCGATATGACTCGATATTAATTAATACATCTCGACATTCTATAAATATTTCAAAATCAATACTAGGTTATGCCTCGACATTATACTTTTATACATTTCGACATTTCAATTTTTTAATATCTGGATATAAATCTCGAGTTCAGTCTCAATACCTATCTTTATTTCAAGCTTGATAAATCGTTTCCACAAACTAATACAGATTCGAAATTTATCAAATTAGAAATCTTATTACTCGACATCTAGATCTTCCGATCAAAAGCCTGCCTTCTCAAGAATTACTCCAAGCTGCCTAGTTCTTCATCATCTTATTCCTACCCTATTATTATTATTATTTTTTCCAAACATAGTACTTATATAATTCTTAAGCAGTTGTATTAACATAACATCATGAATACTAACCTAATTTCAAAAGCAGCTTTAGAAATACCTTAAATTGATTCCTATGTTCACTGTTATCGTTGAATTTCTAAAAGTAAAGAGTATAAAATTAATTTACAAGCCAATAGATAGAATTATACCTTCTGGAGTGATATTCTCGTTAGTTGTCTAATTGTTTTCCCTCCTTTGCTTTTGTTTGAGGTGGTTTCCTCCCTTAGGTTTTCTTGTTTGTCGAAACTTACACTGTTAGAGTTCCTTTGTTCACTTAAATTCAGTCTATCGAAGGATTCTTGATCATAAGGGTTATCCAATAGTATTATTCTTAATAAGGCATCAAACCACGCGACCTTGCTTTCCTTTTAAGTATTTATACTTAACCCAAGTGATTGGGCTTTTAATAAGAAATTTTAATAAGCCCAACAAAATTTCTATTCATATTTTTATTAATACTTGGCAATTAAAATTCTATACCTTGTCTTTAGTTAGCTATTTTTCTAAGTCCCAACACTACTTTCCAATTTATACATGTCATGTTGGCATATAGCATGAATCATTTAAGCACATAAAAGTCATAAAACATGTCTCATGCAGTCACGTAAGTCATATAATTTGCACCTAATTTCATAGATTAACACGTTCATAAAATTCGGGGTATTACACAGCTAATTAAATCAAAGCACAATTACAAATGATATTCTACAACGGGCCCTGCTAGCACGCACTTGTCGCCGCGTCTACATCGCCCGGGTCCCCAGCGTAGCATAGCATAGCATGGGCGTAGAATACCATTTTAGTTGTGTTTCGGTTTAATTTGTTGTCCTTGTAATTAGGGGCTTTTATTGTATTTGCCCTTAGTTATGGACTTAGTTTGTTATTTATAATAAGTATGTTTTGTATAAATAGATGTACAAACATTGTGGTTAATGAGAAGATTAGAGAAATTGATCCGAAAGGCTTGCAATTCGATTTCTAGAGAGAGAAACACAAGAAATCTTCTCACTCTAAGTAAAATACTCTCTCGAGCTCTCAATAGTAAGTTTTCGATCGTGAGGTAAAGTTGAACAATTCTAATAGTAAACTTAAGAATTCGAGTCTAGGATCATAGAGTTGATAAATCAGGACCTAACAATTGGTACAGAGCAAGCCTCTCAGTACTCCTATGCCAACAAGCTGCAGGTTGGATGTCGATCCCACTAGAAAAGCGGTCGACATCACACTTCATCGCACGCATAATCGGCTCTCTTCTCTATCTCACCTCAAGTCGGCCGGATATTATGTTTGCCACTTGCCTATGTGCCCGTTTCCAAGCCGACCCTAAAGAATCTAACATGCTTGCGGTTAAGGGGATTCTGGCTACCTCAAGGACCTCAACCTTAGGTTTATGGTATCCTAAGGGGACAAATTTCAAATTAGTTCGTTACACTGACGCTGATCACGTAGGTTGCCGAATGGGCAGGAAAAGCACATCCTGTGGCGCTCAATTTCTAGGTGAAAAGCTAGTCTGCTGGTCATCCAAGAAGCAGAACTACGTCTCAACATCGACGACTGAGGCTGAATACGTCGCGGATGCTAGCTGTTGCTCGCAAATGCTATGGATGCGGACTCAACTTCGCGACTATGGGTACAATTTAAATAATATACCCATTTATAGCGATAGCCAAAGTACCATTGTGATTACGTGTAATCCCGTTCACCAGTCACGCACAAAACACATAGATATTAGATATCATTTTATAGAAGATCACGTAGAAAATGGCACGATTGACATGTATTTTGTGAACACGGAATATCAACTAACTGACATTTTCACCAAGGCTTTGGATGAAAAGTGGTTCCAATTCCTTGTCGGAAAATTAGGCATGTTGAATCTTCCGTAATCTGTGCTTTACGTGCTCCTATGTGCTTTCACATGTTCTATGCTATGTGTTTTCTATACTTTTAATGCTATATCTTGCGTGAAATATTTCATTATAATAAAAACAAAAATCCAATGAAAATCCAAAATACTATTCAGGATAAACTCTCGCCTGCTCAGATCATAAAAACTCGAGTGCCATTTTGCAGTGTTTATGACAATTTGTTGGTATAAATCTGAGTTAAAATCTGCATCGAAAATAGTTTTCAGAGTTTTTAATCATTCTAGGAGCATATTTCTTCGATCATCTGCGTTCTTAAAGTTCTGGGTTTCAAATGTTTGAAAGCGTCGAAAAACGTTTTCGCTCGCAAACAGTGTCAATTGAATTTCAATTTGATTGTGTTACTGTTTGCATCGTAAAAGATATTCGATCGTTAAATTTTTTTGACTTAATCGTTAAGATAGATAATGCAGATCGAAAAATAATTACAAATTGAGAAATAGAAGTTTGATTTTATGCGAGCAAAAATTTACTGAACGGAACAGTTTAAATAGATGACATTACGTTTCGAACGCAAAACTTACAATCGAAAACAGTGGCTTCGATTTCAATTTTGTACTCTGTCGTAAATTTTAGCGGCGATAAAATTAATTTTTCGACGATAAAATTTCTTGATCGAAAAAGTACGTGGCAATGATTTTATCGATCGAAAATTTTCTCGGCGACTCACCAAGTTTCTCGCTGTCAATTTTCTCGATCGAAACATTTCGTATGGAAAAAACATTTTAAAAGCGAAATACTTTCTCGCTCGATTACTTTTACGACGAAAATTTTATTGACACGCAAAAATTTTTCGTAAATTTACACAAAAATCAGTTTTCTCGACCGTATAAATTTACACGAAAATTTTTCTCGAATCGTAAAATTTATCGCCTACAGTACCACGTTTTAACTTCAAACACCTAGAAAATTTTCTCTAAGTCTTTTCCACTGTAGCAAACCTTAACGAATAAAATTTTTGATCGAAATATAGGAGACTTGAAATTAGAAATCAGCACTTAGGAACACAATTATTTTGCGTGCGAAAAACTTCACGGAGTGAACAATGGTATTAAACACACTTAGTAAAATTTTCTACTAAACTTTCATATGACCTATATACATATGTCGAAATGTCATTATCTCTTCATATTCACTTTCGTTTACCTATGTGCCGATTCATATATTCTTCAAGTTAATTTCGTCTCAAATAAAATTTTTGGACTAATGATTTGCTTTTCTCAATTGAATTTCAGATGGATCATTATCCAGCCTACAACCACATCTACGAGAAGCCATGTATCTCAAAGTTGCTGACACAAATTTTCAACTCGACCTGACTACCTTCCGGTGTCCGGACGACTATATTGTGTCCCTTCTACAAGATCATCCCCTATGGCATGCTCTTACGGTGACGGCCTCGGAGCCGATGGTCTACCTTCAACAGTTTTACGGGATGATCAAGAGCCACATCATTGAAGGGCTTTCACGATGGTGGTAGAGACGAGGCACATAAGCATGAACAAGAGTGACTTTGGGCTTGTCCTCGACCTCCCCTTTCAGCCAAAATTACAACCCCTTCCAACTGATGCGGAGCTAGTGCGCAACTTTCTTCACATGGGATACGTCCGCCGCTCACCAAGCTTGCTCAAGTTCAGAGCAACGGCATCCCACACCCTTGGAAGAACACTCTTTGGCATCATCAACAAGTGTCTATCGCCAAAGCACGCCGGCTTCGATAAAGGCAACGACAGTATTCTCGGTATCTTCCACGGAATCGCCTTCTCGCGGAATTATGATTTAGTTCAACTGATCTAGAACGATCTAGCAGAGCAGATCAAACATAAGGAGAATAAACGCTCAAAGAATGTGCCGTATGCTCGGTGGTTCTCCGTCATTATCAAACAATTCATGGAGATGTACGAGCAGAACATCCCTCATCTACCTCCTGGAGGGAATTACCAACCACCTCGGCTCAAGTTCTCCCACAACCCGAAGCTAACGGATTTGGACCAGCCATCCATGGCCATCCGGTGCCGAATACCAAAGATTCTGCCGGGACAATCATCTTACCGAACAGATGATTAGAGGGCTCCCGACAGACTTTGTAATACCCGTAAAATTTAATTACGGGATTTACGACTTAATTAGCAGTACATTAAAATTTCATTGGATTAATTAAATAAACAAGTGAAGACTATAGGAGAATCAATTGTAACACACGGATTATTTTGAGAAATACATGCTAATATTTTGGATACCCTACGTGATATATGTATTACATGTTTATGTGATTACATGGTATATGTCTTAGTCTTATAGTTGTGTTACGTGCTATATGTACGTTATAGGCTATGTGACTATATGATGAATTAGGACTTAAAATTCTAGATGATACTCATGCATAATTGGGGTGTTAGAAAAGAGATGGCGAATTATGAAATGACAAGAACTAGTTTCAATCGATAATAATAAGGGTAGAATCGAACGATTTGTATCTATGTGTTGATTTAGGAATCGACCGATTTGTAATTAATGCAAACTCTAACAACTATAACATGGAAAATTCGGTGAAGGAAGTTATTTGATCTAACCAATCACATAAGGACAACTTTCAAGTACTAGAAGCTCCAATTAAGTCTAAAAAGGAAAACCTAACGATGAAGGAAGTTAATTATATAATATAATAATAGGTGTTACTCAATTGAAGATAAGTATTAATAAAACATGTTGTCATTTTCCTACTATTACACGTAAAGCCTAGATAGATAAAAGAGAAACCCTCATTCTAACTCATTAAGAACTTCGAATCAAAGTGTTAGAAGCTAAAGAACCAACAAAGTGATAGATAAAACAAAGGAAATTGGCCACTCGAAAGTCTGAGAACTCAAGTTAGATACGTTAGAGACCAAGAAGTAATTTTAGCAACTCAGAATCGGACATAAGGAGATTCCACGTAGTAATACTTGAGAGGTATAAATCCCTTTAATCTAAGTATTTGATTATTTTCTTTAAGTTATTAATAGGTTAGAATACGATTGAATAAGATAATGTGTTAGAAGATTTGTAAGACTCAAAGTGTGTACGAAATTATTAGATATGAAAATCTGGAACTGATTAGGGTTTGTTCATATTTGTTAATAAGGGTTTTCGGAACCTTTAGAATTTTTATAGTTGGAACATATGAAGTTTTTATTATGTTCAAATTGTTCTTACGATTTAAGTTAACTGGATTCTCAAAAGACTGAGTTATTGATAGGAAGTGATTCTGGAAAGTTTATGTTTTGGAGGTTTTTTATGTTCATTATATCCTTAAGGAGTATGTTTTTAATCAAAGGTCTAAATAATTACGTTACGGAAGAATGTCGAAATGGGTAGATTTCGAAAAGCTAGATAAGAATCTCGAAGAAATAAAGAGGCCGAAATTAGAAAAATATTGAAGTTAGAAAAATTCGAACAATTAGATCTCGAGACATTGGAATTCTGAATTTTAGGAGTTTCTAAATATATCAAAATTGTGTATTGTTTAGTTTAAATATTGACGTCTTTATATATAATCTTGAAAACATACCGAAATTTTTATATATGATGTCAAAGAGACACATCGATCTTTGTATATAATCTTGAAGTCCATGTCAAGCTCTACTTTAAGATTTATCTAGAGATTAATTGGTAATGTATGTCGAGATCTTTGGATTAATTTCGAAATGGGGTATACTATTTGATCAAACTCGAGTTAAAAGCTCGAGATTTATAATTATTAGCAATAAAGCTCGACATCCATCTCGAGACTTATATCGAGAACCATTTTAATTTATGTCGAGATCTATGCTAAGCTCTAATTCGAGATTTATAGCTAACCCAAGCTCGTGATTTATATCCAAGGGCTCTCGAGATTTATCCCAAGATACATATCGAGATCCATTCTATAATTCATATCGAAATCTATGCATGTCATATGTCGAGATCTGTCTTGAGAATTAATTCGACATTTTGTTATAATTTCACCTCGACACCTTATTTGTAATTCGAACATATATCTCGAAACCTAAGAATCTTTGCGTATTATTAAATTCAAAGTCTATGTGTATTGACTAATCAAATTCGAGTTCATGCCAAGATTTAATTCCAACATGCCGAGGTCCATTGTATAGTTTATGTTTGAGATCTTTAGGGTCCAAATGTCGAAATAGGTAAGAGTGTAATGTCGAGATCTTTACCGAGATATAAGCTAGTATTGATTTCGAATATATATATATATATATAATATGTCGAGATTGAAGTGTAATGTCGAGATCGAAATTCATGTTAATACTAACTTTGGGATTTTGGCAAGTCTATATCGAGATCCATTTAATCCATGTAGAACACTATTTTAAAAACCCATAAAAGTCGAAACTAGGGTTTTCTAAATTAAACAATTTCTGAAATTATGATTAAACTAACAAACCCTAATTTATTATGATTCTATACTTAGGGTTTGAAGGTTAGCGACTTACCGTACGATAAGCTAAGTAGCTAAGGATACCAGGTAATGGAAATCGCATCTACAACACATAATTTTTATGTGCATGAAATTATGTGTTATGTGCTTATATGATTTTATGTGAATTCTTACGTGAATTAATTACGGTCTACGATGACATGATACGCATATTCACGGCATGAGCGTGTGCACGCACGATTAGTATGAGAGTCAGGGAGATAGCATGCATGAGTATAAGATAGCTTGAAAGCGATATGTATATTTACCGATATGGGCATTTGTGTCGACTCAATGATGAGTCACGGCTCTTCTATGCTACCACGGCGATTCACGAGGCCGAATTACCTGATTCACGAGAGGTAGGGGAAATATATTACGGCGATTCACGAGGCCGACTGCCTGATTCAAGAGAGGCAGGTAAATACCCCGTAGCGGGAGATGCAACCTGGAGGATGCTACTCGAGGGAATGAGCAGCACCGAGGGAACCTCGAGTGTTGGCAACCTCGTGGTAAGCTACCAGTGAGAAGCGCCCGCGTGTCAGACCGCATTGGGATGGAAAGGCGCCTTAGGGTTAAACGAAGTCTATGTGCCCGGGTTAGCCTCTCAATGGGACTGCATTGGGAATGAAAGGCACTATTAGCCTCTCAGTGTGGACCACATTGGGATTGAAAGGCACCATAGGGTTAAGCGCAGATGGAGTACTCGGGTTTAGCCTCCCAGTGTGTGTACAGCCCACTTATACCCTTAGGGGTTTGAGCTCTATATGGTGCATAGAAGATTGAAAGCCGAAATGGCCCAAATATGAAATCAAGGAACGAGAAAGATGTGAGAAGTAGATAGCATTGGCGCGAATGCCTTCGCTATTTAGGTCATGTGCATTGCATGCATGATTTTCACTTACTGAGCTTTATAAGCTCATTCCACGTTTTATGTGTGTAGGACCCCGCGATCACGGTACGTGATCATTTTCACAGCAAGGCCAACTTTTGAAGCTTCCGAGGGCTTTTGAGATGGAAGTGTGTGCATGGATGCGACCTCGTGGAGGCCCAGTAGATAGATTTATTTTGACCCGCATGCACACTTTCCTATGTAAGTAGGACCCATGATGATTTTGTAGGAACAATTTACGATTCCTTTTATGAAAGGAAAAATTTTATACGAGATTTCGCACGATTTATTTCATTATACATTAGTCGCGTAGACTAGTTTAGAAAATAGTGGTGGAAGGCGGGGCTGCCACAGACTTGCATGTGAGCCCTCCCCAACACAGCACCAACCTAGCCCTGAGGCCGAGCTGATAGACCAGGTGGCCCAGGAGTTAGAATAGGAGCCTCCAACTCAGGAAACGCAAATGCCTGATGAAGATGCCACGTTGATTGACGCTGTGGCACAAGAGTTGGAACTAGAGGCTCGACAACAACCTTGAGGTGTAGAAGTGCCCATCAATGTCGGCGTGTTTCAAGGATCCATTGAGGAGATCCTACTAGAGGAAGCACAGCCCGAAGCAGAAACGGGGCACTGCTCACCTCTACTGGCTACAACGCCAGAAACCGAGGTTCTGATCTTCACAATTCAACAAAGGAGCCTCAGGTGACGGAACAAGCCAGAGGGATGATGCACGTGAACTTCCCCTCACACGGCTACCCCATCGGACACCGAGTCCAATGAGGAGATCCGACTCATAAGACGGACACCAAGGCAGTTGAGTATCCAACTTGAGTCCCTCTTCACCTCCGTAACCACCACATCACAGTGTCGCTCAACTCTCCTAGTGGTAAGGACCATTCGTCGCTCAATCTTGAGCCGCAACACAACATTCCTGTGTCTGGTTCACAGGTTTAAAGAGAGCCTGCCGCAACATCCATAGATGAGAATCTTCAAGATTCGAATCGAGGATTGGATGGAGTCTCAGACAGTCACAACCTCAAGTGACTATGAGCCAACCCGAGGAGCCGGTGTCTGCTCAATGGTTGTCAACAGGCGACACCTGTCGACCTGGTCCTTCATCGACGGAGGCGTTCGTCCAGTTTGTGACTGAAGCACAGTTCCAGATAGCTCTCTCTGCGGCCATCAAATCATTAGAAGGCAAAATGATGGAGAGAGTGCTGGCAGCCATCGAGGCGTCCCGACGCGACACTGGGAAAGCAACCATCTCCGAGGGCCCTTCAGCACAAGCAAACCCAACCCCACAACCCTCTCCCACCGACCCACTCGCATAATCCTCCATCTTCATCAACCCATACACCATACCCATCACTCAGCTCCACGACATCCTTCTCGCCCTCCTTATAGGCCTTTCCATCCGAACGCCTGAGGAAGAGTCTCTCTACAGACGTCTCGTGGGTCACCTTGAGCCACCTACTCAATCCTACCGAGGCCAAAGCTTCCGTACACGACATCGACATGACGATCCAGATGATTATAACCGTCATAAGGCGGGGGAAAGTTTGCACCTTCTCTGACTTGATACACTTCGAAAGAGACATAGGCTGTAGGAGGAGAAAAAGGCCTAGGACTTCAACAAGTAGCCAAGGCGAATGTCAAGACAAGGCACATGTGCAACGCAGACAGGTGTTGGAGCAGGCGAAACCCAAACCACCATCCAAACTACCCAAACAACCCACACCACGCACCGCACCACCACTCTGACCCAAATCGACCCACCATCCGTTACCCTAAGAATGCCTCCGCCCACACCAATGACCTTTACAAGCCCCTTGCTTCCGAAAGAAGAAGCAAGTGCCGCCATGCTTGTGGCCCTGGCATAGATTCAAGCTCCAGACCAAACAGGACCGTCAGGACATGGTGTCAACCCTCATGAGTTCCTCGACAAGTACATCTTCGAAGGACAGTGGATGACCCATTCCATGCCCGACGAGCATCAGAGACAACGGCTTAAGGACGTTCGACAGTCCTTACAGCAAGCTTCGGTGGACCTCGTGCTGATAGAAGACTAAGAACTTCAGAAAGGTGAAGATCACGGACAAGTGCTCCCAAGGCTTCCAGAGTTGATTGCGCAACGAGCAATTTCCCCCACACAACTAATGCCAGGGACCGTTAGGATCCACATGCCATGGGAAAATATTAGAATCGAAATTCCCTTCCTTGAAGAAGATCGAGAACACATTTGGAGGTCACCGGACAATGTAAAGAAGCCGAATGAGTTCGAGCTCATAGGGATCTCTCATGGGATCAGCAAAAGAGAATGACGTATCTCTGGATGCTTACCCACCTTGGACCGGATGTGAGACTGGGATGACTAAAGCACAAGCAAACAACCATTTATAAGAGTCTATCTCCTATATGTCAGCTCCTCAGCGTCTTCTGTGCTAAAGGAGGTCTTCCAACACCGTACTACGCCTAGACAGAACTCGAGAAGAATTAAGCAAGAGCAACCTACCGTACCGCCCCTGCAAGGAGGTGTACAACCTCTATCAGCTGTATGTGGAGAAGTACAAGGGTCCTCAATGCTTCATCAAGAAAGAAAGACTCGAGGGACTCTACCGTTTCATATGCGCCAAGTCAAGTACTTCGCCGCACACGACCTTCAGCTGGCTCTGGAGAGCAACATGAAGAAGGTCAACATGACCGCTCCGCTCAACAAAGGACCTGAGATCGAAGGACTTCCCAACAATCACGTGCACGTCAGCTCGGTCTTATGCGTCACCTACCATAATCCGATTGCAATAAAGACTAGGATGATGCTGAAGACTGAGATTCACAAATTCTGTGATGAGATGCTCAAGGTCATCTGGAAGACACATAGAGCAAAGGTTGGAAGAGATCAACAGAGAGACTATGCTTAGGATTCACAGGTTCGTGAGAGAATAGCCGCTCCTGATGGAATTGTTTGATGATATAGAGGAGCGACTGGAGCTGAGGAATACGCTTAGGAACTTAGAGCATGTGGTGGGCTTGCGCAGGTCGTATTATGCCCGATGAGGACAGACAGCGCAGAAGAGTAATCAAGCACAAAGGGAGAGAATGTAGAATACCAATTTAGTTGTGCTTTGATTTAATTAGCTATCCTTGTAATTAGGGGCTTTTATTGTATTTTTCCTTAGTTTAGGACTTAGTATTGTTATTTATACCAAGTATGTTTGGTATAAATAGATGTACAGACATTGTGCTTAATGAGAAGATTAGAGAAATTGATCCGAAAGGCTTGCATTTGATTTCTAGAGAGAAAAAAACAAGAAATCTTCTCACTCTAAACAAAATTCTCTCTCGAGATCTCAATAATAAGTTTTCGATCGTGAGGTAAAATTGAACAATTCTAATCGTTAACTTAAGAATTTGAGTCTAGGATCATAGAGTTGATAAATCAAGACCTAACAATAGGTCTCTTTGCTAGCAAGCACGGTCCCGTACTATGTTTGTGGGTCCCTGGCGAGACAAAGCACAGGTCCCCATCGCAGCATAGCACCGGTCTCTACGCTAGCAAGCACGGGTCCCTGCTATGCTGCGCGAGTCGCCTCATGTGCTTCGACGGTACCCAACGAGACAAAGCACGGCTCCATTGCCGTGGACCCCTGAGCTTGCCCCACAAGTCCCCTGCACTTCCACACAGATCCCTGAGCTTCAAAGCATGAGTCCCCTATCATTTCAAGCATGGTACCCTGCGCTTCGAATTAGGGTACCCTGCGGCCTGAAATTAGGGTCCCTGCGATGTAGACTAAAGGTTCTTCACATATTAAAAAAATTACCTTCAGTGGAACACACCTGAACTGCCATGGATTCGGAGCTTGAAATTCGACTGTGAAGAAGGTGTGAAGTGTAACAACCCGACTTCCTAGATATGTGTTTTGGCGGATTTTCGCAGCGTAAGCAGCGGAAAGCCCATTTAGTTAAGATTTTTAAAACATAATAATACAAATACATTCAAGGTTTAAATTCATAAGTCCAAACTCAAAAAACATATTTTTATTCATTGGGCCAAAACCCAAGAGGTCCAAGCCCAAACTTAAAAACACAAAACATAAATTCATTCTACAGGTTGCGTCACATGTACTGCGCCGCCCTCAAAAGTTCGTGGAGTCACCGCCATCAGCCGCCTTACCTACACACGTAAACCCTGAGCTTTTGCCCAGTAGATAAAATATGCATGAATGCAAATGCTCTCACATTCCAAACCCGACACCTCACAAATGCACGCTCGACATTTCTCGAGCATAAGCTCGTTCCTACTTCAACTCTCAACTCATAAACAGGGCCCTAGGCTAGACTCGGAATCCACACATAAATGTCATATAATGCCATGATAGTAAGGCCCCATCTCGGTCTCAACCATAACTATAACAATGGCAAGTGGTAACGGCCCCATCTCGGTCTCAACCGCACCTGAAATAATGACATGCGGCCCCATCTCGGTCTCAACCGCGAGCGCTTCATCGAATCATAGCCTAATAATCAACATCGATCACTTTACCTCACTCATCGACACTATAAAATGTTACCGTGACTCCGCACGGTTATAACACCCCTCGTACTACATGTATGCAAATGACATGCAAGTAAAATGTAACATATGAAATACCACATATTAAATAGCAACATATCGGTCCGAGATATAATTTCGGCCCGATCAAAAACTATCATACACCAAATAATTTTGGGCCCGAAGCCCACGTTCCGATTTAATCGGCCCGAAATCTTAATCACTGAATTATCCCCCGAATTTACACTAAAATTTCTAAGACTTAATTTTTTTTTTCTTTAATACCATTTCACAATTGGTTCATAATTTTTAAAAATATATTTTAAAACACTAACGCTCAAGTTTCAAATATCTCATAAATTCAAATCTGCCCCAAATTCCAAATTTTCAGTTTAGTCCCGAAATTTTTCAGAATTTTCAGAAATGCCCAAAGTTTCAGAATTTTCAGTTTAGTCCCGAAAATTTCTGAATTTTCAGATCTGCCCCAAGTTTTATAATTTTCAGTTTAGTCCCAAAATGATTTCGAAAATTTATAGTTAACTCCAACCAAAATATTTAATATTCATTTACCCCTCAGAATTTCAGAAAATTTCACAAAGGTCCCAATAAATATTTAATAATCATTTAACACCTCAGAATTTTAGAAAATTTCTCCAAGGCCCAATCGACTTTAAATATATTTATTTAACTCCTCGGAAATTCTGAAAATTGCTCCACGGCCCCAATCGACTTTAGAAATATTTATTTAACTCGGAATTTTGAAAATTACATAGAGGCCCGTATCGAGATTTAATTGTTTATTTGACACCATATCTTTCGAAAATTACGCAATCACACCAATCGATAGAATATTTATTTTAGATTCTTAAATTTAAAGAAACCCTAAAAACCCTAATTTGCACTAATACTCAAATTCTCCAAATCTAATCAAATTCACCCTTAAAATTTCTATTCTACTATTCTAACCTAATATATTTTATCTCCCTAAACCTCTCAACTTTGTAGAGATGGCCGAAATCACCCGTAAATCATATATCAAAAAGATCATACAAAAATTACACATAAATACGTATAAATTCGAAAGAGAACATGCAATACGTAAGATCTCGACCCTAATTTGGTTTACGCATGTAGGTGATCTTCACCTACCTTACTTCCAAGCTATATTAACTAGTTGTTAATGGTGTTGAAGTAGCCGAACTCTACTACTCCTTAGTTTCGTGCACCCCTCACTGTGCTCTACTTCGGCTATAACAATAACCATGTAATATGTTAGATACATAAGTTAATAGGAAATTACACATCAAATGAAGTCCTTACCACCTTATCTTAGTTCGAACAACTTCCTAAAGTGAGAGATCGAATAGAATTTGCCCAAATCCTTATTTGTTCATTTCGTTGTTTTCTTGAAGTTCGAACATGAGTTTTGTTTCCTTTGCATCTATGTATCGTTTTTCCTCTTTGACCACAAAGATATTATTTTAAGCTAATCATTATGTAGATGTATGGCTTCAACGTCACTTTCCATACCATGAAGTAAAATATTTATTTTCTTTGTTGCCTTCTCACATGTTACTTTCATCCCATCCACCAATGAGGTTTTAATTTGTCAAGTGGTTAGGTAATGACAACATTCCAACGTGTATTACCATCTCCACAACCTCCTTTTAAACTTTTGTTCATTCAATTATTGATGTTGATTCCATTAAAATTAATATGTGTATTTTACTTAATAAGGACAAGGTGTGATGTGTCTTTCCTTTGTCCTTAATCAATCTCATCCTTATATTTTATTTGGGCATTTTTTAATAATAAACTTGGACCTTTTTTTTTTACTTCTCATCTATTTATAAATTTTGGGCCTTAATTCCCTTCTAACCCATAATATGTTTAGTTCCTATTACCTATTGGGCTCTTCTAATATTTTCGACCCATATTATTTTATTTAACTCTCGGCCTAAATATTATTTTCGGCTCACTTTCGAAGAGTTCATTTTATCCGTAAATTAACTTCATAAATTTCGAACATAAAAATAATCCATTATTTCACGGATATTACATTCTTCCCCCCTTACAAGAATTTCGTCCCCGAAATACAGTACGGAAAATAACTCAGGGTATCTTTCTCTCATCTCGTCTTCTCTTTCCCAGTGGCTTCTTCCAGTACTTGGTTCCGCCACAAGACCTTCATCAGAGGAATGTTTTTATTCCGAAGGCGTTTCACCTCATACATCAAGATTTCCACCGGCTTTTCTTCGCAGCTCAAGTCCGGCTTCAAATGTTGATATAGAAACTTGCCTTGCACCACATGGCTTCCGTAACATGGATACATGAAAGACATCATGGACCTGAGCGAGCGATGTAGGAAGTTCGAGTTGATACGCCACCTCTCCAACTCTTTTCAAGATTGGGAATGGTCCGATATGTCTCGGACTAAGTTTCCCTTTCTTCCCAAAACGCTTCACACCTTTCATTGGCGATATCTTTAAAAAGACCTGGTCGCCTTCTTCAAACTCCAACGGCCTCCGTCTCTTATCAGCGTAACTTTTCTGAAGAGTCTGGGCTGTTTGCATCCTCTCTCGAATCTTTTCAACAGCTTCGGTCATTTTGCGCACCATCTCGGGACCTAACAACGCCTTCTCGCCTATTTCATCCCAGTGAACTGGGGATCGACATTTGCGTCCGTACAAGGCTTCGTACGGCGCCACCCCGATTGTGGCTTGATAGCTGTTGTTGTATGAAAATTCAATCAGCAGAAGGTATTTTGTAATACCCGTAAAATCTATTTACAGGATTTACAATATAATTAGTGTGAAAGTATTTAAGTTGATATTTTATTGGATTAGTTAAATAAAAAGGTTAGGATTATATGAGACTTAGCTGTAACACAGATTAATTGGGGAACAAAAGTATTAAGATTTTTAGTACTTCACGTGACTCGTGTGAATTATGTATTACATATATGCATTGCCGCCATTTCACAGATTAATTGGGGAACAAAAGTATTAAGATTTTTAGTACTTTCACGTGACTTGTGTGAATTATGTATTACATATATGCATTGCCGCCATTTATATTATATATATATATTTATATATATATATATATGCCTACGTAATCTCGTGCCAGGACTTATGTGTTATATAATTTCATGTTACATGAACTATAGTATTCCATACATGCTACATGATTTGTGGTTTATAACCTAATACCAAGATTTAGAATTGTAGATGATATTAACATATTAACTTTGACTTATGGGGTGGCTCAGCGACAAAGAAAAAACATGGATTTGTTTCGATAGATAGGTCTAAATAATTTTGCAATCGATTAAATGATTTCATATTATATATAACTACATGACATGTATGAACTGGAACATAGACTTTTGAATTTAGGTTTATTATTGATTTTCGGGTTTCTAGTACTGGTAAGCTAACCTAGAAAATTTGATCTAATGCATTAAGTGTTAATACCGTTTTGGGGTGCATGAATTGATAGGAATAATTTCGAAACACTCTTGCAACCTTAGTATTGATGAATCAACCTCGAAACATTTGAATTATTAAACACCTCGATTCTTTAAAATTTCATCAAGGTCTAGAATTCTTTAAGAACCGAAATTCATGAAACTGGAACAGTTAAAAAGCTCGAAGATTTAAAGAACTCGAAATCCTTGATTTAGAGAAAGATTAATATCGAAATTATAAAGTGCCGAAATGGGGATGTTTGCTAAACTAGGATCTCGGAACTTCACAATTAAAATTAATGAAACTCGAAATCCTTAGCACTCGACATTTTAAAATCCCGAAATCAATTGATATTGAAAGCTCGACATCCTTGAGCTCGATGTCCAAGAAAAATCGAAAATAAGATAACAATTAAGAGAAGTTTGATTACTTGGTCATAAAGGAAAGTCAAGATAAGAATAAACCATAAATTTTAGACGTCATTTCCTACAAGTTTGACACGCCAAATGAGAATAAGGATAAGAAGGAAGCTTTCATACCATTAGATGAGAATAACGAATAGAAAATATACCTATATAGAAGAATTTCCAAAACCACTTCGAGAAGAAAGAAGACTCCATTAGTGTACAATACTCAAACACTGGAGGAAGGTATAAGTCTTAACTATAACCTTATATTTTCATAGTATTTTGACATGCTTTAGGAATGTTAAAATAGAATAGAAGACAATTACTGTGAAAACTTTAACGAGGGTTTTGAATTAATTAGAACTATTATAGTTGGACTTATTAAGTTTGAGTTTTAGTGGACAAGGCGTTTAAATTTTGTTTTACTTAGTTTTAAGGTATTCGAGTTTAATGAATTCTTGACCAAGTGTTCAAGAAATATTGAAAGTCTACAAGATGTTTTAATCTGCTCTTGAGAAGGATAGGTTTGGATCGTAAGAAATTATAAATTCTGTAAGGTGTGTCATGTGGTGGTAGGGTTTCTATTTTTCCAGATTAGGAATCTCGAAACTGTATTAGTTTGTAGGATTGATCTTGAGGTCAGGAATGAGGATAGAAAATGTCGAGACCTATTCTGAAATTAATTTCGAAGCTTGATATAAGGAATGTCGAGTAATAAGACTCCCATCTTGATAAATGTCGAAACCATAATTGTTGTGTAGGAACGATGTCGAGACCTTCATAAGTATTCAAGAATGTCGAAATACTTGTTATAATGTCGAAACACATTTCTAAATCATATATGGATTCAAACCTCGAAACCTTGGGTATTTTACCTCGAAATCATTGCATGTTATCTCGACATCTTAAGTTACAATTTAAAAACATATCTTGACATTTTTAATATACTGTTTTGAAGTCCTAAAATTTCATTGTTAAAAACACATCTTGAAATTTGAGTGTGTAATGTCGAGAACCATCCTGATATAGATATCGAAATCCATAGATGTCATATGTCGACATCTAATAATCATACAACTCGAGATCTTTCCATGTTATATATATCGACATTTATTCTATATCATATATCGAGATTCATATAATATCGAAATCTATGTTAAATTTATGTGTTATATGATGTCGAGATTTTCAGTCCATAGTAGCATAAATATATATCGAGATCTATCTTAAAATAATTTTCAGTTTAGGTTAAAGTTTTAAATTTTAGTGTTTCGAAATTTATAGAAGTCGAAATTAGGGTTTTCAAATTAAGCCAATTTCAGGAAAATTATAACTAGACTAACAAACCCTAATTTTATATGTTTCCATACTTAGGGTTCAAAGGTTAGCGATTTAACCGTACGATAAGCTAAGGATACCAGGTAAGTGGAAATCGCACCTACAACACATAATTTTATGTGTATAAATTATGTGTCTATGTGCTTTTCATGATTTTATGTGACTTCTATGATTTCTATGTGACGTAAATTTACGTGATTTATGTGACGTAATTTATTCTGTGAATATTGCACGCATGTTTATATGATTCATGGCATGAGCACGTGCACGCACGACTAGTATAAGAGTCAGGGAAAGAGAGCGTGCATGAGTATAAGGTCGCTTGAAAGCGATATGTATATTTGCGATATGGGCATTTGTGTCGACTCAATGATGAGTCTCGGCTCTTCTATGCTACCACGACGATTCACGAAGCCGAATTACCTGATTCCCGAAAGGTAGGGGGAATACCCCGTAGCGGGAGATGCAACCTGGAGGATGCGACTCGAGGGTATGAGCGGCACCGAGGGAACCTCGAGTGTTGGCGACCTCGTAGTAGTTACCAGTGAGAAGCGCCCGCGTGTCAGACCGCATTGGGATGGAAAGGCGCCTTAGGGTAAACGACATTTGTGTGCCCGGGTTAGCCTCTCAATGGGACGGCATTGGGATTGAAAGGCACTAGTAGCCTCTCAGTGTGGATCACACTGGGATTGAAAGGCACTAGTAGCCTCTCAGTGTGTACCGCATTGGGATTGAAAGGCGCCATAGGGTTACGCACAGATTTGAGTACTCGGGTTTAGCCTCCCAGTGTGTGTACTGCCACTTGTACCCTTAGGGGTTTGAGCTCTATATGGTGCATAGTAAGATTGAAAGCCGAGGGCCCAAATATATTATGAAAAGTCAAGAAGAATGTGAGAAAGGTCAGGAAGGATATGAGAAGTAGATAGCATTGGCGCGGATGCCTTCGCTATTTAGGTCACGTGCATTGCATGCATGATTTCACTTACTGAGCTTTATAAGCTCATTCCACGTTTTTCGTGTTGTAGGTGACCCTGCGATCACGGTACGTGATCATTTTCACGGCGAGGGCCAACTTTTGAAGCTTCCGTGGGCTTTTGAGATGGAATGTGTGCATGGATGCGACCCTCGTGGAGGCCCAGTAGATAAATTTATTTTGACCCGCATGCGCGCTTTCCTATGTAAATAGGACCCAGGATGATTTTGTAGACATCGTTACGATTCCTTTTTATGAAAGGAAAAATTTTATAGCAGATTTTACAAGATCTATGTTGTTATTAGGACATTAGTCGTGTAGACTAGTGTAGAAAGTAGTGGTGGAAGGCGGGGCTGCCACATATTTGCTCCAACTCCCTCGGAAATCTAGAACGCATGCTCGCAACATATCTTCGAGCGTCTGAATTGTTCTCTCCGATTGTCCGTCCGTCTGCGGGTGATAAGCCGTGCTGAAGGACAGCTTGGTTCCCATGGCTTTTTGTAAACTCACCCAGAATTGAGACAGAAATCTCGAATCCCGATCCGAGACAATCGAAATTGGAATCCCATGGAGCCTAACAATTTCCTGTATATACAGCTCGGCAAACTTCTCCATGGTGTATGTTTGATTAATTGGCAGGAAATGGGCTGATTTCGTCAATCTGTCCACGATCACCCAGATTGCATCGTGGCCCTTCATCGTCTTCGGTAATCCCACAACGAAATCCATCGTGATGTGGTCCCACTTCCACTCAGGAGTCATCAAGGGCTGCAATATTCCCGCCGGTCTCTGATGTTCTGCCTTGATTTGTTGGCATGTCAAGCATCGTTGCACGAAAGTAGCCACATCTCTCTTCATTCCCGGCCACCAGCAATTTCTTCGCAAGTCTCGATACATTTTTGTTGCACCGGGATGCATTGAATAGATCGTCGTATGCGACTCCGTCATTATGGTTCGTCGGATTTCTTCATTTGGTGGCACATATAAACGACCCCGGAACCGTAAGCTTCCGTCGTCTCGAAATTCGACCTCCGATTGAACACCTTCGTCTTGTTCTGCTCGGATCTTCAGATATAATTCGTCCTCTTTTTGTGCCTCGAGAATTCGGTCCAACAACGTCGGCTTCAAGGTTAACGCTGCCAGTCTCGTATTGATCTCCCCGAAGTTGATCACTTCAATTTCGAGTTGGCACAATTCCGCATTCACCGATTTATGGCTCAGAGCATCTGCCACTACGTTCGCCTTCCCTGGGTGATAGTTAATCACGCAGTCGTAATCTTTCACCAACTCGAGCCATCGTCTTTGCCTCATGTTTAACTCCTTTTGCGTGAAGAAGTACTTTAGGCTCTTATGATCGGTAAAGATTTCGCATCGTTCTCCGTATAAATAGTGTCGCCAGATTTTCAGGGCAAACACCACGGCTGCAAGTTCCAAATCATGCGTGGGGTAATTCTTCTCGTATGGTTTCAGCTGTCGGGAGGCATAAGCGATTACTTTCCCGTTCTGCATCAACACGCATCACAAGCCCTTCTTCGAGGCATCACTGTACACCGAAAATCCTTCAGTACCAGAGGGAATCGTAAGAACAGGAGCCGTTGTCAATCGTTTCTTCAACTCCTGGAAGCTTTGTTCGCACGCTTCCGTCCACTTGAATGGAACATTCTTCTTCGTCAGATTTGTGAGTGTCGGCAATGCTAGAGAAGTCCTTAATAAACTTTCGATAGTATCCAGCAAGCCCGAGAAAGCTCCTGATCTCCGTGGGAGTGGTTGGTCGTGGCTAATTATTTACTGCTTCTATCTTGATGGAATCCACCGAAAGTCCGTTCCCGGAAATGATGTGCCCCAAGAAAACCACTTGTTCCAACCAGAATTCGCACTTTTTAAACTTGGCAAATAACTGCTTTTCTCGAAGAATTTGAAGGACCATCCTCAGATGTTTCTCGTGTTCTTCTCTCGTCTGTGAGTAGATTAGGATATCATCAATAAAGACGATTACGAATTGGTCCAGAAATTCCTTGAAGACCCGGTTCATCAGATCCATGAAGGCTGCTGGAGCATTCGTTAGTCCAAAAGGCATGACTAAGAATTCGTAATGACCGTATCTCGTGCTGAATGCCGTTTTAGGAATATCAGCCTCACGAACCTTTAACTGATGATAGCCAGAACACAAATCAATCTTCGAGAATACTGTAGCCCCTTGTATCTGATCGAATAGATCATCGATCCTCGGCAACGGGTATTTGTTCTTTATCGTGATTTTGTTAAGTTCACGATAATCGATACAAAGTCGCATTGATCCGTCTTTCTTTCGCACGAACAATACCGGGGCTCCCCATGGTGAGAAGCTAGGTTGAATGAAGCCCTTCTGTAATAGTTCATCAAGTTGCTCCTTAAGCTCTCGTAATTCATTCGGTGCTAGTCGATACGGAGCTTTAGAGATCGGAGCAGCTCCAGGCATGAGATCGATGGAGAATTCGATTTCTCGATTAGGAGGTAGTCCTGGAAGGTCGTCGGGAAAACACGTCGGGATATTCATTTACTACCGGGACATCTTCAAGCTTCGGTTGAGAGGATTCTTCGGCTTTCACCGCAAAGAGGAAGAAAGCTTCGCAGTCGGAATTTACGAGTCGCTGAGCCTTCAGAGCAGATATACGAGGAATTAGATTACCATTCGCCTTTTTCGAAAATTCAAATTCCTCTCCCTCGAGCAAGCAGAATTTGACTACTTTCTTCGAGCAGTCGATAATAGCTCCATATTTGGAAAGCCAATCCATCCCGTAAATGACATCATAATCATTCATCAGAATTACGATCAGATCTACGTTCAAATCTCTTCCCTCAATTCTAACAGGACAATCTTCTACAACTAGATTCGTCCGTGTCGGATCTCCATGGGGTAAAGACACCACGAAGTTGCACGTAGAACGAGTGGGATTTATTCCCGCTCTAGCCACGAAATTAGCCGACACAAACGAGTGTGTGGCCCCAGAGTCAAATAAAATTGTTGAAGGTACGTGAAAGATATTCAGCATACCCGTAACCACGTTCGGGTTGGCCTCCGCCTCCTCATTCGTCAATGTGAAGACACGAGCTGGCACCGGCGGTAAGGCCTCTGCTTCCTCGTTCGTAAGTGCGAAGACACGAGCTGGCACTCGCGGTGGTCGGACTGGACTCTGTGGCTGGTTCTGTGGCGGGTGCGGAAGTAGCTGCTGAGTTTTGGGACAGTCTCGAGCGTAATGTCCGGGCTGCCCGCATTGGTAGCAATGCACCGGTCGTTGTCCGAAACAGACTCCGACATGATTTCTTCCACACTCTGGGCATCGTGGTGCTGGATTTGGTGGCCTCGTATTAGCTCCTTGGTTGAACGTCGGACGCCAGTTCTGTTGATTGGTTCGGTTGCCCCTGTTGTTTGGACCCCTTCCAAAGAATGGCCGTTTGGAACTTCCGCCTCCTTGTGATGCTTCCCTCTTCCTACTAGACTCCTGGACCTCCCTCACAACTCCCTCCGCCTGCTCCGCAAGCAATGCCCGTTCCGTCGCATGTCGAAACTCTAACTGCCGTACTCCCGCCACGCTTAGATCCCGATAGAACTCTGGTTTCAGCCCCCGAAGAAACCGCGTCACCTTCAGAGCACTGGTGGCTATGAGGTGAGGAGCAAAGCGAGATAACTCATCGAATTTGTGGATGTACTCGGGCACCGACATACTCCCCTGCTTCAGGTTCATGAACTCATACATTCTCTGCTCCTGGTCGTGAGCAGTGAAGTACTTGTCGTAGAAGAGCTCCCTGAAGCGTTCCCAAGTCATAGTAACTGGGTCCTCCAACACCTTGACGGTGTTCCACCAGACACGTGCATTCCCCCGAAGTAGGGAAACGGCACATAACGTCTTCTCCTCGTTCGGTACACGGCTGTATATGAAGAGGTCTTCAATAGTGCCGATCCAATCTTCGGCTTCAGCGGGGTTCGTGACCTCGGAAAAGATCGGAGGATTAAGTTTGCGGAAACGATCCCCAATAATATCCACACGATCGGGCTGTGGAGACGGACGGTGCTCAGATGAGCTCCGGTGATTGATCAGATCATGGATTTGATTCGATTGTTGTTGAATAAGTTCAGTCAATCGATGGATGGTAGAGCGGTCCTCCTCTGGTGGAGATTTAGATCCTGCCCTACGACTCGACTCGCCCACTTCTCTACGTGTTCTCACCATTTTCAACTTACTTCTACAATAAATCAATAAACACATAAATCAAATCAATAACAATCACATAAAAAGCGTAAAAACTTACAAGCGCGGCTGGTTCTCCCGGCTTTTGAGCGGCAGTACATGGACAGTCTACAGAATCTATAACCTAATGCTCTGATACCAACTGTAACAACCCGACTTCCTAGATATGTGTTTTGGCGGATTTTCGCAGCGTAAGCAGCGGAAAGCCCATTTAGTTAAGATTTTTAAAATATAATAATACAAATACATTCAAGGTTTAAATTCATAAGTCCAAACTCAAAACATATTTTTATTCATTGGGCCCTGTTGATTTTGCAAAGGTCCCGTGAAGTGAAGTGGGTGCTTTGTTTATTTACTGTTGTTTTTTCATATTCTGCGGTAAACCTCTGCGGAAAAGCTGTAATTTTCGTTAAGTATTGTTGATTGCCATTTAAGAAGGGTAAAATAGTCTTTAACGCAGAGTAAGTAAGGGTACTTTGGTCTTTTCACATTTAGGAGGCTATTTTTTTAACAATGACTATGTCAAAAGCCATTTTTTAAATAACTTCTTCCGGGTGGTAAAAAAAGATAATTAATGAAGGAATAGAAGTACAGCTGACGATAAATAGGTCATACTTTTAAAATGTTGTCTTACCTCCACAATTGGATATAACCAAATTCTAGTAAAAATTTGACATGTGGCAAGTATATATACACTGTAACACACTTGGATGTACCAATCTAATTGATTATCACTCAACTGCAGTGTTGATGTGTTATAATGTCATATATTAAATATTTAAATTTTAAAATAAAGTGAACAGCAAAAATTGTGTTTAAATTATACCAGAGTCTTATTGTTGGTGCTAAAACTTTAAATTGTACCATTTTGGATATTGAACCTTGCAAAATCTTTTATTTTTGAAAAGTTCAAGAACTACGACATATTGAAAATTTTTAGCATCAATAATTAGAATTTTATTTTACATTCATGTTATTGAATAAATTAGATACAAAATCCAGCTTCAATCACCATGATATTTTTGTTTGTTTTTTTCTTCGTCGTTGTCTTCACCGGCATTATCTTTTTCATCCTTCAATTTTTTTTTCGTATTATTATACACTTGCTCAAGCTGAAGCTCCGCTTCTCTACGAGGCTGAGAGATTATCTAAGGCGAAGTTCTTCTTGTTGGTTCTTGGGTCGATAACATGCTCCTCTTCTTTTAATCCCTAAAGCGATTCAAAGATTATCGATTTAGAGAAGTTCACAGTTATGGAATTCGAACCCAAGGCCGTGCTCCTCTTCTCGTTGTCTCGATATAAGACCAGATTATCGTTGGAGAAGTTCACTTCGTGGTGCTCCTCTTTCAGCCATTCTGACGAGTATACGAGATTATCGAAGGAGAAGTTCACAGCAAGATCCATGCCCTCTTCTTATGATTTCTAGAAGATTTCAGTAATTAGGAAAGCAAGTTCTTTGGGACTATTATTGTGCGTTGAGCATTCCTCGTGTGCGTTTCCACCTTCTTTTGTCATCATTTTCTTCTTTTTCTTTTGTCGTCTTTTTCTCCCCCTCCTTTTCTCGTTTATGCAACCCTCCGAAACTTATGAATTATGGTTGAAGGCTTGATCGGGATACAAATGAAGAAAACGATATCGGTGAAGGCTCAAAAGGGATGACTAGAGGAATAATTTCAAGGATGATATTTTGATTTTGGCCAAGTGAGGAATTTTCCTATGGGCCCTAATCATTTTCCTAACAATCTAACGCAAGGCGAGTATGAGGCTAAGAAATACAAGTTAAAACAAGCATTTTATGTGTGACTCGCTCAAGGATAAATTCCCAAAGAAAATAAGGCTCAAAACCTCACACGTATGATGCGGCTTTGTGTCTAGTGGAACAAACTGTTAGGAATATGTCCTCGAATGCTATACGAGGATTAGATTGTATAGGGCATTAGCTTATTTATCATTCGACCTTTTATGCAACAAGATATTTTTTATGTGTTTATTGAAAGGCGTTGTTCGTTTATTGGATATAAGAGTACTTTACTAAGCATCCGATAAAGCAATAAATGAACAAATCCAAATGTGTCGAGTTGAGTCACTGTTCTCGATGGGTACGAGAGAGGAAGGCACCAGTGGACTCTTAACCTCGAGCATTAAAAGTCCGTAAGCCTTAAGCTCCAGTTGGGTGCTGGATAACGGATTACGGCTTATTTGTCGATGACCTATCGAGTGCCGATATCCCGCTTGGAAGCGGAGGTCATGACTTGTGATGCGAGTCGATTTAAGGGATTGAATCGTTTCATGGACACTGACTCACGGGTCGTACGGTCGAACATGGCTTATTTCTCAAGGAGTGTCAATGACCGACGACAACACTATGGTAGTCTACGTGAACCTTAGACCGAAAGGGGCTTTGACGGAGTTGACTTTGAAGACTCGACTGTCACTGGTTCCCCTCGACCCGATTTGCTGTTGCATGGGTCAGCGGGCCAGATGCGTTCTTGATGACGATTTGTGATTGCCGGGCTTAGACTGCCGAGTACGGATTCACAGTCTTGCAAGTAATCGAGATAAGTGTCCTGTGAGGACGGCGACGGGAATTAACGAAATCCTTGGCCAAGGTATTAAAACTAACTCATGTTAGACAAGAGGGTAGTTTTGGTAATTTGCCTCGACCCCATTTTATCATAGAATCGAGTATAGTGAGTTTGACATAGACCATGGCTCTCACTCGATTGGGACACAGCTGAAGGGTTTATAGTAAGGTTCTCAAAATAAAGACTGGGTCGAAATTCGCACTCGAATCGGGTTACAGTCCGGTACTGTGGGATAAGCTAGGTAACTGCCGGACTCATGGATTCCTCCCTTGCCGATTGAGTTCAACCTAGAAAGTCGGGCTTAAAAAGGATCATCAACGTGTCCTATATCGGGAAAGTCCGTCAACATGAAGCACGTTGCTTAGCTTGGGAAAGTCGGGCACGTTCAATCTGCCTCGGCCGAGAATCCGCCCTTTAGCACCTCTTCCGAATGAGATACTCCTTGGTACCTGTCATATATCGGGAACACCCGCTATCGAAGTACCATGAACATGTCACGCTAGCTCGCAAAGAGGTATACACAACATGGCATTTATGAACAGATTTATCGACCCAAACGTTCTTAGATGATAAAACAGCATCCTGTTTACTAGAACTTGAAGATGAGCCAGCTGAGCTTTCTCGAGACATTCCTTTCAACACTGATTTCTCAATGTTGAGCGGGATGTTGGATGACATTTCAGCCGGCATCGATTTCTTTGCAGAACTCTCCCTCTTCAATTTCCAGCAAAATGGTTTAAGTGACCCCTTTGCTTACAATGATGGCAAATATATGAGCTATCTTTACTCTTAGTGGCAGCATGCTCGGGACTATTCTTAAGAATCACAGTTTCGCTCACATCACTCGAGGCTTGAGCATTAACAAACACTATCTTAGGTTGAACATGGGTCACGGGTTTTGGGACATCACAAGCAGGCTGAGAATTAGATACTAGACCTTGCTTATCAAAAATACCTAGAGACAATGACTCATCAAGGGTAGATTTACCCTTGTTCAACTTCGTAAAGGTCTTATTGGCTTCGTCGACTTGCTTTTGGAGCTTGTCGATCTCCTTGTCCTTTCGTGTCAGTACGGCTTTTCCATCTTGTTCATTCCTTTCACCAAGCTTTCAATCAACTTTTCATTCTTCTCATTCTCCTCGGACAGCACTTTCACTGCGGTTTTGAGTTGCAAATTTTTCACCTTCTCAATTTCATATTGTGAGGACAGTAGCTTGAAGGCTTCGTTCATTTGAACTTCTTCGCTACAATCTGCTTCTGCATCATCAAAACTCAAAAACCCACCAAAACATTTTGAATCATCATAATAAAAAATGATATGTTTTACAGATGTTGAGTCAGATGTTGGCTCAACATCAGTTACCGCAGTGAAGCCGATTTGATGATCTTCTTCGTCTTCGCCATCTGAGAATGACTGGATTGTCACTGATGATTGCTTGGTCTGTGTAGGGGACTGCTCTTCATCTTCATCGTCGGATAGGTCCACCCAAAGCGATTTTCCACTTTTGCGAAGTGTGTTCGCACATTCATTGGCATAGTGTCCCCAACCTTGACATTCATAGCATCTCACTGTGTCGTAGTCGAGATTCTTATTCTTAGGATCTGGTTTGCATTTTGAAAACGGAGGAGCAAAGGAGGGCTCAGCTCTAACATTCTGTCATTTTCTATATGTTGGGCCAACATTTCGCGCAACATTCTTCTTTTTCCTGAGAAACTTCTCGAAGTTCTTCACAAGCATAGCCGTATCATCATCATTGTCGGTGTCGTCCTCAGTTTGAACCATGGACGGCTAACTGACAAGAGCAAGGCTCTTCCCGCGAGAGGCCCTCCTTTGGACTTCAAGATTGGTCTCATAATTCTTCATGATATTCATCAACGTGCTGAATTCCATATTAGCCATGTTGTGTGCTTCATCGACCGCCGCTACCTTCACATTGAATTTTTCCGTGTAAGTATGGCTTTATAATTCAACACCTTATTTGCGATCGGATCTCCTAGGCTAGCGCATTCGCTCGATATCGTCAGAAGCTTCCTGAAATAGGTGGTGATATCCTCATCTTCCTTCATTCTGATATTCTCGAACTGGTTGAGAAGGAGCCGCAATTCGGTTTCCTTCACACTTGCATCGCCTACGTAGTACCTTAGGAGTAGATCCCATACGTTCTTCGCAGTTCTACAATTCTGGATAATCTTAAACATAAAAATATCCACCGATGAGAAGATGGCATTGAGTGCCTTGTCGTTGAACTCAGCTGCGTTTTGCTCGGCCATCGTCCACTCTTCGACCGGCTTGTCGAAGACTTCTCCATCAACATCAGGGGCTGTTCGTGGTGGAGTGTATCCATTGAGAATGGATTCCCAAGAACGCACATCGATCGACTTGATGCACTGCCGAACTCGGACTTTCCAATACGCATTGCTGGTGCCGTCTAACACTGGGACTTTACCGATGTAATTTGAACTCGTAACATCCATAGTAGATGAATCTTTGCGCTTAGTAACGTCAAGCATAGGCTCTGATACCACTTTAAAGGGGGTCCCGTTCAATATGGATGTAAAGAATTGTAAACTGATGTTGGGTGAAATGTCGGGTCAACACTCAATCTCACAGTTGAATCACACAGCGGAAATAGAACAAACTTAGTGACGAAATGAAACGAACACAGGAAGTGATTTTGTGCAGCAAGTCAAATAACTTGCTGCGTGCCTCAAGGCGCAAACTCCACTATAAAGATGGATTACAAACTATCAAAAAAGATAGTCAAAACTAAGCCTAGCAAAACCTACGAACCAAACGGTTCTGCAAACTACAAAGTCTTTCGACCTTTGAAAAACTAGGCTAAAAAGAAAACTCTCTTGAGAGATGGTACTCGCTCAAAGTCGCTCTGATAATCTCGTTCTCGCTCGTCAAAAGTTAGTCCCTTGTCCGGAAAATGAAGTCGCCCTTATATACTCTTCGACTTGGGCGTTACTCCACAAAATGGACTTACCAACTGCCACTAACGTCCACTAACGTCCCTCAGGTAGATTTGGTCCGTTAGTGACCGTTAGGATGTGACTTGGTCAGCTCCATTGACTCGGTCTTCACTTAAGCTCCAAGCAACCTATTTTAAGTATGCTCCTTTCCAATTTTCGCTCCAGCTTATCCACAATCTTTCCACATGGTTTGATCCATTCCAGCACTTATCCATATCCTGCACAACATTAGAAAAATGTCACGTCATCAATAAAATAAGTTTTCGGCATGAAAGATAAAACTGAGATAGGGAACATTCTCGGCCAATAAAATAAATGTCATGTCACCCCAACATTGCTAATGTTAAAAGTTCAACACCAACAAAGTTATTGTTTTAATGTATTTAAAAGGACAACAATTATGAGGACATCAATGACCAAATTGCAATAACAAAGGATAACATGGACATAGCAAATGGATTAACAGTCCTTATCATGTCCTTGATTATATAAATGAAAGATCCATACATTTGTGTTTCACAAGTCTTACACAATTATAAAAATGTAGGTGATTAAGATGTTGCCAAGTGTTAAATAATAAATAATTATTGTAAGTTTAAAAAAAAGAGAAATATTAAAAAAAATACTTGACATGTTAAACAATAACTAACCACTATCAAACATAAAATTTAATAATGTTATAAATATCTAAATAATTATCAACTAGTCAATAATGTGCAATACATAAATGTGCCATGTTCCTTTTTTATAATTTTTATCTTATATGTCGATGATATCATATAATAACAAAGCTTGTTTTTTATAGAAGACGTAATATTTGTATGCTTAAAAAAACTAAACAAATAATTAAGTTATATTTGGTTAAGGTTTGTTGTATAAATCGAGAAGTTAATTCTGGATAGTAATTATTTCATCTCCTTTACAACTCCTAATGCCTATCTTTCATATTTTACACATCATCATTTCTTCTTTCAGTATTACACAGTATATATACTTAAACTATCCTATATACATTTAATAAATTCCCTTTCTATATTTGTTAGGATCGGTTAGCGTGTTTAGAAGGGGTGAATAAACACTTGTTAGATTTTCGGATCTAAACCGGTTAAGGTTTGATACCGGTGCTTGATATTTCTATGTGTGGCTTGTGCGGAAGCAAACCAGTCAGTTTGAACTAAGACCGGAAGTGAGATGTGATGTGTATGTGTTTTGCGAAGGACACATAATTTGTTTTTGGAAGTTCGGAGCAAATTCTCCTATGTCTACCCTTCTTTCCCGCAAGGAAGGTATCACTACAAGCCTCGGTTTACAACTTGTGTTGTACAACCTCCTTAGCTAGACTTACACAATTCAACTCTCACGGCTATACTTTGCTAACTAAACTCCTAGACCATACCTAGACATCTTTTTACAGTCCGTCTCTTTTAAGAGCTTTTTACAGTCCTTGAGAAAAATCACTCACTAACGGAACCGGTCTAGTGCAGTGATGACAACACCTAAGTATTTTATTAGCTTCGAATGCTCAGCGAAGTGTTTTGAGGTCTTCAGCTTGTTTCCCCTCTATTTATCGCTGGGTTTGAAGTTGAATACCATTGTGAGATAGCTCCTTGTGTGCCGGACAGAGCGTTAATTGACTTTACCTAAAACGGGTATGTCCGGTCTTCGCAGCAGTCGCGCTGTGCCTTTTGCTTTATTCCTTGTTCGGCTTGGCTTGACTTCAACTTGACTCTAGCTGACAGCCTTGTACTAATTATTCGTCAGAGTTCTACAACTTGCCGCGTCTCAAATATATTTGAATCTTATCCAGCGTGGCACGCCCGGTATCCTGCATTTCGGTCTTCAATGTACTTCCGGCGATCCGATTTCTAATTGCGCTGATGGTCTGCTGTTTTTTTCTGGATTCTCCTATGTCTAACCAGTATACTTTTTAAGTTAAGTTCAATCACCAAAGCTATTAACATGAATATTTAAATTCGAGATTTCTAGCAATATTACATCATAAAATAAATTCACCATAGTCAGAGAAAAGACCAGCTAAGCACAAGTATTTTAACACCCAAAGCAGCCCACGAACTCCTCCCACACTTGCAAAATACTTCTCAAACAGAAAAGAGAAAAAAAATGTCCCATCATAAAGGAGCAGCACCACCACCTTCCGTCGTCATTGTCGGCGCTGGCCCCTCCGGCCTAGCCACGGCGGCGTGCCTACGTCACCTCTCAATCCCCTACGCAATCCTCGAGCGCGAAGACTGCTTCGCCTCCCTATGGCAGAAGTACGCCTACGATCGCGTCCACCTTCACTTAGCTAAACAGTTTAGCCATTTGCCCTTAAAGCCAATCCCACCCAACTACCCAACGTACCTCTCTAAATCCCAGCTCATAAAATATCTCTCCGAGTACATGGAGCACTTTGAAATCGAGCCCATGTACAACGCGCACGTGGTGCACGCGCGCTTCGATGGGAGCGAGGGGAGGTGGACCATCACGGCGAGGAGGAACGGCGGCGGTGTCGTCGAGGAGTTTTTTCCGAGGTTCTTGGTGGTAGCCACTGGCTCTACGTGCGACGCTTACGTGCCTAAGGACATCGATGGGCTCGAGGGTTTTCAGGGCGAGGTTTTGCATTCTACGAGGTTTAAAAACGGTAAGGAATTTCGTGGGAAGAGCGTTTTGGTCGTTGGCTGTGGTAATTCTGGGATGGAGATAGCCCTCGATCTTGCTGAAAATGGTGCAAAAACCTCCATCGTCGTTCGCAGCCCTGTAAGAAATAGATATTCCTTCCCATTATTTTTTTTTTCGTTTCAAAAACAGTGTCGGGTTTGGTGTTAAGGTGAAATATGGCATGGTTAATTAATTTCTTGCATGCATGCAAGTGGACACGTGTCTGTTTGATGCATTTGACTTGAAGTCACCTAAAATAGCTAGTTGTATTACAAACGCACACCTGCATGTTTTGTCGGTTAACATATAATTTCGATGGTGGGTCGTGAGTAATGAATGACGAAGAAAGTTTGAGCAGTCGGTTACCCCTTCGTTTTCATCGATTAAGGGAAGCAGCAAAACATGGCTTTCAATTAAAGCATTGCATTCTTTTACGTCCAATAAAGTACATATATAATTAGTCAATTGACATATACAGATCCATGTAATATCGAGGGACATGGCTACCTTAGGGCTGGTGCTGTTCAAGTACTTGCCTCATAGTTGGGTCGACTCACTAATCTCATTGATGGGAAGGATTTCGTACGGAGATCTGAGTGAGTACGGTATTCAAAGGCCTTCCGAAGGTGGGCCATTCGCTCTCAAAGTCATGTATGGAAAATACCCTGTCATCGACGTTGGGACAATCGCCAAAATTAAATCAGGGGAAATTCAGGTCTAACTATTTCTTCAAATGCAAGAATTTTAATACGGGGACGTTGTTCTCAAGGTAATTAATGTGTAATAAAAATGCAAATAGGTGTTGCCGCGTATAAGCAGCGTCAAGGGCAGTAACACTGTTGTGTTCGAAAACGTAAAGGAGTATCTATTTGATGCGATTGTCTTCGCCACTGGCTTCAAGAATCCCATAAAGAATTGGCTCGAGGTAATTAATTACTTTCTACTTTTCTTTTAAGTTTTGGGAAGTTTGCACTTAAAATATTCAAATTTATTTAAGAAATATCAGATAGCCATTTTTCTATATGTGGATCACTATTAAAATAAAATCTTTACGCATAGGTACCCGCTTGGTGAAGACACGTCATATAAGAAATTTAGGTATCATAGAGAAACGAATTTAGGGATCATAGAGAAACGTATTGTGGTACATAAGAGCAACTTCAACGGGTACTTTATTTTTGTGTAAAACACAAAAATAGAGTACGTTTCTATTCTAATGGGACTTTATATTTAACACTAATATTGTGTTAGTGAGTAGAGAAACTCTAGATATAGAGTACACACAATTTTCAACACAAAAATAGAGTTGTAGTTTCTATTTATTTATATTTTATTCGATAAATCGTATTTTAATTATATATAAATTTCATATTTTTAGAGCATCTCCAGCGGGTACTTCATTTCTGTGTAAAATACAAAAATAGTACGTCTTTACTCCAATGGGACTCTAGGAATACTGTAGCAACTGTATTCAGCGACGGATCTAGGAATACAAGCCTGGAGGGGCAGCCCGAACAGAGCCCAGTTCTAAGACTGGAGCGGCAGCCCAGTCCCGAAGTCCAATAGCTCTTTTATTAAAAGAAACAAAACAAAACCATGTTAGGAATCGAACCCAAGCCTTTGGAAGGGTAAGAATTTATGATAATTTTGTCAACCACTCCGGCAGAGCTATCATTTTACATAAGTTTATCCCTAAATATACTATGCAAACATTGGGGCTGGGGGGACAGCTGACCCCCCTAGCCCCAACGTAGATCCGTCCCTTACTGTATTATTGTATAAACTTAACTGTATTTTTATGCAGTTGGTTGGAGGTTCTCTAATATATTGGAGAAAGGTACATCATACCTATATAGATATATCATATAAAATATTTAGATGTCATACAAACACGTTGTATGATACGTAAGATACATATAAAAGGACACATGAACAATGGTAAAAGTACTCTCAACCAGGGATACCTATGTGCACTAACTTTACTCAGCTTGGTACCTAGATATAAAAGTTGATAAGGAAGGTGCTGGAGTTGATTATCTTTTACATTTTGAGTATTTAAGTGTAGATATATATTCTTTTAGTAATAATTTAATTTTAGCGCTCAATGGAGCTCGAGCATATTATTATACTAGGTAATTGTAGCCGCACAACGTGCGGCTATGAGAAAATTGCAGCCCGGGGATTATGTCATACAACCATAGGAAAATACGAAAGCAAAATGCATCTCTACATTGCCAAAGTCATCTTCATCATCAAAAGCAACACTTCAAAGCCTCAGCTTCGAAGACTTCACCCACATGATAGTGAAGTTGGTCACGCCTGTTGCTTCCACGTAGATATCCGTAAGTGAACAACTATTCAGCTCCATTATGAAGATTTGACAGAGAGAGGGTTTCGTTTTTAGGACAAGCGTTGAGCAGAAGACTCAAATCCGGGGAAGATATGCTAACATAGCTCAACGAAAGGGATTTCAAGCAGGGCAATCTCCTATAACTTCGTTTAACCTCTGCAATAGTATTGTGAGCCAAGCTAAAAGCAATAATCGAACTTGAGTCCGCAACAATTTTCGAGCATCTCTATGTTAGGACTCATCATCACATTGTAGTGTAGCCTGCGCAGAGTGTCTAGGGAGTACATGAGCCAGGGTATGACCGGTGCAGTAGAGAATTCATCAAATGTAAGAGTACTAAGATGATTTTCTCATGCTTCTTTTAACCTTCGACATGTAGCAGGATACTATCGTCCTTGCTGCACCAAGACGTTCAACAACCTCCATAGACAGATACTCTATATATCAAATGGACAGATTTTCACAAGGCCAAACAGTGAAAGAGCTTCCCAGTCCACCAAATGATAAATCAGATCAGACAACCAGTTGAGTTGCGGGAAAAATAGTCACAACTACATGAATGTGGTATCGAAAAGACATTCTAAGACTGTAGTTATTTATGTTCAATGTTGTTCAACACAACTCTCATTAGTCGTTATCGATAAGAAATAAATTACGCATAAAAAATACCAATGTCTATAACTCTACGATAGATAGACTCCTGACATACAAAATAGTGTAGAACCTTTGCCCAAATTACAAACTTTACAAAATCAACTTCGAACGATTTGAAAAAAATCGAGCATGCCCTTCGATTCGAAAACAAATCGAGCACAAAAATGAGGATTAATCTGAAACTAACGTACCTAATGAAATGGAAAGAAAAAGCAAAATACTGTAGCAGTAAACAAAACATACATATATCGTATGTACATGATCCGACCACTATCTTAAAATTCACTGTGGCGGCGACGAGGGTTTATCAGCGATGGTGCCGATACTACTCATCGAAGTCTCCCTGGAAAAAGCCTAATTTCATCTGTCCGAAACGAGCGGAAGGAAAATTTCCGTGATTAAAGCATAATTAGGCGGAATTTTATAATTAGGTTTTTGGTGCTGGAATTAATTTGTATCCTTACACGTTGGTGATGATGCTGCGGACTTTGGGGTGGGGTGATGTCATGCTATGCTACTGATCGAAAGCATGGGAACCATACAGTAGTCGAGCTTAATTACAATATGGTCCTTTAGGAGAAAGAATAACTATCAATATTGCCCAAAAATGTGACCGACAACTTATAAGAAATTGGCGA
The DNA here is from genome assembly GCA_027422505.1 of Craterostigma plantagineum. Classification (NCBI taxonomy): domain Eukaryota; kingdom Viridiplantae; phylum Streptophyta; class Magnoliopsida; order Lamiales; family Linderniaceae; genus Craterostigma; species Craterostigma plantagineum. The sequence goes on from JAPQWV010000055.1 coordinate 3,989,173, forward strand.
TTATCCGGTCAACTCAATATATGTAAAGATATTACACGTTCGAGGCTTGTGATTTCTTTAATATTTATTTTTAACTGTGCAGGGAGATGACTATCTATTGAATGATAATGGGCTTCCAAAGCCTAATTATCCGAATCACTGGAAGGGAAAGAATGGGCTTTACTGCTGTGGGTTGGCCCATCTAGGATTGCCCGGATCTTCCATGGACGCCCAAAACATAGCAAATGACATAAAGGCCCTCCTGTGAAAATTGGTTTACTGTGCTTGCCTTGAAAAACCTAATCTTATTTACCATCGATAAATAACCATCCAATCATGTATGAGATAAGACCGTAGGCTGTTTTATTTAGCATTTATTTTCATCAAGGAATGCCCTCTAATGTATGATTATTATCTTACAGACTACCCTCTCATGATGACAGCATAATTGCTTAAATAAGAGTTCAAAGTCTATGTCTGGATCAGTTTTATCATTATCCTTATTTTTTTTATTGCATGAAAGTGCATTTAGGGGTGAGCGCGGTGCGGTTTGGGCGGTTTTTATCGAAAATTTAACCCGACCCAATAAATTGCGGTTTTTTAAAAAATACCCCAAACCCGATCATAAAAATCTTAACCCGATACATTGCGGTTTGCTTATGTGCGGTTGGGTTGGGGGGTTTTTGCGGTTTTAATATTTATTTTTATCATAACGAAAATTAAGGTAATATTCTAAAGTATAGATAGAGCAAAAAGGTATATCATTAACCTATTTACAAATATAAAAGTTTATATACTGAGATGTTATTATCATAGTAATAAATAATAGTAACAGTTAATAAAAGTGCGATAAGAAGCTTGATTAGAAGCTCATATTCATTGTTCACAGTCGACTTTCGGTAAAGCAACTAAAGCAGTGCCTCATTTTGATTTAAAAATTTTCCTTACAAGAAATAAATTTTTGATTGTAGAATTTTAACTTGCCTTCTATGAGCATCAAATGTTATAGTTCTTGATCTCAAGTCCGAATAAAGGAGGATCGCATTGGAAAGACACGTAATTTTTTACTACATAATATTTGATTTGTTTTAAAAAAATCATCATTTAGAACTTCGCTTTACGCAATGTCTTATGATTAGGCCATGTCCTTTGTATCCAATTCCCCTTTCGAAGAAGAAAATTATTTATTTCAAATTTTAACTCGCCTTCTATAAACTTCAAGTGTATAGTTGTTGATTCCAAGTCCGAATAAAGGAGGAGAGATGCATTGGATAAACATATAAATAACAAATTCACTATATAATATCTATTTTTTTTATGAAAAACTCATTTAGAGCTTACCTTTACGCAACGTGTTAAATAAGTCGATGTTCTTGTATTAATAGTAATTAATATTTTTTGGCATCGCTACTATTATGAGTTATATGTATTATATTATGAAATATTGAATAACATATAGTAAAATTTTAGTATATTTCTAAATGCGGTTGGGTGCGGTTTTATGCGGTTTTAATAATACAAAACCAAACCCGATTGCAAAATATGCGGTTTTACTTTTTAAAACACAAACCAACCCATCAAACTGTTAACCCGACACTTGCGGTCTGGGTTGGGTTGGGTCCATTGGGTGGGGCGGTCCGACGGGTTAAATGCTCACCAATAAGTGCATTATAATGTGCTAAGCTTAGGACCGTACTCCCAATAATGGAGGACAACGAGTGCATTGTTAAATAAATCATGAGAAAGTTTTGTGATATATATAAATAATACTTCATCCGTCCCACTTATTTCTTTCCATCTTTCTATTTCAGGCATCCCACATAACTCTCCCCATTTCCATTTTTGGTAAAAATTTATTCCAATAATTAAACTAATTACACCATTTATATTTAAAAAAAAGACTTCTTAATTTGCATGCCCACTAATAAGTTTTCTCTCTCCATACCTTAAAAGTGTACTGTATTATTAAAATCATGTATTCTTAATCTCCGGGCCCACTAATCTTTTGGGAAGAATTAAATGGGACTGAGGTAGTAAGTGTTTTGATGCTTATTTTTTTTTAAAAAAATAAATAAGAGTATTATATACAATTGAGCCTAACAAAATAATAATGTAGATATTTAGGAGCATATGGTGGCTTCCTTTTGTATTTACCTTTCATTAAGGCATTTTACTTTTTTCTAGACTGATATTTAGGAGCATATGGTGGCTTAGGTAATTATTAAATAATGTCTAGTTGGTAAATGTTTAGTGGTTTAAAACAGATAATTTGTAATTGGTAATATTTAATAATTTACGTATATATTTTAGGGTGCAAATAGAAAGATAGGATGCCAATAGAACTACCCTTTAAACTTCATATATGATAACATTTACGCGAGAGTCATTATTTAATATTTATTTTCATCAAGAAATGCCCTGTCATGTAGGATTATCTTACAAACCATCAAGTCCTCTCATTATGACAGCATAATTGCTTAATAAAGGAAGTATGCGTCTGAATCGGATTATTTAATAATAATAATAATAAACAACAACAATAATAATAATAATAATAATTACAATGGATATCTACACATAAATACCTAACAATAATAATAATAATGATAAACTATATATATAAAAGTTGGATGGTCTCTCTCCTGATCTGACACGTATGCAACTGAGTCCCCTCCCATCCAATCATATTGCGCGGATTGAATTCTGATAAGTTTTCTGAGATTAATTATGAATGTTCCTCCTGGTGTTTGTATGGATGTGATGATGTGACGTTGTAGGAATGATTCTATATTTTATTTGGGGCAATTGTACTGTATAAGACGCTATTATGTCGCCGGAATCATTTAATAGGCAACTGAACAGTCATAAATCATCTTAAATTGCAGAAGCTGAACAGTCCTGCAATAACGTCTTTTCAAGTCGAGATTGTTGGCCTTTTCTTTTCTTTTCTGAGAGAACGCACGCATAGCACAGAGAGAGGGAGAGAAGAGGCGTATTTTGGTGGATAAGCAATGGATTCCGCCGGCGTGAGGAGAGCGCCGACGAATCGTCGCCTACATCCCGCCGACGCTGGAACACCGCGTTTTCTCAGATTCTCAGAACAGCCCTATTTTCGAAAAGAGCAGCAGGGAAAGAACGAGGATGAGCAGCAACCCTAGCGACGGTTTCATCAAAGAAGCGAATTTTATGGGCAGATTCAACTTAGCCACCAAAGCCCACCTCACAAAAAGCTCCGAAAACGCCCCCATGGCTGTGAAATCGAAGAACTTGTGCACAATGGAGGGCTGTGACGAAGAAGCTCCAAAGGGAAATTAATGATAGAAGAATTTGTTGCAACTGTGCCGTTTATGAATGAAACGGCACATCATGAACGTATGCTCTCGGCTGAAGATCAATTTTTTCAATTGTTCGTAGATACAGGTAAGACTATTTCATCAAAGATTTGTGTACGTGGCACGAAAATCCCCCAGATTTCAGCGACAGAAGAAACAAGCCACTGACAAGAAAATTACAATTTCTGCTGCAATTCTAAGCCCATACAGGTAAATCTAACACCTTGTAGCCTATATCCGTTCCTCCTTTTGCTTGCTAACTTTCTTGGCTTGATTCAACTCTGATTTTTCTTTAGGTTACTGATGATATTCGCCTCGGAGTCGTCGGCTATTCGCTGTTACTTGGATAAGGTTGTAATACATGATGAGGTCTTACTTTTTTATCCAATTATTTCCAAAATCCATGAGTAACCCATATGGTTCTTCATCTTGGTCGGTCTTTCTTCGTCTTCATTGATGTTCTTGTGTTATTTTGGTAGGGAACTCTCCATTGGTCGTGGCGAGAGGTGGATTTTCAGGGATGTTCCCCGATTCGAGCCTTTATGCTTACTCTCTTGCCGCTCAGACAGGTTCACAAGATGTCCACGTATGGTGTGATGTTCAGCTTACTAAAGATGGAGTCAATCAGCTCGCCGAACATCAAACTAGACAACATTCGACGATCGACTGTGATTGCCGTAGGAGACAAAATTCCTATAATGTCAATGGAGTCCCAATGTCTGGGTGGTTTTCCCCGAACTTCACTCTCGACAGGCTTGCAAATGTCAACCGTAAGATTCTTACCCTCTTCTTGAGCTTTCAGATATCACAAACGAACAATTTCAAATTCTCACTGTCTGTCGCTGCAGAGTGAAACAGGGATCTTTTCCCGGGCTCCCAATTTCGACGGCACTCACATGCAAATTGATACAGTGGAAGATGTTTTCAACCAAATAAAGCCACATGGGTTGTGGTTACATATTCCCGTATGCGACGCAATTCAGCAGTTTCTTCAATTCTTTCCCTGCTTATTTCTCTCTGAGTCTGAGAAGTCTATGTTAACATTATGTGCAGCTTAGTACGTTTTACGCCCAGCACAATCTGAGTATGAGGAGCTATGTTCCCTCGAGGCTTGTGGTTGTTAACTATATCTCCTCGCCCGAGATTGGATTCTTGCAAAGCATAGCATCACAGACGGAACCCGCAAAGTGTATGCTGTAGTTTCTTGGACCCAACGATTTTCGAGATTACGACAAACCAAACGTATGGATCTCTTCTGGGAAACGTCAGTTTCATCAAAATGTTCGCCAATGAAGTCGTAGTTCCCAGACTTACATATGGCTCGTATATAGCAGCTTCTATCTGCTGAACTACACCACCATTGTAATAGACGCTCACAAGGCCGGTCTAGAAGTTTTTGCTTCTCAGTTCGCTAACGATGTTGTTCTACCTTACGATTACAACTGCAATCCTGTTTTTGGGTATCTCAACTTCCTCGATAATGGCGCATTTTCTGTTGATGGCTTGCTCTCTAATTTCCCCATAAGTGCATCTGAGACCATCAGTAATAAGAACAAGTGGTGCATTTTTCTGTCGATGGCATGAACTCTTGTATGATTTTCGTTTGCCTTTTTTCTTGCAGATTGTTTCTCCCATATGGGCAAAAATGAGAATGTGACAGGTAAACAAATCCCATGTTCATTTGCCGCAAATTTTGTCTTCTACATTATCTCATTTGTATGTGCTTTCATCTTTACATTGTAGTGGATATATTGGTTATTTCATCCGAGGGAGCGGGTGGATATATTGGTTATTACATGATTTCGAGATTACGACAAACCAAACGTATGGATCTCTTTTGGGAAACGTCAGTTTCATCAAAACGTTCGCCAATGAAGTCATAGTTTCCAAGACTTACATATGGCCCGTAGATAGCAGCTTCTATCTGCTGAACTACACCACCCTTGTAATAGACGCTCACAAGGCCGGTCTAGAAGATTTTGCTTCTCAGTTCGCTAACGATGTAGTTCTACCTTCCGATTACAACTGCCATCCTGTTTCTGAGTATCCCAACTTCGTCGATAACGGCGCATTTTCTGTTGATGGCGTGTTCTCTGATTTCCCTGTAACTCCATCTGAGACCATCGGTAATAAGAACAAATGGTGCATTTTTCTGTCGATGGCATGAACTCTTGTATTATTTTGGTTTGCCTTTTCTCTTGCATATTTTTCTCCCATATGGCAGAAATGAGACTGTGACAGGTAAACCAATCCCATGTTCATTTGCTGCAAATTTTGTCTTCTTATTACATGATCTCATTTGTATGTGCTTTCATCTTTACATTGTAGTGGATATATTGGTTATTTCATCCGAGGGAGCGGGTGGATATATTGGTTATTACATGATTTCGAGATTACGACAAACCAAACGTATGGATCTCTTTTGGGAAACGTCAGTTTCATCAAAACGTTCGCCAATGAAGTCATAGTTCCCAAGACTTACATATGGCCCGTAGATAGCAGCTTCTATCTGCTGAACCCTGTAACTCCATCTGAGACCATCGGTAATAAGAACAAATGGTGCATTTTTCTGTCGATGGCATGAACTCTTGTATTATTTTGGTTTGCCTTTTCTCTTGCATATTTTTCTCCCATATGGCAGAAATGAGACTGTGACAGGTAAACCAATCCCATGTTCATTTGCTGCAAATTTTGTCTTCTTATTACATGATCTCATTTGTATGTGCTTTCATCTTTACATTGTAGTGGATATATTGGTTATTTCATCCGAGGGAGCGGGTGGATATATTGGTTATTACATGATTTCGAGATTACGACAAACCAAACGTATGGATCTCTTTTGGGAAACGTCAGTTTCATCAAAACGTTCGCCAATGAAGTCATAGTTCCCAAGACTTACATATGGCCCGTAGATAGCAGCTTCTATCTGCTGAACTACACCACCCTTGTAAGACGCTCACAAGGCCGGTCTAGAAGTTTTCGCTTCTCAATTCGCTAACGATGTTGTTCTACCTTACGATTACAACTGCGACCGATTTTTGGGTATCTCAACATCCTCGATAATGGCGCATTTTCTGTTGATGGCGTGCTCTGTGATTTACCCATAACTCTATCTGAGACCATCGGTAATAAGAACAAATGGTGCATTTTTCTGTCGATGGCATGAACTCTTGTATGATTTTCGTTTGCCTTTTCTCTTGCAGATTGTTTCTCCCATATGGGCAAAATGAGAATGTGACAAGTAAACAAATCCCATGTTCATTTGCCGCACATTTTGTCTTCTTATTACATGATCTCAGTTGTATGTGCTTTCATCTTTACATTGTAGTGGATATATTGGTTATTTCATCCGAGGGAGTGGGTGGATATATTTGTTATTACATGATTTCGAGATTACGACAAACCAAACGTATGGATCTCTTTTGGGAAACGTCAGTTTCATCAAAACGTTCGCCAATGAAGTCATAGTTCCCAAGACTTACATATAGCCCGTAGATAGCAGCTTCTATCTGTTGAACTGCACCACCCTTATAACAGACGCTCACAAGGCAGGTCTAGAAGTTTTCGCTTCTCAGTTCGCTAACGATGTAGTTCTACCTTACGATTACAACTGCCATCCTGTTTATGAGTATCTCAACTTTGTCGATAATGGCGCATTTTCTGTTGATGGCGTGCTCTCTGATTTCCGCATAACTCCATCTGAGACCATCGGTAATAAGAACAAGTGGTGCATTTTTCTATGGATGGCATGAACTCTTGTATTATTTTCGTTTGCCTGTTCTCTTGCATATTTTCCCCCCCATATGGCATAAATGAGACTGTGACAAGTAAACCAATCCCATGTTCATTTGCTGCAAATTTTGTCATCTTATTACATGATCTCATTTGTATGTGCTTTCATCTTTACACTGTAGTGTATCCCGGTTGTGACGAGTGATAGTGAGTGGCATTGCATTGGTGATAATTGGGGGTGAGTGAACGCGAGTGAGTCACACGTGCATGTGCACTATTTCACCTACTGGGCAATAGCTCAGTGTTTGCGTGTTGTAGGTAATCGACGGTGGAGACTGGCTATCGGAGCTTCCATGGGCTTTTGAGGGCGGGGATGTACATGGATGACGACCTGTGGGCGGGTGATAGGGTGTATTGGGCCTTCGGCCCATTCGTATTAACTTTGTATAAATAAATGTTTTTGTAAGATGGGTTCGCTGCGGCATTCGCTGCTAAACCCGACGTGATTTGTTGCTAATTAGCGATTAGAGGTGAGGGTCGCCACAGGTGGTATCAGAGCTTAGGATATAGATTCTGTAGACTGTCCATGTACGACCGCTCGAAATCATGAAAGCCCAGCCTCGTCTGTAAGTGTTTATGTTCTGCGATAATTGTGCTAATGTGAAATTTCAATTATAGTATTAGGATAAAATGGTACGAACTACGAGTGAGTTTAATGCTGAATCAAGCCGACAACACCACAATGAACGGGAATCCAGTCCCGATGAACATGACTCGAACCGTACAATTTCCCAGCTTGCTGATCTTATTCGGATCCAATCCGAACAAATTAATTCCTTGATCCGTAACCAGAATTCGTCAGAGCGACATACGTCGCCCCAGATCGATAGAACCGAAACCATCAGGCATAGGTTTCGTAAACTCAATCAGCCCATTTTCGAAGACACTGTAGATCCAGTTGCAGCGGGTGAGTGGCTTAGGACGATTGAATCCACGTTCCAATATAGCCGAACTCCCGAAGAGGAGAAAGTTCTATGTGCTGCCTTTCAACTCCGGGGAAATGCCGGATACTGGTGGGATACCATCACAGCAATGGAGAATCCAAATACGATCACCTGGGAGCGCTTCAAGGAGCTCTTCGAGGAAAAGTATTTTAGCATTTCTGCCCGTGACACGAAAATGGAGGAATTCATCAATCTACGTCAGGGCGGGATGTCTGTTGCGGAGTACATCCGCAAATTTGAGCAACTTTCTCGCTTTGCTCCCCATATAGTAGCGACAGACAACCATAAAGTGGGAAATTTTCTAATTGGCCTCTGAGATGTCGCGGTGACGAGGTCTCCAGATATGACCTATACTAAGGCTGCCGAACGAGCTTTGGTGGCCGAAGAAGCCGAGGCGAGGCTATCTAAAGATCGAGAAGCAAAGAGAAAGATGGAGCAGGGACAATACGATCGCGAAAGAAACGAGAAGAAACAATTGGTCGTCCATGCTCCTAATCAGCCAAACCGAGGGAGGCCAAATGAACCTAGATGGGAACAAAGGCAAATGCAAGACCTAACAATGCTCTGGCCAAACACCGATGCCGACTTGCCAACTGTGTGGACGTCAACATGTCGGCGTCTGTTTTGGTCCTAACCCTAATATCAAGTGCTTCAACTGTGGAAAGGCGGCCATATCTCGCGATTTTGTCGGGAGAATCCGCCGATTAATCCGACTCCTGCACAGAATCAACAACCTGTGCAGAACCAACTTTCGAGGGTACCTGCTAGAGTATTTACCCTCACTGCTGAAGAAGATGAAGAACAACCTAGGGTAGAACCGAATATGTAAGATAGAATACCCTCATTTTGTGAACTTGTGAACTAGAAGCGGTAATATTTTGTATTGTAAAATAATATAAATATTTTGTTTAGGGCTTCAACCCAATTAAATTAAACAACGAGAGGAAGCTGAAAATCAAGGAATAATGATTCCAAATAAGAATTGAGAATTTTCAAGAAGGGTAGTGATTAATCACTTTTCCCGAATACGAGAATTGCGACATCGAATATCCAAAACACTGCAAGGACAGAAGGAGTTAACGCCCCGAGTTATCCCAATAGGCGTAATTTCGGGGGCGAAATTCTTCTGGGAGGGATGTAATACCCGTAACATTTAATTTGGGGTTTCGAGGAAATTAGCAGTCTGATTATGTGATTTAGAAATTTTGCTTAAGTAATCGAGACTTCAAAACAAGAATATAAATGATATAATATATAAGTCTCGAATTTATTTACTATTAAGTGCCCAAAAATAATAAAATTCGAACAATAGAATATTTTAGTGTAAAGCTTAGAGATGTTCGAATCTTAACTAAGTATTGGTTAGTTAATTTTCGAATAACTAAGAGAATAATTTGGATGAGAAAACCAAAGATATCGGACATATATGTACATGTTATGTATGTATACATATATAAACGTAAATGAATTATTAACAATAACTAGGGGTAAGAGTGACTTTCGAGTTTTTGGATAAACCTAAACTTTCCAAGACTAATGACGTTACTTAGTGTAAGGGGTAAAAATTCACCTCCTAAGTCAAATCATGCACGGATTTTTAAGCTTCTTCATGTATATCAAGTAAATTACATTAGAAAAGACACACAAAACACAACGAGAGGTATAGAAAGAGATCCAGGGAGAGAAGGAGAGTTCAGCAACGAGCAACTTGAGAAAATCCTTAACAAATCGAATTTTTGGAAGTAAGGTATATTTCTTAAACTTGGAGTAGTTAAATCATTTCTGATATTTATATACAATGGTTTCGTGATTAGGTGAGGGTTATAAATAATTTCGTAGGGTGTTCGATATAGAAAACCCTAAGTTTCATTCTAAGATCATAAGAATTTAGGTAGTGGGATTTAATAATCTTTAGGCATGCGAATGTTTTTAAGAGTTCGACGTTTTAAGGTGTAAGATTTTCTGGGTTACGAATGATTTTTTTGATGAATTTGATGATATAAGAATTTCGTTTTAGGGTTTTTGGGGGAGAATCCCGACTTTTAGAAAGATCTCGACATGGTGTACCACCAAAGATTTCGAATTGTATAATATAAAGATGTCGAGATATTTAATAGATAGATTTCGAAGTGAATGATAAATAGATCTCGAGAGTTAACCTTATCATTGATGGATATCGAGATATAAAAATTAGATAGATGTCGAGATATATTTTATAAGATTTCGACAAGAAGGTCTCGACATTGGTAAGATGTCGAGATATAATGATTCTCGACATTGGTAAGACTTTGATATTTAATGTCGACATTTGCTTCCCAACAGAAGATTTCGAGATATATGTGATAAGAAAGATTTCAAGACCTATCATGTGTCGAAATGTATAATAGAAAGATACTATAGGTAGATGTCGAGATAAATAATAAAAAGGATTTCGAGAGGTGATAAATCGATCTCGAGATTGTTTGATGATATCGATATGACTTTGCACACATAGTTCTCGACATTGTATGAATGTTTCGACATATATATTATAGAAAAGATTTCGACATGTTACAGATCTCTACATTAGTTACACTTATACAGATCTCGACTTCATTAAGTTAGAAAAGATTTCGACAAAGCTCTCGACATTGCAAGATTTCGACATTGTATATCAGTTAATAAATTTTCAGTTAGGATTTTGCTATTCCTAGGGTTTATTTATTTTTAAGGATTTCATTATTTTTAGGTTTTCATAAATTTTAGGGTTTTCGAGAACTAGCACATATACTAATAATATTTATTTATTTAGAGGTTCGATATTTACGGATTTCACCATATCTCTTGACTGATTTTAGCGGGAGGACAGGTAGGTGAATTTTTATCTACAACGCGTAAACACCAATGTGATAATTATGCGATTTTATGTGCTTCGATGAATAATGTGTTTTATGTGTTTACGTGCGTTTTTATGTGGCATTACGATATCTTGTTGTTGACCTTTTTGGTCCATATATGTTAGAGAGTTTTGATGAACGAAGTAATTGTAATGATGTTAGGTCTATAAAATAAGCAATTCGAATTGGGACAAATAAAATGTCTAAGTTCATGATAATATTCGTCCATGCATCGTCAAAATGTTGAATATTTGATTTGCGTGTGATTTTGTGATGATTTGATGGAACTAGGTGATCGCATGTTATAGACAGCTCATAAGATAGGATATATCGTTCTGAGCTATATATGAAATAATGTATGAGATATCCTACTGAGCTATATATGGAAAATATGCTGTTTAATATGGAAAGTGATATATCCGTTGATACCAGTTTATTCCTGGACGAAAATCATATGCACGATCCTTGCTTGCCTTGCACTGAATTAAATGCGAAATATTAAATTGATATCTTTCCTTTTGCTGATTGGATTATTATATTTAGGAAAGATTTGATTTGATGGATAAGATGCTCTTATATGGTATGTGCTATAACGGGTGAGATCTCTGAATTAAGGAAAGTAGTGCCATGATGTGAAAAATCGATTTATGTAAGCTCTGATCTGATTCTTGTGCTAAACATGGTAAATATATTGATTAAATGCTATGAGCTGTACATGGAAAACGTGCTTATGCCTTGCTATCCTATGTGCCATACTAGGAAAGTAAATCTAAAGTACTCGTTACTAGGAACTGATAGCAGGGAATCACTTATGGAAAATTTCGATGTGGAAAATATATGCGAAATGGTTGAAATTGCTTGAGTACGAAAATTGAGCTTTATATGGAATATAATCATGCTTTAATGTGCTATATGACCGTTGTGACGATTTATTAGAAGCATGATCTATATGGTATGATTGATTCGAAAGCTACATGGAAACTATGCTTGATTTGGTGATTATTGTTTGATATGACTTTCCATGTGAAGTGCTATTAGAAAAGGATTTATATGAACTGCACTTCAGACTTTCGAAGAACAGAGAACAGAACAGTGAATTTGCGAATCTAAGCGTACGAGAGATTTTTGAGCAGAGAGATACTAAGATATTCCTGAGCCTTTCACTTGCGATAGCTTTCTGCCTACCCGAACTTGAACTTGCCTATCCATCACTGAGCGAGTGATTCATCAGATATTCCATCATCCCCTGCCATATATTCTGTCTTCGGACGTGTTGTCTTCGGACGTGAGCAATACCAAGGAGGCAAGGTCGACGTTTACGCACACGTGAAGGGAAGGACAAGTCCGGGGGCCCTTCGGTAGCGAGCTGTGTCTGTCGGGATCAAGGAGATTCCGAGGAACGAAACTCGGCGTGTGGTAACCTAGTAGTGTCTAGTGTTCGACTTGTTTCGGTTGTGTATTGGGCTGACCAATCAGTTTTGTATCCAGCTACGGTGCATTATAGTGATTGGTTAAACTCTTGGGAAGAAAATCCCAAGGAGAGGAGTAAACCCCAGTTGGGGATATAACCTCTATAAAAATCCTGTCTCGCATTTACTTTTCAGTTATTTCTTTATCGCTGTGAGACAGACCCGACGCACATCCGACGTTACTAGGATATATCAGGCATACTAGTTACAAACATCAGTAGGTATATCTAAGTCACCATACTAAGGTTTTGAAAAAGAAGCATAAAATTTTATTAGCCTAATTCACCCCCCCTCTTAGGCACTTTTATATCTTCATTTGGTATCAGAGCCAGGTTACTCAAACGACGGGCCTAACAAGCCTGAGTTAAAGATCTAATGGCTTCTTCGAGTTTTGATGTTTTTGCAGAAGGACAATCCCATTCCAGGCCACCGCTCTTCGATGGAACAAACTATGCTATATGGAAAATCGTATGAAGGAATTCCTGCTTGCTACAGATTATGACCTGTGGGATATCATCACGACTGGACCCTACAATCCCAAGAAGGCGGATGGAACTCCAAAGAAAGGTTCCGAGTACGATGCAACTGACAAGCGAGGAATATCCTTGAATGCCAAAGCTAAGAACATGATCGCCTGCGCACTTACAAGAGAAGAATACAATCGTGTGAGTTCATGCGAATCTGCCAAGGATATGTGGGAGATGCTTCAAGTCACACATGAGGGAACCACTCGAGTTGTACAAGAAAGAATAGCCCTCTTAACTCACCAATACGAGCTGTTCAAAATGGAGGACAACGAGACCATAAGCCATATGTACGCAAGATTCATGAGCATCATAAATCAAATGTTCTCGTTGGGAAAGAAAATACCGGACGGTGAGAAAGTACGGAAGATACTAAGATCTCTGCCAAGAGAATGGAATCCCAAAGTAACTGCCATCTACGAAGCAAAGGACTTGGACCAACTTTCCGTGTCAGAATTGATTGGATCTCTTACCACCTACGAGATGACTCAGATATCCATCAAAGAGAAACCAACGGTCCGAAGTCAACCCAACATTGCATTTAACACCGAACAAGAAAATGACTCTGAAGGTGAAGAAGAAACTGAGGAGGACCTAATGGAGCAGATCGCCATGCTGACCAGAAGATTTGAAAAGTTTCGGATGAGAAGAAAGTTCAAGGGAAACTCCAAGTTCCAGCCTAGGAACAAGGGAATATCATCATCCGGGAACAACGTGCAGAAATGCTTCAAATGCAACAAGCCAGGCCACTTCGCCTCAAACTGCCCTACGGAAAATGGTGACAAAAAGGTAAAGAAGCAGAAAGCAATGGTCACTAACTGGGAAGAGGGCGAAAGCGAAGAAGAGGAAGATCTCGCCTACATGGCCAATGATGATGATCAGGTATCTTCTTCATCCACTATTAAGAAATTCTCTTTCTGAATGAATTATATGCTAGGCAAGATGAATCTCATGATAACGCTTCCTCAGCTTCTGAAGTAGATGAAAAGGAAGAAATGTTTGAAATTATTCAAAATGCAGAAAGAAGGATTAAGTCGCTCAACTCACAAGTAAAGAGTCTGATTAGGCAACGAGATGATGTAGCTAGAGAGAAGCATCAAACAGATCTAGAAAATGAGCGTCTGAAAGCCGAGTTAGAAACTCTTAAAGAAGAAAAGTCTTGTGTAATTGCGAAAAGCTTAGGAAGCAAGAAAATATATCTAAAGACATGTCCGTCCTTGGAAATTTCTTAGAAGAGAACAAAATGTTAGACTTTTTGTAGGACAACATAATCTCAACATGATACTCGACCTTCCTAGACATGTTGGAAATACAGGAATAGGATATTCCACAACACCTAAGCATGCTGCACCTTCACCAGATATTAGAAAGCCTAAATGTTTTTCATGCGGCCGTCACGGTCATTATGCTAACCACTGTTTCTTGAAGAAAGCTGATAAAACTAGATATATCTGGAGGCCAAAGCAGATTCCTAAGAATCAAGGTTCTAACACTGGCGCGCCTGCATTTATGAGATCACAGTCTGTGACAGATGATATATCATGTGTTAACAAGAGTCATTTTACCACTAACCCTTTAGGACCCAATCGAAGTTGGGCACCTCAGAAAAGAAATGATTCATGCAGGTACAAAGAAGAAAATCTAGCAAAAAGAACAAGTGGTACCTCGACAGTGGGTGTTCCCACCATATGACAGGTGATATCAGTAAGTTTGTGTCGGTGAAAGCCTATGATGGAGGATATGTCTCCTACGCCGACAACACTAAAGCTAAGATCATTGGGGTTGGAACTGTTGGTAACACTTTACATACTACTATAGATGACGTATGGTTAGTTAAGGATCTAGAACATAATCTCATTAGCATTAGTCAATTATGTGATAAGGGTCATACGGTAACCTTTGAAAATGATAAATGTATTGTTAAAACCAATGATAAGGTACTGTTTAGTGCATCTAGGGATAGGAATATTTATTGCATAACTCTTGATGATATCACTGACCAGAACGTCAAGTGCTTAGCAGTTACACAGGATAACACCTGGTTATGGCATAGACGCTTAGGACATGCCAACATGGAATTACTGTCTCACATCACAAGAAATGCACTGGTGCGAGGTGTTCCTGACATAAAGTTTGTCAAGGACAAAACATGCAAGGAATGCCAAATGGGCAAGCAGACCAAGACATCGTTCAAGGCAAAGAATGTGATATCCACATCCAGACCTCTGGAATTACTGCATCTCGACCTTTTTGGTCCTGTCCAGACGATGTCTCTGCGAGGTAAAAGATATGCCTTTGTTATCGTTGATGATTATTCCAGGTATACTTGGGTGATATTTCTTGCACATAAGAATGAGGCACTAGATAATTTTGCATCACTAGTTAAGAGACTTGAAAATGAAAAAGAAACAAACTTATGTAGGATACGCAGTGATAACGGACTGGAATTTGATAGTAAGTCATTTGCATCATTCTGTGATCAGTACGGATATAGTCATAACTTCTCTGCCCCTATAACTCCTCAACAGAATGGCGTAGTTGAACGTAAAAATAGGGTATTACAGGAAATGGCTAGATCTATGTTACATGAGTATGATATTCCTAAACAGTTCTGGGCGGAAGCTGTTAGTACAGCTTGTTATGTGTCTAATCGTGTTTTCCTTAGGCCGATATTAAAGAAGACTTCTTATGAAATCTGGCATGGTAGAACTCCGAATATAAGTTACTTTCGAGTGTTTGGATGCAAATGTTTTATCTTGAACGATAGAGATAAGAGAGGAAAATTTGACTCTAAAGTTGATGAAGGGATATTCCTTGGTTACAGTCTCCACTCTAAGGCATATCGTGTTTATAATAAAAGGAAGCTGAGTGTTCAGGAGTCCATACATGTTACTTTTGATGAGATACCTAACACAGATGCTACTGATGAGGAAGGTATAGATTTGCCCTGTGCAGAATTACAGGATACTGAAGACGGAAAGGACGATATTCCAGAAGATGAAAATGTAGAGATACTGGAACCAAAAGCTGATGAGCTACAACCTAGAAAATGGAAACATGCTTCCAGTCATCCAACAGATCAAGTGATAGGAAATATCAGATCTGGAATCAAAACTCGAGCAACTGTACGAAATCAGGATACAGAGGAATCTCATGATGTACTACTTTCAATGATGGAACCAAAAACAGTCCATGAAGCCTTGGATGATATATCCTGGGTCTCTGCCATGGAAGATGAGTTGGCTCAGTTCGAAAAGAGCCAAGTGTGGACACTCGTGGAAAGACCAGATGAAAAATCCATCATAGGAACCAAATGGGTTTTCCGCAACAAACTCGATGAACATGGTAATGTCACAAGGAACAAAGCGAGGTTAGTTGCAAAAGGTTATTCCCAGGAGGAAGGTATTGATTTCGATGAAACCTTTGCTCCAGTAGCTAGATTAGAGTCCATACGTGTCTTACTTGCATATGCATGTTTTAAACGTTTTAAACTCTTTCAAATGGACGTAAAAAGTGCATTTTTAAATGGCTTTATAAATGAGGAGGTCTATGTAGAACAACCACCGGGCTTTGCTAGGGAAGATTTTCCAAATCATGTTTTTAAATTAAATAAAGCATTATATGGTTTAAAGCAGGCTCCTAGGGCATGGTATGAAAGGCTAAGCAAGTTCTTGATTGACATAGGATTTTCGACTGGAACTATTGATAACACACTGTTTATTAAGTATGAAGGAGATCACATGATACTGGTACAAATATATGTTGATGATATCATATTTGGTAGTACTAATATCATTCTTTGCGAGAAATTCTCTAAGTCTATGGAGAAGGAATTTGAGATGAGCTTAATGGGCGAGCTGAACTACTTCCTTGGGTTGCAAATAAAGCAACTTGACGGTGGAACCTTTGTATCCCAGACTAAGTACAACAAGGAATTACTGATCAAATTCGGGATGAACGATTCCAAAGCAATTTCCACTCCCATGCATCAGACCACCAAAATAGACAGTGACGAATCAGGTACACCAGTTGATCAAACGGAATATCGAGGTATGATCGGTAGCCTTCTTTACTTAACTGCTAGTTGTCCTGATATCATGTTTGCTGTTGGTATGTGTTCGAGATATCAGTCTGACCCTAGGGAATCTCACTTGACAGCAGTCAAGCGTATACTTAGATATGTCAAAGGTACTGTCAATTATGGTTTGTGGTACTCTCATTCGGATGAATTCCCATTAATGGGATATTCCGATGCCGACTATGCCGGCTGTAGGGAAGATAGGAAAAGTACTAGTGGAACTTGCCAATTACTTGGAAATTCCCTAGTAACTTGGTCTAGTAGAAAGCAAAATGCTGTCGCCCTCTCCACAACCGAAGCTGAATATATGGCCTTAGGAAATTGTTGTCAACAAGTTCTTTGGATGAAACAAACCCTTAGTGATTTCGGGTTAAGTTATGACAAAATTCCTATTAGGTGTGATGGTACTAGTGCCATTAGTATTACTAAGAATCCCGTGCATCACTCTCGTACTAAGCATATTGAGGTTAAACATCATTTCATACGAGACCATGCTCAGAAGGGGAATATCAGTGTGGAATTCGTAGGAACAAATGATCAGCTTGCTGATATCTTCACGAAACCCTTAATAGAGGCAAGATTCTGTGACATCCGTGATCGATTGGGAATTCTCGAGCTAAATAAGGTTAGTAAATCTGCCTAATTCTATTATTCACTTTAGGTTATTCTATTTTAGTTAGAGATTCTTAGTTATCATATCTTAAGATATTCAGCCCCTAGAATATTTCCGTGGATCTTACAGATCTTTCCCTAAGTATGATTCTAGTATTTTAGGAAGAAATCCGTAGATAGACATTCCTTCAGCCATCCAGTTTATTTTAGGAATATCCGATCTCCTGGATCTGCTCTTGAATGTGATCAGGTTATTTTAGGAAGGAATTCGTAGATATCATCTCAGCCGTTCAGTTATTGTAGGGAACCCATTTATTTAAACTATATTCCTTTCAGCCCAGTCAAATCCCTTCCATAATTATGAGATCCTGTCAAATCAGCCCGATATCTCTGACAGTTTTCCACTTTCCAACTTCGAATTTCAAAATTCAAATTTCAAATCCATCCTTATCCATTCCAAGAATAAACCGACTCCACTTCTTTAAAAGATCAAAACCGTTCCTCAATCTTCATCATTCAATCATCCTCTTCAAACATCCCCTCGACATTCAAACCTTCTTCAATGGCCAAAACTTCCAAAGCTGTCAACCCTGAATCATCAAGCCGCAAACGTAAGGAGCCCATGTCTGACACTGATGAAACCCCGCTCAAATCACCTTCCAAATCACCAAAATCAGCCTCGCCTTCTGCTCGTAAAACTCGTTCTAAAGCAAAATCTTCCGAAAAGATCTCAAGTCCTTCCAAGATTGCCAAGAAGAAGAAGAAGACCAAGAAATCCAAGACACCCGAACCCGAAAAACCTGCCTCAAGCTCCGAAGTTCCTGAAGAAGTTCCTGAGGATACCCGGGAATCGCCCTCGCAATCCCCAACTCCAATTGAAACCCAGAAATCACCTTCACCTCCACCAAACTCTCCTGAAAATCAGCCCTCACCACTTGATAAGACCTCGCCACCTCAGCCATCAAGTTCAAAATCCTTTGCCATCCCGCCTATCGATCTGACCAAACCTAGTGAGATCCCAGTTGAACTGCTTTTTCTGGAAGAAAGTAACCGCACAACCTACAAGAGCTTCATCAAAAGAGATATCGCTCGTGGTCGCGGAGTTGCCTTCGACAAACTGCCCCCTGGGAACGTAATCACCTGGCTTAAAGAGTTTGGATGGGAGCATTTCCTGAGCCTCAACACACCCCACTTCCCTGAAGTAGTCAAACTGTTCTATGCTAACCTCGACTACGATGAGTTCGAAGGGCATGTTAACATCCGTTCCTATGTTCTCGGCCATAAGATCGAGTGGACCACTCAAAAGATGAATGCTATGCTGGGAGTTGCCGATGAGGGACTTCGGCACTATGATATGAATGACTGGTGCCACGCCGATGAGTTTGATCTCGGTAATGTCTTTCATACACTCTGGAATACCCGCACGAAACCTCGATTCTCTGATGGTGAAGCACTGAACCAACTCCCTATCGACTACTTCTTCCTGCACAAGCTTCTCAACATGACTCTCTGGAGTGCCAAAATTGGTAGCGGCGGCCACTCGACGACGATGAACTTCATGAGCACCTTTGCGGTCTACATGGTATCCCAGAACATCAAGTTCAACCTCGGATATGTCATCATGAAACACATGATCCAGGCCTACGAAAGCAGAGACAAAGCGCTGCCTTATGGCATGCTACTCACTCACTTATTTGAGTGCGAAGGTATTGTGTTGTCGCCTGGTTGGGAAGACAAATCCGTCCACATAGTGGACCAAGTGACCTTGAAGCGCATGGGAATTCACTATACAAAAGGCCAAGGTTGGTTCAAGGCCAAGGAAGTCAGGTCAGTGGATAGCGCCCAGAAGCGAGCTGCTGCGAAGGGAAAGGCAAAAGTGAAAAGCGATGATGATGAGGATTACGAAGATGAGCTCAGCGTCGGGAAGACAGGAATAGCCGTGTTACGCCGTGATATCTCCGATATCAAAGCTGACAATCAGAAGCGATTCCGCTAGATCAAAGAACAGTATACCGAAATGTCGCTGAAACTCTCCAAGCTCACCAAACTCGTCAAGCAATCCCTTCCAAAACCCGCTGTTTCCGACTCCTCTTCAAGCCAGTAGGCTGCCTCTCTAGTTCCGTTCTGCTCTTAGTCTGCCCTAGGATATTCCAGTATCGCTCAGTTTTTAGGTTTACCTCCCGCCTTTTTGATAATGAAGGGGGAGTAGTAAGGTAAGTTTAGGCGTTTAGCGTCTAAGTGTTTTAGTGGTAAGTGATGTAAAGGGAAGCTCGTTGAACCCTAATATAATATTTTGCTGCTATCATGATATATCTCCTATGCTTAATATATTCCTTGCTCTGATCTTCGGATATATCATATGCTGATCTCTTACTCTGATACTTAACTGTGCGATTTGACTTGCGTGAACCTTCTTGATGAGTGCTAAGTGCCTGCTGCGATGAGTACATGATTACTTGAACCATGCTTGGAAAATGTGCACTTAGGCAGGGGGAGCACACTCACGGGTAATTTCGAAATTCTTGTACTTAAGATATAACATAGAAATAATAGGAAATATCCGCATTTAGACAGGGGGAGCAAAATTATTTCAAAGATATATCTTAGCATTTCTTAGAGATAACTGCACATAGGCAGGGGGAGCAAATGGGTATCACATGTGATTAGGAAATATCGTATGCTCTGCTTTGTGATTATGGAACACTTAGACATATGCGCTAGGACTTGCAAAATCGAATATGCTTACTTGCTTCCGTGCTGCATCAATTACATGTCATCATCAAAAAGTGGGAGAATGTTGACCTTTTTGGTCCATATATGTTAGAGAGTTTTGATGAACGATGTAATTGTAATGACGTTAGGTCTATAAAATAAGCAATTCGAATTGGGACAAATAAAATGTCTAAGTTCATGATAATATTCGTCCATGCATCGTCAAAATGTTGAATATTTGATTTGCGTGTGATTTTGTGATGATTTGATGGAACTAGGTGATCGCATGTTATAGACAGCTCATAAGATAGGATATATCGTTCTGAGCTATATATGGAAATAATGTATGAGATATCCTACTGAGCTATATATGGAAAATATGCTGTTTAATATGGAAAGTGATATATCCGTTGATACCAGTTTATTCCTGGACGAAAATCATATGCACGATCCTTGCTTGCCTTGCACTGAATTAAATGCGAAATATTAAATTGATATCTTTCCTTTTGCTGATTGGATTATTATATTTAGGAAAGATTTGATTTGATGGATAAGATGCTCTTATATGGTATGTGCTATAACGGGTGAGATCTCTGAATTAAGGAAAGTAGTGCCATGATGTGAAAAATCGATTTATGTAAGCTCTGATCTGATTCTTGTGCTAAACATGGTAAATATATTGATTAAATGCTATGAGCTGTACATGGAAAACGTGCTTATGCCTTGCTATCCTATGTGCCATACTAGGAAAGTAAATCTAAAGTACTCGTTACTAGGAACTGATAGCAGGGAATCACTTATGGAAAATTTCGATGTGGAAAATATATGCGAAATGGTTGAAATTGCTTGAGTACGAAAATTGAGCTTTATATGGAATATAATCATGCTTTAATGTGCTATATGACCGTTGTGACGATTTATTAGAAGCATGATCTATATGGTATGATTGATTCGAAAGCTACATGGAAACTATGCTTGATTTGGTGATTATTGTTTGATATGACTTTCCATGTGAAGTGCTATTAGAAAAGGATTTATATGAACTGCACTTCAGACTTTCGAAGAACAGAGAACAGAACAGTGAATTTGCGAATCTAAGCGTACGAGAGATTTTTGAGCAGAGAGATACTAAGATATTCCTGAGCCTTTCACTTGCGATAGCTTTCTGCCTACCCGAACTTTAACTTGCCTATCCATCACTGAGCGAGTGATTCATCAGATATTCCATCATCCCCTGCCATATATTCTGTCTTCGGACGTGTTGTCTTCGGACGTGAGCAATACCAAGGAGGCAAGGTCGACGTTTACGCACACGTGAAGGGAAGGACAAGTCCGGGGGCCCTTCGGTAGCGAGCTGTGTCTGTCGGGATCAAGGAGATTCCGAGGAACGAAACTCGGCGTGTGGTAACCTAGTAGTGTCTAGTGTTCGACTTGTTTCGTTTGTGTATTGGGCTGACCAATCAGTTTTGTATCCAGCTACGGTGCATTATAGTGATTGGTTAAACTCTTGGGAAGAAAATCCCAAGGAGAGGAGTAAACCCCAGTTGGGGATATAACCTCTATAAAATCCTGTCTCGCATTTACTTTTCAGTTATTTCTTTATCGCTGTGAGACAGACCCGACGCACATCCGACGTTACTAGGATATATCAGGCATACTAGTTACAAACATCAATAGGTATATCTAAGTCACCATACTAAGGTTTTGAAAAAGAAGCATAAAATTTTATTAGCCTAATTCACCCCCCCCCCCCTCTTAGGCACTTTTATATCTTCACATGTATTATCACCTTAAATGCTTGCATGTGCATTACACGTCATTTCACGGAGTGTACTGTGGTGGAACGATGGTATTGTATTGTACCTTGTGAGCGAGTAGCCGATATGGCTGTCGACCCGTAGAGGAGTCACGTGAGTGGGGCATCTGCTGTGCGCCAGCGCCTGTGACGGTGAGCCATCGGCCCGTTGGACATTATGCGGCAGACTGCGGGCGACCTAGAAAGGAGCGCCTTGGGATATTCCCAAGTAGGCTAGCTAGTGTAGGCCACGCTGTCGCATGCGGGAGGAGGCGACCTGGAGGTTGCGACCAGGGTACCCTTACGGAACCTAGTGTAGGCTACCAGCGTAGGCACCACATTTGGCAGAAGAGGCGACCCGAGAGTGTGACCTGATACGGCTCAGGGAAGCTGCTCGGTGTAGGCCACTGCCGTAGTGTTGTGATCGTGTTCTGATAGTGTTCGTGATCGTGGTAGTGACTTCGCGTGATGGTGCACAGTATGGAACCCGGGGCCCGTTGTGAGGTGGTGAGTGTATCCCGGTTGTGACGAGTGATAGTGAGTGGCATTGCATTGGTGAGAATTGGGGGTGAGTGAACGCGAGTGAGTCACACGTGCATGTGCACTATTTCACCTACTGGGCAACAGCTCAGTGTTTGCGTGTTGTAGGTAATCGACGGTGGAGGCTGGCTATCGGAGCTTCCATAGGCTTTTGAGGGCGGTGTTGTACATGGATGACGACCTGTGGACGAGTGATAGGGCGTATTGGGCCTTCGGCCCATTCGTATTAACTTTTTGTATAAATAAAGGTTTTTGTAAGATGGGTTCTCTGCGGCTTTCGCTGCTAAACCCGACGTGATTTGTCGCTAATTAGCGATTAGAGGTGAGGGTCGCCACATGCGGGACCTTAAAAATAACCCGGTGCATCGCACGGGGGCAAACCTAATCATATATATAAATATAAAAGTTCGTAGAGGGCTTTGAATCTAGGCTTAGATGTTGAATTTATTATGGAACATGCCACCCCTACAGCCGACTGCTATGTGACACGTCAGCTGTTCATGAGGGTCGTTACGCCATTAAAAAGTAGTAAAAATAATGTCCACTTTAGCCTAATGTGTGGGTTTGTATTACCTCAGTGGTATCATAAATGGATTTGTATTCATTTTAATTTGATCTATAGACGATCTTTATTACGCATTTTTTATTCATTTTAATTTAATATGTGGTGCTTGGAATATCATAGGTCGTTAGACCAAGGGTCATCTCGGATAAAAGTCTTATTTATATGCTCTGACTGACTGGTGCTGCTGGGGTTGTTTTGCATTTCATGGTTGTTAATCGATCCTCTGTATGTGTGTGTGTGTGTGTTTATTGTTGCAGGTTTCAAGCTATGACACAGTCGTGCAGCGTCCTGTGGGTTTGAAGATAATCTAATGGTGTTTTGAGAATTTTTTGCATTTCATGGTTGTTTATCGTTGCTCTGTATGTGTGTGTGTTTGTTTACTGTTGCAGGTGTCAAGAGATACAGACGTGTAGTTATCTCTCGACTGCTTAAGGTCGTGCATGTTTTGTGCGGTTGAAAGAATATCTCTAAGGTTGTTTGGATTGGTTATCGTCATTGGTGTTTTGTAATGATACGGTCGTGCAGTTATCATTCCAGTGCGTGGGATCTATGAGGTGTTTTGAAGGTGCGGCGGGTACGATTATTATGATGCCTTTTTCAGTCGATTTAATTTGATTTATGGAGCATGTTTATTCGTTTTAATTTGATCTGTGGACGCTTTTTAGCATTTCATGTTTGTTTATCGTTTCTATGTATGTGTGTGTGTTTACTGTTGCAGGTTTGAAGAGATACAGACGTGCAGTTATCTCCCGACTGCGTAAGCTCGTGCATGTTTTTGCGCTTGAAAGAATATCTCTAAGGTTGGTTGGATAATTTTTTTCTCATCATAGGTGTTTTGTAATGATACAGTCGTGTAGTTATCATCCCATTGCGTGTGATCTGTAAGGTGTTTTGAATGTGTGGCAGGTGCGATTTTTATGATGCCTTTTTTATTCATTTTAATTTGATTTATGGAGGATGTTTATTCGTAAAAATTTCATCTGTGGCCGTTTTTATTATGCCTTTTTATTCGTTGCTCTACCTACGGGTTTGAATAGTGTCTACTAGAGTTGTAATAGAATTTGATACGGACGTGTAGTTATCTCCCCACAGCGTAGGGTCGTGCATATTTTTTGCGGTTGAAAGCATATCTCTAAGATGGGTTGGATCATTTTTTGGTTATCATCATTGGTGTTTTGTAATGATACGGTCGTGCACTTATCATCCCATTGCGTTGGATTCGTGGGGTGTTTTGAAGGTGTGGCATGTACGATTTTTATGATAAATGCGATTTGTATTCATTTTATTTGATCTATAGACGATCTTTATTATGCGTTTTTTATTATGTGGTTCTTGGAATATCGTAGGTCGGAAGACCAAGGGTCATCTCGGTTGAAGGTCTTATTTATACGCTCTGACTGGCGGTTTGGTGTTCCAGATGTTTTGTATTTCATGTTTGTTTATCGATCCTCTGTAAGTGTGTGTGTTTGTTTATTGTTGCAGGTTTCAAGATTAGAGATAGGGTTTAGATCATTGATGGGCTTTCATCTTCTAACGTAAAGGGTCGTTTGATACATGGGACGGGTTGTTTGACGATACATTTGCCCTTTAATGTTTAATGATGTATTTGTTCTATTTTTTGTTGGATTTGTTTAAAATATACATCCACGAATAAATTTCGAGCCATTTAAATTCCAATAAGTTTGTCATTAATGATATGTAAAGGGTCATTTAATACGTAGAACGGTTTGTTTACTAATACATGTGTTTATTTAACAACAATGCTATAATAGTTCCGTATTGATTTAGCTGATTCATAAAAGGTCGTGTAACACCTAGCACGAGTTGTTTAATGATACATGTTTTTATTTAACAACAATGCTATAATCGTTTCGTATTGATTTAGTAAAGTTAATATAATTGCATTAAACGACCTTTCAGAGGATTTTGTAGTTAAGAGGTTTTGCTATGCGTTTCGTATTATCATTATATAGATAAAAGGTCGTTTAATAGGTAGCACGGGTTGTTTAATGATACATGTGTTTATTTAACAACAATGCTATATTCGTCTCATATTGTTTTATTAAAGTTACTATAATTCCATTGACTGACCGTTCAAAGGATTTTGTAGTTCAGATGTTAACTTACTGTAATTGCATTAAACGTATTAATGAATGAGCGACTGCAATCCATTGTGTCATGTAAATTTCACTATTGATAGTTTTTGCACGACTTTACTGAAGCGACTGAATGAGGTCGTTGTTTCTTAAATAGGGTCTCATACATACTCGATTTTAAACGTGTTAATGAATGATATCGTTGTTTCTTAAATAGGGTCTCATACATACTCGACTTTAAACATGTTAATGAATGAGCCGCTGCGGTACACTAGGGCGTATAAATTTACACTATTGGCAATAATATTTCCACGACTGAAAAACAGACGACTGAATGACCGTCTAATGGGATGCAAGCTGTTAGGAAATATTTTGTAGTGTTCAATTTCATCATATTATCTTTGTTGTGTTAGATTTTAGTTAATTTGGGTTAGGTCGTAATGGGATAGCCCGTAGCTATTTTGTAATGGGCTTACACAAGGGCCCAAGTATTATATACCAACTTGTGGTATAAATACTAAAACCCTAACACATAGTTAGGTGTGCTTGTGTGTGTAGATCAAATAAACAATTTTAGAGTGAGAGAGCCTCCTCAAGAACACCACCAAGCCCCACACGCCCCGAACCTAAATCTCGATCATTCGGCGTGTTTAATCCGTCCTCCGTCGTATTGTTGGTGAAATCTCGGACCAACACAAGCGGTCCGTTTTATACCCGGTCCAACTACATTGCCTGGATCTTATCCTATTGTTGTTCAAAGATTTGGCTTTCTATTCTCATCTTTAAAGGGATTTACTAAAGTTTCTATAATTACATTAAATGTATTAAGATAACATAGATATAGTCAATGTTTGGAATCGGATAAGAATACACTTCTGCTGAAGTTAGTGCTTTTAATTATGACAACAAGTCGTTAGGTATTCGTATTATATTAATGTAATAATGGAGTTGTTACATTGTATTAACCGCATTAACATAGCATGAGAATACAATACTGTTGAAAATCTTATTGTAGTTCAAATGTTTTGTTTGTCCTTCTGACAATAAATCATTTCATATTATGATAATATTGTTTTCCTAACGTTACTGTCATTGCATTAAATGTATTAATGAATGAGCGACTGTAATACAATTCGCCATTTGAAAGTACATTATTGACAAATACTTGCCTGGCTGAAAAATGGCTGACTGAATGAGGTCGTTTATGGAGTCGTATTAATACGTTTATGAAAAATGTTTGAGCGACTGAAAACAGGCCACTAAATGATATCGTTGACGTCTAAACGTTGGTGCGTTTCTTAATTAGGATCTTATACATAATCGATATTTCTGAATATCATCATTAATGATACGAAGGTTAATGGATAAAAATGTTGTTTTTTAATTATGACAACCAAGCCATTCGTATTCCTATTATATTGATTTACTGAAGTTACTATAATTGCATAACCATATTAACATACCTTGGAGATAGATATGTTTCGAAAATCGATGAGAGTACAATGCTGTTGAATCGTATTGTAGTAGTATAGTTATAGCCAAGGTTTGGAATCGGATAAGAATATACTACTGCTGAATTTCACGGGTTTGTCTCTATAGTATCCTATTGTGTTCAAAGGTTTGGATTTTAATTATGACAACGAATCGTTTCGTTTTCTTATTAAATTGATTTACTAAACATGCTATAATTACATTAAGCGTATTTAACATAATATGGTGATTGACATGGCTTGGAAGTAGATGAGAATACAATACCGTTGAAAAGCTTATTGTAGTTCAATGCTTTTAATTTTGGACGTAAATGATTTCGCATTATCATTAGATTACTATAATTTCATTATCTGTATTAAGATAACATAGCTATAGCTAATGTTGGGACCCCGATTAGAATACACAACTACTGAAGTTGATATGGTTGTCTTTATTAATTGATGACGTCTCAATCGTTTGTAATATACTACGGCATTTAAATTTGCGCTATTGACAATTATTTAGGCGACTGAAAAACAGGCTACTGAATAATGTACTGTTAGTTTGGAACAAATAGGTATATTGACGAGTAAGAGCTTCTTTATTTTCTGAATTATTATATGTATAAAACGGTGTAGAAATAACTCTTCCTTTATTCATGACAAATACATGTTCTATACCCGCTTCAAATACATTCGCTTAATCTTCTCTTATTGTAGTTGAAAGGTTTATCCTATGACAATAAGTTGCTTCATATTATTCTTATATACAGAGAGAATCCTTCGTACAATTCTTAATATTAAGAAACAGTTTTAGCTGTGTAGTTTTTAAATCATCATGGTTCTACCGAATAATTATTCCGTACTTAATTCTTTAACCCCGAAGATGGGAAACACTACAATAATTGTTCGGCTGTTGCGGTCCTGGAGAGATACTAATTTTAGAAGAAATGGAGAACTGATGTTAGTTTGCTTAATGTTACTAGATGAAGAGGTATTAAATTTTTACTTTATATGCAATTTCCCTCCCACCCCTCTAATGTTTTTGTTTTGTTATAGGATACTCTCATGCAAGCTACAATTAATAGTGTGCTGGTGGAAAAGTTTGAGTGGCTACTTGAAGAATGCTGTCTGTTTTCAATATCAAACTTTGATATTGTCAATTTTTCAGAAAGATATCGTACAACAGAGCATAGTTATATGATACGTTACAATAGACGTACGACTATGTCTCAAAGTATTGATCATGATCTTATGATAAAAAGAGAGAAATTTCAGTTTCGTTCATCTCAGTACTTGGAGACAAATGCCGGTTTGCAGAATTATTTACCAGGTTTGCTCATCTGTCACTATAGAATGGTTACGTATTCCTTTTGTTTGGATGTGGAGGTATATTGGTTCGTCAAAGAAATTCCCCCTCCCCCCTCCCCATTAGATGTCATTGCACTGGTTTCATCCATTGTTGAGCCGGATGACAATGGTAATGGGAATTCATGGCGGACTATGGTGATATAATTCTGGAAGGGTATGTTTTTTCCCGACAATCTTATTATTCTCATTCATAGTCTTCATTTTGTCAATTGTCGATAAGGAAATGTTTTTATTTGTAGCGGCTACCGTGCAACTGTTACTGCTTGGGATGAGAGGTCGCGCGAGTTTTATATGAGGCCGAACGGAATTCTTGGGGACGATATTGTGATTACTGTGACGAATATCAATCCACGGATGTTTCAAGGTGTTTTGTATGTCGATGTACTGTTTTCTGCTCAACAAATATTTATAATGGTATTATTTAATCAGATGGTTTATATCTGAATACAACCTCTTCAAGTGCTCTTTATATTAATGGGGATGGTCCGTCGGTTTTGGAGTTCCGCAAACAGTAAGAATTCCTTTGTTCATGTGTACATTTCCTTTATGTATTCTGTAATTTTGTATTTTTAAGTACTGATTTAACGGTTTATGTTTATTTTTTATAGGATGAATCTAGATAACGGTTCTACATCTACGCCATTAGTTACCAATGTCAAACCAGTAACACAGAGCAGTCTGTCGGATATATACGCTATACTACGTTCGGATCCTGAACAGTTTTATTCATATATTTATACGATAGCATCCTACGTCGTTCCATTGCACTAACATTATTCGTTCGTTAGGAGCGTGATTTTTAATGCTAAGCAAGGATAAGTGATATAATTAGCCGAGTAGTTGGAATTATATTTCTTGCTTCACATGTTCATCCAACATGCTTTGGGGGTTTTGCGGTATTGTTCACTGTAATATATTAACAACTATCACCCGGTGAAGTAATTCATTCGTATTTATTTATTGCGTTTTTCTTTGCATAGTTTCCGTATTTAGGTGGCCGTTGATGATGGCTCTGAATCGGGTACTTTTGTTATATTTGATGGGCTAGCTAAGAATATACGAATACAACGGCAGAAGCCTGATGAACACTATGGCGAGTACCTATTTTTACCTAAATTTTGATAATAGAATTGTCTGTCACATATTTTCAATTGTCACAGAAGACTATAATTGAGGACGACGGTATTGGAGTTGAAGAGCTTCCTGATTGTATTCGTTCTTTAGTTGGGAAGTCTTGTTAACTTTTTTGTGAGGATCAAGCCGTTTGATTTTAAAAGTTTATATAAAAGCTTGGCGGTTACCCGTATGTCGGCAATTCTTGATGTTAAGGACGTGTCCGATCAGTAAAAGTCAACCGAGGTAAAAGTCAGAGATAGTCTGCGAATGTTTTAATGGTGGTTGATTGTGTTTCACTTTCTAAATGTAGGCATCGATCGATGCTCTTCGGGTTTCACATCCCCTGTCAGATGGGGTATCTATGTTTGAACGCGTTCTTTCAAATGAATTGCAGGATTGTATAGAAAAACCAAAGGCGCATGTGGAAAAAAGCGTGAAGAGGAATCGAGCCACTGCAAAGGATCTCAGTTCAATATAAAGCAATACAGATGATGAGGAGGCTGTTTTAGCAACGTATCAGAAGGGTAAAAGCAAGAAACTCAAGAAGGAGACAATTGACCAGCCCCATTAGGTTGTGTCTTTTTTCTTATCTTAGCGTTGTTTTGGACTTTTTTACTATGTTGAGCTACCTATTTCACCGTCTGTCTTGAAATTCTAAGTTCATTTATCGTTCAATATGATCAATATATACAACAATAATATTGCCAATAAGAAATTAATACAAACATTATATTACTGACGTTGTATTATAGAAGCTGTTATAATAATGTAAGTGTTGATGTTCTTCAAACTTGAAAACTGGAAACGCACGACTGAATATTGTATTTTATTACTATCAGACATCCAATTATACCAACCTATGTTCATGAATCCGCATAGACTCCAAAGGCGAATATGAGTAAAATGCATATGTTCTATTATTTAATCGTGTTGTTAAAGGTCAAATATTTATTCAATTTCGACTATCTAACTATTCACACTTAAAGGTTCCTTTTAAAATTAAGTCGTGCCTTTTGTATTTATTTAAATATTAATAATGGTTAGTGGTTGATACCAACATTATACTACTGAGAGTGTATTATGAAAAACGGTTACAAAAATGTAATTGTTGACATCCTTCAAAATTGAGGTCTGAGAGCGTACTACTGAATATTGCATTTTATTTTTATCCGACTGACAATTATTCCAACCCGTCTTCGTTGATCGGGGAACTCTGCAAGGACGACTGTGACTAAAATGCATAAATTACTTGATTGGTCTGATAAATGTCAATTACCAACCTATGTTCATGAATCCGCCTTCGCTCCAGAGGCGAATGAGAGTGAAATGCATATGTTATATTACTTAATTGCGTTGTTAAGGGTCAATTATTTATTCAATTTCGACTATCTAACTATTCGCATTAAAGTTTCCTTGTAAAATTAAGTCATGCCTATTGTATTTATTTAAGTAATAATAAAGGTTATTGGTTTATACCGACATTAATTGCGTTATTGAGGGTCAATTATTTGGTCGTTTACGACTATATAACTATTGACAATTAAAAGAGCCTTTTAAAATTAAGCTGTGCCTTTTGTATTTATTTAGCTATTGATAAAGGCTATTACTTATATTACCATTATTCGAAATTTGAACTACGACTGACCTTTAAAATCCCCTGTTTATGGTCATGTGCGTAATAAATGCACAGTAATTGAAAATAAAATGTGTCAGACTCCTATAATTCTTTCCATAATAACTATTTAATTACTTAAATACATATCAATTCGTTTATAATAACAATGAAATAGGACAGCTGTTTAACATCCAGTCTTTCATTAATTCATTTAATGAGTAATTGTTTCGTGGGGGTTCTGAGGGGTTTTTGGGCGAGTATGTGAAGGGGTATAACTTTTGGACAGGTGCTATTCTGTGAATAGTTAAAATTATTGTGCCCTTTAATCAGCTCTTAGATCCATTTCAGTCTGGTTCGTCTGATCTGTATCCTACGATGCAGGTTGTGCCCCTTCATCTTGACCCACCTGATTAAATTCTATGCAACCGTTCAACTTATCTGTGGCTATTTAATCTCACGATATTTTGAAAGAAATAAATATACCTATTGTTTTTGAAAACTTAACATGATGAATGAAATACGCAATTATTTACAGAAAGGTTTTGCAGATTTGCAAAATTCAATGTCTCAAATGATTGTCCGTATCGACAGAATGATTGATGACTATGCGCAAAATGCTGTTCAGAGGTTTGATGCATTGCAAACTAGATATGCTGTCTATGCCACTATGCTGAAGAATATGGGAAGAACGATCGACCAACACTTTGAACAGATCAACTTGAAGTTGACGACGTTAGAGAACAGATTAGGTATTACTGTTTTCCGACAATTTATGTAATCATTTATATGATTTGTTTTCATAAAATCTCGGTTCCGATGTATTTTCCGCACAAATATTCCTACACATGTAGATGAATTGCGCGGGGCAGCGAATACTGATGTTCATGCGGAGGACGAACAACGACGACGTCCCAAAATACAACACACTCTCACACTATGACAAAAAAAAAACGGAAGCATCCGGTCATTTCGCCAACTTCAATACCAAATTCCCCCTCAGATACTGTCACAGATAGTTTCTCTAACAGTGCATTTGATAATCGTATTAGTAGGATTCTTGCTATGTTTCCACATGTATCTGTGATCGTTGAGAACATGGGCCCAGATGTGTACGTAACCGGATCTTTGCGTAGCCAGCGTGGACAACAGTTTCTTGCAATGCTGATCGAAAATCATGCGTGGCCGCTTGATGATGTATGTTATGTTATATTGACGAGTGATATTTGGGATCCTGTAACTGAGTAAAAAATTGTTTTTTTGTAGCATATTGATGAATGCCTGCGCGGGTTTATTGAACTCAAGAGAAAAACAAACATCGCACGCCCTTCCATTGCATTCATGAATACTGCATTCAATCAGGTATTTGCACCAGAATACAGATTGGAAGGTGAATACAACCTTTCTGTAATCAAGCCTTATGCCGACGAAATCGCACTCGAGTGGCCTGCAACGTCGTGGAATGCATCTGATATCATTGTTGTCCCAGTAAACGTTTATCAATGTCATTAGGTTCTTGCATTAGTAGACTACAGAGCAGGGAGTGTCACTGTACATGATTCAGACAAAACATGCGATATGGATATGAGATTTTTCAAGTAGGGTTTGGTAGGACATTGCATACCATGCAATTTCTACTTGACCATCTTCATTTGACGAATGGCCGTACAGAGTTCACCATTCAAGAGATGAAAATTACCCCCGCCAAGCTACAGTGTAAATCGTCAGTTTTTATTTCATACATATTTATGCATCCAATTTACGCACCATTGTTTGAAAATTGTTCTTTTCCTCTAATTTGCTGAAAGGGGTGAATGCGGTGTACACGTCTTGCGTTCGGCGTTTGCCTTGATGTTTTCAGACAATTCTGTCTACGGAATCACCAAAAAACAAATAGAAGAATTCAGAAAATATCTCACAGTTGCTCTTACCTGCAATAGATGGATATGAGTTGTAACATCTCGTCCCATACCGGGTGTCACTGTAGCATCGGTCCCTACCAAGACCTGTGAGGTTGAGCCCACCACACTCCGACTGATATTCTGACCCCACTGTATCACCATTTAACCTTTCAGTGTGCTTCGTCCTCGCTCACACGCACCCTGGGCAAACTTCCCAGGGGGTCACCCATCCCAAGATTACTTCAAGTCAAGCACACTTAACTTTTGAGTTCTTTCGGATGGACTCCCGAAAAGGTAGGTCAACCATGGTGATGAGCAGTACTATCAATTATCTTATACGATTCTTAGCCTGACACGTCCATACATTGTCAGTCTCAGGATCCCCTCTCATTCAGGTGTCGGATTGGTTCGTTCATGTACCCCTTCGCCTAGAAGCCTGCCAGGAGCCGCTCGTTGTCTGTGCACCTCTCTGGCACCGGCGATCACACCCCGCCCTCATCGGCCCCGTGCGTCACATGCCTACCAGCTTCCGTCTGGTTCTTCCCCGAACCAGCACCGTACTGCGAGAGGTTGTGCTATGATACCGCCTATAACATCTCGTCCATTACCGGGTGTCACTGTAGCATCGATCCCTACCGGGACCTATGAGTTTGGGCCCACCACACTCCGACTGATACTCTGGCCCCACTGTATCACCATTAACCTTTCAGCGTGCTTCGTCCTCGCTCACACGCACCCTGAGCAAACTTTCCAGGGGGTCAACCATCCAAAGATTACTTCAAGTCAAGCACGCTTAACTTTGGAGTTCTTTCGGATGGACTATCGAAAAGGTAGGTCAACCTTGGTGATATGAGCAGTATTATCAATTCTCCTATACGATTCTTAACCTGACACGCCCATACATTGTCAGTCTCAGGATCCCCTCTCATTCGGGTGTCGGATCGGTTAGTTTATGTACCCTTTGCCTAGAAGTGTGCCAGGAGCCGCTCATTGTCTGTGCACCTCTCTG
This sequence comes from Craterostigma plantagineum, assembly GCA_027422505.1. Taxonomy (NCBI): domain Eukaryota; kingdom Viridiplantae; phylum Streptophyta; class Magnoliopsida; order Lamiales; family Linderniaceae; genus Craterostigma; species Craterostigma plantagineum. The sequence goes on from JAPQWV010000055.1 coordinate 4,022,965, forward strand.
GTACCGGCGATCACTCCACGCCCTCATCGGCCCCGTGCGTCACATGAATGCTTAAGTTTGCATTTACATTTCTTTATCGTGTTCTCTTCCTTGCGATATTAGTAAACATTTACTTAATGTTATTTGATGGTCTTCTCTTGCCCAAAAATATTAAACGTTGCACTATTGACATTAAATAGAATAATTTAATTTGTAGTACTTACCAGTATTTACACGTCACGTTGAATTGGAAGAGTTCATGCTACAACTGAAGTTTACACGACCGATTAATAATAGTCAATTATATCTCACAAGTTTTTAAATGACATTGTCAAATCATATAGTCACACAATCAATATATCGCATAATTACATGAGTACGGATATAGGTATGTTAGTGATAAACTCTAATGCTAAAAAGCAACGGAAAGTGAATTATTAAATTCTAAATGATGTATATAACGCATAATAACTTTCTATCGGAACTCATTAGAAGCTCACATACTGATACTGAAATCTGCTAACTTATTAAACCTATAAACACTTCAGAAGTCGGCCCAACAATTAATTTATTTATTTGAACATACTCGGTTATTTGACAACGAGTGGCCCAACATTTATTTCATTACTGAATTAGATTTCCAATTTTGCTATTCTAAACCCCTCCCTCGCAAAGAAAGACAGTATCGAAAACAGTCAGAATATATTATTGTGGAATTTTGGAAGCACAGTTTGGTGTTGCGCAATTGAGAGATCAGCAAGATTATTACTCTCTGTACGATTGAATCTATTAATATTTGTCGTCCATTTGCCATGGGTAGCACGATCTTTGAGGTTAGTACTGTGTCGTATTTATGGCTGTCAAATATATATATGCGAAAATCGAAAATTTCTGGGTGTGGATTTTTGAATGTATCATGTGATATTGTCAAATTATATGTTGTTACCGCTATAAGTATCAATTTGGGTTTCTGAATGTATCATATGATGTTGTTAACTGATATGCTGTTATTGTTCTGAGTATCAATTTCCGGCCGTACATTGTTTTAATATAGGCAGTATTAGAAACCCAGTTCTCCAGAGGATCTGTGAAGCCAGGAAGAGTGGTGATATTTGCCGCTTTTAAATATATATGCACGCATCTAATAGAAATCTTGAATAGAGCAGAGATAGTTGTGATGGTTTCAAAAAGTCAATTAGGACGTTTAATAGTGTCTGCAGAGAACTTTCAGTAATCAGGGCAGTAATTGTGGTATATGATGCAGTGTCAAATCAAATATGATGACACGGATGAGCTGTGGATGGTTATAGAAGATAGACCCGTGCGATTTTCGTCCGTAGAATACTCGCTGCTGACAGGCCTCAAATTTGGCACTGAGGATCCAATAGATGTTAATACAGCCTTTATTACAAGACATTGTGGAAACAAAAAAAATTATGTTGCGAGACATAAAGAACCGACTGAATACGATGAGAAGCTAAAGTTGGCGAGTTTGATTTTGTCGCCGGAGTCATTCAATTACGAAGTAATAGAGATACCGCTTACGTCGATCCTGCAATAATGTATTTGGTGGAAGATTTTGAGAATTCAATGCTTACCAATGGGGAACCCTAGCATTCAATGAAGCCCTAACGTCACTTAAGAGGGATCTCTTCCAGTACAGTGATGAATCGACTGTTGAGTAGGTGAACAAAAGTCCAAACTTAAGTTTAGGAGGTTTTGTACATCCATTTCAGGTAATAGTACTGTGTTCATTATTTAAGTTACTGATATCTATTATTTCACATTGGCTTGGAAATAAATCGTTCATCCTTATTTAGATACTTCCTTATGAATGTATCCCTGGAGTTGCAAGGTCGTTTGCGAAGAGACATGAGGGGGTGGAACCTGGCATTCCACGAATGTGTCGGTGGAAGACAAATGATTGGAGTCCTAAGTACTCGCCGAGGTTGGAGCAGGTCACAGAGGCTGTTTCTTCTGAAGGTGTTGGCAGATGTATTTTGCAGCCAACTGTTGAAGAATCGGCTTCGTTCTTTATAAGATCAAGTCACTTCGCACTCCAGAACCGCACTCCACTGCTGCAGAAGATCAATTTGTGTTTGGAGAGAGGAGTTACGGTTATTTGTCCTCCAGTAGCAGGAAAAGTTTCAGCTAAGCATGCAAGAAATGTATATGCAACAAAGATTGACGAAGAGCGTGGCGTAGAAGAGGACAATGAACGTAACAGTTCGAAATCATCGGGTAGGAAAGATTCAGAAAGTGGTGAGCCTATACCAGAAGATATTTTTGTTGTTCAGGGTAGGAAAATGTCTGGTAAGAAATCAGGAAAGGGAAAGAAAAAGGTGATTGGTCATAAGTCCACACCGAAAAAACTTACACGACAGGCAAAATGTCTGAATGAAACTGATCCATCAAGAGGGTTCGTCGATTCTGTGAAGAAACCAAAGTTATCAAATAAGAAGCCCGTTGTCACGGGTAATGCAGAGAGCGAATGAGACGGTGAGATGGAGAATGAGGATGTTGAGCCGGGAACACAACATGCCGAAGGCAATCAGCACATGCCTGATGAAGACGTTCCACATGCGGAAGGAATTTCGGGTTTGTTAGATTTATTCTGATTTATTTATATGTTTTATATGTCTCTACCTATCATTACTAACATTATGTACTCGATTTGATAATTTCCCGGTGTAATCGCTCAACTTTTTACGTGCAGTTGTGCAGAAAATACAGGCGCTGGAATGCAAAATGCAACTTCAGTCAGAGGAATATCTACTATGAAAGTGTCATTTCAGGAAGCATTGGAGGGAATTCAAGAAAGATTGGTTGGTGTTGAAAAGAATGGAGGAATCTTTTTGGACATTAATTTCATAACTGTCAAGATGCGTCCATGGGAGAGGGTTTGAAGGTGTTAGGCGAGAAGGTAGTACAGCTCAAGGCGCAGGTTGATGTATTATCAGACCCTCAGTGCACAGGTGGTATTTATTTTTTTAATTCAGAAAGGCAGAACTTTGAAAAGATTCAGAATGCAAAGAAGCGGAGTATTGAAGAGCCAGCCATCGCCACACCTGCAAACAGTCAGAGAGTGATAAAGAAACCATCTGATTGACGAACATGTATTGTATAAGCTGCAGATGTGGCCTCATGCAGCCAGATTAATTAGGCAGATGAAACCAGAGCATTCTCGAAGAGGACTGTTAGGTGTGTCTCTAAGACCTGAGTTTTTCACTGAACTCCTGACCCCAGGAATCTGGCTCTGTGATATTGTAAGTATATTTTTGGGATCTACCAACCATTTATTTTGATGAAAGTTATTGCCACCTGTTGAAAATATTGCCAAAGGATTTTATAACATGTTGCAGCATATTGATGAGTGCCTGCGTGGATACATCGAAATGCAAGGACTGTGTTACCATGCAGTCAGGCAAATTGCATATATGAACACCCCATTCAGCCAGTTCGTGACAAAGTTACCAGTAAAAGATGGACTTGCTGATCTGATCGATGTAATGCCATTTATTATGGGACAGGTATGTTCGTGGCCATCGTGTAGTTGGAAAACTGCTAAAGTTGTTGTTTTCCCACTGAACGTGGATGAACAACATTGGGTTTTATGTGCTGCTTCGCCTGAGCGACAATCATTCGGCATTATTGGTTCCAAAAAAAGTTTTGACAAAAATCTGCGTCTTACTAATTCGGCACTGGGAAGAGTTGTTGATGTTATTACAATAGCATTCAAGATGCTGGGGATCGTGGAAGCTGATTTTAAGTTTAAAGTAGGCACGGACAGTAAAACTCCTCAGCAGGAATTTGGGTAATGTTCACATGAATTCTTTTACAAATGAATATTTCTATCATCATACAGCTGAATATAGATTTGTTTGCTTTGTACAGTGGAGAGTGTGGCGTTTATGTATTGCGAAATGCATTTTCCATGATGTTACGCGGAGATGATTTCCACAACTTCCTACCCTCTCAGATAACGGAATTTCGCCAATACCTTACCGCTTCTGTGTTCTACAGATGCTGGCATTGGCCCCCATGGAATGAGCAAACATCCATAGTGGTTGGTTGATGTAAAAAATACTAAGACAGGCTGTTGTACAAACGATTCTTTCTTTGTGCTGGAAAGCTTTGAGTAGGGAAAACTTATGAACAGAAACATAAGCATAGCTTTGAATGTATTACTGTGATTTTGATAATTTTGTCAGACATATTGTAAGCATTTTGCATCCTGTGATAACTGAGTATGCCGACTGCGAGTGTTGTTACATAGTATTTATTTAACTTGCATAGTAAGCATCAATTTTGCCATAAAATTCCAGAAAACTCGCTCTTCATTTCCAAAATAGGACTAACACAATATATTGATAAGGACTTCATAAATAAGCCAACTACTTAAGTAACAATCCACAAATAAGAAGCAAAGCAGCGCTTGCACTGTATTTAATCACTTTTGCCGTCTTCTCAAGTGACGCTAATCTCTTTTCAAAATCATCGCACATAGAAAACAAGTCTCTAATATGTTGAGCCTGAATATCACATTTTCTTGGTTGGAACACTTCCATGTCTGGTATTGCTACATCTTCCTCAATATTGCTGCCTATGGGATTCAAACCACATGAAAAATCACAATAGCCACTCTTGCAGATACAGAACAACTTACCTTCTGTGTTTTCTGTCGGTCCCACAATCTTAATATCAGACTCTCTACCACATTTGCATTTTTGTTCTTTGTATCGTAGGTCAATTATTTCGCTCTTTGACACTGTGAGGCTCATTGCATGATAAAGGGCTGAACATTATACCGTGTAGTATATATTCATACACGGCTGAAGACGTTAATAACTATGTTGCTACGAGATGAAATTAAATACACATAATGGGTTCATAAATGAAGTTTCCTCAACTCTTCCTTCAAATTGTAAGCTGAAAAGTCGAACATATAAACAGACTGACCTGTATTCATCCCAATATAAAATAGCCCTTCGTCACAAACCAACCTCACACCTCCACAACCCACACCCACCGACCCTTTAGCCACTTCATCCATCCTCATCAACCCATACACCATACCCATAACCGAGCTCCATGACATTCTACTTGCCCGCCTGATCGGCCTCTCCATCCGGTCACCGACTAAAACTTGCCGAGGCCAAAGCTCCGCTCAAGGCACAGACATGACGATCCTGACGATCAGGACCATCATAAGAGGGAGAAGATGCCACAGACATCTACAAGTGGTCAAGAATAAGGCCAAGGCTCGGGCGCAATGCAAACAGGTGCTGGTGAAACACAAACCACCCAAACTACCCCCACCACGCACCGCACCACCACTCTAACCCACATCGACTCACCATCCTTTCACCTAAGGATGCCTCCACCCACACCACCGACTCTGACAAGCCCTTTGCTTCCGGAAGAAGAAGCAAGTGCAGCTATGCTCGTAGCACTGGCGCAAACCCAAGCTACTCCCTCTGTAGCTCCAGATCAACCGGGCCCTTCAGGAGAGGCGTCAATCCACATGAGTTTCTCGACAAATTCATATTCGAAGTTCAGTGGGCGACCTATTATATGCCCGAGGAGCATCAAGTACAATGGCTCAAGGAAGTTCAACAAATATTGCAACAAGCTTCGGTGGACCTCGTGTTGATAGAAGACGATGAACTTCAGGAAGGTGCAGATCATGAACAAGATCCCACTGGGCTTCCAGAACTGATCACGCAACGAGTGGCCTCCCCCACAAGACAAATGCCAGGGACCGTTCGGATCGACACACCGTGGGAGAATATTCGAATAGAGATACCTTTCCTTGAAGAAGTCCGTGAAAATATTTGGAGGTCACCGGACAAAGTCAAGAAGCCGAATGAGTTTGAGCTGAGAGGGATTTTGTCACGACCCGACGTTCCTAACTGCCTATGCTAGCGCATTCCTATGTGCCTAGCGAGTTGTGATTAGTAAGGTATACTGAAAATGCGAATAAAATTTTTCTTTTTCCATTTACATAATGGGATGATGTTCTGTACAAGTCAAAAGAATACATGTCGAACCCTAAGTTCCAGAATGATCTTACTACGAGGACGAAGGTGTGTCGGCACAGCAAAAGGCTCCTATGCGCCCGGCCTCACAGGTCGTCATCCATACACACACGTCCACCCCAAAAGCAGCGCGAAGCTCCAAAAGATTGGCCTTGCCATCTAAGCGATCACGTACCGTGGTCGCTCGCACCTACAACACATAACGTAAGGGATGAGCGATATGCTCAGTAAGCAGAAATCATGCATGACGTGCACGTAATAAAACCCCGCAAAGGCAATCCACGCCGATGCATCTTACGTCGTATGGATCAAACTTAATCTCATATCTTTTATCTTAGGGCCCTTGGCAGACTTTTACCCAGGCGTACACCGTAAAGAGCTCTATCCAACCACGGGCATCAGCCCAAAGTATGAGGGCATCAACCCAACCATACTAAAGCATGAGGGCATCGACCCAACCACGCTAATAAGGGATATAAGGGCATCAACCCGACCATGAGGGCATCAACCCAACCATGGTATCCCCCGACGCATCAACGTCGTTCGTAAACTGGCGACGCATCAACGTCGCCGACGGCGCATCAACGCCGTCTCGGTGCCCCGGAAGCCGCCACTTATCTTAACTAATAATATCCTCATTGTCCACTTCGGCATTCGCTTTTCGCTATTTGCGACATATATGTGCGCACTCATCATCTCATTTCCCCAACGTGTCGTGCATGCTCGTGCATATGCAAATGCATCATCGTCATAATGCTTACCGAAAGCATGAAACCATATCATACAAGTTCACATAAGCACCTAAACACATCATCACATAGTCACATAAATTAGGCACATACACATATGTTATGTGTCGTAGTTGGATTTCCACTTACCTGGCGTCCGTAGACTAACTGCTACCTGCCCTGGCGAATTTCCTAAGTCCCGACCTTAGGCACCAAAACATTCGTATCAGTAAGCTATTAATTAATTAAGCTAGCTAAGTACTCGAATTATTTTAAGTCATGAACCTAATTTTCGACTTCAAACTATTTGCTAGCCGGTCTAGTGAAATTCCTAAAATTTCATCCTTTAAACCTGCCAAGGCTATAAAGTCAGTCTATAAATTATATCAGTTGACTACCTAAATTTTCGTTCCAAAATTCTATCGAATGCAACGTCTACCTATACCGAAAATTGGCCCTAAGGACACCGATAGGCAAATTACGATCGGGCGTTGAAAGAGCCTATGCTCATTGGAATCGGAATAATTTTTTTTATAACTTAAATCGTTTTAATCCAAGGGGTTCAATTCGTGAAGTGATTTGCGAAGTGTTTGAGTTCGCAAATCCTTGGATTCGTAAATTCGATTCGCCATCTTCATAGGACCCGCAAAGTGCATGAGGATTCGCAAAATGCGGAGGCCGCAAAAGGAGCACGGCCCGCGAACTCCTTAACCCGCGAAATGAGGTTTGCGGCTTGTGAGGACTCGCAAACTTCTAAGGATTCGCAAAACTAGGATTCGCAATCCTTGTGGAGCTCGCAAAGCATGGAGTTCGCAAACTACGATGAGCCCGCAAAGTGTCTTGGATGCGAAAACTCCGGACCCGCGAAGTTTTGAGCTCACAAAGCTCCAGTTCGCAAAGGCCATTCGTAAGATGGGGCCGCGAAGTGCATGAACCCGCAAAATGGAGTCGCAAAGTTCCTAACCGCTTGGGGTTCGCAAACCATCAACCCGCAAAGCTTAGCTTGCATGGATTCGCAAAGTGTGCTCGATTCGCGAAGTGGCCGAGTTCGCCAACTTCGCCGGACCCGCAAAACTCTTGCTTTGCGAAGTAGGGTTTGCGGCCTCGTAAAACTGCCGAATTCGCAAAATGGACGCAGCTCATGAACTGTCTTGAAGCCGCGAAGTGGGGTTTGCATGGGTTCGCAAACATCCCGCTACCTCCTCAATTCGCAAAATACTTCACTAACACTTTTCAGTTCGCAAAGTACTACTTTAAAAGATTAAAAAGTCATTTTCTCCAAGAACATTACGAAGGCCGATTGGAACTTCAGAAATCCTAAAATCGAGCTAAACAAAAACGCCAACTTTATCTTACATTTTCGGGCCTAATAAGTCCTAATCCTGTTAATCGTGACCTAGAACACTAAATCATTGCAAGAAAGTATACGTCTAAGGATTAAAATCGAGTAAGCCTTAACAAACGAGTGTTCTCGTGCTTATGTTCTTAAAATAAACCTATCCTTGGACAAAATATAGAATAAGATGGCTATACCTCCTTCCAAGCTTGTCAAACGTTCAGCTCGACCTTCCTTTCTTCGCTAGCTTAAATTTTCGTTTGGCTTTTCTTACAAGTGAAGGTCTCGGACTAGAAGTGGGTTTTAGATGATTGTTAGCTTGTTAGATGGTGATGATATGACTCAAGGGACGAAATATCCCTTGAATTAAGGAATTTTGTTCTCAAGTTGGGCTTAAGTGATTTTGGGTCTAAGTTGAAGTCATTCTAGCCCATTAGTGCTCCTAGTAAATTTTGGGCCAAATTTTAATTTTAGCCCAAACCTTGTTCATGCCCAAATTTCTTTAGCCTATCTTTCAGAAATTGCTAACTAGATTAAGGGTCAGTTGGTACAATTTAACTGTACCAAATTTCATAAGATCACCTAAGAACGTAATTTTCTACACAAATTTCAAGTAAGTCACATAAGCACGAAGGTAACACACGAAAAGAACGTAATTGCATTCCACATTTATGCAAATTTATTGGCCCTAATGTGCTTACGAGGACTCGGGTGCTACAGATTTCTCGCTGGGATCAGTAAAAGAGAATGACATATCTCTGAATGCTAACCCATCTCGCACCGGATGCGAGGATGAAGGAGACTAAAGCACAAGGAAGGAACCATTATAAGAGTCTATCTCCCATCTGCCAGCTACTAAGTGTCTACTGCGCCAAAGGAGGACTTCCAACACCGTTCTATGTAATCGAGAGAGAAGACAGAACTCGAGACGAACTCAGCGAGAGCGACCTACCCTACCTTCCTTACGAGGAGGTGTACCGTCTCTACCAGTTCTACATAGAGAAGTACAAGGGTTCTCAAGGCTTCGTAAAGAAAGAAGGACTCGAGGGACTCTACCGGTTCATGATGCGCCAAGTCAAGTACTTCGCCGCACACGACCTTCAGATGGCTCTGGAGAGCAACATGAAGAAGGTCAACATGACCACTCCACTCAACAAATGACCTGAGATCGAAAGGCTTCCCAACAATCACGTGCACATCAGCTCAGTCCTAGGCATCACCTACAACAATCCAATCGTGAAGAAGACTAGGATGATGCTGAAGACTGAGATACACAAATTCTATGATGGGATGCTCAAGGTCATCAGGAAAAACATAGAAAAGAGGTTGGAAGAGATCAACAGAGACACGATGCTGAGGATCCATCGGTTCGTGAGAGAACAGCCGCTCCTGATGGAATTACTTGAGGACATCGAGGAGCGACTGGAGCTAAGGAACACACTCAGGAACTTTGAGCATGCACTGGGCTTGCGCAGGTCATTCTTCGCCCGACGAGGACAACTAGGGCAGACAAGCAATCAAGCACAAAGGGGGAGAATGTAGAAGATCAATTCTAATTGTGCTTAGATTTTATTAGATGTCCTTGTATTTTGGGGCGTTTCTTTTATTTGTCCTTAGATTAGGACTAGCTTGTATTTATAACTAGTTTGTTTGGTATAAATACTCTGTAAACAATCGCCATCAATAGAGAAAGTTTTGGAAATTGATCCGAAATGCTTGCAATTCAATTTCTAGAAAGAGAAACAATAGTAACTTTCTCACTCTACTCGAATTCTCTCTCTTGTTCTTCATTTGAGTTTTTTCGATCGAATCTCAATGTCAATCATTATCATCCCTAATCATTATCAAAACCACTAACCAGACGGGCGAAGACCAGGCATCCCTAGTGCCTGGCATTCCTACTATGACAAGGACATGAACCCTGACTGGAGCTAGCCCCTATCTGGAAGAGGCGGATGCTGTCTGCCTTTAGTCTGCACAGATCCACCGGACTCATTCTCAGCTACCTTCAGACCTTCCTCGAGGCCATGATCAATGAGCTCCCTTAGATGTCCCGCTAGGATGGGTTGTTCGATTTTATCCTTCAAATGACAAAGAAAGAGAGAATTTCGAAGTTGAAAAGAAAAAATTCTTTAAAGAGATGGAAAATCTCAAGGCTTCCCTGTCCTCCCAAACTTCCTCACACGCTATCATAAAAAGCGTGAAAATAGAAAAATCTCCTTCAAAAGATCGTAAGAGCATTAATAATTCTATTACAAGTGCTAAGACTAATTCTACCTCACCTACGTCCGCAGGGACCCTAGAGCCAGCACCGACTACGAAGGCGAGAGTGTCTAGTCCTAAAATAAAGAAGGAATTAGTAGATTTAAATGCTTCTGAACATGTTATTCCTTCTGTCAAAATAAAAGACACTCGTAGTAATAAAAGAGCCATTTCTACGTTCAAAATAATTGCTTCGACGTGCTCACTTCAGCCTATCACCTATAGAAGTGAAAATCTCGAAATAGGCTCTACCTCGAAAATTACTACTAATCATTCTGAAACAAATGCCATAAGGCAGACTCATAGGAAACAGGATCCAGCCATAAAGAAAGCTTATGGCACTGTACATGACTGTACCCACCTAAGGTATCCCGTAGAAATTAAATCCCCCAAGCACCTTAGGAGACTATCACAAGAAAAGATCTTTTCCTCAGTCAACCCTTCCAAGGCATTTGTACGAGCTGAAATTAACCTTCCCTGTAAGGTTCAACCCAAATGGGTTCCTAAATCTCCGCCTTAGACGACAAAAGCCAAAAGAGCCAAGTCTCCTATAGAGGAAAACCCAAACCCACTTCTCCAAAAGTGCAATGGGTTATTAAGACTCATCCAAAAATAGATTTAGGAGTCATATCTGAACCCAAAATTAAATCTGCTAATCCGAGAGGACCCATGCTTAAGTGGGTACCTAAAGCTCTCTAAATTGTTTTTGCAGATCCATCATGTGTGATACCTCGACTCTGGTTGCTCCACACACATGACTGGTAAACAAGAGATGCTGAGCAACTACAAAGACCGACCAAACGGCAAAGTCAGATTTGGGAACAACGATTCAGCCCTGACCATCAAAGATGTCTCATACGTCGAAGGCCTCCGCCATAACTTGTTCAACATAGGCCAGTTCTGTGACAAAGGCTTCCAGGTGGTCTTCCATGCTGACCGGTGCAGAATTTTGGGTAGTCAGGACACAGAACTCCTTCAAGGACTTCGGAGATCCAATCTTTACACGATCAACCTGACGTCTGTGCGGCCCTCGACAGCTGTATGCCTCATTTCTCAGACTGATTTACAGAGGACACAGCCTATGGCATCAATGACTGCCTCATCTAAACATGAAAGCTCTCCAACGTCTTTCTACGAAAAAGTTGGTTCACGGTCTTCCAACTACACTACTACAAAGGGAGCATCATTGTTCGGCATGTCACCTAGGAAAAATGAATCAAGCATCTCATCACGTCAAGCAAATTGCGTCTACTTCTCGACCATTGGAACTAATTCGCATGGATCTCTGTGGTCCAATGCAGACTCAGAGTATCAATGGAAGAAAGTATGTCCTAGTGACTATAGATGACTATTCTCGCTATACGTGGACAAAGTTTCTCCGAACGAAAGATGAGACAGGTGACTTGATTATCAATTTTGTGAACACAACTCAAAATCTGCTGCAACAGACTATTCAAGTTGTTAGAACAGACAAAGGCACTGAATTCAAAATAGGACGGTGGTTCACAAACGGTTCAACAAGACTCTGTACGAGATTGTGAATAATAGAGTGCCCAACATCTCTTTCCTTAAAGTCTTCGGGTACAAGTGCTTTGTGGCGAACGACCAAGAGCAACGTTCAAAGTTCGACCCTAAAGCATCTGAATCTACATTTGTCGGGTATTCTTCAACATCAAAAGCGTACCGGGTATACATCAAGTCCAACCGAACTATTAAAGAAAGCTATAATGTCACTTTCCACGAAGTTGCAGAAATGGCTTTTGGTCAACTCAATCCAGGACCCGTGCCTAACCCGTTGGTTCCTGCTCAATTCAGTTCAGGACCCGTGCTCAACCCGTTGGCTTCTGAAGACAACATTTCAGAACCCGTAATCACTAGTGTGCTGGCACAAAACCAACAGAAGATGGCAGCAACTTCAGGATCAGTGTCAGACGAAGCAGCGAGACTTGCAATAGACGACTTGGATTCTCTCTTCGAACCGGTATATCGGTCATACACGACTACACCTACAATGGATTCTCCTCCGAACGAGACCAACGTACCAAGTTCATCTCACACCTCTACCCCACCCGATTCAGAATTGCCACAGAATACCGAAGAACCTACAATGGTCATCGAGTAAGTATCATCAGAGATGATCAATCCAAGTGCAGTATTGGAACTTCCTCAGACAAATGATCAATCGGAGACTATAGGCAATCTAGATCCACAGATGGCTGACGCGTCGACTTCAGCCTTGCCTCATGAGCGCAAGTGGACGAGAGGCCACTCGGTTGTTTAGATAATTGGCGATCCTTCGGTTGGTGTGAGGACACGTCGTCAACACAGTCTTTTCAGTTGCTTCCTGAGCCAAAACGAGCCTACCAAAGTAGCAGACGCACTTCGAGACCCGGATTGGACAATTGCAATGCAAGAGGAAATCAATCAATTCGAACGTCTTCAAGTGCGGACCTTGGTACCCCGTCCACATGGGAAAACAGTGGTCGGAACTAAATGGGTTTTCAAGAATAAGAAAAATGAAGATGGTGAAGTGATCTGGAACAAAGCAAGGCTAGTTGCTAAGGGATACAATCAACAGAAAGGCATCGACTACGACGAGACTTATGCTCCTGTTGCCCGTATCGAAGCTATCCGCCTCCTGCTGGCTTATGCGGCTCACAAAGACTTCAAAGTCTATCAGATGGATGTTAAAACCGCCTTTCTCGACGGCGTGTTAAAAGAAGAAGTCTACGTCGCTCAGCCGGAAGGTTTCGTTGATCAAGAACATCCCGATCACGTCTATCGCTTGGACAAAGCTCTCTATGGACTAAAACAAGCCCCAGGTGCTTGGTACGATGTCCTGAGTGATTTCCTCGTGAAGTCTGGATTCATCCGAGGGATGATAGACACAACCCTCTTCATTAAATTGCATGACAAAGATCTGATGGTCGTCCAAGTATACGCCGACGACATCATCTTCGGACAACAAATTCTCGGCTCTGCAAGAAGTTTGGAGATCTCATGAAGAGCAAATTCGAGATGAGTCACATGGGAGAGGTGATTTTTCTTAGGCCTTCAAGTCAGGTAGCTCAATGATGGAATTTTCATCAGTCAGACAAAATACATTAAGGATATTCTGAAGAAGTTTCATCAAAACCAGAGCAAGCCTCTCAGCACTCCTATGTCACCAAGCTGCAAGTTGGATGCCGATCCCTCTGGTAAATCGGTCGACATCACACTATATCGCAGTATTATTGGATCTCTTCTCTACCTCACTTCGAGCCGGCCGGATATCATGTTTGCCACCTGCTTGTGTGCCCGTTTTCAAGCCGATCCCAAAGAATCCCATATGCTCGCGGTCAAAATAATTCTACGCTACCTGAAGGGCACCTCTACCCTTGGCCTATGGTATCCAAAGGGTACGAATTTCAAACTTATCGGCTACACTGACGCTGACTATGCAGGTTGCCGAATGGACAGGAAAAGCACGTTCGGCGGCGCTCAATTTCTAGGAGAAAAGCTGGTCTGCTGGTCATCCAAAAAGCAGAATTGTGTGTCCACTTCGACGGCAGAAGCAGAATACGTAGCTACCGCCAGTTGTTGCTCACAGATGCTGTGGATGCTGACACAGCTTCGCGACTATGTACAATCTAAATAATATACCCATATATAGTGATAGTCAAAGTGCAATCGCCATTACTTGCAATCCTGTTCATCATTCACCACAAAACACATAGACATTAGATATCATTTTATCAAAGATCACGTAGAAAAAGGCACGATAGAGATGTACTTTGCGAACACGGAGTTTCAACTAGCCGACATTTTCACCAAGGCCTTGGATGAGAAACGATTCCAATTCCTTGTCGGAAAATTAGGCATGCTGAATCTTCCGTAATATGTGTATTACATGATCTTCTGTGCTATCACATGCTCTATTCTATGTGTTTTCTATGCTTATTTGTCCTTATCTTGCGTGATAAAAATAATAATAATAAAAAATAAATAAACAAATAAAAAATATAAATATATAATATAATGGGGTATGACGAAATCCTTTAGGATGTTTTGATCTAAAGTCACCAAGAATTTTACCCCGACATGCGATCGATTTAATTGCTTAAATTTTTTCAGTCTGAGTCGCATTCTTGTGTCTAAAAGGTCATTTGATTGTTCCACTAGACACAAAGTCACTCTACATGCGTGAGGATTCAAGCCTTGTTCCTTTTTCCTTTCTTTGGATCTACTTCTCGACTGAGTCGCACATAAATTACTTGTCTTACCTAGTGATTCTTGGTGTCATACTCATCTTGCGTTAGATCGTTAGGAAAATGATAAGGGAGTTTAGGATATTCCTCATTCGGCCTTATATAAATTCCCCCACGTTTGCCCTTAGTCATCCACTTTGAGCCTTCTCGGACGTCCTTTTCTTCATTGAAACCCATTCCAGCTAGAAAGTGGCATGGTTCCTTTTCTTGAACGCGCAAAGACCAAAGGAACCGGGCTTCCGACTACCTTGTAGAAAGTGGCATGGTTCCTGCTGGGAACTTCTCCAACGATAATCTCGTACGCTCGTCAGAACGGCTGGAAGAGGAGCACCACGAAGTGAACCTCTCCAACGATAATCCGGTCTTATATCGGGAAACGAGAAGAGGAGCGCAGCCTCGGGTACGAATTCCATAACCGTGAACTTTTGAGAACCAACGAGAAGAACTTCGCCTACGATAATCTCCTATGGCCTCATGGAGAAGCGGAGCTTCAGCTTGAGCATAGCTTCATAAGGGATAGTAAAAGAGGGAGAAAAGAGTGAAAAAAAAGAGACGCCGAAAAGAAATGAGACGGACGTAGAAATGCAAGATGACGAAGAGATAAGCTCACTTTCCTCTAAATACCTTCCCTTCTAAGTCCTAGCCAAACTAAAACCTTTACACCCCTTTGATTCCAATCGACGATCTCTCACTTGGGTGAAATGATTAAACACGCCTCGATCACAGGTAAATTGACTTGAAACTGCTTGTGTTGACTTGAGTTATAAAAATATAAAAATCCCAAGATAGAAATTATTGAGAGCAAGAGCGAACCTAGTGAGAGCTGTCGAAATGGAGCAGTCTATGAACCTAGGACTTTAGTTTGACGACAAGACTTGACGGCATTTTCGTCTTTCAAATGTCTGGTAAAATTGTAAGAATGACGATTGATCGAAGCAAAATAATCTGACCCCATACTATAATAATAGTAATAAAAATATATATATATATACATATATAAACAATAAGTAATAAAATTCGCACATTTTGACATGAAATGTTATGTTTCATATACGTTGAATTGAATAAATGCGAATTTCTTTAGTGTATCGCACATTTTGACATGAAATGTTATGTTTAATATACGTTGAATTGAATAAATGCGAATTTCTTTAGTGTATCGCACATTCTAAATGCAATTTTAAGATTGCATTGGTACTGAATTGTTTAAATGCGATAAATTTTTCTATGCTCTTACCCTCACACAATTTTTTTAAAGTACATATTTTCGGGGACCATGTATACGTGCTTACTTAGTAAACTTTGTGTTATATGCTCGTGACTTGGATTGATTTAATATGCTTGCATAACTAGCCAATTCTTGTGCATCATTTGAGGGGGAGCAAGTATAAAAATCGTGGTTTAGCTCCAAAAATTTTTGACGTTTTTCTCTAAGTATATCAGATCTTTCAAAATTAAGGAGTGAGACGTCGACACTACAAAGAGAGGAGCTAGACATAAGACCAAATATTTCAAAGATAAATTGCCAAAAATAATTGTTGATTAACTCCATTATTACTAACGTTTATCTCTAAGTGGTACAGATTTTTTAAATTTCTGCCAGGGGAGCTAGACGTTACTACACAGAAAATACAGGGAGTTAATTTCATTTATTTAATTACTAAGGGGGAGCCTTACACTGGGTTTTTATTTTGAAATAGCGGTCAATCTGAAATTCTTTAGAAGAACTTACTATTGAGAAACTCGATATTAGAATTAATTCGCAATCTAAAGTTTCTCGATCGTAAACAGTGTCGGGATCGATTTTGATTAACCGCGATAATTTGCGATCGAAAAAATTGAATTTTTTGTGTGCAAATAGTAATGGGCCTGATCCATTAAATCGCAAAATGTCAAATCACAAGCCCAACAACGAATTAATGCTAGTTAATAAAAGTTTAACTTTTGTCAGTCGAAGAACTTTTTCTCACGCAAAACCTAATCGAAAAAAAACTCTCTCGCAAAACTTTCTCAGACGATTCAAAAACCTTCAAAATCTTTCGATTTTCTCACTTCAAATCGTCTGATTAAGGTAGAAATTCGATTCGGTTAACGATTGCGAATGTTATAACTTGACTTGCATTTACATTCTGTAGTTTTTCGCATGTTTAGTTAAGATTTTTCGACTGTTCTTCAAAAACCATTTAAACGTATACTGTTCACTAAATTTAGGCATGCTTCTTGGATTTTCCGAGTTAAATGTCTGTTGTTTAGATAGATTCGATGTTTTTGATGAAACAGATAGCGTAAATTGTTGGAAAATTTCCATCTGTGATGATAAAATGAGTTTCGATGAAACTGGGTATTTTGAAGTTTTGAAGATGTCGAAGAGCTTTGTCGATCGCAAATTATCTTAATTGGATTTCAATTCAATCGAGATACTATTTGTGTCGATTTAGCTTTCGATCGCAAAATTTTGACTTAGTCATCACGATATAAGATTTTGACCGTTAAACTTACCATCGAAAAATTAAAATTTCGATTTCATTTTATTTCGGTCGCAAAAATTTAGCAGCGAAAAATTAATTTTTCAGTGCTTAATTTTTCGATCGTAAAATTCGCCACTTAGATTAAATTGATCGAAAAATTTGTCGACGATTGACTTAGTTTCGTCGTTGACCAATTTCTCGATAAATAGGTACAATAGCAAAAATTTTACTTAAAATCGAAAATCACATACCGCTCGACAAATTTCAAATTGAAAAATTTTATTCAATCGAAGAAAATTTCTCGACAGTAAATTTACCTGAGAAATAATTTCTCGATCGTAAATTTACACGGAATTTTTCTCGACCCTAAAATTGATCGACTACAGTCTAGATTTCAACTTCAACACTTAGAAAATTTTTCTCTAAGTCTTTTACACTGTAGCTAACAATAGCGGATAAAATTCTTCGATAGCAAAATCAGACGGAATTCTTTCAATTGAAATCAATATATAGGAAATCAAATCACAATTCAATTTTATCGATCGAAAATTTTCTCGGCATGAACAGTGACTTATTGATTTAACACTTAGGGAAATTTCGAACTATTTTTCACGCGACATATATTTCATTCGAAATTACATTCAATGCCATCACGATTTTTGAAATTGAACATACACTATGCATTTGATATGATTTCAATTCAAAATTCATCGAACATGCTATTATTTGCAATATTACTATGTTTGATGAAATTTATTCATATTTCGACTGAAAATAAAATTGATCTAATAAACTTTTATATATCTTATTTTTCAGATGGATCGCTACCCAAGATACAACCATATATATGATCACATTATGTACTTGAAGGTTCAGGATACGAACTTTCAGCTCGATCTGAGCACATTTCGGTGCTCGGACGAGATCATCGTATCCATCCTCAGAGGCCACCCCATCTGGCATGCGTTAACGGTCACCGCATCAGTGCCGATGGTCTATCTCCAGCAATTCTGGGGATATATACAAGGAGTTGTGGCAAATGGGGCATTCTCCTTCACAACAAAACTCGGGACGCGGCATATTCTTATGAGCAAGAGCCAGTTCGGGATGATGCTGGACTTGCCCCACAACGACAACTACGACCCGCTCCCGACGGACGCAGAGATGATTCAGGACTTCTTGCACATGGGATAGCAACCGCCGCTTACAAAATTAGCTCAGGTCCAGAGCAGCGGTATCCCTCACCCGTGGAAGACACTATTCGGAATAGTGAATAAGTGTCTGTCGCCCAAGCACGCAGGATTCGATAAGGGCAACAGCAATGTTATGAGGATCTTCCACGGCATCTCCTTCTAAAGAAATTATGACTACACTCAGCTGATCTGGAACGACCTCGCGGACCAGATTCGGCAGAAAGTGAACCGAAGGTCGAAGAACGTGCCCTATGCTTGATGGTTTAATGTGATCATCAGGGAGTTCATGGAGTTACATGCGGAGAACATCCCTCAGCTACCTCCTGGTGGAAACTACCAGCCGCTAAGCCTTAAGTTTTTCCACAACCCACGGCTCACGGACCTGGACCAACCGTCGATGCCAATTCCACTCAGCGTACTCAGGCTCGCCGACCCCGCAGGGAGCTGAGTATCAGAGATTCTGCCGGGAACACAACTTAACGGAAGAAATTATTAGAGGGCCCCCGGCAGATCACCATGTGAGCCCTCCCCAACACCAACCAAGCCCTGATGACGTGATGATTGACGTCGTCGCTCAGGAGCTTCAACAAAAGTCCTCTTTGATCGAAAAGCCAATGCCCGACGTGGAAGATACCCTAATCGACGTCGTGGCTACATAGATGGGGCTCGAGGCTCCTGCACTCAAATTACAAGTGGAAGTACCCGTACATGTTGGCGTGCTCGGAGAAACTTTTGAGGAGGTTCTTCAACAAGAAGCACAGCCCGAGACAGAAATGGAGCAAAGCTCACTTCCACTGGTGACAGATCAGACATTGGAGAACGTCGATCGAGACCTTACTCCTCACACCGCCACCCCGTCTGACACAGAGTCTGACGAGGAAATCAGTCTGATCAGGAGGACTCCCAGAAGACTCAGTATTCAGTTGGAGTCGCTCTTTCAAGCAGTCACCACCGCACCAGATACTACGCTGACCACAACGACAAGTGTTGCCGGCACTTCATCGCTCGATTTTGAGCCGCAACCATCTCACGTGGTGTCTGGTTCACAGGAACAACCTGAGCCTGCCATAACACCCTTAGAGGCGGATCCTCTGGATTCGACTCAAGGATTGGGTGGAAGTCTCATACAGTCACAACCTCAAGTGACTGTGAGCCAACCCCAAGAGTCGGTGTCTACTCAAGGGTTAATAACAGGCGACATCAGTCGTCCTGGTCCATCAAAGGAGGCGTCCGCACCCTTTGTGACGAACGAGCAGTTCCAAGCCGCTCTCTCAGCCGCTGTACAGTCTATGGAAGACAAAATCACGGAGAGAGTACTTCAAGCAATCGAGACATCCCGAAGAGATACCGGGAAAGCACCTGTCTCTGAAGGCCCTTCGTCACAAACAAATCCCATACCTCCACAACCCACACCCACCGACCCTTTAGCCACTTCCTCCATCCTCATCAACCCATACACCATACCCATCACCGAGCTCCACGACATATTACTCGCTCGCTTGATCGGCCTGTCCATCGGTCGCTTCAAGGGGAGTCCCTCTATCGAGGATTGATGGATCATCCTGAGCCATCGACTAACACCTGCCGATGCCAAAGCTCCCACTCACGGCGCAGACATGACGATCCTGAGATCAGGACCCTCATGAGGGGGAGAAGAGGCCGAGGACATCTACATTCGGCCAAGGACAAGGCTCGGACGCTACGCAGCGCTGGAGCTGGTGAAACCCAAACACAAATCCAAACACAAACCACCCACACCACGCACCGCACCGCCACTCTACCAAATATCGACCAACCAACCTTTACCCTACGGACGCCTCCGCCCACACCGCCGATCTACTCAAGCCCCTTGCTTCCGGAAGAAGAAGCAAGTGCTGCAATGCTTGTAGCTCTGGCAGCTACCCAAGCAACTCCCTCCGTCCCTCCAGACCAACCGGGACCCTCTGGACATGGCGTCAATCCACACGAAGTATTAGACAAGTACATTTTCGAAGGTGGATGACCCATTCCATGCCCGAGGAGCATCAGAGACAACGGCTTCAGGACGTATGCCACTTCTTACAACAAGCATCCGTTGACCTCGTGATCATAGAAGACGACGAACTTCAAGAAGGTATAGACTACCAAAGTGAAATCCCAAGGCTACCGGAGTTGATCGCACAACGAGCGGCCTCCCCTACAAGACAGATGCCAGGGACCGTTCGGATCGACACGCCGTGGGAGAAGCCGGATGAGTTCGAGCTGAGAGGAATCTCTCACTGGGATCAGCAGAAGAGAATGACATATCTGTGGATGCTGACCCAACTAGGACCGGACGTGAGGCTGGGGATCCCGAAGAATCGACTGAAGAGTCACTTCAGGGAACTCTCCCCAATTTTCCAACTCCTCAGTGTCTATTGTGCCAAAGGAGGACTTCCAACACCTCACTACATCATCGAACGAGTGGACAGGACCCGAGAGGAACTGAGCGAGAGCGACCTGCCGTACCTCCCCGCCGATGAAGTGTACCATCTTTATCAGCTATACGTGGAGAAGTTCAAAGGTCCTCAGGGCTTCATCAAGAAAGAAGGCCTCGAAGGGCTCTACCGGTTCATGTCGCGACAAGTCAAGTACTTCGCCGCTCACGACCTTCAAATGGCACTTGAGAGCAATATGAAGAAGGTCAACATGGCCGAACCACTCTTCAAAGGACCTGAGATCGAGAGGCTTCCAAGCAATCACGTGCATATCAGCTCTGTCATCGGCATCACCTACAATAACCCAATTGCCAAGAAGAATAGGTTGATGCTGAAGACAGAAATTCACAAGTTTTGCGACGGAACCCTCAATATCGTCAGGAGAAATATCGAACAGAGGTTGGAAGAGATAAATAGAGACACGATGCTGAGGATCCACCGGTTTGTGAGAGAACAGCCGCTCCTGATGGAATTGTTGTATGACATCGAGGAGCGCCTGAAGCTCAGGGAGACCGTTAGGGACTACGAGCATGCACTGGGCTTGCGCAGATCGTACTATGCCCGACAAGGACGAACAGCGCGGAGACGCAATCAAGCACAAAGGCGGAGATTGTAGAATATCATTTGTAATTCTGCTTGATTTCATTAGTTGTCCTTGTAGTTAGGGGCTTTATTTGTATTAGTCTTTAGATTAAGGACTAGCTTGATATTTATACCAAGCTTGTTTGGTATAAATACTTGTAAATGAATTGAGCTGAATAGAGAAAGTTTAGAGAATTGATCCGAAGGGCTTGCAATTCGATTTATAGAGAGAGAAACAACAGTAACTTTCTCACTCTAATTGAATTCTCTCTCGTGTTCTTAACTTGAGTTTTTCGATCGAATTCTAAACGATCGAATTACTATGGATTCTAGCCTATGATCGTAAAGTTGTTAATCTGAGGACCTAACATACATTGTGAACACGGAATATCAACGAGCCGACATTTTCACCAAGGCATTGGATGAAAAACGATTCCAGTCGGAAAATTAGGCATGTTGAATCTCCCGTGATATGTGCAATACCTGATCTTCTGCGCTATCACATGCTCTATTCTATGTGTTTTCCATGCTCAGTCTTATCTTGCATGATAATAATAAAATAAATAAAATATATTAAAAAAAACTATACTTATATCTATAGTAGAGGGGAATGACGAAATCCTTTAGGATGCTTCGGTCTAAGTCATGTAGAATTTTGCAGACGTACGACTGATTCAACTGCTTAATTCTGTTAGTCTAAGTCACATTCTTGTGTCTAAAGGTCTTAAGCTTGCTCCACTAGACACAAAGTCACCTTTCACATGTGTGGACTCTAGCCCTTCAATTTTTCTCTCCTTGGATCTATCTCTAGAGTGAAGTCACACGTCAATTAAATGTCTTTTCTAGTGATACTCGGCTTCATACCCGCTCTTCTTTAGATCGTCAGGAAAATGATTTGGGGCATTTAGGCAATTCCTTACTCGGCCTTTTACAATCCTTTTCCATATCATAGCCCTTAGTCATCCACTTTGGACCTTCTCCGACTTCCTTTTCTTTATTTGAAACCCATTCCAACCTTCAACCGATTCTATTTTTGTCAAATGGTTGTTCAAACAAGAAAGTAGGGGGAGAAAACTAAAAGAAAACGAGAAGATGACTAAAGAAGGCAATGCGTAACGCACAAAAACAGACCAAAGGAACCTGCTTTTCAAACTACCAAAAGAAGGCATGGATCCTGCTGTGAACTTCTCCGTTGATAATCTCGTACGCTCGTCTGAATGGCTGGATAGAGGAGCACCTCGAAGTGAACTTCTCCAACAATAATCCGGTCTTATATCGGGAATCGAGAAGAGGAGCACAGCCTTGGGTACGAGTTCCATAACCGTGAACTTTTCCAAATTGATAATCTCTGAAACCTCTCTAGGGATTAAGAGAAGAGGAGCACGGTATCGGCCCAAGAACCAACAGGAAGAACTTCGCCTACGATAATCTCCTAGAGCCTTCGTGGAGAGGCGGAGCTTCAGCTTGAGCATAAAAGGGATAACATAAGGGATGGATGGGGTTGAAAAGATGAAAAATTTTTTTGCCGAAAGAAAAGAAGGAGACGGACGTAGAAATTGAAGACAATAAAGATAAGCTCACTTTTTCCTATAAATTTCCTTCCTCCCTAAGTCCTAGCCAAATTAAACCCCTAAAAGTCCCTTTGATTGCAAACGACGATCTCTAGATTAGGTGAAATGATTAATTATACCTTGGTCATAGGAAAATTGACTTAAAATTGCTTGTGACATGAGCGATATATATACAAAATCCCCGAGTAAAAAATAATAAGAGCGCTAGAGTGAACTTAGTGAGAGTTGTCGAAATGGATCACTCTATGATCTTAGGACTTTAGTTTGATGACTAGACTTGACGGCAGTGTGTCTTTCAAGTGTCATATGAAAACTTAGGCATGACGATCGATTGAAGCAAAATAATCTGACCCCATACTTAAATAATATTAATATACAATACCATACGGAGAGGATCTTTACAAAATTTGGAAAACTATCCAAAAAGGTGATGTTCGGTACGTGGCAATATCCACCTTTCAAACCTTGATAATGGTACTTGGCTTTGTTTAACCAATTTAGTCCTGTTATCAAACTGTAAACAGATTGATCCCATTCGAACCTAAGGTAGTCAAGCCTTTATACCATGATCGGACTCTCTTTCAAAGGCAGTTCAACCGATATACCGAACATCAAAATTAAAGATGGAAAATGGTACATGGCGTTGTTAAACCTATCGAACAGTTATCAGACTGTAAACAGTCTGATCCCGTAACGGCTACGCAAGGTATTCCAGCCTAGATACCATTAATCCGAAAATAAAATTATTTTTGGGATTGTTAGAATTAAGTCGTCGGATACAAGGATTTTTACATGATAAAATCTTCATTTGACTAATTCAATCGGTAACAGCCATCGCCCTCAAACGCCTATCTTTCGGCAGCACGGACTTGCCAAGAGCCGACAAAGAATTAATCAAAATCAAATTTTATTACAACCTTTATCCAAAATGTAAATCTTTCAATCGATTTTCAAAAGATCTTTATAAAAGAAAATTATACATCATATTAATATATATATATATAGTTATGATATAAAACCATGATTTAAGTATTAAGTTGTCTTGGTGTAGTTTAACGAATGGAATTAGCCTTTCATTGAGGCTAAGTAAGACAAAAGATAATATGTAAAAACAAAATAAAAGACTTACTTGAGAGATGAATCGTACAACAAACTCCAACTTTTATTCCTTCAAATATTTTACAACAAGGAGGGAATTACAATGGGAAGGTAAGAGAGAAAGTGAGAGTAAGAAGATGCGTACAAAGCAAATGGCATAGGGCCATATTTAAAGAGAAAGAAATAGTATACATCAATTATTGGCGAAAGAATTTTCTTTGCCCCTGTTTCTTGCTTTATTAGCTGGCTCCATTTTCTTTGAAATAAAACCGTAGGATGAGCATCTTTGTAAATATTGCTCCATTTTCTCCAAAAGTCTTCATTGCTTTTATTAAAGTAGACTTGGCCATCTTCATTTCTTGCGTATAGGCCACCTAAAATTTCTTCACTTTTATTAAAGAGAAGATAACTTCTTGTCCTTGTCTTGGATTTTTTTGAGTACCGCGTCTTTAACGATATCAATTGCATCTTCCACCATAATTTCATCCGGATTTTCCGGAGCTTGTCCTTCTCCAGCAAGACAAAAATTATCATCTTTTGACGAAGTCTCCATTGAAAAATCAACAGCATCAACGCCAAGATTCTTGGCAATATCTTTTTTCATAATGTCGAAATAAGCCTGGACGATATGTTCTATCTTCATTTTCCTTTCTGAATGTTTATCCTTCTTGAAATAATTTCAAAAGGACTAGGAGATTGCCTTTGTTGATGATTATTAATCATCTCTTTATATTGAGAAATTTTCTCTTCAATTTTATCGAGAGTGTGCTGGCTTTCATATTCACCAGTAGCTATTTTTCTTATCATTTTCTTATCATATTCACCTAGTACTCACACTGGTATCACTCAGGGCCCTCGGCGAACTTACTATGCACCATTAAGAGCTCAATATCCATAACAGGAATGTGACAGTAACCTACGTTGGGTAGCCTACGCTAGGTTTCCCTAGGTCGCACCCTCCCAAGTCGTCCCCTCTGCCATACGGTAGCCTACGCTGGTAGCCCACGCTAGGATTCCCCCTAGGTCGCTCCTTCGAGGTCGCTCCTTCCGCAAACAGGGCAGTTGCCTACGCCAGTTAGCCTACGCTAGCATAGCTAGGTCGCTCCTTCCTGGGTCGCTCCTCCTGCCTCATATAATAGCCGACGTCGCACGTCGTATATGGTGCCATAGAAGTCGCCCATGACTCAACTGTGAGTCGACACACCAGCCTATATCGGCGGGTCTTCGTCGCATACACGCGACATATTATTATGCACACTCAGTCCCACATCCCTCCCTCATGAGTTCGTGTGTGCACATGAATATGTATATGCCAGTAAACGTAACTTAAACTTATCACACGAAAATACTTTAAACAATTCATGAATTCATAAAACCACATAGGCACGTAATCACGCAATTTAGGCATGCACAAACAAGTTGTATGTCATAGTTGGATCTCTACTTACCTGTCGTCCAAGCTTTAACTAGCGTACTTCCTCGTAACGTCCCTAACGTACGACCCTTTAAATAAAAAGGGTTAGAATATTAGTACTTTGCCTTCCTTAGCTAATTCGTCGAAGTAAATAATTTTCGTCATGCTAGTTATTTAGGCTTGTATTGATTCCCTAGACTCCAAGCCATTCGAGTTTTCCCATAAATTTTCCTAAGTCATTAGGTTTCTACTTTGAATTATGTTAGAGTCCAATTTCGCCCCAACCATACATCTCGGCGAATGTTCACTACGTTAGGGTTTGGTTTCGATCGAAGCTTCTAAGTGTTCGATTCCACCTAAGTTGCTACCCTTAAATAAATTCTAAGTTAAAGCATTACAATTCCTAACATGAAAAACTTGACGAAAGTTAGAAATTGAGGGTGTTACATTCGCCCGATTGATCCCTAGATTTTAGGTGCTTCGCCCGATTTAAATTCGTTCAATTGGTATAGAATCCTAGTTTCGATCTATGGAGTCATGGCTTAGTTTCGCCCGATGAAGCATAGTAAAGAGTGAGCTTTGCCGTGTGATGACATCACCATCTCATCACCTTGGTTTCGCTCGACGCCGTGTGTATTAGGGAGGGAGTTTCGCCGCGTGATGACGTCTGCATGTCGTCATCCCGGTTTCGATCGACACCATACATAACCACTTTCGATCACTTTACGGGTTTCGCCCGATTGTGCAGGTGTGGGAGGGGTTTCGCTACGTTCTTATGTCAGCATGACATCACCGAGGTTTCGTCCGATGCCATGCATAGTGGTTAACCACTTTTGACCGTTTGCATGGGCTTAGGGTGGGGTTTCGATCGATCTTTATGCATTGTGGTTAGTTTCGATCGAAACTAACATCTCCTCACTTAAATTCACTCGAAACTCTCAACAATTTTCAACCTGCTGTCGAAACTCTAATCCTAGTCTCATTTGATCGAAAGTCCTCTAAGCTAGTCACTTTCGATCGAAACCTCTAATGTTCATCCAATCGAGACTACCTTCATCGCTCCTTTTTCCAGATTCCATAAGTTCCATGGTTTTTCTTTAACCCTACGACGTCTAATGCTAGCTCGACATCATCTTAGATTAAAGTAGTAAACCCTAAAATAGATTAGATTAGCCAAAATCTAGCAAAACTCAAGGAAGCCTTATCTTATGATCTCGCATCCAATTCTAAAGGGCTTGCCGTCTATGGTACACCCCATTTCATGAACCTCCTAAGTCCTAAACATGTCTTAACTCTAGTAATAAAACCGAAATGGCAAGGAAGGATAATTTCTTTTACTTACTCAAGTTCTATCGGCTTCTCTTCTTTCCTTGTTTTAAGTTCCCTGTTTCAAACTCCACGTGAGCTTGAAATGGGCTTTTGGGTAATTGCCAAGCTTTGGGGAGGTGGTGATGGGATGTATGGGACGAAAATATCCCTTAAATCAAGGGAGTTTGTTTGCTAAAATCATCTCTAAGGGTATTGGGCCAAATTTCTTAATTCTAGCCCACTTAAGATTTTACATCATATTTTCACTCATGGCCTAGTTTCCTCTTGGGCCTATTTTCGATATCCTAATTCCATGTGGCCCAAATTGATTTTTACAAGATTTCCTATGTCACAGAGGCACATAATTAGATAAATCACATAGTCACAACATTCATGCACATGAGGAACGTAATTGCATTTCGCTAATTTATTGGCCCTAGACGCTTACGAGGACCCGGGTGATACATCCTCCCCCTTAAAGAGGATTTCACCGTCGAAATCAGTCCTTTCGGAACAATTCAGGATAACGAACTTTCATCTCGTCCTCGCGTTCCCATGTGGCTTCCTCCATCGACTGATTTGGCCCGATTGGAATCTAACTAAATATTCTTTCTTATCTTCTGGAGAAACTTGTTTTAAGATTCCTCCAAAACCTAAACCTGACGCATCAGTCTCTATAATTTTCTGTCAATTAGGGTTAGCAAGCATAAGACATGGTAAATGCGTAACTTTATTTTTAATTTTTCTAATCGCTTCAGTGTGACTTTGTGTCCACTGGCAAGGAATCTTTTTTAACCTATCATATAAAATAGATGTGTCAATAGCAAGATTTTTATAATAAGGAGAAATATAATTAAGACTCCCTAAAAATCTTTGAAGCTGAGTTTTATCAAGGATTTGATCTGGAAATTTAGACGCAAACTCAATACTTCCATTAATAGGATTAACATTACCATATTCAATGGTATGACTCAAAAATCTAACTTTAGTTTGAAATAAAATCATTTTTAACTACATATAACCAATCCATTTTGAATAATAATTTTCTTAAAAATATCAACATGTTTAAAATGAGTTTCGATATCTTTAGAAAAGATTAAAATATCATCAATATAAACGATAATAAAATTATTGTAAGGAACAAAAACATCGTTCATAATATTTTGAAATTCAGAAGGAGCATTTTTTAAACCAAAAGACATAACGTTCCATTCAAATTGTCCAATTGGGACTGTAAAAGCGGTTTTATACCTACCTTTTTCGTCTATTTGAATTTGCCAAAAACCTGATTTTAAATCAAAATTTGAAAATATAATGGCATTAAATAATCTCTCTAAAAGATCTTTTTTATTTGGAATAGGATATCTAATCCATTTTAAAACTTTATTTAAAGGTTTATAATTTATGACTAACCTGGGTGCTCCCCTTTCCTTTTCGACATGATTATTAACATAAAAAGCAGTGCACGACCAAGGTGATTTCGAAGGTTTTATTAAACCTTTCTGTAAAAGAGAAGCTATTTCTTTCTTACATAATTCTAATAATTCAGAATTCATTTGACAAGGATGAGCTTTAGTGGGAATATTTTTCTCACTAAAATCATCTTCATAAGGTAAAGAAACTATATGCTTTTTTCTATTCCAAAAAGCATTAGGAAGGTCATTACATATTTGCAACGTAAATTCATTATGTAATAATTTAATTTTTCCTTGTAACTTAGGATTCTGAAGTTTATCTTCAATCGTAAGTATATTAATTTCTTGCTTAAAGTAATTAACCTGATTTTCTTTTGCTTTAATAAGAATAGAATCCTTAATTTCGTTAAGAATCCTAGAAAAGGGTTCGGTAATGAATTCAAAGCATACTTCTTTATTTTCGAAGGTTCCTTTAAATCCATATTCATCAATATTTTTAATATGAAATATTTTCCTAAGAAATGGAGTACCAAGAATTACTGGTTCGTAATATTCTTGACTAACAAGAATGATGTAGGAATACAGACCTTATTTTTACAAATAAAGGCCTTAGGAATATACTTGATTTGTAATTTTTCTCCGCTTGCAGAACTAAGAGAATGAGTTGTTTTATGAAAATATTGGGTAGGAATTGTTCCTTCCTGTATGCAATTTAAATCTGCTCCACTATCGATTAAAGCTATGAGATTTTTATGAAAATTTCCATCAATTAGTGATATTTTCACTAACCATTTTTGGGAAGTAATAATTTCTAATATAGAAAGGTAATTATTATCTTCAATATTTTCAGAAGTACTAGCGAAGGTTTGACTAGTTCTTCAACAATTTTTTTCCCTTTTCTAACTTAGAAAATCTTCTTTCTAAATCTATATGACTTAATTCAAATATTTAATTCCAGTTTTTAGATTTGAAATTTCTAATGTTAGATCTTTATGTTAGCAGGAAATTCAATTTTATTAGATTTATTTTTGTTATGAAGTAATTTCATTACTTCGGACATCCTATAATGTTAGATTTCTTTTTTAGAGGTTTCTTCTTCCTTTTAATTATTCTTTTAATAATTTGATTTTTTAAATCTGGATCTTATGTTTCTTTTAATATTTCGAGAAGATTATTATCAAGAACATTTATTTCTTGAAATTGTGATATAATTTGATATAAATTATTATCTTCTAATTCTGATTCTGAACTATTTAAATTCTAAGAACATGGTTGTCCTATTTGAGAATTTTGGCAATCTTCAGATTCTTACGAAGAGATTTCTTCGATAATATTATTGTTTTTGTTGGTCCGAGATTACACCAACAATGCGACTTCGGACGGATTAAACACGCCTAATGATCTAGATTTAAAGTTAGGGCGTGGGGCTTGGTGGAAGAAAAAGAGGCTCTCTCAAATCTAAAATATTTCTTTGATTTTCACACACAAGCACACCTAACTATGTGTTAGGGTTTTCCTATTTATACCACAAGTTGGTATATAAAGGTGGGCTTCTTGTGAAGGCCCATTACATGAATAACTAAGAACTAACCCAACTAAGAGCTAGCCCAAAGTTTAATAAAGCTAACCAACAAAGATAATATAATGAAATTGAACACTACAAAATATTTCCTAACAATCTCCCCCTTAGTGTTCAATCTTCAATTCAGCGTGGGATATCTTTGTTGGGCGTATTGGAGATCTCGATTCCTAGCAAACTCCCCCTACAAGGGATATCTCCTCTTCTTGCGGAGGCATTGATGGCTCGGCTAGGACTCACTTGTTAAGATTCTCGAATCTTCTTCTTCTTGGCGCCGGATTTGTAGTCTTCGAATGGAAGTTGTCTGGTTCAGCCTCGAAGATGACTCGTCTGGCTCCAGAAGAAGGTAGGCGTGGGGCGTAAAAAATGTGCCAAGGCTCCATTGAAATGTGTTCTTCCAAGAGCAGGGAGCCTGGTCTTCAGAGTGGTCAGCGCAGTAGTGGCGGAATGTGGTGGATGAGATGTGCCATGGCTCCTTCGAGTGTTCCATTATGAACATAATAGCCTGACACATAAGAATGTGCGTGGAGGTAGTGGAAGCCTCCGGCGGGGCGTAGTTGGTGGAGGTGGTGGAGTAGGTGTTGTGAGAGGTGGCATAGGTGGTGTGAGCGGAGGTGGATGATGGTTGCTGCTGATGCTGCTGTACGTTCTTCAACTCAGTTCTTCTCCTTTACTCCCCCTTGAGATGATCTCCGTCTTTGGGATCGTCACATCGTCCGTGGGACGAGTCTGCCTCTGGCGTTGATGGTGGTGATGATGGTGTGGTGTGGTGTTGAGTGAGGCAATCAAGTGGGATTCTCAGGAGTAGCAGCAATTGATGTTCCTCCGGGTTCAGTTTTGAACACTGGAGAGACGGAGCAGCATGTGGTGGCGTAGGCGTAGGCGGGTGGAGTGGTGTCGGTGATGGGACCTTTTCCTTCATAGATCTTCGTTGAGCGCGGCATGGAATGTGTAAGTTCCTCGCTGATTGCTATGAGTCGGGGCTCCATCACGAACGGGGTAACTAACCAGACGGGGGTCACAAAGACGCTCCGTCGTCACAACATCGAAACATGTGTCCGATGTGCCGCCTGTTTGCACAGGACAGAAAGAACCGTAGAGCCACAAAGGCTTTCCGTTCGCACGGACGATGAGAAAGCTCGTATCCGTGGCCCATCGACAGTTGTGGTGAGGGTGGCTGTCGTGGGTCTTCCGCTCTCGGTCACAAGGACGTCATCAAGCGTTCGGGCAAGTTCACGAAGAACCTGCGGTGCGTAAAGAGTGTTTGTGTCCTAGAAAGTGGAAAATTTCGGTGGGTGAGGACACTAGACTCGAAGTGGGTGGAAGAGGTGCAGTGAGAGGCGGGGCACTGCATGTTCAACATCAACCGTCTCCAAGTGGGGCGGTGATGGCTAACGTGGTTCCTCTTGTGCGAATGAAACAGCTATCTGCGAAAGGATAGCTGAGTGGTTGGGAGGGGTTAATTGCGCGGTTGGACCAGATGCCGCGACTTCTACTCGGGAAACGAACGAGTCGTCACCTGTACCTATGGGCGAGGTCCGGGTTGTGGTGAGATATGACAGAGGAGTGCGATCATGTCGTCGTTGTTTCGCAACTCCTGCAAGCGACTTACGTCATCCTCCCGAGATCGTTGATTGGATCTTTGCGTGGAGGAGGATGTCGCGCGACCTAGACCTAGACTAGAGAGGCTAGGGTAGGCTCGTTCCTGGGTTAGGATCAGGGGGGGTTTCACTGATCCATGGGAACTATGGTGGCGTGGCGTGATCGCGTTGAAAGGCGACCACGAGTGATGTCGACGAGGGTGGCCCAAAACTGTTGATCAGACAATTCTGAGACTCGTCAGGTGGTGGTGGTGGTGAGGGCGTAAAGAGGATCACGGTGGCTTAGAACGTCTCCATGTAGCGCACCATGGTGGAATGGATGGCAGTGGGTGGACGGTGGAGTCTGGTACATGAGATCCACATCGCCTAAGCATCGAGATTAGATGGCGCGCCCACTGATGGTTGGTTGAACTTTTGTCAACCCTTCTTTGTAGGTTCGGGTTCTGCACGGATTTGTACAGAAGTCATGATGATTGCTCGCTTCTCTGACATCCCTTCATGCACGTGGAGCAATCCGTGTAACGTGCATGATGGGGTTGGTTGCTCGCAGTGCATACCGGTCATGAATGTGGAGCAACCCATGTACCATTCATGCCGGGATGTGGTTGCTCACGTCGTGTACCAGTCATGTATGTGGAGCAACCCGGGTACCATACATGCTGGGAGAAAATTAGCTGCCCTCGTCGCATACCAGTCATGAGTGTGGAGCAGCTTTCTTAGTACCTACTCATGCTGGGATTGTGAAATTGGCATTTAAGAATTTCCGCTCCGAAAAGTTTGGGGGTGACCTAAACTTTTTCTATAATGTGCCAATACCGTCCTAGGTCGATTGTTGGGTACGGTGATCGTTGCCGCGTTTTGGATTTGCCTTCAAAATTTCACAAAAAACGTCGTCTATACCGAAAATTTTGGCCCAGAAAAATTTATTTCGGAAAAAATTTTAAAAGTGTAAAATAGACAAAGTCCAATGGGCTTAGAAAATTTTTCTCTATCCAATGATATAAATTTTCCTTAGAACCTTATTTAATCCGAGGGGGGGCCAGAAATTTTTGGTGGTCAAAAACGTTTAAGTGTATTTTTAAAGAGTGATTTTCGCAAGATTTGAAGCTAACAGGTGTGTTTGGATCAAGTTTAAAGGTTGGGTGCAAATTTCTCGGGGGATGCGAAAAATGGTGTGAAAATGTGCGAAAATGTTGTCCCGAGAAATTTCGTTGTGAGAGTGAGTCGCGAAAAAACAGGAAATTTCGCATTCAAAGGAAATTTTCGCATGTACAGTAAAAGTTTCGCATATACAAAAATTTTCGCAAGTTATAGTACATAGTTAAGATGGAAAATTTTCGCATGTATAGAATTTGCGCATTCGTGAGAAATTTTCGCAGATTAAGTAAAATTTCGCAAGTATGGAAAATTTTCGCAAGTGAGAAATCTCGCAAGTTGTCCAAATTTTTCGCATGTAATCCAAAAATTTCGCGGAGAAAATTTGTTCTAAAAACGGTATTAAATTTTCGCAGTTAGAAAGAGTTTTCAAGTTAGCAAAAATTTCGCAAGTGTGAATTTTCTCAAGTGATGTGGAAGTGAAGTGATGATGCGAAGTAGTGAAGATGCGAAAAAGTGAAGTTGAAGTTTTTGGATCACTGTAGATGCGAAATAGTGAAGATGCGAAAATATGTATGATGAAGTGAAGTGTATGAAAATTTCGCGGGGCTTCACATGCTGTAGCAGCGAAATTTCTCGGAAAAATTTCTCGGCCTGCGAAATTTCTCGGAAAAATTTCTCGGCCTGCGAAATTTCTCGGCCTGTAGATGCGAAAATTTCTCGGGCAGCGAAAATTTCTCGGCCTGCGAAATTTTCGCGGCTAAGAATTTTCTCGGGTAAGAAAATTTCTCGGCCAAGAACACAGTTACTGTTCCATAGCTGCGCGACTTTTTCCAGAAAAATGGCTCGTTTTCGCTCAAATCTCACTCAAAATCGACGAAACTTGTTCCAAAACTTCAGAAAAACATTCCTAAACACATAATCAACCTTTGGGATGTCTAAAAACAACAAATAGAGGTCGAAATCGCCCAAAACAGAAAGTGACGAAAATAGTTTTTCAAACAATTTTTCACTCAAATCTTGCTCAAAACTCGCAAATCCGGTCGCGTTGGGCTCTGATACCACTTGTTGGTCCGAGATTACACCAACAATGCGACTTCGAACGGATTAAACACGCCTAATGATCTAGATTTAAAGTTAGGGCGTGGGGCTTGGTGGAAGAAAAAGAGGCTCTCTCAAATCTAAAATATTTCTTTGATTTTCACACACAAGCACACCTAACTATGTGTTAGGGTTTTCCTATTTATACCACAAGTTGGTATATAATAGGTGGGCTTCTTGTGAAGGCCCATTACATGAATAACTAAGAACTAACCCAACTAAGAGCTAGCCCAAAGTTTAATAAAGCTAACCAACAAAGATAATATAATGAAATTGAACACTACAAAATATTTCCTAACAGTTTTCATTGTTTGAGGAGGATTCTGACTCATTATCAGATTCTAAAAATATTTTCGATAATGTTTCTTTTAACTCATTATCAATTTCTAAATTATTAATTTTCTTTTTGGTCCAACAAGTCTTTGCTTTATGACCTACTTTTCTGCATTTTCGACAAATAATTGGAGGAAATTTATTTTTATATTGATAATTTTTATTATCTTTTGAAAATTTTTGTTCTTCTTGATATTTTTTCCTTTCGTATTGTTTAGAAGAATATTTTTTAGTTTTATGTTCTTTATGAGATTGACTCGTAGAAGGGTTTTCCATGCCAAATTGGTCACATAATTCTCCTAATTGTTTCATTTCATTTAGAGAATGTCTCTTGACTTGTTTATTTAATTTAGTTTCATTACATAAGGCTAAACCTTCTTGTATGCAAGTTCATATAAGTTTACCGTAGGTATAGGAGTTATAATCGACACTCGATTCTCCTTTCCTAACGTTATTCCTTACTCTTTCTGCAAAGAGTAAAAGTAGGCCATCCATGAATTTAGATTTCCAGTGAGTACTATTAGACTCAGGGAGTTCCATGACTCGGCTAAGGAAAGTATCTTTATACCATCTAAAGGATGTAGAGTTTTACACCTAAGATTTTGAAGAAGGGTTCTGATATTTTCAGAATTATCAGACCATTGGCCTGTGAAATGTATAATTATATTTAAACATAGTGTATAAACAGCATTTTCGTTGAGTTCGTGGTTTTCTTCTTTCATGGTAAGATAAATTTCTTCTTGATCTCGTTGAGTTAAGTAATTATCCCACCATCCTTTGAAATGACCAGTAAAGCCAGCAACGATCATTTTAGCTACAGCTTGATCACTATTATTATTAGCTTTGCAAATTGTGCTATACATTAACATTCTATGAATCATTTGAAATATTTGTCTTTGGGTATAAACATCTAAATTCCATTCATATATACTTCTACCATTATATGAATTATTAAGTGTAAATTCTTGTTCTTCAAACAAAACATCTTGAGGAGTTGGTCTAGGATAATAATATTTATTTTGAATTGGCTTACTAGCATATTTTGTATTTTTAAGTTTATTGAGTTCTTCATTGAAAATATTTTGAATATTATCAGAACTTTCAAGTCGATCTTCAAACTCTCCACTTAAAGTATTAATCTTAAGATTCTTGAGTTTTTCTTCAAGTAAATTTTCAATGTGAGAAATCGATTTTAACTTAAAATCAGTGATTTCAGGAGGAGGTTGAATACTTGGAGAAGCAATATTAACCTTTTGAATTTCGGCTTTGTCTTTTAAAAGATGATTTTTAATATCTTTAATAGAAAATGAAATATCTTCAATATTTCCCTTAAGTAAAGATATTTGTTCTCCTAAAACAATTACATACATATTTGTATAATTTTGTTGTTTTAAAAGACAATTTATATGATTTATAGTAACATTAAGAGTTTCCTTTTCAAATAATTTTTTAAAAGCATTAAAATATCTAATTTCATTTTCTTTTTCCATTTGGAAACTAGATTGAGGAGGATAAATTGAGTTTAAATTTATTCCCATTGAAAGTTTATAATTTCTTTCAAAACCAGAAATCATATTTTTAAATATTTTGTCAAAAACCATGGAACAAAAGGTATCATTTCATTTCGTTTTGACAAATCATTATAAAATTTCTTGGAAAATATTTTTATCTTCTTTATTAAAACTTTCAAAAAACCATTTTTGAAAGAGTTTCCATTTGGGTAAATTAAATTCTTGATTAATTTTCTTTCTTGCCGGTGAACCCGGGCTAAAATCAATTTTGGATTTTAAATACATTAAACGTGAAAATCCATTTCTGACTCGGTTATTTCCTCGTCTTGATTTTTAAAAACTCTGTGAACGAACTATCAGTATTAATTCTTAATACTTCTATTTTATTTTGTGGAAAATCGTTAGAAATTAATTCTTTATTTTGAGAGGTCGTAGCTCTAGAAGGAGACCTAACTAAATAATCGCATGGATATATATGAAAATGAGAAGAGGCTGATCTAGTCATCCTAGACCTTGGTGTTATAAATCTTTGACTTTGTTGGAATTGAATTTGAACAGTTTCATCTGTTGTTTGCATTATTTGAGTAGGATTATTTTCTATCTAGGGCTAAAGAGGCGTAGCTCGTTCTATTATCCAGTTTTCTGGAAATTGTATTTCTTCCCATTTTATAGATCTTCTAGTTGTAATATTGGATCTACTAAAACTGGTTTCTATAAGAACAGTTCCGTTGATGGGTTTATCAACTATTTTGGATCGTGGATTGAGTTTATATAAAGGCTATTAATAAATTCTATAGCAGATAAAAATTACTTCCGATCCAGGAGTGTAATTATATCCGTGAGTTTTGACATTTAGTGCAGAGCGTCTAATATATTTACGTCAGTTAATGATAATCGGAGATTTGCATAAACGTTAAAATAAACTGGGCCATGAGCAAGGCTAGAATGAATTATTCCCATAAGGGAGTGTTTCCAGTCGAGATTTCTACCGTCTCTAAGAGCTGCTATAAAGCTTTCTGGTAAACCTCCTAAAGTTAAAGGCTTAAAAGCTACTTGAACTAATCAAATATGAATAAACTTATGATTTATTCTATATTTTCTAAGTCTCTATTACTTAGAAGTCTAATAACAATTTCTTCATTGTTTAAAGAAATTGTTTCTTCAGTAGTTTTTACTACCTGTTTCAAACCTAATTTCTCAAAAGTTCCTATGTGGTGACCCTGATTTTCTAGTTAGGATTAGTGGCGGATTTCCGCAACGTAAGCAGCGGAAGACCCAATTTACAATAACTTTTATTTCCTAAAATATATATTACGACAAAACGTAACCTACATCGTCGTAATTATACAAGGCCGAAGCCCCCAAAAAATATTTGCAATAACCAAAACATCCTAACATCACTCCACATGTCGTCATCCATATACAACCTTGCTCTCAAAAGATCGTGGAGTACCGCCTTTAGCGTGCCTTAGTCTAGACGTTTCTCAACGTCCGACTCGATCGTACCTACAACACATAATGTAAGGGGTGAGCTATGAAGCTCAGTAAGTAGAAACGATGCATGCTATGCAAGTGCCCAAACCCCACAGAGGCATCCGCGCCAATGCATTTAATACTCGTACTACTTTCACTCATGGCCCTCGGCTAATCTTACTATGCACCATAAATGAGCTAAAATCCAATAAGGATAAATATGACAGCGACCCACGTCGGGTGGCTTACGCTAGGATGCACCACGTTTCCCCTAGGTCGTCCCCTCTGCCAGGCGGTCGCTCATGCTGGTTGCCCACGCCGAGGTTGCCTACATCAGGGTTACCCCCTGTGTTGCTTATTCCCTCAGGTCGCACCCTCCAGGTCACCCCCTACCGCCAACAGGGTATTGCCCAAATAAATAATAGGGCCGAAGCCCAATATCTATATAATATAACTGACGACGTACCACGCCGTCATGGTGCCATAGAAGTAGCCCTGACTCAATGTGAGTCGACATCAGATGCCTATATCGGCAAATATCATCGCTCTCAGGCGATAGACACGTGCACGCTCACACCTCGAAATCCCCAAATGAAACGTTCGTGCATATGAAAATGACATGCGATAAAATAAATTACTCTACTAACCATGCATTGCCATGTCGCAAATAATTCATATCACATAAACGCACTGAAGCAGATAGTCACATATATCAATTGCATATAATACATTTCTGTGTTGTAGATGAAGTTCCCACTTACCTGTCGTCCGTAGATTACCCGCTAGTAATCCTGTGAGATTCCTAGTTCTCGACCCTTGAGCCTAAAGAGTTATAATCGTCAGTGTGCTAGCGAAATTGATTGACTATCTGAAAATACTCGAAAATACATTTGAAAAGTCTTTTGAAAAGAGTTCGCCAAGTCAAGTTAACTCGTAAAATACCAAGCTAGGCCGAAGGTTTTAAATCCCAAAATAACCTTTAGATTTTTAAAATATAGGTTGACCCGGAAGTATTAGTCAACATACGAAAATACTTTATTTTAAAACAGATTTGGGCCGAAAATAATTTCATTTAAACTGATTGGGCCTGAAACAGGGCAAAAGCCCAAAATTAAAATAATCTTTCAACTCACACAAAATTCGGTCAAAGACCAAATTGGTCAACCCGCGAAAAGATCGGGACAATGCCCGAATTCACGAAATCACTCGCCGAGTTCGCGAATCGCCCGGTTCCACATTAAAATTGGTCAACCAGTGCACTTTCGGGTCAACGTCCGATTCCGTGAAGCTTTCGCCGATTTCGCGAATCGCCTGAGTGGACGCGCGAAGCCCGAGTAAACTCGCGAATCGCTCGATTGCTCTCCAAGAATCACCCTGCGAAAGTCAGTTGTCCCGCGAAACTCAAAGTCGGCCCGCGACGCCTCTCACAGGGATCACCCTAGTCGGCCCGCGAAAGACTTAAGCCCGCGAGATATCGAAGTTGGCCCGCGAAACACATGTGTTACTCCTACCGAAAACCCATTGGGCCTGCGAACCGAACCCATTCGGCCGATTTCCCTATTGGTTTGAAAACCTATTTCACTCAAGATTTGCAATCTAAAATGGCCCGCGATTTTTGAAGTCGCCTGAAACTCAGAATCGGTCGCTTCAAAACTTCATATATTATCAAAAATCTCCTTTGAAAAATAATGTAAACCCATAAATTCATATCAAACCCTTTTTAAACGTCACCTAAGCCATCACTAAGATCATCTTAAGAAATTATGCTAATCGTCGAAAGTAGTACACCTTAAAAACACCGAAATTCTCACGAGCATCTCATCAATAAACACCTCTAGATATTAACTACAACTTGAAAACCCCAAGTATGAGCTGAAACTCGAAAACTTTAACACTAACTCGAAACTTTAACACTAACCCGAAGCATCCTTATTAACAATAGTCTAAAAGCCCCCAAGTGCTAACAAGTTCTAACATAATACTTCCTATTGCACATACCCACCTTAGCATATATATGGAAACACCTATGTCTGCTATGCCGAAAACTCTCTATGTCTCTAGTGTCGAAAACTTAGTTAATTTACTTCTATTAGACCATGAAATTTGAAGCATTAGAACTTAGGTCACGAAAACTCTATGAAAATACTAAACACCCTATGACGTGTCAAGAACCCTTATGAAACCTCCGAGGACTCTAGGGTAGAAATCGAAATCTTTGTAGACTTAACGTACCGACCACTTAGTAATATTAAATCCTAGGTTACAAATACACTCTATGTCAAAAACATTTATGTTGCTGAAAACGTAGAACCCCAAATCATTTATGTACACAGATATCTATTTTTATCCTATATTCAACAACTGACCCTATACTCAGTAATAATTCAACCCTTAAATAATTATACTTAATGTCGAAAGCTCATCGCATAAGTACAAACGCCCCTTTTCACGTAGATATTTTAAAATTTTAGAAAAGCTCTAGCATATGAATCATGAAACTATCACATAAGTTACTGGTAATACACATTAACACCATATAAGTCACCTAAACATCGAAAATGAAATCTTCTAATAAGCACAACTTAAATTCCATGAAAACACCTATATTCCATAAATTCAGATAAAACATCGAAAACTCATTAAACAAACAAGCCACAAAGGAATTTCATGTTGTAGATGAATTACTCACCTACCTCACTTCCGAATTTGATTTCTAAATAATTCCTAAGCTGGCCGAGTTTTCTCCTTGTTGGAAATCCTCGGCCGCCCTTAAGTCTTGCTCTCGTATTTCTCTTACGAGTTCTCCTACTGCTCCCCAATTTCTTCTTTTTGTTTACGTCCCTTACCTCAGTACTAATGATTGATTTTAGATCACTTAACAAGGAGGTGACAAGTGGATACGTGAGTTTTCCCTTATGATTAAGAAAAGTCTCATTCCTATCCTTTATACATTGTTGGGCCACAGCTAGGATTATTTTGGGCCTCAATATTTAACTCGGGCCACTTTAGATCCCTAAACCCTTCCTCATCAGATTCGGCCCTTTATATTTTCGGCCCCATTTATTACTTGGACTTATCAAGCTTTTCTGCCCAATATTATTCAAGTCTCGAACCTAACTATTTTCGGCTCGACTCCCAAAATTGGTATTGTTCGGAAACTAACTCCATTAATTTTCGAATATTACAAAATAATTATGTACTAATCACGTATTAACTTTACGGGTATTACATCCTCCCCCCTGAAAAGAAACTTCGCCCCGAAATTCCGTCAGCTGGAATAATTTAGGGTAATGATCGGTAGGGGATTAAGTTGGCGTGGTTAGGTGATAGGAATAATTCTTTCATGTTCTGAAACTTCGATTTAAGGATAAAAGATTGAAGTCGTTGATCTCAGACCAATAATTATCCTTTCTTAGGCATGAAGAAGTCAGTAAGCAATCTGGATTAACTTCCGAAGATAGAGGAAATAGGACAGAGAATACTGAATCAAGGGTGACAATTTGGATTATCACTTTCAATTTTGTAAGATTCCTTTAGGTAAGGAAAACTTCAAAGGTTGCTTCAAAGTAAATAAGATTTCCTTCATTGATCTTTCCTTATCTAAAAATTCGCATTTGGTAGCTAATTGCAATGAGGCAATTCTAATTCTCGACTCCACATTAATTGAGATTTAAATCTCAACTGTTCTAAGATGAGAATCGGATGGCAATTACAGAAGGTAATACTGTTAGGGAGTGTGCCCTCGAAATGCCATACGAGGACTAGGAATAGTATACGGCGCACGATTATTGTATATACTGTCAAATAAAGTAATGTATATTATTTTCATTATAATAAAGGCATTATTATTTATTCATCGAATTTAAAGTCTACTTGGCATCCGGCAGTGCGATAAATAAATAACACCCAAATGTTTGAGTTGGACGTCTGATTCTCGTGGGGACGAGAGAGGAGACACCGGATGGTCCTTAATCTCAGCATTAAATAAAAAGTCTGTAAGTCTAAGGATTCTAGGTGGGTGACTAGATATCCGAATATGACTTATCCATTGACGACCACATAGTATCGGTAGTGTCACCGATTACCTGAGAGGTTGTGGGTAGTGATGGAGATATCGGTGACCGGAGAGATCGTGTATTCAGACATTCGGCTCGTGTTCGTCTCAATCACATGGCTAGGATGTTGTCAATGATTGAACGAATGACTATAGCAGCCTCAGATCGATAGGGTCATTGACGGATTTGCTTTCGTGATTTCGGTTTGTCGCTATTTGCTAGGCTCGCAAGTGTTCGTCAATGGGACACGGGTCAGTGACGAAACGCAACATACTTTACGGAGGTGATTGCCGGGTTTTGACTGCTATCGGAATTCACTGCCTATATTTGTATAGGTTAACATCCTATGAGGTAATTGGAGAACGACGATTATAAAGTCTTCGGCCGAAGCTTGGAAAACTCGCTCATATTAGATATGGAGCGGAGTTTAAATAATCGGTTCGGGCTCGATTATAACTGATGCGGGTACGACCCCGATCAACAGTATTTTCTCCGGGAAAAATGGTGATGGGTGAAACGGACTAGGCCTTGTGTTTTGGATGTCTTTTAGAATCTGTATTTTAGTGCTGAGAAAGAAAGAAATGACAGAGACGCAGATTTACGTGGTTCGGACAGGTGTCCTACGTCCACGGGCCGCCAGAAATAGTGTCCACTAGTCACAGTCGGGAAATACACACTCAAGCTCACTTCGCTCGTTACAGTATGTTAATGGCGGAAGGGAGAATGAAGAAGATGAATACAGTGAATTCTGTAAGTGTTTTGTGCCTCGTATTGAATCTGTCTCCTCTTTTTCTCTCTCTGATCCTCTTATATTCACATATGCCCGTTTTCTCTTTGTCGTCCTAGCTGGCAGTCCTACGGGACCACATTGTAGAATACCATTTGTAATTGTGCTTGATTTCATTAGTTGTACTTGTAATTAGGGGCTTTACTTGTATTAGTCTTTAGATTAAGGACTAGTTCGATATCTATACCAAGTTTGTTGGTATAAATACTTGTAAATGAATTGAGCTGAATACAGAAAGTTTAGAGAATTGATCCGAAGGACTTGCAAATCGATTTCTAGAGAGAGAAACAACAGTAACTTTCTCACTCTAATTGAATTCTCTCTCGTGTTCTTATTTTAAGTTTTTCAATCGAATTCAATTGATCATCTAAACGATCGAATGGCTATGGTTTCTAGCCTAGGATCGTAGAGTTGTTAATCTGAGGACCTAACAATTGGTATCAGAGCAGATTCGTTCTGTTTTGAATCGAAAATTGTTAGAATCGGATCGAAAATCATTTTTTTGATACTGTTCATCGAAGAACAGTTTGGCGCGAAACCTGTTTTCAATCCAAATAGCTTAATTATGTGCGTATTTGACTTGAATTTGATGTTTCAGTGCTAGATTAAGTGATAAACGATCATTGCGACTAGATCAGTAGCAGTTTGAAATCCGAATTTAGATTAACTTGATTCTAGAATTTTACTGTTGACGAAGAACATGAAGAACACGTTCTGATTTTGATCAAATTCTATATATTTTGCTTCATAACGTGTTTAATTGTTTGTTCGTGGGTGATTAGTACTTGATTGCGAGCGATTACCTGAAATTTCACTGTCTAATTCCTTGTTTTTGCTCGAATTTGTGTTAATCGTATTCTGTGAATTTTTCTCGATTG
Source organism: Craterostigma plantagineum (assembly GCA_027422505.1). Classification (NCBI taxonomy): domain Eukaryota; kingdom Viridiplantae; phylum Streptophyta; class Magnoliopsida; order Lamiales; family Linderniaceae; genus Craterostigma; species Craterostigma plantagineum. The sequence continues at coordinate 4,065,473 of JAPQWV010000055.1, forward strand.
CCCTAATTTTTCTCGCTAGGGTTTGCAATCGGATTAGTTTCTCGATCGAAAAACTTGGCGCGAAAATTTTCTCGGTCAGAATACGAAGTCAGCGCTAGAATCGTCATTAGCAGAAACGATTTTAATTAGAAATATTTCTCGAGCATTATACAGCGAAAAATTTTTTCGAGAGAGACCAATTTTGACTTGCATGCGTAACAACTTTCACTCGAAAAACTTTTTCAGTCAAACCTTTTAACGTTTGACCAGGAGAAAATCATTTATACGCGAGAAACTTTTCTAGTCAACGGATTTATTTTGACTTGTCGAGAAACTTACTAACGTACTGTTTCTTTACGATCGAAATAAATTCACGATCAAGAAATTTTTCTCGACCGATGATTTTGAGCAATTTTTCTCGCTCGTAAAATATCTCGAACAAAATTTCTCGCACGAGAACAGTAAATACATTCTATATCGACGAAATTAATTTCGATCAAACTTCAAAGATTGAATCGAAAATAATTGTCGATCTAATTTTCGAATCAAACGCTACTAACTAATTTTGTCACTTGTGAAGCACTTTACATCATTTTCATCCTTCAAAACAATCAACGAAGATCCTTCAACAACTCGAACACAACAATACAAACATGGATGCGTACTCACTCGGAAATGACAACCGTCCGCCGATCTTGCAAAGAGGCGAATACACAGTATGGAGAAGCCGCTTCCTGAATTTCATAGCACTAAAGGATCAAGCCGAAAATCTACTGCAGTCCCTTGAAGAGGGACCGTCACAGTTCTGGGTTCATGTACCCGGGGACGAAACAACAACTCCAGTAATTCCAGCTTCTAGGCGACTAAAGGAGCCTAGAGAATACTCTCTGGAGGAAAGAGCTCGAGCCAAGGCTGATCTAGTAGCCATGAATACCCTTATGCAGGGAATCCACAACGATATATACAGACAAATCGACAGGCTTTCATCGGCCAAGGGGATGTGGGATGAGCTGCATAGGATGATGCAAAGGACGGAAGTTGGCATAAAGGCCAAGAAGGCGAACATTCTCACTGCATACGACTCCTTCAAAGCTAAGCCGGAGGAGAGCCTATACGAAATCTACCAACGATACCTCACTCTTCTCAACGAGATGAGGAAGATATAAATAACAAAGACAAACATGGAAAGAAACATTATATTTCTATCTTCTCTGCCCACGGAATGGAAGAAAATATCCACACAAATACGACAAAATAAAGATCTAGAAGAGTAGGATGTCCATGCCGTGTTCGATAATCTAGCTCAACATAGGATGATATCCGAGAGATTATCAAAGAGCAGAATGGCAAACAAACCGATGACACGGTTGCCTTAGTCTTGGAGAAGAGGAGCACAAGTTCAAGAAAAGAAAAGATCGTTAGGCCACCTTCATCATCGGAGTCGGAAGATGAATCGGACTGCGACATAGAGCCGAACATGAAAGCCCTTGGAAAGCAGTTAGCTCTCATTGCACAAATGATGAGCAAGAAGTACTTCAAGAAGAAGTCTTCAACCTCGGCCAACAGACTTCGGACTACAAGCTCCAAGAACAAAGAACGTGCTCCGGAGAGTTCCGAGGTCAAGAACCTCAAAGAGACTAACAAATGATTTAATTGTGGCAAAGCAGGTCACTTCGCCAGAGAGTGCACTCTCCCGAAGAAGAGAGATGCAAACTACTACTCCAGGAAGCTTCAATTGAAAAAACAGAAAGAAACTGAAGTAGCTCTCATGGCCGAGCAGGACCAATGGCTCGAGGACACGTCGAGCTCCGAAGAAGAGAACTTAGCCCTCATGGCTCGTCTCGACAACGAAATGGACACCGAAACATCCACTCGTACGGACGACGACAACGCATCCACGTCTTCAAATGAGGTAGTCTCTCACTCCACATTATTGACCATGTTAGATTCGTATCAATTAGCATACACTAACATGAAACGTGAGCAGAAAAGTGTTAAGGAAGTAGAGATTAAACTTGAGAGAGCTCAGGAGAAGATAAATTGTCTCGAATCAGACCTTAGAAGCTCTAGTGCAAAGATAGAAGAACTTACTAAGAGCTTACATTGTAGAAAGACTAGTCAACGTCCTTTAGGACAGCATAGTGATAAGGTCAAATAATTAGAAGACAGGCTAACAAATAACTACAATTGTTTGGTTAGGAATCTCAACGAGAAAACCACTTTAAATTGTAGGATAACCGAAGCTACCACTAAGATCACTAACTTAGAGGCTGAATTAGAAATATCTAACGCTAAGGTTAGTGAGCTTAGTAAGCCCAAGGATATAGATTTTCTTAGAAATATCTAACGCTAAGGTTATCTAACGCAAAAATTAAAAAATAAGATGATCTTCTTACGCGTAGGGGACACTCTGAACTGACGATATTCTTAAACAAGCCCAAGGATATAGATTTTTATAATCCAATAGAAGGCATAGGTTACACTAATCCACGTATTTTACAAAAGAAAGAAAGGTATGACATTAAGAACATGGGTTTAGCTGCAACCTCTCTTAGGAACATTACGGAATCGATGTATGAAAATGCGTTTGATTCATCTATCAAACAAGCCTCACATGGGCCTGAGATCCCCTTTGACTATAGTGAACTAATTGAAAGGGACAAAAATAGGAAACCTACTCTAACACCTGTCAGCGAATTAGCTCAAGTTCTACCTCCCGACTCTCAAGAATACCACGAGGAAGTAAAAAAGGTCAATTATCAAAATTCTCTCTACAAACCCCTTATCATAAAACAGATAGAGGAGTCACAAGTGAAACTAGACAAAGAAAGAGAGAATTTCGAAGCTGAAAAGAAAAAATTCTACAAGGAGATGGAAAATATCAAGGCTTCCTCGTCCTCCAAACTATCTCACACGCTATCATAAATAGCGTGAAAATAGAAAAATCGCCTTCCAAAGATCAAAAGAGCATTAATAATTCTGTTAAACATGCTAAGACTAATTTTACGTCACCTACGTCCACAGGGAGAGTAGAGCCAGCACCGACTACGAAGGCGAGAGTGTCTAGTCCTAAAATAAAGAAGGAGCTAGTAGATTTAAATGTTTCTGAACATGTTATTCCTTCTGTCAAAATAAAAGACACTCGTAGTAATAAAAGAGCCATTTCTACGTTCAAAATTATTGCTTCTACGTGCTCAATTCAGCCCATCACCTGTAGAAGTGAAAATATCGAAATAGGCTCTACATCGAAAATTACTACTAATCATTCTGAAACAAATGCCAAAAGGAAAAATCGTAGGAAACAAGATCCAGCCATAAAGAAAGCTTATGGCGCCGTACATGACTGTACTCACCTAAGGTATCCCGTAGAAATTAAATCCCCCAAGCACCTTAGGAGACTATCACAAGAAAAGATCTTTTCCTCAGTCAAACATTCCAAGGCATTTGTACGAGCTGAAATTAACCTTCCCTGTAAGGGTCAACCCAAATGGGTTCCTAAATCTCCGCTTAGGACGACAAAAGCCAAAAGGGCCAAGTCTCCTACAGAGGCAAAACCCAAACTCACTTCTCTAAAAGTGCAATGGGTTATTAAGACTCTTCCAAAAATAGATTTAGGAGTCATATCTGAACCCAAAATTAAATCTGCTAATCTGAGAGGACCCATGCCGACCAAATGGCAAAGTCAGATTTGGGAACAACGATTCAGCCCCGATTCTAGGACTTGGGGATATCATTTTGAAGAATCTGACCATCAAAGATGTCTCATACATCGAAGGCCTCCGCCATGACTTGTTCAGTATAGGCCAATTCTGTGACAAAGGCTTCCAGGTGGTCTTCCATGCTGACCGGTGCAGTTTGGATAGTCAGGACACTGAACTCCTTCAAGGACTTCGGAGATCCAATCTTTACACGATCAACCTGACGTCTGTGCGGCCCTCGACAGCTGTATGCCTCATTTCTCAGATTGACTTACAGAGGAACAGCCTATGGCATCAACGACTGTCTCATCTAAACATGAAAGCTTTCCAACGTCTTTCTACGAAAAAGTTGGTTCACGGTCTTCCAACTATACAACTACAAAGGGAGCGTCATTGTTCGGCATGTCACCTAGGAAAAATAAAGCGAGCATCTCATCACGTCAAGCAAATTGCGTCTATTTCTCGACCATTGGAACTAATTCACATGGAACTCTGTGGTCCGATGCAGACTCAGAGCATCAATCGAAGAAAGTATGTCCTAGTGATTGTAGTTGACTATTCTCGCTACACGTGGACAAAGTTCCTCCGAACGAAAGATGAGACCGGTGACTTGATAATCAATTTTGTGAACACAACTCAAAATCTGCTGCAACAGACTATTCAAGTTGTTCGAACAACGGCACTGAGTTCAAAAACAACCACCTCTGTGAGTTTTATCAAAAACATGGAATAAGTCAACAATTTTCAGCTGCCAAAACACCTCAGCAAAATGGGGTCGTCGAAAGGAAAAATCGAACACTAGTGGAAGCCGCTCGTACAATGCTGATCCAGTCAGGACTTCCACACTTTCTTGGGCTGAAGCAGTCAATACCGCTTGTTTTACTCACAGGACGCTGGGTTCACAAACGGTTCAACAAGACTCCGTACGAGATTGTGAATAATAGAGTGCGCAATATCTCTTTCTTTAAAGTCTTCGGGTGCAAGTGCTTTGTGGCGAACGACCGAGAACAACGTGCAAAGTTCGACCCTAAAGCATTCGAAGCTACATTTGTCGGGTATTCTTCAACTTCAAAAGCGTACCGAGTATACATCAAGTCCAACCGAACTATTAGGGAAAGCTATAATGTCCCTTTTCACGAAGTGGCAGAGATGGCTTCTGGTCAACTCAGTCCAGGACCCGTGCCTAACCCGATGGCTCTTGCTCAAATAAGTTCAGGACACGTGCTCAACCCGATGGCTTCTGAAGACAACATTTCAGAACCCGTAATCATTGGTGTGTTGGCACAAAACCAACAGAAGATGGCAACAACATCAAAGTCAATGTCAGACGAAGCAACGAGACTTGCAATAGACGATTTGGAATCTCTCTTCGAACCAGTATACCGGTCATGCACCAATGCACCTACAGTGGATTCTCCACCGTTCGAGACCGACGTACCAAGTTCATCTCACACCTCTACCCCACCCGATTCAGATTTGCCACAAAATACCGAAGAACCTACAGTGATCCTCGAGGATGTATCATCAGAGACGATCGATCCAAGTGCAGAATTGGAACTTCCTCAGACAAATGATCAATCGGAGACTATAGGCAATCTAGATCCACAGATGGCTGACGCATCTGCTACAGCCTTGCCTCATGAGCGCAAGTGGACTAGAGGTCACCAGTCGATCAGATAATTGGCGATCCTTCGGATGGTGTGAGGACACGTCATCAACACAGTCTTTTCAGTTGCTTCCTGAGCCAAAACGAGCCTACCAAAGTAGTAGACGCATTTCGAGACCCGGATTGGACAATTGCAATGCAAGAGGAAATCAATCAATTCGAACGTCTTTAAGTGTGGACCTTGGTACCCCGTCCACATGGGAAAACAGTGGTCGGAACTAAATGAGTTTTCAAGAATAGGAAAAATGAAGATGGTGAAGTGATCCGGAACAAAGCAAGGCTAGTGCTAAGGGATACAATCAACAGGAAGGCATCGACTACGACGAGACTTATGCTCCTGTTGCCCGTATCGAAGCTATCCGCCTCCTACTGGCTTATGCGGGTCACAAAGACTTCAAAGTCTATCAGATGGATGTTAAAACCGCTTTTCTCAACGGCGTGTTAAAAGAAGAAGTCTACGTCGCTCAGTCGGAAGGTTTCGTTGATCAAGAACATCCCGATCACGTCTATCGTTTGGACAAAGCTCTCTATGGACTAAAACAAGCCCCACGTGCTTGGTACGATGTCCTGAGTGATTTCCTCGTGAAGTCTGGATTCATACGAGGAACGATAGACACAACCCTCTTCATTAAATGGCATGCCAAAGATCTGATGGTCGTCCAAGTGTACGTCGACGACATCATCTTCGGATCAACAAATCCTCGGCTCTGCAAGAAGTTTGGAGATCTCATGAAGAGCAAATTCGAAATGAGTCACATGGGAGAGATGCAATTTTTCTTAGGCCTTCAGGTCAGGCAGCTCAATGATGGAATTTTCATCAATCAAACAAAATACATCAAGGATATTCTGAAGAAGTTTCATCAAGACCAGAGCAAGCCTCTCAGCACTCCTATGTCACCAAGCTGCAAGTTGGATGCCGATCCCTCTGGTAAATCGGTCGACATCACACTGTATCGCAGTATCATTGGATCTTTTCTCTACCTCACTTCGAGCCGGCCGGATATCATGTTTGCCACCTGCTTGTGTGCCCGTTTCCAAGCCAAACCCAGAGAATCCCATATGCTCGCGGTCAAAAGAATTCTTCGCTACCTTAAGGGCACCTCTACCCTTGGCCTATGGAATCCTAAGGGTACGAATTTCAAACTTATCGGCTACACTGACGCTGACTATGCAGGTTGCCGAATGGACAGGAAAAGCACGTCCGGTGGCGCTCAATTTCTAGGCGAAAAGCTGGTCTGCTGGTCATCCAAAAAGCAGAACTGTGTGTCCACTTCGACGGCAGAAGCATAATACGTAGCTGCCGCCAGCTGTTGCTCACAGATGCTGTGGATGCGGACACAGCTTCGCGACTATGGGTACAATCTAACTAATATACCCATATATAGTGATAGTCAGAGTGCAAGTACTTGCAATCCTGTTCATCATTCACGCACAAAACACATAGACATTAGATATCATTTTATCAAAGATCACGTAGAAAAAGGCACGATAGAGATGTACTTTGTGAACACGGAGTTTCAACTAGCCGACATTTTCACCAAGGCCTTGGATGAGAAACGATTCCAATTCCTTGTCGAAAAATTAGGCATGTTGAATCTTCCGTAATATGTGCATTACCTGATCTTCTGTGCTATCACATGCTCTATTCTATGTGTTTTCTATGCTTATTTGTCCCTATCTTGCGTGATATTAAAAAAAATAAATAATAAATAACAATAATAAATATATATACATATATATATAATATAATGGGGTATGACGAAATCCTTTAGGATGCTTTGATCTAAAGTCACCAAGAATTTTACCCCGACATGCGATCGATTTAATTGCTTCAATGTTGTCAGTCTTAGTCGCATTCTTGTGTCTAAAAGGTCAGTTGATTGTTCCACTAGACACAAAGTCACTCTACATGCATGAGGATTCAAGCCTTGTTCCTTTTTCCTTTATTTGGATCTATTTGTCGAGTGAGTCACACATCAATTACTTGTCTTACCTAGTGATTCTTGGTGTCATACTCACCTTGCTTTAGATCGTTAGGAAAATGATAAGGGAGTTTAGGATATTTCTCATTCGGCCGTATATAAATTCCCCCACGCTTGCCCTTAGTCATCCACTTTGAGCCTTCTCCGACGTCCTTTTCTTCATTTTGAAACCCATTCCCAGCCTTCAACCGAACTCTATACCATCGAATGGTTGTTGGGGGAGATAACAAAAGAAGAGTAGGATGATGACAAAAGAAGGCATTGCTCAACGCACAAAGAACAAAGGAACCGGCCTTCCGACTACCTTGTTGAAAGTGGCATGGTTCCTGCTGCGAACTTCTCCAACGATAATCTCGTATGCTCGTCAGAACGGCTGGAAGAGGAGCACCACAAATTGAACTTCTCCAACGATAATCCGGTCTTATATCGGGAAACGAGAAGAGGAGCGTAGCCTCGGGTACGAATTCCATAACCGTGTCCAAATAGATAATCTCTGAAACCTATCTAGGGACTAAGAGAAGAGGAGCACGGTATCGGCCCGAGAATCAAAAACAAGAACTTCGCCTACGATAATCTCCTATAGCCTCATGGAGAAGCGGAGCTTCAGCTTGAGCATAGCTCATTAAGGGATAGTAAATGAGGGAGAAAAGAAGAAAGATACCGAAAAGAAAGGAGACAGACATAGAAATGGAAGATGACGAAGACATAAGCTCACTTTCCTCTAAATTCCTTCCCTTCTAAGTCCTAGAAAAACTAAAACCTTTACGCCCCTTTGATTCCAATCGACGGTCTCTCGCTTGGGTGAAATGATTAAACACGCCTCGATCACAGGTAAATTGACTTGAAACTGTTTGTGTTGACTTGAGTGATAATAATATAAAAATCCCAAGATAGAAATTATTGAGAGCAAGAGCGAACCTAGTGAGAGTTGTCGAAATGGAATAGTCTATGAACTTAAGATTCAGTTTGACGAAAAGACTTGACGGCATTTTCTCTTTCAAATGTCTCGTAAAATTTTAGGCTTGACGATTGATCGAAGCAAAATAATCTGACCCCATACTATAATAATAGTAAAATACGAAAAAAAATATATGTAATACGTTTCTTTTTTATATATAGGTAAATAATAAAAAATATAATAAAAAATAATGGAAATGAAAAATTAAAACTCATATACTTCGCACATTTTGACATGAAATGTTATGTTTCATATGCGTTGAATTGAATAAATGCGAATTTCTTTAGTATATCGCACATTCTAAATGCAATTTCAGATCGCATTGGTACTGAATTGTTTAAATGCGATAAGTTTTTCTATGCTCTAACCCTCGCACAATATTTTGAAGTACATGTTTTCGGGGACCATGTGCACGTACTTGGTAAATTTGTGTGTTTTTATGCTCGTGACTAGAATTGATTTAATATGCTTGCATAATTAGTTAATTATTGTGCATCATTTTAGGGGGAGCAAGTATAAAAATCGTGGTTTAGCTCCAAATATTTTTGACGTTTATCTCTGAGTATTTCAGATCTTTCAAGCTCAAGGAGTGAGACGTCGACACTACAAAAAGAGGAGTTAGACACAAGACCAGATCTTTCATAAATAACATTGCCAAAAATAATTGTTGATTAACTCCATTATTACTAACGTTTATCTCTAAGTGGTATAGATTTTTAAACTCCTGCCACGGGAGCTAGACGTTACTACACGGAAAATACAGGGAGTTAATTGCATTTATTTTAATTACTAAGGGGGAGCCTTATAATGCGTTTTATTTTGAAATAGGGGTCAATCTGTAATTCTTTAGAAGAACTTACTATCGTGAAACTGGATATTAGAATTAATTCGCAATCTAAAGTTTCTCGATCGTAAACAGTGTTGGAAACAATTTTGATTGGCCGCGATAATTTACGATCGAAAAATTTGAATTGAGAAGCAATTTTTGAATCAAAAGTTTCTCGAGCACAAATAGTAATGGGCCTGATCCATTTAATCGCAAAACGTTCAATCGCAAACCCAACATTGATTTGAGTTATTAAAAGTTCACTTTTTGTCAGTCGAAAAACTTTTTCTCACGCAACCCTAATCGAAAGAAATTCTCTCACGCAAAACTTTCTCAGACGATACAAAATTCTTCAAAAATCTTCTAATTTTCACTTCAAATCGTCTGATTAAGGTAGAAACTCGATTCGGTTAACGATGGCGAATGTTATAACTTGATTTGCATTTACATTCTGTAGTTTTTCGCATGTTTAGTTAAGATTTTTCGACTGATTCTTCAAAAAAAACATTTAAACGTATACTGTTTCTCTAAATTTCAGCATGCTTCTAGGATTTTCTGAGTTAAATGCCTGTTGTTTAGATAGATTCGATGCTTTTGATGAAACAAATAGCATAAATCGTCGGAAATATCTGCATCTCTGACGTTAAAATGAGTTTCGATGAAACTGGGCTTGAAGTTTTGAAGCTGTCGAAGAACTTTGTCGATCGCAAATAATCTTAATTGAATTCCAATTCGATTGAGATACTGTTTGTGTCGATTTAGTTTTCGATCGCAAAATTTTGATTTAAGTCATCACGAAAAGATTTTGACCGATAAATTTACCATCGAAAAATCCAATTATAATTTTCTGCGAGCGAAAAACTTATGCACTGAATAGATAATTTAGATGCAAATTCAAATCGAGCGTTAAACTTAGCAGGGAGAAATTTATTTTTCAATGCTTAACCTTTTCGATCGTAAAATTCGCCGCTTAGAATAAATTGATCGAAAAATTTCTCGACGATTGACTTAGTTTCGTCGTTGACCAATTTCTAAAAATATTTCGCCGCGGAAATTTTTACTTACAATTGAAAATCACATATCGCTCGACAAATTTTCAAATCGAAAATTTTATTCACTCGAAGAAAATTTCTCGACAGTAAATTTACCTGAGAAATTATTTCTCGATCGTAAATTTACACGGAATTTTTCTCGATCGTAAGATTGATTGACTACAGTCTCAATTTCAAACTCAACACTTAGAAATTTTTTTTCCTAAGTCTTTTACACTGTAGCGAACGCTAGCGAATAAAATTTTCTAGATCGAAAAATTACACGGAAACGTTACAATTGAAATCAGTGTATAGGAAATCAAATTGCAGTTCAATTTTCTCGAGCGAAAATTTTCTTGGCATGAAGAGTGACTTACTGATTTAACACTTCGCGAAATTTGGAACCATTTTTCATGCGACAAATATTTCCTTCGAAATTACATTCATGCCATCACGAGTTTTGAAATTGAACATACACTATGCATTTGATATGATTTCAATTCAAAATTCATCGAACATGCTATTATTTGCAATATTACTATAGTTTGATGAAATGTATTCATATTTCGACTGAAAAATAAAATTGAACTAATGAACTTTTATATATCTTATATTTCAGATGGATCGCTACTCAAGATACAACCACATATATGATCACAATATGTACTTGAAGGTTCAGGATACGAACTTTCAGCTCGATCTGGACACATTTCGGTGCCCGGACGAGATCATCGTATCCATCCTCAGAGGTCACCCCATTTGGCACGCGCTGACTGTCACTGCCTCAGTGCCGATGGTCTATCTCCAGCAGTTCTGGGGATGCATACAAGGAGCCGTAGCAGATGGGAACATGAGTAAGAGCCAGTTCGGCATGATAATGGACTTGCCCCACAACGGCAACTACGACCCGCTCCCGACTGACGCAGAGATGATTCAGGACTTCATGCACATGGGATACCAACCGCCGCTTACAAGATTAGCTCAGGTCCAGAGCAGCGGTATCCCTCACCCCTGGAAGACACTGTTTGGCATAGTGAACAAGTGTTTATCACCCAAACACGCTGGATTCGACAAGGGCAACGGCAACATACTGCGGATCTTTCACGGCCTCGCCTTCGCCAGAAACTACGACTTTGCACAGCTGATCTGGAACGATCTAGCTGAACAGATTCGGCTGAAGGAGAACCGAAGGTCAAAGAACGTGCCCTATGCTCGCTGGTTCAACGTAATTATCAGGGAGTTCATGGACCTACATGCACAGAGCATCCCTCAGCTACCTCCTGGTGGAAACTACCAGCCGCGCTTAAGTTTTTCCACAACCCACGGCTCACGGACCTGGACCAACCGTCGATGCCGATTCCACTCAACTTACTCAGGCTCGCCGACCCTGCGGGAGCTGAGTATCAGAGGTTCTACCGGGAACATAATTTAACGGAGGAAATGATCAGAGGGCCCCCGGCAGATCACCATGTGAGCCCTCCCCAACACCAACCAAGCCCTGACGACGCGATGATTGACGTTGTCGCTCAGGAGCTTCAACATGAGTCTTCTTTGGTCGAAGAGCCAACGCCCGACGTAGAGGATACTTTGATAGACGTCGTGGCAATAGAGTTGGCACTCGAGGCTCCTGCACTCGAATTACAAGTGAAAGTGCCCATACATGTCGGCGTGCTCGAAGAAACCGTTGAGGAGGTTCTTCCAACAGTAGCACATCCCGAGACTGAATTGGGGCACACTTCACTTCCATTGGTGACAGATCAGACATTGGAGAACGTCGATCGAGACCTTACTCCTCACACCGCCACCCCGTCTGACACAGAGTCTGACGACGAAATAAGTCTGATCAGGAGGACTCCCAGAAGACTGAGTATTCAGTTGGAGTCGCTCTTTCCAGCAGTCACCACCGTACCAGATACTACGTTGACCACGACGACAACTGTTGCTGGCACTTCATCGCTCAATCTTGAGCCGCAACCATCTCCCGTGGTGTCTGCACCCTATGTGACGAACGAGCAGTTCCAAGCCGCTCTCTCTGCCGCTGTACGGTCAATGGAAGACAAGATCACGGAGAGAGTATTACAAGCCATCGAGACATCCCGACGAGATACCGGGAAAGCACCTGTCTCAAAAGGGCCTTCGTCACAAATCCACCCCACACCTCCACAACCCACACCCACCGACCCTTTAGCCACTTCTTCCAACCTCATCAACCCATACACCATCCCCATCACCGAGCTCCACGACATTCTCCTCGCCCGTTTGATAGGCCTGTCCATCCGATCGCCTCAAGGAAAATCCGTCTATCGGCGATTGGTTGATCATCCTGAGCCACCGACTGACACCTGCCGAGGCCAAAGCTCCCACTCCCGGCGCAGACATGACGATCCTGACGATCAGGACCATCATGAGGGGGAGAAGAGGCCGAGGACATCTACAACCGACCAAGGACAAGGCTCGGGCGCTACGCAGACAAGCGCTGGAGCTGGTGAAACCCAAACTACCCACCAGACCACCCAAACTACCCAAACCATGCACCGCACAGCCACTCTACCACATATCGACCCACCAACCTTTCATATCGGGACGACTCCGCCCACACCGCCGATCTACTCAAGCCGCTTGCTTCCGGAAGAAGAAGCAAGTGATGCAATGCTTGTAGCTCTGGCAGCTACCCAAGCTACTCCTTCCGTCGCTCTAGACCAACCGGGACCCTCTGGACATGGAGTCAATCCACACGAAGTATTAGACAAGTACATCTTCGAAGGCCAGTGGATGACCCATTTCATGCCTGAGGAGCATCAGAGACAACGGCTTCAGGACGTACGCCACTTCTTACAACAAGCATCCGTGGATCTCGTGATTATTGAATACGACGAACTTCAAGAAGGTGTAGACTACCAAAATGAAATCCCAAGGCTACCGGAGTTGATCGTACAGCGAGCGGCCTCCCCTACAAGACAGATGCCAGGGACCTTTCCTTGGGATCATTCACATAGAGATACCTTTCCTTGAAGAAGTCAGGGAAAACATTTGGAGGTCACCGGATCAAATTAAGAAGACGGATGAGTTCGAGCTGAGAGGGATCTCTCACTGGGATCAGCAGAAGAGAATGACATATCTGTGGATGCTGACCCAACTAGGACCGGACATGAGGCTGGGGATCCCGAAGAATCGACTGAAGAGTCACTTCAGGGAACTCTCCACAATTTGCCAACTCCTCAGTGTCTATTGTGCCAAAGGAGGACTTCCAACACCTCACTACATCATCGAACGAGTGGACTAGACCCGAGAGGAACTGAGCGAGAGCGACTTGCCGTACCTCCCCGCCGATGAAGTCTACCGTCTTTATCAGCTATACGTGGAGAAGTACAAAGGTCCTCAGAGCTTCATCAAGAAAGAAGGCCTCGAAGGGCTCTACCGATTCATGATGCGACAAGTCAAGTACTTCGCCGCTCACGACCTTCAGATGGCGCTTGAGAGCAATATGAAGAAGGTCAACATGTCCGAACCACTCTTCAAAGGACCTGAGATTGAGAGGCTTCCAAGCAATCACGTGCATATCAGCTCTGTCACCGGCATCAGCTACAACAACCCAATTGCCAAGAAGAATAGGTTGATGCTGAAGACAGAAATTCACAAGTTTTGCGACGGAACCCTCAAAATCGTCAGGAGAAATATCGAACAGAGGTTGAAAGAGATAAATAGAGACACGATGCTGAGGATCCACCGGTTTGTGAGAGAATAGCCGCTCCTGATGGAATTGTTGGATGACATCGAGGAGCGCCTGAAGCTCAGGGAGACCGCTAGGGACTACGAGCATGCGCTGGGCTTGCGCAGATCGTACTATGCCCGACAAGGACGAACAGCGCGGAGACGCAATCAAGCCCAAATGGGGAGATTGTAGAATACCATTTGTAATTGTGCTTGATTTCATTAGTTGTCCTTGTAATTAGCGGCTTTACTTGTATTAGTCTTTAGATTAAGGACTAGTTCGATATTTATACCAAGATTGTTGGTATAAATACTTGTAAATGAATTGAGCTGAATAGAGAAAGTTTAGAGAATTGATCCGAAGGGCTTGCAAATCGATTTCTAGAGAGAGAAACAACAGTAACTTTCTCACTCTAATTGAATTCTCTCTCGTGTTCTTATTTTAAGTTTTTCGATCGAATTCAATTGATCATCTAAACGATCGAATTGCTATGGTTTCTAGCCTAGGATCGTAGAGTTGTTAATCTGAGGACCTAACACACAAGATGGTGACGTTTAGTACCACATAGGAGAGACAGCACCTGCAAGCGTACGGATGTCAGACTGGCGCGCCTCCTTCCTGCTCACAATGTCGACCACTCACAATGACCCACGTGTCCCTTGGTCGGCTAGGTCTAATATTTCCCGCCTAGACTATTTCCCCGTCAGCATCCGTCTACTTTTTCCGTACATAGTCGCAGATACCCAGAGGTCCACCCCATTTGTCAATATGTCCGCTAAGTCTCTATCTTCAGGTAGTCAGGTTAGGAGGAATGCTGGGCTAAAGGTTACCCCTATCATCCAATCCCCCTACTCTGAATTGTAATACGCCAAGTATTACAAGTACACTTGAAAGAGCATTCCTCTTTTTTGGTGCTTCTGGACTCCTTAGCCGGTCTGCACTGTATTTACGTCGATTGGACAGGTCCTGTGCTCTTTGCAGAAGAAGGCAATGTTCGTAGGGTGACACGTGTCCAGACCTGTCACTTCTGCTTTTTGAATTTCTCGAGGCGGTTTCCTTCGTTTTTTCCCTCTTTTCGAAATCGCTTCCCACACTTAACCAAAAAAACGAAATCTCAATCGTCACTTTAGGGGTTTTCACCATCGCCTCGCCTCAAATCCCACAGTGCTCAGAATCGCCGGTGTCCCAATTTCCTCTCCGTCCACGACTTTCCCAGGTATCATTTCGCTCTCCTCTGTCCTTATTTACCGTATCTTCGTCGATTCATCCTTAGTTTTCCCCCGTTTCTCCTTTGCGCGTCGAAGAAATGTCTGATAATGTCGTCTCCGAGAATACTCATTCGTCGTCGTCGGGCGTCTCCGCGTCCTCCGCCGTGCCTGGTGTCGCCGCCCAAAGGGGGGGCGAGGCGCAAGGCCCCGTCACCAGACGCGGCAGCGGCCGATTTTCCCCAACCTTCTTTCTCTCACACTCCTGCCGACACATCTTCGGTCCCTCCACCCCCAGCGCGACCAGCCCCTGATTCGCCACATTTCGTCGAACTCGTTCGCGGGGGGCTGTCGGAGATAGCGCTAGGGTGGATGACTGGAAAATGTTCGGCGCATCCAAGTCGACCTATCGGCGCTTAGAGAAGCTCGTCCCATAAGGTTTTCACGGTCATGACTTTCATGTTTCCGTTCCAAGCCCTAGTCAGCGTGCCAAATTTCCGCCTTCTCCAGCCCTTGCTTTCTGGGAGAGCCAAGTGAGGGCTGGTCTACGTTTTCCAGTTCACCCCTTTTTGGCTGTAGTGTCGCAGGCTTATCGTGTACCTCTGAATCAGTTCAGTCCTTCCTCTATTCGTCAGTTGGTAGCTTTCTATGTCCTGGTCACCGCTGCAGGTGGGAGACCTTCTGTAGAACTTGTTCTCTCTCAGTTTCAACTTGTTCTCTCACCGCCTCGTACATTTCCTCATCAAGGGCTCCATAAAGACAAGGAATGGCACCCTTTCTACTTCTTCGTAACCCCTACAAGGAGTAATTGGGACTTTTCCCATCGCCACTGGGTCCATCAGATACCCCAACGACTCTCAGGGGTCCAATCGGAATGTTCTGAAGAGAATGAAGCAGCTCTCAACCTTCTGAATTTTCGGGCTTCTTAAAAGAAGTTCAACATGGTTGAGTAGGTGACCTACCCCGGCCTACTTCACCACTTCAGCCTCTCCTCGCGGCCTCCACATTTCAATCCTGAGGGTAAGCAGGTTTCCCCCTTCTTCCTGACCTCTTTCTCCAGTCCGCCTCCTGACTTGATGTGTCTTTTGCAGGTATGTCATTTTCTTGGAGAGATGCATTTCGGGCTCTACCTGTCAAGCAAGAAGATTATGCCACTCCCGTCGAACCTCCTCCTTCATCAGGCCATGGTGAACCTGACCTGTCAGCCTCGGAGATAGTTGGGAAATCTCCCATCAGGTCCTCGTCTCCCCGTACCACTCCTCCTAGAGCAAACCTACGAGATGCCGATGTGGTGATATCGGACTCTGAGGGTGATGCTGTCAAAAAGGATGCCTCGCCTGCGCCTTCTCGAAAGAAAAAAAAGAAGACTACTATGGCCAAGGGGGAAAGAATGAGCGCGAGTCTCGTGTGAGGGACTTAGCTTTGGAGAAATCACGTCAGCTGGAGGTGGAGAGCGCAGCTGCCCTTGCTGCTAAAGAGACGGAGCTCACGACCCGTCTGCACCAGCTCATAGATGCGCAAGAAGCCCAGATCGAACTAAGGGCTAAAGAACTGTTGGCTGAGAGGGAGAAAACCTTGAAGGTTGAGTTGGAGCAAGCTTTCGCCGCTAAGGTCGAGGGTAGTCATTTCGCGGGGAAGCTGGAAGATGGCCAGCTCTGTCAGAAGCATCTCCTGGGCTCTCCTCTTGGTATGAAGTTCCTGGCCCAGCTGAGCCAGAGTTGGCACGAGGGCTATCTGCATGACACCCTTTCTCTGGTGGACTTCGCGCCCTTTATGCAACATTACTTCTTGGGAGGTTTCGCTGCTGGACGTGAGCCCACCTCTACACTGGATGCGGCGATGGAAGCCATGAGCGCCCCTCCGACATTTAAGGGGGATCCACAGGCAGCCCCAAATTCAGACTTCTGGTCTGTCGGGGTGCCCCACTGCTCTCCTACTCTGTTGGAGGTCGCACCTGAGGTCCTCCTGGTGCGACTCTCCTAGTTAGAGCAGCAGGAGCTATCTGCTACATCAGAGGTCCCCGATTCTGCGGCCGGTTCCAGCGCTCCAGCCTCTTAGCTTGCTAGTCTGTTTCCTGTTTCTGAACAATTAATGCTGTTTTTTCCTTTTGCGGACTTCTTTTGTTATTTTCCTGTTTTGTACATCTGTTGCTGTTTCTTTTTCCCGAGCCCTGCATGTTGTTTTTCTGAGGGCTTCTGTGATGCTTTCCTAGTGGTCCTTTTTCCTTCATCATTCAATATGCGTGATGCTGTAGCGTGTTTTCCTTTTTGCTGTCTGCTTTCCGACTTAATCGCATACGAATGTAGATATTTTGGGCCCCTTTTGCTGTCGGCGATTGGGACTACTACCACTCTCCACTCCCCCTACTTCGAATAGTGCTGAGGTTCATCAGTATATTCGAAGTACACCAAGAACGCTTCTTTTTGACTTCACCAGCCTCACTTCCCCCATCGTTGTGCCATCTGGCTGTGCTCAAATCAGAGCTCTTCTTCAAGAGATTATTTAACTGACAGAAAGACGTACCTGGGGAATCTCAACAGTGTCTCGAGTTTGTTACTCGTTTTTCATTTTTGCCATCAGGTCTGTTGGGTATCAGCAGGCCTCGCCCCTTCTACAAGGTCAGCGTTGGCTGACATGGGAATCAGCGAGGTTCGCCAGTGGCAGCCCCGTCCGGGCCTATTGAGCGGTTGTCCCAGGTGACCGAGAGACGGAATACTTTTATACGGGCACCACCTGCATACCCGTATCTGGGCTTATAAGTGTGCTTTTGCACGGCCACATCTGGGCAAATGAGTGCGCATCTGCGCGGCCGCATCTGGGCTAGCCGCGTCTGGGCTAACAGGTGCGCATTTGTGCGGCCACGTCTGGGCCAGCCACGTCTGGGCTAATAGGTTCGAATTTGTGCGGCCAAGTCTGGACTAAATAAGTGCGCATCTGCGCGGCCGCATCTGGGCCAGCCACGTCTGGGCTAATAAGTTCGCATCTGCGCGGCCCCGTCTGGGTCAGCCACGTCTGGGCTAAATAAGTGTCATCAGCGCGGCCACGTCTGGGCCAGCCACATCTGGGCTAATAAGTGCGCATCTGCGCGGCCACGTCTGGGCCAGCCACATCTGGGCTAATAAGTGGTCAGCCACATCTAGGCTAATAAGTGCACATCTGCGCGGCCACGTCTGGGCCAGCCACACCTGGTCTAATAAGTGCGCGTCTGCGTGACCACGTCAGGGCCAGCCACACCTTGGCTAATAAGTGCGCACCTGCGCGACCAAGTCCGGGCCAGCCACACCTGGGCTAATAAATGCGCATCTGCGCGGCCACGTCTGGGCCAGCCACATCTGGGCTAACAAGTGCGCATCTGCGCGGCCGCCTCTGGGCCATTTGGGGGGAAGGGTACCATTGGGACACAGATTTCTGAACAATAGTTTCATTCAGAGGATGGTGCCTCGTTAAAACCTTGCCAAGTAAAACCCCCTTGCGATAAAACCTTGGCGAAGGAAAAAGAGTACACCTCCTTGTTTGATTTATATACATCTTTTCAACCCTCCCTAAGCATAATACTTCTTAAGCTTTGAGATATTCCAGGGACGTGGCACTCCACGCCCATCTTCGTCCTCTAACTCATATGCACCACCTCCCAAAACGCGGGCCACCTTGTAGGGACCCTCTCATGTCGAGTCGATTTTCCTTAGTGGTTTGAGTACATCTGCCCTTCTTAAGACCAAATCCCCCACCTGGAATCGTCGGGGCTTTACCTTTCGATCATAAGCTGCTTTTACTCGACTTTTGTACCTTTCCATCCTTATCAAGGCCAGCTCCCTGATTTCCCCTATCAGGTCCAGATCCTCTCTTCTGAGATGAGCGTTCTGCTCTTCTTTGTAGTGGATGACTCTGTGCGTCTCCATCCCTATCTCGACAGGTATCAGGGCGCCCGATCCATATACTAACTGGAAAGGCGTTTCCTCCGTGGCTTCTCGCGGAGTGACGCGATATGCCCATAGCACGGGGTCCAGAGATTCCAACCATCTGCCACCCTCTTGCTCCAGTCTGGCCTTTATCCCATGAAGGATAGTACGATTGGTGACCTCCACCTGCCCATTAGCTTGGGGATGTCCCACAGAGATGAATCTCTGTTGTATCCTCATTCCTGTGCAGACCTCACGGACCTTGGCCCCGCAAAATTGCGTGCCATTGTCAGAGACGAGGATCCGGGGAGCTCCAAACCTGCAACAGATGTGATGCCACAAGAAATCTATTACGTTAGCTTCGTCAATTTTTGATACTGCCTTAGCCTCAACCCATTTCCTGAAATAATCAACAGCTACTATAATGAACTTCTTCTGGGCCTTGGCGACGGGCATCGGTCCCACGATATCTATTCCCCACTTGTCAAACGGGCATGGCGAATGCATTACCCCCAGCTCCTCTGCTGGCACGTGGATCTTTGGACCATGCTTTTGGCAGCTTTCGTACCGTCTGACCAATTCCTTAGCGTCCCTCAACAAGGTTGGCCAGTAGTATCCTGCTCTGATCACTCTCCGAACAACCGTTTTGTACCCGGCGTGATCTCCGGCACATCCCTCATGCACTTCTTCCAATACCAACTTCCCCTCATTTCTGGACAAACACCGGGCATAGGGGTGAACGAAAGCCCTCTTATATAACTCTCCTCCAATGAGGCAAAACGTTTGTCGGATTTTTCCTGCATCCCTATGTTCAGGGCTGCGCAAGGCCTCCAGGATAGGAGCTCTCCAGTCTTCCTCTTCCCCTATACATCCCACCTGTTCCGTGCGATCCTCCCTGCTAGCCGTCAACATCGTAACTTTCCTACTCCCCTCAGGGACTGCAGCGCTTGCAAGCTTCGCCAGAGAATCCGCTCTATTATTCTCTTCTCGGGGAATCTGTCGTATCTCAAAACTATCGAAGGAGGCCTTCAGCCTCCCCACTCGTTCGGCAAACTTCACCATCTTTTCGTTCTTAGCTTCGTAGTTCCCCTGGACCTGCTGGGCTACTAGTTGGGAGTCCGAGTATAGGATTACCCTCGTAGCTCCTAAGCTGCTAAGGATCTCCATCCTTTCACCAGGGCTTCGTACTCAGCTTCGTTATTGGATGCCTGGAAGTCAAAGGTTAATGCGAACTGCAGTTCATCCCCCTCTGGCATGATGATCAAGATTCCTGCCCCTGCACCTGTCGATGTTGACGAGTCATCGACATAAGCTTTCCAGGTCGGTGACACATATCCCCGGATAGATTCTAGTAGGAAACAACAGGGCCTGTCCCTTAATGGCAGGTCGCCTCTCGAACTCAACATCATATTCACCCAGTTCGACTGTCCACTTGACCATCCTTCCGGAAAGATCGAGCCTGCTCAAAGTCTGTTTCAAAGGTAAATTTGTGCGTACCCGTACGTTGTGAGAAGGGTAATAGGGGCGTAACCTCCGGACCGACACCATCACTGCCAAGGCTGCCTTCTCGATTTCAGAGTATCTGCTTTCGGCCCCGCTCATCGTCTTACTCACGAAGTACATCGGCCTTTGAGTGTCGCCTTCATCTTTCAGGAGAACCGAACTCACGGCACGCTCCCCTCTCTGTGGAAAAGTATAAGATTAGCTCATCTCCAGGTAATGGTTTAGTCAGTAGTGGCATATTATGCAAGTAATCCCTTAGCCTTTCGAATGCCGACTGGCATTCCTCCTTCCACTCGAATCGGCATCCCTTCCGGAGTATTCTACAGAAAGGTTGTCTCCTATCCACGGACTTGGCGATGAATCTGCTCAATGCCGCCAGCCTGCCCGTTAAGCATTGGACCTCCTTGAGGTTCCGGGGTGGCTGCATTTCCAGTATAGCCTTCACTTTGTTGCTGTTGACCTCTATTCCCCTTTTTGTCACCATATACCCCAGAAACTTCCCCGACTGCACTCCAAAGGTGCACTTCTCGGGGTTCAGCTTCATGCCACACGTCCGGATGGTTCGGAAGGCTTCGTCCAGGTCGACGATGTGGTCTTTGGTCCACTCCGACTTGACGACCATGTCATCCACACACCTCCATATTACGCCCCAGCTGGTTCTTAAACACGGAATCAACCATCCGTTGATAGGTAGCTCCTGCGTTTTTAAGCCCAAAGGGCATCCTGATGTAGCCATACGTGCCGCCCACTGTGACAAAGCAAACCTTGTCTATATCGTCCGGGTTCAGCTTTATCTGATGGTACCCCTGATAAGCGTCCATCATGCTTAACATTTCGCATCTAGACGTAGAATCCACCAGCTGATCTATCCTTGGTAGAGGATAGTGATCTTTGGGACAAGCTTTGTTAAGGTCTCGAAAATCTACACACATTCTCCAAGAGCCATTTCCCTTCTTGACCATAACGACGTTAGCCAGCCAGGTGGGGAAGTGTACCACTTTGATGTGTCCTGCCTTGATCAGTCTCCCAACCTCAGCCTTGATGTCTTGGTCCCTCTCAATCCCAAATCGTCGGAGTCTCTGTTTCACAGGGCGACTTCCCGAGAATATGTTCAGGTGATGCATAGCTATCTTGGGATCTACTCCAGTAATGTCTGTTAGTGAGAAGGCGAAGAGGTCAGCATTCCATCTAAGACATTCGACCAGCTGCGACGTTGTCTCCTCCCCCATCTTCGTCCCTATTTCGGTAGCAAAACCCTCTTTTCTTGGGTAGAGCTCCACTGTCATCAGCTCCTCGTCGGGCCGGGGCTGCAGCTTTGTGGGTTCACCATCCTCTTCTTCTAATTTCGTGCATTTTGCTTGCCTAACTTCGACTCCACCTTTTTCCTTTCCCCCCGTCACGACCTTGACTTCATTGGCGTAACAACGGCGAGAGCTGATCTGATCTCCCGAGACCTCCCCCACCTGATCGCCTACCAGAAATTTGATCTTCAAGTGGTACGTCGAAGGCACGGATCTGAATCCGTTAATAGCTGGGCGCCCTAATATGATATTGTATGAAGAAACCGCATCGACCACAAGGAAGTTAACCATTCGTACCACCCGTCTGGGGTCCTCGCCCAATCCCACTGGGAGTGTGACCTGGCCTAGGGGCTGTATACCAGCTCCGTCGAATCCGTATAAAGAGGTAGTCACCGGCTTCAGCTCCGTTCCTAACTTCATCTGCTTGAAATAGTCCAAGAACATTATATCCGCTGAACTGCCTCCATCTATGAACACCCGTGACACGTTGTATTCGGCATCCATGCTGATTACGAGAGCGTCGTTATGGGGTCATACGACATCGACCTCATCCTGTGCACCGAACTATATGTTCCCCGTGACCTCCATTTGACCCACCAGGCTGTCTCACATCAAGGCATTTCCTCTCTCTTTCATCCGAGCATACGACTTCCGTGCACTGTGTGAGTCTCCACCATCCGGGCCCCCAACTATGATGAGGATGTGAGCTCTTGGTTGGCTGGGCCCAGGCCTATTAGGTTCCAGCATAGGTTGCTTTCCCTTGTCCTGTCCCGGGCCTTCCTTCTCCTGGGGTTGTATTGGTGGAACTGGTCCTTGATCTCGATATACGAACTCTTTAAGGTGCCCTGCCTTTATTAGCCTTTTCACTTCATTCTTCAGGTGTGTGCAGTTGTTCGTGTGATGCCCATATTCGTTATGGTAACGACAGAAGGGCCCAGTTGTGGGCTTTGGGTATCCTCGAGGGCTGGCTCGGGGGTACCTGATGTCTGGATGCCTTATCAGCCAGGACCTCTTCCAGGCTTGTTCGTAGCGGAGTGTATCTTTGATATCTAGGAAGAAACCTGTTCGCGCCACCTGGTATAGGCCTTCTGGTCATTGAGGGGTGAATGACTCGAACATTTCCCTTGTTTCGATTATGACTCGGCATTTCATTCTTAGGTACCGCCCTGGTCGTTACCTCTTGGATCTTTGCCAACCTGCTCTCCTCCAAGTTTATATACTTATCTGCTCAGCTCAGCAGTTCCTCAAACGTTTGTGGGGGCTTTTTGGAGAGCGACACAAAGAAGTCGCCAACCTGCAAACCGTGAACCAGAGCGTTAATTTTAACAGAAGTAGTAGCAGAGGGTACCTCCAAGGCCTCCATATTGAATCTTCTGACATAGGACCGAAGGCTCTCGTCTGGTCGCTGCCTGACTTGAAACAAAGACATATCAGACTTAGGGGGCTTCCAAGCGCTAGCAAACTGGGTGGTGAACATTTCTTGGAACTCCTCGAATGAGTGGATAACGTCCGGTTCTAGTTGACTGAACCACTGTTGGGCAGCCCTCACCAGTTAGAAAAACCCTACACTTCACTCCTTTCGAGAAGTTATGCAACAAGATGATATTCTTAAAACGTAGCACATGCTCCTCTGGGTCAGTGGTACCATCGTACTCATACGGCAGCTGTTTGAAGTTGAGCGCTACTTCTCCCTCCAACAATCCTTTGGCGAAAGGCGTGCCGGGCTGGTGCAACCCTCGGAGATGCGGCCTAGTCCTCTTGTTCCGCATCTCATCTACCATTTTCTTTAAGTCCGACATCTGCCTTCTAAGCTCCTGTCCCTTCGAACTGACAGCTCCCCCTCGTCCGCGCGTGCTACAGCTTCTCCCTTCCACTTCCTGCTCATTAGCTCTCTTGTCTCCCTGTATCCTACATTCACTGGCTAGGGTTGTTGGAGGTGCTACATTACTTTGGTTTGCTGGCCCTTCCTGGACTCCTCTGAAAGGCTCCTCACCTCGTCTGGGTGTTGGGTTCAACGGTCCATCATCTCCTCCTTCCTGGGCAACCTCTCTTCTAGACGGGTTCCTTTCTAGTAGTGTACGTAAGGTCTCCTCTTCAGCCACCACGTTTTCTCCTACAGTTTCTATCCACTCTGAGACATGTCCATCTGAGGTCCTTCCTTGAACAGAGAGGGGCTGCTTCCGTTTGCCCTTACTCCTCGCCTTCTTAGCAGTTGTAGCCGCATCCACCGCATTTTTGACCAACAGGTCTAGCTGTTCCACCGTCATGGTTATGGGAGTTTGAGGCGGAACCGCTCCAGACGGTCCTGCAAAAGTGGGTGTCGGTGCAACCACCGGGGTCTCGACCGGCGAGGCCAACATTGGGGCCGACGCGGGACTTTTCCCTGCTTCCCCAGTGACTTCCTCAAACCTTCCCTGCAGGTCTTGTGCTAACGATGGTTGTTCCTCCATCATAGCCAACTTTTGTACGTCCTTAGGGCCTACTGCTCTTCTGACGACGGCACTTTTCTATTGTCTCTCTCACGTCTTGCCTTCAATCAGACACAAACTCGGTTTACCTTCCTTGCCTTATCTTCAAACAGGCCCAGAAACGGCCTGCCTTCCTTGCTATCACTGCCCAGCACTCTCACGTATCAGACCATCTTTCTCACAGACGGTGCCATTTGGTGCGGGTACGACCCCGATCAACAATATTTGGTCCGAGAAAAATGGTGATGGGTGAAACGGACTAGGCCTTGTGTTTTGGATGTCTTTTAGAATCTGTATTTTAGTGCTGAGAAAGAAAGAAATGACAGAGACGCAGATTTACGTGGTTCGGACAGGTGTCCTACGTCCACGGGCCGCCAGAAATAGTGTCCACTAGTCACAGTCGGGAAATACACACTCAAGCTCACTTCGCTCGTTACAGTATGTTAATGGCGGAAGGGAGAATGAAGAAGATGAATACAATGATTTCTCTAAGTGTTTTGTGCCTCGTATTGAATATGTCTCCTCTCTTTCTCTCTCTGATCCTCTTTTATTCACATATGCCCGTTTTCTCTTTGTCGTCCTAGCTGGCAGTCCTACGGGACCACATAATGGTGACGTTTAGTACCACATAGGAGAGACAGCACCTGCAAGCGTACGGATGTCAGACTGGCGCGCCTCCTTCCTGCTCACAATGTCGACCACTCACAATGACCCACGTGTCCCTTGGTCGGCTAGGTCTAATATTTCCCGCCTAGACTATTTCCCCGCCAGCATCCGTCTACTTCTTCCGTACATAGTCACAGATACCCAGAGGTCCACCCCATCTGTCAATATGTCCGCTAAGTCACTATCTTCAGGTAGTCAGGTTAGGAGGAATGCTGTGCTAAAGGTTATCCTTATCAATAACATAGAGTTAGGTTAGTGAGTTTGACATTTACATGGCTCTCACCTAACCGGGACGCAAGTGAAAGGCGTAAGAAGTATTTAAATATATAGACTATAGTCGGTTCGCGTGAATTTCGATTAGATCAAAATTCGTTCTCAACTGGGATCTGTCCGGTACCGCGGGATAGGCTAGGCGAATACCGGGACTCTTGGATTCCTCCCATACCAGTTGAGATGGACCTAGAGAGAGTCGCGCTTAAAAATGGTAATGAACTCAAACGAAATTGGCGGGCTTTTCTCTGAAACCTAACGAATGAGATCCGTTGAGGTTGTGGCATAGTTGGTACGAGGTGTCAACGACTTAGTTAAATTCCAGTGACGATCAAGAAAATAATTAGGACTTGAGATTGTCTTAAGTGCTTAATTAATTAACTAAGTAGGCTCAATCATAATTAAAATAATTAGATTGGATTTAATTATTTTATTATTTGAAATTGAGGGACTAAATTGAAATTTGGAATCCTTAAGGGCCGAATTGAAATTATCTAAAAAAATAAAATAAAAAATCTACATATCCCACGTTGGGATGTGTGGAACTAATGACTCATTAGCTGAGTCATTAACAAGTGTTTGACACTTGTTTCAATTGGAAAATAACAATAAAAAAAGAAAAGAAAGAAGCATGCATAAAAGTAGGTAACGTGGGATGAAAAAAAGGCTAAGGAACTTATTAGATTTGCTCAACATGGAACTAGAAATAAAGAAAAACTAGAATTGAAGTTTTCAACTTCTCAAGCCACGTCAAGCTACGGGATTGTTCGACGAATCACGACGCCCGAACCGAACTGCGTCTAGCCATCGGGAGCAGTCTCGGAGGTTTGTTCAAAGTCATACCAGCGTGACGATCTAGCCCGGAGGCCCCGGGATACATACGAGGTGTAGCCACGTAAATCCGAGGCGACGACAGAAGAAACCTCATTCACCGAAGGTATACCTCGAACCCTAGTGATTTGATTCACGAAAAATACCAAACGAGATCAGAATAATTTGCAAGACCCCTCGTTGTGAACGTTTGGAGGTGTAGAATTATTCTGGAAAAATTCGTATCGATCGGAAATCGTTTCGGTCGTCAAATAGTTGAAAGACTGCAGACTGGCGCTTTACTCAAATTAATAATTTCGAACCACATGTTTGATTTTGTGAAAAATACCAAACGATATCAGAATAATTCGAAAGACCCCTCGTTGGAAACGGCGGGAAGTGTAGAATTAATTCTGGAAAATTTGGTGTTGATTAGAAATCATTTCGGTCTCCAAATAATAGAAAACGACTGGCTGCCGCTTTGTTCGATTAGTTTGGATCTAAATTACTAATTCGAATAAATTTGAAATAAATTCAAATTTTGATAATTCGTATTAACCGTGGTCTCCCGAGGCTTAGGGTAGTATCTCAGACCCTTGGGAGAAGCCGAAGGGCGTAAGGCCGAATTTAGATATTAAAAATAAAAAATTCGCCACCCTACGTTGCTCGGTTCGAAATGCGCTCCCGCTATCGCCACGTTGCGCTGTTCGAGGACCGGCGTCTATTAATCAAGGCTCATGAATGTTTCGACCGAAGGCCTCGAAAGCCAATGTGGCGAACGAACGGTCGATGTAGTTTGGAGACTATCATCGCTCGTGACGTCGGTCGGGCACCCGATGTCAAAATTCTGTGTTGCATGTTTATGTGGGACATTTACGCGGGCTTAGGTTCTAAACCGGGTTATTTGTTTAAGGACCTTTTGCCGCCCCCTTTATGTACATGGATTACGGGCTGTTTTGAAATAATTCCACCGGTGTTGTATTTTATCGCTTTATTAGATAGGTTAGATAAATGACGGCCGTTCGATGCAAGGCGAGGCTGGAGGGTTCGACGACCATCGTGTCGATGACTCGACGTTTGAAGATTGAAGACCCCGGTCGTTTTACGACCTATGTAATAGGACCAGTCTAGAAATAGCCCGCATATTTGTCCATTTAAATTGCTTTCCTAGGGTTAGGAATTTATTTAATGCATTTACGTTCTCGTGCTTAATTTTAATGTGCTATGAGTTAGAAAAATCTCCCATACGAATACTAAGTGAGTAAAGGAATTGGTGCCCTGTCTTCTATCAAGCTCGGGTCTAGTTGTTACAAAACTAAATGCAAGGTTTGGTTGTATGCCGGCGCCTTGCATTTGCTTTTGTTTCGGCTTGCTCGGGTGCATTTGTGCCGCTCGCCAAGACCATACTGTGCGGTAAAACGTACGGTTCAAGTGTGCGGTTTTGAGCAAAGTTGATAGGTCGCACTTAGACAGTCACACCGCCTTGTTCCGGGTTTGCCGGTGGGGTTACCTGACTGAGACAACGATAGTTGAGACATTCGACAAGGTCGGACTCGTGCGGAGCGCGACTTCGTGGGCCACTGCAAACCAATAAAGTGACAGAGGTTGAGGTTTGCATCCGTCCACGGGGACATCAACTCCATTATCGAAGTTATCAACGGAACTTCCAAAACATCCATAGGGAGAATGGTGTTTACGAAAAGATAGTGGGAGTCAAACGAAATAAAAGTCCTTGTTCGCGTTTGATAACCTATACAATCGACTTAATATGTCTTTTATTTTCTGCAGCATTTTCTCTCTTTGAGAAATTATGTCGACCGCTTTAAATGTACTGCTCAAGGAGAATAGGTTGACTGGGTCAAAATATTCAGACTAGCTTCGCAACTTGAGGATTTTCCTTGAGATTGAGAACCTAGTTTATATCCTTGACTCCGAAATTCTGCCAGCCCCAGGGGCGCAGGCATCCGAGCAGGCTCGTGCCGCTTATGACAAGCAACTTCGCAACGAGAAGCTCGTAAAGGCTCATGTCCTCGGATCGATGAGTAACGCACTGTAGCGTAGCCATGAAAATATGGCTAATGCTCGAGTGATGGTTCAATATTTGAAAGAGCTTTACGGTGAGACGTCTAGGACGGCTCGTTATGCGACTTCGTCGCAGCTCTTCCGATCGAGGATGTCTGAGGGTGAGAACGTTGGCGAGCATGTTATGACCATGACCACCACGATCGAGAGGTTGGAGACTCTCAATTTCCGATTTGATCGGGAATTACAAAATGATCTCATCTTGCAGTCTCTGCCTCCGTCCTTTAACGCGTTCATTGTGAATTACCATCTGAACGGCATGACGCTATTGCTTCCTGATCTGATGAATCAGTTAGCAACAGCGCAACGTCAGATGAAGAGGGCAAAGCAGACTGCACTTGGCGCCATCTCTTCAAAGCCCAAGAAAGGCAAAAAGAAGAAAGGCAACAAGCTCAAGCCGACAGGGGAGGTTTCCAAGAAGAAAATATCTTCTGGGAAATTGAAGCAGACCGGTGTAAAGCCGACGGATAGGTGTCTGCATTGCGGTGCGCTGGGCAACTGGAAGCGGGACTGTCCGAAGCTCAAGGGTGAGCAGGCTGCGTCAGGTATGGAACTTAATGTTTTAGAAACAGTTTGTTCTACATCTGTATACTCTACTTCTTGGATATTGGATTCAGGGGCTAATACTCGCATTTGTGTGTCCACGCAGGGTCTGGGACTGAGTAGAGCGCTTGGGGAGCGTGAGATCGAGGTCAGAGTGGGAAGCGGGGATAGTATCTCGACAAGCCACATCAGATCAAGATCTCTTGTTTTATCTTCTGGGCATTTGTTGCATTTGTAAGATTGTCTACTCCCGAGGGGATTTAAGAACATCGTCTCCATTCCTGTTTTGAGCAGGAATGGTTATATATTTAGTTTTAATAATAATACATGCCACATTATGTAGAGAAATAAAAATGTTGGCAGCGCGACACTATTAAATGGTTTGTACTATTTAAATACCCAGAACGATGTATCTGTGAATACTGTCACAAATAAACCAAAGTCGGGAATAAATGCGAGATACTTGTGGCATCTTCGATTAGGTCATGCTGGAGATCGCAAGATCCACGAGTTGGAGAAAAACGGGATATTGACACCATTGGGATCAGATCCCTATCCGACTTGTGAGTCGTGCCTCCAAGGTAAAATGACCCGATTACCCTTCACCGGGACTATTAATAGAGCCACAGATATTCTCGGTTTAATTCACACGGACATTTGTGGGCCATTCAATGTGAAAGCTCGGGGTGACTTCCAGTATTTTATTACCTTTACGGATGATCACAGTCGTTACGGACTTGTGTATCAGATGAGGTATAAAGCTGGTGCACTTTAAAGTTCAAAGAGTATAAGGTGTTGGTGGAAAATCAAACTTCGAAGCTCATTAAAGCCATTCGATCGGATCGAGGTGGCGAGTACATGAGTGTCGAGTTTGACCAGTTCTTGAAGGAGAACGGTATTTTATCACAGATTACTCTACTCGGCACGCCACAGTTGAATGTCGTGGCTGAACGTAGAAACCGAACTTCATTAGATATGGTTCGTTCTATGTTAAGCTATACAGATTTACCGATGTCATTGTGGGGATGCACGCTTTTGACAACGGCATATACCATTAATCGGTGTCCCTCGAAGTCTGTTAACGGCATTCCGTATGAGATATGGACTGGTCGTTTACCCAGCTTATCACATATTAGGTTTTGGGGTTGCCCCGCCTATGTGAAAAAGCTGAAAACAGACAAATTGGAGTCTAGGTCAATAAAAGGACGTTTCATAGGTTACCCCGAAGACTCTATGGGGTACCTATTCTATTTTCACGATGATCAGAGGATCGTTGTGGGCCTACACGCACATTTTCTCGAGGAAGAGTTCATTCGAGATATTGGCATTGGCGTGAGGTCACTCTCGAGGAGCAGTCGACCGAAACGCCCACACAGGATTCAGATGGTCCGAGTGAACCAGTCTTGCGACGATCAGAAAGGGTGTCACGCCAACCACAGCGGTTTGGCATGTCATATGTCGAAAATGATTATGTTGCGACTATGGGACTTCTAAGAGAAGATCCCGCTACTTTCGCTCAAGCTGTATCTGATGTTGACTCAGCGAGATGGATTGAGGTTATGCGAGCTGAGATGGACTCAATGTACTCCAACAAAGTCTGGACTCTTGTAGACCTATCGAGTGGTTTTAGACCAATCGGTTGTAAATGGATTTACAAAAGAAAGATTGGATCTGATGGACAAGTTGAGACATACAAGCCCAGATTGGTTGCCAAGGGCTATAACCAAAAAGAGGGAGTCGACTATGAGGAGACTTTCTCGCCTGTAGCTATGATCAAGTCTATCCGGATAATGCTCGCCATAGATGCGCACTATGATTATGAGATTTGGCAGATGGACGTCAAAACGGCGTTCCTTAATGGATTCCTCAAGGAGGAGATCTATATGGAGCAGCCAAAAGGTTTTGAATCGCATGCAGATGCTCACAAAGTGTGCAAACTGAATCGGTCCATTTACGGACTGAAACAGGCCTCTTGCAGCTGGAATCTACGTTTTGATGAAGCAGTTTGGAATTTTGGATTCGTGAAAAACATAGATGAGCCATGTGTCTACGGAAAGAGCAGTGGGAGTATGGTGTCGTTCCTTCTATTGTACATGGATGATATCCTTTTGATAGGAAATGACATTGGGATGCTCTCGTCGGTGAAAGCGTGGCTTTAAACCGAGTTCTCCATGAAAGACCTGGGAGAAGCGACGTATATTCTCGGTATTCGCTTATTCAGGGATCGTGTGAACCATCGGCTTATCTCAGGCACTTTACTTAGAGAAAATCCTGAAGAAATTCAGAATGGATGGCTCTAAGAGAGGGTTCTTACCTATGCGACATGGGATCCATTTGTCGAAATCAATGTCACCTCAGAGGAAGACAGACGACGGATGAGTGGAATACCCTATGCGTCTGCAGTGGGTAGTCTGATGTACGCGATATTGTGTACATGCCCGGATATTGCTTACGTTGTGAGCGTAGTTAGTCGGTTTCAGGCAAACCCAGCTAAAGAACATTGGACAGCCGTTAAGAATATCTTTAAATACCTTAGACGGACTAAAGACTTAAGGCTGGTAAATGGAGGAGCGGGACTAGAGGTAGTTGGTTACACCGATTTGGACTTTCAGTCGGACGTGGATGACCGAAAATCTACTTCAAGTTTTGTATTTGTGCTCAACGGTGGGGCAGTGTCTTGGAGAAGTTCCAACCAAAGCACGATTGTCGATTCCACATGCGAGGCTGAATACATAGCAGCCTCAGAGGCAGCTAAAGAAGCTGTGTGGATGAAAAAGTTCTTGGAGGAACTTACTGTGGTACCAGTTGCTGACAGACCGCTTACACTTTGGTGCGATAATAGCGGTGCCGTCGCGCAAGCAAAGGAACTACGATCTCATAGCAAGTCCAAACATATCGAGAGAAAATATCACGTATTACGTGAGTTCGTTGAAAACGGGATGGTCGCCGTGCAGAAAATCGCCACCGCAGAAAACGTGGCGGACCCGCTCATGAAGCCCTTGTCCCAAGCAGTTATGGAACAACATCTGGACAAGATGGGGCTACGATACCATCGCGACTGGCATTAGGTGCATCGCATGGCATTCGAGTGCAAGTGGGAGGCTGTTAGGGAGTGTGCCATCGGAATGCCATACGTGGACTAGGAATAGTATAGGACGCACGATGATGTATAGGTTGCTAAACAATTTTATTGTATATACTGTCAAATAAAGTAATGTATATTATTTTCATTATAATAAAGGCATTATATTTATTCATCGAATTTAAAGTCTACTTGGCATCCGAAAGTGCGATAAATAAATAACACCCAAATGTTTGAGTTGGACGTCTGATTCTCGTGGGGACGAGAGATGAGACACCGGATGGTCCTTAATCTCAGCATTAAATAAAAAGTCTATAAGTCTAAGGATTCTAGGTGGGTGACTAGATATCCGAATATGACTTATCCATTGACGACCACATAGTATCGGTGGTGTCACCGATTACCTGAGAGGTTGGGGGTCGTGATGGAGATATCGGTGATCAGAGAGATCGCGTATTCGAACATTCGGCTCGTATTCGTCTCAATCACATAGCTAGGATGTTGTCAATGATTGAACGAATGACTATAGCAGCCTCAGACCGATAGGGTCATTGACGGATTTGCTTTCGCCATTTCGGTTTGTCGCTAGTTGGCTAGGCTCGCAAGTGTTCGTCAATAGGACACGGGTCAGCGACGAAACGCAACCGACTTTACAGAGGTGATTGCCGGGTTTAGACTGCTATCAGAATTCACTGCCTATATTTGTATAGCTTAACGTCCTATGAGGTAATTGGAGAACGAAGATTATAAAGTCTTCGGCCGAAGCTTGGAAAACTCGCTCATATTAGATATGGAGCGGAGTTTAAATAATCGGTTCGGGCTCGATTATAACATAGAGTTAGGTTAGTGAGTTTGACATTTGCATCAATGGCTGAATTAGGGTTTATCCTACATTTCAGTACAAGAAGGAAAATCTTACGACTAATCTATAATCTACTCCCTCCCTTAAAAGGATTTGCCTAATCTTCCTTCTTAGAAGTCTGGAAATAAATGTTTCATGTGGTGACAGAAATTCAAGAAAGAAAAACATTCCATTGGAGTAAAATGAAGGAAAATAAGTTTATAAAAGTTAAGGTAGGGTCTCTCTTGTCATCTTGGATTTTAACAATTAGTTCCGGATAGAACACGTACGACAATCGCTTAAGTCGGTCGGACATGTATTGCCTCGAGGTTGAGTTAAGAAGTAATAAGATTAGTTGTAGTTTGGGTTCAGACAATGGTTGGGAAAACACGAGCATTCACCAAGCTTCCGCTGCGCCACTCTGATACTGAACACGTGCAACTAACAGATAAATGAAAGGATCATGGCATATGGTTATACTCCGGCGTTTATTGTTATAGAGTTTAGACTTGTTTTGCTGAAAGAAGTGAACTGTAGCTTCATCTTGATATTCCAGGAAGGAAGAATATTTAAGGGAGAAGGAACATGTCTTGATCGTAAATCGATCAGGGAGTACTCTCAGAATTCTATCGGGAAGTACACTGGTGCTTCTATTAGCGGCACAGTTTTGGTTAAGACTGAGGTAATTCCTCCGTCTAATCACATACGGGAAAAAGATTTGGGACTTGTTCTCAGAAGTAATTAATCTTTAGATCAAACGTTGGATATTCTACTTTGGCTGGTTTTACCGCAAGATAAATATTTCTTCTTTAGGGTAATTGAAGCTTACGATCTTTCCTATGGAAATCAGATATAGCTTCATATATTGAAAGTCTATACGTCAAGATTATGGCTCAGATTGATACTCAAGCTGCTATCCTATATAATAGTGGAACATTTGTCCAACATTAAATTATTTTGTGTTGGACCTCCATGTGACAGATTAATACATTACTCTATTCAGAAAGATGGAAGGCTTTTTCACCTTCAGTATCCCATATTGGCGACACATTTAAATGTGTGGCACAATTTTCTAGAGTTTATAATTGGCTCACAAGTACGTTATAAACTACTAACGTACAGGTCATTTTCGTGGGAAGGATTTGTGTTTCCTCAAGGTTTAAGTTGAATATCCGTGCTGGGGTTGGGGAGGGTTGTGCCGATGCATGATTTGGTTCTAAATGGATGTGTGTCCGGCAATTTCTCGCGAGGTGTCTTCCTTCACATTGAGAGCATTGAGGGTTGGGGTTGGGTCTAGGTCCTAAGCCATAGCACATACCTACATGATAGCATCCGCACAGTTCACATTGAGGTTTAAGGTTTGGAGCGCGAACATGGGGTGTAGTTTGAACATTGTTGGGGTCCTCACGGAATCGATGCTTCCTGTTAACCGCTTTTTCTAGCCTATCTTCTGCTCTTCTCTTCCCTTTCTGAGCTTGGGAAATTTGGGCTTCTTTCCTAGCAGGGTTAGGGTTGGTAGTACCAATGAGTTTACGGATAAGGTCTTTGAGTTCTCCGACTTGATCCTTAAGCTCAGTAATCTGATCCGATTGTTGTTGGATCAGTTCGGTAAGGTATAAGAGTGTTGAGTCTCGTCCGTTCGTAGGGGACTTAGGTGCAACCCCACGACTTGACTCGCTAGTGCATTCCCTATGTTCGCTAGTCATTCTACAATTAACCAAACATATAGGCACGTTATTATAAGCACATAATTATGTCAAAGGTAAAACTTACAGGCAAGGCTAATCCTCCAGACTTTTGAGCGGTCGAACATGGACAGTCTACAGAACCTATATCCTAAGCTCTGATACCACCTGTGGTGACCCTGATTTTCTAGTTAGGATTAGTGGTGGATTTCCGCAACGTAAGCCGCGGAAGACCCAATTTACAATAACTTTTATTTCCTAAAATATATATTACGACAAAACGTAACCTACATCAACGTAATTATACAAAGCCGAAGCCCCCAAAACTATTTGCAATAACCAAAACATCCTAACATCACTCCACAGGTCATCATCCATGTATAGCCTTGCCCTCAAAAGACCGTGGAGTACCGTCTTTAGCGTGCCTTAGTCGAGACGTTTCTCAAGGTCCGACTCGATCGTACCTACAACACATAATGTAAGGGGTGAGCTATAAAGCTCAGTAAGTAGAAACGATGCATGCTATGCAAGTGCCCAATACCCCGCAGAGGCATCCGCGCCAATGCATTTAATACTCGTACTACTTTCACTCAGGGCCCTCGGCTAATCTTACTATGCACCATAAATGAGCCCAAATCCAATAAGGATAAATATGGCAGCGACCCACACCGGGTGGCTTACGCTAGGATGCACCACGTTTCCCCTAGGTCGCCGTTTCCCAGGTTGTCCCCTCTGCCAGGCGGTCGCTCACGCTGGTAGCCCACGCCGACGTTGCCTACATCAGGGTTACCCCCTGTGTTGCTTATTCCCTCAGGTCGCACCCTCCAGATCACCCCTACCGCCAACAGGGCATTTGCCCAAATAAATAAACAGGGCCGCAGCCCAATATCTATATAATATAACCGACGACGCACCACGCCGTCATGGTGCCATAGAAGTAGCCCTGACTCAACCGTGAGTCGACATCATATGCCTATATCGGCAAGTTATCATCGCTCTCAGGCGATAGACACGGTGCACGCTCACACCTCAAAATCCCCAAATGAAATGTGCGTGCATATGAAAATGACATGCGATAAAATAAATTACTCTATTAACCATGCATTGCCATGTCGCAAATAATTCATATCACATAAACGCACTGAAGCAGATAGTCACATATATCAATTGCATATAATACATTTATGTGTTGTAGATGAAGTTCCTACTTACCTGTCGTCCGTAGATTACCCGCTAGTAATCCTGTGAGATTCCTAGTTCTTGACCCTTGAGCCTAAAGAGTTATAATCGTCAGTGTTCTAGCGAAATTAATTGACTATCTAAAAATGCTCGAAACTACATTTGAAAAGTAGTCTTTTGAAAAGAGTTCACCAAGTCAAGTTAACTCGTAAAATACCAAGCTAGGCCGAAGGTTTTAAATCCCAAAATAACCTTTAGATTTGGGCCAGAAATAGGGCAAAAGCCAAAAATTAAAATAATCTTTCAACTCACACAAAATTCAGTCAAAGCCCAAACCTAAAATCACCTGATCCCACTGTCAAAAATTGGTCAACTCGCGAAACGATCGGTTCAATGCCCGAATTAACGTCTCGCCGAGTTCGCGAATCGCCCGATTCCACATTAAAATTGGTCAACCCGTGCACTTTCGGGTCAACGTCCGATTCCGCGAAGCTTTTGCCGATTTCGCGAATCGCCTGAATGGACGCGCGAAGCCCGATTAAACTCGCGAATCGCTCGATTGCTCTCAAAGGAATCACCCCGCGAAAGTCAGTCGGCCAGCGAAACTCAAAGTCGGCCCGCGACGCCTCTCATAGGGATCACCCTAGTCGGCCTGCGAAGACTTAAGCCCGCGAGATATCGAAGTTGGCCCGCGAAAGACATGTGTTACTCCTACCGAAAAACCCATTGGGCCCGCGAAACCGAACCCATTCGGCCAATTTCCCTATTCGTTTGAAAACCTGTTTCACTCATGATTTGCAAACTAAAATGGCCCGCGATTTTTTAAGTCGCACGAAACTCAGAATCGGTCGCTTCAAAACTTCATATATTATCAAAAATCTCCTTTGAAAAATAACCTAAACCCATAAATTCATATAAAAACATCAAACCCTTTTTAAACGTCACCTAAGCCATCACTAATATCATCTTAAGAAATTATGATAATCGCCTAAAGTAGTACACCTTAAAAACACCGAAATTCTCACGAGCATCTGATCAATAAACACCTCTAGATATTAACTACAACTTGAAAACCCTAAGTATGAGCTGAAACTCGAAAACTCTAATTCGTCGAAACTTTAACACTAACCCGAAGCATCAACAATAGTCTAAAAGCCCCCAAGTGCTAACAAGTTCTAACAGAAATCTTCCTATTGCACATAGCCACCTTAGCATATATATGGAAACACCTATCTCTGCTATGCCGAAAACTCTATATGTCTCTAGTGTCGAAAACTTAGTTAATTTACTTCTATTAGACCACGAAATTTGAAGCATTAGAACTTAGGTCACGAAAACTCTATGAAAATACTAAACACCCTATGACGTGTCAAGAACCCTTATGAAACCTCCGAGAACTCTAGGGTAGAAATCGAAATCTTTGTAGACTTAACATGCCGACCACTTAGTAATATTAAATCCTAGGTTACGAATACACTCTATGTCAAAAACATTTATGTTGCTGAAAACGTAGAACCCCAAATCATTTATGTACACAGATATCTATTTCTATCCTATATTCAACAACTGACCCTATACTCAGTAATAATTCAACCCTTAAATAATTGCACTAAATGTCGAAAGCTCATCCCATAAGTACAAACGCCCCTTTTCACGTAGATATTTCAAAATTTTAGAAAAGCTCTAGCATATAAATCACGAAACTATGACACAAGTTACTGGTAATACACATTAACACCATATAAGTCACTTAAACATCGAAAATGCAATTTTCTAATAAGCACAACTTAAATTCCATGAAAACACCTATATTCTATAAATTCACATAAAACATCGAAAACTCATTAAACAAATAAGCCACAAGAAATTTCGTGTTGTAGATGAATTACTCACCTACCTCACTTCCGAATTTGATTTCTAAATAATTCCTAAGCTGGCCGAATTTTGTCCTTGTTGGAAATCCTCGGCTGCCCTTAAGTCTTGCTCTCGTATTTCTCTTACGAGTTCTCCTACTGCTCCCCAATTTCTTGTTTTGTTTACGTCCCTTAGTTCACTACTAATGATTTATTTTAGATCACTTAACAAGGAGGTGACAAGTGGATACGTGAGTTTTCCTTTATGATTAAGAAAAGTCTCATTCCTATCCTTTATTCATTGTTGGGCCACAGCTAGGATTATTTTGGGCCTCAATATTTAACTCGGGCCACTTTAGATCCCTAAACCCTTCCTCATCAGATTCGGCCCTTTATATTTTCGGCCCTATTTATTACTTGGACTTCTCAAGCTTTTCTGCCCAATATTATTCAAGTCTCGAACCTAACTATTTTCGGCTCGACTCCCAAAATTGGTATTATTCGGAAATTAATTCCATTAATTTTCGAATATTACAAAATAATTATGTAGTAATCACGTATTAATTTTATGGGTATTACATCCTCCCCCCTTAAATGAAATTTCGCCCCTGAAATTCCGTTTGCTGGAATAATTTAGGGTAAAGATCGGTAGGGGGTTAAGTTGGCGTGGTTAGGTGATAGGAACTCACCTAATTGCCCGTATAGGTAATACAAGAACGAATTTTTATGAAAGTAGAATAATTCTTCCGAAGATATAGGAAGTAGGACAGAGAATACTGAATCAAGGGTGAGAATTTGGATTATCACTTTCAATTTTGTAAGATTCCTTTAGGTAAGGAAAACTTCAAAGGTTGCTTCAAAGTAAATAAGATTTGCTTCATTGATCTTTCCTTATCTAAGAATTCGCATTTGGTAGCTAATTGCAATGAGGCAATTCTAATTCTCGACTCCACATTAATTGAGATTTAAATCTCAACTGTTCTAAGATGAGAATCGGATGGCAATTACAGAAGGTCATACTGTTAGGGAGTGTGCTCTCGGAATGCCATACGAGGAATAGGAATAGTATAGGGCGTACGATGATGTATAGGTTGCTAAACAGTTTTATTGTATATACTGTCAAATAAAGTAATGTATATTATTTTCATTATAATAAAGGCATTATTATTTATTCATCGAATTTAAAGTCTACTTGGCATCCGGTAGTGCGATAAATAAATAACACCCAAATGTTTGAGTTGGACGTCTGATTCTCGTGGGGACGAGAGAGGAGACACCGGATGGTCCTTAATCTCAGCATTAAATAAAAAGTCTGCAAGTCTAAGGATTCTAGGTGGGTGACTAGATATTCGAATATGACTTATCCATTGACGACCACATAGTATCGGTAGTGTCACCGATTACCTGAGAGGTTGTGGGTCGTGATGGAGATATCGGTGATCGGAGAGATCGCGTATTCAGACATTCGGCTCGTGTTCGTCTCAATCACATGGCTAGGATGTTGTCAGTGATTGAACGAATGACTATAACAGCCTCAGACCGATAGGGTCATTGACGGATTTGCTTTCGTAATTTCGGTTCGTCGCTAGTTGGCTAGGCTCGCAAGTGTTCGTCAATGGGACACGGGTCAGCGACGAAATGCTACTGACTTTACGGAGGTGATTGCCGGGTTTTGACTGCTATCGGAATTCACTGCCTATATTTGTATAGGTTAACGTCCTATGAGGTAATTGGAGAACGACGATTATAAAGTCTTCGGCCGAAGCTTGGAAAATTGGCTCATATTAGGAGCAGAGTTTAAGTAATCGGTTCGGGCTCGATTATAACTCGCTCATATTTGCATGGCTCTCACCTAACCGGGCCGCAAGTGAAAGGCGTAGGAAGTATTTAAATGTATACACTATAGTCGGTTCGCGTGAATTTCGATTAGATCAAAGTTTGTTCTCAACTGGGATCTGTCCGGTACAGCGGGATAGGCTAGGCGAATACCGAGACTCGTGGATTCCTCCCATGCCAGTTGAGACGGACCTAGAGAGAGTCGCGGTAAAAAATGGTAATGAACGCGAACGAAATCGGCGGGCTTTTCTCTGAAACCTAACGAATGAGATTCGTTGAGGTTGTGGCATAGTTGATACGACGTGTCAATGATTTAGTTAAATTCTAGTGACGGTCACGGAAATAATTAGGACTTGAGATTGTGTTGGTCCGAGATTTCACCAACAATGCGACTTAGGACGGATTAAACACGCCGGATGATCGAGATTTAGGTTCGGGCGTGGGGGCTTGGTGGTGTTCTTGAGGAGCCTCTCTCTCACTAAATAAATGTTTATTTGATCTACCCACACAAGCACACCTAACTATGTGTTAGGGTTTTCCTATTTATACCACAAGTTGGTATATAATAGGTGGGCTTCTTGTGAAGGCCCATTACATGAATAACTAAGAACTAACCCAACTAAGAGCTAGCCCAAAGTTTAATAAAGCTAACCAACAAAGATAATATAATGCAATTGAACACTACAAAATATTTCCTAACAATCTCCCCTTAGTGTTCAATCTTCAATTCAGTGCGGGATATCTTTGTTGGGCGTATTGGAGGAATCTCGAGTCCTAACAAACTCCCCCTACAAGGGATATCTCCTCTTCTTGCGGAGGCATTGATGGCTCGGCTAGGACCCACTTGTTAAGATTCCCCAATCTTCTTCTTCTTGGCGCCGGATTTGTCGTCTTCGAATGGAAGTTGTCTGGTTCAGCCTCGAAGATGACTCGTCTGGCTCCAGAAGAAGGTAGGCGTGGGGCGTAAAAAATGTGCCAAGGCTCCATTGAAATGTGACTTTCAAGAGCAGAGAGCCCGATCTTCAGAGTGGTCAGCGCAGTGGTGGCGGAATGTGGTGGATGAGATGTGCCATGGCTCCTTCGAGTGTTCCATTATGAACATAATAGCCTGACACATAAGAATGTGCGCGGAGGTAGTGGAAGCCTCCGGCGGGGCGTAGTTGGTGGAGGTGGTGGAGTAGGTGTTGTGAGAGGTGGCATAGGTGGTGTGAGTGGAGGTGGATGATGGTTGCTGCTGGTGCTGCTGTACGATCTTCAACTCAGTTCTTCTCCTTTACTCCCCCTTGAGATGATCTCCGTCTTTGGGATCGTCACGTCGTCTGTGGGACGAGTCTGCCTCTGGCGTTGATGGTGGTGATGGTGATGTAGTGTGGCGTTGAGTGAGGCAATCAAGTGGGATTCTCAGGAGTAACAGCAATTGGTGTTCCTCCGGGTTCAGTTTTGAACACTGGAGAGACGGAGCAGCATGTGGTGGCGTAGGCGTAGGCGGGTGGAGTGGTGTCGGTGATGGGACCTTTTCCTTCATAGATCTTCGTTGAGCGCGGCATGGAATGTGTAAGTTCCTCGCTGATTGCTATGAGTCGGGGCTCCATCACGAACGGGGTAACTAACCAGACGGGGGTCACAGACGCTCCGTCGTCACAACATCGAAACATGTGTCCGATGTGCCGCCTGTTTGCACAGGACAAAAGGAACCGGAGAGCCACAAAGGCTTTCCGTTCGCACGGACGATGAGACAAGCTCGTATCCGTGGCCCATCGACAGTTGTGGTGAGGGTGGCTGTCTTGGGTCTTCCGCTCTCGGTCACAAGGACGTCATCAAGCGTTCGGGCAAGTTCATGAAGAACCTGCAGTGCGTAAAGAGTGTTTGTGTCCTAGAAAGCGGAAAATTTCGGTGGGTGAGGACACTAGACTCTATGTGGGTGGAAGAGGTGCAGTGAGAGGCGGAGCACTGCATGTTCAACATCAACCGTCTCCAAGTGGGGCGGTGATGGCTAACGTGGTTCCTCTTGTGCGAATGAAACAACTATCTGCGAAAGGATAGCTGAGTGGTTGGGAGGGGTTAATTGCGCGGTTGGACCAGATGCCGCGACTTCTACTCGGGAAACGAACGAGTCGTCTCCTGTACCTATGGGCGAGGTCCGGGTTGTGGTGAGATATGACAGAGGAGTGCGATCATGTTGTCGTTGGTTCGCAACTCCTGCAAGCGACTTACGTCATCCACCCGAGATCGTTGATTTGATCTTTGCGTGGAGGAGGACGTCGCGCGACCTAGAGCTAGTCTAGAGAGGCTAGGGTAGGCTCGTTCCTGGGTTAGGATCAGGGGGTTTTCACTGATCCATGGGAACTATGGTGGCGTGGCGTGATCGCGTTGAAAGGCGACCACGAGTGATGTCGACGAGGGTGGCCCAAAACTGTTGATCAGACACTTCTGAGACTCGTCAGGTGGTGGTGGTGAGGGCGTACAGAGGATCACGGTGGCTTAGGACGTCTCCATGTAGCGCACCATGGTGGAATGGATGGCAGTGGGTGGACGGTGGAGTCTGGTACATGAGATCCACATCGCCTAAGCATCGAGATTGGATGGCGCGCCCACTGATGGTTGGTTGAACTTTTGTCAACCCTTCTTTGTAGGTTCGGGTTCTGCACGGATTTGTATAGAAGTCATGATGATTGCTCGCTTCTCTGACATCCCTTCATGCACGTGGAGCAACCCGTGTAACGTGCACGATGGGGTTGGTTGCTCGCAGTGCATACCGGTCATGAATGTGGAGCAACCCATGTACCATTCATGCCGGAGTGTGGTTGCTCACGTCGTGTACCAGTCATGTATGTGGAGCAACCCGGGTACCATACATGCTGGGTGAAAATTAGTTGCCCTCGTCGCATACCAGTCATGAGTGTGGAGCAGCTTTCTTAGTACCTACTCATGCTGGGAGGTGAAATTGGCATTTGGAAATTCGGCTCCGAAAAGTTTGGGGGTGACCTAAACTTTTTC
The DNA here is from genome assembly GCA_027422505.1 of Craterostigma plantagineum. Taxonomy (NCBI): domain Eukaryota; kingdom Viridiplantae; phylum Streptophyta; class Magnoliopsida; order Lamiales; family Linderniaceae; genus Craterostigma; species Craterostigma plantagineum. Next base: position 4,107,545 of record JAPQWV010000055.1, read on the forward strand.
CTACAATGTGCCAATACCGTCCTAGGTCGATTGTTGGGTACGGTGATCGTTGCCGCGTTTGGATTTGCCTTCAAAATTTTACCAAAACGTCGTCTATACCGAAAATTTTGGCCCAGAAAAATTTATTTCTGAAAATTTTAAAAGTGTAAAATAGACAAAGTCCAATGGGCTTAGAAAAATTTTCTCTATCCAATGATATAAATTTTCCGTAGGCCTAGAAAAAAAATTTCAACCCTTTTTTTTTTTTGCTCCTTAAAACCTTATTTAATCCGAGGGGGGGGGGCAGAAATTTTTGGTGGTCAAAAACGTTTAAGTGTATTTTTTAAAGAGTGATTTTTGCAAGATTTGAAGCTAAAAGGTGTGTTTGGATCAAGTTTAAAGGTTGGGTGCAAATTTCTCGGGGGTGCGAAAAATGCTGTGTGAAAATGTGCGTCCGAGAAATTTCGTTGTGAGAGTGAGTCGCGAAATAAGGAAATTTCGCATTCAGAGTAAATTTTCGCATGTACAGTAAAAGTTTTGCATATCAAGAAGATTTTCGCATGTACTGTAAAAGTTTCGCATGTACTGTAAAATTTTCGCATGGAGTGGAAAATTTCTCAGTTTGAAAAATTTCTCAGCCTTAGAAAATTTCGCGGTTTCAAAGTTTCGCGGTTTCAAGAAATTTCGCAACCTGGAAAGATTTCGCGGTTTCAAAATTTCTCAACTTGGAAAAAAACAATTTCGCGGTTTCAAAATTTCTCAACCTGGAAAAAATTTCGCGGTTTCAAAATTTCTCAACATGAGAAAAAAAAATTTCGCGGTTTCAAAGTTTCGCGGTTTCAAGAAATTTCGCAACCTGGAAAGATTTCGCGGTTTCAAAATTTCTCAACTTGGAAAAAAACAATTTCGCGGTTTCAAAATTTCTCAACCTGGAAAAAATTTCGCGGTTTCAAAATTTCTCAACATGAGAAAAAAATTTCGCGGTTTCAAATTTCTCGGCCAGCGAAATTTTCGCATGCAAACTTTCTCGGGTATGAAACTTTCTCGGCCAAGAACAGTACTATTTCATTGCGCGACTTTTACCAGAAAAATGACTCGTTTTCGCTCAAATCTCACTCAAAATCGACGAAACTTGTTCCAAAAATTCAAAAAAACATTCCTAAACACATAATCAACCTTTGGGATGTCTAAAAACAACAAATCGAGGTCGAAATCGCCCAAAAACAGAGAATGGCCGAAAATGATTTTTCAAGCAATTTTTCACTCAAATCTTGCCCAAAACACGCAAATCCGATCGCGTTGGGCTCTGATACCAATTGTTGGTCCGAGATTTCACCAACAATGCGACTTAGGACGGATTAAACACTCCGAATGATCGAGATTTAGGTTCGGGCGTGGGGGCTTGGTGGTGTTCTTGAGGAGCCTCTCTCTCACTAAGTAAACTAGATAACCCTGCACACACCCTACGTGTGTGTAAAAAAAAAGAGAGCAGTTATCTATACTCTTATATTATTGGTAAGGGGCTTTTAAAAACTGTCTAATTTGGTCTAATTTGGTGTATCAATTACACCATAATTTCAAGCCAATTTTACAGTTTTCTCACGTTAATAGAAGGCAACTGTCTTATCTAATTAATCTACAATTAAAATAATAATATAATAATGTCCTCGTCTATACTCTTATATTATTGGTGAGGGGCTTTTAAAAACTGTCTAATTTGGTCTAATTTGGTGTATCAATTACACCATAATTTCAAGCCAATTTTACAGTTTTCTCACGTTAATAGAAGGCAACTGTCTTATCTAATTAATCTACAATTAAAATAATAATATAATAATGTCCTCGCTTGCAGAGGTTTTGAACCGTTGGTATCTCAAGTCAAATGAAAATAGGACACGTGTGTACGGACAACCCCACCACGTTCTCACGCTGTTCGCATATATTTATCCCATTCCAATACATAATAATCTAGGTTTATGTGGTTCTTTTTTTTTTTTAATCTTCACGTTTCTTCATTTTATTTGCACACACAAGAGTGTGCACAAATTACTAGTATTTATTATTTATTTTTCATTTTAAATAAATATATTCTATTCTATTTTGTCAGCGTCAGTTTCATTATGGCAGTTTCATTGTTCACTGTTCATCTATTATTTAATAATAATCATCATGCGGCAGTTTTGTTTTGAGCAGTTAAGTACGAACGTGGGCAATAAACGGCAGAGATGGAAATAACTAACCAATTGGTTCGATTTTTTGATACAATTGCTACACCAAATTGAATCAAAATTAGGCAGTTTTTAAAAGCCCCTCACCATTAATAAAAGAGTATAGATGTTTATTTGATCTACCCACACAAGCACACCTAACTATGTGTTAGGGTTTTCCTATTTATACCACAAGTTGGTATATAATAGGTGGGCTTCTTGTGAAGGCCCATTACATGAATAACTAAGAACTAACCCAACTAAGAGCTAGCCCAAAGTTTAATAAAGCTGACCAACAAAGATAATATAATGAAATTGAACACTACAAAATATTTCCTAACAGATTGTCTTAAGTGCTCAACACCATATAAGTCACCTAAACATCGAAAATGCAATCTTCTAATAAGCACAACTTAAATTCCATGAAAACACCTATATTCCATAAATTCACATAAAACATCGAAAACTCATTAAACAAATAAGCCACAAAGGAATTACGTGTTGTAGATGAATTACTCACCTACCTCACTTCCGAATTTGATTTCTAAATAATTCCTAAGCTGGCCGAATTTTTTCCTCGTTGGAAATCCTCGGCTGCCCTTAAGTCTTGCTCTCGTATTTCTCTTACGAGTTCTCCTACTGCTCCCCAATTTCCTGTTTTGTTTACGTCCCTTACTTCACTACTAATGATTTATTTTAGATCACTTAACAAGGAGGTGAAGGGTGGATACGTGAGTTTTCCTTTATGATTAAGAAAAGTCTCATTCCTATCCGTTATTCATTGTTGGGCCACAGCTAGTATTATTTTGGGCCTCAATATTTAACTCGGGCCACTTGTGATCCCTAAACCCTTCCTCATCAGATTCGGCCCTTTATATTTGCGGCCCCATTTATTACTTGTACTTCTCAAGCTTTTCTGCCCAATATTATTCAAGTCTCGAACCTAACTATTTTCGGCTCGACTCCCAAAATTGGTATTGTTCGGAAATTAACTCCATTAATTTTCGAATATTACAAAATAATTATGTACTAATCACGTATTAATTTTACGAGAATTACATCCTAATTCATAGATTAATTTGTAATCTATCTTAGGAATTGTCCGACGATTTAATTTGTCTAAATCTTGAGGAATATCGTACTCCTCTTCAATACTGTTCTTAACATATGAAAATTATACACATATATATATATATATATTTATATATATACCATACTTAAAAAAAGATATATATATATATATATATATTATATATACATATATATATATTTCGCACATTTTGAATGCATATTTAACTTGCATTGGTACTGAATTGATTAAAATGCGAATATATGCTTTTGCTCATACCCTCGTGCAAATCTTTATTACATGATTAGGGGAACATGTAACTAAGACTAGAGTGATTAATTGCGTGTTATAATGATTGTTACTTGTATTGATTTGTTTGATTACGTGATAAATCGATACATGTGCACTATTTGAGGGGGAGCATCTACAATGATTCCATGTTTTGAGATCCAAATATTTTTTATGTTCTCTCTTCAAGTGTTGCAAAAATTTTGGTTTTGAATCGCTTTGGACAACGCTTAAATAAGGAGGACATAACAAATCTTCATGAATGTGGACTCAAGACATTGGTAAAACAATACAGGGGGAGCCTTATTAGAAAAATTACTTCTTAATTAACTCTAAAAATTCTCGACATTTTGCTCTAAGTATTGCAGAATTATCGAAGACAAATCTTGGAGCCAGATGTCATTTCTTAAAAAATACAGGGAGTTAATTGCACTTTCGTTTATACTTAGAAGAAGTAATTTTGTGGTTTAATTTTAAAATTTAGGATCAATCTGAAAAATCAAGGAAAACTTACTATCGAGAAACTCAGGTGAATTTGGTAATTTTATATCACAGTTTCTCGAGCGAAAATTGATTTGGGACCAAGTGTTAATTTACGCTCTCAAATTTGACGACCGAAAATTAAACAGGAATCAAGTGTAAATTTTCGATCGGATTTTGTTGAGCGAAAATTTAAACAGTAAACAAAGATAGTTTCTCGATCGTAAGTTTCTTTATCGCAAATAGTAATGGGCTCAAATTCACTAAGTCTCACAAAAACGTCTAATCAGCCCAAATTAAACGAAATCATTACTTGCAGTCGGAAAATCCCTAACACGCTAAAAACCCTCGATCGCAAAATTCAACAGTCAAATTTCTCGTGCGAAAAACTTCTTCTCTCAAAAGCCGAACGTCAAAATCTTCTAAATCTTTCGATTTTTCATCTGATTTTCGTCTTTAAAAGGTAGATTTGACTTCTCTTAGGGAATATCGTGTATTTAAACTACATTTGCATCTGTATTTTGTCGCATGATTCTGTGTTTATTTCTCGACTGGTCATATTCTGAGAACTCGAACACTTGTATGCAGTAGTTTAGACCATATCTAAGTATAATCTAGGTTAAAAACTGCATAATAAGCTAGTTTAGATGTTTCTTGATCATTTTGAGTGAATATAACTTCGATTTTCTGCGTTATTGGTGTTCGATTGAAGGATAAAACTAAACTGAGGTCTAAACTGTTAAATGCGTCGAAGAACTTTCTCGCCCGTAAACAGTGAAAATTGAATCTCAATTTGATTAAGTCACTGTTTGCATCGTAAAAGATTTTCGATTGCAAACCTTTTGATTTAGTCACTAAGATTAATAACGTAGATCGAAAATTACTTACAATCGAGAAACACAAGTTTGATTTTATGCAAGCGAAATATTAATGAATGGAATGGATAAAATAGATGCAATCCCTTTAATTTTCGAGCGCAAAAACTTACTGTCGAAAATTTCGATTTCAATTTTGATCTCGGTCGAAAAATTTTAGCGGCGATAAAAATATATTTCGACGATAAAATTTTCTCGATCGTAAAATTTTACAGCGAAAACCTCTTTAAAATCGAAATACTTTCTCGCCCGATAATTTTCATAGCGAAAAATTTTATTCACGCGCGAAAAATTTTTCGATTGTAAATTTACATGGATATCTAATTTCTCGATCGTAATTTATCGCAAATATTTTATTCAGATGCACATTTAGGCAATTCAATTGAGAATTTCAAATCTCGCACGATAAATAGCACGGAGTGAACAGTACTTTAAACACTTAGTAAAAATTTTCAATCAAATTTCTTTGAACGTACATGCATATGTCTAAATGAAATTATTTCTTCAAAAATTCACTCTATATGACCTATACCCAGAAATCGAAGCAGTGATCAAATGTGAAAGCCCTAAAAATGTAGCAGAAGTTCGTAGTTTTCTGGGATTGGCCGGATATTATCGGCGATTCGTCGAGAATTTCTCATCGATAGCGGCCCCAATGACGAATACTATGTAAAGGAACTATATTTAAATGGACTGATGAATGCCAATGGAGTTTTGAAGAATTAAAGGAACGCCTAACGACAGCTCCTGTGCTAACTATCCCATCAGGAACAGACGGTTTTGTGATTTATAGTGATGCATCCTATCAAGGATTGGGGTGCGTACTAAGGCAACACCGGAAAGTAGTGGCATACGCATCTCGACAGCTGAAACCATATGAGACATCTTATGCGACTCACGATTTAGAGTTAGCAGCCGTAGTGTTCGCATGAAAGATATGGCGACACTATCTATACGGAGCAACATTTCAAATATATACGTATCATAAGAGCTTGAAATATTTGTTGAGTCAGAAAGAATTGAACATGAGACAGAGATGTTGGATTGAACTGGTTAAAGATTATGATTGTACTATAGAGTATCATCCTGGAAAGGCCAACGTCGTTGCAGATTCTTTGAGTCGGTGATAAAACAAATTTATATCGTATTTTATACCCGCAAAAGCGTATTAACGGTTGGTATTTATCTAAATCTCCTTGAATATCATAAAATTACGTTTATATTTCATTTTCGACAGATATTGGGAAAGAGAACTATCGGGAATATTCGCGCTTAAATTTAGGAACCGTCGAATCAAGTATCGGCCCAAATATAATTGGGCCGAAAAGAATAAATTCAGCCCATCTGTTCAGCCCAAGAAAGGCCCATGCCCAAGTGATGTTTTAAAAAAAAAAGATAAGATAAATACTACACATCAATCGATAGCACACGAAAGAAGAAAATAAAGGAAAGAGACAAAGGAGATCAACGAGGGAGACTTGCGAATACCTCAAGCAACCACCTCTACCTCGCACACGTTACTCACCCTACACCAAAAAAACCCACGGTACTTATTTACTAAAGCAAGTAGCTCACGGCAAAGGCGTCGAAGGGAAAACAATCCAAGTAAGTACCTCTCCGAAGCAAGTTGTTGCGACTGCGACGGGATGCCGGGTAGGAGAAGCAGCGAACGGGCAGTGCAATGGACTCGTAAGAAAAGGAAAAGCTGAGACGCCCACCACCTGTTCGACAAAACTCCTCAACGAAGGTCTAACCGTGGAGCCTAAATTCAGGGAAGAAACATGTATTCGTCTTTATTATTTACGCTCGTCGTGCTAATGTTTCATATAAGTGGCTAAATCCCGTAGTATTTGAGATTAGATGAACCCTACCGATTTCGTACGTATGTTGAACGTATTATTAATATGGTTTTTATTATGAGTTGGTTACGATTTATGCAATTATTTTGATTAAGTCTATGTGGTCGAAATAATTGTTGGGAAATCGAACGCTACGCTCGAGAGAGGGGCGACAATTAGACAACTCGTAAACGAACGGAATAAACTCATCGCTAGAGATTGGTTGAACTACCCTGTCGGATCAGGGTCAAATCTAATACTGGGATTCATCATTATTTATTGCGGTCTGCGATTAAGTAAGTTAGGGAAGCTTGCCCAGCTATTTAAGACGTAGATTAGTTGTTACGAGTCGAAGCGAAAGCGCAGTTTCGCCCAATCGTAGAAAACCCTATACATACCATAGGAAACCTCACAGTCTAATAATTAGCTAAAATTTATAGCTTGTTAGTCGTTCGATCGAGCTAGGAGGATTCGAAGTCTCAAATACGTCGCTTTTACAAGTCGTTCCAACTCCATTACCGCTATTTTAGCAAATTTATTGCGTCTATCGTTTATTTAGTTTATCGTCATTTATATTTTAATCAAACAAAAAAATATTTACTAGGATATTTAAACGACGTTTTGTAAAGTATGTAGTTCCTTTGGGCTCGATACTTGAATATTTGCCAATTCTATACTATTTGGATAGGTACACTTGCCTGTTGAGCGTAGGATAGTTCGTCGATATTCATTTTATTTTATTACTCGATCCGCTCGATCAGTCGGAAATCGTATAGTTCCATCTCTTAGTTATCAACATGCTCTTTGTCCAGTCTAATTGATCTCAGGAAGATGAATGCATAGATGACAGTAGACGATCCTGGTGCTATCTGTGCCTCGATTGTAGTTCGACCTATTATGATGGATCGAATTAGAGAAGTACAATTTAAAGACGAAAAGCTAGCTAAAATTGCTGATAAAGTGGAAACAAGGATCGGGGAAGTCTTTGTGGTAGACGAGAATGGAACTTTGCCGATTAATGGCAGCATATGTGTTCCCGATATCGATAGTCTTCGGCAAGAAATAATAGAAGAGGCACACATTGTGGCGCCCCTGACTTCCACCACCCTTCCTACTACTATTTTATGTGACTGCTATTAATATATATGGAAATGCGTATAAAATTTTTCTTTTTATATAAAGGAAACCATTCTGTATGTTAGGTCCTACGATTAACAACTCTGTGATCCTAGGCATGAATTCTAAGTAATTCGATGATAATGATTGACATTAAGATTCGATCGAAAAACTCAAATGAAGAACAAGAGAGAGAATTCGAGTAGAGTTAGAAAGTTACTATTGTTTCTCTCTTTAGGAATAGAATTGCAAGCCTTTCGGATCAATTTCCAAAAACTTTCTCTATTGATTGCGTTTGATTACAAGGTATTTATACCAAACTCACTTGGTATAAATATCTAACTAGTCCTAATCTAAGGACAAATATAAGAAAAGCCCCAAAATACAAGGACAGCTAATGAAATCAAGCACAATTAAAATTGATACTCTACAATCTCCCCCTTTGTGCTTGATTGCGTCTCCGCGTTGTTTGTCCTCGTTGGGCATTATGATCTGCGCAAGCCCAGTGCATGCTCAAAGTTCCTGAGCGTGTTTCTCAGCTCCAGTCGCTCCTCGATATCTTCTAGTATTCAGCTCCAGTCGCTCCTCGATATCTCCTCGATATCTCAGTCTTCAGCATCATCCTAGTCTTCTTGGCAATTGGATTATGGTAGGTGATGCCGATGACTGAGCTGATGTGCACATAATTGCTTGGAAGCCCTTCGATCCCAGGTCCTTTGTTGAGCGGTTCGGCCATGTTGACCTTCTTCATGTTGCTCTCCAGAGCCATCTGAAGGTCATGCGCTGCAAAGTATTTGACTTGGCGCATCATGAACCGGTAGAGCCCTTCGAGGCCTTCCTTTTATGAAGCCTTGAGGACCTTTGTACTTCTCCACGTACAGCTGATAGAGGTGGTATACCTCGTCGGCAGGGAGGTACGGTAGGTCGCTCTCGCTTAGTTCCTCTCGGGTTCTGTCCACTCGCTCGATGACATAGTGAGGTGTTGAAAGTCCTCCTTTTGCACAGTAGACTCTGAGGAGTTGGCATATTAGGGATAGCTTCTTGAAGTGACTCTTCAATCGTTCCTTCGAGATCCCCAGCCTTACATCTTGTCCTAGTTGGGTCAGCATCCAGAGGTATATGATCCTCTTATGCTGATCCCAGTGAGAGATCCCTCTCAGCTCGAACTCATTCGGCTTCTTAACTCTGTCCGGTGACCTCAAAATGTTTTCACGAACTTCTTCAAGGAAAGGGATTTCTATTCCGATGTTCTCCCACGGCGTATCGATCCGAACGGTCCCTGGCGTTAGTCTTGTGGGGGAACCCGCTCGTTGCGCGATCTACTCTGGTAGCCTTGGGATATCTTGTTGGTAGTCTTCACCTTCCTGAAGCTCGTGGTCTTCTATGATCACGAGGTCTACGGAGGCTTGTTGTAGGAAATATCGAACGTCCTGAAGCCGTTGTCTTTGATGCTCTCGGGCATGGAATGGGTCATCCAGTGTCCTTCGAAGATGTATTTCTCTAGAACCTCGTGTGGATTGACGCCATACCTGAGGGGCCCAGTTGGTCTGGAGCGACCGAGTGAGTAGCTTGAGCAGCTGCTAGGGCTACGAGCATCGCGGCACTTGCTTCTTCTTACGAAAGCAAGGGGCTTGTCAGAATTGGTGGTGTGGGCGGAGGCATCCTTAGGTAAAAGGTTGGTGGGTCGATATGGGTTAGAGTGGTGGTGCGGTGCATGGTGTGGTAGTTTGGGTGTGGGTTTGGGTTTCACCTGCTCCAGCGCTTGTTTGCGTTGCGCCCGAGCCTTGTCCTTGGCCACTCGTAGATGTCCGTGGCCTCTTCTCCCCCTCATGAGGGTCCTGATTGTCAGGATCGTCATGTCTGCATCTTGAGTGGGAGCTTTGGCCTCGGCAAGTTTCAGTAGGTGGCTCAGGATGATCCACCAATCGCCTATAAACAGACTCTTCTTGAGGCGACCGGACGGAGAGGCCGATCAGGCGGGCGAGTAGGATGTCGTGGAGCTCATTTATAGGTATGGTGTATTGGTTGATGAGGATGGATGGATGAAGTGGCTAAAGTGTCGGTGGGTGTGGGTTGTGGAGGTGTGAGGTTGCGCTACGACGAGGTGCCTTCAGAGACAGGTGCTTTCCCGGTGACTGTGGGATGTCTCTATGGCAGTAAGAACTCTCTCCATTATTTTGTCTTCAAGCGATTGAACAGCAGCGGAGAGAGCGGCTTGGAATTGCTCATTCGTCACAAACAGTGTGGAAGCCTCCGTCGAAGATGTACCAGGTCGACTGATGTCGCCTGTTGTCAACCCATGAGCAGGCATTGGCTCCTCAGGTTGGCTCACAGTCACTTGAGGTTGTGACTGTATGAGACTTCCACTCAATCCTCGAGTCGAATCTTGAAGATTCTCTTCTATGGTTGTACGGCAGGCTCGGGTTGGGCCTGCAAACCAGACACCGGTAGATTTGGTTGCGGCTCAAGATTGAGCGAAGAAGTGCCGGCAACACTTGAAGAAGTGATCAGCATGGTATCTGGTGCGGTGGTGACCGGCAAAACATAACGAATTGGCTCTGATACCAATTGTTAGGTCCTATGATTAACAACTCTATGATCCTAGGCATGAATTCTATGTAATTGGATGATAATGATTGAAATTAAGATTCGATCGAAAAACTTAAATGAAGAACAAGAGAGAGAATTCGAGTAGAGTGAGGAAGTTACTTTTGTTTCTCTCTCTAGGAATTGAATTGCAAGCCTTTCGGATCAATTTCCAAAAACTTCCTCTATTGATTGCGTTGATTACAAGGTATTTATACCATACTCACTTGGTATAAATATCTAACTAGTCCTAATCTAAGGACAAATATAAGAAAAGCCCCAAAATACAAGGACAACTAATGAAATCAAGCACAATTAAAATAGATACTCTACACTGTACATTACAAAATATTCGAGGATCCTAAGTACAAGGTAGAGTGCGCATGCATAACAAAAGAAATCCTAAAGGCCCGTCACTCAGGTCGCATCCATGTACATAGTGCCACCTCAAAAGTCCTCCGGAAGCTTAAAAAAATATGGCCTCGCCATCATAGGATCACGTACAATGATCTCGTGAACCTACAACACATAAATACGTGGAACAAGCTTATAAAGCTGAGTAAGTGAAAGTCATGCATGCCATGCACGTGTCCTAAATTGCGAAGGCATCCGCGCCAATGCCCCTTAGACCTCATACTTTTCTTGTATTGTCTTATCATGTAGGGCCCTCGGCTATCTTGCTATGCACCATCATGGAGCTCGAATCCACTAGGGATATAAATATATAAGTGACAATACCCAGTCTTGAGAGGCTAACCCTAGGGCGCCTTTTCAATCCTAAGGTGGTTTCATACGTCACGCGGACGCTTCACACTGGTAGCCTATATGAGTCGACATCGGACGCCCATATCGGCGAATATTTATCGCTCTCAGGCAATTTTGTATCATACACGCTCTCGTATCCTGTCTTTATTTCTAATCATGCGTGCATATGAACATGTCGTGAATATGCATTCATGTCGTCATGTAACGTAAATAAATCACGTAAAATCATGGAAGCACATAGGCACATAATTCATACACATACAATTATGTGTTGTAGTTGGGACTTCCACTTACCTGTCATCCAAGCTTAATTGACTTACTGCCCTGAGACGTCTTTACTTCCTGACCCTTAGATAAAATATTATAATATCAATACCATACTTAAATTAGGTACTTATGTCGAATAACTTATTTTGACCCTATAAAATTATTAAAACCCTAGGTTCCAACTCGTGATTAAGTCAAGTTAGTATTCCACAATAGCACATAAAGCTCAATCGTTGGGTTTTGGAATTGTCCGATTGCTTCTAGCTCTCCACTTGTCCGATATGAGATGTCCCTAAATTAAAATCGTCCAACTTATCACGTATTGGTTTCGGTCGATTTTTTGGGCATGGAGCTGAATTCGCCCTATTTGTAGCATTTAGACGTCGAAGTCACCAATTCCATGCACCAAAATTTTGCTTTCGCCGAGCTTCCATTAATCACCATTTCGCCCGATTGGATAGAAATTAACTAGTCTTTGTTCGCCTGATTGTGTGTGCCTTAACATGGTTTCGGCGAGCCTTTTATTCACTTACCAATTCGCCCGATTGAGAAATGTTTTAAGCCCAAAATCGCCGAGTGTTGACGTCATCATTTCATCGCCCGATTTGTGGTAGCAAAAGTAGAAGTCTCCGAGCTCATTTACTCGTCCAAATCGCCCGATTTGGCCAAATGCAAAGCCACGTTTCGCCGAGTTTCTTCCCTTAAAGTCGCCCGATTGTGTGATGTTCTAGTCGGCCGATTTAAGGGGTTCATGAGCCAAATCGCCGAGGGGTTTAGCGATCGCCCGATTTGGCCATGCATTAACATTTCTTTCGCCGACATTTATCACCCCTCGTGGAATCGCCAGATTAGTTCTCATCTATCCTAGTCTCGGTCGATTTTACCATGCATGGAAGAGTGCTTTCGTCCGATTCATGACATTTTCAAGTCGCCCGATTAATGACCTTTTAGATTACTTGACCAACTCGCCTTAGGATCGTCCGACTTGTGTATCCCAATAAATCGCCCGATTGCATGATCTAAGAAACATCGCCCGATTCATCACATGGCTTATTACATTCGGTTGAAACACTTCAAGCTGCTTCATTCTTCTTCACAGCTGCTTCTTATCTTACTAATTCTTCGTAACATAACACGCCTAATTCTAAGCTGCCATGTTAGTCTAGTTTTGTGCTCAAAACCCTAAAATCAATAACTAACCTAAATCGAAATCTACTTTAGAAAATACCATAAACATGGAAAAGGGTACATCTTAGATCGATTCTTAAGTCTCTCTTTTACCCTTAAACCTCATATAATGTTAATATATAAAGAATTTAGAGCTGACTTACAACCGATGGATAGAGCTAGAACTTTTTGTAATGTAGTTTTCGTTAGTAGTCTAGCCTTTTTCTCCGTTTGCTCTCATTCGATCAGCTCTTTCTCTCTAAGGGTTTCTTACTTACTCAATTTCAGGTTAGCGAAGGGTTCTTGATAAGTTCTAAGGTTTCAAAACTTGCACTTGATGGGACATGCTAATATCGTCAAATACCCTCATTTTGATATTGCGCATAAATATTCCTCTAGAAAAACATCCTCAGTCAGACATTCAAGTTTGACCAAGCTAAAAATCATTTGAGCTCGTAAAACTTTTTCTGTCAACCAATTTAGTTTGACTCAGCGAGAAACTTAATAACAGTACTGTTTCCTAAAGACCGAGATAAATTCATGCACTGAAAAAGTTTCTCGACCGAAAGATTTGGAGCAAATTATTTTTGCTCGAAAAAGTTTTTCCGCTAATTACCGCGCGAAAACAGTTACACATTTTATTTCGAAGACATTAGCTTTTATCAAACTTTAATGATTGAATCAAAAGTAATTCTCGATCACTTTCGAATCAAACGTTACTAACAAATCTGCCACTTGTGAAGCACATTACACCGAAATCCATTCTTCAAACAACTTTCCGAGATCTCTACAAATCAGCTAAAAAATGGATCCTTATACGCATGGAAACGACAATAGTCCAATCCTTAAAAGAGGAGAATACTCCGCCTGGCGAAGCCAATTTATGAATTTCATTGAGCCAAGGGATCAGGCAGAGAATCTTCTCTATTCTCTTGAGAAAGGACCAACTCTGTTTTGGGTTACAGTACCCGGCGACAACACAGCTATTCCTTCAATTCCTGCCCCTAGGCGACTGAAAGAGCCTAGGGAATACACAGATAAGGAATTGATTCGAGCAAAGCCTGATCTGATAGCAAAGAATACTCTAGTGCAAGGCATCCCAAATGACATTTACAGACAAACAGACAGCCTCCCAAAGGTCAAAGGGTTGTGGGATGAATTGCATAGAATAATGCAAAGAACAGAAGTAGGAACCAAGGCCAAGAAGGAAAACATTTTTACTGCTTACGACTCGTTTCGAACAAAACCAGAGGAAAGCATACATGGTCTCCATCAAAGATACCTTACACTTCTCAGTGAGATGAGGAAGATAGAAATCACGAAGAGAAACATGGAAACTAACATCCGATTTCTATCTTCCCTGCCCTCTGAATGGAAGAAGATATCACTCAAATTCAACAGAACAAAGATCTCGAGGAGCTGGAATGTCTGACAACCGCGCACAACACGACGATGATATAAGTGAGATTCAGAAGGAGCAGAAGGGCAAACCGATGGAAGACACGGTTGCCCTAGTTTCAGAGAAGCGGAGCTCAAGATCACGTAATGAAAAGACCATTAGGCCTCCCACACCATCAGAGTCGGAAGACGACTTTGACATCAAGCCAACATGAAACCGCTGGGAAAGCAGTTAGCTCTAATTGGAAAGATGATGAGCAAGTAGTACTTCAAGAAGAAATCCTCATCATCAGCCAACCGACTTCGGACTTCCAGCTCAAAGAATAAGGAATGTGCACCCGAGACGTCCGAAGTCAAGAATGTCAAAGAGGCTAACAAGTACTTTAGCTGCGGCAAACCCGATCACTATGCCCGAGAGTGCACTCTCCCGAAAAAGAGAGATGTCAATTACGACTCCAAGAAGCTTCAACTTACTAATCAAAAGAAAGTTGGAGTATATCACAACAAACAATATTCTTTGTATCTTCCATGACATCGTGTTCTCTCGGAACTATGACGTAGCCCAAGTGATCTGGAATGATCTAGCAGAACAGATTAGACAAAAACAGAACAAGAAGTCGAAAAATTTGCCGTACGCGAGGTGGTTTTCAGTGCTCATTGCAAATCTCATGGAGGTTCACACAGGTATTCCTCGACTGCCTCCTGGTAGAAACTACCAACCACACAAGCTCAAGTTCTTCACCATCCCAAGCTCACTGTCCTAGATCGGCCATCGATGCAAATCTCATTTGAACTTCTTCGTCTCTACTGTTGGGAACATCGCTATACCGAAGCAATGATCCGATGCCCCCGAAAGACTTCCGTGTGAGCCCTCCACAGCATCAAAGTCCTGAGGCCGCGTTGATTGATGAAGTAGCCCAGGAACTCGAATTAGAAGATTCGACTCAAGGTCTTGACCACGCCATGGTAGAAGAAGTCACTCAAGACCTTGATGTTGAATAGCCTGTGAGTGTTAGCGTGCTTCAAAGCCAATTGAGGAGGTTCTACTGCAAGAGGCACCGCTCGGAGCGCAAATGGGGCAAAGTCCACTTCAACAGGCAATCACGCCTGAAACAGAGGCTCTGATCTCCTCGATCACACCTTCTGAGCCTTAGGTGACAGCACATGCCCGTGTGGAAGCTGAACGTGAACCATCTCCTCACACGGCTACCTCGTTCTGAGCTACGACATCCGACGAGGAAATACAATTGGTCCGACGGGTTTTCAGGCCACGACTTGTCTCATCTGAGCCCGTTGACACAGCTGTTGTCACCACCACGTCAGACACGATGCCTATCCCGACACCACGTGCTGAGGACCCACATTCGCTCAATCTTGAGCCGCATCACGACTCTTTAGCATCAATTGAGGCCGAGATTCAGCTTCCCAACACTACCAACCTTGAAGCTCAAGTGTCTGATTCACAAGCTCAAACTGAACCTACAACAACGTCCATAGAGATGGCTCCTCTTGAACCATCTCAAGGATTGGATGTAAGTCTTGACACGTCGCAACTCAAGCGACGAGCCAGTGCAGTGAGATGGTGCTCACTCGTGTGTTGTTAATAGGCGACATCACTCATCATGGTCCTTCAAGTCCTCATCCAGGAGGGCGTACAGTGACCTTCACTGACGTCATGACAGTGGAACACCAACCAGGCTCCACTTGGGAGGCGTTAGATCCATTTGTGACTGAAGCGCGACCCAAAGCGGCTCACTCAGTCTTTTAAAGACAAACTAATGGAGAGAGTGCACATTGCCATCGAGACGTCCCATCATGATACAGTGAAAGCACCCATCTCGGAGGCTTCTTCGTCACAACTTAACCTCACACCCACACAACCCGTCCCCACCGACCTATCCATCCAATCACCCATCCTTATAAACCCTTACATTGTACCCATCAGTGAGCTCCACACCATTTTGGTCGCCCGGTTTTTTGGACTTCCCAACCGGACTCAAGAAGAAGATCTCTTTAGGCGTCTCGTGGCTTGTTCTGACCCTTCTACCCAAACGTGTCGCGATCAACGCTTCCACTCCAAACGTCGACATGAACGACCCTGACGACCAGGGTCGCCATGAAGGGGAGAAGAGGTTGAGCGTCGAGGACAGGGACAAGGCTCGAGCGCGGCACAGATAAGCACTGGAGCTGCTGACACATCACGACCCTTAACCCGCTCACAAACCCAAACCACGCACCGCACCAAAACTCTTAGCCTAATCGAACCACCGAACATAAAAACACCTCCGCCCACACCACCAGAAATGACTAACAGAGGCTCAATGATTCCAAAAGAACAAGCAGGCTGGCATGCTCTTTGCCTTAGCGAAAACAGTAGCAACCTCCAGCTCAAATGCTCCGGACCAGTCGAGAACATCACGACGGACAATCGACCAACATGAAGTCCTCGATTTGTATATCTTCAAAGGACAGTGGTTGACTCACAGCATGTCCGACACGATCACAAAGCAAAGCTCGCAGATGTTCGCCACTTTCTACGCCAAGCTTCGGTTGACCTAGTCCTCATCAAAGACGAAGAACTTTAGGAAGGCATGGACTACAATCAGGATCCCCCAAGGCTTCAAATTTTGTTGCACAACGAGCGAACACCTCTCCAAAATTGACTCAAGGGACTGGTCGAATCGGATCGGCATGGGGGAACGAGTTCAAATTTGGAGGTCACCGGACAAAATCAAGAAGCTGAAGAAGTTCAAACTCAAAGTCACTGAACACTGGGACAAGCAAAGGATGATGAACTACCTATACGGGCTCATCCACCTTGGTCCAAGTCAGTGACTGCGAATTCTTGAAGATCAGGTGATGAGTCACTTCAAGAAGCTGCCTTCAATCTTTCACCTAATAGGTGTCTCTATCATTGAGCGAACAAGCAGAACTCGAGATGAGCTAGACGAGAGTGATCTACCGTATCATCCAGCCTACGAGATCTACATCCTTTTCCAGATGTCCGTGGAAAAGTACAAGGATCCTCAAGGATACATCACGACGAAACGACTCGAGGGAATCAACAAGATCATGTTGCGCCAAGTCAAGTACATTGCCGCACATGGTGTTCAGATAGCTGGGGAGAGCAACATGAAGAAGGTCAACATGATAGCTCTACGCGTGAAGCGCCCTGAAATCGAAGAGCTTCCCATCAATCACATCTTTGATCAAGTCTTAGGCATCACCTACCTCAACGCACTTGCTAAAAAGAATAGGCTGATTCTAACGACTGAGGTCCGCAAATTTTGCGATGGGACCCTCAAGTTAATCAGGAGGAACATCAAGAGGTGGTTGGAAGAAATCAATGAAGACACCAGGCTGCCCAACTACAAACTAATAAGAGAGCAACCGCTTCAGACTCAGATACTCGAAGCCATAGAGGAGCGTATCGACCTGAGGGACACCATCAGACATTACGAGCATGCGATGAGCTTGCGCAGGTCGTTCTACCCGACAAAGATAGATAGAGCTGAAGGGAAATCAAGCAAAAAGTGGAAAATTGTGGAATGCATATTCAAGTTGTGATTTGATTTATTAGCCATCTTTGTAATGGGGCGTGTAACTGTTTAGTCGCTAGTTTGGGGATTAAATTGATTTTTTATACCAAGTCTTGTTAGGTATAAATAGCCTTGTAACTGTCGAATTGTATAGAGAAAGTTTTATAGTTTGATCCGAAAGACTTGGGAAATAAATTCTAGAGAGAAACACATTGCACTTTCTCACACAACAAAGTTCTCTCTCAAGTTCATCAACAGAAGGTTTTCGTTCGAAACTCACTCATATCAATTCTAGTCGATTACCTTAGAATTCCTGCCTAGGTTTATAGGAATTGGTTAATCTGGACATAGCAGATACGAACTTTCCATTGTCCAGTTTTATTTGCAGCCCAAGGAAATAGTTCGGCTCACCCATTAAGCTCCTCTCACATTCCTTCTGCATAGACTTAGAGAATTCCTCACAAAGAAGGATATTAGTACTTCCAAATATGATATCATCGACGTAGATTTAGACCAGTAACATGTGATCACCTTCGTACTATAAACAACGTGTTATCAATAGTCCAGTGGAAAATCATATGTCAATCAAAAACTTACTTAACCTTTCATACCATACCCTATGAGCCTGCTTTAAACAATATAATGCTTTATTTAAATTAAACACGTGATTTGGAAATCCTTCTCTAACAAAACCTGGAGGTTGTTCTGCATAAACATCCTCATTTATCAATCCATTTAAAAATGCACTTTTTACGTCCATTTGAAAAAGATTAAAACGTTTAAGGCATGCATATGCAAGTAAGACACGTATGGACTCTAGTCTAGCTACTGGAAAAAAGTTTCATCGAAATCAATACACTCCTAGGAGTAACCTTTTGCAACTAACCTCACTTTCTTTCTGGTGATATTACCTTGTTTGACGAGTTTGTTGCAGAAGACCCATTTTGTTCCTATGATGGATTTTTCATCTGGTCTCTCTATAAGTGTCCACACTTGGCTCTTTCCTAACATTGATAACTCGTCCTCCATGGCAGAGACCCATGATATATCGTCTAGATCTTCATGGACAGTTTTTGGTTACATCATTGAAAGCAGTACATCGTGAGATTCCTTTGTATCCTGATTTCGTGCAATTGCTCAAGTTTTACTCCCAGATTCCATATTCCCTGTCACTTGATATGTTGGATGACTGGAAGCATGTTTTAATTTTCTGCGTCGTTGTTCTTCAGCCTCTGGTTCCAGTGTATCAATGTTCCCGTCTGTTGGAATATCTTCCTCACTTTCTTCAATGCCCTGTAATATGCACAACGCAAATCTATACCTTCCTCATCAGTAGCATCTGCGTTAGGAATATCATCGAAAGTAACATGTATGGGTTTCTGAACAGTCAGCTTCCTTTTATGATAGACACAATAGGCTTTTGAATGAAGACTGTAACCAACGAATATCCCTTCATCTACCTTACAGTCAAATTTTCATCTCTTATCTCTAACGTTCAAGAAAAAACATTTACATCCAAACACAAAAGTATCCTATATTTGGAGTTCTACTTTAGCGACCCTCATTTTCAATTACTATTAGTGGCAGATTTTCGCAACGTAAGTCGCGGAAGACCCGTCTAACAAAAACTTTTTCCTATAATATAATATATTACAATAATACAGGTCTTGTCATCACGATACACACTAAAGTCGCTTCACAGGTCGCATCCATGTACAGCCCCGCCCCCAAAAGTCCGTGAAGCACCGCCGTCAGCCCGCCTCAGCCACGACGCATATCAACATTGGACTCGAATGTACCTATAACACGTAAACCTTGAGCCTATGCTTAGCAGGTGAAATATGCATGTATGCAACGTTTGCTCGATCCCAACCTAAGCAACTGACAATATGAACGCTCGACCCTCTTCACAGCCTATCGATTCTCATAATCTCATACCATATCACGGCCGACGGTCAGGTAATGTATACTGGTGGCAATTTCTGGTCGTTTCCGCCAGGCTGCCCTACTAGACCGCTGTATCATATATTGGTCGTTAACGCCAGGCTGACCTACCAGTCATAATCATAAACTCTCAAGCATCACATCACATCACCTCACATCACATCCGGACCACACTCGGATAACTCACAGTGGTAGCAATACTGGTCGCTTACGCCAGACGAACCTAGTTTCGCCTTTGATCGTCTTATACCAAGGTCGTAAATTCCATTTTTAGCTACGAGGGAATTACCTAACCATCTACCCACGAAACAATGTTTTCAAGTAGTCTTACAAACCGTATATGACCCAACGTGATATTAAACTAAAAATAGTGACAACTAAAGGCTAGTGTATGTATATATGTATATGTACTAAGAGAGAACATAAGCCCATAAACTAAGCCAATGGCTTGTATGTGAGTGACAGTAAACATTTGTTGTGTAAAGGGCATTAAATAAATCGAATGACTATGGCATATATCATGCTCGACCGTACAAATTTTAGTTTAACAAAGCGCTTAACCTCGAAGCTTGACATAAGGGGAGACTTGCAGATTTTTGGCTTCGGTGAAGCTCCTCAAGGTGAGTGATTATGATGATAATGAACAAGATGTAGTATAAAAATGAATGACTAAGGCGGCTAGTAGGGTTGCTTTCTCATTAAGCAACTATTCATTATTTTATTAATTTATATGGTAAAGAAATAACAATAAATCCCTATTTGATAATAAAACTTTATAATATTAAAGTATTTCTAGTAAAATTTACAGTATTTATCCATGGGATGTTTTAGAAAAAAAGTACACATTAGACACTTGTTCAGTAGCCGCTTCTACCGGCCGATGCGTGTCTTATTTCTAGCCATTTTGATTAAATAATACTTAAAAATAATTTAATTCTCTAATTATTGTTCTTATCTATATTCATTAGTATTTTTGCATTATTTATTTAACTAACCTAGGGAAATTTATTAAGCTTTCCTATTTAATAATAAATGAAGGTATTTTAATATGCTTTTATTAAACTTATTTATATTTTATTTACCCACATATTTTGGGTAAACATTTCGAAACATCCAAGTAAACATTCATGTTGCTCAATTACATTAAAATCATGTATTAAATTTTATGGGTAGTACATCTACCATGCTAGATATCATAAGAGGTTTTCTGTAATAACGCCCTAAGGAAAACAGGATTAGACACATAACAAGCTGTACTAACAGCTTCCGCCCAGAACCTTTTAGGAATATCATACTCATGTAACATAGAGCTAGCCATTTCCTGCAACGTTCAAGGATAACAGGAGTAGTTGTTACGTGTACAAAGGTGTGAGGTGCTAATGTTATGCTAGACTTTTATTATATAGAATAGAATAATAAAAAAAGCATACAACAATAATAAGTAGAGGAAGCTGCTTACCATTTTTTTCGTATTGGTAAAACAGTGATCTGAATTGCCATCCTTCAATATCAAATTGTCGGCATTATATGAGTCAGTATATACATCTACCTGTCTGAAGCCTTTGTTAAGGCAGGTTTGAAGAGCTTAGCGCCTGTTTTACCGTTCAACTACGTCGTTCTGTTGAGGTGTTATGAGAGCAGAGAAGTTATGACTATATCCATGTTGAACGGAATAATGCAAATGACTTACTATCAAATTCTAATCTGTTATCACTACATATCCTACATAAATTCATTTCTTTTTCAATTCAAAGTCTCTTCACTAATGATGCAAAGTTACCTAATGCCTCATTCTTATGTGCAAGGAATATCACCCTTGTATACTTGGGATAATCATCAACAATGACAAATGCATATCGTTTACCTCGCAGAGACATCGTCCTAACAGGACCAAAAAGGTCGAGACGAAGTACTTCCGGTGGTCTGGATGTGGATATGACATTCTTTGCCTTGAACGATGTCTTGTTCTGCTTACCCATTTGGCATGCCTTCCACGTTTTGTCCATGTCCTTGATGAACTTTATGTCAGGAACACCTCGTACCAGTGCATTGCTTATAATGTGCGACAATACTTCCATGTTAGCATGTCCTAGGCATCTGTGACATAACCAGGTGTTATCATGTCTGACTGCTAAGCACTTCACATTCTGGTCAGTTATATCATCAAGAGTAATGTAGTGGATATTTCTATCCCTAGATGCACTAAATAACACCTTATTATCATTTCCATCAACACATTTATTATTTTAAAAAGTTACCGTATGACCTTTGTCACATAACTGACTAATGCTAATGAGGTTATGTTCCAGATTCTTAACTAACCATATGTCATCTATAGTATTATGTAAGTGTTACCGTTAGTTCCAAATCCGATAATCTTAGCTTTTGTGTTGTTCGCATATGAGACATATCCTCCATCTTACGCTTTCACCGACATAAACTT
This sequence comes from Craterostigma plantagineum, assembly GCA_027422505.1. Taxonomy (NCBI): domain Eukaryota; kingdom Viridiplantae; phylum Streptophyta; class Magnoliopsida; order Lamiales; family Linderniaceae; genus Craterostigma; species Craterostigma plantagineum. The sequence continues at coordinate 4,129,506 of JAPQWV010000055.1, forward strand.
ACTGATATCACCTGCCATATTGTGGGAACAGCCATAGTCGAGATACCACTTGTTTTTCTTGCTGGATCTTCTTTTTCGTACCTGCATGAATCAGTTCTATCTTGAGATGTCAGTCGTTCATTGTGTCCTAAAAGGTTAGTAGCAAAGTAACTCCTATTAACACATGATATATCATGTGTCGCAGACTGTGTTCTCTCAAACACAGGTTGACCAGCATTAGAAACATGGTTATCAGGGAGATTCTTTGGGCTCCAGACATACCTAGACTTATCAGCTCTTTCAAAAAACAATTGATAGAATAATGACCATGATGACCGCATGAAAAACACTTAGGCTTTCTAACAGTTGGTGCAACATGGTTCTGTATCGTGGAAAATTCTATCCTCGATTCCCAATATTTCTAGGAATATTAAGTAACATGTCAAGATTTTGTTTTCCTTCAAGAAGTCTATCAACAATACGTGTTTTTACGGGTATTACCTTAAAAAACAGCCAAGCCTTGGACGTAAGGTAGGAAAAAATTTCAGCTACAACACGTAAACTTCTATGGGAATTTATATGAGTGTTTTCTGAAGGTGGATGTATCACCTTCAATACCGTGAATAAATTCGTGGTTGATGTGTAATAAATATTTGAATGTGTTATATGATGTTTATGTGTTTGGTGTGCCTTAGAGATTTCTGGGTGCAATATGTGTGAAAAACCATTATTTTTGAGTTTATAACTGTCATCTCACTTTTCTTATACGTACATGTCTATGTGTGAAGATTTGTAGGAGTAAAAAAATTCCGGGTGAATAGTGAATTTTCGGGTGAATAGTAAATTTTTGAATGAATAGTAAATTTTCGAGTGAATAGTAAGTTTTCAGGTGAATGATATATTTCAACATTTCACTGTTTTCGGTATTATAATCCTGACAAAAAATATCGGGTGATTAAACTTTTCGGACTTCAAATAAATTTCGTACGAAAGTAGAATTTAACAAAATAGCGTTAAAATTAATTTTCGAACTTAGCCAAATTTTTGGGTATGGGTAAAATTTGGACTTAGTCAAATGTCGCTTTTTAAGTAATATTCCGGCATGGTTTTGAAGACCGGACCGGACCGGTCGGTTCCGGCCGATTCTGACCCGAAATTTCTAAATCCGGTCCGATCTCGGTCCGGTCTTTTTAAAAATTTAAAAATAAAAAAGATTTGTTTACAATAAATTATACAAAATAGGAAAATAACTTAATTAGTTTGGTCTAGTGGTTAAGTTGTGGTTATTTACTTAATGGAGTTGGGTTCGGATCCACCCAACACCCTATTTTTTATATTTTATAATTCACTTATTAGCTCACTGTTTTATTTTTATTCAAATTTGACCCCAACTCATAGAATAGTTCACATACGACTAATTTATAACAACCCACGCAATTTACTTTTATTTAGTTTACCTGTTATTTGATTGATTCATATATAAAATATATATTAATTATATTAAACATACCGGTTTTACTACGGTTAAAATCCGACTTTATACCGGCCAGACCACTAAAACTTTGGGTGTGGTCCGAAAACCCGGTTTCAGAACCTTGATTTCCCGGGCTTAGTCAAAATCTTAGCGAAAATGGAGTAAACGTGGTTAGTGTGACATTGCATCTTATTGGCAAAGCACATGCATCTCATGACATTGCGAAGGATGATGACCGTGTGATACGATGGTATCTTAAAGTGATAACGAGTGGGGTACAGTGAGATAGATATTTGGTCATGGATTGTGTAGTCGAGTTGAGGTTAGTATTGAGGCGCAACTCGGGAGGCCAACGTGAGGACCCATCTACCCGTTAAGTATTATCGGAAGGAGCGACCTAGTATGATAACCTAACGTGAGGGACCTGGTGACCCTATGCGCAGCCAGAATAGGTTACCGTGGGTATTAGAAGAAACTCGGGAAGGAGCGACCTAACGAGAGGGACCTGTGTAGGCTACCCGACTGGAAGAATCCCTTGGTCTCGTATTTTTATTGTGTGCGCATGATGCTGAGTCTAACCTAGGGCCTTGTTGTGATGAGTTGAGATGGGTTCGATTGAGATGAGAGGAAAATGTCAAGCGTGCATTTTTGTGAGGTGCTTTGGGAGGGGAGTTGACTGCACGCTGCAGACATGCATATTTTTAGCTACTGGACAATAGCTCAGTGCTTACGTATTGTAGGTATGACCGAGTTGGACGACGCGATACGTCACGATTGAGGCGGGCTGATGGCGGTGACTCCACGGGCTTCTGAGGGCGCGGCTGTACATGGATGAAGACCTGTGGAATCGTATCGTGTGCTTTAATGTATGTTTTTAAAATTTGTGACTAAAATTTTGTGCTATATTGATTCTGTAAACCGATTTTTAATGTCTAGTATTTTATGCGAAAAAAATTGTAAAAAAATTGGTTCTTTTGCCACTTCCATTGTGAAATCCGCGGTTAATTTTAATTAGAATGTGAGGGTTGTCACACATACATTCACTTAAATCACATATATCACAATTTGGAAAGAAGCATAAACTTGTTTACGTGTTGTAGATGACTGTTTTACCTACCTCACATTAGAGCTTTTGCTGTCTTATTGTTTCTAGTTGTCCGAAATGTCCTTGTTGTTCTTTTTTTCTATGCTTTTTGAAGTTTAAAATATGCCTAAGAGGTGGGGGGGGGGGGGGGGGGGGGGGGTGAGTTAGGCTTAAATAATTTCGCTTGAGGTTATAACCCTAACCTTGTTTCAAAAAATATCATGTTAATTTTCAGAAATCGTCTCGACGATATTACCTAGTTATTTGTTGGCGTTCCGAGTTTGTCTTATAGAAAAGTAATCTCAAAGCATAGTAGACGGGAATCTTATACAGGTTATATCCGCAACTGGAGTTTAATCCTGTCCTTGGGGTTCGTTTTCCCACCAAGAGTTTCAATCAATCATTAAGTATTACCGGTTATGGTTATAAAATGATCGACCCTTACACAACCAAAGCACTTTGGAAACTAGACCGCCACCTAGGTTGTCGCACGCCGAGTTTCGTTCCACGTCGGGTACCTAGGAAACCAATTCTCCGACTGGACACAGCTCGCTATCGAAGGGCCACCAAATCCACCAAAGTCGTCCCTCCACGTGCAAAAGACTTTAACCATGCTCCTTTGTGCACTCAACACGTCCGAAGACAAGGGTTTTAGGGTAGGGTGATACTAAAGATCGCTCGTGGGTACAGATTTCACAAATTAAGATCAACACAAACTACGAATGAATCGCAAATTAATGCTCAGTCACTCTAAGGAATTCGTTTGCTTGTTTGTTCGTTTGGTACCCTTCAACGTGAAGTGTTTATCTTCTATATAGACCCAAGAATAGCTTCTACGCTTCACAAGGAAAGTTAAGCACAGAATATGCAAGAGAAAGCTCAATAATCACGTGCACTAACTCAAAGAATCATGTCAAGAATAAACCATTAAACTCAACGGTCATGCATGATTTCTGACCATATATTCCACAGACTTATCTTCCTTCCGTGATAATCTCATCCGTTGTCAGCACATTCCATATATAGACTCAATCAGCATATTACCACATAGAAGCCCAATCAATTAATCAGTTTCCAAAATATTATTCCTAAGACGCACAAGGAAAGCTACATCATTGATTCACAAATTTAAAAGTCAACTTAACTTGTTCTCAAATCATAATAACTCAATCACGTTTTCGACTCAATCAGAATGTCCTTTCCATATAGAACACACAGTCATTTATATCCGGGTGATCACAGCGATATTCTTTCTTAAAATAACTCAATCACATTTTCAGCTCAATCAGAATATCTTTTCAATATATAGCATACAGTCAATCATATCCAGCTGATCACATCGATATTCTTCCTAAAATAACTCAATCTCGCAGACAGTTCACATATCTTTCAACATAATATATTCCTCTCTGTTAGCTATGATTAGTAATATTAATAGAATATACATGTAATGTATATAATGTAGCCCATTCGAAACTCCAAGACTTATGTGAATCTGCCAAGAACTTCTATGGACTGAAGGTGGATTGAACGCCGAAAACTTTTAGGTCCTTACACCGAAAATTTCACTTGCCCAATTTCCCTTACTAAGCAAGTATTTTCATCCTGAGCTAAGCAATGTCCTTATTTTATTATTTTTCCAATGATCATACCTATATTTTTTAAAATTATTGTTAGCTTACATGTATTGATTCGAACTTTGGAAGAAAACCCTCTAAACTTTCAAATCCCATGCCATAAACTATTCTTACCAACAAAAGCTTATTTATTAAGACCCGGAAATTCTATTGACCCTTACCAAAAACATCTAAATATCGAAAGCCTGTTAGAGCAAAAAATATTTAAAATACAGAAAAATATTTATATACTCAATAAGTTACAGGTCAAAAATTCTAATTACTTGAATATTCCATTTATTGTTTTACTAGTTACCTTATAAACCTCCTATTAAATTTCGGGGGTATTACATTCTCCCCTTTAAAAGAATTTCGTCCCCGAAATTATGCCGACTGAAATAACTTGGGATAACGATTCCTCCTATTTCCTGATTTATCCGTATTCTATTAAGGTATGATTTATCCCACACCATTAGTTAAGCGCGTAATTTAGGCAACACATTTAAACATGTGGCGCACGTCTCTTAGATCGATAGCCACGTTATGGGTACGTCATAATTTATTAACGTACCCCGCATCGGTGTCGGAGGGTTTCAATTTCTTCGATTGTTAAGGTATATTTCTTCAAGTGGCCTGTGGAAGTCGTGTTGGCTCTTGTACAGAAGTAGGATATGGGTTCACCCAACAGTGGCGAGCAAAATGCCCCGATTTGCCACATCGGAATTATTGGTTCACTGGTCTCGGTCCTGCACCATAGCAAATAATAGTGTTATAGCGTCCACACTGTTGACTTCTTAGGGAGGGGTTCAATGGTCAGCCAGGGGCATTTGTTGGTACTTGATTAAGCCTAAGGTGTCCATTCTGTCGCCCTGGTCGGTGGTTTTGATTGTCGTTGCTTCCTCTTTTGAACTTTTGACGTTTCCTATTGCCCCCATTTCCTTGTTGGGTCTCATTTCTCTTCTTCCCCTCTTGCGATCGTACAATTTGGGCCTCCGCTTGCTCTGCGATAAGCGCTCGTTCTGCCACTTGAGCAAATGCCACGTCTCGTGTCCTGCCACGCTAACGTCTCGATAGATCTCGGGGTAGAGACCTACCTGTAACCTCTCTATCTTCAAAGCATTGGTCGCTACCATGTGTGGGGCGAAGCGGGATAATTCCTCAAATTTGCGGATATATTCTGGTACAGGTTTCTCGCCTTGTTGAGGTTATGAACTCGTTCACCTTCCGAGTTCGATCATAGGTCGTAAAATATTTGTCGTGGATTAATTCTTTACATCACCCATGACATGCGCATTGGGTCTTCCAAGACTTTGATGGTGTCCCACCGAAAGCTTGCGTTCCCACGAAGTATCGAGATTGTACATAATACTTTCTCACTCTCTGAGATACGGCTATAAAGGAACATGTCTTCTATGGTTCGCAACCAATCGTTGGCCATAGTAGGGTAGGTGGCGTCAGAGAATGCCTGGTGGTTCAGTTGTCTGAATCGTTCCCCTATTATGTCCACACGCTCCGGTTGTGGAGACGTATGAAGTTCAGACGATCTTCAATTCATGAGCTCATTAATCTGATCCGACTGGCGTTGGATCAGCTCAGTAAGGCGTAATATAGTTTACTTGCATTCATTAGTGGGGGATTCGGGTGTTGCCCTACGACGGGACATCTCTACGCCTCTAGTCATTATCATTATTATCTATAAAGTCACGCAAACAAACACATCACTTTCAACATTTAATCACAATAAATTGTAAAACTTACAGGCAAGGCTGATTCTGGGCCTGGGGCGATGAGAGCGGGGAGTGATCGCCGGTGCCAGAGAGGTGCACGGATAAGGAGCGACTCCTGACAGGTTTCTGGCGGAGGGGTGGGTGTAATACCCGTAAAAGTTTAATATGGGGTTTATGATGTAACTATTTGATTAAATTAAAAAAATGAAATTCATAAAAAAATTTAGTTAACTAAAATTAATTCGAATAAATTTGAATTATATCGAATTTATAGAAATAAAAGTCGAATTCGAATATATAAAAAACATATAGTATATTAACTAAAATTAATTCGAATTAATTAAAATTAATAAAAATAAATTCGAATTGGAATAATAAAAAAGAAAAAGAGGACTTGCACCTACTGATCGTCACCCATGTTAATAGAGGAATATAGCCACCTCACTATGTCATCCACGTTTACAAACAAACCCCACATTGCAGACATTACCTAATGGAGATTCCATCTAACAACCATCAAACAAAATAACTAATACACCTCACATTAAAGGAGCAAACAAAAAAAAAAAAACAGCCATCAAACAATATAAATATTACACCTCACATTGAAGGATACAAAGAGAAGAGAGAAAACGTTCGAACAAGAAAGAAGAGAAAGCAAAGACGTCTCAAGATCCGAGCAAGCTAGGAATCTACACCTTAATAAGCAAGTTTCGGACGTGAGGTAGGTGGAAATTTAACCTAAAATACGTAAACTATTATGTGATATTCGGTTTGTACGTGAAGAATTTACCTTCAACTCGTAAATAAAGCTTTATGTTTTGTACCTGCTCTTATGTGAATATATATGTAGGCGTTATATGAAGCTTTGTATGGTGATAATATGTTTTACTTATATTGTTTTAGGGTTTCCGGATAGAAACTTAAAAAGAATATATGAACTTCTATGTATACTATCTTGGGTGATGAACTTAGATTGGATTTTAGTGTACTTTATATTTTTTCAGGAAATTGTACGTAGTTAGCAATAATTTTTTTTATTTCTTCCTCCTAACTAAGTACAATTTTTATTTCCGAATGCTTAGAAATAAATTTTATTGTTCGATACATTAAAAAAATATAGATAAATATAAATAATATATTCGAATATAAAAAAGTAATAAATTTTAGAGGGCGTAAAATATATATAATAATATTTTTGAATATTTGAAATAAAGTAATAATAATTTTAGAGAGCGTAATATATTGTTGTAAATATATATTTAGGGTTAATAAAATTTATATTGTTGTAAATATATATAAGAGAAAATATATTGTTGTAAATAATAAAATATATTGTTGTAAAAGAAAACATATATAATTTTCGAATGTGTAGAGATGATTTTAGGGTTAAATTTAGGATTTTTAAACTAATGACTGGTAAAGAGATTTTAGCTATATTTCAAATAAATTTTTGAGTCTTCAAATGTCGTTGAGGCGATACTATTTTGACGTTAAAGACTATCTCGAGCGTTGAGCGATTTTGGGTCTAAACATTTTCGCCGTTAAAAAAACATTTCGGGTGAATGTGAATTTTCAGGCGAATGAGAAAACATGATTAGAGTGATGTTGCATTTCACTTGCACAACATATGCATTTCATATCGGGCAAGGGGTGATGACCGTATTGATACGGGGATATTTTTAATTTTCGATGAGTGGGATAGAGTGTGATAGGCATTTGGTCATTGACCGTGTATTGGTTTGAGGTTAGTACTCTGGCGCCACTCGGGAGGCAAACGTGAGTGACCTGTCTACCCGTTGGTTTTTATCAGAAGGAGCAACGTGGTCGAGTAACCTAACGTGAGTGACCTGGTGTACCCTCTGCGCAACCAGAGTAGGCTACCATTGGGAACAGGCGGAACCTCGGGAAGGAGCGACCTAACGTGATTGACCTGTGTAGGCTACCTGAGTGTGCGAATCCCCTGATCCCGTGATGTTTTGTGCGTGGGTGGTGTCGAGTCTAACATAGGGCCCTGTAGAGATATGTTGAGATGTGTTAGGTTGAGATGAGAGTAAAAAGTCGAGCGTGCATTTATTGCGTGATGGGAAGGGTGTTGAGTGCACGCTGCACACATGCATATTTTTACCTACTGGGCATTTGCTCAGAGAAAATTAATTGCCTCAACTAGTTGAACAGCCTCAAATCATTGGAGATGTCACCACATATGGCTGATGCTTCTAGCTCGGCCTTGCCTCATGAGCGCAAGTGGACTCGAGCACATCAAGTTGATCAAATAATTAGTGATCCTTCGAGTGGAGTAAGGACAAGACATCAGAAAGGACTATTTTTAAGCCAAAACGAGCCAACCAAGGTAGCAGACGCACTTAAGGATACGGATTGGGTAATTGCGATGCAAGACGAGATCAACCAATTCGAACGCCTTCAAATGTGACATTAATACCCCTTTGCATGGGAAAACCATCACCAGGACGAAATGGGTATTCAAGAACAAAAAGAATGAAGATGGAGAAGTGATCAGGAATAAAGCAAGATTGGTTGCGAAGGGCTACAATCAACAGGAAGGCATTGAGTACGACGAGACGTATGCTCCTATTGCCCGAATAGAAGCCATTCGCCTTTTCTTGGCTTATGCGGCCCATAAAGACTTTAAAGTCTACCAAATGGACTTTAAGACCGCTTTTCTCAACGGCGTGTTAAAGAAGGAATTCTATGTCGCTCAACACGAAGGCTTTGTTGACCTAGAACATCCCGATCACGTCTATCGATTGGATAAAGCTCTATACGGACTAAAACAAGCCCCACATACTTGGTATGATGTCAACGAATTCCCCGCAAGTCTGGATTCATCCGAGGAACGATCGATATGACACTCTTCATCAAATGGCAACACAATTGATGGTCATCCAAGTTTACGTAGACGATATCATCTTCGGATCAACAATCCACGGTTTTGCAAGCGTTTGGAGATTTAATGAAGAGCAAGTTTGAAATGAGTCACATGAGAGAGATGCAGTTCTTCTTAGGCCTTCAAGTCAGGCAGCTCGACAATGGGATATTCATCAGGCAAACAAAATACATCAAGGATATTCTGAAGAAATTCCATCAAGATCAGAGCAAGCCTCTCAGCACTCCTATGTCAACAAGCTGCAAGTTGGATGTCGATCCCACTAGAAAAGCTATCGACATCACACTTTATCGTAGCATCCTTGTTCTTTTCTCTATCTCACCTCAAGCCGGCCGAACATCATGTTTGCCACCTGTTTATGCGCCCGTTTCCAAGCCGTTCCTAAGGAATTCACATGCTTGCCGTGAAGCGGATCTTGCGTTACCTCAAGGGCTCATCTTCCTTACGATTGTGGCATCCTAAAGGTACGAACTTCAAACTTATCGGCTACACTAATGCTGATTATGCAGGTTTCCGAATGGACAGGAAAAGTATATCCGGTGGTCACATAGAAAAAGGTGTAACGACCCGTCCCATACCGGGTCACTGTAGCATAGGTCCCTACCGAGACTAGTGGGGTTGGGCCCACCACACTACGATTGATAGTCTGGCCCCACTGTACCACCACCATTTAACCTTTCAGCGTGCTTCGTCCTCGCTCACACGCACCGTGGGCAAACTTCCCAGGGGGTCACCCATCCCAAGATTGCTTCAAGTCAAGCACGCTTAACTTTGAAGTTCTTTCGGATGGACTCCCGAAAAGGTAGGTCGACCTTGGTGATATGAGTAGTACTATCAATTCTCTTATATGATTCTTATCCTAACACGGCCATACATTGCCAGTCTAAGGATCCCCTCTCATTCGGGTGTTGGATCGGTTCGTTCATGTACCACTTCGCCTAGAAGCATGTCAGGAGCCGCTCCTTGTCCGTGCACCTCTATGGCACCGGCGATCACTCCCCGCCCTCATCGGCCCCGGGCGTCACATGCCCACCAGCTTCCGTCTGGTTCGTGCCCGAACCAGCAGCGTACTGCGAGAGGTTGTGCTCTGATACCACCTGTAACGACTCGTCCCATACCGGGTGTCACTGTAGCATCGGTCCCTACCGAGACTAGTGGGGTTGAGCCCACCACACTCCGACTGGTCTGGCCCCACTATACCACCATTTAACCTTTCAGCGTGCTTCGTCCTCGCTCACACGCACCCTGGGCAAACTTCCCAGAGGGTCACCCATCCCAAGATTGCTTCAAGTGAAACACGCTTAACTTTGAAGTTCTTTCGGATGGACTCCCGAAAAGGTAGGTCGACCTTGGTGATATGAGTAGTACTATCAATTCTCTTATATGATTCTTAGCCTGACACGCCCATACATTGCCAGTCTCAGGATCCCCTCTCATTCGGGTGTCGGTTCGGTTCGTTCATGTACCCCTTCGTCTAGAAGCCTGCCAGGAGTCGCTCCTTGTCCGTGCACCTCTATGGCACCGGCGATCACTCCCCGCTCTCATCATCCCCGTGCGTCACAAAAGGCACTATTGATATGTACTTTGTGAACAAGGAATATCAACTAGCCGACATTTTCACCAAGGCATTAGATGAAAAACGCTTCCAATTTCTTGTCGGAAAATTAGGCATGTTGAATCTTCTGTGATGTGTGTTTTGCCTTATCCTATTTGCTCTCAAATGTTTTTCTATGTGCTTTCGAAAATTAATCGCCGTACCTTGCGTGAAAATTTAGTAAAAATATAATATAAAATAATAAGAAATAAAAAATATATTATACATAGTCTTATAATACTAGGGGGAATGACGATTTCTCTACGATGCTTGATCTGGTCACGTATAGATTTCCCTGACATGCGATTGATTAATTGCTTAGTTTTGTCAAGTCTCACATTCTTTGTGTCTAAAAGTCATTAGTTTGCTCCACTAGACACTAAGCCACTTCATATATGTGATGATTAGCCTTCTTAATTTTTCTCTTTGGATTTATTCTCGAGCGAGTCGCACATCAATTGCTTGTCTTACCTAGTGATTCCTTGTTTCATACTGGCCTTGCTTTAGATTGTTAGGAAAATGATAAGAGCACTTAGGTAATTCCTCACTCGGCCTTTTCAAAATTTATCCCTTACATTAGCCCCTAGTCATCCACTTTGAGCCTTCCCCGATTCCCTTTTCTTCATCCGAAACCCATTCCAAGCCTTCAACCGATTTTTATATTCTTCGGAGGGGTGTTCCAACGAGAAAAGGAGGGGGATGAGAATTAAAAACAAAGGAAAAAAAAGATGACAAAAGAAGGCATTGCTCAACGCACAAAAAGCAGACCAAAGGAACCTGCCTTCCTGCTATCTACATCACAAATTCTTAGAAGGTGGCATGGATCCTGATGCGAACTTCTCCGTCGATAATCTCGTACGATCGTCAGAACGGCTGGAAAGAGGAGCACCTCGAAGTGAACTTCTCCAACGATAATCCGATCTTATATCGGGAAACGAGAAGAGGAGCGCAACCTTGGGTACGAACTCCATAACCGTGAACTTTTCCAAAAGATTAATCTCTGAAACCTCTCTAGGGAATAAGAGAAGATGAGCGTGGTATGGGCCCGAGAACAAACAAGAAGAACTTCGCCTACGATAATCTCCTATAGTCTCATGGAGAAGCGGAGCTTCAGCTTGAGCATAAAAGGGGATAGATGAAACAAAAGAGAATGAAAAATTTTAAAAATAAAAATGACTGTAAAGTATATATTTTAATTGTGCTTGATTTTATTAGTTGTCCTTGTAATTAGGGGCGTTTTGTATATTAGTCCTTAGATTAGGACTAGTTTGATATGTATACCAAGTGTGTTTGGTATGAATACATGTAAACAATTAAAGCTTAATAAAGAAAATTAGAGAATTGATCCAAAAGGCTGCCGAATTCATTTCTAGAGAGAGAAACTTACAAAGCTTTCTCACACTAACGGTTTTCTCTCTCGAGTTCTTCAACAAAAGGTTTTCGATCGATATTCAATCCATTCAATTCTAATCGATTTCCTTAGATATCGTGCCTAGGATTAATTGTGTTGACTAACGGGGACCTAACAATTGGTATCAGAGCTGATTCGTTCGGTTTTGAATCGAAATTGTTAGAATTCGGATCGAAATTCATTTTGTGGAACTGTTCACGCGAAGAATAGTTTTGGCGCGAAAAAGTTTTTCGATCTGAAGTGCAAAATTATGTGCTTATATGATTTGATTTTGATGTTTATGTGCCTGTTCTAGCAACAGAAGTCCATGCCGATTAGATTCGTAGCAGTTTGAATGACAATTTAGCAGATTTAATCAGATTTGGATCGTTACTGTTTGCGCGAAGAATGAACTTGAACACAGCTTGATTTTGATCAAAATTGACATGTTTTGCTTCATATGTTTAGTTGTCTGTTCGTGCGTATCAAGCATCTGATTAGATCAAAACCATGCAATTTCATAGTCTAATTCATTGTTTTTAGTTGAATCAGTGTTAATTAGGGTTCTGATTTTGTTCGCAGAAATTCAATTTTCCGCTCTAAAGTTTTCGATCGCAGAAATTTCTCGATCGCAAAACTTCGCGCGAGAATTTTTATCGATCAGAGCACTAAGTCAGCGCTAAAACCGCCCTTACTAAGAACGATTTTAGTAGAAAAATTTCTCGAGCATTATCTAGCGAAAAATTATTTCGACGAAGACCTATTTTAACCTTTGCGCTCGCAAAACTAACCGTCGAATTTTTATTTTTGGTCAAAACTTATACAGTTTGACCTAGCTAAAATTACTTACGATCGAAAAACTTTTCAGTCAACGATTTTATTTTTATTAAGCAAGGAACTTACTTTAAGTCCTTTTTTCTTGCGATCGAAATAAATTCACGATTAAAAGATTTTTCTCGATCGAAAGTTTTTGAACGAATTTTTCTCGCACGTAAATTTTCTTGCTGTCGCACGAGAACAGTGACGTACATCTTAATTCCGACAGAATTATTTTCGATCGAAAATCTAAAGATAGATTTGAAAATAATTCTCGACTGCTTTAATATCAAACGCTACTAAATAATTTGCTACTTGTAAAGCACATAACATCACTCAAATCCATCAACGAAGATCCCTCGTCAACAACAAAGAGAAGACATGGATGCTTATTCGCTAAGAAATGACAACCGTCCACCAATCTTGCAACGCGGCGAATATACAGTATGGAGAAGCCGCTTCCTAAACTTCATAGCCCTAAAGATCAGGCTGAAAATCTACTGCAGTCACTCGAAGAGGGACCGGCACAATTTTGGGTCCACGTAGCCGGTGATGAAATGGCTACTCCTCCAATTCCTCCTACTAGGCGACTTAAGGAGCCTAGGGAATACTCTATCGAGGAAAGGGCCCGTGCAAAGGCTGATCTGATGGCCATGAATACACTTATGCAAGGCATCCCCAATGACGTCTACAGACAGATAGACAGCCTTCCAACGGCTTAGGGAATGTGGGGTGAATTGCATAGGAGGATGTAGAGGACGGAAGTTGGCATCAAGGGCAAAATGGCAAATATTCTCACTGCCTACGACTCTTTCAAAGCTAAGCCGGAGGAGAGCCTATACGATGTATATCAAAGATACCTCACTCTTCTAAATGAGATGAGGAAGATAGAAATCTCTAAGGCCAACATGGAGACTAATATTAGATTTCTATCTTCGTTTCCCTTGGCCTGGAAAAAGATATCCACCCAATTAGGACAAACAAAGATCTGGAAGAGTTGGATATCCATGCTGTCTTCGATAATCTCGCCCAACCCAAGGAAGATGTTAGCGAGATTCAGAGAGAGCAGAAGGGCAAGCGTGGGACGATACCAAGTGTGTTTGGGATAAATACATGTAAAGATTTAGAGCTTAATAAAGAAAATTAGAGTATTGATCCAAAAGGCTGCCGAATTCATTTCTAGAGAGAGAAACTTACAAAACTTTCTCACCCGGATTTCTCTCTCGAGTTCTTCAACGAAAGGTTTTATCGATATTCAATCCATTCAATTCTAATCGATTTCCTTAATTTGTGCCTAGGATTAATTGTGTTGACTAACGGGAACCTAACAATGACGGTGGAGACAAAAGACGAGGAAATGGAAGACGAAAAACTAAAGCTCACCTCTCCCATATCTTTCCTTTCCTTCTACGTCAAAGCCTAATGAAATCCTTCAAAGCCCTTTGATTCCAAAACAACGACCTTTCGCATAGGCGAAATGATTAAAAATGCCTCGATCACAGGTAGATTGACATAAAATTGCTTGTGTTGACTTGAGTGATATAAATATAAAATCTCAAGTTAAAAATAATAGAGTGCTAGAGTGAACCTAGTGAGAGTTGTCGAAATGGACCATTCTACAAACTTAGGACTTTAGTTTGATGACGTGATTTGACGAAATGACTTGTGAAATTTTAGGCGTGACGATTGATCAAAGCAAAATAATCAGACCCCTTACTATTAATGTATTAAATATTCATACGAAAATTAAACATTAAAATTAATAATAATAATAATAATAATAGTTAAACGATAATATTTTCTTGATTTTCTTTCTTAATTTTCCCTGTTTCCCATATTATAATTTTCTTTTTTAAAAAAAGGGGGACACGAAAATCGCACATTCTGACATGCAATTTTATTTTTGCATATGCGCTGAATTGAATAAATGTGAACTTTTTTATTCTCACAAAATCGCACATTTTGACATGCAATTTTATTTTTGCATATGCGCTAAATTGAATAAATGCGAAATTTCTGATTCTCACAAAATCGCACATTCTGAATGCATGTTTAGTTTGCATTGGTACTAAATAGATTAAAATGCGAACATTTGTACTTGCTCATACCCTTGCGCAAGTTCTGAATACATTATTAGGGGACCATGTATCTAATTTAAATTCATCAAATTGCATGTTTTGAATGCTTGATACTTAGATTGATTTACTAGTTTGTATGATTATATCAATTAAGGTGCACTATTTGAGGGGGAGCAGTTGCAAAATATTATGCCTTGAGATCCAATATCTTTGATGTTTTTCTCGGTGTTGCAGATATTTTGGATTCTGATTCCTTGCTACACCACACATCAATGAGGAGGACTTCACGATTTTTCACGTTTTGCAGGTTACGACATTGATACAAAAATTCAGGGGAAGCCTTATTAAACTCACTTGTTGATTAACTCTAACATTTAGGACCTTTTGCTCTAAGTAATGCAGATTTTGTCGAAAATCAGTTGTGGAGCCAAGTGTCATCGTTTAGAGTTTTAGGGAGTTAATTGCTTTTAATTTTAATACAAAAGAGAGAAAATATGCGGTTTTAATTGAAATTAGGGTCACTTTGAAAACATAGGATAACCTACAATTGAGATATTGGATGAAATTAGTAAATTTCGATCGCAGTTTCTAGAGCGAAAATTGAATTGGGACCAAGTGGTAATTCGCTCCCAGCTTTTCGAGCGAAATTAAATCGGGACCAAATGAAAACTTTCAATCTAAGTTTCACGAGCAAAAATTAAAAAATGGGCCTGTCCAATCTGCGAACCCAAAATGTCTAATCCGCCCATTGAAACGAAGTAATTTTTTGCAGTCCAAAACCTTTATCGCACGCATAAATCCCAAATTGAAAAACCCTTAATCGCGAAATTCAACAGTCCAAAGTTTCTCTCGCGAAAAACTTAAAAATACTAAAGCAAAATTCCTTCAAATCTTTTATCTTCACAAATGTTTGTCTTTTTAAGGTAGATTCGACATTCTTTAGGCATTTACGTGCATTTAAACTCGATTTGCGTCTGCATTCTATGATTTTTCGTTTGATTTGACGTTAAAATTCTCGTCGGATAACTGTTTGAAAACCCATATGTCATTTTCAGAAATCTAAGACATTTAGAATCATTTATCTGGTTCGATTTCTGTGTTTTATCGTCGTTTAGGTGTTTTCGATCAGTTTGAGAGTGCGAAATTTTTTATATTCTGCATTTTAGAGTCAAAATTAAGTCTCGACTAAAATTGAGTCTTTGAATGTTTGAAGCAATCGAAGAACTTTCTCAATCGCAAACAGTTCCAATCGAATTTCAATTTGATTGAGTTACTGTTTGCATCGTAAAAGATTTTCGATCGCTAAATTTTGACTTAGTCGTTAAGATAGATGACGTATATTGAAACTTACTTACCATCGAGAAATCTAATTAGAAATTTATGCGAGCGAAAATTTAACAAGTGGAATCGATAAAACAGGTATTGTTTTACGAGCGTAAAACTTACCATCAAAAACAGTATCTTCGATTTCATTTTATTTCGGTAGTAAAAGCGGAGATAAAATTAATTTTTCGACTCTAACTTTCTCGATTGTAAAATACGCAGCGATAATTTTGCTCGATCGAAAATTTGTTCGGCAATTAACTTAGTTTCTCACTGACTATTTTCTCGATCGACAAACTTCGCAGCGAAAACCATTTTAAAATTCGAAAATCATTCATCGCTCGACAAGTTTCAAAACGAAAAATTATTTTCACTCGAAAAAATTTTTCCATAGTAAGTTTACCTGAGAAAATTTTTCTCGATCGTAAATTTACGCGGAAAATTTTCTCGATCGTAAAGTTGATCGACTACAGTACCACGCTTAACACTTGAACACTTAGAATTTTTTCCTAAGTCTCTATCACTCTAGCGAAACTAGCGAATAAATTCTTCTATCGCATAATAGAACAGAGACTTGAATATTAGCACTTAGGGAATTAAAATTGATATCTCAATACTCGAGTGCAATATGTCGCGGAGTGAATAGTAGGTTTCTCGCGCAAAACACTTAGAAAATTTTCGACAAATCTCTCATGTACTTTATATCCGACTCTCGAAATTGTATTACAAACCAACTACATTTCTGCACATCCATATACCCTATGTGCGAAATTAAAATTTCTATATCGATCAATCATGACATAAAACTCTTTGACTATTATAGCTTGATATGATATTATTAGACTTCAAAGTTAAAAACAAACTAGTGACTTTCCTACTTCTTACTCTTTCAGATGGATCACTACCCTGCATACAACACATATACGCCAGGAACATGTACCTCAGTTTACCGGACGCCAACTTTCAACTCGACCTGACCACCTTTCGGTGTCCAGACGAGATCATAGTGTCCATACTACAAGGCATCGTATCTGGCATGCGCTCACGGTGACGGCATCAGTACTGATGGTCTGTCTCCAGCAATTTTGGGGAAGAATAAAGAGTCTGGTAGTAGAAGGCAGCTACCGAATCACCACGGTACTCGGGACGAGACACATCAACTTCACCAAAGGTGATTTTGGTCTCGTCTTAGACCTGTTGGGTTACCCGGTGTCTCCCGGAGATGCCACATTCCCAGGTATGGTGCGGAACAAAAATTTTTCGGGTTCTCCAGTTACCCTCGTTGCTCGGATCAGAATAGTAATACGTAGGCACGTAATAGGGCGGGTCAAACCCGTAGAGATTTACCAGTTGACGCAAGTGGAAGCTCCTCATCCTTTTCTTCAAGACTTCGTCGATGGTGGTGGATGGCACTAGATCGTCACCCCGACACGTAGTGTACCACAGAATTAGTTCTGTAAAGATGGCTAGAGAGAAACGAGCGGTCGCATGGGAGAGAAGTGTGTGCGTTTGGTGTGTGTTTTTGTGCCTTTTGTTGATTTCGAAAATCACTTCTTTTCTCTCTCTATAGAGCACGCAATTTAGCCTATTTAAAGGTTTGGAATTCGATTTCTAAGTCCTTAAAGTGTGAGAGATTTTTGCCAAATCTTACTCTCTTTTGAATTCCAAATCCAAACTTAAGGAAACTTGCTATTATTAGAAAACTAACTTAAATACCAAGTCAAACTAAAGATATTTAAATATGGTATAAAATTCGAAACTTAATCCTAGATTAATTTTGAAATTTAAATAATAATATTTCAAATATTTTATTCTACATTTACTTATATCAAATATGCAAATTCTGAAAATACCGTCAAAGGCATGTTTCAAAATTAGCTTAAGGTGAAATCCAATTTTATCCTCAAGCCCATTAAGCACTTGGCCAAGCCCAAGTCTTAAAGTTAGTTTCATAAGAAATCCAACTTCGATCGAATAAATGGCCCGACGCCCATTAAGGCGTGGCCCAACGGCCCGCGGCCCAAAACACTTTCTCTCCTTATCAGTACACTTTGATGATCTTTTTTAAGCCCGACTCTCTAGGTTCGACTCAATGGGCAAGGGAGGAATCCAAGAGTCCGATAGTTACCTAGCCAATCCCGCAGTACTGGACCGTAACCCGATTCGAGTGCGAATTTTGACTCAGTCTATATTCCAGAACCTCACTATAGATAATAATGCTACGTATAAACCCTTCAGCTGTGTCCCAATCGAGTGAGAACCATGGTCTATGTCAAACTCACTAAACTCGATTCTATGATAAACGGAGACGAGGCAAATTACCAAACTACCATCCATGTCTACCATTACTTGAATACCTTGGCCAAGAATTTTGTAATTTTCTGTCGCCGTCCTCATAGGACACTTATCTCGATTACTTGCGAGACTGTGAATCCGTACTAGGCGATCTAAGCCCGGCAATCGCAAATTGTTATCAAGACATCAGCTGGCCCGCTAACCCGTGCAACACCAAATCGGGTCGAGGGGAACAAGTGACAGTCGAGAGTTTGAAGTCAACTCCGTCAAAGCTCCTTTCGGTCTGAGGTTCACGTAGACTACAATAGTGTTCTCGTCGGCATTGACACTCCTTGAGTAATAATCCATGTTCGACCGTACGACCCGTGAGTCAGTGTCAGTGAAACGATTCAATCCCTTGATTCGATTCGTATCACAAGTCATGACCTCCGCTTCCAACCGGGATATCGACACACGATAGGTTATCGATAAATAAGCCGTCGATTATCCAGCACCCAACTGGAGCCTCAGGCTTATGGAGTTTTAATGTTCGAGGTTAAGAGTCCACTGGTGCCTTCCTCTCTCGTTCCCATCAAGAACAGTGACCAACTCGACACATTTGGATTTGTTCATTTATTGCTTTACCGGATGCTAAGCAAATAACTCTTTTATCCAATAAACGAACAATGCATTTCATTATACACACTAAAATGTCTTATTACACAAAAAGTCGAATGATAAATAATCTAATGCCCTGTAAAATCTTATCCTCGTCTAGCATTCGAGGGCATATTCCTAAAAACCTACCTTTCAGCCCTAACTATGACCCTCTGCCAACGGATGCCGAGATGGTGCGTGACTTCCTCTAAATGGAATACCGCCCACCGTTCACCAAGCTCGCACAACGGCATCCCGCATCCATGGAAGACACTTTTTGGAATTATCAACATGTGTATGTCGCCAAAGCACGCCTGTTTCGACAAAGGCAACGACAACATTCTCTGCATTTTCCACGGAATTGCGTTCTCCTGAAACTACGACTTCGCTCAACAAATCTGGAATGAACTTCCAGAACAGATCGGACAAATGTAGAACAAGTGCTAGAAGAATGTCCCGTATGCCCGGTGGTTCAACATGACCATTGCCCAGCTCATGGAGCTTCACGAGAACATTCCTCGGCTGCCTTTAAGAGGAAATTATCAACAACAACGGCTCAAGCTCTTCCACAACCCCAGACTGACAGATCTGGACCGGTGGTACCGCTTAAAGTTGAGCGATACCTCCAGTCTAACAACTCTTTGGCGAAATGAGTACCAGCTTGACATACCCCTCGAAAATACGATTTGGTCGCCTTGTTTTGTATTGCTTCTACCAACTTTTGCAGCTCAGCCACCTGATTCCTGAGCTCTTTCTCCCTATCACTCGTGGCTCATCTTTGGTAGCGTGTACTGCCGCTCCTCATCTCCACTTCTTGTTCTCTGGCTCCGCTGATTCCCCTGCTCTACGTCTGCTGGCTGTGGTCATTGGAGGTTCTACGTTCCTCGGATTTGCGGGTACCTATCCTTCTTGAACTCCTCTGAGGTTTTCTTTCCTCGGTCTTGGAGATGGAGCTAACGGCATCTCGCCCCCACCTTCTTGAGCGACCTCCCTTCTGGGTGGGTTTTCTTCAAGCTGGAGACATAGAGTATTCTCCACGGCTATCTCATTTTCCACTACAGTTTCCACCTTCTCCGAAACATGCCCATCCGAAGTTCTCCCTTGAGAAGATCGGGCTTGCTTCCGCTTGCGTTTGCCCTTTGCCTTGTTAGCAGTCACCACCATATCCACCGTCTCACCAGCAACTTCAGCTGCTCTACTTTCACAGCTATAGGAGTTTGAGGTGGGACAGACCCAGATGGTCCCATGAATGTAGGTGTCCGCGCCGGTGACACGACTCCAACGGGGGCTGTAAATGTCAAAGCTTGTATCGGAGCCTCTCCGGTCTCTCCAGCAGCCTTCTCGAATCGCACTTGCAGATTCTGTGCCAACGGCAGCCGTTCTTCCATTGGCGTTGCTTCTACCAGTCCTACAGATTTACCGCTCCCCTAACAATAGTACTTTTGCGCTGCCGTTCCAACACTTCCTCTTCGAACAAACACGAGATTGACCGACCGTCCTCGCAACGACCACCCAAAGACTAATGTTTCAGTCCATCTTTCTCACGGACGGCGCCATTTGGTGCAGGTATATGACCCCGATCAACAAAATTTTGTTCCGAGAAATGAAGACTTGAAGGATGAAACGGACTGGGTTGTTTATAGGTCAATATTCAAATGCTCAAACATAAAAGACAGAGATTTAAGTGTTTCGGATAGATATCCTACTCCAAGGGCCGCCAAGAAACAGTGCCACTATTCGCAGTCGGGATACACACTCAAGCTCACTTACCCTCAATACAGTGTTCGAATCAAAGGGAGAGCTTTCTCAAGGAAAATCCCTAAGAAAATGTATCTCCCTTGAATTTCGTGTATCTTTTTCCCATTTTCCTTCTCAATATATTCGTTAATCCCTCTTGTCCAGCTGGCCACCCTTGGGACCACTAAAAATACCCTCTATTATAACCTAGAAAATAACAGCTACAGACGTACTATTGTCAAACTGACATGTCCTCCTTCTGCCCATAATGTCTTCCAATCGATGCTCTCCACGTGTCCCTTGGTCGGCCATAAACAATGTCTCGCCTCCTCCAATATCTCGATGTCGGAATTATTTGCACTTCCTCCGTACACTACCCATGACCTCCAACTCTCCTACTCACCCTACCCCATATCTCGAAATCTGGCCTTGCTAGATCGCTGAATTATGAGGAGTGCTGGATCGAAGATCACCTCTATCAAAGCTAAAATAACTTATATATCTTATTATCAAATTTCAAAATCGACAACTCTCTAAAATACATAATTTGATGTACAAACATTTCATTGAGAAATTTTTGTTGAAATCACGAGCCAGCAGATCCCCACTTATTGCCTGGCTGTCTCAACATCTTACTTTAATTTCAATATCACATATACTGTTTGAATCTTACACAAGTAATAATACGTGTATATATATATTATATATGTGTATGTATGTACAATTAATTTTTGTGTGCTATTCGTTTGACCAAGACAAACTTGCCAGCATAAATTTGATTTACTACCATATTAAGTGCAATATTTTCGAAGAACCCTAACATGCAAGTGAGCTATAATATTTAACTGTAATAAATCAGTCCCATCACTTTCTTATAGATTCTCTTTTACTAAGAATAATCACATGATCTCTTTTACGGCATCTCTTTGTATGTAGTTTATTCATTTTTATGACGTCCATCTCAGCTCACATGCGCGGCAGAAATGATTCCGTTTTTTTTAACCCTAACATGTTATCTTTTCTCTTTTTCTTTTAAGTCCTCGTAAGGATCGATTTATTACTTAGCTTGATGCTTTGCCATTTGATTGTTAAAACAAATAGTATGTTCTTAAAAGAAAGATGTGAATTTTAAATTGGGGCTTTTCTTGCAATATCATCGTTGTTATACAGAATATAAAACTCTTATGGCTCCTTCGAAAGCTGAAGTCTCTCTAAATCTCTCCAAGTTAAAATTGCACGCTTGCTTATATCACTCAATCAATTTAAAGAGTGTACACAATTACGTGATTCCATATACTATGAAAATGAAGAAACAAGAAATTGTTGCTCAAAAGGCCGACAACCCTTCATCGAAATCGTCATCTCAAGTTGGAAACAAAGTGTTGCCTATTACAGACGTATCGTGGTATAAAGGGAATGGCGAATCCTCAAGCGTAGGAAAGAAAGAAAAGACCGGGAATAAAGTCGTCGATAAAATGAAAAACCTTATGAGGATGAAAGAACTACTCAAATGGGCTGCTGCTGCAAGAGCCGAAAAAGGTGGAAATATATTACTAGAAAGGTACATAAGTGATTTCCCAGATGCACAATTTATAACTTAACGCGATTATGGTTATAGTTTTGATAGGGGTAACCTTTAGCCCAGCATTCCTCCTAACCGTACCACCTGGAGATAGTGATTTGGCAGACATATTGACAGGTGAGGCGAACCCCTGGGTATCTGTGACTATGTACGGAAAAGGTAGAGGGGTGCTGACGGGGAAATAGTTTAGGCAGGAAATATTGGATCTGGCCGACCAGGGGACACGTGGGCCTTCGTGAATGGTCGACAGGGTGAGTAAGAAGGAGGCGCGCCAGTCTGACATCCGTACGCCTGCAGGTGTTGTGTCTCCTATGAGGTACCAAACGTCACCATCACGTGGTCCCACAGGACTGCCAGCTGGGACGAAATGGAGAGACGGACGTATGTGAATAAGGAAGGATCAGAGAGAGAGAAAAAGACAACGGATTCAACACAAAACACTTAGCAAAATACTGTATCCATCTTCTTCATTCTTTCCAACGCCATTAATACACTGTAATGAGTGGGGTGAGCTCGAGGGTGTATTTCCGACTATGATTAGTGGATACTATTTCCGGCGGCCCGTGGACGTAGGACATCTGTTCGAACCACGTACATCTACGTCTTTGTGACCTTCGACTTCTAGGCATCCAACAATGAAGTTGAGTACGAGGCCCTGGTGAAGGGAATGGAGATCCTTAGTAATTTAGGAGCTACGGGGGTAATCATGTACTCGGACTCCCAACTAGTGGCTCAACAAGTCCAGGGGAACTGCAAAGCTAAGAATGAGAAGATGGTGAAGTATGCCGAACGAGTGGGAAGGCTGAAGACCTCCTTTGATAGTTTCGAAATACGACAAATTCCCCGAGAAGAGAATAACAGAGCAGATTCTCTAGCAATGAAGCTGGCTAGCGCTGCAGTCCCGGAGGGGACTAGGAAAGTCACCCTGCTGACGGCTAGCAGGGAGGATCACACAGTGCAGGTGGGATGTATAGGGGAAGAGGAAGACTGGAGAGCTCCTATCCTGGAGGCACCCCGAACATAGGGATGCTGGGAAGTTCCGGCAAAGGTTCTGCCTCATCGGAGGGGAGTTATATAAGAGGGCCTTCGTTCACCCCTATGCTCGATGTTTGTCCAAAAAAGAGGGAAAGTTGGTATTGGAGGAGGTGCACGAGGGATGTGCCGCGGATCACGCCGAATACAAAGCAGTCGCTCGGAGAGTGATCAGGGCAAGATATTACTGGCCCACCTTGTTGAGAGACGCCAAGGAACTGGTCAGACGATGCGAAAGCTGCCAAAAGAACGGTCCCAAAATCCACGTGCCCGCGGAGGAGCTGGGAGTGATGCATTCCCCATGCCCGTTTGATAAGTGGGGGATAGATATCGTGGGACAGATGCCCGTCGCCAAAGCCCAGAAGAAGTTCATTATAGTAGCTGTCGATTATTTCAGCAAATGGGTTGAGGCTAAGGCAGTATCAAAAATCGACGAAACTAACGTGATAGACTTCTTGTGGCATCACATCTATTGTAGGTTTGGAGCTCCCCGGATTCTCGTTTCCGACAATGGCACGCAATTTTGCGGTGCCAAAGTCCGAGAGTTCTGCACAGGAATGAAGAAACAACAGAGATTCGTCTCCGTGGGACACCCCCAAGCCAATGGGCAGGTGGAGGTCACCAACCGTACTATCCTTCGTGGGATAAAGGCCAGGCTGGAACAAGAGGGGCCGATGGTTGGAGTCCCTGGACCCCGTGCTATGGGCATACCGTGTCACTCCGCGAGAAGCCACGGAGGAAACGCCTTTCCAGTTGGTATATGGATCGGCCGCTCTGATACCTGTTGAGATAGGGATGGAGACGCACAGAGTCATCCACTATGAAGAAGAGCAGAACGCTCGGCTCCGAAGAGAGGATCTGGATCTGATAGGGGAAATCAGAGAGCTGGCCTTGATAAGGATGGAGAGGTACAAAGGTCGAGTAAAAGCAGCTTATGATCGAAAGGTGAGGCCCCGACGATTCCAGGTGGGGGATTTGGTCTTAAGAAGGGCAGATGTACTCAAACCACTGAGGAAAATCGACTCGACGTGGGAGGGTCCCTACAAGGTAGCCCGCGATTTGGGAGGCGGGGCATATGCGTTAGAGGACGAAGATGGGCGTGGAGTGCCACGACCCTGGAATATTCCGAAGCTTAAGAAATATTATGCTTAGTGAGGTTTATGTACATAAATCAAACAAGGAGGTGTACTCTTTTTCCTTCGCCAAGGTTTTATCCCAAGGGGGTTTTACTTGGCAAGGTTTTAACGAGGCACCATCCTCTGAATGAAACTACTTTTCGGAAATCTGTGTTCCAACGGTACCCTTCCCACCAAATGACCCAGACGTGGCCGCGCAGATGCGCACGTATTTAGCCCAGATGTGGCTGGCCCAGACGTGGCCGCGCAGATGCGCATGTATTTAGCCCAGATGTGGCTGGCCCAGATGTGGCCGCGCAGATGCGCACGTATTTAGCCCAGATGTGGCTGGCCCGGACGTGGCCGCGCAGATGCGCATGTATTTAGCCCAGATGTGGCTGGCCAGACGTGGCCGCGCAGATGCGCACGTATTTAGCCCAGATGTGGCTGGCCGAGACGTGGCCGCGCAGATGCGCACGTATTTAGCCCAGACGTGGCTGGCCCAGACGTGGCCGCGCAGATACGCACGTATTTAGCCCAGAAGTGGCCGCGCAGATGCGCATGTATTTAGCCCAGATGTGGCTGGCCCAGACGTGGTCGCGCAGATGCGCATGTATTTAGCCCAGATGTGGCTGGCCCAGATGCGGCCGCGCAGATGCGCACGTATTCAGCCCAAATGTGGCTGACCTGGATGGGACCGCGCAGATGCGCACTTATAAGCCCAGATGCGGCAATGCGGGTAGTTCTCGTAGGGAGGTATCCCGCCTCCAGGACACTTTAGACAATCGCTCGGCAGGCCCGGACGTGATCGTTACTGAGGAACCTCGCTGGTCCCCAAGACAGCCAACGATGACCTCGCAAAAAGGAGGAGGCCTGCCGATACGCAACAGGCCAGATGGAAAAATGAAAACGAGTAACAGGCCCAAGGCATTGGTGAGATTCCCAGGTACGTCTTTCGGTCGGTTAAATAATTTCTCGAAGAGAGAATTCGATCCAAGCACAGCCAGATGGCACAACGAGGGGAGAAAGTGACGCTGGTGAGGTCAAAAGGGAATATTCTTGGTATACTTCGAATATACTGACGAACCTCAGCACTATTCGAAGTAGGGGGAGTGGAGAGTGGTAGAAGTGTAGGCCCAATCGCCAACAGCGAGAGGGACCCAAAACATTTAAAGTTTGTACGTGATTGAGTCGGAAAGCAGACAGCGAAAGGGAAAACATGCTACAATATCATAAAAGCCCTCCAGAAAAACATCATGCAGGGCTCGGGAAAAAGAAACAGCAACACATGTTCAAAACAGGGAAATAATAAAAGGAGTTCGCAAAAGTAAAAACAGCATTAATTGTTCAGAAACAGAGAAGGGACTAGCAGGCTAAGAGGGTGGAGCGCTGGAACCGGCCGCAGAATTAGGGACCTCTGAAGTAGCCGCTAACTCCTGCTGCTCTAACTCGGAGAGTTGAACCAGGAGGACCTCAGGCGAGACTTCCAACAGAGCAGGAGAGCAGTGAGGCACCCTAACAGACCAGAAGTCCAAATTTGGGGCTGCCTCTGGATCTCCCTTAAATGTCGGAGGAGCGCTCATAGCTTCCATCGCTGCATCCAATGTAGAGGTGGGCTCACGTCCAGCAGCGAAACCTCCTAAGAAGTAATGCTGCATAAAGGGCGCGAAGTCTACTAGAGAAAGGGTGTCGCGCAGATAGCCCTCGTGCCAGCTCTGGCTCAGCTGGGCCAGGAACTTCATACCCAGGGGGAGCCCATGAGATGCTTCTGACAAAGCTGGACACCTTCCAGCTTCCCCTTGAAATGACTACCCTCGACCTTAGCGGCGAAAGCTTGTTCCAGCTCAACCTTCAGGGTCCTCTCCCTCTCGGCCAACAGTTCCTTAGCCCGTAGTTCAATTTGGGCCTGCTGATCATCTATGAGCCGGTGTAAGCGAGTTGTGAGCTCAGCCTCCTTAGCAGCAAGTGCAGCTGCGGTCTCCACCTCTAGTTGACGTGACTTCTCCGAAGCTAAGTCCCTCACGCGAGCCTCGCGCTCGCTCTTCTCCTTCTCAAGCTCTTGCTCTAATTGTGCGACCTTTAGGTCCCGCTCCTTGATCTTTTCAAGTGCGTGGCTCTCAGGGGAGGCAGGATCACCAGACGCCAAACGGGAAGTCGCGGATATGAGAGTATGCAACAGAAAGGACAGCTGACAATACCAAGCCCGAGTCAACAACGGAAACCAGCACAAAGAAGGTAAGGGCGGAAATTACCTTAGCCCAATGATGGGCAGCGAGCTCGACAGCAGAGGCGTCGGACTGATGACGAAGCGCCTTTTGTTGTTCGAGTGGCACAATGGCCTGGATGAACCTCACCTTATCCTTAGGACTCAAAGAGTCGTAGCTGTCCGGCAGACCCAGCACCATCCTCCCATCAGCCTGCTGATTGACACCCCATTCGGAGCTCTGATGGACGAAAGGAGCGAACTCTGAGACGTCGGGCGAAGGAGGGGCTGTCTCCACACGTGGCCTTTTCCCCTTGGCCACAGCAGTCTTCTTCTTCTTCTTCCAAGAAGGCGCAGGCGACGTATCCTTTCTGACAACGTCACCCTCAGAGTCCGATATCACCACATCTGCATCTCGCGTGTTTGCTCTAGGAGGAGTGGTGCGAGGAGACGAGGACCTGATGGGAGATTTCCCATCCATCTCCGAAGCTGACTGGTCAGGTTCACCATGGCCTGAGGAGGGAGGAGGTTCGATGGGAACGTCAGAGTCCTCTTGCTTGACAGGTAGAGCTCGGAACGCATCCCTCCAAGAAAATGACATACCTGCAAAAGACATACCAAGTCAGGAGGCAGACTGGAGAAAGAGGCCAAGAAGCAGGGGGAAACCTGCTTACCCTCAGGTTCGAAAGGTAGAGGCCGCGAGGAGAGGCTGAAGTAATGAAGTAGGCCGGGATAGGTCACCAACTCAACCATATCGAACTTCTTTGCAGAAGCCCGAAAATTCAAAAGACGGAGAGCTGCTTCATTCTCTTCAGAGCATTCAGGTTGGACCCCAGGAAGTCGTTGGGGCACCTGATGGACCCAGTGGCGATGGGGAAAGTCCCAATCACACCTTGTAGGGGTTACGAAGAAATAGAAGGGGTGCCACTCCTTGTCTCTATGGGAGCCCCTGCTGAGGAAATGTACGAGACCGCGCGGATTCGCGCACAGATAGAAAAAGGGCGGGGTAGACTTGAGTTGAAACTGGGAAAGAACAAGCTCCACAGAAGCCCTCCCACCAGCAGCGGTGACCAAGACATAGAAAGCTACCAACTGACGAATAGAAGAAGGACTGAACTATACGCGATAAACCTGCGACACTGCCGCTATGAAAGGGTGAACTGGGAAGCGTAGACCAGCCCTCACTTGGCTCTCCCAGAAGGCGAGGGACGGAGAAGGTGGAAAGTTGGCACGTTGACTGGGATTGGGGACGAATAGGTGAAAATCAGAGGTGTGGAAGCCCTCTGGTACAAGCTTTCTCTAAACGTCGATAGGTCGACTTGGACGAGCCGAACATCTTCCAGTCGTCCACCCCAGCGCTATCTCCGACAGCGCCTCGCGAACGAGTTCTGCGGGATGTGGACGAGTCAGGGGATGGTGGCGCTGGCGACGGAGCGGCAGAGGAGGTATCGGCGGGAGTATGAGAGGAAGAAGGTTGGGGAAAGTCGGATGCTGCCGCGTCTGACGATGGGGCTTTTCGCTTTGAGCCCCTTTTGGCGGCAGCACCCGGTACGGCGGAGGACGCGGAGACGCCCGGCGATGCCGAACGAGTATCTTCGGAGATGACGTTATCAGACATGTCTTCGACGCGCAAAGGAGGAAACGGGGAAAACTAAGGACGAATCGTCGGAAATACGGTAAATAAGGGCAGAGGAGATCGAAATAATACCTGGAAAGGTCGCGGGTGGAGAAGAAATCGAGACTCCGGCGATTAGGGGCACTGTGCGATTTGGGGCAGGACGATGGCGAAACCCTAAAATGACGATTAAAATTTCGTTGTTTTTGGCTAAGTATGAGAAGCAGTTTCAAAAGGGGGGGGGGGGGGAAGTGAAGGAAACCGCCTCGAAAAATTCAAAAAGCAGAAAGTGACGGACAGGAATGCGTGTCACCCTGTGGACGCTGCCTTCTTCTGCAAATAGCACAGGACCTGTCCAATTGGCATAAAATGCAGTGCAGGCGGGCTAAGGAGTCCAGAATCACTAAAAAGGAGGAATGCTCTGTCAAGTGTACTCCGAATTGTAATACTTGGCATATTACACTTCAGAGTAGGGGGACTGGATGATAGGGGTAACCTTTAGCCCAACATTCCTCCTAACCGTACCACCTGGAGATAGTGATTTGGCAGACATATTGACAGGTGAGGCGAACCCCTGGGTATCTGTGACTATGTACGGAAAAGGTAGAGGGGTGCTGACGGGGAAATAGTTTAGGCGGGAAATATTGGATCTGGCCGACCAGGGGACACGTGGGCCTTCGTGAATGGTCGACAGGGTGAGTAAGAAGGAGGCGCGCCAGTCTGACATCCGTACGCCTGCAGGTGCTGTGTCTCCTATGAGGTACCAAACGTCACCATCACGTGGTCCCGCTGGACTGCCAGCTGGGACGAAAAGGAGAGACGGACGTATGTGAATAAGAAAGGATCAGAGAGAGATAAAAAGACAACGGATTCAATACAAAACACTTAGCAAAATATTGTATTCATCTTCTTCATTCTTTCCAACGCCATTAATACACTGTAATGAGTGGGGTGAGCTCGAGGGTGTATTTCCGACTGTGATTAGTGGATACTATTTCCGGCGGCCCGTGGACGTAAGACATCTGTCCGAACCACGTACATCTGCGTCTCTGTCACTTCTTCTTTTCTCAGCACCTAAATACAAATCATAAAGACACTAAACACGCAAGTCCTAGCCCGTTTCACCCATCGCCACTCTTCCCGGACAAAATACTGTTGATCGGGGTCGTACCCGCATCAAGTTTAATCATCAAACTTGGTTCAATATGTGTCAAAGTATTCAGGACAAGAGTTCTTAATTTCTATTACAGATGTTGAATTTTAAGCACAGACCAGTTCTAAAAGCAGTACCTGACGATGATCAACTAAGCAATGACTCTCCTAAGATCAGTCTTAGGTGGGAAGTTGCCAGCTGTTCAACGACTTATTCTGCAAGTTCAATGGCTTCTTCGTCTAAAACTAATGTTCAGATTAACTCGTTGAACTGTACTCCTCTGCATGTTAGAGATATGTCTGTCCGAAGAAAAGGAAATTGGATCACCACAGACGCAGAATGTAAGGCCCATTACGTTGTCTACAAAGCGCGAAGATGTACTTCACAAATTAATTATAACTTAATTTTATGGATTGAATCATTGCTTTACTTTCTTTTAACAGTTGTTGTTCTTGAGCTGCGAACGGAAGAGATGTAGAGATAGTTTGCCATTGATGGGTTGGAGTTGGAGTGGTCGATGAGACTGGATCTGAGAATCTTGAAATGATTCGGGAATAATAACAATTAGGCTTTATCATGTGTATTGGATATTGTTTATTACTTTATTTATTTTATGTGTCGTTATTGATCGCCTGAGAAGTAATGTATGTGTTGGCATGATCGACAATTGCGTTCCTACCTCGAAATAATGTGTAACGTCACGCAAACCACTTTTGTGTAAATTGTTTTGATGCGGGTACGACCCCGATCAACAGTATTTTGTCCGGGAAGAGTGGTGATGGGTGAAACGGGCTAGGACTTGCGTGTTTGGTGTCTTTTAAGATCTATATTTAGGTGCTGAGAAAGGAAGAAGTGACAGAGACGCAGATGTACGTGGTTCGGACAGGTGTCCTACGTCCACGGGCCGCCGGAAATAGTATCCACTAATCACAGTCGGAAATACACCCTCAAGGTCACTCCGCTCATTACAGTGTGTTAATGGCGTTAGAAAGAATGAAGAAGATGAATACAGTATTTCTCTAAGTGTTTTGTGATGAATCCGTTGTTCCTTTCTCTCACTGATCCTTCCTTATCACATACGTCCGTTTCTCCTTTTCGTCCCAGCTGGCAGTCCTGCGGGACCACGTGATGGTGACGTTTGGTACCTCATAGGAGACACAGCACCTGCAGGCGTACGGATGTCAGACTGGCGCGCCTCCTTCTTACTCACCATGTCGACCATTCACAAAGGCCCACGTGTCCCCTGGTCGGCCAGATCCAATATTTCCGCCTAAACTATTTCCCCGTCAGCACCCCTCTACCTTTTCCGTACATAGTCACAGATACCCAGGGGTTCGCCTCACCTGTCAATATGTCTGCCAAATCACTATCTTCAGGTGGTACGGTTAGGAGGAATGCGGGCTAAAGGTTACACCTATCATCCAGTCCCCCTACTCTGAAGTGTAATATGCCAAGTATTACAGTTCGGAGTACACTTGAGAGCATTCCTCCTTTTTAGTGATTCCGGACTCCTTAGCCGGCCTGCACTATATTTATGTCGATTGGACAGGTCCTGTGATATTTGCAGAAGAAGGCAGCGTCCGTAGGGTGGCACGTGTCCCTGCCCGTCACTTCTGCTTTTTGAATTTCTCGAGGCGGTTTCCTTCATTTTTCCCCCCTTTTTGAAACCGCTTCTCATCTTAGCCAAAAACAGTGAAATCTCAATCGTCACTCTAGGGTTTCGCCATCGTCTCGCCCCAAATCGCACAGTGCTCAGAATCACCGGTGTCCCGATTTCTTCTCCATCCGCGACTTTCCCAGGTACTATTTCGATCTCCCCTGCCCTTATTTACCATATCTTCGACGATTCGTCCTTAGTTTTCCCCGTTTCCTCCTTTCGCGTCGAAGACATGTCTGATAACGTCGTCTTCGAAGATACTCGCTCGGCGTCGCCGGGCGTCTCCACGTCCTCTGCCGTACCGGGTGCTTCCGCCAAAAGGGGGTCAAAGCAAAAAGCCCCGTCGTCAGACGCGACAGCATCCGATTTTCCCCAACCTTCTTCCTCTCACACTCCCGCCGATACCTCCTCTGCCGCTCCGCCGCCAGCGCCACCAGCCCCTGAATCGTCCACCTCTCGCCGAACTCGTTCGCGAGGCGCTGTCGGAGATAGCACTGGGGTGGACGACTAGAAGATGTTCGGCGCATCCAAGTCGACCTATCGGCGCTTAGAGAAGCTGGTGCCAGAGGGCTTTCACAGCTCTGATTTTCACCTCTTCATCCCCAATCCCAGTCAGCGTGCCAACTTTCCACCTTCTCTGTCCCTTGCCGTTTGGGAAAGCCAAGTGAGGGCTGGTTTATGCTTTCCAGTTCACCCCTTTCTAGCGGCAGTGTCGCACGTTTATCGCGTGCCTTTGAATCAGTTCAGTCCCTCTTCTATTCGTCAGTTAGTAGCTTTCTATGTCTTGGTCACCTGCTGGTGGGAGGCCTTCTGTGGAGCTTGTTCTTTCCCAGTTTCAACTCAAGTCTACCCCGCCATTTTTCTATCTGTGCGCGAATCCGCGCGGTCTCGTACACTTCCTCAGCAGGGGCTCCCATAAAGACAAGGAGTGGCACCCCTTCTATTTCTTCGTAACCCCTACGAGGTGTGATTGGGATTTTCCGCATCGCCACTGGGTCCATCAGGTGCCCCAACGACTTCCTGGGGTCCAAGCGGAATGCTCTGAAGAGAATGAGGCAGCTCTCCGCCTTCTGAATTTCCGGGCTTCTGAAAAGAAGTTCGATATGGTTGAGTTGGTGACTTACCCCGGCCTACTTCATCACTTCAGCCTCTCCTCGCGGCCTCTACCTTTCGATCCTGAGGGTAAGCAGGTTTCCCCCTGCTTCTTGGCCTCTTTCTCCAGTCTGCCTCCTGACTTGAAGTATGTTTTGCAGGTATGTCATTTTCTTGGAGGGATGCATTCCGGGCTCTACCTGTCAAGCAAGAGGACTCTGACGCTCCTCTCGAACATCATCCCTCCTCAGGCCATGGTGAACATGACCCGTCAGCCTCAGAGATGGGTGGGAAATCTCCCATCAGGTCCTCGTCTCCTCGCACCACTCCTCCTAGAGCAAAGGCCACGTGTGGAGACAGCCCCTTCTTCACCTGACGCCTCAGAGTTCATTCCTTTCGTCCATCAGAGTTCTGAATGGGGTATCAATCAGCAGGCTGATGGGAAGATGGTGCTGGACATGCCGGACAGCTACGACTCTTTGAGTCCTGAGGATAAGGTGAAGTTCCTCCAGGCCATTGTGCCACTTGAACAACAAAAGGCGCTTCATCATCAGTCCGACGCCTCTGCTGTCGAGCTCGCTGCCCACCATTGGGCTAAGGTAATTTTCGCCCTTAACTTCTTTGTGCTGGTTTCCGTTGTTGACTCGTGCTTGGTATTGTCAGCTGTCCTTTCTGTTGCCTACTCTCTTATCCGCGACTTCCCGTCGGGGTTTGGCGTCCGGTGATCCTGCCTCCCCTGAGAACCACCTACTTGAAAAGATCAAGGACCGGGACTTAAAGGTCGCGCAATTAGAGCAAGAGCTTGAGAAGGAGAAGAGCGAGGGCGAGGCTCGTGTGAGGGACTTAGCTCTCGAGAAGTCACGTCAACTAGAGGTGGAGACCGCAGCTGCACTTGCTGCTAAGGAGACTGAGCTCACGACTCGCTTACACCATCTCATAGATGATCAGCAAGCCCAGATTGAACTAAGGGCTAAGGAACTGTCGGCTGAGAGGGAGAGAACCCTGAAGGTTGAGCTGGAACAAGCTTTCGCCGCTAAGGTCGAGGGTAGTCATTTCAAGGGGAAGCTGGAAGGTGTCCAGCTTTGTCAGAAGCATCTCATGGGCTCCCCCTGGGTATGAAGTTCCTGGCCCAGCTAAGCCAGAGTTGGCACGAGGGCTATCTGCGCGATACCCTTTCTCTGGTGGACTTTGCACCCTTTATGCAGCATTATTTCTTAGGAGGTTTTGCTGCTGGACGTGAGCCCACCTCTACATTGGATGCAGCGATGGAAGCTATGAGCGCCCCTCCGACATTTAAGGGGGATCCAGAGGCAGCCCCAAATTTGGACTTCTGGTCTGTTAGGGTGCCCCACTGCTCTCCTGCTCTGTTGGAAGTCTCGCCTGAGGTCCTCCTGGTTCAACTATCCGAGTTAGAGCAGCAGGAGCTATCTGCCACTTCAGAGGTCCCCGATTCTGCGGCCGGTTCCAGCGCTCCACCCTCTTAGCCTGCTAGTCCATTTTCTGTTTCTGAACAATTAATGCTGTTTTTACTTTTGCGGACTCCTTTTGTTATTTTCCTGTTTTGGACATGTGTTGCTGTTTCTTTTTCCCGAGCCCTGCATGTTGTTTTTCTGGAGGGCTTTTTATGATGTCGTAGCATGTTTTCCCTTTCGCTGTTTGCCTTCCGACTTGATCACGTGCAAACTTTAAATGTTTTGGGCCCCTCTCGTTGTCGGCGGTTGGGCTTACACTACTACAACTCTCCACTCCCCCTACTTCGAATAGTGCTGAGGTTCGTCAGCATATTCGAAGTATATCGAGAACACTTCCTTTTGACCTCACCAACGTCACCTTCTCCCATCGTTGCGCCATGTGGCTGTGCTCAGATCGGAGTCTCTCTTCAAGAAATTACTTAACTAACAGAAGGACGTACCTGGGGAATCTCAACAATGCCTTGAGCCTGTTACTCGTTTTCATTCTCCCATCTGGCCTGTTGCGTATCGGCAGACCTCTTTCTTTTTACGAGGTCATCGCTGGCTGGCCTGGGGACTATCGAGGTTCATCAGTAGCGACCACGTTCAGGCCCACCGAACGGTTGTCTAAGGTGTTCTGGAGGCGGGATACCTCAACATGAGAACTACCTACATAGCCACATCTGGGCTTATACGTGCGCATCTGCGCGGCCATGTCTGGGCCAGCCATATCTAGGCTAGATAAGTGCGCATCTGCGCGGCCACGTCCGGGCCAGCCACATCTGGGCTAAATACATGCGCATCTGCGCGGCCACGTTTGGGCCAGCCACATCCGGGCTAACTAAATGCGCATCTGCGCGGCCACGTCTGGGCCAGCCACATCTGGGCTAAATACATGCGCATCTGCGCGGCCACGTCTGGGCCAGCCACATCTGGGCTACATACATGCGCATCTGCGCGGCCACATCTGGGCCATTTGATGGGAAGGGTACCATTGGAACACAGATTTCCGAAAAGTAGTTTCATTCAGAGGATGGTGCCTCGTTAAAACCTTGCCAAGTAAAACCCCCTTGGGATAAAACTTTGGCGAAGGAAAAAGAGTACACCTCCTTGTTTGATTTATGTACATCCTTTCAAACCACACTAAGCATAATATTTCTTAAGCTTCGAAATATTCCAGGGTCGTGGCACTCCACGCCCATCTTCGTCCTCTAACTCATAGGCACCGCCTCCCAAGACGCGGGCCACCTTGTAGGGACCCTCCCACGTCGAGTCGATTTTCCTCAGTGGTTTGAGTACATCTGCCCTTCTTAAGACCAAATCCCCCACCTGGAATCGTCGGGGCCTCACCTTTCGGTCGTAAGCTGCTTTTACTCGACTTTTGTACCTTTCCATCCTTATCAAGGCCAGCTCTCTGATTTCCCCAATCAAATCCAGATCCTCTCTTCGGAGCCGAGCATTCTGCTCTTCTTCATAGTGGATGACTCTGTGCGTCTCCTCTCTATCTCAACAGGTATCAGAGCGGCCGATCCATATACTAACTGGAAAGGCGTTTCCTCCGTGGCTTCTCGCGGAGTGACACGGTATGCCCATAGTACGGGGTCCAGGGACTCCAACCATCTGCCCCCCTCTTGTTCCAGCCTGACCTTTATCCCACGAAGGATAGTACGGTTGGTGACCTCCACATGCCCATTGGCTTGGGGGTGTCCCACGGAGACGAATCTCTGTTGTATCTTCATTCCTGTGCAGAACTCTCGGACTTTGGCACCGCAAAATTGCGTGCCATTGTCGGAAACGAGAATCCGGGGAGCTCCAAACCTGCAACAGATGTGATGCTACAAGAAGTCTATCACGTTAGTTTCGTCGATTTTTGATACTGCCTTAGCCTCAACCCATTTGCTGAAATAATCGACAGCTACTATAATGAACTTCTTCTGGGCTTTGGCGACGAGCATCGGTCCCACGATATCTATCCCCCACTTATCAAACGGGCCTGGGGAATGCATCACTCCCAGCTCCTCCGCTGGCACGTGGATTCTGGGACCGTGCTTTTGGCAGCTTTTGCATCGTCTGACCAGTTCCTTAGCGTCTCTCAACAAGGTGGGCCAGTAATATCCTGCCCTGATCACTCTCCGAGCGACTGCTTTGTACCCGGCGTGATCTCCGGCACATCCCTCATGTACTTCCTCCAATACCAACTTTCCCTCCTTTTTGGATAGACATCGGGCGTAGGGATGAACGAAAGCCCTCTTATATAACTCCCCTCCAATGAGGCAGAACCTTTGTCGGAATTTCCCAGCATCCCTATGTTCGGGGTTACACAAGGCCTCCAGGATAGGAGCTCTCCAATCTTCCTCTTCCCCTATACATCCCCACTTGCACCGTATGATCCTCCCTGTTAGCCGTCAGCATAGTGACTTTCCTAGTCCCCTCCGGGACTGCAGCGCTAGCCAGCTTCGCCAGAGAATCTGCTCTATTGTTCTCTTCCCGGGGAATCTGTCGTATTTCGAAACTATCAAAGGAGGTCTTCAGCCTCCCCACTCGTTTGGCATACTTCACCATCTTCTCGTTCTTAGCTTCGTAGTTCCCTTGGACCTGTTGAGCCACTAATTGGGAGTTCGAGTACATGATGACCCCTGTAGCTCCTAAATAACTAAGGATCTCCATCCCCTTCACCAGGGCCTCGTACTCAGCTTCATTGTTGGATGCCTGGAAGTCAAAGGTCACTGCGAACTGCAATTCATCTCCCTCCGGCGTGATGATCAGGATTCCTGCTCCTGCTCCTGTCGATGTTGACGAGCCATCGACGTAGGCCTTCCAGGCCGGTGATGCCTCTCCACGGATAGATTCCAGTAGAAAATCCGACAGGGCCTGTCCCTTAATGGCAGGTCGCCTTTCGAACTCAACGTCATATTCACCCAGTTCAACTGCCCATTTGACCATTCTTTCGGAAAGATCGGGCCTACTCAGAGTTTGTTTCAAAGGTAGATTGGTGCGTACCCGTACTTTGTGAGACAGGAAATAGGGGCGCAACCTCCGGACAGACACCATTACTGCCAAGGCTGCCTTCTCAACCTCGGAGTATCTGCTTTCGGCCCCGTTCACCGTCTTAGTCACAAAGTACACTGGTCTTTGGGTATCGCCTTCCTCCTTTAGGAGAACCGAGCTCACGGCACGTTCCCCTGTGGAAAAATACAAGATTAGCTCATCTCCAGGCAATGGTTTAGTTAATAACGGCATGTTGTGCAAGTAATCCCTTAGCCTTTCGAATGCCGACTGGCATTCCTCTGTCCATTCAAATCAACATCCTTTCCTGAGTATCTTGAAGAAGGGTAGGCTCCTATCTGCGGACTTGGCAATGAATCTGCTCAATGCCGCCAGCCTACCGGTTAAGCACTGAACCTCCTTGATGTTCCGGGGTGGCTGCATCTCCAGTATGGCTTTCACCTTGTTGGGATTGACTTCTATTCCCCTTTTGGTCACCATATACCCCAGGAACTTTCCCGATTGCACTCCAAAGGTGCACTTCTCGGGGTTCAGCTTCATGCCGCACGTCCGGATGGTTCGGAAAGCTTCGTCCGGATCAGTGATGTGATCTTTGGTCCACGTAGACTTGACCAACATGTCATCCACGTACACCTCCATGTTGCGCCCTAGCTGGTTCTTAAACACGGTATCGACCATCCGTTGGTAGGTAGCTCCTGTGTTTTTAAGCCCAAAGGGCATCCTGATGTAACCGTAGGTGCCTCCCGCTGTGACAAAGCAAACCTTGTCTATATCGTCCGGGTTGAGCTTTATCTGGTGGTACCCCTGATAGGCGTCCATCATGCTTAACATCTCACATCCGGACGTCGAGTCCACTAGCTGATCTATCCTTGGTAGAGGATAGTGATCTTTGGGGCAGGCTTTGTTAAGATCACGGAAATCTACACACATTCTCTAGGAGCCATTCCCTTTCTTGACCATGACCACATTAGCTAGCCAGGTGGGGAACTGTACCTCCTTGATGTGCCCCGCCTTGATCAGTTTCTCAACCTCGGCCTTGATGTCCTGATCTCTCTCAATTCCAAATCGTCGGAGTCTCTGCTTCACTGGGCGGCTTCCTGGCAATATGTTCAGGTGGTGCATAGCTATCGTAGGATCTACTCCGGTCATGTCCGCCGGTGAGAAGGCAAAGAGATCAGCGTTTCGTCTGAGGCATTCGACCAGCTGCGATGTTGTCTCCTCACCCATCTTCGTCCCTATCTGGGTAGAAAAACCCTCCTTTCCTGGGTAGAGCTCTACTGACAGTAACTCCTCGTCGGGCTGGGGCTGTAGCTTCGTAGGTCCGCCATCCTCTTCCGCCAGTTTCGTGCGTTTGGCTTGCCTAACTTCGACTCCGTCTTTTTCCTTTCCCCCCGTCACGACCTTGACCTCGTTGGCGTAACAACGGCGAGAGCTGCTCTGATCTCCCGAAACCTCTCCCTCCTGGTCGCCTACTGGGAATTTGATTTTCAGGTGATACGTCGAAGGTACGGCTCTGAATCCATTAATAGATGGGCGCCCTAATATGATGTTGTATGAAGAAACCGCATCAACCACTAGAAAGTTAACCATTCGTACCACCCGTCTGGGGTCCTCGCCCAGTCCCACTGGGAGTGTGACTTGGCCTAAGGGTTGGATACCAGCTCCCCCAAATCCATACAAATAAGTAGTCACCGGCTTCAGCTCCGTTGCTAACTTCATTTGCTTAAAGCAATCCAAGAACATTATATCCACTGAACTGCCTCCATCTATGAATACCCGTGACACGTTGTATCCGGCTACGTCCGTAGTGATTACGAGAGCATCGTTGTGGGGCCGCACGACGTCGACCTCATCCTGCGCCCCAAACTGTATATTCCCTGTGCTCTCCATTTGACCTACCAGGCTGTCTCCCATTAAGACCTTCCACTTTCCTTCATCCGGGCATATGACTTACGTGCCCGGTGTGAATCTCCATTGTTCGGGCCCCCAACTATGATGAGGATGTGAGCTCTTGGTTGGCTGGGCCCAGGCCTATTAGGTTCCAGCATAGGCTGCTTTCCCTTGTCCTGTCCCGGACCTTCCTTCTCCCTGGGTTGTAGGGGTGGAGCTGGTCCTCTATCTCGATATACGAACTCCTTCAGGTGCCCTGCCTTTATCAGCCTTTCCACTTCGTTCTTCAGGTGCGTTCAATTGTTCGTGTGGTGCCCATATTCGTTGTGATAAGGACAGAAGGGCCCTGTTGTGGGTTTCGGATATCCTCAAGGGCTGGCTCGAGGGTACCTGATGTCTGGATGTCTTGTCGCCACAGCTAGGACCTCTTCTAAGCTTGTTCATAAGGGAGTGTACCTCTGATATCTGGGAAGAAATCTGTTCGTGCCTCCTGGCATAGGCCTCCTGATAGCTGGGGGGTGAATGGTCCGGACATTTCCCTTGTTTCGATTATGACTTGGCATTTCCTTCTTAGGTACCGCCCTGGTCGTTACCTCTCGGATCTTTGCCAACCTGCTCTCCTCCAAATTTAATAATTATCTGCTCTGCTCAGCAGTTCCTCAAACGTTTCTGGGGGCTTCTTGGAGAGCGACGCAAAGAAATCGCCCACCTGCAAACCATGAACCAGAGCGTTAATCTTAACAGAAGTAGTCGCAGAGGGTACCTCTAAGGCCGTCACATTGAATCTCCTGACATAGGACCGAAGGCTCTCGTCTAGTCGCTGCTTGACTTGAAACAAGGACATATGAGACTTGGGGGGCTTCCGAGCGCTAGCAAACTGGGTGATGAACATTTCTTGGAAGTCCTCGAATGAATGGATAACCTCAGGTTCTAGTTGGCTAAACCACTGTTGGGCAGCTCTCACCAATGTTGTCAGGAGAACCCTACACTTCACTCCTTCCGAGAAGTTATGCAATAAGATGGTATTCTTGAAACGTAGCACATGCTCCTCAGGGTCAGTGGTACCATCGTACTCATACGGTAGCTGTTTGAAGTTGAGCGCTACTTCCCCCTCCAACAATCCTTTTGCAAAAGGCGTACCGGCCTGGTGCAATCCTCGGAGATGTGGCCTAGTCGTCTTGTTCCGCATCTCATCTACCATTTTCTTTAAGTCCAACATCTGCCTTCTGAGCTCCTGCCCCCCTGAACTAACAGCTCTCCCTTGTCCACGCGTGCTACAGCTTCTCCCTTCCACCTCTTGCTCGTTGGCTCTCCTATCTCCCTGTATCCTGCACCCACTGGCTAGGTTGTCGGAGGTACCGCATTCCCTTAGTTTACTGGTCCTTCCTGGACTCCTCGAACAGGCTCCTCACCTCGCTTGGGTGTTGGATTCAATGGTCCATCATCACCTCCTTCTTGGGCAACCTCTCTCCTAGACGGGTTCCTTTCTGGTAATACACGTAAGGTCTCCTCTTCAGCCATCGCGTCTTCTCCGACCGTCTCCGCCCACTCTGAGACATGTCCATCCGAGGTCCTGCCTTGGGCGGAGAGGGGCTGCTTTCGTTTGCCTTTGCTCCTCGTTTTCATAGCAGTTATAGCCGCATCCACCGCATTTTTTACCAACAGATCTAGCTGTTCCACCGTTATGGTTATGGGAGTTTGAGGCGGAACCGCTCCAGATGGTCCTGCAAAGGTGGGTGTCGGCACCAGCACCGGGGTCTCGATCGGCGAGGCCAACGTTGGGGCCGACGCAGGACCTTTCCCTGTTTCTCCGACGACTTCCTCAAACCTTCCTTGCAGGTCTTGCGCCAACGATGGCTGTCCTTCCATCGTATCCAACTTCTGTGCGTCCTTAAAGCTTACTGTTCTTCTGACGACAGCACCTTCCTATGGTCTCCCTCACGTCTTGCCTTCAATCAGACACGAACTCAGTTTACCTTCCTTGCCTTATCTTCAAACAGGCCCAGAAATAGCCTGCCTTCCTTGCTATCACTGCCCAGTGCTCTCACGTCTCAGACCATCCTTCCCACAGACGGCGCCATTTGATGCGAGTACGACCCCGATCAACAGTATTTTGTCCGGGAAGAGTGGTGATGGGTGAAACAGGCTAGGACTTGTGTGCTTAGTGTCTGTTAAGATCTATATTTAGGTGCTGAGAAAGGAAGAAGTGACAGAGACGCAGATGACGTGGTTCGGACAGGTGTCCTACGTCCACGGGCCGCCGGAAATAGTATCCACTAATCACAGTCGGAAATACACCCTCAAGCTCACTCCGCTCATTACAGTGTGTTAATGGCGTTAGAAAGAATGAAGAAGATGAATACAGTATTTCTCTAAGTGTTTTGTGATGAATCCGTTGTTCCTTTCTCTCTGATCCTTCCTTATTCACATACGTCCGTTTCTCCTTTTCGTCCCAGCTGGCAGTCCTGCGGGACCACGTGATGGTGACGTTTGGTACCTCATAGGAGACACAGCACCTGCAGGCGTACGGATGTCAGACGGGCGCGCCTCCTTCTTACTCACCATGTCGACCATTCACAAAGGCCCACGTGTCCCCTGGTCGGCCAGATCCAATATTTCCCGCCTAAACTATTTCCCCGTCAGCACCCCTCTACCTTTTCCGTACATAGTCACAGATACCCAGGGGTTCGCCTGTCAATATGTCTGCCAAATCACTATCTTCAGGTGCTACGGTT
The DNA here is from genome assembly GCA_027422505.1 of Craterostigma plantagineum. Taxonomy (NCBI): domain Eukaryota; kingdom Viridiplantae; phylum Streptophyta; class Magnoliopsida; order Lamiales; family Linderniaceae; genus Craterostigma; species Craterostigma plantagineum. The sequence continues at coordinate 4,170,694 of JAPQWV010000055.1, forward strand.
AGGAGGAATGCTGGGCTAAAGGTTACCCCTATCATTTTTCTTTTGAATCAGTTCTGAAAATAGAATTGATAAATGAAAAATAATACGCATCCTTTAATATCAGAAAATAATATACCAATTTAATCAAAGGCACATCAAACAAATAATCTCTAGTAGTAAATTTTAACTAAAAATATTGATGTTGTGACTCAATGTTGCATGTGGATTATGTTAAACAACTCTATTTAATTATGGCTCATGTAATATTAAATGATACTCTATATTAATTATATCTAATATGATGGTTATTAGGTATTAAAGTTTAGGGTATAAGGTTTAATTATCCTTAACTCTCTGTTACTATAAGTTAAAAATAAATAGATATAAACCCTTTTAGAAGAGACACAACCTTGATCAAAAGGTATATGATATGAAGAGACGTGTCCTTATGAATAGACATGGCTCTTCTTGTATGCTCTTCATTAACTATAAAAGGGCTGCAGTATTTCATTCTCAATCCATCAGAGATAATCAAAGGTGTAACGTCAAGAAAAGGAACGCAGAGGGTAGAAAGTCATCACAAAAACACATATGAAATATACCACAAGTTTAAGCGCATGGATCCAGGTTAGTTCCTATGTGTGTTGATATGATTAAGCGCATGGTATTCTGGGAATTCTAAACATTAAAGAACTGTTTGGATATTAAAATCTAACAATTGGTATCAGAGACATCATAATATGTTTGATTTATCATATAATATGAATGCTATTACGTGAAAAATGTTTCGGGTTTTAATCGGGATGATGAATTTGAAATTGGGTATTGTGTTGTCTCCTGTTATTGTATTTTATTGAGTTGATATGCTACACACTTTTATTACCGTTAGTGAGAGATTTTATATAATACACTTTATTAGGGTTAATTAGGGTTCTGCATGATTTATTGAATAATTATTGTATGAATTAAACTTGTTAGTCGGCAAAGTGACCTTGTTTAAATTCATTTTAAATATTCGACATTAAAGATTATGTTTGTTCATATGATGCTATTAAAGAAATAAATAAACGATATCATTAATTATATCACTAGAAGTTCACCCAAAGGTGGATTATTGCGTAACAATGATCGAAAGAGATATATTAATTATTATTTGTGTCTGATTATCCAAAGATAACATGCATGCTTATGATTACTTATCTATTAAAGTATTTTATTTCAGCATCGTTATTGTTTGAAATTATTTGTTTAAGTATCGTCCAAAGATGAACTTAAGTGCACTTATAGTTTGATTATTGTTTGATTTAAATTAATATATGTGAGCTTATTTGTTGTTCGCAGCAACTAATAACGTGTTTGCATTGGGCAATTCCATCGTCAAGTTTAATGGGCTAAACTACGTTGGTCAGAACATATCAAGTTTCAACTTGGTACAATGTATTTGGACCTAGCATTTTTTAACCGAGCAAAGCCTGCAGCTATCACCGAGGATAGTACGGAAGTCGAAAAAACATTCTATGATGAATGGGAAAGATCCAATCGCTTAAGCTTAAACTTGATGAAAATGACGATGGCTGAAAATGTCAAGCCATCAATGCCAGTAACGGAAGACGCACGGGAATTTATGATGAAAGTGAAAGAGTATTCACAATCAAACATTACAGACAAGTCTATTGTGGGCACTTTAATCAGTGAACTGACACCTTGATTGGTCACAGCCCATTCACGAGCATGTGACAAATATGGCTAATCTAGCATCAAAGCTTAAGTCAATGAAGATGGATGTGAGTGAAACTTTCTTAGTTCAGTTTATTATAAACTCACTTTCTCTTGAGTTTGGTCAGTTCCAGGTGAACTATAATACCTTAAACGAAAAATGGAACTTACAAGAAATTAAAGCCATGCTAATTCAAGAAGAAGGAAAGGTTAAAGAAAATGAAGGAACACTCTATTCACCTTACTGTTCACGATGGAGGAAGCACTAGCAAAGCTAAAAGCAAAAGAAAAGGAAAAACTCATTGAAGAGCAAGGAGGGTAAGATCCATAAGGAGCACAAATGTTTCTTTTGCAAGAAAATAGGACATTTGAAAAAGGATTGTCTGAAAATGAAGGCTTGGTTCGAAAAGAAAGGTACATACTTTATTTCAGTATGTTTTGAATCAAATCTTGTAGAAGTACCTCATAACATTTGGTGGTTGGATTCTGGTGCAACTACTCATGTGTCACATGTTTTACAGGGATTCCTTTCGATCCAGCCCATAAACGGAAATGAGAAGTTTTTATACATGGAAAGAGAATGAAGGCACGAATAGAAGGAATTGGAACTTATAGATTGATCTTAGATAATGGTTGTAATCTAGATCTAGAAAAGTGTTTGTATGTTCCTGAGTGTCCATTTCTGTTGGAAAAGTTAGATTGTTTAGGGTATAATTTTAAGATTGAAAATAATGGTTTGTTATTATATAAAGGCATGAAATATTACGGTTGTGGTAATTTGATTGATGGTTTATACCGTTTCAATCTCAATGCCGCATTTGCAGAATCCCTGTTTCACGTTGAACACATTATTGGAAGTAAACATAGTACCCGTAATGAATCTTCTGCTTTTCTTTGGCATCAAAGATTAGGCCATATATCCGAAGAAAGAGTCATGAGGTTAATGAAAAGCGAAATATTACCTCAATTGGATTTTAGTGACTGGGATATATGTATAGATTGGATTAAAGGTAAACAAATTAAACATATATCGAAATATCCGGCCGTAAGAAGTAGTGAACAACTTCAATTAATACATACTGATATTTGTGGTCCATTTAACGTACCATCTTGGGGTGGTGAAAAATATTTCATCACATTTATTGATGATTTCTCACGGTATTGTTACGTGTATATATTGCATGAAAAATCCCAATCAGTTGATATCCTAGAGGTGTTCATTAATGAGGTGGAAAGGCAACTAGATAAAAAGGTTAAAGTTGTGAGATCTGATCGAGGTGGTGAATTTTATGGCAAATTTGATGAAAATGGACAATGTCCAGGTCCATTTGCAAAGTTCCTTGAAAGTCGAGGTATTTGTGCACAATATACAATGCCTGGTACACCACAACAAAATGGTGTGGCTGAAAGACGAAATCGTACTCTTATGGATATGGTTAGGAGTATGCTAAGTAATAGTTCTGTACCTTTGTCATTATGGACATACGCGCTGAAAACTGCTGCATATCTGCTAAACAGAATTCCAAGTAAGTCTGTCTCTAAGACTCCTTACGAATTGTGGACATGAAGAAATTAAGGCATCTTCACGTCCGGGGTCGTCCAGCAGAAGTGAGGATATATAATCCGCATAAAAGAAAGCTCGATGCAAGAACGATTAGTGGTTATTTTATCGGCTATCCTGAAAAGTCGAAAGGATACAGATTTTATTGTCCTAAGCATAGTACGAGGATCGTGAGTGTGTTAATGCTCTGTTTATTGAGAATGGTCAAGTTAGTGGGAGTGAAGAACCACGAAAATAGAAATACATGAAATTCAGGATGAAACTCCTACATCAGACATTTCTGCACCTGTTCTTGATCCTTAGCTATATCAAAATTGAATAGCAATTTAAGCCAACATATAGGTATTAAGAATTCATAATATAATGGCGCCAATAATGAACCGATGGTTGCTGAGAAGATCGTAAACGAACAAGTGATACCACAAGATATAGCTTTAAGAAAGTCTGAAAGGCAGAAAAGATCGGCTATTTCTGATGATTATGTAATTTATTCACTTGAGCATGAATGTGATTAAGCATCGATAAAGATCAAGTCTCGTTTAAACAAGCCATGGAATGCAGTAATTCTGAAAATGGGCTCAATGCTATGAAAGAAGAGTTGAAATCAATGGATGGTAACAAAGTTTGGGAATTAGTTGAGTTGCCCAAAGGATCCAAAAGAGTCGGTTGTAAATGCGTCTATAAGACCAAACGAGACTCAAAAGGCAATATTGAAAGATATAAAGCCCGACTCATTGCCAAATGTTACACTAAAAAGGATGGCATTGAGTACAAGTAAGATATAAAGCTCGACTCGTTGCCACATATTTGGCTAAATAATGTTCACTTCTTATATATGAACCTTAGAAGATACATAATCAAATAAGGGTAAAAGACACATAAACCATACAATAGAACTGCTTCGGCATGGTTTGAAGATGCAAGTATGCTTGTAAGCCTTCAATTACGACACAATGCCATCCGCGGGCAATCTCTGAAACCATCGAGCACCCATAGCTTCCATGAACTCCTGTTCGAACTCTTCGTCGTGGAATTTTATACCCCAAGTCACACATGTCCCCTGATGGCTATGTGCTACTTAAGGAATCTCCTCGGCGGTCATGATGTATGGTTCCGTTCGAATGTGGTTTGATCTCACCAGGGTCTAGTTAAGTCCTTGTGCTTTGTTGCTGCTTCCGTCCTTCCGATTCCAAACACTGATACCAGCTAAGCCCGCTTCGCTAGTCACATGATTAAGTAGGAGTCGAGGAGCAAACACTTCTCTTTCCATCAACCATTTGTTACTTGTCCTCCAAATGACCCAACAATGATTTAGAAAAGAAGAAAATTCCGATGTGGATTGCTTTTAGGGGTGGGTGGTAAGCAGGTCGAGATGCATCACATTCGGGTTCAACCCGTTAATAAGCGGGCTGACATGTTTACTTAAACGGGTTGAAATATCGAACCCAAAGCCGACTTGCTTTAACCTAAATCTAACCCACTAACCCGCCAAACCTTTAAATTAAATAAAAAACATTCGAATTGTGCTTGATTTTATTAGTCGTTCTTTTAATTTGGGATGTTTTGTATAGTAGTCCTTAAGGACTAGTTTGATATTTATACCAAGCTTGTTTGGTATAAATACATGTAAAGCAATTGAGCTGAATAGAGAAAGTTTTGGAAATTGATCCGAAAGGCTTGCAATTCAATTTCTAGAGAGAGAAACAATATTAACTTTCTCACTCTACTCGAATTCTCTCTCTCGATCTTCATTTGAGTTTTTCGATCGATTCTTAATGTTGATCATTATCATCGAATTACTTAGAATTAATACCTAGGATCTTAGAATTGTTAATCATAGGACCTAACAATTGGTATCAGAGCAGATTCGTTCTGTTTTGAATAAAAAATTGTTAGAATTGGATCGAAAATCATATTCTGGATACTGTTCATCGAAGAACAGTTTGGCGCGAAACTTATTTTCGATCCAATATCATAATTCTGTGCTTAATTGACTTGAATTTGATGTTTCTGTGCTCGGTTAAGTGCTAAACGTTGATTTCGATCAAATTCGTAGCTGTTTGAACTTTGGATTTAGGATTAAATCGAATATGTGAGTTACTGTTTGCGAAGAACATGAAGAACACGTTCTGATTTTGCTCAAATTCGTCATATTTTGCTTCATAACGTATTTAATTGCTTGTTCGTGCGTAGTTAGCAATTGATTGCGAGCAATTACCTGAAATTTCACTGTCTAATTCCTTGTTTTTGCTCGAATCTGTGTTAATTGTATTCTGTGAATTTTTCTCGATCATTCTAATTTTTCTCGCTAGGTTTACGATTGGATTAGTTTCTCGATCGTTGGCGCGAGAATTTTTCTCGGTCAGAATACGAAGTCAGCGCTAGAATCGTCATCACCAGAAACGATTTTAGTTAGAAATATTTCTCGAGCATTATTCAGCGACTTTTTCGAGAAAGACCAATTTTGACTTTGCATGCGTAAAAACTTTCTCTCGAAAAACTTTTTCGGTCAAACATTTAACGTTTGCCCGGCGAAAATCATTTACGCGTGAGAAACTTTTCTAGTCAACAGATTTATTTTGACTTGTCGAGAAACTTACTAACGTTCTGTTTCTTTACGATCGAAATAAATTCACGATCAAGAAATTTTTCTCGACCGAACGATTTTGGGCAATTTATTTCGCTCGTAAAATATTTCGCTGACAGACATTCTCGCACGAGAACAATACACATTATATTCTATTTCGACGAAATTATTTTCAATCAAACTTTAATGATTTAATCGAAAACAATTCTCGAACTAATTTTCCGAATCAAACGCTACTAACGAATTTTGTCACTTGTGATGCACATTACATCATCTTCAAACCTTCAAGACAATTAACGAAGATCCTTCAACAACTCGACTACAATTCAAAATGTATGCTTACTCGCTCGAAAATGACAACCTTCCGCCGATTTCGCAACGAGGCGAATATACCTTGTGGAGAAGCCGCTTCCTAAATTTCATCGCTCTAAAAGATCAAGCTAAAAATCTACTGCAGTCTCTTGAAGAGGGACAGGCACAATTTTGGATCCATGTACCCGGTGACGAAACAGCTACTCCTCCAATTCCACCTTCTAGGCGGCTAAAGGAGCCTAGGGAATACTCTCCAGAGGAAAGAGCTCGGGCTAAGGCTGATCTAGTAGCCATGAATACCCTCATGCAGGGCATCCCCAACTACATATACAGATAAATTGACAGCCTTTCATCGGCTAAAGGACTGTGGGATGAACTACATAGGATGATGCAGAGGACGGAAGTTGGCATAAAGGCCAAAAAGGCGAACATTCTCACTGCTTACGACTCATTCAAAGCAAAGCTGGAGGAGAGTCTATACGAGATCCACCAAAGGTACCTCACTCTTCTCAATGAGATGAAGAAGATAGAAATAACGAAGACAAATATGGAGACGAACATCAGAATTCTATCTTCACTGCCCGCGGAATGGAAGAAAATATCCACTCAGATTCGACAAAATAAAGATCTAGAGGAGTTGGATGTCCTTGCCGTGTTTGACAATTTCGTACAGCATGAGGATGATATCAGCGAGATTCTCAAAGAGCAGAAAGGCAAACAGACCGAAGACACAGTAGCCTTAGTCTCGGAGAAGAGGAGCTCAAGATCAAGAAAGGAAAAGATCGTTAGGCCTCCTTCACCTTCAGAGTCGGAAGAAGAGTCAGACTCCTACGTAGAGCCAAATTTGAAAGCTCTAGGAAAGCAGTTAGCTCTCATAGGACAATGATGAGCAAGAAGTACTTCAAGAAGAAGTCTTCAACATCAGCCAACAGACTTCGAACTACAAGCTCTAAAAACAAAGAACGTACACCAGAGAGCTCCGAAGTCAAGAATCCTAAGGAGGCTAACAAATGCTACAATTGTGGCAAGCCAGGTCACTTCGCCAGAGAGTGCACTCTTCCGAAGAAAAGAGATGCCAACTACTACTCCAGGAAGCTCCAATTGACGACACAGAAGGAAACTGGAGTAGCTCTCATGGCCGAACATGACCAATGGCTCAAGGACACGTCGAGTTCTGAAGAAGAGAATCTAGCTCTCATGGCCCGTCTCGACAATGAATCGGACGCCGAAATATCCAATCGTACGGACGACGACAACGCATCAGTTCCTCAAAAGAGGTAGTCTCTTTTTCCACATTATTGACCATGTTAGAATCATATCACACACAATATGCTAATATGAAACGTGAGCAGAAGAGTATAAAGGAAGTAGAAAAATAAACTTGATTGATCTCAGGAGAAGATAGATAGTCTCGAATCAGAACTTAGGAGCTCTGGTGCGAAAACAGAAGAACTTACTAAGAGCCTACATTCTAGAGAGACTAGTCAACCTCAATTAGGACAGCATAGCGAAAAGATTAAGGAATTAGAAGATAGTCTAGCAAATAACTACAATTGTTTGGTTAGGCTCAACGAGAAAGCCACCTTAAATTGTAGGATAACCGAAGCTACCACTAAGATCACTAACTTAGAGGCTAAATTGGAAATATCAAATGCTAAGGTAAGTGAGCTTATTAAGGAACTAGATGCCTGCCAAGCCGCTAAACTAACAGTAGAAAATAATTATGCTCTCCTAACCGAGGAACGCAAGAAGTTATATGCAAAATTAAAAAATTAGATGATCTTACGCGTAGGGGACATTCAGAACAGACGATATTCTTAAACAAGCCCAATGATATAGAGTTCTGTAATCCAATAGAAGGCATAGGTTACACTAACCCACAAGTTTTACGGAAGAAAGAAATATATGATATTAAGCACATGGGTTTAGCTGAAACCTCACTTAGAAACATTACGAAATCGACATATGAAAATGCTTTCGATTCATCTATTAAACAAGCCTTACATGGGCCTGAGATCCCCTTTGACTACAATGAACTAAATCAAAGAGACAAAAACAGGAAACCATCTCTAACACCCGTCAGTGATTTAGTTCAAGTTCTACCTCCTGATTCTCAAACCCATTACGAGGAAGTCAAAATTCTCTCTACAAACCTCCTATCATAAAACAGATAGAGGAATCACAGGCAAAGTTAGATAAAGAACGAGAGAATTTCGAAGCTGAAAAGAAAAAATTCTTTAAGGAGATGGAAATCTCAAGGCTTCCTCATCCTTCCAAACTACCTCCCATGCTATTATAGAAAGCGTGAAAATAAAAAAATTGCCTTCGAAAGATAAAAAGAGCATTAATATATCTATTAAAAGTGCTAAGACTAATTCTATTTCACCTGCGTCCACGGGGAGTGTAGGACCAGCACTGAAAACGAAGGCGAGAGTGTCTAGTTCTAAGATAAAGAAGGAGCCAGTAGATTTGAATGTTTCTAAAAGTGTTACTCCTCATGTTACAATAAAAGACACTCGTAGTAATAAAAGAGCCATTTCTACGTTCAAAATAATACTTTTACTTGTTCACTTCAGCCTATCACGTTTAGAAGCGAAAATTTCAAAATAGGTTCTACCTAAAAAATTTCCAATAATCATTCTGAAACAAATGCTACAAGGAAGACCCGTAGGAAATAAGATCGAGCCATAAAGAAAGCTTATGGCGCTGTACATGCCTGTACTCACCTAAGATATCCCGTAAAGATTGAGTCCCCTAAGCACCTTAGGAGATTATCGAAAGAAAAGATCTTTTCCGCGGTCAAACCTTCCAAAGCATTTGTATGTGCTGAAATTAACCTTCCCTGCAAGGTTCACCCCAAATGGGTTCCTAAATCTCCGCCTAGGACGACCAAAGCCAAAAAGGCCAAGTCTCCTATAGAGGCAGAACCCAAACCCACTTCTCCGAAAGTGGAATGGGTTATTAAAACTCCTCCGAATAAAAATTTAGGAATCATATCTGAACCCAACACTAAATCTGCTAATCTGAGAGGACCCATGCTTAAGTGGGTACCTAAAGCTCTCTAATTTATTTTTGCAGATCCATCATGTGTGGCAGCCCGACTCTGGTTGCTCCACAAACATGATTGGTAAACAAGAGCTGCTGAGCAACTACAAAGACCGACCAAACGAAAAAGTCAGATTCGGAAACAATGACTCAGCTCCAATTCTTGGATTTGGAGATATCATTCTGGAGAATCTGACAATAAAAGATGTCTCGTATGTCGAAGGCCTCCGCCATAACTTGTTCAGCATAGGCCAGTTCTGTGACAAAGGGTTCCAGGTGGTCTTTCATGCTGACCGGTGCAGAATTTTGGATAGTCAGGACACAGAACTCCTTCAAGGATTTCGGAAATCCTATCTTTACACGATCAACCTGACGTCCGTGCGGCCCTCGACAGCTGTATGCCTCACTCTCAGATTGACTTACAGAGAAACAGCCTATGGCATCAACGACTGTCTCATCTGAATACGAACGCTCTCCAACGTCTTTCTACGAAAAGTGGTTCACGGTCTTCCAACTATACTACTACAAAGGGAACATCAGTGTTCGGCATGTCAATTGGGAAAAATGAAGCGAACATCTCACCACGTCAAGCAAATTGCGTCTACTTCTCGACAATTGGAACTCATACACAAGGATCTCTGTGGGCCGATGCAGACTCAGAGTATAAGTATGTGTTAGTGATCATTGATGACTACTCTCGCTACACGTGGACAAAGATCCTCCAAACCAAAGATGAGACCGGTGACTTGATTATCAACTTTGTGAACACTACTCAAAATCTGCTGCAACAGACTATTCAAGTTATTCGAACAGTCAACGGCACTGATTTCAAGAACAACCATCTCAGTGCATTTTATCAGAAACTTGGAATAAGTCAACAATTTTCAGCCGCCAAAACACCTCAACAAACTGGGGTCGTTGAAAGGAAAAATCGAACACAAGTGGAACCAGTATATCGGTCATGCACTGCTACACCTACAGTGGATTCCCCACCAGAAGAGACTGACGTACCAAGTTCTTCTCACATCTCTACCCCATCCGATTCAGAATTGCCACAGAATAACGAAGAACCTATAGTGGTCATCGAGGAAGTATCATCAGAGACAATCGATCCAAGTGCGGTATTGGAACTTCCTCAAACAAATGATAAATCGGAGACTATAGGAAATCTTGACCCACAGATGGCTGACGCATCGACTTCAGCCTTGTCTCATTAGCGCAAGTGGACTAGAGGTCACCCGGTTGATCAGATAATTGGCGATCCTTCTGATGGAGTGAGGACACGTCGTCAACACAGTCTTTTCAGCTGCTTCCTGAGCTAAAACGAGCCTACTAAGGTAGCACATACGAGACTCGGACAATTCTGATGTAAGAGGAAATCAACCAATTCGAACGTCTTCAAGTGTGGACCTTGGTACCCCGTCCACATGGGAAAACAATAGTCGGAACTAAATGGGTATTTAGAAACAAGAAAAATGAAGATGGTGAAGTGATCTGGAACAAAGCAAGGCTAGTTGCGAAGGGATACAATCAACATAAAGGCATCGACTACGACGAGACATATGCTCTTGTTGCCCGAATCGAAGCTATCCGCCTTCTCCTGGCTTATGCGGCTCACAAAGACTTCAAAGTCTATCAGATGGATGTTAATACCGCTTTCTCAACGGCGTGTTAAAAGAAGAAGTCTACGTCGTTCAGCTGGAAGGCTTCGTTGATCAAGAACATCCCGATCATGTCTATCGCTTGGACAAAGCTCTCTATGAACTAAACCAAGCCCCACGTGCTTGGTACGATGTGCTGAGTGAATTCCACGTGAAGTCTGGATTCATACGAGGAACGATACACACAACCCTCTTCATCAAATGGCAAGACAATGATCTGATGGTCGTTCAAGTATACGTCGACGACATCATCTTCGGATCAACTAATCCACGGCTTTGCATGAAGTTCGAAGATCTAATGAAAAGCAAGTTTGAGATGAGTCACATGGGAGAGATGCAGTTCTTTTTAGGGCTACAAATCAGGCAACTCGAAGATGAGATTTTCATCAGTGAGACAAAATACATCAAGGATATTCTGAAGAAATTCCATCATGACCAGAGCAAGCCTCTCAGCACTTCTATGTCACCGAGCTGCAAGTTGGATGACGATCCCTCTGGCAAGTCGCTCGACATCACACTGTATCTCAGCATCATTGGATCTCTTCTCTACCTCATTTCGAGTTGGCCGGACATCATGTTTGCCACCTGCTTATGTGCCCGTTTTCAAGCCGATCCCAAAGAATCCCATATGCTCGCGGTCAAAAGGATCCTGACCTTAAGGGCACTTCTACCCTTGGACTATGGTATCCAAAGGGTACGAACATCAAACTTATTGGCTACACTGACGCTGATTATGCAGGTTGCCGAATGGACAGGAAAAGCACGTCCGGTGGCGCCCAATTTCTAGGCGAAAAGCTGGTCTGCTGGTCATCCAAAAAGCGGAATTGTGTGTCAACTTCGACGGCCGAAGCGGAATACGTGGCTGCCGCCAGTTGTTGCTCCCAGATGCTGTGGATGCGGAGACAGCTTCGCGACTATGGGTACAATTTAAATAATATACCCATATATAGTGATAGTCAAAGTGCCATCGCTATTACTTGCAATCCTGTTCATCACTCGCGCACAAAACACATAGATATAAGATATCACTTTATCAATGATCACGTAGAAAAAGGCACAATAGATATGTATTTTGGGAACACGGAGTTTCAACTAGCCGGCATTTTCACCAAGGCTTTGGATGAGAAACGATTCCAATTCCTTGTCGGAAAATTAGGCATGTTGAATCTTCTCTAATATGTGCATTACTCGATCTTCTGTGCTATCACATGCTCTATTCTATGTGTTTTCCATGCTTATTTGTCTTTATATTGCGTGATAACAAAAAAAATATTATATATATAAAAATATAATAAAAATATATATAATACATATACCAATAATATAAAGGGGTATGGCGAAATCCTTTAGGATGCTTTGATCTAAAGTCACTTAGAATTTTACCCCGACATGCGATCGATTTAATTGCTTAATTTGTCTGTCTAAGTCGCATTCTTGTGTCTAAAAAGTCATTAGGTTGCTCCACTAGACACAAAGTCACTTTACATATGTGAGGATTCAAGCCTTGTTTTTCTTTCTTTGGATCTAATTCTCGAGTGAGTCACACATCAATAACTTGTCTTACCTAGTGATACATGGTTTCATACTCACCTTGCTTTAGATCATTAGGAAAATGATAAGGGCGCTTAGGATATTCCTCACTCGGCCTTATATAATTTTTCCCTCACATTGACCCTTAGTCATCCACTTTGAGCCTTCTCCGATGTCCTTTTTCTTCCTTTGAAACCCATTCCCAGCTTTCAACCGTTTTCTATACTATTCGGATGGTTGTTCAAAAGAGAAAAGGAGGGGGAGAAAACAAAAGAAAAGGGGGATGATGACAAAAGAAGGCATTGCTCAACGCGCAAAAATCAGACCAAAGGAACCTGCCTTCCGACTATCTTGTAGAAAGTGGCATGGTTCCTGCTGTGAACTTCTCCAACGATAATCTCGTACGCTCGTCAGAATGGCTGGAAGAGGAGCACCACGAAGTGAACTTCTCCAACGATAATCCGGTCTTATATCAAGAAATGAGAAGAGGAGCGCAGCCTCGGGTACGAATTCCATAACCGTGAACTTTTCCAAATAGATAATCTCTGAAACCTCTATAGGGATTAAGAGAAGAGGAGCACAGTATCGACCCGAGAACCAACAAGAAGAACTTCGCCTACGATAATCTCTTATAGCCTCGTGAAGCAGAGCTTCAGCTTGAGCATAACATAAAAAGGGATATTTCTTAAAAGAAAAGGAGGGAGAAAAGTTTGAAAAGAAGAAAGACGCCGAAAAGAAAGGAGACGGACGTAGAAATGGAAGATGATGAAGAGATAAGCTCACCTTCCTCTTAATTTCTTCCCTTCTAAGTCCTAGCCAAACTAAAACCTTTACACCCCTTTGATTCCAATCGACGGTCTCTTGCTTAGGTGAAATGATTAAAAATGCCTCGATCACAGGTAAATTGACTTAAAAAGTGCTTGTGCTGACTTGAGTGATATAAATACAAAAATCCCAAGTTAGAAATTATTGAGTGCAAGAGCGAACCTAGTGAGAGTTGTCGAAATGGACCAGTCTATGAACTTAGGACATTAGTTTGACGACATGACTTGACGGCTTCTTCTTTCAAATGTCTCGTAAAGGTTTAGGTGTGACGATTGATCGAAGCAAAATAATCTGACCCCATACTATAATAATAGTAAATTATAATAAATAAACTTAAAATATATATATAATATATATATATATATATATATATATACTTCGCACATTTTGACATGAAATGTTATGTTTCATATGCGGTGAATTGAATAAATGCGAATTTCTTTAGTGTGTCGCACATTCTAAATGTAATTTTAAAATTGCATTGGTACTGAATTGTTAAATGCGATAAATTTTTCATTGCTCTTATCCTCACACAATATTATAAGTACATGTTTTCGGGGACCATGTATATGTGCTTAATGAGTAAATTTGTGTGTTATATGCTCGCGACTTGAATTGATTTCATATGCTTGCATACTTAGTCAATTCTTGCGCATTATTTGAGGGGGAGCAAATATAAAAATCGTGGATTAGCTCCAAATATTCTTGACGTTTTTCTCTAAGCGTTTCAGATTCCTTCAAACAAAATTATGGAGCAAGACGTCGACACTACAAGGAAAGGAGCTAGTCACAGATCAAATATTTCATGCCTAAAATAATTGTTGTTTGAACACCCTCCGAAGAATAGTGAAGTCGGTTGAAGGCTTAAATGGGTTTCAAATGAAGAAAAGGTAATCAGAGAAGGCTCAAAGTGGATGGCTAGGGGCTAATGTAAAGGATTAAAATTTTATATCTGGCCGAGTGAGGAAATTCCTAAGTGCCCTTATCATTTTCCTAGCAATTTAGCACAAGGCGAGTATGGGGCAAAGAATCACTAGTTAAGACCAGCAAATGATGTGTGACTCCGCTCAAGAGTAAGTCCAAAGAGAGAAAAATAAAAGGCTAGAGCCCTCACTGTATAGAAGTGTCTTTGTGTCTAGTGGAACAGACTAATGAACTTTAGACAAGAGAATCCGAAAGCAATAAATCCGTCGCATGTCAGGAAAATCTTATCGTGACCAGATCGAGCATTCTAAGGATATCGTCATTCCCTTAATAGTATAGGTATATGTATAATATTTTTGGATTTTATTATGTTTCTATTATTTAAGAAATAGTTTTGATTTTCACGCAATATATAGCAATAAAGATCAGAAAACACATAGAGGAGCACGTAAGAGCACATATCGATCAAGTAGAGCACATATTAAGGAGAATTCAACATGCCTAATTTTTTGACAAGGAATTGGAATCGTTTTTATCCAATGCCTTGGTGCGGCGTTGATACTCCGCGTTCACAAAATACATGTCATTTGTGCCTTTTTCCACGTGATCCTTAATAAAATGATATCTAATATCTATGTGTTTTGTGCGTGAGTGGTGAACAGGATTGCATGTTATAGCAATGGCACTTTCACTATCACTATAGAGGGGTATATCATTTAAATTGTACACATAATCGCGAAGCTTAGTCCTCATCCACAGCATTTGCGAGCAACAGTTGGCGGCCGCGACGTATTCTGCCTCAGCCGCCGATGTTGAAACGTAATTTTGCTTCTTGGAAGACCAGCAGACCAGCTTTTCGCATAAAAATTGAGCGCCACCGGATGTGCTTTTCCTGTCCATTCCGCAACCTGCATAATCAGTATCAGTGTAGCAAATAAGTTTGAAATTTATGCCTTTAGGATACCATAATCCTAAGGTCGTTGTGCCCTTGAGGTAGCGGGGAATCCGCTTGACCGCTACCATGTGGGATTCCGTGGGATCCGCTTGGAAACGGGCACAGAGACAGGTGCCAAACACAATGTCCGACCTACTCGAGGTGAGATACATGAGAGACCCGATGATGCTGCAAGAGAGGGTGGTATCGACCGCTTTTCTAGAGGAACCGGCATCCAACTTGCAGCTTGTTTCCATGGGTGTGCTGAGAGGATTGCTCTGATCTTGATGGAATTTCTTCAGGATGTCTCTGATATACTTGGTCTGACTTATGAAAATTCCATCTTCGAGCTGCCTGACTTGTAACCTCAAAAAGAACTGCATTTCTCCCATGTGCCTCATCTCAAATTTGGTCTTTATGAGATCTCCGAATTATAGCCGGAGATTAGTGGATCCGAAGATGATATCGTCGACGTATACTTGGACGACCATCGGATCCTTGTCTTGCCATTTAATGAAGAGAGTCGTATCGATGGTTCCTCAAATAAATCCATACTTCACAAGGAATTCACTCAGGATGTCATACCAAGCCAAGGGACTTGTTTTAGTCCATAGAGAGCTTCCAATCGATAGACGTAATCAGGATGTTCTTGATCAACGAAGCCTTCAGGTTGGGCAACGTAGACTTCTTCCTTTAACACAACGTTGAGAAAGGCGGTTTATACGTCCATTTGGTAGACTTTGAAGTCCTTATGGGCCGCGTACGCCAAGAGTAGTCTGATGGCTTCAATTCGAGAAACAGGTGCATACGTCTCATCGTAGTCTATTCCCTCCTGTTGGTTGTATCCTTTCGCGAGGAGTCATGCCTTGTTACTCATTACTTCTCCATCTTCATTTTTCTTGTTCTTGAAAACCCGTTTCGTCCCTATTATTGCTTTCCCATGCATACGGGGTACTAAAGTCCACACTTGTAGACGTTCGAGTTGATTGATTTCATCTTGCATTGCGATTACCCAATCTGTGACTTTAAGCGCATCTGCTATCTTTGTTGGCTCATTTTGGCTTATGAAGCAGCTGTCCGCTGTGATTTCTTGTTCGTACACCACATGAAGGATTACCAATAATTTGATCAACTGGATGAGCTCGAGTCCACTTGCGCTCATGAGGTAAGACCGACTTTGAGGCGTCAGCCATTTGTGGAGCGATATCTCAAATGATCCGAGGCTGTTCAACTAGTTGAGGCAATTCAGTTTCTGCACTTGAGTTGAGCAGCTCTAATGATATTTCCTCAGCTTCCAAGGTTGGATCTTCGGCATTCTGAGGTGATTCTGAATTGTGTGAGGTGGGGACATTTGAAAAACTTGGTATAATGGCTTCGCCTAGTGGAGGTTCCACGGCAGGTGTGGTAAAAGTGTTGTTCGGCCGATATATCTGCTAAAATTGAGTCCAAGTCTTCTAAAAAAATCTCATAGCTTCTTCTGACGTTGAATCCTGAGTTCTTGCCATTCTCTGTTGGTCTTGTGCCAACACACCAGTAAGCACGGGGTCTGAACTATCGTATTCAGAAACCATCTGGTTAGGAACGGGTGCTGGACTCATGTGCCCAGAAGCCAGATCTGCCACTTCTTGGAAAGTGACATTGTAGCTTTCTTTGATTGTGCGATTGGACTTGATGTATACTCGGTATGCCTTAGAAGTTGAAGAATACCCGAAGAAAGTGGCTTCGAATGCTTTAGGTTCAAACTTAGCACGTTGTTCTCTATCGTTCGCCACAAAGCACTTGCACCCGAAGACCTTGAAGAAGGAAATGTTGGGTACCCGCTTGTGAATGATCTCGTACGGAGTCTTATCAAAGCACTTGTGAACTACCGTCCTGTTTTCAGTGAAACGGGCGGTATTTACTGCTTCATCCCAATGGAAGTGTGGAAGGCTAGAGTGGATGAGCATCGTACGCGCGGCTTCCACAAGAGTTCTGTTCTTCCTTTCTACCACCCCATTCTGTTGAGGAGTCTTCGCGGCTGAAAATTGCTCACTGATTCCAAGTTTCTGATAAAATTCACTGAGATACTTGTTCTTGAACTCAGTTCCATTGTCTGTTCGGATGATATGGATAGTCTGCTGCAGGAGGTTCTGAGTTGTGTTCACAAAATTTACAATGAAGTCCCCGGTCTCATCCTTAGTTCGGAGGAACTTCGTCCATGTGTAGCGAGAAAAGTCGTCGACAACGACTAGCACGTACTTACGTCCGTTGATAGTCTGTGTTTGCATAGGTCCACAGAGGTCCGTGTGAAGTAGTTCTAGAGGACGTGAAGTAGAGGCAACTAGCTTGACATGATGCGAGGCTCGCTTCTTTTTCCTAGTTGACATGCCGAACATTGATGTCTTGCGCAGTCAAATTTGTTGGTAGACCGTGAACCAACTTCTTGGTGGAAAGGCACTGTAGAGCTTTAAATTAAATATGAGACACTCTTTGATGCCATATGTTGGTCCTCTGAATATTTATCTGAGACATGAGCCAAACAGTAGTCTAACGTCGCACGGACGTCAGGTTGATCGTGTATAAATTTGATATTCGAATTCCTTGAAGGAGTTCTTTGTCTGGCTGTCCAAAATTCTGCACCGGTCAGTGAGGAAACCACCTGGAATCCTTTATCGCAGAACTGGCCTATGCTGAACAAGTTATGGCGGAGAGCTTTGGTATATGAGACATCTTTGATGGTCAGATTATTCAGAATGATGTCCCCGAGTCCTAGAATCGAGGCCAAGTCGATGATCTTGAATCTGACTTTTTCAATGATAGTTGCTCAGCAGCTCTTGATTTCCCGTCATGTGTGTGGAGCAACCGGAACTGAGGTACCACACATGATGGATCTGCAAAAACATAATATAAAGAACTTTAGGTACCCACTCATAAATGAGTCCTATCTGGTTAGCAGATTTATTTTTAGGTTCATATATAGTTCCTAAATATCACTAAATGGAGCTTTACCAACCCAAGCCATCTTCAAAGAAGTTTATTTGGGTTTGGCTTTTGTGGGAGACTTGGCCTTTTTGGCTTTCGTCTTCTTAGGTGGAGTTTTAGGAACCCATTTGGGATGAACCTGACAGGGAAGTTGTATTTCAGCATGGGCAAAAAGAGAAGTTGAATCGAGGAACTTTTCATTTGATAGTCTCTTAAGGTGTTTGGGGGATTGGATCTTTACGGGGTACCTTAGGTGAGAATAGGAATGAATAGTACTATCAGCCTTCTTTATGGCTGGATCTTGTTTCCTACTAGTCATCCTAGAAGCATTTGACTTAGAATGATTGTGTGTTATCATAGATGAAGAGCCTATTTCGAAGTTTGTGCTTCTAAAGGTGATGGGCGTTAGGTAGCAAGTAGAAGCAATGATTTTGATATGAGAAATAGCTCTTTTATTTCTACGAGTGTCCTTTATTTTTACAGAAGGAGGAGATACATTTCTAGCTTTGACATCTTGAGGCTCCTTCTTAATTTCTATGCTAGACACTCTCGCCTTCGATTTCTCTACCTCAGGTACTACACTCCCTGTAGACGTAGTAGAAACAGGGTTAGAAAATTCTTAGTTTTTGTTCATTGGAAGGCGATTTTTCTTTCTTCACGCTTTTCATAATGACTATCTTTTAAGGAAGATGCATGAGGAATGATTAGGGAGACGGAGGAAGATTTGAGATTTTCCATCTCCTTTAGGAACGTTTTCTTTTCTGCTTCAAAATTCTGTCGTTCTTTATCTAATCAAACTCGTAATTTCTCTATCTTCTTAACGATGGGGGGAATGTAGAGAGAATTTTCAGAACGATGATTTTGAGCTTCCTCAGTTGTGGAACAATCTTCGGGAAGATAAATTGACTGAAGGTTCCAACCATTGGGAATTTCCCTAGTTTCGTTACTTTGGTTCAATTCAGTGTAGGTGGAGGGGATTCCAACCTTGGTTTTGGCTTTTCTCTTTGTTTCTTGTAACGAGAATATTTCTTTTCCGTTAGTAAAAGTGATGAGAGAGGTTAATCCTAAACCCATGTACTTGATATCATAAAGTTGCTTACAATGAACTTTCTTCAAGCACTGTGGGTTCTCAAAACCTAAGCCAAACTTATAATCGTATAACTCTATGTCCATGGGTTTGTTTAAAATATCGTCTGATCAGTTTGATCCCTTTTTACTAGAAGATCTTCCAATTTTTTTAACTTTGGCATATAGCTTCTTGCGTTCGTCACCTAGGAGAGCATAGTTATTTTCTACCGTTAGTTTGGCAGCTTTACAGGCATCAAGGTCT
Organism: Craterostigma plantagineum; assembly: GCA_027422505.1. Taxonomy (NCBI): domain Eukaryota; kingdom Viridiplantae; phylum Streptophyta; class Magnoliopsida; order Lamiales; family Linderniaceae; genus Craterostigma; species Craterostigma plantagineum. Next base: position 4,190,059 of record JAPQWV010000055.1, read on the forward strand.
TTAGTAAGTTCACTAACTTTAGCATTAGATTTTTCTAATTGAGCTTCTAGGTTAGTGACCTTAGTTGTAGCATCAGTTAACCTACAATTGAGGGTAGCTTTCTCGTTGAGATTCCTAACCAAATAATTATAGTTATTTTCTAGTCTGTCTTCTAGTTCCTTGATTTTTAAGCTATGCTGCTCTATTTGAGGTTTCTTAGTCTCACTAATAGTTAAGCTCCTAGTAAGTTCTTCTATGTACTAGAGCTTCTATGTTCTGATTCGAAGTAGTGATTTTCTCCTGAGACCTAGATAGCTTCTTCTCGACTTCTTCAATTCTTTTCTTTTCACGTTTCATGTTACCGTATTCTAATGATACGATTCTAACATGGTCAATAATGTGGAAGGTGAGACTACCTCCTGTGAAGGTTCAGATGCTTGGTCATCGTCAGTCTGATTGGGGGTTTCTGCGTCTGAGTTCTCGTCCAGGCGAGCCATGAGGGCTAGAATCTCTTCCTCGGAGCTTGACGTATCCTCGAGCCAGTGGTCTTGTTCGGCCATTAGGGCTACTCCAGCTTGTTTCTGCTATGTGAGTTGAAGCTTCTTGGAGTAGTAGTTGGCATCTCTCTTCTTTGGGAGAGTGCACTCTCTGGCGGAGTGGCCGTGTTTGCCGCAATTAAAGCATGTGGTTGGCTATTTGATATTCTTGACTTCGGAAGACTTGGGCACACATTCCTTGTTCTTTGAGCTTGAGGTCCGAAGTTGGTTTGCTGATGATGAGGACTTCTTCTTGAAGTACTGTTTGCTCATCATTTTTTCGATCAGAGCCAACTGCTTTCGCAGCGCTTTTATGTTTGGCTCAACATATGAGTCCGAGTTATCTTCTGACTCTGAAAGCGTAGGTGGCCTAATAATCTTCTCATTTCATGAATTTGAGCTCCGCGTCTCTGAGACTAGGGCAACTATGTCTTCGATCTGTTTGCCCTTCTGCTCCTTCTGAATCTCGCTTACATCTTCCTCGTGTTGTGCGAGATCATCGAACATGGCGTGGATATCCAACTACTTGAGATCTTTGTTTTTTCATATTTGAGTGAATATCTTCTTCCATTCCGAGGGCAGAGAAGACAGAAATCTGATGTTGGTCTTCATGTTAGTCTTGGTGATTTCTATTCCTCATCTCATTGAGAATGTTTGCCTTCTTGGCCTTGATGCCTACTTCCGTTCTTTGCATCATTCAATGCAATTAATCCCACCCTTCACCATTCTTGGCTATTAGATCAGCCTTTGCTCTCGATCCTTTCCTCATCTGTGTTTTCCCTAGGCTCTTTCAGTCGCCTAGTGGCAGGAATTGGAGGATTGGCTGTGTTGTCGCCAGGTACATTGACCCAGAACTGAGCTGGACCTTCCTCAAGTGATAAGAGAAGGTTATCTGCCTGATCTTTTAGCTCAATGAAGTTGAGGAAGCGGCTTCGCCAGACTGTATATTCACTGCATTTCAAGATTGGCGGACGATTGTCGTTTCCAAGCGAATAAGCATCCATCTTTGTTGAAGAGTTGATCTAAGAATCTTCGTAAGGTGTTTGATGATAGGTAGTGATGTAATGTGCTTTCGAAATGACAAATTAGTTAGTAGCGTTTGATCGAAAGCAGTCGAGAATTAATTTCGATTCAAGCTTTAACGTTTGATCAAAATCATTATCGTCGAAAAAAATGTGTAGTGGTTACTGTTCACGTACGTGAAAGTCAGTCAGAGAAAGAAAAATTTCGAGAGCAATAAATTGCTCAAAATCTTTCGATCGAGAAAAATTCCAAATCGTGAATTTATTTGGATCGTAACAAAGAGTACGTTAGGTAAGTTTCTCGCTGAGTCAAAATAAATCTATTGACCGAAAAAGTTTTTCGAGCACAAATAATTTTCGCTAGGTCAAACATAAATAGTCTGACCGAAAATGTTCGAGAGAAAGTTTACACTCGCAAAGTCAAAATAAGTCTCCTCGAAAAAGATTTTCACTTAATTATGCTCGAGAAATTTTTTCTAACCAAAATCTCTTCTAGTGACGGCGACTTAGTGCTGACTTAGTGCTGTAATCGAGAAAATTCTCGCGCAGAGTTTTTCGATCGAGAAATTAATTTGATCGAAGACTTTAGCGAGAAAAAATAAAATCGCGCAAATAGGCTTAGAACCCTAATTAGCACTGATTCAAGCAAAAACAGCACATTAGAACGTGAAATTACAGATATCTGCTTGGAATCATGAACTGACTACGTACGAGCAAACAATTAAACACGTCATGAAGCAAAATATATCGAATTTTAGCAAAATTAGTACGTCTTCTGTATGTTTTTCTCGCGAACAGTAACTTTTCAAATCTAACCAATTCTGCTGATTGAGTTTCTGTTTGCTACCGATCTAATCGCAAATGAATTCTAGCACCTAAGCGAGCACATAGACGTCAATCAAACCAAGTAAGCACAGAAATGAGCCATTAGATCGAAATGTCAGTTTCACGCCAAAATGTTCTTCGAACGATCGAAAAACATTTCAGAATGAATTTCGATCTAAATATAACAATTCAGCTTCGAAACATATACGAATCTACTCTGATACCAATTGTTAGATCCCTAGATTATCAACTTTCGGATCCTAGGCATGAATTGTAAGGTAATCGATTAAAATTATAGGAATTGAATTTCGATCTAAAACCTTTCTATAAAGAACACGAGAGATAATCCTTTAGTACGAGAATGTGTTTGCTGTTTCTCTCTAGAATTTAATTCGTCAGCCCATCGGATCAAATACTAAAACTTTCGCTATTGATCTCAATGTGTACAAATGTATTTATACCAAACAGACTTGGTATAAATAACAAGCTAGTCCTAAACTAAGGATAAATACAATAAAAGCCCCTATATACAATGACGGCTAATAAAATCAAAGCACAACTAAATATTCTACAATTTCTTTTGGTGTGCAATTGTAGACGTCCCATGTAAATAGAAGTTGAAGCATTCTTTTGTCATATAAAGAACAATCTCCTTTATATAAAAGGAAAAATTTCATACGCATTTCGCATGTCTGTCAATATAATAAATGTTAGGCACATAAGTCACCGTTAGAAAGGTAGCGAGGGCTAGGGTCGCTACAGGTGGTATAAGAGCTTCAGTCACAGGTTCTGAAGACTGTCCATGTACACACAGCCAAAAGCGTGGAAGTATCCTTGTTCGTAAGTTTTATGATAACGTGAATTTTCTGTGTTGCATAAATTTATTGGTTATAAGGACTGTCAAGGTAGAGCAGAAATGATCGTAAGAGCTAGGGGTGAGAGTAGTGGGGGTGCTGATCAAGATAGGGAAAACGCGGCCCTTACCGATAGCCAAGACGCACCCATCTTCCAACTCACGGAATTAGTCTGCCAATAGTATGCTCAAATCCAGGCATTAATTCATCAGAACAACACAAATGTTGGACCTACCCAGGCTGAGAGAACCGAGATAGTGGAGGAACGGTTCCGTAGGCTGAACCCGCCGACTTTTGAGGATGCAACCGATCCGACTTCATCCTAAGGCTGGCTCAGGACACTGGAGAGCATGTTCTTGTACAGCCGAGTTCCAGAAGCGAAAAAAGTCCGTTGTGCTATATTTTTCTAAAGGGATGCGCGGGGGCACTGGTGGGATACTATCATGGTGATCGAGAACCCCGCAACCATGAGCTGGGATCGCTTTAAGGAGCTGTTCAGGGCCAAAAAACCTTACCTCCCCAGTCCGAGCTCAACGAATTAACGAATTCATCAACCTTAGGCAGGGGGGCGATGATTGTGGCCGAGTACATCAGAAAGTTCTAGCAGCTGTCGAGGTTCGCAACCCACATGGTGACCACGAATGCTCTAAAGATCAAACATTTTCTTGAGGGCTTGAAACCAGAACTTTATCACAATGTGAGTATGACTGGACTTCAAGGAGCTACGTAAGCGCAAGTGGCCGAAAGGGCACTTGTGGCAGAACAGGTCGAGGCTAGAATTGTTCGTGCTCAAGAAGCAAAGTGAAAGTTTACACAGGGACCACATTGGAGTGAGAGTAGTAAGAACCGTCAACTTGTGGCCAAGGGCGCGAAACAAAATGATCAAAATAGGCCCGGACCATCTCAGCAACCCAATCCAAATCAGGGGAGGCCACCAACCATACCAGTATGCCCAAGGTGTACCCGACGACACTATGGCGTCTATTTCTCACAGAACATGAATTGCTTCAAATGTGGCAAGACAGACCACTTTCCAAGGCATGCCCCGAGAACACATCGGAAAGTCAAGTAGGGAGTCAAGCAAGACCACCGACTGTGGCAGCTAGGGTATCACAATCACTTCGGAGGAAACAAAGGAGAACCCGCCAGTGGTGACAGGTATCCTATCTACACACCAAACCTCAACTTGCATGTCATTAGATTCCGGAGCCACGCACTTATTTGCATCCATTAAGAATATGAAGAGACTCGGGGTTACACCTAGTCGATCTAAGTGCGCGTATAATGTGACTGTTCCAAATAGAGCTGTCAATGGGAGGGGCGGGCCGGGCTGGCCCGCCGCCCGCCAAAGCGTGCCATCTGGGGGGGCGAGGCGCCGCCATGTAGCGGGCCTGGAAAAATGGAACCCAGCCCGCCCAACGGCGGGCCAGGCCCGCCCGCATAGAAGTTTATTAATTTTTTTATTTTTTATTTTTTACTTTAATTTACTATATATTTTTTAATTAATTAAGGTATTTATTAATAAATTATGGATAACCCACATATAATTATATATTTATTAACATATATGTAGTAAATTATGGTCTAATTAATGAATTATTAACTATAACATAATTATATATTTATTAACATTAATATATTTTAAATATAATATATAACATATATAATTAATAAAATTGGCGGGCTGGCCCGCAGGCTGACCCCCCGTTTAGGCCTACTCCTTGGCGGCCCTAAAATATTCCAGCCCAGCCCGCCCTTTTCGAGAGGCAGGGCAGGCCAGCCCGCGGGCCACGTGCCAAATTGACCGCTCTAGTTCCAAACGGGACTCCAACTAGAACCAATCAAATGTTGCTAGACCGTCCAGTATTGGTTGGTGACAAGGAATTGCCTATTGATTTAATAATTCCGATGAATGACTACAAAGTAATCCTCGAAATGGACTGGTTATCAAAGTACGGAACGATGTGAAATCTACGCGGACCGCAAGGGCCCGAAGCATTTCCTCACGCAGAAAGAATTAAATATGAGGCAGATGGAGTAGCTAAAACTCATTTCGGGGCAATGAAGAATTGTATTACAAGAACCGGGTGAATGTCCCCGATGATGCGGAGCTTCGATAAACTAGAATGACGGAAGCGCATGTCAAGACGTATTCAGTGCACCCAGGAGCCACGAATATGTACAAAGACCTCCGATTGCACTATTGGTGTCCGGAGAAGAAGAAAAATCTAGTCAGAAAACAGTGTGACTTCATTGAATCCCAACGTCAGTCGTCTCGAATCGAGACCCCAAATTTTCTGTCGAAGTTGTGGACGAGATTAATGAATTGGCAATATTGGTTCCTGGTGTGAGAGGTGACAGAAGTCATTGCGACAATACACGAAAAGGATGCGAATGGCCCAAATCAGGCAAAAGAGTTATGTAGATCAGGCGCAGACCGTTGGAATTCGCGGTAGATGATTGGGCATTCGTAAAGGTACCTCCGATGTAGGGCGTCACAATCCCAACCATGGGCTGAATAGTGAGGTTCTCCACAAACAACCCAAACCAGATTTGAGTTACGAGGAAACGCCAGTAGAGATATTGATCTATAAAACAAAAACGGTTTAGGAATAAAGAAACCCCATTAGTGAAAGTGTTACGGCGAAACTAGTCAACAGAACGGACTACCTGAGAATGTGAGGATGACATGAGAGATCGCTATCCCGAATTATTCCAGATGGTCTGATTTCGTGGGCGAAATGCTTTTTAAGGGAGGATGTAGTAACCGGGTCCATGCAGACCAATTAGCAAATAAATTTGCACGCATATTCTATGTTTATGAGACTTAATTTTGTATATTAATGATATGCTTCTGTGACTGCATGAATTTCATGGATTAATAATGTGCTCGCACGATTCATGAATTTTGTACATGTAATTATGTGCTTATGTGATTCTGTGAATTTTGTACATTAATTATGTGCCTAGGTAATATCTAAATTATATATTATGTAGTGGGTAGCACCTAATGTAGAATAGTCATAAGCCTAGGGACCATTTTCATTATTATCACTATTATAAATATTATTTAACCTAAATATATATATGTAAGAAAGGAGCAAAGGAAAGATATTGCATTTTCTCACACTAGCAAACGTGGAGGTAGAGAGAAGGAAGAGAAGTCATATTTGCACTTGGGAAGGGTATGAAATATTTGCTATGTTTTTACATTTTTAGCTTATGATTTTAGGTTCTAAGTTTGGATTTAATATGTTTAGGATGTTAGCACTCGAAAATCTGTCCAAAATCGTATTCTATAGTTAACTCAATTTTTAGGGTTTTTGAAATTCATATGATGTTCATCGTGTTCTTGCGATAAAGGTAATTTTGATCGAAAATCTAGAAGCTTCGCGGGTCAAAAGGTGTTTTTGGGGTGATGGAGTCGTGAAGAACCGTAGTTCTCGAATCATTGGTGGAGTGAACTTCACGAAATGTATAAGTTGGCGAGTTAGATGCGAGCTGGACTTCGCGCATTGGAACAAAGGCTTAAGGGATTCGCGAAGTAAGTAGAGAAGGTGCTCGAGTTTGCGGGCCATGAGAGGTTCACGAACCCCATGCACCTCGCGAGTCAATATTAAGTCCTAAGGGGGTTCGCGAAGTAGTAGTGTACGAAGTGCGCATGCAAGGAAATCTAACTTGGCGAATCCAAGTGCTTCGCGAATTCAGAAATGCTAACATCACAAATTGGTAAGTTCATGAAGCCAAATTTAGGCCTAAGTGTAGTTCGCGAATTAGGCGTGTGATAGGTATCAAAGTCGCGAATCGTGTGTCTCATGCCATGAACTTCACGAACCATTAGGGAAGTAGACTTCGCGAACTAAGAGAGTCCACTTCGCGAAGTAAACAAGCATGACGACCCCATATTAAGTTGGAGAATCCACGGGACTTCACGAGCTACGAGCCGAGATATACACTTCGCGAATTAAGAGGTCTAGGCGTTCACGAATAGGACTTCACGAAGTGATGACGAATCCTAAGTAGTGGAAAGAGTGCACTTTGCGAATTGATCGAGCTTGGCGAGTTCCACACGTCACGAACCCTAAGAGGTTCACGAACTCCATTGTGGTGGTTACTTCGCGAACTAAAAAAGCCACGAGCTTTGCGAACCATGAGCCATGCATGATGTGTACTATGAGCTGAAATACACTTCACGAATTAGGGTAAGTTGGCGAACTAACAAGGCATTTCACGAATTCGGGCATTTCACGAATCGAGAGGAAGAGAAGTGAACTTCGCGAAGTAGGGTTAGACCTCAAGTCATAAGTAGTTCGCGAAGTATGGGTTCAGGTATTTAATGAACTATAAAGGCATGAAGAACTTCACGAATTTTCAGGAGCTTAGGGTCATTTCGCAAAATATATAAGTTCACGAAGTGTACTTGAGATATTTCACGAAACATAAAGAGCATGAAGAGTGTTGCGAATCCAGGAGATCACGAGTTCGGATTAGTTCACGAGTCTCCCAAAACTTCACGAGTTATGAGCCTATATCAATTCACGAATCCTAAGTTTAAATTATTTCACGAGTTATGTATAGTTCACGAGTCGACTTGACTTAGCAAAATTATTTAAGTAGTCACTTGTTTTAATACAAGTCAATAACTAATTTATTTTAATACTTAGTGTAATACCCGTAAAATTTAAAACGGATCCTAAGTGTTATTGAATAGGATGAATATTTTAATTTTGGAATCAAAATTAGGAATTTAGAAATACTTAGAGAGTTGAATCGAATTAAAGAAGTTTTTTTTTTAGATAATAGAAATGAACTAAGACTAAATAATTTAACATAAGAAAATTTTGGCAACATAATGTTTTCACTAAGAAGACTTCGAAGGGCTCAAATTTTGCAGTGCAAAATATATATTCACGTATATACATATATGTTTTTTGTTTGCTAATCATAGCTAAGGGATAAAAGTAATTATGGGTAAGCACTAAAATATTATACATGAAGATAACTTACCCAAAGAAGAAAGATTGAGAAGTTTTTGTACGGGTATATTGGGACTAAAATTTTCGTGAAGAATCAAGTTTTCGAAACACTCACTATGTATATTATATAGTAAATAAAAATAGGTTTGATAATGTGAGACAACATACACACGTTATGTATACATATTCAGATTCATCCACCAAAGCACTTAAGGGACACGTGGTGATCATATATGTTACTACTAATTGTGACTAATAAAAGTTTTCTTAATACTAAGGTAACATGCAAATGTAAATAAATACGTATGTATATATATATATATATATATATATATATATAAGCATTATAGAGGCGAAACCCTTACGAACTAGAGAGGAAGGACATTGCACAAAAGAAAATAAAAACCTCAGTAAGACCAACAGGCTCGAAAACTTTGGTAACACTTCATCTACAAAGACATAAATATAATTATGTGTTAGATACGATTTATGTGATAATTTCGTGACCCATATATCAGGGATAATTCCCAGAGTTATGAGATGATTATGTGGAGTACGTTCCTAATATATTAGTGTTTACATAAAAAGCCTTCGATATTAGAACTCTTCTCTTGTGAAACATTTAAAGGTGAGGAATAATATGATTATAGGGTTTGTTCGGGTATTAAATGTAGGATTAGGCCTTGAACATAGGGTGGAATTCAGTATGAATAGACTTCTCGGTAATTTTAAGAGCCATTAAGTCCAAAGTTTCGTGGTGATAGATAATACTTTTCAGTATAAGAAACCTTTGCTATAGAGAATTCTTTCAACGTAAGAATTTTTAGTATAGGTTTATGGCATGAAATGTATTTTAAACAAGTAAGCATCCTTTAGGTTCTATTTATGGAAGCCCTCGGTGTTCCTAAAAGTTTTGTAGAATTGATGGTAAGTTTCGAAACTTATTTGTAACCTAAAGTTTTCGGTATGTCGTAGTAATTTGGTTTTGGGGATATGTGACTTATGTGCGTTTCATATGAGGTTACGGTGGATTATGAGAAGTTTTCGTGAGTATTAATTGGTGTTAAGTTTTCGTGATTTTTATTGGTAAATTATGAAGTTTTCGTGATGTTATACTGAGGTTAGAGTTTTTTTTACTTGAAATGGCTATGTTACATGATTTGTTTCTCGATATTCGAACTATATATGAGACGTGTGACTATAGAAACGTAGAATGGTTTTTGAGTTTCGATTGATAACTAAGTATGTGCTTAGTTCTTGGAGATACGATAAATGAATTTCTGGGAATGCTAGGTTTTCGGCCAACTTGGAATTTAATAATCAAAGTTTTCGGAATTTTAGAATTTTCGGTATTATTATTTTGTACTTTAGGGTTTTCGGGATTTCTAGGGTTTTTAATATTTAGGATTTGAGAATGTCGAGACTTATGAGAGTTAGTAAATATACTAACATGATAATATTTACCTGTTCAGAGTTTTGACATTTAGGGGATTCGTCAGATTTCCTTGCTGACTTATATCAGGAGGACAAGTAGGTGGATCATCCATCTACAATACGTAAACACCTATGTGATTTATGTGTTTTAATATGATTCGAGTGTTTACGTGACTTACATGATTTCTGTGTTTTATCTGTTTCATGTACGATTTATATAAATCATGTTTATATGAAATTTCATATATATGCATATCACGTGCATATCACGTTAGGGCGAGAGACGGTTGTACCGTAGTGAGACGGTAGTGATATTAGATATCGACGTACGGGGTAGAATGAGATGTTTGTGACTGGTGACTCTTAGAGGAGTCGAGGTTGGGCTCACTGGGCACCTGGCGGAGACAGGCGTGATCGATCTGTCTACTCGGGCATGACCGTCCCGAGGTGCATACCGCCGGAGATATAGATGTGACCTGATAGGAGGCCATTGGTGTGATCGTCCAGTGCACTATCAGTGTATACTTTTGGTGCGGAGTGACCCGGTAGGAGGCCATTGGCGTGATCGTCCAGTGCACTACCAGGGTAGGCTGCCGCGAGACTTGGGGGTGGCCTCCCAGTAGTCTTTGCGCGCGAGGGTGTCGAGCCTAACCTAGGGCCCTATGTTGTATGAAATAGGAATGTGAGAAAAGAAAGAGTGTGCATTTTATCATGCTGTGAGATACTGGGATCGGGGTTGAGTGCACATTTGCATACACGCATTTTATTCACCTACTGGGCAAATTGCTCAGTGCTTACGTATTGTAGGTACTGAGTCCGACGCTGATGTGCGTCGTGACTGAGGCGGCTGGTGGCGATGCTCCACGGACTTTTGAGGGCAGGGCGGTACATGGATGAAGACCTGTGGAGCGGCGTTAGGGCTTTTTGTTCTTTTGATATTTTGGGGCTTCGGCCCGTGTACAGAGATGACGATGTAGACGGATGTTTATAATACTGTATATTATTTTAGGAAAAAGTTTTAATTAGATGGGCCTTCTGCGGCTTACGTTGCGGAAATCCGCCACTAATCGTAATTAGAAAAGTAGGGTCGCCACACTTAGGAAACTTAAGAAACCAATATCCGAATAATTTAGATAAGTGTGTTGATATCATAATTTTGTGCTTAATGTCGGGAATTCAGGATTCCACCGGGTCAGTCACTAATAATCTACGGATGCCAGGTAAGTGGAGACGACACTTCACTACAAGACGTAACTTCTCTATGCATGAATTATGTGACTACGTGCGTTTCCGGCATAACGTGAAACTTATGTGACATGATTTATCTACTATTCATGATGACATGACATGCATGTTCATATGATTCAGACATGATGATGTGCACGCACGCTTAGCGTAAAAGTCAGGACATGAGAGCATGCACGAGTCAAGATCGCCTGAGAGCGATGGATATTTACCGATATGGGCATCTGTTGTCGACTCGCTGTGAGTCACAACTCTAAGTCACCGATAGAAAGGTAGCGAGGGCTAGGGTCGCTACAATAATATACCGCTTCAGATAATCTAAGAAACAGTTCGATTTCATGTAGTAACAATTCGATGCCAAAAAAATCGAAACTGGTCTGTTAAACAAAATACCACATCAATACTTACGAAAAACAAAAGTACGTCATAATATACCATTTCAGATAATCCAAGTAACGCTTCGATTTCATGTAGTAACAGTTCGATGCGAAAAATTATCGAAACGGTCTGTTAAACAAAATACCACATCAATACTTATGAAAAACAAAAGTAGGTCATAATATACCAATTAATCGACGAAAAAAATCAATTATGAGTTACCCCTTGTATCATGACCCACTTTGTTTTTAGTACCACATGTTGGACAAGAAATACCACATCAATACTTATTATAAACAAAATGAAGTCATCGGATACCACTTGATTGGATAAAGATATCGGTTATGAGTAATGAAGTAGCGTATCTTGATACTGGTATACCGTTAAGACTTAACTTAGTAACAATAATGCATAATATAGTAACACGTGTTCCAAATGAATCATGCCTTCCATACGTCCTGCTTCACACAACGTACGTTTTAGAAGTGATGAGGTGCCGATTGTTCAAAAGAGCCTATGAAACGCCCAAACTATGGGTACCTCGAATACACACAGATTAGCTGCAATTGTCGCGACAATCTATCTCGACTTGGCCAGACTTTCTCGAATTTGACCATATAAAAATTCATTACAATTCTTACATCGTATTTCATGAATATTAGAATAAACCCTACGTGACACGTCGAAATTGATTGGTTGATGGGGCAGTCGATTGTGTTAAAAACATTTGACTATCGATAAGTAACATTTATCAGTTTAAAGTAACGCTTATGGTTTTTAAGTTATCAAGTCGTCGTATCTCTGTAACATAGAACTGGCATCGAATACCCCTTCAGAGAACACTTTATTAAAGGTATTTTAGTCAAAACATAGTTTGGGTCTTTACCTTTAAACTTTGCAAAAAAACAAGGTCCTTAAAACTAAAAAGTATCTTGACAGGGCCTGATCACTAACTTTAATGTTTCATAAGGCAAATTGCCCCTTATAAGACATGGTTTGCTTATCGTAAACGAAAGATGATAAAAACTTGTACACAATTAATAGGCTATGATTACGAGAAAAAAAAGAAGGCTATACTCGCGATATATAGATTACAACGAAGAACACTGTTCCTTACCCCATTTGTAATAAATAATATACGTAGGGTGCTACAGGTTGTTCAAAATTTTATAATTTTTCTTGCCTTGGATTGTGTCATTTTCGAAAATTTGGCAAGTATAAATAATTAAGTAATTTATTCTTCATTAAATATAGCACAAGTGTTAGGTCCTCAGATTAACAACTCTACGATCCTAGGCTAGAATCCATAGCAATTCGATCGTTTAGATAATCAATTGAATTCGATCGAAAAACTCAAGTTAAGAACACGAGAGAGAATTCAATTAGAGTGAGAAAGTTACTGTTGTTTCTCTCTCTAGAAATCAAATTGCAAGCCCTTCGGATCAATTCTCTAAACTTTCTCTATTCAGCTCAATTCATTTACAAGTATTTATACCAAACAAGCTTGGTATAAATATCAAACTAGTCCTTAATCTAAAGACTAATACAAGTAAAGCCCCTAATTACAAGGACAACTAATTAAATCAAGCACAATTACAAATGGTATTCTACAGTAAGTTTTTCTTTCGAATTTTTCTGTATATACTGATAGATTAAGTATACTTTTGCACGTAACTTATATGGTATGATGTTTACATTAAGAATACAATATTAATTTGTTTTGATAAAAATATTACTATAATTACCATCAGTAGCGGCTGTTCTCTAACAAACCGGTGGATCCTCAGCATCATGTCTCTATTTATCTCTTCCAACCTCTGTTCGATATTTCTCCTGACGATCTTGAGGGTTCCGCGCAACACTTGTGAATTTCTGTCTTCAGCATCAACCTATTCTTCTTGGCAATTGGGTTGTTGTAGGTGATGCCGATGACAGAGCTGATATGCACGTGATTGCTTGGAAGCCTCTCGATCTCACGTCCTTTGAAGAGTGGTTCAGCCATGTTGACCTTCTTCATATTGCTCTCAAGTGCCATTTGAAGGTCGTGAGTGGCAAAGTACTTGACTTGTCGCATCATGAACCGGTAGAGCCCTTCGAGGCCTTCTTTCTTGATGAAGCCCTGAGGACCTTTGTACTTCTCCACGTATAGCTGATAAAGACGGTACACTTCATCGATGGGGAGGTACGGCAGGTCGCTCTCGCTCAGTTCCTCTCGGGTCCTGTCCACTCGTTCGATGATGTAGTGAGGTGTTGGAAGTCCTCCTTTGGCACAATAGACACTGAGGAGTTGGCAAATTGGGGAGAGTTCCCTGAAGTGACTATTCAGTCGAATCTTCGGGATCCCCAGCCTCACGTCCGGTCCTAGTTGGGTCAGCATCCACAGATATGTCATTCTCTTCTGCTGAACCCAGTGAGAGATCCCTCCGAGCTCGAACTCATCCGGCTTCTTGATCCGATCCGGTGACCTCCAAATGTTTTCCCTGACTTCTTCAAGGAAAGGTATCTCTATGTGAATGTTTTCCCATGGCGTGTCGATCCGAACGGTCCCTGACATCTGTCTTGTAGGGGATGCCGCTCGTTGTGCGATCAACTCCGGTAGCCTTGGGATTTCATTTTGGTAGTCTACACCTTTTTGAAGTTCGTCGTCTTCTATGATCACGAGGTCCACGGATGCTTGTTGTAAGAAGTGGCGTACGTCTTGAAGCCGTTGTCTCTGATGCTCCTCGGACATGGAATGGGTCATCCACTGGCCTTCGAAAATGTACATGTCTAATACTTCGTGTGGATTGACGCCATGTCAAGAGGGTCCTAGTTGGTCTGGAGCGACGGAGGTAGTAGCTTGGGTAGCTGCCAGGGCTACAAGCATTGCAGCACTTGCTTCTTCTTCCGGAAGCAAGGGGCTTGAGTAGATCGGTGGTGTGGGCGGAGGCGCTGCCAGGGCTACAAGCATTGCAACACTTGCTTCTTCTGCCGGAAGCAAGGGTTTTGAGTAGATCGGTGGTGTGGGCGGAGGCGTCCTGAGGTGAAAGGTTGGTGGGTCGATGTGGGCAGTGCGGTGCGTGGTGTGGGTGTGGGCTCGGTGGGTGGTTTGGTGGGTAGTTTGCGTTTGGTGGGTAGTTTGGGTTTTGTCAGCTCCAGCGCTCGTCTGCGTAGCGCCCGAGCCTTGTCCTTGGCCAGATGTAGATGTCCTCGGCCTCTTCTCCCCCTCATGAGGGTCCTGATCGTCAGGATCGTCATGTCTGCGCGTGCGTGGGAGCTTTGGCCTCGGCAGGTGTCAGTCGGTGGCTCAGGATGATCCACCAATCGCCTATAAAGGGATTCTTCTTGAGGCAACCGGATGGAAAGGCCTATCAGGCGGGCGAGGAGAATGTCGTGGAGCTCGGTGATGGGAATTGTGTATGGGTTCATGAGGATGGAGGAAGTGGCTAGATGGTCGGTGGGTGTGGGTTGTGGAGGTGTGGGGTTGATTTGTGACGAAGGGCCTTCAGAGACAAGTGCTTTCCCGGTATCTCTTCGGGATGTCTCGATTACTTGAAGGACTCTCTCCGTGATTTTGTCTTCCATAGACCGTACAGCGGCAGAAAGAGCGGCTTGGAACTGCTCGTTCGTCACATAGGGTGCGGACGCCTCCTTTGATGGACCAGGACGACTGATGTCGCCTGTTATCAACCCTTGAGTAGACACCGACTCTGGACCTGAGCTAATTTTGTAAGCGGCTGTTGGTATCCCATGCGCAAGAAGTCTTGGATCATCTCTACGTCTGTCGGGAGCGGGTCGTAGTTGTCGTTGTGGGGCAAGTCTAGCATCATCCCGAACTGGCTCTTGCTCATAAGAATATGTCGCGTCCCGAGTTTTGTTGGGAAGGAGAATGCCCCATTTGCTACAACTCCTTGTATATATCCCCAGAATTGCTGGAGATAGACCATCGGCACTGATGCGGTGACCGTTAACGCATGCCAGATGGGGTGGCCTCTGAGGATGGATACGATGATCTCGTTCGGGCACCTAAATGTGTTCAGATCGAGCTGAAAGTTCGTATCCTGAACCTTCAAGTACATATTGTAATCATATATATGGTTGTATCTTGGGTAGCGATCCATCTGAAAAATAAGATATATAAAAGTTTATTAGATCAATTTTTTTATTTTCAGTCGAAATATGAATAAATTTCATCAAACTATAGTAATATTGCAAATAATAGCATGTTCCATGAATTTGGAATTGAAATCATATCAAATGCATAGTGTTTGTTCAATTTCAAAAATTGTGATGGCATGAATGTAATTTCGAATGAGATATATGTCGCGTGAAAAATAGTTCGAAATTTCGCTAAGTGTTAAATCAGTAAGTCACTGTTCATGCCGAGAAAATTTTCGGTCGATAAAATTGAATTCTGATTTCATTTCCTATATATTGATTTCAATTGAAAGAATTCCGTCTAATTTTGCGATCGAAGAATTTTATCCGCTATTGTTAGCTACAATGTAAAGGACTTAGAGAAAAATTTTCTAAGTGTTGAAGTTGAAATCTGGACTGTAGTCGATCAATTTTACGATCGAGAAAAATTCCGTGTAAATTTACGATCGAGAAATTATTTCTCAGGTAAATTTACTGTCGAGAAATTTTCTTCGATTGAATAAAATTTTTCGATTTGAAATTTGTCGAACGGTATATGATTTTCGATTGTAAGTAAAATTTTTCGCTGCGAAATATTTTTATCGGGAAATTAGTCAACGAAGGACTAAGTCAAACGTCGAGAAATTTTTCGATCAATTTATTCTAAGCGGCGAATTTTACGATCGAAAAAGATAAGCATTGGAAAATAAATTTCTCGCTGCTAAAATTTTTGCGACCGAAATAAAGTGAAATCGAAATTTAATTTTGTGATAGTAAGTTTAACGCTTGATTCGAATTTGCGTCTAAATTATCTATTCAGTGCATACGTTTTTCGCTCGCAGAAAATCATAATTGGATTTTTCGATGGTAAATGTAACGGTTATAATCTTTTATCGTGATGATTAAGTCAAAATTTTGCGATCGAAAACTAAATCGACACAAATAGTATCTCGATTGAATAGAAATCCAATTAAGATAATTTGCGATCGACCAAGTTCTTCGACAGCTTCAAAACTTCAAAATACCCAGTTTTATCGAAAATCATTTTATCATCACAGATGGAAATTTTCCAACGATTTACGCTATCTGTTTCATCAAAAACATCGAATCTATCTAAACAACAGGCATTTAACTCAGAAAATCCAAGAAGCACGCCTAAATTTGGTCAAACAGTATACGTTTAAATGGTTTTTGAAGAACAGTCGAAAAATCTTAACTAATCATGCGAAAAACTACAGAATGTAGATGTAAATCAAGTTATAACGTTCCCAATCTGTAACCAAATCGAATTTCTACCTTAATCAGACGATTTGAAGTGAAAAATCAAGAGATTTTGAAGGTTTTTGAATCGTCTGAGAAAGTTTTGCGAGAGTTTTTTCGATTAGGTTTGCGTGAGAAAAAGTTTTTCGACTGACAAAAGTTAAATTTTTATTAGCTATCATTAATTTGTTGCCGGGCTTGTGATTTGACATTCTGCGATATAAGGGATCAGGCCCATTACTATTTGCACACGAAAAATTCTAATTTTTCGATCGCAAATTATCTCAGTTAATCAAAATCGATCCGACACTGTTTACGATCGAGAAACTTTAGATTGCGAATTAATTCTAATATTCAGTTTCTCGATGGTAAGTTTTCTAAGAAATTTCAGATTGACCCATATTTCAAAATAAAACCCAATGTAAGGCTCCCCCTTAGTAATTAAAATAAATGCAATTAACTCCCTGTATTTTTCTGTGTAGTAACGTCTAGCTACCCTGGCAGAAGTTTAAAAATCTGTACCACTTAGAGATAAACGTTAGTAATAATGGAGTTAATCAACAATTATTTTTGGCAATTTATCTTTGAAATATTTGGTCTTGTGTCTAGCTCCTCTCTTTGTAGTGTCGACGTCTCACTCCGTAATTTTGTTTGACGGAATCTGATACACTTAGAGAAAAACGTCAAGAATATTTGGAGCTAATCCACGATTTTTATATTTGCTCCCCCTCAAATAATGCGCTAGAATTGACTAATTATGCAAGCATATTAAATCAATTCAAGTCACGAGCATATAACACACAAATTTACCAAGTAAGTACGTATACATGGTCCCCGAAAACATGTCAAAATATTGTGTGAGGGTGGAAGCAAAAAAAAAAATTTATCGCATTTAAACAATTATGTACTAATGCACTCTAAAATTGCATTTAGAATGTGCGATGTCCTAAAGAAATTCACATTTATTCAATTCAACGCATATGAAGCATAACATTTCATGTCAAAATGTGCGAAGTAAATGAGTTCAAATTTTTCATTTTCATTTTCATATATATTTTTTTTATTATTATTTACCTATATATATAAAAAAATTATTATATATACTTTTTTCGTATATTACTATTATTATAGTATGGGGTCAGATTATTTTGCTTCGATCAATCGTCAAGCCTAAAACTTTACGAGACATTTGAAAGAGAAAATGCCGTCAAGTCTTGTCGTCAAACTAAAGTCCTAAGTTCATAGACTGCTCCATTTCGACAACTCTCACTAGGTTCACTCTTGCTCTCAATAATTTCTATCTTGGGATTTTTATATTTTTATCACTCAGGTCAACACAAGCAATTTCAAGTCAATTTACCTGTGATCGAGGCGTGTTTAATCATTTCACCCAAGCGAGAGACCGTCGATTGGAATCAAAGGGGTCTAAAGGTTTTAGTTTGGCTAGGACTTAGAAGGGAAGGAATTTAGAGGGAAGTGAGCTTATCTCTTCGTCGTCTTCCATTTCTACGTCCGTTTCCTTTCTTTTCGGCGTCTTTCTGTTTTTCCATCAATTATCCCTCATTTTCTTTTAAGAACTATCCCTTGTTATGCTATTCTCAAGCTGAAGCTCCGCTTCTCCACGAGGCTATAGGAGATTATCGTCGGCGAAGTTCTTCTTGTTGGTTCTCGGGTAGATACCGTGCTCCTCTTCTCTCAGTCCCTAGAGGTTTCAGAGATTATCTATTTGGAGAAGTTCACTTTGTGGTGCTCTTCTTCCAGCCGTTCTGACGAGCGTACGAGATTATCATTGGAGAAGTTCGCAGCAGGAACCATGCCACTTTCTACAAGGTAGTCGGAAGGCCGGTTCCTTTGGTCTGATTTTTGTGCGTTGAGCAATGCCTTCGTTTTTCATCATCCCTTTTTTTATTTCTTTTGTTTTTCTCCCCCTCCTTTTCTCGTTTGAGCAACCATTCGAAGAGTGTTGAATTCGGTTGAAGGCTTGGAATGGGTTTCAAAGGATGAAAAGGACATCGGAGAAGGCTCAAAGTGGATGACTAAGGGCTAATGTGAGGGAAAAATTATATAAGGCCGAGTGAGGAATATCCTAAGCTCCCTTGTCATTTTCGTAACGATCTGACGCAAGGTGAGTATGAGACCAAGAATCACTAGGTAAGACAAGTAATTGATGTGTGACTCACTCGAGAAGTAGATCCAAAGAAAGGATAAAGGAACAGGCTTGAATCCTTACGCATGTAAAGTGACTTTGTGTCTAGTGGAACAATCAAACTACCTTTTAGACACAAGAATGCGACTTAGACTGACAATATTAAACAACTAGATCGATCGCATGTCGGGGTAAAATTCTAAGTGACGTTAGATCATAGCATCCTAAAGGATTTCGTCATACCCCATTATATTATATATATTATATATTTTTTATATATATATATATATTGTTATTTTTATTATTATCAAGCAAGATTAGGACAAATAAGCATAGAAAACACATAGAATAGAGCATGTGATAGCACAGAAGATCAGGTAATGCACATATTATGGAAGATTCAACATGCCTAATTTTCCGACAAGGAATTGGAATCGTTTCTCATCCAAGGCCTTGGTGAAAATGTCAGCTAGTTGAAACTCTGTGTTCACAAAGTACATCTCTATCGTGCCTTTTTCTACGTGATCTTTGATAAAATGATATCTAATGTCTATGTGTTTTGTGCGTGAATAATGAACAGGATTGCAAGTAATGGCGATTGCACTTTGACTATCAGTGTATATGGGTATATTATTTAGATTGTACCCATAGTCGCGAAGCTGTGTCCGCATCCACAGCATCTGTGAGCAACAACTGGCGGCAGCTACGTATTATGCTTCGGCCGTCGACGTGGATACACAGTTCTGCTTTTTGGATGACCAGCAGACCAGCTTTTCGCCTAGAAATTGAGCGCCATCGGACGTGGTTTTCCTGTCCATTCGGCAACCTGCATAGTCAGCGTCAGTGTAGCCGATAAGTTTGAAATTCGTACCCTTTGGATACCATAGGCCAAGGGTAGAGGTGCCCTTAAGGTAGCGTAAAATTCTTTTGACCGCGAGCATATGGGATTCTTTGGGATCGGCTTGAAAACGGGCACACAAGCAGGTGGCAAACATGATATCCGGCCGGCTCGAAGTGAGGCAGAGAAGAGATCCAATAATACTGCGATACAGTGTGATATCGACCGATTTACCAGAGGGATCGGCATCCAACTTGCAGCTTGGTGACATAGGAGTGCTGAGAGGCTTGCTCTGGTCTTGATGAAACTTCTTCAGAATATCCTTGATGTATTTTTTCTGACTGATGAAAATTCCATCATTGAGCTGCCTGACTTGAAGGCCTAAGAAAAATTGCATCTCTCCCATGTGACTCATCTCGAATTTGCTCTTCATGAGATCTCCAAACTTCTTGTAGAGCCGAGGATTTGTTGATCCGAAGATGATGTCGTCGACGTATACTTGGACGGCCATCAGATCTTTGTCTTGCCATTTAATGAAAAGGGTTGTGTCTATCGTTCCTCGTATGAATCCAGACTTCATGAGGAAATCACTCACGACATCGTACCAAGCACGTGGGGTTTGTTTTAGTCCAAAGAGAGCTTTGTCCAAGCGATAGACGTGATCGGGATGTTCTTGATCAACGAAACCTTCCGGCTGAGCTACGTAGACTTCTTCTTTTAACACGTCGTTGAGAAAGGCGGTTTTAACATCCATCTGATAGACTTTGAAGTCTTTGTGAGCCGCATAAGCCAGCAGGAGGCGGATAGCTTCGATACGGGCAACAGGAGCATAAGTCTCGTCGTAGTCGATGCCTTCCTGTTGATTGTATCCCTTAGCAACTAGCCTTGCTTTGTTCCGGATCACTTCACCGTCTTCATTTTTCTTATTCCTAAAAACCCATTTAGTTCCGACCACTGTTTTCCCATGTGGACGGGGTACCAAGGTCCACACTTGAAGACGTTCGAATTGATTGATTTCCTCTTGCATTGCAATTGTCCAATCCGGGTCTCAAAGTGCGCTGCTACTTTGGTAGGCTCGTTATGGCTCAGGAATCAACTGAAAATACTGTGTTGACGACGTGTCCTCACACCATCCGAAGGATCGCCAATTATCTGATCAACCGGGTGACCTCTAGTCCACTTGTGCTCATGAGGTAAGGCTGGAGTCGATCATCTGTGGATCTAGATTGCCTAAAGTCTCCGATTGATCATTTGTCTGAGGAAGTTCCAGTACTGTACTTGGATCGATCTCTGATGATACTTCGTCGCTGACCACTGTGGGTACTTCGTTATTCTGTGGCAGTTCTGAATCGGGTGGGGTAGAGACGTGAGATGAACTTGGTACGTCGGTCTCGTCGGGTGGGGAATCCACTGTAGGTGTAGCAGACAGGACCGATATACTGGTTCGAAGAGAGAATCCAAATCGTCTAATACAAGTCTCGTTGCTTCTTCTGACGTTGAATTTGGAGTTGTTGCATTCTTCTGTTGCTTTTGTGCCAACACACCAGTGATTACGGGTTCTGAGATGTTGTCTTCAGAAACCAACGGGTTAGGTACGGGTCCTAAACTGAGTTGTGCAGGAGCCATCTGGTTAGGCACGGGTCCTGAACAGAGTTGACCAGAAGCCATATCTGCCACTTCGTGGAAAGTGACATTATAGCTTTCCTTAATAGTTCGATTGGACTTGATGTATACTCAGTACGCTTTTGATGTTGAAGAATACCCGACAAATGTAGCTTCGAATGCTTTAGGGTCGAACTTTGCACGTTGCTCTCGGTCGTTCGCCACAAAGCACTTGCACCCAAAGACTTTAAGGAAAGAGATGTTGGGCACTCTATTATTCACAATCTCGTACGGAGTCTTGTTGAACCGTTTGTGAACCACCGTCCTGTTTTGAGTAAAACAAGCGGTATTGACTGCTTCATCCCATAGAAAGTGTGGAAGTCCCGATTGGATCAGCATTGTACGAGTGGCTTCCACTAGTGTTCGATTTTTCCTTTCAACGATCCCATTTTGTTGAGGTGTTTTGGCGGCTGAAAATTGTTGACTTATTCCAAGTTTTTGATAAAACTCACTGAGGTGATTGTTCTTGAATCAGTGCCGTTGTCTGTTCGAACAACTTGAATAGTCTGTTGCAGCAGATTTTGAGTTGTGTTCACAAAATTGATAATCAAGTCACCGGTCTCATCTTTCGTTCGGAGTAACTTTGTCCACGTGTAGCGAGAATAGTCATCTACAATCACTAGGACATACTTTCTTCCATTGATACTCTGAGTCTGCATCGGACCACAGAGATCCATGTGAATTAGTTCCAATTGCCGAGAAGTAGACGCAATTTGCTTGACGTGATGAGATTCTCGCTTCAATTTCCTAGGTGACATGCCGAACAATGATGCTTCCTATGTAGTTGAATAGTTGGAAGACCGTGGACCAACTTCTTCGTAGAAAGACGTTGGAGAGCTTTCATGTTTAGATGAGACAGTCGTTGATGCCTCCTCTATAAATCAATCTGAGAAATTAGGCATACAGCTGTCGAGGGCCGCACGGACGTCAGGTTGATCGTGTAAAGATTGCATTTTCGAAGTCCTTGAAGGAGCTCTGTGTCCTGACTATCAAAATTCTGCACCGGTCAGCATGGAAGACCACCTGGAAGCCATTGTCAGAGAATTGGCCTATGTTGAACAAGTTATGGCGGAGGCCTTCGACGTATGAGACATCTTTGATGGTCAGATTCTTCAGAATGATATCCCCAAGTCCTAGAATCGGGGCTGAATCGTTGTTCCCAAATCTGACTTTGCCATTTGGTCGGTCTTTGTAGTTGCTCAGCAGCTGTTGTTTACCAGCCATGTGTGTGGAGCGACCTGAGTCGAGGTACCACACATGATGGATCTGCAAAAACAATTTAGAGAGCTTTAGGTACCCACTTAAGCATAGGTCCTCTAAGATTAGCAGATTTCATTTTGGGTTCAGATATGACTCCTAAATCTATTTTTGGAAGAGTCTTAATAACCCATTGCACTTTTGGAGAAGTGGGTTTGGCTTTTGTCGACATAGGCGGAGATTTAGGAACCCATTTGGGTTGAACCTTACAGGGAAGGTTAATTTCAGCTCGTACAAATGCCTTGGAAGGATTGACTGAAAAGATCTTTTCTTGTGATAGTCTCCTAAGGTGCTTGGGGGATTTAATTTCGACATGATACCTTAGGTGAGTACATTCATGTACGGCGCCATAAGCTTTCTTTATGGCTGGATCTTGTTTCCTACGATTTTTCCTTATGGCATTTGTTTCAGAATGTTTAGTAGTAATTTTCGAGGTAGAGCCTATTTCGAGATTTTCACTTCTATAGGTGATAGGCTGAAGTGAGCACGTAGAAGCAATTATTTTGAACGTAGAAATGGCTCTTTTATTACTACGAGTGTCTTTTATTTTGACAGAAGGAATAACATGTTCAGAAACATTTAAATCTACAAGCTCCTTCTTTATTTTAGGGCTAGACACTCTCGCCTTCGTAGTCGGTGCTGGCTCTACGCTCCCTGTGGACGTAGGTAAAGTTAAATTAGTCTTAGCACTTCTAATAGAATTATTAATGCTCTTTTGATCTTTCGAAGGCGATTTTTCTATTTTCACGCTTTTTATGAAAGCGTGTGAGGTAGTTTGGGAGGACAGGGAAGCCTTGAGATTTTCCATCTCTTTAAAGAATTTTTTCTTTTCAGCTTCGAAATTCTCTCTTTCATTGTCTAGTTTCGCCTGTGACTCCTCTATCTGTTTTATGATAGGGCATTTGTAGAGAGAATATTGATAATTAACCCTTTTGACTTCCTCATAGTGTTCTTTAGAGTCAGGAGGTAAGACTTGAGCTAATTCACTGACAGGTGTTAAGGATGGTTTCCTATTTTTGTCCTTTTCAATTAGTTCATTGTAGTCAAAGGGGATCTCAGGCCCATGTGAGGCTTGTTTGATGGATGAATCAAACGCATTTTGTTAGGCCGATTTTATCCAACCTTGGTCTGAATCAATGAATTGATATTACCTGTACGATGAATTACAAGAGCAATAAAGGAGTAATACCAATAGACGGGATTGTTGAGTTGGAACGAGAGCGCGCGAGTTCTTCAGAAAAGTCGTCAACTCAAATATGATTCAGCAAGTGTTTAGGGTATTTATATATATGTCCTAATGGGCTAATGGGCCCAATATTACTAATATATCCACAAGTCGGATATATTTACAATTAGGTCCTAGCTTAGAATAAATTACTAGATTAAGATAACATAATTTAATTGAACACAATAAAATATTCCTAACAATCTCCCCCTTTGTGTTCAATTTGCAATTTGGCACTGGTTATCTTCGTCTTGTAATCATCTTGAGTCCTCAAAGAACACGTATCAATGTATATGGCGGAAGCGTCTGCGTGCGTGTTCTTCTTCGTCAATCTCATCCTCCTTTATCTTGTCTTGTGACCTCTTCTTTAGGAGATCCAAGCTCACCGTGTTCTGATCTTCTCTTTTTGTGTTCGATCTCTCCCTTGGATAGTCTCCACTCCCCCTACGTTTGTTCAACCTTTTGTTGGGATTGAGGAGTCCTCATTAAATTTGAGAGACGTACACGAGTCGAATATTCTATGTAGGTGTTCCAGCTCTTCCTTCACTTGTCGCAACTCCCCTACATTTGTTCAACCTTGGGTTGGGATTGAGAGTTTTCTTTAAACCGAAGAGCTGTACACACGTCGGCAGCTTCGATTCTTTGACGACGCTTGAGATTTGGCTTTTTCTGATATATATTGCACTTTCATCGTGGTGTTGCTCCCATTTTGCTTTAATACTCCTCCCCCTCATGAAGATCGAACTAGGGTCATGCGATGGGTCAAAATGGGGCATCGTCTTTGGCAAGAAGATCGCGTCGTCGGGACAAGATGATGGAGTTCCTTTTCCAAAATGTGCTTGGGCTCCTTCAGATTTTTTCATCAATTACATGAGAGCCCGTCTTCAGAGTGGTATGCGCAGCGGAAATGGTGGGTGCTCAGGTTGGGTAATAAGCTGATGGAGCCACAAAGGCAGTCCGTCGACACGACTTCAGAGTTAAACTCTGAGACGTGGCCTGCGAGAATAGGGCTTTATAAACCAGGGCCACATAGGCGTCCCGTTAACATCGATCTAGGAGTGTAGCTCATAGTCGATGTAATAGTAACTATATATTATATTATTTATATATTATATATAGATAAAGATATAGATATATATATTTTAAATCCTCCTACTCAAAGCATGCTTCTTAAAACCGAGTTACTCCCCCTCAAAAAGATGCATATTCGGATTAAAATTATCGTTCGAGAATCTCTTTCCCTAAGTTCACACATTAAGTTCGCTCCCCCTAAAAATTTAGTTATTGCTCCCCTTAAGACAAATATAAGAGTTGCTTCTCTTTAAAAAAAGAGTAGCTCCCTCTCAATGTATGCACATTAAACATGTAAATTCTCTCCCAATTAAATAAGCGTGAACGTATTAATTTATTTTCAAAGCAGATGCAAACTACGGATTATTGTTCTTTAAGAATGCATTAGAATGTACGTTTTTTGTCGCTCTAAAGTTAGAATAGGTATTATGCGCTTCAGATCATATGCATACAGAAAATTTAAGCTCGAAAAATTTTAAGATCCATGCATAATGAAATGTACCTATAACATGGTATTTAATGCATTTCAGCTCATGTATGCATGCAAAAATTTGGAATTTAAGATCTTTTTTAGGCATGCATAACTATAATGTACCCTTTAATTTCAAAGTAGGTATATAGTCTTTTCAGTTCGATATGGATGCCCAAATTTTAACTATGGAATGGATATATAGAATTTACCTACGTTTAGTTGCTCGCATCGCTAACCAGTCGTGTCTGTGGAGCAACCCGAGATGCCATACACGCTGAGATGGTTGGCTGCCCTCGTCGCATACCAGTCATGAGTGTGGAGCAGCTCTCTTAGTACCTACTCATGCTGGGATATCTGCAAAGCATTACCAGGACTTTGGTACCCATTTTTGGATGGGTCCTCCCTTATTAACAGAAAACGGGTTAAGCACATAAGGTTCAGATATTGATCCTAAGTCAACTTTTAAAGTCCTATTCAATTTGATTTGTGACTTAGGAATCCATAGCTTCAATCCTTGTTTTGAGTGTTGTGGGGATGTGGAGTGATGTTTTTGCTTAGGCATCCAAATTTGTTTAACATTAAGATTATATCCTGTTGAGTTTTTATTCATCAATCGATTGAATACGGGAGTGTTCGAGACGTGGCTTGCATGAGATG
Organism: Craterostigma plantagineum; assembly: GCA_027422505.1. Taxonomy (NCBI): domain Eukaryota; kingdom Viridiplantae; phylum Streptophyta; class Magnoliopsida; order Lamiales; family Linderniaceae; genus Craterostigma; species Craterostigma plantagineum. Next base: position 4,216,012 of record JAPQWV010000055.1, read on the forward strand.
ATGGCTGTTGAGTAGAGGAGTGATGCAACTTATAAATATTAGATTTATTAAGACGGGAAACTTCATAATACTTAGTTGTCTTCGAAGAAATAAAATTATGTTCATCAGAAGCATATTTTGTAGAGTAGAAGGCCTTGGTAGGAGAGGGTTTAGATTTTGATTTCCTGACCCTGTCCATCCTCTTCGTCTTCTTGGTTAGTTTCTTGCCTTTAGCTAAATTTGACACATCATTAGGAGTTAAATCATAAGTCGAAGATGAACCAACTTCAGATGAACGATCGTTGAGATTTCTTAGGAGAGAAATTTCATTCAGAAGTTTTTCTTTTTCGAACTTGAATATTTCATATTGATTCTGGTGTTCCTTTGCTTGTAATTTATTGATGTCCTGGACGCGTGAAATTTCGGCTAGAAAGTCCTTGCCTTTATAGGGGAACCGTGTGTCGTTCTTGTTTGGGATTGCGCTTGAAAAACGAAAACGGGAATTCAAGTCAAGTGCATCATCATAAGAAAAGTAATGATTTGAGGGGGACGCGTAGTTTTCAAATAGCAGCTCATGTCTTTTGACTTTTTCTTTCCCTTTCGTTGTCTTGGAAAGTGATGCTTCTATCTTAGGCTGAGCTAGATGCAGTTGTGGAGAGAGATCTATGGAGTCATTGATTTGTTTTTCGAGTGAAGATATAATTGTCAGAAGTACGTCTTTTTCTACTTGAGCGGGAATCTTTTCGGTCTCAAGAGTCGAGCACAAATCATAGATTTCTTTGATAACTGCAGGAATATATGTACTAGAGGTATTCGATCTTTGGGCAACTACTTCTTCTGTAGAGGGTGGATATAAAGAAAAGTAGTCATCAGATAGAGAAATTTTCCTGGTTTGGTAACTTTTATTCAGTTCCTCGTAGTCAATTGGAATCTCAGCCCAGTCCTTTTTCTTTCTCTTTTTCTGCTCTAAATTGTCAAGTGTAGATGAGCTAGTGAAAGGCATAAGACTAGGAATATTTAAGCCTAGGAACCTGATATCATAAAGGGGAAGGGGTTTCTTTACTGTTTGCATGGAATCTGAAACATATCCTATTCCTTCACGGGGATCATAAAATTCTGTGTCTCTAGCATTATTTAAAAGAATCATTTTGTCTGTTTTGTACGCTACTGATTAGAAGATCCTCAAGTTTTTTTTATTTTCGAATATAGACGATTTCGATCCTTAGTTAGAAATTCATATTGTTGGGACAGTTTGTTTCGCTCTTCCTCACTTCTCTTGAAATCATTTTCCTTTTTGAGAAGTTTTCTTCTAGATCTCTTATCATAGTCTCATGTCTGAGGGATGTATCCTGAGCTTGTTCTAGAAACGAGGTTAACCTAGCCTTTTCTACTAGTTCGGTTCGCAAGACTTTTTCATTGTTTGCTAACCTAGATTCTAGTTTTCTTTATGATTGGCTCTCCCTAGACATGGATGTTAGTCTATCCTGAAGAAGACATAATTGTTCATGTAGTTGGAGTAAGATTCATGTACCTCAGTTTCTGAAGATGAGTCGGTTGAGGGAGTGGCTGCAGTGTTGTGTGCCTCATCTTCAGTGTCAGTTTCAACGTTTTCCATGAGTGCCAGATTTTCGTCTTCACTCTCAGAGGTATCCTCGAGCCATGATTCCTGTTCTATCACGAGTACGACACCAGACTGTTTTTGTTTGTCTGCTTGAAGACCTACTCTTTCTGATTCCAAAGTTGCGTTCTATTTAGAAATTTTATCTTCCCAACAAGAAGTAGATTTGTTAGAATGTAAAATATTTTCCCCGTTTGACGCTAGGTTCTTAGAGGAGTTTTGATCCGCTTGCCCTCTTTTTGTTAGAATGTCCTCTAAACTCCTAAATTTAGAGTATAACTCGTTACGCTCTCTATATATGAAGTTATATTGACAAGTCTTAGTGAGTATCTCGTCTTCGCTCTTTTTCAAACTAGTAGTTGACTCACTAATTTTTACTTTCAGTCTTTCTATTTCTTTGTCACGATCATCGACTCTCATTTGCATTGCTTCAAGCTTGCAATTGAGATGCGCTTTTTCACTTAAGCTGGCAAGGAGACATTTATGATTATTCTCTAAGCGAGCTTTATGATTATTCTCTAAGCGAGCTTTTAATTCCTCAATTTCTTTAGCTTGTTTGTTCACTTTCTGTTCCCAATGATACGGCATATATGACATATTGAAAGTGGATATTGAAAGTTCAATTCTAGAATTATTTTGGTTGGATATGGATCTTAATCGTGTTGATCAGCTAAATCTTAGATCTCTAACTAAAGAAAAATCAAACAATGTTAGAAAGATATATGAAAGATAAAATAATCACAGAATTTAATTTATTTATTTAATTAATCATTAATACTGACATATAATGATTATATAACTTGACAAATAAAAGACAAATGATTAGTGGAATTATGAGTTCGCAAATGATTTTTTTTTAAATATATAGGAAAAATGATTAGGTAGTGATATGTGTAATGATTAATGTTGATTGGTGGGTAAGTGCAATTGGCTAAAGATGTGAGAGCATAAGTTGTCGAGAGCTTAGATGTCGAGCTAAGTTAGAAAATGATTTCGACAACTTAGATGTCGAGATTTAGAATGTGGAGATCTTGACACTTTGAGAGATTCGAAATGAGATTAGTCCAGAAGTGGAAAGAATTTGAGCTAATAAAATAGGATATCGAGATCTTGATGTCGAGATTCTTAATGAAGTGTGGCTTCTTGAGAGATTGCTATGATATGGTGATGCGAAAAGCATAAGCAATGCTTGGGCAAATAAATATATATATATATATTTAATTAATTTATAACTTTGATGATAGGTGATACGTGGCAGTGAGCAATGGAAAAAGTGGACAAGTGGATGATGTGTTTTTCGAGGTTGTGAGTGGGATGATTTTATCGAGAAATACAATTTTAAAATCAAATGATCTCGAGACTGGAAAATCAGCAAATGTCGAGATCAAATGTCGAAATAAATATCGAATGGAATGCAAAATGTCGGGTCCCGTAAAATTCGAGGCAGATGTCGAGATAAAATGTCGAAATCCTTTTAACTCAATAAGATGTCGAAGCGAATGTCGAATCCGTGCTAAATTCCGAGGAAAATGTCGAGTCCCTTGTATCCTAGTAAAATGTCGATGCCAATCTCGAGATCAATGAGAAAAAGATTTCGAGCAAAATGTCGAAACAAAAGTCGAGATGAGCAATTTAATTCATGAGATCTCGTCGTCACGCTGTTCATTGGTTGGAAAAAAATTCGAAAATTTCGATCAAGAATCACGAACAGCGAATATACACCTATGTGTTCTCCATGAGCTGAGAAGAATCTGAGAATTTAAGCGAGAAGGAATTGATCGTTTTTTGGAATAAAGAGCGAAAAATCAGAAATCAAACCGAGCAGAATATCAGTAAACTTTGATGAATTTGATCTACGATTTCGGCTCTGATACCACTTGTTAGGCCGATTTTATCCAACCTTGGTCTGAATCAATGAATTAATATTACCTGTACGATGAATTACAAGAGCAATAAAGGAGTAATACCAATAGACGGGATTGTTGAGTTGGAACGAGAGCGCGCGAGTTCTTCAGAAAAGTCGTCAACTCAAATATGATTCAGCAACCCTAAACACTGATGTGTTTAGGGTATTTATACATATGCCCTAATGGGCTAATGGGCCCAATGTTACTAATATATCCACAAGTCGGATATATTTACAATTAGGTCCTAGCTTAGAATAAACTACTAGATTAAGATAACCTAATTTAATTGAACACAATAAAATATTCCTAACACATTTTCATACGTCGATTCCGTAATGTTCCTAAGAGAGGTTGCAGCTAAACCCATGTTCTTAATGTCATACATTTCTTTCTTCCGTAAAATACGTGGGTTAGTGTAACCTATGCCTTCTATTGGATTATAAAACTCTATATCTTTGGGCTTGTTTAAGAATATCGTCTGTTCAGAGTGTCCCCTACGCGTAGGAAGATCATCTATTTTTTTAATTTTTGCATACAACTTCCTGCGTTCCTCACTTAGGAGAGCATAATTGTTTTCTATCGTCAGTTTGGCGGCTTGACAGGTGTCTAGATCCTTACTAAGCTCACTAACCTTAGCGTTAGATGTTTCTAATTGAGCTTCTAAGTCAGTGATTTTAGAGGTAGCTTCGGTTATCCTACAATTTAAGGTAGCTTTCTCGTTGAGATGCCTAACCAAACAATTGTAGTTATTTGCTAACCTATCTTCTAATTCTTTAATCTTTTCACTATGCTGTCCTAAAAGAGGTTGACTAGTCTCTCTAAAATGTAAGCTCTTAGTAAGTTCTTCTATTTTTGCACTAGAGCTTCTAAGGTCTGATTCGAGACTTTTTATCTTCTCCTGAGCTCTCTCAAGATTGTTCTCTACTTCCTTTATACTTTTCTGCTCACGTTTCATGTTAGCATATTGCGTATGATATGATTCTAACATGGTCAATAATGTGGAAGGAGTGACTACCTCATTTGAAGACGTGGATGCGTTGTCGTCGTCCGTACGAGTGGATGTTTCGGCGTCCAATTCGTTGTCGAGATGGGCCATGAGGGCTAAGTTCTCTTCTTTGGAGCTCGACGTGTCCTCGAGCCATTGGTCCTGTTCGGCCATGAGAGCTACTCCAGCTTCTTTCTGTTTTGTCAATTGAAGCTTCCTGGAGTAGTAGTTTGCATCTCTCTTCTTCGGGAGAGTGCACTCTCTGGCGAAGTGACCTGCTTTGCCACAGTTAAAGCATTTGTTTGTCTCTTTGGGATTCTTGACCTCGGAACTCTCCGGAGCACGTTCTTTGTTTTTGGAGCTTGTAGTCTGAAATCTGTTACCTGAGGTTGAAGGCTTCTTCTTGAAATACTTCTTGCTCATCATTTGTCCAATGAGAGCTAACTGTTTTCCAAGGGCTTTCATGTTCGGCTCGTTGTCTGAGTACGACTTATCTTCCGACTATGATGATGAAGGTGGCCTAACGATCTTTTTCTTTCTTGATCTTCTGCTCCTCTTCTCCGAGACTAAGGCAACCGTGTCATCGGTTTGTTTGCCTTTCTGCTCTTTGATAATCTCGCGGATATCATCCTCATGCTGAGTGAGATTATCGAACACGGCATGGACATCCAACTCCTCTAGATCTTTATTTTGTCGTATTTGTGTGGATATTTTCTTCCATTCCGTGGGCAGAGAAGATAGAAATCTTATGTTTGTTTCCATGTTTGTCTTCGTTATTTCTATCTTCCTCATCTCATTGAGAAGAGTGAGGTATCGTTGGTAGATTTCGTATAGACTCTCTTCCGGCTTTGCTTTGAAGGAGTCGTGAGAATGTTCACCTTCTTGGCCTTTATGCCAACTTGCGTCCTCTGCATCATCCTATGCAGCTCATCCCACATCCCCTTAGCCGATGTAAGGCTCATCTCGTCCTCTGTATATATCGTTGGGGATGCCCTGCATAAGGGTATTTATGGCTACTAGATCAGCCTTAGCTCGAGCTCTTTCCTCCAGAGAGTATTCTCTAGGCTCCTTTAGTCGCCTAGAAGCTGGAATTACTGGAGTAGCTGATTCGTTCCCGGGTACATGAACCCAGAACTGTGCAGGTCCCTCTTCAAGGGATTGCAATAGATTTTCGGCTTGATCCTTTAGAGCTATGAAATTCAGGAAGCGGCTTCTCCACACTGTGTATTCGCCTCTTTGCAAGATCGGCGGACGGTTGTCATTTCCGAGTGAGTATGCATCCATGTTTGTATTATAGTAGTCGAGTTGTTGAAGGATCTTCGTTGATTGTTTTGAAGGTTGAAAATGATGTAAAGTGCTTCACAAGTGACAAAATTAGTTAGTAGCGTTTGATTCGAAAATTAGATCGACAATTATTTTCGATTCAATCTTTAAAATATGATCGAAATTAATTTCGTGGATATAGAATGTATTTACTGTTCTCATGCGAGAAATTTTGTCAGCGAAATGTTTTACGAGCGAAATAAATTGCCCAAAATCGTTCAGTCGAGAAAAGTTTCCAGATCGCGAATTTATTTCGATCGCAAAGAAACAGTACGTTAGTAAGTTTCTCGACAAGTCAAAATAAATCTGTTGACTAGAAAAGTTTCTCACGTGTAAATGATTTTTGTCTGGTCAAACGTTAAAGGTTTGACCGAAAAAGTTTTTCGAGAGAATGTTTTTACGCATGCAAGGTCAAAATTGGTCTCTCTCGAAAACGTTTTTCGCTGAATAATGCTCGAGAAATATTTCTAACTAAAATCGTTTCTGCCGAGGACGATTCTAGCGCTGACTTCGTATTCTGACCGAGAAAAATTCCTGCGCTAAGTTTATTGATCGAAAAACTAATCCGATCGCAAATCCAGCGAGAAAAATTTGAGCAATCGAGAAAAATTCACAGAATACGATTAACACAGATTCGAGCAAAAACAAATAATCAGATAGTGAAGTTTGAGGTAATTGCTCGCAATCAAGAAATAATCATGCACGAACAAGCAATTAAACACGTTATGAAGCAAAATATATTGAATTTGATCAAAATCAGAATGTGTTCTTCATGTTCTTTGTCAACAGCAAAATTTCAGAATCAAATTAATCAAAAATCGAAGTTCAAACTGCTACTGATCTAGTCACAATGATAATTTATCACTTAATCTAGCACTGAAACATCAAATTCAAGTCAATTAAGCGCAGAATTAAGCTATTGGATCGAAAAACTTTTCGCGCCAAATCTGTTCTTCGATGGAACAGTGTTCGAAATAAAATTCGATCCAATTCTAGCAATTTACGATTCAAAACAGAACGAATCTCCTCTGATACAAATTGTTAGGTTCTCAGATTAACAACTCTACGATCCTAGGCTAGAATCCATAGCAATTCGATCGTTTAGATAATCAATTGAATTCGATCGAAAAACTCAAGTTAAGAACACGAGAGAGAATTCAATTAGAGTGAGAAAGTTACTGTTGTTTCTCTCTCTAGAAATCGAATTGCAAGCCCTTCAGATCAACTCTCTAAACTTTCTCTATTCAGCTCAATTCATTTACAAGTATTTATACCAAACAAGCTTGGTATAAATATCAAACTAGTCCTTAATCTAAAGACTAAAAAGCCCCTAATTACAAGGACAACTAATGAAATCAAGCACAATTACAAATGGTATTCTACAGTAAGTTTTTCTTTCGAATTTTTCTGTATATACTGATAGATTAAGTATACTTTTGCACGTAACTTATATGGTATGATGTTTACATTAAGAATACAATATTAATTTGTTTTGATAAAAATATTACTATAATATATCACTAGTACAAAACAATACATAGGCGACGGTTTTTACGGCATATAGGCGACAGTTCGAGGCATCGCCCAGAGCCCCGATGCTCATGTTTCGACAAATAGGTGACGGTTGTAAACCGTTGCATATATTCTAGAATAGGCGACAGTTTCAACCAAAACCATCGCCTTGCTTCTCAAAGAAGCCTTTTTCTCAATAAACCGTCGCCTATACATGGCCTTTAGGGGACGATTTATAGAAAACGGTAATTAAATAGATTACGGGGTGCAGAGATTACTGTAATCGTCTGAAATCAAACAAAAAATAATGAGCACGGCTGCCCAAGCACGAAACTCCAATCCCCAGGAAAAGAAATCAAGATCAAATCGTTCCTACTTCAGCAGCTTAGCCACTAAATTGCAAAAAGTCTCCCAAATCACCAACACCCCTAATTTTGAAACAAAATTGGGCAAAATCAACACCAAATTACCGAATTGTAACCTAATAACCGCAAAATTTAAAATGTATAACATTAATTCATGCAAATACATACGAAAAGGGATGAAAATTACGAAAAATTAAAAGACCCACTCGAAAAATCACCTTCGTAAGTCGCTCGTCGGAAGTCTCGTCGCTAGCCGTCCGCCTCTTTCCTCCGGTGTCGCGTAGTCTAGGTGGTCGGTCTGCGTGGAAGTCTCGTCGTCGTTGATTTTCGTGTCTGCGTCGTTTTTTGGAGTTTGTTTCAAATGTGAAGTTTGAAGGTTTCGGTCTGCTCTCATAATTTATTGAAGTATAGGCGACGGTTTCTACAATGTAATTGTTGCCTATGTTTTCCAATAGTAATGGCAACGGTTCCCACGATAACAAAAAATAATTCTAAAAAGGCATAGGCGACCGTTTGCTTAAAGAAACCATCACCAAATGTTTATGAGAACATTAGGCAACGGTTGTCGTTGTGAAACCGTCGCTTATAGTTTACATAAGTAAAAAAAATTACGAAATTGCCACCGCATTCCCTATAGACGACTGTTTTAGGCAAAACGACGCCAATACCTGGGAAACCTATGTGATGTTGTGTACTAGTGTAAATATTGCTATTATAATCTATAATATTACTATAAATATAAATATTTTCTTATAATATATACAAACAGACTTGAAATAACGTATAGAAATATGTTAGCTATCATATACTACTACAACTATTACGTCCTACGATTAACAACTCTATGATCCTAGGCATGATTTCTAAGCAATTCGATGATAATGATCGACATTGAATTTCGATCGAAAAACTCAAATGAAGAACAAGAGAGAATTCGAGTAGAGTGAGAAAGTTACTATGGTTTCTCTCTCTAGAAATTGAATTGCAAGCCTTTCGGATCAATTTCCAAAACTTCCTCTATTCAGTACAATTCGTTTACATGTATTTATACCAAACAAACTTGGTATAAATATCAAACTAGTCCTAATCTAAGGACTATTACACAAAACGCCCCTAATTACAAGGACAACTAATAAAATCAAGCACAATTAAAACATATACTCTACATTCTCCCCCTTTGTGCTTGATTGCGTTTCCGCACTGTTTGTCCTCGTCGGGCGTAGTACGATCTGCGCAAGCCCAGCGCATACTGGAAGTTTCTGAGAGTTTCCCTCAGCTTCAGGTACTCCTCGATGTCGTCTAACAACTCCATCAGGAGCGGCTGTTCTCTCACAAACCTGTGGATCCTCAGCATGCTGTTGATAATTACCCGACCTACGATAAAGAGTTCTATGTTGTTGTGAGGGCATTGGAGATGTGGCAGCATTATCTCTTGCCAAAGGAGTTCGTGACTCATACCGATCATGAATCAATAAAGTATCTAAAGGGGGTAGAAGAATCTCCACAAGAGGCACGCCAAGTGGATTTCTTTTATTGAGGCATTTCCTGACGTCGTTCAATACAAAAAAGATTTGTTTTTCAAGGAAATTGTGCGCCTACATGGTGTTCCAAAATCGATCGTGTCGGACAGGGACGCAAAGTTTCTTACCAATTTCTGGAAAACTCTTTGGGGTAAGTTGGGAACAAAGCTTTTGTTTTCCATCACAAGTCACCCACAAACGGACGGCCAAACCGAGGTAACAAACCGCACTTTGGGGACTTTGCTCAGGGCAATTATCAATAAAATCTTTAAAGGTTGGGAGGAGTGTTTGCCTATTGCTGAATTTGCATATAATCGTATAGTACATACTTCAACTAAGTTTTCTCCTTCTGAGCTCGTATATGGCCTTAATCCACCGACTCCATTAGATCTTTTCCCCTTGCCTACTAACGAACAGTTTAGTTTAGATGGAGAAAAGAGGGCAGCTACGGTAAAGAAACTTCACGAGCAAGCACGAGTCCATATGGAGATGAAAACTATGCAATATGCGAAGCAGCGAACAAAGGCCGAAATAAGATAGTATTTTTTTGGAAGAAGGGTCATTAAAATAAAAGAAAACAAGGTACAGCCACGAGCATGGTATTACATTCCGCACCAAGCACAACTAGTCCCCACGAAAGAAACTAAGACAAAGCCCAGAATAAAATGCAGTCAGGGACAGATCCAAACCAAAGAAACAAGCCACAACCAATAAACTACCATGCAATGTGCCACATGCGTCGTAACCCCTGATACTGAAGCTCGTACTTGGCGGGTAACTCGGAAAGTTGAAGTAAAATCGTGGCCAGAATCGTTTCACTGACAGCCTCAGCCGTATGCCGGGTGCCGCATACCATCTATGGTTCCTTTCAGCCCAGATGTTGTAGATAAGCGACGATAGAATGTGGCTGTATGCCTGATGATGAATGTGTTGTCCGCGCCACTTGGCAGAAGCCCATCGTTCCAACAGGCCAGTCATGATAATGCCAAGCAAACATTGTCTGCTGTCGGAGCACGCGTCGAAACCGAATGGAAAAGGGGCAATCAAAGAAAATATGGTTAGTAGTTTCGGTCCCACCTTGTCGCAGAGGAGACAGGCCGGAGTTTGCAGGCAAGGCTATCCAAGCGTTATCTCTCGTGGCTAATCGTTCACGGACGGCAAGCCAGAGTATGAAGTCATGCCTAGGGATCCGTAAGATACCCCCAAAATGATCAGACCAATGCACTAGATCATGGCGGGGTCGAAGTGTTTCCTTCACAGCATATGCAGAAAAACGACCATCGGCCCCCGTTCCAGTTAAAGGTATCTTGCTCTGTCAGATGGATTTGTGGAAGCTGGCCCAATAGTTCAATGGATTCAGCAATGGTTTGGGCCGGCCACGGCCACTCCCACCCAGCTTTGCTGATGACGGTGCTTAATCGGGTGTCGTGGGGTAAACCCATAGCGATTTGTCCCCGCGGAAAGCGCTCAACGAGTGGAGATTCACCCAGCCAAGGATCCTGCCATAGCCGATGTTCTGCCCATCCCCAATACAGAGATCAATTAAGGACCTTAACAGGGGTCGAATCCGGAGGAGTTTCTTCCAGCTCTAAGCCGTCTGTGAGGATGCGCTGATAGTCCAAAACGAGCGGGTTGACAGCAGTGTGTTCCATAGGCAAATTCACCCAGACAGAATTGTGGTTGCGAGTAATTAGGCCTCACATGTGTTTCAGTAAGAGAGCCTTATTATCGATCTCAATAGGCCGAATCGCGAGTCCTCACACCCAACAAGCCGATCACGAGTCGTAACAGTCCCCTCCTTCCACCGCTTGTTCCTGGCCTGCCAAATATGATAGATAAGAGAAGCTAGCACATGTCTAAAAGCTACCTGAATAAGATGTCTCCCTCGCCATCTAGCCACCGCCCATCGAATACCTGCTTTCCACTCTCGATATGTCCATGACCACCGAATACGTCTCATAGTGGAGCTCGTCAGAGCCGGCGTACCCGCTCTCTAAGCAACCCACAGTTTACCTCTAGTCGCCAAGCGATCATGTATCCCTAGCCAGAGAATGAACTCATGACAATAAATCCTCAAAGACCCTCCAAATTGAGTAGCCCAACGCACTGGATCCCGTCCATATCGAATCGCTTCCCTCACCGAAGTGGCAGTCATGATCCCCGTCAACGATCCTGTCCAAAAGCACCTCGTCCTGGTCTCCTCGCACCACCTGATGAAGAAGGCGACTAATCTCAATGTACTCGACCGACCTTACCCTAGCCAGCTCCATCCCTGGGCATGAATAACCACACTCAGGCATGAATCAACAGGTAGCCCTATCTCAGTAGGACCTCGAGGAAACCTCTCAGTAATGCTGTACGCAAAAGCCGTCGGTCCTTCCACAGCCAAATTCTTGAGCCATCAGCTACCTTAAATGTAATTGATCGACACGTGGTGTAATGTGCAAGTGCGACAGGTGATAAAATAAAACGTATAACTAATTACTATCACCAACGTGCGATAGGCAGTGGACCTATCGTTTGTAGTGCAGTAAAGTGAGTAAACGAGTATCGAACACGAGGAATAAACTAAGTACTAGTATTAACCTATAGACTCGATACTTAGCCTAAATAAAATAAGCAAATTTTTATATGAACTATCCTAACATATTACTCCTAAATCAACTACAGATTGAAAGAACACGCCTAAACTGGTAAGAAGCTTTCAGATAATAAAGATGTGCTCGGGATTCGAATCCCACTAGGTATTATCGCCTAAGACAGTAAATTATCGTTTCTACGTGATTCTGACTAGGTCGCAGTAATTTCCTATCCGCTAACGAATTTTCTGTCGCCCTAAACGCTCCGGGGATCTAAAGTTTAGTAATTACTAATGGCGGGGATCGAGTATTTGCTTTCGCCCTATACTCGAATCCTTTTTTCTACGAACGGCCTAATAGTTGTTTAGCTATCGCCCTAAACGAATTTCCACACGATCACTTTAACACACAGACATATTAAAGCGACGAAACAATTTCATAGATAGATAAATAGTCATACACACGAGTCACGATAACATATGTCTTGATTACAAAATAACCTAGCGTTCATCTATCCCAAACACATAGGGAATTTAGCTACTCATAATAATTGAGAAAACAACGAAAGAAATAGAGAACAGAGACGGAAGACTCATGATCTTGAATACTGGCGAATTATCGGTACTAGCGTGATGAATCTTCGTTCTTTGATCAATTGGGCGTGATAGCATCGTTGATCCATCTCTTGCGCTCAGGGACGTAATTCGGCGTTCTTTTGGCTCTTCTTTCCTCTCTGGAGAATTTAGGGTTGATATCTGATAAGTATCCCCTTTTTTCGAGTCGAATTCGGGCTTTTATAAGAAGTTTCGTAACGGTCACGGCCTGGGACATGGGCCGTCATGGCCGTGACCATCGCCGACTCAACTAGCATGCTCGCTGCCAAGTGTCACGGCCACGTGCATGGGACGTCATGGCCGTGACAAACTAAGCTTCGACTCTCTGCCACTTGTCACGCCCAAGGGCATTGTCACGGCCGTGACGAGCTTGTATTGTAGCTTCTCGCTCTCTGCTCGATGTCATGGCCACGTGCAATAGGTGTCACGGCCGTGACTCACTCTATGGCTTGCCTCTGTCCCTTGTCACGGCCTGGTGCAAGAGATGTCACGGCCGTTACACTTGACAGTTTTCTTTAGACTTGCTCCGTTTTGCCTCGTTTTCTCTCCTTTTCGCCCGAAACTCGTCCTAAGCTCCTTCAATAACAAAATAAGTGTAAATATGATGAATAAACACATAAAATGATTGCTAGAGTTCTATTATGTCCCAATTAAATATTACGATAAACGCATTGAAATACGTTTATCAAACCTTCCCACACTTAAGCATTTGCTGGTCCTCAAGTAAATTAGAAGTCAGAGAAGGCATAAATCAAGATAACGGCACGATTGTTCGCAATTTATCATCAAAGCTAGAAAGCACAAAACGGAATCAAGCAAACAATCATGGGCATCGCACTAATGACTTGCACTAGTCGCACGGGGGAAACGGGTCGAGTAATCATGAAGTGACAAGCTAATCGCATCTCTACTACTTAAAGTGGCGAGCATAAATCTGAGAGTCTTTTCGGGGGAAATGGATCGAGTAATCATGAAGTGACAAGCATGTATAAAGAACACGTAATCTTAGAGCTAGGACACGTAAGCGAAAAATATCAAAGAACATAGCATGATCAAATAGACAGTCACACGTTCCAACATAAGACTCAATGTTCTCGCTCTGAAATCCTAGACTTTTCTGCCCGACCCTCTCGACTCAGTTCCCTTTCATTTTCTGCCCTTTCACCTTAGTTATGCTTACTTTTGTGCACTGCCCTTATTCCCTAAAAACATCAAGGTTCGGCTTTTGTCGCAAAGAATACGTCGTCACAGCGAATGCCGTGTACCTAGGGATACTTATTACCGAAACCTATATCTTGCCAAAGGGTTATGGGCATGCTTATGCAAAGGATCGGGTCACTTCAGAAAACGGTCAAGTAAGGCACGAGTCATTTCATGAATAGCAGAGAAGAACATCAAATCATACACTGAAACAGTAACTCTCAAGTTCGACTTCTGCTCTATTCTAATCAACTCAAGTTCATAAAATCTCCGGAGGCTTATTTGGGTCAGTGGCTTCTATAACATACGAGGTAAGCAACGAATAGGCTCGGGCTCAAAGTGGCTAACTAAGGGGGTTAGTCATGGTGGAGAAATCTGGCCCTGGACTTAATTCCTAATGCCCTCATCATGTTCACACTAACGCACCCAAACAGTTTCAACACGTATCAGACAGGCATGTTCTAGAGAGACACAGACTAGGCACGTCACACAACCGATAAAAATGAGCATCAGCTCGTCAGGCTCAAATTCTCATAACGAAACAGGGTTATGTGTACGAGTCTCTCAAAACAGTGCTATATCGATTCGGGCAGACACGATTCAATCAGTCATGCATATCCTAATTGCTCACAAAATTTCATAAAATGCAGACCCAACTCGAGATAAGCGCAAACAATCAAAGGAAGGGAAAAAAGTAAAAAGAACGGGACTTCCCTGACGAATAATTGACGTGGTCGTGAAGTTGTCGTGACTGAACGCGTGAAGGTCGTGTCTTAACTCGTTATGCGTATCCTGGCCTAGCTAAAGAGAACGTTAGACGTAGAAAGTAGATTTGTCATTGATAAACTATAAACATAGTTATAAGCATCAAAGTTAGAAACACAATAGGGATAAACACACGCGACCACTCAAGCTAACAAAAAGACAAGGAAAAAAGTCACTAAGGTTCTGGTGGTGGCGGCGGTGGCGATGGTTGCCTTGGCAAAGGAGGGCATCGACTGCTGGGAGTACTTGAGCGCGGTGACCATGGCTTGCAGGACCTGGTTGTAGCGGTCTAGCTCTTTCTAGTACCGACGGTGGGCTTCCTCGTTCCGTCGCTCGTACTCCTCCTGTCAGCGCCGAGTCTCTTCGTTATACCGCCGGGCTTCCTCGTCCCGCTGCATCGCGTCGCCGTTCATGCACATCATGTCCTGGCGCAACGCTTCGAGGTCCGCTGTCGACGCGTAGGGGTCGATGCCGGATGACTCGCCATGGTGGTAACCGGAGGAGTAGGAGGACCCGGCAGTCGTGTCTGTCTCCACTGGTTAAGGGCCATCGAGGTAGAGCTGGTTGGCGGGGACGTCGACGTGGTCCGTCAGGCCACGATACATCTCGTGCCAGACATACACCTTGTTAAGTGAGGCGTCCGTGTTCTGGGCACGCACGTCGTTTGCCTCCATGTACTCCTCAATCTTCCTCATTCGGCTCTTGTGGCTGCGGTGGTGCTGCTGAAATTCGTGAGAAGCGCCTTCATCATATCCTTCCTCTCCTTCATGTCGTCGGATCCTCCTGCGGGCGCTTTCTGGTACTGGCGTGGCACCCCGTTTTGGAACCGGACGGCCTAGGATGAAATCCAGGCGGTCCTTGCCCCTGTTGGTTCTGATTCCCGTACGCCGGATTGGGGTGCGCTCGGGGTTGGAAGCTTCGCTGGCCACCTTGGTAATTGTCCATATAGTCTACGTGCTCCAGTGATTGCCCAAGTTGGCATTCCGATGTCTCATGGGTTGCGCCACAGATCCCGCACAATGACGTATGGCGTGTGCTGCGTCGGTGCGGTGGTTGTCACGGCGTTCACCGGCTGAGTCTGCCCGGACTTCAGGAGTAGTACGCCGATGACTGTCTGCAACTGAGAGTTCGTCGCAGCGATCTGTTGCTGAAGAGCCTCGAATTTGGCATTCGTGGCCATCTCCTCGCTCACTCCAAATACGCCTGTTGTCTTCATCCTCGTATTGCCCCTTATGAAGCTATTCCTCGAGTAATCCTCAATCAGGTTGCAAGCATCGGTCACATTGAGCTTCACGAGTCCTCCTTCTGCGGCTCTATCTGGAATGTGGACAGTCTGGTCGTTGAGCCCCTCGTGAAATCGGTTGATCTGGGCTGCCTTCGACATCCCGTGTTGTGGGCATCTTTTCAATAGCGCCTTGTATCGCTCCCAAACCTCGTAGAGGTTTTCTGAGTCCTTTTGATGAAATAGGGAGATCTCCGTTTTTAGTCTGAGCACTTTCGACAGTGGGAAGTAGTGGTTGATGAAGGCGGCTCGGATCTCCTCCCAGGTAGTGATCGATCTGGGCGGCAACATATCTAACCAGTCCTTCGCCCTGAACTTGAGCGAGAACAGGAATAGCATCAGCTTGATCGCATCGCCCGAGACCCCGTTGATCTTGATGGTGTCGGCGACCGTCAAGAACGGCTTCGGATGGGAGTAGGGATCGTCGTCGGGATTGCCCTCGAACTGGGCCGTCTGGAAGATCATCTGAAGTCAGGAGTGCTTCAGCTCGAAATTGTTGTTCTCGATCGACGGGATGACAATCGCCGACTTAGTACCGCCTAGCGCGGCACTCTTGAGGAGATCCTGTAGTGATGGCTCCTCCCCTGGAACGTGATGGACAGGCACTCAGTGGTCCGCCATCATTACTTCCGTGTTTGGGCTGTCTACGGATGCCTCTACACGAGAGTTTTGGGTCGACTCCTGAGAACTATCCTCTGAATAACTAACTAGAGGGTCCTGAGAGCTAGTGGAAGCTCCTTCGGTGTCGTACTTGAGTTTCCTTCGTAACTTCCTCTCGAAATCCGGGTCTGCGTCAACGATGGGACCCGATGGGTGGCTTCGAGTCATTCGCCGCTAAGTCATACCTTCAAGAAGCAAAATAGGAGATTAGCAAAGAAATACACGAATATGCCGAAAAGAGTACGAGACTAATAATGATGTAGGAAAACAAATAACGCAAATAACACAAGTAACGCAAATAGAAACGACAAAACTAAAACTAAGAAAAACGTCAAATAAAGTGGCTAAAGAACCGAACTACGGTGTTCCTAGTATCAATTTACTCCCCAGCAACGGCGCCAAAAACTTGATCGACACGTGGTGTAATGTGCAAGTGCGACAAGTGATAAAATAAAACGTATACCTAATTACTATCACCAACGTGCGATAGGCAATGGACCTATCGTTTGTAGTGCAGTAAAGTGAGTAAACGAGTATCGAACACGAGGAATAAACTAAGTACTAGTATTAACCTATCGACTCGATATTAGCCTAAATAAAATAAGCAGATTTTTATATGAACTATCCTAATAGATTACTCCTAAATCAACTAGAGATTGAAAGAACACGCCTAAAACTGGTAAGAAGCTTTCAGATAATAAAGATGTGCTCGGGATTCGAATCCCGCTAGGTATTATCGCCTAAGACAGTAAATTATTGTTCCTACGTGATTCTGACTAGGTCGCAGTAATTTCCTACCCGCTAACGAATTTGCTGTCGCCCTAAATGCTCGCGGGGATCTAAGGTTCAGTAATTACTAATGGCGAGGATCGAGTATTTGCTTTCGCCCTAACTCGAATCCTATCTTACGAACGACGTAATCGTTGTTTAGCTATCGCCCTAAACGATTTTCCACACTACCAGTTTAACACATAGACATATTAAAGCGATGAAACAATTTCATAGATAGATAAATAGTCATAAACACGAGTCACGATAACATATGTCTTAATTATAAAATAACCTAGCGTTCATCTAATCCCAAACACATAGGGAATTTAGCTATTCATAATAGATGAGAAAACAACGAAAGAAATAGAGAACAGAGAAGGAAGACTAATGATCTTGAATACTGGCGAATTATCGGTACTAGCGTGATGAATCTTCGTTCATTGATCAATTGGGCGTGATTGCGTCGTTGATCCGTCTCTTGCGCTCAGGGACGTAATTCGGCGTCCTTTTGGCTCTTCTTTCGTCTCTGGAGAATTTAGGGTTGATATCTGGTAAGTATCCCCTTTTTTCTGAGTCGAATTCGGGCTTTTATAAGAATTTTTGTAACGGTCACGGCCTGGGACATCGGCCGTAACGGCCGTGACCATCGCCGACTCAACTCCCCATGCTCGCAGCCAAGTGTCACGGCCACGTGCATGGGACGTCACGGCCGTGACAAACTAAGATTCGACTCTCTGCCACTTGTCACGGCCAAGTGCATTGTGTGTCACGGCCGTGAGGAGCTTGTATTGTAGCTTCTCGCTCTCTGCTCGATGTCACGGCCACGTGCAATAGGTGTACGGCCTTGAATCACTCTATGACTTGCCTCTGTCCCTTGTCACGGGTTGGTGGAAGGGGTGTCACGGCCGTGACACTTGACAGTTCTCTTCAGACTTGCTCCGTTTTGGCTCGTTTTGGCTCCTTTTCTCCCGGAACTCGTCCTAAGCTCCTTCAATAACAAAATAAGTGTAAATATGATGAATAAACACATAACATGATTGCTAGAGCTCTATTATGTCCCAATTAATTACGATAAATGCATTGAAATACGTTTATCAGTAATCAGTGATCAATGGTCACATCTGCATCAGCTTCCGCCAACTTCACGCATTATTCACGAGATAGAGAGATTCCACATCAATCGAGAGTGGAGCCGTGCCCGATAAAGCCACACACCCAAATCGAGTCAGAAGCTTGTGTGAGTACACTCCATACCTTCTTCAGGAGAAGTGCCTTGTTATCAACCTCCACGGCGCCCCTCAGACACAGGCAAACTGAAGACCTCCCAGGCCACCTTTGTCATCGACCACCCCCAAGGGAATTTCCTAAAGCGCATCTCTAGAGCTCGAACAATGCCTTAAGGCTGTAAGAAAACCGCCGACCAATACGCATGTAAGGCCTGAAGAACCGACTTAACCAACTGAAGCACCCGCCATACGACAAGGATAGATTATGCCATGACCCAATGCGCTGGTTCACTCGGTGTAGTAATAGTGCACAGTCCGCAATGGACAAGCACGAGGTAATAAGCGGTACACCCAAGTAGCGAACCGGAAGCTGTCCCACCCGATATCCCATGAGTGACTGAATCTGCTACGTCAGCCCTTCCGCCCATCGTGACAGGTACATCTCACTCTTTTTAGGGTTGGGTGTAAACCTGACAGGGCCGCAAATCTCCCAAGCGCGTCCTTCAGCACCTCAATCGATACAACATTTGCATGACTGAAGAGAAGCAGATCATCCACAAAAGCCAGCGAAGCCAATCTCATCGATTTGCATCGCCTGTGGAATGTAAATTTGGCTCCTCGGAAATGCACAAGGAGACCATCCGATGAAGCACCTCCATAACTAGAGTAAAACGATAGGGTGAAATGGAGTCTCCCTGTCGAAGTCCACTCTTCCCCGCAAACAATCCAACCACTTGGCCGTTCAGGTTCAGGGAAAAAGCCGTCGTCGTTACACATGACCTAATCCACCCTATGAAAGATGGGTGGAAGCCCATAGCCTCGAGGAAGGCCAACAAGAAACTCCACTCCACTTTGTCATAAGCCTTAGCCAGGTCGATCTTGAACATTGCCGACGGTGGCCTCCCCTTCTACTTATAACCAAGACGGCTCCTGGGCCGTCAAAGACATTGTCGCTGATGCACCGGCTCGGGATAAATGCCCTGCGTCCCATGCACCAACCCAGATAGAAACGGCTTGAGTCTGTTCGCCAAAATCTTGGAGATAACATTGTAAAGCACATTACAGAACGAAATAGGGTGAAACCCAATCGCACAACACAGCGTGTCTCTCTTCGGGATCAGCGTTATAAGTGTACTATTGAGTCCGTTAGAAGCTTGACAGTCACAAAAATTCCTGTAGAGACCGCACCACGTCCTCTCCCACTGTACCCCATGCCGCCTTGAAAAACGTGACAGTATATCCATCCGGTCCAGGCACCTTCTCATCCCCCATAGAGAAGAGCACCCACGAACTTCCCTCGCAGCCACCGAGCCGACAATGGATTGGGCATCCGTTGGGGAAAGCGTACATGGTGCAGCTCGTTGTACATCAGCAACTGCAATCGGTGATGAGTGGACGGACTGGCCCAACAGCTCCTGGTAAAACCCAATCAGCTCAGCCTCCACCTAATGAGGTTTTTCCAAGAAGGCCCCGTCGCATCTTCAAGAGACACAATATGATTAGTCGCCCGTTGTAGGGCCACCCTACGAAAGAAAGAAGATGAATACTGGTCACCATCATTCAGCCAAGCAGGCTTTGCCCGTTGCGACAGTGCCATATGTTCCACCTCCATTGCCTTAGTATAAAGCGAACGGCACAGCCGCTCAAGATCGTAGAAAACGCCCTCATGTGGTTAGCGAGATGAGAACTCATGTGGGCGGTGAAGGAGTTGATTACGAAATATGATCTTAGAATTATTGGACTTATTGAAACAAGAGTCTCGGAACAGAATGTCTCTGACGTCACTCAATCGATCAGGACTTGGAACTGGTTCTATAACGTGTTCCAATCGTCGAAAATTTCTTTTGCAGATTTTCACTGATTTATTTTCTAAAACCCTATTCTTGTTCGCCTGATTTGATTTTTTATTGAATGTGATTTTGAACCTCCTTTGCCCGATTCACTTCACTCGGTGAATTTGACTGAAAAATTAATCTTTAATTGCCCGATTTTGTCGATTTTAACTGAACGTTAATTCTCGAACGCCCTATTCTACCCTCTGATTGAATCATCCGATTTCGTCAAGTTTATTTACGGTCAATGCCCGATCTCCCTTCTGATTTAGTCGGCAGATTTTATCAATGTTACTCAGTCTATCGCCCGATTCTACCTTTGATATTTTTGTTGTTGAATTTACCCGATTCTCACTTATTCGATTATCACTTTGCAAATCTACACGACTCTTCATTGCAAATCATTCGTTCGTCACCCGATCGTAAACAAAATTTTATTTTAAAGTTTTTCCAAGTCCTGTAACATTTATTATGTAAAACCGTGCGATATTACTCAATTAATACACAAAGTAACTATTCCATCACCTTAACTTAGAATTTTCTTTCCAAGTATTGCAACAATTAGGTACCTAAGTAACTGATTACTAATGATTTGCTATTCTTTACAGATTTTTCACTATGGTGCGACAGATCTACATCCATCAAACGACCGGGCCCAAAGATTACAATTTAACGTGCAATTGGACTTTGAAAAGACACAGTGTCCAGATCACATTATCCCCAAAATCCTACAAAACCATCCCTTGAAAACTGCCCTAAATGTCACCGAGTGCGTCCCTGAAGTCTGTGTACAACAATTTTTGGGCCACTCTTCAAAACCCAACTAGATAACCCAAAATCAACCCGTCTCTCAGCCAAAATAGACAATACCATTGTGGTTCTGACCCCAACAATCATTCGCACCCAACTAAATCTCCCATACTCAATAATGTACGATCCACATCCCACTGACAAGGACCTAATCGCCGATTTTCTTTTCATGGGATACAAACCAAATGCACAACAGACTATTCATCTCCCTGATTTCTCAACCAAAGACATACCCCAACCATGGCGGACCCTGTTCCTCATCGTCAACAAATGGTTATCACCGGAGCACACTGGGTCGGATCGGTGCAACCGTCATTTTGTTGATTTTCCACGACATCATATTCAACAAAAACTACGATGTCGCCCAACTAATCTGGTCTGACCTTCTTGAGCAGTTAAGAAAACAAGGACTCGGATTGTCAAAGAAGGTGCTATCATACCTCCGATGGTTCCCCGTTTTCGTTCAACATTTCTTGGATCTCCAGCCCGAGATCGAGCGACGTCCCCAAACCGAAGGCTACCAAGTCCCAAAGCTCGGCACAATACAATCAACAGAGACCAAGTCCTTATTTGAACAAGAGGCCATGCTTCTGGGTGAACATCTTATTCAGCTCATCGAGAAAACAGATCCCCTGCTACAAAACTACATGCGAGCCAATAACCTTTAAGACATCCCCAAGGTTCAAAACATCCAGTTGAGCCTAACCCAGGGACAAGCCAACCCATCAGCCAACTTTGGCCTAGGACACCCGCATCCCCACAACGAAAACAAAAGAGAAAATCGAAAGGGGATGAAGGAAGCAGCAAGAAGGAACGGCGTACCAAACACAAACACGACCGTCCTCCTCCTTCCACTAGTCTACAAATAACCCGGACCGAACCCATAGGCACAGGGGAGGACTTTGTCTTCCCCAAGTAGAAGTCACGACATCTGGTCCAATCGCGCAAAGTACCCAACCTAGCCACTCAATCATCTCCCAACAGATGATTGTTTCACATACACTCGAGGAGCCACGACAGCGATGACCGCCTCACTCGGAGCCGGTTGATGTTGAATCAAGCTGTCCTTAGCCTCAAACTGAACTTTCTTTGACCATAACGAGTCTAGTGTCCTTACCACCGATATTTTTCCTATTACAAGGACACAAACACCTCTTACTGCACCTCTAGATCTTAGTGATCCGGACAGAACGCTCCACAACATCTCCGTACTAGAAGGTATTACGGAATAGAGCAGAAGAGCCAAAGTAGTCAACACCACAGCAGCTACTAACGTGGGCCATCGATCTGAGTCCGTCTCAGCATTGTGTCAACGGTGAGCCTGATGTGCAAATAGGCAGCACATCATAAACATTTAGTTCTGATGTTGTGACGGCGGAACGTCTTCGTGACACCGCCCCGTTATTTTCCCCGTTCTTGACGGAGCACGGCTGAACGCTCGACTTGAAGACTTCGCAAAAGGCCTGAAGATTCAATCATGACCCAAGTGTACAATGCACTTGGCGCTTCGACTCACGACAAAGGCAAAGCCCCCGTCACCGAAGAAGAACGTCCTCGACCTGATCCATCTGCTGATCCCGACGGAGGTCCATGGAATGTTTCCATAATGAAACTCATTGATGTCGTGATGGCCTGACTCCGCACTGCACGAAGCTCACCGAATATTAGGTGGAGGTCCTTAGATGTCTAGAGCTTCCGTTCACCTGCCGAGACGAGGCCCAGCCGTCTGGACAACCACGTGACGACCCAGAAGACGAGGGTCGTCCCGAGGGGGAGAAGGCATAAGAGCCTCCGCCTCAAATGCAGCAGACAACTCGAACCAAAACACCCACACGAACCAAAAAATCTACCCGAACTACTACCAGAACAACCCAACAAGCCTCCTCACCAGAAATAAGCCTTTCACTTACTAGTCCCACAAGTCAAAGAAGCTCCTCCAATCCTCCATTCTCACCTACTCTATCCCTTCAGCCGAATGAACCGATCCTATCTCTCGAGACACTTTACAATCCTCACACAACCGTAGAAAATATATCTGAAACGATGCCTGGTTAACAAAGCCGATGGATCCAGCCACCATTTACTTCCTGATGAAGGCAAACGTAAATCTGGCCCTTATCGACGATGATGAACTCGAGGAAGGTGAAGACTACAAAGCTAAAATTCCAGAACTTCCCGAGCTTCTCAAAAGGAACTTAAGCTGCCATGGCACGTACTATGTTTACCTGTCTCGTAAGGGGGATTGGGACTTCGGTCGATAGCTATCGACAACAAGGCTATTTTTCTTAAGCTGTTGTTGAGTGTACTTACCAGAACACCGAGCTTGATATGGGTCAGCTGGTTATATGGGACGCGGCTGCATTCTCGATCGCTATGGGATCACTGATCTCGGCTAATGATGCTTGGAGCTGGCGGAAGCTTATGGAGTTCCGGCACTTAATCAGATCCATGATTACATTTCGTGTTGGTGATGGATCCATGCTATGGCGGTGGAAGGATCCCTGGCTATTGCCGACACTGCTGTTAGAGAGATACCCTAGGGGCCTTATTGCAATGGGCCTGCCTCCAGATGCACGGCTGAGTACGGTTACTGATATGCAGGGGTGGAATTGGCCAGAGTAGGTGGCGGTTGAGTATCTCGAGATCAGCCATCTTCGTCCATTAGTGGTACGAGGGAACAGGACGACGTACTGTGGACGGGATCGCCTGATGGTTCTATGATGACGTGTTAGGCCAGAGACGCGATGCGCTATAGAAGGCCACCTGTTCTTGGGTTGTTCTATTTGGGGGGCTGCTGAAGGTTCCGAGGCATGAGTTTATCTTGATCGCCTTTTGACGAGGGACAAGCCATGGATTGGGGCGGGTACTCCAGCTTGAGTCCTTGAGGAGTTTCACTATGAGACAGCCCAGCATCTCTTCTTTGATTGTCTGTTCTCATGGCAATGTCTTCAGATTCTACGGCGATGGATTCGGTGGATATGGCCTTATCGAACTGGAGTACGGGTATTCGATGGTGAGGGAAGCATCTTCTTCATGCAGCGCATCGTCATGTTCTTGCATCCCTTGTTTACCATATCTGGCAGAGAAGGAACATGCATTGGAAAGAGGGGACCTGACCATCACACTCCGCACAGGCTCGTGGGGTATATTCTTGCATTGTTTATCATGCGTATTAGTGGTACATCCTCAAAGTACGACCTTCATTGCTCGACCATACACCGAATATGGCATGTTGCTTGGTAGGATCTTGTTGGATTGCCTGACTGATTGGTTCTGGTCCTTGTGCCCAGTAGTATGTTAATAGTTGATTGCGGAGCTAGCTCCTGCTTATTTTGTACATACATTTTTCGAGTATATATAATATATACATATATACATGGGACATTACACCAAAAAAAAACAATGCGAAACTGCTTGTCATGCCACTTCTCATAACCAATAACTCACGATCCACACAAAGTCATAGAAACACATAATCACGTAATTCGTGCACATATAAGTTATGTGTTGTAGTTTAAATCTCTACTTACCTGGTGTCCTAGCACTATTTGCTAATATCTGAGAATTTTCTTACTGCTCCGCTCCTTATTCATGAAAAACAACTAAGTCAATGTAAGAACTAGGTTAGCTGTGAATTTCGAATTATCTAAGTTATATCTAAGTCATTCATGATAAGTTATATGTTTTTTTAAAAAAACAAAACGCTAGAGAGAGAAAGTAGAGAGACAACGAGAGAAAATTCGAATTTCTCACTTGGCGGACTCTTTGATCGATCCACCACCGTTGTTTCTGGCATACCTCCCACTGCGTTCGTCGGCCGGTGGTTTCTGTTCCGTTCCAAGGTGAATAGGCGATGGATTTCTTGAGGTTTTGTGTGGGTTTCACAAATCTAGGGTTAGGGTTCTGAGGGATGGAGTCTGAATCTGATGGTGACGGGCATTCGGCCAACACAACGGCTAAGAAGGGGATGCCGGCGCTACCGGATCTCGATCAATTGGCTGCGACCGACCTAGACTTTGGGGCAAATTTCGACGGCGATCGATTTAGAAATCTGATTGGCAATGTTCATGGGCGATCGATGGGGTAGGGTGCTTCTGATCATGGTGGTTCTGATGCAACTGTGGTCCCGATTAATAACCGGACGGGGATGGCAATCAACAGGCTCCCCGGAACTTTCCCAGGGCACGTTGTGGACAGGACGCATACTCGCCGTGATGGGCCCTGGGCTAGACGCATACCCCGCCACCAGATTGAGATGATATACGATCGCGGGTTGTTCGCCGAATAGAGCTGCTCCGGCCTGGTGATGATGATGTGGTCGTCGAAGAGATTGTGGTGGAATACTGTGGCACGACAATGGCGGGGAGAGCGATGATGACACGTGCGAAGGGTGTGACGGCGTGCATGGCTGATGTTGCATCTGCTATCCTGGGCCCGTCTGAGCCCAACATGCCATCTAGGGTTATGATAGAGCAGTGCGACACTGAGACTGTGGCAGCAAATGTGGGGGTGTTGCCTAAATTGTGGCCGGTGCGACCGTGGCTGCCTCGCGGCTAGAGGCGATTGTCACGGTGGCGATGGGGAGTAAAGCGTCAGCTGGAGAGTGTGGAGCCAATGTGAGTGGTTGTTGTTATGTGCCCCTCTGGGCCCATTCAACCTAGGGTTACGAGCGCCGTGCCTACGATCATGGCTGCTCCGAACAGGCTGACACAGCTGCGGCTCCGAAGGGGACTATGGTGCCACGTCGGCAATCTGACCAGTCCCATGGAGAGACCAGCCTAGTTCGGGGTTCGGCTATACGAAAATGTATGACTCTTGAATACACGGCACCGACTTTCGTCGATGGAATTCCCGAAGTGGACCCCTCTTGGGAGGTGGTGAAGTTGGAATTTGCATGGTGGGAAAACACATTGGTGGGATACTTTCTAGGGAAAAAGTCGTACTTCCCCTTCGTAGAGCGATACCTGCGATCGATATGGCAAGGTCTGGTGGAGGTTCGGGCCACTATTAATGGCTTCTTCAAGTTTCACTTTGCATCGGCTATGGAGATGACTACCATTTTGGATGGAGGGCCATGGCTCATGCAAGGCCAGCCGCTCTTTCTTGAGTCGTGGCGTCCTAGTATGTCATTCGAGCGAAGGGAGCTGACTGAAGTCCCACTTTGGGTCAAGCTATGGAACGTTCACGATGATATTTGGACTCAAAAGGGTTTGGGCATCATTGCTAGCGCGGTGGGTCAGCTGTTGTTTACTGATGAGGTTAGCGAACGGAGACCGTATAGATTTCCCTCGTGTCTGTGTTATGAAGGCTCTTGGGAGCCCATTCGTGGAAACTTGCCATGTTCGGGTGCCAAGGGAGAATACATGGACGAATGGCGACCATCGAAGTGCAACGCTTGTGATACATGGACGCATGGCGAATCCCTTTGCCCCAAATGCATGAAGACACCAATGTCGCCAGCTCATAGACATCGTCAGATGGCGAACATACATCAATCGCCGTTGCGCAAGCATAATGGTAACTATGGAGGCCGGAAGAGTGATATGATCCATGACGGACGAGCTGGAGAGAGCTCTAGGGGCAACGAAATGATACTCGACATTAGCCGCGCCATGAACCAAGATGCCCACATACGGGCCGCCATGCAATGGAATGCAGATAAGTCGGCGCAAGAGGAAAGCACACTTAGTGACTCCCACTTTACCAGCGCATTCGAAGGTGCAGGTTCACACTACCTGCCCTGGGGATGCTAGTACTTCTTGTGGTGATTGCAGCTCGACGAGGGATGTTCGTCGCACAGATCATAACCTTTTCGACGTGCTCAGCGAGCTGAATGGGGATGGTGAAACTTCTATGGGCCCTAAAGCGCATGCAGCCCAGTACGGGGGTTTACCATGATCAGAGTGGCCTCATGGAATGTACGTGGTCTTAACAGACAAGACCACGGGAGGGCGGTGGGGGAGTTGTTAGCGCGCAATGGCAATGGTGGGTTTGTTGGAAACACGTGTCTCGTATGCCAATGCGGCGCGGATCTCAGAGGGGATTCGATGACATTGGGAATGGTTTTTTATTATGATTCTGGACCAGGGACGCGGATTTGGGTTGGTTGAGACCCGTCTTGGTTGAAGATATGGTAAGGCTATGGTGGTGGCGGGTCCTTCAACCTCGAACAGGGTCGGCCAGTCTAGCCATGTGGCCCCACACGATGTGAGTTCCTCGATGGGATCGCATATCCCATGGTGATCTATGGATCTTGGCCAATCTTATCACAACTCCTTTGCTTTACTACGGGGGTTGAACAATGATGACGTTGTTGAAATTATACTCCTACTATGGGCCCTAAAGCGCATGCAGCCCTGCAGGCGCTCATTCATAGCTCCGGTCGGTTCGTGGAATGTGCGTGGTCTTAACAGGCAAGACCACAAGAGGGCGTTGGGGGATTGGATTGTTCGTGGTGGGTTACGCCTCATTGGACTTCTCAAGACTCGTGTGGCCGAGCCTAACGCATCGCGCATTTAAGAGGGTAGTAGGCCGCGGTGGACCTGGTTCTTTGACTATGATGATGGCACTGGTACCCATATCTGGGTGGGTTGGGACCCGTCTTGGCTCTGCGTGATAGTTGTCGTGAAATTAGCCAGGCTGTTAATTGCCGTGTGGAACAGCTTGATACGAGGGAACACATGTTTGTCTCATATGTGTATGGGAACTCTGAAGGGACGATAGATGACCCCTATGGTATGAGCTGGTTCAATTCTCCGCGTTACGTGTAGATGCTGCATGGGTGGTGAGGGGGACTTCAACATCATGATGCATGCGGGTGAGGGGCGAGGGGGGTCTAATACCCGTAAAAATTTAATACGGGTCTTGGGTGTAATAAAATAGGATGAATATTTAATTTAGGAATCCAAATTAGGAATTTAAAAATGTTGAGAGAGTTAGAATCGAATTCAAAATAGTTAATAGAAATTAATATTGACTTATCAAAGTTCTCGTAGTGTTAATACATATATATATATATATATATATAGAGGAATTTTATGGTGCTCACCTTATGTGAGCACCTTATGTGGGCACCTATTGATGCGGCACCGATTCGTGCCATGTCAACATCCTACATCGACATCTAAGGTTATGTCGTCTTAATTAACACCTTCTAGGTGCCATTAATTGATATTTTGGATGCTAATGTGGCATATTGACGCCTTACATAACATTTTACCTGTCAATGAAATTTATCCGTCAATATGCCACATCAGCTTCCGAAATATCAATTAACGGCACCTAGAAGGTGTTAATTAAGACAACATTACCTTAGATGTCGATGTGGAATGTTGACATGGCACGAATCGGTGCCACGTCAACAGGTGCCCACATAAGTTGCTCACATAAGGTGAGCACCATAAAATTCCTATATATATATATATATATATATACACACACGTAAGTACAGGGGTTTAACACATCTAAGTATTTGCTAGAGGCTATTCCTTTGGCTAGGATGTTTCGTACAGTATATTAAAGCTTAAACTTTCGTGGCCATGTGGATAGATACAAATAAATTAATAAGATGATGTGACTACTTACAAATATATAATAGATTAATCCATCAAAGGAAAGGAACTAAAGTAGTACACGTGGTGGACTTAAATAGTAGTGTTAAGTATGACTAAGTATTGTTTTCTTAACCTAAGGGTAATCGACATCACCATCTATCAAGTTAGGCACTTAGGCTTATATATATAATATGACATATATAGAGATAGACCTAATATATGGTGACTAAGCACAAACAGTGGTAAATAAGAAGTGTAAAGAACAGAACGAGAGAAGGAAAGGAATTCCAAGAGGACGAAAGTTGAATTAACCAAAATCATTTTAAACCGCAAAACCTTGGAGGTTAGGTAGTTGAATATTCCACCTAAAACACGTAAATATGTTATGTCTATTGGAATAAATTGTTTTGATGCTTATGTGGTTAACGTGATATTGTGTTTGGGGTTTTGTGACTTACATGATTTTAATAAATATTAAACGTGGATTATTTATGTGATATTATATGGCTATTATGAATTTCGAAGTGCTATAGTGTGGAAACCCATATTGTTGGGTTTGAATATATGTATTTATTTATATGTTTAGTGTTTGGGAATGTTAAGCATTGGGGAGTTTTTGAACCCTTGATAATAGGAATATTTTGGGTAGAATTAGGGTTTCAATCTTTGGTATCTTCTTTCAAGTTTTCGGCAGCTCTACAGAGGTTTTGATATAAATAATGTTTCGACATTTAAGAAATGTTTTTGTTAGCAAAGCATAGAGAGTTTTCGGTGTGTGGTCGCTCAAAAGGTTTCGCTAGTCAATAAGATTCTTGGCAAGTCTACTAAGTCTTCGTGAGGCTATATAATACTGTTTTTGCAGTTTGATTTTACTTTGCTAAGCACAAATAGATTCGGTGGTTCCCTGGATGATAAAGTTGATATATTGGGTATATTTTAGTATTATCTAGTTTCGACAATAGTAAGATTTATGGCTCTTAGAGTTCGATTGATTAAAAGTTGTCGTCACCTATATTTTAATATGATTAAATAGTTTGTGCTTAATATGATTAAATATGTTTCAGTATTTTATGTGCCTTGTGTGATTTAAATAAATGTTTGGAGTGAACCAAAGTAAGGTTCGCAATCTATGTGTTAGGTATAGAACTTAGATTTTGGAATGTGCAAGTCAAGTATTTGTTTGTGATCTTATAAGTGGTTTTAAAAATAGCCAAGGATTTACGATATTGTATTTTTTATCAACTATGTGACTATGTGATTTATATGGATTTTCAAATATAAGGATTATGTGTTTGACATAGGATTTCGACTTGAGTAGTCGAATGTGGATTTTTATGGCATTTAAAGAGTTTAAAGTAGGTCTTCGAACTTAGATCGGAATTTGATTATCTAGAATAAACTGTCAGGATAAAAATTTATTCATATGCTAGAGTTGGTACGTGTGTTGAAGTTTACAATAATAAAAGTAATGGTTAGAATAATTATAGGACAGGTAGGTGAAATCCACCTACGACGCGTAACCTTTATGAAAACATATGTGTACATGTTTTGAATTATGTGATTTTGTGACTATGTGAATTTCCTGAATTATGTGACTTGGCGAATTATGTGTGTCACTTGTATCGTGTTTATTGCACGTCATATGTACATTATTTATATCGTACATGCATGTCACGTCATATGTACGTTTTGTGCACTGCATGTGCATATCACGTCAGGGGGAGGTCGAGCACCGTATAAAATGGTGATGCTTTATTATGTCGATGAGCGGGGTGTCGATGTGAGGTAAGTTGAGGTGTGAGATGAGTTGGACGGAAGACGGGCATGAGCGACTCGTCTACTCAATATCTGAGGTGCAAACCGCTGAGGCGGGAAATCATTTAGGCGGGTGATGGGGGTGAGCCACTCATCTACTCAGATACTTAGGTGCAAACTGTCTTAGGTAAGAGGTGAGTCAGACAGGAGACGGGCGTGAGCGACTTGTCTACTCAGGTGCATGAGCGACATCTGAGGTGCAAACCATCTGAGAGTGTAGACGACGGCAGATGGGCGTGAGCGACTCGTCTACTCAGGACCTGAGGTGCAAACCCTTGAGGCGGAGACGCTTGTCTACTCAGGACCTGAGATGCAAACCATCGAGGATTAGCGGGCGACGGGAGTGAGCGACTCGTCTACTCTGGTGCGTGAGCGACACCTGAGGTGCAAACTCGTTGGTCATGTAGGATTAGGCGTGAGGTCTAGATGTGAGCTGAGACGTGATGGGTTGAGATATGAAGGGAAGAGTCGAGGGTGCATGTCGTGAGGTGTATGGGACATGATCGAGGGCACGTTGCATACATGCATATTTTACCTACTGAGCAAGTAGCTCAGGTTTTTTTTACGTGCTGTAGGTACAGAGCCCGACGCTGTTGCGCGTCACGGCTGAGGCGGGCTGACGGCGGTGCTCCAGGGAGTTTTGAGGGCGGGGCTGTAGATGGATGGGACCTGTGGACCTGCGTTAGGTTTTGACCTTTTGAGATTTTGGGGCTACAGCCCATGTTAGTGATGACGTGTAGACGAATATTTTGATGTAATATATTTATTTAAGAAAAAGTTTTTATTAGACAGGTCTTCCGCGACTTCCGTTGCGAAAATCCGCCACTGATTAGTATTAGATAGCGAGGGTCGCCACAGGGGGGTGCACCTCAACCGCGGGATATGTCGGAGTTTCGGGCATGTCTAATACGAGCCGACCCTCTATCACTTCCATCGACGGGGTAGGAGTTCACTTGGTATAGTCAGCAGCGGTCACATGCGGGCATTTGGCACAAGTTGGATCGCACGCTTGGCAACCCGCAGTGGTTTGCTAGGTATCGGATTCACGATACTGATGTGAACTCCCAGCTACATCGGACCACTCACCGTTGTCTTTGGCAGAGACCGCTTCTAGGCCACGGGGTGCGAGTTTTTGTTTTGAGAATTTCCTTACCAAGGAGGTGGGTTTCGTAGACCATGTACAACGTGTGTGGTCCATTCCCCTGGCGGGTTTTCCTATGTTTGTGCTGGTACAGCGGCTGAAGTTGCTGAAGCCTATATTCAAGCAGATGCGGCGCAACAAAGAACATAACAAACAAGTAGTTGATTCGGTACTCTAACTAATGAATAACTATAGACTCTTATGTCCAATGGGTTGAAAAATATGATAACCAAGTAAATGATATTTTGTACTCTAACCATGGTTAGATTATGTAATGCTGTTAAAGAAAGGAATTGTTATGTGAATTGTGTGGGCTTAGTTAAAGTTCTGTTTTTTTTGTGAACATGATATCGACCCAATACTGTCGGCCCAGATTTGAAAAACTACAAAATTTTGCCAATTATAGGTCGCGGGTCTTTGTAAACTGGTTTTTCGCGAATTGACTAAGTCAATAAAAAGTATCAGTTTGCGAATTGCCAATTGCAAAACCCTGAGCTTCGCGAATTCTAATTCGCGAAGCTGAGTTTTTCAGCTTAAGTTTGAGGAAATTTTTTATAAATTTTCTTTAGTGTGGATCGCGGGTCTGTTTGAAAGGAAATTCGCGAATTGACTAGGATTTTACGCTATTTTTATACCCCGAAAAGCGTATTTTTGGCAGTTATTTATTTGAATAAAATTGGATATCCTACCCTTACATGCATATTTCTTGTTTGACAGATATCGAGGAGAAAGGACCAAAATCGAGGAATTATGCGCAATAAGTACGACCATTAGAAGTTGGGCTGAATTACAATCATTATGAAT
The DNA here is from genome assembly GCA_027422505.1 of Craterostigma plantagineum. Classification (NCBI taxonomy): domain Eukaryota; kingdom Viridiplantae; phylum Streptophyta; class Magnoliopsida; order Lamiales; family Linderniaceae; genus Craterostigma; species Craterostigma plantagineum. The sequence goes on from JAPQWV010000055.1 coordinate 4,248,273, forward strand.
GGTAATGGGGCTCCTTAGTTTAATCTCAGCCCATCAAAGTAATTAAAGCCTACAAGAGACGTGTTGAAGACTTAATAAGATGATGGCTTATAGATGCTTATGGGGCGTGCACTTCAAGGAAAGATCAATTCTCACATCTACATTATCGCACATTGGAGGAGAATTATTCAAACTGGAGAAAAGATCATACTTCAAGTACGAAACCATATTTGAGGGAGATTTGATTTTCGAATCAAATAAGAGATTTTCTTGGGAGATGAAATTAAGTCGGTGCAAGTAATTAAAATCTATTTAAGACAGCTTGGACGATTAGCAAAGAGGACAGCATCGAATAAAGAAGCAGACCGAAGGCATTTATAGCGAAGAAAAAAAGAGCGCGCCAACTAGCGGAGATTATCAACGGCTCGCGAGCCGTTCCTTCCGTGATAAGCGAAATTTTATTTTCCTTCTCTATCATCGACATTGAATATTTTGTGTTTTTATTTTATTAATATGCTAGCTTAATACCCTTTGTGATTAAGGCCATGATAGGCCGAATAATGACTACGTATTAATATTTTTCTTATCCTATTTGATCGTGTGAATCGAGTCTTGTGTTCCTTGTTTGCGCTTAATGCTTGTGTATGCCTGATCAACATATGCATGTTTATTTGATTGGTTTATGAGACGGACAAAGTGATTAGACCCGTTAGAACGATAAACATCGAACATCACTACGTAAAACCGACCAGAGATGGAATTGGGTTTCGTATGTGTGGTTTACGAATCCTTAAGTGCCGAAAGCGCTTGAGCTCGGGGAATTTCATAGAGATTGAATGCATGCATTGAAACTACAATCGTATAGACATATACGGGTTGGTTCTCTATCGCATAGGATGGCCATTGCGGGACAAACGAGTAGCGATTGTCTTAGGAAATTTTACCTTGAGTGAGATTCATGATGGTTAGATAGGATAGATTTTTTGAAATGTAGGAATTATTTGTGCTGAACATGTGCCTTGGTCACTTGCCGTCAATTGATTTTTATTTCATCTATTTTATTTGCGTCTATTTTATTATTTATGTTTTTATCTCTTTTATCAAATCATCAAAACTATAAAAATTCCGTTAGTTTAAATTAGAATTAGGAATATTTTCTTGGAATTAATCGAGCTGTCTTCGTGGATCGATACTCGGACTTCGTCCGTTTTACTACTTGCACGACCTAGTACACTTGCTAGTATTTGAGCGTGTCATCAATTATGAAAATGTGAAGCATGATCTGTTCGCGAATTTCAACTCACGAACACTGAGGATCGCAAAGCTGAGAGGTCAAAACAGACAAACTCGCTAAATCAATGAAGTTAAAAAATTGAGAAGGTAATTCGCGAACTTATTTTGGATTAGCGAAACATATTTTGGACCCGCGAACTTGAGTTTGAAAGATCAAAAGTTCTTTTCCTTAAAAAATATCTCGAACCTAATTCCTTTCTGCGAAATGCCTTTGAACAAAATATCAGAATTTCAAGTCTGATTTTTAACGAAGACAACCCTTTTTCAAGAAATCCTTCAAAATCAAACATCCTATTTGAAATTAAGAACCTTGTCTTCCAAAAACTACACCCGCAAATTATAAATCACAAACTGTAAGTACTGTTAAATGAGGTGTTCCTTACCACAGTTAGGTTCGTGTGTGTGTGCGGATGATTTGAGAGGAAACAGACAGCAAATCGATGTGAAAATAAAATCTGGGAAGGTTGACGAGTTCGATTAGTTTTGCAAAGACAGAGCTTGACGAGTTCAGAGAGTTCTTTCGCGAATCTGAAGAAATTATTTAAGTGTATTTCGCGGGCCTAGAAAAGTTTAGACATTGAAATTGGGCCGCAAAACAATTTTTTTGTAAAAGAGAGGCCCATTTAACGATTCACAAATTGAATTAAAACGGACTCGTGAACTTCTCGGCGATAAAGCAGAGGTTTTGAAGATTTCAAGTTGCGGTTCGCGAACTGAACATTGACGACGAGTCAAATTTGGAAGGAATCGCAAATTGGGATAAAACTGAATTCGTGAAATGGAATTCGCGAAGCGTAGACTTTGAAATGGTCCACACATTGGGAGGTTACCCGAAGGAACCTTTCCTGTCCCAGTTGCGGCCTATCACGCGGACGCTTCTCGCTGGTAGCCATCCATGGTCGCTAACACCAGAGATTCCCTCTGTGTCGCGTTCCCCCTACCTTTCGTGAATCAGGTAATTTCAGCCTCGTGAATCGCCATGGTCACATAGAAGAGTCGTGACTCTACATTGAGTCGACATCATATGCCAATATCGGCGAATATCCCTCGCACACAGGAGATCTTATGACATGCACGCTCACATACCTACTTTCCAACCTAGTCATGCGTGCAAATGCTCATGTCATGGTTCATGCATATATGCATTTTCATGACTTCATGCGTAATAAGTAAATCACATCATACAAGGTTCACTTAGTGTCACAGAAGCACGATATCACATAAGTCATGCGCAAGTAAGTTATGTGTCGTAGTTGAATTTCTACTTACTTGCCGTCCGCGCTACGCTAATTCACTGCTCCGGGAATTGCCTACCATTCGACCCTTAAATTTGAATATCATAATATCATCGCATTGTCTACCTTGAATGACTAGGTTGAAGCTTAATTTATATTGTTCTAAATTAAGTTAGTATTCGACCTTATTACCTAAAACTCTAAGTCTCGATTATAACCTAAGTCAAATCGGCAATCGACTATACTATATTACTGAGTTGCTAAGTCATTTGATTTCTAGTCGAAGTTATTTTAGTATTTACTTATAACCTATGTATTTACGGCTCGGCGAAAGTTGAATACTATAAATGTTGGATTCGCCCGATTTCGTGATCTCCAAATCGCCCGATTCATCATTCATGGAAGCTCATAAATCGCCCAATTCTTCATGGCTTGGTTTCGCCCTATTGGTGTCATGCATGGCTTGTTTTTCGATCGATCTTCACCATCCCAAACGCCCGCTTTAAGAATCGATGTGTTCTCAAATCATGAAATCGCCGATGCATGGTATGGAAGCCCTCCAATCGCCCGATTTGATCTCACGTGGCTCATTTTGATCGATTTGCATGTGCATGGAGTCACCCAATTGATTGCAATTCACCGTGTCAGTCACCACCCCAAATCGCCCGATTGGCCACGTTAAATCCAACATTCACCGCCATCAAGGATCGCTCAATTTGTGTTATAAGGTCCCTCGAATCGCCGTGTGTTTCCCCAACTTCCAATCGACCGATTCTTCGAATCCTAAGTTCGATTTCGCCGTGTGTCATATGGGCCCTAAATCACCCGATTAAATTGCCTTCAACGTTCCACTTTCGATCGACTCCTCACATGCAACAAATCGCCCGATTTCTTAGGGTTTTCATTCGTTCGATTTACTAAGTTAATTACTTAGCTTCGCCAAGACTTATACTATGTAAAATTGTTTTGGAATCGCACGATTTGTCACTCAAACTAGAATCGCCCGATTCTATGACATTTTGCTCCATTCGGCCGATTTATCATGCAAATCTCACAGTGACCGACTATCACGAAGCTTAATTCTTTTACTTATCCTACCCAGAACTTAAGATTTTTAGGGTTTCCTCTTCTAAACTTGTTGGTTCTAGCCAAAAGTAAAATTATAAACCCTAAGGCTCGTCTTAAACTACCCGAACCTAATTAATCCTAAGTAAAGACCTTAATCGGAATTTATATCCCAAACCTAGGCTGTTCGTGTCTTTCTTACATTTAATTTTCTAAGCTTAGTTGCTTTCATGAGATTAAGCATCTAGAAAATCCCACATTATGAAAATTACAAGGCTTAGGAATGATATTTCACTTACCAACTTCGAATCTCAAACTTCTTGGAGTGTTCTTTGAGTTGAACTCCTCTCGCCCCTTCTCCTTCTCTTTTACATTTGATTTTCTATAGTTCTTATGTGTGGTTATGGAGTTTGATTGTTAGATTAGATATTTTTCTTTAGATAAGCTGTGAGACATGGTTTGGGCGTGGGTTTTCCTTCATTTAGGGAATTTTGTCTTCCATATTTGACTTAACGCACATTGGGCCTATGTTTAGCCCACTTTCATATTTCTTAGTCCAATGAAATTCTAGCCCAAATTCCTATATAACTATTATCATTATCTCTCCTCTCTTATTCTCTTTATTTCCGAAAAATCCCTTCATAAATTAGGAGTCATCATAAACACAAAATTAATTGCACACAATTGCACGTAATCCATGTAATAACATCAGCGCAAAATTCATAAGGTCACGTAGCACATGACAAGTACGCAATTAGCAGGTAATCACTTAGGTCATGAACGCAATTTATAGGCCAACTTAGTTTGCGGCGATTCGGGTCCTACATCCTCCCCCCCATAAGGATGGTTTCGTCCCCGAAATTAGTTTGTTTGAAACAACTCAGGAAAGCGAAACCTCATGTAGAACCCGAGTCCCATGAGCCTATTTAGCCAATAAATTTGCACGCATGATTATGATTATGTGATTATATGATTTTTTGTGCGGATCAATTATGTGCCTACGTGACTGCATAGAGTTTCATGTATTTAATTGGATGCCGAGATGATACCTAACTTGCTAGGAAATTCTTAAGAACTTAAATAATAAAGTATTATAGTGAGTAGTACCAATTTAGAATAGTCACAAGCCAAGGGGCCATTTTCGTTATTATCCCCAATATTAGTATTAATAAACCCAAAATGGTTAATGGAGAAAATATATCATTCACACACTAGAAAACGTAAAGTAGAGAGAAGGAGGAGAGTTCGAATACTTGCTTGGCAAGAAGGTATAAAGTCCTTACTATATTTTTGCATTCTAGTTATGATTTTAAGTTCCAAGTTCAGATTTAACGTATTTAAGAGGTCAGCCCTTGAAAAATCTGCCCAAAATCATAGCCTATAGTTAACTTGTTTTTTAGGGTTCTTGAAGTTCTTAGCGTATTCAAACTGTTCTTGAGAAAAAAGGCATGGTTTGAACGGAGTATTAGTAGCTTCGCGAATTAAAAAGGTGTTTTGGCACGATGGGTTCGCGGAATATGAACTTCGCGAACTCTAGACCGCGAACTATAGGCAGCACGAGTTTCACGAATTCAATAGGTTTCGCGTACATGAATTCGAGAAGTGTAAGCTTGGCGAATCCATGGCCTTCGCTAATCAATAAGCCAAGTGATGCATATCGCGAACTGAGAGTGAATAGGGATAGAGTTCGCGAATTGAGAGGAATGGAATTTGGCGAACTCGACAAGCCTCGTTGCATGGATTCGCGAAAATGATGGTTCGCGGGTCCGACAAGTCACGAACCATAGATCGCGAACCCTTGGTGGAACAAGTTCGCGAACCCTAAAGTTCCCGAATTGAGGGTTCGCAAAACTAAACAAGTCGCGAGTTCGCGAACCATGAGTAGTTTGCGAACTACCGCAAAGATTAAGTTCGCGAACTAGGTATAAGAAAGAGAGAGTTCGTGAAGTAGAATAGTTTGCGAATCGAGAGAGAGGTGAGATAGAGTTCGCGAACCAGGGAGTATTTGGCGAATCATGGTTTGCAAATCGTGTGTGTGTAGAATAGAATGTTTCGCGAACGGAGAGAAAAAGATAGTTAGGATTCACGAAATGTGACAATAGGATATTTCACGAATCTTTCGGACATGTAAACTTCGCAAATTCGAACTTCACGAATTAGGGTAAGTTCACGAATCAAACACCTTAGATAAAAACGTTTTAAGTTATAAAAAAAATATTAGGAAAATATTCACGCCTTTTGAGGAAAAATATTTTTAAAGCATTGAATAAGAAAAATATTTTGATTCCAATGAGCATAGGCTCTTTCAATGCCCGATCATAAATTGCCTATCAGTATTTTTCAGGGTCCATTTTCGGTACAGGCAGATGCCGTTTTTCGTGGAATTTTGGGACGAAAATTTACGTAGTCAATTGATATAATTTATAGACTGACTTTATAGCCTTTTCGTGTTTAAAGGATGAAATATTAGGAAATTCACCAAACCGGCTAGCAAATAGCTTACTGACAAATTTTATAAACTTCACGAACTAAATAGCGAAGTAACCTCACGAGTCAATAGGGATTTAGTGAGCTATATATGTTCCCGAATCATATGAGGCTAAGTTAATTCAAGAGTCAGGTAAAATTTACAGGTTATACAAGTGTCTCGAGTCATAAGTCGAAAATTAGTTCGAAGTATTATAGACTAGCAAACTATATGGTCAAGCAAACTAGATAAGGTACTAATACCATTATTTTGTGCTTAAGGTCGAAGCTTAGGGATTTCATCAAACTGATAATAGCAAATCTACGGACGCCAGGTAAGTGGAAATCCAACTACAACACATAACATGTGTGTATGTGCCTAATTTATGTGATTACGTGATGAGGTGCTTATGTACTTATGTGAATTTGTATGATATGATTTCATGACTTTCGTAAGCATCATGCCATTAACGTATTATGCATATGCACGAGCATGCAGGAAACACATGGGGGTAATAAAAGATGAGCGCATGATTACGTCGCAAATAGCGAAAAACAATTGCCGAGGTATGCAATCAAGTTATAAGTTAAGTAGGGGCGCTTCTGGGGCGCTGATGACGGCGCTGATGCACCGTCGACGACGTTGATGTGCCGTCGATGCCGTTGATGCGTCGCCAGTATACGAACGACGTTGATGCATCGGGGGATTACCATGGTTGGGGTGATGCCCTCGTTGTTGGGTTGATGCCCTTGTATCCCTGATTAGCGTGGTTGGGTTGATGCCCTCATGCTTTAGTATGGTTGGGTTGAAGCCCTCATACTCTGGGCCGAGGCCCGTGGTTGGATTGGATCTCTTTACGGTGTACGCTTGGGTAAAAGTCTGCCAAAGTCCCTTAAATAAAAAATATGAGATTGAGTTTGATCTATAAGACGTAAGATGCATTGGCGTGGATTGACTTTGCTGAGTTTTATCACGTGCACGTCATGCATGATTTCTACTTACTGAGCATATCGCTCATCCCTTACGTTATGTGTTGTAGGTGCGAGCGACCACGGTACGTGATCACTTAAGTGGCAAGGCAATCTTTTGATGCTTCCAGCAGTTTTTGGGGTGGGAGTGTCTGCATGGATGACGACCTGTGAGGTCGGGCGCATATGATTTCTTTTGCTGTGGAAATATACACTTCCCGTGTAGTTAGGTTTTGGCATGTAATTAGGAATTGCAAGCATTCTTTTGACATGTAAAGAACGATGTCCCATTACATAAATGGAAAAAGAAAAATTTCATACGCATTTCTACATGCCCTTCAAACAAATTATCGTTAGGTACATAGGATAACGTTAAAATAGGTAGCGAGGACGGCGGGTCCTAACAGAGTGGTATCAGAGCTTCGGTCACAGGTTCTGTAGACTGTCCATGTACACACACCCAAAAGCGTGGAAGCAGCCTTGCCTGTAAGTGTTATGCTTATGTGAACTTTTGTGTTGCATAATTTATTGGCTATAGGACTGTCTGCATAGAAAGAAAAGATGGTAAGAACCAGGGGTCAAACCAGTGGTGACGATCAGAACAGGGGAAACAGAGCCCCTACCGATAACCGAGATGCGACCATTTTCCAACTAACGGAACTAGTCTTACAACAATCTACTCAGATCCAACAGCTGATTCAATAGAATAGCGCGAACGTAGGGCAGACCCAGGCTGATCGAGAGGACCCGCTGAACCCGCCAACATTTGAGGATACAGCCGATCCAACAGCCGCGGAAGATTGGATAAGAACGCTCGAAAGCATGTTTGTGTATAGCAGGATCCCAGAAGCTGAAAAGGCCCTCTGCGCTGCGTTCTTGCTAAGGGGAAGCGCAGGACACTGGTGGGATGTAACAACCCGACTTCCTAGATATGTGTTTTGGCGGATTTTCGCAGCGTAAGCAGCGGAAAGCCCATTTAGTTAAGATTTTTGAAACATAATAATACAAATACATTCAAGGTTTAAATTCATAAGTCCAAACTCAAAACATATTTTTATTCATTGGGCCAAAACCCAAGAGGTCCAAGCCCAAACTTAAAAACACAAAACATAAATTCATTCTACAGGTTGCGTCCCATGTACTGCGCCGCCCTCAAAAGTTCGTGGAGTCACCGCCATCAGCCGCCTTACCTACACACGTAAACCCTGAGCTTTTGCCCAGTAGATGAAAATATGCATGAATGCAAATGCTCTCACATTCCAAACCCGACACCTCACAAATGCACGCTCGACATTTCTCGAGCATAAGCTCGTTCCTACTTCAACTCTCAACTCATAAACAGGGCCCTAGGCTAGACTCGGAATCCACACATAAATGTCATATAATGCCATGATAGTACGGCCCCATCTCGGTCTCAACCATAACTATAACAATGGCAAGTGGTAACGGCCCCATCTCGGTCTCAACCGCACCTGAAATAATGACATGCGGCCCCATCTCGATCTCAACCGCGAGCGCTTCATCGAATCATAGCCTAACAATCAACATCGATCACTTTACCTCACTCATCGACACTATAAAATGTTACCGTGACCCGCACGGTTATAACACCCCTCGTACTACATGTATGCAAATGACATGCAAGTAAAATGTAACATATGAAATACCACATATTAAATAGCAACATATCGGTCCGAGATATAATCTCGGCCCGATCAAAAACTATCATACACCAAATAATTTGGGCCCGAAGCCCACGTTCCGATTTAATCGGCCCGAAATCTTAATCACTGAATTATCCCCCGAATTTACACTAAAATTTCTAAGATTTAATTTTTTTTCTTTAAGACCATAATTTCACAATTGGTTCATAATTTTTAAAAATATATTTTAAAACACTAACGCTCAAGTTTCAAAATATCTCATAAATTCAAATCTGCCCCAAATTCCAAAATTTTCAGTTTAGTCCCGAAATTTTCAGAATTTTCAGAACTGCCCAAAGTTTAAGAATTTTCAGTTTAGTCCCGAAAATTTCTGAATTTTCAGATCTGCCCCAAGTTTTATAATTTTCAGTTTAGTCCCAAAATGATTTCAAAAATTTATAGTTAACTCCAACCAAAATATTTAATATTCATTTAACCCCTCAGAATTTCAGAAAATTTCACAAAGGTCCCAATAAATATTTAATAATCATTTAACACCTCAGAATTTCAGAAAATTTCTCCAAGGCCCCAATCGACTTTAAATATATTTATTTAACTACTCGGAAATTCTGAAAATTGCTCCACGGCCCCAATCGACTTTAGAAATATTTATTTAACTCGGAAATTTTGAAAATTACATAGAGGCCCGTATCGAGATTTAATTGTTTATTTGACACCATATCTTTCGAAAATTACGCAATCACACCAATCGATAGAATATTTTTTTTAGATTCTTAAATTTAAAGAAACCCTAAAAACCCTAATTTGCACTAATACTCAAATTCTCCAAATCTAATCAAATTCACCCTTAAAATTTCTATTCTACTATTCTAACCTAATATATTTTATCTCCCTAAACCTCCCAACTTTGTAGAGATGGCCGAAATCACCCGTAAATCATATATCAAAAAGATCATACAAAAATTACACATAAATACGTATAAATTCGAAAGAGAACATGCAATACGTAAGCTCTCGACCCTAATTTGGTTTACGCATGTAGGTGATCTTCACCTACCTTACTTCCAAGCTATATTAACTAGTTGTTAATGGTGTTGAAGTAGCCGAACTCTACTACTCCTTAGTTTCGTGCACCCCACACTGTGCTCTACTTCGGCTATAACAATAAACCATGTAATATGTTAGATACATAAGTTAATAGGAAAATTACACATCAAATGAAGTCCTTACCACCTTATCTTAGTTCGAACAACTTCCTAAAGTGAGAGATCGAATAGAATTTGCCCAAATCCTTATTTGTTCATTTCGTTGTTTTCTTGAAGTTCGAACATGAGTTTTGTTTTCCTTTGCATCTATATATCGTTTTTCCTCTTTGACCACAAAGATATTATTTTAAGCTAATCATTATGTAGATGTATGGCTTCAGCGTCACTTTCCATACCATGAAGTAAAATATTTATTTTCTTTGTTGCCTTCTCACATGTTACTTTCATCCCATCCACCAATGAGGGTTTTAATTTGTCAAGTGGTTAGGTAATGACAACATTCCAACGTGTATTACCATCTCCACAACCTCCTTTTAAACTTTTGTTCATTCAATTATTGATGTTGATTCCATTAAAATTAAATATGTGTATTTTACTTAATAAGGACAAGGTGTGATGTGTCTTTCCTTTGTCCTTAATCAATCTCATCCTTATATTTTATTTGGGCATTTTTTTAATAATAAACTTGGACCTTTTTTTTACTTCTCATCTATTTATAAATTTTGGGCCTTAATTCCCTTCTAACCCATAATATTTTTAGTTCCTATTACCTATTGGGCTCTTCTAATATTTTCGACCCATATTATTTTATTTAACTTTCGGCCTAAATATTATTTTCGGCTCACTTTCGAAGAGTTCATTTTATCCGTAAATTAACTTCATAAATTTCGAACATAAAAATAATCCATTATTTCACGGATATTACATGGGACACCATCATGGTTCTCGAGAATCCCGCAACCATGAGCTGGGACAGATTAATGGAGTTGTTCAGGGGCAAGTATCTTACTGCCCCGGTGCAAGCCCAGCGCTTAAACGAGTTCATCAACCTGAGACAGGGATCCATGACCGTGGCCGAATACATCAGAAAATTCGAGTAGTTGTCGAGGTTCGCTGCCCACATGGTGAGCACAGAAGCTTTGAAGATTGAACGTTTCCTTGAAGGCCTGAAGCTTGAACTATATCGGGACGTAAGTATGGCTGGACTTCAGGGAGCCACCTATGCACAAGTGGCAGAAAGGGCCATGTTGGCGGAGCAGGCCGAGGCCAGGATCGTTCGTGCTCAGGAGGCTAAGAGGAAATTTGTAGTACAAGGGTCACAATGGAGTGGGGGAAGTCAGAAGCAACAGTTCGTGCCCAAAGGAGAAAAGCAGAACTTTCAGAACAGGCCACCACAACGACCGCGAGGGATTCCAAACCCCATTGTCCGAGGTGCGGGAAGCGACACTTCGGCGATTGCTATGCCCACACCAACAATTGCTTCAAGTGCAGGAAGCCATAGCACTTTCCGAGACAATGTTCGGAAAGTGCAACAGGAGGCAAAGCCGGGAGTCAGACAAGGCCACCCGCTGTGCAAGCCAGAGTGTACACCATAACCCCAGAGGAAGCAGAGGAAAGTCCGTCCATGTTGACAGGTACCTTATCTATCCACCGAACTCCCACGTGCATTAGATTCAGGGGCCACGCACTCATTTGCATCCATCAAGTATGTGACAAGACTCGGGGTCACACCTCGTCAATCTGAGTGCGAATATAGTGTAGTCATGCCACATGGGAGTCCGACTAGAACGAACCAAATTTTGAGAGACTGTCCGGTGTTAGTTAGCGATAAGGAGCTACCCATAGACTTAATAGTCATTCCCATGAACGACTACGAAGTAATCCTTGGGATGGACTGGTTGTCAAAGTATGGAGCTGTGATCGATTGTAATCGTAAAGTAGTCACTTTCAACATAGAAGAAAGTGAGCCTTTTAGTTTCGCGGGGACGATCAAAGGGAGAAGCATTTCAAGAATATCGGCACTAAAGGCTCAACGCTTGATCAAAGTCGGATGTGAAGCATATGTTGTTTATGCGATGAAGTCGGAAGAGAGTTCATCCCCGAAATTGGAAGAAGTACATGTAGTTCGAGATTTTACGGACGTATTTCCTGAAGACCTACCACGGTTACCGCCTGACAGAGAATTTGAATTCACCATAGATCTAGTACCTAGAGTGGCGCTGATATCCAAGGCTCCATACCGATGAGCGCCTACTGAACTGAATAAGCTGAAGGAACAGCTAGACGAACTCTTATAGAAGGGATTTATTCAGCCGAGTTTCTCCCTGGGGAGCGCCAGTACTGTTCGTGCGAAAGAAAGACGGAACCATGTGACTGTGTATTGATTACAGGGAGCTGAATAAAATAACGATCAAGAACAAGTATCCCCTCCCAAGAATTGACGATCTGTTCGATTAGTTGCAAGGCGCCACGGTGTTTTCAAAGATCGATCTACGATCAGGTTATCTCCAGCTAAAGATTCGGGAGGAAGATGTCCCTAAGACTGCCTTCAGTACGTGCTATGGACACACGAGTTCCTAGTCATGCCTTTCGGGCTAACTAATGCGCCGTCAGCTTTTATGGACTTGATGAATCGCGTGTTCAAGTCATTTTTGGACAAGTTCGTCATCGTGTTCATAGACGACATTCTGATCTATTCAAAGAAGAAAGAGGAACACGAGCAGCATCTGCGAACAGTCCTTGGAGTATTACGAGAGAAGCAGTTGTACGCCAAACCTAAGAAGTGCGAGTTTTGGCTGGACCAAGTCGCCTTCTTGGGACATATTATCTCTGGAGCGGGAATTTCAGTAGATCCCAGCAAAGTCGAAGCCATCAGCAACTGGCCACCACCAACATGTGACCGAGGCACGGAGTTTCCTCGGCTTGGCAGGCACAGGATGTTCATCAAAGGCTTCTCGAAAATTGCCTCAACGATGACGAAGTTAACATGGAAGAACACGCCGTTTCAATGGAGCAAGGAATGTGAGCAGAGCTTCCAAGAACAAAAAACGCGACTGACTACGGCCCAGTTCTCACGATACCATCAGGAACCGGGGGATTCTTAGTAAATAGTGATGCTTCGAGAACGGATTAGGATGCGTGCTAATGCAAAAAGGGAACGTAGTGGCCTATGCCTCACGTCAATTAAAGGAATACGAGAAAAACTATCCGACGCATGACTTAGAATTGGCAGCAGTGGTCTTTGCCCTGAAGATTTGGAGGCACTATTTGTATGGGGAACGATGCGAGATCTACACGGACCACAAAAACCTGAAATATTTCTTCACGCAAAAGGAATTGAACATGAGACAGAGGCGATGGCTGGAATTGGTGAGGAGTATGATTGCGTAATCAACTACCACCCAGGCAAAGCGAATGTGGTAGCAGATGCTCTAAGCCGAAAGGCTGTAAGCACAGAATTACAGTCACTTGAGGTGGAGATCGTACTGTTGGGGCGAAGTCGAATCTAGATTGGCAGCGTTAACGCTTCAACCTACACTACTGGAACGGATCAAAAAGGCACAGGAAAAGGACGAATTCTATATGAAGATCAAGGAAGCACAGACAGAACAGCCAGCATCGAATTTCACGTTTCGAGACAATGGGAGCATGTATTACAAGGATCGTTTGTTTATACACGGCGTTGCAGAGCTTCGACGGATCATAATGGCAGAAGCGCATGCCACGACGTACTCAGTACACCCAGGAGCTACGAAAATGTACAGAGATCTACGGATAAATTATTGGTTGCTAGGAATGAAGAAAGACGTAGCAACGTTAGTGAGTCAGTGTCTGACATGTCAGCAGATTAAGGCGGAGCATCAACGACCGACAGAAACATTACAGTCTTTACCCATATCGGAATGGAAGTGGGATAATATAACAATGGACTTCGTTGTCGGTCTGCCGAATAATGTGAAAGGGCGTGATGCAATCTGGGTAATCATCGACCGACTAACCAAGTCTGGTCATTTCTTGCCAATATGTACAACATTTTCAATGGAGGTCACCTATCGTACAGGGGGTCACCCATCCCGAGGGCGGGGAGTTATCGACAGTACCAGAGAGGTTCACGGACAAGGAGCGGCTCCTGACAGGCTTCTAGGCGAAGGGGTACGTGAACGAACCGATCCGACACCCGAATGAGAGGGGATCCTGAGACTGGCAACGTATGGGCGTGTCAGGCTAAGAATCGAAAGAACTTCAAAGTTAAGCGTGCTTGACTTGAAGCAATCATGGGACGGATGACCCCCTAGGAAGTTTGCCATGGGTGCGTGTGAGCGAGGATGAAGCACGTTCAAAGGTTAAATGGTGGTACAGTAGGACCAGACTATCAGTCGGAGTGTGGTGGGCCCAACCCCCAGGTCCCGGTAGGGACTGATGCTACAGTGACACACGGTATGGAACGGGTCATTACAGGTGGTATCAGAGCACAACCTCTCACAGTATGGTGCTGGTTCAGGGACGAACCAGGCGGAAGCTGGTGGGCATGTAACGCTCGAGGCCGATGAGAGCGGAGAGTGATAACCGATGCTAGAGAGGTGCACAAACAAGGAGCAGGTCCTGGCAGGCTTCTAGGAGAAGGGGTACGTGAACGAACCGATCCGACACCCGAATGAGAGGGAATCCTGAGACTGGCAACGTATGGGCGTGTCAGGCTAAGAATCGTATAAGAAAATTGATGGTACTACTCATATCACCAAGATCGGCCTACCTTTTCGGGGGTCCATCCGAAAGAACTTCAAAGTTAAGCGTGCTTGACTTGAAGCCATCTTGGGATGGGTGACCCCCTGGGAAGTTTGCCCATGGTGCGTGTGAGCGAGGACGAAGCACGTTGAAAGGTTAAATGGTGGTACAGTGTGGCCAGACTATCAGTCGGAGTATGATGGGCCCCACCCCACAAGTCCCGGTAGGGATCGATGCTATAGTGATATCCGTTATGGGACGGGTCGTTACACCTCATCTCGTCCTCACGTTCCCAAGTGGCTTCCTCCATTGACTGATTTCGCCACAAGACTTTTACTAATGGGATCTCTTTATTCCTAAGCCTCTTACTTTCGTACATCAATATCTATACAGGAGTTTCCTCGTAACTCAGATCTGGTTTTAGCTGTTGCTGTAGAAACTCATTTTCCAGCACATGATTCGGGTCTGCTATGTACTTCCGTAGTGTCGAACGTGGAAGACATCGTGCACTTGTGACAATGATGTTGGTAATTTCAGTTGGTATGCTACCTCACCAACTCTTTTCATTATTTTGAACGGGCCAATGTACCTAGGGCTTAGTTTCCCTTTCTTTTCAAATCTCTTTACGCCCTTCATCAATGATACTTTCACAAACACTAAATCATCAACCTCGCATTCTAGTGGTCGACGTCTTTGATCGGCATAGCTTTTCTGCCTGCTCTGTGCGGTTCGCATCCTTTCTCATATCGTCGCAATAACCTACGGCATTTCTCGTACTATATCTGGGCCTAGTATCGTCCGTTCACCAATCTCGTCCCAATGTACGGGGGATCTGCACTTACGCCCATATACAGCTTCGTACGGTGCCATCCCAATAGTAGTTTGATAGCTATTGTTAAACGAGAACTCGACGAGTGGAAGATATCTACTCCAATTTCCTTTGAAATTGAGCACACAGACTCGTAGCATATCCTCCAATGTCTAGATCGTTCGTTCGAATTGACCTTCTGTTTGCGGATGGTAGTTAGAGCTAAAAGAAAGCCCATTGCCTTTTGCAAACTCGTCCAAAATTTCGATATAAATCTTGAGTCACGATCCGAGACTATAGACGATGGAATTCCGTGAAGTCGTACTATTTCCTGGATGTAAAGTTTCGCGTAGCGCTCCATGGAAGACGTCGTGCTTATCGATAGAAAATGGGTAGACTTGGTTAGTCGATCAACGATCACCCAAATCGCGTCGTGCCCCTTTACGTTCTTTGGCAAACCGACAACGAAGTCCATTATGATGTTATCCCATTTCCATTCGGGAATCGGTAATGGCTGTAACACTCCCGCTGGTCTTTGATGTTCGGCCTTTATTTGCTGGCACGTCAGCCATTGACTCACAAAGGTCGCTATATCTCTCCTCATGCCTGGCCACCAGTAGTTTTCCCGTAGGTCTCTGTACATCTTCGTGGCTCCAGGATGTACTGAATACATCGTGGCATGCGCTTCCATCATTACAGTTCTTCCAAGTTCTGCATCATCGGGCACGTACAGTTGGATCTTGAATACAACCTTCCGTCTTGCCGCACCGTAAAATCCACTGCAGGTTGTTCTGCCTGTGCTCCCTTGATTTTCGTATAGAATTCATCTTCTTCTTGCGCCTTCTTGATTCGCTCCAATAGTGTGGGTTGCAAGGTTAAGGCCACTAGTTGTGCGACATCGCCTAGTCGTACAATTTCCACTTCCAGTAATTGCAGTTCTGCACTCACCGCTTTTCGACTTAAGGCATCGACTACCACGTCGCCTTCCCTGGGTGGTAGCTAATTATGCAGTCGCTGATTAGTTCCAAGCACCGCATCTGTCTCATATTCAGCTCCTTTTGCGTGAAGAAATATTTTAAGCTCTTGTGGTCTGTGTATATCTCAGACCACACTCCATAAGATAATGTTTCCAAATCTTGAGAGCAAAGACCATTGCCTCGAGCTCTAGGTCATGTGTTGGGTAATTTTTCTCGTATTCCTTCATTGACGCGAGGCATAAGCCACTACATTCCCGTTTTTCATTAGCACGCATCCTAACCCACTCTTTGATGCGTCGCTGTACACGGTAAATCCCCCAGTTCCTGAGGGTATCGTGAGAACTAGGGCGGTCGTAAGCCGCTTTTCAGATCTTGGAAGCTCTGTTCGCATTCCTTATTCCATTGAAATGGTGTATTCTTCCTAGTCGCCCTTGTCAGCCTTGACGCCCTCATATGATCGTAGCGTTCTTCGTAAAGATATTCGATCTGTGATAATGTTGATCAGCTTTCCGTATTTCTCCTGGACTTATGCTTCTTCGAACCTTAGTTGCTCCAGAATCCTTCCGAGTTTGCTTCGAATGATCAGTAGCATTCCATCGCTGAATTTGGCAATATCTGATGTTTTCATCAGCCTCTTTTCTCCCTTGTAGTTTATGTAGACCACTTATGGATCGTCATCTTCATTGATTATGTGGCCTTCACCAAGACTTGGGTCGGGGACTTCGAAGGATGTCTTCTTGAGATTTACCCTCTTCATGTTGCTTTCCACCGCCATTTGAAGGTCGTGAGTCATATTCAATTTAACTTGGCGCATCATGAATCGCTTAAGGGCGATGTGTCCCACCTTCAGGTCTGGATTCTGAAGTGTTCCAAGGAATCTGAAGCTTTTCAGTATCTGATCAACGTCTTCACCTCTAATGTAGGAGAGATCGCCTTCAGTTAGTTCTTTAACCGTTTCGTCTTCTTGCTGTACTTTGTAGATAGGAAATCCATAGAAATCAAGACGAGCTCGCCGTACTCCCAGGATTGTGCTGATTTTTCTTCTCTTCTAAGAGTATCTACATCAGCTTATTTTCCTCTCCACACAAGTCCTCTACGAAGCGAGAGCAAGTATTGTATGGCGGTTGGTCTCGGGATGAGTTAGGCCTCTTAGATCAAGGTCATCTAACTTCTTGATCCTATCTTCCTTCCTCCAGATTCTCCTTCGTATCTCTTCTTGATAAGGAGCAATCACTTTGACATTTTCCCATGGCGGTTTCTATTCTTCTCCTATCTTCGACTCCGAGGGGGGCACTCCTCATCGACGACGGCGTGTTTGAGAAGCTCGAGAAGTTTTGGAATGTCAGCTTCGTAGTCTTTTCCTTCCTCGAGTTCGTCATCGTCGATAAGGGCCAAGTATCTAGCATTATTTTGTAAGCCCTTGGCCAAGGCTGGATGCATCGGCTTTGTTAACCATTCATCGTTGAAGATATACTTTTCTACCGTTGTGTGTGGATTGTAAAGTGTTTCGATAGATATGATTGGTTCATTTGACTGAAGGGATACAGTAGGTGAGGATGGAGGATCGGAGGAGGTTCTTAGACTTGTGAGGCTAGGCAGTGAGAGACTCATGGCTGGTGAGGAGGTCAGTTTGGTTGTTTTGGTAGTAGTTCGGGTAGATTTTGTGGTTTGGGTAGGTGTTTTGGTGACGGTTGGTTGCGGCTGTTGAGGTTGAGGCCCTTTGTCCCGTGTCTTTTCCCCCTCGGGACGATCCTCATCGTCAGGGTCGTCACGTGGTTGATGTGATGTTTGGGCCTCGCCTGTGTTGGGTGATTTGAATGGAAGCTCGAGACGTCTGAGGACCTCCGCTTCATATCGACGAGCTTTGGTGTAGTGCGGAGTCTGGCCAGCAGGACTTCGATGAGTTCCATGATTGGAACGTTCCACGTGCCGTCGTCAGAGTTAGGAGATTGATCAGCATGAGACGGTGCTTCTTCGGCGACGACGGCTTTGCCTTTGTCTCGAGAGTATGTAACAATTGTGCTGTACACTTGGCTCATGATGGACTTGAAGAACCAGGGGAAAATAACCTGGCGGAGTCACGAACGGGGAAAATAACCTGGCGGAGTCACGAAGACGTTCCGTCATACAACATCAGTAGAAGGTACTAATGTGCCGCCTGTTTGTACAGGACTTGAAGAACCAGGGCCACCTAGGCTCACCGTTGATATCAATGCTGAGACAGACTCAGATCGATGGCCCAAGTCCGTAGCTGCTGTGATGTTGACTACGTTGGGTCTTACGCTCTGTTCTGTACTTGATTCTAGTACGGAGACGTTATGGAGCGTTCGGTCTTGATCACTAAGATCTAGAGGTGCAGAAATAAGAGTAAGTGTCCTAGAAAATGGAAAAAATTATGGATCGTGAGGGCACTAGACTCGTCGTGACCAAGGAAAGTGCAGTCTGAGGCTTAGGACTGCTAGATACATCTACCCCCTATGAGCGAGGTGGTGATGGATGATGTGGCACCTCGTGTGTATCTGAAACAATCATCTGTTGGGAGATTACTGAGTGGCTAGGGAGGGTAGTTTGTGCGATTGGACCCGATGTCGCGACTTCTACTCGGGGGAAGACAAAGTCGTCCCTTGCAGTTATTGGCTCAGTCCGGCTTGTTTGTGGACTAGTGGACTGAGGAAGACGGTCGTGTTTGTGTTTTGTACGCCATTCCTGTTGACTGCTTCTGTCATCCCCTTTGGATTTCTCTTTTGTTTTGGCTTTGGGGTTGAAGAGCTTCCTAGACCTATATTTGGCTGTGATGGTTGGCTTGTCCTTGGGTTAGGTTCCAATGTGTTGAACCATGGGAACATCATCAAGGTTGTTGGCTCGAAGATATTTTAGGAGCTCCGGATCCGTTTGATCAAGGAGTCGAAGTAGATAATCTGGTAGGATCATGGCCTCCTGATTGATTTTGCTCTTTGTTGGTTGTATTTTGATGAGCTTCGGAGTTTGATAGCCCTCGGTCCTGGGTCGTCGCTCTATTTCGGGATGAAGATCCATGAAGTGTTGGACGATGACAGGGAGCCACCGTAGGTAAGGAAGTACTGGCTTCGTGGATCCGAGATCTCGCCTTCGTAATTGATCAAGGATGCCCGTCCATAGCAATTGTGCGACATCAGAATTTTTGTTGAAGACGATCCCATGGAAGATCAGCATGATGTTGCGGTTGCATTGATCGGACCCAGCATGCTTCGGAGAGAGGCATTTGTTGATGATCAGAAAGAGTGTTCGCCAGGGTCCAGGAATATATTTTTCCGTGAAGTCGGGGAGATGAATGGAGTTTTGGGCGTTAGGTTTGTGGCCCATGAATAGGAAGTTCTGATCAGGTCATCGTTAGAGGGATGAGTATCATATAGTAGTGAGTATGGTAGGTTTAGTAGGAAGCGAAGAATTGTTGGGGTAAAAACGACAATGGTGTTGTCGATTTTAGCAGAGAGACGGGTTGTTTTTGGGTTGTTTGTTGCGTTTTGAAGAGTGGACCAGCTTGCATCCCGCGTAATCGGCGTCTGTGTATTCTACGAGTTCGAAGTTTGACTCCATTGGGTACCATAGACCTAGTTCGGAGTTCCCTTGTGTTATTTGAAAATTCTCTTGACGGCGAGCATGTGAGACTCCTTTGGATCAGCTTGAAAGCAAGCACAGAGACACGTGGCGAACATGATGTCAGGTCGAGACGTGAGATAAAGCAAGGATCCTATCATGCCTCGATAAATCGTTTGGTAACATATTTTCCTGATGAATCTGCATCAAGTTTGCATGAGGTGGACATGGGAGTGCTAGCTGCTTAACCTAGATCCTATCAACTTTGAGTTGTCCAAGTTGTACTTCTTGAGTATGTTGTGAATGTACTTGGATTGACTGATGAAGATTCTATCGTGAAGCTGCTTAACCTGGAGCCTTAGAAGAAGCTTAGTTCGCCCATCATACTCAATTCAAATTTCTGCTTCATTAGGTCTCCAAAGTTCCTGTACATTCTTGAGTCCGTCGAGCCGAAGATGGTGTCGTCGACGTAAATCTGTACCAGCATAATGTCAGAGCCGTCCTCCTTGATAAAGAGAGTCGTATCGATCTTCCCTTTTGTGAAGTCGGAGGAGATGAGAAAATCCGAGAGGACCTCGTACCAGGCTATGGGAGCTTGTTTAAGTCCATAGAGAGCTTTATCGAGTCTGTAGACGTGGTCTGGGAGTTGTTCGCTCGCAAAACCTTCAGGCTGAGATACAAAAAGTTCTTCCTTCAGAATTCCGTTGAGGAATGCAGTTTTGACATCCATCTGGTTGACTGTGAAGTTCTTGTCTGCAGTGAAAGCTAAGAAATCCTGATGGCTTCAATTCTTGTGACTGGAGCATATGTCTCATCAAAGTCGATTCCTTCTTGTTGATTGTATCCTTTTGCAATCAGTCAGGCTTTACTTTGGATAACAACTCCTTGCTCGTCCTTTTTGTTCTTAAACTCCCATTTAGCCCCTATGATAGTTTTCTCAACCGGTCTAGGTACTAGGTTCCAGACTTTTAGCCTTTCAAACTGATTGATTTCCTCCTGCATTGCGATTATCCAATCTGGGTCGGCGAGTGTTTCAGCTACTTTGCTGGGTGACTTTTGACTGAGAAAGCAAGAATAGAGGCTTTCATTTACAGTTGATGCTCGAGTTGTTACACCAGTGGAAGGGTCCCCAATTATTTGTGAGTTTGGGTGTGCTCGGGTCTACTTTTTTGTATTAGGTTGTGATGATCCAGCTGCATTTGTATCATGTATTGCTTCTTCACTTTGATCAGCCTGATGTTCCATTTCTTCTCCAGGTTGAGGTAGTACTGACTCTCCAGAAGAAATTTCTATTGTCGAATCAGAGGGCTGAGGTGTTTCAGCGGCTGAGCTGGGAATGATCTCAGTATCAGTTGGGAGTTCACTGTCATCATCAATGTAAAGATTTTCCATCGTTGGAGGGGAATTGTCATTGCTAGTCTCTGCAGAATCATTATTTCCTGGTGCTACATAAGTTGTTGGAGCAGAGGGTCGCGACGGCCTACAGAAGAGATCCTTGAATAAGAGATCGAGTTCCATGTCACTCAATGTATTGATTTTGAAGGTTCGCCCACTGAGGAGGTGCTTGGTTGATCATTTGTCAACTCTCGTAGAAGTCTGGGTTCTGGACTGATTTGTGCAGAAGCTACTCGGTCTACTTCATCAAACGTTACGTTAATGCTTTCCATAACCGATCTTTTCTCCTTGTGGTATACTCGATAGGCTTCGGAGGTTGTCGAGTATCCCACCAGTATTCCTTCAAATGCTTTTGGTCGAATTTGCCTCTGTCTTCACGATCATTTGCTACGTAGCACTTGCATCCAAAGACTCTCAGGAAAGAGACGTCCGACACTTTGCAACGTATCAACTCGTAGGGAGTCCTATTGAACCTCTTGTGAAGGGAGCCACGATTTTGAGTGAAACAGGCTGTGTTCATTGCTTCGGCCCACAAGAAGTGAGGTAGCCCAGAGTGAATAAGGAGTGTACGAGTTGCTTCAACTAAAGTTATGTTCTTGCGCTCAACTACACCGTTTTGTCGAGGTGTTTTTGCCGCTGCGAACTGTTGGGTGATTCCAAGTGATGCATAGAAGTCACTGAGTTTTTTGTTCTTGAATTCTGTCCCATTGTCAGTTCTGATGATTTGGACATTTAGTTGGTAGAGGTTTTGTGCGGTTTGATAAACTCAAATGATTAGACCTGGAGTTTCGTCTTTGGTTCTGAGAAATTTGGTCCATGCGTAGCGCGAGAAATCATCCACAATAACCAAAACATAACTTCGCCCATTGATGGTCTGAGAGCGCATAGGTCCACACAGATCCATATGAATGGTTCGAGAGGTTGGAAGTTGAGGCTATATGCTTGGTCCGGTGAGATGCTTTTCGTATCTTTACCATTTCACACGCCGAGCAGGGATACTCTTTGTGATATATCCTTTGACCAAGTTTTCTGATCGCAATTTATTAAGGTCTTTGAAATTGAGATGGGAGAGTCGTTGATGCCAGAGATCGTTCTGGTGTAGAGAGGCAGGGGAGATGAGGCAAGTTGGTCGGACAGTTTTTTGAGGTCAATGGAATAGAGATTCTTCTTTCTGTGGCCAGTGAGTAGCTCTCTTCCATTGTTATCTGTGACGCTACATTTGTTGGTCTCGCAGTTCACCTTGTAGCCTTTGTCCCAGAAACATCCAATGCTGATTAAATTGTAGCTCAGTCCTTCAACGTAGGAGACCCCTATGATGGTTAGCCTGTCATGGATGAGATCACCCGTTCCTAACATGGGTGCAGATTAACCATTTCTGAAGTAAACCTTTCCAAGATATCCCTCAGAGAAGTTGCTCAACAGCTCTTTGTATCCAGTCATGTTCGAGGAGCAACCTGAATCTAAGTACCACACATGACCGACCTGCAAAAAAAATCAAGTAACTTTAGGTACCAATTTATAGATGGGCCCTTCTTTGATAGCAGCTGTAGAAGCTAACATATTTGTTGCTAGATTGAATTCTTTGTTGGATTGTTGGATAACTGGTTTAAGAACCCAAGCATGACAATTTCCTATGGGATTTCGGAATCCAAATTTGTTTTTGCCTTAATTTCTTGTTCTGCTTGGTCTTGGAGGTGGTGTGTTTCTTTATCTTAGAGTTGATAGTATGATTGGTGAGTGTGGAAGATATGCCCGTAGAATGAGTGCTTTGTGATGTGGAAGCGTTTTTGCTGAACGATCGTCATGAGGATGGGAAAATATATCATTGTTTACATGACAATATTTCGATTTCTGGGCATAAAATAACGAAACACGATCTGCGGCATTACAAGAAGTCACTTTTGGAAATGCAAAAGATTTTGAAACTTGAGAAGAAAGGTTTGAGACTGGTCTCTTTTCCTTATCAGGGATGTTGTCTTCTTCGCTGAGCCAGATCGAACCTTATTCGCTTCCTCATATCTCACGCCTTTCTCTGTTGGTACATGTGATACAAAGTTAGTGTGAGATAAATGAATTTTCCTCGTAGTTTGCTTGCATTTATATGTAGAGGATTCTGGAACAGGACGGGAGGTGGAGGGTTTGTAAGCATCAGGAAAGTTTTCAAGAGTATAAATTGTGCTTAACAAAATAGTTCTCTTCTTCGTGGGCTTTCTTTTCTGATTCTAGGGAGGCTCTCAAGGCTCCAATTTTGCGAATAATCTCTGGAATATAGATAGATGAATAAATGGGTTTAGCCTGCTCGTCAGTGCTTTCCTGAATTTCGGGTCCAAATGGTGACATGTAATCATCAAAGAGTGTTATCTCTTTAGTTTTGTAGCTATCATTGAGTTTTGTATAGTCACATACGATTTGGGCCCATTATTTATTCCTCCGCTAGTCACCTCACTTGATTCTACGAAGAGCCTTAGTTGTTCAAGGCTCAACCCAAAACTTTTAATACTGTACAGAGAGAGTACTTTATCTTTCTCTGGGTTAGTGGTGGGTTCAAATCCCGATCCTTCACGGGGATCATAGAATTCTACATCTTTAGGTTGGCTAAGAAAGAGGGTTCGTTCAGATTGACCTATTTTGGTGTTAATGTCCTCTAACTCTTTGATTTTCTTGTATAGACGAACACGTTCGTTGGTGACTAGTTCATATTGAGACAATACATTTACTCGTTCTTCTTCACTGTCTTTCAAGTTTCTACAGATATCGTTAATTTGTTATTCCTTGCTTTGTATAAGGTCTTCTAAAGTCTTCACTTTAGCTTCGGACTAGGTTTAGGATTCTTGAAGAATAGCTATCTCTTACTGTTGTTTGTTTAATAAGGCATAATTTTTGTCAAAATTGCTCTGGAGTTCTGAGTAATCTTTACGATGCATGGAGAGTTCGACTATCCTACGTTCAAATTTGATAAAACCATTTAGAGATGGAGCGTATACCTCCAGGTCGGATAAAGAGACATCCGTCCTGTATGACTCTATGGCTGGCTCGTCCTCGTCGGAATCATCATCATTGCTTTTCACCATGAAGGCCATTTCATCTCCTCTTCCTCAGTAGGGTTGGCAATGGGGCGGAGATTCCCCGTCCCCGCGGGGATCCGCCCTGAACGGGGCGGGGAATCCCCGAGATTTTATCCCCGCGGGGCAGGGACGGGGAATGATGTCTCCCCGTGGGATCCCAACGGGGATCCCCGCCCCGTCCCCGAACCCTCTTGTATATATTATAATATATATAATATTACATTATGATTTAAATAATAGTAAAATCAAAATATAGACTAAAAAATATTAAATTATTAGAAATAATATATAAAATTATAATTTATATAATATTTATAACAAAAATATATTCAAATTTATATATTATATTAAAGATATTATTTCTTTTAAAAAAATTAAGGGGCGGAGAATCCCCGTGGGGAATCCCCGCCCCGCGTGAATCCCCGCGGGGACGGGGATGGGGACGATTTCTTCCCCGAATGTATCGCTGGGATGGGGACGGGGATTAGATCCCCGCCCCCGCCCCGCCCCATTGCCATCCCTATTCCTCAGCAACCAAGACAATTCCCGCCTCCTTGCGTTGTGAGAGCTGAAATTTTTTCTTGTAGTATTCAGTGTTTTTCTTTTTAGGTCTGAAGCATTCAGAAGCAAGTGAGCCAGTTTGCCACAGTTGAAGCACTTCTTTAATACTTCAAATTTCTTAGCTTCAGCCTCTTCTGAAGCAACGGATTTTTGTTTCCCGCCCGAGGTTCGTTGTTTGTTGAAGGAAGATGATGATTTCTTGGTGCTCATCTTATTGACCGTCTCTGAGATCATAGTCAGTTTCTTTCTGATTGATTTGGGTTCGTCCTCAGATTCTTGGTCAGATTGAGCGTTGTCTGAAGTGTCAGATTTTACAGCCTGCTTTCCTTTAGAAGTTCTCGAGCTCCTGTTGCTTGATTTAGAGGTCATGAGTGCAATTGGTTCCATGTCAAGATTTGTTTTTCCCTCGTTCTTGATTTCTTTGGCATACTGGGAGTATTGTGAGAGGTTGTCGTGTAAGGAGTGAATGTCCATAGCATCCAGATCTTTGTTATGTTGCTTAACCAGAACTGCAACCCGTCCCCACTCAGGTTGAAGTGTGGAAAGGAACTTGATGCTGTGTTCGAGATTGGAGCGTTGGATGTTGATCTTCCTCATCTCGTTGATGATGGTCAGGAAACGAAGGTAAACATCTCGAAGTTTTTCCCCCTCCTTAGCTTTGAAGGAGTCATAGGCAGTGAGAATGCTAGACTTCTTAGACAGATTGCTAACTTCTGTCCCAACCATCATTTTGCATACTTCATCCCAGATTTCCTTTGCAGTGACCATTGCGTCGACTTGCTTGTAGACATCATTTGGTAGGGCCTGAAGTACGTAGTGTCGAGCAAGCTTGTCCGCTCTGGCTCGTGTTCTCTCAGCATCATTGTATCGACTAGGGTCCTTAGGAGTTCTCCTCTCTGGAATGGGTGGAAGCGCATCGGGTTGAGTAGGGATGATTGTCCAAAATTGAGCGGGTTCCTCAAAAATGGAGGAAAGCATGTCGTTTGCGAGGTCTACATCCTTGATTTCTATGAAGTTGATGAATCGTTGCTTCCATATGCCGTACACTCCCCATCTTAGTAGTGGTGCACGATTGTCAGATCCAATAGCAAGACCGTCCATTGTTTTTGTTTGGTAATGATTGTTTACGCGAAATAGATCTGCGAAATGAAATGCTTTAGTTTTGAATGAGAAATGGTCAAGTTTGAATAATTTCGAGTGTTGAGTCGAATTAAGTAAATTCACTTAATGAATTCTGTCGTATTTTAAAAATTTGATGATTTTTGTATAAGGCTTGAGGATCGGGCGATTGGAGTTATGTGAAATTAAAATTTTGGTCTACCCAATCTTAGTGCTTTATCGATTCTAGTAGTATAATTTTTTATAGAGGAAAGCTCGGTGATTGATCCTAACTGCTGAGAATCAGACGACTGAAATTCTAAGATTTTAAAGTCGGGCGATGAAAATTTCAATTTAGTGTTCTAGAATCGGGCGACAGTATGAATCGTACAATATAGATCCTAGAGGCTTTAATGGGGCGACAGAATGTGAATCGGGCGAAAGAGTTTGGAAAAAGGTTTGTTTCGGGCGATGGAGCGATTTCAATTTGGAAAACTTTTTTCGATCGAAGGAAATGAAAGAGTTTCGGGCGAATTTGGTCCAAATAAATTTCGTTTCAATTGACTACAATTGGATGTGGTTTATCGGGCGATTGAGTGTCGGGCGATACAGTTTAAATTGATTGACAATTGCCGAGAAATGAATCGGGCAAAACTAGTAATTTTGGTACTGTAGCCTTTCGGGCGATTCAAGCGTCGGCCGAAACTGTGAAATTAGCTAAAATTTGTCGAAACTCAAATGATCAAAACTTCTCACAGTGGGTTTCGGACGAAACCTTCAAATTCGATGGTACTGTTCTATACGCTACCCGAAAGTGATGAACAGTTCAGTAAAAAGCAGATTTTCAGACTCGTTTTTGCTCAAATCCTACTCAAACTTCATGAAAATCGACGTGAAAGACCATAAATGTACTCACTATCTTTTTTCTAGTGTGTTAAGGGAAAGAAATCACTGAAAATGATTTGAAAACACCCAAAAACAGTGAAAAATTGAAAATGAGTTTTCAATAAAAAAACTTCTTCAAATCACGTCGGAATCGAGCGAAACTGGATTCAAATAGAAGATATTGATCGGCGTTAGGCTCTGATACAACTTGGCCCTTTTATTATCAAACAAGGATCAAAAGAACGGCTTGAATGTTTAAAACGTTAAGAACACCTTGAGTGCATGTTAGTGTGTGTATTTCTATGGAATAGTACAAGGTGGCTTACCTTTTGATATCTTTTGATAAACCCTAATTAGGGTAAGTTGGGGCTTTATATACCACAAGTATTTGGTATATTAAAGCCCAGTCCCAAACTTCTACAAAATATCATAAGTCTTCCCAAACTACAACAACCCATTAAATAAATATATATATACCCAAGATTACATAAATTGAAGGATGCTACAAAATATTCCTAACAGTTCGTGTTCCTCTTTCGTCTTTGAATAGATCAGGATGTCAACGATAAAGACGATGACAAACCTATCTAGGTACCTTGGACACTCGGTTCGTTAAATCCACAAAAGCCGCTGGCGCGTTAGTCAATCCAAATGGCATCACTAAGAACTCATAGTGGCCGTAAAGAGTACTAAAGGCTGTCTTCGGAACATCTTCCTTCCAGATTCTCAACTGATGATACCCCGAGCGTAAATCAATCTTGGAAAAGACGGTCGCGCCTTGTAGTTGGTCAAACAGATCATCTATTCTGGGAAGTGGATACTTGTTCTTGATCGTTAGTTTGTTCAGTTCTCTGTAGTCGATGCACACCGCATGGATCCATCCTTCTTTCTCACGAATAACAACGGCACTCCCCAGGGGGAGAAGCTCGATTGAATAAATCC
The DNA here is from genome assembly GCA_027422505.1 of Craterostigma plantagineum. Taxonomy (NCBI): domain Eukaryota; kingdom Viridiplantae; phylum Streptophyta; class Magnoliopsida; order Lamiales; family Linderniaceae; genus Craterostigma; species Craterostigma plantagineum. The sequence continues at coordinate 4,276,022 of JAPQWV010000055.1, forward strand.
TTTTTGCAAGAGTTCGTCTAGCTGCTCTTTCAATTCTTTCAACTCCGTTGGTGCTAATCGATAGGGAGTCTTGGATATTGGTGTCGCTCCAGGCACTAGATCTCTGGTAAATTTAATCTCCCTGTCGGGCGATAACCCCTGTAATTCCTCCGAAAACACATCGGGGAAGTCCTAAACTACTAGCACTTCCCCGAATTTTGGGGAGTAGCTTTCTTCCGATTTCATTGCAAACACCAGATACACTTCGCATCCCGCTTTGATCAGTCGCTGGACCTTTAGCGCCGATATTCTAGAAATATTTGCCTCTTTGCTCATTCCTACGAACGTAAGGGGTTCATTTCCTTCCATATTGAATGTGACTATCTTACGGTGGCAGTCTATAACGGCTCAGTATTTCGATAGCCAGTCCATACCGAGGATTACCTCGCTTTAGGATTATTATTAGATCTATGGGCAACTCCTTGTCCCCGACTAACACCGGGCAATCCCGTATTACTTGATTAGTCCTAATTGGGTTCCCATTTGGGACTGTGACACTATACTCGCACTCAGATTGGTGAGGCGCAACTACTACTCTCGTGAAATACTTAGTGGATGCGAATGTGTGCGTAGCTCCTAAATCAGTTAGACGCACGTGGGAGTCTGATGGATCAGGATGGTACCTGTCACTACCGTCGGGTTATTTTACTGCTTCCTCGGACGTAATCGTGTAAACCCGAGCCGGTACCATTGGTGGTTTTGCCTGATTTCCCACTTGGCTCCGGGGTGCGTTTTCCAGGCATGCCTTGAGGTAGTGGCCCATCTTGCCACATTTGTAGCAGGTCGCATTTTGGGAGAAGCAGACCCCCGTGTGTCGCCGCGTACACTTCGGGCATACTGGGAGGTTGGGTTGGGGTCTCCCTTTATTTGGGTTGGGCTGTTGGGGTGGTCCTGGTCGGTTCTGATAATTATGCTTCCCACCCTTAGCGACAAATTGCTGCTTCTGGTTGCCCCCATCCATTGCGGTCCTTGTACAAACTTCCGCTTCGCTTCTTGGGCGCAAACGGTTCTGTCCTCGGCCTGCTCCGCGCCCTTTTCGCCACTTGCGCGTACGTGGCTCCTTTAATTCCAGCCATGGTCACATCTCTATATAGTTCCAGCTTTAACCCTCCATGAATCGCTCGATCTTAAGTGCATCCGTGCTTACCATGTGGGCGGCGAACCTTGATAGTTGTTCGAATTTCTTAATATACTTCGCCACCGTCATTGCTCCTTGGCGAAGGTTGATGAACTCATTCATTTTTTGGGCTCGGACGGGAACGGTGTAATACTTCCCTCAGAAGTGTTTTTGAACCGATCCCAGCTCATCGTAACTGGATTTTCTATGGCTGAGATGGTATCCCACCGATGTTCTGAGCTCCCCCTCAGTAGGTAGGCAGCGCACGTGACTTTTTCCGCTTCCGGGGTTCGGCAGTGCTGGAACATACTTTCCAGAGTTCTGAGCCAATCTCCGGCCCAAGTCGGGTCAATTGCATCCTCAAATGATGGGGGGTTAAGCTTTCGGAATCTCTCCCCGATCTTTTCAATTCTTTCGACCGGGGAGGTCCGCTAGATTGTCCCCCAACATTTTGTTGTTGGATAAGCTGTTGGATTTGGGCCGACTGTTGATGGACCAATTCCGTGAGCTGTAGGATGGTTGCATCCCGACTATCGATGGGGATAGTAGTATCCCTACCTTGATCCGCTTTCCTATTGCCCTCGCCTCTAAGTCTTACCATCGTTTCGATTTATCCTGATAATTTCTAAGGCCAATAAACTATACCATACAGAGAATTCACATAACACAATACTTACAAGCAAGGCCGCTTCTGTGCTTTTGAGTGTGTGTGCATGGACGGTCTGCAGGACCTGTGCCCGAAGCTCTGATACCACTCTGTCAGGACCCCTACTTCTCGTGTGGCAGCCCCGCCTTCCACCACTACTTTCTTAATTAGTCTACGCGACTAATGTCCTAAAAATGAAATAGATCGTACGAAATTTCGTATAAAATTTTTCGTTTCATAAAAAGGAATCGTAAAGGTTCCTACAAAATCATAATGGGTCCTAGTTACATAGGAAGATGCGCAAGCGTGTCAAAACAAATCTATCTACTGGGCCTCCACAAGGTCGCATCCATGCACACACTTCCATCTCAAAAGCCCACGGAAGCTTCAAAAGTTGGCCTCGCCGTGAAAATGATCACGTACCGTGATCGCGGGGTCCTACAACACATAAAAACGTGGAATGAGCTTATAAAGCTCAGTAAGTGAAAACCATGCATGAAATGCACGTGACCTAAATAGCGAAGGCATCCGCGCCAATGCTATCTACTTCTCATATCCTTCCTGACCTTTCTCACATTCTTCTTGACTTTTCATAACATATTTGGGCCCTCGGCTTTCAATCTTACTATGCACCATATAGAGCTCAAACCCCTAAGGGTACAAGTGGCAGTACACACACTGGGAGGCTAAACCCGAGTACTCAATCTGTGCATGACCCTATAGTGCCTTTCAATCCCAATGCGGTACACACTGAGAGGCTAGTAGTGCCTTTCAATCCCAATGTCGTCCCATTGAGAGGCTAACCCGGGCACACAAATTTCGTTTAACCCTAAGGCGCCTTTCCATCCCAATGCGGTCTGACACGCGGGCGCTTCTCACTGGTAGCTTACTACGAGGTCGCCAACACTCGAGGTTCCCTCGGTGCCGCTCATACCCTCGAGTCGCATCCTCCAGGTTGCATCTCCCGCTACGGGGTATTCCCCCTACCTTTCGTGAATCAGGTAATTCGGCTTCGTGAATCGCCGTGGTAGCATAGAAGAGCCGAGACTCATCATTGAGTCGACACAAATGCCCATATCGGCAAATATACATATCGCTTTCAAGCGACCTTATACTCATGCACGCTCTCTTTCCCTGACTCTTATACTAGTCGTGCGTGCACGTGCTCATGCCATGAATCATATAAACATGCGTGCAATATTCACAGAATGATTTATGTCACATAAAAATCACGTAAATTTACGTCACATAGAAATCATAGGAGTCACATAAAATCATGAAAGGCACATAGACACATAATTCATACACATATAATTATGTGTTGTAGTTGCGATTTCCACTTACCTGGTATCCTTAGCTATATCGTACGGTAAATCGTTAACCTTCAAACCCTAATTATAGAATCATAATAAATTAGGATTTGTTAGTCTAATCATAATTTCATAACATGGCTTAATTAAGAAAACCCTAATTTTGGACTTCTATAAATTTCGAAACCCTATTAGAACTTAACCTAAACTGATAAATACTATTTAAGAGATAAATCTCGACATGTTAATAAATCTCGAGTTTGTGTTATTAGTGGATCTCGACATTTAGTATTAGTAGGTCTCGACATTTGTCATGATTTCGATATTAGGTATAAATCTCGATATGTGATGTAAGGTAAATCTCGACATGAGTTTAGTATGAATCTCGACATGGCTTGAAAATAAATTTCGATATGGTATATACAAAGGTTCGACATTTATTAAACAATATACGATTTCGACATTATACACAACGAAGTTAGCCTTAAAGCTAGAATATTTTGCATTGGATCTCGAGCTATGGTTTTAAAATTATGATAAAGATTTCGAGGTTTTAAATTGAACAATACATAGATCTCGACATTGAACTTACACAAGGCTTCGAGATTTAAGCTAATTAATACACGAAATATTAATTTCTTTCTAGTCCTTTATCTAGGTGTTGCGTATGATGTTAGATAAATGACATCGACAATTTTTCTTAGTTCTTATCCTAATTTGTGATTGGTCTCATTCCTAAAATAATGTGTATTTCCATCGATTTTTCTCTATACCACACGTATCAATTGAAACTACTTGTTTTGTTGTCACCTTATTCCTAAGTTAACGTGTGGAAGTTATCAAGTGACATGGAAGTCATGTTAACCCTTATCTTATTCTAACTAATTGCTATTATTATATTATTACTTCCCTTTTTTTTTTTTCCTTCTATCCTAGGTTTCGAAATACATAGAAAACCCTAGACCAATAAGATTTCGGCATTCTTCTATCCTCTCATCTCGATACTTCAAACAACTTTATCTCGAGTTTTTATACCAATGTCGAGACATATATTAGTATTATAATTAACATACTGAGTTATATCTTGGAATTATAACCAAAGATTTCAATACATCATAGAACTATATGTCGATATCAACATGGATGAATAAACCTCGACATTATATATCCAAGAGTTCGACATCTGAACTCTACACAAAGATCTCGGCATGAACGATAGAATAAATACCGAGTTTTCAAAGATTTCGACTTTCAACATGTCGACATTCCTAAACTCGCATGAACATTTCGAAATCATTCTTACCAGTTTAGCATATAGCTTCGAGATTTACAATCTGGAGAAATTCTATTCCTATTTGAAACACTTTATCGACATCATCTATTCTATACTTCCGATCAAAACCATGTTTTCCTTAAGAACCATATAGAACACCAAACCCTACAAATATTTAATATTTTGCCTAATTGTCGAAGAACAGAATCCCTAAATTCATGTAACATCATGCTTTTCTACGAATTATTCTAATCCCAGACAGTACCCCTAACTCTCGAGTTCTTTTATTTTGAAAGTTAAACATATAACTAATCTTAAGTTAGGAATTTACAAGGATGATCTGAAATATTTCGACTTACCAAGCTTGAGACCTACAACGGTTTGGAATTCCCTCACCTAGGCTGTCTCTCGTTCGCTTGTTCTTCTTTCTTAGGGTTCTTACTCAAAATTGGCTCATGTTTATCGAAAGGTTCTAGGTAATCATTTAGGTCAACCAAAGTATTGTTGATGGGACACATTGGTGACGTGTTTTTCCCTTGAGCCTAAGTAATTATCATTATCAACACTTATCTCTAACACTTGGGCCTAAACAAGCATGTGACATGGCCCAACTAATTTTATTAATATTATTATTAAATAATTTTGCGTTTCTTACCTCTATTTTTTTTTTTTTTTAAATTCCTTCTACCAAAATTACACTATTTCCTATCTTATATTTAACATGTTGAAATAAATAAGTAAAGTTGAGGTTAACTTTAGTAATACTTATCGCCCTCCTAAGTTAGAATCCTTCGTAGCACATAATTAACTGATCTTTTAAAATTCTCCAAATCCTACGTTCATTACTTAAATCATAATTCGTAACACATATAAGAATTATAAGTCACCTAGCATGAAATCATATAGACACGTATGATATTACAGAACTTGTACCCAAAATTATTTATAATATAAATTCACAGAATAATTCATGTACTAATTTCCGTGTAGTCCTAACCTTTTATTCAATAATTCCAACGAAATTTCTAATTTACTTCCATTAAATTGTAAACCCCGTAATTAAATTTTCCGGGTATTACATCCTTCCCCCCTTAAAAAGAATTTCGCCCCCGAAATTCCGTCGGTTAGAATAATTCGGGGTAACGATTGGTAGGGAGTTGAACTGACTTGGTTAGGTGATAGAAATTCACCTTAGGAAGTTATCAAGGAATAGAAAGGAATAGGATTCTAATGAAATAGATATAAGGATTGTTCCAGTTAGTGGAACATGTATTACCTCGAAGAGCTAACAAAAATATCTACAATTCTAACTCAGGTAGAGGTCAAAATTGTTAACTCCCATCACCCTTCCGCTGCGCCACTCTGATACTTGAACGAACAGGTTTTCTCAGGATGATCAAAAGATTGGGGCATAGAATTATACCCCGGATATTATTGGATCTTAGGTTCCAGGAATTCAAGTACGGGTTTCTATTTCGAATGCCTATCTACTACGATCACGACTCAGGTCGGCACTCGAACTGGTATCAACCAAGTCGGCTAAAAGAATTCCCGAGTCTTACCACATAAGTGGTGAATATAAAAGGAGGTGTGGTTCCTAAGTCCACTAATCATGCATGTTGAGGTTTAATTGGTTAGAAGGGTACCTTCAATCTCGGACGGATTGTTTTCAGTCTCTTCCGCTGTAAGCATGTATACTCGAGCGGGTGCTGTCGGCGGCTTGGCCCGGTTCGTTCCCTGACTTCCAGATGCATTTTCCGGGCAGGCTACGGAGTAGTGGCCCGTCTTGCCACATTTGAAACAGGTAGCATTTTGTGAAAAACAGACGCCCAGGTGACGTCGTGCACATTTTGGGCATATGGGTGCATTTGGTTGGGGTCTCCCTTGATTCGGATTAGGTTGTTGAGGTGGTCCAGGGCGGTTTTGGAAATTGGGTTTCACATTCTTAGGAATGAACGGTTTCTTCAGGTTGTGTCTGTCCTCTTTAGGTCCTTGTTCGAACTTCCTTTTTATTTCTTGGGCTCGTACAATTCGGCTTTCAGCTTGTTCAGCCATCAAGGCTCGTTCCGCCATTTGGGCATAAGTAACCCCTTGGAATCCGGCCATGCCAACATCACGGTAAAGTTCTGGCTTCAAGCCCTCCATAAATCGTTCGATTTTTAGCGAGTCGGTACTTACCATGTGGGTTGCAAATCGGGAGAGTTGTTCGAATTTTCTAATGTACTCTGCCACCGTCATCGTTCCCTGGCGGAGATTGATGAACTCGTTCATTCTTTGTGCACGAACGGGAGCAGTAAAATACTTATTTCGGAAGAGTTCTTTGAAATGCTCCCAGGTCATTGTTATCGGATCTTCGAGAGTTAGGATCGTGTCCCACCAGTGGCCGGCGCTTCCCCTTAATAGGTACCCAGCGCACAAGGCCTTTTCGGTTTCAGGGGTACGACTATGTTGGAACATATTTTCTAGGGTCCGGAGCCAATCCTCAGCCGAGGTTGGGTCAACAGCATCTTCAAAGGTTGGGGGGTTAAGTTTACGAAATCTTTCCCCGATCATTTCGATTCTGTCGGCCGGAGGGGATCCGTTATTTGATTGCCCACCAGCGTTTTGTTGCTGGATCAGTTGCTGGATTTGGGCAGATTGTTGGCGGACTAGTTCCGCGAGTTGGAGGATAGTCTCATCACGACTATCAGTAGAGGCTGCGGGTTCTTTACCTTTATCCGCACCCGCACTATTTCCATTTCTCGTTCTACCCATCGTTCTTCTATCCTAACGTTCCTACGATCAATAAATCATGTAATACCAGAAATTCATAAAAACATAAAACTTACAGGCAAGGCCGCTTCCGTGCTTTTGAGTGTGTGTACATGGACAGTCTGCAGAACCTATATCCTAAGCTCTGATACCACCTGTGGCAGCCCCGCCTTCCACCACTACTTTCTTAATTAGTCTACGCGACTAATGTCCTAAAAATGAAATAGATCGTACGAAATTTCGTATAAAATTTTTCCTTTCATAAAAAGGAATCGTAAAGGTTCCTACAAAATCATAATGGGTCCTAGTTACATAGGAAGATGCGCAAGCGTGTCAAAACAAATCTATCTACTGGGCCTCCACAAGGTCGCATCCATGCACACACTTCCATCTCAAAAGCCCACGGAAGCTTCAAAAGTTGGCCTCGCCGTGAAAATGATCACGTACCGTGATCGCGGGGTCCTACAACACATAAAAACGTGGAATGAGCTTATAAAGCTCAGTAAGTGAAAACCATGCATGAAATGCACGTGACCTAAATAGCGAAGGCATCCGCGCCAATGCTATCTACTTCTCATATCCTTCCTGACCTTTCTCACATTCTTCTTGACTTTTCATAACATATTTGGGCCCTCGGCTTTCAATCTTACTATGCACCATATAGAGCTCAAACCCCTAAGGGTACAAGTGGCAGTACACACACTGGGAGGCTAAACCCGAGTACTCAATCTGTGCATGACCCTATAGTGCCTTTCAATCCCAATGCGGTACACACTGAGAGGCTACTAGTGCCTTTCAATCCCAATGTCGTCCCATTGAGAGGCTAACCCGGGCACACAAATTTCGTTTAACCCTAAGGCGCCTTTCCATCCCAATGCGGTCTAACACGCGGGCGCTTCTCACTGGTAGCTTACTACGAGGTCGCCAACACTCGAGGTTCCCTCGGTGCCGCTCATACCCTCGAGTCGCATCCTCCAGGTTGCATCTCCCGCTACGGGGTATTCCCCCTACCTTTCGTGAATCAGGTAATTCGGCTTCGTGAATCGCCGTGGTAGCATAGAAGAGCCGAGACTCATCATTGAGTCGACACAAATGCCCATATCGGCAAATATACATATCGCTTTCAAGCGACCTTATACTCATGCACGCTCTCTTTCCCTGACTCTTATACTAGTCGTGCGTGCACGTGCTCATGCCATGAATCATATAAACATGCGTGCAATATTCACAGAATGATTTATGTCACATAAAAATCACGTAAATTTACGTCACATAGAAATCATAGGAGTCACATAAAATCATGAAAGGCACATAGACACATAATTCATACACATATAATTATGTGTTGTAGTTGCGATTTCCACTTACCTGGTATCCTTAGCTATATCGTACGGTAAATCGTTAACCTTCAAACCCTAATTATAGAATCATAATAAATTAGGATTTGTTAGTCTAATCATAATTTCATAACATGGCTTAATTAAGAAAACCCTAATTTTGGACTTCTATAAATTTCGAAACCCTATTAGAACTTAACCTAAACTGATAAATACTATTTAAGAGATAAATCTCGACATGTTAATAAATCTCGAGTTTGTGTTATTAGTGGATCTCGACATTTAGTATTAGTAGGTCTCGACATTTGTCATGATTTCGATATTAGGTATAAATCTCGATATGTGATGTAAGGTAAATCTCGACATGAGTTTAGTATGAATCTCGACATGGCTTGAAACTAATTTTCGATATGGTATATACAAAGGTTCGACATTTATTAAACAATATACGATTTCGACATTATACACAACGAAGTTAGCCTTAAAGCTAGAATATTTTGCATTGGATCTCGAGCTATGGTTTTAAAATTATGATAAAGATTTCGAGGTTTTAAATTGAACAATACATAGATCTCGACATTGAACTTACACAAGGCTTCGAGATTTAAGCTAATTAATACACGAAATATTAATTTCTTTCTAGTCCTTTATCTAGGTGTTGCGTATGATGTTAGATAAATGACATCGACAATTTTTCTTAGTTCTTATCCTAATTTGTGATTGGTCTCATTCCTAAAATAATGTGTATTTCCATCGATTTTTCTCTATACCACACGTATCAATTGAAACTACTTGTTTTGTTGTCACCATATTCCTAAGTTAACGTGTGGAAGTTATCAAGTGACATGGAAGTCATGTTAACCCTTTCTAACTAATTGCTATTATTATATTATTACTTCCCTTTTTTTTTTTACCTTCTATCCTAGGTTTCGAAAGACATAGAAAACCCTAGACCAATAAGATTTCGGCATTCTTCTATCCTCTCATCTCGATACTTCAAACAACTTTATCTCGAGTTTTTATACCCAATGTCGAGACATATATTAGTATTATAATTAACATACTGAGTTATATCTTGGAATTATAACCAAAGATTTCAATACATCATAGAACTATATGTCGATATCAACATGGATGAATAAACCTCGACATTATATATCCAAGAGTTCGACATCTGAACTCTACACAAAGATCTCGGCATGAACGATAGAATAAATACCGAGTTTTCAAAGATTTCGACTTTCAACATGTCGACATTCCTAAACTCGCATGAACATTTCGAAATCATTCTTACCAGTTTAGCATATAGCTTCGAGATTTACAATCTGGAGAAATTCTATTCCTATTTGAAACACTTTATCGACATCATCTATTCTATACTTCCGATCAAACCATGTTTTCCTTAAGAACCATATAGAACACCAAACCCTACAAATATTTAATATTTTGCCTAATTGTCGAAGAACAGAATCCCTAAATTCATGTAACATCATGCTTTTCTACGAATTATTCTAATCCCAGACAGTACCCCTAACTCTCGAGTTCTTTTATTTTGAAAGTTAAACATATAACTAATCTTAAGTTAGGAATTTACAAGGATGATCTGGAATATTTCGACTTACCAAGCTTGAGACCTACAACGGTTTGGAATTCCTCACCTAGGCTGTCTCTCGTTCGCTTGTTCTTCTTTCTTAGGGTTCTTACTCAAAATTGGCTCATGTTTATCGGAAGGTTCTAGGTAATCATTTAGGTCAACCAAAGTATTGTTGATGGGACACATTGGTGACGTGTTTTTCCCTTGAGCCTAAGTAATTATCATTATCAACACTTATCTCTAACACTTGGGCCTAAACAAGCATGTGACATGGCCCAACTAATTTTATTAATATTATTATTAAATAATTTTGCGTTTCTTACCTCTATTTTTTTTTTTTTTAAATTCCTTCTACCAAAATTACACTATTTCCTATCTTATATTTAACATGTTGGAATAAATAAGTAAAGTTGAGGTTAACTTTAGTAATACTTATCGCCCTCCTAAGTTAGAATCCTTCGTAGCACATAATTAACTGATCTTTTAAAATTCTCCAAATCCTACGTTCATTACTTAAATCATAATTCGTAACACATATAAGAATTATAAGTCACCTAGCATGAAATCATATAGACACGTATGATATTACAGAACTTGTACCCAAAATTATTTATAATATAAATTCACAGAATAATTCATGTACTAATTTCCGTGTAGTCCTAACCTTTTATTCAATAATTCCAACGAAATTTCTAATTTACTTCCATTAAATTGTAAACCCCGTAATTAAATTTTCCGGGTATTACATCTCGCTACGTATTTTATCGTAATCTAAAGTGCCTAATGATGCGTTGTCTTGGAGGGAACATAAAAATGCGCATAAATATTTCCATTTAATTAATGGAAGTCATTCATACAAGTCAAAAAAAATTGCATAAGTTTTTCTACATTCCTTCGAGTCCTATGCACACTAGGTGTGTGTACATGCACAGCAAAAGTAAATCATAGGCGTCCGGCCTCACAGGTCGTCATCCATGCACACACTCACACCTCAAAAGCAGCTAGAAGTACAAAATATTGGCCTTGCATCCAGGACGATCGCGTACCGTGGACGCTGGCACCTACAACACGTAACGTAAGGAATGAGCCGCTGTGGCTCAGTAAGCAGAAATTTATGCATGTATGCACATGTCCTAACTTGCAACGACAATCCCCGTCGACGCTCTCTAGCTCTCATACTCTTTTCTTTCCCTCGTTTCATTTAGGCCCTCGGCTTTCTATCTTACTATGCGCCAATTCATAGAGCTCAAATCCTCATGGGATACATACATATGTGAAGGTCCACACACTGGGAGGTTACCCGAAGGCACCTTCCTGTCCCAGTTGTGGCCTATCATGCGGACGCTTCTCGCTGGTAGCCAACTCCGAGGTCGCTAACTCCAGACATTCCCTCTGGGTCGCGTTCCCCTCGTGTCGCATACTCCAGGTTGCATCTTTCGCTACGGGGTAGTCCCCCACCTTTCGCGAATCAGGTAATTTCGGCATCGTGAATCGCCATGGTCACATAGAAGAGCCATTACTCTACATTGAGTCGACATCAGACGCCAATATCGGAGAATATCCATCGCACACAGGCAATCTTATGACATGCACGCTCACATACCTACTTTCCATCATATTCATGCGTGCAAATGCTCATGTCGTGGTTCATGCATATATGCATTTCATGGCTTCATGCATAATAAGCAAATCACATCATACAAGGTTCACTTAGTGTCACGGAAGCACGATATCACATAAGTCATGCGCAAATAAGTTACGTGTCGTAGTTGAATTTCTACTTACCTGCCGTCCGCGCTACGCTAATTCACTGCTCCGAGAATTGCCTACCGTTCGACCTTTAAATTAAAATATCATAATATCAGTGCATTGTCTACCTTGAGTGACTAGGTTGAAGCTTAATTTAAATTGTTCTACATTAAGTTCGTATTCGACCTTATTACCTGAAACTCTAAGTCCTGATTTATAACCTAAGTCAAATCAGCATTCGACTATACCAAATTACTAAGTTGCTAAGTCATTTGATTTCTAGTCTAAATTATGTTAGTATTTACTTATAACCTATGCATTTACGTCTCGTCGAAAGTTGAATACTATAAATGTTGGATTCGCCCGATTTCGTGATCTCCAAATCCCTCGATACATCATTCATGGAAGCTCGTAAATCACCCGATTCTTCATGGCTTGGTTTCGCCCGATTGGTATCATGCATGGCTTGTTTTACGATCGATCTTCACTGTCCCAAATGGCCAATTTAAGAATTGTCGTGTTCTCAAATCATGAAATCGGCCGATGCATGGTATGGAAGCCCTCCAATCGCCCGATTTGATCTAACGTGGCTGATTTCGATCGATTTGCATGTGCATGGAGTCGCTCGATTGATTGCAATTCGCCGTGTTAGTCACCACCAGAAATCACCCGATTGGCTACGTTTAATCCAACATTCGCCGCCATCAAGGATCGCTCGATTTATGTTATAAGTTCCCTCAAACTTCCAATCGGCCGATTCTTCACATCCTAAGTTCGATTTTGCCGTGTGTCGTATGGGCCCTAAATCGCCTGATTAAATTGCCTTCAACGTTCCACTTTCGATCGACTCCTCACATGCAACAAATCGCGCGATTTCTTACGGTTTTCATTCGTTCGATTTACTAAGTTAATTACTTAGTTTCGCCGAGACTTATAATATATGTAAATTATTTTGGAATCGCATGATTTGTCACTCAAACTAGAATCGCCCGATTCTATGACATGTTGCTCCATTCGGCCGATTTATCATGCAAATCTCACACTGACCGAAATCTTCAATTATTCATCCTATCTCAAAGCTTAATTCTTTTACTTATCCTACCCAGAACTTAAGATTTCTAGGGTTTCCTCTTCTAAACTTGTTAGTTCTAGCCAAAAGTAAAATTATAAACCCTAAGGCTCGTCTTAAACTACCCCGAACCTAAATTATCCTAAGTAAAGACCTTAATCGGAATTTATATCAAACCTAGGGTTTTTGTGTCTTTCTTACACTTAATTTCCTAAGCTTCGTTGCTTCATGAGATTAATCATCTAGAAAATCCCGAATTACGAAAATTACAAGGCTTAGGAATGATATTTCACTTACCAACTTCGAATCTCAAACTTCATGGAGTGTTCTTTGAGTTGAACTGCTCTCGCCCCTTCTCCTTCTCTTTTACTTTTGATTTTCGATAGTTCTTAATTGTGGATATGTAGTTTGATTGTTAGATTAGATATTTTCTTTAGATAAGGTGAATGAGACATGGTTTGGGCGTGGGTTTTCCTAGATTTAGGAAATTTTGTCTTCCATATTTGACTTAACTCACATTGGGCCTATGTTAAGCCCACTTTGAGATTTCTTAGTCCAATGAAATCCTAGCCCAAATTCCTATATAACTATTATCATTATCTCTCCTCTCTTATTCTCTCTATTTCCGAAATTCCCTACATAAATTGGGAGTCATCATAAACACAAAATTTTGCACACAATTGCACGTAATCCATGTAATAACATCAGAGTGAAATTCATAAGGTCACGTAAGCACATGACAAGTACGCAATTAGCAGGTAATCAGTTAGCACATGAACGCAATTTATTGGCCAACTTAGTTTGCGGGGATTCGGGTCCTACAATAATATCTTAGGTCTATGTGGTTAGTGCGTGAATGGTGGACAGGATTGCACGTAATTGCTATGGCACTTTTGGAATCACAATAAATCGGAATCCTGTTTAAGTCAAACCCGTCATCTCGTAGTTGGGTTCTTATCCTCAAAATGTTTGAGCAACAATTTGCGGCAGCGACATATTCTGCTTTGGTGAAGCCTGAGTTGATGAGAAAGTCGGATAAAACCAGTACTATGCTCTTGGAGCTTGTTTGAGTCCGTATAGTGTGTTGTCGAGTCTGTATACAAAGTCCGGATGTTCTGTGCTACAAATACGTCTGGCTGTGAGGCATACACTTCTTGCTTCAAAATCCCATTTAAGAAGGCAGTCTTTACGTCCAATTGATAGACAATAAAGTCTTTGTCTGTTGCGTATCCTAGAAACAATCTTATGGCTTTGATTCTTGCTACCGGGGCAAAAGTCTCGTCGTAGTCGATTCCTTCTTGCTGATTGTACCCCTTAGCTACATGCCTGGCCATCTTAATGATTACCACACCATCTTCGTCTTTCTTGTTTCTATATACCCATTTTGTTCCGATCACCGTATTGCCTTTTGGATGAGGAACTAAGTTCCATCCTTGAGACGCTCGAACTGATTTATTTTTTCTTGCATAGCTAGTATACAGTCCAGGTCACGTAGAGCGTCAATGACTCTAGTGGGTTCCGTTTGGCTAAACTAGTAAAATTGCAGTCGTTTGATTTTAAACCCCTAGTCTGGACTCCTACAGTGGGGTCTCCTATGATTTGATCAGTAGGATGACTGAGAATCCATTTTTTATCGTGAGGTAGTGTAGATTCATCCATTTCTGATTCTTCGTTAAGCGGATACTTGTTCTCAGGAGTAGTATTGTTGCTAGCGAAAGATTGTGAGGTCTTTGTCTGTGCTGCAGAGGGAGTGTTATATGCGTCTGAGGGTGGAATGGTTTGTTCAGGAATGGGTTCGAACTCTGTAGGTGTTGGACTAGGACTATGTTCTGTATCAGGAAAGGGATCAACGGTTGTAATATTGTTGTTGTTGGAGAATTACAGATTTTCAAATAGTTGGTCCAGATCCATTTCCTCTCGAGCTTGTTGGCTGAAACATGTTGGCCTGCAGTTTTCTTGTGTCTTCAGCTGCGTGGTGTTGGTTTTGACCTAACTCTCCTTTCTTTGATCCCGGTTCTGAACGATCGTGTCCAGAAGCTTTATCTGAGGTTTGTCCCACTTCCACACTGACTTGTGAAGAGCTATTGGTGTAGGCTCGAGTCTTGAACTGCTTTGTCCAGGAGTAATTTCTAGACCTTCATCGAAAATCACATTGCACTTTATGATCATTCTCCTCTCAAAGAGATATACCGAGTTTGCCTTGGATTACGTAGAGTAGCCCACGAAAATTCCTTCAATAGCCTTTGGGTCTAGTTTAGATTTGTCATCTCGGTCATTGGCTACGAAGCACTTGCATCCAAAAATACTCAGGTGGGAACTTCCAAAAGAAAATTCCTTGAATAGCCTTTGGGTCTAGTTTAGATTTTTGAGTCTATTCGTGTTTTGCAGGTTCCTTGGCAAATTTTGTTTTTGATCATTTCTTTTCTTTGAAAGCGTGTTTGTCGAAATTGTTTTGGGAGCGTGTTTGTAGGAATGATCATGCTCGGGAAAATGATTTTTTAAATGTAAAGATGAGTTTTTCGATACATGAGAAAAAGAAGACGATACGAAAGTTGCTGAAGGTGCTCTTTAAAATCACGGGTCTCCTTCAAAAGATTTTCATTTATAACCCAAACTTTTCCTTCCATGGTCCTTTTGTGGGTCCTTAAATTTCAAAGTATTAGTACAAGATATTTTATCATGCGAAATTAAGGTATATGCAAGTGAGTGTAGTCTTAATTTTTCTCTAAGTGTGGAGATTTCCTTGAGAAGTTTTTGCCTTTCAACATCAAAGGACTTTCTCTCTCATTCCAGAGTGGAGTGTAGATCACTGATTTTCTTTATGCATTCGGGCCTATACCGTGCTGCATACGTAGTCATCAGCGTCTCACTCGTTGATTCTTCTGGGGTATCTCCTTCGATTGTACGAGGAATATCAGACTCAAATTCAGATATTGCAAGACGTTTTCTTTCTTTATAGCTATTATTCAACTCCGTGTAATCAAATGATATTTCAACTTAGTGCGTGTTCGTGTCTCATCCTCCCCTTGTAAGGCATGAGGTTTGTCATACACCTATCTGCATGTATTTAAGATCATATAGATAAGGTGCATTGGTTATGCCTTGCTTTAACAAACCTGGGTTTTCAAAACCGAGTCCCTTAACGGGATTACAGAAATCAATGTTAACAGGTTTGTTCAAGAAAATGATCTGTTCTGTCTGTTCTCGTCGGGTTAATGTTGGGTTACCCGATGTGTACCGGAGACGCCACGTCCCCGGATACGGTGCAGAACAAAAATTTTTCGGGTTTTCCGAATGCCCTCGTAGCTCGGATCAGAATAGTAACACATATTACACGTATTAGGGATGGTCAAACCCGTAGAGATTTACCAGCTGAAGCGAGTGGCAGCTCCTCGTCCGTTTCTTTAGGACTACGTCGATTGTGGTAGATGCCACTGGATTGTCAGGCTGACCTCGCAGTGTACCACATAATGAATTCTCTAAAGATAGCTAGAGAGAACTGAACCGTCCCGTGGGAGAAAGGTGTGTGCGTTCGATGTGTGTTTTTTGTGCCTTAGCTATTTCAAAAATAAGCTCTTGTCCTAATGGTATGGAGTACAAAATTTAGCATATTTTAATTCTTGGATTTTGCTTTCTAAGGCCTTAAAGTGTGACAGATTTTTGCCACATTTATCTCTCCCTTTTGAATTCCAAATTCGAATTAAGAAAACTTCCTAAAAATAGAGCTAACTTATATATTTAAACAAATAAAATATCTTTAAATATCGAATCAAATTTAAAATTTTATACTATATATATTTCTAAATTTCTAATCCAATTAAATAAATATTCCGAATATTTATATTCCAAATTTGATCGCGTATTTCGAAATTAGCTTAAGGTGAAAGCCAATTTTACCCTGAAGCCTATTAATCACTTAGCCAAGCCCAAATCTTAAACTTAGTTTCTTACAAAGTCCGACTTCAGTTCAATAAAAGGCCCGAGGCCCATTAAGGCGCGGCCCATCGTTAAGGCCCAAAACACTTTTTCTCCTTATCGGTACACGTTGATGATCATTTTTAGGCCCGACTCTCTAAGTTCGACTCAATCGGCAAGGGAGGAATTCAAGAGTCCGGTATTTACCTAGCCAATCCCGTAGTACCGGACCGTAGCTCGATTCGAGTGCGAATTTCGACCAAGTCATTATTCCAGAACCTCAATATAGTTTACAGTGCCACGTACAAACCCTTCAGCTGTGTCCCAATCGAGTGAGAGCCATGGTCTATATCAAACTCACTGTCACTCGATTCCATGATAAAACGGAGACGAGACAAATTATAAACTACCCTCCATGTCTAACATGAGTCAGTTCAATACCTTGGCCAAGGTTTTCGTAATTTCCCATTGCCGTCCTCATAGGACTCCTATCTTGACTATCTACGACACTGTGAATCCGTACTCGGTGGTCTATGCCCGGCAATCACAAATCGTCATTAAGACCGCATCTGACCCGCATGCAACAACAAATCGGGTCGAGGGGAACCAGTGACAATCGAGACTTCGAAGTCAACTCCGTCACAACCCCTTTCGATCTAAGGTTCACAAAGACTACTTAGTGTTGTCGTCGGTCATTGACACTCCGTGATTAATAAGCCACCGTACAACCCATGAGTCAGTGTCCATGAAATGATTAAATCCCTTGATTCGACTTGTATCACAAGTCATGACCTCCATTTCCAAGCAGGATATCGGCACAGAATAGGTCATCGACAAATAAGCTATAATTGGTTATCCAACATCCATTGGAGCCTAAGGCTTACGGACTTCAATGTTCGAGGTTAAGAGTCCATTGGTGCCTTCCTCTCTCGTGCCCATCGAGAACAGTGACTCAACTCGACACATTTGGATTGGTTTATTTATAGCTTTACCGGATGCTAAGTAGATAACTCATATACTCAATAAACGAACAATGCATTTATTAAACAAATGAAAATATCCTATTACAGAAGAAGTCGAATGATAAAAAAGCTAATGCCCTATCTAATCTAATCCTCGTATAGCATTCGAGGGCATATTCCTAACAATCTTCCACTTGTACTCAATGCCATGCGCTAAGGTATGTAATACCTTTCTCCTCGAGATGTATAACAAGCGTTGCCTGTAATAAAGGCTAGTGGTGACTATTGCGTCGCTCACGTTTTCGCGGGGCGCAATCTTCTGATAGGCCACGTAGCCATTCTCAACGAATTCACGTAACATGTGGTACTTTTTATCTATATATTTGGACCTGCTGTGAGATCTATGTTTTTACGCCTGAGCAATAGCGCCAGTATTGTCACACCACAATGGCAATGGCCTATTCGATACAGAAACGACTGCTATAGAAACGGCACCAACTTTTTCCAAGAACTTTCCCATCCAAACACCTTCCTTAGCGGCCTCTGAGGCCGCTATGTACTCTATTTTATAGGTGGAATCTGCAGTAGTGCTCTCTTTGGAACTATTCGAAGACACTGGTCCATCGTTGAGCATAAAGACGAATCCAGAAGCGGATTTTTGGTCATCCACGTCCGACAGGAAATCGAAATCCGTATACCCTTCCACTTCTGATCCTCCATTACCATAGACCAGCATATATCCTTAGTCCGTTTGAGGCATTTGAGGATAGTTTTGACTGCTGTCCAGCGTTCCTTACAAGGGTTAGCCTGAAACCAACTGACTATGCTCACAGCGTACGCCAAGTCTGGCCGCGTGCAAATCATTGCGTACATTAAGCTACCCACAGGGGGCCCATACGGGATTCCACTCATCTCTTTATGATTTAGCTTACTTTGAGGGCTCATAGCCTAAGGTGAATCCTATGTCGCATAGGCAGGAAACCTTTCTTAGAGTTGTCTATATTATATCGCTTTAGGACCTTTTCTTAGTAAAAGGCCTGGAAGAGTCCTAACATACGATTCGCTCGATCGATATAAAAGGCAAATCCCCAACATGTAGGTAGCTTCTCCCAAGTCTTTCATGTTGAATTCGGTCGAAAGCCACACTTTCACCATAGAGAGCATTCCAATATCATTTCCTATCAAAAGGATGTCGCCACGTACAATACAGGGAATATATTTTGCTTCCACAGATTTTCTGGTAGACGCAAGGTTCATATTCATTCTTTAAGAATTTGTGGCCCTTGACCACTCATCGAGCTGAAGATTCCAGCTTCTGGAGGCTTGTTTGAGTCCAAAAATGGACTTGTTCAGTTTGCACACCTTATTAACATCTCCTTGGGTTGCTCCATATATATTTCCTCCTTGAGGTATCCGTTTTGGAACGCAGTTTTCACATTCATCTGCTAGATCTCACAGTCACAGTGCACAGCTATTACAAGTAATGTTCGAACGGACTTCATCATAACGACTGGCGAAAAAGTCTCCTCAAAGTCAATGCCCTCTTTTTTACTGTACCCTTTCGCCACAAGCCTAACTTTGTATGTGTAAACCAACCCTTATCCCTGATTGGCTGGTCTTAGCTAGTGTGATCGTCTCCAACGTTTCCTTCCATCCCAGCAACCTCGTGCTCGATGTGGACCATCATGTATCTCTCAGGCTGGCGAGATACTCTACCCGACCTACACAACTCAGGTTGCGTCTCGAATAGCTCTACGGTGTCATCCGACACTGAAGTCTATGAAAGCGCTTCTAACGACTGTCCAAGAGTTACTTCGCGACCCACTCAACCTTCTCGAACAAACTCTTCTTCGAGAAGTGATCCTGAAGGGCTACAACGATCTGATCGTCGTGGAAGTAAACTGGTATTCCATGAATCCACAGGATACCTGACAAAACGTTCTTTCACAGCCTTCGATTCCAGTTTATCTGTGTTGATCTTTTACAAATGCGGGGCAACCCCAAATTCTAATGTGATTCAAGCCCGGTTTTCATTCTGTCCAGATCTGATACGAAATACGATCGCTAGACTTTGTAGGACATCTATTCAGAATGTGTGTTGCTGTCAACAGGGCATAACCCCACAATGATATGGGTAGGTCTGTATAGCTCAGCATAGATCGAACGTCATCCAACAGAGTCCGATTTTTGCATTCGGACACCGTTCAACAACGGTGTTTCGGGCGGTGTCATTTGTGAAATGATCCCGTTATCTTTCAAGAACTCATCAAACTCGAGGCTCATGTTCTCGCCACCTCGATCTGATCGAACGGCTTTAATGCTCTTTCCAGTATGATTTTCCACCAAAGCCTTGTACTCTTTGAATTCAAAAGTATCAGACTTGTGCCTCATGAGATACACCTTGCCGAAGCGAGAGTGATCATCAGTGAAGGTAACGAAATAAGGGAAGTTACTGCGAGCCGCTACTCCGAGCGATCCGCAAACATCCGTGTGAATCAAACCAAGAAGATCTGCAGCTCCCGTGAATGTCCATGTGAAGGGCGACTTGGTCATCTTTTCAAGGACACAAGATTCTCAAGTCGGATAGGGATCAGACCCAAACGGCTTTGTAACGCCGGTTTTCTCCAACTCAAGAATCTTCTGTTCTCCAGCATGACCGAGTCGAAGATGCCACAACAGTCTCGAGTTCGACTCAAATGTTTGTTGGTGATTGTATTCACAATTTTTGTTTTATCTCTGACATTTAGATAATACAACTGATGTGAGCCTCGAATGTGAGCACGAGTTCACTCTGAAAAAGATCGTGCCTTGAATGGCGAAAGATGCAAACATATATATTGAAATAATCTCTCAAGCGAATCCAACAACAATAGGTATATTAAACCTATCACCTTTGGATAACACATGAAGAATAGTGTTTCGGATACCCAACAAACCTATCACCTTTGAATCACGAAAGCTACATGAAGGTGGTTTTGGTGCCACAACTAAATGGAACGAGTTTAGTTGATAAGTCGAAAAGTATTTGCACGTAAATTGCAAAGACTCGAACTAGCACTCGGAGAGCTAGGGAATAAGGAAACCTTACAAGTTCAAAATGATAATTCTTGCTAATTTTCGAGCATACATAGAATATAAGATAAACTAGGCTAAAAGCATTAAATAAACTATGTTGACTTAATAATTAAGACTTAATGAAAATATATGACTTCAAGGTGACTTTTAAAGGATTTTGACGACTTCAAGATGAACTTTGAATGGCTATTTGGCTTTCTTTATGCATCCAATGAATTTGCCCATCCAAACTTCACTTGGACCAACTTCACGGAACTTAAGAAAGGACTTGAAAGGTCATGGACGAATTTGACTTCTCTTGGGATGATTTTGGGCTGGTTTGGACCTTGTAGGCATTGTCATTAATTTGTGCTATGACTTGAAAAGGTCCATCGCCGCGAGGATGTAGCTTGGTTCGTCTAGATGCCGGAAACCTTTCCTTGCCCATATGCACCCATACCCAATCACCGGGTTCAAATACTATCTTCTTCTGGCCTTTGTTCATCGAGGTGCATATTGCATAGTTCGCCTCTCGATATGGACTCGTGCTTGCTCGTGAAGTTTCTTTACCGCCGCTGCCTTCTTTTCCCCATCTAAACTAACTTTTCGTCAGTAGGCAAGGGGGAAAGATCTAAAGGAGTCGATGGATTAAAGCCATATACGAGCTCAAAAGGAGAAAACTTAGTTGAAGTATGTATTGTACGATTATATGCAAATTCAGCAATAGGCAAACACTCCTCCTAACCTTTCAAGTTTTTATTGATAATTGCCCTAAGCAAAGCCCCCAAAGTGCAGTTTGTTACCTCGGTTTGGCCGTCCGTTTGGGTGACTAGTGGTGGAAAACAAAAGCTTTGTTCCCAACTTACCCCAAAGAGTTTTCCAGAAATAGGTAAGAAACTTTACATCCCTGTCCGACACGATCAACATCGGAACTCCATGTAATGAAATTTGTTTGGCATCGTAGTCTTTTTTACAAGCAATGAAATGTGCTATTTTTGAAAATCGAGCAACAACTACAAAAATTGAATCCATTACTCATTGTGAACGAGGTAAGCCAAGGATAAAATCCATAGAAATATGGGTCTATCGACAATAAGGAATAGGAAGTGGAGTATACAAACCATGAGGAAGGGATGTGGACTTAGCACGCTTGCAATCCCGGTCACATATCCTTTCAACATCTTTTTTCATGTTAGACCAAAAAAATGCTCACGCAATATATCAATAGTTTTCAAGATACCAAAATGACCAATTAAACCTCCACTATGAGCTTCACTAATTAGAAGTTCTCTTCCCAACATTTGCAACGAGGGGTATTTCGAATTATTTTGATGTCGTTTGATTGTTTGTAAAATCAAATCAGTAGTTCGAAACTATCAATTCGCGTAAAGCGGCAGCCTGCCGTCTTTCGACTGTTTGATGATCGAGTGCTTTCTGATTGATACCAAATTTTCCAGAATAATTCTACACCTCCCGATGTTTGCAACAAGGGTTCAAATTATTCTGATTTGGTATTTTTCGTAAATCGCACCAGTAGGCTTCGAGGTATACCTTCGGTGATCGTGACTTCTTCTGTCGTCACCTCGGATGGACGTCATTGCACCTCGTCTGGATCCCAAGGCCTCCGGGCTAGATCATCACGCCGGTATGACCTTGAACAAACCTCTGAGACTGCTCCAGATGAATAGAGGCAGTTCGGTTCGAGCGTCGGGGTTCGTCGAACGATCCCGTGGCTTGACGTGGCTTGAGAAGTTCAAAACTTAAGCCAAACGTCTTCTTTTTCTCTCTAGTATTTGTATTGAAAAAAGTAGCAAGATCTCTTATTCTTTTGCATCTCACGTTGATTTATACAATGTAATTTTTTTTTATTCTTCAATCATGTGAGACACTTGTTCATTTCTAAAAGAAAGCAAATGTGGAATGACTTATCTGTCACCTCCTCAACGTGGCTTGCTTTGTCATTATTTTTTTAATTAATTTTTTGATAATTTCATTTTGGCCCTTGAGTTTTCTAAATTCTCAATTTAGTCCCTCAATTTTAAATAAGAAATTAATTAGATCCAATCTAATTATTTTAATTATAATTGAGCCTCACTTAGTTAATTAATTAAGCATTAAGACAATCTCAAGTCCTAATTATTCCCGTGACCGTCACTGGGATTTAACTAAGTCGCCGACACCTCGTATCAATTATACCACTACCTCAATGAATCTCATTCGTTAGGTTTCAGAGAAAAGTCCGCCGTTTTCGTTCGAGTTCATTACCATTTTTTAGCGCAACTCTCTAGGTCCATCTCAACTGGCATGGGAGGAATCCACGAGTCCCGATATACGCCTAGCCAATCCTGCGGTACCGGACAGATCCCAGTTGAGAACGAATTTTGATCTAATCGAAAATGGGGCGAACCAACTACAGTGTACACATTTAAATACTTCTTATGCCTTTCGCTTGTGTCCCAGTTAGGTGAGAGCCATGCAAATGTCAAACTCACTAACCTACCACTATGTTATAATCGAGACCGAACCGATTATTTAGACTCCGCCGTATCAAATACAAGCGAGTTTTCCAAGCTTCAGCCGAAGGCTTTATAATCGTCGTTCTCTGATTACCTCATAGGACGTTTACCTATACGAATATAGGGAGTGAATTTCGATAGCAGTCAAAGCCCGACAATCACCTCGGTAAAGTCGGTTGCGTTTCGTCGTTGGCCCGTGTCCCATTTCCAAACACTTACGGACCTAGCCAACTAGCGACAAACCAAAATCGCGAAAGCAAGTCCGTCAGTGACCCTATCAATCCGAGGCTGCTACGTTTGTTCAATCATTGATAACATCCTAGCCATGTGATCGAGACGAATACGAGCCAAATGTCCGAATACGCGATCTCTCCGATCACCGATATCTCTTCATCATGACCCACAACCTGTCAGGTAATCGGTGACACTATCGATACTATGTGGTCGTCATTGAATAAGTCATATTTGAATATCTAGTCACCCATCTAGAATCCTTACTACAGACTTTTTATTTAATGATGAGATTAAGGATCGTTCGATGTCTCTTCTCTCGTCCCCACGAGAATCAGATGTCCAGCTCAAATATTTTGGTGTTATTTATTATCGCACTGCCGGATGCCAATTAGACTTTAAATTCGATAAATATGTAATAATGCCTTTATAATAATGAAAATCATATTCACTAATCTATCTGACACTATATACAAAAAACTGTCTAGCAACCTATACATCATCGTGTGCCCTAACAGCCTCCCACTTGCACTCAAATGCCATGTGCTGCACCTAATGCAAGTCACAATGGTATCGTAGCCCCATCTTGTACAGATGTTGTTCCATAACTGCCTGGGACAAGGGCTTCGTGAGCGGGTCCGCCACATTTTCTACGGTGGCAGTTTTCTGCACGGCGACCATCCCGTTTTCAACGAATTCGCGTAGTACGTGATATTTTTTCTCGATATGTTTGGACTTGCCATGAGATCATGGTTCCTTTGCTTGCGCGACTGCACCGCTACCAAAGTGTAAGCGATCTGTCAGCAACTGGTACAACAGAAAGTTCCTCCAAGAACATTTTCATCCAAACAACTTCTTTAGCTGCCTCTGAGGCTGCTATGTATTCTGCCTCACACGTGGAATCGGCAGTCGTGCTTTGCTCTTCCCCTGGGTTTACCTGAAAGCGACTGACCACGCTCACAGCCTAAGAAATGTCCGGGTTTGTACAAAACATCGCATACATCAGACTACGCATAGGGTATTCCACTCATCCGTCATCTGTTTTCTCACTTTGAGGTGACATTGATTTCAACAAATGGATCCCCATGTCGCATTGGTAAGAACCCTCTCTTAGAGTCATCCATTCTAAATTTCTTTTGGATTTTCCCTAAGTAAAGGGCCTGAGATAAGCCGATCTTATGGTTAGGTCGATCCCTGAATAAGCGAATACCGAGTATACGCCGCTTCTCCCAGGTCCATGAAGAATTCAATTGAAAGCCACGCTTTCACCGACGAGAGCATCCGATGTCATTTTCTATCGAAAGGATATCACCTACGTACAAGACAAGGAACGACGCCATACTGCCACTGTTCTTTCTGTAGACACATGGCTCATCTATGTTTTTTCATGAATCCAAAGTTTCGAACTGCTTCATTAAAACGTAGGTTCCAATTGCGAGAGGCCTATTTCTGTCCGTAAATGGACCGATTCAGTTTGCACACTTTGTGAGCATCTGCATGCGACTCAAAACCTTTTGGCTGCTCCATATAGATCTTCTTCTTGAGGAATCCGTTAAGGAATGCCGTTTCGACATCCATCTGCCAAATCTCATTATCATAGTGCGCCGCTATCGCGAGCATTATCCGGATAGACTTGATCATAGCTATAGGTGAGAAAGTCTCCTCATAGTCGACTCTCTCGTTTTGGTTATAGCCCTTGGCATCCAACCTGTCCTTGACAATCGATTGGTCTAAAACCACTCGGTAGGTCTACAAGAGTCCAGACTTTGTTAGAGTACAGTCCATCTCAGCCCGCATAGGCTCAATCCATCTCGTTGAGTCAATATCGGATATAGCTTGATCGAAAGTAGCGGGATCTTCTCTTAGAAGTCCCCTAGTTGCAACATAATCATGTTCGACGTGTGACATGCCATACAGTTGTGGTTTGCGTGGCATCCTTTCAGAACATCGCAAGACTGGATCACTCGAATCCTCCGAATCCTGTGTGGGCGTTTGAGTCGACTGCTCCTCGAGAGTGACCTCACGGCCAACGCCACAATCACGAATGAACTCTTCCTCGAGAAAATATATGTTTAGGCCCACAACGATCCTCTGATCATCGTGAAAATAGAATAGGTACCCCATACAGTCTTCGGGGTAACCTATGAAACGTCCTTTTACTGACCTAGACTCCACAATTTGTCTGTTTTAAACCATTTGACATAGACGGGGCAATCCCAAATCCTAATATATGATAAGGTGGGTAAACGACCAGTCCTTATCTCATACGGAATGTCGTTAACAGACTTCGAAGGACACCGATTAATGGTATACGCTGCTGTCAAAAGCGCATGTCCACACAATGCCATCGGTAAATCTGTATAGCTTAAAATAGAACGAACCATATCTAATAAAGTTCGATTTCTACGTTCGGCCACGCCATGCAATTGTGGCGTGCCGAGCGGAGTCATCTGTGATATTATACCATTCTCCTTCAAGAACTGATCAAACTAGACACTCATGTACTTGCCGCCTTGATCCCATCGAATGGCTTTAATAAGTTTCGATGTTTGGTTTTCCACCAATGCCTTATACTCCTTGAACCTTTCAAGTGCATCGGCTTTGTACCTCGCCAGATACACGAGTCCATAGTGATGTGATCATCCGTGAAGGTAATAAAATAGTGGAAGTCACCCCGAGCCTTCACACTGAATGGCCCACAAACGTTTGTGTGAATCTAGTCGAGAATTTCTGTGCTCTCTTAAATGCCCGGTGAAGGGTGATCGGGTCATTTTACCTTGGAGGCACGATTCACAAGTCGGATAGGGATCTGATCCCAATGGTGTCAATATTTTTTCTCCAACTCATGGATCTTGCGATCTCCTGCATGACCTAATCGAATATGCCACGAGTATGTCGCATTTATTCCCGACATTCGTTTATTTGTGACAGTATTCACAGTTACATCGTTATGAGTATTTAAATAGTACAAACCCATTAAATAGTATCGTGCTGCCAATATTTTTATTTCGATACATAATGTGGCATGTATTATTACTAAAACTAAATACATAACCATTCCAGCTCAAAACAGGAAAGGAGACGATGTTCTTAAACCCCCTTGGGAGTACAAGACAATCGTACAAAAGCAACACATGCCCATAAGATAAAACAAGAGATCATGATCCGACATGGCTTGCCGAGGTACTATCCCCGCTTCCCACTCTGACCTTGATCTCATGCTCCCAAGCGCTCTACTTGCTCCCAGACCCTACATGGACACACAATGTGAGTACTAGCCCTTGAATCCAATATCCAGGAAGTAGAGTATACAGATGTAGAACAAACTGTTTCTAAAACATTAAGTTCCATACATGACGCAGCCTGCTCGCTCTTGAGCTTCGGACAGTCCCGCTTCCTGTGGCCAAGCGCACCGTAATGCAGACACTTATCCATCGGCTTTACACCAGTCTGCTTCGATTTCCCAAAAGATATTTGCTTCTTGGAAACCTTCCCTGTTGGCTTGAGCTTGTTACCCTTCGTTTTTTCCTTTCGGGGGTTTCGAAGATGTGGTGACAAGTGTAGTCTGCTTTGTCCTTTTTATCTGACCTTGAGCCGTTGCTAACTGATTCATCAGATAAGGAAACAACAATGTCATGCCGTTCAGATGGTAGTTCACAGTGAACGCGTTAAAGGACGGAGGGAGAGACTGCAATATGAGATCGTAATTCCCGGTCAAATCAAAAATTGAGAGTCTCCAACCTCTCGATCGGAAGAGCTGCGATGAAGTCGTAGCGAGCTCCAAAGCGTCTCACTGTAAAGCTCTTTCAAATGGTGAACCATCACTCGAGCATCAACCATACTTTCATGGCTACGCTGTATTTCATTACTCATCGATCCGAGGATCTAAGCCCTAACGAGCTTCTCGTCGCGTAGTCGCTTGTCATAAGCGGCACAAGCCTGCTCGAATGCCCGATTGCAATTCCGTGTCAAGGATATAAACTTTGTTCTCAATCTCGAGGAAAATCCTCAAGTTGCGAAGCCAGTCTGAATAGTTTGGCCCAGTCAACCTATTTTCCTCGAGCATTACTTTTAAAGCGGTAGACATAATTTCACAAAGAGAGAATGCTGCAGAAAATAAAAGGCATATTAAGTCGATTGTATAGATTATCAAACGCCAACTAGGACTTTTATTCCATTTGACTCCCACTATCTTTTCATAAATGGCATGGGAGCAAGTCCCGATATACGCGTAGCCAATCCCACGGTACCAGACAGAATTTTCATCTAATCGAAATTCGGAGGAACTGACTATTGTGTATATACATTGAAATATTTCTTATGCCTTTTACTTGTGTCCCGGTTAGGTGAGAGTCATGCAAATGTCAAATTCACTACCCTAACACTATGTTATAATCTAGACCGAACCGATTATCTAAACTCCGCTCCGTATCTAATACAAGCGAGTTTTCCATGCTTCGGTCGACGGCTTTATAATCGTCGTTCTCCGATTACCTCATAGGACGTATACCTATACGAATATAGGTAGTGAATTCCGATAGCAGTCAAAGCTCGGCAATTGCCTCCGTAAAGTCGGTTGCGTTTCGTTGTTGGCCCGTGTCCCATTTCCGAACACTTACGGACCTAGCCAACTAGCGACAAACCGAAATGATGAAAGCAACTCCGTCATTGACCCTCTCGGTCTGAGGCTGCTATAGTCATTCGTTCAATCATTGACAACATCCTAGCCATGTGATCGAGACGAATCCGAGCCGAATGTCCGAATACGCAATCTCTCCGATCACCGATATCTCCATCACGACTCACAACCTCTCAGGTAATCGGTGACACTACCGATACTATGTGGTCGTCAATGGATAAATCATATTCGGATATCTAGTCACCCACCTAGAATCCTTAGACTTACGGACGTTTTATTTAGTGCTGAGATTAAGGATCGTCCAGTGTCTTCTCTCTCGTCCCCATGAGAATCAGATGTCCCGCTCAAACGTTTGGGTGTTATTTTATTTATCGCACTGCCGGATACCAAGTAGACTTTTATCTAAGTAATAATGCCTTTATAATAATGAAATCATATTCAGTAATCTATTTGACAGTATATACAAAAAACTGTCTAGCAACCTATACATCATCGTGTGCCCTATACTATTCCTAGTCCTCGTATGGCATTCCGAGGGCACACTCCCTAACAACCTCGTTAGAGTGCGTCGGCAACAACATTTTCTTTACCTTTTTTGTTTGGAACGACGTAAGGAATGCCTAAATAAAATAAATCCACTTGGCATGCCTCTTGTGGAGATTCTTCTGCCCCTTTAGATACTTTATTGATTCATGACCGGTACGAATCACAAACTCCTTTGGCAAGAGATAATGCTGCTATGTCGCCAATGCCCTCACAACAGCTTACAACTCTTTATCGTACGTCGGGTAATTCAAAGTGGCGTCTTTAAGCTTCTCACTAAAGTAGGCGGTCGGTCTTCCTCCTTGAAGTAACACTGCACCGATACCTACACCTGAAGCATCACATTCAATCTCAAAAGTTAAAAAAATTAGGTAAGGATATGATAGGAGCATGAGTAAAGTCGTGCTTAAGTTCCTCAAAGGCTTTTTTCTGATAGTCACCCCATTCAAATTTAACATTCTTCTTTACCAACTCGTTAGTGGGGCTGCCTTCGTAGAAAAATTCTTAACAAATCGACAGTAGAACTTGCAAGCCCATGGAAAGATCTCACCTTGGATACATTGGAAGGCGTCGGCCACTCGTGATAGATTTTACCTTTGTCTCATCAACACGCAAACCATTAGCACTTACAACATAGCCAAGAAAAATAATTTCTTCCATGCAAAACATGCACTTTTTAGCATTAGCATATAATTTTCCTTTTCAAAGGGTGGTGAGCACGAGTTAATATGGTCAATATGATCTACCATGCTTTTATTATAAACCATAATATCATCAAAATAAACAACAGATTTACCAATAAAATGTCGTAACACAAGGTTCATAAGCGCATGAAAGTGCTAGGGGCGTTCGTTAGACCAAAAGGCATAATTAACCACTCATAGAGGTCAAATTTTGTTTTAAAAGCCATTTTCCACTCGCCACCTTCTTCATTCTAATTTGATGATAACCAGATTTCAAATCAATTTTCGTAAACATGCAGGCACCATATAGCTCATCGAGCCTAGGAATCGATGACGATACTTAATTGTAGCCATATTAACAGCTTGAGATCTATGCACATACACTACGTACCATCTTTCTTTGGGATGAGAATTACCAAGACATCGCATAGATTAAGGGACTAGTGGACTAACCCTTTCGAAAGCAACTCCTCAACTTGTTTTTGTAACTCTTTTGTCTCCTCTGGATTTGCACGATAGGCGGGTCGGTTCGGTATGGCTGATCCAGGTAGGAATTCAATCTGGTAATGCTCAAAACCAGCAAAGGTAACAATATAGTGAAAGATTCTCTCTCTTGACAAAACCCTACTTTCACGTCATCTCCCTCACAGGCGCTAACAACCACCACTACTGCTGGCAACTAGGGCACCGTACTGCCACCTGCCGGCGTCACTAGCCCACCCTCCATTGCTGGGATCAGACGACGATGGAAGGATCCTAGTCCTTCGATCCGAATCTTCTTCTTTCTTCTTCGTGTCTCTTCATATTCTCTTGTGTCTCTTCAACTTCCTTCGCTTCTAGCTGAATCTAATACATTTTTTACCATGGATGGGAGCTGCGTGGATCCACACCAGATTATGGAGCCTTGAGGACTAATATCCTCGATTTTGAGAAGTGTTTGCTGCCTTCGAAGCCTTGCTGGTTCGCGTGAATGGCGGTAAAACAGCACCTGAACAACCACCGGCTACCTCGACTCCCCCAATTGAAAGTTGTATGGTTCTGAATGGCCATACTCAACGTAACCAACCGGCGCCACCACTACTCCTCCGCCGCGACAGACGTGCCACCCATCTTATATAGTCGGTTCGAGACCCAAGACTAGATCACCGTTTCGCCATCCGTCAAGGCACACGACCACCTGCCTTGGGATCGGGGCTGATCATCGAGGATGACTCGGATTATGAACAGCTGCGTATGGTGGCAGCGATGCCTAGGGTTTCCTTACCGTCACCACCATCTGGGGTGAGGGTCTCCCCTAATGGGCCCCGTATCACGACTGTAGTCCCGGGATGAAGCCCTCTGAAAACTGTGCTCAGTCTGAGATGACACCACCGTCGTTTGCTCATAAGGACGCCCCCTCTTTCCAGGCAATTGTCCAAGGCGATGATAGGACACGGGCACAGCAGCGCCGGTCATCTCCAACTCATTTTACCCTATCCTATACTGCACCGACAGTGATTGATGGCATCACGGAGGCTTGCCGCCTTGGGATGTAGCATGGAAGGGCTTGTCAAGATGGGCCCACACACTTGTTGGCTACATCATGGGAAAGCGACCATATTTTCCCCATGTTGGAAGGTTCTTCCGCTTTATCTGGCCTGGCCTCGTTGAAGTCTGCAACACTACCAATGGGTTCTTTAAGTTTCGGTTCAACACGGCGGATGCCTCGGCCGCGGCGTTGGAAGGTGGCCCCTGGCTCATGCAAGGCAGCCGATATTCCTCGAAGCTTGGAAAATAGGATTGTCCTTCGATAAGAAGCAACAATCGGAAGTCCCGCTATGGGGTTAACTCTGCAACGTAGCGTCCGAACTATGGACTGAGGAGGGGTTGGGTATTGTGGCGAGTGTGCTTGGTAAACCTCTATTCGCGGACGCCATGACTGCCAACGCTAAGCGCTACGAGCATGCCCCGATCTGTATTAGCAAAACACTAGCGGAACCATTTGTGGATCATTTATGTCACCGAGCCAAGATGGAGGATTCTGTTGGGTTACCCGGTATCTCCCGGAGACACCACGTCCCCGGGTACTGTGCGAAACAAAATTTCCGGGTTCCGGATTCTTAAAGTTATTTTCATAAGAAGTCCAATTTTGATCCAATAAATGGCCCGAGGCCCATTAAGGCGTGGCCCAACCGCCAAAGTCCTGTTAAGGCCCAAAAGTCCCAATCGAGTGAATCCAAGAGGAATCCAAGAGTCCGGTAGTTACCTAGCCAATCCTGCAGTACCAGACCATAACCCCATTCGATTTCGACTCAGTCTTCATTCTAGAACCTCACTATAGATAATAGTGCTACAAATAAGCCCTTCAGCTGTGTCCCAATCGAGTGAGAGCCATCGTCTATGTCATACTTGCCAAACTTGATTCTATGATCAAACGGAGACGAAGCAAATTACCAAACTATCGTCCATGTCTAACATGAGTTAGTTGAATACCTTGGCCACGGATTTCATGATTTTACATCCCTGTCCTCATAGGACACTTGTCTTGATTACTTACGAGACTGAGAATCCGTACTCGGCGATCTAAGCCCGACAATCACAAATCGTTATCAAGACCGCATCTGGCCCACTGACCCATGCAACAGCAAATCGGGCCGAGGGGAACCAGTGACGGTCGAGACTTCGAAGTCAACTCCGTTAAAGCCTCTTTCGGTCTAAGGTTCAGATAGCCTACTATAGTGTCGTCGGTCATTGACACTCCTTGAGTAAAAAGCCATGTTCGATCGTACGACCCGTGAGTCAGTGTCCATGAAACGATTCAGTCCCTTGATTCGATTCGTATTACAAGTCATGACCTCCACTTACAAGTGGGATATCGGCACATGATAGGTCATCGACAAATAAGCTGTGATCGGTTATCCAGCACCCAACTGGAGCCTCAGGCTTATGGACTTTTAATGTGCGAGGTTAAGAGTCCACTGGTGCCTTCCTCTCTCGTACCCATCGAGAACAGTGAATCAACTCGACACATTTGGATTTGTTTATTTACTGCTTTACCGGATGCTAAGTAAAGAACTCTTATATCCAATAAACGAACAATGCCTTTCGTTAAACACACGAAAATATCTTATTAGACAAAAGGTCGAATGATATATAATCTAATGCCCTATACAATCTAATACTCGAATAGCATTTTAGGGCATATTCCAAACAATTACCCACTTGCACTCAATGACATGCGCTGTAGTATCTAATACCCATCTTTTCGAGATGTCTAACCAGCTTGTGATAGAGGGTTGGTGAACGGGTCGGCGACATTTTCTGCGGTCGCAATCTTCTACACGGCTATGTAGCCATTCTCAACGAATCCACGTAACACGTAGTACTTTCTTTCTATATGTTTGGATCTGCTGTGAGATCTCGGTTCTTTCGCGTGAGCAATAGCGCCAGATTGTGACACCACAATGGCAATGGACTGTCTGTTATAGAAACGATGCCAAGTTCTTCCAAGAACTTTCTCATCTAAACATCTTCCTTAGCTGCCTCTGAAGCCGCTATATACTCTGCTTCGCAGGTGGAATCTGCAGTTTTGCTTTGTTTGGAACTTTTCCATGACACTGCTCCACCATTGAGCGTAAAGACGAACCCTGATGTGGATTTTCGGTCTTGCACGTCAGACTGGAAATCCGAATCCGTATACCCTCCACTTCCAATTTTCCATTACCATAGACCAGCATCATATCCTTATAAGGTACTTGAGGATAGTCTTGACTGCTGTCCAATGTTCCCTACCAGGTTCAGCCTGAAACTGACTGATTACGCTCACATCGTACGCCAAGTCAGGTCGCGTGCAAAGCATCACATACATCAAGCTACACACTGTGGATTGCATAGGGGATTCCATTCATCCCTTTCCGCTCCAACTCACTTTGAGGGCCCATAGCCTTGGAAAGGTGAATCACATGTCACATAAGGTAGGAACCCTTTCTTAGAGTTGTCCATATTATATCGCTTCAGGACCTTTCCTAAGTAAAGGGCCTGGGAGAGTCCTAACATATGTTTTGCTCGATCCCTATAAAGGCGAATACCCAAGATGTAGGTAGCTTCTCCCAAGTCTTTCATGGAGAATTCGGTCGAAAGCCACGCTTTCACCATCGAGAGCATTCCAATATCATTTCGTATCAAAATGATGTCGTTAACGTACAATACGAGGAAATATATTTTGCTCCCACTGCTTTTCTTGACGCAAGGTTCGTCTTCGTCTTCAAGAATCCATGGCTGTTGACCACTTCATCGAACCAAAGATTCCAGCTTCTGGAGGCTTGTTTAAGTCCATAAATAGACTTGGTCAATTTGCACACCTTATGAGCATCTCCTTGCGATGTAAAACCCTTGGGCTGCTCCATATATATTTCTTCCTTGTGGTATCCATTTAGGAATGCAGTTTTCACATCCATCTGCCAGATCTCATAATAGTGCGCAGCTATCGCAAGCAATGTTTAAATGAACTTCATCTATTAGCGCCTTTTAATTTCCTCTTTTGTGATCGGCTAAATGCATTAGCATCTGCCGAGTTGAGTTTCTTTTCAATGAAAGGCGCAATGGCAGCTGGTGATAGTGGGCTTCCACGTGTTGATTGCCCAAGGAGATCCGTATAGAATAGGAACGGCTCAGACCTAACTTGAATATCACCATTGGATGTATTTCTTGCTTCATTTTCAAGTGAGAAGATACGATTGACAACTCGACGAGTGGTCACTTTCTTGAAGGAGAAAGTCGTACATTGGTCCCCGTCTCTTAACCACGCCATCTTTGCTCGTTGGGCGAGGGACGCATGATCCATTTCGATTGCTCCTGCGTACGCGAATCTGCATCGCTTCTCAAGAAGAAGTAGTTGAGTGTCCATATAGTGAAGCATAGCCAATTCTTGGGCCGTGTCGAGGAACGGCTGCGCCTCTAGGACGTTGCGGTATAGATCACCTTTATCCCGTCGAAGAGCCCGAAGCACATGTTTTATCGTCTTAAGTCGTTTGGCAATAGTAAACATGGGATATCAAAAAGAGGAGTCCTATTCTTTTTCACTAGAGAGAGAAAGTAGAGAGAGAAGTAGAGAGAGAAAGTGCAAGAGTTTTGAATCTTTCGATCGATCACGGGTACCGCTGTTTCCCGTCGAAATTCACGGTGACGGCCGGTCGATGGTTTATGGAGGGCGTTATTATGATTTTTGGTGAGGGTCGGCTAGGGTTTCGTGACCCTTAAGCTGACGGCGTCTGAATCGGATGGGAAGCTTATGGCGTCGCCACCTCTGGTCATGGCGATGACGACGACACCGAAATGTGAAAGGTTGACTGCTATCTGTCCAGAGCTTGTGATGGTGACGGATTCTGACTGTAATTCTGATCGTGAGACTCAATTGATGACTGGGGCATCAGCGGTTGATAGTGCGATGCGTCCGGCCATGCCCGATCTCGCTCCACTGTGTGCGGCTTATCCTATTTTCGTCACGTGCTTTGATGGGGAGCAGTTTCATGATTTGGTTGGACGTGTTCATGGGCGTGCTACGATAGAGCGAAGCGATGATGGCACAACCCATGGGGCGATTCAGTGCGGACGGATCCACTGCGGGTGGGGCACGGCCTGTACTTGGGGCTCCAACAAATTTAATTGGGTTGTACCGATTAAAGGGCACATAAGCATACCCGCGTTGACAACTATGGAGACGACCGACCACGCCGCCACCACGAGTTCTGACAGCGAGGAGATGGATCAATATGGACAGTGCTGCAGATGACGAACGTGTAGATGAGGAGCTCATTATGGAAGGTCCGCGCGCGTCGGGAGCGGTTGTGCATTAGTCCACGATGGCTAGGGTTTCTATCCCAGCCCCCCAAATTTCGGGCGAATTGCAGCAACCTTCAACGATGGATGAGCCTAGGGCGAATATGGGGCAGAAGGAGGGTGTTGTGATGCAGCTGGCAGTGTCTTCACTGGTGAAGGCTATGGCGGTCGGGGTGACGGCGTCGATGGAACTAATGGACCCAAATGGGCCCAAATAGGCTGGAGAGGGGCAACCTAGGTTTCGACCGTGGCTGCGACTTTAAGGCCCGAGCGCCGTAGGCCAAATAGCCGATGAAATTATATGCACGACTTATGCTTATGTGATCTATGAAGTAAGTGTGCTCAAGCCATTACATGAATTTCGGGAATTAATTGTGTGCTTGTGCGATTGTGTGAATATTTGTGCAATTATTATGTATCTACGAGGATTTTACGAAACTATGTGCGTATGTGATTTTAATTATTACGTGTAACTAAGTATGTGCCTAGATAATACATAAATGAGAGATAATAATAATTATGAGGTTAGGAATTGGACCAGGAGTGCAATTGGACTAAATTCAAACATGAACCTAGGCCCAATATCCTCAGAGATATTTTCAGGAAATAAAGTTCCTTAATTTAAGGGAAATTCACGTCAATAGGTATCCTCAACAATGCCTTGAATTCTTAAAAATATCTAAGCTCCACTCTCACACTAAAACCGCTAAGTAGAGAGAAGAAAAAGAATTCGAAACATAGCCAAAGGAAGGTGTTATCCCCGGATTTAACCGGTCAAATATTCGAGTTTGACCGAAATAAGGCGAGAAATGTGCCCGCTAAAACTCCCGAGGCGGGCTGCTCGAGAGCTTTGTGGAAGGCGCCCGGGAGATAGGAGGTTATGAATAACCCTTGCATAAGTTAGTTATCATATGTGATGACTTAGTCAGAGGAGTCAAACCAACCACCCCCACTAGCTCGATAATGCAGACCCACTCACATCAAGGGATAATTAGTCTTGGAAACCTCACGTGGAAGCCTTAGTATAAAAGGTTCATGAACACTTTTGGGTGAAAAGGGAGGTCGATTTCATTTTCTCTGATACATGCGACCGATTACTAGGCGCTCCAAAACACACTACTTTACTTGAGCAGATAACGATAATGATGACAATGAACAAGGTTATCGTCGGGACTATGGCAAATGGTAAAATAAACCCGCGAGCCGAGAAGTAGCCTAGGACATTTCGTCCGAGAAGAAAACCGATGACTATCCGAGTAAGTCGGTCTTGAGGTATGAAGAGATTAGGCCGGGTCGATCGACCCCGAGATCAGCGTGAAAGAGCCGAGCAGGTCGGCGATAATGAACTGAGTGACTCAGTCTAAAGATGCGAAGTGAGTGGATCAAGTCGATCGACTCTAGGTCGCGAAGAGAAAGAAGGCGAGTATAACCGAGGCCCTTGAGAAGGAGAGGGGAAGCTCGGACGAGGTAGTTTCATATCGAGAGGAGAACGACAAGAGAAGGATATGATGAGAACGTGGGAAAGACCATGTCGCCACGAGAAGTCAGCGAAAGAAGTGGACTGGGTGACGAACGGGTCAGGGCAAGGGAAGACGAGATCAGTAAAAAAGGTAACGATTGAAAAATTTCAGTATGCACTCTAAAACAAAAAACTACATTCATGCCTAGCACCCGCGATCACCTCTTTGATGACGATGATTTATCTGACTTGAGCGTTGGAGGGGTGTCGCCAAAACGGCGCCTTTCTAGCTTGTTTTCTTTGGTGTTTCAGGCATCCTACGGCGGCGATGGGAGAAAAGGGCTGATTTACGCGCCAACGCAGAGGGCTATTTTTTGGGACACATCAGAAGGTATGAAATTCTTGCTAATGTTCTTACGTTTTTCACTTACAAGTTAGGTTATTAGTTCGAATCTTACATAGCTAGGAGGTCAGAACACTAGAAGTTGCACAAAATCGTATTTTAGGTCGATTGGGGATTTTTAGGGTTTTGAAGTTCTTCGTCTTCATCATGAACTTGAGAAAAGTAAGGTTTAGATCGAAGTTTCCCCAGATTTTAAGTGTTACAAACTGTTTCAAGGCCGCAAAATGTGAGGATTCGCGATTTATAAAAGTTTGCTAATTAAAGAAAGCCCTGAATTAGGGCACTTGACGAACTAAAATGAGGTTCGCAAACTCAATAAGTCACGACTTCACTTAAGGTTTTAGAGTAGTTCGCAAAATGGGCTTTAAAGGCTTTCGCGAACCTAGTAAGTCGCGAATAGGAGCTTTGCGAACCCGATTCGCGAATCAGCGGTGGAATGAGGTTCGCAAACTCCATGCCTCCACTTGCATGGATTCGCGAAGTAGAGTATTCTGCGATTAAGCGGAGTTTCACGAATTAGAGCAAAGTTTGGCGAACTCCATTTCACGAACCCCACATGAGTCACATGAAGATCCAAGCAATTCGCAAACCAGTCTTGAGGGGCAATTCGCGAAGTGAGTTTGGCGAACTCAACAAGGTTGGCGAATTGGAGGGCAGCGGGCCAAAGGTACTTCGCGAATTCTACGAGAGTCACGAGTGCATTTCGCGCACCAACCACTTGGCGAACTCAAGTTAGTGAACTCTGGCCAATCACACTTTGCGAATCCAAGATGGCGAATCCAATTTGGCGAATCCATGGTTGGCGAACCCATTGAGATTGGCGGACTCGGTTCAACTTGGCGAATCTATGCGGTTCGCGAATTCCATGCAAATCACGGAATGAGTTCGCGAAGTGTGTATGGTCTAGATGAATTCGCAAAGTATGAACTTGGCGAACTAGGTTTCACGAGTTAGGGTAACTTCATGAATTGAACCCTTAGATTAAAATGTTTTAAGTGATAAAAATATTCCGTGTCCAATGAGCATAGTCCCTCGTAATGCCCGATCATAATTTGCCTATCGGTGTTTTCAGGGTCGATATTCGGTGTAGGCAGACGTTGTTTTTGATAGAATTTTGGAACGAAAATTTACGTAGTCAATTAATATAATTTATAGACTAACTTTATGGCCTTTTCGTGTTTGAAGGACGAAATTTTAGGAAATTCACCGGACTGGCTAGCAAATAGCTCAAGGACGAATTTTATAAACTCCACGAACTATATAAGTTCGCGAAGTAACCCCATATGTCATAAGAATTTCGTGAGATATATAAGTTCACAAATGGTACGAGGCTAAGTAAATTCACGAGTGGAGTATTAATCACGGGTTATGCAAGTGTCCCGAGTTATAAGTCTGAAATTAGTTCAACGTATTCAAGATAATTAGTTAGTCAAGAAAATTAGACAGAGTACTAATATCATTATTTTATGCTTAAGGTCGAGAACTAGGGAAGTTCACTGAACCAGCAACTAGAAATCGACGGACGCCAGGTAAGTGGAGACTACACTTCAGCTACAACACATGACTTTGATGTGCATAAATTATGTGACTACGTGCTTTCATGACAGAACGTGAAGTTTATGTGATATGTTTTATTTACTATTCACAGCCTGGGATGCATACGCATATGACTCACGACATGATCACGTGCATACAAGTTTAGTACGAAGCTTAACACACGAGCGTGTGTATGAGTCACGATCGCCTGTGAGAGATGTATAGTTGCCGATATGGGCATCTGTTGTCGACTCAATTGTGTCACCATGGTGGCGGTAAGGCGTCGCCGAAATTACGATTATGTTGGGTTAAAGACGCTTA
This sequence comes from Craterostigma plantagineum, assembly GCA_027422505.1. Lineage (NCBI taxonomy): Eukaryota > Viridiplantae > Streptophyta > Magnoliopsida > Lamiales > Linderniaceae > Craterostigma > Craterostigma plantagineum. Next base: position 4,314,986 of record JAPQWV010000055.1, read on the forward strand.
TGATGGGAACTGCGACCTGGAGGGTGCGACCCGAGGGAAGACGCGACACCGAGGGTATTTCGGGTGTTAGCAACCTCGGAGTGGGCTACTAGCGTGAAGTGCCCGTGTGCCAGGCCGCACTGGGCTAAAAAGGCACCTTCGGAACCGCATTGGGCCGGAAAGGCATATTAGCCTCCCAATGCGAGCAACAATTTGCGTACTGGGGTTGCCTCTCAATGTCGACCGTTGGGCTGAAAAGGCTTTATGAGCCTCCCAGGTCGCATTGGGATAAAAAGGTGCCACAAAGACGAATAGGGGTTGCCTCTCAGCGACGACAGCATTGGGCCAAAAAGGCATCGTTAGCCCCGGTCGAACGCAAATTGCGAACTAGGGTGGCCTCTCAGTTGTGTGTCCTGTCACTTATGTATATTTATGAAATGGAAATGAGCTCTATAATGGTGCATAGCAAGATGGAAAAGCTGAGGGCCCAATATGAAAGGAAAAGAGAACAAAAAGGAAAGTAAAGTCTAGAAATGCATTGATGCGGATGTCACTGCGAGTTAGGACACGTGCACTGCATGCATATAGGTTTCGCTTACTGAGCTCTTTAGCTCACCCTAACGTTGTCTGTTGTAGGTGCGAGCGAGCACGGTACGTGATCGCCTAGCCGGCAAGGCAGCCTTTTGAAGCTTCCGAGCATATTTTGGGGGTGGTGTGTACGTGGATGACGACCTGTGAGGCCGGGCGCATAGGATTTCTTTTGCGGCGAATGTACACAACCCGTGTAACAAGGCATAGCATGTAGTTAGGACTCGAAGTAATTCTTTTGACATGTAAATGTACTCTTTTGACTTGTACCGAAACTTCTTCCATTATGAAAAGTGGAAAAATTTCATACGCACTTTCGCATGTTTATTCAAGTTCTTAAATCGTTAGGCACTTAGGATAATGCTAGAAATGGTGGCGATGGCTAGGGTCGCTAGAGCGATGAGAGTGAATGGTGTGGACCGTAGTGGGCCCACAAATGGACCAACTCAGAGTGGGGTGTTTTTCTGACTTGGACCAATCAGAGTGAAGTCGAATGTGTAAAGTCGTACGATAAGTCTCAGATCTATTCTCACAACGCACTGCTTTTGCAAGAGTTAGACGATGTTCGAACGTCGTATGAAAGAGTAACAAAGACTCGAAGAGATTCAATAAAGAAACTCGAAATTATATATGTGGTTCTTCTCTAATGAGAAATGAGGCCTATTATATTAGTACGCCATAGCTAAATATAGAATAAAATAAAAAACTAACAGATATTTAAGCGAAAATCTAGGAGAATCTTACTAAATAAATATCTAATTAGTTTGAATATAAAATCATGCAAATCTTGTGCAAATCTTGCCCAAGGACAAAAATTGCATCTTGGTCCTTCATTCGGTAATTCCACTTTAGTCCATGAACTTTCTGCAATTGCTGTTTCTGCCCGATCAAGTTATTAAATATATATTCTGACCCTCTTTATTCTGAGTTGCTATGAATAGGTTCTTAACTTCTTCAAGAACCTTCAATATGAGCACGCTAAAATTTTCCTTGAAATTCTTTACTCGAAATCTTCTTACGTGCCCGATCGATATGTGAATCTTCAACATAGCTTGCTTACGATTGAGCTCATTCACATCAAAACCCGTGTGGCATATGCATGGATGGTCCTGGGGGACTTCAATGCAATATTGCACACGGTGGAGGGAAGAGGGAAAGCGCCACCTAGGCAAGATATGGAGGAGTTCCAAGCATACCTAGTGCGGGCGCATCTTATGACGCTACCTACGATGGGTCCAGTTTTCACGTGGTACAACCAGCAAATGGGTGCCGCTGGGGTTTGGCATCGACTCGACGCATGTGGGCAACCCACAGTGGTTTGCCCACTATCCTTATTCGTTCCGTCGTTGTGCTCTTCCTGATCGTCAGATCGCTCGCCCAGCACGCAACGGCGCCGCGTCAGCATAAGGTGATGCTTCGTTTCGAGAATTTTTCACGAAGGAGGATGCATTTATCGAGAAGGTTCAGCGCATATGGAGTCTTCCACTCCATGGCAACCCAATGTTTGTCGCATGCAGCGATTGAGGCTATTGAAACCGATTTTTTTTTCAACAGACGAGGCAGGCCAAAGGAAATCTAGTGGCGTAAGTAGCTGAGGCGCGACGATTGCTTGACAATGCTCAGGACGTCTCTTCACACTACCCACATGAGGATCTAGTTTTTGATTTTGAGAGGATCCGTCGAGCGCTTTTTACTAAGACGGTGGCGGTTGAGCATATGGCCCTGTCGTAACGAGCCAAGCTTGTGTGGCTGAAGGATGGCGATCAATGTTCTTCATACTTCGTTCGACGAGTGTCCATGCGACGAGCTACTAATCGCATTTTCTCTCTACAAAATGCGGATGGAGACCTTCTGGTGACTCCTGACTAGGTGGGGGGCGAGCTCCTTGGGTTTTATCTGAGTCTATTGCATCGTCAGCACATGCATCATCAATCTCGGCTTCGAAGTACGGAGTGCTATTACGCAAACGCTTTCCCCAGCGGATGCGATTTCGTCCAGTGGATAGTAGGGAGGTATATGAGGCACTTTTCTTTATAGGGGATGAGAAAGTTCATGGACCTGATGGGTATATGGTTGCCTTCTTCAAGGCAGCGTGGGGGGTTATTGGAGGTGATGATGTTCGGGCTGTCCAAGATCTCTTTATAACTGTGAAGTTACTTAAGGTACTCAACGGTACTCAACAATACGATCATCACGTTGATCCCTAAGAGAGAGTCCCCATGACGTGCGATGGATTTTTGGCTCATATCATGCTGCAATGTCTTGTACAAGGTGATATCTAAGATTTTGGCCAATTGACCAAAGCCTTCTCTGCCAGGCTTAGTTCATGGGACGCAGACGGCATTCATTCCAGGAAGGCGCATTTGTGAGAACATTCTCTTGGTGCAGGAGCTTTGCCTGGGCTGTAACTCGAAGGGCCGGCCGCCGAGGGCGATGTTTAAGGTGGACCTGGCCAAGGCTTATGACAAGGTGGAGTCGACCTTCTTGTTGGCGGTCTTAGAGGCAATGGGCTTTCATCCCACATACATTGGATGCCTTTGGTCGTGCTTGATGGCAACGACCTTTTCACTGAATCTGAATGGACAGATGGTAGGGTTCTTTGCGGGGAGAAAGGGACTCCAACAAGGGATCCCATATCGTTGTATCTCTTCACGTTAGCTAAGGAGGTGCTACATGGGCTGATTCCCAAATACTCTGAGGAGCCACGAATATCACTGGCAGAGTGAGTCGATGAGCCTGGCTTCCTTAGCATTTGCTGATGATTTATTGCTTTTTCAGTCATGTTGATGTCGTTTAGATTGCAGTGCTGAAGGATGCTCTAGGGAGGTTTGCGTCTCTGTCGTGGCTACACCCTAACCCTAACAAGAGTGAGATGTACCTCTCACACCGGGCTGAAGGTATGACGCTGCAGATGCAATTGCTTATGGGCTATCGAGTGGGACGTCTGCTCGTGCGTTACCTGGGGGTACCTCTTATCGCTTCTCGACACTGATAGGAGACTGTGCACCTTTATTACAATGGGTCGATCAACGTCTTGGGTCTTGGCTAAACCAGCAGTTGTCGTACGCTGGTCGACTACAGCTAGTCAAGTCGGTCCTTCAGCCCTGCATGTGTAATGGTCGGGGTTTCTCCTGTCGCCTGGGCTTTGGATACCCGCTTTCAAAAATTCCTATGGGGGTCATGTGGGAAGGTTGCATGGGATGTTCTGTGTTTGCCTGTGGCTGAGGCGGGAATGGGGCTCAGATTTATTGTGACTGAGGTTGCATGGGATCTATTGTGGATGAAGCAGCTGTGAAGTGTGTTACGTACGCCTGACTCTATTTGGGTGGCTTGTCTATATGGGACGCGGCTACACTCTCGTTCGATTCAGGCCTTACCTATCCCAGCGAACGACTCTTGGGGATGGGTCCATGCTATGGCTATGGAAGGACCCTTGGCTGCTGACTACACCACTACTGGAGCGTTTTCCCACGCGGCCCCATTGTGATGGGGCTGCCGTCTGACACACGATTGAGTGTTGTTATCAATGTGCAGGGATGGAACTGGCCTGGGCAATGGTAAGTTGAGTACACTACCGCTAGTGGTTTTGGGTAGTCATGATGCTATACTTTGGACTGGGGCAGTGGATGGGAACATGATGGCTTATTTGGCCAGAGAGGCGATCCGATACAGATGATCACCTATGCATTGGGCGGTCCTTTTTGGGGGTTCTTTGAGGGTTCCAAGGCATGAGTTTATCCTATGGCTTGGCATCCAGGAGCTCTTGGCAACGAGGGACAAGCCGTGGGTGGCTCAGAGAGCGGGCACACCGTGTACTCTGCGACGAGCTGCCATGAGATGGCCCAGCATCTTTTCTTCGATTGTGCATTCTCAGACAGCGTATTTGATTGCTTCGGAGGAGTATTAGATGGCTCTGGCCATTTAGGGATTGGCATGCGGGCCTTAGATGGGCGTCGGCTCGTTGGCGGGGGAATCATCTTCTTCATGCTGCTTCACGCCATGGTTAGCTTCGCTTGTCTATCACTTCTGGCAGGCACGAAACAGAAGATGGTGGGAGGAGATCATCACTCCTGCTGAGAGACTCGTGGGATGTGTACTCGGGTTGGTTACTATGAGGATTAGTGGTACGTCTTCTAAGTATGACCTTTACCGGGTTGCTATTTGTAGATTGTGGCGAGTGGCTTGGTAGGTTGGTTTGCTAGTCTTTAGCTGTTAGTCGCTTGTATGTGTGTGTCCAGTAGCTTGTTCACTAGTAGAAAATGATACATAGGCGACGGCACCTCCGGCGACGGTTCCTCAAAAACCGTCATCTATAGTGGACGCGGTGGCACTTCCATGATTTTTTTGGTTTTTGTTCGTTATAGGCGAAGGTTGTTTGGACAAAACCGTCGCCTATAATTGACGAAAGTCTCCGGCGACGGTTTCCGCACAAATAACCGTCGCCCATGTTTTTTTGAGTCCATCCACTTATCATTTATAGTGAGGGTGCTGCTTTGATTAAAGGAAATAAAATTAAAATAGAATATTGAAGATGCGAAATAAATCAGCTGTGTAAGAAAATAGGTTTGAGACGTCAAATCGAGGCAAACCCACGTGAAAGGCGTAACACATCATCACCGAATATTCACACAATAGTAACCATACGGTTTTATAATATTATCAATGATTGTACTAATAAAGCATCCACGAACATGTCTTGTCCTTATCTGAGATTTCATTAGTTTTGTTGTTTTAGTTTAGTTTGGGCGACGGTTGCGTCGTAAAAACCAGTGGCCCAAGGTGTTTCACATTTATTTATTTTTTTAATTTTTTAGTTTTTTTTAAACACGAGTTTGGGCGAGGGTTTCTGTCTAACTACCATCGCCCAAAGTGTTTGACGTTGTTATATTTTTGTTAAATATGAGTTTGGGCGACGGTCACGTAATTTTTGGCTAACACCCGTCGCCCATGAAATTTTGCCAAAAAAAGGGGCGGGATTCTGAAATTTTACAAGCCTCCCAAATTACTTTTTATCTCATTATAAGTCTCTCTCTTTTCATTCCACTATACAAACCGAAGGAAAACAAGCCAAGCAAGACGCCGAGCTCGCCCAGCTAAGGGTTTGAATGATTAGAGCAAGGAAGACGGCGGCGGTGAAAAAAGCAGAGGTTCTCTAACACTCCTCTCCCTTCTTCTCTCCCCCGTTTTTTTCCTTTCTTCTTTTTATCGGCTGCTCAGATTTGGCAGATGTTGTGGCGGTCGGATGTCGTAGCGGCAGATCTGGTGGTGTTGGGCTGCGGCAGATTTGGTGGTGTTGGGCGGGGAAAGATTTGGTGGTTTTGTGCGGCGATGGATTTGGTGGTGTTGTGTTGCATCCGATTTGGGTGTGGTGGGTGGACGGCGGGGCTACAATGGGGGTGGCCGGTGACGGACTACGACAGGGCGGCAGCAACGTGATTTGCCAGATCTGGATCTATTCGATACCACGGGATTGGTTAGGTGCTTACCGAATTCATGGATTCCTCCCTTGCCAGGTTGAGACAAACTAAGAGAGTCGCGCTTAAAAAGAATCATTAAGATAGTATCCAATAAAGTGAGATGTGTTATTATTTATCGAGCTTAGAGTCGTTAATGAAATGTCAAATTAAGTTTTAGAAACTATATTTACATTTACTTAGATTCTCGAAATGAAACAATTAAGAATGGAGCGTAGATAGGGTTCTAAACCACGAGCAAGGCTCGTCACGGTTGTGAAGCCCTCCAGGAAAGTAGCTGCAGATTCGAAAATTCACATCTCCCATTCTCGACCACGGATTGAGAGTACCTTTGGTCAGAATCAAGACTGCTGAATCTGCATTTTGTGATTAAACTTTCAGGTCCATTGGACATCGTTTAACTCTTGATATGAGAGCAACTCGACTGCCGCAAACCTGCCGAAAGTGCCACGGCTGTGGGATATGATACAAGAGGCCGTGGGGCAGCGCAGAGGCTGGCCAAGCTCACTCACTGTCTTCCATGGCTGTGTGGGTCTTGTTCATGAGGCGGTGGGGCTAGGGCAGGCCTAGCCAAGGCTTGGTCCATGCCCCCACGGCCGTGGGCTCTCATGCGCATGGCGTGGACCGATGGTCTTTTGGTCAAAACTTGTCCAAATCAAGTCCGAATTTATCCATCATTTTTTGTTAGATTTGTGGGATAATATCTAGTCATTTGATGATTTAAAAACAAGGGAATCAAACAAAATTGAGTCATGTAGGACATGATTCAATTTTATCAAACTTAAAGTCATTTTCATGGTTAAAAAAATGATTTTAAGTTAAGGACATGCATAATTTCGTGGCTCATGAGTTCAAGTCCAGTTCTTAGTCTGAAGAATGGTTCTAGAGAGAGTTGAGAGAAAACTTAGGTTGTACTTTGAAAAACGTAAGTTTGTGAGTGAGGTTTTAGTAAATCACACACATATAAACATCTCTTCTAAACACCTTCCCCTCCTCTCTATCCATCCTTGGAAGGGGGTGGAATTTGGATACGTCCTGGGGTCGGTGTGCCGATCTTGCCAAGGCATTGGAGTTCGGAGAGGTCATGGTGTTGCTCGGAGCGAACTATGACAACCAGGACAGCTAGGCTAGAGCTGGGATCTTTGATACGAGGTTAAGGTTTTCGAAAACCCTAATACATTTCATGCATGTTTTTCTTGTCTGTAATAAAGTGATTTGGGGCTCCTTACGGGGATCGGGGAAAAATTTTTAAACTTCCGCTGCACTCAGGATTTGATCTCGGGACACCCGGGGTTCTCCGACAGTCTGACATCATAACGACTATGTTTTAAGATTGTCGGATTTAGTGTAGATAGGTTGGATTAGATTTGGACAAAGACGAAGAGAGGTTCGAAGATTGTGCAAGCACAATTTCCTCAAAACAAATTCACTCCCTCATGTTTGTGCTTGAGGTTTTGCGAGACTCTATTTCCGACGATACGTCAAATTACTTGACATTTGTTTAGCACGTAACAACACAAACGGCGAACTAGACTTGTAAAATGAATAGGAATTTTTTTTTGCTTGTATGTTTTTTCGTCTCCTTCTCCCTTGAGAATCATCTTATATATATTTTAATGGCTTTCAAAGTATATTATTACTGAACAATTATGGATTTAAAGAGCCTCATTAATGGCACAATTGTGTCGTTTCAGAGGGTTGTCCGTAGACTTCAAGGTATCTTAACAGTCGCTTCCGGTCAACCTAGCTAACCGGTCAAGGGCGACCAGTTCAGTCCGTTACAGCTCAACAGAGCAGTCTAGTCTCGGTATAATATCAATCTGGTATCAGTTCAGTTTTGGTCTCGGTACAACCTAGTCCTGTTTTAGTTCAGTACAACCCAGAAAGGTCTCGGTAGTACCGGTTCGGATCGGTCTCAGTACTGGTCCAGTTTCGACTGGAGACACAAGCTGTGGTAAATACCGGGATAAAAATTTGAAACGGAGCAAAACGCGGGCTGATCCGACCCGCTAATTTTTGGTCTGGCATTCGTGTGCACGGGTTGCGCGCTCGCACACAAGTTGGCCTGATGCACCTCCACTGCGCGCGCGCGAGCGACACACATGTGGCATAACATTAGCAAGTAATGAAATCCACATCCATATATAAGGTGTGCCAAACCAAGTTTCCAATGTAGGACAACACCCCACTTTGATTTCTTTTTTTTGGTGTAAGGTCCCGTATATATATATATATATAATAGGAAAAGTATACAAGATGGGTGGGAGCAATGCTCCGCACAATCAACCAGTAACATGTTGCTGGATACAAGTCTAAAGGAAAGCATCCTTCCTAACTACCAAGCCACCCTCCAAAGTCGACGTATAGCCAAACGTTGGAGGTCATACTTAGTGGATGTTACTCCCCACTTTTATTTCCCACCAAATGATTCACATTCTCAAGCCCAAATTAAAGCCCAATAGCTTTAATTAATTTATCCAGCACCGATCTCTGCGGCCAACACTCCTTTGCTTCCGTACAACAAGTTTAAATGAGTTTCAGACGTTCCCTCCCTGATAGTTATTCCGCAACGGCCTCCTACATGTTTGACCTGCATAAGAACATTGATGACTATGTTGTTTTTATGTTGTAGAAGGTCGAGCGTTTGACGTGTGAGAGGAGGAAGAGATTGGACGAAAGAACGAATTATTAACGAGCTGGGAAGAATTTATTCAGAGAAGCAACACTCTTTTCTTCTGATACATGCACGCTCTTTTTTTTTTTTTTTGTTCTCTTCATGCACTCTTTTTACACATATAATAACATCACGTCTCTAATTCTCTACATATCACTTGCAATCTATATATACTATATTGAACCAAGAAAGGACAAAAGAGATAATAGACAATAGGTATTAAAAGTCTAGATATGATATATCATGCGTGATCTTGAGGTTTGAATTTGATAACCTTATCATGATTTTTAGTATTATTATTTTATTATTTTTCTTCTTTCAATTTTGATTACGCATGCTCCTTGGATTTTTTTACTTGGTTTTATACGGCTAGTCTCCAATAATGATGATGCGTTGAGATTATTCAACAATTTCCTCCCTTAAGCTCAATGCCTTCCGGTCTTTCATCCCGAGCATTTGTTTCAGATTCTCGAACGTATTTGTTGGTAACGGCTTTGTGAAAATATCCGCGACTTGATCCGAACTCGCGACATGTATCATCTTCACTGCTCCACTTTTTATGTGTTCCCGAATAAAATGAAATCTCGCATCAATGTGCTTGCTTCTTTCATGATGGACCGGATTTTTCGCCAACTCAATCGCTGACTTATTATCTACTCGAATTTCGGTTGGCTCATCTTGTCGAAGATTCAGCTCGAACAGTAAGTTCCTCAGCCAGATTGCGTGACACACACACCACGATGCTGCCACGTATTCCGCTCCGCAGGTTGATAGAGTCACGATCGGTTGCTTTTTAGATAACCAAGTGAATGCCGTATTTCCGAGATAAAATACGTAGCCGCCAGTGCTTTTTCGATCATCGATATCCCCGCACCAATCGCTGTCAGAATATCCAACTAATTTGCTGTCGCTCGCCTTTGAATAAAATAGACCTAATGATTGTGTTCCTCGAATGTATCGAAGAATTCTCTTGATCGCTTTTAGATGTGATTGCCTCGGGTCTTCCATATAGCGGCTAACGACCCCGACGCTATAAGCGATGTCGGGTCTCGTGCAGGTCAAGTATCGCGGACTGCCCACGAGACTTCGATAATCGGTCGCATTCACTCCTTGTCCTCCCTCAAACTTGGACAGTTTTGTTCCAAGTTCCATAGGTGTCGCTACCGGGTTGCTTTCCTCCATTTTATTTTTCTTCAATATAGCCTTCGCGTATGCTTCTTGCGACACAAAAATTCCCGTGCTTCTTTGCTCGACTTCGAGACCGAGAAAATATTTCATCAGTCCCAAGTCCGTCATCTCGAATTCCTTCGTCATCGCCTTCTTGAAGTCGTTGACTATTTTCTCACTGCTTCCCATGAAAATAAGGTCATCGACATAGAGAGCGACGATGATCATTTCCTCTCCTTCTCTTTTAACGTAGAGAGCGTGCTCAAACGGACATTGCTCGAACTTGTTCTTCTTGAAGTATCCGTCGATCCGGGTGTTCCATGCTCGAGGCGCTTGCTTTAACCCGTAAAGCGCCTTTTTTAATTTCAGCACTTTACCTTCTTCTCCCGGTTTTGAATATCCCAAGGGCTGCTCCACGTAGACTTCTTCCTCGAGTTCCCCATTTAGAAAAGCAGACTTCACGTCCATCTGGTAGATTGGCCAATTGAGTTGTGCAGCTTGAGCCAGGAGCAAACGAATTGTCTCCATTCTTGCAACGGGAGCAAAAACTTCATCGTAGTCTATTCCCGCTTGTTGTCGATAGCCCTTCGCCACCAGTCTCGCCTTGTAACGCTCAATTTTTCCTTGAGCATTTATCTTCTTCTTATAAACCCATTTGACTCCGATGGGTTTATGCCCGTTTGGCAACTCCACGAGTTTCCATGTGTCGTTCTTTTCGATCGCTTTTATTTCCTCGTCCATCGCCATTTTCCATCTCTTGTTTCTTATGGCTTCTTCGAAACTAATTTGTTCCGAGTCGGCCAATAAGCAGACTAGGTGAACCTGTTCGGTTGATCGGTACAGGTCCTGCATGCTTCGCATTTTCGGCTGTCTTGGTTCGTCCTCCTCGTCATTTTCTTGAGACGAAATCGGAACAGGTATTGGTGCAACGATCAGTGGTTCTTCAGGCGTTGTGTTTTCTTCAACGTTCCAGCCCCACGAACTTTCTTCATCAACCCGAACATCGCGACTTACTATCACCTTTTTATTTTCAGGGTCATAGAGCCGGTACGCCTTCGTTTTCTCGTCATACCCAATAAACACGAGCTTTTTGCTTTTGTCGTCGAGCTTGGCTCTTCTTTGATCGGGCACATGTGCATACGCCACGCTTCCAAATATTTTGAAATGCGCCACCTTCGGTTTTCGGCCGGTCCATGCTTCCTGTGGTGTTTGATTCTCGAGGTTGTGATGTGGACATCGGTTCTGAATATATACGGCACATCGTACCGCTTCGGCCCAAAATTCCTTTGGCATGTCCTTGCTTTTTAACATTGATCGAACCATGTCGAGAATGCTTCGGTTCTTCCTTTCAGCTACGCCGTTCTGCTGTGGTGAATAAGGTGCGGTGAGGAACCTCCTGACGCCTTGCTCCTCGCAAAAAGTTACAAAAGCGCCTGAAGTATATTCTCCACCTCTGTCTGAGCGGAGCGCCTTGATGTTTGAACCCGTCGCCTTCTCGACCATAATTTTGAATTTTTTAAATGTCTCGAGCGCTTCTGATTTTTCCTTTAGAAAGTACACCCACGTCTTTCTTGAGTAGTCATCGATGAAAGTGATGAAATATCTCCTTCCACCGAATGATTCTGGTGTGATCGGCCCGCATATGTCTGTATGTATGAGCTCGAGCGGTTTGCGCGCTCGATATTCTGCATGCTTCTGGAACGACGTCCTCGAATGTTTCCCGATTACGCAGCTTTCGCAAAGTTTCTTTTCACCTTCGATCAACGGCATTCCGTGCACCATGCCTCGTTTGGAGAGCTCCTTTAGGCCACCGTAGTGCAAATGACCAAAACGCATATGCCACAAGTGGTATTTGTCCTCTACGTCAACTTGCAAGCATCGCTCTTGAATCGCCTTCAGGTTGAGTTTGAACATTCTGTTCCTTTCCATCTCGACCCGAGCGATCATTCTTCCATCTTTGTTTCTTAGTTGCAACGAGCGGTCCTTCATGAATACCGAACATCCTTTTTCAAGCAATTGCCCCATGCTTAAGATGTTCGTCTTCAAGTCGGGTACGAAGTAGACGTCCTCGACCGATCCTTGTCTGCCGTCGTTTTGAGAGAAGCATATTTTCCCTCGGCCTTTGACTTGAATTTTCGATGCGTCTCCAAAGGACACATGGCCATCCTCGATCTTCTTTAGATCCGTAAAGAGATGTTTATACCCGCTCATATGATTGCTGGCACCAGTGTCAAGATACCACACCATATCGTTGCCTGGACTCGTATCCTCGAGCGCCATTAGGAGAACGCCTTCGTCTTTTGGATCCTCTTGTGCGACTAGGTTCGCATTTTCTTCCACCTTTTTGTCGGCCCAGCAGTCTTTTGCGAAGTGCCCGAACTTGCCGCAATTGTAGCACTCAACGCTCGGTCGATTTGAGCGACCGCCTCGTCCTCGTGCTCGGCCTCGTCCTCTCCAATTTTGGTTGCTCGTTTGACCTTCTTTTTCGTGATTGTAACCTCGTCCTCGGCCTGAATTTTGGCCGAATCCTCGTCCTCGTTGACCTCGTCCTCGACCTCGGCCGTGATGCGTATATAGCGCCTTGTCATCTTTCAACGATAACTTCGTCTGCAGAGCCTCGTCCAGCGATTCTTGCTTCTTCTTTTTCTTCCGTTGCTCGTGAGCTTCGAGCGAACCGGAGAGTTCGTCGACCGTCATTTCTTCGAGATTTTTGGATTCTTCAATAGCGCATACCACGTTCTCGTACTCGTCCGTCAGAGAGCGAAGAATTTTCTCGACGACCCGGGCTTCCGCTAGAGCCTCGCCGTTTCTCTTCAACTGATTCGAAATGGTTTGTACTCTCGTTATATAATCGGATACGCCTTCGCCGTTCTTCATTCTTGTCATTTCGAATTCGCCACGAAACGTTTGCAGCCGTACTTGTTTTACTCGGTCGGTGCCTTTGTACGCTGTCTCCAGTTTGTTCCATGCTTCTTTAGAATTTTTCACGCCTGCTATCTTTTCGAGGTCGGGATCGTCTAACGCTTGGTGGATGAGGTTGAGCGCTGTATCGTCGAGTCTGTGAGATTCTTCCGACGCCTTACTTTCAGCCTCGTCGTCCGTTTTTTTCGGTTCGGTGTACCCCTTTTCTACGATATTCCATACGCCTCGCGATCCGAGCAGTACCTTCATTCGGATAACCCAACTATCATAGTTGAATTTTGTGAGGCGCGGGACGGGCATGACTTCGAATGACATGGCTCTGATACCAATTTGTTATTTTTATGTTGTAGAAGGTCGAGCGTTTGACGTGTGAGAGGAGGAAGAGATTGGACGAAAGAACGAATTATTAACGAGCTGGGAAGAATTTATTCAGAGAAGCAACACTCTTTTCTTCTGATACATGCACGCTCTTTTTTTTTTTTGTTCTCTTCATGCACTCTTTTTACACATATAATAACATCACGTCTCTAATTCTCTACATATCACTTGCAATGTATATATACTATATTGAACCAAGAAAGGACAAAAGAGATAATAGACAATAGGTATTAAAAGTCTAGATATGATATATCATGCGTGATCTTGAGGTTTGAATTTGATAACCTTATCATGATTTTTAGTATTATTATTTTATTATTTTTCTTCTTTCAATTTTGATTACGCATGCTCCTTGGATTTTTTTACTTGGTTTTATACGGCTAGTCTCCAATAATGATGATGCGTTGAGATTATTCAACAGACTACATTACGTAGGAACACTAGCGTACTCCACCGGAATATAAAGAGGCAATTGTGCGAGGCTATTTAACATTCATACTACGAGGATGGAGAAGACTACAATCGAGAGTTTGTAGAATCCAACAACTTCTCAAGCATCAAGTGAAGTACCAAAATGTTCGAAGATTATAAATAAGTTTGACGCTCCATTGAGAAATGTCAAGATTGTCGCTCCGTTACAAGAAGAGATAGGGAGCATAATATGAGGTTTACGAGCTCGAACTACAAGGTCTCTCACATCTTCGAGGCACGACTGCTCTAAACATATATGTATATGTTAGAACACATGTCAGTCGAACCAAAGAAACAAGAAGATTTGAAAAAAAAAAAATATGTACCAAGCCTTATCACGAACATTTTGGATGAGCACATGTGGCCCATGTATGTCTTTATTATATAGCGTCGATGTGGGTCAAGAGAAAGACATTCAGAAGGAGATCTTGACTTAGTGCAGCCTAGCAACATATATCATGTACTCTGTCAGTATAGAAAATACACTCAACTAATATAAATACAGATTAGACACTTGTAGTAATTTAAAAATTTATGCTGAGGCATATCAAATATGAAGAAGGTCAACCTAACTAAGCCAGATTTTTGGTCCAAGAGTTGATAATATTCCGAAAATAATATCTTAGATGATTCATAACTAGCAGTGATATATCTCAACCACCAAAGAAAGAAACATCTGCTCCTTGTGTCCGAGATCTCAATATTGTGTGATGGAACGTTGCAGATAGTCCTCCAGACATAAAGCTCAACTAATGGACCTTGATGCTGCTTCCAATGATGTGCTAAAAGAACGATAAGGTAATACGAACTGGGACACAGAAAGTTCTTCTGCAACCGACAAAGATTAGAGTGTTGAATTAGAGATCAAACACAAATGGAGAGATTGTCACAACTAGGGGTGAGCAAAATCGGATATCCGGATTTTCGGATATCGAAAAATGATACCCGTATCCGATCCGGTTTTAACCGGATATCCGATTATCGGATATCCATTTTATTCAGATATTTTAACCGGATATCCACATCCGGGTTTTAAATTTATTTTTTTTATTGTTTATTATTTTGTTTGAAAATCTTTCTTTTATTTCATATCAACATAAAAAGATATGTTTTTCATATAAGAATTCTACGCATAGTAATTCACACAATATGTGAATTTATGATTCAAAAGTACATAATAAATAATGAACACATAACCTTAAATTCACATTAATTTTTTAACTTGCTTCTCGATGTGTTTATGTTTTTTTTATTTCAATTTCTAACAAAGTTTTTGGCAATAATAAAATAATATAATTTAAATATTCTACTTTGATGATTTTTTTCCTTTTCGGACCTTCATTTCTCTTTTTGAGCTATTTTTTATTTTTTTATTATTTTTTGAATATAAAAACCGGATATCGGATATCCGAATTTTAGACAAATCACTATCCGTATCCGATCCGGTTTATTTTAAAACAAATCGAATCGGATATCCGATCCGGTTTTTTAAACCGGATATCCGTTTTTTCGGGTTTTCAAAACCGGATACCGGATCGGAATCCGGTTTTCGGATATTTTTGCTCGGCCCTAGTCACAACAGATATTTTGTTTGTCAATTTATTATAGTTGTCTTTGATAGGTAACTTTGAGCTTAAATGTCATAAGAGATAGTTTAGGGCTACCTGTGTAACTATATGAACATGTTGGTATATATAGTGGAAAAAAATCAAAGTTCATGTGCGAGACTAGTATAAAATACGGATGTGTGGAGATGTGTCTTGCACAGCTTGCATGTAAATGCTATGCAATTTGCTTCATGTCCTAGAAAAATTTGATATTCTATATATGAAGAAATACACGATAATTTATACAAGTGAAATAGATTCGTAATTCTAGAAAAATCACTTTAATAAGAAATAATGTTGCACCCTCGCAAAGCATGTGCAAAATTATGCCAGGAGAAACGGGTCAATTCTGACAATGATAGTTCAAATTCAAAGAGAATATATTCAAATTCAAAGAGAATATATTCACTCTATATTTTGTATGGAGGTAAGTATATGATAAATTTTTAATGTTGTTATTGTACCTTAAGTGATCAATTTTGTTATTTTAAAATGCAAAAGAAAAAAATACGTCCATTTTAAGAAGTTGGCAGATGACGACCGGACATTTAGTTTATCTAAGCAGTACCTTAAATCTCGAGTACTCATGTTTGCCAATCGTTCTTGTAATAGATTCAAGTTAGTTTCAAGTGCGTTTGATGGTTTTTTTTATATGGGGATTTCTCATATAAATACCCATTAATATAAAAAATGAGCAAGTCAGTACCCTATCAGTGTTTTTTTATATGTAGGTACCTGTCAGAATAAATTTTTCACACATTGGTACCTGCCCGCCACAAGTTACATAGTATCACACATTACGTATCATATAGAAACGTATTGTGGTACATAATACAGTAAGAAAATGGTACATCAGACAGTCAGTCGCAAGGTACCATATGGAACGTATATACCATATATGTGTACCATATAATATGTGACGTGGAAATACACAAATAAAAAGGTACGCCAAGACCGGGAAAATGGAACACACAGTCGAACGGGTACTTATTTAAAATATTATCTGACATGAGTACTGACTTGCAAATTTTTTTATACAATTGGGTATTTTTCTATAGATTACCATTTATATTATCAAAATAATATTTGAATTTTTTTCGTAATAGATCATATACGATAGCGGGATATGGTGGAATTCATGATATCACCGAATGGCGGTAGTTGGAAAAACAATATTAAGAAAAGATAAGAAAAAATATCACAAAACTACCGTCTTCTCCGTAATAGCTTGAGCGATATATCGGGATTTAACTTTACATTTTCATCCCCATCAATAAAAATTTGTTATGTGAGATCGTCGTGAAAGCTCGATGGGCATAGTCAAATGAGTTTTGCTTATATTAAGTGTAGGTAAATGTAACAAAAAGTGTATTTGGTTGTCTAAAGGGTAGTGTACTGCTAGAACATACATCCGAAGTTAAACGACTTTTACGTCCTTTGACTTTGTCGGAAGATGTGTGCCACATGTTTACCTCTCTTACATAGGGGTGGTTCGGTACGGTATACCTTACCAAAACTGTGATACCGTATACCGTACCGAAATTTCGGTATCCAAAAAAATCATACCAATACCATATCAAAATTTCGGTATAACTTAAATTTCGGTACGGTATCATACAGAAATTTCGGTATGATATCGGTATCATACCTTCTATACCATTCACACGGAGGATTTTACCATGCATTTCTCGTAACTCGTTAATTCGTTGCTTAGGAATTTTTAATCAAATCAAACTCCTTAGGCCCCAATAACATAGATTATTAATACCAAATTTTTCAAATAAAAAGATTTTTTAACCGTAAATAATTTACATATTTTTGCCAGTATCCTTAGTAAGGCAAAAAACTTTACTTCGCACAAAATACAACTTTATATACAGATTAATTAGAACGAAGCGGCTATATTTAAAAAATTAGTGAAGATTAACAAAAAGTAATTGCATTGCATCTTCACGCTTTCAAAATCCTGAAAAAAAACACACATTAAAAAGGCAAAAATTAAAAGTTACTTGAGTTACATAAGTAAAATATGGTAGGCCTAATCTTAGAAAGTTGTGTCTAAGTTAATAATTTATGGACTAAATAAGTTTATGAAGATCCTTAATTTTTCATTTTATATTTTTTGAAATAATATAATATATGTAGGTGTGTATATATAAAATATATTAAAATTTTAGTATTTTGGTATTCGGTATAATCGGTATACCTAATTTTAAAAACTTTCATACCATTACCGTACCGAAGATTTTCGGTACGGTATCATATCTTACCAAAAACTTCGGTATACCAAAATTTTCGATATTTTCGGTACAATTCGATATGATAAGGACGGTATTTCGGTATTTCGGTATTTTTCCCCAACCCTACTCTTACATAACAGATCTGTTGACATGGATGAAAACATAACCTTTAATTCCCAATTAATTATCGGCCAATATATTTTCGAGAAGAAAATGATCTTTTTAACCACCATCATACCATGTTTTCCCGGATCGCACAATATCACGCTATAGGATATAATCTAATTGAGAAAAAATCAAATATTATTTTTGATAATGTAAAATTTTCTATCTTTGCCAATGGATATTATTAGGCATTTGACACACAAAACAAAATTAAAAATCTGTCCTACGTACACTTACCCCGCGCAAAATATCGAGTGCAGATTTTTTTTTCTTTTTTACTGACCTAGCAAGGTCAGAGTCAACCCTCCTCCTTGGCATGAAAACTTAGATTCCTTGTACGGATCTTTTTGACTGGATAATAATCGGATCAACAAAACATCTGCTAATCTTCATGTTACATGTACGGCTAAACCGAACCATGAAATTAGCAATTGACATAGTAGTTACAAAATGAGTTACAATCATTTTCAGATATTCAAAATAATTGTCGAAATTATGGAGACTAGAAATTTTTCACCTCAACTTCTGTACAATCAGAATATTTTCGAATCATTGAACAGTTGAAAAAAATTCGTTTGTGGCAAAATGTTAGAGAAAGACGATGATAGACTCGGGAATATAACTAAATATAATTTTATTAAGTTCGAACGAAGAAAACGAAGAACAAAGACGCTTTCCTAATAGCTTTCCTAATAGCTTTCCTAATAGCCCAACCGAGAGATAAACTCCGGCCCCAACCTTTTCCACCAAACTCCTCCTCTCCCTTCTACGAGACGGGCGACTATATATAGGACTAAAACAAATCTTTAGATTCCTAATAAATCTCAAAGACTAAATCTAAATCAAATCTAATTAAAATTCAAACTCAAACTACTAATAAATAGAGCTTAATATATTAATACTACTAAGTTACTAATTATAGACTCTTAACACTATCCACCCCTCGAAAAACAGCCTTGTCCTCAAGGCGGATAATCGGTGAGAATCTCCGTCTCACAAAAGTCATCCTCTTCACCGCCGATCATCATACGAAGTTCTTTATTTGAGCACACGTGTCCCGAATGATAAGGTTGGCGACAACGGAAGCAAAGACCTTTCGATCATAGTTCTTGAAATTCAAGGTCCGATATACGACGGAAAGGCTTCGATCGCAGATCTGGATTACGAGCATGAGGAGGCATATAGCATTCTGGGGCCTCCTGCTTAGTGGTAACTGGCACATGCTCTTTCTCGATGTTTTCTTGTTTGGTCTCCCCAAGCTTGCGCTCGTTTCTTGCTACCCGAAAATCCGTGAAATCCGACGTGCTGCGTAGCAGTTTGTTTTGGGCTGACATTTGCGCCTCTGACATAGTATACTCCCGCTCCTTCGCGGCCAATAACTTTCGCTCAATCCCTTTGGCTAAGTGATAAGCATGCTCAAGAGTAGTTGGTCGAAGGACTTCTACTTCTGTACGCACGACTGGATGTAATCCTAATAAGAAGAAGCCCAGATGTTGAAACACTGGAATTTCATGTAAGTGGGTAATTACCCCACAAACTCATGAAAGTAGTCTTTAATAGATCCGATTTCCTTGATGCTACTGATTCGCTCAAGCTGATTTCCGAGATGCTTCTCGTCGAAGGTGTCGATAAGCTTTTGTTTCAGGCCTTCCCACGTTAAGTTTGGGTGAGTCGACATCACCCAACGGATCCAAGGTTGTGCAACTCCCTCCATGCTTACCATGGCGCATGATACCCTACGATTTGTTGGCGTTTGCTGGAGAAGAAAATATTGATCAGCCCTTGCAACCCATCCAAGCGGGTCAGTCCCATCAAAATACGGCATATCAACGCGATGATGCCATCGTTGATCTGATTCAAGGAGTGGTTCCTGGACATGCAGGAAAGTGTTCAGTTTTGCTCGGTTGGTTGTTGATCGTTCACCATCGGGCGGTGTCTCTTTCGCTTCGAGGCAGATTTTCTTTATTCGTGTTGACTGTCGCAACGATTGTTTTCGTGGTTTCGGAGAGCTCGCTGATCATCTTAATTAAACTGGCAATCGCAGCCTGGTTCCCTTGCTGTTCGGCGTGAACACGTGCAGTAAGAATCTCGATGGACTCTTTGGTTGATTGAATTTCAGCCCGGAGTTGATCGTGAGGTTTCCGATCGTCTTCTCTAAATCTTCGACGCGTTGTTCCATCTGAGATCTTGTGATGGTCATCGACGGTTTCTTTTTTTTTTTTTTTTTTTTTTTGGCGATGGGCGATGAACAGTAACTTTTTTGGGGCGATGAACAGTAGCCTTTTTTGGGCGATGAACAGTAACTCGGGTGGCGGGGGTTCGGCGGCAGGTCGGACCAATTTGTTAGAGAAAGACGATGATAGACTCGGGAATATAACTAAATATAATTTTATTAAGTTCGAACGAAGAAAACGAAGAACAAAGACGCTTTCCTAATAGCTTTCCTAATAGCTTTCCTAATAGCCCAACCGAGAGATAAACTCCGGCCCCAACCTTTTCCTCCAAACTCCTCCTCTCCCTTCTACGAGACGGGCGACTATATATAGGACTAAAACAAATCTTTAGATTCCTAATAAATCTCTAAGACTAAATCTAAATCAAATCTAATTAAAATTCAAACTCAAACTACTAATAAATAGAGCTTAATATATTAATACTAGTAAGTTACTAATTATAGACTCTTAACACAAAATATCTCCGTATTGAAAGTTTTACGATATTCGTGCTGAAAGAAAATGAGCAAGTAGTTAGAACTTGAGCTGTCAAAACTAGAGCAGGTAGCTCTCAAATGAACTAAATCTCCCCGAATTCATATTTCATGTGCGAGATAAATGTAACCAGGGATGTGTGGATATGTGTCTTGCACAGCTTGCATTGAAATGTTATGCAACTTGATTCGTATCCTAGAAAAAACTGATATTCTAAATATGAAACAAGTGAAATAGATTCGTAATTCTAGAAAGATCACTCAACATAAGAAATAATATTGGCACTTGCAATGCATGTGCTAAATTATGCCAAAAAGGATGGGTCAGTTCTGACAATGGTAGCTCAATTCAAAGAGAAAAAATATCCACTATATTTTTAATGTGGATATAATACAAGAGGCCGTGGATATTTTTAATGGTAGCTCAATTCAAAGAGAAATATCCACGCTTGTATGGAGGTAAGTATATAATAAATTCTTAATGTTGTTATTGTACGTTAAATGACCAATTTGTCATTCAAAAATGCAAAAGAAAAAATACATCCATTCTAGAAGTTGGCAGATGACGACCGGACATTTAGTTTATCTATGCAGTACCTTAAATTTCGAGTACTCATGTTTGCTAAGCGTTAGTGTACTAGATTCAAGTTAGTTTCAAGTGCCTTTGATTGTTATTTTTAGATGGGGATTTTTCATATAAATACCCATTAATCTAAAAATTAGTAAGTGAGTACCCTATCAGTGTTTTTTATATGTAGGTACTTGTCAATATAAAGTTTTCACACATTGGTACCTACCCGCTGCAAGTTACATAGTATCACACATTCGAGAAACGTATTGTGGTGCATAATACAGTAAGAAAATGGTACATCAGACAGTCAGCCGCAAGGTACCATATGGGATGCATATAGGTACCATATATGTGTACCATATAATGTATGACGTGGTACGCAATAGACAACTAAAAAGGTACGTCAAGACCGGAAAAATGGTACACCCAGTCGAATGGTACTTATTTAAAAAAATTTCTGACATCAGTACTGACTTGCAAATTTTTTATACAATGGGTATGTTTCTATAGATTCACTATTTTATATTATCAAAATAATATTTAAATATCGAGTACTCATGTTTGCCAAGTGTTTGTGTACTAGAAAATATCACAAAATTTCCTTCTTCTCCATAATAGCTTGAGCGATATATTGGGATTTAAACTTTTCATTTTCATCCCCATCTGTAGAATATCAGTTTTAATTGTGCTTTGATTTAATTAGTTGTCCTTGTAATTAGGAGCTTTATTTGTAGTTGTTCTCTGATTATGACTTAGATTGTATACCATGTATATATATTTTAAATACTTGTACACACATTGTGCTTAATAGAGAAAGCTTAGAATTTGATCTGAATGGCTGCCAATTCATATTCTAGAGAGAGAAACGCAACGGACTTTCTCACACTAGTAAAATTCTCTCTCGATTCTTCAATTGAGTTTTTCGATCGAAATTTGATTCTCGACAATTATGATCAAATTACTTAGAATTCAGAGCAGTTCGTATCTGTTTTGAAGCTGAATTGTTAGATTTAGATCGAAATTGAATTCTAAAAAGTTTCTCGATCACTCAAAGAACTTTCTGGCGCGAAACTGAGATTTCGATATAATGGATCAATTCCGTGCTTATTTGAAATATTTTTGATGTCTATGTACTCGCAATAGTGTTAGAAATCATTTGCGATTCTATCGTTGTCAAATGAAAACATTGAATTTGAGCGATTTTCGATTCTGCTTTAGTTACTGTTTGCGATTGAACATGATGAACTCGTGCTGATATTGCTTAGATTTGCTATATTTTGCTTCATAACATGTTTAATTGTCTGTTCGCGCATATTTAGCATATAGATTCGAGCAATTACCTGCAATTTCACTACTTAATTTGCTGTTTCTGCTTGAATCTGTGTTAAAATTGTATTATGTGTTTAACTGTTACATTCCAATTTTTCTCGCTAAGTCTTTGATCAAAAATAATTTCTCGATAAAAAAACCTTGTGCGAGAAATTTTGCTCAATTAGAGTACGAATTAGGAACAGAAGTCGCTGCTCCTAAGACCGATTTACGCGAAAAAATTTCACGAGCGTTATTTCAGCGAGAATTGTTTTTTAGAGATTTATAATAGACTTTGCGCGCGTAAAATTTTTCATTGGAAAACTTTCTCAGCCAGACGTTCAAGTTTGACCAAGCGAAAAATCATTTGCGCTCGTAAAACTTTTTCGGTCAACCAATTTATTGACTCAGCGAGAAACTTACTAACAGTACTGTTTCTTAACGATCGAAGTAAATTCACGCATTGGAAAAGTTTCTCGACCGAAAGATTTGAAACAAAATTTTCTCGCTCGATAAATTTTTCGCCAACTATACTTATCGCGCGAAAAAAGTAACACATTTCATTTCGAAGAAAGTATTTTTAGTCAAACTTTAAAGATTGAATCAAAAATAATTCTCGATTACTTTCGAATCAAACGCTGCTAACAAATTTGCTATTGTGAAGCACATTACACAGAAATTCATTCATCAAAACAACAAACAAAGATCCTTCATCAACCCTACAAATAATCAATGGATGCTTACTCGCTTCAACTAATTTCATTGAGCTAAATAATCATGCAGATGATTGTCTTCAGTCACTTGATGAAGGTCCAACTCAGTTCTGGGTCAACGTACCTGGCGACAACACCTAATCCTCATATTCCCGCTACTAGATGACTGAAAGAGCCTAGGGAATACACAGCTGAGGAAAGGACCCGAGCTAAGGCTGATCTGATAGCCAAGAACACACTCATGCAAAGCATCCCAAATGAAATCTACAGACAAATAGATAGACTCCCAACGGCTAAAGGAATGTGGGATGAGCTGTATCAAATGATGCAAAGAACGGAACTGGCAATCAAGGCCAAGAAGGCGAACATTCTCATGGCTTACGACTCTTTTAGAGCAAAACCAGAGGAGAGCTTACATGATCTGTATCAGAGATACCTCACACTCCTCAATGAGATGAGGAAAATAGAAATCACCAAGACGAACACGGAGACGAACATCAGATTTCTACCCTCTCTGTCCTCAGAATGGAAGAAGATATCCACTCAGATAAGACAAACAAAGATCTCGAGGAGTTGGATATCCATGCCATGTTCGATAATCTCACATAGCATGAGGAAGACGTAAGCGAGATTCTGAAGGAACGGAAGGGCAAGCTGATCGACGACACAGTTGCACTAGTCTCAAAGAAACGGGGTTCAAAGCCAAGAAAAGAGAAGATCATCAGGCCTCCCACCCCTTCAGAGTCGGAAGATGAATCAGACTTAGACGTGGAGCCAAATATGAAATCACAGGGAAAGCAGTTGGCTCTAATTGGAATAATGATGAGCAAGCTATACTTCATGAAAAAGTCCTCATCATCAGCCAACTGACTTCGACTTCAAGCTCAAAGAACAAAGAACGTGCACCCGTGACCTCTGAAGTTAAGAACGCCAAAGAGCTGAACAAGTGCTTTAACTGTGGCAAATCAGGTCACTATGCCAGGGAGTGCACTCCCCCAAAGAAGAAATATGCCAATTACTACTCCAAGAAACTTCAACTCACAAAGCAGAAAGAGGCTGGAGTAGCTCTGATGGCTGAACAAGACCACTGGCTCGAAGACACGTCAAGTTCTGAAGAGGAGAATCTAGCCCTCATGTCCCGCCTGGACGAAAACTCAGATGCTAAAATCTCAATAAACGGATGATGACCAAGCATCCGAACCATCACAGGAGGTAGTCTCTCTTTCCACATTATTGACCATGTTAGAATCATATCAGCAAGCATACATTAACATGAAACGTGAGCAGAAAAGTGTAAAGAAAGTAGAAAAGTAATCTAAGTCTCAGGAAAGAATAGCTAGTCTCGAGGCTGACTTAGGAGATCTAGTGTCAAAATGGAAGAACTATCCAAGAGTGCCATTATTAGCGAGACAAAGTATATTTCCTTAGAGAAGCATAGCTCGATTGTGAAAGATTTAGAAGACAGGCTTGAGAATAACTACAATTGCCTGGTTAGGAACCTCAATGAGAAAGCCAGCCTCAATTGTAGGTTAACAGATACTGCTACTAAGGTCACTAACTTAGAAGACCAATTAGATAAATCCAATACAAAAGTTAGTGAACTAGATTCCTGTAAAGCCGCCAAACTAACCGTGGAAAACAACTATGCTCTCTTAGGCACGAACGTAAAAGACTATACTCCAAGCTTAAGAAATTAGAAGATCTTCTTGTAAAAAAGGATCAAACTGATAAGACTATATTTTTGAACCAGCCTAAGGACTTGAATTTTATGATTATAAGTTTGGCTTAGGCTTTGAGAATCCACGTTAATTGAAGTTGACTGCAAACAACTTTACGATGTCAAGTACATAGGTTTAGGACTAACAAATCTTATGTTTTTTACTAACCCAAAAGAAATAGATGCTTTAGAAAAAGCCAAGAGAAAAACAAAGACTAGGGCTGAAATTTCCTTTTCTTACACCGAATTGAATCAAAGTGACAAAAATAGGGAACTTCCCAAGGGCTGGAGCTTTGAGTCAATTTATCTTCGCGAAGATCGCTCTAAATTAGAGGAAGTGCCAATCCACCATTATGAAAATTCTCTTTATATACCCCCTATTGTTAGGAAAATAGAAGGGTTAAGATCCTCTTTAGCAAAAGAACGAGAGAATTTTGAAGCGGAAAAGAAAACGTTCCTAAAAGAGATAAAAATCTCAAAGCTTCCACTTTATCCCAAACCATTTCTCACGCATCTCCCTCACAAGATAAAGTTATTTTGAAAAGCGTGAAGAAAGAAAAATCACCTTTCAAAGAACAAAGATCGAAGAATAATGTTCTTAAATAACCTATCTCTAACCTGGTTTTCACTACGTCTACAGGGAGCGTACTCAAGGAGCTAGAGAAACCAAAGGAGAGAGTGTCTAGCTTAGAAATAAAGAAGGAGTCTCTAGATGTTAAAATCCCAAACTTATCACCTCCTTCTGTAAAATAAATGACACTCGTAGAAATAAAATGGTTGTTTCTTCTCTCAAAATAATTGCTTCTACTTGCTCCTTAAAGACTACCACATTTAGAAGCACTAACTTTGAAATAGGATCTTCTTCTACAATGCAAAACTCTCATTCTAAAACAAATGCATCTAGGATGAGTCGTAGAAAACAAGATCCAGCCATTGAGAAGGCTTATAGTGCTATTCATACTTGTTCTCACATAGGTATCCTGTAAAGATCGAATCCCCCAAGCACCTTAGGATCTCTGCGCTTGATCTTGTCCACGCTCAAGCCTACCAAAGCATTTGTCCGTGCTGAAATTAATCTTCCCAGCCAGGTTCAACCTAAATGGGTTCCTAAATCTCCGCTTAAAAAGACGAAAGCCAAAAAGGCCAAGTCTTCTACAAAGGGCAAACCCACATCAACTTCTTCAAAGTTTACTTGGGTTGTTAAAGCTCCTACTAGCACTAATCTAGGAACCATATCTGAACCAACATCTACTATCGGAAGTCAAGTCTATACACGATCAACCTGATGTCTGTCCAGCCTTCGACAGTTGTTTGCCTCATCTCCCAGACTGTAATTCAGAGGAACAGCTTATGGCATCAACGCATGTCTTATCTCAACATTAAAGCTCTTCAACATCTTTCAACGTAAAAGTTGGTTCACGGTCTTCCAACTATAGTTTACAGAAAGAGTATCAACGTTCGGCATGTCAATTAGTAAAAATGAAGCGAGCTCTCATCATGTTAAACTGATTGCTTCTACTTCATGTCCCTTAGAACTGCTACACATGGACCTCTGTGGATCGAAGCAGACACAGAGTATCAATTGACGCAAGTACTTGCTGGTTACCGTTGATGATTTCTTCGCTACACTTGGACGAAGTTCCTCCGAACTAAGGATGAGACAGGGGACTTGGTCGTAAATTTCGTGAACACGACTTAGAACTTACTGCAGCAGACTATGCAAGACATCCGAACAAACAACGGCCCTGAGTTCAAAAACAAATACCTCATTGACTTTTATCAGCAACTTGGGATCAGTCGCAATTTTCAGCCGCAAAGACACCTCAACAGAATGGGTTCGTTGAAAGGAAGAACAGAACTCTAGTGGAAGCCGCACCTAAGATGCTGATTCATACGGGCCTCCCATATTTTCTTTGGGCTGAAGCAGTAAATACCTCCTGTTTCACTCAGAACAGGACGGTGGTTCACAAGCGCTTCGATAAGACTCCGTACAAGATCATTAACAAGATGATACCCAATATTTCCATCTTCAAAGTCTTCGGGTGCAAGTGCTTTATGGAGAACGACAGAGAGCACCGTGCAAAGTTCGACCCTAAAGCATTCGAAGCCACTTTCGTCGGGTATTCTTCACTTCGAAAGCGTACCGGGTATACAACAAGTCCAACTGAACCATAAAGGAGAGCTACAATGTCACTTTCCACAAAGTGGCCGAAATGGTTTCTGCTCATATCAGTTCAGGACCGTGCCAAACCAAATGGCTTCTGTGCACATCAGTCCAGGACCCATGCCTAACCAGATGGCTTCTGAATATGACAGTTCAGAACCCGTATTCACTTGTGTGTTGGCAGAAAACCAACAGAAGACGGCAACAACTCAGGATTCAAAGTCAGAAGAAGCTATGCGACTTGCGTTAGAGGACTTGGACTCTCTCTTTGAGCCCGTATATCGGCTAGACACCATCATTGCTACACCTTTAGTGGATCCCCCACTCGACGAGGCCGATGTACCAAGCTCTTCAAATGTCTCCACCTCATCCAATTCAGAATTACCACAGAGCACTGAAGAACCTATCGTGATTGTTGAGGAAGTATCACTAGAACGCTCAATTCAAGTGCAGAAATAGAACTACCTCAATCTAATGAACAACCTGAGATTATTGGGAATCTCGGTCCACAAATGGCTGATGCATCTACTTTTACTTTGCCTCATGAGTGCAAGTTGACTCGAGCACATCCGGTTGATCGGATTATTGGTGATCCTTCGAGTGGAGTACAGACAAGACATCAACGCAGTCTCTTTAGTTGCTTCTTAAGCCAAAATGAGCCAACCAAGGCAGCAGACGCACTTAAAGACCCGAATTGGGTAATGGCAATGTAAGACGAAATCAACCAATTCGAGCTTCTCCAAGTGTGGACACTAGTACCCGGTCCGCATGGGAAAACAATTATTGGGACAAAATGGGTGTTTAAGAACAAAAAGAATGAGGATGGAGAAGTGATCAAGAATAAAGCAAGACTGGTTGCGAAGGGATACAACCAACAGAAAGGCATTGACTACGACGAGACATATGCTCCTGTTGCCCGAATCGAAGCCATCCGCCTCTTCTTGTGTTATGCAGCCCACAAAGAATTCAAAGTCTACCAAATGGACGTTAAGACTGCCTTTCTCAATGGCATGTTAAATGAGGAAGTCTTTGTCGCCCAGCCAGAAGGCTTTGTTGATCAAGAACATCCCTATCACGTCTATCGATTGGATAAAGCTCTCTACGGGCTGAAACAAGCTCCACGTGCTTGGTATGATGTCTTGAGCGATTTCCTCGTGAAGTCTTGATTCATCCGAGGAACGATTGATACGACCCTCTTCATCGAAAGGCAAGACAAAGATCTGATGGTTGTCCAAGTTTACGTAGATGACATCATCTTCGGATCAACAAATCCACTGCTCTGCAAGAGGTTCAAAGATTTAATGAAGAACAAGTTTGAAATGAGTCACATGGGAGAGATGCAATTTTGCTTAGGACTCCAAGTCAGGCAGCTCGAAGATGGTATCTTCATAAGTCAGACGAAATATATCGAGGACACTATGAAGAAGTTCCATCAAGATCAGAGCAAGCATCTCAGCACTCCTATGTCAACAAGCTGCAAGTTGGATGCTGATCCCTCTAGAAAAACGGTCGACATCACACTTTATCGCAGCATCATCGGCTCTCTTCTCTCACCTCAAGTCGGCTGGATATTATGTTTGTCACCTGCTCTGTTAGGGGTGTTCATTCGGTAATAACCGAACCGAACCGAACTTTCGGTTAACCGAAAGTTCGGTTCGAGAATTTCATAAACCGAAAACCGAACCGAAACAATTCGGTTCGGTTTCGGTATTTACCGAATTTTTTCGGTTCGGTTCGGTTAACCGACCAAAAAACCGAATTTTTAATAAAAAAATAAAAACAATAATATTAATACGATTTTAATTATAATTTTATTATCATATTTTTATTTGTATAAAATTTTCATTTACCCCATATTTTCCATATTTTAGTAAATATATTAATTTTATTTATATTATAAATATATATTATCATATATATATATATGAATAAATTTATGATTTACCTAATATTTTCCATATTTATCAAATATGGTGGGTAGATTATTAATTTATTAAATAAGACATATAAATATATCATTATATATTTTATATAATAATATATATGTATTAAAATTAAAAAAAAAAAGAATTCGGTTAATCGTTCGGTTCGGTTTACCGAGGTAAAAAACCGAAACCGAACCGAATTTTTTTCGGTTATCAAAATACAAACAGAAAACCGAACCGAAACTCTTCGGTTCGGTATTCGGTACGAACCGAAACTTCGGTTTCGGTTCGGTTCGGTCGGTTAACCGACATTTGAACACCCTGTGCCCGTTTCCAAGCCGTTCCAAAGAATCCCACATGCTCACGGTGAAACGGATTCTTCGCTACCTCAAGGGCACCTCAACCCTAGGTTTATGGTATCCTAAGGGCAAAAATTTTCAAATTAATCGGTTATACTGACGCTGATTATGCAGGTTTCCGAATGGATAGGAAAAGCACCCCCAGTGGCGCTCAATTTCTCGGCGAAAAGCTTGTCTGTTGGTCATCCAAGAAGCAGAACTACGCATCAACGTCGACGGGTGAGGCTGAATACGTTCGGCTGCCAGCTGTGGCCGCGAATGCTATGGATGCGGACTCAGCTTCGCGATTATGGGTACAATTTAAATAATGTACCCATTTACAGTGATAGCCATGCCATTGCGATTACGCGTAATCCTGTTCACCACTCACACACAAAAGTAATAGATATTATATATCATTTTATAAAAGATCACGTAGAAGAAGGCACGATTGACATGTATTTCGTGATCACGTCGGATGTGTTTCGGGTCTGTCTCACAGCGATAGGAAATAACCGAAAAGTAAATGCGAGACATGATTTTTATAGAGGTTATATCCCCAACTGGGGTTTACTCCTCTCCTTGGGGTTTGCTCCCCAAGAGTTTAACCAATCACTATAATGCACCGTAGCTGGATACAAAACTGATTGATTAGCCCAATACAAAACCGAAACAAGTCGAACACTAGACACATTAGATTACCACACGCCGAGTTTCGTTCCTCAGAATCTCCTGATCCCGACAGACACAGTTCGCTATCGAAGGTCCCCCAGAACTTGTCCTTCCCTTCACATGTGCGTAAACGTCGACCTTGCCTCCTTGGTATTGATCACGTCCGAAGACAACACGTCCGGAGACAGAATTTATGGTGGGAGGTAGGAATAACGGGATGAATCACTCGTGCAGTGATGAAATCGCAAGTTAAAGCTCAGTATGGCAGAAAGCTATCGAAATTGGAGGCTCAAGAATCTCTCAGTATGCTTCTGAAGTGTAGCTCATATATAATCCTTTTCAATCAGCACTTCACATGAAAAACATATCATATAATAATCACCAAATCAAGCATAGTTTCCATGCAATTTTCGAGTCAATCATACCAGATAAATCATGCTCTTAATAAATCATCACAACGGTCATATAGCACATTAAAGCATGATTATATTCCATATAAAAGCTCATCTCAAGCATATTCAACCATTTTGCATATATTTACCATATCAGAACTTTCCATAAGTGATTCCCTCCTATCAGTTTCTAGAACAAGTCAATCCAGATTTACTTTCCAAGTATAGCACACGAGATAGCAACATTCCATATTTAGCACAGATAAATCATATTTACCATGTTTAGCACATAATATCATATCATATCACAGTTGTCACGAATCTACTTGTCATGCCACAACTTTTCATATTTCAGAGATCAAATCTCCGTTTAGCATATTACCATATAATAGCATCTTATCCACAAAGTCAATCCAATTAATTCTTTCCTAAATATAATATTCCAATCATCATAAGGAAAGATATCAATTCAGTATTACGCATAAATTCAGTGGA
The DNA here is from genome assembly GCA_027422505.1 of Craterostigma plantagineum. Taxonomy (NCBI): domain Eukaryota; kingdom Viridiplantae; phylum Streptophyta; class Magnoliopsida; order Lamiales; family Linderniaceae; genus Craterostigma; species Craterostigma plantagineum. Next base: position 4,345,653 of record JAPQWV010000055.1, read on the forward strand.
AAGCATGCAAATAGTCGTATATGTGACTTCTGTCCAGGAATGACCTAGTTCAACGGATATATCACTTTCCATACATAAACAACATATTTTCCTTTTATAACTCAGTAGGATATAGGCGTTATTTCCATATATATAGCACAAAATGATATATCCTATCACATGGGCTGTCTATAACATGCGATCGCATAGTCTCATCAACTAATCACCAAATCATATGCGAATCAAATATTCAACACTTTAATCAATCTATAGCTCATAATCAATGCATGTGTGAATATTTTCATATACTTAGGGATTATATTGATCAGAAATCGAATTGCTTAATTTATAGACCTAACATCATTACAATTACATTATTCATCAAAACTCTAATGCTCATGGACCAACAAGGTCAACATTCTCCCCCTTTTTTATGGTGACATGTAATTGATGCAGCACATAAGCAAGTAACCATATTCGATCACGCAATTCCTAGCGCATAATTCTAAGTGTTCCATAATCACTAAGCAGAGCATACGATATTTCCTAATCACAGATGATGCACATTTGCTCCCTCTGCCTAAGTGCATTTACCTATATGACATGCAAAGATATGTCATGAATGAATTTGCTCCCTCTGTCTAAGTGCGGATATATCATGTCCTTTTCAAAGTTATATCATGAGTTTAAAATTTCGAAATTTACCCGTGAGTGTGCTCCCCCTGCCTAAGTGGGCATTTTCCAAGCATGATTCAAGCAATCAGATAATCATCGCATCAGGTACTTAGCACTTATGAAGAAATTTCACACACGTTAATTATCACATATAAGTATTAGAGTATCGCTATATCAGAGCATAAGATCAGGCAATGCACTATAAGGGCTCACACACGTTAATTAGCACATATAAGCATCAGAGTATCACTAAATCAGAGCATAAGTTCAGGCAATGCAGTATAAGGGCATCACAGATATATCCAAAGATCAGAGCAAAAAATTAAGCATCGGATAGAAGCATCGGAGATATATCATAAAAGAAAATATTATATAGATTAGGGTTCCACGAACTTCCCTATATATGACCTACCTTCCAAACACCAAAACACTTAGATGCTCAACGCCTAAAAACTTACCTTGCTCACCTTTCATTTTCAAAAAGGCGGGAGGGACACCTAAAAACGATCTTGCAAAAGCTGAACTGAGAGGAATATCCTAATGGCAACTAGGATCAGAACAGAACATAGGGACAGCCTACTGGCTTGAAGAGGTTTTGGAATCGGCGGATTTAGAAAGGGACTTCTTGATCATCTTGGAGAGCTTGGACAGCTTCAGCGACAACTCAGTGTACTGTTCTTTGAGCTAGTGGAAGCGCTTCTGATTATCAGCCTTGATATCGGAGATATCGGGGCGTATCGCTGAGATTCCTTCCTTCCCGACGCTGAGCTCATCTTCATAGTCGTCGTCGTCGTCGTCGCTCTTAACCTTCGCCTTCCCTTCGCGACGGACCGTTTCTGGGCACTGTCGACTGACCTATTCTCCTTGGCCTTGAACCAACCTTGACTTTTTGAGTAGTTAATCCCCATGCGCTTCAGAGTCACTTGGTCCACGACGTGGATGGATCTGTCTTCCCAAGCAGGCGGCATAACTATGTTTTCACACTCAAGAAAATGAGTGAGTAACATGCCATAGGGCAAGGCCTTGTCTCTGCTCTCAAAAGCCTGGATCATGTGCTTCAGGATGATATACCCAAGGTTGAACTTGCGATTCTGAGATATCATATAGACAGCGAACGTGCTCATGAAGTTCATTGTCGTTGAATGGCCTCCACTACAGATTTTTCCACTCCATAGGGTCATGTTGAGCAGTTTGTGAAGGAAAAAGAAGTCTATGGGTAATTGGTTCAGGGCTTCACCGTCCGAGAAGCGAGGCTTACTACGGGTATTCCAAAGTGTCTTAAAGACATCACTGGTATCAAACTCATCAGTGCAGCACCAGTCACTCGTATTATAGTGGCAGAAAGGTTCATCAGGAACTCCCAGCATCTCCTTGATCTTCTTAGTGGTCTAGTTAATTCTGCCTCCCAGTACATACGAACGGACGTTGATGTGCTCATTGTACTCGTCATAGTCGAAGTTTGCGTAGAATAGCTTGACGGCCTCAGGGTAGTACGACTTATTGATACTCAGGAACTGCTCCCAACCAAAATCCTTAAGCCACGTGATAACTGCTCCAGCAGGCAACTTGTCGAAAGCAACGTCGCCACCTCGGACGATATCTCTGTTGCTAAAACTCTTGTAGGTGTGCGATTACTTTTCTCCAAAAAAAGGTCTTCAACAGGAATATTGTTTGGTTTTGACAGATCAAGAGGTGGTATGTCGGAAGGTTTTGGAGTCGGCTGTGGAGATGGCTGAGTTCCTTCAAGTGGCGAGGGAGGTTTCTCAGGAGATGTGTTCGAGAAGGCGGTTTCTGGGTTTTCTCAGGAACATCGTCATGGATTTCTTGGTCTGAAGCAGAGTTAGCGGGTTCGGGTGATGGAACAAGGGTTTTAGTCGGAGTGAGACTTGCTCTTCTTCTTCTTCTTGGCGATCTTGGTCGGAGAAGAAAATTTCTCAGAGGATTTTGCTTTGGAACGGGTTTTACGAACAAAGGGTGATCAGGCCGAGACTGGCTTGGGTGAATTTGAGGAAGGATCGGACATAGCTTCGTCAGACATGGGCTCCTTGCACTTGCGGCTTGATTCAGCGGCAGTTTTCACCATTTTTGAAAGCTTTAGGTTTGAAAGGAAGTTTGGAGATGATGAAGATGATAAGGATAGGAGAATGTCGGTTCTGGATTTTAAAGAGAGAGGAGTCGGTTTACTTGAGGAAAAGATAATGATGGATTCAAAATTCGAAATTTGAAATTTCAAAAGGAAAGAGAGAAACTATCACACAGATTGTCAGAAATATCGGACTGATTTGACGGGATCTGATAATATGGAAAGGATTTGAATTGGCTGAATAGGAAGGATTTTTAAATACCCCGTGAATGCGAGTTTTACACCTTTAGTGTGTGCGATTTTCACACAGTAGGAGTTCAAGCCCTTACCAAGCCACCCAAACCCATCTTCTCCGTCCACCACCACACGGCCACCGGCACCCAAACCACCCTGCTGCCACCCGTCGGAACCTCCCTCGCCACCCTCCATCGTTGGGTTCAAACGGCGATGGAAGGTCTTTGAGCCTTCATGTCCATTTTGGTCTTGTGTCCCTTCGCATTCCTCAAGCTTCGACTCCATCCCATCCCCCAAGCCCCGCCACCTACTCCGACCACCTTGGCCAACGCCGGCGCACCCAGCCCAACCTCCGCCCTCCACCGCTGGGCTCAGACGGCATTGGGAGGGAAGCGACCATTCAACTTCCCGCCTTCCATACACCGTGCTTGGACCCACGGAACTGGATCGTGCCCCAAAAACACAACACAGGCCACACGCAAGACCCGCCCACCACCTACACGGCCTAGCACCGATCCACGCCAAGCTAAAGAGACACAGCAAACGAGCAAACGGCCGACTTCTGAGGTACAAATGGGTAGAAAGAAACACCGGCCTGACTCAAACTCGCGACGCACATGGCTTAATGTCGATAAAGGGAAAGGCAATGCAAATAACGAGGCTAGCACTGCCGCCCACACCACTGCGGTGAATAACCGCGCGGAGTCTAATGGACCGCCAAATGTGGAAAGCTGTTCGGCTAGTAAAGATAACCAACCTATTCCTAACCCCAGTGATCATAACAGATTTGAGGTCTTAGCTGATTTGGAGGAAACCACTACCATTACTCAGGGTCCTATAGCAGCCCTTCCCACAGGTTTTCCATGATACCTTTCGCCACTTGGAACGTGCGTGGTCTAAATAGGTTAGACCACAGATGGGCGACAAAGGATCTGATTTTGAAGAACAATTTACGGGTCATTGGGCTGATTGAGACAAGGGTCTCCGAACAAAATGCGTCCACTCTTACCGACTCTATCATGCAATGGAATTGGTTTTCTGACTATGATGACGGGCCTGCGCCTTGCATTTGGGTTGGATGGGATCCATGCCATGTGACGGTTACGGTCGAGGCTTTTACTACCCAAGCTGTACACTGCAAGATCCATATACTTGGGGAGAGGCAGGACTTCTATATCTCTTTCGTGTATGTCACAATACCCACCTGAAAGATGTGCGCTATGGGCTGACCTTATTGAAGTCTCGAGATCACAGGCCAACCATCCTTGGATCGTCACTGGTGACTTTAATGCTATCATTGATGGTAGTGACGCCAGAGTGGGGCACCCACGGGAGGCTGCAGAGACATGATCGCTTGCCTAACCTCTTCGGACCTTACTACCCTTCCGAGGGTTGGTGCTTTCTTCACCTGGTATAACCAGCAAAGTGGAGTTTCTGGGGTTTGGCGCCGACTAGATAGGATGCTTGGCAACCCATCTTGGTTCGCCAGGTTCGGAGATGTACACTATCGGTGCGATACGCCGGCCATGTATGATCACACGCCACTCATCCCCGTGATCGGCCACACCATGGTGGAAAGGGGGAGGAATTTTCGATTCGATAACTTTCTAACCAAGGAACCCAGATTCACCACCATAGTGGAACGTGCCTGTAGCCAGCCGGTGGACGGATACCCCATGTACTCTATCAACAAAAGGCTCAAAAGGATGAAAGCGGACGTCCGCTCACTTCGGCAGGATAAGGGCGATCTGAACCGCAACGTCCTCGAAGCGCGGCAGTTCCTGGACACAACACAAGAGTTGACTTATCTTTACCCGTTAGATACTAACCTTTTGCTTCTTGAGAAGCGTTTCAGGTTCGTCTATGCCAAAGCTATCGAAATGGAGCATTCCGGTTTGGCCCAGCGTGCTATGGTGGCATGGCTTAAGGACGGGGACCAATGTACGGCCTTCTTCTTCAAGAAGGTGGCCACACATTGTGCCATCAACCGCATATTCTTACTTGAAAACGAAGCAGGGGAGAGCTTTGACGGAGATAGTCAAGTCAAGACGGAGTTGCTGCGATTCTACATAGAGCTCCTTGGAGAATCTACCCGGACCAGCCCTATCAATCATTACATCATTAACCCTTACTTCGAAGAAAGCTCAGCTCGACCGACGCTGATAGGATGGTTCGACCGACGGCTTTCTTCAAACACGCTTGGGACATTATTAGTGCCGACATCACCCACGCCATTCAGGAATTCTTCCGCATTGGGTACCTTTTGGGGGAGCTGAACTCGACTCTCATCGCTTTGATTCCGAAGTGTGACTCCCCGCGTATGGCGAAGGACTTCAGACCTATTTCGTGCTGCAATGTGTTGTATAAAATCATCTCGAAGGTCCTCGCTAACCGTCTACGTGGCTGCTTGGGTACTCTCCTTCACCCGACCCAAACGGCCTTCATACCAGGTCGCCGCATATCCCACAACATACTCCTAGCACAGGAGATCTGCCATGGCTACAACAGTATGGGGCTGCCGGCGCACGTGGCTTTTAAAGTGGACCTTGCCAAAGCTTACGACAGGGTGGAATGGGACTTCATATTGGCTGTCCTGGAGGCGCTGAACTTCAACCACACCTTCGTGGGTTGGATCCGTGCTTGCCTGACCACACATCTTTCTCCATTAACATCAATGGTCGGCCCGAGGGATACTTCAAAGGTAGACGTGGACTCCGCCAAGGTGACCCCATCTCCCCTTATCTTTCTACTCTTGTTATGGAAGCCCTACATGGTATTATAGGCGGAAGGATCAGACTCAGTGGTGAATTCCGGTACCACTGGCGATGTGAACCTACGGCTATGTTCATGCTCACATTCGCCGACGACCTGCTACTCTTCTCCCACGCGGATATCGCTTCTGTTAGCGTCTTCAAGAAAAGCCTCGGCATCTTCGCGAACCTATCGGGTCTTAGGGCCACATTCAAATAAGCGATATCAAGTCACGATACTGGACCTCATGGGCTTTCGACATGGTTCCCTCCCTGTGCGCTACTTAGGGGTACCTCTGATCACGTCACGATTGACTATCGCGGACTGTGATCCACTCATCCGCAACATCGACCGTCGGTTAGGTGCTTGGACCAACCTCTCAGTTTCTTACGCAGGATGCGTTCAGCTTATCAAGTCCGTCCTCCTTGACATTCACACTTACTGGGCGGGGGTCTTTCTTCTCCCCAAGAGCATTATACACATGATTGAGGCCCGGCTCCGGTCTTTTCTTTGGAAGGGTTCTAGCACCAAGGTTGCGTGGGCTGGCATTTGTACCCCTCGGGAGGAAGGAGGCCTCGGCTTGCGCTCGATCGAGGCTGATAATAAGGCTCTGATGATGCGCCTCCTCTGGAGCATCTTGAGTGGCGACGAGATATCCGTTCGGGCTGCGTGGATCCGACAAACTAGACTCCACAAGACCACACTTTGGACGATCAGACCCTCACCTAGATCTTCATGGAGTTGGAAGAAAATCCTTAAGCTCCGACCCCTTTTTCGCTCCCTCATTGAGTTCCGCATCGAGAATGGGACCAGTATATGACTATGGACTGATCCCTGGTTGCTCAGCAATCCTCTGGGTGAACGCTTTCCACGTGGGCCTATGGTCATGGGCCTTCCCCTTGATTCAAGACTTAGCACTATCATTACGGCGGATGGATGGAACTGGCCGGCACGCACCACGACTGAATTCTTGGAGTTTGCCCTGCTCCTTCCACCTGTGAGACCTGATGAGGAGGACAAGGTACAGCGGATCGCCTCTGGGGACGGACACTTCTCAACCCGCTCGGCTAGGGAGAAGCTGCGGACACGAAGGCCTAGTGACCCCTCGTGCACACTTTTCGGCGGACCTATCTTCATTCCTCGGCATGAATTCATCCTTTGGCTTTCTACTAGGGACAGACTGGCGACACGCGACAAACCGTGGGTTACGGAAGCGACGGGAACCTCTACGTGTCTCCTTTGCGAAGCCGGAATTGTGGAGACTACGCGCCACCTCTTTTTTGACTTCCCTTTTTCTAAACGCTGCTTACAATTATTATGTAATCATATGCATTTTAGCTGGCCTCGCAGGGACTGGTTTGAGGGGATCCATTGGGCTGCTCGACGATGGCGCAGCAAGCACCTAGCCTCGATGGGCCCGCGACACGTTATTACCTCACTTGTCTACCATCTTTGGTGGGAACGCAACAGACGTTGGCGTGGAAGACGGAGAACTCCTGAGAGAGTAGTCAACGAAATTGAGATGATCCTAAGCATGCGCCTATCCACTATGCCACACAAATACCAACTCCAACTCCACGCGATGCATAGGGTTTGGCGTATTATTTGGATGAGCTAGGAAAGTTTTCTGATGCGTTGATCTTGTCTCGTGTTTCCTGCTTTGCCATCTTCTGCCTTTCTTTCTTTGTTGCAGGTTCGGTTCTTCGCTGGCGTCCTTGGCGGTCCTGTCTCTTGGGTGGAACGCTCGCGGCCTACATGGTCTCAATGTCATGCTGTTGACCTTGCCTTTTGACGTCATCTTACCTTCTCTTTGAAAAGATTGCAGTTGGCATTTATATGCCCCCCGACCTGATCTACGGTTGCATCTATTGCTTTCACTTGTCTGCCTGAAGACTATCCCAGTGATAGGCTCTTCTCGTTGCGCCCTGCGCTGTTTTGCCTGCCAGCCTCTTAGCCCTGCTGGTACTACACCTGGTGCTAGGGACCTGTTGATGGTTGTGGTCTTGACCCCTCCCGTTGCCTTTGTCTCGTTGGCTTTGTTTGTTGAGTCTTTGCTATTTTGGCTTGGGTCTTTTTGGACCTTGTGCGATGTCTGGGCTACTTGGTTGTGTGTGTGCTGTCTGGCCGTTGAACATTACCGCTTGGTGCGTCATGAGCGATATCATGTACGCTGTCATGTACTCCTTTCTTTCCTTTTATGTACTGAACTTTCCGAAAAAAAATATCCGAGTTTCCTTAAATAACTGAGCAGACTGGAATGATATCTTCGACTTTCTTCCTAAAATAACTTAATCACATTCAATGAGTAGATCCAGAAGATCGGGAATTCCTAAAATATTCTAGATGGCTGAAGGAATATCATGGAGTGGGATAACTACGAATTTCTTCCTAAAAATACTAAAATCATACTTAAGGAAAAGACCTATAAGATCCGAGGAAGTTATTCTAAGGGCTGAATGAATACTTTAGATTAAGATAACTACGAATTTTTTTTTACCTAAGATAGCATATCCTTGAGTAAATGGCTGAATAGGCAGATTTACTAACCTTATTTAGCTCGATGATTCCCAATGGATCACGGATGTCGCAATATCTTGCCTTGATTAGGGGCTTTGTGAAAATATCAGTAAGCTGATCATTTGTTCCTAAGAATTCCACACTGATATTCCCCTTCTGAACATGGTCTCGTATAAAATGATGTTTAACCTATATATGCTTAGTACGATAGTGATGCCCAGGATTCTTAGTAATACTAATGGCACTAGTGCTATCACACGGAATAGGAATTTTGTCATAATATAACCCAAAATCACTAAGGGTTTGGTTCATCCAAAGAACTTGTTGACAACAATTTCCTAAGGCCATATATTCAGCTTCGGTTGTGGAGAGGGCGACAGCATTTTGCTTTCTACTAGACCAAGTTACCAGGGAATTTCCAAGTAATTGGCAAGTTCCACTAGTACTTTTCCTCCCTACAGCCGGCATAGTCGGCATCGGAATATCCAATTAATGGAAATTCATCCGTATATGAATACCACAGACCAAAATTCACAGTACCCTTGATATATCTAAGTATACGCTTGACTGCTGTCAAGTGAGATTCCCTAGGGTCAGACTGATATCTCGAACACATACCAACAGCAAACATAACATCAGGGCGACTAGTAGTTAAGTAGAGAATGCTTCCAATCATACCTCGATATTCTGTTTGATCAACTGGTGTACCTGATTCGTCACAATCTATTTTGCTGGTCTGATGCATAGGGGTGGAAATTGCTTTGGAACCGCTCATCCCGAATTTTGTCAGTAATTCCTTGTTGTACTTAGTCTGGGATACAAAGGTTCCATTGTCCAGTTACTTTATTTGCAACCGAGAAAGTAGTTCAGCTCACCCATCAAGCTCATCTCAAATTCCTTCTGCATAGACTTAGAGAATTCCTCGCAAAGAAGGATATTAGTACTTCCAAATATGATATCATCAACATAGATTTGGACCAGTATCATGTGATCACCGTCGTACTTAATAAACTGTGTATTATCGATAGTCCGGTCGAAAATCCTATGTCAATTAAAAATTTACTCAACCTTTCATACCATGCCCTGGGAGCCTGCTTTAAACCATATAATGCTTTTGTTCAATTTAAAAACATGATTTGGAAAATCTTCCCTAGCGAAACCCGGTGGTTGTTCGACATAGATTTCCTCATTTATAAAACCATTTAAAAATGCACTTTTTACGTCCATTTGAAAAAAGATTAAAGCGTTTAAAGCATGCTATGCAAGTAAGACATGTATAGACTCTAATCTAGCTACCTGATGAAAAGTTCATCGAAATCAATACCTTCCTCCTGGGAATATCCTTTTGTAACTAACATCGCTTTGTTTCTAGTGACACTACCGTGTTCGTCGAGTTTGTTGCGGATGACCCATTGGTTCATATGATGGACTTTTTGTCTGGTCTCTCTACGAGTGTCCACACTTGGCTCTTTTCAAACTGTGATAACTCATCCTCCATGGCAGAGACCCAAGATATATCGTCTGGAACTTCATGGACTGTCTTTGGTTCCATCATTGAGAGCACTACATCATGGGATTCCTACGTATCCTGATTTCGTACAGTAGCTCGAGTTTTGATTCCAGATGTGATATTTCCTATCACTTGATCTGTAGGATTACTGGAAGCATGTTTCCATTTTCTCCATTTCTGTACATGAGCTTCCGGTTCCAGTGTCTCAACATTTTCATCTTTTGGAATATCTTCCTCACTGTCTTTAGTATCCTGTAATTCTGCACAAGGCAAATCTATACCTTCCTCATCAGTAGCATTTGCATTAGGTACCTAAGCAAAAGTAACATGTATGGATTCCTGAACAGTCAACTTTCTTTTATTATAAACACGATAGGCCTTCATCTACCTTAGAGTCATATTTTCCTCTCTTATCTCTATCATTCAAAATAAAACATTTACATCCCAATACACGAAAGTAACTTATATTTGGAGTTCAACCATGTCAGATTTCTTATGATGTTTTCTTTAATATCGGTCTAAGGAACATGCGATTTGACACATAACAGGTTGTACTAACAGCTTCCGCCCAGAACTGTTTAGGAATATCATACTCATATAACATAGATCTAGCCATTTTCTAACACTCTGTTTTTCCGTTCAACTACGCCATTCTGTTAGGGAGTTATAGGGGCAGAGAAGTTATGACTATATCCATATTGATCACAGAATGATGCAAATGACTTACTATCAAATTCTAGTCCGTTATCACTGCGTATCCTACATAAATTCATTTCTTTTTTATTTTCAAGTCTCTTTACTAGCGATGCAAAGTTATCTGATGCCTCATTCTTATGTGCAAGAAATATCACCCATGTATACTCGGAATAATCATCAACAATAACAAAGGCATATCTTTTACCTCTCAGAGACATTGTTTGAACCGGACCAAAAAGGTCGAGATGAAGCAGTTCCAGCGGTTTGGATGTGGATATCACATTCTTAGCTTTGAATGATGTTTTGATCTGCTTACTTACCCATTTGGCACGCTTTGCATGTTTTGTCCTTGACGAACTTCATGTCAGGAACACCTCGTACCAGTGCATTGCTTGTAATATGAGACAGTAATTCCATGTTGGCATGTCCTAAGCGTCTGTGCCAAACCAGGTGTTATCTTGCGTAACTGCTAAGCGCTTGACATTCTGGTCAGTGATATCATCAAAAGTAAAACAATAGATATTTCTATCCCTAGACGCACTAAATAACACCTTATTGTCATTTCTAACAACACACTTATCATTCTCGAATGTAATCGTATAACCTTTATCACATAATTGACTAATACTAATGAGATTATGTTCTAGATTCTTAACCAACCATACGTCATCTATAGTAGTATGTAAAGTGTTACCAACAGTTCCAACTCCAATAATCTTAGCTTTTGTGTTGTCGACGTAGGAGACATATCCTCCGTCATACGCTTTCATTGACACAAACTTACTGATATCACCTGTCATATGGTGGGTACACCCACTGTCTAGGTACAACTTGTTTTTCTTACTGGATTTTCTTTTTTGTACCTGCATGAATCAGTTCTTTTCTGAGGTGGCCAACTTTGATTGGGTCCTAAAAGTTTAGTGGAAAAATAACTCCTGTTAACACGCGATATATCATCTGTCACAAACTGTGACCTCACAAACGCAGGCGGGCCAGTGTTAGAACTTTGATTCTTAGGAACCTGCTTTGGCCTCAAGATATATCTATATTTATCAGCTCTCTTAAAAAAACAGTGGTTAGCATAATGACCGTGACGGCCACATGAAAAACATTTAGGCTTTCTAATATCTTGTGAAGGTGCATCATGTCGTGGAATATTCTATCCCTGTTTTTCCAACATGTCTAGGAAGACTAAGTATCATATCAAGATTTTGTTTTCCTTCAAAAAGTCTATCAGCAGTTCGTGTTTTTCTTCTAAGGATTCCTTAAGAACAGACATGTCTTTAGATATATCATTATTTTGCTTCCTAAGCTCTTCACAATTACATAAGGATTTTTCTTCCTTAAGGGTTTCTAGCTCGGCTCTCAAGCGTTCTCTAGATCCGTTTTGTGCTTTTCTCTAGCTACGTCATGTCGTTGCCTAACCAGACTCTTTACTTGTGAGTTGAGCGACTTAATCCTTCTTTCTGCATTTTGAATTATTTCAAACATCTCTTCCTTTTCATCTACTTCAGGAACTGAGGAAACGTTATCATGAGACTCATCTTGCCTCGTATATAATTCATTCAAAAAGAGCATTTTCTTAATAGTGGATGAGGAAGATACCTGATCATCATTATCGGCCATGTAGGCGAGATCTTCCTCCTCTTCACTTCCGACCTCTTCTCAGTTGGTGACCATGGCTTTTTGCTTCTTTATCTTTTTGCCACCATTTTCCATCGGGCAGTTTGAGGTGAAGTGGCCTGGCTTGTTGCACTTGTGGCATTTCTGCATATTGTTCCCGGATGACGATATTCCCTTATTCTTGGGTTGGAACTTGGGGTTTCCTTTGAACTTTCTTCTCAGTCGGGACTTTTCAAATTTTCTGGTCAGCATGGCAATCTGCTCCAGTAGGTCTTCCTTGGTTTCTTCTTCGCCCTCAGAATCGTTGTCTTGTTCAGTGTTAAAGGCGATGTTTGGTTGATTTTGGACTGGTGGTTTCTCTTTGATGGAGATCTGAGTCATCTCATAGGTGGTCAGGGATCCAATCAGTTCTGAGATGGAAAGTTGGTCCAAGTCCTTCGCTTCGTCGATGGCAGTTACTTTGGGATTCCATTCTCTTGGAAGAGATCTCAGTATTTTGCGCACTTTCTCCCCGTCCGGTATTTTCTTTCCCAACGAGAACATTTGATTGATGATGTTCATGAATCTCGCGTATATGTGGCTTATAGTCTCGTTGTACTCCATTTTGAACAACTCGTATTGGTGGGTTATGAGGGCTATTCTTTCTTGAACAACTCGAGTGGTTCCCTCATGTGTGACTTGAAGCATGTCCCACATGTCTTTGGCAGATTCGCATGAACTCACACGATTGTATTCTTCTATTGTAAGCGCTCAGGCGATCATGTTATTTGCTTTGGCATTCAAGGAGATTCCTCGCTTGTCTGTTGCATCGTAGTCAGAACCTTTCTTTGGAGTTCCATCCTCCTTCTTAGGAGCGTAAGGTCCAGTTGTGATGATATCCCACAAATCATAGTCAATAGCAATTAGGAATTCCTTCATCCGGTTTTTCCATATGGCGTAGTTGGTTCCATCGAAGAGTGGTGGCCTGGAATGGGATTGCCCCTCTGCAAAAACATCAAAACTCGAAGAAGCCATTAGGCCCGTCGTTTGAGTAACCCTCTCTGATACCAAATGAAGATATAAATGTGCCTAAGAGGGGGGGGGGGTGAATTAGGCTTATAAAAATTTTATAATTCTTCTTTTCATAAATCATAAGCGTAGTGACTTAGATATGCCTACGGATGCTTGTTATGGGTATGCCAGATATATCCTAGTTACCTAGGATGTGTTTCGGGTCTGTCTCACAGCGATAAGGAAATAACTGAAAAGTATGCGATATAGGATTTTTATAGAGGTTATATCCCCAAGTGGGGTTTACTCCTCTGCTGGTTTGCTCCCCAAGGGTTTAACCAATCACTATAATGCACCATAGCTGGATACAAAATTGATTGATTAGCCCAATACACTTTCGAAACAAGTCGAACACTAGGTTACCACAGGCCGAGTTTTGTTATTCTAAATCTCCTGATCCTGACAGACACAGCTCGCTACCGAAGGGCCCCCGGTACTCGTCATTCTCTTCACGTGTGCGTAAACGTCGACCTTGCCTCCTTGGTATTGCTCACGTCCGAAGACAGAATATATGATGGAAGGTAGGAATAACGGGATGAATCACTCGTGCAGTGATGGAATCGCAAGTTAAAGCTCAGTATGGCAGAAAGCTATCGCAATTGGAGACTCAGGAATCTCAGTATGTTGCTGCTAAAAAATCTCTCGTAGGCGTATGTTCTCAAGTCCTAAGTACCTCGAAATTCTGAAGTTACGGAACCCCTGACTTCCACCGCCCATTCTTATTACTAATTCATGTGACTGCATGTGATATAAATGAAATCTATATACGAAAATACGTACAAAATTTTTCCTTTTATATAAAGAAAACTCTTCCGTACAATACAAAATATTCCTAGGACATAAATACAAGGTAGAATGCGCATGGGTGTTCAAAATAATCTATTGGCCCGCCACTCAGGTCGCATCCATGTACACACTGCCACCTAAAACGTCCTTCGGAAGTTTCAAAAATTGGCCTCGCCTTCTTAAAGATCACCTACCGTGATCCCGTGAACCTACAACACATAAATTCGTGGAATGAGATTACAAAGCTCAGTAAGTGAAAGTCATGCATGCCATGCACGTGTCCTGAATTTGCAAAGGCATCCGCGCCAATGCTCCCTAGACCTCATATTTTCCGTGTCTTGTCATGTAGGGCCCTCGGCTATCTTGATATGCACCATCATGGAGCTCGAATCCCCAAGGGATAAATAATCATGTAAGTGGCAATACCCACTCAAGGAAGGCTAACCCTAGGGCGCATTTTCTGTCCCAAGGTGGTTTCATACGTCACGCGAACGCTTTACGCTGGTAGTCTAATCAGAGGTAGTCAATACCAGAAGTACCCTCGGTGCCGCTTACTCCCTCAGCTCGCACCCTCCAGGTTCCACTATCTGCCATGAGGGCATTAGCCTTAAGATCATGTCTTGCCTTGTACATGTCACGTCTTGACGTTAGCGCCATACGACGTGACCATGGTAGCATAAAAGAGCCGTGACTCAACTGTGATTCGACATCAGATGCCCATATCGGCGAATCTTTATCGCTCTCAGGCGATCGTATATTATGCACGCTCTCATATCATGCCTTTCGTTCTAAACGTGCGTGCATATGGTCATGTCATGAATATGCGTGTCATGCCATCATATCATGTAATTATATCATGCGTGTCATGCAACGCAAATAATTCACGTAGGAAGTCAGATAATATCATATAAACACATAACACATAATTTGATGCACATACAATTATGTGTTGTAGTTGGGACTTCCACTTACCTGGTATTCCTTAGCTATTTAGGCTATCGTACTGTAAGTCGGTAATCTTCGAACCTTAAGTATAGAAACATATAAGATTAGGGTTTGTTTGTCTAATTACAGTTATACAAAAGTGGCTTAGTTTAAAAACCCTAGTTTTTGAACTTGACCTAGATTGAAAATGTATCATTTTGAAATTCACAAGAATCTCGAAACCTGTTTTCCACTTATTTCGAAATTCCCTAAGATATGGTTCTCTAGTTGATAAATCTTGATATGGATTTCGAGTTGCTTTGTAAATAAATCTCGACATGTTCTCGAGATTGATCATATAACATATAATATTTCGAAACCAATCTTTTTTAAGCGGATCTTCGACATGGCTTTGACATGAATCTCGAGATGGGTTATAAAATGGATCTCGAGCTGCATGGTGAATTAGATCTCGACATCATATATACAAGAGTTCGATATTTAAACAATACACAAAGTTCCTTATTTCAATCGTTCTTGAGTTGCTATGGAAAGGGTTTTCTTGTTTCAACAGCATAGTACTATCAAGGGTATCGATAAATATTATTACCTAAGACATAAAGCAACAAAATCCTCTTTTGCCTAAATAACTTTTCTAATGCGTATCCCTTATAATATAAGTTGCTTTGTTGTCTCCTTGTCTAATACTTAGCGTGACTTAATGTACAATTGACGTGGATGGCTATATTAATAATTATCACAAGTTGACTAATGTTTAGACATCTAATGGCTCGAGATCTAATTGTTCGAACTTTTCTAACTTCGACTGATTGTTCAATATTTACTCATTTCGAAATCAACTTCCTCGAGTTTATTTCTGGGTTTCGAAATTTAAAGATGTCGAGTTCTAAGGATCTCGAGCTTCTAAGATTTCGAGGTCTTAATATATCGAAATTGCTCTATTTCAAAATTCACTCATTCCGTGGTTTTTCCTGTTTCGACATCCTATGTTTCGAGGTCTACTAATCTACACAATTTAGTATATCCTTTCTTATCTCATATGAAACCCTTTTCCAAAATCAATTACTGCTACTTCGTTAGTAATCCTAATAGCACCTAACATGGCATCACATTGAAACATAAAATCATAGAATATGTTCCATGCATTCACGTAAATCATATGATATGTATGCATATTTATTGGCTGGCTTACTTATGGGACTCAGGTATTACATTCTCCCCCCTTTAAAAGGGATTTCGCCCCCGAAATCAGGTGGGGAGAAATAACTCAGGGTAGGGTTTCTCAAGTCGTCTTCTCGTTCCCATGTGGCTTCTTCCGTGGACTGATTCTGCCATAATACCTTGACTAGTGGAATTCTTTATTCCGTAATCGTTTCTGTTGGTCCCGATTGCACCAAACAAGGAATCAAAGAGGCTTTGATGGAATGAGAAAGGGAGAGGTTCTCACCTTCAAGTGTGTGTATTGTGTGAAAAATGGGTTTAGCCTTTGGATCTTTGATTTCCTTTCAAATTGTGTTGGTAAAACCTTATATACCACATTAACCCTAGGTATATTAAGGCCCAAACACTAAATATTAAATAATTACATTCTAGTTCAAAGCCCAAGCTAAAAGGATAATTACAATATTAATCCTAAGACTTAAACTATTGACACAATCTATAAATATCCTAACAATCTCCCCCTTTGTGTCAATTGTTGGGAGTCTTGGATCTTGGGCGTCGTGATGGTGGATTAGCGTGTTAGTGTTTCGCGAAGTCCTAGCTTGAACTCGAAGGCGCGGAGATTCCTTCGAAGGACCATTCGTTCAGCTATAGCGTCAATGAACTTCGCGAACTTGGATCGACAGTGTGGATCTTCTTCTGAAAGAATGCGGCAAATCCTCATGAGTTTGTCTTGGATGATGGTGAGCATCCCATCTGAGAACTTTGCCACTTCGGAGCAGCACAGCAGCCTCATCTTTCCGTTGTAGTTCGAGTAGGCGACCGCCGGATCATCTCCGTCGATCACATCACCTTCTCGGTAGTCGTCCGCGTTCTTGAAAGATGGACGAGTTAGGTTCACCTTCTTCAGGTTGTGCTCCACCGCCATCTACAGATCGTGGGTGGCGAAGAATCTGACCTGTCGGAGCATGTGGCGCTTGAGAGCTACGTAGCCCATGGTAACCGGTTCAGCCCGTACGAGATGTCCAGAACTTCTGAGGACGAGTCTGAACTGCTTCATGGATTCCAGCATGCTGTACAGGTCACCCAGGCGCAGAAATTTGAAGTCCGCCTCACTGACTTCACTGTAGCTTTCATCATGCCTCATTACCGTGAACACTGGATAGTGAACACGTCCTTTCGACTCTTGGCGGACGTCAGTGACTTTGCAGATGGGGGCCCGATTCATTTCCAGAGCGATGTTTTCTTTATCGGACAACGTCCTCTTTGTGCACTTGTGGCAGAGAAGGCTCCATCGATAGAGCTTCTTCTTCTCTTCGCTCCAGTTTTGGATGTTCATCAGCTCGTATTCATCGAAGGCCGTTATGATCTACTCCTTGCGCCGCCAGATCCACTTTCTGATCTCTTCTTGGAATGGCGCAGTGATCTTTTTGTTTTCCCACGGTGCTTCCGGTATATCTGCCGTGGGCACATCCGGTTGAGCAGTAGGAGTCTCAGCTTGCTGCGCTTGAAATTGTAGAATGTTCTAGAGCTCGGCGGGTTCGGCGTCATACTCCTCTCCATTCTCGTCGTCTGCAGTGTTGATCAGCGTAAGTGAAGCTTCTTTTAGCAGACGTCGAGCATTTTCCACCAACTTCCTGGCTGCTACTGCATCGGCGGGTGTGTACAGCCATTCATCGTTAAAGATGTAGGCCTCGATCTCGTTCTGTGCGCAGTAGACGTCCTCGGAAGCTACGTTGGAATCGGTATTGAGAGGGGTATGGCTGTGTGGTGGCGAGGGTGTTGCATCGGAGGAGTGTGCGGATTGTGGGGATGGTTGTGGTGGGATTTTGGTGGTTCGGTTGAGGTGATGGTTTTGGCGAGGATGATTTGGGTGTCGAGTGGTGTAGATGTGGTGGTGACCTCTAACGTCGATGTGACAGTTAGAGGTTCCGATATGGTGGGTGGAGAAGGTGTGGAGGTGGTCTCTAACGCCGATGTGACAATTAGAGTTTCGGAGACGGTAGTGGGTGGTGGTGAGGGTGATTTGGCTAGTGGCTCAGGGTAAATAAGGTGGGATTTTTGGCTAGTGAGGTGTGAGGTTTCTGTTGCGGGTGTCGTTTCAGGTGCAGAGGAGGAAGGCAGCGTCGATTGTACGGGTTCTTGAGTTTGTGTGCCTTGCTGCCTATTCTCCCCCTCGCGGCGATCTTGATCATCGTCTTGATCGTCGCGCTTGATCCCGCTAGACTCGCCTTGAGTGCGGCAACTCATGGGTTGAGTCATTATTTTCTTCA
Source organism: Craterostigma plantagineum (assembly GCA_027422505.1). Taxonomy (NCBI): domain Eukaryota; kingdom Viridiplantae; phylum Streptophyta; class Magnoliopsida; order Lamiales; family Linderniaceae; genus Craterostigma; species Craterostigma plantagineum. The sequence continues at coordinate 4,363,936 of JAPQWV010000055.1, forward strand.
TCTGCTGTTCCTCCTTGTCGAGTTCCGTCATTGACTCGAATCTTGCTTGTAGGAGGTAGAAGAGCTCCTTCACGGAAATGGAGGAGAGAACAGCTTCAGCATCCACATTTTGAGTTGGTGGTGGCGTCTCCGGTGCCACACCTTTGCCTTTGTCGATTGTGGACGCATCGAGACGCGCATAGACTTGATCGAGGATGGACGCCTCAAGAGTCTTTGCAAACTCTTGAAGACGAGTCTCTAGTGCGGTCTCGGTGACGAAGTGGGGTAAGTTTAACAAGTTGAAATCACGAAGAAATCCAACTGTCACCGAATCAGAGAAGATAGCCGATCGGCCGCCCGTTTGCACAGGACGGGAAAAGACGGGGTCACTAAGACTTCCTGTTGGCATCATCGATGAGACAGACTCTACGAATGATGGTCTAGGCTCACGGTTGTTGTTATGTTGGCCGTGCTAGGTCTTCCGCTCTCAATCACAGAGACATCATCGAGCGTTCCGACAGAATCACGAAGACTCTGTAGTGCAGTAAAAGGTGTATGTGTCCAGAAACGTGTGAAATTATTGGGAGTGAGGGCACTAGACTCGATGTGATTGAAGAGGATGCAGTCTGAGGCGAGTGACTGCTCGTTTCAACATCGACTATCTCCAAGTGGGATGTCGATGGCATAGGTGGCTCCTCGTGGAATGAAATATCTTCCTGTAGAGAGGAAGATAAGTGGATTGGTGGGGTTGTTTTCGTGGTTGAGCCTAATGCCACGTCTTCTACTCGGGAGGTGAACACATCACCTTCTGTGCCTAAGGGTTGGGCTCGGCTTGTCTGTGACTGAGGAGGTCGATTATGCTTTTGTTTCGATCGACGTTCCGTGGGGCGGCTTACGTCATCCTTACGTGACCGTTTTTTTGGTTCGTGGGTGGAAGAGGATGCGGCGCGACTCGATGACCTTTTAGAAGTGGTGGTGGGGTTTTGGCTAGTCCAGGGGTTAGGAGCAGTGGGGTTGATCTGCACCGTAGGGACAATGGATAGTGGATGGGGGCTTTCGCGGAATGAAGCTGTAGAGGCACGATATTCTCGGACGTGCGGATTTGTCGGGTCTGCATAAGTGAGAACGTCGTCCGGGATTATCATTGCGTGTCGATCTTTTGTCGGAGTGTTTTTCTTGGCAAACTTCTCGACAGTGGGGATTATGAAGTGTTCGGTTGCCGGGCGGGTGCGGATGTTGGTGGAGAACAGGCGGAAGTGGTTGATGAACGCTGGGAGCCACCGCATGTAGGGTACGAAGCGGTTCGTGACTCCCTTGGCGATTTCACGGTCGACGTTGAATCATGGAGACGAGATCCATCCATATGACGTCGGCGTAGTTGTACTTGCGGTTCTGGGCGACGCCGGTTAGGATGGTGAGGATTTGGTGGTTCCCATGGTCCTGGCCGGCATGCTTCCCTGACATGCACTTGTTCAGTAGGAGATATAATGTTCGCCAGGGTTGAGGTAGGTTGCGTGTGGTGACTTCACTAAGCACGAGTGGGCCCTTCTTTTTATTGTTTTCTGGTTGATAGCCCAATCTGTCGATGTCCTCGATGAGTTGTTCATGGGTTGGTAGTGGGTCGTATGGTGAGTAAACAGGGAGTTGAAGCACTTCTTGGACAATCTTGCGAGTGAGGACCACAGTTTCTTGATCGATTTTGGCGGACAATGTTTTAGCAAGGTGGAGTGGTCCAGCTATCTGCAAAGTGTGCCAGAACTGTTGGAGATAGACTTGAGCTTCTGACTGGCCATGAGAGAGGGCGTGTCGGAGGGGATGTCATTTGAGGATCTCTATGATAATGGGGGCATCGCACCGAAAGCTGTCCAAGTCCACCATGTAATTGTTGGGAATCAAGGCAGCCCATTGAGTTGTTGGGAAGACCTGCTCGATCGGTGGGACATAGGTAAGCGTGTTGAGCTCGATGCGAGCGATGTCTCTTTGGATTGCAGCCGCCTCAAGTGCTTCAATTGTATCTTGTTTTTGTTGGTCATATCTGTGCTTGACAGTAATTATAACAAGATTAGTATGGATTAAATTGTGAGAATCATGGATATAAGTGAGTCGTGGGTGAAACAATAAAAGGAGACATAAAAGTGCCCAAAATAGTAACGATAAAAATAAAATTAAGATTAAAGCTAACTTAGAGTCCTTTTTCAACACTTAGAAAATATTTGGATTGAAAGTATTCATGTGATGTGAGACAATTTTGGTACATGAAAAATTTCGCGTTTGGTGTAGAATTTCGCATAGGGAAAAATAATTTTCGCACGTTAAGAAATCTCGCAAGCTGTTCACAATTGTCGCATGCAATGGGAAAATTCACTGATTATCACACATAGCCATGTTGAGAGAAAATTCATTTTTAGAGTAAAATTTCGCATGTATGAAAATATTTCGCAGGTTATGAACTTTTACAAGTTATTCAAAAATTTTCGCATGTAATGTTAATATTCGCATACCAAGGAAATTTCGCATTCAGAGTGAATTTTTGCATGTAGTGTTAATTTTCGCATATCAAGAAGATTTCGCGTTCAGAGTGAATTTTCGCATATAGCAAGAAGATTTCGCATTCAGAGGAAATTTTCGCATGTAGTGTTAATTTTCGCATATCAAGAAGATTTCGTATTCAGAGGAAATTTTCGCATGTAGTGTAAAATTTCGCAAGTTATAAAAATTTCGCATGCGAAAAGATGTGATATGAAGTGAAGGGTATGAAAGTTTCGCTGTAGCAGCAAAAGTTTTAATCGTAAGAAAATTCTCGGATAAAAATTTTCGCGGGGCCTTACACTAAAGCAGCGAAAAACTAATGTTTAAAGCAATTTTCTGGAAATTTTCTCGGATAAAATTTTCGCAGGATTTCACGTACTGTAGCAGGGAAATTTAATCGTGAGGAATTTTGGATAAAAACTTTCGCGGGACCTATCTTACTGTAGCAGCGAAAATCTAGCGTTTTCTGAAAATTTTCTCGGCGAAGAACTCTGTGCAAAAACGTTCGAAACGACACAATGAATTTTTGCCTTAGACCCACTCAAATCTTCACCAAGTGCAAGAATCTGGACTCAATCGACTCGAAATTGGACGGGCAATATATATTTGGGGGTTTTAAACATCATAAACCTAACATGCGTCCGATTTAAAGCCGAGAAAAATTAATTTTAACCCAAAAAAATAACAAAACGGGGCAAAAACTGGATTAAATTGAACGAGAAGCAGTTTATTTGCGATGTATTCATACCGAAAAGCTGATTTTGACGATGGAGAACGCAGAAAAACGGATTTTGAATGCAGATTTGAGGACGACGACGACTTGAGAGGTTGAGAAATTTTCGAAGGGTAGGGTGCGAAATTTCTGAATTTTCTCGGGTATTTGCAAGAGTGTGAAAACGAGTTAAGTGTTTTGGGTTATGTGACTGTGCATGCGAGAATTAGGGTAAATGGGCCGAAATTCGTGGGCTAGGTCAGAACCACAACTGAGCTGAATTTCGCGGGCTTGGTCAAAATTGGGTCCAATTGGTCCAATTTTGACCCTGTTTGACTAAAAAGATTAAGAATTCAACCCAAAATTTAATTTTTCCAATCTTGTCTTAGTTTGACCAAACTTTAAAATTTCAACCTTTTTTTTCTTTTTAAATAGGTAGATCAGAAACTCCCCCTTAATCTAAACTCCCTTTTTAGAAAAAGACAGAAACTCCCCCTTAATCGAAAACTCCCCCTTACGAGACATAATTCAGAAGACACATAGAAACTGGAGTAAAGTGGAAAGACATATGTACACTTCATCAAAAATTCATGTAGGGTCGATTGATCACAAGGGAAGATTCAACATGCCCAACGTAGTCACAAGGTGTTGGAATCGTTTGACATCCAACGGTTTTGTGAAAATGTCGGCCAGTTGATTTTCGGGTGTGACGTAGTGCAATTCAATCGTCCCTTGTTCGACATGCTCTTTGATGAAGTGGTGACGAATATCTATGTGTTTCGTTCTAGAGTGATGTACCGGATTACTCGTCATCGCTATCGCACTCTTTGAGTCACAATAAATGGGAATTTTATCAACATGAAAATTAAAATCTCGTAGTTGGGTTCTCATCCACAAAAGCTGTGAACAACAACTAGCGGCGGCGACATATTCTGCCTCCGCTGACGAAGTTGAGACACAGTTTTGTTTTCGAGAAGACCAACTCACGAGTTTACCGCCCAAGAAGTGTGCAGCTCCAGAGGTGCTTTTTCTATCCATCTTGCATCCTGCGTAATCCGAGTCAGAGAATCCAACCAGTTTGAAGTCCGATCGAGTGGGGTACCACAAACCCAGATTGGGTGTTCCTTTGAGATAGAGGAGAATCCTTTTGACAGCAGTGAGATGGGATTCCTTAGGTGTATCCTGAAAACGAGCGCAGATTCCTGTCGAGAGAACGATATCCGGTCGACTAGCAGTGAGGTACAGAAGAGAGCCTATTATCCCACGATAGACGGTTTGGTCAACGGGAGCACCAGATGGGTCCGCATTGGGTCGGCCAGAGGGTGACATAGGTGTAGCAGCAGTCTTAGCATCCTTCATTCCAAATTTCTCGAGGATGTCATGGATGTATTTGGACTGGTTGATGAAGATTCCATCGGGGAGTTGCTTTACTTGAAGACCAAGAAAGAAATTCAGCTCGCCCATCATACTCATTTCGAATTTCTCTTTCATCAATTCTGCGAACTCTTCACACAGTTGTGGTTCAGTCGATCCAAAAATGATGTCATCGACATAAATCTGTACAATCATGATATCCGGGCCACTGCGCTTGGTGAAGAGAGTTGTATACAGAGATCCTTTATTGAATTCAGACTGAACAAGGAAGTCTGAAAGGACGTCATACCAAGCTCGGGGGGCCTGTTTTAGTCCGTAGAGGGCCTTGTAGAGTCGATATACGTGATGAGGAAACTCTTCACTCAAGAACCCTTCAGGTTGATCAACGTACACTTCTTCTTTGAGAAATCCATTCAGAAATGCAGTCTTCACGTCCATTTGGTAGACTTTAAAGTTCTTGTGAGCAGCAAAGGCAAGAAAAATTCGTATGGCTTCGATCCTGGCAATTGGGGGGAAAGTTTCATCGTAGTCGATGCCTTCTTGTTGGTTGTACCCTTAGCCACAAGTCTTGCTTTATTGCGGATGACAACACCGTCTTCATCCTTTTTGTTCTTGAAGATCCATTTCGTGCCGATAATGGATCTGTTGTGAGGGCGTGGTACGAGTTCCCAAACTTGTAAACGTTCAAACTGATTTATTTCCTGCATTGCAATCAGCCAATCAGGATTGTTGAGAGCTTTAGCTACTCGTGATGGTTCGACTGGACTGAGATAGCAAGCGAACAGACTTTCATTCATTGTAGCCGAACGCGTCGAAACACCAGATGTGGGATACCCAATAATCTGATCTGTAGGATGAGAGCGAGCCCAAAGTGGTACATTGGTCTGAGAGGAGCTGGCCGCATTTGTATCGGTTGGAGGCTCATTAGATTGGTGTCCGATGTCCGAAGAAGAGATCTCAACCGTAGTAGATTGAGAAGGTTCAGCATCAGGATCAGCAATGTTCCCAGGGTTGGGCAAAATGTCGTCTTCGTTGAGCTTGAGATCATCCAAGTTTGGCGGGACGACATCATTGCCGATAGCTGGTGGTGTAGGTGGGGTGTGTCCAGCGGTAGTTTGATTGGTGGCGACGGGAGTCTTGGGGACTGGATAGAAGTACTCGAAGAGCAGGTCGAGATCCAGTTCACCAGAATTGCCCTCAGATGAGGAAGTTCCCGTCGTTGAAAGTTGACCTTTTGTCAACGACTGTAGAAGACCTAGTTCTGGACTGATATGAGCAGAAGCCATGAGGTCTCCTTCGCTTTCGTCAAAGGTGACATTTGTGCTCTCTATTACTGATCGTTTCTCCCTAAGATAGACTCTGTATGCCTTCGAGTTCAGCGAATATCCAACAAAGATGCCTTCAAGTGCTTTTGGATCAAGCTTCCCAAGATGTTGGCGATCATTGGCCACAAAACATCGGCAACCGAAGACCCTTAGATAAGATATATCGAGGATACGACGGTTATTCAGCATCTCGTACGGGGTGCAGTTGAACCTCTTGTGGATGGAAGCTCGGTTCTGCGTGTAACAAGCCATTTGAATAGCTTCGCCCCAAAGAGAGTGAGGAAGTCCGGATTGGATGAAGAGAGTCCTAGCTGCTTCAACTAGTGTCCTATTCTTACGCTCAACGACACCATTCTGTTCTGGTGTCTTCACAGCTGAGAACTGCTGGGTGATGCCTTGAGTGGCATAGAAATCACTGAGCTTCTTGTTCTTAAACTCAGTTCCATTGTCAGTTCTGATAGTCCGAACCTTCTATTGATGAAAAGTTTGGGACGTAACAACAAACTCGATGATTAAATCAGGAACTTCATCCTTTGTGCGAACGAGTTTCGTCCACGAATAGCGTGAGAAGTCGTCGACAATCACAAGAATATACCGTCTTCCTCCGAGTGTGGCCGTAGGCATTGGGCCACATAGATCCATGTGTAAGAGCTCAAGGATGAGCTTAGAGGACGGTGTTTCCTTGGAAATGTGAGACGATCGCTTCATCTTCCCCAATTCACATGCAGAGCAGAGGTGTTCCTTATGATATGTCAGTTGGGGGAGACCGTTGGCGAGTTTATTCTGACGCAGTTTGTTGATGGTCTTGAAATTGAGATGTGAAAGACGCCGGTGCCATAGATCGTTCAACTTGGGTGCGGCTCGATAGAGAAGGCATATTGGTCGAGAGGTCGTAAGATTGAGAACGTAAAGGTGAGACGTGCGCGTTGCAGTAAGAAGAGGCCGTCCCGAGGCATCTATAATGCTGCAGATGTCAGATTCGAAGAGAACCTTGTATCATTTGTCCCAGATACGACCAATATTGAAGAGATTGTAGCTCAAACCCTCCACGTAAGAGATGCCCTTAATCGTCAGTTTGTCATGGACGAGATCACCAGTTCCGAGAATTGGCGCCATTTGACTGTTTCCGAAGGAGACCCTTCCGAGATAGCGCTCGGAGAAGTTGCTCAACAGCTCCTTGTTCCCCGTCATGTGTGTGGAACAACCTGAGTCTAGATACCACACATGACAGACCTGCAATCATAAGCAAACGTTGGGTCCCCGTTTACGGACGGGACCTTCTTGTGATACAAGTAAAATTTTCATGCGCTTAACGGGAAATGTGGGGTCTAAATCAGGTTGTGTTGGATCTAATTTAGCTTTCCCTTTGTGATTTGTTTGAGAGGCGGGATTATGGTTTTTCTAACCCATATTTGCCTAACTTGCGCTTGCATATACGTCGCCTTATTCATGAATTGGCGTGGGGATTTTGGTTGTTGTTGTCGTCCTTCGGTTTTAGTCGTCTTTTGCTTGCGAGCAGTAGGTGACTTTGTATTCAGCGTCGGAAGGCATTTTCGCTTAACCGTAGGCTTAGACGTACTGGGAGAATGCAAAGGCGTTGTAGAGGAGGTTTGCTTGTTTGGTCGGTGGGTTGTGTTGGTCCCTATTCGATCCAACAACACTGATTTAGGACGATTTACCACGCTAATGATGTGGATTTGAAAGCTTAGACGTGGGGTGTGACAGTGAAGAAGATGAATGCTTTGAAAATGCTTTGTTTTACTATTCAACACACACGCACTCACACATACTACACCAAAAACACACACGCTAATGAATTAGGGTTGGGGGTATATATACCACATGAGTTGGAATATTATACCCCTAGTAACTAAGAACTAGAATATTACAAACTAGCCCAAAGTTAATTAAATACAAACCAACTAAGATAAACATATTGAAATTGAACACTATAAAATATTCCTAACAATCTCCCCCTTAGTGTTCAATCTTCAATTCAGCACGAGTTATCTTTGTTGGGCAAATGGAGAATCTCTCGAGTCCTAGCAATCTCCCCCTTGCTCCCCCTGCAAAGGCTATCTCCTCTTCTTGTGGAGGATTTGAATGCACTTTCAACTAGAACTCTCTTGTCTTGACGCTATACATTGTAGATCGGACGTATGCTATGATCCACGCCTCGATATTCGTTTCTTGATGATGTCGCAGATCTTTGAAATTTTGTTTGCATCTTGTCCTTGTCTTTTTCCGTTGTCTTTTTCCGTATTTTGAAGTCGTCAAGTCTTCTCCAGTCTTCTGCGCGCCAGATTCATCTTCGTCGAAGGAATTTGTCTGGTTCGGCCTCGAGGAAGCTTGTCTGGCTCCAGAACAAGATATGCGTGGGGTGTCTTTTAACATGTGCCAAAGCTCCTTTCGAATGTGACATGGTAGGTTCCAGTGGAGTTCGGCTTCATCGTGGAAAGGGCGGCGGAATGTTGATGGTGAGCGTGGGATGTGTTATAAAATGTGCTAAGGCTCCTTCTGAATTGACGTTTTAGTGCAGGAGAGCCCGGCTTCATAGTGGTACGCACGGCGGAAATGGTGGGTGGTCCGACCTGGTTGTTTATACGTATCCTCTTCTCCCCCTCATGGCGATTCGTGTTAACGAGATCGGCATGCTTGTATAGGAGTCGAGAAAATATACAAACGACAGGCCGGTGCGGGTAATAACCAGACGGAGCCACTAAGGCAATCCGTCGACACGAGTTCAGAGTTAAACTCTGAGACGCGGCCTGTGAGAACAGGGCTTAGAACCGGAGCCACATAGGCGTTCCGTTAACATCAATCCAAGAGCGTAGCTCACAGATGATCGCCTGAAGCCGTTGTTGTTTTGATGTTGCAACGGTAGGACTTCCTTCCGATCATTGAAGCATGTCTTAGAATGACATGTCTACGGAAGTTCAGATCTGGTCACAAAGTCCAGATGAGAAAAGGTGTATGTGTCCTAAAAAAATATAAAATATTATGGAAGTGAGGACACCTAGACTCGATGTGTTCAAGAAAGTTCAGTGATGTGGGGCTGACTACCACTTAATTCAATATCTCCCGCTTCCAAGTGAAGCGGTGATAGCATACGTGGCTCCCCCGTGATTTGATGAAACACCGGTCTTTTGGGAGATCGATGAGTGGGTAAGGCTCGGTTGTGCATGCGCCATTGGACCAAATGAGGCGACTTCTACCCGGGAGCTGATAAAAATCAGCTCCTGCACCTATATGGGATGGCCCGAAAATTTTGTGAGGTGAGGATTTTTTTTATCTTCCGTTCTTCGGTATTGTCAAGAATTGCCAAATGGGAATGTCGCTTATGGACTATCTTCACTAACACTTGGCTACGTTCCGGGGTTAGGTTCAGTTTGGTCTGACTGAACCATGGGAACTTAGAATCCATGCGTCCGTCAATTTTGGTGAGTGTTGCTTCATCAGCAAGTCGGAGCAGGGTGGTTGAGATCATCTTTGTGTTTGTGTATGGATGTCATGCCTTTTGTAATTCTTGAACTCTCGAGGGTCGAGTTTTCAGGTGAAGTCCGTCTTGGGAGGTGGAAGCGTCTGAGAGGGTTTTTCTTTCTTCCCCTTTTTTTTTTTTGCTTTTCTTTTCTTCTTTTTTTTTTGTTTTTTTTTTTTTTTATATGTATACATATATATATATATATATTATCGTAACAGTAGTAGATAAGTAGTATCATACTAATAATAGATATAGGAATATGTATACGGATATGTATATAGGTTAAAGGAAGTTTCTCCCCCTCAAATCGTGCACCTAAGATGTGCTCCCGCTAAAAATGTACTCTCCCCTCACAAATATGGAGTGATACTCCCCCTCAATGCATGCACGTTAAAACATATAAGTTCTCTCCCAATAAAATAAGTGTGAACGTATTTGTCTATTTTCAGATTAGATGCAAACTAAAGAATTATTGTTCTTTAAAATTGCATATTAGAATGTACGTTTTTCACTTTTTATCGCTCCCAATAAGTAGGTATTTTTTACATTTCAGCTCATATGCATACGTGAATGTTTAAGCTCAAAGTTCTTCAAGATATATGCATAGTTAAAATGTACCAATTTAAAGACATAGGCGTTTATCAATTCAGCTTATATGCATACGTAAACGTTAAGCTTGAAAATTCTATAAGTTGTATGCATAATGAAATATACCTATAATAAGGTATTTATGCATTTCAGCACATGTTTACATGCAAAAATTTGAAATTTAAAGTCTTTTGAAGCATGTGTAAATATAAAATACCCTCGTGTGGTCGCTCGCCTCGCTAGCCAGCCGCGTATGTGAAGCAACCCGAGATACCATACACGCTGGGATGTTTGGCTGCCCTCGTCGCATACCAGTCATGAGTGTGGAGCAGCTCTCTTAGTACCTACCCATGCTGGGAATCTGCAAAACTTATCGGGACTTTGGTACCCATTTTTGGATGGGTCCTCCCTTGTTAGCAGAAAACAAGTTAAGCACATTTGGTTCAGATACTGATCCTAAATCATCCTTTAAAGTCCAATTCAATTTGATTTGTGATTTAGGAATCCAGGTTTGGTGAACCTTAGAGGGAAATGACAATTCAGCGCCGGTGAATGTGTGCCTAGGTGTAGAAGACCTAAAGATTTTCTCCCTAGCCAGTCGCATAAGATGCTTTCTGGAATAAATCTGGACTGGGTATTTCAAGCAGGAATATGAGCTTATGGCGCTATATGCGTCATTGGATGATGAGTCGTATTGCCTACTAGAGTTCACATCATTCACTCTATAATGATGAGTGTGCGGGATCTGAGAAGTTTGCATGCTTAAGCTTGGTACTTCTTCTTTGCACGTTTTCCTTTCCCTTTTTATAGGAGTAGGAGTGGAAAATTCTTGATCATTTTCGACCTTAATTTTAGAATTAAAAGTTGGTTTTCCTTTCTCCTTCCTATTCTTTATTTGTTCCTTGACTATTTGTAGCGCTTTGCTTTTACTTAAAGTTTCAGCTTCAGTCAAAATTGACTTAGAATGATTAATAAAAGCTTTCTCAGTTTTAGGAACAATGATGCTTCTTTTAGTTTTTGTTTTATTTATCTGTTTTGAGCAAGATGTATTATTTGACAAATCATTTGAAACAGATAAAGACGGGGAATTTTTTAGATATAAAATCTCCTTTAAAAGCTTTTCCCTTTCAGCGCCAAAACTTATCCTTTCAGATTCCAAAGCATCTTGTAAATCTTTCAATTTACGGAGAGTCTCTGGAGTATCACATAGAGTAGGCTTTTGATCATGTAAATTATTTTCCCCGTTAGGAATTAAGTTAGAAGGAGAGTTTTGACCCGCTTGACCTATATTCGAAACAACATTCTCTAATCGTTTAATCTTAGAGTAAAGCATAAGATGTTCCTCTAAGACTGTCTCATATTTTGATGAGATTTCATTTCGCTCAGCTTCGCAAGAACGTAAATTTTTTGCCATCTCGCAGACCCTATATTCACTATCTTCTAACTTAGTTTCTAAGCTAATTATATTTGACTTTGCGTTTGTCAAATCTTCATTAGCATAAGCTAGGCTTTCTTGTTGCTTAAGCAACACAGAGTAATTATTAGCAAGTCTTGCTTCTAATTCCTCAATTTTCCTAGCTTGAGCATCCATTGTAATTAATATAATATTTAATTGAAAATAGAAATAGGCTTTTAAAATTTCAGTGACGACAAGTTTGGTTTACTCGAGAAGTATCGTGAAGTATCGAAGAAAGTCGGCGTCGAAAATTTTTGGCGTGCACCGAAAAATTTTGTGATGATTCCGAAAACTTCGAGAAAATGACCCAAACTTTTTCTATAATTTGCCAAAATGTCCTAAATAGATTATTGGATGATTGATCGTTGACACGTTTGTGGATTTGCTTTCAAAAATTTGACAGAAAAGCAGTCTACACCGAAAATTTTTGGACCGGAAGGAAAATTATAAACGGGCGTTAGGACTGACTATGCCCGTTGGACTCAGAATATTCTTCTCATCAAATGGTGAAAAAATAATTTTTTTGAAACTTAAAATATTTTTATTTAAAGGGTCCAATTGTTTTGATGATTGAAAACGTTTATGTGTGATTTTGAAGAGTGAGTTTGGATCGCCAAATGAGTTTTGATCGATGCAGATGAGCTTCGGGTGAAACAATAAGATAAAATATAATCGCCGAGAAATAAATTGATCGAAACGGGAATTTGGTATTGTGGACTTTCGGGCAAGACACTGTCTATCAATTGAGTGAAATTGATTGAGAATCGCCGAGATTTCAATCTGGCGAGACTTCTCACAGTAATTTGGTTTCGATCGAAAGAGAATTGAGACAACGAGTTTCGACCGATTAACTTGGAGAGTTTCGATCGAAAAATCTGTCCAGCTCGGCGAAAGTGTGAAATTGAATTTGCTACAGTAGTCTACAGTAAAAGCAATGCTCGGCGAAACTGTTTCGATCAAACGAGAATTCAGAAATGAGTTTCGATCGACATGAAATTGAGAAACGAGTTTCGATCGAAGGCTGTCATCGAAGGTATGTTTCGATCGAAACAGAACTGAAAAACGAGTTTCGATCAGATGTTGGGTGTTTCGATCGAAACAGAACTGGAAAAGAAACGAGTTTCGATCAGAGGCTGAAAACGAGTTTCGATCAATTAATTGAGACAACGAGTTTCGATCGATGAAAATTCGAACAGCAGCTCGGCGAAACTGTTTCGATCGAACGAGAATTCAGAAATGAGTTTCGATCGAAATAAGATTGATAACCGAGTTTCGATCGAAGGCTATCATCGAAGGTGTGTTTCTATCGAAAGAGAAGCAAGGCCGAGACGATGTGGCAAAAAGAAACTTGATCCAAACACAAAATTGTTCGCAATTACTCTGGGTTATGGATCGAAATTAAACACTGAGCAAGAACAGGCAATCAATTTAACGAAATCAAAGCAAAATTGGTCTAATTTTTGAAATTTCACGAAGAACAGTTCAAAAGGAGAATATTCGATTAATCTTCAAAATGCACAGAAAGTTGGTTCGATCGATCAGAAATAAGTTCAGATCAAAGAGAAACACACAATCGATCAACAAAACAGCTAAACATGTCGAAATTTTTTGAGAATCCGTTAAATGCATCGAAGAACAGTGACGGGAAAAAAAAAATTAAAAAATTCAGAAATCAGTCCAAATGTAATCCAAATCCTAACATGTTTGCTCTGATACCACTTGTTGGTCCCTATTCGATCCAACAACACTGATTTAGGACGATTTACCACGCTAATGATGTGGATTTGAAAGCTTAGACGTGGGGTGTGACAGTGAAGAAGATGAATGCTTTGAAAATGCTTTGTTTTACTATTCAACACACACGCACTCACACATACTACACCAAAAACACACACGCTAATGAATTAGGGTTGGGGGTATATATACCACATGAGTTGGTATATTATACCCCTAGTAACTAAGAACTAGAATATTACAAACTAGCCCAAAGTTAATTAAATACAAACCAACTAAGATAAACATATTGAAATTGAACACTATAAAATATTCCTAACAGGTTGCGTGTTCGTGTGCTTCATATTCATGAAAACGTGGAAGAATGAAGTCATTGCAGCAACACATAGACATAAGTTTGGCAAGGAAAGATAAGATTTGGTAACATAATTGTCTACATCCTTAAGATGTTGGAATTCAGTACATAGAGAGGTAAGACGAATATAGGATGGTCTTTTCTTCTTGTCATCGAAGAGCGGGTTCTCCTTTATTTCATACGAACTCTCTTCCAGAGACGTCGAACTCACATTCCCTGTATCCATAAGAATACGAGAGTTAGTGTTAGAACATGTGTCAGCTTCAGGAGTCATCTTCGCCGTCCTCTTACATTTACATGTTTGAGAATCGGGTACTTGACTTGACGTAGAAGGTTTGTTCGTATTGTGAGATTGCTCTAGGGTAAAGATTTTGCTAAGTAGATCTTCTCGCTCTTTTGCAAAAGCTTTCCGCTCTAATTCTAGTGTTCGTTCTAGTTCTGCAATAACCAGAAGTTTCTCCGGGATATAGATGCGAGAAAGTGCTTCTCGAAAAGCAATTTCCTGTTCTTCGGTTGGGAACTGAGACTTGATGTCCTCAGTGAGTGAAGATTTTTTAGTCTTGTAGCTAGTGTTTAATTCTGCGTAGTCGTATGCGATTTCTGCCCAGAGAATGTTCTGTTCCCTCTTTTCTTCTGAAAGGACAACGGAGGAGGATCTTACAAACGGCATGAGCTGTGAGGGAGTACCCTTCCTCGTTTGTAGAAATGATGTACTGTACATGTTATACCTTTTAACAGTTAGCGGCGTTGGATCGCAGTTGCTGGCCAGGCCGATTCCCATCCGGGCGTCGTAGAATTCTGTTTCAACTGGTTGGTTCAATAGGCATAAGATGTGTGTGGCTCTTTTTCTAAGGTGAAGTTGTTCTTCAAGTTCTTTCACCTTTTGGTATAGCCTAACTCTTTCCTTTGTAAGCAGTTCATATTGAGAGGCCGTCAGGAGACGAGATGTTTCACATGAACTAATGACCAGTGTGGTTTCCTTAACCTTTGTCTCACTTTGTTTATTCTTGCTTTGCAGACGTTTGACTAACGCTTCAGAGGCCATTAGACGTTCGTTTGCACGAGCGAGCTCTTCTACTTTTAGACTAAGTAAGGCATAGTTGTTTTCAAATTTTAGCTTAAGTTCATTATAATCCTTAGCGTCTACGGTTGGGTTTGTTAATGGTGTGTCGGTGATTAAACACATCATCGAGTTGTGAAATTCGTACTCTCAGACTCAGCGTTGGTAGAAGTCTTAGCTGTGTTCTCATCGGTGTTACCCATCTCCTCATCCTCGTCATGTTCGACCAGCCTTGCCATGCAGCAATCTTCATCCTTAGGCTCCTCGTCCTCTGAAGTGTCGTTCACCCATTCAGCTTCTTCGGTGAGTAGAACTTTCCCACTTTCCATTTTGCAGGTCATTCTGGCCTTACGGTCGTAGTAGCCAGAGTCCTTCACGCGTGGGGCATGGCATTCCTTGGCAAAGTGGCCTGACTTTCCACACCGAAAGCACTTCACAGACTTTTAAGGTGCTGATTCCTTCTCTTTCTTTGTCGGCTTAGCTTCCTCCGTGGGAGTGGTCTTTTTGGTGCCGCTAAAGGTTCTTTGGCGATTGGAGGAGGATGAAGATTTTTTCCCGATCTTCTTTGAGACCATCTTTGTGAGCATTGCCAGTTGTTTGCGTAGATCACGAACATCTTCATCAGATTCTGTATCAGCTTCGGATCCTGAAGAGGAGTCAGATATAACAGCTGGTAGCTTCCCTTTGTTCTGTTTGGTCTTAGAGGCGGAAGATCGTTCGGTAGTCTTGTTCGAGAGGAGAGCCAGTGGGTCGACTCGAGTGTTGGTGGAATGGGATTGCACGTAAGGAGCATAGGCAGACAGACTGTCGTAGAGAGCATTGATGGAGGTGTTAGAGAGGTCCTTACTCTGAATCATCATCACGATTGCATTGCCCCAATGTGGTTTGAGGCTACCAAGGAAGCGGTTGTTGATATCGAATTTGTCCCTCGAGATCCTGGCTTTCTTGAGTTCATTGATGACCTTCAAGTATCGGAGGTATGTGTCACGCAGTTCCTCTCCTTCATAGGCCTGGAAGTGTTCATACTGCGAGAGACATGCTGATTTCCTTCCCTGAGCACTTTCAGTTGTGCCTGCCATGATTTCCACGAGTTCATCCCATATTTCCTTGGCAGTTGTGCAGCACTCGATGTGAGTGTAGACTTCGTTGCCCATAGCTTGGAAGAGATATCCTTTGGCAGTCTCATCGGCCTGTAGGCGAGCCTCTTCATCCTCATTGATGGGACCGCTTGGAGTGCGGCATTCATCCATGGGAGGGTTTGCGTTTGGTTGAGCAGGGATGATTGTCCAGAACTGTGCTGGACCGTTGAAGATGGAGTCCAGTAGGTACTGAGAGAGTGGTGCGCCTTTGTTCCTGATGAACGTGAGGAACCTGTTTGTCCATATGCTGTGATCGCCTTGTCGCAGCATTGGAGGCCTGGTGTCGGAGCCCACTGTTGAGATGTCATTTGTGGCAGACATGGTTGGTGCAGTCGAATCATCCGTGGTTTTGATCTTGTATAGATAAAAGGGTTAGTAACGAACGAGATGAGAAATATGAGTTTAACGTGTAGAGTTTAGAGTTTTGAGAGAAATCGTTTAAAGAATTTCTTAGAACTAAGTGAAAGTGTGTGATGGTCGAAAACGTATGAAGGGAAAATATATCTTGAGGTTCGAAAAAGTTCTAAATTTTTTTTTAAAAAAACGAGATTTGAGGAGTAAATTTTGTCAAAAGTGGTCTAGGGGGATAGGATTAAAGTGTAAGGATCAAGACTTCGAAAAGTTCGAGGAAAAAATTTCAACACGAGAAAGAATTTAACCCGAAAGAAAAAAAAATTTAACGCGAGAAAAAGTTTAAAACTTCAGGAAAAATTCGCAGTTTGAAGAGACGTGATTGTATGAAGAATTACCCAAGAAATTTGGTTGAGAAATTTTCGTGTTTGTGTGAGTTTAATGAAAAATTCTCGGATAGAAGAAGGAAAAACAAATTCTTTGTTGAAAATGATTTTCTCGGATTTTAAAGCTTGTTATGTGAGAAGGTTTCTCAGTTGAGAATTTTAAAACTTCGCAAGAAATTTCGCATCGAGAGTTGAAGTGTGGTCATAGGAAGTTTTCTCGGATTTGAAAGAATCGTGGTTTTAAAAAACTTTCTCGGATGAAATAAACTTTCTCGGTTGAAAATTTCTTGGATTTAAGAAATCGTCGTTTTGATCAAAGAATTCTCGGAAGAAAGAAACTTTCTCGGCTGAGGAATTTTGGTTTGACAAACTTTCTCAACTTAGTAATGTTCTCAGTTTTTGTGAATTTTCGCGGATAGATTTTTTTTTAAAAAAAATTAGACATAGAGATTTTTCGCGATTTAGTAAATTCTCGGAATCAAATTTCGCAGATTTAGAGTTTCTCGGATTTAAAGAGTAAACAGTTGAGAAAAATGAAGTAACAGTGAAGTGAAACAAAGAAATTTTCGCAATTTTAGAAAGATTCTTGGAATAAAATTTCTCGGATATAAAAGTTTCTCGGATTTTGACAAGCTAGGCAGTTGAGAAAAATGGAGTGAACGTGAAATTTTCGCGGTTTTGAAAGGATTCTCGGAATAAAATTTCTCGGATCAGAAAATTTCTCGGACTTGAATAAGCTCAGCATGAAATTTCGCGGCCAAGAACCCACGATTACTGTTCCATTGCTTGTCGCGAGCTTTACCAGAAAATCGTCCGTTTTCACTCAAATCTCAACCAAAATCACTCAAACTTGAACCAAAACTTCAGAAATTCTTCCCTAAACACATATTCGACCGATTTGTGAGCTAAAAACAACAAAAGGCGGATCAAATCGACCAAAAACAGAGAGAGGCCGAGATGATTTTTTCTGAGAAATTTTTTGCTTCGAACTTGCTCAAAACTCGTTAAAACTGATCCAAAAGCGTTCTATAAACATTTTAGGCATAGAGTCGATCTGGGGAAAGGTTTTAAACACAAAAACGAAGTATTATAACCCCAAAACGAGCTCAAAATGCCGAAAGTGATCTTTTGCCCAAAACACCATTGATCTTTCTCGGAATCGAACGAAACTGGATTCAGATCAATGCAGATCGATCCACGTTTACTCTGATACCACTTGTTGGTCCCGATTGCACCAAACAAGGAATCAAAGAGGCTTTGATGGAATGAGAAAGGGAGAGGTTCTCACCTTCAAGTGTGTGTATTGTGTGAAAAATGGGTTTAGCCTTTTGATCTTTGATTTCCTTTCAAATTGTGTTGGTAAAACCTTATATACCACATTAACCCTAGGTATATTAAGGCCCAAACAGTAAATATTAAATAATTACATTCTAGTTCAAAGCCCAAGCTAAAAGGATAATTACAATATTAATCCTAAGACTTAAACTATTGACACAATCTATAAATATCCTAACAGTTTCACGTCAGACATCAGAATCTCCACTGGCTTTTATTCGTAACTCAAATCTGGTCTGAGTTGTTGATGAAGAGTTTCAGTGTTCAACACATGGCTTGGATCTGCGACGTATTTTCGTAATGTTGATACATGAAAGACATCATGTACTTGAGTTAGCGAGGCTGGTAATTCAAGTTGGTATGCCACTTCGCCGACTTTTCTGAGGATTCGGAACGGTCCTATGTAACGCGGACTTAACTTGCCCTTCTTCCCAAATCCTTTTACGCTTTTCATCGGGGACACCTTCAAAAATACGAAGTCATCTATCTACTTCGAACTCCAGTGGTCTACGCTTTTGGTCTGTGTATTTTCTGTCCGGGCCGTTTTCATCCATTCCCGTACCTTTGATATTGCTCCCGTCATTTGTTGCACTAGATCAGGGCCTAATATGCTCGTTCTCCGACTTCATCCCAGTGGATTGGAGATCTGCACTTGCGTCCGTATATCGGCTCCAATTTCCTTTGAAGTCGAGCACACAGGCTCTTAGCATATCTTCTAATGTCTGGATAGTTCGTTTAGACTGCCCGTCTGTCTGAGGATGGTAGGCAGTACTGAATGATAACTTGGTTCCCATGGCCTTCTGCAAGCTCACCCAGAACTTGGATAGAAATCTTGAGTCTCTATCGGAAATGATTGACATCGGCACTCCATGGAGTCGTACTATTTCTTGAATATATAGTTCTGTGTATCGTTCCATTGAGAATGTTGTACTGGTAGGCAGAAAGTGAGCGAACTTGGTCAATCGATCAACGATGATCCATATAGCATCGTGGCCTTTCACAGTCTAAGGCAAGCCAACAACGAAGTCCATCGTAATATGATCCCACTTCCATTCGGGTACTGGCAGGGAATGTAGAGTTTCGGCCGTTCGTTGATGCTCTCTCTTAACTTGCTGACATGTCAGGCATTGGCTTACAAATATTGCTATTTCTCGTTTCATCACTGGCCACCAATAATGGCTTCGTAAGTCTCTGTACATCTTTGTTGCTCCGGGATGAATATAGTATACCGTGGCATGCGCTTCTATCATGACTATCTTCCGGAGTTCCATGTCATTAGGGACGTACAATCGATTTCTGTAATACAGGCTTCCATCTTCTCACATTTCAAAATCTGACGACCTTTGTCCCTCTTGCGTTTCCTTAATCTTTATGTACAGCTCGTTCTATTCTTGCGCTTTCATAATCTGTTCCATCAGGGTGGGTCGGAGTGTTAGTGCCGCTAATCTCGTTTCGATTTCGCCCATTGTATCACTTCTATTTCAAGCCTCTGTAACTCCATGTTTACATTCTTGCGGCTCAGTGCGTCAGCCACCACGTTTGCTTTTCCGGCTGGTAGCTGATTACACAATCGTAATCTTTGACCAATTCAAGCCATCGTCGTTGTCGCATGTTCAATTCCTTCTGGGTGAGAAGGATTTTAGTCTCTTGTGGTCAGTGAAAATCTCGCATCGTTTGCCGTATAAGTAATGTCTCCAGATCTTGAGAGCGAAAACGACTGCTGTGAGTTCAAGGTCGTGTGTTGGATAGTTCTTCTCATAATCCTTGAGTTGTCGCGAGGCATATGCTACGACATTTCCATTCTGCATTAGGACACATCCTAGGCCATTTTTAGACGCATCACTATAAACAGAAAGTCTTCCAATTCCTTTGGGAATAGTTAACACCGGGGCCATAGTAAGTTGTTGCTTAAGTTCTTGAAAGCTTTGCCCGCAAGCGTCGTCCCATTGAAATGGAGTATTCTTCTTCGTTAGCTTCGCCAAAGTTGATGCAATTTTGGAGAAATCTTTGATGAACTTCCGATAATATCCGGCTAGTCCAAGAAAACTTCGTATTTCTGTGACATTCATCGGTTGAGGCCAGTTGTTAATAGCCTCGATCTTGCTGGGGTCAACAGAAATCCCAGCTCCTGAAATAACGTGTCCAAGAAATGCGACTTGATTGTGCTAGAATTCGCATTTCTTGAATTTCACATACAACTTCTTTTCTCGTAATATTCCCAGTACGATATTCAAGTGTTGTCCATGCTCTTCCTTGGTCTTCGAATAGGTAAGAATGTCATCGATGAATAACACACTTATCTAGGAATGGCTTGAATATCCGGTTCATCAGGTCCATGAATGCCGCTGGTGCATTAGTCAGCCCGAAAGGCATGACTAGGAATTCGTAGTGCCCGTAACGGGTACTAAAAGCTGTCTTCGGGACATCATCTTCTCGAATCTTCAACTGGTGATACCCTGATCTCAAGTCTATCTTCGAAAAGACAGTTGCACCTTGCAGTTGATCAAATAAGTCATCAATTCGAGGGAGGGTGTATTTGTTCTTGATCGTAATCTTGTTCAACTCCCTATAATCGATGCAGAGCCGCATCGATCCATCTTTCTTCCTAACGAACAAAACTGGTGCTCCCCATGGTGAGAAGCTCGGCTGAATGTACACTTTTTGTAACAGTTCATCCAGTTGCTCTCTCAATTCATTCAATTCGGCTGGAGTGAGTCGGTACGGCGCCTTAGAGATTGGTGCAGCTCCTGGTGTTAGTTCAATTGTGAATTGAATCTCACGATCCGGCGGAAGTCCGGGTAAGTCCTCAGGAAACACGTCGGGATAGTCTTGTACTACTGAAACTTCTTCTAACTTCGGGGGTGAACGTCCCTCGGATGATATTGCATATATCATGTAAGCTTCGCATCCTGTCTTAATTAACCGATGTGCCTTCATTGCTGAAATCTTGGGAATTTTATTACTCTTGCTAGTTCCCATGAATGTGAACGGTTCGGTATCTTCTAGGTTAAAGGTCACTTGCTTACAGTTACAGTCAATAACTACTCCGTACTTCGATAGCCAGTCCATTCCAAGGATTACTTCATAATCGTTCATTGGAATGACTATCAGGTCAACGGGTAAGGTCCTATCGTTCACTATTACTGGGCTATTTCGTAAGATTATAGCAGGTTGCATTCTGAGAGTAGCACACGTCCAGATGCCGTCGTGTGCACCTGGGACATGGAGGTATGGTCATCGGAGGTCTTCCCTGATTAGGACTGAATTGTTGTGGGGGTCCAAGTCGGTTTTGGAAATTGGGTTTGACATTCTTGGAATTAAACGGCCACTTTGGGTTACCCCTGCTCCACTTCGGTCCTTGAACTAACTTCCTTTTTGCTTCATGGGCTCGCAGTATTCGGAGTTCAGCTTGCTCCGCCATTAAAGCGCGTTCAGCTACTTCAGCATAGGTAGCTCCTTGAGATCCGGCAATGTTCACATCTCTGTATAGTTCAGGTTTTAGGCCTTACAGAAAACGTTCCACCTTGAACGTATCTGTGCTCACCATGTGAGCTGTATACCGGGACAACTGTTCAAATTTCCGAATGTACTCCGCCACTGTCATCGCGCACTGTCGCAAATTGATGAATTCGTTCATTCGTTGGGCTCGCACAGGGGCGGCAAAATATTTGCTCCTAAAGAGTTCCTTGAACCGTTCCCATGTCATTGTAACAGGGTCTTCAAAGGGCGAGAATTGTATCCCACCAGTGGCCTGCACTTCCTCTCAGCAGGAAGGCAGCACATAAAACCTTCTCATCCTCTGGAATCCTACTATACTGGAACATACTTTCAAGTGTTCTCAGCCAATCCTCAGCCGCAGTAGGATCAATGGCGTCTTCAAATGTTGGGGGATTGGGCTTACGAAATATTTCCCCTACTATCTCAACCCTTTCTGCTTGAGAGAGACTATGGCTAGATTGTCCGTCCGAATTTCAGTGTTGCATCATCTCTCGTATTTCAGCCAATTGTTGGCGAACGAGTTTCGTCCGTTGAAGGATCGCCGTATCACGATTATCGACAGGAGTTGCAGGTTGCTTGCCTTTGTCCGCACTCCCACTGCCATCACCCCGTGTTCTACCCATTCTTTTTCCTATACCCTAATAGTCCCTTTGGCTAATAAATTACGCACATACAACATTCATAAAAACACAAAACTTACTAGCAAGGCTGCTTCCGTGCTTTTGAGTGTGTGTACATGGAAAGTCTACAGATGTAACCGAAAGCTCTGATACCACCTGCGGCGCCCCTGACTTCCACCGCCCATTCTTATTACTAATTCATGTGACTGCATGTGATATAAATGAAATCTATATACGAAAATAAGTACAATATTTTTTCTTTTATATAAAGGAAACTCTTCTGTACAATACAAAATATTCCTAGGACATAAATACAAGGTAGAGTGCGCATGCGTGTTCAAAATAATCTGTTGGCCCGCCACTCAGGTCGCATCCATGTAGACACTGCCACCTCAACAGTCCTCCAGAAGCTTCAAAAATTGGCCTCGGCTTCGTAAAGATCACGTACCGTGATCCCGTGAACCTACAACGCATAAATTCGTGGAATGAGCTTCTAAAGCTCAGTAAGTGAAAGCCATGTATGCAATGCACGTGTCCTAAATTTGCAAAGGCATCCGCGCCAATGCTCCCCATACCTCATATTTTCCATGTCTTGTCTTGTCTTGTCATGTAGGGCCCTCGGCTATCTTGCTATGCACCATCATGGAGCTCGAATCCCCAAGGGATAAATAATCATATAAGTGGCAATACCCACTAAAGGGAGGCTAACCCTAGGGCGCCTTATTACTAATTCATGTGACTGCATATGATATAAATGAAATCTATATATGAAAATACGTACAAAATTTTTCCTTTTATATAAAGGAAACTCTTCTGTACAATACAAAATATTCCTAGGACATAATACAAGGTAGAGTGTGCATGCGTGTTCAAAATAATCTATTGGCCCGCCACTCAGGTCGCATCCATGTCCTACAACACATAAATTCGTGGAATGAGCTTATAAAGCTCAGTAAGTGAAAGCCATGCATGCCATGCACGTGTCCTAAATATGCAAAGGCATCCACGCCAATGCTCCCTAGACCTCATATTTTTCGTGTCTTGTCTTGTCTTGTCATGTAGGGCCCTCGGCTATCTTGCCATGCACCATCACGGAGCTCGAATCCCCAAGGGATAAATAATCATATAAGTGGCAATACCCACTCAAGAAAGGCTAACCCTAGGACGCCTTTTCTGTCCCAAGGTGGTTTCATACGCCACGCGGACGCTTCACACTGGTAGCCTAATCTGAGGTAGTCAACAACAGAGTACCCTCAGTGTCGCTTACTCCCTCAGCTCGCACCCTCCAGGTTCCACTATCCGCCATGAGGGCATTAGCCCTAAAATCATGTCTGCCTTGTACATGTCATGTCTTGACGGTAACGCCATACGACGTCACCATGGTAGCATAGAAGAGCCGTGACTCAACTGTGAGTCGACATCAGATGCCCATATCGGCGAATCTTTATCGCACTCAGGCGATCGTATATTATGCACGCTCTCATATCATGCCTTTCATTCGAAACGTGCGTGCATATGCTCATGTCATGAATATGCGTGTCATGCCATCATATCATGTAACTAAATCATGCGTGTCATGTAACGCAAATAATTCACGTAGGAACTCAGATAATATCATAGAAACACATAACACATAATTTCATGCACATACAATTATGTGTTGTAGTTGGGACTTCCTCTTACCTGGTATCCTTAGCTATTTAGTCTATCGTACTGTAAGTCGCTAATCTTCGAACCCTAAGTATAGAAACATATAAGATTAGGGTTTGTAAGTCTAATTACAGTTATACGAAAGTGGCTTAGTTTAAAAACCCTAGTTTCGACTTCTATTAATTTCGAAACCCTAAAATTTTGAACTTGACCTAGATGGAAAAGGTATCATTTTGAAATTCACAAGAATCTTGATATGGATTTCGAGTTGCTGTCTAAAATAAATTTCGACATGTTCTCGAGATTGATCATATAACATATAATATTTCGAAACCAATCTTTTTGAAGTGGATCTTCGACATGGCTTTGACATGAATCTCGAGATGGGTTATATAATGGATCTCGAGTTGCATGGTGAATTAGATCTCGACATCATATACAGAAGAGTTCGATATTTAAACAATATACAAAGATCTCGACATAGAATGAATCTCGACATGAGTTTTGAGCTTGATCTCGACGTGGAGTCCGAATTTATCTCAACATCCCTCACTAAATTTCGTAGTTAATACCAAGATGGATTTCGATATGAATGTCTAAGTAGCATATACAAGAGTTCGAGGTTTAATACAAAATCTCGAAGTAACTTTGACATGGATCTCGAGCTTGGGTTATGGAATCTCGAAGTAAATATTAAAGGTAGATCTCGAGCTTGGTTTCGACATGAAAAAAAATTGCGAGGTTAATATCAACTAGATTTCGACATGGATCTCGAGCTTGATCTCGAGATCTCATACCAAATTTCGAAATGAATTCCAAGGTTAACTCTCGACATGAACTCGAGATCTTACACAAAGTTTCGAAGTTAGTCTTTAAAATGGATTTCGAGCTTCATCTCGGGATTCCATCTCGAGTTCGATCTCGACATTCTTTCTATTCTCATCCTTGAGCTCGAGATCATATCTATAAAACTTAGCAGCGTTTCGACATTTACCAAACTGGAAATCGCATCTCTTAATTAAAAGACATATGCCATGGAATCCTACGAATATCAACTGAACTTCCACTAGTTTAACACTGAGAACTTGGAATTGAAACCCTAAATCAGTATCTAGAACCCTACTTCCTTCTTACCACCAAGTTACGTGAAGTACTAAGTTGTAACATCTTAAAACTAATTTAAGTATCATAAACGAAATCATACCTCCCTGAGTCGAAGCTTGAATTTTATTTTAAGCTTTCCTCCTTTGGTTCCTTATTTCAATCGTTCTTGAGTTGCTATCATAAGGGTTTTCTTGTTTCAACAGCATAGTACTATCAAGGGTATCGATAAATATTATTACCTAAGACATAAAGCAACGAAATCCTCTTTTACCGAAATCCCCTATAATATAAGTTGCTTTGTTGTCTCCTTGTGTAATACTTTAGTGTGACTTAATGTACAATTGACGTGGATGGCTATAATAAAACTTATCACAAGTTGACTAATGTTTCGACATCTAATGACTCGAGATCTAATTGTTCGAACTTTTCTATCTTCGACATTTGATTCTTCAATATTTACTCATTTCGAAATCAACTTCCTCGAGTTTATTTGTGGGATTTCAAAATTTAAAGATGTCGAGTTCTAAGGATCTCGAGCTTCTAAGATTTCCAGGTCTTAATATATCAAAATTTCTCTCTTTCGAAATTCACTCATTCCGTGGTTTTTCTTATTTCGACATCCTATGTTTCGAGGTCTACTAATCTACACAACTCAGTATATCATTTCTTCTCATATGAAACCCTTTTCCAAATTCAATTACTTCTTCTACTTGGTTAGTAATCCTAATAGCACCTAACATGTCATCACATTGACACATAAAATCATAGACTATGTTCCATGCAGTCACGTGAATCATATGATACGTATGCATATTTATTGGCCAGCTTACTTATGGGCTCGGGTATTACAGGAGTGTAGCTCATATATAATCCTTTTCAATCAGCACTTCACATGGAAAATCATATCATATAATAATCACCAAATCAAGCATAGTTTCCATGCAATTTTCGAGTCAATCATACCATATAAATCATGCTCTTAATAAATCATCACAACGGTCATATAGCACATTAAAGCATGATTATATTCCGTATAAAAGCGCAATTTCGTTCTCAAGCATATTCAACCATTTCGCATATATTTACCATATCAGAACTTTTCATAAATGATTCCTTACTATCAGTTTCTAGAACAAGTCAATCCAGATTTACTTTCCAAGTATAGCACACGAGATAGCAGCATATCAATTCAATATTTAGCACGGATAAATCATATTTACCATGTTTAGCACATAATATCATATCATATCACAGTTGTCACGCATTTACTTGTCATGCCACAACTTTCCATATTTCAGAGATCACATCCGCGTTAGGCATATTACCATATAATAGCATCTTATCCACAAAGTCAATCAAATTAATTCTTCCCTAAATACAATATTCTAATCATCATAAGGAAAGATATCAATTCAATATTGCGCATTAAATTCAGTGGAAATCATGCAAATAATCGTATATGTGACGTTTGTCCAGGAATGACCTAGTATCAACAGATATATCACTTTCCATATATAAACAGCATATTTTTCTTTTATAACTCAGTAGGATCTCACGTGTTATTTTCATATAATAGCACAGAACGATATATCCTATCACATGGGCTGTCTATAACATGCGATCGCCTAGTCTCATCAACTAATCACCAATTCATATGCGAATCAAATATTCAATACTTTAATCAATCTATAGCTCATATCAATGCATGTGTGAATACTTTCATATACTTAGACATTATATTGATCACAAATCGAATTGCTTAATTTATAGACCTAACGTCATTACAATTACATTGTTCATCAAAACTCTCTAACGCTCATGGACCAAAAAGGTCAACACTTATAATATTAGAGGAATGACGGATGCTTGATCTACGTCACGAATAGATTTCCCTGACATGCGACTGGTTAGTTACTTAAATTTGTCAGTCTCAGTCGCATTCTTGTGTCTAAAGGTAATCAGTTTGCTCCACTAGACACAAAGCCACTTCATATAAGTGAGGATTCTAGCCGTCTTATTTTTCCTCTGTACGGATTTATTCTTGAGCGAGTCACACATCAATTGCATGTCTTAACTAGTGATTCTTGGCCTCATACTCGCCTTGCATTAGATCGTTAGGAAAATGATTAGGGCACTTATGAAATTCCTCACTTGGCCATATAGAAAATTTCAATCCTTTAATATTGCCTAGAGTGATCCATTTTGAGCCTTCTCCGAATACCTTTTCTTCATTTGAAACTCCTTCGAGCCTTCAACAGACAAATTAAGCTTACGTTGGGAAGGAATTCCAGCATCAACTCTTTGTACGCTGGTTCGTCGATGTGGAAGAAGGTGGCCCATCCGTTGCGCCACGTCCTGCGCGACTTGCTGGTCGTTGTGGTGCTTCGCCAGCGTGTCATGGTTGATTTGGTCCATGGGGATGAACTCCATTGTTCTCAGCCTGTTGTACAGTGCCGTCTGGGCCTCATCAGTAAATTACAGCATAGCAGCTAGGAGGGCGTTGAGCCGCATCGCCTTTGATGAACGGGCGAGCGCGAGGCGGGGTCACGCTGAGCGATGGAGCGGCTTCGACCCATAGTACCTAAAAACTCGTGTGAGCTTGCAACAAATAGCATTATCAAGACAGCTCGACTCGATCAATAATAAGTTGGACTCGTTTTATTCAATACTACATGAAATATTCGAAGAGGCATTTTGTCGAACACGTAACAGGCAAGCCAACATCTGCATTTCAAGCTAGATAATCGACCAACTAAGCGCATTCCTTAGACTTCATATGATATATCAAAGCTAAACACCCTTTAGAGCAACAGATTTCGCGACAAAGTACCAAAAAAATCCCCCAATTTGCAAAATTAGGGTTTATCATCAAAATTCATGGGTGAAATTAACAAGTTGAACAAACCCACAATGTGTATAGCATATATCTATTCGTGAGAAAGCAATAAACACATTAAAAATTGGACTCAATCTCGAAATCCCCAAATTGGAATATTAGGTTTCATCCGAAATTCGAATTTCATGGCCAAACTCAACGAATTATGCGTACCCATAGTATTATATCATGTCATAAACGAATAAAAGCATGGTTATATCCCAAGATTAATGTATTCGACGAGACTCCCAAACTTTGAAATGAGCTAGGGTTTGAATTCATACCTTGTGAACTTAATAGATTGTGGGTTATGGAGTCTTAGGGAGGGTCGCCGGAGGACGCGAGGGTGGTGGTCGGCGGCGGTTTCCTGGTGGTGGTAGGTTGTTGATGGTAATTTGTTTTTTTTTGGGTGGTAGGTGTTTTTGGCATGGGCGTGAAAGAGGGTGAAAGTGAAGAAAAGGGAAAAATTTTGGTTTTGGGAGGGAAATCGCGTGCTTTTAGGGAATTTTTTTGTTTTTTTTTAAATTCATATCTATCACGGTCGTGAAGCATTAGCTTCTGGCCACGACAATAGGCACCTCCGGACGGCGTCACGGCCGTGAAGCTTAAGCTTCTGGCGGTGACACGAGGCAGCAAGTTTTTTTTTGTCCCGTAAGAGTCACGGCCGTGAAGGTGTACACCTTGGGCCATGACCAAGGGCAGAGAACTCGCATAGACTTCACTTTCTGTCACGGTCGTGAAGGTAGGGATGTCACGGTCGTGAGCCTTAAGGATGAGGCCGCGAACATTTTTTTTACTAATGTCGAAAACATAAATGAAAAACACCTGGGTTGCCTCCCAAGAAGCGCTTACTTTACCATCTTTAGCTGGACGTATCTTCGTTTGCTCAGGAAGCCTGGAAGTCTAGATAGAGCACTTCTTTTTCGTTCACGTCTTCCTCGCTCCATTATAGTGCTTTAACCTGTGGTCGTTCACCTTGAAAGTTGTAGCACCCGAGTCCTCGTAAGCACATTAGGGCCAATAAATTTGCATAAAATGTGGAATGCAATTACGTGCTTTTCGTGTGTTACCTTCGTGCTTATGTGACTTACTTGAAATTTGTGTAGAAAATTACGTGCTTAGGTGATCTTCTGAAATTTGGTACAGTTAAATTGTACCAACTGACCCTTAATCTAGTTAGCAATTTCTGAAAGATAGGCTAAAGAAATTTGGGCCATGAACAAGGCTAGGGCTAAAATTTAAAATTAGGCCCAAAAGTTGCTAGGATCACTAATGGGCTAAATTGAGAGTTGAGCCATTTGAAGTCCACAAACCCCAAGTGTAAGAAAGCAACGAGAGTTGAGACAAGCAAGAAGAAGGAGACGCCGAGATATCAAGCTAACAAATCGGGGCTAGGTAAGTTTTTAAACCATGGCATTTACGCTTTCTTAAAGATTAGGGCTGTGCGACTTTAAATGACGGGGTTTCGATAAGGTTTCGAGCCCAAAGCACAAATTTAAGAACTGAGAGATGCCCCTAACCTTAATCCTTGCATTTCTAGTCTTATAACAACATGTTTTACGAAATTTAAGCACGAAAAATAAGGTTAGGGGCATGTTGGAATTAATCTAGCAATTTAGGGATTCTGGAGTTTAAATCGGTCTTCATCATATTCTTGGAGCAACCGACTTTTTGATCTTCAAGGGCGTGATATCGCGAACTAAAAGATGTTTGTGCGAACTGATTCGCAAACGAGGGATCATCGACCTTGTTCGGCGAATTGAAACTTCACGGGTCCAACTTCGGAAAGCACTCGGCAAGACACGGCTTTATTTTGCGAATCCTTGACGGATTGCGGGCTGAGAAGATCGCGAACCTGCTTTGCGAATTGAACCCCTCGACAGTTTGCGGGTCCAGGTTGGCGAACCTCACGAACCATCAACTTTGCGAGTCCTCGGAACTTTGCGGGCCATTGTAGTTTGCGAACTTGGCAAGAGGAAGGATTTCGAACTGAAGTTTTGCGGGCTCAAAATTTCGCGGGTCCAACGAGAATTGCGAATCCACCAGCCGCGAACCTACTTTGCGGGCTCCAAACTTTGCGAGTCGTTCTGCGAATTGGCAGCGAAACAAGCTTGAGGGATCGCGTTCAATTGGCAAATTGAAGACTTTGCGGGTCCGGCGAAGTTGGCGAACTCGGCCACTTCGCGAATCGAACACTTTGCGAACTCAAGGACGAAACGCGGGCCACTTTGCGGGTTGATGGTTTGCGAACCCTATGTGCTAGGAACTTTGCGAGCTCCACAAAGATTGCGAATCCTAGCTTT
Organism: Craterostigma plantagineum; assembly: GCA_027422505.1. Taxonomy (NCBI): domain Eukaryota; kingdom Viridiplantae; phylum Streptophyta; class Magnoliopsida; order Lamiales; family Linderniaceae; genus Craterostigma; species Craterostigma plantagineum. The sequence goes on from JAPQWV010000055.1 coordinate 4,393,790, forward strand.
GCGAATCCTTAGAAGTTTGGGAGTCCCCACAAGCCGCAAACCTCATTTCGCGGATTAAGGAGTTCGCGGGCCGTGCTCCTTTTGCGAGTCCAAGCACTTTGCGGGTCCAAGCACTTTGCGGGCCGATCGAGGGTTTGCGAACTCGGCATTTTGCGAATCCTCGTGCACTTTGCGGGTCCTAGTTGGCGAATTGAGTTTACGAATCCAAGGATTTGCGAACTCAAACACTTCGCAAATAACTTCACGAATTGAACCCCTTGGATTAAAACGATTTAAGTTATAAAAAAAAAAAAATTCTTGGCACCATTTAATAAGAAAAATATTCCGATTCCAATGAGCATAGGCTCTTTCAACGCCCGATCATAATTTGCCTATCGGTGTCCTTAGGGCCAATTTTCGGTATAGGTAGACGTTGCATTCGATAGAATTTTGGAACGAAAATTTAGGTAGTCAACTGATATAATTTATAGACTGACTTTATAGCCTTGGCAGGTTTAAAGGATGAAATTTTAGGAATTTCACTAGACCGGCTAGCAAATAGTTTGAAGTCGAAAATTAGGTTCATGACTTAAAATAATTCGAGTACTTAGCTAGCTTAATTAATTAATAGCTTACTGATACGAATGTTTTGGTGCCTAAGGTCGGGACTTAGGAAATTCGCCAGGGCAGGTAGCAGTTAGTCTACGGACGCCAGGTAAGTGGAAATCCAACTACGACACATAACATATGTGTATGTGCCTAATTTATGTGACTATGTGATGATGTGTTTAGGTGCTTATGTGAACTTGTATGATATGGTTTCATGCTTTCGGTAAGCATTATGACGATGATACATTTGCATATGCACGAGCATGCACGACACGTTGGGGAAATGAGATGATGAGTGCGCACATATATGTCGCAAATAGCGAAAAGCGAATGCCGAAGTGGACAATGAGGATATTATTAGTTAAGATAAGTGGCGGCTTCCGGGGCACCGAGACGGCGTTGATGCTCCGTCGGCGACGTTGATGCGTCGGGGTTTACGAACGACGTTGATGCGTCGGGGGATACCATGGTTGGGTTGATGCCCTCATGGTCGGGTTGATGCCCTTATATCCCTGATTAGCGTGGTTGGGTCGATGCCCTCATGCTTTAGTATGGTTGGGTTGATGCCCTCATACTTTGGGCTGATGCCCGTGGTTGGATAGAGCTCTTTACGGTGTACGCCTGGGTAAAAGTCTGCCAAGGGCCCTAAGACAAAAGATATGAGATTAAGTTTGATCCATACGACGTAAGATGCATCGGCGTGGATTGCCTTTGCGGGGTTTTATCACGTGCACGTCATGCATGATTTCTACTTACTGAGCATATCGCTCATCCCTTACGTTATGTGTTGTAGGTGCGAGCGACCACGGTACGTGATCGCTTAGATGGCAAGGCCAATCTTTGGAGCTTCGCGCTGCTTTTGGGGTGGACGTGTGTGTATGGATGACGACCTGTGAGGCCGGGCGCATAGGAGCCTTTTGCTGTGCCGACACACCTTCGTCCTCGTAGTTAGATCATGTCTGGAACTTAGGGTTCGACATGTATTCTTTTGACTTGTACAGAACATCATTCCATTATGTAAATGGAAAAAGAAAAATTTTATTCGCATTTTCAGTATACCTTACTAATCACAACTCGCTAGGCACATAGGAATGCGCTAGAATAGGCAGTTAGGAACGTCGGGTCGTGACATGAAAGTACCCTGCTCCATACTTAAAATCTCAACAGTACAGTAAGGGAAAACACCAGTAATGGTGAACGGTCCCGACTAACGTGATCTAAGTTGCCGGGAAAAGCCTAAGTCGAGAGTTAAAGAGGAGGACTTGGTACCCTTCCTGAAACTCTCACCTTTGCCTAATTTTCTTATCATGGTAAGCTTTTGAGTGCTCCTTATACGTTTGAGCGTTGTCGTAAGTGGATAAACACGACTCGTCTAATTCATTAATTTGGAGTTGCCGCTTTCTGCCGGCGTCCCCCGAATCAAAATTCAAGGACTTAATTGCCCAATAGCCTTATGCTCGATTTCTACAGAAAGGTAGCACGCCTTCCCATAGACCAATCTATACGGTGTAGTGCCTATGGGTGTCTTATATGCAATCCTATATGTCCAAAGTGCATCGTACAATTTATTCACCCACTCCATACGGTTCCCTTCTATGGCCTTTTCTAGGATGCGTTTCAACTCACAATTTACTACCTTGACCTGACCGCTAGCTTGGGAGTGGTATGGGGTGGATAGGCTATGTCTAACACCGTAACGCTCTAATGTGGGTGCAAACTTGTTGTTACAGAAATGAGTGCCTCTATCGCTAATGATGCATCTGGGTGCCCCAAATCGTGAAAATAATGCTCGTAAAAATCTAACGGCTACCCTAGCATCATTCGTGGGCTAGGCTTGTGCCTCGGCCCACTTGGACATGTAATCCACAGCTACTAGGATGTACTTGTTATTATATGAGCTAGAAATGGACCCATGAAATCTATACCCCATACGTCAAAAATCTCACAAACTAAAGTAAAGTTCTGGGGTACTTTGTCGCGTTTTGAGAGATTACCTGCGCATTGACACTGATCACAAGTGTCAACGTACCTTTGGGTGTCCTTGAAAATCGTGGGACAGTAGGATCTGCTCTCCAGCACCTTCTGAGCGGTTCGGGGGCTGCGTAGTGCCCTCTGGTCGGTCTGTTATGGCAATGCCTAAGAATCTGTGTTGTTCTGGGAAGGAGATGCATTGACGTATCACCTGGTCCGTACATCGCTTGAAAAGATACGGATCTTCCCAAAAGTAGTACTTCAGGTCAGAAAAGAATTTCTTCTTTTGGTGACTAGTGTACTCCTCTGGTAGGACCCTCGCAACAAGATAGTTAGCATAATCTGCAAACCACGGGGTATCGCCCGTCTGTCCTTATGGTATATCTTGGACTCCTCTAGTCGAGAGAGGTGATCCGTCGCCAAATTTTCTGCACCTTTCTTGTCTCGGATATCTGTGTCGAACTCTTGAAGTAGTAGGATCCACCTGATCAGTCGGGGCTTTGCGTCCGGCTTTGCTAACAAGTACCTAAGAGCAGACTGGTCAGTGAACACAATAACCTTAGATAGGATAAGATATGACCTGAATTTGTTGAAGGCAAAAACGACGGCGAGTAGATCGGCCTAAAATGGTTATCCTTGCGCTGCCCTAGGACGGATCCAACTGAATAATCACTAGCATCGCACATTAGTTCAAAGGGCAGCCCCCAGTCGGGGGCGACCATAATAGGTGCTGCGATTAATCGCTCCTTAAGTAAATTAAATGCATGCAAGAATTCATCATTGAACTCAAACGGAGCATCTTTTTCTAGTAATCTAGACATGGGTCTTGCAATCTTTGAAAAATTCTTGATAAACCTACGATAAAATGCAGCATGTCCTAGAAAACTCCTAATCGATTTCACGTTCGAGGGGACGGGAAATTTTTCTATCATCTCTAACTTAGCTCGGTCCACTTCGATTCCTTTAGAGGAGATCTTATGGCCCAGAACTATGCCCTCTCGAACCATGAAGTGGCACTTTCTCCAATTAAGTGCCAAGTTCGTTTCCTCGTATCGTGCGAGTACAATTTTCAAATTGGACAGTCATACATCAAACGATGAACCAAACACAGAAAATGCATCCATAAATACCTCCATTACCACACCTATCAATTCATCGAATATGGCCATTATGCATCGCTGGAATGTGGCTGCAGCGTTGCAAAGATCGAAAGGCATCCTTCGGTACGCGAACGTCCCGAACGGGCACGTGAATATGGTCTTCTCCTAGTCCTCGGATGCTTTGGGAATCTGCAGATATCCTGACAATCAATCACGAAAACAATAAAATGAGTGACCGGATAATTTTTTTAACATCTGATCAATAAAAGGTAAAGGAAAATGATCCTTTCGCGTGGCGTCGATCAACTTCCTGTAATCGATGCAGACGCACCACACAGTCACGATCCTCTCGGAATTAATTCGTTCTTGTGGTTGGTGACGACCGTCATGCTCCCCACTTGGACTGGGCTGACCCATGCACTGTCTGAAATACAATTAATTCGTTCTTGTGCGCTCTCAAAACGTTCAAGAGCTGGCTCTTCTGTCCGTCGTCGAGGCTTGATGAGATGATGACTGGTTGCCCTCCGTTGCTGCTGAGAAATGCGTACTCGAGGTGGTCGTACAGCGGCTTCAATTCTATGACCGGTAGCTCCTCGACCGAGCTCTTTTTTTTTTCCCCTTCGCTGCTCTCGCAGACCTACGACAGACCTTGCACAGAAAAGAGGAAATCATGCTCAAAGACGTCTAAAAATAACATTTATCATCTTGCTTATTACTCTTTTTCATCGAGTCGGCCATATTAAATGTAACGTGTTCTCCATGTACCGTCAAAGTTAGTGTCTCATTCCTAAAGTCTATCATGGTCTCTCCCGTAGGTAAGAACGGTCTACCTAAAATCAAAGGAACATTTTCATCTTCCTCCATATCTAAAATAACGAAATCACCAGGGATTACAAATTTATCGACCTTGACTAGGACATTCTTGATAACCCCTAGGGGGTACTTTAACAATCTATCAGCTAACTGCAGGCTCATCCTAGTGGGTCGTGGTTCACCTAATCCTAAGCGCTTGAACATGGAATAGGGCATTAAATTCATGCTAGCACCTAGGTCAGCTAAAAGCACGCTCAATTACTAAATCCCCTATAAGACAGGGAATGGTAACTCTCTGGGTCCTTAAAGCTTCTTCGGGATCTTGCTTTGGAGTATCACGAACACTCTCCTCGTAGGCATACTGTGGAAACGTGTTCGAGCTTCCTTCTATTCGTTAGCAGGTCCTTCAGGAACTTGGCGAAGCTGTGCATCTGCGTAAGAGCTTCAACAAATGGTAAGTTAATATGCAGTTCCGTACACATACTCATAAATTTACCAAACTGCGCCTCGTCTTTGTTCTTCTTCAATTGAGCTTGGTAAAGGATCTTCGGCTGGTATGGCTTCACAGATGGCCGCTCGATCTCCTTCGCCTTTTCCTTTTCGGGCTCGACCTTCTCCTTCTCTCCTTCGGCCATCTCAACATCGTTGCCTCTGATTTCCTCCACTTCAGGCTCGTCATGACTCTCGATGTTGGTGTTCTCCTTTGCCTTCTTCTACGCACGCACTTCTTGCAATTCTCGTCCGTTCCTCAAGGTCACCGCCTTACAATACTCATTTGGGTTCGGCTCGGTAAAGCTTGGAAGTGATCCCTATGTACGCCCCTCCAATTGTTTCACCATCTGACCCACCTATTGCTCCAGCTTCTTGAGCAAGGCATCTGTGTGCTGGACGTACGTCGTTCGCTTCCATATGCTCCTTCATCTAGTCATTCGACTCTCGTAGGATGCGGTGGTGTTGCTCAAGTTTGTGAGGAGCGTCTTCGTCATGTCCATCATCTCCTTCATATCATCAGATTCCATTGCGGTTGCATTCTGATACTATGGTGGCGCCCAGCTTTGGAAACCGGAGGCCTAGGCTGAAATCCCAGCGGTCCTTATTGGTGGTTTGGATTCCCGTACACCAAGTTAAAATGCGCTCGGGGCTGGTAACTCCGATGGCCACCTTGGTAATTTCCCATGTAATATGCATGCTCCAGCGGCTGCCCGAACTGAGGTCTCGTGGGCTGAACTACAAATTCCACACAGCGGTATGTATGGCGTATACTGCGTCGATGCGGTGGTCGTCACGGCGTTCACGTGCCGAGTCTGCCTGGATTTTGGGAGTAGTGCACCAATCACTGTCTGTAGCTGAGAGTTCGTCGTCGCAATTTGTTGGTGGAGCGCCTCGAGTTTGGCATTTGTGGCCGTCTCCTCGCTCACTCCGAACACGTCTGGCGTCTTCATCCTCGTACTACCCCTCATGAAACTATTCCACGAGTAGTCTTCTATCAGGTTCCAAGCATCGGTCGCACTGAGCTTCATGAGCCCTCCTCCTGCGGCTCCGTCTAACATATGAACAGTCTGATCATTGAGCTCCTCGTGGAATCGGTTGATCTGGGCTGCCTTCGACATTCCGTGCTGGGGGCACTTATTCAGTAGCACCTCGTATCATTCCCATACCTCGTAGAGGTTTTCTGAATCCTTCTGGTGGAAAATGGAGATCTCTGTCTTCAACCTTAGAACCTTCGACGGTGGGAAGTAATGGCCAATGAAGGCGGCTCGCATATCTTCCCAAGTAGTGATTGATCTGGGCGGCAACATTTCCAACCAGTCCTTCGCCCTGAACTTGAGTGAGAATGGAAACAGTATCAATTTTGCATTGCCCGTGACACCGTTGATCTTGATGGTGTCGGTCACCATCAGGAAGGCCTTCAACTCGAAGTTGTTGTTCTCGATCTGGATTCCCTTCAAACTGGGCCGCCTGGAAGATCATCTGAAGCCAAGAATGCTTCATCTCAGTGGCCGCCTAGACCGTTGAATTGTACCTTCAATATACGAAAATAAAAGTTAGCGAAGAACAAATCGACACGTAAAAGGCATAACGAATTATACTGACAAAAAGAACAAATAATGCAAATAGTAAAAAGCAAAGAAAAATGCCAAATAACAATGGCTAAAGTACCGAACTACGGTTTTCCTAATATCAATCTATTCGTCGGCAACGGCGCCAAGAATTTGATCGGCACGTGGTGTGCTAATATAATGTGCAGGTGCGACAAGTAATAAATAAAATGAATACTTAATTTCTATCACCAACGTGCGATAGGCAGTGGACCTATCGTCTGTAGTGCAGTAAAGTGAGTAAACGAGTATCGAACACAAGGAATGGACTGATTACTAGTAATAACATATCGACTCGATATCTAGCCTAAATAAAGTACGCATTGTTTATGTTACGAACTAACCTAACAGACCATCCTAAAGCAACGAGAGATTCAAGGAACACGGCTAAAACTGGTAAGAGAGCTTTCAGATAATAAAGATGCGCTCCGGATTCGAATCCTGCTAGGTACTATCAACTAAGACAATAAAATTGCTCCTACGTGACTAAGACTAAATCACAGTAAATTTCCTACCCACTCACGAAGTTGCTTTCGCCCTGTGCTCGAATCCTATCATCTATGAACGGTTTAATCATTGTTTAGCTGTCGCCCTAAATGATTTTCCACACATTCACTTTAACACGACATGTTACAGGGAAATAACACTTTCATAGATATATAAATAATCAAAACACACGAGTCACGATAAATATATGTCTTAACTACGAAATAACCTAGCGCTCATCTACTCCCAAAAACATTGGGGATTTGGCTACTCGTAATTGACGAGAAAACAACGAAAGAAATATAACATAATGGTGAAGAACTCACGATCTTTCCTACGGGTGGATCCGGGATAGTCACGTGGAAGGATCTTCGTTCTTCGTTCAATTCTGTGTGGAATTCATCGTTGATCCGTTTCTTTTGCTCCGAGACGTATTTCCCTGTTCTCTACCGCTCTTTTTTGTCTCTAATTGATTATGGTTATGATATGATAGGTGTCCTATCCTTTTGAATCAAAATCGGGCTTTCACACTGAAATTCGCTAGCTTCACGACCGTGACCATCATCGCTTTACTTCTTGCACTTTCTGCCCTGTGTCACGGCCAAGTGCACTGGGCATCACGGCCGTGAATGACTTCGTACTAGCTCTCTACCCACGTTCACGGCCTGGTGCATTAGGCTTCACGGCCATGACAATGTTATGCTTCGGCGTCGTTACTCACTGCCCGATGTCACGGCCTGGTGCATTAGGCTTACGGCCGTGACTCTTTGGGATTGCTTCTCTGACTGGTGTCACGGCCTGGTGCGTGAGGTGTCACGGCCGTGACACTTTATATTTGCTCTGTTTTGCCTCGTTTTCGCTGTTATTCGCCCGAAAGCCGTCTTATGGTCCTTCAATATCAAAATAGGTGTAGATAGAGCGAATAAGTGCATAAAATTATTATGAAAACTCTATTATAACTCAAATAACTACTGCAATAAATGTATTAAGATATGTTTATCAGCCGCTCTCTCCGAGGCATTGAAGTCTTTTGAAGACAATATTGTGGAGAAAGCACACGCCTCAGAGCCATCTTTGTCACAATCTCAACCCACATCGCCACAACTCACACCCACGACCCTCTCAGCCACTAATCCATCCTTATCAACCCAACACCGTACCCCACAGTGTACTCCACGACATTCTGCTAGCCCGCCTCGGACACCTCAAGAAGAATCTCTCTTTCGACGTCTGGTGGACTATCCTGACCCACCCTCCAAACTTGCCGCGGTGACGACTCCCGCTCCAAATGCCGAAATGATGACCCGGACGACCAGGATCGTCGTGGGGGGAGAAGAGGTCGAGGACATCTACAAGTGGTCAAGGATTAGAACAAGGCCAAGGCTCAGGCTCAGCACAAGAAAACACTGGAGCCGCTGAACCTCACAACCTACTACACAAACAACCACCGCGCACCACACACCTTTAACCTAAGGTGGCCTCCGCTCACACCACCAACAAACTTCACAAGCCCCTTGCTACCGGAAGAAAAAGCAAGTGCCGCAATGCTCGTGGCTTTGGCAAAAACACAAGCAACTCCTAGCTCGACTGCTCCATACCAGTCGTGAATATGAAGAAGTGGTGTCAACCCACACGAGTTCCTCGACTATATCTTCGAAGGACGGTAGATGACGACCAGTATGCCCGATGATCTTCAAACACAGAGACTCAAGGACGTTCGACACTTCTTACAACAAGCTTCGGTTGACCTAGTCTTGATAGATGACGAAGAACTTCAGGAAGGTGAAGATCATGAGCAAATTCCCCCAAGGCTTACAGAGTTGATTGCTCAACGAGCAGATTCCCCTACGAGACCAATGCTAGGCCTGTTTGTATCGAAACGCCATAGGAGAATATTAGGATTGAAATCCCATTCCTTGAGAAAGTTCGTCAGCACATATGGAGGTCAACAGACAAAGTCAAGCACTTGAACGACTTCGAGCTCAGAGGCATCTCTCACTGGGAACAGTAGGAGAGGATGACTTATCTTTGGATGCTAACCTAACTTGGACCTGATATGAGGTTGGGGATTCCAAAAGAACAATTGAAGAGTCATTTCAAGGATCTATCCCCAATTTGTCAGCTGCTAAGTGTCTACTGTACGAAAGGCAATCTTCCAACTCCATTCTATGTCATAGAACGAATAGACAAAACTCGAGAAGAGCTAACGAGAGCGACCTACCTTATCTCCCTGCTGAGGAGGTGTACCATCTCTACCAGCTGTGTGTAGAGACGTACAGGGTCCTCAAGGCTTTATAAAGAAGGAAGGACCGAGGGACTCTATCGGTTCATGATGCGCCAGGTCAAGTACCATGCCGCACACGACCTTCAGATGGCTCTGGAGAGCAATATGAGGAAGGTCAACATGACCGCTCCGCTTAACAAAGGACCTGAGATTGAAGGGCTCCCCAACAATCATGTACACATAAGCTCAGTCTTAGGAATCACCTACCACAACCCAATTGCCAAGAAGAATAGGTTGATGCTGAAGATTGAGATGCACAATTTCTGTGACGGGACGCTCAAGGTCATCAGGAAGAATATAGAGAATAAATTGAAAGAAATCAATCGAGAGACCATGCTGAAGCTTCATAGGTTCCTGAGAGAACAACCGCGTCTGATGGAACTACTTGAAGCCATTGAGGAGCATTTGGATCTGAGAGACACTCTAAGAAACTACGAGCATGCGCTGGACTTGTGCATGTCATACTATGCCCGACAAGGACAGATAGCGTGGAAGGGCAATCAAGCACAAAGGGGGGAATGAAGAATATACGTTTTAGTTGTTCTTTGATTTCATTAGCTGTCCTTGAAATTAGGTGCTTTTATTATACTTGTCATTAGATTAGGACTAGCTTGTTGTCTATACCAAGTTTGTTTGGTATATATACCATGTAAACATTTGAGCTTAATACAGAATATTATTGATTTGATCCGAAGGGCTGCCAATCCAAATTCTAGAGAGAGAACAGTAGAATCTTCATCTCACTAAGCATATTCTCTCGAGGTTTCAAACGAGTTTTTCGATCGAGCTTAGATTTATAGGATTCTAATCGATTAACTAAGAATTGAAGTCTAGGATCATAGGAGTTGATATTCGAGGACCTAACACTTAACGCACCCGCGACTACATTCGCTTTCCCCGGATGGTAGCTAATTACGCAGTCGTAGTCTTTGACCAATTCGAGACATCGTCGCGGTCTCATGTTTAACTCCTTCTGAGTGAAGAAGTATTTCAGACTCTTGTGGTCTGTGAAAATCTCACATCGTTCTCCGTATAGATAGTGCCTCCAGATTTTGAGAGCGAAGACTACTGCTGCAAGCTCTAAATCGTGAGCTGGGTAGTTCTTTTCACATTCATTGAGTTGTCGTGAGGCATATGCAACTACGTTTCCGTTCTGCAGTAAGACACATCCTAGGCCATTTTTCGACGCATCACTGTCAATAGAGAATCCTCCGGTTCCCGTAGGTATTATTAATACTAGGGCCGAAGTGAGTCATTTCTTCAATTCCTGGAAGCTCTGCTCTCAAGCATTGTCCCATTGGAATAGAGTATCCTTCTTTGTTAGCTTTGTTAAGGTTGAGGCGATCTTCGAGAAATCCTTGATGAACTTCCTGTAGTATCCCATTGTCCCATTTTGATTATGTGATTTTACTGTTTGCGCGATGAACGGTTTGAACGTGTTCTGATTTTTGCAGAATTGAACATTATTTGCTTCGAACATGTTTACTCTTGTTTGTGAGTAATCAGCATCTGATTTCGAGCATATACCTCTAATTTCATCGATCAATTTTTAGTATCTGCTTGAATTCAGTGTTAAATCGTATTCTGTGACTGTTTGCGTAATTTCAATTTTTCTCGCTAACTTCTTCGATCAGGATTAATTTCTCGATCGGAAAACAACGTGCGAAAAAATTTACAATTGGGAATACTGATTTACTACTGAAGACGCTGTTGTCAAGAGCGTTTTTAGTAGAAAATGTTTTTCGAGCTTTAAATTTTTCGACTTGACTATTTTGACCTCGCGCGAAACTTTTTCTCTCGAAAAACTTTTCGGTCAGACATTTCGTGTTTGACTTAAGGATTTTCGCTCGTAAAATTTCTTCGATCAACATCTTAATTTTGACTCAGCGAGAAACTCCATTGGGTACTGCTCTACGACCAAAATTAGTTGACGCATCGAAAAAAATTTCGACCGTCGGATTTCGTTCAAATTTTCAAAATTCAATTTGACTGAGGATATATAGGCTGGACTACCTTTGTACCGAACGGGATTAGATTGTTTACAGTCTGATAACTGGACCGATAGGTTTAACAATGCCACGTATCTTCTAAATTCTTTTCGATCGAAAATCAGCACTAAATTGAAACTGTATATTCGAGAAATTTAGTCAACTTCCCGAGTCAATATTTTGAAAAATCCACATTTTGATTCTCGGTCAACAAATTTTTCGACGATTAAAATTTTCAATCATCAAACTTCACGAGTCAATTTGACGATTGAGTTCACTGTTTAAACGCTACTAACAAATTTGCTACTTGTGAAGGACGTCACATCATTCTTCAAATCATTAAAACAATAAGCGAGGATCCTACATCAACTCAAGAAAAATAAGAAATGGATGCTTACTCTCTTGCTAATGACAACCGTCCCCCGATTCTCAAGAGAGGCGAATACACAGTATGGCGAAGCAGCTCTCTGCCCTCAGAATGGAAGAAAATATCCACTCAAATCAGACAATAAAAATCTTGAGGAGTTGTATATCCACGCCATGTTTGACAATCTCGCTCAACACGAGGAAGATATGAGGGAGATTCAGAAGGAGCAGAAGGGCAAACTTATTGAAGATGCGGTTGCCCTAGTCTCGGAGAAGAGAAGCTCTAAACCACGAAAAGATCATCAAGCCTCCTACCCCCTCAGAGTCTGAAGTCGAATCAGACTCAGACATGGAGCCAAACTGAAATCGCTAGGAAAGCAGTTGGCCCTCATTGGAAAAATGATGAGCAAACAATACTTCCAGAAGTCCTCATCATCAGCCAATCGACTTCGGATCTCAAGCTCAAAGAACAAAGAACGTACACCTGAGACCTCCGAAGTCAAGAACATCAAAGAGCCGACCAAGTGCTTTAACTACGGGAAGCCAGGTCATTATGCCAGGAATGCACTCTCCCAAAGAAGAAAAATGCCAACTACTACTCCAGGAAGCTTCAAATCACAAAACAAAAAGAAGATGGAGTGGCTCTAATGGCAGAACAAAACCACTGGCTCGAGGATACGTCTAGCTCATAAGAAGAGAATCTAGCCCTCATGACCCGCCTGGATGAGAACTCTGACGCCGAAAACTCCAACCAGACGGTCGAAGACCAGGCATCCGAACCTTCTGAGGAGGTAGTTTCTCCTGGCACATTATTGACCATGTTAGAATCGTATCAAAAAGCGTACACTGACATGAAACGTGAGCAGAAAAGCATAAGGGAAGTAGAGAAGAAACTATCTAAGTCTCAGGAGAAAATCGCTAGTCTCGAATCAGAACTTAGGAGCTCTAGTACAAAAATAGAAGAACTTACTAAGAGCTTACGTTTTAGGGAGACTACACAACCTCCGATAGAGAATAATAATTAAAAAATTAAGGAATTAGAAGACAGGCTATAAAATAACTATAATTGTTTGGTTAGAAATCTAAATGAGAAAGCTAACCTCAATTGTAGGATAACGGAAGCATCTACTAAGATCACCAATGTAGAAGTCGAATTAGCTAAATCAAATACTAAGGTTTGTGAACTTATGAGAGATCTAGACGCCTGTAATGCTGCCAAATAAACGGTATTACTCTATTAGGAGAAGAGCGTAAGAAGCTTTACGCTAAACTTAAGAAATTAGAAGATCTTCTAGTAAAAAAGAGGAACTAATCAAATAATATTCATGAAAGAGTTCTATGACTATATATTTGGCTTAGGCCTTGAGAATCCACGCTGCTTGTCAAAAGTTGATTGCAAACAACTTAACGATGTCAAGTACATGGATTTAGAATTAACGAATCTCATCAACGCAAAGGAAATAGATGACTTAGAAGTGGCTAAGAGAAAAGCCAAAATTAGGGTTGAAAGCCCCTTCTCCACCGAGTTGAATCAAAGCTTCAAAATTACGGATCTTCCCAAGGGTTGGAGCCTTGAGTCAACTTACCTTCAAGAAGATCATTCTATAATAGGGGAAGCACAATCTCATCTGAAAATTCTTTCTACATACCCCCATCGTTAAGAAAATAGAGGGATTAAGAGCTTCTTTGGAAAAAGAAAGAGAGGATTTTGAAGCTGAAAAGAAACAATACCTTAAAGAGATGGAAATCTCGAAGCTTCCTCCATCTCACAAACTATTTCTCACGCATCTCCCTCAAAAGATAACATCATTCTTAAAAGCGTGAAGAAAGAAAAGATGCCTTTTCCTAAACCAAAACCAAAGAAAAATATTTCCAAAAATATTATTCCTAATCTTGTCTCTACTACGTCTGCAGGGAACGTAGTGACAGAGCCTAAGGAGTCGAAGGCAAGAGTGCAGAGTAAAAATAAGGAAGGGACATGTAGAGTTAAATACTTCCGATGTCTGCCCTTCTTCTGTAAAAATAAAAGATACTCGTAACTTCCGATGTCTGCCCTTCTTCTGTAAAAATAAAAGATACTCGTAAAATAAAAGAGCCATTTCTTCACTATAATAATTGCTTCTATGAAGTCTCTTCAGCCTACAACTTTTAGAAGCACTTCGAAATCGGCTCTACGTCAAAAATTAAAAATAATCATTCTAAAACAAATGCATCAAGGATGACCCGTAGGAAATAAGTCCAGCCATAAAAAGCGCTTATAGCACTATTCACCCTTGTTCTGACCTAAGGTATTCGGTGAAGATCGAATCCCCTAAGCACCTTAGGAGATTCTCCAAAGAAAATATCTTTTCCTCGGTCAAGCCTAACAATGCATTTGTTCGTGCTGAAATTAACCTTCCCTGTCAGGTTCAACCCAAATGGGTTCCTAAGTCTCCGACCAAAAAGACGAAAGCCAAAATGGCCAAGTCTTCTGCTAAGGGCACACCCACATCAACCTCTTCGACGTTGACTTGTGTTGTTAAAGCTCCAACTAGTACTAACTTAGGAACCACATCTGAACCAACATCTGAATCTGCTAATCTGAGAGGACCCATTTATAAGTGGGTACCTAAAGCTCTCTAATTTGTTTTTGCAGATCCATCATGTGTGGTACCTCGACTCTGGTTGCTCCACACACATGATGGGAAATCAAGAACTGCTGAGCAACTACCAAGACCGACCTAATGGAAAAGTGAGATTCGAAAACAACGACTCAGCCCCTATTCTAGGATTTGTGGACATCATTCTGACGCATCTGACAATAAAAGATGTCTCCTACGTCGAATGTCTCCACCATAACTTATTCAGCATAGGCCAGTTCTGTGATAAGGGATTCCACGTGGTCTTTCTTGCTGGCCGGTGCAGAATATTGGATAGTCAGGACAAAGAACTCCTCCAAGGACTTCGGAAATCTAACCTTTACACGATCAACCTGACGTCCGTGTGGCCCTCGACAGCCGTTTGCCTCACTTCTCAGACTGTAATTCAGATGAACAGCTTATGGTATCAACGAATATCTCATCTTAGCATTAAAGCTCTTCGAAGACTTTCATCGGAAAAGTTGGTTCACGGTCTTCCAACTATAGTATTACTTAAGGAACATCAATGTTCGGCATGCCAACTATGACAAATGAAGCGAGCATCTCATCATATAAAGCTGCCTCTACTTCACGTCCACAGGAACTGCTACACATGGACCTCTGTGGACCAATGCAGACACAGAGTATCAACGGTTGCAAGTACAGGCTAGCTATCGTTGATGATTTCTCTCGCTACAAATGGACGAAGTTCCTCCGAACTAAAGATGATACAGGGGACTTGATTATCAATTTCGTGAACTCGACTTAAAATTTACAGCAAACTATCCAGGTCATCCGAACGGACATCACTGAGTTCGAGAATAAGTACCTCAGTGATTTTTATCAGAAACTTGGGATTAGTTAACAATTATCAGCCGCCAAGACGCCTTAACAAAACGGGGTCTTTGAAAGAAAAAACAGGACTCTAGTGGAATCCACACGTACGATGTTGATTCATTCCGGCCTCCCACACTTTTGGGCTGAAGCAGTAAATATCGCCTGTTTCACTCAAAACAGGATGGTGGTTCACAAGCGGTTTGATAAGTCTCCGTACGAAATCATTAACAAGCGGATACCCAACATTTCCTTATTCAAAGTCTTCGGGTGCAAGTGCTTTGTGGCGAACGAAAGAGAACAACGAGCTAAGTTCGACCCTAAAGCGTTCGAAGCCACTTCTGTCAGTTATTCTTCAACGTCTAAGGCGTACCAGGTATATATGAAGTCCAACCGAACTATCAAAGAAAGCTACAATGTAACTTTCCACGAAGTGACAGAAATGGCTTCTGGGCACATCAGTCCAGGACCCGTGCCTAACCAGATGGCTTCTGACCACGACAGTTCAGAACCCATTTTCACTGGTGCGTTGGCACAAAACCAACAGAAGATGGCAACTTATCCGGATTCAACGTCAGAAAAGGCTTTGAGACTTGCGTTAGACAATTTGGACTCTCTCTTTGAGCCTGTATATTGGAAAGGCACCATCACTGCCACACACCTTTAGTGGATCCCCCCTTTCGATGAGGCCGATGTACCAAGCTCTTCAAATGTCCCCACCTCACCCGCTTCGGAATTTCCACAGAACACTAAAGAACCAACCTTGGTTTTTGAGGAAGTCTCGTCAGACTCACTGAATTCATGTGCAGAATTAGACTTACCTCAATCTAATGATCAACCGGAGATTATTGGAAATCTCTGTCCATAAATGGTTGTGCATCTACTTCAGCTTTGCCTCACAAGCGGAAATGGACTCGAGCACATCCAGTTAGTCAGATTATTGGTGATCCTTCGAGTGGAGTACGGGCACGTCATCAACACAGTCTTTTTAGCTGCTTCTTAAGCCAAAATGAGCCTACAAAGGTAGTTGATGCACTTCGGTAATAGCAATGCAAGACGAAATCAACCAATTCGAGCATCTCCAAATGTGCACGTTAGTACCCCGTCCGCATGGGAAAACAATTATCGGGACAAAATGGGTATTTAAGAACAAAAGAATGAAGATGGGGAAGTGATCCGGAATAAAGCAAGGCTGGTTGCGAAGGGATATAGCCAACAGAGGCATTGACTACGACGAAACTTATGCTCCTGTTGCCCGGATCGAAGCCATCCGCCTTCTTATGCGGCCCATAAAAACTTATGCGGCCCATAAAAACTTCAAAGTCTATCAAATGGATGTTAAGACCCTCTTCATCAAATGGCAAGAGAAAGATCTGATGGTTGTCCAAGTTTACATAGACGAATCTTCGGATCGACAAATTAACAGCTCTGCAAGAAGTTTGGAGATTTAATGAAGAGCAAGTTTGAAATGAGTCACATGGGAGAGATGCAATTTTTCTTGGGCTCCAAGTCAGGCAGCTCGATAATGGCATCTTCATAAGTCAGACTAAATACATCAAGGACATTCTGAAGAAGTTCCATCAAGATTAGAGCAAGCCTCTTAGCACTCCCATGTCAACAACCTACAAGTTGGATGCCGATCCCACAGGAAAAGCGGTCGACACCACAAGCTATCGCAGCATCATCGGCTCTCATCTCTATCTCACCCCAAGCCAGCCGGATATTATCTTTGCCACCTGCCTCTGTTCCCGTTTCCAAGCCGACCCGAAAGAAGCTCACATGCTTGCGGTCAAACGGTTCTTACGCTACCTGAAGGGCACCTCCACCCTAGGATTGTGGTATCCTAAGGGCACGAATTTCATATTAATTGGCTATACTGACGCTGATTATGCAGGTTGTCGAATGGACAGGAAAAGCACCTCCGCTGGCGCTCAATTTCTAGGCGAAAAGCTGCTATGCTGGTCATCAAAAAAGCAGAACTGCATCTCAACATTGACGGCTGAGGCAGAATACGTCGCGGTCGCCAGCTGTTGCTCGCAAATGCTGTGGATCAGAACTCAGCTTCGGAATATGTGTACAATTTAAATAATATACCCATTTACAGTGATAGCCAGAGTGCCATTGCTATAACGTGCAATCCTGTTCACCACTCACACACGAAACACATAGATATTAGATATCATTTTATAAAATATCACGTAGAAATGACATGTATTTCGTGAAAGCGGAGTTTCAACTAGCTGACATTTTCACCAAGGCATTGGATGAAAAACGATTCCAATTTCTTGTCGAAAATTAGGCATGTTGAATCTTCCGTAATATGTGCTTGACGTGCTCCTATGTGCTTTCATATGTCTTCTTCTATGTGTTCTCACTTTTCAATGTTATATCTTGCGCGAAATTAAAATGAAAAAAATATAAATAAAAAACATAATAATAACATTGTTTTTCATTAAATAATACTATAATAATGAAATATAACAATTCAAACTATTATACATATACCAACAATATTAGGTGAGTGATGATATCTTTAGGATATTCGATCTAAGTCACACGGATTTTCGCAACGTAAGTCGCGGAAGACCCGTTTAACAAAAATTTTTTCTTAAACAAAATATATCCATCAAAACATTCGTCTACATCGTCATCACTATACACGGGCCGTAGCCCAAAATGACGAAACATCAAAACCCTAAAGTCGCTCCACAGGTCGCATCCATGTACAGCCTCACCTCCAAAAGTCCATGGAGCACCGCCGTCAGCCCGCCTCAGACGCGACGCGCATCAGCGTCGGGCTCGGTACCTACAACACGTAAAACCCTGAGCTCCTCGCTCAGTAGGTGAAAATATGCATGATATGCAACGTGCACTCAACCCTGACTCAACCCCAATACCAACACTTTCATATCTCATATGAAAGTGATCTAACCTCACCATGCAATGCATGCTCTCTATCATTAGACCTCGTCTCAACCTAGATCTCATCTCAACAATAGGTCTCACCTCAACCATTCGGCCCACAGGCTAGGCTAGGCTCCTCGCGCAACCTATTTAAGGAAGGAGTCAGGAGATCAGATCTCGGGCAGCCCCCGGCTCTCCCCCAAGACGTCTACCTGCCCCGCGTTGCCTACGCTGGTAGCGCCTCCCTGAGCAAACTCTACCAGGTCGCGTCTTCCGCCTAAAGACCCTCTTAAGAGGAGTCTCGACAGTATAACAGTCAGGCGCGCTAGTATTATCCTCAACTCTACCACGAGTCGACTGCCAATATCGGCACAACCTACCTCACTCACTGAGACCGTAAGGTGCCACTGTGTTGCCACGGTCAATCCTCTCACCTCGACGACACCCATATGTTACCGCTCCGCACGGTACTCACTTCCTCGCACTGACGTGGTATGCAAGTGTAGTGCAAATAACAGACATGTAATGTACAAAAATATTTGATACATAAAACATTTAATCCATGGGATTCACTTAATCATATAATCACATAATCACATAAACACATAATTCATATAAATATCATATAATGATATACACAACCGTTTACGTGTCGTACGTAGATTCACCTACCTGTCCTCCTGATAAGATTATTCACAATATCTGGTGAATTCTCTAAATGTCGAACATCTGATCAATAAGATATTATCACCTCAGTATATTTGTTAAATTGCATAAATTTCGAAATTCGAAAACCCTAATTAATGCTGAAAACATTGTACACTTAGGTAATACAAAACCTTGGAAATATTATTGTAACACCGAAAACTTTGTAAACATAGGTAAAGCAGAAAAATTCTTAACCTACATACATCGCTTAGTATAAAAGTAAGAACAAAATATTTAAATCCAAAAATCTAGGTTTTACCACCCACGTATATATTAAATCACAATATCACAAGAACTTACTCTAATCAGTTATTGAAGTGAAGTCACCTAAACCATTTAATACTACATAAATTACATAGATCACATAAATCATACCTATACTAAAATAAAATTCTAAATCCTAGTATACTGAACACTATTTTTGCCGAAACTTCAAAAAGTTAATCATATGCTTACAATTAAATCCAACCCGAAAACTATGCCTAATCCATCCTTATGTCCGAGAACTAATCAAATTTTAAAGTAATTCAACCCAGTAAACAGCAATACACTATAAATTTTTAAGTGTCTCAACCTTTATCATATCGAAAACCACAACTATAAATACCAAAGCATAGTTCATCGAAGGTCACGACATCACATAAATCTATTCATCCTCATATCAAAATCACGTAAGCTATTTATAACATAAATCACATATTTGAAGTAATGCATACAACACATCAAAAACACGTAAGAGATAAACATATTTTTGTCTTGTAAACGAAATCTACCTTACATCCGAATATCTGGACTGTTGAAAATTCCTTTGTTCCTAAATAATTTTCTCCATATTTTCGTGGTATGCCCTTCCCTTACTTTTTCCTTCTTTTTAATTTATCACGTTCCATTTATATATGTGTTGTATTATAGATGTTATTACGTAGGTATATCCAAGTCCACAAGTGCTTTGTAAATGATGACGCATATTTCCCTTAAGCTAAGCAACTTCATATTAGTCATTCTTAACTAACCTTAAATAGTCACCACGTGTCCTTAGGGTTTCTTTGATAGGTTATTGTAATCATTACATATGCATATATTTCACCTTGAACATATAAGAGTCACATAAGTCATAAATTTCAATTATATATCACTTAAATCACGAATCACATATGATACTTAAACTCATCAAATCTAAACATATGAAACCCACAAATATTGATATTTACGAATTCTTTCTATCACAGTATTCAATTTAATTTGAGCTTCTAAAACTTGTATTTTCTTTACCAAAATTTCTAATTGGTATGATTAACGTATTAAAATTTTTACACGTATTACATTCTTCCCCTTAAAAGAATTTCGCCTCCGAAATTCGCTAACTGGTGTCGGGGTAACGATTTCCTATAAAATTTACGACTCCACACTTCCGCTGCGTTACTCTGGCAGTTTATATAATAATATTTACGTTTGTCCTTAATTCCTTTTTAGATTTCCTAATGAGATAGGATTTATTCCTATCTTTGCCACGTAATAAGCCAACACATCCGAATGTGTGGCCCGACTCTCTTAAAAATAAAAATAAAGTTGCGAGTACTTCGAGATTACGTACCCGTATTCATTACAGGATCTGCTTCCTCGGCAGTTAAGGTGAATACTCTCCCAGTAGCTGGTGGAAACTGTGCTGGTTGTTGGGCTGGTGCAAGGTATGTATTCGCCCGACAGTCACGAGCGAAATGGCCCATTTTGCCACATCAAAAGCATTGTATCACTGTCTTCGGTCCTGGGCCATAACAAACGCCCATGTGATAGCGTCCACACTGTTGACATCGTGGCGCGGTGTTCAATGGTCGAATAGGGGCATTGATTGGCTCTTGATTAGGCCTAGGGTGTCCGTTCTGTCGCCCTGGACGGTGGTTTTGATTGCCATGGGACCCGTTTCGAAATTTTGATGCTTTCTATATTACCTTCATTTTCTTGCTAGTTCTCATTTCTTCTCTTCACCTCTCGTGCTTCTACAATCTGGGCCTCCGCTTGTTCTGCTATGAGCGCTCGTTCGGCCACTTGCGCAAATGCTACGTCTCGTGTGCCCGCCATGCTAACATCTCGGTAGATCTCGGGTTTGAGTCCTACCCGGAGTTATCTTTAGAGCATTAGTCGCCCCCATGTGCGGGGCGAATCGAGATAACTCCTCAAATTTGCGGATATATTCCGCAATAAGTCTTTCGCCCTGTTTTAGGTTTATGAACTCGTTCATTTTCCGAATTCGGTCATAGGTCGTGAAATATTTGTCGCGGAACAGATCCTTGAATCTTTCCCACGACATAGTCATTGGGTCTTCTAAGATTTTGATGGTATCCCACCAAAACCTTGCGTTCCCTCGGAGCATGAAGATTGCGCACAACACTTGTTCATTCTCTGGGACCCGACCGTACAGGAACATATCTTCGAATGTGCGCAACCAGTCGTCATCCATAGTAGGGTCAATGGCGTCCTCTAAGATAGGAGGGTCTAATTTTCGGAACCGTTCTCCTATGATCTCTATACGTTCAGGCTGAGGAGACGGTTGGTGTGTGGAGGGAGCTTGATGATGGATAAGAGCATTAGTCTAATCCGATTGTCGCTGGATCAGTTCAGAAAGCCTCATAATCGTGGAGTCGCGTTCATGTATCGGGGACTCAGGTTCGTCCCTGCGACTCGAACTACCTACGTTCTCTCTACGAGTTTTCGGCATTCTTATTGCTATTATCAACAAGTAGCCATGTAAGCAAATATATCATTATAGGCAAATAATCATATCGTAATCTGATCCTCCACGCTTTTGAGCGGCCGTACATGGACAGTATACAGAATCTATATCCTAAGCTCTGATACCACATGTGGCGACCCTCGCTTTCTAATCATAATTAGTGGCGGATTTTCGCAACGTAAGTCGCGCAAGACTCGTCTAACAAAATTTTTTCTTAAACAAAATATATCAAAACATTCGTCTACATCGCCATCACTATACACGGGCCGTAGCCCCAAATGACGAAACATCAAAACCCTAAAGTCACTCCACAGGTCGCATCCATGTACAGCCTCACCCCCAAAAGTCCGTGGAGCACCACAGTCAACCCGCCTCAGCCGCGACGCGCATCAGCGTCGGGCTCGGTACCTACAACACGTAAAACCCTGAGCTCCTCGATCAGTAGGTGAATATGCATGATATGCAGGGTGCACTCAACCCTGACTCAACCCTGACTCAACCCCAGTACCTACATTTTCATATCTCCAATGAAAGTGACCTAACCTCACCATGTGCAATGCACGCTCCCTATCATTAGACCTCGTCTCAACCTAGATCTCATCTCAACAACAGGTCTCACCTCAACCATTGGGCCCACATGCTAGACTAGGCACCTCGCGCAACCGATTTAAGGAAGGAGTCAGGAGATCAAATATCGGGAAGCCCGGCTCTCTCCCAAGACGTCTACCTGCCCCGGCGATGCCTACGCTGGTAGCGTCCTCCCTGAGCAAACTCTACCAGGTCGCCTCTTCCGCCTAAAGACCCTCTTAAGAGGAGTCTCGACAGTATAACTGTCAGGTGCGCTAGTACTATCCTCAACTCTACCACGAGTCGACTGCCAATATCGGCACAACCTACCTCACTCACTGACACCGTAAGGTGCCACCGTGTTGCCACGGTCAATCCTCTCACCTCGACGACACCCATATGTTACCGCTCCGTACGGTAGTCACTTCCTCGCACTGACGTGGTATGCAAGTGTAGTGCAAATAACAGACATGCAATATACAAAAATATTTGATACGTAAAACATTTAATCCATGGGATTCACGTAATCATATAATCACATAATCACATAAACACATAATTCATATAAATGTCATATAATGATATACATAACCGTTTACGTGTCGTAGGTAGATTTCACCTACCTGTCCTCCTGATAAGATTAGTCACAATATCTGGTGAATTCTCTAAATGTCGAACCTCTGATCAATAAGATATCACCTCAGTATATTTGTTAAATTGCATAAATTTCGAAATTCCAAAACCCTAATTAATGCTGAAAACATTGCACATTTAGGTAATACAAAACCTTGGAAATATTATTGTAACACCGAAAACTTCTATTTTACCTTATTGAGTCAATAACGCCGAGATTGATGGAGTTTTCATCTGTTTTTTAGTGTCGTGATTTTCATTCTATTCCCCCCGATCCGGAATGTGTTATTGACGACAAACAAAGCATTATTACCTTTCAGCGATGTGTTACTTCTAAGTCAACATTTGTTATTAATAATAAGAAATTTGTTGTTTTTTGCTATGTTATAAGTATTACTTTTTTACACGATTTAGGGAAAATATAATATCTGTTTCTTGCAACAAATCGGTATAAATTCGAGGCACCCATGAGAAATTGAGGTCTATTTTACCTTATTGAGTCAATAACGCCGAGATTTATGCAGTTTTCATCTGTTTTTTAGTGTCGTTTGTGATTTTCATTTTATTCCTCCCGACCATTGCTTGTATACAGACTGTGTTATTGACGACAAACAAGGCGTTATTACCTTTTAGTGATGTGTTACTTCTGAGTCAACATTTGTTATTAACCATAAAACATTTATTAGTTTTTGCTATATTCGTTATTTCTGACGATTAAAGCTGCAAATTAGCAATACAAATCATACCCACGATCAAATTAACAATAATTTCAAACATATCAGGTCATGAACTTTGATATTTTAGGCTACAATCTCAGCGATTTCTGTGATTTCTGTTTATCACTTTTTTCTGTAATTAGCATCCATAGATGCTTGGGTTTATAAAACCTATCAGGGTTAACGAGTTCTGCAACATCAAATTGACGTCGTTTTCTACTTAATCGATCTGCAACATATTAATTTACCCAAGTTTAAAGAGATCCGTGTTTCGTTCGCTGTTGAAGACGATGGTATTTTCAGTGTAATTGTGGCAAAATTAGGAGGATAAATATGTCATTTAGCCTAAATGGTTTTTTCTCTAACAATTTCAAATAATTGGTCCTTCAAGCCAAACGTAAATAGGGCCTGGACCCAACTTAAAATAATAAATAGGCTGACTATTAACCCATAAAATAATTTCTACACTCTCCGTAGAGAGATGAACGCCAACACGGCATCACCCCTTCCAACGTGATTTAAAATTAGTCAATTTCATTTATGTAAAACTAAATATTTCTCCAATAAATTGTTATGGGTGAGAAATCATTGTTGGTTTCTGGGTGTCGGTATGGTCGCTGGCTGAGGGTGTCAGAATTTCAGCTGGAATGGTAAGTCGATGTTTGTATAATATCGCCCCAAGTGTTTACGATCGTCCCCAAGATACAACGACTTCTTCTGGACACGTTATCGCAGCACAAAGATTCGAGTTTTTTTTTACAGTCCCGAGGTATCCCCACACAACCCGGCTATGGGCTAATCGACTTTAACTTCAACTTTCTTGCTTTCTAGTAATTAAGGGCCTGGGAGTGTGTGAACCTGTAATGCATGTGTTGCAATGAACGAATTTCCAACTCGCGGAGTACCTATTTATAGCACTCCAAAAGGTAGTAGGGACTGAATCTGAATTACTGCATCATTTGGGATTGTGACCTTTTTTGGGCTAGAATAAATTGTCCCTCCAATTGGAAGCTTCTCGATCCGCTGGTTATGCTTGGGTCGAGTTGATTCAGTCCAACGTTCAGGATCGTGATCTTTTCACGATCCGGTGCATCCCATTGACCGACATGTCATCCACCTCAGCTGCCCAGTTAGCGCTTATGCAGGCCACCTCATCCTTACCTATACACCCGTCACGCACGCCAGGTCACATCATTATGATATTGACGACGCACGAGGTAGATTTTGCTTGTCTAATTAGGGTGCAAATTCGAGAATATGATTGTAAATCGAATCTAGATTTCGACATAAATTGCAAGTTATCGGTATAAATTCGAGGTACCCATGGTTTGGACGTTTACCAGCTGCTACTAACGTTGAGATTTGAACGATTTTCAGCATTTTTGGTTGTCATTTATCATTTTCAATAAAAATCTCCGACATCTCTTGCTTGAGTATTAATCCAATATAAACATCAATATATAGTTTTTCTTAATACCTATGAGAAATCGAGGTCTATTTTACCTTATTTAGTCAATAACGTCGAGATTTATGCAGTTTTCATCTATTCTTCAGTGCCGTTTGTGATTTTCGTTCAATTCCTCCCGATCCATTGGTTGTATAAAGAACGTGTTATTGAGGACAAACAAAGCGCTATTATTTATCCGTGATATGCTACTAGAGCGTGAACATGTGTTATGAGGCGTAAGCGATATGTTCTTAACATTAAGACATTTGTTATTTTTTCCTATGTTATAAGTATTTCTTTTTTTACACAATTTAGAAATAATATAATATTCGTTCCTCGCGATTAATTTTTCGTATATATTATTTTCGTCCTCTAACATCACCCAACCCTGCAGCAGACCACATTCGACGCATATCGAGGTTTTATTATGATATTAACGTTATGTCATGACAATTTCCAATAAGTATTTCCAAAATCGTTCGACGCAAATAATAAAAATATTTGTAGATAGAATCATGTTTGTAGTAAGGTAATGCGTGTAGATTCGAGAGACCCATAGCCTTATAATTTCGTCGCGCCACCGTATTGGGTCGATTGTTCGTCGTCCAAGGTTTCTCGAATTGGAAATACAATCGTCGGATAATTTCAGCGAAAATCACTGTTCCTTAAAGTGGTATAGAATTCCTAACGATGATGTGTTAGTACTTAGTAAACATTTGTTAGTAACTGTAAGACATATGTTAGTTTTTGCCATGTTATAAGTATTTGTTATAAGTAAACATTTGTTATTAACCATATGGACGGATAAATTTTTTTGTTGAAGGAAAGCTTAACTTCACGAAAAAATATGTTATATATGTTGAATGAAATATTATCCACACGAGAGGACTTGCTATAATCGTTGGTGGAAAGGTTATCCGTACCAACATATATGTTATATTTGTGAAAGTACTTCTTCTGAAAGACGTGTTACTCGACTGTAAAGCGTTCAAATTTATATAAATACCAAATATTCGTATTATCCCATACAAAATACCCCATTACAAAATATCGTATACTCCTGAGTAACCATTTGTTACTAAATGTAAGACTTATGTTAGTTTCTGCTATCTTAGAGGTATTTGTAGAGATGCCCAACCGCCGGTTGATCGTAACCGGCGGTTGACGGTTAGTCCACCGCCACCTAACTACTATTTTAATGCAATATAAATACATATTTCCAATAATTTTTAATTAATTACATAATAATAATGAAGTTATATAGTATTTCTAACTAAATAATATTACTAAATTAAAATAGTATATTTTTTATTTTTTATTTTTTTTATTTAACGGTTATAACCGCCGGTTAACCGCCTAACCGGCGGTTGGCGGTTTGGGAAAATCCCTAACCGCCTCGTAACTGGCCGACGACGGTTGCCAGTACGGTTATAGGCCGGTTACGGTTATAACCGTAACTGGCGGTTAATTAACCGACGGTTAGCCGGTTGAACCGCCGGTTACGGTTAAAAATGAGCATGTCTATGTATTTGTTATAAGTAAACATTTGTTATTAACCATACGAACGGATATGTTATATTTGTTAAAGTGGTACCAATAAGTTTGTATCTGTTATTAGAAGGAACACTTGTGTTTATAGTTTAGGCGGGAACCTTAATTTTTCAGCGTACTGTTAGGCGGGAATTTCAAGGGACTATTGGCGGGAATATCAATTTTTTGCGTAAAGGGTCCATAAAATAATGTGTTACAGTTATGAAGTAAAGCGTTGCCAATTTGAGTTTTTAGAATAGGGTTTCTATGTTTAGTGTTTATTGTTTTTAAATTAGGGTTCGGGTTTGGGGGTAGGGGTTCGGGGTTTTGGGGTTCGAGGTTTGGGATTTTGGAGTTCGGGTTTAGGGTTTAGGTTAAGTTTTATAAATGTTTTTTGTGTTGTAATGTCGAACTTAGATCTGTTTCGTGATATAATTCTTAGGTTGTGTTTGCTTTGTAGGACAAAATTGGAAAATGGGTTGTAGATTAATTATAAACAATATACTCATGTTTGGTAGTCCTAGACGAAGCCCGCGAAAAGTGGAGAAGCCCGACAATTTTAAACGGGCCCTTCTATAGCTTATTGCAAATGGACCAATAATATTATTTAATCTGGATTTTCTAATATAACTTTTTCCTGGGCTTGAACATTTGTATTATATGGGCTTCGAACCAAGCGCAGCGTTAATGTTACATTTCACATTATGAATTATAGTCTATGTTTGTAACGCAGATGACCTTGGTTACATGACAAACAACCACAACATTGGACCATTAACCTCAACGTCAATAAAATTTGATTTGTCAGTGAGTTCCTTGGTTTAAATTCATCAAATTATATATTTTCCTTTATGAAAATCTTACACCTCCTGGAATAAATGCATCAATGATCGATTTATCGAATTGGTGAGTGTTATTGACAACAATACGATCCGTTATCAGTCCACTATTTTGTGTTATAAAGTAAGTTTTTCTTGATTTCGCTAGCATAGGGAAGAGGTATTTTATTCTGAAAATGTGTTAATTCATAACGGGCCAATCATGGTGGTATTCACTGACCACACAGAACCATCAAGATGCATCATGAAGCTTCTAGAAACTTCTGAAACATATGTTATTAGGTGCACAACACATGTTATTCGTTGTGCATCAAATGGTAATTCATCTCAAACGTTTCAATCATCGTGAAACCTAATTTATGTAATTTTATCAAATCAAATTCATTAATATAATTGTTTACTGCTAAGATGCACGATCAAGTTGAATTATTTACACCATGGTTCAACATTAACGTCGTGATTTTTAATCTATTGGGCCAATAACACCGAGATTTATGCGGTATTTAGCGTATTGTGAATCGTTATTAATCATTCATGAATCGTTATTATGGTGAAACATTAGGTACAAAAATACATTAATTGTTATTAAGCGTGATTGATGCGGTATTAGGAATAGATGAAACGTTATTTCTAATGATAGATGTGGTATTTTTACGATTTTACTCGCGGATTTATGCGATTTACTCACGGTTGGTATTAACAATAGCGGTTTTTATGCGATTTTACTCACGGTCCCTTGCTTGTGTACATGTTGTGTTATTAACAATATATTAATCGTTATTTCTAATAATAAATGTGGTATTACTGGTTAACGATTTGTTACTAACCGTACGTCATATGTCATATTCCTTGCGGAATGTGTTACCCAGGAATCGTGTAAATTGGCTTCAGTCCCTTGCTTGTGTACATGTTGTGTTATTAACAATATATTAATCATTATTTCTAATAGGAATGTGGTATTTTTGGTTTACTATTTGTTGCTAACCGAAAGTCATATGTCATATACTTTGCGGAATGTGTTACCCAGGAATCGTGTAAATTGGCTTCGGTCCGTTGCTTGTGTACAGGTTGTGTTATTGACAATATATTAATCATTATTTCTAATAGAAAATGTGGTATGTTTGGTTTACTATTTGTTGCTAACCGAAAGTCATATGTCATATACTTTGCGGAATGTGTCACCCAGGAGTCGTGTAAATTGGCTTCGGTCTCTTGCTTGTGTACAGGTTGTGTTATGAACAATATATTAATCGTTATTTCTAAGAGAATGTTTGGTATTCTCGATTAACCATTTGTTACTACCCGAAAGTCATATGTCATATTCTTTGCGGGTTCTGTTACCCAGGAATCCTGTAAATTGGCTTCGGTCCCTTGCTTGTGTACAGGTTGTGTTATTAACAATATATTAGTCGTTATTTCTAATAGAAAATATGGTATTTTTTATTAACGATGTGTTACTATCCGAAAGTCATATGTCATATTTTTTGCAGAATGTGTTACCCAGGAATCGTGTAGATTGGCTTGTGTGAAACTTCTTAATTTCCGTGATTTACATCGATAACTAACATCCGTTATTAAGATCTATGATGAAATTGAGTCCAATTACATAATTCGACTATTAAAATTAGAACATTTCGTCGTTAGTTAAAGAGATTATTAGATCGTGCTTGAAGCCTTATTTTTCTATAATCTTTAATAATTATTCTTATTTACTACGACCCATGAGAAATTGAGATCGATTTAATTGTCGTCTGCTCACTAAGGTCGAGATTTTAGGCAGAAATCGAGCTTGAAGATCAGCTCGGTCATGAACTTTGATATTTTTGGCTACAATCTCACCGATTTTTGTGATTTATGTTTATCAAGTTTTTCTGTAATTTGCATCCAAAGATGCCTGTGTTTATAAGACCCACCACTCATCAGCGTTAACATTCCTACTTATTCGCTTCCTCATTCGATCTGCAACACAAGATTGAACCCATGTTTTAGTGAGATCTGCGTTTCGATCGGATGTTGAGGACGATGGTATTTCAGCGTAATTGTGGCAAAATTAGGAGGGTCAATATGACATTTCACGTCTAAATGATTTTTTTCTCTAAAATTTCTAGACAGTTGGTCCTTATCAGCGACACCTAAATAGGGCCTGGAGCCAAATTAAAAATATAAATAGGGCCTGACACGTAATTAACCCTTATTTAAACCTTAAACTATGTCTAAGATACTTGGGACCCTAAAATGGTCAATTACAACTAAAGTATCACTAGACTATCGAAAAATAGAATCTAGTTTACTTAGTAAGAAATTAAAAGACACAGACACCAACAAATGCATTGGACACTATTTATATCTAACAAAATCATCGGGTGTTTGGATGAGTCAAATAGAGCTCATTGTGTTACCCCTAAACGCCCGGGCACTCTACTCTTCTGCATCTTCAATTTCTGCAAGATCCCTCCCATACCGCGTGATCTACACCAAGTCGAAACTTCTGTATGAAGCGTCGGCTGAATACCCACTCTTACTCCTAAGATACACATAAAGAAAATAGACTTGGAATTGAGTCCATCTGGTCGCCAATATTTTTTCCAAGAAAGTTATGGTTATGCATGGAAAAATATCAAAATATCCATACAATAGCTAACGACGAGCAAAGCCGTCAAGCGTGGAATGAGATTTTTTCCCAATATTTTCTGAAATTAAGTTCCATACATTCGATAAAAGTACTCAACTACGAGTTCATTTGATTTAACAAATTTATAGCACCTGCCAAAAAGGCTCTGAATAAATTCAGCGATGTCGGATAATGAACTAAGGAAAATACATCTGTTGCCGCTTGAATTCTTCAAGTAACAATAAGCACATTTCCACAATGTCCCAATCAACTTCGGTTAAAATAACCAAAAGTCGTTTATCGAGATCGATTGCGTTGTTGTCCAATACGGTGTGACCAGACCCTTATACAATATAAGTGATAAGGAGGTAATATAAGGAGTTTCACCGAGTCGGAACCGTTACGGGGAACTTCTTATACGTAAGACTGCACGCACCAACCGTTTGCTTCCGCGACTCCCGAAGACGTCGCTCCCATAATGTTTTCCCTATCATCTTGAATTTTTCTATCGTACTACCTAAAAACGTCGAACGCGCACTTGACACATAAGTTAACTACTCGACCAACATCACCCCAAGTAGTCGACTGTTTAAGGGTACACTAGTTCAATATACACTATAGGCGACGACTCTCGAAAAACCGACACCTATACTACACGGGGTGGGTAGGTGGGGGGTTTGGTAATAATTTTAGATATAGGCGACGGTTGTTGTCCCGCAACCAACAGCTATAGTATTAGCAAACTATAGGTGACGGTTGTTGACAACAACCGTCGCTATAGTTATACTATAGGTGGCGGTTGTTCGCAACAATCGTTGCCTATAGTTTACTAATACTGTAGGTGACAGTTGCGGGACAACAACTGTCGCCTATAGTCTTTAAATCTTAAAACGCTTCTCCGAAATTCATTTTTCCACACGAAACACACAATACAATCCAAAGGCAATTCGATGGCAAAAGTGACCTGACTGACGACGACGACGAATGAGGAAGATGACGATAATCGACGGCGGCTACCAATGAAATACCTTTACTGTAAGAGCTGCATTCTATTTCGAGATTATGTCGCGTGAGTTGGGGTTTTAATATTTTTGTGTTTATTGTTTTTGTATTTTAGTTTAAATGATGGCTATGTTTGAGGGTTTTGAAGTTTCCAGAGGTCACGATTTAGAGATTGTTTGAGGTTCTTATTTGCGGGTTTGGTTTTTGGCCATGAAATCGAAGTGCACGACGCGATTCTACGGGTTCGAGGGGTGATTTTGGGAAACGTTGTTGATGTCGTTCAAGGATGCTTCGATATTCTATAAACTTTTCTTTTCAAAAGAGGATTTGAAACTTTTCTACGGGTTCGAGGGGTGATTTTGGGAAACTTTTCTATAAAACCCACCAGGGGAGGAGAAGGCTCCCACAAAGGGGAGAAAACTCCTACAAAGGCGAGAAAACTCCATAAATGAGAACTCGAGGAGAACACGCCACGACCAGAACGGCCGGGTAGAAGAAGGGATGGCGGCAGGCGGTAATGTGGCGGCCTGCAGATCAAAAGGAGACATGGCAAGGAGGTGGATGGTCGAGCAGAGGGAGGAGATGACGTCAGTGTGGAGGCGAATGAAGGAAAATGTAACCCAAGGATCGTCGGCGTCAGATCCACGACCGTCCAAGCTCGCCGCCTCCAGATCCACCACCGTCGGAGCTCGTCGCCGCCAGCACTGCCGTCCGAGCTTCTCGCCGCCAGATCCACCACTACTGGAGCTCGTTGACGCCAGAACCGCCGATTCCCTCTCCAATTATTTATTTAATACAAAATAGAAACAGAAAACAAGTAGGAAAGGGGCCCCCAACCTCCGCTAGGGGAGGAGGGGGAGGAAGAAAAACTGTTCGGAGACGGCTGTTGAGACTAGCAATATTCTTCAAACTTGCTATGCACTGATGTGACTTTTTAAATAATTTGCACTTCTTTGAGCTTAGTGTTTCACATTTTTTTTAGCGCCCTTGCCATAAATGTTGGTACGTAAAGATATTCTACATACTTTCTATGCAAGTTTGTTTTCTTTCACCATTATTTTGGCTTTCATGCGTCTATTTGTTTGTATATAAACCGTCATTCAATCTTTTTATCTTGTCATCATGTTGCCTAAATGAGCTGATAGATATGCTTCCTAGTTACTCTATTTTATTTCGGCAGAGCAAATGGATTTTGATAATCATATATATATATATATATATATATATATATAAGTTCGTAGTTGTCTTCAAACTTAGGCCTATATGGGTGTTTAATTAAGAAAATTGCCACCCCTATAGCCGACTGATATGTTGCACGTCAGCTGTCAATGAGGGTCTTTATGTGATTAAAAAAGTAGTAAAAATAATGTTCGTTTTAGCCTTATGTGTGAGTTGTATTACATGAGTGGCATCATAAATGCAATTTTTGTTCATTTTCATTTGATCTATGGACGATCTTTTTATTATGCATTTTTTATTCAATTTAATAATTTGATCTATGTAGGTTATTTATTCAATTTAATTTGATCTGTGGTCGGTGGAGTTTCATAGGTCGGAAGCCCAAGGGTCAGTTCGGATGAAAATGTTATTTATATGCTCTGTCTGACGGTTTGTTGTTGTTGGGGTTGTTTCGCATTTCCAGTTTATTTATCGTCTCTCTGTATGTTTGTATTTGTTTATTGTTGCATGTTTGGAGCTATGTTACAGTCGTGCAGCGTCCTACGGGTTTGAAGAGTATCTAATGGACTTGGAATAGAAATTGATACAAACGTGTAGTTACCTCTCCACTGTGTACGGTCGTGCATGTTTTTGCGGTTGAAAGAGTATCTCAAAGGTTGGTTGGTGTTTTGTAATGATACAGTCGTGTAGTTATCATCCCATTGGATGGGATCTGTAAGGTTGTTTTGAACGTGTGGTAGGTACGATTTTTATGATGCCTTTTTAATTCATTTTAATTTGATCTATGGACGTTTTTTATTATGCCATTTTATTTACATGCTATCTCACGGTTTGTTGCTGTTGAGATTGTTTTGCTTTCCGATTTGTTTATCGTCCCCCTGTATATTTGTATTCGTTTATTGTGGATTTATCGTCCCCCTGTATGTTTGTATTTGTTTATTGTCGCAGGTATGAAGCTATTTTACAGTCGTACAGCTTTTGAAGAGTATCTACTGGAGTTGTAATAAAATTTGATACAGTGTAGTTGTCTCTCCACTGCTCATGGTGGTTGGATCAGTTTTTGAGTTATCATCAATGTTGTTTTGTAATGATACAGTCGTGAAGTTGATGAACGTCTTGCAGGTACGCATTTAACTTTCAGATCTAAGGTTTTTTGACGGCATTCTGTTTTGTTTATATTTGTCTATCATGGTAGGTGCAACTGGTACGCATTGATATCTTAGATTTGAAGTTTGTTTGTATTTGTTGATTGTTTTGTTTATTCTTACACTAATTGTTGTTGGTTTTCTAACAGCCTTGATTCCTACTGGTGTAGAGTGTCTATTTGAGATGTAGGATAATTGGAATGTTTTCGTCTTCTGTTTTGTTCATATTTGTCTATCGTGGCAGGTGCTACATGTAGGCATTGATATCTTAGATTTCAAGTTTGTTTGTATTTGTTGATTGTTTTGTTTATCGTTGTATTAATTGTTGGTTTTTTAACAGCCTCGCAGATTCCTACTGGTGTGAAGAGTGTCTATTTGTGATGTAGGATAATTGGAATGTTTTCGTCTTCTATACATACGACTGAATAATGTATTGTTCTTCGAAGGGTTTAGTGTTGTATAATTTATTTGTTCTTGGAATTGTTCGTCGAGGGTCCAGTGTTGTTTATATGATCTCCGAAGTCTTTAGTGTTCTATAATGTATTTGCTCTTCGGTTTTTCTATGATGTGTTGTTGTTCGATTTGTTAAAAAAATACATGGACCCGTCTTCTATACATGCGGTTGAATCGAATGTATTTGTTTTTCAATTTGTTCTATAATGTATTGTTGTTCTTCAAAGGGTTTAGTGTTGTGTAATGTATTTGTTCTTCGATTTATTATTTGATTTGTTAAAAAAATACATGGAGGATAAAATTTCGAGCAATCACAATTGCAAAAAAGTTTGTCATTAATGATACGTAAGAGGTTGTTCGATACATGGCACGGGTTGTTTAACGATACATGTATTTTTTTGTGTTTTATAATGTATTTGTTTTCGATTTATTGTTCGATTTGTTTAAATAATACATGAACGATTAAATTTTCAGCCATTTTAATTGCAATAAGTTTGTCAGTAATGATACATAAGAGGTCGTTTAAGACGTAGCACGGGTTGTTTCAAAGGTTTTGCTATAAGCGTTTCGTATTATCATTATATTGATTTAGTAAAGTTACTATAATTGCATTAAACGACCGTTCAAAGGATTTTGTAGTTCAAAGGTTTGGCTATAATCGTTTCGTATTATCATTATATTGATTTAGTAGAGATACTATAATTAAAATTAAATGTATTAATGAATGAGCGACTGCAATACATTACGCCATGTAAATTTACCATATTGAAATCTTTTTGCACGACTGAAATCAAGCGCAGTCGTGCATTTTGGGAAAATGTGAAGTTCATTATAAATCTTTGTCACTATTGTGAAGTAAAATCTTTTTATGATTGGAGAATTCACTCGTGTAGTAAATCTCTGGAAAAATGTGATGTTTATTGTAAGTCTTTGGCCGAATTTTATGGGTGTAGATTTTTTATCAGACGGAGTTGGAATGCCAACATGTTTAAGTTGACAATA
The DNA here is from genome assembly GCA_027422505.1 of Craterostigma plantagineum. NCBI lineage: Eukaryota > Viridiplantae > Streptophyta > Magnoliopsida > Lamiales > Linderniaceae > Craterostigma > Craterostigma plantagineum. The sequence continues at coordinate 4,428,404 of JAPQWV010000055.1, forward strand.
CAATGTTTCGTATTTATCATTGCTACTATAAATGTATTAAACTCATTGTTGACTTTCATAATTAGGGTCTCATACATACTCGATATTTCTGAATGTCGTTGTTAATTATACATAGAGATCGTTAATGGAATGTCAATGTTCTGTTTTAAACCCGTTTCAACTACATTCGCTGAATCTTATCTTACTGTAGTTCAAACATTTGGCTTTTCATTCTCATCATTATATCGATTTACTTAAGTTTCTATAATTGCATTAAACGTATTAAGATAACATAGCTATAGCCAATGTTTGGAATCGGATGAGAATACGCTACTGCTGAAGCTACTGCTTTTAATTATGACAACAAATCATTTGGTATTCTTATTATAATAATGCACTGAAGTTACTACGTTGCTTTAACCGCATTAACATAACATGGCGACAGACAAGGCTTGGAAATTGATGAGAATACAACACTATTGAAAATTTTATTGTAGTTCAAGGGTTTTGCTTTTACTTCCGACAATAAGCTATTTCATATTATCATAATATTGTTTTTACTAAAGTTACTATAATTGCATTAAATGTAATAATGAATGAGCGACTGCAATACAATACGCCATTTAAATTTACACTATTGACAAACACTTGCCTCGCTGAAAAACAGCCGACTCAATGATATAGTTCATGGAATCGTATTAATAAGTGACGGACTGCAATACAATACTGCTTTTAAATTGAAGAATATTTGCGCGACTGAAAACAGGCGACTGAATTAGATCTTTGACGGAATCTAAGCGTTGTTGAGGTTATTAATTAGGGTCTTATACATACTCGATATTTCTGAATATCATCATTAATGATACATATATATCGTTAATGGAATGAAAACATTATTGTTTAATTATGACAACAAATCCTTTCGTCTTCTTATTATATTGATTTACTAAAGTTACTGTAACTTACCATAACTTGGAGATAGACAAGGCTTGAAAATCGATGAGAACACAATGTTGTTGAATCTTATTGTAGTTCAAAGGTTTGGCTTTTAATCCTGAAGATAAAAGGTTTCGTATTATTATTATTATAACGATTTACTAAAGTTACTATAATTGCATTAAACGTATTAAGATAGGATAGCTATAGCCAATGTTTGGAATCAGATAAGAATACATTATTGCTGAATTTAACAGGTTTGCCTGTATATTACTTTATTATAGTTCAAAGGTTTGGATTTTAATTATGACAACAAGTCGTTTCGTATTCTTATTATATTGATTTACGGAAGTTACTATATTGCATTAACCGTATTTAACATAATATGGCTATGGACAGGGCTTGGATATAGATGAGAATACAATACCGTTTAAAATCTTATTGTAGTTCAAAGGTTTTGCTTTTAATTCTAACATAAATGATTTCACATTATCATTGGATTACTATAATTACATTAACCGTATTAAGATAACATAGCTATAGCCAATGTTTTGACCGGGATTAGAATACACTACTGCTGAAGTTCATATGTTTGTCTTTAATAATTGATGACATGTCAATAGATTGTAATACAATACGACATTTAAATTTGCACTATTGACAAATATTTAGGCGACTGAAAAACAAACGACTGAATAATGTATATTAGTTTGGAACAAATTAGTATATTGACAAGTAAGGGTTGTTTACTTTCTGAAATATTATATGTATTATTTGATTATTGATAAATTTTGGCCGCATGCCTATATTGCTGTAAGAGTCGTTCATTTCTCGAAATATCAGTATATGTATCATTGAATTTTTGTATGTGTTTGGATTTTATATGATCATTAACGATAGGTAAGTGAATGTTTATGGAATCTGAAAATATATTCAATAAAACGTTGTAGAAATAACTTTTTCTTTAATCATGACAAATACATGTTCTATATCCGTTTCAAATACATTCGCTGAATCTTCTCTTATTGTAGTTGAAAGGCTTTTTCTTTTAATTATATGACAATAAATCGTTTCATATTATCCTTATATATATATATATATATATATATAGAATTCTTGTGGCGCCCCTGACTTCCACTTACCCATTCTTATTACTAATCCATGTGATTGCATGTGATATAAATGAAATCTTATAAACGAGAATGCGTACAAAACATTTTCTTTTTGTTGACCTTTTTGGTCCATGTGTGTTAGAGAGTTTTGATGGACAATGTAATTGTAATAACGTTAGATCTATAATTTAAGCAATTCGATCTATGATCAATATAATGTCTAAGTATATGAAAATATTCATGCATGCATTGATTATGAGCGATAGATTTATTAAAGTGTTGAATATTTGATTCGCATATGATTTGGTAATTAGTTGTTGATACTAGGTGATCGCATGTTATAGACAGCCCATGAGATAGGATATATCTTCTGTGCTATATATGGAAATAATGCATGAGATATCCTACTGAGTTATATATGGAAAATATGCTGTTTATATATGGAAAGTGATATACCCGTTGATACTTGATTATTCCTGGACGAGAATCACATATACGATCTATGCATGCCTTCCACGGAATTTAATGTGCAATATTGAATTAATATCTTTCCTTGTGCTGATTGGAATATTATATTTAGGGAAGATTTGATTTGATTGACTTTGTGGATAAGATGCTATTATATGGTGTGTGCTATAAACGGATGTGATCTCTGAAATAAAGAAAGTTCCGCCATGATCTGATAAATCGAATTAAGTGTGTTCTGATCTGATTTGCGTGCTAAACATGCTAATTATATTGATCAAATACTATGAGTTGTACATGGAAAACGTGCTGATATGATGCTATCTTGTGTGCTATATTTGGAAAGTTAATTTGGATCGACTTACACTAGAAACAGATAGCAGGGAATCACTTATGGAAAGCCCTGATATGGTAAATATATGCGACGTGATTGAATATGCATGAGAACAAATTTGGATCTTTATATGGAATATATTCATGCTTAAATGAGCTCTTATATGGAAAATAATCATGCTTTAATGTGCCATGACCGTTGTGATGATTTATTGAAAAGCATGATTTTATATGGCATGTTGACTTCGAAACTTCATGGAAACTATGTTTGATTGTGTGATTATTATATCATACAATTTTCCATGTGAAGTGCGAATTGAAAAGGTTTATATACATGCTACACTTCATAATCTCGATAACTAAGAATTTGCGAATATAAGCATACGAGAGATATTTGTGCAGAAAGATACCAAGAGATTCTTGAGCCTTCCATTCGCGATAGCTTTCTGCTTTACTGAGCGTTAACTTGCGATTCCATCACTGAGCGAGTGATTCATCTGATATTCCATCATCCCCTCCATATATTCTGTCTTCGGACGTGAGCAATACCAAGGAGGCAAGGTCGACGTTTACGGACACGTGAAGGGAAGGACGAGTTCCGGAGGCCCTTTGGTAGCGAGCTGTGTCTGTTGGGGTCAAGGAGATTCTGAGGAACGAAACTCGACGTGTGGTAACCTAGTAGTGTCTAGTGTGCGACTTGTTTCGGTTGTGTACTGGGCTAACCAATCAGTTTTGTAACTACCTACGGTGCATTATAGTGATTGGTTAAACTCTTGGGAAGTAAATCCCAAGGAGAGGAGTAAACCCCAGTTGGGGATATAACCTCTATAAAAATCCTGTCTCGCATTTACTTTTCAGTTATTCCTTTATCGCGGTGAGACAGACCCGACACACATCCGACGGTACTAGGATATATCAGGCATACTCATCACCAATGTTAGTAGGCATATCTAAGTTACTACACTTAGGATTTGTGAAAAGAAGCATAAAAATTTTATAAGCCTAATTGACCCCCCTCTTAGGCACATTTATATCTTCACTTTTATATAAAGGAAACTCTCTTGTACAATTCAAAATATTCTTAGGACATAAATACAAGGTAGAGTGCGCATGCGTGCTCAAAATAATCTATTGGCCCGCCACTCAGGTCGCATCCATGTACACACTGCCACCTCAAAAGTCCTCCGAAAGCTTAAAAAATTGGCCTCGCCTTCGTAAAGATCACGTACCGTGATCCCGTGAACCTACAACACATAAATTCGTAGAGTGAGATTATAAAGCTCAGTAAGTGAAAGCCATGCATGCCGTGCACGTGTCCTAAATTTGCAAAGGCATCCGCGCCAATGCTCCCTAGACCTCATATTTTCTGTGTCTTGTCTTGTCTTGTCATGTAGGGCCCTCAGCTATCTTGCTATGCACCATCATGGAGCTCGAATCCCCAAGGGATAAATAATCATATAAGTGGAAATACCCACTCAAGGGAGGTTAACCCTAGGGCGCCTTTTCTTCTTCAAGGTGATTTCATATACCACGCGGACGCTTCACACTGGTAGCCTAATCTGAGGTAGTCAACACCAGAGATCCCTCAGTGTCGCTTACTCCCTCAGCTCACACACTCCAGGTTTCACGATCCGCCATGAGGGCATTAGCCCTAAAACCATGTCTTATCTTGAACATGTCATGTCTTGACGGTAACGCCATACGACGTCACCATGGTAGCACAGAAGAGCCGTGACTCAACTGTGAGTCGACATCAGACGCCCATATTGGCGAATCTTTATCCTCTCAGGCGATCATATGTTATGCACGCTCTCGTATCCTGCCTTTTCTACTAAACGTGCGTGCATATGCTCATGTCATGCGTGTTATGCCATCATATAATATAAATAAATTATGCATGTCATGTAACGTAATTAGTTCATGTAGGAAGTCACATAATATAACAGAAACACATAAGACATAATTTCATGCACATACAATTATGTGTTGTATTTGGGACATCCACTTACCTGGTATCCTTGGATACTTAGCTTATCGCACGGTAAGTCGCTAACCTTCAAACCCTAAGTATAGAAACATATAAAATTAGAGTTTGTTAGTCTATTTGTAGTTTCACGAAACTGGCTTAGTTTGAAAACCCTAGTTTCGATTTTTTTATAAGTTTCGAAACCCAAAAGTCTTGGATATCTTGACTTGAATTTCCTGGGTTTCGAAATTTCCTTCAGACCTATGTTTCGACATTTTTAACAAAGATCTCGAAATTTAATTATGGGATTTCGAGGTCAAGTTCAAGAATCGATCTTGATATGGATCTCGAGGTAACATATAGGTTTTTCGATATGGACTTCGAATTTTAACATGGATTTCGAGACACATGGCAAAATGAATCTCGACATGGTATGTACAAGATTTCGATATGGCTCATGAGGTAAATCTCGATATGAGATAGATTTCGAACTTAATTAAACAAGAGGCTTCGACATTATAACTTTAGGATTTAACATAGTATATACAAAGATGTCGAGATTCATAAACAAGATCTCGAGATTTATTTCGAACTTATAGAAAAATATTTAGAAAAATATTTCGAGATTTAACAATCCACAATTTCGACATGGATCTCGGGTCTAATTTCGAGATTCTGTTCGAGTTTTGGTCTCAACATTTTTCTATCTTCGTTTTCGATCTCGAAATCATTCCTGCAAACTAATATAGCTTCGAAACTTATCAAACTAGAATTCATATCACTCGAAAACATCTTTTTGGTATGGAAATCATGTGAACCACGATCGAAATATATTTTTCTTAAGAGCAGTATATTATAAGAGCTCTAAATGAAACCCTTGAATTTATATTTACCCTAATTATATCTAGCTTTTGTACCTAATAACCTTAAAACACGTCAAATATGCATGGAGATGCAAAGTTGTAGTAAGTTATACCTTTCCAAGCTTTGTGCGAGATTTCGATACAGTTCTTCCTCCCTTAATAAAGTTCTTCGATGGTTAGCAAATGAAACATCTTAACTCCTTTTTCTAGTTCTTTACCTATGTCTTGCGTGTGATGATAGATAAATGACATCGACATCTTTTGTTTCGTTCTTATCTCATCTTAATTTTTGATAGGCTTAGAAACTCCTAGAATTCAAACTCCTAGAAACTCCTAATCTGATCGCAAAACCTAGCGAAAAAAAATTTGAGCAATCGAGAAAAATTCACAGAATACGATTAACACAGATTCGAGCAAAAACAAATAATCAGTTAGTGAAGTTTGAGGTAATTGCTCGCAATCAAGTACTAATCACGCACGAACAAGCAATTAAACACGTTATGAAGCAAAATATATCGAATTTGATCAAAATCAGAACGTGTTCTTCATGTTCTTCGTCAACAGTAAAATTTCAGAATCAAATTAATCAAAATTTGAAGTTCAAACTGCTACTGATCTAGTCGCAATGATCATTTATCACTTAATCTAGCACTGAAACATCAAATTCAAGTCAATTAAGCACAGAATTAAGCTATTGGATCGAAAAACTTTTCGCGCCAAATCTGTTCTTCGATGGAACGTATCACACTGGAAAGAGCGTTAAAGCCGTTCAATCAGATCGAGGCGGCGAGTACATGAGCCTCGAGTTTGACGAGTTCTTGAAAGAGAACAGGATCATTTCACAGATGACACCGCCCGGAACACTACTGTTGAACGGTGTGTTCGAATGCAGAAATCAAACTCTATTGGATAAGGTTCGATCTATGCTAAGCTATACAGACCTGCCCATATCTTTGTGGGGTCATGCCCTGTTGACAGCGGCACACATTATGAATAGATGTCCTACAAAGTCTGTCGATCGTATTTTGTATGAGATATGGACAGGACAAAAACTGAGCTTAAATCACATTAGAGTTTGGGGTTGCCCCGCATTCGTGAAAAAGCTCAAGACAGATAAAAATTGGAATCGAAGACTATGAAAGGATGTTTGTCGGGTTTCCTGAGGATTCCATGGGATACCAGTTTTACTTCCACGACGCTCAGAGAATCGTTGTAGCCCTCCAGGCTCACTTTCTCGAAGAAGAGGTCGTTCTAGAAGGAGGAACGGGTCGCGAAGTAACTCTTGGAGAGTCGTCAGAAGAAATTTTACAGACTCCAGTGTCGGATGACACCGTAGAGCAGTCCGACATGCAACTTGAGTTGCACAGGTCGGGTAGAGTATCTCGCCAGCCTGAGAGATACGGGATGGTCCGCATCGAGCATGAGGTTGCTGCGATGGAAGGGAACGTCGAAGACGATCCCACTACCTATGACCAGGCAATCAGGGATAAAGATTAGGAGAAATAGCTTATAGCTATGCAAGCCGAAATGATTCCTATGCACAAACAAACTGGATGAGGCGTACGGAGCTGGGCACGAAGGTTTTAGTCAAACATTGGGCATTGACTTTGAGGAAAACCTTTCACCTGGTGCAATGATGAAATCGATTATAACCATGCTTGCGATAGAAGCACACTTTAAGTGTGAGGTCTGGTAGTCAGATGTAAAAACCTAGTTCCTAAACAATTACCTCAAGGAGGGAATATATGTGGAACAACCCAATTGTTTTACATTGCAAGGAGATACTCATAATGCGTGCAAATTAATATGAGCCTAACAAATCTAGAACCTTCAGTTTTGGTGAAGTAAAGACTACGGATTCATAAGAAATGAATATCCTTGCATCGACAAGACAAGCAGTGGGAGTTAGATATCGTTCCTCGTATAGTACTTGGATGACGTCCTTTATACGGGACATGATATCGGGATGCTCCAAATGGTGAAATCGTGGCTTTCGACCGAATTCTCCATCGAAGAGTTGGAGAAGCTACCTACATTTGGGGATTCGTCTTTATAGAGATCAAGTGAATCATAGGTTAGGACTCTCTCAGCCCCTTTACTTGGAGAAGATCCTGAAGCGATATAATATGGACTACTCTAAGAAAGGGTTCCTGCCTATGCGACATGGGATTCACCTTTCCAAGGCTATGAGCCCTCAAAGTGAGTTGGAGCAGAAAGAGATTAATGGAATCCTCTATGCATCCACAGTGGGTAGCTTGATGTATGCGATGCTTTGCACTTGACCTAACTTGGCGTACGCTGTGAGCGTAGTCAGTCGGTTTTAGGCTGATCCTGGTAAGGAACTTTGGACAGCAGTCAAGACTATCCTCTAGTACCTCAGACGGACTAAGGATTTGATGCTAAGGTAATGGAATAGAAGTGGAAGGGTATATGGATTCGGATTTCCTGTCTGACAAGGACGACCAAAAATCCACTTCATTTATGTAATATGATTTTTTGTGTGTCTGATAAAGGCGTTGCTCGTTTATTGGATATATGAGTCCTTTACTTAGCATCCGGTAAAGCAATAAATGAACAATGTGTCGAGTTGAGTCAATGTTCTTGATGGGCACGAGAAAGGAAGGCACCAGTGGACTCTTAACCTCGAACATCAAAAGTCCGTAAGCCTGACGCTCCAGTTGGGTGCTTGATAACCGATCGCGGCTTATTTGTCGATGACCTATCGTGTGTCGATATCCCACTTGGAAGCGGAGGTCATGACTTGTGATACGAATCGAATCCAAGGATTGAGTCGTCTTGTGGACACTGACTCACGGGTCGTAAGGTCGAACATGGCTTATTACCAAGGAGTGTCAATGACCGACGACAATACTGTAGTAGTCTACGTGAACCTTAGACCGAAATGGGCTTCGTCGGAGTTGACTTCGAAGTCTCGACTTCACTGTACCCCTTGACCCAATTTCCTGTTGCGTGGGTCAGCGGGCCAGATGCGATCCTGATGACGATTTGTGATTGCCGTGATTAGACCGCCGAGTACGGATTCACAGTCTCGCAAGTAATCGAGATACGTGTCCTATGAGGGCAGCAACAGGAAATTACGAAATCCTTTGGCAAGGTATTGAACTAACTCATGTGAGACATGGAGAATAGTTTGGTAATTTGCCTCGTCTCCGTTTTATCATAGAATCGAGTTTAGTGAGTTTGACATGGACCATGGGGGTCACTCGATTGGGACACAGCTGAAGGGTTTATACGTAGTATTATAATCTATAGTGAAGTTCTGGAATGTAGACTAGGTCTAAATTCGCACTCGAATTGGGTTAGGGTCCGGTACTACGGGATTGGCTAGGTAACTACCGGACTCTTGGATTCCTCCCTTGCCAATTGAGTCGAACCTAGAGATTCGGGCTTAAAAAGAATAATCAACGTGTGCTGATAAGGAGAGAAAGTGTTTTGGGCCTTAATGGGCTTTCGGCCGTTGGGCCGCGCCTTAGTGGGTCTCGGGCCGTTTAATGACTGAAGTCGGACTTCGTAAGAAACTAACTTTAAGACTTGAGCTTGGCCTAGTACTTAAAAGGTTTTAGGGTAAAATTGGAATCTAATCCTAAGCTGATTTTCGAATTATACCTTGGGAAATAATTTCGAAAAATTAAATATATGGAATAGTTGGAAATTTAGAAATTGATCTAGGATTAAGTATCGAATTTTATATCATTTCTAAAGATACTTAGTTTGACATGGTATTTAAGTTGGTTTTTCTTAATAATAGCAAGTTTTCTTAAGTTTGGATTTGGAATTCAAAAGAGAGAAAAATATGGCAAAAGAATCTCTCCACTTAAGGAGTAAAAATCGAAAATCATATCTTTGAGATATTCTTGGATTTTCGATTCTAGCTAAGTATAAATAGGGCTGCCCTATTTCATAATTTAGAGGAAAAATTTCGTGTTCCTTAAGAGAATTTTCGTCCATCGCAAGGCACAAAACACACACCGAACGCACACACTTTTCTCCCACGCGACGGCTAGGTTCTCTCTAGCCATCACGACCCAAAGGTCCAGAGGCTAACGGGGAGGATCACGCTGTCCAAGTTCATATCGCGATCCGCCGAGCGAAGTATGCCCTTCTTTAAGGTGTTAAGGAATGTGAAGAATTTCGAGTGGACGCCCGAATACGAGAAAGCTTTCCAGGAGCTGAAGGAATATCTGAAGGAGTTACCGGTATTGAACAAGCCAAAACCCGGGGAAGAACTTATCGTTTATCTCTCAACCACTTCCCGGACAGTTAGCTCCGTAATGGTCCGAGAGGAGGAGAAGGTGCAGAAACCAGTTAGCTCTTGGGAGAAGTTCGATATACTCCTCAGGAAAAATTGTTATTGGCCCTGGTAATCACGGCCAGGAGGCTGAGGCCTTACTTCCTGTCACACCCGATCGTGGTACTTACCAACAGTCCGTTGGGAGTAATCGTGACCCGACCAGATATCTCAGGAAGATCGATCAAATGGGTAACCGAGCTCGGGGAATATGATATCCAATTCGGCCCCGGGTAGCCATCAAGGCACAAGCTCTGGCTGACTCCGTAGTCGAGATGGCGGAAGAAGAACCAAGCAAAATGTGGAAAATCTATGTGGATGGTTCTTCTTGTCAATTCGGGAATGGCGTCGGCCTAGTAATCATTTCACATTGGGGTGAAGAGACTAGCTTGGGAGTAAGGTTGGACTTCCGAGCTTCCAACAATAGTCGAGTACGAAGCTCTTCTGCTCGGGATGATGACAGCGATACGGATGGGCTTGACCCGAATAACTTTACATTCCGATTCGCAGCTTGTGGTTCAACAAACCGAAGGGAACTTTGCTATCAAGGAGGATAGGCTGGCAGAATACGTGAAGTCTTTCGGAAAGCTAAAGGAGAAGTTCGAAGAAGTTAAGTTGGAGCTCATTAACAGGAAAGAGAACGAAAAGGCGGACAGGATCGCCAAGTGGGCCAGTGCTTTGAGTATGCCCAAAGGAGGGAATAAAGTGGAACGAGGGCCCCAGATCCACCAGATCGAGGAAGCAAGAGAGCCAGAGCCCGAAGACTGGAGACATGACATTTATCGCTATCTCGAAGAGCAGATCCTGCTCGAGGACAAGACCCAGGCCAGGGTCACACAGAAGAGATCCAGCCGTTTCACTATTATAGATGGGATCCTATACAAAAGATTTTACTCGGGCCCATTGTTGAGATGCTTGTTGAAGGATGAGGCCGAAGAAGCCATGGTAGACATTCATGAAGGAAGCTGCGGAAGTCACATCGGGGAAAGAGCTGGCTAGGAAAGCAATGCTGGCAGGCTTCTTCTGGCCTACCATGAGGGCGGACTCGATCAGGGTAGTCCGAAGCTGCCTTAGATGCCAGAAACACGCCAATTTACAAAGAGCACCCGCGGAGATGATGAAGGCAGTTGTTTCGGCGTGCCCGTTCGACCAATGGGGGCTGGATATCATCGGGCCTTTCGAAGGCAATGCCTCGCAGAAGAGGTTCCTTCTAGTCGCGATCGATTATTTCTCCCAGTGGGTGGAAGCTGAAGCCCTAACGCGGATCACCGAAGCTGCTGTAATCGCGTTCCTTTGGAAAAATATCTTGTGCAGGTTTGGGATCCCGAGGAGGCTAATCAGCGACAATGGGAGACAGTTCAGCGGGCGTAAATTGAAAGAGTGGTGCGGATGATATGGGATCGAACAGGTGTTCACTTCCGTGGCCTGCCCCTAGAGTAACGGTCAAGTCGAGGTGACAAACCGAACGATTGTCCAGGCGCTGAAGGTCCGGTTGGATGGATTGAAGGGAACTTGGTTCAATCAGTTACAAAGCGTACTCTGGTCCTACCGAACTACGCCCCGAGCTGGGACGAAGGAAACCCCGTTCAGCTTGGTGTATGGAAGTGAGGCCGTCCTGCCCGTGGAGATAGGGCAGGAAAGCGCTCGAGTCGTAGGATACTCGGAGGAAAACGACCAGCTTCGAGCCGATGAACTGGATTTGATCGAGGAAGGAAGACAGAAGGCTGCACTCAGGATGGCGGCATATCAAAGGAAAATCACTCGGGCATACAACAAGAGGGTGTGTTTGAAATGATTCGAGGAAGGAGAGCTGGTCATGAAGGAAATACAACATAAAGGGGAGCGAGGGAAGCTGGAACCCAAATATGAAGGACCATATAGGGTGAGCAAGAAGGCGGGAGAAGCCGCCTATTATCTTGAAGACCTGGACGGGAAGAAGTTGGAAAGACCGCATAACGCTCGGCATTTGAAGAAGTATTACCCGTGAAGCACTCTCGGGATCGCATTTTATGTTTCTATCGTATTTATGCTTTGTTATCTTATTAGTTAGGAAGTCTACGTAGCACAAGCATCTATCTCTATTTCCGAACACTGGCATTTTTTGAATGAAGTTAATTATGTCCGAAAGAACACGGGGTATGAAAATGAAGAAAAGTCCTCGGATGAGGCACGATCACTCGATAGGGTGAAGACAAATCTCCAGACGAAAATGAAGAAAAGTCCTCGGATGAGGCACGATCACCAAAGAGGGTGAAGAAAATCGCCAACGAAAAAGAAGGAAAAGTCCTCGGATGAGGCACGATCACCTGAGCGGGTGAAGACAAATCTCCAGACGAAAATGAAGAAAAGTCCTTGGATGAGGCACGATCACCCGAGAGGGTGAAGAAAATCACCGAACGAAAAAGAAGGAAAAGTCCTCGGATGAGGCACGATCACCCGTGAGGGTGAAGACAAATCTCCAGACGAAAATGAAGAAAAGTCATCGGATGAGGCACGATCACTCGAGAGGGTGAAGAAAATCGCCGAACGAAAAAGAAGGAAAAGTCCTCGGATGAGGCACGATCACCCGAGAGGGTGAAGACAAATCTCCAGACGAAAATGAAGAAAAGCCATCGGATGAGGCGCGATCACCCGAGAGGGTGAAGAAAATCCCCAAACGAAAAAGAAAGAGAAGTCCTCGGATGAGGCACGATCACCCGAGAGGGTGAAGACAAATCTCCAAACGAAAATGAAGAGAAGTCCTCGGATGAGGCACGATCACCCGAGAGGGTGAAGACAAATATCCAAACGAAAATGAAGAAAAGTCCTAGGATGAGGCACGATCACCCGAGAGGGCGAAGATAATCGCCAAACAAAAGAAGGAAAAGTCCTCGGATGAGGCACGATCACCCGAGAGGGTGAAGAAAATCGCCAAACAGAAAAAAGGAAAAGTCCTCGGATGAGGCACGATCACCCGAGAGGGTGAAGACAAATCTCCAGACGAAAATGAAGAAAAGTCCTCGGATGAGGAGCGATCACCCGAGAGGGTGAAGAGAATCGCCGAACGAAAAAGAAGGAGAAGTCTTCGGATGAGGCACGATCACCCAGAGGGTGAAGACAAATCGCCAAATAAAAATGAAGAAAAGTCCTCGGATGAGGCATGATCACCCAAGAGGGCGAAGAAAATCGCCAAACAAAAAGAAAGAAAAGTCCTCAGATGAGGCACGATCACCCTAGAGTGGGAAGACAAATCTCCAAACGAAAATGAAGAAAAGTCCTCGGATGAGGCACGATCACCCGAGAGGGTGAAGACAAATATCCAAACGAAAATGAAGAAAAGTCGTAGGATGAGGCACGATCACCCGAGAGGGCGAAGAAAATCGCCAAACAAAAAAAGAAAAAGTCTTCGGATGAGGCACGATCACTCGAGAGGGTGAAGAAAATCGCAAACAGAAAAAAGGAAAAGTCCTCGGATGAGGCAAGATCACCCGAGAGGGTGAAGACAAATCTCCAGACGAAAATGAAGAAAAGTCCTCGGATGAGGCGCGATCACCCGAGAGGGTGAAGAAAATCGCCGAACGAAAAAGATGGAAAAGTCCTATGATGAGGCACGATCACCCCAGAGGGTGAAGACAAATCTCCAAATGAAAATGAAGAAAAGTCCTCGGATGAGGCATGATCACCCGAGAGGGCGAAGAAAATCGCCAAACAAAAAGAAGGAAAAGTCCTCAGATGAGGCACGATCACCCGAGAGGGTGAAGACAAATCTCCAAACGAAAATGAAGAAAAGTCCTCGGATGAGGCACGATCACCCGAGAGGGTGAAGACAAATATCCAAACGAAAATGAAGAAAAGTCCTAGGATGAGGCACGATCACCCGAGAGGGCGAAGAAAATCGCCAAACAAAAGAAGGAAAAGTCCTCGGATGAGGCATGATCACCCGAGAGGGTGAAGAAAATCGCCAAACAGAAAAAATGAAAAGTCCTCGGATGAGGCACGATCACCCGAGAGGGTGAAGACAAATCTCCAGACGAAAATGAAGAAAAGTCCTCGGATGAGGCGAGATCACCCGAGAGGGTGAAGAAAATCGCCGAACGAAAAAGAAGGAGAAGTCCTCGGATAAGGCACGATCACCCCAGAGGGTCAAGACAAATCTCCAAATGAAAATGAAGAGAAGTCCTCGGATGAGGCATGATCACCCGAGAGGGCGAAGAAAATCGCCAAACAAAAAGAAGGAAAAGTCCTCAGATGAGGCACGATCACCCGAGATGGTGAAGAAAATCGCCAAACAGAAAGAAGGAAAAGTCCTCGAGAGAGGCCCGATCACTTGTAAGGGCGAAGAAAATCGCTAAGTAAAGTGCGGTTGTTGGTCAGAATCAAAATAAACACGCACGAAGAGACAAGAACGACATCTAACAGTAAGAGTAGAATATCAAGTACGAATGCGAAAAGGTAAAGGAGCAAAGTCTACGAAAAACCAAAAAAACCCCCATGGTTTACAGGGCTGAATAATAGAACAACGATAATAACGAGAAATAGCATACGAAAAATGTTCATCGCCTCATCCCCCGAGCGTAGGGTTTTCCCAGATGTTGAATCCCCGAGGAAACAAATGCCTCTTCATCCCGAGGAATCTTTCTGCGTCTCAACTTCGAGATCCCGCCCGAGTAGGGAGAGAGAATACGTCTCACACGATTGGGGGACCGAGCCCGATTATTTTTCCCTCGGAACTTGGAGCGAATACCTTGGTTCTCAGCATAGGAAACAGCCAACGACTCCTTCAGCTCGGCGATTTGCCGATCCTTCTCGCCCAAGAAGGTGGTCAATCGGGCGCAAGCGTCCTCATAATATTGAAGCAGGGCACGTTGTTGAGTATAACGCCGAAGTCCCTCGCAAGAAAGTGAATAAGACTAATGGAAAAAAAAAGAAGTCAGGAAAGAATAAAGAAAGAGGTGAGTTAAAAAGCGGGGTCGGCGTGACTGACCTGACTCTCACTTAAAGCCCACCAGTCCCAGAAGGTGGAATCGGAGAATCTCGCCAGACGCCGCTTCTCATCGGGCTCCAGAAAACTCTCCATGAATTGACGGGAGGAAGCACCATCGGCCTCTAAAAGGAAACGAGGAGTTGGGGGAAATCCCTCCAAGGAGGGTGCTCCTCGAGATAGGGGGCCGCGACGACCTGGCCTTCCCTGTGCGGAAAATTCGCGTTCGCATTTGGATCAAGACCTGTTGCCTCCTCCCATAAATCCCAAAGAGGACATGACGGGGGATCTGAATGGAAGTTTCTCCTAAGTTGAGAGTGCATCATTCCGGGATTAATCAATAAGCTAGGCAAAAATATACAAGACTCAGAAGGTAAGGAAAAACGAGTGTGTTGAGAGAGAGGAAGAGAAAAGGAGAGTAAAATACGAAATTGGATAGATGAAATAACCTAAAGGAAGTAAGCTCAGTGAAGTTTGAGGATGCGGAGTAAAGTTAATTGAACAAGTATCGATTTTATAAGAGGACAGGCCCATAAGGTCGGACTGTTACAAAGATCGGATCTTAGGGCGAGGCCTAGGGATAAAAGGGGCCGTTAGGTAACGTTCTAAAAGATGCTCGATGAAATGAGGGAACACTCGAAGATCGTACTCGGGGGGCATAGTTCGGAGATCGGGGGAAAAATATAATAGAGCGTTGTGGGAGAAGAAGCTCTCGAGCACAGTTGATTGCGTGCTATAAACTTGAGAAAATGCAAAACGATGATAGCATAAACGAACGCGATACGAAGGGATTACAGTTAGACTAATATAATAGAGTCTGAAAAGAAAAGACGCAGACAGAAAGGAAAGGGCATATTGTTCATAAAGAAAAGACATGAAAGGAAATGAGTTCATCCACACAAGCAGAAATTTTTTAGGGCGGAGCAGCCGATCCGACATGATCCAACTACTCCCTTGCCTTCTCTGTCTCGACCAGCACCGACTCGGCCCCAGTCACCACAAACTCGACTCGAGGTGCTAACTCTTCCTCTCCTTGGACTCGAGTTTCTGCGCTATCTTGCTCGGGCAACTCCTGCTCAACCTCGAGCTCGGGCGTCTCGACGGGCTTCTCGGGATTCTCGACAGGGGAGCGGACTGTCTCCTCGGTCTCCTCGCTCGAGGGAGTGGCCAAAACGTCCTCTTGGGCACTAACCCCGGAACCTCCTCGAGCTATACGATCGGGTGGATATCCCCCCGAGGGGCACTCGGTGAGAGCTCGATCGACATCCAGCCAATCAAGTTCCCACTTCTGGCCGATGCCAGCCACCCTGGGTTGGTGGACGCATCCCCAGAAGCCATGGTGGAAATACTCGACGACTTGCCTCCCGTACGCAGTCCGAGGTAAGTAGTCCGGAGCGACACTCTCTTCTAGCTCGCAGAAGTTGTTTTCCGCCTCCTCTCGAGTGTTCCTCTCCTTGAGCAGATCCCTCATGGCCTTCTCCGAATCCGCCCTAGCATCCCGTGAGTGTTTTTTCAACTCCTCCTGTTTCCGCTTAAGCTCCTCCTCGAGTCGAGATACTTTCTCCTTTAACGCCGCCTCGGATTGAGTGAGCTCGATGCAATCCTCGTGCATAAAGAGCATCCTCTCCAGAGCCTCGGCGGCACAAGCAAAACAAGTAGATAAAAAGACGAACTCTCATGCCGAGGGATATACGATGAGGAGTAAAAGGACAAAGGAAGAAAAGCAATACCTGCCCCATATGTTGGCGAAGAGAGGAAAGAACTCCCGTGGCTGCAGTGCTGAAAGGTGGGATCGTTTGACCTCAGATCGGAAACCCCGTAAGAACTCCACACATTGGGCCCCTCGAGGACGATGGAAGTAGTCGGGTTGCTCGACGGGATCGATGGGCATAGGGGAACCCTCGCCGACGCTCACACCGGCCTGGGAGCTGGCCTTGGCCTTCTTGCCTGAAGGACCACCGGGAGCCGCGGGCGCCTTCCTCTTTGGGGGGAACTAGAGGTGGCTTTACCCTTGCCCTTATTGAGGGCCCGAGTGACAGAGGCGGGGGGAGGTGCTTGTGATAGGTCACCTTTCTTCATTTGTTCCGAGAACTTAAGCAGGTCGGCGAGATCCATACGCGAGTCTGATAAGAAAGAACAGAAAGCTCGATCAGAGATATAAGCAGAGAAAGAGGGAGAAACCAAGAAGGTATACCTAAGTCGTCTACCGCTAAACCCTTGGAGCAGTAACCAAAATGGCAGAGGAGATCATCCTTGACAAGCTCGGGGGAGCTGAAGCTTCGGTCCCCGAGGACTTCCATGAACCTCTCAACTTCTGAATCGGGGGCAGCCGGAAGAGGAGTGGATATAGATATGGTCTTAGGCCAGGCATCAGTGGTGTCTCTCAGGGCTCCCCTCGGGAGATCGGACGTAGAAGAATTTTCTCATCCATCCCTTGTGAGAGGAGGGGTTCCCGAGAAGAAACTCTCGAGAAGCGGTGGAGGAAAAGAACTTGCCCGGTTCTTTTTGGTGTACCTTCAAAAAGGCCAGAAGGAGGGAGAGAGAAAAAGGAAGCTGGAAATAATGGATGAGCATGGTTAGAAGTAAGCTGTAAGAGTTTGGGGTGAGTTGGCTTGGAGAAATTTGGTAATAGTTACATAGATCGACTAGGAATTGAGGAAGAGGGAGACGAGTCCCATGTCAAGTTGATCGAGGAAGAAGGTGTGGAAGCCCTCGGGAGGCCCGCTAATTACGTCCCGAGGGCCAGGAATGCTCACTTCGTAGGCAGCAGATAAACCAGCGATCGATAGTCATGGGAACATGGGATTCCCGAAGTGATGACACATTCACTTCATGCCAGGGGAGCTTGACCTTCTCGCGGAAGTCTGCCATCTGGGAAGACCACTCGGATAAAGCTTCGAGATATGCTTTCTCGCTCGGGTATCCTATAAGCTGAGGGGGGCGAAAAATATCCAAGTCACGGAAGTCACGTAAGGCTTCTACGGCATCGAAAAATGATGTGAAGAACAAAGAAGAGGAAGAAGATGAAGATGAAGATTTTGGGGAGTCTAAAGTGGAGGGAAGTTTCGATCGATTTGGGGAAGATGAGATCTCGGTGTCATTCATAGTGAAAGACGGCATAACCCTAAGGGAATTAAACAAAGCGAACCGGGCAAGAAATGAAAAAGGGAAACGAGCGAAATACGGACGAAACTGAAGACAGCGCCACGACGATGAACGTCTAAACTTAGACGTGAAGACTAACACCAAAATAGGCAGCCATAAACGAAAGAAAAAGAGGGAAAAGGGGAAGAGACTTACCAGAGATGATGACGCAGGATAAGGTTGAAGAAATAAGGATGGGAGCATTGATTCGAAGGAGAAATCGCCGGCTGAGACGAGGATTTCACGCAGGAACAGGAACAGAGAGAGTTTTTGGGAAGATGGAGAAGTGACGGAAACCCTTATGGGAAATGGGGAAAAGAGAAGAAAGGGAGATAAGACGTCGAGCCCTTGGATGGGTGACACGTGGTACGGCGAGCCTGCACTTGATTAGACAGGATGAAAATATTCCCGCCCAAAGGAGGGGGCGACGTGGCACAATTAAAGCGCGTCCCGATGGGCAGCAAAAAGAAGAGTCTGAGGCTGTGGGATGAAGGGACTGCCCGAGAAAGTCTGTTAGGCTGGGGCAAGCGATCTTACGGACCATTATTTTACCGATAGCTAACGTCCAAATACTCGTTACACTCTTTCTAGACTATTTTAGGGGGGACTATTACGGGATTTCTAGCTAACGGTAAAATAGCAATGGTACCCCTCGGATTCATAAGTAATGGGGAAATAAAGGTAGTTAACGGTTAACCCGTGAGCGGGGGAGCGTGAAGGGATAAAGGTAAGAGCGTGAGAGGGAGTACACCTGGAAAGGGACAGAGTGCCCGAGTAGCTCCTGCTGAAGGAAAGGTGGAAGACAGATTAGGCGACAAGCCGAGAAGGCTATTCGAGATGCCCGAACTGATGTGAGCCCAGTTATTCTGGTGTAAACGGCCCGAGAGAGGGAAGCAAGGGCAGGAGCCCGATCAGGAGTTCGATCAGGGTATATGAGGGCGAGCAAGGTAAACTCCATGTAAGCCCGAGCGGGGTCGCCTCATCTTAAGGCCGAGTAGAGGTAGTCGGGTCATAATAGAAAGGAGGAATTGAAGAAACGAGGCCAGCTCGAGTCGAGACCCCTCGGGTAGGTTAGGAGCTCGAATATAAGGAATACTGAGGGAGTGAGAACGTGGGATGATGGAAGGACCACGTTCCCTTTGTGAAGGTCGCGAGAAACGCGGGCTAGGGTGGAAGACTAGGTCAGGGCAAGACAAGGCGAGGTTAGTATAAATAAGCATGGTTAATCCATTTCCCAGGTACGCTTACAAAACTACCAAAAAACTGATTTACGAGCCAACACACCTATCTTCCACCTGTTTTTCTGACTTAAGCATCGGAGGGGATACGCCGGCACCAACCCCGGCCCCCTTCTGACGTGTTTTCGAGTTTTTGAGTGCTAGGCTCGACGGAGGCAGACGACGGGAAACAAGAGACTCGCGCCAAGGAGGTTACGAGGGAAGGACAACTGCTTTAGCCACCATTTCAAAAGGTCGTTTTACGCGGTCCACATCAAAGTGCTTAACTTACTTTCCCACCGGGCCTTTTGGGCCTTTTATTACTTAATTTTTTCGGCCAACCCGCTTTTAGTCCATATCAATTTCCATCCTAAATTATCACTTGCATAAAAAGTAAAGAGAAATGGAGAAGATATTAAAACTTGCATCAGAAAATGGAGTCCTGATATTCAGCAAAAGTAGTTGCTGCTTGTGTTACGCAGTTCAAATCCTGTACAACGAACTTAGGGTCACTTGTTTACGAACTCGATCAAATCCCAAGGGAAGTGATGGGACCTTATATATAAAACAAACCTTTGGCTCATAACATTTTCATCGAGGTATGTAACTGGAATCGTAAGTCAATTAAAAATAATATAACTGTAAGTCCATTAATAATAATAATATTAATAATAATAATAAACATAATAATAATAATAATAATAATAATAATAATAATAAAGAGATTGGTTAGGACAAATAAACTTGGAAGAGTTCAAGCCCTAATAAATTGGAATACGATGCGTTTGCAGGAGAAGTATGAAAATAGGCTAAACACCCAAAATATCTATGCTTGATGCTTGATGATAATGCATGCGAAGCGAGACTATACCCATGTAATGACTCTACCTGAAAAAAAGTCGAAATATTACATAATCTTAACTAACCACACGAATGAAAAAATTTTAACCTGATCGAACATTCAAATTCGTTTTTATGTGTGAAGTTGGTGAGTTATTTTTGCAGTATCAAATTAAAGTCGATATAATTAGTGACTGGTTTATATACGACGCATAGCATAGGCTGCTCCCCTTGTCCATGAAAATGAGCCGCAAAATCTGTTAATTTTTCCATATAGGAATAAAATCTTGATAATATGGAAGAAATTTGTTATTTTTTTATTACAAATCTTGGTGACTTTTTGGCAAATGCAACGCAATTCAATACTCACCAATAATAGTTAATATAGCAACATAATCTGATAATTTCATGTGCATTTAAGTGCAGATTGCCTTAAATAAAGGGAATTGCTATTCACCGCCCCCTTTTTCCTAGTTACCGCCCTCTAAAGGGCTTGAAAATGACGTTTTTGCCCTTATGATATTTAAATTAATTAAAAAGAAAAAACTCTAATAAACAGTAAAACTTTCTATTTAAAGCCCTTTTCCACACAACACTTTTCAAATCATCATCCAAATTAGACTAAAACAACAGAAAATCAAGGAATCGCAATGGATCGCCAACGGGGACAGGGGAAGGGTTTTTTCACGACTGGTAAGCAAATTGTAGTAAAAATATGTTGTTACGTTGATAGATTATCAAAAACGGGTCCGATTAATTCGATCGGTCGGCGATGTCGCGACCGATACAGCTTTTCGGCTGTAACAGTGACAACCGAAACACGATTTCGGCCGGCACCGACGCAGCCGAAATCACCGTTCGGTCGTGATATGAGCGGCCGAAATCATGTTTCGGTCCTAACTATCCAGACCGAAATCTTATTTCGGTCCGAATTTTGCTGGCCAAAATCGTGTTTCGGCCGCCTGTCTATCCGGCCGAAAATGCTGTTCGGTCCATTTTTTTTAAAATAAATATTTAATTGCAGACTAGAGGTGGGAAGTCTCTACTCGGAGAGAGCAGTAGATCTCCCCCGTTGGAGGGATCTGGAGAGCGTCACACGAGGACGAGCGGCGTTGACGCATCCGTTCGTAGAGAATGGGAGGAGGAGATGCGTCAGCGCGCGGCTGCTTCTCAGTCCGTATATGCGGATTACGATCCGCATGCGGGTGATGACATGCCGGATGATGCAGCATCGTGTCAGTCATCCGATGACGATGTGCCACCGGCCTCCTCAGGTAATTCCCTCCTCATCCTCTATAAACTGACATGCGATGTCGTGTCTTAATGTACGTAAAATTTATTTATTTTTGCGTTATTCGTAAAAAATGAAATAGGGAGCAAGCACTCCAGGGTCGTAGATGACGATTCGTGGAGAGTGCAGCCGGTGGTCGAGATGATCCTCAGTTATCTGGGCACATCGCGCCCCGCATCTGGATGGGTGAGGAGCAGAGGCCCCTGCTGAAGTGCGAGCAGCGGGCGTTAGTGCTTGGGAAGCTTAAGCAGTGGTACTCTCAATTCCCGCCGGAGACGCAGCGCCAGATCGATGGCACGGGGCTTGGGCACCTCACAGATGCCATGGTGGCTCACCTGGATGTACCTCTACTGTGTGCTTTTGTGGAGCGCTGGCATCTTATACCTATTGGTCTTGTACGTAGAGTCAATCCCAATAAAGTACTGATACGTCCTCATCAGTGCGAGTGAGTCCGAGTGTGCAAGAAAAACATGTGTCAGCGCATTAGTCTCCTCGTCTCCCAGGGCTTGAACATAATATCCGACCTGATTCGCCTGGTGCATCAACTGGCTCACCACGTCTCGACCCTCAGAGTAATCCTTCTTCAAACTATCTCTGTAATTATATATATGTTGGATCGTCGCGTTATCTAATGCGTGTCGAGCCTTCATAGCTGCGAGGATATAAGCTGGTTTCGCTTGCGCATCAGTCATTTTCTCCTCAACCTTTCTTGCCTGGCTGATTAACCCACTCGTCTAGCGATGTCCCTCGGGATACTGTATCAGAGGGTTATTGTGCATGGATTTCTCAGGTGGGCCCGTACGAATGTACCATTCCCTAGTAACTGGATCCTCCTGGGCTATGAGTAGAAACGGACACCTGTACTTGTTAGACTTCGACCGCCTCTCCAATTCATCCCCGTTGCCTCTATAACGTTCTCCGCGACAATATCTAATCAATTTTTTCGTACCGCATTTCTTATGCGACGAAATAATCACCTCGAAACCAAGAGCAATAGCGACGCCTTTCGCCCAGTTAATGGCTTCCACGTCAGTCGGAAATCGTCCTCCTTGGCGGAAATGCTCACTGTAATTTACCCTGTCGTCGATAAAATCCTCCATGATGTGGACATCCCTCCCGTCGTCTGAAAAAAAAAGGGAGCCAAACCAAAATTTCGGCCACTTGCAGATGCGGCCGAACTGATAATTCGGCCCTGCACAACTTGGCCGAACCAGATTTCGGCCCAAGCTGCTCCTGCCAAAACAGTGTTTCGGCCTGAACAGCCACGGCCGAAACTTAATTTCGGCCCTCACAGGACCGGCCAAACAATAATTTTGGCTATCCTGTGCAGGGCCGAATTTTGTTTTCGGCCCCCACATGGTGCGGCTGAAATTATGTTTCGACCGGTGCTGTTGGGGCCGAAATTATGTTTCGGCTGAGCCGAATTTTCTAAGCTAATCCGATCGATGTTCGATAATTCATCTACGTACGAACGAATTTTACGAGAATTTGCTTACCAGTCGTCCCAATACTCCCTTTCCTTTGCTCTGTCCCTTTACCTTGTCGTCGATCCATTGCGATTTGAGTTTTTTTGTTATGTTTGAATCTGATTTAATGTATGATTGCGATATGGAAGCTGTTGTATGGAAAAAGAGTTTAAATAGAAATTTATATTCAAAAGGGTAAATTGGTCTTTTTCCAGCACTTTAGGGAGCGGTGGCTATGAAAAAGGGTGCGGTGAATAGTAATCCAGGCAAAACAATTTCTAAAATTAACTGTTGTAAATAAACGATCTCGTGTATACGGTGCCTTAATCGGGTAATAAATTATTTATTGGAATCTATATCTCATGGGCATTCTACTTTGTTTCTTCATCTGATCTGCCGAATGGTGTGTACAGTAGTATAGATTTAGGCGTTTTGTCGAGATGATTATAGAGGGGTTTGTCTTGATTTTGTTGACTTTGATTTCTCTCATCTTGTGCAATATATTATTCACGATTAATGTAGATTTAGCTTCTACCAATTTAACCATCTAAGGTCGATAGTTTTTATTAGTCGGAAGCGCGTGATCGTTGGAATTATATGCGAGATCTGACTCGATGGATCCTAGACTCGTCGGGGCTTTTTATGTTTAAAATAGCTATCGGCCGCAGTGTGATGTTGTTTCAGAAGCTAAATCTTTGCTGCAGCAACCAAGCTTCGTCTTATCGTTTCTCATGAGATTCCTGATATTGATTGTCCGAAAATAGCTTTTTATTAATTCGTTGCTCTTGATTATCTTTTATTGCCTGGTTCATATTGTTATAATACATGGAAGAAGTTCTTGGTCGATGGGTGCCAGCCTAGTAGTTATAGGAGGATTTGGGCAGCATTAGTATTGTATTTGTGAAAGAGAGACAATGATATATGGCTCTCGGTAATGGGGTTAGACTGTTAAGATCATTTGAAGTTGTACATATTATCACTGGGCGGTGATTCTAATGTGCAGTTGCTGTTACACTCCCATTCCAGTAAAGCTGTTTGCAGATTGACCAAGGCTCGTGAAATATTTTTTGGCCTTAAGAATTTTTTAAATGAATCATTCTCTAATATGACTGAAAACTTATTGGCAGGTGAATCCATTGTCTCGGTAGGATTTTGCATATAACATTTCCTTTATTAGACCAGAGGAGGATTATATGGCTGAAGGAGAAGGTGGCATGGAGCTTAAGTTTAGAATCTTTGATGGGACAGATATTGGTTATGGGACATATGCTCCATCCACTTCAGTTGCTGCTCTGAAGCAAAAGCTCCTCTCTGAATGGCCTCTAGGTTTGATCTCTCTCTATCTCTCTCTCTCTATATATTATATATATATATATATATATATATATATATATTCTCACACACTAAAACAAATACATTTAGACATGCATCTACATTCATGTATGCTTGTAAGTATGTTTTTCTTTCTCTCTGTGGCTGGAGGTGGATGTGCTCGTAACTAGTTTGATGTAGACCTTTTCGAATTCTAGCCTAAGACGTGAACTTTTATCTTGAAATGAGTGGGGTTTGCTGTATAATATTTTTTTGTTACATACCTTAGCTTCTAGCTGATACATCCTTCTACTACAGATAAATCAGTTGTACCAAAATCAGTAAATGATATGAAATTGATACATTCTGGAAAAGTGTTGGATAATGGGAAGACACTTGGCGAATCTATAGCACACATTCCTGACCTTCCCGACGTCGTTATTACCATGCATGTTGTCATACAGCCTCCTATTGCCAAGAAGAAGTCAGGTACCTTTCCTTCCAGCAGCCACTTTTATGTGCTAAGGTGTTATGATTATTGGATTTGTGCTGTATGAGCTTTTTTTGTCTATGCTTTGGCAGATAAAAGTCAGTCAAATAAACAAAAACAAGGCTCATGTGGTTGCACTATTCTGTAGAACGAACGTGGATTGATTATATCATATCCTCACACTTTGTGTCCATAAAATGGAGCACAGAAAAAAACAAGAGAGAGTCTGTATTTTCTATGTGGCATATGTTTGAAGAACCAGGGAAGAAGAGCAAATAGATCAGAAATCATTTTCTTATACTTGTAATCATCTTATTTTTCCATTTTTGAATTGTTTTACTGTGTGGATACAAGGTTTATGGTGTTTGTTTTGTGTTGAATCATTAATATGTGAAGAGTTTATGGATTTATAGGTCTATTGCTTGGGGATATAGTTGAATCCGTATGTATATGTTATATCTTATATATAGAAATTCGATATCATAGCATGTAAGCCATGCCAGTTTAAAATATTATCCAAGTTAGTGTTGAATTATAATATCTAGCAATCTAGTTTTGGTAAACACAAAACATATTATTGTGTTACTGATTTCACGGCAAAAAATCGGGTCGGTCAATTGTTGGTCAACTAGCGGTCAATGCTGGTCAACCTAGACTTGACTAGTTCGGTCATGACTGGCTGGTTAGAATTGGTCCTGTACTTACTCGGTTGGTTGGTTCGATACCTGATTGGTTGATCGATCGGTATGGACTAGTACTAACTGTTCGGTCGGTTCCTGGACTGGTTCGGTTGGTTAGGCCTGATAGAGGTCGGTTGGACTAGTTCGATACCTGATTTAGTCAGTAAGTAGGTTGGTTTTTGGGATCGATTGGTACTGATTAGGGGTCGGATCGGGTCAAGTTTCTTAGGGTTCAGGTTTTTCGTGTCGGGTAGTTATTTTGATACCCGATCCGGACCCGATCATATGCGGGTACCTGATGGTCGGGTACTCGGAACCCATGGGGTACCCATTGGGTTTTTTTTATTTTTTTAGGGGACGACGAACTCCGAAAAGTATCAAGCACAAGAGGACCCATACTAAAAGTGGACTCTGACGCATCTGTAGAGATCGGGACGACCAAATATCTCGCGCCATCTTAGAAAGCACCGGCAAGCGTCCGGATTCAATTTCACCGCTTAAGTATATCAAATCCACATATGGGTACTAAATATCTTCGCCTAATATTTATCCAATTCCGACTTTGTAGGTTAACTTTTTCTGTCTCTCTTTCTCTTCATCATTTCATCAAACAAATATGTGGCATTTGTAGCAATAGACAAGGAAGAACCACCACTAACTGTTTGTGGAGCAAGTGGATTATCCGGTGAAAGAAATCTTCCCCATGTCGAATTATGAATGCATGGAAAGCTAAAAGTAAGGGATACATATATCTGAGGCTAAAATCAAGGAGAGATTAAATCAATTTTAATTTATTCACAATAACTCTAAATCCCCCGCTCAGTCGAAACTGGAGGTCCTCGAATGTTGAGGCTGGTACAGAATTCCGTGGAAAATGGTGAAGGTAGCCACTTGGTGAAAATATCGGCAAACTGGTGTGACGAGGGGACATGCAATACATGAACCTGTCCTCAAGCAACACGCTCCCTGACAAAATGTAAATCAATTTCTATGTGTTTGGTGCGTTGGTACTTGATCGGATTCGACGAGAGATAGACAGAACTAAGGTTGTCACAGATGACGATGGTCGCTTTTGTAAGCGGAGTGCTGATCGACACGTGGTGTGTGAAAGGAAAGTGCGACAAGTAATAATTAAAACGAATACCTAATTACTATCACCGACGTGCGATAGGCAGTGGACCTATCGTTTGTAGTGCAGTAAAGTGAGTAAACGAGTATCGAACACAAGGAATTAATCAAGTACTAGTAGTAACCTCTCGACTCGATATTTAGCCTAAACAAAATACGCAATTTGGTTGACGACTTAACCTAACAGATCGTTCCTAAATCAACTAAAGATTCAATTAGCACGCTTAAAACTGATACGAAGCTTCAGATAATAAAGATGTGCTCGAGATTCGAATCCCGCTAGGTGTTATCGACTAAGACAATAAAATCGTTCCTACGTGATCTTGACTAAATCGCAGTAATTTCCTGCCCGCTCGCGAATTTGCTGTCGCCCTAGACGCTCGCGGGGATCTAAGATTCAATAATTACTAACGGCGAGGATCGAGTATTTGCTTTCTCCCTATACCCGAATCCTATCTTCTATGAACGGCCTAAACGTTGTTTAGCTGTCGCCCTAAACGTTTTTCCACACGATCACTTTAACACATAGACATATTAAAGCGACGAAACATAATCATAGAACGATAAATAGTCAAAACACAAAGTCACAATAATATACGTCTTAAGTACGGCTAATCCTAGCGTTCATCTAATCCCAAACACAAACGGGATTTAGCTACGCATAATTGACGAGAGAACAACGAGAGAATTAGAGAACAGAGAAGGAAGACTCATGATTCTTGAATACTGGCGAATTATCGGCGCTTGCTTGATAAATCTTCGTTCTCTGATCAATTGGGCGTGATTTCGTCGTCGCTTCGTCTCTTGCGCTCCGGGATGTAATTCTGTGTTCTTTTCGCCCTAAATTCGTCCCTAGATGGTTTGGATTTGATCTCTGGTAAGTTGTGTCTTTTTCGGGGTCGAATTTGGGGTTTTTATACTGATTCCCGTGTCGGCCACGGCCTGGTACATGGGCCGTCACGGCCGTGACCAACATCGCCCGCGTTTCGCCTTTTCTGCCCAAGGTCACGGCCACGTGCATCGCAC
This sequence comes from Craterostigma plantagineum, assembly GCA_027422505.1. NCBI lineage: Eukaryota > Viridiplantae > Streptophyta > Magnoliopsida > Lamiales > Linderniaceae > Craterostigma > Craterostigma plantagineum. The sequence continues at coordinate 4,455,920 of JAPQWV010000055.1, forward strand.
GTCACGGCCGTGACCATCATCAGTGATGGTCACTGTCCTCGGTCACGGCCACGTGCAATGCACGTCACGGCCGTGACCATCATCAGCACTTCACTCCGCGCTCTCTGTCCTTGGTCACGGCCACGTGCATTGCACGTCACGGCCGTGACCATCACCAGTGTTCCACTCCTCCGCGCGCTGTCCTCGTCACGGCCGTGACGAGTGATGCATTTGGCCGTGACCAAGGCAGTGTTGCCCTTTTCGCATCGTTTTGCCTCGTTTTCGCTCCTTTTCGCCCGAGACTCGTCCTAAGCTCCTTTAACAATAAAACAAGTGTAAATATATCGAATAAATACATAATTTAATTGCTAAAGCATCTATTATACCCCGGATAAATACTACGATAAACACATTGAAATGCGTTTATCAAACCTCCCCACACTTAAGCATTTGCTTGTCCTCAAGTAAATTAGAAATCAGGTAAGGCATCAAACTAGGATAACGGCATGATTGTTCGCAATTTATCATCAAAGCTAGAAAGCACAAAAGGAATCAAGCAAACAACCACAGACATTACACTAATGACTTGCACTTCTCGACCTGAATTTTCTTCGCACTGCTAATCGAGACTCATACCTCACAAGGATTCACTCAATTCACTCAAGTGTATAGGCTAGCATATGATGAGTCGCTCAATTCGTGCACTAGTCCAACCCCTACCATAAACTTGCAAGTTAATCGCATCTCTACTATTCAAAGGTTAAGTATAAATCTGATGGTCTTTTTGGAGAAAACGGGTCGAACAATCATGAAGCGGCAAGCATAAGTAATGAACACTTAACCTTAGAGCTAGGACACGTGATCGAAAATTTTCAAAGAACACAGCACGATCAAACAGACAGTCACACGTCCAACATAAGACTCGACGTCCTCGCTCCGAAATCCTAGACTTTTCTGCTCGACCCTCTCAACTCAGTTCCCTTTCATTTTCTGCCCTTTCACCTTAGTCACGCTCTACTTTTGTGCACTGCCCTTATTCCCTAAAACATAAAGGTTCGGCTTTTGTCGCAAAGATACATCGTCACAGCGAATGCCGTGTACCTAGGGATACTTATTACCGAGAACTATATCTTGCCAAAGGGTTATGGGCAGGCTTATGCAAGGGATCGGGTCATTTCAGAAAACGGTCAAGTAAGGGACGAGTCATTTCACGAATAGCAGAGAAGAATATCAAATCGAACACTGGGACAATAACTTTCAAGTTCGACTTCTGCTTTATTCTAATCAACTCAGGCTCATAAAATCTCTGGAGGTTTATTCGGGCCCGTGGCTTCTATAACATATGAAGTACGCAACAAATAGGCTCAGGCTCAACGTGGCTAACTAATGGGGTTCGTCATGGTTAAGAAAATTTTGGCCCTGAACTTAATTCCTAATGCCCTCATCATTTTCACACTCGCACACCAAAACAGTTTCAACACGCATCAGACAGGCAAGTTCTAGAGAGATATAGACTAGGCATGTCACACAACCAAGAAAAATGAGCGTAAGCTCGTCAGGCTCAAACTCTCACACGAAACAGGGTTATGTGTACGGATCTCTCAAAACAGTATCTATTCAGGCAGATAAGATTCAATCAGTCATGCATGTCCTAATTGCTCACAGAATTTCATAGAATGCAGACCAACTCGAGATAAGTGCAAACAATCATGCCTGATTCAGTAATTCATGCCTTTCCAACGAACTCAACGACTCACGGACACGTCATAAAAATTTAAAAATTTTCACGCAAGTTCTAAAACTAAATTCCCCTCCCCACACTTAAATCAGACGTTGTCCTCAACGTAAAAAATGATAAAAGGGAAGGAAAAAGAGTTTAAAAGAACGGGACTCCCCTGACGTGGTCGTGTCGTAGTTGTTTATTATGCGCGTGAAGGTCGTGTTGTAATCCATTAGGCGTATCCTGGCGCTAGCTAGAGAGCAATAGACACGAAAAGAGTAGTCATAAGATTAACTAGAAACATAGTTATAAGCGCAATGTCATAAAGAAACACACGCGACTACGCAAGCAAACGCAATGTCATAAATGATAAAAAGAAATCCCTAAGGTGGCGGCGGTGGTGATGGTGGCCTCGGGCGCAGGAAAGCCATCGACTGTTGGGAATACTTGAGCGCCGTGTCCATGACTTGAAGGGCCTGGTTGTAGCGCTCCAGCTCTGCGTCGTAACGGTGGTGGGCTTCCTCGTTCTGGCGCTCGTACTCTTCCTGTCGGCGCCGAGTCTCTTCGTTGTATCGCCGGAGCTCGTCATCCCTCTGTAGCGAGTCGGCGTTCATGCGCATCATGTCCTGGCGCAGTGCTTCAAGGTCTGCCGTTGAAGCGTACGGAGCGACGCCCGATTATTCGCCCTGATGGTAGCCAGAGGAAAATGAGGGCCCTGCAGTCGTGTCCGTCTCCACTGGGTGTGGGCCGTCGAGGTAGAGCTGGTCGTCGGGGATAGCTCCTTGGCGGTCTGGCCGCGATACATCTCGTGCCAGATATACACCTTGTTGGCGCGAGTCCAGGTGGGCGCCTTCACGAGCATCTTCATCCTCACCAGCGCCTCCTCGTTCACTGGGTGACGCCCGCCTACGACCTCCATCTCGGGTGCGTTCGCCGGCCAGTAGCGTAATCCTTTGATCACCTTGGTGATCAATGGGCCGACGGCGATCTTGCCATGGGGTCGTGCTTCTGCCTGAGCACTGAAGGCGTGGGACACCGCCATCCCTAAATTGATCCGTTCGCCTCGGTGCATCTGGATCAGGTAATACAGATCACGGAGGGTAACTGCTCCGTGTGAGTCACCCCTCGGTGTAAGCGAGGTCGTCAGGAGGCGGTGAATATAGCGTAGTCCTGGGCTCCTCAGCGCAGATGCCTTCGACGTCTTCGCGCTGTATGCCGGCTCGCCAGGTCGAGCGATTTCAGCCCAGCACCCCCGTTGTCCGTCCGGTGTATCGAAGAAGGTCGCGAAGGTCCGGTGTGGGGGTTCTGGGACTCCAAGTGTATGGCATACATTGTCGGCCCTTACTATATGCTCTTCGTTGAACGCGCGAAAGCGGATTGTGTGGTCGCCGTATTCGTCGAAGGAGAATGTGGCAAGGAACTCCAAGGTGAGTTCCTTGTATGCTGGTTCGTCTATGGCCAGGAAGGTGTTCCATCCGCTGAGTGAGAAGTACTGGGCGACCTGCTGGTCGATGTGGTACTTCGCCAGTGTCTCGTGATCGATCTGGTCCATGGCTATGAACACCATTCCCTTCAGCCGGGTGTATCGTGCCGCTTGGGCCTCGTCAGTGAACTGGCCCATGGCTTCTAGCATTGTCGGCGGGGGCCCGCGTCGCCTTCGACGGACGGGCGAACGCGAGGCGGGGTCACGTGAGGCTGAGGATCTACTTTTACCCATAGTACCTGAAAGGAAAGATGTGAGTTCAAGGGTAGTGTAGCAATTAAATTCGAAGCAGCGTGACTCGACTAAAATAGCGACGAGGTAGGAACTTGCGTATGCAATAACTCATGGAAACTCAAGGTGGCATTTTATCGAATAGATAGCGTACAGATGAAGATATGCATAGCACGTTCCAAATCAGGGCGACCAACGTACCCAAAATGAATATGCAAAATTAATGAATCAAGTAAACAAATTAAGCACCCCCAAGACATATATCATCATAAAAGAATACCAAAAACGCCAAATTGTACCCAATTTCGAAAATCCCCAAATTAGAGAATTAGGGTTCATCGTAAAATCTCGCAATTCAACTACATATTCACGTAATTAAGCATGCCCCACAGCATTCATAGCATGTATCTAATCATAAGAGGGGAAAATCAACCCAGATAAGGGCAAAATTCGAAAAAGCCCTAATTTGAACGGAATTAGGGTTCTTCGTAAGAATTTCGAAATTTAACATCAAATGTACGTAATTAGGCTTACCGAAAGCGTTCCTAACATGTATTTATCAATAGCGGGGCAAGAGAAACACAAAATTGGTCCCAATTCACAAAGCCCCAATTTTTGAAAATTAGGGTTCATCATCAAAATCCGAAAATTCGTAACCAATTTCAATGAATTAAGCATACCCATTGTAATTATATCATGTAATAAGCGAATAGAAACATGTCAACACCAAAGATTAACAATTTCGACGAGAATTGCAAGTTTAGAACGAAATAGAGCAATAAGATGTTCATACCTTGGATTTTTAACGAAATTGAAGGGGGTGGGGTTTGTTTGGGTGTCGCCGGAGTTGGGAGGGCGGCGGTGGCGTGCGGCGCGTTGGTGGGCGGAGGTCGAAGGTGGTGAGGGTGAAGGGAGGGGTGAGAGGGGGAGAAGAGAGAGGAAGAAATGGGGAGAAAGGGGAAAAAAACGTTTTTTATAACTTAAAAACGCCTAGGTCACGGCCGTGACCTATATAGGTCTTGGCCGTGACGCTAGGCAGCGGCCTCTCTCTGCCGCTAGTCACGGCCGTGACACGCTAGTCACGTGGCCGTGACAAAATCGGGAAATATCATTTTTTTATTTTTTATTTTTCTATTTATTTATTTATTTATTTATTTATTTATTTTTATTTTTATTTTTATTTTTTTTTTTAAATTATTCGTCACGGCCGTGACGGCTTAAGCCGTTGGCCGTGACAAGAGGCAGTGTGCGCCTCTGGAGTATGTCACGGCCGTGACGACTTAAGAATCCGGCCGTGACACGAGGCAGAGAGTGCCTCGCTCGTGCGTCACGGCCGTGACTGCTTAAGCAGTTGGCCGTGACCGGAGTTTTTTCTTTTTTTTTTTTTTAACACTATACTTAAGACATAAATGAAAATACCTCGGTTGCCTCCCAAGAAGCGCTTACTTTACCGTCTTTAGCCGGACGTCGTTTCGTTCGTTCATGTCTGGAAGTCCAGGTACAGCACTTCCCTCTCGGTCGCGTCTTCCTCTCCAGCGAGATAGTGCTTCAACCTATGGCCGTTCACCTTAAAAGTACCCTGCTCCATACCTGAAATCTCAACAGTACCATAAGGAAAAACACGGTAACAGTGAACGGTCCTGACCAGCGTGATCTAAGCTTGCCAGGAAAAAGCCTAAGTCGAGAGTTAAAAAGAAGGACTTGGTGTCCTTCCTGAAACCCTCGCCTTTGTCGAATCTTTTTATCATTATAGGCTTTAGAGCGTTCCTTATACATGCGAGCGTTATCGTAAGCCGATAAACGCCACTCGTCTAACTCATTGATTTGGAGTTGCCGCTTTCCGCCGGCGTTCCCCAAATCAAGATCCAAGGACTTAATGGCCCAATATGCCTTATGCTCTATTTCTACGGGAAGATGACATGCTTTTCCATAGACTAATCTATATGGCGTAGTACCTATGGGGGTCTTATATGCGGTCCTATATGCCCAAAGTGCATCATTCAACTTGTTCGCCCAGTCCCTACGGTTTCCCTCTATGGTCTTCTCTAGAATGCGTTTCAGCTCGCGATTCACTACTTCGACTTGACCACTAGCTTGGGGATGGTACGGGGTGGATAGGCTATGTCTAACACCGTAACGTTCTAAAGTGCGTGCAAACTGGGTGTTACAAAAGTGAGTGCCTCTATCACTAATAATGCATCTAGGTGCCCCAAAACGTGAAAATAATGCTCGCAAAAATCTAACGACTACTCTAGCATCGTTTGTGGGTAAGGCTTGCGCCTCGGCCCACTTAGACACATAATCGACGGCAACTAGGATGTACTTATTATTGCACGAGCTAGGAAATGGACCCATAAAATCTATACCCCACACATCGAATATCTCGCATACCAAGATGAAATTCTGAGGCATTTCGTCGCGTTTGGAGAGATTACCTGCGCGCTGACACTGATCACAGGTGTCAACGTACCTTTGGGCGTCCTTGAAAATCGTGGGCCAGTAGAACCCGCTTTCCAACACCTTCTGGGCGGTTCTGTTGGCTGCGTAGTGCCCTCCGGTCGGTCCGTTGTGGCAGTGCCTAAGGATCTGCGTCGTTTCTGGAGCGGCCACGCATCGCCGTATTACCTGATCTGCACATCGCCTGAAAAGAAACGGGTCTTCCCAAAAGTAGTACCTTAAATCAGAAAAGAATTTCTTCTTTTGCTGACTGGTGTACTCTTTCGGCAGAACCCTCGCAACAAGATAGTTAGCGTAATCTGCAAACCAGGGAGTATCGTGGCTTACCACCTGTATCGAATACAGATGCTCGTCTGGGAACCGGTCATGTATCGCCCTATCGTCCTTATTATAGATCTCGGACTCCTCTGTCGAGAGAGGTGATCCGCTGCCAAGTTCTCTGCACCCTTCTTATCACGGATCTCGATGTCGAACTCTTGTAAGAGTAAGATCCACCTGATCAGCCGGGGCTTGGCATCCGGCTTTGCTAAGAGATACTTAAGAGCAGAGTGGTAAGTGAAAACAATAACTTTGGAAAGGATCAGATATGACCTAAACTTGTCGAACGCGAACACGACAGCCAACAGCTCCTTTTCGGTGGTCGTGTAATTGGCCTGGGCTGCGTCTAGCGTCTTACTCGCGTAGTAGATTGGTCTGAAGTGGTTGTCTTTACGCTGCCCTAGCACAGCCCCAACTGCATAGTCACTAGCATCGCACATTAGTTCAAAGGGCAGCCCCCAATCAGGGGCTACCATAATAGGTGCTGTGACTAATCGCTCCTTAAGCAAATTAAAAGCATGCAGACACTCGTCATTGAAATCGAACGGGGCATCTTTCTCTAACAGTCTAGACATGGGACGTGCAATCTTAGAAAAATCTTTGATAAACCTACGATAAAATCCCGCATGTCCTAGGAAGCTTCTAATCGACTTCACGTTCGAGGGAACAGGCAATTTCTCAATAGTTTCTAACTTGGCTCGGTCAACTTCGATACCTTTAGAGGAGATGTTGTGACCGAGGACTATACCCTCTCGAACCATGAAGTGGCACTTTTCCCAATTAAGTGCCAAGTTCGTTTCCTCGCATCGTGCGAGTACGAGTTTCAGATTTGACAAGCATGCTTCAAACGACGATCCGAAAACAGAGAAATCGTCCATATTTACCTCCATTACCTCACCTACCAATTCGTCGAATATGGCCATCATGCATCGCTGGAAGGTGGCTGGGGCATTGCATAAGCCGAAAGGCATCCTTCGGTACGCGAATGTTCCGAACGGGCAAGTGAACGTCGTCTTTTCTTGGTCCTCGGGTGCTATGGGGATCTGTAAATAGCCTGACAAACCATCAAGAAAACAGTAAAATGAGTGACCCGCTAACTTTTCTAGCATCTGATCAATAAATGGTAAAGGGATATGATCCTTTCGCGTGGCATCGTTCAACTTCCTGTAGTCGATGCAGACGCGCCATCCGGTCACGGTTCTCGTCGGGATTAGTTCGTTCTTGTCGTTGGTGACGACCGTCATGCCTCCTATCTTTGGAACTACTTGGACCGGGCTGACCCATGCGCTGTCTGAAATGGGATAGATCATCCCTGCGTCTAGCAATTTGATCACCTCCTTCTTTACCACATCCTTCATGTTGGGGTTGAGCCGCCTTTGGCGTTGAGCGACCGGCTTGAAATCGTCTTCCATGAGGATCTTGTGCGTGCAGTAGCTCGGGTTGATACCCCTTATGTCGGATATCTTCCACGCCAACGCCTTCTTGTGAGCCTTCAACACATCTAAGAGCTGGCCCTTCTGTCCGTCGTCGAGGTTCGACGAGATGATGACCGGCAGCCCTCCATTGTTGCTCAGAAACGTGTACTCGAGGTGGTCGGGCAACGGCTTCAATTCCAGGACCGGTGGCTCCTCGACCGAGCTCTTTTCCTTGTCCTCTTCGCTGCTCTCGTCGATAGATATGATAGGCTCGTCGACCTCTTCCCCACACTCATCAATCGCCATAAGTGTATGCATGTCGTGATCGTCGACCTGTGACAGACCTTGCACGGAAAAGAGAAAGTCGTGGTCAAATACGTCCAAAAAGTAGCATTTATCATCCTGCTCGCCGCTCTTGTTCATCGAGTCGGCCATATTAAAGGTAACTTTCTCGCCGTCTACTGTCAGGGTCAAAGTCCCATTCCTAACGTCTATCATGGTCTCCCCCGTCGCTAGGAACGGTCTACCTAAAATCAAGGGAACATTCTCATCTTCCTCCATATCAAAGATAACGAAATCTGCGGGAATCACAAACTTATCGACTTTGACTAGGACATCCTCGATAACACCTCGAGGATACTTCAACGACCTATCAGCTAGTTGGAGGCTCATTCTAGTGGGTCGTGGCTCACCCAATCCTCAACGCTTGAACATAGAATACGGCATAAGATTTATGCTAGCGCCTAGGTCTGCTAATGCACGCTCAATTACTAAATCTCCTATACGACAGGGAATAGTAAAACTCCCTGGATCCTTGAGCTTCTTAGGGATTTTGCTTTGTAGAATTGCCGAGCATTCTCCTCGTAGGCAGACGGTGGAGACGTGTTCGAGCTTCCTTCTGTTCGTCAGCAGGTCCTTCAAGAACTTGGCGAAGCTGGGCATCTGAGTAATAGCTTCAACAAAAGGTAAGTTTATATGCAACTCCTTACACATACCCATAAATTTACCAAACTGAGCCTCGTTCTTGTCCTTCTTCAGTCGAGCCGGGTATGGGATCTTCGGCTGGTATGGCTTCACTGGTGGCCGCTGGATCTCCGTCACCTTTTCCTTCTCGGGCTCGACCTTTTCCTTCTCAGCGTCGGCCTTCTCAACATCGTCGCCCCTGACCTCCTCAACTTCGTGCTCGTCGTGGCTCTCAAAGTTGGCATTCTCCTTGGCCTTCTTTTTGGCGGGCACTTCTTGCAATTCTCGCCCATTCCCTAACGTCACCGCCTTGCAGTACTCCTTAGGATTCGGCTCGGTGTAGCTTGGGAGCGATCCCTGGGTACGCCCAGCCAACTGCTTCGCCATCTGGCCCATCTACTGCTCCAGCTTTTTGAGCGAGGCGTCTGTGTTCTGAGCACGCAAGTCGTTCGCCTCCATGTACTCCTCCATTTTCGTCATACGGCTCTCGTGGGCTGCGGTGATGCTACAGAAATTCGTGAGGAGTGTCTTCATCATGTCCTTTATCTCCCTCATGTCGTCGGATCCTCCCGCGGGCGCATTCTGGTACTGTCGTGGTGGCCCGTTCTGGAATCCGGAAGGTCTGGGCTGAAATCCTGGTGGTCCTTGGCTCTGATGGTTCTGATTTCCGTACGCCCGGTTTGGATGTGCCCAAGGCTGGAAACTTCGCTGGCCGCCTTGGTAATTTCCCATATAATCTACGTGTTCCAGCGGCTGCCCAAGTTGGCAAGCTGAGGTCTGGTGGGCTGCGCCGCAAATTCCGCACAAGGGCACGTAAGGCGTATGCTGCGTCGGTGCGGTGGTCGTTACGGCATTCACGGGCTGAGTCTGCCCGAACATGGGAAGCAATGCACCAATCACCGTCTGCAGCTGAGAGTTCGTCGAGGCGAGTTGTTGCTGGAGCGCCTCGATCTTAGCGTTAGTGGCTGGCTCCTCGCTCACTCCAAAGACGCCTGTCGTCTTCATCCTAGTATTGCCCCTCATGAAACTGTTCCTCGAGTAGTCCTCAATCAAATTCCACGCGTCGGTGGCGTTGAGCTTCACGAGCCTTCCTCCTGCGGCTCCGTCTAACATATGGACCGTCTGATCATTGAGACCCTCGTGGAATCGGTTGATCTGGGCTGTCTTCGACATCCCGTGCTGTGGGCACCTCTTCAGTAGCGCCTTGTAACGCTCCCACACCTCATACAAGTTTTCGGAGTCCTTCTGGTGGAACAGAGAAATCTCCGTCTTCAATCTTAACACCTTTGTGAGTGGGAAGTAGTGGTTGATGAAGGCGGCTCGCATCTCCTCCCAGGTAGTGATCGATCTGGGCGGCAACATATCCAACCAGTCTCTCGCTCTGAACTTGAGCGAGAACGGAAACAACATCAATTTGATTGCATCGCCTGGGACACCGTTGATCTTGATAGTGTCGGTCACCGTTAGAAACGCCTTCAGATGGGAGTAAGGGTCGTCATCTGGGTTGCCCTCAAACTGGGCCGTCTGAAAGATCATCTGAAGCCAAGAGTGCTTCAGTTCAAAGTTGTTGTTCTCGATCGGCGAGATGACTATTGCCGATTCCGTACCGCCTAGCGCGGCATTCTTGAGGAGGTCCTGAAGTGATGGTTCCTCCTCGGGAATGTTATGGACGGGCACTCGGTGGTCCGCCATGTCTACTTCTGTGTAGGGACTATCTACGGCTGCCTCTACACGTGAATTTTGAATGGATTCCTGCGAACTATCCTCTGAATAGCTAACTAAATGGTCCTGAGAGCTAGTGGATGCTCCTTCGGTATCGTACTTAAGCTTCCTTCGCAACTTTCGTTCGAAATCTGGGTCGGCTTCAACGATGGGGCCCGATGGATGGCTTCGGGTCATTCACCGCTGAATCGTACCTTCAATGAGTGAGAAATAAAGATTAGCGAAAAGTAAACAAATACGACGAATAAAAATACGAATCAATAACGACGCAGGAAAACAACTAATGCAGATAACACAAATAAGCAAACAGTAAAAGCAGAGAAAACGTCGAAATCACAGTGGCTAAAGTACCGAATTACGGTGTTCCTAATATCAATTTATTCCCCGGCAACGGCGCCAAAAACTTGATCGACACGTGGTGTGTGAATGGAAAGTGCGACAAGTAATAATTAAAACGAATACCTAATTGCTATCACCGACGTGCGATAGGCAGTGGACCTATCGTTTGTAGTGCAGTAAAGTGAGTAAACGAGTATCGAACACAAGGAATAAATCAAGTACTAGTAGTAACCTCTCGACTCGATATTTAGCCTAAACAAAATACGCAATTTGGTTGACGACTTAACCTAACAGATCGTTCCTAAATCATCTAAAGATTCAATTAGCACGCTTAAAACTGATACGAAGCTTCAGATAATAAAGATGTGCTCGGGATTCGAATCCCGCTAGGTGTTACCGACTAAGACAATAAAATCGTTCCTACGTGATCTTGACTAAATCGCAGTAATTTCCTGCCCGCTCGCGAATTTGCTGTCGCCCTAAACGCTCGCGGGGATCTAAGATTCAATAATTACTAACGGCGAGGATCGAGTATTTGCTTTCTCCCTATACCCGAATCCTATCTTCTATGAACGGCCTAAACGTTGTTTAGCTGTCGCCCTAAACGTTTTTCCACACGATCATTTTAACACATAGACATATTAAAGCGACGAAACATATTTAATGATAAATAGTCAAAACACAAAGTCACAATAATATACGTCTTAAGTACGGCTAATCCTAGCGTTCATCTAATCCCAAACACAAACGGGATTTAGCTACGCATAATTGACGAGAGAACAACGACAGAATTAGAGAACAGAGAAGGAAGACTCATGATTCTTGAATACTGGCGAATTATCGGCGCTTGCTTGATAAATCTTCGTTCTCTGATCAATTGGGCGTGATTTCGTCGTCGCTTTGTCTCTTGCGCTCCGGGATGTAATTCTGTGTTCTTTTCGCCCTAAATTCGTCCCTAGATGGTTTGGATTTGATCTCTGGTAAGTTGTGTCTTTTTCGGGGTCGAATTTGGGGTTTTTATACTGATTCCCGTGTCGGTCACGGCCTGGTACATGGGCCGTCACGGTCGTGACCAACATCGCCCGCGTTTCGCCTTTTCTGCCCAAGGTCACGGCCACGTGCATCGCACGTCACGGCCGTGACCATCATCAGCGATGGTCACTGTCCTCGGTCACGGCCACGTGCAATGCACGTCACGGCCGTGACCATCATCAGCACTTCACTCCGCGCTCTCTGTCCTTGGTCACGGCCACGTGCATTGCACGTCACGGCCGTGACCATCACCAGTGTTCCACTCCTCCGCGCGCTGTCCCTCGTCACGGCCGTGACCGAGGCAGTGTTGCCCTTTTCGCACCATTTTGCCTCGTTTTCGCTCCTTTTCGCCCGAGACTCGTCCTAAGCTCCTTCAACAATAAAACAAGTGTAAATATATCGAATAAATACATAATTTAATTGCTAAAGCATCTATTATACCCCGGATAAATACTACGATAAATGCATTGAAATGCGTTTATGTAGCGACCCTAGCCATCGCTACCATTTCTAGCTTAACTCTAAGTGTCTAATGGTACGATAACTTAGAAGATACGAAAATACGGTAGAAATTTTTTTCCTTTTTCATAAGGAGTTCGTGTCCTGTACACGTCAAGAGATTATAACTACGCGACAGAATAATTTCTTCGAGCCCTAATTACACCCTAATCCTAGTTCATAATTACTCGGATGGTTGCGATGGCACAGCAAAAGCTCCTATGCGCCCGGCTTCACAGGTCGTCATCCATACACACACGTCCACCCCCAAAAGACGCTCGGAAGCTTCAAAAGATAGGCCTTGCCGGCTAGGCGATCACGTACCGTGATCATAAGTACCTACAACACATAACATAAAAGAATGAGCCACCGAGGCTCAGTAAGCAGAAATCATGCATGTATGCACGTGTCCCTTTCCCACAACGGCAATCCACGTCGAAACCTATAACATTTTTGCAAGGGCGATCCCGCCGATGCTCATAACATTTCGCAAAGGCAATCCGCGCCGATGCTCCTAATACTCATACTAACATCACTCAGGGCCCTCGGCTAATCTCACTATGCCCCACAAAGAGCTCACGTCCACCAGGGACAAATAGACAGCGGTACACGCCGGATGGCCATGCCCTAGGATGCACATCGTTCCCCTAGGTCACCATATGTACCCGGTCGTCCCCGACTGCCGGCGGTCGCTCACGCTGGTAGCCCAGTCTGAGGTTGCCTACCCCAGGGTTCCACCCTGTGTCGCTTATACCCTCAGGTCGCACCCTCCAGGTCGCACCTTACCGCCATGGGCATTGCCCAATCATATCATAAGTGCGTCCATATGGCCACATTGCCAACGGGCATCGCCCTAATATATTTCATTATTTTTACAATAATAGTAGTATATGTATACGGCCCTTTCGCCAACGGGTCTTCGCCCTAATATATTTCATTACATGTACAATAATAGTAATATATGTATACGGCACTTTTGCCAATGGGCCTTCGCCCTAATATATTTCATTAGGTGTACAATAATAGTAATATATGTATACGGCCTTTTCGCCATCGGGACCTCTGCCCTAGTATATTTCATTGCATATAAAATAATAGTAATATATGTATACGGCCTTCTTGCCAACGGGACCTCTGCCCTAAATCATAATCCATACATATTTTATATAATATTATGACGACGCTAAACGCCGCCCTGCTAGCATAGTGGACAGCCCTTGACTCAACTGCGAGTCGACAACACACGCTCATATCGGCAATGTATCAATCGCTTTCAAGCGATACACCATATATGTGCATACTTGACTCCTACGACCCTCCCCCATATGATCGTGTATGCACGTGAGTATGAAAATGCAACAAATGCCAGACAGATTACCAAGAGACAGCATATACAATTGGTCCACGAAATTCATGTAATCATCGAGGCATATAGTCACGTAGTATCAAGTAAACACACTCCAGGTAAGCTTTGAAGCACCTAGTCATCCCATTAAAAACTTCACATGAAGACATATCAATTAAATCACGTAAACATGAAATCATCGAAGCACGTAGTCGCATAAAGCAAGTACATTCAAACAAGTTATGTGTCGTAGTTGGATTTCTACTTACCTGTCATCCGTAGATTAGTCGCTACCTGAACTGCTGAATTTCCTACGTCCCGACCTTGGCATAAATATTAATTGTCAGTTGACAATTAAATTAATCATCTAAGTGTGCTCAGTTTCTAAATCCTAGGCCTTAAATAATTTACTAAGTCAAGTCAACAGTTCGTGACTTACCTAAGTTGAGTTCGTGGAGTTCATGTTGGCTTATAGTTCGCGAAGTGTAATTTTAATCCTAGGGTTCGCGAAGTATGTTATTTACTCATGGTCCGTGAAATTATTTCAACCTAGTTCGGAATTGCATTCTAGTTCGCGACCTCAGACTTTGCAAATTACTATTTTATTAATTATCGGATTCGCGAGGTTGCCGAGTTCGTAAACTCGAGTTCGCGAAATGGCTTGAGTTTGCTAACTTGTATAATTCGTGAAATAGGGTTTTGCGGCTCGTTCCATTCGTCACTCGTGTTTCGCAAGTTGCATGTGGGTTCGCAAAGTACCCCGCCGGCGAAATGATGAATTCGAAATCCTTGGTTCGCAAATTTGCTCGGTTTGCGAAGTTGGAGTTCGCGACTCGCGGAGTTCGCGAACCTAGCTCAATTCGCAAAGTGTGTTTCGCGGCTCGTTAGCTTCGCGGCATCATGGATTCGCCAACTTTGCTCGGCCCGTGATGAGTTCGCGAAGTTCGGCCCGTGAAGTGTGTGTGAGCCCGCGAAATACTCCCAATTCGCAAAGTAGCCGATCTTCAATTCGCGAAGTGGCCTAGTTCGCCGGACTCGCAAAGTCCATCAATTCGCCAACTTTCAATTCGCAAAGTAGCTCACACCTAGTTCGCAAACTGCTTGGGACTCGCAAAATTCACGATCCGCAAAACACGACCCGCGAACCATTTTCAGTTCGTGAAGTGCACCCATCCGCGAATCTTAGGGTTCGCAAATCTACCTTTGACCCGCAAAAACCTTATATCGTCAAATTCGCAAACTCCTCAAGTCCTATTTGTTGTTTCGCTAATTTACCGAATTCGCTAACCTCCCAATTCGCAAAAACTTTCGTTCTCCCAATTCACCAAATTTGAAGGGTTCGCCAAGTAGGTCAATTCGTGAAATTCTATAAATTCGCGATCCCTTATCTCACAAGTGATTCGCAAACCGCTCCAGTTCGCGAACTCCCTTCCCTCAATTCGCCATTCAAGCTTAATTTGTGAAACTCTACCAACTCGCGAACTTCATGATTCACTGGTTCATAAATTTTTTTTACTACAAATTCTTGGGAACTTAAATAAAATGTATTCTAAAAGTTGTATGAATGTGATATGAGTTTTAAATGTCTCTAAACCTTAAAAAAAAAAACCAATTTATATGAACCCAAATCATATATTCACCTAATTACGTTAACATTTATCCCTTAGAATTCGTCTAAACCCTTGGTCTCCTAATTCCCTATAATGACTAGTGAGTGCCATTTTGGTAGATTTAGTGTGTTAACACCCTAACCGAGTTAAATCTAAGCTTAAATTCCGAAAATCATGAGCTAAGAAGACGTAAGGATATCATACCTTCTCCAAAGCTAATCTTCGATCTTCTTCCCTCTTCTTAACGTTTTAAGGGTGTTAGTTTCCTAAACATGCTAGATTTGTGTTATTAATCCTATTTTAAAGCTATAAGTAAAAGCTTCATACCTTCTTCAAGTGGAATTCTCGATGCTTTCTTTAAGAATGAGTTCATGGAGATAAATGATTTTTGGTAGATATTTTAGCAAGGCATGGTGGTAAGGCTTTAAACTAGGCGTGGCCCTCCCTAATTTAAGGAACTTTGTCTCCAATGTTTGGGCCAATTATTTAAGTGTAGCCCATTTGTAAGCAACTTCTTGAATACTATTCCATAAGGGTTTGGGCCAAGATAAAACTCAACTAGATAATTCATTGTCGTATTTTCTATCCTCACTGCTTTTATAATCTCATCAGTATTCTTGCTTAATATTTTTATTTCTACTTCTCTTATTCCTTATCTTCGTCAATTCCTAATAAATTTGGTATCACCTGATCACCTATCTAAGGTGCATAAAAGTCATGTAAAATCACATAAGTACCCAATAAATGCGTGAAATAAATAAAATCACGTAAGCATGTAATTATCGTGCAACTATTCACCGTTGCGTAAGCTTACGATTGCGTGCACAAAATTCGTGACGTCGTGCGGGTATGCAATTAATCCATGAAATTCACGTAGATCACGTAAGACATATAATATATGCACACAAATTTATTGGCCCTTAATCACCTACGGGGACCCGAGTGCTACATCCTCCCCCCCCTTAAAGAGGATTTCGCCCCCGAAATCAGCCCGTTTGGAACATCTCTGGGTAACGTTTTGGTAATAAGTCACCTGGTTTCCCTTAAAGGCAATTCTCTCCGAGGAAGAAATACGTATCCTCCTTGGCTGAGAATCATTCACTCTTGATAATAGTGGACTAGTAGGGAATTCGGAAAATTCCCGAGGATGGTAAAGGACAGAACGGAGTGTGCTGAATCATGCTCGAAAATTCAAGAACACCAGTCTCGCCGAACCTTTCGGAAATTGGAAATGCTAAAGATTATGTGGGAGCAACTAGGAAAGGTCGTATCACCGATCTATTGTTCGACGAAATGGTACCCCTTTCTGGGCTCATACTATCTTCGTCGAGTTTCCTAAAAGTCAAGGTTTCACCTAGGATTTATACAGACTTCCTACGTGGTGACTGTAGGGTCCGTGTCTTAACAGTCGTCCTATTTTCCTATGCGGAGAGCGAAGTTTTACGACTAGTTCTTAACCTACTCTTCCCCTTAAAACGATTTACTTATTCTTTATTTCTAGAGGTTCGAGGAAGAATGTTTGTGTTACGACCGAAGAGAATGGTATTCTATTTGGAATAGGAAGAAGAGAAACAAGACTGTAGGGATTAATGGAAGGTCTCCCTTGTCGCCTCGAATCCTATCAGTGAACTCCAGATCAAGTAGACGCGAGTGTCGCCCAATCTAGTCGAACCTACACCCGCTTTGACGAAGTAACCGAAATGGCTATAATTCTGATTTTAGGCAGAAATTGAAAATTCCCAGCACCATCACGCTTCCGTTACGCCACTCGGACACTGAGCATGCACGATTCATAGGAGAACGGAAAGATTGTGATGTAGGGTCATATTCCAACATCATTGGGTCTAGGTTTGTTGTACTAAAGAGAATGGGATGTAGCTTCATCATTTTACTCCAAAAAGAAAGAATGTTCAATGAGAGAGATTATGGCTTTGATCAGTTCGGGTCGAAACCTCCTGAGGAATGGTGACGTTCATACTTGCACTCAAATTAACAGGGAGGAACCTCGAGTCTCGCCACATAAGTAGAGGGTAAACAAGGGTGTGCGGCTCCCAAGGTTACTAGAATTCATGGTGAGGTTTGATGTGTATGTAGGATACCTGTCTCCACTGGCGGGTTCTCGCCTGTTTCCTCCGATATGGTTGCATATGCTCTAACTGGACCTGTTGATGGTTCTGCTTGACCATCGGTTTGGCTTCCCGGTCCCTTTCCTGGGCACGCCCTAGAATAGTGACCCGCCTTGCCACACTTGAAGCAGTTCACATTCTGTGAGTAGCAGACTCCCAGGTGTCGCCGTGTATATCTTCGGCACATTGGTATGGTGGGTTGAAAAGGTTGGGGCCTTCCCTTATTCGGGTCGGACTGTTGGGATGGTCCGGTCCTATCACCCATTTTTCGCTTTCCCTTCTGAGCTTGGGAAACCTTGATTTCCAATCTAATAGGGTTGGTAATATCCCTAGGAGCTGGGGGGTTTCGTTCTGGGAATTCCCTTCCGACAATCCCCGGGTACGAGGATCTACGGGGCTCCAAGGAACTCTGCTTGTCGATAAGATCGTAGATCAGACACTTGAGTTCACGAACTTGGTCTTTCAGTTCGCCGATTTGATCCGACTGTTGTTGGACCAATTCGGTGAGGTGTAGGAGCATTGAGCTTTGTTCGTTCGTAGGTGATCCAGATGTCACCCCTCGACTTGATTCGCCAATCAATTCTCTAGACTCGCTAGTCATTCTTCAATCGGTGAAACAAAAAGGCATGTATTAAAAGCGCATAAGCATATTAATCGTAATACTTACAGGCAAGGCTGCTTCCGCGCTTTTGAGTGTGTGTGTATGGACAGTCTACAGAACCTGTGACCGAAGCTCTGATACCAACTGTAGCGACCCTAGCCATCGCTACCATTTCTAGCTTAACTCTAAGTGTCTAATGGTACGATAACTTAGAAGATACGAAAATACGGTAGAAATTTTTTTCCTTTTTCATAAGGAGTTCGTGTCCTGTACACGTCAAAAGATTATAACTACGCGACAGAATAATTTCTTCGAGCCCTAATTACACCCTAATCCTAGTTCATAATTACTCGGATGGTTGCGATGGCACAGCAAAAGCTCCTATGCGCCCGGCCTCACAGGTCGTCATCCATACACACACGTCCACCCCCAAAAGACGCTCGGAAGCTTCAAAAGATAGGCCTTGCCGGCTAGGCGATCACGTACCGTGATCATAAGTACCTACAACACATAACATAAAAGAATGAGCCACCGAGGCTCAGTAAGCAGAAATCATGCATGTATGCACGTGTCCCTTTCCCACAACGACAATCCACGCCGAAACCTATAACATTTTTGCAAGGGCGATCCCGCCGATGCTCATAACATTTCGCAAAGGCAATCCGCGCCGATGCTCCTAATACTCATACTAACATCACTCAGGGCCCTCGGCTAATCTCACTATGCCCCACAAAGAGCTCACGTCCACCAGGGACAAATAGACAGCGGTCCACGCCGGATGGCCATGCCCTAGGATGCACATCGTTCCCCTAGGTCGCCATATGTACCCGGTCGTCCCCGACTGCCGGCGGTCGCTCACGCTGGTAGCCCACTCTGAGGTTGCCTACCCCAGGGTTCCACCCTGTGTCGCTTATACCCTCAGGTCGCACCCTCCAGGTCGCACCTTACCGCCACGGGCATTGCCCAATCATATCATAAGTGCGTCCATATGGCCACATTGCCAACGGGCATCGCCCTAATATATTTCATTATTTTTACAATAATAGTAGTATATGTATACGGCCCTTTCGCCAACGGGTCTTCGCCCTAATATATTTCATTACATGTACAATAATAGTAATATATGTATACGGCACTTTTGCCAATGGGCCTTCGCCCTAATATATTTCATTAGGTGTACAATAATAGTAATATATGTATACGGCCTTTTCGCCATCGGGACCTCTGCCCTAGTATATTTCATTGCATATAAAATAATAGTAATATATGTATACGGCCTTCTTGCCAACGGGACCTCTGCCCTAAATCATAATCCATACATATTTTATATAATATTATGACGACGCTAAACGCCGCCCTGCTAGCATAGTGGACAGCCCTTGACTCAACTGCGAGTCGACAACACACGCTCATATCGGCAATGTATCAATCGCTTTCAAGCGATACACCATATATGTGCATACTTGACTCCTACGACCCTCCCCCATATGATCGTGTATGCACGTGAGTATGAAAATGCAACAAATGCCAGACAGATTACCAAGAGACAGCATATACAATTGGTCCACGAAATTCATGTAATCATCGAGG
This sequence comes from Craterostigma plantagineum, assembly GCA_027422505.1. Taxonomy (NCBI): domain Eukaryota; kingdom Viridiplantae; phylum Streptophyta; class Magnoliopsida; order Lamiales; family Linderniaceae; genus Craterostigma; species Craterostigma plantagineum. Next base: position 4,475,349 of record JAPQWV010000055.1, read on the forward strand.
CATATAGTCACGTAGTATCAAGTAAACACACTCCAGGTAAGCTTTGAAGCACCTAGTCATCCCATTAAAAACTTCACATGAAGACATATCAATTAAATCACATAAACATGAAATCATCGAAGCACGTAGTCGCATAAAGCAAGTACATTCAAACAAGTTATGTGTCGTAGTTGGATTTCTACTTACCTGTCATCCGTAGATTAGTCGCTACCTGAACTGCTGAATTTCCTACGTCCCGACCTTGGCATAAATATTAATTGTCAGTTGACAATTAAATTAATCATCTAAGTGTGCTCAGTTTCTAAATATTTAATCCTAGGCCTTAAATAATTTACTAAGTCAAGTAAACAGTTCGTGACTTACCTAAGTTGAGTTCGTGGAGTTCATGTTGGCTTATAGTTCGCGAAGTGTAATTTTAATCCTAGGGTTCGCGAAGTATGTTATTTACTCATGGTCCGTGAAATTATTTCAACCTAGTTCGGAATTGCATTCTAGTTCGCGACCTCAGACTTTGCAAATTACTATTTTATTAATTATCGGATTCGCGAGGTTGCCGAGTTCGTAAACTCGAGTTCGCGAAATGGCTTGAGTTCGCTAACTTGTATAATTCGTGAAATAGGGTTTTGCGGCTCGTTCCATTCGTCACTCGTGTTTCGCAAGTTGCATGTGGGTTCGCAAAGTACCCCGCCGGCGAAATGATGAATTCGAAATCCTTGGTTCGCAAATTTGCTCGGTTTGCGAAGTTGGAGTTCGCGACTCGCGGAGTTCGCGAACCTAGCTCAATTCGCAAAGTGTGTTTCGCGGCTCGTTAGCTTCGCGGCATCATGGATTCGCCAACTTTGCTCGGCCCGTGATGAGTTCGCGAAGTTCGGCCCGTGAAGTGTGTGTGAGCCCGCGAAATACTCCCAATTCGCAAAGTAGCCGATCTTCAATTCGCGAAGTGGCCTAGTTCGCCGGACTCGCAAAGTCCATCAATTCGCCAACTTTCAATTCGCAAAGTAGCTCACACCTAGTTCGCAAACTGCTTGGGACTCGCAAAATTCACGATCCGCAAAACACGACCCGCGAACCATTTTCAGTTCGTGAAGTGCACCCATCCGCAAATCTTAGGGTTCGCAAATCTACCTTTGACCCGCAAAACCTTATATTCAAATTCGCAAACTCCTCAAGTCCTATTTGTTGTTTCGCTAATTTACCGAATTCGCTAACCTCCCAATTCGCAAAAACTTTCGTTCTCCCAATTCACCAAATTTGAAGGGTTCGCCAAGTAGGTCAATTCGTGAAATTCTATAAATTCGCGATCCCTTATCTCACAAGTGATTCGCAAACCGCTCCAGTTCGCGAACTCCCTTCCCTCAATTCGCCATTCAAGCTTAATTTGTGAAACTCTACCAACTCGCGAACTTCATGATTCACTGGTTCATAAATTTTTTTTACTACAAATTCTTGGGAACTTAAATAAAATGTATTCTAAAAGTCGTATGAATGTCATATGAGTTTTAAATGTCTCTAAACCTTAAAAAAAACAATTTATATGAACCCAAATCATATATTCACCTAATTACGTTAACATTTATCCCTTAGAATTCGTCTAAACCCTTGGTCTCCTAATTCCCTATAATTCATATGACTAGTGAGTGCCATTTTGGTAGATTTAGTGTGTTAACACCCTAACCGAGTTAAATCTAAGCTTAAATTCCGAAAATCATGAGCTAAGAAGACGTAAGGATATCATACCTTCTCCAAAGCTAATCTTCGATCTTCTTCCCTCTTCTTAACGTTTTAAGGGTGTTAATTTCCTAAACATGCTAGATTTGTGTTATTAATCCTATTTTAAAGCTAAGACAAGAATATAAGTAAAAGCTTCATACCTTCTTCAAGTGGAATTCTCGATGCTTTCTTTAAGAATGAGTTCATGGAGATAAATGATTTTTGGTAGATACTTTAGCAAGGCATGGTGGTAAGGCTTTAAACTAGGCGTGGCCCTCCCTAATTTAAGGAAGTTTGTCTCCAATGTTTGGGCCAATTATTTAAGTGTAGCCCATTTGTAAGCAACTTCTTGAATACTATTCCATAAGGGTTTGGGCCAAGATAAAACTCAACTAGATAATTCATTGTCATATTTTCTATCCTCACTGCTTTTATAATCTCATCAGTATTCTTGCTTAATATTTTTATTTCTACTTCTCTTATTCCTTATCTTCGTCAATTCCTAATAAATTTGGTATCACCCGATCACCTATCTAAGGTGCATAAAAGTCATGTAAAATCACATAAGTACCCTATAAATGCGTGAAATAAATAAAATCACGTAAGCATGTAATTATCGTGCAACTATTCACCGTTGCGTAAGCTTACGATTGCGTGCACAAAATTCGTGACGTCGTGCGGGTATGCAATTAATCCATGAAATTCACGTAGATCACGTAAGACATATAATATATGCACACAAATTTATTGGCCCTTAATCACCTACGGGGACCCGAGTGCTACAGTTTATCAAGTGCGTAAGTCGATAATGAGGTTGCGGAGCCAAGTTGCTTCACCGAATACATTAGCAACACCTCGATATTCAGCCTCCGCACTTGATCGAGAAATGACTGGTGGTCGTTTGGAGGACCAGGAGATGAGGTTCTCGCAAAGAAATACATAATATCCTGAAGTGTACCGCCGAGTGTCAGGATAGCCGACCCAGTCTGCTTCGGTGTAGGCAACTAGGTGACCGATAGAGGAAGGGTGATGAGTGAGAATGTGAGTAATGGTGCCCTGTAGGTATCGAAGGATGAGCTTAAGCGCTGTCATGTGATGTTCTCGGGGATCATGCATGAAAAGACACACCTGTTGGAACAGGATAAGCAATATCGGGACGAGTAAATGTGAGGTACTGAAGTGCCCCAGCAAGGCTCATGTAAAGGGAGGGATCTGGTACAGGTTTTCCACAAGTGCTAGATAGTTTGGAATTGGTGTCTACGGGATTGGATATAGGTTTGCAATTTGCCATTTCAGCACGGTCGAGGATCAAGAGGACCGAGGTTTGTCATGCCAAGGGTGGTGAGATATGTTGCAAATTGATGATGCCATGCACGATGGGCTTGTTTGAGGCCATATAATGCTTTCTAGGGGATTGTTTTATGTAGACTATCTCGGAAAGATTGCCATGTAAGAAGGCATTCTTGACATCCAACTGATGACTGGGCCATGACCTAGAAAAGAAAAGAGAGAGGACTGTGCGGATGGTGGCGGGTTTGACTACAGGACTAAAAGTCTCATCATAGTCAACTTCGGGCTGTTGGGTGTAGCCTTTTAGAGGCGACGATATTTGCATGGGAGGTTCTAGCAACAAGGTCCCAAGTTATGTTCGAGTAAATAGCATCTATCTCGGATTGCACGGCGACGGTTCAATGAGGGTCACGCATGGCTGGACATGAGAAACGGGTATGGGAGAGTAAGGTGAAGAAGCAGAGAGATTAAGAATTGTTCGAGGCTTTCAAATTCGTGATTTGGACCTCGTAATCATCTGGTGAGTGGGAATGGCGGAAGGAGTTCGTAGAGTGAGAGATTGGTAGGAACAGTCAGCATGGTTGGCAGAGCTGCAAGGCACAGATCGCTGCTCATGGATGGTGGATGGTCGCGGGTTAGGATGCTCACAGGCAGCGGATGAGGCGGCTGATCCAGTATGGGGACCACAAGGGTTAGACATCCCTTGCATGGAAGGTGTTGGGTCAGAGATGAGCAGCTCAACAAGATCTGTTGAAAGAAACTCATAAGAGTTATTAGATGGTTTGGGGTATTGCTTAGAGGAAAAAGGAAAATTGTTCTCATCAGATGTAGCATGACGAGAAGTGTGGATTTTATTTGTTGAGAGGTCCATGCATCGATACCCACGATTGTCCAAGGGATATCCTAAAAAGATGCACGCAGCAGAACGATGAGATAACTTATGTGCGGAAATAGCTGATACATTGGGATAACAAAGGCAACAAAATACCCGAAGATGATCATAAGAGGGTGCCTTCTAAATATGACGGTGTGCGGTAAGACAAAGTGGTGGTGGGAAGGATATTAAAGAGGTGTACAACCATGTTAAGGGCTTCGACCCAAAAATTTGGCAGCAAAGATGCTTGAAAAAGCATGGAGTGAATTTCATTGTTGCTGGTCCTAATGTGCACTCAGATTTCCCATTTTGTTGGGAAGTATGAGGACATGAGAAACGAAACACGGTGCCCATTTCCTTAAACATGTTGCGAAAATAGTGATTATCGAATTCTCGACCATGATCAAATTGAAAACTTCATTTCGAGTTAAACCGATTGCTAACATAACTATAAAAAACGTGAAAGGACATCAAACACTTCAGATTTTAAACAAATTGGAAAAGCCCAAAGAAGGTGGGAAAAATCCTCTAAAAATAAAACTTAGTATTTGAAACCACTTAAGCTTGTAGTTGGCGATGTCCACAAGTCGAAGTCCACAATTTCAAATAAACTACTAGAGCGAGATAAAGAACCATGAAAGGAAAATGCATGTGTTTGCCACGGTGGCAGACTTGGCATAGCCCACTCATTGGCTCTTTAACACAAGAAATAATGTTTCTACAACGCAAAGAACTAAAAAATAGGGGCGCCAGGGTGGCCAAGGCGCCGGTGCCATGTGGTCCAATCGGTAGCAGTTAAAGAGGTATGAGCAAAGGCAGCTTGAAAAAGAGAGGGTAGAGATCGCCGTGGCTATTACTACGATGTAACATCTTGTCGGCCCTAAGATCCTTTACGTAGAATCCGGGTCAAATTAGTTGAACAAAGATTGTCTCGAGTAAACTGACGAACAGACACCAAATTTTTGTTAGATGTGTTGCGTTCTTAAGAGAAAGAACCGGGAAGAACAAATATTAGCACGGCCGACGGATTGAATCGATACAAATGCACCATTCCCAAAACAAATAGAACATGATTCATAATTTTGAGACAGGAGGTCGAGTTTAACGGAGTTAGCGGTCATGTTTATGATGCCCCGGTGTCCATGTACCAGTTTTTGTCGGGCTGCTAGAGCGTCATCATCGAAAAGAAAGCGAAATGGGCTGTAGGTGTGTAGGTGTGTATGATATGTGCTGGGCGTAGGTGGGATGTGGATAGCTAATTTGCCAATTATAAAGAGGGCTGCCCAGGGATGGGCCGATCAGGCCGGGCTGCTGAACAACGAAGGCTGGGTGTAGCGAATTGGGCTGGACAGCTGCAATGTGGGCTTGGGCGCCTGGTGAGGACAAATCCAATGGGGGCCTTGGGCTGTGTGTGTAATACCCATAATTTAAATACCAGATTAGGACGTGATTTTATTTTGTACAAGTCGGATTAATGAAATTGGTATTGGAACAGACCGGAACCGGACAAGAAATTCGGCCCAAATAGTATCCGACCCAAAAAGACCTTGGCCCATCTCAATAAAATCTAACAAATAGTCCAAGTTAAATAAATATTTGAGGCCAACTAAATAAATCTAGGGCCCAAGTCAAAATAGCTAGTAAATGATTAGGTAACAAGGTCTAAATGAATTATGACTTGGCCCAATAAGGAACTAAAAGATAAGGATAACCTCTCTTGACCACTAGGCAAATGTGAGGGCCATGCCCTCCTTGCTTTTTAGCCTAAAAACAATTATTGCAAGTCAAGGAAAGAAACGTGAAACAAGGAAAGAACAAAGTAGGAAAGAAAAGAAGAAAAGAAGAAAGGAAAAACAAAGTAGACGAACGAGAACAAAAAGGATATCATACGAAGAAAAGAAGAGAAAGAAACTCAACTCCATAACCCAACAACTCGAAGACTTTGTGAGGTATATCTCTCGAATACTCTTTGTTACCCTCGGGTCGTATCGACCCCACGGCAAAATAACCGACCCGTGCAAGTCGGTCCAACTACCCCGCCGAGGGACGCCCGAACCCCAAGGGCAAGAGGGGCAAACTAGGCAGACTCCCCTGCCATGTTAAGCCCCAAATAGCCCGATTAGGCATCATCGGGCCTACCACTCGAGGCTCGGCGTCCGGGGGGCGACAACATCGCCCCTGACTAAGGGAGGGTGCAAACCCGCAGGAGCTCCACCCGATGCCCGAACCAGATCCTCACTCCGAGAATATAGCTTCCTGAGGCAAAAACCGCCACTCTCTCCATGCACCAATACCAGCCGAACGTGCGTAAGGTAACTGTCACGGGCCAGGAATGCCCAAGAGACGTGCAGTCGTGGAGAAGTGGAAAACTAAGCACGCCCGGGTCGGAGAAACAGGGAACGTGGGTGTAACCGCTCGGAAACCGTCCCAGGTGGTCACCCTATAAATACCATGAAGCTCATCCGAAACAAGTATCGATTTCTCACTGAACATGCCGTTACTCTTGACCTTTTATTTACTCATACTTTACACCTGAAAAAGGAAAGTACCTTGTTGACCTAGGCAAGAGGGCGAACGACCCCCAACCCTCACCCTGTTTTTGAGTCTATAGGCAGAATCCGCGGCGAAGTTAAGGCGGGAAAAAAGCACGTTAGCTGTTTAGCGTGGTAGATATATTTTTCTCACATTCTGTCGTGGTGCTAACCAATCACCCGATCGAGAAGATCACTACCCGGCCGGACATCTCGGGAAGAGCTGTCTAGTGGTCAACAGAGTTAGGGGAGTATGACATCCAATACAAGCCTTGGGCTGCCATCAAAGCGCAAGCACTAGCGGACTTCATGGTAGAGATGGTAGGGAATTCCCCCGTGGAGGTGTGGAAGATGTTTGTGGACGGCTCTTCTTGCGACTCAGGAAATGGAGTAGACCAACTTAGCTCAGGCGGGACTACAAAGCATCCAACAATGAAACAGAGTATGAGGCACTGTTGGCCGGGCTCTGCGCGGCGCGAAGAATGGGAATCGCGCGCCTCAGGGTACACTTGGACTCACAACTCGTGGTCCAACAGTTGGAAGGCAATTTCGCCATCAAAGTGCCGAACCTGGAAAAATACGTCAAGGCATTCGAGGATTTGAGGGAGGCTTTGAGGAACTCAAAATCATCCTAATCACCCGAGCCGAGAATGAGGGAGCGGACCAGATAGCCAAATGGGCAAGCGCCATTGGCCCGCTCGAAGAAAAGGTCATGTCTGTCTGGCAGGTCGAGGATCGATGAGCCCGAACCGAACATAGCTCGGGAAGACGGAGGCTTGAGATCTACCAGTACCTGCATCAAACTCCTATCGGAGGACAAGGCCCTGGCTCGGAAAATTATTCGAAGAGCTTAGCGGTCACCTTGATCGGCGCAATCCTATTTAAAAGATCCGTCGCAGGACCCTCTTACGATGCATATCCAAGGAAGAAGGGGAAAACATCCTTCGGGAAATTCACAAAGGAATTTGAAGAAGTCACATCGGGAGTCGAGCATCGGTCAGGAAAGCACTCCTCGCAGGTTTCTTCTGGTCGACGATGAAAGGAGACGCCCTGAAAACAGTCAGAAGCTGCATTAACTGCCAGAAACACGCCAGCCTGAAAAGAACGCCTGCGGAAGCCATGAAGTCCATAACATCCCCATGTCCCTTCGATCAGTGGGGACTCGATATCGTCGGACCATTTTCTGGAAACGTCGCCCAAAAGAAGTTCGTGCTGGTGGCTGTAGATTACTTCTCGAAGTTGGTCGAAGCCGAGGCCATGGCCAAAATCAGTGAGGCAGCTATCACTACTTTCATCTGGAAAAACATCATCTGCCGCTACGGAATCCCGAGGAGACTAGTGTCCGATAACGAAAGACGATTCAGCGGAAAGAAGCTAAAGGAATGGTGCGAAGAACTCGGGATAGAACAAATCTTCACCTCGGTAGCATATCCTCAGAGCAATGGCCAAGTGGAAGTAACAAATCGCACCATCGTATAAGGACTGAAGACCCGACTTGAGGGACTCGAGAAATCATGGTTTAATGGCTGCAGAGTGTCCTTTGGTCATACAGGACTACGCCTCGGGAAGGAACTAATGAGATTCCATTCAACCTTGACTCCGGGAGCAAAGCTGTCCTGCCTGCGAAGATTGGTACGTAAAGCGCCCAAATCCTGACGTATCCCGAGGACAACAATTAGCTCCGTGTCGAAGACCTCGATCTAATTGGAGAAGGAAGAGAAAGAGCTGCCATCAGGATGACCGCCTACCAGAAAAGGATGACTAAGGCTTACAACCGCCGGGTCCAAAGCAAGAAATACGAGGAAGGAGACATGGTGATGAAGGAGATACTGAACCAAGAGGGGAGGAAAAAGCTGGAACCTAAGTTTGAAAGACCCTATCGCGTCGTCAAGAAAGTGGGAGAGGCCTCATATTATCTCGAGGACACCGATGGCAAGCAGCTTTATCGACCCTGGAATGCCCACAAGCTGCGCAAATATTATCCCTAGAGGGGGTACCCTCATTACGCATTTGTTTTCTTTCAACTTGTTTTTTCCAACACTATCTTTCTAAAGCTTACTTCTAATGGTTTTGAGATGTAAGCTATACCAAGTCATTAATGAAGTTTGCTTTCTTTCTGTACGAGGGACGTTCGAGCAAAAACTTAAAACACAAAAAGAAGAAGACCCGGTAGAAAACACTTCGTACATCAAGGGCCCTCGGGACGACTTCCCCTCGGGTAATACACTTTGCACATTAAATTCCCTCTACGAGAGGATGAAACATTCCTCCTCTTGAGGGAGAAAGGAAATTTCTGCGCACACTGATATCCCTCTACGCGAGGCAGCGCCACCTCTAAATAAGCTAGAGGCAAAGAAGGCCCCTCGGGACAACACCCCTCGGGTAATATACTTCACACATTAAATTCCCTCTACGAGAGGCTGAAACATTCCTCCTCCTGAGGGAGAAAGGAGATTTTCGCATACACTGCTACCCTTCTATGCGAGGCAGCGCCACCTTTATATAAGCTAGAGGCAAAGAAGGCCCGTTGGGACAACTCCCCTCGGGTAACATCTTCCGAAAACTTCTGAGGCTCTTCCTGGGTTCAGGGGACGCCCCTGGTCCGAGGCAAGGGGTCTCACATTCATTGATCAGGGACAATTAAGTAAGGATAGGAATAAACAAAATTGGGCGATCGAGTCAGAGACCATATCAAGGTAACAAAAATAAATCCTTTATTTATATGATACTTCAAAATTCATAGCAGGTGAATAAGAAAGCATGGAAACAAGAACGTCTACGAAAAGGTAAGAACAGCAAAAAACTAAGAACCAGACTCAAGAGGAAGACACTAAACTAATCCTCCCCAGCTGGATCGCTCCCTCGAGAAGCATCACTATTGTCGTCCAAATCAAAGGCATCCCAGAGGCTCTTGCCTTTCACCGGCTTCGGCGGGGAACGCCGAGGGGCCAACGCCAAAAATGCAGCTTCGGGGTTGAGGAAGCTAAATGGATGTGCACTTTCCGGAAAACCATTCGCCCGAATCTGGGACAGACACCCCTGGAACCCGAAGTTAAAATACATATTGGCCGCCTCGGTAACTTTCTCCGCAGGAACGAGCTTCGAATCCGATTGGGACTCCCTGCTACGATGGATCTCTCTCTCCGGATGAAGTTCTTGGTAAAGCCTACCGACCTCAAACTAAGCCTCCGCCAATTGATTCTTTAGACGGCCGACCTCTTGAGCTTCCTCACTGACTCTCATAGTCATCTCCACATTACAAGACCGCGCGAGTCAGTCTCTTTTGCTGAAGTCGATACCGCCGACCCCCTCACAAGACAAAGAATAAGCCTGAAAACAGAAAAGAACAGTTAGGACGGGGACTCAACCAAAAATAAAAGAAGGCAGATATACCTGGCTCAAGGCCAATGCCCATTCTTTCCAGAAGCGACCATCGGACAGCTCCTTGGCAAAATCCTTCTCCTCAGGTATAAGGAAGTTCATCATATAAGATAGGGAAGACTCCCCATCTTTCTCCAGCAGAGAATGAGGATGAAGAGCGGGTCGAGACAAAAAAGGGCCTTCACGCAAGGAAACCGAATGAGTGGGCGGTGATGGCCTTACCCGCTTGGAACGCCCCACATCAGCGCGATGAGTCGCCTGCCCGTCCTCGGTAATATCTCCCGTAGGCACCTTAGGTTGATTGCGAGCATGCGCCAAAGCACCGCGGGTGTGGACAGTCATGACGGCCAAAACCCCCGAGCCATCGTTCACTAGGGAAATAAGGGTAATCAAAAGGAAGGATTAACAAGCGAAAAAGAAGGAAAAACATGCCTAGAAGACGAGGAGGTGCAGTCGCTTCAGGAGGAGCATCAGACACCAAGTCCCTCACCGAAAAACTCTAGCTCCTGACCCAAGCCAGGAACTCCAGCATTAGGTCGGGCGTGTCGCCCGACACCTGACAGTGATCTCGCCACCAAAGTAAGGAGAATCGGCGGTCCCGATGCTGGGGTGAAAGGCGCACATAGAAGAACTTATTAATTCACCCCTTGGTGGCAGTAAAAGTGTCATGAAAAACGTCAGTGGAGGGCACGAAGACGAATTTGCCGGTGTCCCGCTCACATACGCGAAAGAAACTGAGGATCAACCCAGTAGTAAAAGGGAAACTAACTCGGCGAGCGACGACGGCCAGGGCTAGAAGCAAACTACAAGAATTAGGAAATATCTAGCCAGGAGAAATGTCTAGGGCTTCACAGAGATCTAGGAGGAAAATGGTTTGGGGAATCTCAGACCCATATCTATTTGGTCAGTAAAAAAGGTCAAGAAGCCAGTGGGAGGCGAAGACGCCACTTGCAAAGGACCAGGCAACCGAACCTCGTAGTCGGAAGGGATCCTGACCTTCTCAGGAAACTCTCAAAGGGACGTGGAACTAAGGGTAGAGACTTGTGTCCGGTGCCACGGAAGATGCGCTTTGGATCGAGCCTCCTCCGCCTCGGCCGACCACCTGACTAAGTTCCTGCGATAGCTCTTGTCCTCGCCATCGCCTTGAGGGACCAGCATCTTCATGCCAGAGGCGGGGTCAGGCTGAAGTGCCGAGACAGAAAATAAAGCTGAAGGGTTACCAAAGTCAAAAGGAACATGGGCTGCTTGGGGAAAGTTGGCAGCAACTCGCTTGCCCTTGGAGGAGGAAGACGATGCCATATGGATTCTAAGAACAGGATAATACTAAAATACAAAAAAAGGGGAGAAATAATGAGTTACGAAGACAAGAAGGAACCCCGGAACCACCGCTTCCTCCAGAATAGGTCCTCGAGGAAATATCCCGAGGACCGTCAACACTAACTCGGGGGCTACCCCCTACACTAACTACAGGGCTACCCAAACCCCCCAAGGAATAACTATCGCCATTAAGGGAACCACTACTGCTACCCGAGCTACCCAATCCCCCAGCAAAACTACCAAAGCTATACGGGAGCTATCACTAGATCTGGAAGGCATTGTGCTGAAAGAAAAGGCTAAGGAAAGAAGGACTTACGAAAACCTAAAAAGCTTGGATAAGGCTGGAGGACTCGAGAGCTCGGGAACTTCAAAAGAGAGTGTGGTGAGAGAAAGGAAAGAAGAGAAATGAAAAGAAAGGGGTGGGGTATATATAGGTCCCATCCACTTGTCTGAGCCCTTGGATGCGAATTAAATCAACGGACAGCGATCGGCCGCGTCAACTGCACCTCGATCCACGTCGATGTCAGGGGGATCGAGTTCCCATCCAGACGTCCCATCACGGACCAATAAAAGGCGACAGTGGCCAGTGAGCGAAATAGTTTAAAGATCCGGGGAAATGAGCAATATGCCTCGGCGAAAGAATAACCCTCGGAATCGACAACGGCTCGGGTATTTTGCCGCGACGACACAAACGTCCAAAATTCACCACACTCTTTTGGACTATTCGAAGGGGGACTATTGTTACCCTCGGGTCGTATCGACCCCACGGAAAAATAACCGACCCGTCCAACCCGGCCCAACTACCCCACCGAGGGACGACCCCGAACCCCAAGGGCAAGAGGGGCGAACTAGGCAGACTCTCCTACCATTTCAAAGCCCCAAATAGCCCGAGCAGGCATCATCGGGCCTATCACTCGAGGCTCGGAGTCCGGGGGTGGCACAACATCGCCCCTGACGAAGGGAGGGTGCAAACCCCTCGGGAGCTCCACTCGATGTCCGAACCAGATCCACACTCCGAGAATATAGCATCCTGAGGCAAAAACAGCGACTCTCTCCACGCACCAATACCAGTCGAACGTGCGTAAGGTAACTGTCACGGGCCAGGAATGCCCAAGAGACGTGCAGTCGTGGAGAAGTGGAAAACTAAGCACGCCCCGGCCGGAGAAATAGGGAACGTGGGTGTAACCGCTCGGAAATCGTCCTAGGTAGTCACCCTATAAATACCATAAAGCTCATCCGAAACAGGTATCGATTTCTCACTGAACATACCGTTACTCTGCCCTTTTATTTACTCATACTTTACACCTGAAAAAGGAAAGTACCCTCTTGACCTAGGCAAGAGGGCAAACGACCCCCCATCCTCACCCTATTTTTGAGTCTACAGGCGAAATCCACGGCGAAGTTAAGGCGGGAAAAAAGCTCGTTAGCTGGTTAGCGCGGTAGATCTATTTTTCGACGACATCACTCTTGATAGTTAAATAGTGAGTTTATAGATAGGCAACGAGTGTAAGAGAATTTTAAATGTTATTACGCTTAGAAAGACCCGAAGCTCTTGGGATTACGGTCTATGTTCATAAATATATGTGTTTATACATGACACACGAGTCTTAATGATTTTTGAGCTATGTGACGTTCATAAATATTACACAATGATATAGGGATTTTTGTGATTCTTGACACACATGGTATGTTGAGGGTTGGAGAAAGCAAGTTTTGAGCAGTGGAAGACAAGCTAAGACTTTCGATCGAAAGTTAGAAACACATAATCAGTCTGGCGAATGAGCTTTGAGTAGGAGAGTTTCGCCATGCTACCGGTAAATTAATTTATAAGAATTGGGCGACTTGGAGGAGTTATGGAATCAGGCGATTGTTGTAGACTTTATAATTAACCATATTGGAACTGTCGGCCGATTCCAATGTTTACTGGATAAACTTGCGCCGAACGTTTATGGGCCGATCCAATGATTGTAGTGTGGTTTATGATTAGCCAATTAGGGAATGAATCGGATGATTTTAGGGTAGAGTCTTGGATTGGGGATGTAGTTTCGACCATTTCAACTTACAAATTATAGTTAGCTTTCTCCGAGCAAAAATCAGGTCAGATTAAGCAAGAGTCGACCGATTCCTATACATATGCATGTTCACTTTCGCCGAGAATAAGAGTAGTAGGAATCGGGCGATCAGTAGATGTTGGTTTAGAATTGGATGATTAGTAATTATAATATGCAAAAATCGAACAACTTCATTTTGGAAAATCCGGTCAACACATTATGTGCAGACTAATCAAGTAAGGACAACATTCAAGTAACTAGAAGCTCCAATAAAGTCTAAAAAGGAAAAACCTAATGATGAAGGAAGCTAACTGTAATCATATATATATATATATATAAAAGTTCGTAGAGGGCTTTGAATCTAGCCGGCTGCTATGTGCCACATCATCTGGTCATGAGGGTATTTATGCCATTAAAAAAGTAGTCAAAATAATGTCCACTTTAGCCTTATGTGTGGGTTGTATTACATCGGTGGCATCATAAATGTGATTTGTATTTGATCTATAGATGATAGTTATTATGCATTTTTATTCGTTTTAATTTATATGTGGTGTTTGGAATATCATAGCTCATTGGACCAAAGGTCATCTCGGATAGAAGTCTTATTTATATGCTCTAACTGACGCTTTGGTTTTGCTGGGGTTGTTTTGCATTTCATGGTTGTTTATAGATCCTCTGTATGTGTGTGTGTGTTTGTTTATTGTTGCAGGTTTCAAGCTATGGTACAGTCGTGCAGTTTGAAGGTATGGCATGTACGATTATTATGATGCCTTTTATGGAGCATATTTATTCGTTTTAATTTGATCCGTGGACGTCTTTCAGCATTTCATGGTTGTTTATCATTGCTCTGTATGTGTGGGTGTTTGTTTACTGTTGCAGGTTTGAAGAGATACATCCGTGCAGTTATCTCCCTACTGCGTAAGGTCGTGCGTGTTTTTGCGGTTGAAGGAGTATCTCTAAGGTTGGTTGGATCCTTTTTTGGTTATCATTATAGGTGTTTTGTGATGATACAGTCGTGCAGTTGTCATCCCATTGCGTGCGATCTGTGGGTTGTTTTGAAGGTGTGGCAGGTGCGCTTTTTATGATGCCTTTTTTATTCATTTTAATTTGATTTATGGAGGATGTTGATTCGTTATAATTTGATCTTTAGCCGTTTTTTATTATGCTTTCTATTTATGTGCTGTGTCTCACGGTTTGGTGTTGTCTATTTTGCAGTCGTTCCTCCGCCTACGAGTCTGAATAGTGGCTACTGGAGTTGTGATAGAATTCGTTACAGTCGTGTAGTTATCACTCCCCTGTTTGTTTACTGTTTCAGGTATCAATCGATGCAGTCGTGTAGTTATCTCTTCCCCGCATGGGATCGTGCATGTTTTTGTCCTGTTGAAAGCACATCTCTAGGGTTTGGTTGGATCATATTTTGGTTACCATCATTGGTGTTTTGTATTGGTTATCATTATAGGTGTTTTGTAATGATATAGTCGTGCAGTTGTCGTCCCATTGTGCAATCTGTGGGTTGTTTTGAAAGTGTTTTTATTCGTTATAATTTGATCTTTGACCGTTTTTTTTATGCCTTTTTATTTATATGTTGTGTCTCACGGTTTGGTGTTGTTAGGCTGTTTTGCAGTCGTTCCTCTACCTACGGGTTTGAATAGTGGCTACTGAAGTTGTGATGGAGTTCGATAACGTCGTGTAATTATCTCTCCCCCTGTTTGTTTACTGTTTCAGGTATCAAGCGATACAGTCGTGTGGTTATCTCTCCACTGCGTAAGGTCATGCACGTTTTTTGCTGTTGAAAGCACATCCCTAAGGTCCGTTGGATCATTTTTTGGTTATCATCATTGGTGTTTTGTAATGATCAGCCTGCACTTATCATCCTATTGCGTGTGATTCGTGGGGTGTTTTGAAGGTGTGGCCTGTACGATTTTTTTTTTTATAAATAAATGCGATTTGTAATCATTTTATTTGATCTATGGACGATTTTTATTATGCATTTTTTATTCATTTTAATTTAATATGTGGTGGTTGGAATATCATGGGTCGGAAGACCAGGGGCCATCTCAGTTGAAGCTCTCATTTATATGCTCTAACTGGCTGTTTGGTGTCCCCGATGTTGTTTTGCATTTCATTTTTGTTTATGAATCCTCTGTATGTGTGTGTGTGTTTGTTTATTGTTGCAGTTTTCAAAACTAGAGTTCGGGTTTAGATCATTGACGGCCTTTCATGTTCTAACGTAAAGGGTCGTTTGTACATGGGATGGGTTGTTTGAAGATATATGTGCTTTTTAATGTTTACTGATGTATTTGTTTTTTTAATTTTTGTTCGATTTGTGTAAAAAATACATGGACGAATAAAATTCGAGCCATTTAATTCCAATAAGTTTGTCATTAATCATATATAAAAGGTCGTTTAATACGTAGAACGGGTTGTTTAATGATACATGTGTTTATTTAACAGCAATGCTGTAAAGTTCCGTATTGATTTTGCTGATTCATAAAGGTTGTTTCATACCTAGCACGGGTTCTTTAATGACACATGTTTTTATTTAACATCAATAACTACGATTGTTTCGTATTGGTTTGTTAAAGTTACTATAATTGCATTAAACGACCTTTCAGGTGATTTTGTAGTTCATAATTTTGCTATACGTTTCGTATTATCATTTTATTGATAAAAGGTCGTTTAATAAGTAGCACGAGTTCCTTAATGATACATGTGTTTACTTAACAACAATGCTATAGTCGTGGCGTATTCGTTGGATCAATTTTTGGTTATCATAATAGGTGTTTTGTAATTATACGGTCGTGCAGGTATCATCTCATTGCGTGTGATATGTGAGGTGTTTTGGAGGTATGGCAGGTGCGATTTTTATGATGCATTTATTCATTTGGCCTTTTTTGTCGTGCCTCTTTATTTATATGCTATGTCTCACAGGTTGGTGTTGTTTAGGTTGTTTTGCCTTCCGGTTTGTTTATGGACCCTGTATGTATTTTTTTCCTCCATTAGATTACTATAATTTCATTATCCGTATTAAGATAACATAGCTGTGGCTACTGTTGGGGCCCGATTAGAATGCACTGCTGCTGAAGTTGATATGGTTGTCTTTATTAATTGATGACGTCTCAATGCTTTGTAATGCAATACGGCATTTAAATATACAATTTAGGCAATTGAAAAAGAGGCTACTGAATAATGTACTGTTTTCTGAATATTATATGTATCATTATTTTGGTAAAGTTGATGTAATTTCATTAAATGAACGTTCAAAGGGTTTTGTAGTTAAGAGATTAACTTACTGTAATTGCGTTAAACGTATTAATGAATGATCTGTGTAGCATGTTTATTCGTCTTAATTTGATATGTCGGTGTTTTTTAGCATTTCATGGTTGTTTATCGTTGCTCTGTATGTGTGTGTTTGTTTACTGTTGCATGTTTGAAGAGCTACAGCTGTGCAGTTATCTCCCGACTGTGTGAGGTCATGCATGTTTTTGCGGTTGAAAGAATATCTCTAAGGTTGGTTGGATCATTTTTTGGATATCGTCATAGGTGTTTTGTTATCATACAGTCGTGCGGTTATCATCCCATTGCGTGTGATCTATGAGGTGTTTTGAAGGTGTGGTGGCAGGTGCGATTTTTATGATGCATTGTTTTCATTTGGGCTTTTTTTTATTGTGCCTTTTTATTATATGCTATGTATCACAGCTTGGTGTTGTTTATAGGTTGTTTTGCCTTCCATTGCGTGGGATTGGTGGGGTGTTTTCAGTCTGTTTTATACCGGTTCCAACTACATTGCGTTGATATATCATCCTATTGTAATTGAAAGATTTGGCTTTTCATTTTCATCATTATAGGGATTTTCAATTGCATTATATGCATTAAGATGACATAATTATGGTCAGAGTTTGGAATCGGATAAGAATAGACTGATGCTGAAGTTACTGATTTTAATTATTGCAACAAATCATTAGGTATTCGTAATGTAATTGACTTGCTACGTTGCATTACCCGCATTAACATAGCACGGTGACAGACAGGGCTTGGAAGTCGATTAGAATACAATACTGTTGAGAATCTTATTATAGTTCAAAGGTTTTGTTTGGTCTCTGACAATATATCATTTCATATTATGATAATGTTGTTTTACTAACGTTATTATAATTGCATTGAATATATTAATGAATGAGCGACTGTAATACACTTCGCCATTTAAAAGTATATTATTGACAAATACTTGCCCGGCTGAAAACCGGTTGACTGACTGAATGAGGTTGTTTATGGAAAATGTTTGGGCTGCTAAATGAGATCGTTGACGGAATCTAAACGTTGGTGCGTTTCTTAATTAGTGTCTTAACATTAATGATACACATTTTAATGGAACGAAAGCGTTGTTTTTTAATTATGACAACAAGGCAATTCGTATTCCTATTATATTGATTTATTGAAGTTACTATAATTGCATTAGCATATTAACATACCTTGGAGATAGACAGGTTCCGAAAATCGATGAGACTACAGAGCTATTGAGTCGTATTGTAGTAGGATAGTTATAGCCAAGGTTTGGAATCGGATAAGAATATACCACTGCTGAATTTCACAGGTTTGTCTGTAGATTATCTTATTGTGTTTCAAAGGTTTGGATTTTAATTATGACAACAAATCGTTTCGTATTCTAATGAAATTGATTTACTTAAGATGCTATAATTACATTAACCGTATTTAACATAATACAATAGATGAAAATACAATATCGTTGAAAATCGTATTGTAGTTCAATGCTTTTATTTCTGAACGTAAATAATTCCGCATTATCATTAGCTTACTATAATTTCATTGTCCGTATTAAGATAACATAGCTGTGGCTAATGTTGTGGCCCGATTAGAATGCACTGCTACTGAAGTTGATATGGTTGTCTTTATTAATTGATGACATCTCAATCGTTTGTAATGCACTACGGCATTTAAATTTACAATTATTTAGGCGATTGAAAAATAGCCTACTGAATAATGTACTGTTTTGTGAAATATTATATGTATAACACGGTGTAGAAATAACTTTTCCTTTATTCATGACAAATGCATGTTCCATGCCCGTTTCAAGTACATTCGCTTAATCTTCTCTTATTGTAGTTGAAAGGTTTTTCTTTTAATCCTACGACAATAAATCGCTTCATATTATTCTTACATATATAGAGATCCTTCATCCAATTCTTAATATGATTAAGAAACAGTATTAGTTGTGCAGTTTTTAAATCATCATGGTTCTACCGCGTAATTATTCTGTACTTAAATCTTTAACCCCGAAGATGGGAAACACTGCAATAATTTTACGGCTGTTGCGGTCCTGGAGAGTTACTAATTTTAGAAGAAATGGAGAACTGATGTTAGTTGGCTTAATGTTACTAGATGAAGATGTATTATATTTTTACTTTATATGCAATTCCCCAACCCCCCTCCACCCCCCGCCCCCCTCAAATTATTTTTTGGTTTTGTTATAGGATACTCTCATGCAGGCTACAATTAATAGTGCGCTGGTGGAAAATTTTGAGCGGCTACTTGAAGAGGGATGTCTGTTTTCAATATCAAACTTTGATATTGTCAATTCTCCAGAAAGATATCGTACAACAGAGCATAGTTATATGATACGTTACAATAGACGTACGACTATGTCTCAAAGTGCTGCTCATGATATTATGATAAAAGAGAGAAATTTCAGTTTCGTTCGTCTCAGTATTTGGAGACAAATGCCGGTTTGCAGATTTACTTACCAGGTTTGCTCCCCTATCTCTATAGAATGGTTATGTATTCCTTTTGCTTGGAGTGGAGTTATAATCAAAGACATTTCACACACCCCCCCCCCACCCATTAGATGTCATTGCACTGGTTTCATCCATTGTTGAGCCGGATGACAATGGTAATGGGAATTCATCGCGGACTATGGTGAATATAATTCTGGAAGGGTATGCTTTTTTCCCGACAATCTTATTATTGTCATTCATAGTCTTCATTTTGTCAATTGTCGATAAGGAATTGTTTGTATCAATAGCGACTGCCGTGCAACTGTTACTTCTTGGCATGAGAAGTCACGCGAGTTTTATAAGAGACTGAAAGGAATAGTCGGCGACGATACTGTGATTATTGTGACGAATATCAATCCACGGATGTTTCAAGGGGTTTTGTATGTCGACGTACTGTTTTCTGCTCAACAAATATTTGTAATCGTATTATTTAATCAGGTGGTTTATATCTGAATACAACCTCTTCAAGTGCTCTTTATATTAATGAAGATGGCCCGTCGGTTTTGGAGTTCCGCAAACAGCGAGAATTCCTTTGTTCATGTGTACAGTTCCTTTATCTATTCTGTAATTTCGTTTTTTTAGTTCTGACTTAACAGTTTATGTTTATTTTTTATAGGATGAATCTAGAAAACGTTTCTGCGTCTACGCCATTAGTTACCAATGTCAGGCCAGTAACAAAGATCAGTCTATCGGATATATACGCTATACTACGTTTGGATCCTGAACAGGTTTGTTCATATATTTATACGACAGCATCCTATGTCGTTCCATTGCACTAACTTTCTCTGTTCGTTAGGAGCGGGATTTTTCATGCGAAGCAAGGATAACTGATATAATTAGCCGAACTGGTTGGAGCTATATTTCTTGCTCCACATGTTCATCCGAGCTGAGAAACTCTGAGGAATCGCTAATTTGCTATAAATGTGGCAATTTTAATGCTTTGGGAGTTTTGCAGTATTGTTCACTGTAATATATTAACAAC
The DNA here is from genome assembly GCA_027422505.1 of Craterostigma plantagineum. Lineage (NCBI taxonomy): Eukaryota > Viridiplantae > Streptophyta > Magnoliopsida > Lamiales > Linderniaceae > Craterostigma > Craterostigma plantagineum. The sequence continues at coordinate 4,495,277 of JAPQWV010000055.1, forward strand.
TATCACCAGGTGAAGTAATTCATTCGTGTTTATTTACTGCGTTTTTCTTTGCATAGTTTCCATAATGAGGTGGCCGTTGATGATGGCTTTGAATCGGGTACTTTTGTTATATTTGCCGGGCCAGCTAAGAAATATACGAATACAACAGCGGAAGACCTGAGGAACGCTATGGCGAGTACCTTTTTTTACCTATATTTTCATGATAGAATGGTCGTCACGTATTTTTCAATTGTTACAGAAAACTGTAATTGAAGACGACGGTATTGGAGTTGAGGAGCTTCCTGATTGTATTCGTTCTTTAGTGGGGAAGTCTGTTTAACTTTTTTGTGAGGATCAAGCCGTTTGATTTTAAAAGTTTGTATAAAAGCTTGACGATTACCCGTATGTCGGAAATCCTCGATGTTAAGGACGTGTCCGATCAGCCTAAGTCAACCGAGGTAAAAGTCAGAGATAGTCTGCGAATGTTTTAATGGTGGTTGATTGTGTTTCATTTTCTAAATGCAGGGATCGATTGGTGCTCTTCAGGTTTCGCCTCCCCTGTCGGATGGGGTAACCATGGTTGATCGCGTTCTTTCAGGTGAGTTGCAGGATTGTATAGAAAAACCAAAGGCGCATGTGGGTAAAAGCATGATGAGGACTCGAGCTGCTGCAGAGGATCTCAGTACAATAGAAAGCAATACAGATGATGAGGATGCTGTTTTAGCAACGTTTCAGAAGGGTAAACGAAAGAAAATCAAGAAGGAAGCAGTAGACCATCCCCATTAGTTTTCCTGACTGTTTTCTTATCTTCGCGTTGTTTTGGGCTTCTTTACTATGTTGAGCTACCTATTTCACTGTCTATCTTGAAATTCTAAGTTCATTTATCGTTCAATATGATCAATATATACAACAATAATGTTGCCAATAATAAACTGATACCAACATTATATTACTGCGTGGTATTATAGAAAGCTGTTATAATAATGTAAGTGTTGATGTTCTTCAAACTCGAAAACTGGAAACGCACGACTGAATATTGTATTTTATTACTATCAGACACAATTATACCAACCTATGTTCATGAATCCGCATAGACTGCAAAGGCGAATGTCAGTAAAGTGCGTAAGTTCTATTACTTAATTGTGTTGTTAAGGGTCAAATATTTATTCAATTTCGACTATCTAACTATTCACAATTAAATGTTCCTTTTAAAATTAAGTCGTGAGTTTTGTATTTATTTAAGTATTAATAATGTTTAGTGGTCGATACCAACATTATATTACTGAGAGTGTGTTATGGGAAACTGTAAAATGCATAAGTTGCATTACTTAATTGCGCTGTTAAAAGATAAATGATTAGGTAACAAGATCCAAATGAACTATGACTTGGCCCAATAAGGAATTAAAAGATAAGGATGACTTCTCTTGACCACTAGGCAAATGTGAGAGCCATGTCCTAATTGCTTTTTAGCCTAAAAACAATTATTGCAAGTCAAGGAAAGAAACGCGAAACAAGGAAAGAAGAAAGTAGGAAAGAAAAGAAGAAAAGAAGAAAGGGAAAACAAAGTAGACGAACGAGAACAAAAGGGATATCATACGAAGAAAAGAAGAGAAAGAAACTCAACTCCATAATCCGACAACTCGACGACTTAGTGAGGTATATCTCTCGAATACTCTTGATAGTTAAATAGTGTCATAGTTAGGCAACCAGTGTAAGAGAATTTTAAATGTTGTTACGCTTAGAAAGACCCCAAGCTCTTGGGATTACGGTCTTTGTTCATAAAAATATGTGTTAATACATGACACACGAGTCTTAATGATTTTTGAGGTATGTGACGTTCATAAATATTACACAATCATATAGGGACTTTTGTGATTCTTGACACACATGGTATTTTGAGGGTTGGAGAAAGCAAGTTTTGAGCAGTGGAAGACAAGCTTAGGAATTTCGATTGAAAGTTAGAAATTCACGTAATCAGTTGGGCGAATGAGCTTTGAGTAGGGGACTTTCGCCACGCTATGAGTAAATTAATTTATAAGAATCGGGCGACTTGGAGGAGTTATGGAATCGGGCGATTGTTGTAGACTTTACAATTAACCATATTGGAGCTAAGTTAGCCGATTCCAAGGTCTACCGAATAAACTTTTGCCGAACGTTTAAAGGCCGGTCGAATGATTGTAGTGTGATTTATGATTAGCCGATTAGGGAATGAATCCGACGATTTTAGGGTAGAGACTTGGATAACGTTTGGGGATGTAGTTTCGACCGATTTCAACTTACAAATAATAGTTGGCTTTCTCCGAGCTAAAATCAGGTCAGATTAAGCAAGAATCGACCAATTCCTATACATATGCTTGTTCACTTTCGTCGAGAATAAGGGTAGTAGGAATCGGGCGATCATAGGTGTTGGTTTAGAATTGGATGATTAGTAATTATAATATGCAAAAATCGAACAACTTCATTATGGAAAATCCGGTCAACACATATTATTTGATCAGACCAATCAAGTAAGGACAAGATTCAAGTAACTAGAAGCTCCAATAAAGTCTAAAAGGAAAAACCTAACGATGAAGGAAGCTAACTATAATAATAAAATAATAGATGTTACTCAATTGGAGATAAGTATTAATAAAACATGTTGGTGTCATTTTCCTACGATTACAATCAAAGCCAAGCAAAAACAAAAATATTTCCATTAGAAGGCATTTGAACACAAGTAAAAAGAAAACAGAAAGCTTCCAATAGAGGTTCTCTTTATCTCCTTAATCTTAAAAAGATGTATAAACTCTTACAATGACTTTTACATATTTAAAGTATGAAATAACATGTCTCAGGAAGCATTAGGTATGAAAATTCGTACATAATGAAACATGATATACATATTTGAGAAACCCTAACTTTCGTAAATCATACTGACATGATTAATTAGATTTATATAGGGTACGTTTGGAAATTGTCAAGTTCAACATATTTTTAGAATGAAGAGAATTAATTTCGGCCAGTATAATAGGTTCTTAGGGTTCATAATTTCGAAGTATAATAGTTTTGGAGTAAGAAATCTTAAACTTCATAAATTCTAGAAAGTGGGAATTTGCTTGAAGATTTCGGGCGATTGAAAGACCAAGAAATCGATCGACTAAGAACTCGGCGAAAGTAGGTTGATTACATGATAAATCGGGCGACAATGAAGCTCATATCATCGGGCGAATGAAGCCTCAAATGAGGATTTTCGCCGTGTTCTAAAGTCGGGCGATTCTTGAGTGAGCAAACACTTGGTAAAATACAAAGTCGGGCGATTGGAAGGTTAGGAAAACACTCGACAATTTGGGTTGTGGATACCTCAAATCGGGTGATCCCATGACAAAAGAACATCGGTCGAAACTAGGGAATTATATGTACATCGCCGCTATGTACACGTGATCCAATTTGCATGATGGATCGGGCGAATAGATATTTAACAACGAATTTCCCCAAGTTTTATATGCTAAGATCGGGTACTAACTTAACATAGATTGGAATCGAGTGATTGAAGGTTTTAGCAAATTAGTATAGTCAAAACGATCCGGCCTAGTAATTTAATTTAGATATTATACTGACACTACACTATTTTATTTAAAGGTCAAACAGTAAAGAATTCCCAAGGCAGTAAGTTTAACTTAACTCGGACGACAGGTAAGTGGAGATCCCAACTACAACACGTAAATCATATATGCATGAATTACATGATTATGTGCTACTATGACTTTACGTGAACCCTATGTGATTTATTTATTTACGTGAATTAATTATTAGATGAAGTGGCATGACAAGCACTTGGCATTATTCATGTACGCATTATCACATGCATACACGAGTAGGGTGTTCATTCGGTTATAACCGAACCGAACCGAACCGAACTTTCGGTTAACCGAAAGTTCGGTTCAAGGAATTTACAAACCGAAACAGAACCGAAACATTTCGGTTCGGTTTCGGTTTTACCGAATTTTTTTCGGTTCGGTTCGGTTCGGTTAACCGACCGAAAAACCGAATTTTAATAAAAAAAATAAAAATAATATTATCTATCTTACAAATATACATTATCATATATATTTGTATAAAATTTTAATTTACCTCATTATTTTCATACTTTATTAAATATTTAATATTAGAAATATATATTATCATATATATATATATATATATATATTTATATAAACTTTCGAAAAACCTTTCTTATTTTATTAAATATGGTGGATATATTATTAAATATAAGACATATATATATCATTATATATTTTATATAATAATAATATATATATATATATGTATATAAAAAATAAAACAATATAGAGTTCGGTTTTTCGGTTCGGTTCGGTTTACCGAGGTAATAAACCGAAACCCAACCGAATTTTATTCGGTTATCAAAATGAAAACCGTAAACCGAACCGAAAATTTTCCATTCGGTATTCGGTACGAACCGAAACTTCGGCTTCGGTTCGGTCGGTTAACCGACATTTGAACACCCCTATACACGAGTCCCACGCGGGCTACAAGACACGAGCAGATGTCATGCATGATTGATTGTATACGATAAACATTTGCATCTGATGGATTTTCTATGCTACCATTGTGATTTTATGTCACCGGTTTCAAGACGAGACATGACATGAAATGTAACAAGACAAGACATGCATGTGCGGAAAGTTGCAAACTGGAAGATTCAACCTGAGGAGACAAACATCACCAAGGGTATAATTGGTCTTAGTAACCTCAGAGTGAGTCTACCAGAGTGAGCGTCCGTGGTCGGTGAAACTACATTGGGATTGGAAAAGCGCCTTAGGGTTAGCCTCTCAGTGGGAGTATCGACACACACACATATATATATATCCCTAGTGGATTCGATGGTGCATAGCAAGATAAACCAAGGACCCTACATGACAAGACAAGACAAGAATTACATGGCACGATTAGAAAGCATTGGCGCGGATGCCTTTGCAGACTACGACACGATTATAAAGCTTTGGCGCGGATGTTGCGTTTTAGGATACGTGCATTACATGCATGGTTTCCACTACTGAGCTTTATCAAGCTCATTCCACGTTTTATGTGTTGTAGGTACGATAGAGTCGGACGTTGAGAAACGTCACGCCTAAGGCAGGCTGACGGCGGTACTCCACGGTCTTTTCAGGGCGGGGCTGTACATGGATGACGACCTGTGGAGGGATGATAGGATGTTTTAATATGACAGATATTTTGGGGCTTCGGCCTTTGTGTAATTACGACGACGTAAGATGTATTTTGTCGTAATATATCATGTTTTAGGAAAAAGTTTTTGTTAGACGGGTCTCCCGCGACTTACGTTGCGAATATCCGCCACAAAATATGATTAGAAAGTGAGGGTCGCCACAGTGTGGAACCATTTGCAAGGAAACATTGTGACGACCCGAATTCCTAACCGCCTATTCTAGCGCATTCTACGTGCCTAGCGAGTTTGTAAATAAAGAAGTGCACCGAAAACGCGTACAAATTTTTCATTTTTCATTTATGGAATGGAACATCGTTCTATAGAAGACAAAAGAATGGATGTCGAACATTAGGTTGCAGACATGGTCTAACTACAACGGCGAAGGTGTGTCGGCACAGCAAAAGCTCCTATGCGCCCGGCCTCACAGGTCGTCATCCACACACACACGTCCACCCCAAAAGCAGCGCGAAGCTCCAAAAGATCGGCCTTGTCTTTCAACACGATCACATACCGTGGTCGTCGGTGCCTACAACACACAACATAAGGAATGAGCCACCGAGGCTCAGTAAGCAGAAATCATGCATGTATGCATGTGACACTCCCCCGCAACGACAATCCGCGTCGATGCATATAACTCTCGTATCAATGTACTCAGACTAATGTCACTCGGGGCCCGCGACTCACTTACTATGCACCACTAAGAGCTCAAATGTCCTCAATAGGATCGTGACAGCGACCCACGCTGGATAGCCTACGCTAGGTCTCCCTAGGTCGCACCCTCCCAGGTCGTCCCCTCTGTCATACGGTAGCCCACGCTGGTAGCCTACGCTAGGATTCCCCCTAGGTCGCTCCTTCCAGGTCGCTCCTTCCGCAAATAGGGCAGTTGCCTACGCCAGTTAGCCTACGCTAGCATAGCTAGGTCGCTCCTTCCTGGGTCGCTCCTCCTGCCTCAATAATAATCGGCGTCGTACGCCATATAGGGTGCCATAGAAGTCGTCCATGACTCAACTACGAGTCGACACACCGGCCTATATCGGCGGGTCTTAGTCGCATACAAGCGACATAATAGTATGCACACTCAACCCCACGACCCTCCCTCACGAGTTCGTGTGTGCACGTGAGTATGCATATGCAGATGCAGGTAAATGCAACATAGACTTACCACATTTAAATACTTCAATCAATTTACGAAATTCATAAAACCACGTAGGCACGTAATCACGCAATTTAGGCACGTAACACAAGTTGTGTGTCGTAGTTGGATTTCTACTTACCTGTCGTCCGTGCTATTTAAACGTGCTTCCCTCGTGCGTCGCTATCGTTCGACCTTTAAATAAAAGGGTTAGGGTGTTAGTACGTCATTCGTCTTGTCTTAACTAATTTTGGGATTATCAGCTCTTAATTAATAATTTAATCCATGTTCGTTCGCTAAGACCCCATGTTGTCCGATTTATTATACTAAGCTTGCCTAATCCATTTTCATTTTTATTCTAAGTCATGTTAGAGCCTAATTTCGACCCTAGCTATTTATCTCGGCGAAAGGTTGTCAATTTGGGGTTGGGTTTCGATTGAACTCTAATTAGCTCAATTTCACCAAAGTTTTGACTTATAACATTTAAAATTCCTTACATGCCAAACTCGGCGAAAGTCATTCAATTGTCAAGGTTTCGTCCGATTGATTTCGTTCAAATCCGAATTTCTGATTTGTCTTAGTTTCACCCAAAACTTATTCGTTATTGGCTTTCGATCGAAAGTTACCTTGCGAGTCACCTTCGATCGAAACCCATCTATCCCAAATTCAACTTTCGATTTGGTAATTATCCTAAGTTGGTCACGCTCGAAAGTCCAGGTCAAGGAATGGATTTCGCCGCATGATGACGTCGATCCTCGTCGATTTCGATTGATTTCGCGTGCATGTGTCTCACTTTCGCCCGAAAGTCCATCGAAAGCTCACTTTCGCCGCGTTCTGTCGTCAGCATAATGTCATCAGGGTTTCGGTCGAAACTAGATATGGGATTTTGATCGATTTAGGGTTTCGTTCGAAAATTCATCGAAATCCCACTTTCGCCGTTACCTGACGTCTCCATGTCGTCACCCTGCTTTCGCCCGAAACTGTTAGCATCGAAACTCACTTTCGATCGATTCTATTTTTCGTTAGTTTCGCCGAGGTTTCACCAATTCAAATTGATCGAACTTAAAACCCTCAGTTTCGCCGATGTTGGTGATTTAGGGTTAGTTTCGGGCGAAACTCGTAAATCAATTGATGATTCTCGCTTTCGATCAATTTAACGTATAAGTTTCGACCAATGTTTACTTTCGCCCGACTTGAGAATCGCCGAGACTTTCCATTCGATTTAGTAGCTTAAATAATTCATTTTGATCGAAAGTCATATTATGAGGTGAGTTTCGATCGAAACCTAATTATTTCTAAGGTCTTAATTTACCCGAAACCCTCATACATTTTTCTTCCTTCGATCGAAATTCTGTAATTAATGTTCACTTTCGATCGAAAGCTTCAAATTGTTCCTCCCATCGAAACTAAGTTATAGCTCCTCTATCCAGATTTCGCAAGTTCCTTGGTATTTCTTTAGCTCCAAACGTCTAACACTAGTCACAAATCATTCTCAATCGGGTAACAACTCTGAAACGGGTCTACCTTGGTCATAACCTAACGAAATTCAAAGAACCATATGTTATAATCTCATACCTAATCTAAGGTTTTATCGTTTGTAAGGTCCTTACATTCCCTAAGCTCAAGAACGTGAGGTTTAGGGTTAGAATTTCTTACCTCTTCCAAAGCATAAAGTCGATTTCGTTTCTCTCCTTTCTTGGCTTGAGCTCTCGTTAGTTCCTTAGTTATGGAGTTGAGTGGACTTGAAATGGCTTTCTAAGTGAGATTTAAGTGGCTAAAGCCTTAAGTCACGAAAATATCCCTTGTTTTAGGGCTGATTGTCTCAAAATATTTCCCTTAGGTCCTTGTTAGGCCTAATTCTTCATCTCTAGTCCACCTACAGTTCTCAATTTTGTGATTTCCCTCATAGCCTAATCTTTTATTGGCCTATTTTCGAAATTCTAATAAATTCGGGGACCATGTGACCCGATTTAGTTTCTGCGAGATGTCTAAGTCTCACAAGCCCTTAAGGCACATAAGTCACATTAATGCACGTAAATCACACAAATGCACATAAATCGCATAAATGCACATAGAGCACAAAATCATATTTCGCTAATTTATTGGCCCTAAACACTTACGGGAAACCCGGGTGTTACAAACATTTGGCGGAAGGTTGGGCATAATAACATTATTGGAATTGTTTACCTGTCCGGAAGTGTATGTATCGTAATTGTTGCCTCGACGACCTTGTCATTTTCCGCCACCATGATCTTTGATATTTTGTAGTTATTCTTAGATCCGTTGGAGTTATTGCGAGGGTCGGGATAGAGGTGAGTTGGGTGACAAGTGTAGTATCAGATGTTGGAAGATGCGGGGTTTGAAGCTCTCGCTCCACATGCATGTGGAGTAAGTTGCGGACATCCTCGAAAGGTGGCAATGGGGCACGTGAGGTGAGGTTGGATACCACCGGGTTGTAGAACTCTGGAAGTCCACGAAGGAGTTGTAGTATGACAGACTATGGAGGAATGAGTGTCAACATCGGAAAGAGTGTATGCAATTGAGCTCGTTGCAGTACTCGGTGATTGAAAGAGCACCCTTATTAAAATTTAAAATTGCTCCTGAAGTTGTAAAGCGCGAGAAGGTTTGTTGTTGCAAAACATCGTATCGATGATATTCTAGATTTCGTAAGCAGTGATGTTATTCAAATCTAGAGTTTTCAGCAATTTAATATCTACCAAAACAAAGAACGAACATTTTGACAGTAGCGTCAATCGCGTACCATTCGGAATCATCGGGGCCAGAAGAAAGAGGCTTGCTGGTTATGTGTTTTACAACATAGACTGCAACACAAGTTGTTGAAGATGCCTTTCCAAGAGCGATAATACGGGTCTTGATTTTGTAGTTTGAAGCTAACTGCTGATTGGATGTTGGCTGAGGCGAGTGTATGAAGGTTTGGGGTACGAGAAATGGCTGTGGTTGTGTTAGTTGTGTCGGCCATTATTGGTGTCAAAGTAGTGTTGTCTGTTGAGGTGGATTCGAACTTTCAGGGATATTGGACATGGCAACATAACAGAACGGTGGAATAACAAACAAAAGAAATGGAGACGTGGCAGCGTTGAAGACTTGACCGGTCGACGGCACACAAAAGTGCTGCGAAAAAAAATATGGTGAGGTAAATAAGATGCAGGCGTAGGATTTGACACCCATAGTTGAGTTGTCGATGGCTGTATAGAGGGGTAAGTGATGTCAGGGACGACGATGTGAAGGTCAAAGAAGGTAAGTGAGATGGGAAATATCAGCTGCGATAAGCTGATTTTGGTGGTGGGTGGATCCAGGATTTATCCTAGATGGTGGGAGAAAGCCTAGCTGATAAGAAAGAAATGTTCCCATATTGAATTCCGTTACAGAAGCACAATATATACAACTGTTTGAGTAACTGACTCTGAATACATGGAAAGCTAAAAGTAAGAGATACATATATCTAAGGCTAAAATTAAAGAGATGTCTCAACTTGTACGCCGTGAACAATTCTTGGATGCCACACCTAACTTGTTCTTTTATAATCGACGAGGTAACACAATCGGGGTATAACCGATCAAAACAATAATTAATCATCTCCATACGGGGATCGAGAATCACGGCATAAACAAAATCTTGTTAACTTTCTCTATCGACCCCCAATATTTGTTGAATTTAGGCTTCAATCAACGAGCCATGCTTTTTAATTCTTCATCACTTCCTCTAACAAACCTCCATGAAGCAAGTCGACGGTAGTTATTTCATGAAAAACTATGTTAGACATTACATACGAAGAACCCGAAATACTCAACGTCAACTTATAAAAATGGCTCAAAAACTTAGCCACCAACTTGGCTCTTTTCCAATCTTCCGTCGTTGGAACACGATAAAATGGCTTATGCGATAGATCATTAACAAATGATGAATCCACATCTCCAAATTTTTTGAACGCCGACTCCAACGTCAAATATATGGAATTCCATTGAGTCAATACATCAAGACACAAACCCTTGGTCGTCTCTAATCTCACGATTTTACCATTTTAGTCTACTTGGAGAGTTCTTAAGTATCGAACGACTCCTCAATACGAGACATTATTTTTTCCTTTAATCCATCTTGTACGACAAGATCACCAATATCAGCTACAGATCTCATATGAATGTAATTCTCCCCTAAGATACTTGTTCCAATATCACAATTATTCTTCAAATAAGCAATTGCACCATCATTTGACGATGCATTATCAACCATAACTGTAAATATCTTATCAATTCCCCATTCAAGTAGGCATTGCTTGATGCCATTGCCTACTTCTTCACCTTTATGACCCACAAAATTTTCTTTCTCAAAATCCAATCATAAACTATGAAATGAGCTGTGAGACACATATAGTTGATTCTTTGAATCAAAGTCCATGTGTCCGTCATAATACCAAAGGTTTGTGATTGGTGTTATATGACGGACTTCAATCTATCTCTTTCGCAGACATACATGTTGTATATATCCTTTGGTAGAGTTCTCCATGAAGGAACTCTAACATAGGACAAATAATAGACAACAAGTACCTAAGGCCCTCGTTCTTAATGGTTTTAAAAAGCAACTCATCAACCACAATCATGTAACACAATGCATCAATTGCCTTACCTTGATCGAATCTCCATATATCAAGTGTACCGTCTTGCTCATTCCCATGACTCCGAAATGGTTGAAAAGTGAGATGAGTTTGACTTGTTTGAACTTTTTGCGGTTTATTTTTACAAGACTTGAAGTGATTTCTTAGAGAATTTGTTCCATGAAGCCTTGGATCGGCTTTAAGCGTACTGCTACAATACTTGCACCTCGCCGTTTGCACTTTGTCAACTTCCAAAAGAATTTGTGGAAGTGTTACCAATTCGTTGATCTAGATGCAACTACAATTTTAGTTTTCTTTTGACCCTTTTCTTTACCTCTATCTCCTCCTCAAGCTCCATATGATCCATGTCGTCGACACTTTGCCTTGGATCATTGCCCTAATGTTAATATGTTGCTCGGTATCTTGAGATTCCAGAGCCAGTTCTCCGGCACGAACGTCATCTGTATTGTCACTTGAAACACGACAAGTATAACTTGCCATCTACAAATCGCAAGATCGAAGATAGAAATACATGTATAAAAACGTTAATAAATCCTTACAGTCATCTTTTGAAACGTAAAATTGACATACATCAACAAAATTTCGAAAATAGAAAATTAAGGTTCATAAGAATTATACCTTTTTGGACGAATTGTTGTGGCTAACTGACGGATGATGAGCCGTGGTCGGCAGGTTGATGGCTGACCTAGTGGCGGTCGGCGAGCTATGAGGACGGGACGTGTAGTGAGTTTGTGTGTAGTGGTGGAGTGGTGTGGTGGTGAGCTGCGAGTCTGTGACTTTGAGCTTTCTTCAAGTTTTTATTTTGTTTCTATTTTATATTTTCGTATTGGGCTGGACCTTTCATCTTAATAACGTTTTCTTTTCCTTTTGGGCCAAATATTAATAACAGTTTTTTTTATTTGGGTCGAAAAAGTCGGGTACCCGATCGGGTAAAATGTTTAGCTGAAAGCTATTCGAAGCCCAACCCATTAAAAGCTATCGGGTATCGAACCCGATGCCCGATTGATACCCGATTTTTTTCATTCATTCGGGTGAAAAACTCGACCGAGGTGGGTCGGGTACTCGAAACCGAACCCGTTTGCCCACCCCTATTTCTTATATTGGTCGGTCAACTTGTTCTGAACTGCCAGCATTGACCTACTCAAGACAAAAGCTTCTAATGAATTTTTCAGTGTGTCTAACGGCTATATCAAGATTGAAAGATTATAAAATGCATGAGAGAAGAACAAACAAGGACCCAGAGCAAACATACACAATACAAGAGAGATCCAAGAGGGGAGAACAATAGCATGAAATGCAAAATCGAAAGATAGAGAGAACTACAATGTTCAAACTAACACACCTCACTCACACAATAGATATATAAGTGACATAGATTGGTTGAGTGAGAGATCTCGTACAAAGACATATAAACTATGTCTTTGTAGTCTTCACACAAAGAAGTAAAACAAGAGCTTGAATTTACCGTTGGCCTGTAAAAGCTTCAGTAGATTCGACGGACTTTAAAAAGTTGTTGAAGTCGGTTAACCCTTCGGGGCAATCGAAGTGAGTTCACTAGAATAGCTAAGTAGGTCTTAGTAGTTACATTACACGAGTGTACTGTGTTCACCAATGTTATAATCAATCCTTCCTTGCGAGGAGGAAGGGCAACAAATGAGTATTTAGACTCCAAACTTCCATAAACAAATCGTGTCCCACGCATTGCATTATTATAATCAACCAATACCGGTTTCCAACTTGAACAGCTTCTGAACTGTTTTTAAAAGACCCACAAACCGATTTTAAGAGGATTACGTCGATTATTTTTCGCGTCGTTTAAATACCAAACCCACTTAATCTCTCAACGCTTAAATGTAATACCCCTAAAATTATAATACGGGATTTCGATGATTAATGTAGTTTTTAAATTAAGACCGGGATAGCGTAATGGGAGTTGTGGAACGAACATATAGATTTTTTTATAGTTTCAAATTAATTAAACTATATCTGAAAATAATGATATAAACACCAACAATACTAGGGCTGTGATTGATAATAATATAGAAACTCGTGATATTGGGCTTTGTTAATACGTGATTAAGGCCCAAAGTTTGCAAAAGATAAATATTACAAATGAAGTTACTAAAACTTGAGGGAAATGGCGTGACCTATTAGTCCTATCAACACAATTAACAAAGTCTTAATACATATCCAATATGAGTTGAAATCAGTAATAAGGAAAGAGCTCACATTAGCAAAGACGAATAACAAGGATAGCAACAGGAGAACGCGCGACTAAGACAACTAACAAATCCCAAGAGTTTCGAGGAAAGGTATGCAAAATCTCCTACACGTTGCATACTTAGTATAGTTTCAGCAATTATATGATGCTTTTATGATTAGGAAGGTTTTCTAAATACTTCAAATACTGAAACACTCAAAGTTTCGAATTTTAATTTGCTTTCAAGTACTATTTACGTGAACCTATAAATCTTTATGTCTAGGAAACTTGTAAGGAGTAGATGATTATAAAGGATACGATTTTCTGAAATTAGGAAGGAATTTCTAAGATAATTAAGAGAGTAAAACCCTAATTTGACAGATAGATTAGTGAGCGGTGATGATAGGAAATTGAAGGAGTTCGAAACATGCGATGAGTCTATAGAATTTATTCAGTTCACTAGAAATTTTGACTCTAGGGTGTACCATTTTCTTAAATGCTGTTTTAGGGTTTTCTCTCTCGTAAGTAAGTCTCGACATTTGTATAATTTCGAGATTGGAGTTTGCAACCAACAATCTCGACAATTAATAAGTAAAATCTCGACAAGATTCAATAATTTTGATAGATTTCGAGATAGTAATAGGAAGATGTCGATATATATAATAACTAGATTTTGAGGTGTATCATATAATGATTTAGAGAATATGTCGATAATGGGAAGCTCTCGACAATTATAAGGTCTCGAAATATACATGTTGCAAAGTGTAGAAGAGTTCTCGACATTCTATAAGGTTTCGACATTTTCAAGGAATAGATCTCGACATTTATATTAGAAGGTCTTGACATTGTATGGGAAAGACTTCGATATTTATAAGGTCTCGATATTTAGATGTCTCGACATTTTTTAGATATCGAGAGGTAATGGATCTCGATATATGATAAACAATGAGCTCGACAAAGTTCTCAATATTTATAGGATTTCGAGATGTCTAATAGCTTTCGACATTAGTATGATTTCTATAAAAGATCTCGAGAGGTGTTGATAATAATAATAATAGTAGTAAAGAGCTCGACATTGTATGGAAAAGATTTCGACACTGTTTAAAGATTTCGACACTTAACATAATCTGAGTAGTTAAAAGTATTCTACACTTGATAAATTTTTGGTATTTTAGAATTTGCTATTTCTAGGGTTTTTGATATTTTTAGGGTTTATTTATTTTTAGGAATTTCATTATTTTTAGGATTTCATTATTCTAGGGTTTTGATAATTCTAGTATTCTCGAAATTTATATGACTTAGTAAATATATTAATATGAAAATATTTATTATATTCAGAGGATCGATATATAGGACCACACCGGATTTCCTATTTGATTATAGCGGGAGGACAGGTAGGTGGATATCCATCTACAATTCGTAAACACAATTATGTGCTTTCATGTGATTATGTGATTTACATGACTTATGTGATTTATATGTTTTACGTACGTTTTATATATAAATCGTGTTTTATGATACTTTTATATGCAAGGCACGTGCATATCACGTTGGGCGAGAAATGGTTATACCACGATGTGACGATAGGATCTGAGATATTGACGTACGGGGTAGAATGAGACGTTTGTCATTGGCGACTCTTAGAGGAGTGGAGGTTGGGCTCACTGGACACCTGGCGGAGACAGACGTGATCGATCTGTCTACTCGGACGTGATCGATTCGAGGTGCATACCACCGGATGGGATTTTTGATTTGTGCGGGAGATATACGACCTGGTAGGAGGACATTGACGTGATCGATCAGTGCACTATCGGCATAGCTCGCCGCGAGACTTGGGGGTGGCCTCCCAGTAGTCTATTGCGCGCGGAGGTGTCGAGCCTAACGGGCCCTGTATTATGTGAAATAGGAATGTGGGAAGAGAAAGAGTGTGCATTATATCATGTTCTGAGAAATTGGGGTTGCACACCTGCATCCACGCATGTTTATTCACCTACTAGGCGAATCGCTCGGAGTTTACGTGTTGTCGGTACTGAGTCTGACGCCGGTACGCGTCAGGACTGAGGCGGCTGGTGGCGGTGCTCGACGGACTTTTGAGGGCAGGGTGGTACATGGATGAAGACCTGTGGAGCGGCGTTAGGGTTTTTTTGTTCTTCTGAGATTTTTGGGGCTTCGGCCCGTGTACCCAGATGACAATGTAGACGTATGTTTGTAGTAGTATATATTATTTTAGGAAAAAGTTTTAATTAGACGGGCCTTGTGCAGCTTACGTTGCGGAAATCCGCCACTAATCGTAGTTAGAGAAGTCGGGTCGCCACAGGTGGTATCAGAGCTTTGGCTTCAGATTCTGAAGACTATCCATGTACTGCCGCTCAAAAGTCTGGAGAACCAGCCTGGCCTGTAAGTTTAAGGACTGATTATGTGATTACGTGTTATTTGATATATGTGCTTTCTGTGAATAATTGCAGAAATAGTTAAAAATGCCGAGGACACGTAGAGAACTTGGCGAAACTAGTCGTAGGGTGGGTTCCGAATCCCCACCGAATGACCGCTCTACCATCAGTCAATTAACCGACGTCAGATCAGATTAACGACCTCATCCACCGTCAAAATTCCTCGGAGCGTTATTCATCCCCAGGCCCAGAACGTGCTGAAGCGGTCGGGGAGAGGTTCCGAAGATTAAATCCCCCTGCCTTCGAGGAAGCCGCTGATCCTACCTATGCGGAGGATTGGCTTAGAACCATCGAGAATATGTTTCGCGTCAGCCACCTACCCGATACTGAAAAGGTGACATGTGCCACCTTCATGTTACGTGCGAACGCGGGCTACTGGTGGGACACCATTCAGGTGCTCGAGGATCCCACTACTATGACTTGGGATAGATTCAAAACGCTCTTTCGGGGCAAGTACTTTACAACGCCAGATCGAGCGCAGAAGCTGAACGAGTTTATCAATCTGAAACAAGGAGGGATGTCTGTAGCAGACTACATCCGCAAATTCGAGCAGTTGCCTAGGTTTGCGCCACATATCGTGGCCACTGACGAACTAAAAATAGAACATTACTTGGAGGGTCTCAAACCCGAGATCTTCCCGACCGTAAGTATGTACGATACGGAAGGGAAGACTTATGCCCGTATCGCTGAACGAGCAATCCTAGCTGAGAAGGCAGAGGCTAGAGTTACAAAAGCTCAGGATGCAAAGCGAAGAGCAGAAGGGCAACAAGGAGGAGGGAATCAGAAACGCCCGTTCTTTGGCAAGAATCTGAATAATCGTGGGAATCAACCAAGCCAGCAAAACTGGAGACCGAGGCCAAACCAAGGACTAGCTAATATTTCAAACCGACCCCCAAACACTGTACCTCAGTGTCGACAGTGTGGGCGCTACCACTACGGAGTATGCCATGGGACAAGACCAAACCCAACTCCCCAGTGTTTTCGGTGTGGAAAGATTGGCCACTATGCTAGGGTTTGTAACGAGAAAATAACGCAAGCTCCAAATCAACCTTTAATCCGACCTCCACCGGTGCCCGCACCAGTTTTTACTCTGACTAATGAGGAGGCCGAAGCGAATCCTTCTGTAGTAAGGGGCACGTTAACTATCTATGACGTGCCCATTTCTGTGTTAATTGACTCTGGGGCCACACATTCATTTGTGTCGGCCAAATATGTGGAAAAGGTGGGAGTTTCTCCTACCTTATCTGAGTGCAATTACATAGTTACCCTACCACACGGTGATCCGACACGCACTAACCAAGTGCTGGGAGGATGTTCTGTGAACATTGAGGGTAGAGATCTGAGCGTCGACTTGATTGTGATCCCAATGAACGACTATGATGTTATTTTTGGGATGGATTGGCTTTCGAGATACGGAGCCATCATAGATTGCAACAAGAAGGTCGTAAAATTTACTGCCCGAAGAAGAGGTGTTCAGTTTTTCGGGAAAAACTACTCTGAATCGTATTTCACAAATCTCTGCTTTGAAGGCTCAATGACTATAGAGATCCGGTTGTGAGTCTTATCTCGTATATGCAGTAAAGGCAGAGGAGTTACCTCAGCCAGAACTAAAGGACGTACCAATAGTCAATGAATATGCTGATGTATTTCCCGATGATCTCCCGGGGTTACCCCCTGATCGAGAAATACAGTTCACGATAGATCTGATCCTGGGGTCTGCCCCAATATCAAAAGCCCCTTACCGTTTAGCGCCAAATGAGTTAAAGGAGTTGAAGGAACAGCTGGAGGACCTACTATCTAAAGGGTTTATCCAGGCGAGTTTTTCACCGTGTGCGCGCCCGTTCTTTCTGTGCGAAAGAAGGATGGGTCGATGCGACTGTGAATCGACTACCGAGAATTAAATAAGATCACGATTAAGAATAAATATCCCCTGCCAAGGATTGATGATTTATTCGACCAGCTACAAGGAGCGACGGTATTCTCGAAAATTGACATCCGTTCGGGATACCATCAGTTAAAGATCAGGGAGGTAGATGTTCCTAAAACCGCATTCAGTACGAGGTACGGCCATTACAAGTTTTTGGTCATGCCTTTTGGACTGACAAATGCCCCAGCTGCTTTTATGGACTTGATGAATCGGGTTTTTAAAGACTATCTCGATCGTTTCGTAATCGTCTTTATTGACGATATCCTGATCTATTCTAAGACGAAGGAGGAACACGGGAATCACTTACGAATCATCTTAGGAATCCTGCGAGAGAAACAGCTCTACGCCAGATTCAAGAAATGCGAATTTTGGCTTGAGCAAGTAGCCTTCTTAGGACACGTGATTTCTGGGAATGGAATCTCTGTGGATCCGAGTAAGATTGAGGCCCTAAACAATTGGCCATGACCGACTACTCCGACCGAGGTCCGAAGTTTCCTAGGACTTGTGGGGTACTACCATAAGTTCATAGCTGACTTCTCAAGCATTGCCTCGACTCTGACAAACTTGACCAGGAAGAACGTACCTTTCAAGTGGTCTGAAGCTTGCGAACAAAGTTTCCAGGAGCTGAAAAAGCGACTCACTTCTGCTCCTATTTTGACAATACCATCGGGAACTGGAGGATTCTTAGTCTATAGTGATGCCTCGAAGAATGGCCTCGGATGTGTGCTAATGCAAAATGGAAAGGTAATCGCCTACGCGTCAAGACAGTTGAAAGAATACGAGAAGAACTATCCGACCCACGACCTAGAACTTGCAGCAGTCGTGTTTGCCTTAAAGATATGGCGACACTATCTCTATGGAGAAAGGTGTGAAATTTTCACAGACCATAAGAGTCTGAAATATTTCTTCACCCAGAAAGAGCTGAATATGAGACAGCGACGATGGCTGGAGCTCGTAAAAGACTACGAATGCGTTATCAATTATCATTCGGGCAAAGCAAACGTAGTCGCAGACGCGCTCAGCCGAAAGGCGATAAACACAGAGTTGCACTGACTTGGAGTAGAAGTGGTTGACTTAGGCGAAGTTGAAGCGAGACTAGCAACGTTGACTCTACAACCTACGTTGCTAGAACGAATCAGAGAAGCACAAGAAAAGGACGAATTTTACCAGAAGGCGAAAGATGCGCTGCCTGAGGACTTCAAAGTTCGAGAAGATGGAATCTTACTATACAAGAATCGACTATACATACCCAATGATGAAGAGTTACAACGGACAATAATGACCGAAGCGCACGCAACAATGTACTCCGTGCACCGGGGCACGACCAAGATGTACCAAGACTTACGAATCACGTATTGGTGGCCGGAAATGGAGAAGGATATCGCGACGTTCGTAAGTAGATGTATGACGTGCCAACTGATCAAAGCGGAACACCAGCGACCAGCTGGAATTCTACAGCCCTTACCGATACCCAAATGGATGTGGGATCACATCACTATGGATTTCGTCGTTGGTTTACCAAAGAGGACGAAAGGCCATGACGCTATCCGGGTGGTGGTAGACCGCCTGACGAAATCAGCCCATTTCATTCCTATCAGCTCTACTTTTTCCATGGAAAGATATGCTGAATTATACATTCAGGAAATTGTTCGACTCCATGGAATCCCAATTTCTATTGTCTCGGATTGAGATTCGATATTTCTATCCAACTTTTTGCAAAGCTTACAGAAAGCGATGGGTACTAAGCTCTTATTCAGTACTGCATCTCATCCCCAGACCGACGGGCAGTCTGAACGGACGATCCAAACTTTTGAAGATATGTTACGAGCATGCGTGCTGGACTTCAAGGGAAATTGGAGCAAATATTTGCCGTTGATCGAATTTTCTACAACAATAGTTTCCATGCTACAATTGGAATGGCGCCGTACGAGGCACTATACAGGCGCAAATGCCGATCCCCAGTCCATTGGGACGAAACCGGCGAACGAGCTTTATTAGGACCCGATATGATCACAGAAACAACAGAAGCAGTCACCAAAATCCGAGAAAGAATGCGAACGGCTCAGAGTTGACAGAAGAGTTATGCAGATCATCGACGACGACCTTTAGAGTTCACAGAAGATGACCAAGTATTTCTTAAGATTTCCTCGATGAAAGGAGTGAAGCGCTTCGGACGAAAGGGCAAGCTAAGTCCCAGATATATAGGCCCATTCGGAATCATCAAACGGGTTGGCGAGGTTGCGTACCAGTTAGAGTTGCCAGCTTCCCTATCACAAGTTCACGACGTATTTCACGTATCAACATTACGGAAGTACGTCGTGGACCCGAGCCATGTTATTCAGAGCGAGCTTCTTTATCAGCAGCTCAAGTCTGACTTGAGTTACGAAGAGAAGCCTGTAGATATTTTGATGTACGAATCGAAACGACAACGGAATAATATTATTCCGTTGGTTAAGGTTTTGTGGCGAAATCAATCAATTGAGGAAGCCACGTGGGAGCGTGAGGATGAAATGAGAGTTCGTTATCCCGACTTATTTCAGTCGGCGTAATTTCGGGGACGAAATTCTTTTAAGGGGGGTAGGATTTAATACCCCTAAAATTATAATACGGGATTTCGATGTAATTAATGTAGTTTTTAAATTAAGACCGGGATAACGTAATGGAAGTGGAACGAACATATAGATTTTTTATAGTTTCAAATTAATTAAACTATAATAATGATATAAACACCAACAATACTAGGGCTATGATTCATAAATAATAAAATAGAAACTCGTGATATTGGGCTTTGTTAATACGTGATTAAGGCCCAAAGTTTGCAAAAGATAAATATTAGAAATGAAGTTACTTCAACTTGAGGGAAATGGCGTGACCTACTAGTCCTATCAACACAATTATCAAAGTCTCAATACATATCCAATATGAGTTGAGATCAGTAATAAGGAAAGAGCTCACATTAGCAAAGACGAATAACAAGGATAGCAACAGGAGAACGTGCGACTAAGACAACTAACAAATCCCAAGAGTTTCGAGGAAAGGTATGCAAAATCTCCTACACGTTGCATACTTAGTATAGTTTCAGCAATTATATGATGCTTTTATGATTAGGAAGGTTTTCTAAATACTTCAAATACTGAAACACTCGAAGTTTCGAATTTTAATTTGCTTTCAAGTACTATTTACGTGAACCTATAAATCTTTATGTCTAGGAAACTTGTAAGGAGTAGATTATAATTAAGAGAGTAAAACCCTAATTTGACAGATAGATTAGTGAGCGGTGATGATAGGAAATTGAATGAGTTCGAAACATGCGATGAGTCTATAGAACTTATTCAATTCGCTAGAAATTTTGACTCTAGGGTGTACCATTTTCTTAAATGCTGTTTTAGGGTTTTCTCTCTCGTAAGTAAGTCTCGACATTTGTATAATTTCGAGATTGGAGTTTGCAACCAATAATCTCGACAATTAATAAGTAAAATCTCGACAAGATTCAAAAATTTTGATAGATTTCGAGATAGTAATAGGAAGATGTCGATATATATAATAACTAGATTTTGAGGTGTATCATATAATGATTTAGAGAATATGTCGATAATGGGAAGCTCTCGACATTTATAAGGTCTCGAAATATACATGTTGCAATGTGTAGAAGAGTTCACCAAGGGCACGCTGCCAGGGCGTTGGGACGCGGCGCTCGCAAGACGACCCGGCTCGCGCGCTGCGACTAGTGGTGGTTGAACTTAGAACCCTCAACTCGCTAGCTGTCGCGGCGCGGCACGCGTCGGGACGTCGGTCGTTGCCCCTTGAGATGGTGGAGGAGGGCCAGACGACGATGCAGGAACATTAATCGCGCCTCCCACCAGGCTTTCGACATTGTATAAGGTTTCGACATTTTCAAGGAATAGATCTCGACATTTATGTTAGAAGGTCTCGACATTGTATGGAAAAGACTTCGATATATATAAGGTCTCGATATTTATATGTCTCGACATTTATTAGATATCGAGAGGTAATGGATCTCGATATATGATAAACAATGAGCTCGACAAAGTTCTCAATATTTATAGGATTTCGAGATGTCTTATAGCTTTCGACATTAGTATGATTTCTATAAGAGATCTCGAGAGGTGTTGATAATAATAATAGTAAAAGAGCTCGACATTGTATGGAAAAGATTTCGACACTGTTTAAAGAGTTCGACACTTAACATAATCTCAGTAGTTTAAAGTAGTCTACACTTAATAAATTTTCGGTATTTTAGAATTTGCTATTTCTAGGGTTTTTGATATTTTTAGGGTTTATTTACTTTTTAGGAATTTCATTATTTTTAGGTTTTCATTTTTTTAGGGTTTTGATAAATTCTAGTATTCTCGAAATTTATATGACTTAGTAAATATATTAATATGAAAATATTTATTATATTCAAAGGATCGATATATAGGATTACACCGGATTTCCTATTTGATTATAGCGGGAGGACAGGTAGGTGGATCATCCATCTACAATACGTAAACACAATTATCATGTGATTATGTGATTTACATGACTTATGTGATTTATATGTTTTACGTACGTTTTATATATAAATCGTGTTTTATGATACTTTTATATGCATGGCACGTGCATATCACGTTAGGGCGAGAAATGGTTATACCACGATGTGACGATAGGATCTGAGATATTGACGTACGGGGTAGAATGAGACGTTTGTGATTGGCGACTCTTAGAGGAGTCGAGGTTGGGCTCACTGGACACCTGGCGGAGACAAACGTGATCGATCTGTCTACTCGGACGTGATCGATTCGAGGTGCATACCGCCGGATGGATTTTTGATTTGTGCGGGAGATATACGACCTGGTAGGAGGACATTGACGTGATCGATCAGTGCACTACCGGCGTAGCTCGCCGCGAGACTTGGGGGTGGCCTCCAGTAGTCTATTGCGCGCGGAGGTGTCGAGCCTAACATAGGGCCCTGTATTGTGTGATAGGAATGTGGGAAAAGAAAGAGTGTGCATTATATCATGTTGTGAGAAATTGGGGTGGGGGTTGAGTGCACACCTGCATACACGCATGTTTATTCACCTACTGGGCGAATCGCTCAGTGTTTACGTGTTGTAGGTACTGAGTCTGACGCCGGTACGCCTCAGGACTGAGGCGGCTGGTGGCGGTGCTCCACGGACTTTTGAGGGCAGGGCGGTACATGGATGAAGACCTGTGGAGCGGCGTCGGGGTTTTTTGTTCTTCTGAGATTTTTGGGGCTTCGGCCCGTGTACAGAGATGACAATGTAGACGTATGTTTATAGGAGTATAGATTATTTTACGAAAAAGTTTTAATTAGACGGGCCTTCCGCAGCTTACGTTGCGGAAATCCGCCACTAATCGTAGTTAGAGAAGTCGGGTCGCCACATTAAATAACTAGAATTATTGTCACTACAAAAAACAGATAGAACAACAACGGCCTGGAGCGACAAATTTGTCATCGCAGCTTTGCGTCAGATTTTGGGATGGAAAATTCATCGTAAAATTTTCTGACGGAAAATCTATCACAAAGTCACAAATGTTTGGGACGGAAAATCCGTCACAAATTTTGCGATGGAAAGTTCGTCGGATAAGCTGTGACGGAATTTGCAACAGACATTCCCTCGGCAAATTTCCCGACGAAGATTTCACAAGAAACTGATGCGGGAATCGAAAAGTTGAAAGTCTCCTCAAACTAAATGTTTTCTATTCTCTCTCCTCTTATCACTCTCCTACTCAGCTTTTCCTCCTCCTTCGCCCTTTTTTTACCTACTTTATTTTCTCTTCTCTTTATCTTCTTTTCTTCTGTTATTTTTCTTCTGTTCTCAGCCGCTCCAAGATTGGTGAGGGAAAGGAAGCTGGCGGATATATAGCATTTTGGTCCAATGATGGCAGATCTATCCGCGGAGAGGCCTGGTGGTGGCGTATCTGGCTGCGGGTTTTGGATGTCGGAGCTGGATGCCAGATTCCAGCGAGGTTGGCTCGGTGGCCAGCAGGCTGCCAGTGCTGTATTTTTTCTTTATTTTTTAGATTGAAGATCGATTTTGAAAATCTAGAGTAAACAACAAACATGGTGCTTGAATATACCACAGTTTCACTGTTGGTGCTCAAACTTTTAAATTTGCCATTTTGGTTCTTAAACTTTGCAAAGCCTGTCATTTTTTGTTCCTTTGACCTAAAGAATGGGTAAAGAACCAAAAGGGAACAGTTTTGTAAAGTTCCGGAAGCAAAACGACAAATTTAAAAGTTTAAGTAACAACAATTCGAATTTTTATATATATGATATTGTGTAAAATCAATATAATATTCATATTCGATTACTATGAGATTTCTTTTTAATTTTTTTATTGAAAATATCTCAATACAATCACACCATAATTATGAATGCCTCTTGAAAAAATAGAGTTAAAAAATATATAAAAGAAATTTAATTGTTGTTGGGGTGATTGTGTTGGTATGCCTCGTGAAAAAAATCGAAAGAAATTATTATGGTGATCGAAACTGAATATATTCGATTACTACGAGATTTTTTAATACAATCACACCGTAATTATGTATCTCAATACAATCACACCGTAATTATGTATGCCTATTTAAAAACCAAAGAAGTTAAAAAATATGTAAAAAACTGTTAATTGTTATTGGTGTGATTGTGTTGGTATGCCTCGTGGAAAAAAATAGAAAGAAAAAATTGTGGTGATCGAAATTGAATTTTAAATTTAATTTTTACTATAGCATGATGTAAATTAAATTCTAATTATTAGGTGCTCAAACTTTTAAATGTGGGTTTTGGTTCCTGAACTTTGCAAAACTGTTCTCGTTTGGTTCTTTTACATGTTCCTTAGGTGAAAGAAACCGAAGTTAACAGGTTTTTGCAAAGTTCAGGAACCAAAATGACAAATTTAAAAGTTTGAGCACCAACATTGAGAATGTGTATAGTTAAGCACCATTTTTTATCATTTGCTAAAAATCTACTTTAGTAGGGTCGTTTAAAAAAATAGCCCTTGACTCAGTCAACGATAAAAAAATAGCCTCGTTGACGTTTATTTCTTTTAATGGCCTTCATTTAATTCACTGTTAACCATCATCTTTAAACCCTCGTTAATTAACTAAACATAAAAGAAAAATAAAAACAAATATACATACATAGCATCCGAAAATAACATTTTCAGAACCTAGGGTTTTCTCAAACTAGGGTTTTGCAAGACGTTAGGGTGCTTGCAAGCTATCAGGGTTTTCGCAAGTAGGGCTATAGTTCTAATAAATTTTACTTCTATTGCAGGCTGAATCATGACGATCACTAATATTGTATTCCAAGTCGAGGTTCAGTGGATAATTCGCAAGGACAATACCTCAAAGTGGTGTCCTCTTCCTACTCATAGGTGGCAATCAATCTTGGTCGACGAGGAAACATGCCGTTAGAAGACATGTAGGATGAGATTGTGAAGGTATTGTCGCTACACAGGGACAATTCCAAAATTACGTTAAGCTATACGCCTGGCGTACTTTACGATTTCCAATGACCCATCTACATCGAGAATGACTACGGTATACGTGCATACCTTGGTTTTGGTGGTCCACAGTCTAGACCCATGTTCCATGTTGAGGTTGCATGATTTGTCGGTGCTATACCACCACAAGCCCGTTTTAATGACGAATTGAATTTCAACGTCGTCTAATAGAGCAGTGCGATGCAAATGAGGAAATCCATCACGTGGAGGATTACATGGGCGACACATCTAACTACCAATCTGAATATTTTTCTGAATATGAGGATTTTCAAGAAATCAAACAGACAGTGTGAGAATCAAAATGAGAATGAAGATGATCCAGTCAAACAACCCGAGGAACATTGTGCTTCGAAAAGTGATAATGACGATGTCGATGCCCAGAGCATAACTCCCAACATGCAGGCAATGGCATGAATGGATTTGGGGATGGTTCGAGCCTGTTCATTGGTCAGGAATTTCGGGACAAGAAGGAAGTCAAGGATGTATAAAGTCGCCTTGATGCGTGTTTCAAGTTCAAATTGGTCCCGGTCAAATAAAACCATGTACGTAGTGAAATGCGCAAGCGAAGGATGCACATGGCGAGTACAAGCTCACAGGACAACGTCTCATTTTTTCTCAATACGAACGTACTGCGACGAGCACACATGCGGGGTTTCTCAACGTTGCTGTAGACATCGGCAAGGAAGTTCATCAGTTGTATCGAGTGTTCTGTTGGAAAATTTCACCGGTCCTAAAGACATTGCGAAACCCAAGCCAATCATGTCGATGATGCAGAACAGGGGAGTAGATGTCTCATACTACAAGGCTTGGAAAGGCAAGCAACTAGCATCGCACAAATTAGTCCGTATTAGGGACGACTGTTACTGTTTACTTCTGGCGTACTTCGATGCGTTGAGGCAAGCAAATATTGACAGCATCACGGATAAGGAGATAGACGAAGAAAGAGGTTCAAATATACGTTCTTAGCATACAACACATGGATTAGGGGATTTGCATACATGAGGAAAGTCGTATCTATCGATGCAACTTTTTTGAATGGTAAGTATAAAGGAGTTTTGCTCATTGCTACGACGCAAGATGGCGATTACCATCAATACCATCAAATCCCTTGAAGACAAAATGATGAGAGAGTGCTGGCAGCCATCGAGAGGTCCCGGGGTGAAATCGGGAAAGCACCCGTCTCAGAGGGCCCTTCATCACAAACAAACCTCACACCCCCACAACCCACACCCACCGACCCTCTCATAAACTCATCCATCCATATCAACCCATACACCATACCCATCACCGGACTTCATGATATTCTACATGCCGCCTCATAGGCCTTCCCACCCGGACGCCTCATGAAGAATCACTCTGCAGGCATCTGGTGGATCATCCTGAGCCTCCTACTCAATCCTGCCGATGTAAAGCTTCCGCTCAAGATGTCGACATGGTGACCCGACGACCAGGATCGTCATGAGGGGGAGAAGAGGCCTAGGACATATTCGAGTGGCCAAGGACAAGGTTCGGGCGCGACGCAGACAAGCGCTGGAGTCACTGAAACCTCACAACACAGTACACAAACAGCCGCCACGCACCACCAACCTTCAGCCTCTCCGCTCACACCACTAACAATCTTCACAAGCCCCTTGCTTCTCGAAGAAGAAGCAAGTTGTGGCGACCCTTACTTTCTAATCATATTTAGTGGTGGATTTTCGCAACGTAAATCGCGGAAGACCCGTCTAACAAAAACTTTTTCTTACGATATGATATCTTACGACAAAACGTAGCCTACATCGTCGTAGTTATACAAAGGCCGAAGCCCCAAAATATATATCATATCAAAACCTATCCTAACATCGCTCCACAGGTTGTCATCCATGTACAGCCTTGCCTTCAAAAGACCCTGGAGTACCGCCGTCAGCCCGCCTTAGTCATGACGTTTCTCAATGTCCGACTCTATCGTACCTACAACACATAAAATATGGAATGAGCTTATAAAGCTCAGTAAGTGGAACCCATGCAATGCACGTGTCCTAAAATGCAAAGGCATCCACGCCAATGCTTCCTAATCGCATCCTGTAATTCGTGTCTTGTCTTATTTATAGTTCGTGTCTTGTCTTATTTATAGTTCGTGTCTTCTCTTGTAGGGCCCATGGCTTATCTTGCTATGCACCATCATGGAGCTCAAACTCATTAAGGGTAAATAAATATGTAAGTGGCAATACCCACTCATGGGAGGCTAACCCTAGGGCGCCTTTTCTGTTCCAAGGTGGTTTCATACGCCACGCGGACGATACTTCCACTGAGGGGCTAACCCTAAGGCGCCTTTTCAATCCCAATGTAGTTTATCGATCCCACGGACGGTCACAATGGAAGACTCACTCTGAGGTTGCTGACACTAATTATACCCTTGGTGCCGTTTGTTTCCTCAGGGTGCATCTTTCAGGTCGCAACTTTTCGCCACATGCATGCCCTTGCCTTGAGACATGTCATGTCATGTCTTGAAATCGGTGACATAAAATCACCATGGTAGCATAGAAGAGCCATTAAATGCAAACGTTTATCGTTTTTAAGCAATCATACGAGACTTATGCTCGTGTCTTGAATTATGTGTATGCACGTGATAATGCCGAAGTGCTTGTCATGCCACTTCATGTAATAATTAGTTTATGTAAATAAATAAATCACATAAGAATTCACGTAAAGTCATAGAAGCATATAATCATGTCATTCAAGCACGTAACCATGTAATTCATGCACATATAATTTATGTGTTGTAGTTGGGATCTCCACTTACCTGGTATACTTAGCTTATCTCTCTCGAGATGTTACACATATTAAAGTTCTTTATTTCGACATTATTCTTAACAATTCATATTTCCTAAAACGTGGTATCTAACACTTAATATACTGAGTTAAATCTTCTAGGTTAGTATACCATGTACTAGAAACCCTAAAATCAATAACTAACCTAATTTCAATTAATTCCTCTACTTGGTTAGTAATCCTACTAACAGTTAATATGCAACCACATTGACATATAAAATCGTAGAACAGGTTCCATGCAGTCACGTAAGTCGTAATTCGTGGTACACGTAAGAATTTTAAATCATATATTATATATATATATGGCTGAAATAAATATATCATGTAATTCACCTAACACACAAGCCATGTAAAGTACTAAAATAATAGTATATTTATTACAAAATAATTTGTGTGACATACTTATTCTCCTATAGTCTTAACATCTTTATCTAATTAATCCAACAAAGTTTCTAATTAAATACTCTCCACCATTAATTTTATTGTAAATCCCGTAATTAAATTTTACGGGTATTACACAAGTTCCGCAATGCTCGTGGCCTTGACAGAAACTCAAGCAACCCCCAGCTCGACCGCTCCAAACCAGTCGGGAATATGAAGAAGTGGAGTTAACCCACACGAGTTCCTCGACAAATACCTCTTTGAATGACAGTGGATGACCCCCAGTATGCCCGATGATCTTCAAAGACAGAGACTCAAGGACGTTCGACAGTTCTTACAACAAGCTTCGATTGACCTAGTCGTGATAGACGACGAAAAACTTGATGAAGGTGAAGATCATGAGAAAACTCCCCCAAGGCATCCAGAGTTGATTGCTCAACGAGCAGATTCCGCTAGGGATGCAAACGAATCAAATTGAGTCGAATAGCGCAATATTCTATTCGTATTCGGATAACAATCGAATACGAAAACGAATATTCGAATATTTAACAGAATCACAAAACCGATTGTTATTCGAATTCGAATATTTTCACGAATATTCGAATCGAATATTTTCTCGAATATTCGAATCGAATATCGAATATTTGTATTCACAGTCATCTTTTATTTTCTATTTAACAAAATATGAACAATATTATATTTAGAATATATATTGATTATAATAAATTATATTTAAACATATATTAAATTATAATATATTATGTTTAAATGTTGTATTGAGTTATAATATATTATATGTGAATATATTTGTTAGTTATACTATATTTTATGTTAAATTATTCGAATCGAATAATTCGATTAAATTTCGAATCGAATTTTGTGATTTCATATTCATATTCGGATATTTCTCGAATCAAAAATAATATTCTTATTCGGATTCGTATTCTAAATATTCGAATTCGAATCTTAAAATTTCGAATCGCGAATCGAACCAAAAAAGTTAGATTCGTTTGCAACCCTAGATTCCTCTACGAGATCAATGTCAGGGACTGTTCGTATCAACGCGCCATGGGAGAACATTAGGATTGAAATCAAATTCCTTGAGGAAGTTCGTCAGCACATATGGAGCTCACTGGACAAAGTCAAGCAGTTGAACGAGTTCGAGCTCAGAGGCATCTCTCACTGAGAACAACATAAGAGGATGACTTATCTTTGGATGCTAATCCAACTTGGACCTGATATGAGGCTGGGGATTCCAAAAAAAAATATGAAGAGTTCCTTTCAAGGATCTATCCCCAATCTGTCAGCTGCTAAGCATCTAGTGTACGAACGGCAATCTTCCAACTCCATTCAATGTCATAGAACGAATAGACAGAACTCGAGAAGAGCTAAGCGAGAGCCACCTACCTTACCTCCAAACCAGCTGTACGTATAGAAGTACAAGGGTCCTCAAGGCTTTATAAAGATGGAAGGACTCGAGGGATTTTTCCGGTTTATAAAGAAGGAAGGACTCTGGAGAGCAATATGAAGAAGGTCAACATGACCGCTACCTCAACAAAGGACCTGAGATAGAAGGGCTTCCCAACAATCACGTGCACATAAGCTCAGTCTTAGGAATCACCTACGACAATCCAATTGAAGAATAGGTTGATGCTGAAGACTGAGATACACAAATTCTGTGACGGGACGCTCAAGGTCATGAAGAAGAATATAGAGAAGAGTATGGAAGAAATCAATTGAGAGACTATGCTGAAGCTTCATAGGTTCATGAGAGAACAACCGCGTCTGATGGAACTACTTGAAGCCATCGAGGAGCGTTTGGAGCAGAGAGACACTCTAAGAAACTATGTAACTGCGCTGGGCTTGCGCAGGTCATACTATGCCCGACGAGGACAGATAGCATGGAACAGCAATCAAGCACCAATGGGGAGAATGTAGAATATACATTTTAGTTGTGCTTTGATTTCATTATTGTCCTTGTAATTAGGCGCTTTATTTGTATTTCTCCTAAGATTAGGACTTAACTTGTATTTATACCAAGTTTGTTTTGTATAAATACTAGTGTAAACATTGTGATTAATAGGGAAATTTAGTAAATTGATCCGAAAGGCTCGCAAATCCATTTCTAGAGAGACTAACTTAGAAAATTTTCTCTCACTAAAAGAATCTCTCTCGAGATCTCCGAAGAAGGTTTTCGATCGAACTCGAAATTCATACAATTCTAATCGATTGCCTTAGGATTTGAGTCTAGGATCCTAGAGTTGATAATCGAGGACCTAACAAGAATATTGTCTGTTCAGTTTGTCCCCTTTTTACTAGAAGATCTTCTAATTTCTTAATCTTAGTGTATAGTTTCTTAACTTCGGCGTCTAAAGTAGCATTGTTAATTAGAGCAGTGTTGTTTTCGGCTTGACACGTATCTAGACTCTTCACTAATTCACTAATCTTAGAATTGGATTTTTCTAATTCAGCTTCTAGACTAGTGACCTTTTCGTTACAACTTCTAGTCTAACTTTAAAATGACTTTTCTCAGCTAAGTTCCTAAGTTGACATTTCTGGTTGTTATCTAACCTGTCTTCTAATTTCTTTACTACCGAACTATGCTTTTCTAATGAAACATGCTTAGTCTCATATGATTGGAGTCTCTTAGTTAAATCTTCTATTTTTAGATCAGAGCTCCTAAGGCTTCTTCAAGACTAGCTATGGTTTCCTTAGACTTAAGAAGCTTTTTCTCTACTTTTATACTTCATTTTTGTTCAAGTACCAGGTTAGCATATCTCGATGTTAATTCAGCTAACTGGTTAGAATGTGTAGAGTCATAGGTTACCACCTCTTTAGATGAAGTGGATGCGTTATCGTCGTCCATTTTAGCAGAATTTTCCTCTTCCTTGACATCCTCGAGACGTGCCATTAGTGCGAGATTTTCAGCATCTGAATCTGAGGTGTCTTCAAGCCAGTGGTCTTGTTCAGCCATCAGAGTTACTCCAGCTTCCTTTTGTTTAGTAAGTTGAAGCTTCCTGGAGTAGTAGTTGGTATCCTTCTTCTTCGGAAGGATGCATTCTCTGGCAAAATGACCAGTTTTCCCACAGTTAAAACACTTTAGTGGGTCTTTAGAGGTTGTGGCTTCAGAGGACTCGGTTTTTCATTGTTCTTCGAGCTTGTAGTCCTAAAGATGATTAGCAGAAGATGACGACTTTTTCTTGAAATGCTGCTTTGTCATCATCGTAGCAATTAAGGCCAACTGTTTCCCAAATTCTCTGACTTTAGAAAAAAGCTCTGAATTCGATGGTTCGTCATCTTCTGAAGAGCTGGGAAGCTTGACATGCTTTTCCTTGCGTGAGCGGAAGTTCTTCTTCTCCGAAACTAGAGCTATGGAGTCTTCGATCTGTTTGCCCTTTGGTTCTATTTGTATCTCGCAGATGTCATCTTCATGTTGAGCGAGATTATTAAAAATCGCATGTATATCCATCTCGTCTAAATATTTGTCCTGTTGGAGTTGAGTGGATATCCTTTTGCATTTGGTGGGCAGTGAGGACAGAAACAAAATATTCATCCCATATTTGTCTTCTTGATCTCAATTTTCCTCATTTCATTGAGAAGAGTGAGGTACCGCTGATAAAGATCATGTAAGCTCTCCTCATTCTTAGCTTTGAAGGAATCGTACGCCTTGTGTATGTTAGCCTTCTTAGCCTTGACGCATACTTTGGTTCTTTGCATCATTCTTTCCAGTTCATTCCATATCCCTTTAGTCGTTGAGAGGCTATCAATTGGTCTGTAGATGTCATGGGGGATGCCCTGCATCAATGTGTTCTTGGCTATTAGATCTGCCTTTTCTCTACGTTTTTTGGCCTTAGTGTACTCACAAGGAGTCTTCAGCCGCCTATCGTGCTCGACCGGGGGATTATTCGAGCTATCACCTTCTCGATCAACCAAAAATTCTTCTGGTCCCTCATATAGTGATTTAGGTAGATCTGCAACCTGATATTTAAGCTCAATGAAGTTCAAGAATTGATTTCTCCACACTGTATATTCGCCTCGTTTGAGAATTGGAGGACGATAGTCGTTTCCAAGAGAATAAGCATCCATTTATTTTTTCGAGTTCATGAAGGATCTTCGTTTGGTGTTTCGATTCTTTGATTTGATGTAACTCGCTTCACAAGTGACAGATCTGTTAGTAGCATTTGATTCGAAAGCAGTTCGAGAATAATTTTTGATTCAATCTTTAAATATTGATCAAAAATAAATTCGTCGAAATAGAAAGTTGTTGTCTCGTGCGGGAAAGTTTGTCAGGAAACATTTTATGAGCGAAATAAATTGCTCAAAATCTTTCGGTCGAGAAACATTTCTGGATCGTGAATTTATTTCGATCACAAAGAAACAGTAAGTTTAGTAAGTTTCTCGCTGAGTCAATATAAATTCGTTGACTGAAAAGTTTCTCGAACGCAAATGGTTTTCGCTTGGACAAACTAGGAAGTCTGACCGAAAATGTTTTTCGGGAGAAAGTTACACGCGCAAAATCAAAATATATCTCGTCGAAAAATATTTTCGCTAAGTAATGCTTGAGAAATGTTTCTACCAAAGTCGCTCTAAGTAATGACAACTTTAGCACTGACTTAGTAGTCTGAATTGAGAGAACTTTTCACGCCGAGTTTTTGATGGAGAAATTAAATTGATCGAAAACCTAGCGAGAAAAATTGAAATGGCGCAAAAAATCACAGGTACAATCAACGCTGATTCAAGCGAAAACAACGAATTAGACAGTAAAATTTCAGGTAATTGCTCGAAATCAACTACTGACTACGCACAAACAAGCAATTAAACATGTCATGACGCAAAATATATCGAATTTTAACAAAATCAGTACTTGTTCAACTAGTTTTTCGCGCAGACAGTGACTCACAAATTCATACAAATCTGCTTAATCAATGTTCTAAATGCTATCGATCTAATCGTAAATGATTTCTAGCACTGAAGCGAGCACATAAACATCAAATTCAAACCAGATAATCACAGAATTAAGGCTATCAGATCGAATTTCGTTTTCGTACCAAAACTGTTCTTCGCACGGAACAGTTTCAGATTTGAAATTCAATCCGAATTCTAACAATTATGATTCTAAACAAAACTAGTCTGCTCTGATACCAATTTTTAGGTCCTCGATAATGAAATCCTATGATCATAACTTCAATCCTTAGTTAATCGATTAGAATCCTACGAAATCTAAGCTCGATCGATAAACTCGTTTGAAAACTCGAGAGAGAATTTGCTTAGTGAGATGAAGATTGTGTTGTTTTAGTCTCGGAGGGGCTTTTGCTCGTTGAGCAATAAGCTCTGTAAGCCTTGGGGGATCGAAATCGTAATCCTCACCTTCCTGAAGTTCTTTGTCTTCTAATAGAACAAAGGTCGACCGGAGCTTGTCGTAGAAAATGTCGAACATATGCATATAAAAGGCATGATATGAGAGCGTGCATAGATCGCCCGAGAGCGATAAAGATTCGCCGATATGGGCGTCTGATGTCGACTCACAGTTGAGTCACGGCTCTTCTATGCTACCATGGTGACGTCGTATGGCGCTATCGTCAAAACATGACATGTTCAAGGCAAGACATAATTTTAGAGCTAATGCCCTCATGGCGGGTCGTGAGACCTGGAGGGTGCGAGCCGAGGGTGTAAGCGACACCGAGGGTATCTCTGGTGTTGACTACCTCAGATTAGGCTACCAGTGTGAAGCGTCCGCATGGCGTATGAAACCACCTTGGGACAGAAATGGCGCCATAGGGTTAGCCTCCCTTGAGTGAGTATTGCCACATATTTGATTATTTATCCCTTGTGGATTCGAGCTCCATGATGGGCATAGCAAGATAGCCGAGGGCCCTACACGACAAGACAAGACAAGACACGGAAAATATGAGGTCTATGGAGCATTGGCGCGGATGCCTTTGCAAAATTAGGACACGTGCATGGCATGCATGGCTTTCACTTACTGAGCTTTATAAGCTCATTCCACGAATTTATGTGTTGTAGGTTCTCAGGATCACGGTACATGATCTTTACGAAGGCGAGACCAATTTTTGAAGCTTCCGGAGGACTTTTGAGGTGGCAGTGTGTACATGGATGCGACCTGAGTGGTGGGCCAATACATTATTTTGAACACACATGCGCACTCTACCTTGTATTTATGTCCTAGGAATATTTTGAATTGTACAGGATAGTTTTCTTTATACAAAAGGAAATATTTTGTACGCATTTTCGTATATAGATTTCATTTATATCACATGCAGTCACATGAATTAGTAATAAGAATGGGTGGTGGAAGTCAGGGGCGCCACATGACTCCAATATGGACTGACCAAATATTGAGGGATTGCCCGGTAATAGTAGATGGTAGGGAATTAACTATATCATCCCAATGAATGACTACAAGGTGATACTCGGGATGGATTGGCTCTCAAAGTACGGAGTTGTGATAGATTGTAATCGTAAGGTGGTCACGTTCAGTATATAAGGGGAAGAACCTTTCACCTTCGAGGGAACAGTTAAGGGAAGATGTATACCGAGAATATCGGCATTGAAGGCACAACGGTTGATCAAGGTCGGATGCGAAGGATACCTTGTGTTTGCGCTAAAAGCGGAAGAGGATTCCTCCCCAATGCTTGAAGATGTTCCCGTAATTAAGGAGTTCCTAGTTGTATTTCTGGAAGACTTGCCAGGACTACCACCGGACAGAGAGATTGAGTTCACAGTCGACCTGGTGCCGGGAGCAGCACCGGTATCCAAGAATTCGTACCGGTTAGAACCGAACTAAAGAAGCTAATGGAACAGATAGACGAGCTTCTGCAGAAAGGGTTCATCCAAACAAGATTTTCTCCTTGGGGTGCACCAGTCTTATTTGTGCGTAAGAAAGACAGCTCGATGCGGCTGTGCATAGACTATAGGGAGCTGAACAAGCTGACAGTAAAAAACAAGTATCCTCTGCCCAGAATAGACGACCTCTTTGATCAATTACAAGGTGCCACAGTGTTCTCTAAGATCGATTTGCGATCGGGATACCATCAGCTGAAATTCGGAAAGATGATATTCCTACGTACCAGATATGGGTTCTTTGAGTTCTTAGTTATGCCTTTCGGGCTGACTAACGCGCCAGCGGCCTTCATGGACCTAATGAACCGGGTGTTCAAGTCCTACCTGGATACGTTCGTGATCGTATTCATAGACGATATCCTCATCTACTCGAAGACGAGGGAAGAACACGAACAACACCTACGAGTAGTACTTGGGGTATTGCGGGAAAAGTAGTGGTATGCCAAATTCAAAAAGTGTGAGTTTTGGCTGGACCAAGTAGCATTTTTGGGACACATTGTCTCCGAGGCGGGAATCTCGGTCGATCCAAGCAAAATCGAAGCAATTAATAACTGGCCGCAACCGACCAATGTAACAGAAGTACGGAGCTTCCTAGGCTTAGCGGGCTACTATAGGAAGTTCATAAAGGTTCGAAGATCGCCACTACACTGACGAAGTTGACCAGAAAGAATACTCCTTTTCAATGGAGGGAAGAGTGCGATCGAAGTTTCCAGGAACTAAAGAAGCGGCTTACTACAGCCCCAATGCTGACAATACCATGAGGAACAGGGGGATTTTTCGTTTATAGCGACGCTTCGAAGAATGGGCTCGGATGTGTACTAATGCATAACGGAAACGTAGTGGCCTACGCCTCACAGCAGTTGAAGGAGTACGAGAAGAACTACCCTACGCACGACCTAGAACTCGTTGCGGTGCCCTCAAGATTTCGAGGCACTACCTATACGGAGAAAGGTGCGAAATCTACACCGACCACAAGAGCTTGAAGTACTTCTTCACGCAAAAAGAGCTGAATATGAGACAAAGGCGATGGCTAGAATTGGTGAAGAACTACGACTGTGTGATCAACTATTACCCAGGCAAGGCAAACACGGTAGCTGATGCCTTAAGTCGAAAAGCAGTAAGCACGAAGCTACAACTACTTGAAGTAGAAATTGTGCCATTAGGCGAGGTCGAGAAGTTAGCAGCCTTGAATCTTCGACCAACATTATTGGAGCAAATCCGAAAGGCGCAGGAGAGTGACGAGCTATATATGAAGATCATGAGCACAAGCAGAACAACCGGCAACAGACTTTGCGCTCCGAGACGAAGGAAGTCTGTACTACAAGGACTGGTTGTATGTACCTGATAATGCGGAGCTTCGACGTATCATAATGGCGGAAGTGCTGTTAGGTCCTCCATTATCAACTCCTATGATCCTAGATTCAAATCCTAAGGAATTCGATTATAATTGTATGAAATTAACTTCGATCGAAAACCTTCAATGAAGAACACCGAGAGAGAATCCGAGTAGAGTGAGAGTGATTTCTGAGTTTCTCTATCTAGAATTGGATTTGGCAGCCTATTGGATCAATTCTCTAATTTTTTGTATTAAGCTCAATGTTTGTACATGTATTTATACCAAACAAACTTGGTATAAATACTACCTCTGTCCCATTAATTTTATCACATTTTGCCATTTCGGGCGTCCCACTAATTTTATCACATTTCCTTATTTAGTAAAAAACTATCACAAACAATCAGTAAAATAATATTAAATATTCTTAAAAGACGTGTCAAAATACACACTTTATTACCTTTTCATTATACTATATTAATATAATAATACCACCTTAATATCCGTGCCCACCAATACATGTGATAAAAATAACGGGACGGAGGTAGTATCAAATTAGTCCTTATCTAAGGACTATTACAAATAACACCCCTAATTACAAGGACAGCTAATTAAATCACAACACAATTAAAATCGATATTCTACAATCTCCCCCTTTGTGCTTGATTTCTCTTCCGCGCTGTCTGTCCTCATCGGGCGTAGTATGACCTGCGCAAGCCTAGCGCATGTTCGAAATTCCTGAGCGTTTCCCTCAGCTTCAGGCAGTCCTCGATGTCGTCAAGTAGTTCCAACAGGAGCGGTTGTGCTCTCACGAACATATGGATCCTCAGCATTGTCTCTCGTTCGATCTCTTCCAATCTCTTCTCTATGTTCTGCCTGATCACCTTGAGCGTTCCATCGCAAAACTTATGAATCACAGTCTTCAGCATCAACCTAGTCTTCTTGGCGATTGGATTATGGTGGGTGATACCTAGGACTGAGCTGATGTGCACATGATTGCTTGGAAGCCCTTCGATCTCAGGTCCTTTGTTGAGCGGTACGGTCATGTTGACCTTCTTCATGTTGCTCTCCAGAGCCATTTGTAGGTCATGCGCAGCGAAGTACTTGACTTGGCGCATCATGAACCGGTAGAGCCCTTCCTGGCCATCTTTCTTGACGAAGCCTTGAGGACCTTTGTACTTCTTCACATATAGCTGATAGAGGTTGTATACCTCGTCGGCAGGGAGATACGGTAGGTCGCTCGCGCTTAATTCCTCTCGGGTTCTGTCCACTTGCTCGATAACGTAGGTTGGGGTTGGGATATCTCCTTTAGCACAGTAGACGCTGAGAAGCTTGCAGATCGGGGAGAGACTCTTATAGTGGCTCTTGACTTGCCCTTTAGTCATCCCCAGCCTTACATCGGGTCCAAGTTGAGTCAGCATCCAGTGATAGGTCATCCTCTTCTGCTGATCCCAATGAGAGATACCTTTTATCTCACACTCGTTCGGCTTCTTGACTCTGTCTGGTGACCTCCAAATATTTTCACGGACTTCTTCAAGGAAGGGTGAATATTCTCCGACGGCGTGTAGATCCGAACGGTCCCTAGCATTTGTCTTGTGGGGGAAACCACTCGTTGCGTGATCAGCTCTGAAAGCCCTGTGGGATCTTGTTCATGGTCTACACCTTCCTGAAGTTCGTCGGCTTCCATCAACACGAGGTCCACCGCAAGGCTTGTTGCAATATTTGTCAAACTTCCTTGAGCCGTTCTACTTGATGCTCCTCGGGCATATAATGGGTCGCCCACTGTCCTTCAAAAATAAATTTATCGAGGAACTCATGTGGTTTGGCGCCATGTCCTGAAGGGCCCGGCTGGTCTGGAGCAGTTGAGGGAGTCGCCTGAGTCTGCGCTAGGGCGACGAGCATGGCAGCACTTGCTTCTTCTTCCGGAAGCAAGGCGCTTGTGAAGGTCGGTGGTGTGGATGGAGGCGTCCTTAGGTGAAAGGTTGGTGGGTCGATGTGGATTAGAGTGGTAGTGCGGTGCGTGGTGTGGGTGGTTTGGGTGTGGGTCGTTTGTGTTTCACCTGCTCCAACGCCTGTTTGCGTTGCGCCCGAGCCTTTTCCTTGGCCACTTGTCGTTGATATCCTTGGCCTCTTCTCCCCCTCATGATGATCCTGATCGTTAGAATCGTCATGTCGTCGTCTGGAGTGAGAGCTTTGGCCTCAGCCTGTTTGGGTAGGTGGCTCAGGGTGGTCCATCAGTCGCCTATAGAGCAATTCCTCTTGAGGTAACCGGATGATAAGACCAATGAGGTGGGCTAGGAGAATGTCATGGAGATCGGTGATTGGGATGGTGTATGGGTTGATTAGGATGGATGAATTTTGTAGAGGGTCGGTGGGAGTGGGTTGTGAGGTCGGCTTGTGCTGAAGTTGGCTCCGAGACGGGTGCTTTCCAGCGATCTTGATGGGACGTCTCGATTGTCGTACACACGCTTTCCATAATTTTGTCTTCGGAAGATTTGAATGCTGCAGAGAGAGCGGCCTTGAGGTGGTCTTCAGTCACAAAAGGGGCGGACGCCTCCGTAGATGGGCCAGGACGACTGATGTCGCCTGTTGACAACCCTTCAGCAGACACCGGCTCCTCAGGCTGGCTCGGAGTCACTTGAGGTTGTGACTCTTCGAGACTTCCACTCAATCCTCGAGTTGAATCTTAAGGATTCTCCTCTATGGATATTTATGCAGGCTCGGTTTGGGCCTGCTAACCAGACACCGGTAGATTTTGTTGCGGTTCAAGATTGAGCGAAGAAGTGTCCGCAACACTTGAAAATGATCAGCGTGGTATCTGGTGCGGTGGTGACGGTGGGGAAGAGGGACTCAAATGATAAACTTAATTTTTGGAAATCCGTCGGGGGCCCTCTAATCATCTGCTCGGTGATATGGTGTTCCCGGCAGTATCTATGGTATTCGTCTCCTGCGGGGTCGGTAAGACGAAGAAGCTCGAGCGGAATGGGCATTGGCTGAGCTAGATCCGTGAGCTTGGGGTTGTGGAAGAACTTGAGCCTGGGTCGCTGATAGTTTCCTCTTGGAGGCAGGCGAGGAACATTCCGCGCGTAAATCTCCATTTGTTGACGGATGATGACGGAGAACCATCTCGCACACGGTACATTTTTGGACCTTTGGTTCTCTTTTTGTCTGATCTGCTCTGCGAGGTCGTTCCGGATCAGTTGAGCGAAATCGTAATTTCGCGAGAACATGACTCCGTGAAGTATCCGGAGGATGTGGCCGTTGCCTTTGTCAAAGCGTGCGTGCTTCGGTGACAAATACTTGTTGATGATTCCAAATAGTGTTTTCCACGGATGAGGAATCCCGTTGCTCTGTATCTGAGCGAGCTTGGTGAGCGGTGAGCGGTACCCCATCTGGAGGAAATCTTGCATCAGTTCTGCATCTGATGGGAGAGGGTCGTAATTTTGGCTGTGAAGGAGGTCGAGGAGAAGTCTGAAGTCGTCCCTGCAACTGTGGTAAAGTAATACTCCCCATCCAAGATGAGGCTCTTGATACTCCCCCAACACTGCTGGAGGTAGACCATCGGCACCGGGGCTGTCATCGTAAGAGCATGCCATAGTGGATGGCCTCGCAGTATCGACACGATGATGTCGTCTGGACACCGGAAGGTGGTCAGGTCTAGTTGGAAGTTCGTGTCATGTACATTAAGGTACATAGCCTTCTCGTAGATGTGGTTGTAGGTAGGGTAGTGATCCATCTAAAATACAAGATTAAGTCATTAGCTAGATTAAAAAATTTATTCGTAATTCGAATTTATCAAGCCATAATGATGAAGCTATTGATAACATGTTTGATAAAATTGTAGTGGAAATTTAAATGCACATATAGGTCATATAAAGTGAATTTTTGAAGAAATAATTTCATTTAGGCATATGCATGTACGTTCAAAGAAATTTGGTTGAAAATTTTACTAAGTGTTTAAAGTACTGTTCATTCCGTGCTATTTATCGTGCGAGAATTGAAATTCTCAATTGAATAGCCTATACGTGATTTTGAATAGAATATTTACGATAAAAAAATTTATTCGCTAATGATAGCTACAGTTGAGAAAAGGACTTAGAAAATTTCTAAGTGTTTGAACTTAAAGAGTGGTACTGTAGCCGAGAAATTTTACGATCGAGAAAAATTTCCGTGTAAATTTACGATCGAGAAATTAGATTTCCAAGTAAACTTACGATTGAAAAATTTTTCGCGCGTGAATAAAGTTTTTCGCTATGAAAATTATCGAGCGAGAAAGTATTTCGATTTTAAAGAGGTTTTCGCTGCAAAATTTTACGATTGAGAAAATTTTATCGTTGAAAAATTATTTTTATCGCCGCTAAAATTTTACGACCGAGATCAAAATTGAAATCGAAATTTTCGACAGTAAGTTTTTGTGCTCGAAAATTTGAAGGGATTGCATCTATTTTATCTATTCCTTTCATTAATATTTCGCTTGCATAAAATCAAACTTGGTTTCTCGATGTAGGTAATTTTCGATCTACGTTATTAATCTTAATGACTAAATCAAAAGGTTAGCGATCGAAAATTTTTACGATGCAAACAATGACTTAATCAAATTGGGATTCAATTTTTACTGTTTGCGGGCGAGAAAGTTCTTCGATGCATTTAACAGTTTAGACCTCACTAGTCTTATCCTTCAATCGAACACCAATAACGCAGAAAATCGAAGTTATATTCACTCAAAATGATCAAGAAACATCGAAACTAGCTTATTATGCAGTTTTTAACCTAGATTATACTTAGAGATGGTCTAAAATACTGCATACAAGTGTTCGAGTTCTCAGAATATGATCAGTCGAGAAATAAACACAGAATCATGCGAAATATTCCAAAATACAGATGCAAATGTAGTTTAAATACACGATAATCCCTAACAGAAGTCAAATCTACATTTTAAAGACGAAAATCAGATGAAAAATCGAAAGATTTAGAAGATTTTGACGTTCGTCTTTTGAGAGAAGTTTTTCACACGAGAAATTTGACTGTTGAATTTTGCTATTGAGGGTTTTTAGCGTGTATTTAGGGATTTTCCGACTGCAAGTAATGATTTCGTTTAATTTGGGCTGATTAGACGTTTTTGTGAGACTTAGTGAATTTGAGCCCATTACTATTTGCGATCGACAAACTTACGATCGAGAAACTATCTTTGTTTACTGTTTAAATTTTCGCTCGACAAAATCCGATAGAAAATTTACATTTGATTCCTGTTTAATTTTCGCTCGTAAATTTTTTGAGAGCAAAAATTAACACTTGGTCCCAAATCAATTTTCGCACGAAAATTTCTGCAACACTTAAAGAGAGAACATAAAAAATATTTGGATCTCAAAACATGGAATCATTGTAGATGGTCCCCCTCAAATAGTGCGCATGTATCGATTTATCACGTAATCAAGCAAATCAATACAAGTAACAATCATTATAACACGCAATTTATCAGTCTAGTCTTAGTTACATGTTCCCTTAATCATGTAATAAAGATTTGCGCGAGGGCATGAGCAAAAACATATATTCGCATTTTAATCAATTCAGTACCATTGCAAGTTACATGTGCATTCAAAATGTGCGAAATGTATATATTTTTTAAATATCGTATATCTATATATATATGTATAATTTTCATATGTATATTAATATTATTAATAGTATGGGGTCAGATTATTTTGCTTCAATCGATCGTCACGCCTAAGTTTTTGTATGACACTTGAAAGACACACAGCCGTCAAGTCTAGTCATCAAACTAAAGTCCTAAGATCATAGAGTGATCCATTTCGACAACTCTCACTAAGTTCACTCTAGCGCTCTTATTATTTTTGACTTGGGGATTTTATATATATATCGCTCAAGTCAGCACATACAATTTTAAGTCAATTTTCCTATGATCAAGGCATAATTAATCATTCACCTAAGCTAGAGATCGTCGTTTGGAATCAAAGGGACTTTTAAGGGTTTAATTTGGCTAGGACTTAGGGAGGAAGGAAATTTAAAGGAAAACGTGAGCTTATCTTTATCGTCTTCCATTTCTACGTCTGTCTCCTTCTTTTCTTTCGGCAAAAAAAAATCATCTCAATCCCATCCCTTATGTTATCCCTTTTATGCTCAAGCTGAAGCTCCGCTTCTCCACGAGGCTCTAGGAGATTATCGTAGGCGAAGTTCTTCCTGTTGGTTCTTGGGTCGATGTCGTGCTCCTCTTCTCTTAATCCTTAGAGAGGTTCAGAGATTATCAATTTGGAAAAGTTCACGGTTATGGAATTCTTACCCAAGGCTGTACTCCTCTTCTCGTTTCCTGATATAAGACCGGATTTGGAGAAGTTCACTTCGAGGTGCTCCTCTTTCCAGCGGTTCTGACGAGCATACAAGATTATCGACGGAGAAGTTCACTGCAGGATCCATGCCTTCTTTTGATAGTCTGAAAAGCATGTTCCTTTGGTCTGTTTTTGTGCGTTGAGCATTGCCTTCTTTAGTCATCTTCTCGTTTTCTTTTACTTTTCTCCCCCTATGAACAACCATTTGACAAAAATAGAATCGGTTGAAGGTCGAAATGGGTTTCAAATGAAGAAAAGAAAGTCGGAGAAGGTCCAAAGTTGATGACTAAGGGCTATGATATGGAAAAGGATTGTAAAAGGCCGAGTAAGGAATTGCCTAAATGCCACAAATATGATCTAAAGAAGGGCGAGTTTGAAGTCGAGTATCACTAGAAAAGACATTTAATTGACGTGTTACTTCACTCTAGAGATAGATCCAAGGAGAGAAAAAATGAAGGGCTAGAGTCCTCACATGTGAAAGGTGATTTTGTGTCTAGTGAAGCAAGCTTAAGACCTTTAGGCACAAGAATGTGACTTAGACTGACATAATTAAGCAGTTGAATCACTCGTACGTCTGCA
This sequence comes from Craterostigma plantagineum, assembly GCA_027422505.1. Lineage (NCBI taxonomy): Eukaryota > Viridiplantae > Streptophyta > Magnoliopsida > Lamiales > Linderniaceae > Craterostigma > Craterostigma plantagineum. The sequence goes on from JAPQWV010000055.1 coordinate 4,538,660, forward strand.
AAAATTCTACGTGACTTAGACCGAAGCATCCTAAAGGATTTCGTTATTCCCCTCTATTATAGATATATGTATAGGTTTTTTTAATATTTTTTATTTTTTATTTTTTTTTATTATCACGCAAGATAAGATAAGTGAGCATGGAAAACACATAAATAGAGCATGTGATAGCGCAGAAGATCAGGTAATGCACATATCACGGGAGATTCAACATACCTAATTTTTCGACAAAGAATTAGAATCGTTTTTCATTCAGTGCATTGGTGAAAATGTCGGCTAGTTGATATTCCGTGTTCACAAAGCACATGTCAACGGTGCCTTTTTCTGCGTGATCTTTGATAAACTGATATCTAATGTCTATGTGTTTCGTGCGTAATGGTGATCAGGATTGCACGTAATCGGAATGGCACTTTGACTATCACTATATATGGGTATATTATTTAAATTATACCCATAGTCGCGAAGCTGAGTCCGCATCCATAGCATCTGGGAGCAACAGCTGGCGGCTGCGACGTATTCAGCTTCAGTCGTCGAAGTTGAGACGCAATTTTGCTTTTTGGATGACCAGCAAACTAGCTTTTCGCCTAGAAATTGAGCACCACCGGAGGTACTTCTCCTGTCCATTTGGCAACATGCATAATCAGCGTCAGTATAGCCGATAAGTTTGAAATTCGTACGTTTAGAATACCATAGTCCTAAGGTAGATGTGCCCTTAAGGTAGCAAAGAATGCGCTTCACTGCGAGCATGTGGGATTCTTTGGGATCGGCTTGGAAGCTGGCACAAAGACAAGTGGCAAACATGATGTCCGGTCGGCTCAAAGTGAGATATAGAATAGATCCAATTATGCTGCGGTAGAGTGTGATGTCGACCGATTTTCCTGTGGGATCGGCATCCAACTTGCAGCTTGTTCACATGGGAGTGCTGAGAGGCTTGCTCTGATCTTGATGGAACTTTTTCAGAATGTCCTTAATATACTTTGTTTGACTGATAAATATTCCATCATTAAGCTGCCTGACTTGAAATCCTAGGAAGAATTGCATCTCTCCCATGTGGCTCATTTCGAATTTACTCTTCATGAGATCTCCAAACTTCTTGCAAAGCCGTGGATTTGTGGAACCGAAAATGATGTCGTCGACGTAAACTTGAACGACCATCATATCCTTGTCTTGCCATTTGATGAAGAGGGTTGTATCGATTGTTCCTCGAATAAATCTAGATATTACGAGGAAGTCGCTCAAGACATCATACCAAGCACATGGGGCTTGTTTTAGTCCGTAGACAGCTTTATCCAATCGATAGACGTGATCGGGATGTTCTTGTTCAACGAAGCCGTCTGGCTGAGCGACGAAGACTTCTTCTTTAAGTACGCCGTTGAGAAAGGCGGTTTTAACATCCATTTTATGAGCCGCGTAAGCCAATAAGAGACGAATGGCTTCAATTCTGGCAACAGGAGCATATGTTTCATTGTAGACAATGCCTTCTTGTTGGTTGTATCCCTTGGCAACTAATCGTGCCTTGTTCCGGATCACTTCGCCATCTTCATTCTTCTTGTTCTTAAATACCCATTTTGTCCCGATGATAGTTTTCCCATGCGGACGGGGTACTAATTTCCTCTTGCATTGCAATTATCTAATTCGGGTCTCGTAGTGCGCCTGCTATTTTAGTAGGCTCGTTTTGGCTTAAGAAGCAGCTAAAAAGACTGTGTTGATGTCGTGTCCTTACTCCGCTCGAAGGATCGCCAATTATCTGATCAGCCGGATGAGATCTAGTCGACTTGTGCTCATGTGGCAAAGCTGAAGATGAAGCATCAACCATTTGTGGGTCTAGATTTCCAATGATCTCTGATTGTTCATTTGTGTGAGGAAGTTCCATAGCTGCAATGGGAGGGAGCGACTCTGATGATTCTTCCTCAACACCCACGGTAGGTTCTTCAATGTGCTATGGCAAATCAGAATTGAGTGAGGTAGGGACTGTTGAAGAACTTGGTACATAGGGCAGGTCGGCTTTAGTATTGACGGTGAGAGGCTCAAATAGGGAATCCAAGTCTTCTAACACAAGTCTCAGCGCTTCGTCTGGCGTTGATTGCTGAGTTGTTGCCATCTTCTGTTGGTTTTGTGCGAACACACCAGTGAATACGGGTTCTGAGATGTTGTCTTCAGAAGCCGACGGGTTAAGCACTTGTCCTGAACTGGTTTGTTCAGAAGATCTCGTTCACTTCGTGAAAAGTGACGTTATAGCTTTCCATGATCGTGCGGTTGGAGTTGATCAGCATTGTACGAGCGGCTTCCACTGGGGTTCTGTTTTTCCTCTCAACGGCCCCATTTTGTTGAGGTGTTTTTGCGGCTGAGAATTTTTGACTAATTCCAAGTTTCTGATAAAACTCACCGAGATGTTTATTCTTGAACGCAGTGCCGTTGTCCGTTCGAATAAACTGAATAGTCTGTTGCAGCAGATTCTGAGTAGTGTTCACAAAGTTGATAATCAAGTCCCCTGTCTCATCTTTGGTTCGGATGAACTTTGTCCAAGTATAGCGAGAGAAGTCATCGACGATAACTAGCACGTACTTGCGTCCATTGATACTCTGTGTCTGCATTGGCCCACAGAGGTCCATGTGGATTAGTTCCAATGGGCGAGAGGTAGGCGCAATTTGCTTGAGATGATGAGACGCTCGCTTCGTTTTTCCTAATTGACATGCCGGAAATTGATGCTCCTTTTGTAGTAGTATAGTTGGAAGACCGTGAACCAACTTTTTCGTAGAAAGGCGTTGGAGAGCTTTCATATTTAGACGAGACATTCGTTGATGCCATAAGCTGTTCCTCTGTACGACAGTCTGAGAAATGAGGCATACAACTATTGAGGGCCGCACGGACATCAGGTTGATCGTGTAAAGATTCGATTTCCGAAGTCCGTAGAGGAGTTCCGTGTCCTGACTATCCAAAATTCTGCACCGGTCAGCATGAAAGACCACTTAAAATCGTTTATCACAGAATTGGCCTATGCTGAACAAGTTATGGCGGAGGCCTTCGACATAAGAGACATTTTTATCGTCAGATTTTCCAAAATAATATCCCCGCATCGCAGAATGGGAGTTGAATCATTGTTTCTGAATCTAACTTTGCCGTTTGCGCGGTCTTTGTAGTTGCTCAGCAGCTCTTGACTTCCAGTCATGTGTGTGGAGCAACCTGAGTCGAGGTACCACACATGATGGATCTGCAAAAACACGTTAGAGAGCTTTAGGTACCCACTTAAGCATGGTCCTCTCAGATTAGCTGATATAGTTTTAGTTTCCTAAATTTTTACTTGAGGGAGTTTTAATAACCCATTTCACTTTCGGAGAAGTGGTTTTGGGTTTTGCCTCTTTAGGTGACTTGGCCTTTTCGGCTTTTGTCATCCTAGGCGGAGATTTAGGAACCTATTTGCGTTGAACCTTGCAGGGAAGGTTAATTTCAGCACGTACAAATGCTTTGGTAGGCTTGACCGAGGAAAGATCTTTTCTTTTGATAATCTCGTAAGGTGCTTGGGGAACTCAATCTTTACGGGATACATTAGGTGAGAACAGGCATGTACAGCGCCATAAGCTTTCTTTATGGCTGGATCTTGTTTCCTACGGGTCTTCCTTGTGGCATTTGTTTCAGAATGATTATTTTTAGCTTTCGATGTAGAGCCAATTTCGAAATTAGTACTTCTAAGAATGGTAGGCTGCAGAGTACATGTAGAAACAATTATTTGAAACGAGGAAATGGCTCTTTTATTTTTACGAGTGTCATTTATTTGTACAGAAGAGTGACATTCTTATGCATACTCAAATTTACTAGCTCATTCTTAAGACTAGACACTCTCGCCTTCGATTCTAGTGCTTGCCCTACGCTCCCTGTAGACGTGGGTAAAATAGATTTAGTCTTAGCACTTTTAACAGAATTATTAATGCACTTTTGATCTTTCGAAGGTGAATTTTTCGATTTTCACGCTTTTCATAATAGCATGAGAGGTAGTTCGGGAGGATGAAGAAGCCTTGAGATTTTCCAGCTTTTAAGAACTTTTTCTTTTCAGCTTCGGAATTCTCTCTTTATCTAGTTTTGCTTGGGATTCCCCTATTTATTTTATTATAGAAGGTTTGTAGAGAGAATTTTTATAATGAACATCTTTGGATTCCTCGTGGACTGTTTGAGGGTCAGGAAGTTGAAGTAAGTCAGAGACAGGTGATAATGATGGTTTCATATTTCTGTCTGTTCATTTAGTGCTGTGTAGTCAAGGGGGATTTCAGGCCCGTGTGAGGCTTTTCTCATGGATGAATCGAAAGTATTTTGGTACGTCAATTCAGTAAAATCTCTAAGAAAGGTTACTCCTAAACCCATGTGCTTAATATCATATATTTCTTTCTTCCGTAGAACACGTGGGTTAGTGAAACCTAAGCCTTCTTTTGGGTTATAGAAATCTACATCCTTGGGCTGGTTTAGGAATATCGTCTGTTCGGATTGTCCCCTACGCGTAATTATATCATCTAATTTCTTAATTTTGCATATAGTTTCTTGCGTTCCTCACCTACGAGAGCAAAATTATTTTCTACCGTCAGTTTGGCGGCTTGACAGGTATCTAGTTCTTTACTAAGCTCACTAACCTTAGCATTTGATATTTCTAATTGAGCTTCTATGGTAGTGATCTTAGTGGTAGCTTCGATTATCCTACAATTTAGGGTGGCTTTCTCATTGAGATTCCTAACCAAGCAATTGTAGTTATTTGCTAGCCTATCTTCCGATTCCTTAATCTTATCGCTATGCTGTACTATTTGAGGTTGACTAGTCTCTCTAGAATGTAGGCTCTTAGTAAGTTCTTCTATTTTAGCACTAGAGCTTCTAAGTTCTGATTCGAGACTATTTATTTTCTCCTGAGACCTCGCAAGTTTATCCTATACTTCCTTAATACTTTTCTGCTCACGTTTCATGTTGATGTGATTTTAACATGGTCAATAATGTGGAAGAAGAGACTACCTCTTGTGATGAGATGGATGCGTCGTAATTGTCCGTGTGGTTTGAAGTTTCGGCATCCAGGGTGTCGTCCAAGCGGGTCATGAGGGCTAAATTCTCCTCTTTGGAGTTGGACGTGTCTTCGAGCCAGTGGTCCTGCTCTGCTAGGAGGGCTACTCCAGCTTCCTTCTGCTTTGAAAGTTGAAGCTTTCTGGAGTAGTAATTAGCATCTCTCTTCTTGGGAAGAGTACATTCTCTGGCAAAATGACCAGGCTTGCCACAATTGAAGCACTTGTTGGGCTCTTTGATGTTTCTGATTTCGGAGCTCTCAGGTGCACGTTCTTTATTCTTAGAGCATGAGGTCCGAAGTCGGTTGGCCGAAGATGAGGACTTCTTTTTGAAGTACGTCTTGCTCATCAATTTGCCGATTAGAGCCAACTGCTTCCTCAGTGTTTTCATGCTTGGCTCATCGTCTGTCTCCGAATCTTCTTCTGACTGATTGGGAGGGAGGCCTAACGATCTCTTTGCGAGACCTTGTTGCACGCTTCTCTGAGACAAGGGCAACAGTGTCTTCAATCTGCTTGCCCTTCTGCTCCTTCTGAATCTCGCAAATATCTTCCTCATGTTGGGCGAGATTGTCAAAGACTGCATGGATATCCAACTCCTCCAAATCTTTGTTTTGCCTAAGTTGAGTGGATATCTTTTTCCAGTCTGAGGGCAGGGAGGATAGAAATCTAATGTTTGTTTCCATGTTTGTCTTAGAGATTTCTATTTTCCTCATCTCATTAAGAAGGGTGAGGAACCTTTGATATACATCATATAGGCTCTCCTCCGGCTTTGCTTTGAATGAGTCATAAGCCGTGAGAATATTTGTCTTTTTGGCCTTGCTGCCCACTTCCGTCCTTTGCATCATTCTATGTAGTTCATTCCACATCCCCTTAGCCGTTGGGAGGTTGGCTATCTGTCTATAGATGTCGTTGGGGATGCCCTGCATGAGTGTGTTCATGGCTATTAGATCTGCCTTAGCGCGGGCCCTTTCCTCGATGGAATATTCCCTAGGCTCCTTCAGTCGCCTAGTAGCGAGAATATGAGGAGTAACCGTGTCATCACCGACTACGGTGACCCAGAATTGTGCGGGCCCTTCTTCGAGTGACTTTAGTAGGTTTCCGGCTTGATCTTTCAAGGCTATAAAATTTAGGAAGCGGCTTCTCCAAACTGTAAATTCGCCGCGTTGCAAGATCCGCGACGGTTGTCGTTTCCTAGTGAGTAAGCATCCATGTTGTTTTTCTTTGTGGTGGAGTTGATGAAGGATCTTCGTTAGTTTTGATGAATAGACTTTGATTTAATATGCTTCACAGGTAGCAAATTTATTAGTAGCGTTTGATTTAAGAAAAATGATCGTAATTATTGCTGATTCAATCGTTACTGTTTGATCAAAAATAATTTCGTTGATTTAATCTTAAAGTTACTGTTCTCTGCGTCTGGTACTGTAGACGAGAAGTTTGACGAGCGAGAAAAATTAGCCTAAAGTCTTTCGATCGAAAAACTATTTCAGTGTGTGAATTTATTTGGATCGTTAAGAAACAGTACAGTCAGTATGTTTCTCGCGAAGTCAAAATAAATTGTTTGAACGAAAGTGTTTTGCGATCCTAAAAGATTTTTCGCTTGGTCAAACTAGAGAGTCTGACCGAAAAAGTTTTTTGATTGGCAAAATTTCGTACGCAAATGTCTATTAAAAATCTCTCTAAAAACAATTCTCGTTGAAATTAACGCTCGTAAAACTTTTACACTCAAATCGTCCTTAGCAGTAGCGACTTCTGTTTCTAATTTGTATCCTAATTGAGAAATTTTCCGCGCGTTGTTTTTCAATCGAGAAACTATTTCGATCGAAAAACTTAGCGAGGAAAATTGAAATTACGCAACAGTTCTCAGAATACAAATTTAACACAGAATTCAAGCAACACTGAAAATTGATTGTGAAATTTCGGGTATATGCTCGAAATTAGCTACTGAACGCTAACGAACAGATGATTAAACATGTTTTGAAGCAAATGATATTCAATTTTGCAAAAATCAGAACACATTCAAATCGCGATTGATCTAACCTACTTATCATAATCAGAACACACTAAAATATCATAATCAACGGTCTATCCTGATTCTGAACGCAACTTATCTAATCGCGGTTGATCTAACCTACTTATGCAAGCACAGAAACATCAAAATCAGATCAAATAAGCACAGAATTTAGACTATCTAGTCGAAATCAATTTTCGGGGGTAAACTGTTCTTCGCACTAACAGTTCCAAAAAATGTCGATCTGATTTCTAACAATTTCGATTGAAAACAAAACGAATCTGCTTTGATACCAATTGTTAGGTTCTTAGTTATCAACTCCTATGATCCTAGACTCAAATCCTAAGGAATTCGATTAGAATTGTATGAAATTAACTTCGATCGAAAACCTTCAATGAAGAACACCGAGAGAGAATTCGAGTAGAGTGAGAGTGATTTCAGAGTTTCTCTCTCTAGAATTGGATTTGGCGGCCTATCGGATCAATTCTCTAATTTTCTGTATTAAGCTCAATGTTTGTACATGTATTTATACCAAACAAACTTTGTATAAATATCAAACTAGTCCTAATCTAACGACTATTACAAATAACGCCCCTAATTACAAGGACAGCTAATTAAATCGCAGCACAATTAAAATCGATATTCTACAAGTGCATTCTACGCCCTACTCAGTGCATCCTAGAGCCGCTAAACTGTATAGGGACTTACGGGGAAATTCCTGGTGGCCAGGGATGAATAAAGACGCAGCGACATTCGTAAGCTAGTGTCTGAATGTCAGCAGATAAAGGCTGAACACCAACGACCGGCCGGGACATTGGAACCCTTGCCAATTCTAAAATGGAAATGGGACAACATAACTATGGACTGCGTGGTCGGGTTGCCGAAGAATGTGAAAGGGCACGACGCGATGGGTAATCGTCGACCGACTCACCAAGTTTGCCCATTTTCTACCGATAAGTACGACGTTTTCGATGGAGAAATACGTATAACTTTACATTCAGGAAGTGGTGCGACTCAATGGAATTCCTCTGTCAATAGTTTCGGATCGTGACTCGAGATTTTTATCGAAGTTTTGGACGAGTTTACAAAAAGCGATGGGAACGAAGCTATCTTACCGCCTACCATCCCCACTGCCAATCCGAGCGGACGATCCACTAGAAGATATGCTACGAGCCTGTGTGCTTGATTTCAAAGGAAGTTGGAGCAGATATCTTCCACTCATGGAATTCTCGTATAACAATAGCTATCATGCTACGATTCGAATGGCTCCTTATGAAGCCTTATACGGGCGTAAGTGCAGATCCCCAATGCATTGGGACGAAGTCGGTGAAAGAGTGATGGTAGGTCCAGACCTGGTACGAGAAATGACGGAAGTCATCGCAATAATCCGAGAAAGGATGCGCACAGCGCAAAGCAGACAAAAGAGTTATGCGGATCGGAGGCGCCGACCATTAGAATTCGAAGTTGATGATTGGGTCTTTGTGAAAGTGTCTCCGATGAAGGGTGTTAAGAGATTCGAAAAGAAGGGAAAATTGAGTCCGAGGTATATTGGTCCATTCAAGATAATAAAGAGAGTTGGTGAAGTAGCGTACCAACTGGAACTACCAGCATCGTTGTCGCAAGTACACGATGTGTTCCACGTTTCCACGTTGTGAAAGTATATTGCTGACCCAAGCCACATACTGACAAATGAATCGTTGCACCAACAGTTGAAGCCAGACTTGAGTGACGAGGAGGTACCAGTAGAGATACTAATGTACGAAACAAAAGGACTTAGGACTAAGGAAATTCCCCTAGTGAAAGTTCTGTGGCGGAATCAGTCAGTAGAGGAAGCCACCTGGGAACGTGAAGATGAGATAAGAGTCTGCTATCCTGAATTGTTCCAAACGGTAAGATTTCGGTGGCGAAATCCTCTTTAATAGGGGAAGGATGTAGCACCCGAGTCCTCGTAATAGTAGGGCCAATAAATTTGCACAAATGTGGAATGAGATTACGTGCGCTATGTGCATTAATTGTGTGCTCGTGTAAATTATGTGCTGAGATGCGTACTTAATTTGCTCAGGGAAGTCGCGAATTCAACTTGTGCCAAGGGACACCTAATTTAGTTGGGCATTCTTGAGAAATAGGCCGAGGTAAATTTGGGCCAATGCTAAGAATTGACGCCAAGGGTATTAATAAGCTAAGGTTAGAGGATGAGACCCAAAGACAATTAAAATGATTAATTGGGCTAGGGATTTAACTTGGGCCCAAATTGCTTAAGAAAAATCTTAGGACAACTTCCCTTAAAATAAGGGATATTTTCGCTATAAATGTCCCCTCATCGTGCCTTAATAAGCTAACAATTACCTAGAAGCCATTTTCAACCTCTTAAACCCCATTTACAAGAACTAGCGAGAGCTTAAGCAAACAAGGAATGAGAAAGTGAATATTAAGCCATCAAGCTCGAACTAGGTACAAATTCTTCCCCATAACTTTTACCCTCAATTAAGTAATACTCACATTTTAGAGATTTTAAGCACGGGCATGGCTCACGTGTGCTAGGGGTTGTGCGATTCTAGTTCTTGAAGGGTGTAGAACCTTAGCTTAAGGAGTTGAGTCTATATTAACATGTTTTGGAGGTTCTAGGGCATGATGAATAGGGCTAGGAAATGCGTTTTTATTAAGTTTGAAATTCAGGGTTTAGGGGTTCATATCGATCTTCAACGTGTTCTTGAAAAATAACCTTTTTGATCCTTAAGCAAAGAGTTCCGCGAATTTAAAAGTGTTTATCCGAATTCGAGATCGGGAAGTATAAGTCCGCCAACTAGGGAAACCTGGCGAGTTCTATTTCCGCGAATTGGATAAGTGGAGGACTCGTTTCGCGAACTGAGCTCAGTGGCGAACTCATGACAAGATTGCAAACCCGTGAAACTACCAAGCACATTCGCGAATCCAAGGTGGCGAATTCTACTATGCGATGCAGTAGGGTTGACGAACTCATGCGTTTGTGGGCTCCATTTGGCGAATCCACATAAGCTGCGAAGCAAGAATTGGGCGTTTACGGGCTCAACGTTTTGCGAACTCCTCAAGTGCGAACCCATTGATTTCACGGGCCGGAGAGGTTGACGAACTCAGGTGTTTTGCGGATCGAACTTAGCGAACTCAACAAGTTTCGCGAGCCCCACGCCACAACCACGTTTCGCGAATCCATACTAAGTCGGCGAATTCATGTGCTCGACACTTTGCGAACCGAAAGTTTCGCGAGCCGAACGAGGTTTGCGAACCCATGCAAACCTTATTTCGCGAATTGAGAGAGAGAGCTTGACGTTTTGAAAACCCGACGGAGTGGGCGAACTCCTTTTCGCGAACCCTAGGAGGCATCAAGATTCACGAACCATCAAATTGGCGAAGTGGGTTTCGTGAGTCCACCAAGGTTCGCGAACTCTAAACTTGACAAACCCCATCTTCAAGTCGCAAAGTAACGTATTACGAATCCATGAGTTTCGCGAAGTGACTTCGACGAACTTATACTACTCTCGAAACGAGTTAGATGGCGAATTCACATGGCGGCCGAACTTTGCGAAACAAGAAATTTGCGACCCCATTCAGGAACCTAGAAACAATTCCCGAACTATACTTAACCAATCTTAGCTAGATTTCACGGGGCTAACACTTCACGAATCATGGCACTTCGCGGGTTCTTAGGGTTTCGCAAGTCGGGCATTTTGCGAGCCAACATACAATACGCGAGATGTACTTAGCGAACCGAACCCTCACGTGTTAAGTCGCGAACCACACTTAACTAATTTTTAGCTAAATTTCACGAATCATGTGAGGAGTCCAAATACAATCAGAGTTCTCAAATATATTTGTAACTTAGGAAATTATTTAAATCCTTAATTAATTAATTAGAATAGTGTCCTGGCGATAATGATTTATGCCTAAGCTTTGGACATAGGGAATTTACCGCGGCAGGTAGCTAGAATTCTGCGGACGCCAGGTAAAAATCCAACTACAACACATAACTTGTGTGCTACATGCTTTATGTTACTATGTGCCTACATGAGTTTGTGATTACGTGAATTGTTGTAGCGCTTTCATGTGGTAAGCTCATGTTGCATTTATTTGCATATGCATATTCATGTGCACGCACGAACTCATGAGGGAGGGTCGTGGGACTGAGTATGCATAATGATATATCGCTTGTACGCGATGAAGACTTGCCGATGTGGGCAAGTGTGTCGACTCACAGTTGAGTCAAGGGCTGTCTATTATGCTACCAGGGCGGCGTTTAGCATCGTCGTAATATTAGTAAATAAATATATGTGAATGTATCACGGATACGATTGGCCCGTGGCGGTATGGTGCGACCTGAGGCTATAAGCGACACAGGGTGGAACCCTGGTGTGGGTGTCCTCAGCGTAGGCTACCAGCGTGAGCGACCGCCAGACAGTCGGGGACGACCAGGTACATATGGCGACCTAGGGGAAAGATGTGCATCCTTGGGTTCGGCCATCCGACATGGACCGCTGTCGTATTTGTCCCTGAGAGGACGTGAGCTCACTGTGGTGCATAGGTAGATTAGCCGAGGGCCCTGAGTACGTTAGTACAAGGTACGATATGCATTGGCGCGGATCGCCTTTGCGAGTGTTACATGCATCGGCGTGGATTGCCTTTGCGGGGAAAGGGACACGTGCATATATGCATGATTTCTGCCTACTGAGCCTTGGTGGCTCAATTCTTTATGTTATGTGTTGTAGGTACCAGCGACCACGGTACGTGATCTCATCTCGAAGGCAGGGTCGACCTTTTGAAGCTTCGCGACGCTTTTGGGGTGGACGTCTGTGTATGGATGACGACCCGTGAGGCCGGCGCATAAGTGCCTTTTGCTGTGCTGTCACACAAGATCCATGTAGATAGGTCTCGAATGTAATTTTAGAGGTCGGACCTTTATTCTTTTGATGTGTATATAACAGTGATTCCATTATATAAATGGAAAAGAAAAATTTTACGCGCATTTTCAGTACTAATTACCAACTTCAACGCGGTAGGCATGTAGGAAAACGCTAGAATAGGCAAGTTAGGAAGTCGGGTCATTATATGGAATCTGCAGTACTGCTCTGTTTGGAACTTTTCCAAGACATAGCTCCACCGTTGAGCGTAAAGACGAAGCCTGAAGTGGATTTTCGATCGTCCACGTCAGACTGGAAATCCGAATCCGTATACCCTTCCACTTCCAATTCTCCATTACCATAGACCAGCATCATATCCTATGTCCGTCTGAGGTACTTGAGGATAATCTTGACTACTGTCCAATGTTCCTTACCAGGGTCAGCCTGAAACCGACTGACTACGCTCACAACGTATGCCAAGTCAGCTCGCGTTCAAAGCATCGCGTACATCAAGCTACCCACTGCGGATGCATAGGGAATTCCATTAATCTCTTTTCGCTCCAACTCACTTTGAGGGCTCATAGCCTTGCAATGGTGAATCCCATGTTGCATAGGCAGTAACCCTTTCTTAGAGTTGTCCATATCGCTTTAGGACTTTCTCTAAGTAAAGAGCCTGGAAGAGTCCCAACATACGATTCGCTCAATCTCTATAAAGGCGAATACCCAAGATGTAGGTAGCTTCCCCCAAGTCTTCATGGAGTTCGGTCGAAAGCCACGTTTTCACCATCGAGAGCATTGCAATATCATTTCCTATCAAAAGGATGTCGTCCACGTACAATAAGAGGAAAGTTATTTTGCCCCCACTACTTTTCTTGTAGACGCAAGGTTCATCTTCGTTCTTTAAGAATCCGTGGCCTTTGACCACTTCATCGAACCGAAGATTCCAACTTCTGGAGGCTTGTTTAAGTCCATAAATGGACTTGTTCAATTTGCACCCCTTATGAGCATCTACTTGCGATGTAAAACCCTTGGGCTGCTCCATATACATTTCCTCCTTGAGGAATCCATTTAGGAACGCAGTTTTCACATCCATCTACCAGATCTCATGCGCATCTATCGCAAGCAATGTTAGAATGGACTTCATCATAGCGACAGGCGAAAAAGGTCTCCTCATAGTCAATGCCTTCTTTTTGACTGTACCATTTCGCACAAGCCTAGCTTTGTATGTGTCAACCAATCCGGTAGATCCAATCTTTCTCTTGTAGGTCCATTTACACCCAATTGGTCTAATGTTGAGGTATATGCCCTAGATGCCGTATGGGGACTGGGAGTACGAGGGCAATTTGGTAATTGTGTAGTGTTTAGTAATGAAATTTGATTACTTCTATTTAGGAAATGATACTATTCAAAATTAATTTATTATTCGATAAATTCAAATTATTAATTAGTGTAAAGATTTCACATTGCAGTCTGGGTGAATAAGACAAACTAATAAAACTCAAATATTGGCAGTTCAGTTACTAATTCTGTGGGGACAGAGAGGGGAACCAGTAAGCTGAGATACTGCAGTATTAAAATAGTCCAAAAGTCTAGGTCTCCAGTATGGTGACTGGATTGACAAGTACGACTTGTTTGTCAATGGGTCCAATACGGTTGTGCCAACCGTTCACTTAGGATGTTGGAGCCCATTACAATGATACGAGATGAATCAGTGGATTATCTGTATTTTGACACTGACTCGTAATCGAACGATCACACGCTTGGATTGTCCATGATCGATCGATTGACACCGAAGGGGTTAACTTGGGGTTGGTCTTGAGGTCTTGACTTGTCACTAGTTTGCTAGGCCCGTCTTGCCGGTGGCATGGGTCAGCAGCGAAATGGCGATCTTGACTTTTCGATGCAATTGCTGGTTGAACTGCGGAGCGGGATTTACGGTCTCGATTAAATCGAGGTTAACGTCCTATGGCAAGTTTAATGTGCGGGAATTTATCCAAGTCTCTGGCCAGAGCATACGATAGACTCGCGATAGTCGTGGAGTGCAGTTTAGGTATTTTCATCGACATAAACGACATAGAGTCGAGTTCTGTAAGTTTGACTATGCGTGACTTTCACTCGACTGGGACAAACGTAAAAGGTTTATACGTATGACAGAAATCTACAGTCGGTTCATTGTGGCGACCCGACTTCTCTAACTACGATTAGTGGCGGATTTCCGCAACGTAAGCTACGGAAGGCCCGTCTAATAAAACTTTTTCCTAAAATAATATATACTACTATAAACATACGTCTACATTGTCATCTCTGTACACGGGCCGAAGCCCCAAAAATCTCAGAAGAACAAAAAGCCCTAACGCCGCTCCACAGGTCTTAATCCATGTACCGCTCTGCCCTCAAAAGTCCGTGGAGCACCGCCACCAGCCGCCTCAGTCCTGACGCGTACCGGCGTCAGACTCAGTAGGTGAATAAACATGCGTGTATGCAGGTGTGCACTCAACCCCGACCCCAATTTCTCACAACATGATATAATGCACACTCTTTTTTTCCCACATTCCTATTTCACACAATACAGGGCCCTAGGTTAGGCTCGACACCTCCGCGCGCAATAGACTACTGGGAGGCCACCCCCAAGTCTCGCGGCGAGCTACGCCGGTAGTCCACTGATCGATCACGTCAATGTCCTCCTACCAGGTCGTATATCTCCCGCACAAATCAAAAATCCCATCCGGCGGTATGCACCTCAAATCGATTACGTTCGAGTAGACAGATCGATCACGTCTGTCTCCACCAGGTGTCCAGTGAGCCCAACCTCGACTTCTCTAAGAGTCGCCAATCACAAACGTCTCATTCTACCCCGTACGTCAATATCTCAGATGCTATCGTCACATCGTGGTATAACCATTTCTCGCCCTAACGTGATATGCACGTGCCATGCATATAAAAGTATCATAAAACACGATTTATATATAAAACGTACGTAAAACATATAAATCACATAAGTCATGTAAATCACATAATCACATGAAAGCACATAATTGTGTTGACGTATTGTAGATGGATGATCCACCTACCTGTCCTCCCGCTATAATCAAATAGGAAATCCGGTGTAGTCCTATATATCGATCCTCTGAATATAATAAATATTTTCATATTAATATATTTACTAAGTCATATAAATTTCGAGAATACTAGAGTTATCAAAACCCTAGAATAATGGAAACCTAAAAATAATGAAATTCCTAAAAATAAATAAACCCTAAAAATATCAAAAACCCTAGAAATAGCAAATTCTAAAATACCAAAAATTTATTAAGTGTAGAATACCTTTAAACTACTGAGATTATGTTAAGTGTCGAAATCTTTAAACAGTGTCGAAATCTTTTCCATACAATGTCGAGCTCTTTACTATTATTATTATCAACGCCTCTCGAGATCTTTTATAGAAATCATACCAATGTCGAAAGCTATTAGACATCTCGAAATCCTATAAATATTGAGAACTTTGTCGAGCTCATTGTTATCATATATTGAGATCCAATACCTCTCGATATCTAATAAATGTCGAGACATATAAATATCGAGACCTTATAAATATCGAAGTCTTTTCCATACAATGTCGAGACCTTCTAATATAAATGTCGAGATCTATTCCTTGAAAATGTCGAAACCTTATAGAATGTCGAGAACTCTTCTACACATTGCAACATGTATATTTCGAGACCTGAGAGCTTCCCATTATCGACATATTCTTTAAATCATTATATGATACACCTCAAAATCTAGTTATTATATATATCGACATCTTCCTATTACTATCTCGAAATCTATCAAAATTTTTGAATCTTGTCGAGATTTTACTTATTAATTGTCGAGATTATTGGTTGCACACTCCAATCTCGAAATTATAAAAATTTCGAGACTTACTTACGAGAGAGAAAACCCTAAAACAGCATTTAAGAAAATGGTACACCCTAGAGTCAAAATGTCTTGCGAATTGAATAAATTCTATAGACTCATAGCATGTTTCGAACTCATTCAATTTCCTATCATCACCGCTCACTAATCTATCTGTCAAATTAGGGTTTTACTCTCTCAATTATCTTAGAAATTCCTTCCTAATTTCAGAAAATCGTATCCTTTATAATCATCTACTCCTTACAAGTTTCCTAGACATAAAGATTTATAGGTTCACGTAAATAGTACTTGAAAGCAAATTAAAATTTGAAAACTTTGAGTGTTTCAGTATTTGAAGTATTTAGAAAACCTTCCTAATCATAAAAGCATCATATAATTGCTGAACTATACTAAGTATGCAACGTGTAGGAGATTTTGCATACCTTTCCTCGAAACTCTTGGGATTTGTTAGTTGTCTTAGTCGCAAGTTCTCCTGTTGCTATCCTTGTTATTCGTCTTTGCTAATGTGAGCTCTTTGCTTATTACTGATCTCAACTCATATTGGATATGTATTAAGACTTTGATAATTGTGTTGATAGGACTAGTAGGTCACGCTATTTCCCTCAAGTTGAAGTAACTTCATTTCTAATATTTATCTTTTGCAAACTTTGGGCCTTAATCACGTATTAACAAAGCCCAATATCACGAGTTTCTATATTATTATTTATCAATCATAGCCCTAGTATTGTTGGTGTTTATATCATTATTTTCAGATATAGTTTAATTAATTTGAAACTATAAACAATCTATATGTTCGTTCCACAACTTCCATTACGCTATCCCGATCTTAATTTAAAAACTACATTAATTACATCGAAATCCCGTATTATAATTTTAGGGGTATTACATCATCCCCCCTTAAAAGAATTTCGTCCCCGAAATTACGCCGACTGGAATAACTCGGGATAACGATCTCTCATTTCATCCTCACGCTCCCACGTGGCTAACTCAATTGATTGATTTCGCCACAAAACCTTAACCAACAGAATAATCTTATTCCGTAGTCGTTTCGATTCGTACATCAAAATATCTACAAGCTTCTCTTCGTAACTAAAGTCAGGCTTAAGTTGCTGATAAAGAAGCTCGCTCTGAATAACATGGCTCGGGTCCGCGACGTACTTTCGTAATGTTGATACGTGAAATACGTCGTGAACTTATGATAGGGAAGCTGGCAACTCTAACTGGTACGCAACCTCGCCGACCCGATTGATGATTCTGAATGGGCCTATATATCTGGGACTTAGCTTGCCCTTTCGTCCGAAGCGCTTCAGTCCTTTCATCGGGGAAATCTTTAGAAATACTTGGTCATCTTCTGCGAAATCTAAAGGTCGTCGTCGATGATCTGCATAACTCTTCTGTCGACTCTGAGCCGTTCGCATTCTTTCTCGGATTTTGGTGACTGCTTATGTTGTTTCTCGGATCATATCGGGTCCTAATAAAGCTCGTTCGCCGGTTTCGTCCCAATGGACTGGGGATCGGCATTTGCACCCGTATAGTGCCTCGTACGACGCCATTCCAATTGTAGCATGGAAACTATTGTTGTAAGAAAATTCGATCAACGGCAAATATTTGCTCCAACTTCCCTTGAAGTCCAGCACGCATGCTCGTAGCATATCTTCAAGAGTTTGGATAGTCCGTTCAGACTGCCCGTCGGTCTGGGGATGATATGCAGTACTGAACGAGAGCTTAGTACCCATCGCTTTCGGTAAGCTTTGCCAAAAGTTGGATAGAAATCTCGAATCTCGATCCGAGACAATAGAAATTGGGATTCCATGGAGTCGAACAATTTCCTGAATGTATAATTCATCATATCTTTCCATGGAAAAAGTAGAGCTGATAATAATGAAATGGGCTGATTTCGTCAGGCGGTCTACCACCACCCAGATAGCGTCATGGCCTTTCGTAGTCTTTGGTAAACCAACGACGAAATCCATAGTGATGTGATCCCACTTCCATTAGGGTATCGGTAAGGGCTGTAGAATTCCAGCTGGTCGCTGGTGTTCCGCTTTGATCAGTTGGCACGTCATACATCTACTTACGAACGTCGCGATATCCTTCTTCTTTCCCGGCCACCAATACGTGATTCGTAAGTCTTGGTACATCTTGGTCGCGCTCCGGTGCACGGAGTACATTGTTGCGTGCGCTTCTGTCATTATTGTCCACTGTAACTCTTCATCATTGGGTATGTATAGTCGATTCTTGTATAGTAAGATTCCATCTTCTCGAACTTTGAAGTCCTCAGGCAGCGCATCTTTCGCCTTCTGGTAAAATTCGTCATTTTCTTGTGCTTCTCTGGTTCTTTCTAGCAACGTAGGTTGTAGAGTCAACGTTTCTAGTCTCGCTTCAACTTCGCCTAAGTCAACCACTTCTACTCCAAGTCGGTGCAACTCTGTGTTTATCGCCTTTCGGCTGAGCGCGTCTGCGACTACGTTTGCTTTGCCCGAATGATAATTGATAACGCAGTCATAGTCTTTTACGAGCTCCATCCATCGTCGTTGTCTCATATTCAGCTCTTTCTGGGTGAAGAAATATTTCAGACTCTTATGGTCTGTGAAAATTTCACACCTTTCTCCATAGAGATAGTGTCGCCATATCTTTAAGGCAAACACGACTGCTGCAAGTTCTAGGTCGTGGGTTGGATAGTTCTTCTCGTATTCTTTCAACTGTCTTGACGCGTATGCGATTACCTTTCCATTTTGAATTAGCACACATACGAGGCCATTCTTCGAGGCATCACTATAGACTGGGAATCCTCCAGTTCCCGATGGTTGTCAAAATAAGAGCAGAAGTGAGTCGCTTTTCCAGCTCCTGGAAACTTTGTTCGCAAGCTTCAGACCACTTGAAAGGTACGTTCTTCTTGGTCAAGTTCGTCAGAGTCGAGGCAATGCTTGAGAAGTCAGCTATCAACTTACGGTAGTACCCCGCAAGTCCTAGGAAACTTCGGACCTAGGTCAGAGTAGTCGATCGTTGCCAATTGTTTACGGCCTCAATCTTACTCGGGTCCACAGAGATTCCATTCCCAGAAATCACGTGTCCTAAGAAGGCTACTTGCTCAAGCCAAAATTCGCATTTCTTGAATTTGGCGTAGAGCTGTTTCTCTCGCAGGATTCCTAAGACGATTCATAAGTGATTATCGTGTTCCTCCTTCGTCTTAGAAAAGATCAGGATATCATCAATAAAGACGATTACGAAATGATCGAGATAATCTTTAAAGACCCGATTCATCAAGTCCATAAAAGCAGCTGGGGCATTTGTCAGTCCAAAAGGCATGGCCAAAAATCGTAATGGCCGTACCTCGTACTGAATGCTGTTTTAGGAACATCTACCTCCCTGATCTTTAACTGATGGTATCCCGAACGGAGGTCAATTTTCGAGAATACCGTCGCTCCTTGTAGCTGGTCGAATAAATCATCAATCCTTGGCAGGGGATATTTATTCTTAATCGTGATCTTATTTAATTCTCGGTAGTCGATGCATAGCCGCATCGACCCATCCTTCTTTCGCACAAAAAAAACGGGCGCGCCCCACGGTGAAAAACTCGGCTGGATAAACCCTTTAGATACTAGGTCCTCCAGCTGTTCCCTCAATTCCTTTAACTCATTTGGCGCTAAATGATAAGGGGCTTTTGAGATTGGGGCAGACCCCGGGATCAAATCTATCGTGAACTGTATTTCTCGATCAGGGGGTAACCCCGGGAGATATCGGGAAATACATCGGCATATTCATTGACTATCGGTACGTCCTTTAGTTCTGGCTGAGGTAACTCCTCTGCCTTTACTGCATATACGAGATAAGACTCACAACCGGATCTCAATAGTCGTTGAGTCTTCAACGCAGAGATTTGTGAAATACGATTCAGAGTAGTTTTTCCCGAAAAGGTGAACACCTCTTCTTCGGGCAGTTGAAATTTTACGACCTTCTTGTTTCAATCTATGATGGCTCCGTATCTCGAAAGCCAATCCATCCCAAAAATAACATCATAGTCGTTCATTGGGATCACAATCAGGTCGACGCTCAGATCTCTACACTCAATGTTCACAGAACATCCTCCACTTGGTTAGTGCGTGTCGGATCACCGTGTGGTAGGGTAACTATGTAGTTGCACTCAGATAAGGTAGGAGAAACTCCCACCTTTTCCACATATTTGGCCGACGCAAATGAATGTGTGGCCCCAGAGTCAATTAACACAAAAGTGGGCACGTCATAGATAGTTAACGTACCCGTTACTACAGAAGGATTCGCTTCGGCCTCCTCATTAGTCAGAGTAAAAACTCGTGCTGGCACCGGTGGAGGTCGGATGAAAGGTTGATTTGGAGCTTGCGGTATTTTCTCGTTACAGACCCTGGCATAGTGGCCAATCTTTCCACACCGAAAACACTGGGGAGTTGGGTTTGGTCTTGTCCCATGGCATACTCCGAAGTGGTAGCGCCCACACTGTCGACACTGAGGTACAGTGTTTGGGGGTCGGTTTGAAATATTAGCTAGTCCTTGGTTTGGCCTCGGTCTCCAGTTTTGCTGGCTTGGTTGATTCCCACGATTATTCAGATTCTTGCCAAAGAACGGGCGTTTCTTATTCCCTCCTCCTTGTTGCCCTTCTGCTCTTCGCTTTGCATCCTGAGCTTTTGTAACTCTAGCCTCCGCCTGCTCAGCTAGGATTGCTCGTTCAGCGATATGGGCATAAGTCTTCCCTTCCGTATCGTACATACTTACGCTCGGAAAGATCTCGGGTTTGAGACCCTCCAAGAAATGTTCTGTCTTTAGTTCGTCAGTGGCCATGATATGTGGCGCAAACCTAGACAACTGCTCGAATTTGCAGATGTAGTCTGCTACAGACATCCCTCCTTGTTTCAGATTGATAAACTCGTTCAGCTTCTGCGCTCGATCTGGCGTTGTAAAGTACGTGCCTCAAAGAGCGTTTTGAATTTATCCCAAGTCATAGTAGTGGGATGCTCGAGCACCTGAATGGTGTCCCACCAATAGACCGCGTTCCCACGTAACATGAAGGTGGCACATGTCACCTTTTCAGTATCGGGTAGGTGGCTAACGCGAAACATATTCTCGATGGTTCTAAGCCAATCCTCCGCATAGGTAGGATCAGCGGCTTCCTCGAAGGCAGGGGGATTTAATCTTCGGAACCTCTCCCCGGCCGCTTCAGCACATTCTGGGCTTGGGGATGAATGACGCTCCGAGGAATTTTGACGGTGGATGAGGTCGTTAATCTGATCTGACTGTCATCGGATCAGATCGGTTAATTGATGGATGGTAGAGCGGTCCCCATCCGGTGGGGATTCAGAACCCGCCCTACGACTAGTTTCGCCAAGTTCTCTATGTGTCCTTGGCATTTTTAACTATTTCTACAATTATTCACAGAAAGCACATATATCAAATAACACGTAATCACATAATCAGTCCTTAAACTTACAGGCCAGGCTGGTTCTCTAGACTTTTGAGCGGCAGTACATGGACAGTCTTCAGAATTTGAAGCCTAAGCTCTGATGCCACCTGTGGCGACCCGACTTCTCCAACTACGATTAGTGGCGGATTTCCGCAACGTAAGCTGCGGAAGGCCCGTCTAATTAAAACTTTTTCCTAAAATAATATATACTACTATAAACATACGTCTACATTGTCATCTCTGTACACGGGCCGAAGCCCCAAAAATCTCAGAAGAACAAAAAGCCCTAACGCCGCTCCACAGGTCTTCATCCATGTACCGCTCTGCCCTCAAAAGTCCGTGGAGCACCGCCACCAGCCGCCTCAGTCCTGAGGCGTACCGGCGTCAGACTCAGTACCTACAACACGTAAACACTGAGCGATTCGCCCAGTAGGTGAATAAACATGCGTGTATGTAGGTGTGCACTCAACCCCCACCCCAATTTCTCACAACATGATATAATGCACATTCTTTCTTTTCCCACATTCCTATTTCACACAATACAGGGCCCTAGGTTAGGCTCGACACCTCCACGCGCAATAGACTACTGGGAGGCCACCCCCAAGTCTCGCGGCGAGCTACGCCGGTAGTGCACTGATCGATCACGTCAATGTCCTCCTACGAGGTCGTATATCTCCCGCACAAATCAAAAATCCATCTGGCGGTATGCACCTCGAATCGATCACGTCCGAGTAGACAGATCGATCACGTCTGTCTCCGCCAGGTGTCCAGTGAGGCCAACCTCGACTCCTCTAAGAGTCGCCAATCACAAACGTTTCATTCTACCCCGTACGTCAATATCTCAGATCCTATCGTCACATCGTGGTATAACCATTTCTCGCCCTAACGTGATATGCACGTGCCATGCATATAAAAGTATCATAAAACACGATTTATATATAAAATGTACGTAAAACATATAAATCACATAAGTCATGTAAATCACATAATCACATGATAATTGTGTTTACGTATTGTAGATGGATGATCCACCTACCTGTCCTCCCGCTATAATCAAATAGGAAATCCGGTGTAGTCCTATATATCGATCCTCTCAATATAATAAATATTTTCATATTAATATATTTTCTAAGTCATATAAATTTCGAGAATACTAGAATTATCAAAACCCTAGAATAATGAAAACCTAAAAATAATGAAATTCCTAAAAATAAATAAACCCTAAAATATCAAAAACCCCTGAAATAGCAAATTCTAAAATACCGAAAATTTATTAAGTGTAGACTACTTTAAACTACTGAGATAATGTTAAGTGTCGAAATCTTTAAACAGTGTCGAAATCTTTTCCATACAATGTCGAGCTCTTTACTATTATTATTATCAACATATAGAAATCATCCTAATGTCGAAAGCTATAAGACATCTCGAAATCGTATAAATATTGAGAACTTTGTCGAGCTCATTGTTTATCATATATCGAGATCCATTAGCTCTCGATATCTAATAAATGTCGAGACATATAAATATCGAGACCTTATAAATATCGAAGTGTTTTCCATACCATGTCGAGACCTTCTAATATAAATGTCGAGATCTATTCCTTGAAAATGTCGAAACCTTATAGAATGTCGAAACTCTTCTACACTTTGCAACATGTATATTTCGAGACCTTATCATTGTGGAGAGCTTCCCATTATCGACATATTCTCTAAATCATTATATGATACACCTCAAAATCTAGTTATTATATATATCGACATCTTCCTATTACTATCTCGAAATCTATCAAAATTGTTGAATCTTGTCGAGATTTTACTTATTAATTGTCGAGATTGTTGGTTGCAAACTCCAATCTCGAAATTATACAAATGTCGAGACTTACTTACGAGAGAGAAAACCCTAAAACAGCATTTAAGAAAATGGTACACCCTAGAGTCAAAATTTATAGCGAATTGAATAAATTCTATAGACTCATCGCATGTTTCGAACTCATTCAATTTCCTATCATCACCGCTCACTAATCTATCTGTCAAATTAGGGTTTTACTCTCTTAATTATCTTAGAAATTCCTTCCTAATTTCAGAAAATCGTATCCTTTATAATCATCTACTCCTTACAAGTTTCCTAGACATAAAGATTTATAGGTTCAAGTAAAAAGTACTTGAAAGCAAATTAAAATTCGAAACTTTGAGTGTTTCAGTATTTGAAGTATTTAGAAAACCTTCCTAATCATAAAAGCATCATATAATTGCTGAAACTATACTAAGTATGCAACGTGTAGGAGATTTTGCATTCCTTTCCTCGAAACTCTTGGGATTTGTTAGTTGTCTTAGTCGCAAGTTCTCCTGTTGCTATCCTTGTTATTCGTCTTTGCTAATGTGAGCTCTTTCCTTATTACTGATCTCAACTCATATTGGATATGTATTAAGACTTTGATAATTGTGTTGATAGGACTAGTAGGTCACGCCATTTCCCTCAAGTTGAAGTAACTTCATTTCTAATATTTATCTTTTGCAAACTTTGGGCCTTAATCACGTATTAACAAAGCCCAATATCACGAGTTTCTATATTATTATTTATCAATCATAGCCCTAGTATTGTTGGTGTTTATATCATTATTTTCAGATAATAGTTTAATTAATTTGAAACTATAAAAATCTATATGTTCGTTCCACAACTTCCATTACGCTATCCCGGTCTTAATTTAAAAACTACATTAATTACATCGAAATCCCGTATTATTATTTTAGGGGTATTACATTCATGGATTATTTTAGATCAAATTCGTACTCAACTTGTGATCTGTTCGGTGCCACGGGGCTGGCTAGGTGAATACCGAACTCCTAGATACCTCATAGGCCGGCTGAGACGAACCAAGAGCGTCGGGCTTAAAAAGGGCAACCGACACAACGTCGTCATCAGAGAGAGAGAGACAAGGTGTTAGGATATTTATAGATTGTGTCAATAGTTTAAATCTTGGGTTATCTTTTGTAATTATCCTATTAGCTTGGGCTTTGGACTAGAATGTAATTAGTTAATCTTTATTGTTTGGGCCTTAATATACCTAGGGTTAATGTGGTATATAAGGTTTTACCAACACAATTTTCAAAGTAGTCAAAGATCAAAAGGCTAAACCTATTTTTCACACAATACACACACTTGAAGGTGAGAACCTCTCCCTTTTTCATTCCATCAAAGCCTCTTTGATTCCTTGTTTGGTGCAATCGGGACCAACAAGTGGTATCAGAGGAAACGTGGATTGATGTGCATTAATTTGAATCCAGTTTCGTTCGATTCCGAGAAAGATCAAAGGTGTTTCGGGCAAAAAATCACTTTCGGGCATTCTGAGCTCGTTTTGGGGTTTTAATGCTTCGTTTTTGTGTTTAAAACCTTCCCCCAGATCGATTCAATGCCTAAAATGGCCTCTCTCTGTTTTTGGTCGATTGGATCCGTGTTTTATGGTTTTTAGCTCACAAATTGGTCGACTATGTGTTTATGTGAAGAATTTCTGAAGTTTTGGATCAAGTTTGAGTGATTTTGGTTGGGATTTGAGTGAAAACGGACGATTTTCTGGCAAAACTCGCGACAAGCAATGGAACAGTAACTCAGTGTTCTTGGCCATGAAATTTCTTGCTGTGTCGTTCAAGTCCGCGAAATTCATATCCGAGAAATTTCATTCTGAGAATGTTTATCTAAACCGCGAAAATTTCACTTTCACTTCATTTTTCTCAACTGCCTAGCTTTTCAAAATCCGATAAACTCTATACCCGCGAAATTTGATTCCGAGTATCGTCATCTAAACTGCGAAAATTTCACTTTCAGTTCATTTTTTTTTCTCAACTGCGTATTTCTTTGAATCCGAGAAACCCTATATCAGAGAAAGTTTATTCCGAAAAATTATCCGAGAAATTCTTTGAAACTGAGAAAATTTGTCAAATCCAAGAAATTTTCAGCCGAGAAAGTTTCTATCGTCCAAGAAATCTTTTTTCGAAACCACGATTTTTCAAATCCGAGAAACTAACTCAAATCACACTTCGACCCGCGATATTTCTTCCAAACTGAAATTTTTCTCAAACCTGAAAATTCTCAAAACTGAGAAACTTTCTCACATGCGAAATTTTTAAAATCCAAGAAAATAACTTTCAACTGAGATTTTTCTTTTTCCCGAGAATTTCTCTTTAAAAAACTCATGCAAACACTGAAATTTCTCAACAAGTAATTTCTCGGGTAATTTATCTTATAATCACGTCTCTTCAAATTGCAAATTCTTCTCGTATTAAATTTTTTTTCTCGGGTTAAATTTTTTTTCGGGTTAAATTTTTTCAAACTCATTTAAGTCTTGATCCCTTACACTTTAGTCCCATTCCCTTAGACCACTTTTGACAAAATTTACTCCTCAAATCTCGTTTTTAAATTTCTAGGACTTCTTCGAACTTCAAGATATATTTTCCCTTCATACGTTTTCGACAATCACACACGTTCACTTAGTTCTAAGAAGTTCTTGAAACGATTTTTCTCAAACTCTACTCGTTGAACTCATATTTCTCATCTCGTTCGTCACTAACCCTCTTATCTATACAAGATCAAAACCACGGACGATTCGACTGCACCAACCATGTCTGCCACAAATAACATCTCAACAGTAGGCTCTGACACCAGACCTGCGATGCTGCGACAAGGCGATTACAGCATATGGACAAACAGGTTCCTCATGTTCATCAGGAACAAAGGCGCACCGCTCTCTCAATACCTACTAGACTCCATCTTCAACGGTCCAGCACAGTTCTGGACGGTCATCCCTGCACAACCAAATGCAAACCCTCCCATGGATGAACGCCGCACTCCAAGAGGCCCCATTAATGAGGATGAAGAGGCTCGCCTACAGGCCGATGAGACTGCCAAAGGATACCTCTTCCAGGCTATGGGCAATGAAGTCTACGCTCACATCGAGTGCTGCACAACTGCCAAGGAAATATGGGATGAACTCGTGGAAATCATGGCAGGCACTACTGAGAGTGCTCAGGGGAGGAAATCAGCATGTCTCTCGCAGTATGAACACTTCCAGGCCTATGAAGGAGAGGAGCTGCGTGACACATACCTCCGATGCTTGAAGGTCATCAATGAACTCAAAAAAGCCAAGATCTCGAGGGACAAATTCGATATCAACAACCGCTTCCTTGGTAGCCTCAAACCACATTGGGGCAATGCAACTGTGATGATGATTCGGAGTAAGGACCTCTCCAACACCTCCATCCATGCTCTTTACGACAGCCTGTCTGCCTATGCTCCTTACGTACAACCTCAGTCCACCAACACTCGAGTCGACCCGTTGGCTCTCCTCTCGAACAAGACTACCGAATGATCTTCCACCTCTAAGACCAAACAGAACAAAGTGAAGCTACCAGCTGTTGTATCTGACACCTCTTCAGGATCTGAAGCTGATACAGAATCTGATGAAGATGTTCGTGATCTACGCAAGCAACTGGCAATGCTCACAAAGATGGTCTCAAAGAAGATCGGAAAAAAATCCTCATCCTCCTCCAATCGCTAAAGAACCTTAAGCGGCACCAAAAAGACCACTCTCATGGAGGAAGCTAAGCTGATAAAGAAAGAGGAGGAATCCGCACCTCAAAAGTCTGTGAAGTGCTTTCGGTGTGGAAAGTCGGGCCACTTTGCCAAGGAATGCTACGCCCCACGCGTGAAGGACTCTGGCTACTACGACCGTAAGGCCAGAATGACCCGCAAAATGGAAAGTGGGAAAGTTCTTCTCACCGAAGAAGCTGAGTGGGTGAACGACACTTCAGAAGACGAGGAACCTAAGGATGAAGATTGCTGCAAGGCAAGGCTGGTCGAACATGACGAGGACGAGGAGATGGTTAACACCAGTGAGAACACAGCTAAGACTCCCACCAACGCCGAGTCTGAGGTACGAATTTCACAACTCGATGATGTGTTTAATCACCGACATACCATTAAGAAACACACCGTAGACGCTAGGGATTATGATGAACTTTAACTAAAATTTGAAAACAACTATGCCTTACTTAGTTTAAAAGTAGAAGAGCTCGCTTGCGCAAACGAACAACTAATGGCCTCTGAAGCGTTAGTCAAACGTCTGCAAAGCAAGAATAAACAAAGTGAGACTAAGGTTAAGGAAACCACACTGGCCATCAGTTCATGTGAAACATCTCGTCGCTTGACGGCCTCCCAATATGAACTACTTACAAAGGAAAGAGTTAGGCTGTACCAAAAATGAAAAAACTTGAAGAGCAACTTCACTTTAGAAACAAAAACACACGCATTTTATGCCTATTGAATCAACCAGTTGAAACAGAATTCTACGACGCCCGGATGGGAATCGGCCTAGCCAGCAACTGCGATCCAACGCCGTTACTGGTTAAAAGGTATAACATGTACAATACAGCATTCCTACAAACGAGGAAGGGTACTCCCTCACGGCTCATGCCATTTGTAAAATCCTCCTCCGTTGTCCTTTCGGAAGAAAAGAGGGAACATAATATTCTTTGGGCGGAAATCACGTACGACTATGCAGAATTGAATGCTAGTTATAAGACTAAAAAACCTTCATTCTCTGAGGACATCAAGACTCAATTCCCAACCGAAGAACAGGAATTTGCCTTTAGAGAAGCACTTTCTCGCATCTATATCCCAGAGAAAATGCTGGTCATAGCAGAACTAGAACGAACCCTAGAATTAGAGCGGAAAGCCTTTGCAAAGGAGCGAGATGATCTACTTAGCAAAATCTTTACCCTAAAGCAATTTCACAATACGAACAAACCCTCTACATCGAGTCAAGTACCCTATTCCCAAACATGTAAATATAAGAGGACGGCGAAGATGACTCCTGAAGCTGAAACTTGCTCTAACATTAACTCTCGTATTCTTATGGATACAGGCACTGAGAGTTCAACGTCTCTAGAAGGGAGTTCGTTTGAAATAAAGGAGAACCCGCTGTTCGATGACAAGAAGAAAAGACCATCCTATATTCGTCTTTTGTTTTTATGTACTGAATCCCAATATCTTAAGGACGTAGACGATGATGTTACCAAAACTTATCTTTCCTTTGCCAAACTTATGTCAATGTGTTGCTGCAATGACTTTATTCTTCCACGCTTTCATGAATATGAAGCACACGAACACGCAACACTCCGACCAAGCAAGCGAACCCCCCCTATGACGCCTTTGCATTCTCCCAGTTCGTCTAAGCCTACGGTTAAGTGAAAACGCCTTCCGACGCTAAATACGAAGTCACCTATTGCTCGCAAGTAGAAGACGACAAAAACCGAAGGACGACAGCAACAACCAAAATCCCCACATCAATTCATAAATAAGGCACTGTACATGCAGGCACAAGTTAGGCAAACATGGGTTAGAAAAACCATAATCCCGCCCCATCAAACAAATCACGACGGGAAATCTAAATTAGATCTAACGTAACCTGATTTAGTCCCCACATTTCCCATTAAGCGCATAAAAATTTTACTTGTATCACAAGAAGGTCCCGTCCGTAAACGGGGACCCAACGTTCGTTGATGATTGCAGGTCTGTCATGTGTGGTATCTAGACTCAGGTTGCTCCACAACAAGGAGCTGTTGAGCAACTTCTCCGAGCGCTATCTCGGAAGGGTCTCCTTCGGAAACAGTCAAATGGCGCCAATTCTCGGAACTGGCGATCTCATCCATGACAAACTGACGATCAAGGGCATCTCTTACGTCGAGGGTCTAAGCTACAATCTCTTCAGCATTGGTCGTTTCTGCGACAAAGGATACAAGGTTCTCTTCGAATCTCACATCTGCAGCATTATCGAAGCCTCGGGACTACCTCTTCTTTCTGGAACGCGCACGTCTCACCTCTATGTACTCAATCTTACGACCTCTCGACCAATATGCCTTCTCTCTCGTGCTGCACCTAAGTTGAACGATCTATGGCACCGGCGTCTTTCACATCTCAATTTCAAGACTATCAACAAACTGCGTCAGAATAAACTCGTCAACGATCTACCCCAGTTGTCCTATCATAAGGAACACCTCTGCTCTGCCTGTGAATCGGGGAAGATGAAGCGCTCGTCTCACATGTCCAAGGAAACACCGTCCTCTAAGCTCATCCTCGAGCTCTTACACATGGATCTATGTGGCCCTATGCCTACGGCTACACTCGGAGGAAGACGGTGTATTCTTGTGATTGTCGACGACTTCTCACGCTACACGTGGACGAAAGTCGTTCGTACAAAGGATGAAGTTCCTAATATAATCATCGAGTTTGTTGTTACGTCCCAAACTCTTCATCAACTGAAGGTTCGGATTATCAGAACTGACAACGGAACTGAGTTTAAGAACAAGAACCTCAGTGATTTCTATGCCACTCAGGGCATCACCCAGCAGTTTTTAGCTGTGAAGACACCGGAACAGAATGGTGTCGTTGAGCGTAAGAATAGGACACTAGTTGAAGCAGCTAGGACTTTCCTCATCCAATCCGGCCTTCCTCACTCTCTTTGGGGCGAAGCTATTCAAACGGCTTGCTACACGCAAAACCGGGCTTCCATCCACAAGAGATTCAACCGCACCCCATACGAGATGATGAATAACCGCCGTATCCCAGATATATCTTATCTAAGGGTCTTCTGTTGCCGATGTTTTGTGGCCAATGATCGCCAACATCTTGGGAAGCTTGATCCAAAAGCACTTGAAGGCATCTTTGTTGGATATTCGCTGAACTCAAAGGCATACAGAATCTATCTTAAGGAGAAACGATCAGTCATTGAGAGCACAAATGTTTTGACGAAAGCGAAGGCGACCTCATGGCTTCTGCTCATATCAGTCCAGAACCAGGTCTTCTACAGTCGTTGACAAAAGGTCAACTTTCATCGACGGAAACTTCCTCATCTGAGGGCAACTCTGGCGAACTGGATCTCGATCTGCTCTTCGAGTACTTCTATTCAGTCCCCAAGACTCCCGTTGCCACCACTCAACCTACCGCTGCACCCACCCCACCTACACCACCAGCTATCAGCGATGATGTCGTCCCTCCAAACTTGGATGATCTCAATCTCAACGAAGACGACATTTTACCCAACCCTGGGAACATTGCTGATCCTGATGCTGAACCCTCTCAATCTACTACGGTTGAGCTCTCTTCTTCGGACACTGGACCCCAATCTAATGAGCCTCTAATCGACACATGCAGCTAGCTCCTCACAGACCAATGCACCACTTTGGTCTTGCTCTCATCCTACGGATCAGATTATTGGGGATCCCACATCCGGTGTTTCGATGCGTTCGGCTACGATGAATGAAAGCCTGTTCGCTTGTTATCTCAGTCAAGCCGTCACGAGTAGCTGAAGCTCTCAACGATCCTATTTGGCTGATTGCAATGCAGGAGGAAATAAATCAGTTCGAATGTTTACAAGTTTGGGAACTCGTACCACGCCCTCACAACAGATACATTATCGGCACGAAGTGGATCTTCAAGAACAAAAAGGATGAAGACGGTGTTGTCATCCGCAACAAAGCAAGACTTGTGGCTAAAGGGTTCAATCAACAAGAAGGCATCGACTACGATGAAACTTTCGCCCCCATTGCCAGGATCGAAGCTATACGAATTTTTCTTGCCTTTGCTGCTCACAAGAACTTTAAGGTCTACCAAATGGACGTGAAGACTGCTTTTCTGAATGGATTTCTCAAAGAAGAAGTGTACGTTGATCAACCTGAAGGGTTCTTGAGCGAAGAGTTTCCTCATCACGTATATCGACTCTACAAGGCCCTCTACGGACTAAAACAGGCTCCCCGAGCTTGGTATGACGTCCTTTCAGACTTCCTTGTTCAGTTTGGATTCAAGAAAGGATCTCCGGATACAACCCTCTTCACCAAGCGGAATGACCCGGACATCATGATTGTACAGATTTATGTCGATGATATCATTTTTGGGTCGACCAAACCACAACTATGTGAAGAATCGCAGGATTGATGAAGGAGAAATTCGAAATGAGTATGATGGGCGAGCTGAACTTCTTTCTTGGTCTTCAAGTAAAGCAACTCCCCGACGGAATCTTCATCAACCAGTCCAAATACATCCATGACATCCTCGAGAAATATGGAATGAAGGATGGTAAGACTGCCGCTACACCTATGTCACCCTCTGGCCGACCCGACACGGACCCATCTGGTGCTCCCATCGACCAAACCGTCTATCGTTCTCTCGACAGGAATCTGCGCTCGTTTTCAGGCTACACCTAAGGAATCCCATCTCACTGCTGTCAAAAGGATTCTCCGCTATCTCAAAGGAACACCCAATCTGGGTTTGTTGTACCCTACTCGATCAGACTTCAAACTGGTTGGATTCTCTGACTCGGATTACGCAGGATGCAAGATGGATCGGAAAAGCACCTCTGGAGCTGCACACTTCTTGGGCGGTAAACTCGTGAGTTGGTCTTCTCGAAAACAAAACTGTGTCTCAACTTCGTCGACGGAGGCAGAATATGTCGCCGCCGCTAGTTGTTGTTCACAGCTTTTGTGGATGAGAACCCAACTGCGAGATTTTAATTTTCATGTTGATAAAATTCCCATTTATTGTGACTCAAAGAGTGCGATTGTGATGACGAGTAATCCAGTACATCACTCGAGAACGAAACACATAGATATTCGTCACCACTTCATCAAAGAACATGTCGAACAAGGGACGATTAAATTGTACTACGTCACTACTGAAGATCAACTGGCCGACATTTTAACAAAACCGTTGGATGTCAAACGATTCCAACACCTTGTGACTATGTTGGGCATGTTGAATCTTCAGTTGTGATCAATCGACCCTACATGAACTTTGATAAAGTGTAGATATTTCTCTTCACTTTACTTCATTTTCTATGTGTCTTCTGAATTATGTCTCTTAAGGGGGAGTTTTCGATTAAGGGGGAGTTTCTTATTTTGCCTACAAAAAAAAGGGTTTAAAATTTTAAATTTTGGTCAAACGGTCAAAATTGGACCAACTGAATTTTGGGTTGAAATTTTAATTTTTGGTCAAACGGGGTCAAAATTGGACCAATTAAACACCAATTGGACCCAATTTTGACGAAGCCCACGAATTTCGGCCCATTAACTCAAAATCTCGCGTGAAGAGTCACAAAACCCCAAAACACTTAGCGTTTTTCACAATTCTACAAACTCCCGAGAAAATTTAAAAAATTTCGCACCCTACTCTTCGAAAATTTCTCAAACTCTCGCGTCGTCGTCTTCCTCGAATCTGCCTTCAAAATCTGTTTTTCTGCGTACTCTGTCGTCAAAATCAGCATTTCGGTATGAATACATCTCAAATAAATCAATTCCCGTTCGATTTACACTGTTTATGTCCCGTTTTAATTTTATTTAGGTTTAAAATTAATTTTTCTCCGCTTTAATTCGGACGCATGTTAGGATTTTGGTGTTTAAAACCCCCAAATATGTATTACCCGTCAAATTTCACGTTGAATGAGTCCAGTTTATTGCACTTTGGTTAAGATTTGAGTGGTTCTAAGGCAAAAATCATAGCGTCGTTTCGTATGTTTTAAAACAGTGTTCTTCACCGAGAAAATTTTCAGAAAAAATGCTTTTAGTTTTCGCTGCTACAGTGAGTAAGGTTCCGCGAAAATTTTTATCCGAGAAATTTCTTGCATTAAAAATTTTTCGCTGCTACACTAAGGTCCTGCGAAAGCTTTCATCCAAAAATTTTCTTGCGTCAAAATTTCGCTGCTACAGTGTGTGAGGTCCCGCGAATGTTTCATTCGTGAAAATTCTTTTTCTTAACTTTTGCTGCTACAATGAGTCATGCCCCGCGAAATTTCATACACCTCACTATTTCGCAACTACTGTGCCCCAAAAATTTCAAGCCGAGAAATTATATCACTTGAGAAGTTTTTCTTCAAAGCTTCATCACTCCGCGAAACTTTCATATCACTTGAGAAAAATTCAAAACTTACGAAAACTTTTGGCTAGCTTGGAAAATTTCCATACATGAGAAATCTTACTCTATCTGCGAAAATTTTCTCGGCATGCCTATGTGTTATAATCTGCGAAACTTTAACACTACATGCGAAATGTTACACCATCTGCGAAAATTTCTCTCGACTTGTCTATGTGTGATAATTAGCAAAATTTACATTACATGCGAAAATTTTTGATAACTTGTGAAATTTCATAATCTGCGAAAATTTTCCACTACTTGCAAAAAATTTCCTCTGAATGCGAAAATTTCCTTAACTTGCGACAATTTTCCCTACATGCGAAATTCTACACTACATGCGAAAATTGTCTTCGGCTAGCTCATTTACCAAAATTTTCTCATATCACATGAACACCTTCAATACTGAAAAATTTTCTAAGTATCAAAAAAATTTCGTTTAATTTCCTAAAAACTGTCGAAACTCCAATCACACGACCATCAGTCAATCTTAACAACTCTATTTCAAAAGACTCTTAGTTAGCTTTAGTTTTAATTTTACTTCTACCTTTACGATTTTGGGCACTTCTATGCTTCATTTTATTGATTTACCCATATCTTACCTATATCCATATTCTCGCAATTTAGTCCGTACTAATCATTCTACAATTTCTGTCAAGCACAGATATGACTAACACAAACCAAAAAGCACTTGAGGCACTTGAGGCCGCAGCAATTCAAAGGGACGTCGCTCGCATCGAGCTAAACACGCTGACATACGTTCCACCAATCGAGCGGGTCTTCCCAACAAGTCGATGGGCTGCCTTGATCCCAAACAATTACATGGTGGACTTGGACAGCTTTCGGTGCGATGCCCCCATCATCATTGAGATCCTCAAAGGACATCCCCTCCGACACGCCCTCACTCATGGCAAACCAGAAGCCCAAGTCTATCTCCAACAATTTTGGCGCACACTGCAGATTGCTGGACCACACTTCAAAGCCTCAGCTATGTCCGCCGACATCGATCAAGAAACCGTAGTCCTCACTCGCAAGATTCTCAAAGATATTGGGCTATCAACCTGAAAACAAGAAGAAGAAAGGCCCACTCGTCCTCAGCGAAGTCACCACACGCAACCTACCTCAACCCTGGCGGACCATGTACCTCTTAGTGAACAAATGCATGTCAGGCAAGCATGCTGGCCAGGACCGCGGGAACCACCAGATCCTTACCATCCTAACCGGCATCGCGCACAACCGCAAGTACAACTACGCTGAGATCATCTGGATGGATCTCGTCTCCATGATTCAACGTCGTGATCGGGAAGTCGCCAAGGACGTCAAGAACCGCTTCGTAACCTACATGTGATGGCTCCTAGTGCTCATCAAACACTTCCGCATGCACTCCACCCGAATCCGCATCCGCCCGGCGACTTAACATTTCGTGATCCCCATCGTCGAGAAGTTCGCCAAGAGAATATCGCCTATGCCAACCCAACAAACCCACACGTTTGAGAATATCGCGCCTCCACCGCTTCATTCCGCGATAGTCCTCGTCCATTATCCTTTGTCCCTGCGGAGCGGACCAACCCCGCTGCTCCTAACCCCGGGACTAGCCAAAACCCCACCACTTCTCAAAAATCGTCGAGTCGCGCCGCATCCTCTTCCACCCGCGTACCAAAAAAACGGTCGCATGAGGATGACGTAAGCCGTACCAAGGAGCGTCGATCAAAATAGAAACATGATCGACCTCCTCAGTCACAAACAAGCCGAGCCCAACCCATAAGTACAGGAGGTGACGTGTTCACCTCCCGAGTAGAAGACGTGGAATTTGGCTCAACCACGCAAACGACCCCACCAATCCACTTATCTTCCTCTCTACAGGAAGATATTTAATTCCACGAGGAGCCACGTATGCCATCGACATCCCACTTGGAGATAGTCGATGTTGAAACAAGTAGTCCCCCGCCTCAGACTGCATCCTCTTCATTCACATCGAGTCTAGTGCCCTCACTCCCCATAATTTCATATGTTTCTAGGACACATACACCTTCTACTGCACTACAGAGTCTTCGTGATTATGTCAGAACGCTCGGTGATGTCTCTGTGACTGAGAGCAGAAGACCTAGCATGGCTTCACAACAACCGTGAGCCTAGGCCATCATTCG
The DNA here is from genome assembly GCA_027422505.1 of Craterostigma plantagineum. NCBI lineage: Eukaryota > Viridiplantae > Streptophyta > Magnoliopsida > Lamiales > Linderniaceae > Craterostigma > Craterostigma plantagineum. The sequence continues at coordinate 4,574,017 of JAPQWV010000055.1, forward strand.
TTTGAGTCTGTCTCATCGATGATGCCAACGGGAAGTCTTAGTGACCCCGTCTTTTCCTGTCTGTGCAAACGGGCGGCCGATCGGCTATCTTCTCCGATTCGGTGTCAGTTGGATTTCTTCGTGATTCCAACCTGGTAAACTTACCCCATTTTGTTTCCGAGACCGCGCTAGAGGCTCGTCTTCAAGAGTTTGCAAAGACTCTTGAGGCGTCTCTCCTCGATAAAGTCTACGCGCGTCTCGATGTGATAACGATTGATACAAATGCGATTGTATGTTATTTTACACCTCATTAACGCGTGTTTTGGTCGAAATTTGCTCGGATATAAGTATATTTTTATAATTCATATTTGACAGGATATCAGAGTAAAATAAACCATAAAAAACGGGGATATCTAAACGTGGAAAGAATCCAAAGAAGTTATGAACACAGTGTTGCAAATTCTTCATTCATGCGATTATTTACATCCATTAGTGCCTAATGAACGTTGCCATGGTCATCATAAGTGGGCCTTGAAGATGGGTTACTTAGAGCAAATATTGGAAGCTAATTATGTGTGGCTCAGGCCCAATTTAGATAGTCCAATAGGGTTTTATATTGTTTATGTGGACAATAAGGGATAAGAAGGAACTCATTTGGACGGCTGTGCAAGGAAGAAAGAAAGAAGAAAAAGACAGAACATCTCACATCAAGCAACTAGGTCACGATCATACACATAGCTCAAGGGAAAAGAAACTACAATCCACAAGACTTATCGTAAGACTGCGGAAGGTTTATTCGCTGCTAAAGGAGGATTTTTACGATCACGTACGCGTGCTAAAGCCGACGGTCTCTGCGTTGGAAAAGGAAATCCGTCTCACACATCTATAAAAGGAGGCAAGATCGGCTTATAGGTTCATCTTTTAGTTTTCTGAGTTGTTTCGAGTAAGAGAGCAGTTTAGAAGAGAGATAATTTTCTGTCAATTTTCATCATTGTTGTTTCGATTTCAGTACTTGTCAAACACTCGATTTCCATATATATTATATTAAGTTTGTTGTTGATCTTGAATTAATAGAGGTTTTCGTACCTTGAGAAGATTATGAGAGATTGAGTGTTAGATGATGTGAGCATAGCCGAGAGTTTGTGCGAGAGAGACCGAGATCGAATAGAATAGGTACTACTGCTTTCAATTGTGCTTTCGTTTTTATCTTTATTGAGAGTAAGAGCAGAGAACGAGCGATAGTGAGTCATAGATGATCTGTGAGAGCAAATAAAAGTTGAAAAGAGTCGAGTGGATTGTTTTCATTTCAGGAACTTTTGGTTTTTTTAGAGATGTTGTACCTTTATATACTAAAAGTTATTTATATATTATAAGTTACCTATGATACAAAGATTCTTAAGCTTAACCTGGATAGCTGAATTCTGCGATTCTCGGTCGGTATACTGTCTGAGTTTATTTTGAGGCAGACATCTAGTCGCCATTCGCACGGTCGAATGTTCATTTCTGTCTATTTCGATATGTCATTAGAATTAATTAATTTCATTTGCACTTTCGTTACCATGTTTAGTAGCTATTATTTTGTCATTGCTAGTTTAAATATTTTTACTCGTTTACCGTTGTGCTAAAAAAAATCATATCATCAAAATCCCCCTTAATATTATTATTATTATTACTATTATTATTATTAACATTATTATTACCCTTAATATTATTATTACCATTATTATTATGGATCGAGTTTGAAGTTAGAAATAAATCAACTTGGAGACGATCCCTACTTTCGCTATAATACTATTTAGTGAATAAGGATATAAATTTATTTTGGCCGTTTTCGACGCGACCAAATTTTGGCGCCGTTGCCGGAGAAGGTGGTGTCAATTGATTTACTTCTATTTTTAATTCGGTTTTTTTTGTTCTAGTTTATGCCCTGATCTTCTTGAACAGGTATACTAATATTTGATCAAGAAATCGAGGGACCGCGAGGGCGAATCGAAAGGCAAAAAGGCAAATGGATTCGACTATATCAATATCCAGCACAGAATCCGAACAAGAATTTTCTGCAAGCGACATGGAGGAAACCAATCAGCAACTGCCACTCCGTCTTACGTTGAGGGATATGGCTACGCCGGATGTTAATCAACGGCCACTTTGCATTGAATTTCCCATTCTTCAAACACCTTTCGAATTAAAATCAGGATTAATTCATTTACTTCCTACTTTTCATGGTAACGCAGGCGAAGATCCGCACAAGCACTTGATGGAGTTTCACATGGTTTGCTCAACCATGAAGCCAAACGGGGTCACAGAAGATTAGATTAGTCTTCGTGCATTTCCATTCTCGCTGGACGATCATGCAAAAGACTGGTTATACTACTTACCATCTGGTTCGATTACTACGTGGGCCGAGCTTAAAAAACAATTCCTAGCAAAATTTTTCCCTGCATCTCGTGCCGTAAATATTCGTAAGGAAATCTACGGGATTCGACAATGGACGGGAGAGACTCTGCACGAATACTGAGAGAGATTCAAGCGGTTGTGCGCAAGCTGTCCATATCATCAAATTTCCGAGTTAGCGCTTATTCAATATTTCTACAAAGGATTGCTACCCATGGAGAGAAACATGATTGACGCAGCAAGTGGAGGAGCGTTGGTCGATAAAACGGCAGACGAAGCACGTCAGCTGATCTCAAGCATGGCTACAAATGCGCAACAATTTGGAACACGTCAAGATGTAGGCCAACAAAGGATGGGCGAGGTAAGTACTACTTCATTTGAGCAAAAATTAGATTCACTAACATCTCTTGTGGAAAAACTTGTGATTGGAAAAACGAGTCAGGTAAAGACTTGTGGCATATGTACATTTGTTGGACATGCAACAGCGAATTGTCCTTCACTTCAGTTTGATCTTAATGAGCAAGCCAATGCAATTGGAGGATACACAGGACCATCTCAGAGACGTTATGATCCATACTCAAGTCAATACAATCCCGGATGACGTGACCACCCAAATCTGAGTTACGGAAATCGACCGCCAGGTTTCATGCAGCAAGCACCAAGGCCACCAAATCCTCCACAACAAACCGCACCATCAAAACCAGGTATGTCTTCGGAGGATATTGTTAAGAATTTAGCAACTAGTACTGCCACTTTTCAACAGGAAACTCGATCAAGCATTAACGAAACACGCTCGAGCATGCACAATTTAGAAAGGCAAGTGTCTCAATCGCAGCACAAATGAGTCAAATACAGAACGAGAAAGGAAAACTACCGGCCCAAGTTGAGATCAACCCAAGAGATGTGAGTGTTATGACTCTTCGAAACGGGAAAGAGATCGGCCAGCCTAATCATGACGAAGTTTCCATAAAATCCCCAAGAGAAGATAAGACTAAAGACCATGCAAAGAAGGTAAGTAATGATTCGGTTTTCGATAAACCTAGTTTTGTTATTCCTCCACCTTTTCCTGGAAGGTTTGCTAGGTTGAAACAAGAAGAAGAGGAAAAGAGTATAATGGAGACCTTCAGCAAAGTCGAGATCAACATTCCACTTTTGGATGCTATCAAGCAGATTCCACGTTATGCAAAATTTTTAAAGGAAATGTGTTCGAACAAAAGGAAACGCAAAGCCGAAGGAAAAATCCTAGTAAGTGACAATGTTTCCGCTGCGCTTCAACGAAAACTGCTCCAAAAATGTAAGGACCCAGGTATGTTTGCTATCACGGTTACTATAGGGACGAGAAAAATAAATAATGCCATGTTAGATTTAGGAGCTTCTATCAATGTTATGCATTATCATTATTCAATGAGATGAATATGGGACCTCTTAAGTGCACTGATATTTGTATTCAATTAGCAAATAGGTCCATTATTTATCCCGACGGATTTGTTGAAGATGTGTTGGTAAAATGTGGAGAATTTATTTTTCCTGCTGATTTTTATATAGTAGACATGGGTGATGAACATGCGCTAGATTCTGTTGTTATTTTATTAGGACGATCATTCATGAAAACTGCTAAAACTAAGATAGATGTTGATTCGGGAACTCTTACTTTTGAGTTTGATGGTGAAAAACTCACTATGAATGTGTTTGATGCTATGAAATATCCTGACGATGCTGAATCTGTTAGTATGATTGATACATTTGTTCGAGATGATTTTGAGCGTAATTTCACTAAGGATACACTCGACTATGTGATTAAGAATAGCAAAACAAAAGAGGAGTTATATTTTGAAGTGGACGAAGATATCAAAAATGCGCTCATGACATTACATGCACTTCCGGAATCTCACGATCAATCAGGTCAAAACACTATTTCATTGCCTATTTCTAACGCAAAAATTGTTCCTTCAATAGAACAGGCACCTACGTTGGAGTTGAAAGATCTACCAAAACATCTCAAGTACTGCTATTTGGGAGATGAAGAAACTTTGCCAGTCATTATTGCAAATGACTTGTCCACCACCCAAGAGGAGAAATTGATACCTGTTTTGAAGGAATACAAGAGCGCGATAGGATGGACTTTGGCCGACATGAAAGGAATAAGCCCCTCGACATGCATGCACAGAATTCTACTTGAGCCCGACTCTAAAATGCGAAATTTCATAATCCGCAAAAATTTTCCACTACTTGCAAAAAATTTCCCACTACATGAGAAATTTTCCACTGAATGCGAATTTTTCCACTGAATGCGAAAATTTCCTTAACTTGCGACAATTTTCCCTACATGAAAAATTCTACACTACATGCGAAAATTGTCTTCGGCTAGCTCATTTACCAAAATTTTCTCATATCACATGAACACCTTCAATCCTGAAAAATTTTCTAAGTATCGAAAAAATTTTGTTTAATTTCCTAAAAACTGTCGAAACTCGCAATCACACGACCATCAGTCAATCTTAACAACTCTATTTCAAAAGGACTCTTAGTTAGCTTTAATTTTAATTTTACTTCTACCTTTACGATTTTGGGCACTTCTATACTTCATTTTATTGATTTACCCATATCTTACCTATATCCATATTCTCGCAATTTAGTCCGTACTAATCATGCTACAATTTCTGTCAAGCACAGATATGACTAACACAAACCAAGAAGCACTTGAGGCACTTGAGGCCGCAACAATTCAAAGGGACGTCGCTCGCATCAAGCTAAACACGCTGACATACGTTCCACCAATCGAGCGGGTCTTCACAACAAGTCGATGGGCTGCCTTCATCCCAAACAATTACATGGTGGACTTGGACAGCTTACGGTGCGATGCCCCCATCATCATTATCCTCAAAGGACATCCCCTCCGACACGCCCTCACTCATGGCGAACCAGAAGCCCAAGTCTATCTCCAACAATTTTGGCGCACACTGCAGATTGCTGAACCACACTTCAAAGCCTCACCTATGTCCGCCGACATCGATCAAGAAACCGTAGTCCTCACTCGCAAGATTCTCAAAGATATTGGGCTATCAACCTGAAAACAAGAAGAAGAAAGGCCCACTCGTCCTCAGCGAAGTCACCACACGCAACCTACCTAAACCCTGGCAGACCCTGTACCTCTTAGTGAACAAATGCATGTCAGGCAAGCATGCTGGCCAGGACCGCGGGAACCACCAGATCCTTACCATCCTAACCGGCATCGCACACAACCGCAAGTACAACTACGCTGAGATCATCTGGATGGATCTCGTCTCCATGATTCAACGTCGCGATCGGGAAGTCGCCAAGGACGTCAAGAACCGCTTCGTACCCTACATGCGATGGCTCCCAGCGCTCATCAAACACTTCCGCATGCACTCCACCCGAATCCGCATCCGCCCGGCGACTGAACATTTCGTGATCCCCATCGTCGAGAAGTTCGCCAAGAAAAACACTCCTGCGAAAGATAAACACGCAATGATCATCCCGGACGAAGTCCTCGCCTATGCCAACCCAAAAAACCCACACGTTCGAGAATATCGCGCCTCCACCGCTTCATTCCGCGATAGTCCTCGTCCACTATCCGTTGTCCCTGCAGAGCAGACGAACCCCGCTGCTCCTAACCCCAGGACTAGCCAAAACCCCACCACCACTTCTCAAAACTCGTCGAGTCGCGCCGCATCCTCTTCCACCCGCGTACCGAAAAAACGGTCGCGTGAGGATGACGTAAGCCACACCATGGAGCGTCGATCAAAACAGAAACATGATCGACCTCCTCAGTCACAAACAAGCCGAGCCCAACCCATACGTACAGGAGGTGACGTGTTCACCTCCCGAGTAGAAGACGTGGCATTTGGCTCAACCACGCAAACGACCTCACCAATCCACTTATCTTCCTCTCTACAGGAAGATATTTCATTCCACGAGGAGCCACGTATGCCATCGACATCCCACTTGGAGATAGTCAATGTTGAAACAAGCAGTCCCCCGCCTCAGACTGCATCCTCTTCATTCACATCGAGTCTAGTGCCCTCACTCCCCATAATTTCATATGTTTCTAGGACACATACACCTTCTACTGCACTACAGAGTCTTCGTGATTCAGTCAGAACGCTCGGTGATGTCTCTGTGACTGAGAGCGGAAGACCTAGCACGGCCAACATCACAACAACCGTGAGCCTAGGCCATCATTCTTTTGAGTCTGTCTCATCGATGATGCCAACGGGAAGTCTTAGTGACCCCGTCTTTTCCTGTCCTGTGCAAACGGGCGGCCGATCGGCTATCTTCTCCGATTCGGTGTCCGTTGGATTTCTTCGTGATTCCAACCTGGTAAACTTACCCCATTTTGTTTCCGAGACCGCGCTAGAGGCTCGTCTTCAAGAGTTTGCAAAGACTCTTGAGGCGTCTATCCTCGATAAAGTCTACGCGCGTCTCGATGCGTCCACCATCGACAAAGGCAAAGGTGTGGCCCCGGAGACGCCACCACCAACGCAAAATGTGGACGAAGAAGCTGTTCTCTCCTCCATTTCTGCAAAGGAGCTCTTCCACATCCTACGAGCAAGATTTGAATCAATGACGGAACTCGACGAGGAGGAACAGCAAATGAAGAAAATCATGACTCAACCAATGACTTGCCGCACTCAAGGCGAGTCCAGCGGGATCAGGCGTGACGATCAAGACGATGATCAAGATCGCCGCGAGGGGGAGAATAGGCAGCAAGGATCACAATCTCAAGGACCCGTGAAATCGACGCCGCCTTCCTCCTCTGCACCTGAAACGATGCCCGCAATAGAAACCTCACACCCCACTAGCCAAAAATCCCACCCTATTAACCCCGAGTCACTAGCCAAATCACCCTCACCACCACCTACTACCATCTCGGAACCACTAACCGTCACATCGACATTAGAGGCCACCACCACATCTACACCACCCGACACCCAAATCATCCTCGCCAAAACCATCACCTCAACCGAAGCACCAGAATCTCCACCACAACCATCCCCACAATCCACAAACTCCTCCGACGCAACACCCTCACCGCTACACAGCTCTACCCCTCTCAATACCGACCCCAACGTGCCTCCCGAGGACTTCTACTGGGCGCAGAACGAGATCGAGGCCTACATCTTTAACGATGAATGGCTGTACACACCCGCCGATGCAGTAGCAGCCAGGAAGTTGGTGGAAAATGGTCGACGTCTGCTAAAGGAAGCTTCACTTACGCTGTTCAACACTGCAGACAACGAGAACGGAGAGAAGTACGACGCCGAACCCGTTGAGCTCGAGAACATCCTATAGTTTCAAGCGCAGCAAGCTGAGACTCTTGCTGCTCAACCGGATGTGCCCACGGCGGATATACCGGAAGCACCGTGGGAAAACAAGAAGATCACCGCACCATTCCAAGAAGAGATCAGAAAGAGGATCTAGCGGCACAAGGAGCGGATAATCACGGACTTCGATGAATATGAGCCGATGAGTGTCCAAAACTGGAGCGAGGAGAAGAAGAAGCTCTACCGATGGAGCCTTCTTTGCCACAAGCGGACGCTGTCCGATGAGGAAAACTTCGCTCTTGAGATGAATTGGGCTCACATCTGCAAAGTCACTGACATTCGCCAGGAGTCAAAAGGACGTGTCCACTATCCAGTCTTCACGGTGATGAGGCAGGATGAGAGCTACTGTGAAGTAAGCGAGGCGGACTTCAAATTTCTGCGCCTGGGTGATCTGTACAGCATGCTGGAATCCATGAAACAGTTCAGACTCGTCCTCAGAAGTTCTGGACATCTCGTACGGGCTGAACCGGTCACCATGGTCTACGTGGCTCTCAAGCGACACATGCTCCGACAAGTGAGATACTTCGCCTCCCACGATCTGCAGATGGCGGTGGAGCACAACCTGAAGAAGGTGAACCTGACTCGCCCATCTTTCAAGAACGCGGACGACTATCGAGAGGGCGATGTGATCGACGGAGATGATCCGGCGGTCGCCAACTCGAACTACAAGGGAAAGATGAGGCTACTGCGCTGCTCCGAAGTGGCAAAGTTCTCGGATGGAACACTCACTCATCCTGACAAGCTCTTGAGAATCTGCCGCATCCTTTCGGAAGAAGACCCACACTGCCGATTCAAGTTCGCGAAGTTCATTGACGCCATAGTTGATCGAATCGTGCTTCGAAGGAATCTCCGCGCCTTCGAGTTCAAGCTAGAACTTCGCGAAACACACACTCGCATCCACCATCACAACGCCCAAGATCCAAGACTCCCAACAATTGACACAAAGGGGGAGATTGTTAAGATATTTATAGATTGTGTCAACAATTTAAGTCTTGGGTTATCTTTTGTAATTATCCTATTAGCTTGGGATTTGGACTAGAATGTAATTAATTAATCTTTATTGTTTGGGCCTTAATATACCTAGGGTTAATGTGGTATATAAGGGTTACCAACACTTCAAAGTAATCAAAGATCAAAAGGCTAAACCTATTTTTCACATAATACACACACTTGAAGGTGAGAACCTCTCCCTTTTTCATTCCATCAAAGCCTCTTTGATTCCTTGTTTGGTGCAATCGGGACCAACACAAGGCTAGGTCCTAGATTAAGACATTAAGGTTTGGGGGTTGGCCAAAACCCTGATCGGCCGAAAATACTAAGTTTGACTAGTGAGGGGTAAAATGGTCTTTTCGCTTCACGATATATTTTTGAAATAAAATATTGGATATTGAATATTTAGTATATGATTTAAATTAGATTTACGTCTTTATTATTATCTTATAGAAATAATATTATTTAATTTGGAATTAAGGATATATATAAGTTTCGAATTTTATTAGATAACATTTCGAAATTATTAAGTATATATATTGGATATTATATTTTAAAATATACTTAATATGGTAATCTAATTAATTAAGATATTGGATATTTAATTAATTAAATTTGGAAGTTTGAATTTTGAATTCGTTACTTGATAAAACGAAGCTAAAGGGGAGGTGTGAGGATTTTTCTCCCACCACCTCAACCTATTTTTGCGCAATCCTAAGTTATATAAATAAGGATTTTCGAGATCCTAAAGGAAGGAAAAGCTAAATTTTCGAAATTAGAGTTCAATAGAGGAAAACTAAGAGTTTTTTCCGCTCACCGCTTTCTCTCTCGCACTCTCTCTCTCGGGGGCAGCAAGCAGCTAGTTCTTGGCCTAGCCGCTTGCAAGAACAGCTGTGATGTTAGTGAGGTGCCGGCGTGACGATCTTGCGCAAAGAAGGCGTCCCGTTCGTGTGCTTTCGGCGTAAGAAAGGGGCACTATGCCTCGGGGTTAGAAGGATTCGAAGCTAGCCATCATCGAGAGATTTCAACAAGGTATCATGGCTGATCCTTTATCTATTTATGTCAATACGTTCTCGTGTTTGTAGCCGAGCGATCTTGGATAGGCGGGAAACCCCATAAAAGTTTAAAATTCCGCCGTTCTAGGAACGTGAGTCTGGAGACCTCGTGCATTCCCAACATCTAAAACCAGCTGGGAGGTCTACTAGAGTCCATACTTGGTTTGCGTGCATAGAATCCATTTCGGCTTGCATAGGTATAAGCCATTTCTCCGAATCTCTATCCCTGGTTGCCTGGTCATAGGTAGTGGGATCGTCTCCGACGTTCCCTTCCATCGCAGCAACCTCGTGCTCGATGTGGACCATCCTGTATCTCTCACGCTTGTGAGATACTCTACCCAACCTGCGCAACTCAGGTTGCATCTCCGACTGCTCTACGGTGTCATCTGACACTGAGTCTGTGAAAGCGCTTCTGACGACTCTCCAAGACTTACTTCGCGACCCGCTACACCTTTTCGAACGAACTCTTCTTCGAGAAAGTGAGCCTGAAGGGCTACAACGATTCTCTGATTGTCGTGGAAGTAAAACTGGTATCAAATGGAATCCTCAGAATACCCGACAAAACGTCCTTTCACAGCCTTCGATTCCAGTTTATCCGTCCTGCGCCTTTTCACAAATGCGGGGCAACCCCAAATTCTAATGTGATTCAAGCTCGGTTTTCGTCCTGTCCATATCTAGTATAGATTACGATCGACATACTTTGTAGGACATCTACTCACAATGTGTGCCGCTGTCAACAGGACATGACCCCACAACGATACGGGCATGTTTGTATAGCTTAGTATAGATCGAACCTTATCCAACAGAGTTTGATTTCTGTGTTCGGACACACCGTTCAACTGCGGTGTTCCGGGCGGTGTCATCTGTGAAATGATCCCGTTCTATTTCAAGAACTCGTCAAACTCGAGGCTCCTGTACTCGCCGCCTCGGTATGATCTAACGGCTTTAACGCCCTTTCCAGTTTGATTTTATACCAAAGCCTTGTACTCTTTAAACCATTCAAAAGTATCAGACTTGTGTTTCATGACATACACCTCGCCGAAGCGAGAGTGATCATCAGTGAAGGTAACGAAATAATGGAACTTACCGTGAGCCGCTATCCCGAACGGTCTGCAAACACCGTGTGGATCAAACTGAGAAGTTCTGTGGCTCTTGTGAAATTCCCTGTGAAGGGAGACTTGGTCATCTTTCCAAGGATAGAAGATTAACAAGTCGGATAGGGATCACACCCAAGCAGCTTTATAATACTGGTTTGCTCCGACTCGAGAATCTTCTGTTCTCTAGTTCGACTCCAATTTTTGTTTGTTGGTGATTGTATTCACAGCACAGTTTTTGTTTTATCTTCGACACTTAGTAATATAATCCATTCAGTAAACTTGCACTTCCGACGCAATTATTTCCAAAACAAAATATTGCATATTTTATTTCTAAAACGGAACTCGTAACCGCTTCTGCTCAAAACGGGAATAGAAAAAATATTCTTAAGCCCATTGGGAAAAATTAAACAATCGAAAAGCAGTAAACTATGTCTAGTAGATAAAATGAGAGTTACTGATCCAATGTGGGTCGTCGGTACACTATTCCACTTCCTGCGTTGATCATGATCTCTCGGTCCGCCAGCTTCCTACTTCGTTCCAGACCCTGAGGCGGCTAGCTTTGGGCAATCGCGCTTCCAATGGCCAAGCTCATTGCAGTGAAGGCATTTATCCGTCAGCTTGGCGCCTTTGAACACGTCTTCTTGGCCTTGCCTTTCAAAATTCGTCCTTTGGGCTTGCTGGGCTTATCCGACTTTTTTTTTCTACTCGACCCTCGAGTCTTAGCATTAGCGACAAGAACAACTTCCTTTCCTTTCACCTTATTCATCTGAGTTTGCGCCGTCGACAACGGTTCATCAACCTAGTCAACGTCATATCGGCCTTGTTCAGATTGAAGTTCACAATTAACCAATTGAAGGAAGGTGGGAGCGACTGAAGTATCAGATCGATCTGGAGCTCATTATCCATGATAAAGTCCAGTGTCTCGAGTCTTTCGATCCAATCGATCATCTTGAGCATATGCTCTCTTACGTCACTACCCTCAGCCATTTGCAATGAAACAGTTGCTTCGTAAGGGAACAGCGAGCACTCCGGAATGTTCGTCAAAAAGCTCCTTCAAATGAAGCAAAATAGCGCCCACTTCCATTTCCGAGTGAGCGCGCTGCAACTCATTGCTCATGGAAAGAAGTATATAGCCCTTGAGCTTTAGCTTGTCAATCTACCACTTGGCATATGCAGCCCGGTCTTTGTCACTCGCATCAGCCCCTGGGACCTGCAGTACGAGGGAATCTGGGACATAAGTTAAAGACTCCATACCTAGGACTATCCACATGTTACGGAGCCAGTCCACGTAGTTTGGTCCCACCAAACAATTTCTCTCAAGCAGCATAGTAATAATGTTCGTCATTGCAGTAAATAGAAAGAAACGTAAAGCAGTAGAAAATAAAGATCTAATTTGGTTTATCTTATCATTCATCAAGTGCAAACAAGGTCTTTTTGTTTCGCTTGACTCCCAATATTTTTCTCGAAAACGCTAACCTCCCGAGAAGAGTTTCCGAAACCTCGTTGAAAGTTAGAGTTGATGTCCCCGACTCAGCTAGCTTCACCTCAGCCTTTAACGCAATATTTGGCTTATCTAATCTTATCGAAGTCACGTCAAACGTGAACTTATCCAATAAGAGTTTCAACTATCTTTGTCTTAGTCATTGACACTCACGGCTTAACCTTGCTTATTGGGTATAACTGCCTAAGTGTGACATATCAACTTATGCTCACGGCTTAACCTTGCTTATTGGGTATAACTGCCTAAGTGTGACATATCAACTTATGCTCATATCGCACAGAATGTACCGCCCCTTGTTGCCATACGCTTCGTGGGGCGGCATCCAAGACGCACCCGAGACGCTAACACTGGGGCGGGATATACGACGCCAACTTACTCGGAACAAATCGCAAAACTCCCCAACGCTAGACATCTCCAGCATGATAAAAGACAGGAATCCAACTCCTTTACGCACTTAGTATTTATCAAACGGAAGAATAAATCATCTCATATAAGAGCACATTGAACATGCATATCACTTCAAAAACCAACACGCACGTAGGTAGTAAATTAACCCTATGATAATAAACTACAAGACAACACAAGCGGTTTATTTCTAGTCTATCCCTATTACATGCATATTAAAAAAATTTCAGTCGTCGCACGGGTCTTGAAGTCGTCAAACGTGCTTCGTCAATCGAACGGCCTCAAAGTCACCGAACGTCCACCACCTTGTTACTGCCGGGGGGTTGGTAACCATCAAATGAGCTCTCATTTCAGTATTTAAGCTAACATTATAGAAAGATATATTACAACACGGGGGGATCATAAGTCCTGAACAAACCGTATAAAATAAATACAACCCAGGGGGCGTAACCCTTAACAAATGACCCGAAAACTAAATTCCTAAACCCACAAGTGCGCCTTAAATCACATTCATAACGAGCACGTTGACAATTACATGATCTTAAAAATAAACGAAAATTGGGCCTTAAACGGGCCAAGCCCATTAAAGTTGGGCCAAGAAACGAAAGTTGGGCCTTAAGGCTTTGATAGTGAAGCCCTAACGTAGCTTCCGCAACTCAAATCACTCAGCCGTCAAAACACGCCGAAGCGACACGACGGATCATGCCACCGGCGTGGAGCCCCGACTGAAGCCGGAACCGGCGGTGGCGGCGGTGACGCGCAATGCACAATTTTAGCCCGTGCAAAATTTTGCCGTGGCTGATCTATTGACGTCGCTGTCTTTTGGCGTGGCGGCACCACCTTGGTACGGCGCCGAAGCCACCATGGCTGGTGCCGGACCTGGAGGTCACGGCTGATCGGGCCTGCTCAGAGCAGACCGATGGTACGAGCGCACAGCCGAAGTCGGATTGTGCTGCCTCGCATGGCTGCCCGCATTCCGGTCTTTCGATCATCTCCCACGCGCCTCATTTCAATTTAAACACGTTATGATGCTGAGCACGAGCGCCCGTTTTGATACCAATGTGGGTTACCCGGTGTCTCCCGGTGACGCCACGTCCCCGGGTACGGTGCGGAATAAAATTTTTTCGGGTTCCCGATTGCCCTCGTAGCTCGGATCAGAATAGTAACACGTAGGCACGTAATAGAGCGGGTCGAACCCGTAGAGATTTACCAGTTGACGCGAGTCGCAGCTCCTCGTCCTTTTCTTCAAGACTTCGTCGATGGTGATGGATGGCACTAGATCGTCACGCCGACCTTGCAGTGTACCACAGAATCAGTTTTCTAAAGATGCCTAGAGAGAACCGAGCCGTCGTGTGGGAGAGAAGTGTGCGTTCGGTGTGTGCTTTTGTGCCTTTTGTTGATTTCGAAAATCACTTCTTTTCTCTACCTATGGAGCACGAATTTTAGCCTATTTAAAGGCTTGGATTTCGATTTCTAAGTCCTTAAAGTGTGAGATATTTTTGCCAAATTTTACTCTCTTTTGAATTCCAAATCCAAACATAAGCAAACTTGTTATTATTAGAAAATTAACTTAAATACCAAGTCAAACTAAAAATATTTAAATATGTATAAAATTCGAAACTTAATCCTAGATTAATTTTGAAATTTAAATAAATAATATTCCAAATATTTTATTTCATTTTTATTTATATCAAATATGCAAATCCGAAAATACCCTCAAAGGCATATTTCTAAATTAGCTTAAGGTGAAATCCAATTTTATCCTCAAGCCCATTAGCACTTGGTCAAGCCCAAGTCTTAAAGTTAGTTTCATAACAAGTCAAACTTCGATCCAATAAATGGCCTGAGGCCCATTAAGGTGTGGCCCAACGGCCAAAGGCCCGTTAAGGCCGAAAACCCTTTCTCTCCTTATCAGTACACTTGATGATGCTTTTAAGCTCAACTCTCTAGGTTCGACTCAATCGGCAAGGGAGGAATCCAAGAGTCCAGTAGTTACCTAGCCAATCCCGCAATACCGTACCGTAACCCGATTCGAGTGCGAATTTCGACCCAGTCTTTATTCCAGAACCTCACTATAGATAATAGTGCTACGCATAAAACCTTTAGCTGTATCCCAATCTAGTGAGAGCCATGGTCTATGTCAAACTCACTAAACTCGATTTAATGATAAAACGGAGACGAGGCAAATTACCAAACCATCCTCCATGTCTAACATGAGTTAGTTGAATACCTTTTGGTCTAAGGTTCATGTAGACTACTATAGTGTTGTCGTAGGTCATTGACACTCCTTGAGTAATAAGCCATGTTTGAACGTACGACCCGTGAGTCAGTGTCTATGAAATGATTCAATCCGTTGATTCGATTCGTATCACAAGTCATGACCTCCTCTTCCAAGCGGGATATCGGCTCACGATAGCTCATCGACAAATAAGCCGTGATCGGCTATCCAACACCCAACTGGAGCCTCAGGCTTATGGACTTTTAATGTTCGAGGTTAAGAGTCCACCGGTGCCTTCCTCTCTCGTACTCATCGAGAACAGTGACTCAACTCGACACATTTGGATTTGTTCATTTATTGCTTTACCGGATGCTAAGTAAAGAACTCTTATATCCAATAAACGAACAATGCCTTTCGTTAAACACACGAAAATATCTTATTACACAAAAGGTCGAATGATAAATAATCTAATTCCCTATACAATCTAATCCTCGTATAGCATTCGAGGGCATATTCCTAACAGTTACCATCCCACACGGGGCTTCAACGCGAATCGATCAGATCCTGTAAAAAAGCCCAGTATTAGTGAATGATAGGATCCTACCAGTTGATATGATAGTCATTCCAATGAATGATTGTGAACTAATTCTTGGGATGGACTGGCTGTCGAAGTACGGAGCAGTTATCAACTGTAACCGCAAGAAAGTCACGTTCAACCTAGAAAACACTGAACCCTTTACCTTCACGTGAACTACCAAATGCAGTAATATTACCAAAATATATGCGATGAAAGCGCAACAGTTAATCAAGGCAGGGTGTTAAGCCTACTTTGTATTTGCAATGACCTCAGAAAAATGCTCGTGTCCAAAGTTGGAAGAAGTCCCGTAGTACGAGAATTTCTCGATGTGAAACCTGAAGATTTGCTAGAACTTCCAATATATCGTGAGATTCAGTTCACGATCGACCTAATACGTGAAGCAGCACCTATTTCTAAGGCACCGTATCGATTAGCTCCAACAGAACTGAAGGAATTGAAGGAACAATTCGATGAACTGCTACAAATGGGATTCATTCAACCGAGCTTCTCAGCATGGGGAGCACCCATGTTGTTTGTTAAACAAAAAAGATGGATCGATGCAGCTCAGCATCGATTATAGAGAACTGAACAAGATTACAATTTAGAACAAGTATCCCCTACCGAGGATCGAGGACTTGTTTGACCGACTACAAGGCTGTTAGGAATTATTAGTAGTGTCCCTAGTTAGTTAAATCTCGGGTTTACATTTTCTTATTTTATTGGTTGTAGTAGTTTGGGGAGACAAATTGTATTAAGTAGAGGTTTGAAGCCGCTCTTGTTAAACACACACACGAACACACACTCAAGGTGCTTTATACGCTTCTAATCTTTCTAAAAATATTTTGATCCTTGTTTGGTAACAAGTGGACCAACAAATTGTATCAGAGCCAAATGTGGATCGATCTCAATGATTTGAATCCAGTTTTGTTCGATTCCGACAAGATTTGAATGAACATTTTCTCAAAACCCATTTTCGATTTCTCATGTGTTTTTGGATGTTTTAAATCATTGTAACTTTCTTTTGGTGAGTAACTTCCTTTTGGTGAGAAAAATCATCAATGAGTGTATTTCTGTTCTTTTGCGTAGATTCAAATCAAGTTTGAGTTGGATTTGAGCCAAAAAATCGAGTCTAAAAATTTTTTCCTGGGTCTCTTCGTCACTTTAGGGTAGAATTCTCACACAGTTCATTGTAATTTGAAGGATCTGACTGGAACGTCTTGATTTTGCAAGCAATCGCCCGATCAAATTGCCTGACTTGTTACAGTCATCCAAATTTTATCAATCGCCCGATGCTTCAATCTTGTTTGAACAGTAAATTGCCTGATTTAAATTTCCAGATCAAATCAGTCGAAAGCTTCAGTCGGCCGATTATAATTTTTGACACTATCGGTTGATTTGAAATTTCAAGGAGCAAATCGTACGGAACCCTTTGTCGCCCGATTTTAGCCTCGAGTCGCCCAACCCTATTTGATTCGTCCGATTAAGTTTAAACTTCGGTCGCCCGATTTCAGTATTAGATTCATCAATTCAATTAAATCGTCCGATTTATAGAGTTCATAACTAAAGTCTCACGAACCTGAAAGTTTTTAATTGAAATCGACTGATTTGGATCATTTTAGAATTGCATCACCCAAACCAAAATTAATTAATATATTTTGTTTCCAAACTTGACTATAATTGTTTACAACTAACATTTTATTTCACAGGTCACATCCATGTAACGATCACTACCAAACAACAAATGGACTCCTTAGCTATGGGAAACGGTGTTCGTGTCCCAGTCCTGAGACGTGGCGACTTCGGAGTTTGGAGAAGCAGATTCCTCAACTATCTTGAGATAAAGGACAACGACGAAGACGTAATCGAGTCTCTTGAGAAAGGACCACAACAAGTATGGGTCACAGTCCGTGGTGACGATACGGTCACCCCAGCAGTTCAAGGAGGCACAATGCTCAAATCTCCTTCCCAGTACACTGATGCAGAAAAGAAACGAGCTAAAGCAGACCTTCTGGCAAGAAACTATTTGATGCAAGCTTTGCCTAATGACATACTGATCCAAGTCGACAGCTCTCCAACCGCTAAGGAATGTGGGATGAAGTCTCAAAACTAATGCAAGGAACATAGAGTGGACTAAGAGCGAAGAAAGCCAGTACCCTTGCAGCATGCAATTCCTTCAATGCTAAGCCCGGTGAGCAAATTGGCGAGACCTACAGCAGGCTCGTCGTCCTTATAAATGAACTAAGGAAGATAAGCATCATAAAAATGAACATGGAACTCAATGTCAAATTCCTCACCTCGCTACATCTGGAATGGAAGAGAGCCACCACACACTTCAGGCTTAACAAGGACCTCGATCAAATTGACATTCATAGCATTACGAAAGTTTGGAGCAGCATAGTGACGATGTTCTTGAAGCAATCGGAGATCAGAAGGGTAAGGCAGCCATAGACTCTATTGCCCTAGTAACAGATACTTATCTTAAGAGAAGTGCAAAAGCTGCAAAGAATAAGTCTGCTAAGTCTTCCAGTCCATTAGACAGTGAAGACACTGGATAAGAATCAGACCCCGAATTCAAAGACTTTCAGAAGCATGTGGCTCACGTAACAAAAAGAATGGCAAAATAGTACTTCAAGAAATCATCATCGTCCGCCAATCGACAGAGGATCTCGTCAAGTTCCAAACAACCACCAGAACCTTTTCAATATCCCGACACTAGGAACGACTCTGAGCCTAGCAATTGTTTCAATTGTGGAAAGCCTGGGCACTTTGCTATAGACTGCTACCTTCCCATGAAGAAGGATGAGGAGTACTACACTAGAAAACTTCAGTTGCTCAATTAGAAGAAACCTGGAGTTGCATTGATGGATGAACAAGACCACTAGCTGGACGACACGTCTGAAAGTGAGTCAGACAATGTAGCCCTGATGGCTCTGGTAGAAGAAGGTGATTCTGAACTGACGGATCTAGAAGCTAATGCTGGTTATGAGGACAAGGAGCTATCTTCAGGAAAGGAGGTAGAATCTTTTAACCAAAAACTGCACTATGAACTTCAAGAAAAATATGCGACACTTCAAACTGAACTTAAATACTTCTTCAGGTCAACAGGAGTGGAATTAGCTAATACATTAGAGGTTCTAGATACGACACGTGAAGAAGTAAATAGATTAGAAACTAGCCTAGCTGACTTGATAGCCAACTTAACAGAATCTGAATCAAAAGTCAATGACTTTTGATAATAATTATGCATCTACTAAAGCAATTATGAGATATAGCAATTTAGATCGTCTGCTAGAAGTAGCACAGTCGAAAACCGATAGTCGTCACTTAGAAATAGAAGGTTTGAAAACACAGGTTGGTGAACTAAAGGTCAAATGGACAACGAGCAAAGACGAGTGAATTACTAAAACATGCGAATTTGAAATTTGAAGCAAAGAGCATGTTAAATTATATGTTAGGATTAAGAAGCTAGAGGACCTACTTACTAAAAGAGAACAAACAGATAGAACGACCTTTTTTTATTAAGTCTAGAGACATAGAATTTTATGATCCACGTGAAGGATCATGCTTCGTTCCAGACTCTATCGCAGTCGTGAAGAAACCCCTACCTCTCTATGACATTTGTTGTCTAGGATTAAGTATGCCTAGTCTTACTCCTTTTATGAGCTAATCTGCACTAGATGCAATGGAGAAGAATAAGAGAAATAGAGAGGATCGGGCCGAAATTCCGCTTGACTTTGAAAAACTGAATAATAGTTACAAGACAAGGGAGATACTCTTGTCTGATGACTATCTACCTATTTATAGGCTCTCCTCTAAAGAAGTAGGTGTCGAAAAACCATACCCCTAATGCATATATACCAGCTAATCAAAGCAATATCTGATTTGCGATCAAATCTAGAATCAGAAAAGATAACTTTCCAGGTAGAGAATGAAATACTACTTAGTTTAAGTTCCTCACTAGAAAAAAAAATCGGCACTAGTAGAACTACAGCCTCAACTCTAGAATCAGAGAGGATAACTTTCCAAGTAGAGAATGAAGTACTATTAACCATAATTACCTCACTTGAAAAACAAATAGACACCAATACGGCCTCGGCCTCTCTACAAACCTCTCGTGTCAACTCTCAAACAAAAGTCCCAACCAAAACTAGATCACAAAGAAAGCAGATTGCATCTAGCAAATCCAAGCTTACTAACTGATCGTTACATGTACTCTCAGAAAATTCTCTAAGTAAAAAAGGGAAGAAGAAAGCCGCAGGAGACAACCTACCAAAGAATGGTGTCGTTTACTCCCCTAGAAAGAATGAGCCCGTTAATTTCGACGCGTCTAGTTCTAATTTTTATAGTAGGCATCAAGTGTGTTCTAAGAATTGTTTTGTTGAGCCTCCATCTATTATTCTTAAGCCTGTAACGACTATCGTAACTTCTATTCTAGCCATGATGATGCTCTGTCTTAAATGCTCAATATAAATCAGCAAATGCCAGCAAGGGAACATCACGACCTTCCCTTAAGTTAGAATACAAACCTAACAAAAGAAAATGACATGTTGACAAAACAAAGTCCCATAAAACTGAAGCAAGAGCCAAAGCTAAAGAAATGCGTAGCATATGGGTTACAAAACAACAAGTTAGAGCATGGACAAATCTCTGTAATCTTCTAGGAATTAGAAAGATCTGGGTTCCTAAGATATCATCTGGAATCATAGATAAATCTAACGCTGACCTTAGAAATAGACCAGTAAGAAGGGCATACGTAGACTATAAAACTAATAAGGGAGGACCCGTCCTTAAATCGGTACCCAAATCCCATCAACTCATTTTGTAGATCCATCATGTGTGGATGCTTGATTCTGGTTGCTTCACACACATGACTGGAATAAAAGAGGTATTGAGCAACTACACCGAACGCTTTAGTGGAATAGTACGCTTTGAAAACAATCACACGTCCCCTATCTTAGTACTTGGCGACCTAATTCATGATAACCTGACGATCAAGGAGGTTTCATATGTGGAGGGTCTTAGTCACAATCTCTTCAGCATCGGTCAACTCTGCGACAGGCGACTAAAGGTTGAATTTCATGCTGAAGGTTGCAGTATTACTGATGAAGGTGGTAGGGAGCTTCTAACTGAAATAAGGAGGACAAATCTCTATACCATCAATTTGAAGACTACTCAACCTTTATCCAAACTGTGTCTCATGACAAATAACTCAATTCAACAACGCGACCTTTGACATCAAAGACTGTTCCACCTCAAATTCAAAACGCTGAATAGATTACACACCGACAAACTAGTTAGCGGACCAGCCTTGAAGTATCACAAGGAACACCTATAGAGCGCTTGTGAAATAGGGAAAATGAAAAGAGCATCACGCAAGACAAATCTCGCAGCTTTAACTTCTCGACCACTAGAATTACTACACATGGATCAATGTGGACCCATGAGAATACGAAATACGTTCTGATGATCGTGGATGATTTCTCTCGATCTATATGAACAAGATACCTTAGGACAAAAGATGAGACTCCCGACTTCATCTTAGACTTTGTGAACAAAACTCAGAACTCGCTAGAATGCAACGTGTAAGTGATTCGAACTGACAACGGTACCGAGTTCAAGAATCAACTGCTTGACAGCCTCTACTCATCACTTGGAATCCCTTAGCAATTCTCAGCAGCTAGGAATCCCCAACAGAATGGGGTCGTGAAAAGAAGGAATCGTAGCCTGGTTGAAGCGGCTCGTACAATGCTAATACAATCGAAACTTTCTCATTTTCTCTGGGCCGAAGCAGTCAAGACACCTTGCTTCACCCATAACAGAAGTAGCATTCACAAATGATTCGGGAAGACTCCATACCAGCTCATGAACAAAAGAATACCCAATATCGAATTTCTTCGAGTCTTTGGCTGCAAATGCTTCGTTCTAAATGATAGAGAAGATTGAGGAAATTTTGATCCTAGAGCAGTTGAAGGGGTATTCATTGGATATGCTGCTGAGTCCAAGGCATACAAAGTTTATCTATCACAAAAGCAAATCGTCATGAAAAGTGCAAACATGACATTCGATGAAGCGCCATCTATCGCTTCTGGACAGACTAGTCCAGAACCTGGATTCATAAGAGTGTCGACAGAAGATCAACACAACTCTCCACCCGAGGAAAGACCCTCTACTTCCCAGACAGTCAATGAAGACGGTTTGGATCTTCTGTCTGATCAAATATATCTATGTCCTCGTCCACAATTGGACCCTTCTCAAAAGGATGAGAGTTGAGACACATCAGATCCATCTGTACACTGTTCAACTGGGACTGATGAGATTGTCATTAAAAACAAGGCTCGATTGGTGCCAACCTCAAGTTACCACGACTTCTCAACCAGTTCACGATGTGGAAAATTATCCTTTGGATAACTCAGGAAACGAAGCACAAACCCCTATTGAGATCTCTAGCACCAACGAGACTGAAGCAAGTGAGGAAGTTAACGACGAGGAATCGACAATGAATGAGAATCTACAAGGAATAAGCACCCGATCCTCAACAGTGAATGAGAATCTATATGCCTGTTTTCTGAGTCGAAACGAAAATCAATCAATTTCAGCGACTCAAAGTGTTGAGATTAGACCCAAGACCTCCGGGCAAAACCGTTATTGGAACAAAGTGGGTTTTCAAGACTAAAAGAAATGAAGATGGGATTGTCATTAAAACAAGGCTCGATTGGTGGCAAAGGTTTACAATCAATAAGAAGGAATCGACTATGATGAAACCTCTACCTCCGTTGCTTGAATCGAGGCCATCCGACTCATTCTCGCTTATGCTGCCCACAAAAACTTCACTGTTTACCAGATGGACGTCGAGACAGCCTTCCTAAATGGTGTCTTGAAAGAAGAAGTCTACGTGGCGCAACCTGCAGGCTTTGTGAGCGAAACTCACCCGGACTATGTGTACTTTCTAGAGAAGGCTCTCTATGGACTTAAACAAGCCCCGCACGCTTGGCACGAGGCACTCTCAGACTTTTTGATAAAGTCAGGGTTCACAAAAGGGAAGATTGACACAACCATTTTCATCAATAGACGTAACTCAGGAATTCTCCGTGTTTAGATATATGTCGATGACATAATTTTTGGATCCCCAAATCCTACGTTATGCATAGAATTCAATATCTAATGAAGACGAAGTTCTAGATTAGCATGATGGGAGAACTTAACTTCTTTCTTGGACTTCAAGTCAAACAACTTCCAGAAAGGCATCTTCATTAGTCACTCAAAATACATCCACGACATTGTTAGGAATATGCCCTCGAATGCTATACAAGGATTAGATTGTATATGGCATTAGACTATTTATCATTCGATCTTTTGTGTAATAAGATATTTTTGTGTGTTTAATGAAAGGTATTGTTCATTATTGGATCTAAGAGTTCTTTACTTAGCGTCCGGTAAAGCAATAAATGAAAAATCCAAATGTGTTGAGTTGAGTCACAATTCTCGATGGGTACGAGAGAGGAAGGCACCAGTGGACTCTTAACCTCGAACGTTAAAAGTCAGTAAGCCTGAGGCTCCAGTTGGGCGCTGGATAACAGATCACAGCTTATTTGTCGATGACCTATCGTGTGTCGATATCTCGCTTGGAAGCGTTGGTCATGACTTGTGATACGAATCGAATCAAGGTATTGACTCGTTTCATGGACACTGACTCACGGGTCGTACTGTCGAACATGGCTTATTACTCAAGGAGTGTCAATGACCGACAACAACACTATAGTAGTCTACGTGAACCTTAGACCGAAAGGGGTTTTTACGAAGTTGAATTCGAAGTATCGACTGTCGCTGGTTCCCCTTGACCCGATTTGCGGTTGCATGGGTCAGCGGGCCAGATGCGGTCTTGATGGCGATTTGTGATTGCCGGCTTAGACCGCCGAGTATGGAATTCGCACTCGAATCGGGTTATGGTCCAGTACTGTCGGATTGGATAGGTAACTACCAAACTCTTGGATTCCTCCCTTGCCGATTGATTCGAACCTGGAGTGTCGGGCTTAAAAAGGATCATCAACATGTACTAATAAGGAGAGAAAGTGTTTTGGGCCTTAACGGGCCTTGGGCCGTTGGGCCACACCTTCATGGGCCTCGGGCCATGTATTGGATCGAAGTTGGACTTCTTATAAAACTAACTTTAAGACTTGGGCTTGGCCAAGTGCTTAATAGGCTTGAGGATAAAAATTGGAATTCACCTTAAGCTAATTTTGAAATATGCCTTTGAGGGTATTTTCGGAATTTGCATATTTGATATAAAATGGAATAAAATATTTGGAATATTACTTATTTTAATTATGAAATTAATTTAGGATAAAATTTTGAATTCCATACCATATTTAAACATAGTTAGTTTGACTTGGTACTTAAGTTGGTTTTTAATAATAGTAAGTTTCCTTAAGTTTGGATTTGGAATTCAAAAGAGAGTTAGATTTGGCAAAATTCTCTCACACTTTAAGGACTAAGATATCGAAATCCAAGCCTTTAAATAGGCTAAGAACTTCGTGCTCCAAAGGTAGGGAAAAAAGAGGTGATTTTCGAAATCAACCAATGGCACAAAACACACGCCGAACTTACACACGTTTCTCCCACGCGACGGCTCAGTTCTCTCTAGCCATCTTCAGAGAATTGATTCCGTGGTACACTGCGAGGTCGGCGTGACGATCTTGTGCCATCCACCACCATGGACGAAGTCTCGAAGAAAAAGACGAGGAGCTGCCACTCGCGTCAACTGGTAATTCTCCCACGGGCAATGGGGGAACCCAAAATATTTTTGTTCTGCACCGTTCCGGGGACGTGCCATCTCCGGGAGACACCGGGTAACCCAACAGTGGTATTAGAGCGGGCGCTCGTGATTGGAATCATAACGTGTTTAAATTGAAATGAGGCGTGCGGGTGATGATCGAAACGCCGACGCGGTTCGACCGTTGTTGGGCTGCCGGATGCACCATTTGCCAACCCACGGCCATCAACACGTGCGGTACGGATCGACGAGAAACCACGGACCAGATTGGGACCCGGGCGGCGGCGGGTTCCGGGCAGCGGCACGTTGCGCGCGGGCTGCGAGCGGTGCATTGACGTTGCAGCCGCGGGATCGGGCTGACTCGAGTAGTGTAATACCCGTAAAATTAATACGGGATTATTTCTGTAATGTTCCAAATTAATGAAGATGACTTTCGAACGAAACCGATTTTCGGGAGCGAGCCGAAAATATCAGTTAGGGCCGAGGAAAAACAAGTGGGCCGAAAATGCTTAAGAAACCCAAGAATAAGAATAGGTTGAATAATATTAGACCCAAAACAAATTAGTTAGGGCCCAAGTTAAATTTTATGAAGCCCAAATAAGTGAACTAATGGCCCAAATGAATTAAAAACATGAGATAAGAACAAAATTACTTAATTTGTGGGAAAAGCCACGTGAAGGCCATACTTCAAAAGAGATATTTATCCTAACAATAATCATTATGGTCTAAGGCAAAAAATAAAATAAAAAAAAAAAGAAACGTGATAGAGATGCAAAGGAAATAAAAACCCTCAATTGCCAACCTTTAACCAGCGAAAAGAACATTAGAAGAGAAGAAAGAAAAACCTCATTTGCAACCTTCAATCGACGTGAGGATCAAGGAGAAAAACAAAGAAATAAAAACAAGGGACCAAAGAGAGAAGAACCGAGTTAAAGAGGTGAGGATCCCATTTACAAGCTTAGATAATTGCTATTTTATACGGTTTAAGTAGTTAGCCTAAGTGTAGGTGACGAAAGAAGAAATGTGCTGTGAAGGGAACGAGCTCAACTCGACCTTAGCTTAGGAAAATCACCCAAATATTAGCTTGGAAGTGAGGTAGGTGGTTTATACCCCTACAAACCCTTTTAAAGTATATTAATTTCCGTAAAATGGTTAGAAGTCGATTGGAAGGCCATTCGATTTCATATTCTTAAGTCTTATAATCTTTATAATTTTCGTGGCATGTTGCTATGTGTTTCAATGTGATTTCGAACTCAAAATATGAGTTCTTGGTTGATGATTTAGATTATGGGTTGAGCGACGAAGAACTTGTTAATTTCTGAAAAATGTCGATATCTTATACTAAATGTCGAAACTTTTATAGAATGTCGAGATAATAGAAATGTCGAGACATACCAAAAATGTCGAGCGAAGAATGTCGAGGCCTCTAACGAAAATGTCGATATCTTATACTAAATGTCGAAACTTTTATAGAATGTCGAGACAATAGAAATGTCGAGACATACCAAAAATGTCGAGCGAAGAATGTCGAGGCCTATAACAAAAATGACGATATCTTATACTAAATGTCGAAGCTTTTATAGAATGTCGATATAATATAAATGTCGAGACATACTAAAAATGTCGAGTTCTAGTAAAATAGAAAATGTCGAGTTCTTACTTAAAAATGTCGAGTTCTAGTAAAATAGAAAATGTCGAGCTCATCATTCCTTGTAAAAGTCGACATCATTGTAAAATGTCGTGGCACATAATTAAACAAAGAATAAATGTCGAAATTCTTACACAATGTCGAGACTCTCAAAACAACTATAAATGTCGATATACAAACCTTAGAAGTGTCGAGTCCCTTCACTATACATATCGACTTTTATCAATTATGCAGCTCGACATCTTTGTAATAGGTAACTCGACATCTGTTATAATTCATCTCGAAATCCATCTATTAACTATCTCGACATTTTTCTACTGCACAACTTAAATCGCCCGACCTTTTACCAAAAACCCTAAAACAGTATCCAAATATTTTAAATAAATGGTTTTAAGCCCAAATCACTTTTAAATAAAATATTTTCGTACTATAACATATATTTTCGGGTCAACCCATATTTTAAATTGTAAAAATATTATTTTTGGAATTTCAAACCATCGGCCTAGTATCAGATTTTAATAAAATATAATATTTTCTGTGTTTTACTATTTACTGTTGTATGAAGTGTGATGTGTTCATGTGAATGATTTTTATGTGCATATCACGACATGCACGGGTGAGAGTGATGATGATGTACCGTATTTATACGGCAACTCCTTACGGTGTCGGATGAGTGGGGTAGAGTTACCGATGTTGGTAGTCAGGTCTAGACTCGATAGGGCACCTGGTGGGAGAGGGGTTTTGCGACACCCATCTACTCGGGATTGAGCCAACCGAGGTGTACACCACCGATATTTTATTGGCTCAGGGACGGCAGACAGATGTGAGATTCCTGTCTACCCGGGTAGTGGTAGACTACTCGGGGAGTTACACCAAGGTGTAACACCGTCGGGTTGAGATTGTGTGCGGAGGGAGCGACCCGACGAGGCCGGCGTGGGCTACCGCATGATTATGGCGTACCTTGCCATGCGCGCGTGGGTGCCGAGTCTAGCCTAGGGCCCTGATATGTGATGAGACGTGAGATAGGTCGAGCGTGCATATTTCATGTGTGAGGACATGGGATTGGGTTGAGTGCACGCACGCATATGCATTGCATGATTTTACTGCCACCTACTGGGCGTTTTTGCTCAGGGTTTTATTTTATAGGTGAGACTGCGCCCGACACCGATGGGTGTCAGGGTTCGCTGTAGGCGGGCTGGCGGCGGTGACTCCACGGGCTTTTGAGGGCGGAGCGGTACATGGGACGCGACCTGTGGAGAGGCGTAGTTTAGTTTAGTCGGGATAGATTTTGGGGCTTCGGCCCGGTGTGTAGATATGACGCTTTTTGTAAAACCCGACTTTTGATATTTATATGATGTAAATTATTCTGTTAAAAGTTTTCAATAAATCGGGTCCTCCGCGACTTCTGTTGCGGAAATCCGCCAATTATTCTAATTAGAAAGTAGGGTCTCGACAGGTGGTATCAGAGCATTAGGTTTTAGGTTCTGAAGACTGTCCATGTACCGCCGCTCAGAAGCCGGGAGAACCAGCCTCGCCTGTAAGTGTTGTGTGTTGACGTGACTATGTGATATTTATGTGCTCACTTATGTGTTATATAGTATTTGGAAAATCTCGAGAGGAAGACCTAGACGAGAGTTCGTAGGAGAAACGAGTCGACGGGACGAACCTGAGTCCCCGACTCCTGAACACGACACAATTCGACGGCTAACTGAGTTGATACAGCGCCAGTCAGACCAGATCAATACCCTGATCAATCACCGGAGCTCATCTGAGCACCATTCCTCCCCACAACCCGATCGTGTCGAAATCATCGGGGATAGGTTTCGCAAATTGAATCCCCCAAATTTTGCCGAGGCCGCTAACCCTGAGGTGGCCGAGGACTGGATCGGCACTATTGAAGATCTGTTTATTTATAGCCGCGTGCCGAACAATGAGAAGGTGCTATGTGCCGTTTCCCTGCTTCGGGGAAGCGCGCGGTTCTGGTGGAACACCGTGAAGGTGTTAGAAGATCCTGCTACTATGTCGTGGGAGCGCTTTAGGGAACTGTTCCATGAAAAGTACTTCACTGCTCAAGACCAAGAGCAGCGCATGTACGAGTTCATGAACCTGAAACAAGGGCAAATGCCAGTTGCAGAATACATTCGCAAGTTCGAGGAGTTATCTCGCTTCGCTCCTCATCTCGTAGCAACGAATGCTCTGAAAGTTACGAGATTCCTTCGGGGACTAAAGCCGGAATTCTATCGAGACCTTAGTGTGGCGGGCGTGAGACAGCTGGAATTCCGCCAAGCGACAGAGCGTGCGTTGATAGCCGAACAAGCTGAAGGAGTAGTGAGAGAAGCTCAGGAAGTGAACAGAAAGAGGGAGGCTCAACAAGGAGGTAGCAGTCAGAAGCGCCCATTCTTCGGCAATGGTCCGAAGAACAAAGGCAATCGACCGGGCCAACAGATGTGGCGCCCGAACTTTAGCCAGGGACCAACCAACGTTCCCTATCGACCAGCGCTGCCAACGCCACAGTGCCAGCAGTGTGGGCGAAACCACTTCGGCATCTGCTACGGACCTCGACCGACGCAGAATCTGCAGTGCTTCCGGTGCGGAAAGATGGGACACACTGCACGGAACTGCACGGAGGGTCAGACTCAGTTGCAGAATCAACCACAGAAATCGATCCGACCTCCACCCATACCTGCGAGGGTTTTCACAATAACAAACGAGGAGGCGGAGGCGAATCCAGCCGTAGTGACTGGTACGTTGAATATCTTTCACGTACCATCTTCCATTCTGATTGACTCTGGAGCCACACATTCGTTTGTGTCGGCCAGTTTTGTGACCCGGGCGGGAATATATCCTACCCATTCTTCGTGCAACTACATAGTTTCCCTACCCCACGGAGACCCAACTAGGACGAACCTGGTAGTAAAAAACTGTCCCGTGAGAATTGAGGGTCGGGAATTGAATGTAGATTTGATAGTGATCCCGATGAATGATTACGACATCATATTCGGGATGGATTGGCTCTCGAAGTACGGAGCAATCATAGACTGTGCAAAGAAAGTAGTTAGGTTTGAATCGACCGAGGGAGGCGAGTTTGAATTTTCGGGAAAGACGAACAATAAATCAATCCCTAGGATTTCTGCCTTGAAAGCTCAGCGACTCGTAAACACGGGTTGTGAAGCATTTCTGGTCTTTGCGGTAAAAGCCGAAGAATCTCCTCAGCCAAAACTAGAGGAAGTTCCTATAGTAAAGGAGTATCCCGATGTGTTTCCCGAGGATCTCCCGGGGTTACTGCCGAATCGGGAAATTGAATTCGTAATCGATCTTGTGCCCGGAGCTGCCCCTATTTCTAAAGCCCCGTATCGGCTAGCACCGAATGAACTGCGGGAGTTGAAAGAGCAACTGGAGGAATTATTGCAGAAGGGTTTCATTCAACCCAGTTTCTCGCCCTGGGGAGCCCCGGTACTTTTCGTAAAGAAGAAAGACGGATCGATGAGGCTATGTATAGATTATCGTGAACTCAATAAGATCACGATAAAGAACAAATACCCGTTTCCAAGGATAGATGATTTATTCGATCAATTACAAGGGGCAACGGTATTTTCAAAGATCGACCTGCGTTCCGGTTATCATCAGTTGAAGATCCGTGAGAAGGATGTTCCGAAAACTGCGTTCAGCACGAGGTACGGCCACTACGAATTCTTGGTCATGCCATTCGGGCTAACGAATGCTCCTGCTGCTTTCATGGATCTGATGAACCGAGTATTTAAGGAGTTCCTAGACCGTTTCGTTATCGTATTTATCGACGATATCCTCGTATACTCGAAGACGAAGGAGGAACACGAGGAACATCTGAGGACGGTCCTTGGAATCCTTCGGGAGAAACAGTTGTTCGCTAAATTTAAGAAATGTGAATTCTGGTTGGAACAAGTGGCATTTCTGGGGCACATCATTTCGGGGAGCGGGATTGCGGTGGACCCCAGCAAGATTGAAGCGATAGAAAATTGGCCACGACCGACCACTCCCACTGAAGTAAGGAGTTTTCTCGGGCTTGCTGGATATTATCGAAAGTTTATCAAAGACTTCTCCAGCATTGCCTCAACGCTCACAAACTTGACAAAGAAGAATGTCTCGTTCAAATGGACTGAACAGTGCGAGCAAAGTTTTCAGGAGTTGAAGAAGAGACTGACGACTGCTCCAGTTTTAGCAATACCGTCGGGCACTGAAGGATTTTCGGTGTATAGTGACGCCTCGAAAAACGGCTTGGGGTGCGTGTTAATGCAGAACGGGAAGGTAATCGCTTACGCCTCCCAACAGTTGAAGTCGTATGAGAAGAATTACCCCACCCATGATCTTGAACTCGCCGCAGTAGTGTTTGCTCTAAAAATCTGGCGACACTATCTGTACGGAGAAAGGTGCGAGATCTTTACAGATCACAAAAGCCTAAAGTACTTCTTCACACAGAAGGAGTTGAATATGAGGCAAAGACGATGGCTTGAGCTAGTGAAGGACTACGACTGCGTGATTAACTATCACACAGGAAAAGCTAACGTGGTCGCAGACGCGTTGAGCCGAAAAGTCGTGAACACCGAATTGTGCCAACTTGGAGTTGAAGTAATTCACTTCGGGGAGATTGAGACGAGATTGGCAACGTTGACTCTCAAACCGACGCTGTTAGATCGAATCATCGACGCACAAAGGAAAGATGAATTATACCTGAAGATTCGGGGTGAACAAGATGAAGATGTTCCGTCGGAATTCGAATTCCGAGAGGACGGGAGTTTACGATTCAGAAATCGCTTGTACGTGCCTAAAGGTGAAGAAATTCGTCGAATGTTGATGACAGAGGCACATACGACGACCTACTCGGTACATCCTGGAGCAACGAAGATGTATCGAGATTTGCGGACGAATTACTGGTGGCTTGGAATGAAAAGAGATGTCGCAGCTTTCGTAAGTCGATGCTTGACTTGCCAACAGATCAAGGCAGAACATCAAAGGCCGGGAGGAATGTTGCAACCTTTAACGGTTCCTGAATGGAAGTGGGACCACATAACCATGGACTTCGTCGTCGGATTACCCAAGACGGTGAATGGACATGATGCAATCTGGGTAGTCGTTGATAGATTAACGAAATCTGCCCACTTTCTACCGATCAACCAGACATATCCCATGGAGAAGTTCGCAGAACTGTACATTCAAGAAATAGTGAGACTACATGGGATTCCAATGTCGATCGTTTCCGATCGCGACTCGAGATTTCTATCTCAATTCTGGGGGAGCTTACAAAAGGCTTTAGGGACCAAACTATCATTTAGTTCAGCCTATCATCCCCAGACGGACGGGCAATCGGAAAGAACAATCCAGACGCTCGAGGACATGTTGCGAGCATGTATATTGGATTTCCGAGGAAGCTGGAGTAAATACCTCCCATTGATTGAATTTTCGTATAATAACAGCTTTCAAGCGACGATCGGGATGGCACCTTACGAAGCATTGTATGGGCGTAAATGCCGATCCCCAGTACATTGGGATGAAATCGGCGAGAAGGCGTTATTAGGTCCTGAAATGGTTCGTGAGATGGCCGAAGCTGTTAGTAAAATTCGGGAGAGGATGCAAACGGCCCAAAGTCGTCAGAAGAACTACGCGGATAAAAGACGAAGGCCGTTGGAGTTCGAAGAAGGTGATCAAGTTTTCCTCAAGATATCACCTATGAAGGGTGTTAAGCGTTTCGGACGAAAAGGAAAGCTAAGTCCGAGGTATATAGGACCCTTCCAGATTTTGAAACGAGTAGGTGAAGTAGCGTACCAGCTAGAACTGCCTACTTCACTAGCACAAGTCCATGACGTCTTCCACGTATCAACTTTACGGAAGTACGTTTCGGATCCAAGTCATGTGCTACGAAGTGAGACGCTTCATCAACAATTGAGACCGGACCTAAGCTATGAAGAAAGGCCAGTAGAGATTTTAATGTATGAGGTGAAGCGACTTCGAAATAAGAATATCCCCTTAGTAAAGGTCTTGTGGCGGAACCAGACAATGGAGGAAGCCACTTGGGAACGAGAAGATGAAATGCGCGAGAAATACCCCGAGTTGTTTTCGACGACTTAAATTTCGGGGACAAAATTTCTGTAAGGGGGGGAGAATGTAATACCCGTAAAATTAATACGGGATTATTTCTGTAATGTTCGAAATTAATGAAGATGACTTTCGAACGAAACCGATTTTCGGGAGCGAGCCGAAAATATCAGTTAGGGCCGAGGAAAAACAAGTGGGCCGAAAATGCTTAAGAAACCCAAGAATAAGAATAGGTTGAATAATATTAGACCCAAAACAAATTAGTTAGGGCCCAAGTTAAATTTTATGAAGCCCAAATAAGTGAACTAATGGCCCAAATGAATTAAAAAAATGAGATAAGAACAAAATTACTTAATTTGTGGGAAAAGCCACGTGAAGGCCATACTTCAAAAGAGATATTTATCCTAACAATAATCATTATGGTCTAAGGCAAAAAAAAAAAAAAAAAAAAAAAACGTGATAGAGATGCAAAGGAAATAAAAACCCTCAATTGCCAACCTTTAACCAACGAAAAGAACATTAGAAGAGAAGAAAGAAAAACCTCATTTGCAACCTTCAATCGACGTGAGGATCAAGGAGAAAAACAAAGAAATAAAAACAAGGGACCAAAGAGAGAAGAACCGAGTTAAAGAGGTGAGGATCCCATTTACAAGCTTAGATAATTGCTATTTTATACGGTTTAAGTAGTTAGCCTAAGTGTAGGTGACGAAAGAAGAAAGGTGCTGTGAAGGGAACGAGCTCAACTCGACCTTAGCTTAGGAAAATCACCCAAATATTAGCTTGGAAGTGAGGTAGGTGGTTTATACCCCTACAAACCCTTTTAAAGTATATTAATTTCCGTAAAATGGTTAGAAGTCGATTGGAAGGCCATTCGATTTCATATTCTTAAGTCTTATAATCTTTATAATTTTCGTGGCATGTTGCTATCTGTTTCAATGTGATTTCGAACTCAAAATATGAGTTCTTGGTTGATGATTTAGATTATGGGTTGAGCGACGAAGAACTTGTTAATTTCTGAAAAATGTCGATATCTTATACTAAATGTCGAAACTTTTATAGAATGTCGAGATAATAGAAATGTCGAGACATACCAAAAATGTCGAGCGAAGAATGTCGAGGCCTCTAACGAAAATGTCGATATCTTATACTAAATGTCGAAACTTTTATAGAATGTCGAGACAATAGAAATGTCGAGACAGACCAAAAATGTCGAGCGAAGAATGTCGAGGCCTCTA
The DNA here is from genome assembly GCA_027422505.1 of Craterostigma plantagineum. Classification (NCBI taxonomy): domain Eukaryota; kingdom Viridiplantae; phylum Streptophyta; class Magnoliopsida; order Lamiales; family Linderniaceae; genus Craterostigma; species Craterostigma plantagineum. The sequence continues at coordinate 4,607,300 of JAPQWV010000055.1, forward strand.
ACAAAAATGACGATATCTTATACTAAATGTCGAAACTTTTATAGAATGTCGATATAATATAAATGTCGAGACATACTAAAAATGTCGAGTTCTAGTAAAATAGAAAATGTCGAGTTCTTACTTAAAAATGTCGAGTTCTAGTAAAATAGAAAATGTCGAGCTCATCATTCCTTGTAAAAGTCGACATCATTGTAAAATGTCGTGGCACATAATTAAACAAAGAATAAATGTCGAAATTCTTACACAATGTCGAGACTCTCAAAACAACTATAAATGTCGATATACAAACCTTAGAAATGTCAAGTCCCTTCACTATACATATCGACTTTTATCAATTATGCAGCTCGACATCTTTGTAATAGGTAACTCGACATCTGTTATAATTCATCTCGAAATCCATCTATTAACTATCTCGACATTTTTCTACTGCACAACTTAAATCGCCCGACCTTTTACCAAAAACCCTAAAACAGTATCCAAATATTTTAAATAAATGGTTTTAAGCCCAAATCACTTTTAAATAAAATATTTTCGTACTATAACATATATTTTCGGGTCAACCCATATTTTAAATTGTAAAAATATTATTTTTGGAATTTCAAACCATCGGCCTAGTATCGGATTTTAATAAAATATAATATTTTCTGTGTTTTACTATTTACTGTTGTATGAAGTGTGATGTGTTCATGTGAATGATTTTTATGTGCATATCACGACATGCACGGGTGAGAGTGATGATGATGTACCGTATTTATACGGCAACTCCTTACGGTGTCGGATGAGTGGGGTAGAGTTACCGATGTTGGTAGTCAGGTCTAGACTCGATAGGGCACCTGGTGGGAGAGGGGGTTTGCGACACCCATCTACTCGGGATTGAGCCACCCGAGGTGTACACCACCGATATTTTATTGGCTCATGGACGGCAGACAGATGTGAGATTCCTGTCTACCCGGGTAGTGGTAGACTACTCGGGGAGTTACACCAAGGTGTAACACCGTCGGGTTGAGATTGTGTGCGGAGGGAGCGACCCGGCGAGGCCGGCGTGGGCTACCGCATGATTATGGCGTACCTTGCCATGCGCGCGTGGGTGCCGAGTCTAGCCTAGGGCCCTGATATGTGATGAGACGTGAGATAGGTCGAGCGTGCATATTTCATGTGTGAGGACATGGGATTGGGTTGAGTGCACGCACGCATATGCATTGCATGATTTTACTGCCACCTACTGGGCCGCATAGTTTACATGCGCGCGTTGCGTGCGGCATGTTGTCGTCGGTAGCGTGGCTGTTCCGGCACGGCCAGGGACTCCCCGCCGGCGGCCTTCCGCGTCATCGCTCTCCGGCGTGTTTTGACGGCTGGGCAATTTGAGTTGCGGCAGCTGCGTTAGGGCTTCACGCTCAAAGCCTTAACGGGCCTTTTAATGGGCTTGGCCCGTTTGAGGCCCAATATTGTTCATTTTAAAATCACATAATTGTCAACGTGCTCGTTATGAATGTGATTTAAGGCACACTTATGGGTTTAGGTATTTTGTTTCCGGGTAATTTATTAAGGGTTACGACCCCCGGGTTGTATTTGTGTTATACGGATTGTTCGGGACTTATGATCCCCCCATGTTGTAATTTACAGTTTTATTAGATTAGCTTAAATACGAACACGATGGCCCATTTGATGGTGGACAACCCCCGGGCAGTGACAAGATGGTGGACATTCGGTGACTTTGAGGCCGTTCGAGTGACGAAGGACGTTTGACGACTTCAAGACCCGTGCGACAACCCGAGTTTCTTTTGAATACGCATGTAATAGAGATAGACTAGAAACAATCGCTTGTGTTGTCTCGTAGTTTATTTTCCTAGGGTTAATTTACTACATACGTGCGTGTTGATTTTTGAAGTTATATGCATGTTCAGTGTGCTCTTATATGAGATGGTTTATTGTCCCGTTTGAAAAATGCTAAGTGGGTAAAGGAGTTGGATTCCTGTCTTCTATCATGCTCGAGATGTCTAGCATTGGGGTGTTTTGCGATTTGTTCCGAGTAAGTTGGCATCGTATATCCCGGCCCAATGTTAGCATCTCAGGTGCATCTTGGACGCCGCTCGTCATACCAGTCCACCCCCCACAAAGCGTTTGGCAGCAAGGGACGATACATTCTGTGCGATTTGAGCATAAGTTGATAGGTCACACTTTGGCAGTTATACACAATAAGTAGGGTTAGCCATGAGGGTCAATGACTGATATAAAGATAGTTGAAACTCTTATTGGATAAGTTCACGTTTGACGTGACTTCGATAAGATTAAATGAGCCACATATTGTGTTAAAGGCTGAGGCGAATCTAGTTGAGGTGGGGACAGTGTTTTCCGAAACTCTCTCGGAAGGATAGTGTTTTCGAGAAAAATAGTGGGAGTCAAGCGAAACGAAAAGTCCTTGTTTGCGCTTGATGAATGATAAGATAAATGTAATTAGATCTTTATTTACTACAGCTTTACGTTTCTTTCTATTTACTGTGATGACGAACATTATTACTATGCTGCTTGAGAGAAATTGTTTGGTTGGACCAAACTACGTGGACAGGACCTGCTACGTAACCTGAGGATAGTCCTAGGTATGGAGTCGTTAACTTATGTCCTCGATTCCCCTGTATCGCAAGTCCCAGGGGCTGATGCGAGTGACGAAGACTGGGCTGCGTATGCCAGTGTTAGATTGACGAGCCAAAGGTCAAGGGCTATATACTTCTTTCCATGAGCAATGAGTTGCAGTGCACTCACTCAGAAATGTAAGTGAGCGCCATTTTACTTCATTTGAAGGAGCTTTTTCGCGAACATTCCAAGAGTGGTCGCTATTCCCTTACGGAGCAACTGTTTCATTGCAAAATGGTTGAGGGTACTGACGTTGGAGAGCATGTGCTCAAGATGATCGATTGGATCGAAAGATTCGAGGCACTGAACTTTATCATGGATAATGAGCTCCAGAATGATCTGATACTTCAGTCGCTCCCACCTACCTTCAATCGTTCATTGTGAACTTCAATCTGAATAAGCTGAGATAACGTTGACTGAGTTGATGAACCAGTTGTCGGCGACGCAAACTCAGATGAAGAAGGTGAAAGGAAAGGAAGTTGTTCTTGTCGCGAATTCTAAGAATCGAGGGTCGAGTAGAAAGAAAAAGTCGGACAAGTCGACTAAGCCCAAAGGACAAATTTCAAAAGGAAAGGCCAAGAAGAACGTGTACAAAGGTGCCAAGCCGACGGACAAATGCCTTCACTGCAATGAGCTTGGCCATTGGAAGCGCGATTACCCGAAGCTAGCCGCCTCAGGTAAAGAAATTTATGTTTAGAAACTAATAGTTCTATGAAAGTATATTCGCTTCGTAGATCTTAGACTCGGGAGCTAGTGCTCACATCTGTGTTTCGAACCAGGGTCTGGAACGAAGTAAGAAGTTGGCGGGCCGAGAGATCATGATCAACGTAGGAAGCGGACATAGTGTACCGGCAACCGACATTGGATCAAGAACTCTTGTTTTATCTACTAGACATAGTTTACTGCTTTCCGATTGTTTAGTTTTGCCCAAGGGGTTTAAAAATATTGTTTCTATTCCCGTTTTGAGCGAAAACGGTTACGAGTTCCATTTTATATGCAATATTTATTTTGGAAATAATTGAAATGGAAGTGCAAGTTTACTGAATGGATTATATTATCTAAATGTCGACGATAAAACAAAAACTGTGAATACAATCACCAACAAACGAAAATTGGAGTCGAACTTGAGATGTTGTGGCATCTTCGACTCAGTCACGTTGGAGAACAGAATATTCTCGAGTTGCAGAAAACCGGCATTATAAAGCCGCTTAGGTCTGATCCATATCTGACTTGCGAATCTTGTATCCTTGGAAAGATAACCAAGTCGCCCTTCATAAGGAATTTCACAAAAGCCACAGAACTTCTCAGTTTGATCCACATGGTGTTTGCGGACCATTCGGGGAAGCGGCTCGCGGTAAGTTCCATTACTTCGTTACCTTCACTGATGATCACTCTCGCTTCGGCAAGGTGTATCTCATGAAGTACAAGTCTGATACTTTTGAATGGTTTAAAGAGTACAAGGATTTGGTAGGAAATCAAACTGAAAAGGGCGTTAAAGCCGTTCGATCAGATCGAGGCGGCGAGTACATGAGCCTCGAGTTTGACGAGTTCCAGAAATAGAACGGGATCATTTCACAGATGACACCGCCCGGAACACTGCAGTTGAACGGTGTGTCTGAACACAGAATCGAACTCTGTTGGATAAGGTTCGATCTATGCTGAGCTATACAAACCTGCCCGTATCGTTGTGGGGTCATGCCCTGTTGACAGCGGCACACATTGTGAGTAGATGTCCTACAAAGTATTTCGATCGTATTCTATATTAGATATGGACAGGACGAAAACCGAGCTTGAATCACATTAGAATTTGGGGTTGCCCCGCATTTGTGAAAAGGCACAAGAAGGATAAACTGGAACCGAAGGCTGTGAAAGGACATTTTGTCGGGTATTCTGAGGATTCCATTGGATACCAGTTTTACTTCCATGACAATCAGAGAATCGTTGTAGCCCTTCAGGCTCACTTTCTCGAAGAAGAGTTCGTTCGAAAAGGTGTAGCGGGTCGCGAAGTATGTCTTGGAGAGTCGTCAGAAGCGCTTTCACAGACTCCAGTGTCAGATGACACCGTAGAGCAGTCCGAGATGCAACCTGAGTTGCGCAGGTTGGGTAGAGTATCTCGCCAGCCTGAGAGATACGGGATGGCCCACATCGAGCACGAGGGTGCTGCGAAGGAAGGAAACATCGGAGACGTCCCACTACTTATGACAAGACAATCAAGGATAAAGATTCGGAGAAATAGCTATGCAAGCCGAAATGGATTCTATGCAAGAAAACCTTCACAGGGACTTTCGCGAGAGCCGTAGAACTTCTTGGTTTGATCCACACGGATGTTTGAGAATCGTTTGGGGTAGCGGCTCGCGGTAACTTCCATTATTTCGTTACCTTCACTGATGATCGCTCTCACTTCGGCAAGGTGTATCTCATGAAGCACAAGTCTGATACTTTTGAATGGTTCAAAGAGTACAAGGCTTTGGTGGAAATCAGACTGGAATGAGCATCAAAGCCGCTCGGTCAGGTCAAGGTGTAGAGTACATGAGCCTCGAGTTTGACGAGTTCTTGAAAGAGAACAGGATCATTTCACAGATGACATCGCCCGGAACACCGCAGTTGAACGGTGTGTGATAATGCAGAAATAGAACTCTGTTGGACAAACTTCGATCTATGCTATACAGAGCTGCCCATCGTTGTGGGGTCATGCCCTGTTGACAACGGCACACATTATGAATAGATGTCCTACAAAGTCCGTCGATCGTATTTCGTACCAAAAATGGACAGGACGAAGACCGAGCTTGAATTACATTAGAGTTTGGGTTGCCCCGCATTCGTACAAGACAGATAAACTGGAATCTAAGGCTGTGAAAGAACATTTTGTCGGGTATCATGAGGATTCCATGGTATACCAATTTTACTTCCACGACGATCAGAGACTCGTTGTAGCCCTTTTTCTCGAAGAAGAGTTCGTTCGAAAAGGTAAGTCGCGAAGTAACTCTTGGAGAGTCGTCAGAAGCGCTTTCACAGACTCCAGTGTCTGATGACACCGTAGAGCAGTCCGAGACGCAACCTGAGTTGCGCAGGTTGGGTAGAGTATCTCGCCAGCCTGAGAGATACGGGATGGTCCACATCGAGCACGAGGGTGCTGCGATGGAAGGGAACGTCGAAGACGTCCCACCACCTATGACAAGACAATCAAGGATAAAGATTCGCAGAAATAGCTATGCAAGCTGAAATGGATTCTATGCACGAAAACCAAGTCTGGACTCTAGTAAACCTCCCAGATGGTTTTAGATCCATTGGGTGTAAATGGATCGGCAAGAGAAAGATTGGATCTGACGGATTGGTTGACACAGACAAAGCTAGGCTTGTGGCGAAAGGGTACAGTCAAAGAGAGGGCATTGACTATGAGGACACCTTTTCGTTTCTCGTATTGATAAAGTCCATTCGAACATTGCTTGCGATAGGTGTGCACGATGACTATGAGATCTGGCAGATGGATGTGAAAACTGCGTTCCTAGATGGATACCTCAAGGAGGCAATTGGAGCAGCCCAAGGGTTTTACATCGCAAGGAGATGCTCATAAGGTGTGCAAATTGAACAAGTCCATTTATGGACTCAAACAAGCCTCCAGAAGCTGGAATCTTCGGTTCGATGAAGTGGTCAAGGGCAACGGCTTCTTGAAGAACGAAGACGAACCTTGCGTCTACAATAAAAGCAGTGGGAACAAAATATCTTTCCTCGTATTGTACGTGGACGACATCCTTTTGATAGGAAATGATATTGGAATGCTCTCGATGGTGAAACCGTGGCTTTCGACCGAATTCTCCATGAAAGACTTGGGAGAAGCTACCTACATATTGGGTATTCGCCTTTATAGAGATCGAGTGAATCGTATGTTAGGACTCTCCCAGACCCTTTACTTAGAGAAGGTCCTGAAGCGATATAATATGGACAACTCTAAGAAAGGGTTCCTTCCTATGCGACATGGGATTCACCTTTCCAAGGCTATGAGCCCTCAAAGTGAGTAAGAGCGAAAAGAGATGAATGGAATCACCTATGCATCCGCAGTGGGTAGCTTGATGTATGCGATGCTTTGCACACGCCCTGACTTGGCGTACGCTGTGAGCATAGTCAGTCGGTTTCAGGCTCCTGGTGAGGAACATTGGACAGCAGTCAAGACTATCCTCAAGTACCTCAAGCGGACTAAAGATATGATGTTGGTCTATGGTAATGAAGAATTGGAAGTGGAAGGGTATAAAGATTCGGATTTCCAGTCTGATGTGGACGATCGAAAATCCATTTCAGGATTCGTCTTTACGCTCAACGGTGGAGCAATGTCTTAGAAAAGTTCCAAACAGAGCACTACTGCAGATTCCACCTGCGAAGCAGAGTATATAGCGGCCTCAGAGGCAACTAAGGAAGGTGTTTGGATTAGAAAATTCTTGGAAGAACTTGGTGTCGTTTCTGTAGCAGGTAGGCCATTGCCATTGTGGTGTGACAATACTGGCGCTATTGCTAAGGAGAAAGAACCAAGATCTCACAGCAGGTCCAAACATATAGAAAGAAAGTACCACGTGTTACGTGGATTCGTTGAGAATGGCTATATAGTCGTGCAGAAGATTGCGACCGCAGATAACGTGGTCGACCCGTTCACCAAGCCTCTATACAGGCAGTGCTGGCTAAACATCTCGAAAAAATGGGTCTTAGATACTGCAATGCATGGCATTGAGTGCAAGTGGGAGATTGTTAGGAATATGCCCTCGAATGCTATACGAGGATTAGATTGTATAGGGCATTAGATTATTTATCATTCGACCTTTTGTGTAATAAGATATTTTCGTGTGTTTAATGAAAGGCATTGTTTGTTTATTGGATATAAGAGTTCTTTACTTAGCATTCGGTAAAGCAATAAATGAACAAATCAAATGTGTCGAGTTGAGTCACTGTTCTCGATGGTACGAGCGAGGAAGGCACCAGTGGACTCTTAACCTCGAACATTAAAAGTCCATAAGCCTGAGGCTCCAGTTGGGTGCTGGACAACTGATCACGGCTCAATCGATGACCTATCGTGTGCCGATATCTCGCTTGGAAGCGGAGGTCATGACTTGTGATACGAATCGAATCATTGGATTGACTCGTTTCATGGACACTGACTCACGGGTCGTACGGTCGAACATGGCTTATTACTCAAGGAGTGTCAATGACCGACGATAACACTATAGTAGTCTATGTGAACTATCGAAAGGGGCTTTGACGGAGTTGACGTCGAAGTTTCGACTGTCATATGTTCCCCTCGAGCCGATTTGCCGTTGTATGGGTCAGCGGGCCAGATGCGGTCTTGATGACGATTTGTGATTGTCGGGCTTAGACCGTCGAGTACGGATTCACAGTCTCCCAGGTAATCGAGATAAGTGTCCTATGAGGACGACGACAGGAAATTACGAAATCCTTGGCCAAGGTATTGAACTAACTCATGTGAGACATGGAGGGTAGTTTGGTAATTTGCCTCGTCTCCGTTTATCATAGAATCGAGTTTAGTGAGTTTGACATAGACCATGGCTCTCACTTGGTTGGGACACAGCTGGAGGGTTTATACGTAGCACTGTTATCTATAGTGAGGTTCTGCGATAAAGACTAGGTCGAAATGCGCACTCGAATCGGGTTACGGTCCGGTACTGTGGGATTGGCTAGGTAACTATCGGATCATGGATTCCTCCCTTGCCGATTGATTCGAACCTAGAGAGTCAAGCTTAAAAAGGATCATCAACGTGTACTGATAAGGAGAGAAAGTGTTTTGAGCCTTAACGGGCCTTGGGCCGTTGGGCCACGCCTTAATGGGCCTCGGGTCATTTATTGGATCGAAGTTGAACTTCTTATGAAACTAACTTTAAGACTTGGGCTTGGCCAAGTGCTTAATGGGCTTGGGAATAAAATTGGATTTCACCTTAAGCTAATTTCGAAATATGCCTTTGAGGGTACTTTCGGAATTTGCATATTTGATATAAATAGATATGGAATAAAATATTTGGAATACTATTTATTTAAATTTCAAAATTAAGTTAGTATTAAATTTTGAATTTCATACAGTATTTAAATATAATTAGTTTGACTTGGTATTTATGTTAGTTTTCTAATAATAGTAAGTTTCCTTAAGTTTGGATTTGGAATTCAAAAGAGAGTAAGATTTGGCAAAAATCTCTCACACTTTAAGGACTAAGATATTGAAATCAAAGCCTTTAAGTAGGCTAAGAATTTCGTGCTCCAAAGGTAGAGAAAAAAGAGGTGATTTTCGAAATCAACCAAAGGCACAAAACACACACCGAGCGCACACACGTTTCTCCCACGCGACGGCTCAGTTCTCTCTAGCCGTCTTCAGAGAACTGATTCCGTGGTACACTGCGAGTTCGGCGTGATGATCTAGTGCCATCCACCACCATCGACGAAGTCTTGAAGGAAAGGACGAGGAGCTGCCACTCGCGTCAACTGGTAATTCTCTACGGGTTTGACCTGCCCTATTGCGTGTCTATGTGTTACTATTCTGATCCGAGCTACGAGGGCAATGGGGGAACCCGGAAATTTTTTGTTCCGCACCGTCCCCGGGGACGTGGCATCTCCGGGAGACACCCGATAACCAAACAGACATACTCAAGAAATACAACTTGGATAACTCAACAACAAAGAACACCCCGATGTCTTCCTCTTGCAAGCTTGACTCGGACACGGATGGAAAGCTAGTCGGTCCCCCAACATATCGAGGAATCATCGGATGCAAGCTTAACACGTGATACTTTCTTTATATATGTTTGGACCTGCTGTGAGATCATGGTTCTTTCGCCGAACAATAGCGCCAGTATTGTCACACCACAATGGCAATGGCCTATCTGCTACAGAAACGACAACAAGTTCTTCCACGAACTTTCTCATCAAAACACCTTCCATAGCTACCTCTTAGGCTGCTACATACTCTGCTTCGCAGGTGGAATCTGCAGTAGAGCTCCGTTTGGAACTTTTGAAGACACTGCTCCACCGTTGAGCGTAAAGACGAATCCTGAAGTGGATTTCCGGTCGTCCACGTGAGAGTGGAAATCCGAATCCATATACCCTTCCACTTCCAATTCTCTGTTACCATAGACCAGCATCATATCCTTAGTCCGCCTGAGGTACTTGAGGATAGTCTTGACTGCTGTCCAATTTTCCTTACCAGGGCCAGTCTGAAACCGACTGAGTATGCTCACAGCGTGCGCCAAGTCAGGTCGCGTGTAAAGCATCGCGTACATCAAGCTACCATTGCGGATGCACAGGGGAATTCCATTCATCTCTTTCCACTCCAACTCACTTTGAGGGCTCATAGCCTTGGAAAGGTGAATCCCATGTCGCATAGGCATGAACCCTTTCTTAGAGTTGTCCATATTATGTCACTTCAGGACCTTCTCTAGGTAAAGGGCCTGGGAGAGTCCTAACATACGATTAGCTCGATCACTATAAAGGCGAATAACCAAGATGTAGGGAGCTTCTCCCAAGTCTTTCATGGAGAATTCGGTCGAAAGTCACGGTTTCACCATCGAGAGCATTCCAATATCATTTTCTATCAGAAGGATGACGTCCACGTATAATACAAGGAAAGATATTTTGCTCCCACTGCTTTTATTGTAGACGCAAGGTTCGTCTTCGTTCTTCAAGAATCCGTGGCCCTTGACCACTTCATCGAGCCGAAGATTCCAGTTTTTGGAGGCTTGTTTTAGTCCATAAATGGACTTGTTCAATTTGCACACCTTATGAGCATCTCCTTGCGATGTAAAAACCTTGGGCTGCTCCATATATATCTCCTCCTTGAGGTACGCAGTTTTCAGATCCATCTGCCGAATCTCATTGTCAAAGTGCGTAGCTATCGCAAGCAATGTTCGACATCATAGCGACAGGCGAAAAGGTCTCCTTATAGTCAATGCCCTCTTTATGATTGTACACTTTCGCCACAAGCCTAGCTTTGTATGTGTCAACCACTCCGTCAGATCCAATCTTTCTCTTGTAGATCCATTTGCACCCAATGGGTCTAAAACCATCTACGATGTCTACTAGAGTACAGACTTGATTTTCGTGCATAGAATCCATTTCGGCTTGCATAGCTTTCTCCGAATCTTTATCCCTAATTGCCTTGTCTAGGTAGTGGGATCGTCTCCGATGTTCCCTTCCATCGCAGCAACCTCGTGCTCGATGTGGACCATCCCGTATCTCTCAGGTTGGCGAGTTACTCTACCCGACTTGTGCAACTCAGGTTGCGGCTCAGACTGCTCTACGTTGTCATCTGACACTGGAGTCTGTGAAAGCGCTTCTGACGACTATCCAAGAGTTATTTCGCGACCCGCTCCACCTTTTCGAACGAACTCTTCTTCGAGAAAGTGGGCCTGAAGGGCTACAACGATTCTCTGATCGTCGTGGAAGAAGATTGGTATCCCATGGAATCCTCAGGATACCCGACAAAACGTCATTTCACAGCCTTTCATTCCAGTTTATCTGTCTTGAGCTTTTTCACGAATGAGGGGCAACCCCAAACTCTAATGTGATACAAGCTCAGTCTTCGTCCTATCCATATCTGATACAGAAAACGATCGACAGACTTTGTAGGACATCTATTAAGAATGTGTGACACTGTCAACAGAGCATGACCCCACAACGATATGGGCATGTCTGTATAGCTCAGCATAGATCGAACTTTATCCAACAGAGTTCAATTTATGCATTCAGATACACCGTTCGACTGCGATGGCCCGAGCGGTGTCATCTGTGAAATGATCACATTCTCTTTCAAGAACTCGTCAAACTCGAGTCTCATGTACTCGTCGCCTCGATCTGACCGAACGGCTTTGATGCTTTTTCTAGTCTGATTTTCCACAAAAGCCTTGTACTCTTTGAACCACTCAAAAGTATCAGACTTGTGCTTCATGAGCTTGCCGAAGCGAGAGCGATCATCAGTGAAGGTAAAGAAATAATGGAAGTTACCGCGAGCCGCTACCCCAAACGGTCCGCAATCATCCGTGTGGATCAAACTGAGAAGTTCTACGGCTCTCGCAAAAGTCCCGGTTAACGGCGACTTGGTCATCTTTCCAAGAATACAAGATTCACAAGTCGGATAGGGATCAGACCAGATACGGACATAAATTAGGGAGGCAAAATAATGAGAATTAAGGAATAATTAGCTTATGATAATTATTAAGAGAACTTAGAGTTTCCTTGAAAAATATAAGGTTAGATTATGAAGGGAGGCTTTTAGGGACCTCCGACAGGTTTTAGGGACCTCCGACAGACTTTAGGGAGCTAACAATAGGAAAGAAGGGTTCTGGGGACCTCCGACAGATTTTAGGGAGCTAACAACAGGTCCTGGAGACCTGAGGAACTACCTAGCAGCTCTCAAGGACGGACGAAGCTTCTCTAACACGCTACTAATGAAGATAAGAAGAGTATCCTATGAAGGTGCCACGTGTCCGATCAAGAGAGGGCAACCCCCTGCAAAAAGCTGTCAGCCGACCACTGTTCACTGAAAGGACTGCAGACTGTACAAAGCTGTCCTGACAGCCTATACTGTACACAAAAAGGCCCTATCAATAGATGGCAGACTGCTTGCAGCTCCCTGAGGCGATGGAATGCGTCCCATCTCCAGGATTCCATGGACCTACCTTCAGGCAATACCCAAGAGCCTCCTATATAAGGGGGCCTTCACCATTTTCACCACTCATTCACGTTTTAACACCTGAAACACTTAAGAAATCTCTCTCTCACTATGGAAACACCTTCTTTATTATGCCTTTTGTTCTTGAGAGAATACGTGAGGAATAGGCGCGATTCGTTCTGTTTTGAATCAAAAATTGTTAGAATTGGATCGAAAATCATATTCTGGATACTGTTCATCGAAGAACAGTTTGGCGCGAAACTTATTGTCGATCCAATAGCATAATTCTGTGCTTAATTGACTTGAATTTGATGTTTATGTGCTCGGTTAAGTGCTGAACGTTGATTTCGATCAAATTCGTAGCTGTTTGAACTTCGCATTTAGGATTAAATCGAATCTGTGAGTTACTGTTTGCGAAAAACATGAAGAACACGTTCTGATTTTGCTCAAATTCGACATATTTCGCTTCATAACGTGTTTAATTGCTCGTGCGTAGTTAGCAATTGATTGCGAGCAATTACCTGAAATTTCACTGTCCAATTCCTTGTTTTTGCTCGAATATGTTTTAGTCGTATTCTGTGAATTTTTCTCGATCGTTCTAATTTTTCTCGCTAGGTTTACGGTCGGATTGGTTTTTCGATCCAAAAACTTGGCGAGATAATTTTTCTCGGTCAGAATACGAAGTCAGCGCTTGAATCGTCATCACCAGAAACGATTTTAATTAGAAATATTTCTCAAGCATTATTCAGCGAAAAACGTTTTCGAGAAAGACCAATTTGACTTTGCATGCGTAAAAACTTTCTCTCGGAAAACTTTTTCGGTCAAACATTCAACGTTTGACCAGGCGAAAATCATTTACACACTATAAACTTTTCTAGTCAACATATTTATTTTGACTTGTCGAGAAACTTACTGACGTATTGTTTCTTTACGATCGAAATAAATTCACGATCAAGAAATTTTTCTCGACCGAACGATTTTGGGCAATTTATTTCGCTCGTAAAATATTTCACTAACAAACTATCCCGCACGATAACAGTACACAGTATATTTTATTTCAACGAAATTATTTTCAATCAAACTTTAAAGATTGAATCGAAAATAATTCTCGAACTAATTTTCCGAATCAAATGCTACTAACGAATTTTATCACTTGTGAAGCACAATACATCATCTTCAAACCTTCAAAACAATTAACGAAGATCCTTCAACAACTCGACTAACATACAAAATGGATGCTTACTCGCTCGGAAATGACAACCGTCCGCCGATTTTGCAACGAGGCGAATATACCGTGTGGAGAAGCCGCTTCCTAAATTTCATCTCTCTAGAAGATCAAGCTGAAAATCTACTGCAGTCTCTTGAAGAGGGACCGGCATTTGGGTCCATGTACCCGGTGACGAAACAGCTACTCCTCCAATTCCACCTTCTAGGCGGCTAAAGGAGCCTAGGGAATACTCTCTAGAGGAAAGAGCTCGGGCTAAGGCTGATCTAGTAGCCATGAATACCCCCATGCAAGGCATCCCAACGACATAAACAGACAAATTGACAGCCTTTCATCGGCTAAAGGAATGTGGGATGAACTGCATAGGATGATGCGGAGGACGGAAGTTGGCATAAAAGGCCAAAAAGGCGAACATTCTCACTGCTTACGACTCCTTCAAAGCAAAGCCGTTGGAGAGTCTATACGAGATCTACCTAAGGTACCTCACTCTTCTCAATGAGATGAGGAAGATAGTAATAACGAAGACAAATATGGAGACGAACATCAGATTTCTATCTTCACTGCCCGCGGAATGGAAGAAAATATCCACTCAGATTCGATAAAATAAATATCTAGAGGAGTTGGATGTCCATGCCGTGTTTGACAATCTCGCACAGCATGAGGATGATATCAGCGAGATTCTCAAAGAGCAGAAAAGCAAACAGACCGAAGACACTGTAGCCTTAGTCTCGGAGAAGAGAAGCTCAAGATCAAGAAATGAAAAGATCGTTAGGCCTCCTTCACCTTCAGAGTCGGAAGAAGAGTCAGACTCCGACGTAGAGCCAAATTTGAAAGCTCTAGGAAAGCAGTAAGCTCTCATAGGACAAATGATGAGCAAGAAGTACTTCAAGAAGAAGTCTTCAACCTCAGCCAACAGACTTCGGACTACAAGCTCTAAAAACAAAGAACATGCACCAGAGAGCTCCGAAGTCAAGAATCCTAAGGAGGCAAACAAATGTTTTAATTGTGGCAAGCCAGGTCACTTCGCCAGAGAGAGCACTCTTCCGAAGAAAAAGAGATGCAAACTACAACTCCAGGAAGCTCCAATTGACGAAACAGAAGGAAGCTGGAGTAGCTCTCATGGCCGAACAGGACCAATGGCTCGAGGACACGTCGAGTTCTGAAGAAGAGAATCTAGCTCTCATGGCCCATCTCGACAATGAATCGGACGCCGAAACATCCAATCGTACGGACGACGACAACGCCTCCACTTCGTCAAAAGAGATCCATCATGTGTGGTAACTCGACTCTGGTTGCTCGACACACATGACTGGTAAATAAGAGCTGCTGAGCAACTACAAAGACCGACCAAACGGCAAAGTCAGATTCGGAAACAATGACTCAGCTCCAATTATTTGATTTGGAGATATCATTCTGGAGAATCTGACAATTAAAGATGTCTCGTATGTCGAAGGCCTCCGCCATAACTTGTTCAGCATAGGCCAGTTCTCTGACAAAGGGTTCCTGGTGGTCTTTCATGCTGACCGGTGCAGAATTTTGGATAGTCAGGACACAGAACTCCTTCAAGGACTTCGAAAATCCAATCTTTACACGATCAACCTGACGTCCGTGCGGCCCTCGACAGCTGTATGCCTCATCTCTCATATTGACTTACAGAGGAAAAGCCTATGGCATCACTGTCTCATCTGAATATGAAAGCTCTCCAACGTCTTTCTACGAAAAAGTTGGTTCACGGTCTTCCAACTATACTACTACAAAGGGAGCATCAGTGTTCGGCATGTCAATTGGGAAAAATGAAGTGAACATCTCATCACGACAAGCAAATTGCGTCTGCTTCTCGACCATTGGAACTCATACACATGGATCTCTGTGGGCCGATGGAGACTCAGAGTATCAATGAAGAAAGTATGTGTTAGTGATCATTGATGACTACTCTCGCTACACGTGGACAAAGTTCCTCCGAACCAAAGATGAGACCGGTGACTTGATTATCAATTTTATGAACACTACTCAAAATCTGCTGCAACAGACTATCAACTTATTCGAACAGACAACGACACTGAGTTCAAGAACAACCACCTCAGTGCATTTTATCAGAAACTTGGAATAAGTCAACAATTTTCAGCCGCCAAAACATCTCAACAAAATGGAGTCGTTGAAAGGACAAATCGAACACTAGTGGAAGCAGCTCGTACAATGCTGATGCATTCAGGAATTCCATACTTTCTATGTGCTGAAGCAGTCAATACCGCTTGTATTACCCAAAACAGGTTCACAAATGGTTCAACAAGACTCCGTACGAGATTGTGAATAGTAGAGTGCCCAACATCTCATTCCTTAAAGTCTTCGGGTGCCAGTGCTTTGTGGCGAACGACAGAGAGCATCGTGCTAAGTTCGACCCTAAAGCATTCGAAGCAAATTTCGTCGGGTATTATTCAACATCAAAAGCGAACTTAGTATACATCAAGTCCAACCGAACAATTAAGCAAAGCTATAATGTCACTTTCCACGAAGTGACAGATATGGTTTCTGGTCAGTTCAGTCCAGGACCCGTGCCTAACCAGATGGCTCCTGCACAACTCAGTTCAGGACCCGTACTTAACCCGTTGGTTTCTGAAGACAACATCTCAGAACCCGTAATCACTGGTGTGTTGGCACAGAACCAACAGAAGATGGCAACAACTTCGAAGTCAACGTCAGAAAAAGCAACAAGACTTGTATTAGATGATTTGGATTCTCTCTTTGAACCAGTATATAGGTCATGCACTGCTACACCTACAGTGGATTCCCCACCAGAAGAGACCGACGTACCAAGTTCTTCTCACATCTCTACCCCACCCGATTCAGAATTGCCACAGAATAATGAAGAACCTACAGTGATCATCGAGGAAGTATCATCAGAGACAATCGATCCAAGTGCAGTATTGTAACTTCGTCAAACAAATGATCGATCAGAGACTATAGGAAATCTAGACCACAGATGGCTGACGCATCGACTTTAGCCTTGCCTCATGAGCGCAAGTGGACTAGAGGTCACCCGATTGATCAGATAATTGGTGATCCTTCGGATGGAGTGAGGACACGTCGTCAACACAGTCTTTTCAGCTGCTCCCTGAGCCAAAACGAGCCTATTAAGGTAGCAGACGCACTACGAGACCCGGATTGGACAATTGCGATGAAAGAGGAAATCAACCATGAACGTCTTCAAGTGTGGACCTTGGTACCCCGTCCACATGGGAAAACAATAGTCGGAACTAAATGGGTATTCAAAAACAAGAAAAATGAAGATGGTGAATTGATCCGGAACAAAGCAAGGCTAGTTGAGAAGGGATACAATCAACAGGAAGGCATCGACTACGACGAGACATATGCTCCTGTTGCCCGAATCGAAGCTATCCGCCTTCTCCTGGCTTATGCGGCTCACAAAGACTTCAAAGTCTATCAGATGGATGTTAAGACCGCCTTTCTCAACAGCGTGTTAAAAGAAGTCTACGTCGCTCAGTCGGAAGGCTTAGTTGATCAAGAACATCCCGATCACGTCTATCGCTTGGACAAAGCTCTCTATGGACTAAAACAAGCCCCACGTGCTTGGTACGATGTCCTGAGTGAATTCCTCATGAAGTCTGGATTCATACGAGGAACGATAGACACAACCCTCTTCATCAAATGGTGTAACGACCCTACTTTCTAATTATATTGTTCGGCGGATTTCCACAACGAAAGCCACAGAAGGCCCATTTTACGAAAACTTTTTAAATAAAAGATTTACATATCGTAAAACAGTATTTTACAAAAGTTAGTATTTACATGGGCCGAAGCCCCAAAAAAAATCAAAAAAATGTCTAGAGCCGCTCCACAGGTCGCATCCATGTACCGCTCTCGCCCTCAAAAGCCCGTGGAGTCACCGCCGCCAGCCGCTAATCTAATCCCGACGTTCGCCGACGTCGGGCTCATCGTTACCTACAACACATAAAGGCCTGAGCGATTTGCTCAGTAGGTGAATTCGTGCATATGCAACGTGCTCTCAGCCCCCATCCCAATATCTCACAACATAGAATAAATGCAATGCACTCTCATTTTCTCACAGTCCTACACATTAGGGCCCTAGGTTAGACTCGGCACCTCGTGCGCAAATCAAATCACACCACTGACGATTTTGCACCTCGGGTTGCGCTACCACGCTCTCCCCGAGTAGACAGGTCGTTCACGCCTGTCTGCCGTCCCTGAGCTATATCTGGCGGTTTGCACCTCGGGTTGCTCACACCCGAGTAGACAGATCGATCACGTCTGTCTCCCGCTCTGGAGCTATCGTAAGTAGCGGTTTGCACCTCGAGCTGCTCACACTCGAGTAGACAGGTCGTTCACGCCTGTCTCCCGCACCTGAGCAAATATCTGGCGGTTTGCACCTCGGGTTGCTCACACCCGAGTAGACAGATCGATCACGTCTGTCTCCCGCTCTGGAGCTAACAATAAGTGGTTTGCACCTCGGGTCGCTCACACCCGAGTAGACAGGTCGTTCACGCCTGTCTCCCACCGGTGCCCCATGAGTCTAACCACATCCTCACCATCGTCTCATTCTACCCCGCGCAAACAACCCCATAGGTTGTCGCCACTAACGTGGTCATCTTTCCCCAAAATGTCGTGACGTGTCGTGATATGAAATGCACATGTCATAAATCGTATGATGTAATACTTGCACATTTTATCATTCCACAAAAATAGAATCAAGTATTTCAGCCCCTACAGAAACGATACTTATCGCATAGTTTCGAAAGCCTTTTTAACTCCTATTGTTCAATAATTGACTTAAGAGTGGGAATGGGCCCAAATTAATTTAAAGCCCAACTATGTCTTAAATCTAGGTCAACATCGTCTATTGGTCAACGACGGAAGGAATCGCCCGATTCAAAGTTGAGCTCGGCGATTTGTGGTTGCTGAAGAAAATTCATCCGATTTCTTCTCCAACGTGTCTCGCCCGATTTCCGAAATGCTCAAGTAACGTCGCCCGATTTGAGAGGATAGGAAGTCACCCGATTTTGAAAGTCCTCGGCGATTTCAGCTTCCGCGCGATTTGAGAAAATGGGAAATCGCCCGATTTTGAGATGTTCCGACGGAAATCGCCCGATTTGTGTAGGCACTGAAATCGCACGATTTGAAGACGACTTGGAATCGCCCGATTTGAGGCTCACTGGAATCGGACGATTTAAGAGTGGCAGAGAATCGCCCGATTATTTGAGTTTTGAGAGGGTTACAGCGTGGAGCAAATCGCCCGATTGAGAATCGCCCGATTTGTGTAAGAGCTCGGCGATTTCTCGACGGCCCGACACGTGGTGCAGCTGAGAATCGCCCGACCTTCTTCTGTATGATTTCGTCCGATTTCTGTGAATTTCTTGGTAGGTTTCGCCCGATTTTGAAGAGTCTGAATTTATTTGCTGGAAACGCCCGATTCTGGGGCATTAAGGATGTAAAAATCTTACCTAGTTCTACCCGATTGTTGAGACTACAGCTGATTCAGTATTCTTCTTTATCATGTTATATGTATCTATTGCCCGATTTTGAGACCTATTAAATTCGCCCGATTTCAGTCCTACTCCTTTTTGCCCTATTTCTCCAAGTTACACCACCACCTTCAATCGCTCACTGAGTCGCCCAAATGTATTAAACAATTCTAAAGAAAACTAAACTATCCTAACTCACACAGCACCAAGTCAATCTACCCGATTATTTGCTTACATATCCAAATTCATCTTCTAAGCTTATGGAGTATACACAACATATACGTTCGTCTTAAATCCCATATATTGGGTCCAACATTTAACACATAGCTACCAAGCAACTATCGGGTATCAAGACATCATAGACCAAGATTCAATCGTTTAGAATTTTAAAATGGCCAAGCATTAAAATTCGAAATTATTGAACCTATTTATGTGTTGTAGGTGAAGAATACACCTACCTAGCCTCCAAGCTATTTTTTTGGTTTACTTCTTTCGGAGTGGAGATCGGATGGAGAATGCCAAGAATCCACTTCTCTTCTCTTTTGGGAGCTTCATTCCTTTTGTGTTGGAGTGTGAGTTTTATTTTCATGTGAGGTTTTAGTTGTGGTGATATGCAACTCACGTGAGTTGCCTTGTTTTCAATATAAAATCCCACATTTTAAGGGTGTCTAACAATGGATTTGACCTAGGTTAGCATAGGTAATGGAGTTATGTGTTGGGTCTCCTTAAATTTAGCAAAGATGTTTTGGGCCTCAAGGTGTTTTTCATCCCTTTAAATTCATTTGGGCCATCCTCTTAGCCCCTAGTTGTTCCCACTTGGGCCTTGGAATATTATATATTCCTTGTATAATTATTTGGACCATCCTTCTATTATTTAGCTCCCCCTACATGGGCTCTAAGGAAATTTTGGGAATATTATATATTGAATTCTACTATATTATGCCCAGAATATTAGCTCATTTATTGTTTGGGCCGAATCTCTCACTCGGTTTCCGATCCGTTCGAGCATTAATTTTATTAATTCCGGACTTGTTCAAAATAAATTACATCGTAATCCCGTGTTAAATTTACGGGTGTTACATCCTCCCCCCTTATAGAAATTTCGTCCCCGAAATTTAGATTGTCTGGAATAACTCGGGGTATCGATTCTTCATGTCGTCTTCTCGTTCCCACGTGGCTTCTTCGACTGATTGGTTTCGCCATAGCACTTTAACTAACGGAATATTTTTATTCCGAAGTCGTTTCTCTTCTCGCATCAAGATCTCCACTGGTTGTTCTTCGTAACTCAAGTCTGGTTTCAGGCATTGGTGGAGTCCTTCATTTTCCAACACGTGCTCCGGGTCCGCCACGTATTTTCGTAATGTTGACACGTGGAAAACGTCGTGAACTTTTTCCAAGGATGTAGGTAGCTCTAGTTGATACGCAACTTCACCGACTCTCTTCAGGATCTTGAAAGGCCCTATATATCTTGGACTCAACTTCCCTTTCCGTCCAAATCTCTTTACGCCCTTCATGGGTGATATCTTCAGAAAAACCCAGTCGTCTTCCGCAAATTCCAGCGGTCTGCGTCTCTTATCGGCATAGCTCTTCTGACGGCTTTGCGCCGTTTGCATTCTCTCTCGGATTTTTGCAATTGCTTCCGTCATTTCTCTAATCATTTCAGGGCCTAACAATGTTTTCTCGCCTATGTCGTCCCAATGGGCTGGGGATCGACATTTACGTCCGTATAGTGCTTCATATGGGGCCATCCCGATAGTAGCTTGGTAGCTATGTTGTATGCGAATTCAACTAACGGGAGGTACTTGCTTCAATTTCCCTTAAAGTCCAGCACACAAGCTCGTAGCATGTCCTCGAGTGTCTGGATCGTTCGCTCCGATTGTCCATCTGTCTGGGGGTGATAGGCTGTGCTAAATGACAATTTTGTCCCCATAGCCTTCTGTAGGCTCGTCCAGAATTTGGACGAAAATCTCGGATCCCGATCCGAAACTATCGAAATCGGGATTCCATGGAGTCGAACTATTTCCTGGATATAGAGTTCGGCAAACCTCTCCATGGTAAATGCTGCACTAATCTGTAGGAAATGGGCGGACTTCGTCAATCGATCTACGATTACCCAGATGGCGTCGTGGCCTTTTGTGGTCTTCGGAAGGCCGGTTACGAAGTCCATCGTAATGTGGTCCCATTTCCACTCGGGGGTTGTTAACGGTTGCAACATTCCCACTGGCCGTTGATGTTCTGCCTTTATACGCTGGCAGGTTAGACACCGACTCACGAACTCGGCAATATCTTTCTTCATTCCCGGCCACCAATAATTGTTTCGTACGTCCAAATACATCTTCGTTGCCCTAGGGTGCACCGAGTAAGGGGTCGCGTGTGCTTCAGTCAAAATATTTCGACGGGTTTCTTCATCCCTAGGTACGTATAATCGACCTCGGTATGTCAACCCTCCGTCTTCTCGAACTTTGAAATCTGTCGGAATATCCTCATTTTGTTCCCCTTGGATTTTCAGGTATAGTTCGTCTTTCTTCTGAGCTTCGATGATTTGGTCCAGCAGCGTTGGTTTGAGGGTTAACGCTGCCATCCTTGTTTCGACTTCCCCGGGGTTGAGTACTTCTACTCCGAATTGATTCAACTCCGCATTCACGGTTTTACGACTCAAAGCGTCTGCTACTACGTTAGCTTTGCCCGGGTGGTAGCTGATTATGCAATCGTAGTCCTTCACCAGTTCGAGCCATCGCCGTTGTCTCGTATTTAGTTCCTTCTGGGTGAAGAAATACTTCAGACTCTTGTGGTCTGTGTAGATCTCGCACTTCTCTCCGTAGAGGTAGTGTCGCCATATCTTGAGAGCGAACACCACCGCTGCAAGCTCCAAATCGTGTGGGATAGTTTTTCTCATACTCCTTTAGCTGCCTGGACGCGTAGGCAATAACCTTTCCATCCTGCATGAGCACACACCCCAACCCGTTCTTAGAAGCATCGCTGTAGACCGAGAACCCTCCGTTCCCTGACGGTATTGTTAGAACCGGAGCGGTCGTCAGTCTCTTCTTCAGTTCCTGAAAGCTCTGCTCACACGAGTCCGTCCATTTGAACGAGGCGTTCTTTTTAGTCAGGTTGGTGAGTGTTGAGGCGATGCTGGAAAAATCCCTGATGAATTTTCGGTAATATCCAGCGAGTCCGAGAAAACTCCGTACTTCCGTAGGAGTGGTTGGCCGTGGCCAGTTCTCTATTGCTTCAACTTTGTTGGGGTCCACCGAAATCCCGTCCCCGGAAATGATGTGACCCAGAAACTCCACTTGTTCTAGCCAAAACTCGCACTTCTTGAATTTCGCAAACAACTGCTTCTCCCGTAGAATCCCGAGGACCGTTCTCAGATGTTCTTCGTGTTTCTCTTTCGTCTTAGAGTATATGAGAATGTCGTCTATAAAGACAATGACGAACTGATCCAAGAATTTATTGAAAACTCTATTCATCAAATCCATGAAGGCGGCCGGTGCATTCGTCAGTCCGAAGGGCATGACTAAGAATTCGTAATGCCCGTACCTGGTGCTGAACGCTGTCTTCGGGACGTCCTCCTTACGGATTTTCAGTTGGTGGTATCCGGAACGCAGATCAATCTTGGAGAATACTGTTGCCCCTTGCAGTTGATCAAACAGGTCATCGATCCTAGGCAATGGATATTTATTCTTAATCGTGATCTTATTTAGTTCACGATAATCTATGCATAGCCTCATTGATCTGTCCTTCTTCCTTACAAACAGCACCGGTGCTCCCCACGGTGAGAAGCTTGGTTGAATGAATCCTTTCTCGAGCAGTTCCTCCAACTGTTCCTTTAGCTCCCGCAACTCGTTTGGCGCTAACCTATAAGGGGCTTTAGAAATTGGGGCTGCCCCGGGTACTACATCAATTGAAAATTCGATTTCTCGATCGGGTGGTAAACCCGGAAGGTCGTCAGGGAACACGTCTCTGTATTCGTTGACTATCGGGACTTCTTCGACTTTTGGCGGAGATGATTCCTCGGCTTTTACTGCGAACACAAAGAAAGCCTCGCAGCCCGAATTTAGGAGTCGCTGAGCCCTTAGAGTAGATATCTGGGCGACCCTGTTGCTACTCGATCTCCCCGAGAACACGAACTCATCCCCTCCTGGTGACAAGAATCTCACTAGTTTCCTAGAACAATCAATCACGGCTCCGTACTTTGAGAGCCAGTCCATCCCGAATATCACGTCGTAGTCGTTCATCGGGATTACGATTAGATCGGCTCTTAGATCTCTTCCTTCCATGCTTACTAAACAGTCTTCTACTATCAGGTTGGTCCTCGTTGGGTCTCCGTGAGGTAGAGTTACCACGAAATTACATTGGGAGTGGGTGGGATGTATTCCCACCCTAGTTACGTAATTGGCCGACACGAAAGAATGGGTGGCACCAGAGTCGATCAGGACAGAAGTGGGCACGTGAAAAATTTTCAACGTACCCGTAACGACCGTCGGATTTGCTTCCGCCTCCTCGTTGGTCAGGGTAAAGACCCTCGCCGGCACTGGTGGAGGTCGGAGGAGTGGTTGGTTTGGGACTTGGGGCACATTCTCCTGGCAAGTCCTCGCATAATGCCCCGTCTTTCCACAGCGGAAACATTGTAAATAGGGGTTAGGCCCCGCTCCCAAGCATGCTCCGTAGTGGTAGCGCCCACATTGCTGACATTGAGGCGCGGTATTTGGGGGTCGGTTCGGAGCATATCCCGGCCCCTGATTTGGCCTTGGCCGCCAATTTTGCTGGTTCGGCCGGTTCCCTCGGTTGTTTAGGCTTTGCCAAAGAATTGGCGTTTCTGAACTCCTCCCCCTTGTTGTCCCTCGACTCTCCTCTTCGCCTCCTGCGCCTTCGAGATCTTAGCCTCTGCCTGCTCGGCTAGGATTGCTCGCTCAGCAATACGAGCATAGGTCTTCCCCTCAGTGTCGTACATGCTTACATTCCGAAAGATCTCGGGTTTTAGACCTTCGAGGAACCTCTCGATCTTTAATTCATCAGTAGCCACCATATGTGGCGCGAACCTTGACAATTGTTCAAACTGGCAGATGTACTCCGCCACCGACATCCCCCCTTCCTTGAGGTTGATGAATTCGTTCATCTTCTGTGCTCGATCCGGGGCG
Source organism: Craterostigma plantagineum (assembly GCA_027422505.1). Classification (NCBI taxonomy): domain Eukaryota; kingdom Viridiplantae; phylum Streptophyta; class Magnoliopsida; order Lamiales; family Linderniaceae; genus Craterostigma; species Craterostigma plantagineum. Next base: position 4,631,450 of record JAPQWV010000055.1, read on the forward strand.
GTGAAGTACTTTCCCCGGAATAGCGTCTTGAACCTTTCCCAGGTCATGGTAGCAGGATCTTCGAGCACTTGGACGGTGTCCCACCAGTAGCCCGCATTCCCGCGTAGCATAAAAGTGGCGCTAATCACTTTCTCAGCCTCGGGTAGGTGGCTGACGCGGAACATACTCTCTATCGTCCTAAGCCAGTCCTCTGCCAGTGTAGGATCGGCCGCTTCCTCGAATGTCGGGAGTTTTAACCTTCGGAACCTTTCCCCGGTAGCTCCCACTTGCTCGACTACCGGGGATGTATGGCGTTGGGACGAGCTTTGTCGATGGATGAGCTCGTTAATTTGATCCGACTGTCGCCGGATTAGTTCAGTCAGTTGGGAGATGGTGGAACGATCGTCGTTTAGTGGGGATCCTGATCCTTCCCTATGACTAGACTCGCCAATTTCTCTACGCGTCCTCGGCATCTTTAACTAGGTAATATAACGAGCAAATATTAGTCACCTATTTCCTATCCAGTATTAGAACTTACAGGCAAGGCTGGTTCTCCCGTCTTTTGAGCGGCGGTACATGGACAGTCTTCAGAATCTAGAGCCGAGGCTCTGATACCACCTGTAACGACCCTACTTTTCTAATTATATTGTTCGGCGGATTTCCACAACGAAAGCCACAGAAGGCCCATTTTACGAAAAGTTTTTAAATAAAAGATTTACATATCGTAAAACAGTATTTTACAAAAGTTAGTATTTACATGGGCCGAAGCCCCAAAAAAAATCAAAAAAATGTCTAGAGCCGCTCCACAGGTCGCATCCATGTATCGCTCTCGCCCTCAAAAGCCCGTGGAGTCACCGCCGCCAGCCGCTAATCTAATCCCGACGTTCGCCGACGTCGGGCTCATCGTTACCTACAACACATAAAGGCCTGAGCGATTTGCTCAGTAGGTGAATTCGTGCATATGCAACGTGCTCTCAGCCCCCATCCCAATATCTCACAACATAGAATAAATGCAATGCACTCTCATTTTCTCAGAGTCCTACACATTAGGGCTCTAGGTTAGACTCGGCACCTCGCGCGCAAATCAAATCACACCACTGACGATTTTGCACCTCGGGTTGCGCTACCACGCTCTCCCCGAGTAGACAGGTCGTTCACGCCTGTCTGCCGTCCCTGAGCTATATCTGGCGGTTTGCACCTCGGGTTGCTCACACCCGAGTAGACAGATCGATCACGTCTGTCTCCCGCTCTGGAGCTATCGTAACCAGCGGTTTGCACCTCGAGCTGCTCACACTCGAGTAGACAGGTCGTTCACGCCTGTCTCCCGCACCTGAGCAAATATCTGGCGGTTTGCACCTCGGGTTGCTCACACCCGAGTAGACAGATCGATCACGTCTGTCTCCCGCTCTGGAGCTAACAATAAGTGGTTTGCACCTCGGGTCGCTCACACCCGAGTAGACAGGTTGTTCACGCCTGTCTCCCACCGGTGCCCCATGAGTCTAACCACATCCTCACCATCGTCTCATTCTACCCCGCGCAAACAACCCCATAGGTTGTCGCCACTAACGTGGTCATCTTTCCCCAAAATGTCGTGACGTGTCGTGATATGAAATGCACATGTCATAAATCGTATGATGTAATACTTGCACATTTTATCATTCCACAAAAATAGAATCAAGTATTTCAGCCCCTACAGAAACGATACTTTCGCATAGTTTCGAAAGCCTTTTTAACTCCTATTGTTCAATAATTGACTTAAGAGTGGGAATGGGCCCAAATTAATTAAAGCCCAACTATGTCTTAAATCTAGGTCAACATCGTCTATTGGTCAACGACGGAAGGAATCGCCCGATCAAAGTTGAGCTCGGCGATTTGTGGTTGCTGAAGAAAAGAATTCGCCCGATTTCTTCTCCAACGTGTCTCGCCCGATTTCCGAAATGCTCAAGTAACGTCGCCCGATTTGAGAGGATAGGAAGTCACCCGATTTTGAAAGTCCTCGGCGATTTCAGCTTCCGCCGATTTGAGAAAATGGGAAATCGCCCGATTTTGAGATGTTCCGACGGAAATCGCCCGATTTGTGTAGGCACTGAAATCGCACGATTTGAAGACGACTTGGAATCGCCCGATTTGAGGCTCACTGGAATCGGACGATTTAAGAGTGGCAGAGAATCGCCCGATTATTTGAGTTTTGAGAGGGTTACAGCGTGGAGCAAATCGCCCGATTGAGAATCGCCCGATTTGTGTAAGAGCTCGGCGATTTCTCGACGGCCCGACACGTGGTGCAGCTGAGAATTGCCCGACCTTCTTCTGTATGACTTCGTCCGATTTCTGCGAATTTCTTGGTAGGTTTCGCCCGATTTTGAAGAGTCTGAATTTATTTGCTGGAAACGCCCGATTCTGGGGCATTAAGGATGTAAAAATCTTACCTAGTTCTACCCGATTGTTGAGACTACAGCTGATTCAGTATTCTTCTTTATCATGTTATATGTATCTATTGCCCGATTTTGAGACCTATTAAATTCGCCCGATTTCAGTCCTACTCCTTTTTGCCCTATTTCTCCAAGTTACACCACCACCTTCAATCGCTCACTGAGTCGCCCAAATGTATTAAACAATTCTAAAGAAAACTAAACTATCCTAACTCACACAGCACCAAGTCAATCTACCCGATTATTTGCTTACATATCCAAATTCATCTTCTAAGCTTATGGAGTATACACAACAAATACGTTCGTCTTAAATCCCATATATTGGGTCCAACATTTAACACATAGCTACCAAGCAACTATCGGGTATCAAGACATCATAGACCAAGATTCAATCGTTTAGAATTTTAAAATGGCCAAGCATTAAAATTCGAAATTATTGAACCTATTTATGTGTTGTAGGTGAAGAATACACCTACCTAGCCTCCAAGCTATTTTTTTGGTGTACTTCTTTCGGAGTGGAGATCGGATGGAGAATGCCAAGAATCCACTTCTCTTCTCTTTTGGGAGCTTCGTTCCTTTTGTGTTGGAGTGTGAGTTTTATTTTCATGTGAGGTTTTAGTTGTGGTGATATGCAACTCACGTGAGTTGCGTTGTTTTCAATATAAAATCCCACATTTTTAGGGTGTCTAACAATGGATTTGACCTAGATTAGCATAGGTAATGGAGTTTTGTGTTGGGTCTCCTTAAATTTAGCAAAGATGTTTTGGGCCTCAAGGTGTTTTTCATCCCTTTAAATTCATTTGGGCCATCCTCTTAGCCCCTAGTTGTTCCCACTTGGGCCTTGGAATATTTTATATTCCTTGTATAATTATTTGGACCATCCTTCTATTATTTAGCTCGCCCTACATGGGCTCTAAGGAAATTTTGGGAATATTATTTATTGAATTCTACTATATTATGCCAAAAATATTAGCTCATTTATTGTTTGGGCCGAATCTCTCACTCGGTTTCCGATCCGTTCGAGCATTAATTTTATTAATTCCGGACTTGTTCAAAATAAATTACATCGTAATCCCGTGTTAAATTTACGGGTGTTACAAATGGCAAGACAAAGATCTGATGGTCCTTCAAGTATACGTCGACGACATCATCTTCGGATCAACTAATCCACGGCTTTGCACGAAGTTCGGAGATCTAATGAAAAGCAAGTTCGAGATGAGTCACATAGGAGAGATGCAGTTCTTTTTAGGACTATAAATCAGGCAACTCGAAGATGGGATTTTCATAAGTCAGACAAAATACATCAAGGATATTCTGAAGAAATTCCATCAAGACCAGAGCAAGCCTCTCAGCACTCCTATGTCACCAAGCTGCAAGTTGGATGCCGATCCCTCTGGCAAGTCCGTCGACGTCACACGGTATGGCAGCATCATTGGATCTCTTCTCTACCTCACTTCGAGCCGGCCGAACATCATGTTTGCCACCTGCTTATGTGCCCGTTTTCAAGCCGATCCCAAAGAATCCCATATACTCGCGGTCAAAAGGATCCTACGTTACCTTAAGGGCACTTCTACCCTTGGACTATGGTATCCAAAGGGTACGAACTTCAAACTTATTGGCTACACTGACGCTGATTATGTAGGTTGCCGAATGGACAGGAAAAGCACGTCCGGTGGCGCTCAGTTTCTAGGCGAAAAGCTTGTCTGCTGGTCATTCAAAAAGCAGAATTGTGTGTCAACTTCGACGGCCGAAGCAGAATACGTGGCTGCCGCCAGTTGTTGCTCCCAGATGCTGTGGATGCGGACACAGCTTCGCGACTATGAGTATAATTTAAATAATATACCCATAAATAGTGATAGTCAAAGTGCCATCGCTATTACTTGCAATCCTGTTCATCACTCACGCACAAAAAACATGATGTAAGATATCACTTTATCAAAGATCACGTAGAAAAAGGCACAATAGATATGTATTTTGTGAACACTGAGTTTCAACTAGCCGACATTTTCAACAAGGCTTTGGATGAGAAACGATTCCAATTCCTTGTCGGAAAATTAGGCATGTTGAATCTTCCGTAATATGTGCATTACATGATCTTCTGTGCTATCACATGCTCTATTCTATGTGTTTTCCATGCTTATTTGTCTTTATCTTGTGTGATAACAAAAACAAATTATTATATATATAAAAATATAATAGAAATATATATGATACATATACCTATAATATAAAGGGGAATGACGAAATCCTTCAGGATGCTTTGATCTAAAGTCACTTAGAATTTTACCCCGACATGCGATCGATTTAATTGCTTAATTTGTCAGTCTAAGTCGCATTCTTGTGTCTAAAAGGTCATTAGGTTGCTCCACTAGACACCAAGTCACTTTACATATGTGAGGATTCAAGCCTTGTTCCTTTTTCTTTCTTTGGATCTATTTCTCGAGTGAGTCACACATCAATTACTTGTCTTACCTAGTGATACTTGGTTTCATACTCACCTTGCTTTAGATCGTTAGGAAAATGATAAGGGCGCTTAGGATATTCCTCACTCGGCCTTATATAATTTTTTCCCTCACATTAGCCCTTGGTCATCCACTTTGAGCCTTCTCCGATGTCCTTTTCTTCCTATGAAACCCATTCCCAGCCTTCAACCATTTTCTATACTCTTCGGATGATTGTTCAAACGAGAAAAAACAGGGGGAGAAAACAAAAGAAAAGGGGGATGATAACAAAAGAAGGCATTGCTCAACGCGCAAAAATCAGACCAAAGGAACCTGCCTTCCGACTATCTTGTAGAAAGTGGCCCGGTTCCTGCTGTGAACTTCTCCAACGATAATCTCGTACACTCGTTAGAACGGCTGAAAGAGGAGCACCACGAAGTGAACTTCTCCAACGATAATCCGGTCTTATATCGGGAAACGAGAAGAGGAGCACAGCCTCGGGTACGAATTCCATAACCGTGAACTTTTCCAAATAGATAATCTCCGAAACCTCTATAGGGATTAAGAGAAGAGGAGCACAGTATCGGCCCAAGAACCAACAAGAAGAACTTCGCCTACGATAATCTCCTATAGCCTCGTAGAGAAGCGGAGCTTCAGCTTGAGCATTACATAAAAAGGGATAGTTCTTAAAAGAAAAAGAGGGAGAAAAGTTTGAAAAGAAGAAAGACGCCGAAAAGAAAGGAGACGGGCGTAGAAATGGAAGATGACGAAGAGATAAGCTCACCTTCCTCTAAATTCCTTCCCTTCTAAGTCCTACCCAACTAAAACCCTTACACCCCTTTGATTCCAATCGACGGTCTCTTGCTTAGGTGAAATGATTAAAAATGCCTCGATCACAGGTAAATTGACTTAAAAAGTGCTTGTGTTGACTTGAGTGATATAAATATAAAAATCCCAAGTTAGAAATTATTGAGTGCAAGAGCGGACCTAGTGAGAGTTGTCGAAATGGACCAGTCTATGAACATAGGACTTTAGTTTGACAACATGACTTGACGGCATTTTCTTCTTTCAAATGTCTCGTAAAATTTTAGGTGTGACGATTGATCGAAGCAAAATAATCTGACCCCATACTATAATAATAGTAAAATATAAAAAATAAACTTAAAATATATATATATATATATATATATATATATATACTTCGCACATTTTGACATGAAATGTTATGTTTCATATGCGTTGAATTGAATAAATGCGAATTTCTTTAGTGTGTCGCACATTCTAAATGTAATTTTAAAATTGCATTGGTACTGAATTGTTTAAATACGATAAATTTTTCATTGCTCTTATCCTCACACAATATTGTAAGTACATGTTTTCGGGGACCATGTATATATGCTTAATGAGTAAATTTGTGTGTTATATGCTCGCGACTTGAATTGATTTCATATGCAGGCATACTTAGTCAATGCTTGCGCATTATTTGAGGGGGGAGCAAATATGAAAATCGTGCATTAGCTCCGAATATTCTTGACGTTTTTCTCTAAGCGCTTCAGATTCCTTCAATCATAATTACGGAGCAAGACGTCGACACTACAAGGAAATGAGCTAGTCACAGATCAAATATTTCATGCCTAAAATAATTGTTGATTACTCCATTATTTCTAACATCTTCCTTCTAACTGGTACAGACTTTTAATTTCTGCCAGGGAATCAAGATGTTACTACACGGAAAATACAGGGAGTTAATTGCATATATCTTAATTCTAAGGGGGAGCCTTACAATGTGATTTTAATTGAAATAAGGGTCAATCTGAAAATTTTAGAAGTACTCAAATCGAGAAACTAGATAGAAGACTTAATTCACGATCATAAGTTTCTCGATCGTAAACAGTGTTGGAAACTATTTTGATTGGCCGCGATAATTTGCGATCGAAAATTCTGAATTGAGAAGCAATTTTCCAATCAAAAGTTTCTCGAGCGCAAATAGTAATGGGCCTGATCCATTTAATCGCAAAACGTCCAATCGCAAACCCAACATTGATTTACAGCGAGTTAGTAAAAAAGTTCACTTTTTGTCAGTCGAAAAACTTTTTCTCACGCAACCCTAATCGCAAAAAATTTCTCTCGCGAAAAACTTTCACAGACAGCTTAAATTTCTCAAATAACTTTCGATTTTCAACACCAAACTGTCTGTTTAAGGTAGAAATGAGATTTTTTTAACATTTTCGTGTGATTTACATTCGTTAGCATCTGCATTTTGAAGTATTTCGCATGTTTAGGCTTATATTTCCGGCTGTTCTTCAAGATTGAGAAAAACAGTAACTATTTTGTAGTGATTTAGGATTGATTTTGAGTTCTATCTGAATTTAATGCCTGCACTTAAGATAGTTTCGATATTCTCTATGAATCTGGTAGAATGAATCATCGGAAAGTCTGAATCTTCGACTAAAATTTAAGTCTGGATAAAACTTGGCTTTTTGAATGTTTGAAACCATCGAAGAACTTTGTCGATCACAAACAGTCTTAATTGAATTCCGATTTAATTGATATACTATTTTATCGAATTAGTTTTTCGATCGATAAAATTCTAATTTAGTCACTAAGATAGAAGATTTTGACCGAAAAATTACTTACCATCGAGAAATCTAATTAGGATTTTTGTGAGCGAAAAACTTAAGCACCAAATAGACAAAATAGATGCAAATTTTATCGAGCGTAAAACTTACTATCGCAAAATAGAATTTTCGATTTAATCTCAATTTGGTCGCAAAAATTTGGCAGTGAAAAATTAATTTCTCAACGCTTAATTTTTCGATCGTAAAATTCCCCGCATAGGACTTAATTGATCGAAAAATTTCTTGACGATTGACTTAGTCTGTTGTTGACTAATTTCTCGATAGAAATTTATCGCAGCGAAAAATACAATCGAAAATCACACACCGCTCGACAAATTTCAAATCAAAAAATTTTATTCAATGAAGAAAATTTCTCGACAGTAAATTTACCTGAGAAGTAATTTCTCGATCGTAAATTTACACGGAATTTTTCTTGATCGTAAAATTGATCGACTACAGTATAGATTTCAACTTCAAGACTTAGAAATTTTTTCTCTAAGTCTTTTACACTGTAGCGAACATTAGCAAATAAAATTTTCTCGATCGAAAAATTACACGGAGACATTACAATTGAAATCAATGCATAGGAAATCAATTTGCAAACCAATTTTATCGAGCGAAAAATTTCTCGGCATGAACAGTGACCTTACCCGCGATTAAACACTTGGAAAATTTTCGAACTATTTTTCACGCGTTAAGTGTTTAATTCAAAATTATGATCATGCCATTACATTTTTTCAAAATCAAGTATCCTATGTGCAAATCATACGATTTCAATTCAAAATTCATCAAACATATCATGACTTGATACAATATTATAGTTTGATGATATTAAATTCATTTTTCGACTAAAATCAAAAAGTATGAAACTAATGAACTTTTATATCTCTTTATTCCTTTTCAGATGGATCGCTATCCTCGATACAATCACATATACGATCACAATCTATATTTGAAGGTTCAGGATACAAATTTCCAGCTCGATCTGAGCACCTTTCGATGCCCGAACGAGATCATCGTATCAATCCTGCGAGGACATCCCATTTGGCACGCGCTGACGGTCACCGCCTCGGTGCCAATGGTCTATCTCCAGCTATTCTTAGGATATATACAAGGAGCTGTAGCGAATGGGGCATTCTCCTTCACAGCAAGAATCGGGACGCAGCATAACCATATGAGCAAGAGCCAGTTCGGGATGATACTGGACTTGCCACACAATGACAACTACGACCCGCTCCCGTCTGACGCAGAAATGGTCCACGACTTCATAAAAATGGGATATCAACCGTAGCTCACCATGTTAGCTCAGGTCCAGAGCAGCGGTATCCCTCACCCTTGGAAGACATTGCTCGGGATAGTGAACAAGTGTCTATCACCCAAGCATGTCGGCTTCGACAAGGACAACGGCAATATACTGCGGATCTTTCACGGTCTCTTTCTCCAGAAACTATGATTTCGCGCAGCTAATCTGGAATGATCTGGCTGAACAGATTCGGCTAAAGGAGAATCGAAGATCAAAGAACGTGCCCTATGCTCGATGGTTCAACGTGATTATCAGGGAGTTCATGGAGTTACATGAGGAGAACATCCCTCAGCTACCTCCCGGAGGAAACTATCAGCCGCCACGGCTAAATTCTTCCATAACCCACGGCTCACGGACTTGGACCAACCATCGATGCTGATTCCACTCAACCTACTCAGGCTCGCCGACCCCGCGGGAGCTGAGTATCAGAGATTCTACCGGGAACACAATTTAACGGAGCAAATGATCAGAGGGCCCCAAGTTACCATGTGAGCCCTCCCCAACCAGAACACCAACCAAGCCCTGACGACGCGATGATAGATGTTGTCGCTCAGGAGCTTCAACAGGAGTCTCCCTTGGTCGAAGAGCCAATGCGAGACGTAGATGATACCTTGATAGACGTCGTGGCTACGGAGATGGCGCTCGAGGCTCCTGCACATGAATATCAAGTGGAAGTGCCCATACATGCAGGCGTGCTCGAAGAGACCATTGAGGAGGTTCTTCAACTAGTAGCACAGTTCGAGGTCGAAATGGGGCAAAGCTCTCTTCCACTGTTGACGGATCAGGCATTGGAGAGCATCGATCGAGACCTTACTCCTCACACTGCCACCCCGTCTGACACAGAGTCTGACGAGGAAATTAGCCAGATAAGGAGGACTCCCAGAAGACTTAGCATTCAGTTGGAGTCGCTCTTCCCGGCCGTCACCACCGCACCAGACACTATGCTGACCACATCTACTAGTGTTGCTGGCACTTCATCGCTCAATCTTGATCCGCAACCAACTCTCGTGGTGTCTGGTTCGCAGGCGCAACCTGAGCCTGCCATAACACCCATAGAGGCGAATCCTCTGGATTAGACTCGAGGATTGGGTTGAAGTCTCATACAGTCACAACCTCAAGTGACTGTGAGCCATCCTGAAGAGTCAGTGTCTACTCAAGGGTTGATAACAGGCGACATCAGTCGTCCTGGTCCATCCACGGAGGCGTCCGCACCCTTTGTGACAAACGAGCAGTTCCAGGCCGCTCTCTCTGCCGCTGTACAGTCCATGGAAGACAAAATCACGGAGAGAGTACTAAAAGCAATCGAGACATCCCGAAAAGATACCGAGAAAGCACCTGTCTCAGAAGGCCCTTCGTCACAAACCAATCCCACACCTCCACAACCCACACCCACCGACCCTTTAGCCACTCCCTCCATCCTTATCAACCCATACACTGTACCTATAACCGAGCTCCACGACATACTCCTCGCCCGCTTGATCGGCCTTTCCATCTGACCGCCGCAAAAAGAATCCCTTTATCGGCGATTGGTGGATCACCCTGAGCCACAGACGAACACTTGCCGAGGCCAAAGCTCCCACTCACGGCGCAGACATGACGATCCTGACGATCAGGACCATCATGAGGGGGAGAAGAGGACGAGGACATCACAAGTGGCCAGGGACAAGGCTCGGGCACTACGCAGACAAGCGCTGGAGCTGGTGAAACCCAATCCCAAACACAAACCACCCACACCACGCACCGCAAAACGACTCTACCTAATATGGACCCACCAACCTATACCCTGCGGACGCCTCCGCCCACACCGCCGATCTACTCAAGCCCCTTGCTTCCGGAAGAAGAAGCAAGTGCAGCAATGCTTGTGGCCCTAGCTGCTACCCAAGCTACTCCCTCAGTCGCTCCAGACCAACCGGGCCCCTCAGGACATGGCTTCAATCCACACGGGGTCCTAGATAAATACATCTTCGCAGGACAGTGGATGACCCATTCCATGCCCGAGGAGCATCAGAGACAACGGCTTCGGGACGTCCGACACTTCTTACAACAAGCATTCGTGGACCTCGTTATCATAGAAGACGACGAACTTCTGGAAGGTGAAGACTACTAAAGAGACATCCCTAGGCTACCAGAGTTGATCGCACAGCGAGCGGTGTCCCCCACCACAGATGCCAGGGACCATTCGGATCGACACGCCATGGGAAAACATTCGAATAGAGATACCCTTCCTTGAAGAAGTCAGGGAAAATATTTGGAGGTCACCGGATAAAGTCAAAAAGCCGGATGAGTTCGAGCTGAGAGGGATCTCTCACTGGGATCAGCAGAAGAGGATGACTTATCTATGGATGCTGACCCAACTAGGACCGGACGTAAGGCTGGGGATTCCGAAGGAACGACTGAAGAGTGATTTCAAGGAACTCTCCCCGATATGCCAAATCCTCAGTGTCTACTGTGCAAAAAAGGAGGACTTCCAACACCTCACTACGTTATTGAGCGAGTGGACAGAACCCGAGAGGAACTAAGAGAGAGTGACCTTTCGTATCTCTCTGCCGACGAGTATACAACCTCAATCAGCTATACGTGGAGAAGTACAAAGGTCCTCAAGGCTTCGTCAAGAAAAAAGGCCTCGAAGGGCTGTATCGGTTCATGATGCGACAATCAAATACTTCGCCGCGCACGACCTTCAGATGGCTCTGGAGAGCAACATGAAGAAGGTCAACATGGCCGAACTACTCAACAAAGGACCTGAGATTGAAGGGCTTCCAAGCAATCATGTGCACATCAGCTCGGTCCTAGGCATCACCTACAACGATCCAATTGCCAAGAAGACTAGGATGATGCTGAAGATAGAGATTCATAAGTTTTGCGACTGAACGCTCAAGGTCGTCAGGAGGAACATCGAGCAGAGGTTGGAAGAAATCAATCGAGACACTATGCAAAGGATCCACCGTTCGTGAGAGAACAGTCGCTCTTGATGGAATTGCTGGATGACATCGAGGAGCGCCTGAAGCTAAGGGAAACGGTTAGAGATTATAGAGATTATGAGTATGCGCTTGGCTTGCGCAGATCGTACTACGCCCGACAAGGACGAACAGCGCGGAGACGCAAACACGCACAAAGGGGGAGAATGTAGAATACCATTTCGAATTGTGCTTGATTTTATTAGTCATTCTTGTAATTTGGGGCGTTTTGTATAGTAGTCCTTAGATTAGGACTAGTTTGATATTTATACCAAGCTTGTTTGGTATAAATACATGTAAAGCAATTGAGCTGAATAGAGGAAGTTTTGGAAATTGATCAGAAAGGCTTGCAATTCAATTTCTTGAGAGAGAAACAATAGTAACATTCTCACTCTACTCGAATTCTCTCTCTCGATCTTCATTTGAGTTTTTCGATCGATTCTTAATGTTGATCATTATCATCGAATTACTTAGAATTCATGCCTATGATCTTAGAGTTGTTAATCAAAGGACCTAACAGATTTTGTGATATTCGCGATCGATTAGGAATTATTGAGCTCAAATAGGAAAGGTGACTAGATAAGTTAGCCTTTAGAAATTCTTTGATCTTATCCTTTAGGATCTCCTCGATTTTGACCCTTGCTTTTATTAATATCTTTCTTGATTCTATCTTCCTTATCCAAATCCTTTCCATTCGTGGGGAGATAGTGTTTCGAGAATGTCAAATTCTATTTTCCGCCAAAATTTGCTTAAAAATCTGATCGTAAGTACTTATTTCCTTCCTTAATTTCCGCGAGATATCCTCTTACCTTCAGCAAATTCCATCTAAAGGGCAGTTTCCTTTTCCACACGATTTTTTAAATTCAAATTTGAAATCCCTTCCTAAAACTGCCACACATCTTGTCAAGATCACATCTCTCATTAACTTATTTCCATCCTTATCCAAGATACTCTATGCCTTTATAATCGTCCCTTATTTGTTTCTCCATTACATTCAAACCCTAAGCTCCTCATTCATAACTTCAGCCTTCAATCCTTCGATCGCAACCATGGTGAAAACTAAAGGCACCGAATCTGAGTCAGACAAGAAGTGAAAGGCTACCCTGATCGAAACCCCACTCTCTCCAAAAGCCACCCGTTCGAAGTCAAAAAGCCGTCCTAAATCCATGAAATCTCCTACGAAATCTAAGAAGAAAAAGGCTAAATCCGTACTCCTTCTCCTGCCTCTTCTCATGGTCAGCCTGAGTCCCAGGAGAAATCTGCTTCTCCTGAGAAATCTGTTTATGCTCACATCGAGTCACCTCCACGAGACTCCAGCCATGATACTAAAGGGCAAAAGATGTTCAACCCTGAAAATCTGAAGGAAATCACCGATGAAATCAAATTCCTGACTGAAAGCGCCAAGGAACTTCACGAGAAACTTCAGAAGCAGCAAATAATAATGAGCGAATCATACATTCAATGAGCGAAAATTATAATTAGCGAAGAAACAAACAGACACATCGAAGAAACAACGAAAATAATAATGACGTGGAAACATAAATAACGCAAATAACGGAAAACTAAGACAACATCAAATAAAAATGGCTAAAGTACCGAACTACGGTGTTCCTAATATCAATTTATTCCGGCAACTGCGCCAAAAACTTGATGGACACGCGGTGTACTATTAATGAAGAGCTGGTGCGACAAGCGATGAATAAAACGAATACGTAAATACTCACCGACGTGCGGTAGACAGCGGACCGTCGTCCATAGTGTAGTAAGTTGAGTAAACGAGTATCGAACACGAGGAATAAACTTGATTACTAGTAATAACCTCGACTCGATATCTACGCTAAATAAAGTGCGCAATTTGTTTATACTACGAACTAACCTAACAGACCAATCCTAAAGCAACGAGAGATTAAGAGAACACGACTAAAACTGATATGAGTGTTTTCAGATAAAAATAATGTGCTCGGGATTCGAATCCCGCTAGGTACTATTCGCTCAGACAATAACCTATCGCTCAAACGTGATTCCTGACTAAATCGTAGTAATTTCCTACACACTCACGAATTTTCTATCGCCCTAGACCCTAGGGGGAATCTAGACTCAATAATTACTAACGGCGAGGATTGAGTATTTGCTGTCGTCTTATACTCCTGCCCTATCATCTATGAACGGCCTAATTTTTGTTTAGCTGTCGGCCTAAACGATTTTTCACACATTCACTTCAACACATAGACATAATAAAGCGAAGAAACACTAGTGGAAAATGATATATAGGCTACGGCAATATGGGCAACGGTTTCCCAGAATCTATCACCCATAATGGACGCGGTGGCATTGTGGTAATTTAGTGTAAGTTTAGGCCATCTTGGGCGACGGTTTCTGCGAGGCAACCGTCGCCTACGGTGTTAACGTCTTTTGGGCGACTGTTGTTATTGAAACATCCGTCGCCCATGATAAAGGTTTTTTAAATTTTTTTTATTATCGGCGACGGTTGTTTGGCGAGACCAAAAACCGGTCGCCCATAATTTTGATTTTTAAAAGAATTAGTTTTTTAACCATGGGTGACGGTTTCTACACAAGAAACCGCCACCTATGTAGCTTAAGGTATGGACGACGGTTACGGGCCAACAACCTTCGCGCATGAGATTATATAACCCGTCTACCTCCTTGGCCATTTCAGACGCGACGAAGCTCAATCAAAAGACGATTTTTGAGCGAATTTTCGGCGACCTTGCTCACTTTCTGACATCTTCGAGCTATAAGAACACGGTAAAACACCTCATGGCCTATTTCTTTCTACTAAGCTTTGGATTTAATTCTCTAACTTTCGAAAATTTGAGAATTTTGAAATTGGTCTTTTCGAATTTAGTGATTTTGGGGCTAATTCGATTTGAGGTTAGGTTTAGGATTGTATTGGATTTAACGTTGATACGAGCTTGATTAATTCGAAAATGTGGCAAATTTGGGGTTTATTTTGTTCGAAAATTTCGAATAGATGTTTTGTGCTATTTAACGGCTTAATTTCTGCTATTTGAGGATTAGGGTTATGTTATATTTGGGGTTGATTTGGAGCTTTGTTTGTGCAAAGAATGTGGCGAAATTTTGGTTTTTGGGGCTTAGTTGAGTTCGAATTTTTCGAGTTTGGAGTTGTTTTGTGCGATTTCATGGCTTAATTTATGCGATTTGAGGCTTAGACTTGTGTTATATTCGATATGAGGTTGATTTCGAGCTTGGTTTGTGCGATGATTTGTGGCTATAATTCTTTTAGGCTTATTTTGGCTCGATTTGTTGGATGGTATTCGAAATCAAATGTTGATTTTAATGATATATATTTATTTTGAGATGAGGGCTATGTTCGCTCGAATGGGCCTTCCAGTGCCCAACAGGGAACAAGACGTAGTTCCCCATGGCAATGTTGGATTTGACCCTCCCAACCAGATATCGAGTTCCCGCGGTTCAAGAGGCGAAACCTCAGGTCCATTTCCGATGTCGATGAATGTGACGGTATGCATTTATTCTTAATTATTGTTTAATGTGCAACGACTTAATGTCTTTGTAACATTAACAATTTATTCTTTTAATATCGTATAGTATCCTAGGGTTCGTTTGATGTTAGACCCGAAGGGACGTTAGAGGTTGTCGGTTTAGGCACAGTCGCTGAGGGACGTTCCAAAAATCATGGAGCATCAGTTACGGCAGACAACGCTGTTGTCTCCGTTGATACCGTAGTTCTCGGCGAGCTCCAACTGCCTGTACCAAATATGCATCTGATAACTCTTGAAGATGCACTAGGCAGCTACGTTAGTGGCCAATAGAGTTAATACGTTCGAATAATGCGGTAATAAAGTACTATTTATTGATTTTCGAAAAATAATGTTTAGTAACATGTTCTACTTGTAAACACAGAAAGGGAAGTCGCCAGTGAAAGGAAAGTCGCCAGCTAAAGCGCCAAATGTGTATTCGTCAAGATGACGACATCGCACGCGTCGATCGGAGGGTCGTGAATGGTTTGGGCCCTCAGTGTTGCCAGCTCTTCGAATACTTTTCCTCACCGACGATCGACGTATCTCGGCTTCCCTCTCATTCAGCATGAGAGACATCTATTACAATTCAACTAACGAATACTATTTGGTGTACATGGACAATAATGACTTTGTCAATCTGTTCAAGCTCGTGAGTGTGGATTCCTCAGTTATTCAACTTTTTATGAGGTATTACTTAATATTTCGTTGCAACAATAAATCATTGCAAGTTTTATTTTGTGCTTTTTTACATTTTATTAAGTAATCATATTACTAGATATATAAATAACGAGTCTGAGAACTTCAACTGTTGCGACCCGAGTCCTTTTGAAGCTATGGAACATGATCATACAGCAAATAGCGAGGTTTATTTCCTTGCTGATATTATCAAGACTCATATCGGGCCGGCACTTACTTGTTTGCCCCTTATTGTGACGGGTAAGAAAATAAGATATACATTTTCTTAATTCTTAGCTTATGTTATTCTGTTTCGTTTGTTTTAGTGACCATTGGATTTTATTCGTCATCGATTTTCCTTCGAACGCGGTATATGTATTCGATTCCCTCGCACCGCCCATCGGCGTAAGGAAGATAAGAGCTCGTCCTCGGAAGTTTTTTAGATACAATAAAGTTCATATATTAGTAATCAATAACATAACATTATATAGTTTTACCTACTTTCGAGTTTCAGGGCAATTTTGACGGCATCGTTGTTGGGTGCAGTTGGAAATCGATAGGAAACCGAAGGTTACTTGGAAGAGATGCAAGGTTTGCATTTTTGACATAGGAAACGGACCGGCGGGGCGGGCCGGCCCGTAGCCCGCCAAAGCCCGCCAGTGGCAGGGCGGGCGCGGGCGCGGGTAAGCCCGCCTCCTTGCGGGTAAGTCTGACGGTTAGTCTAAGAACCGTCGCCCATAGTTGTCTTCGGCGACGCGTATACACCCGTCGCCCAAAATCGGGCGGATGGGCGATGGTGCTCTGGGAACGCATTACAACCGTTGCCCATGACCTATAAAAACCGTCGCCCATGTGTATTTCTGCACTGTTGAAACACTTTCGTAAATAGATAAATAGTCAGAATACACGAGTCACAATAGATGTCCCCTCTTATTGAGTCGAAATTCGCTTTTATACGGACTTTCGCAACCTTCACGGCTTGGGCTATGGGCCTTCACGGTGACGCTCGTTACTTCGCTTCGTATCGCTCTTAGCCATTAGTCACAGCTTGGCGTACTACGCTTCACGGCTGTGACATTCTTCTGTTTGGATTTCGTTGCTCACTGATTGTCCCGACCAGTGTACCACTCTTCACAGCCGTGACTAACATAGAGTTATGTTTCAGCATTTTGTCACGGCCTGGAGCATGAAGCTTCACGGCCGTGAATGTTTCCGGTTTGCCTCCCGCACTTCTGTCATGACAGCATCCATGAGGTGTCGCGGCATGACGCTCTCCTTGCATTGTCATACTTGATCCGTTTTACCTCGTTTTTCGCTCCTTTTCACCCGATATCCATCCTAAGGTCCTATAATGTGCAATGAAGTGTAACAGAGAATATAAATGCAATAAACAATGAAGAATATTCTATTATGTCCCAAACCAATGCTATAATTCACGTACTAATATCGTTCATCAGTAACCCACCAGCGCATGCTTCCATCGTTCGGCCCCACGCAGCGCCACCTCTCGTGACGATCGTGCCTCAGCCACCCCTTCCACAAATGAGGGCGTCGTGTACTTCAGCTGTATGCACAATAAAATATCGGTGTTGCCTTGTTTTGCACGGTCTGACCCGTTCACGACATCAGCAAAACACGCCACGTTGACCTTACCATTCGCCATTATCCTTGTCGGCACAGCACGTAAAAGCATCCTCGGGCCAACACGTATTAGGATCCTTCCCGGCCGACATGTGTCATTAGCGGGCCCGCCAAGGCCCACTGCGTCTCCCATCGGCTTGCTAACAACCAAAACCCTAATTGCCACGTTCCAAGCTTAGTCAGCCCATCGGGTCCAACAGCCCCATCGACAACGTCAACCGGCCCGCCTCCATCTTCTCAGGGTTGGGAGCAACCAACATTGCCGCACAATTTTGCCAACAGTCCTGTGCGTGCGGTGGCTATGTTAGCCAAAACCCTAAAATTCCTCGTGGTGATTCCTGTCTTTTCAGCTCTTTGACCATTCTCCATGTCGATTTCTTCATCGATGTCCTCGTCGTCCTCCGCCATATTCAGCGCGACAAGCCTTATCAGGCAGCAGAGTGTCTCGCCACCTACCTGGATTGCCCTTCAGATTGTCTTGTGCCATCAAGAATTCCCGTTGGCGTAAACCTCCCAATTGTAGGCCCTTGATTTCCGATTGCAGAACACCATCATGCTGATCGCTCGCCCCTTACCGTCGAGATTCAGGCCCATGGTGTCTATCTCTCAACTCACGGAACCACGCCACATTAAAACAGCTCACAAATTTGGCGTTCTAATGTATGTGACTGTACTGTTCTCTTCCTTTATGGGGTCTTTTCACCTGTAGCATATCAGATAAGTTTCATTCATCTCGGGGAGCTTCAAGGTGGCTTTGGAGGTCCCCTGTAACCCCTACATCCTACTATTGTTTCCCTATTTCCCAAAATCTTATATTTTACTAATTGTTCTTAACGACCCCTCTTAATCTTACTTAATTACTTTCCTAGCCTACCTAATTCCACGCCATATCAACCACTCCCCTACTCTAATTTGTGTTTGGGACAAAGTAAATTAGAGTAATGAAGAAAGTTTTTCAGGGCAGGCATTTACATCCCCCATGGGACCCATGGAAACCCTTACTCTGTTTCTGGAATGACGCGTCTTGGAGTTAGTATTTGTCGATCATGTGTCTTGGGTTCTTGGCACAGGTATGACGTCCTAATGGTATTCCCTGCTGGCTAAAGTGGAGAAGGGGACTAATCCCCGGGTTTCTTCCGTTCGTAAGGTTGATCCATCTTCAGCAGCTCCTAGTTCCGCAGATTCTATTGACGATGGACATTCGTGTGGGAGTCCCTTCTACTTCTCCTCTACTTCGACTGATATTCCAGGATCTAGGATCTGTACCTAATTCAGGGACCAAAAAGAGGGCCGATGCGTCTCCCGGTCCAGATAAGGGATCTAAAGGGAGGTTGCTTCTGTCTGGGGCTGAGCGGGGACCTTCCGAGGGAGCTTACTCAGGGAGCATCTGCAGGGATCATCATTCCTTAATGGACCAGTTGGTAAAGGATGAGAGAATGTGGATGCTTGGCCGTTTTGCATTTCCCGTGGAGATGGATTATCTCCCAAGGATCTGCTGAGGAGAACGAGGCAGAGCTAGTCCATCATCTTCTCAAGGTAATTTCTTGACTTAATTTTTCTAGGTCGTCTTTTATGGTTTGTCTTTTCGGAATGTTCTTTCCGTCTTGAGTTGATAAATTACTTGGTCTTTCGGCCATCTGCTATCTCTGGGATCGGTTGGAGCAAATTCAGGCCAGTTTATCGGTCATTAAGAAGGAGGCGATTAAGGAGACTGAAGCGAGGTTCAAAGTTTGGATGGAATGGCTAGAGAAGGAGCATGCTGAGTCTGTGGAGCATCACGAGAAGGAGCTGTGGAGCTCCATTGAGAATGAGAAGTAGGAGAGCGCCATAATCATGGAGCACCGTGAGCTACTGTAGATTATATGTTTTAATTGTGCTTGATTTTATTAGTTGTTCTTGTAATTATGGGCGTTTTGTATAGTAGTCCTTAGATTAGGACTAGTTTGATATTTACCAAAGTTTTGTTTGGTATAAATACATGTAAACAAATTGTGCTGAATAGAAACTTTTTGGAAATTGATCCGAAAGGCTTGCAATTCAATTTTTAGAGAGAGAAACAATAGTAACTTTCTCACTCTACACGAATTCTCTCTCTCAATCTTCATTTGAGTTTTTCGATCGATTCTAAATGTCAATCATTTTCATCGAATTAATTAGAATTCTTGCCTAGGATCATAGAGTTGTTAATCGTAGGACCTAACAATTGGTATCAGAGCAGATTCATTCTGTTTTGAATAAAAAATTGTTAGATTTGGATCGAAATTTTTTTCTGATACTGTTCATCGAAGAACAGTTTGGCGCGAAATTTTTTTCGATCCAATAGCATAATTCTGTGCTTAATTGACTTGAATTTGATGTTTCTGTGCTTGTTTGAGTGTTAAGTGATGATCGCGATCAGACTTGTAGCTGTTCGAACTTCATTTTTGTTGGATTAAATCGATTCTGTGATTTACTGTTTGCGAAGAACATGAAGAACACGTTCTGATTTTGATCAATCTCGACATATTTTGCTTCATAACGTGTTTAATTGCTTGTTCGTGCGTAGTTAGTAAATGAATGCGAGCAATTACCTGAAATTTCACTGTCTAATTCGTTGTTTTTGCTTGAATTTGTGCAAATCGTATTTTGTGATTTTTCTCGATCGTTCTAATTTTTCTCGCTAGGTTTACGATCGGATTAATTTCTCGATCGAAAAACTTGGCGCGAGAATTTGGTTCAGAATACGAAGTCAGAGCTAGAATCATCAACACTAGAAACGATTTTAGTTAGAAATATTTCTCGAGCATTATTCAGCGAAAATCTTTTTCGAGAGAGACCAATTTTGACTTTGCATGCGTAAAAACTTTCTCTCGAAAAACTTTTTCGGTAAGACCTTTAACGTTTGACATGGGGAAAATCATTTACACGCGAGAAACATTTCTAGTCAACAGATTTATTTTGACTTGTCGAGAAACTTACTAACGTACTGTTTCTTTACGATCGAAATAAATTCACGATCAGGAAATTTTCTCGACCGAACAATTTTGGGCAATTTATTTCGCTCGAAAAATATTTCGCTGACAAACTTTCTCGCACGAGAACAGTGAACAGTATATTCTATTTCGACGAAATTATTTTCAATCAAACGTTAAAGAAAATAATTCTCGAACTATTTTTCGAATCAAACGCTAAACTAACGAACTTTGTCACTTGTGAAGCACATTATATCATCTTCAAACGTTCAAAACACTTAACGAAGATCCTTCAACAACTCAATTACAACACAAAATGGATGCATACTCGCTCGGAAATGACAACCGTCCACCGATTTTGCAACGAGGCGAATGAAGGAGCCTAGGGAGTACACAAACGAGGAGAGGGCTCGGGCTAAGGCTGATCTAGTAGCAGTGAATACCCTCATGCAGGGCATCCCCAGCGACATATATAGACAGATTGATAGCCTTTCATCGGCTAAAGGAATGTGGGATGAACTGCATAGGATGATGCAGAGGACGGAAGTTGGCATAAAGGCCAAAAAGGCGAACATTCTCACTGCTTACGACTCTTTCAAAGCAAAGCCGGAGGAGCTATATGAGATCTACCGAAGATACCTCACTCTTCTCAACGAGATGAAGAAGATAGAAATCACAAAGACCAATATGGAGACAAAAATAAGATTTCTGTCTTCTCTGCCCACGGAATGGAAGAAAATATCCACTCAAATTCGGCAGAATAAAGATCTAGAGGAGTTGGATATCCATGCCGTGTTTGACAATCTCGCAAAACATGAGGATGATATAAGCGAGAGTCAAAAGGAGCAAAAGGGCAAACAGATCGAACACACTGTTGCCTTAGTCTCGGAGAAGAGGAGCTCAAAATAAAGAAAAGAAAAGATCGTTAGTCTCTAATAGGAAAAATGATGAGTAAGAAGTACTTCAAGAAGAAGTTTTCAACCTCAGCCAACAGACTTCGGACTACAAGCACTAAAAACAAAGAACGTGCACCAGAGAGCTCCGAAGTCAAGAACCTAAAAGAGGCTAACAAATGCTTCAACTGTGGGAAAGCCTGGTCACTTTGCCAGAGATGGCACTCTTCCAAAGAAGAGAGATGCCAACTACTACTCGAAGAAGCTCCAATTGACTAAACAGAAAGAAGCTGGAGTAGCTCTCATGGCCGAACAAGACCAATGCCTCGAGGACACGTCGAGTTCTGAGGAAGAGAATTTAGCCCTCATCGCCCGTCTCGACAATGAATCGGACGCAACCGGACGGACGAAGACAACGCATCCACCTCGTCAAATGAGGTAATCTCTTCTTCCACATTATTGACCATGTTAGAATCATATCAAACACAATATGCTAACATGAAACGTGAGCAGAAAAGTATTAAGGAAGTAGAGAATAAACTTGTGAGATCTCAGGAGAAGATAGATAGTCTCGAATCAGAACTTAAAAGCTCTAGCGCTAAAATAGAAGAACTTACTAAGAGCCTACATTTTAGAGAGACGAGTCAACCTCAAATAGGACGACATAGTGAAAAGATTAAGGAATTAGAAGATATGTTAGCAAATAACTACAATTGCCTGGTTTGGAATCTCAATGAGAAACCTACCCTAAATTGTAGGATAACTGAAGCTACCACTAAGACCACTAACTTAGAAGCTGAATTAGAAATATCAAATGCTAAGGTTAGTGAGCTTAGTAAGGAACTAGATGTCTGTCAAGCCGCTAAACTAACGGTAGAAAATAATTATGCTCTCCTAAGTGAGGAACGCAAGAAGTGATATGCAAAAATCAAGAAATTAGATGATCTTCTTACGCGTAGGGGACATTCTGAACAGACTATAATCTTAAACAAGACCAAGGATATAGAGTTCTACAATCCAATAGAAGGCATAGGTTTCACTAACCCATATACTTTACGGAAGAAAGAAATATATGATATTTCGAACATGGGTTTAGCGGCAACCTATCTTAGAAACTTTACGGAATCGACATACGAGAATGCTTTCGATTCATCCATTAGACAAGCCTCACATGGGCTTGAGATCCCCTTTGACAACAATGAACTAAATGAAAGAGACAAAAATAGGAAAACATCTCTAACACCCGTCAGTGATTTAGTTCAAGTTCTACCTCCTGATTCTCAAACACACTACGAGGAAGTCAACACGTTAATTATCAAAATTCTCTCTACAAACCCCCTATCATAAAACAGATAGAGGAGTCACAGGCAAAGTTAGATAAAGAACGAGAGAATTTTGAAGCTGAAAAGAAAAAGTTCTTTAAGGAGATGGAAAATCTCAAGGCTTCCTCATCCTCCCAAAGTACCTCTCACGCAATTATAAAAAGCGTAAAATCAAAAAATTGCCTTCGAAAGATCAAAAGTACATTAATAATTCTATTAAAAGTGCTAAGACTAATTCCATTTCACCTGCGTCCACAGGGAGCGTAGGGCCAACACTGAAAACGAAGGCGAGAGTGTCTAGTTCTAAGATAAAGAAGGAGCCAGTAGATTTGAATGTTTCTAAAAATGTTACTCCTTCTGTTACAATAATAGACACTCGTAGTAATAAAAGAGCAATTTCTACGTTCAAAATAATTGCTTCTACTTGTTCACTTTCAGCCTATCACCTTTAGAAGCGATAATTTCGAAATAGACTCTACCTCAAAAATTACCAATAATCATTCTGAAACAAATGTCACAAGGAAGACCCGTAGGAAACAAGATCCAGCAATAAAGAAAGCTTATGGCGCAGTACATGCCTGTACTCACCTAAGGTATCCCGTAAAGATTGAGTCCCCCAAGCACCTTAGGAGATTATCAAAAGAAAAGATATTTTCCTCGGTCAAACCTTCCAAAGCATTTGTACGTGCTGAAATTAACCTTTCCTGCAAGGTTCAACCCAAATGGCCTAGGACGACAAAAGTCGAAAAGGCCAAGTCTCCAATAGAGGCAAAACCCAAACCCACTTCTCCGAAAGTGGAATGAGTTATTAAAACTCCTCCAAATAAAAATTTAGGGATCATATCTGAACCCAAAACTAAATATGCTAATCTGAGAGGACCCATGCTTAAGTGAGTACCTAAAGCTCTCTAATTTGTTTTTGCAGATCCATCATGTGTGGTACCCAGCCTCTGGTTGCTCCACACACATGATTGGTAATCAAGAGCTACTGAGCAACTACAAAGACCGACCAAACGGCAAAGTCAGATTCGAAAACAATGA
Organism: Craterostigma plantagineum; assembly: GCA_027422505.1. Taxonomy (NCBI): domain Eukaryota; kingdom Viridiplantae; phylum Streptophyta; class Magnoliopsida; order Lamiales; family Linderniaceae; genus Craterostigma; species Craterostigma plantagineum. Next base: position 4,655,221 of record JAPQWV010000055.1, read on the forward strand.
CTCAGCTCCAATTCTTGGATTTGGAGATATCATTCTGGAGAATCTGACAATAAAGGATGTCTCGTATGTCGAAGGCCTCCGCCATAACTTGTTCAGCATAGGCCAGTTCTGTGACAAAGGGTTCCAGGTGGTCTTCCATGCTGACCGGTGCAGAATTGTGGATAGTCAGGACACAGAACTCCTTCAAGGACTTCGGAAATCCAATCTTTACACAATAAACCTGACGTCCGTGCGGCCCTCGACAGCTGTATGCCTCATCTCTCAGATTGATTTACAGAGGAACAACATATGGCATCAAAGACTGTCTCATCTGAATATAAAAGCTCTCCCACGTCTTTCTATGAAAAAGTTGGTTCACGGTCTTCCAAGTATACTACTACAAAGGGAGCATCAGTGTTCGGCATGTCAATTAGGAAAAATGAAGCGAGCATCTCATCACGTCAAGCAAATTGCATCTACTTCTCTACCATTGGAACTCATACACATGGATCTCTGTGGGTCGATGCAGACTCAAAGTATCAATGGAAGAAAGTACGTGCTGGTGATCGTTGATGACTACTCTCGCTACACATGGACAAAGTTCCTCCGAACCAAAGATGAGACCGGTGTCTTGATTATCAACTTTGTGAACACCACTCAAAATCTGTTGCAACAGACTATTCAAGTTATTCGAACAGACAACGACACTGAGTTCAAGAACAACTACCTCAGTGAGTTTTATCAGAAACTTGGAATAAGTCAACAATTTTCAGCTGCCAAGACTCCTCAACAGAATGGGGTAGTCGAACGGAAAAACCAACACTAGTGGAAGCAGCTCGTACAATGCTGATCCATTCAGGACTTCCACACTTTCTATGGGCTGAAGCAGACAATACCGCTTGTTTTACCCAAAACAGGACGGTGGTTCACAAACGGTCAACAAGACTCCGTACGAGATTGTGAATAATAGGTGCCCAAAATCTCATTCCTTAAAGTCTTCGGGTGCAAGTGCTTGCCGAACGACAGAGAGCAACGTGCAAAGTTCGACCCTAAAGCATTCGAAGCAACTTTCGTCGGGTATTCTTCAACATCAAAAGCGTACCGAGTATACATCAAGTCCAACCGAACAATTAAGGAAAGCTATAATGTCACATTCCACGAAGTGGCAGAGATGGCTTCTGGTCACTTCAGGCCAGGACCCGTACTTAACCCGATGGCTCCTGCACAACTCAGTAAGGACCCGTGCTCAACCCGTTGGTTTCAGAAGACAACATCTCAGAACTCGTAATCACTGGTGTGTTGGCACAAAACCAACAGAAGATGGCAACAACTCCGAATTCAACGTCAGTAGAAGCAAGGAGACTTGTATTAGACGATTTGGACCCTCTCTTCGAGCCAGTATATCGGTCATGCACTGCTACACCTACAGTTGATTCTCCACCTGACAAGACCGACGTACCAAATTCTTCTCAAGTGCCTACCCCACCCGATTCAAAATTGCCGCAGAATAACGAAGAACCGACAGTGGTTATTGAAGAAGAATCATCATAGACGATCGATCCAAGTGCAGAATTTGAGCTTCCTCAAACATATGATCAATCGGAGACTATAGGAAATCTAGACTCACAGATGGCTGACGCATCGACTTCAGCCTTGCCTCATGAGCGCAAGTGGACTCTGGTCACCCGGTCGATCAGATAATTGGCGATCCTTCGGATGGAGTGAGGACACGTCATCAACACAGTCTTTTCAGCTGCTTCCTGAGCCAAAACCAGCCTACTAAGGTAAAGACGCACTACGAGACCCGAATTTGATAATTGCGATGCAAAACGAAATCAACCAATTCGAACGTCTTCAAGTATGGACCTTAGTACCCTGTCCGTATGGGGAGACAATAGTCGGAACTAAATGGGTAATCAAAAACAAGAAAAATGAAGATGGTGAAGTGATCCGGAACAAAACAAGGCTAGTTGCGAAGGGATACAATCAACAGGAAGGCCTTGACTACGACGAGACATATGCTCCTGTTGCCGGAATCGAAGCTATCCGCCTTCTCATGGCTTATGCGGCTCACAAAGACTTCAAAGTCTATCAGATGGATGTTAAGACTGCATTTGTCAACGGCGTGTTAAAAGAAGAAGTCTACGTCGCTCAGCCGGAAGGTTTTGTTGATCAAGAACATCCCGATCACGTCTATCGATTGGACAAAGCTCTCTATGGACTAAAACAAGCCCCACGTGCTTGGTACGATGTCCTGAGTGAATTCCTCGTGAAGTCTGGATTCATCCGAGGAACGATAGACACAACCCTCTTCATCAAATGGCAAGACAAAATCTGATGGTCGTTCAAGTATACGTCAACGACATCATCTTCGGATCAACTAATCCACGGCTTTGCACGAACTTCGGAGATCTAATGAAAAACAAGTTCGAGATGAGTCACATGGGAGAGATGCAGTTCTTTTTAGGACTACAAGTCAGGCAAGTAGAAGATGGGATTTTCATTAGTCAGACAAAATACATCAAGGATATTCTGAAGAAATTCCATCAAGACCAGAGCAAGCCTCTCGGCACTCCTAGTCACCAAGCTGCAAGTTGGATGCCGATCCCTCTGGCAAGTCGGTCGACATCACACTGTATTGCAGCATCATTGGATCTCTTCTCTACCTCACTTCGAGCCGGCCGGATATCATGTTTGCCACCTGCTTATGTGCCCGTTTTCAAGCCGATCCCAAAGAATCCCATATGCTCGCGGTTAAAAGGAGTCTGCGTTACCTTAAGGGCACTTCTACCCTTGGACTATGGTATCCAAAGGGTACGAACTCCAAACTTATTTGCTATACTGACGCTGATTATGCAGGTTGCCGAAGGGACGGGAAAAGCACATCCGGCAGCGCTCAATTTCTAGGCGAAAAGCTGGTCTGCTGGTCATCCAAAAAACAGAATTGTGTGTCAACTTCGACGGCTGAAGCCGAATACGTGGCTGCCGCCAGTTGTTGCTCCCAGATGCTGTGGATGCGGACACAGCTTCGCGACTATGGGTACAATTTAAATAATATACCCATATATAGTGATAGTCAAAGTGCCATCGCTATTACTTGCAATCCTGTTCATCACTCACGCACGAAACACATAGATATTAGACATCACTTTATCAAAGATCATGTAGAAAAAGGCACAATACATATATATTTTGTGAACACGAAGTTTCAACTAGCCGACATTTTCACCAAGGCTTTGGATGAGAAACGATTCCAATTCCTTGTCGATAAATTAGGCATGTTGAATCTTCCGTAATATGTGCATTACCTGATCTTCTGTGCTATCACATGTTCTATTTTATGTGTTTCCCATGCTTATTTGTCTTTATCTTGCGTGATAACAAAAAACCAAAAAAATATATATATATATATATATATATACTTATAATATGAAGGGGAATGACGAAATCCTTTAGGGTGCTTTGATCTAAAGTCACTTAGAATTTTACCCCGACATGCAATCGATTTAATTGCTTAATTTTGTCAGTCTAAGTCGCATTCTTGTGTCTAAAAGGTCATTAGGTTGCTCCACTGGACACAAAGTCACTTTACATATGTGAGGATTCAAGCCTTGTTCCTTTTTCTTTCTTTGGATCTATTTCTCGAGTGAGTCACACATCAATTACTTGTCTTACCTAGTGATACTTGGTTTCATACTCACCTTGCTTTAGATCGTTAGGAAAATGATAAAGGCGCTTAGGATATTCCTCACTCGGCCTTATATAGTTTTTTTGCTAACATTAGCCCTTAGTCGTCCACTTTGACCCTTCTCCGATGTCCTTTTCTTCCTTTGAAACCCAATCCCAGCCTTCAACCGAATTCTATACTCTTCGCATGGTTGTTCAAACGAGAAAAGGAGGGGGAGAAAACAAAAGAAAAGGGGGATGATGACAAAAGAAAGCATTGCTCAACGCGCAAAAATCAGACCAAAGGAACCTGCCTTCCGACTATCTCTTAGAAAGTGGCATGGATCCTGCTGTGAACTTCTCCGACGATAATCTCGTACGCTCGTCAGAACGGCTGGAAGAGGAGCACCACGAAGTGAACTTCTCCAATGATAATCCGGTCTTATATCGGGAAACGAGAAGAGAAGCGCAGCCTCGGGTACGAATTTCATAACCGTGACTTTTCCAAAATGATAATCTCTGAAACCTCTCTAGGGATTAAGAGAAGAGGAGCACGGTATCGGCTCGAGAACCAACCAGAAGAACTTCGCCTACGATAATCTCCTATAGCCTCGTGGAGAAGCAGAGCTTCAGCTTGAGCATAGCATAAAAAAAAAGGGGGTAGTTCTTAAAAAGAAAAGGAGGGAGAAAAGAGAATAGATGAAAAACGTCGAAAAAAAAAAGAGACGGACGTAGAAATGGAAGATGACGAAGCGATAAGCTCACTTTCCTCTAAATTCCTTCCCTTCTAAGTCCTAGCCAAACTAAAACCCTTACACCCATTTGATTCCAATCGACCGTCTCTCGCTTAGGTGAAATGATTAAAAAATGCCTCGATCACATGAAAATTGACTTGCTTGTGTTGACTTGAGTGATAGAAGTATAAAAATCCCAAGTTAGAAATAATTGAGTGCAAGAGCGAACCTAGTGAGAGTTGTTGAAATGGACCAGTCTATGAACTTAGGACTTTAGTTTGACGACATGACTTGACGGCATTTTTTCTTCTTTCAAATGTTTTGTAAAATTTTAGGTGTGACGATTGATCGAAGCAAAATAATCTGACCCCATACTATGATAATAGTAAAATACGAAAAAAAAATTAAAAAAATATATATATATATATATATATAAATAATATGATGAAAAAAATAAAAAAACTTGAAAAGAAAAGTTTCGCACATTTTGACATGAAATGTTATGTTTCATATGCGTTGAATTGAATAAATACGAATTTCTTTTGTGTATCGCAATGCAATGTTAGATTGCAATTGTACTGAATTGTTTAAATGCGATAAATTTTTCGTTGCTCTTACCATCACACAATATCTTAAATACATATTTTCGGGGACCATGTATATGTGCTTACTGGGTAAATTTGTGTGTTATATGCTAGTGACTTGAATTGATTTCATATGCTTGTAAATTCAGTCAATTCTTGCGCATTATTTGAGGGGGAGCAAATATAAAAATCGTGCATTAGCTCCAAATATTCTTGACGCTTTTCTCTAAGCGTTTCAGATTCCTTCAAACAAAATTAAGGAGTGAGACGTCGACACTACAAGACATGGAGCTAGTGTCACAAGACCAAATATTTCAAAGGAAAACATGCCAATAATACTCGTTGATTAACTCCATTATTTCTAACGTTTTCTTTCTAAGTGGTACGGACTTTTTAATTTCTGCCAGGGAAGCTAGACGTTACTACACGAAAAATACAGGGAGTTAATTGTATTTATTATAATTCTGAAGGGAGCTTTACAATGTGATTTTACTCGAAATAGGGGTCAATCTAAAAATTTTTAGAAGTACTTACTATCGAGAAACTGGATATAAGACTTAATTCACGATCATAAGTTTCTCGATCGTAAACAGGGTTGGGAACAATTTTGATTAGCCGCGATAATTTGCGATCGAAAAAATTGAATTGAGGAGCGATTCTCGAACTCGAGCGCAAATAGTAATGTGCCTGTTCCATTTAATCGCAAAATGTCAAATCGCAAAACCCAACATTGATCTACAGCGAGTTAATAAAAGTTCACTTTCTTGTCAGTCGAAAAACTTTTTTCATGCAACCCTAATCGCAAAAATTTCTCTCGCGCAAAACTTTCACAGACAGTTTCATCTTCTAAAAAGTCTTTCGATTTTCAACACTAAATTGTCTGTTTAAGGTAGAAATGAGATCCTCTTGCCATTTGCGTGCGATTTAACTCCATTAGCACTGCATTTTATAGTTTGTCGCATGATTAGGATTAGTTTCTCGACTGTTCTTCTAACTGAAAAAACCGTATCCTATTTTATAGTGATTTAAGCTTGATTATGAGCTTTATCTGAGATTAATGCCTGCACTTAAGATAGTTTCGATGTTCTTTATTAATCTGGTAGTATGAATCTTCGAAAAATCTGCATCTTCGACACTAATTTGAGTTTAGATGAAACTGGGCATTTGAATGTTTGAAGCCATCGAAGAACTTTGTCGATCGCAAACAGTCTTAATTGAATTCCGATTTAATTGAGATACTGATTGTATCGAATTAGTTTTTTGATCAATAAAATTCTGATTTAGTCGCTAAGATAGAAGATTTTGACCGAACAAATTAATTACCATCGAGAAATCTAATTAGATTTTTTATTTGGCGAAAAACTTAAGCGTTGCATAGACAATTTAAACGCAAATTAGATTGAGCGTAAGACTTACTATCGCAAAATAGAATTTTCGATTTAATTTAAATTTGGTCGCAAAAATTTAGCAGCGAAAAATTAATTTTTCAACGCTTAATTTTTTATCGATCGTAAAATTCGCCGCTTAGGATTTAATTGATCGAAAAAATTTTCTCGACGATTGACTTAGTTTTTCGTTGACTAATTTCTCGATAGAAAAATAACGCAGCGAAAAATTTTCCTTATGATCGAAAATCACGTACCGCTCGACAAATTTCAAATCGAAAAATTTTATTCAATCGAAGAAAATTTCTCGATAGTAAATTTACCTGTGAAATAATTTCTCTATCGTAAATTTACGCGGATTTTTCTCGATCGTAAAATTGATCGACTACAGTCTCACGATTTCAACTTCAACACTTAGAAGATTTTTTCTCTAAGTCTTTTACACTGTAGCGAACATAGCGAATAAAATTTTCTCGATCCAAAAATTAAACGGAGTTATTACAATTGAAATCAATGCATAGGAAATCAATTTGAAAACCAAATTTATCGAGCGAAAAATTTCTCGGCATGAACAGTGACATTACCCGCGATTAAACACTTAGAAAATTTCGAACTCTTTTTTCATGCGGTACATGTTTAATTCGAAATTACAATCATGCCATTACATTTTTTCAAAATCAAGTATCCTATATGCATATTATACGATTTCAATTCAAAATTCATCAAACATGTCATGACTTGATACAATATTATAGTTTGATGAAATTAAGTCCATTTTCGACTAAAATCAAAAATTATGAACTAATGAACTTTTATATCTCTTTAATTTTTTTTTTCAGATGGATCGCTACCCTCGATATAATCACATATACGACCACAACTTGTATCTGAAGGTCCATGATACAAATTTCCAGCTCGATCTGAGCACCTTTCGGTGCCCGGACGAGATCATTGTCTCTATCCTGCGAGGCCACCCCATCTGGCACGCATTGACGATCACCGCCTCTGTGCCGATGGTCTATCTCCAGCAATTATGGGGATGTATACAAGGAGCTGTGGGAAATGGAGCATTCTCCTTCACAACTAGAATCGGGACGCGGCATATTCATATGGACAAGAGCCAGTTCGGGATGATTCTGGACTTGCCATACAGGGAAAACTACGACCCGCTCCCATCGGACGCAGAAATGGTCCATGACTTCGTGCAGATGGGATATCAACCGCTACTCACCAAGTTAGCTCAGTTCCAGAGCAGCGGTATCCCTCATACCTGGAAGACACTGTTCGGGATTGTGAACAAGTGTCTATCACCCAAGCATGCTGGCTTCGACAAGAGCAACGGCAACATACCGTGGATCTTTCACGGACTCGCATTCTCCAGAAATTACGATTTCACGCAGCTGATCTGGAATGATCTTGCTGAACAGGTTCAGCTGAAGGAGAATCAGAGATCGAAGAACGTGCCCTACGCTCGATGGTTCAATATGATCATCAGGGAGTTCATGGAGTTACACACACAGAATATTCCTCGCCTCCCGGAGGAAACTATTAGCCGCCAAGGCTCAAATTCTTCCACGGCTCACGGACTTGGACCAACCGTCAATGCCGATTTTGCTCAACCTACTTCGGCTCGCGGACCCCGCGGGAGCTGAGTATCAAAGATTCTGTCGGGAACGTAATCTAACCGAGCAAATGATCAGAGGGCCCCCGACAGATTTCCATGTTAGCCCTCCCCAACCGCAACAACACCAACCAAGCCCTGACTACATGATGATAGATGTTGTCGCTCAGGAGCTTCAACAGGAGTCTCCATTGGTCGAACAGCAAATGCCCGACGTAGATGATACTCTAATAGAGGTCGTGGCTACTGAGATGGCGCTCGAGGCTCCTGAACATGAATCTCAAGTGGAAGTGCCCGTCCATGTTGGCGTGCTCGAAGAATCCATTGAGGAGGTTCTTCAACCAATAGCACAGCCCGAGGTTGAAATGGGGCAAAGCTCGCTTCCACGGGTGATGAATCAGGCACTGAAGGACGTCGATCGAGACCCTACTCCTCATACTGCCACCCCGTCGGACATGGAGTCTGACGAGGAAATTAGCCTGATAAGAAGGACTCGCAGGAGACTTAGCATTCAGTTGGAGTCCCTCTTCTCGGCTGTCACCACTGCACCAGATACCATGCAGACCGCTTCCACAAGTGTTGCTAGCACTTCTTCGCTCAATCTTGAGCTGCTACCGAATCCATCGGTGTCTGGTTCACAGGCACAACCCGAGCCTGCCATAACACCCATAGAGGCGAATCTTCCAGATTCGACTCGAGGATTGGGTGGAAGTCTCATACAGTCACAACCTCAAGTGACTGTGAGCCAACCTGAGGAGTCAGTGCCTACTCAAGGGTTGATAACAGGCGACATCAGTCGTCCTGGACCATCCAAGGAGGCGTCCGCACCTTTTTTGACGAACGAGCAATTCCAGGCCGCTCTCTCTGCCGCTGTACAATCCATCGAAGACAAAATCATGGAGAGAGTACTCCAAGCCATCGAGACATCCCGAAGAGATACCGAGAAAGCACCTGTCTCTGAAGGCCCTTCGTCACAAACCAATCCCACACTTCCACAACCCACACCCACCGACCCTTTAGCCACTTCATCCATCCTCATCGCCCATACACCATACCCATCACCGAGCTCCACGACATCCTACTCGCCCCCTAATCGGCCTTTCCATCCGATCGCTTCAAGAAGAATCCCTTTATAGGCGATTGGTGGATCATCCTGAGCCACCTACTGACACTTGCCGAGGCCAAAGCTCCCACTCACGGTGCAGACATGACGATCCTGACGATCCTCACGGACATCTACAAGTGGCCAAGGACAAGGCTCGGGCGCGACGCAGACAAGCACCGGAGCAGGTGAAACCCAAACTCAAACCCAAACACAAACCACCCACACCCGCACCGTACCACCACTCTAACCCATATCGACCCACCAACCTTTAACCTACGGACGCCTCCGCCCACACCGCCGATCTACTCAAGCCCCTTGCTTCCGGAAGAAGAAGCAAGTGCAGCAATGCTCGTGGCCCTAGCAGCTACCCAAGCTACTCCGTCAGTCGCTCCAGACCAACCGGGCCCCTCAGGACATGGCGTCAATCCACACGAGGTCCTAGACAAATACATCTTCGAAGGACAGTGGATGACCCATTCCATACCCGAGGAGCATCAGAGACAACGGCTTCAGGACGTCCGATGCTTCTTACAACAAGCATCCGTGGACCTCGTAATCATAGAAGACGACGAATTTCAGGAAGGTGAAGACTACCAAAGAGACATCCCAAGGCTACCAGAGTTGATCTCACAACGAGTGGTTTCCCCCACCAGACAGATGCCAGGGACCGTTCGGATCGACAAGCCATGGGAGAACATCTGAATAGAGATACCCTTCCTCGAAGAAGTCCGTGAATATCTGGAGGTCACCGGACAGAATCAAGAAGCCGAACGAGTTTGAGCTGAGAGGGATCTCTCACTGGGATCAGCAGAAGAGGATGACCTACCTCTTGACTTAACTAGGACCTGACGTAAGGCTGGGGATGACTAAAGGACAAGTCAAGAGTCATTATAAGAGTCTCTCCCCAATATGCCAGCTTCTCAGCATCTACTCTGCCAAATGAGGACTTCCAACCCCAATATATGTTATTGAGCGAGTGGACAGAACCCGAGAGGAACTAAGAGAGAGTGACCTTCCGTATCTCCCTGCCGACGAGGTATACAACCTCTATCAGCTGTAAGTGGAGAAGTACAAAGGTCCTCAAGGCTTCGTCAAGAAAGAAGGCCTCGAAGGGCTCTACCGGTTCATGATGCGCCAAGTCAAATACATTGCAGCACATGACCTTCAGATGGCTCTGGAGAGCAACATGAAGAAGGTCAACATGGCCGAACCACTCAACAAAGGACCTGAGATCGAAGGGCTTCCAAGCAATCATGTACACATCAGCTCAGTCCTAGGCATCACCTACCACAATCCAATTGCCAAGAAGACTAGGATGATGCTGAAGACTGAGATTTATAAGTTTTGCAATGGGACGCTCAAGGTCATCAGGAGGAATATCGAGCAGAGGTTGGAAGAAATCAATAGAGATACAATGCTGAGGATCCACAGGTTTGTGAGAGAACAGCCGCTCCTGATGGAGTTGTTAGACGACATCGAGGAGTGCCTGAAGCTGAGGAAAACTCTCAGAAACTTGGAGTATGCGCTGGGCTTGCGCAGATCGTACTACGCCCGACGAGGACAAACGGCGCGGAAACATAATCAAGCACAAAGGGGGAGATTGTAGAGTATGTTTTAATTGTGCTTGATTTTGTTAGTTATCATTGTAATTAGGGGCGTTTTGTATAGTAGTCCTTAGATTAGGACTAGTTTGATATTTATACCAAAGTTTTGTTTGGTATAAATACATGTAAACAAATTGTGCTGAATAGAAGAAGTTTTGGAAATTGATCCGAAAGGCTTGCAATTCAATTTCTAGAGAGGGAAACAATAGTCACTTTCTCACTCTACACGAATTCTCTCTCTCAATCTTCATTTGAGTTTTTCGATAGATTATAAATGTCAATCATTTTCATCGAATTAATTAGAATTCTTCCCTAGGATCATAGAGTTGTTAATCGTAGGACCTAACAGATACAGCTACAGAGCTCCTTTGCCAAGGAAAACGGGGAATGGGAACGTTTTGAAGGCATGGTCAGGGCGGTCCTAGCTTTCCAATTGGAGGACGCAAAGGCTATTAGTAATATGCCCTCGAATGCTATACGAGGATAAGATTGTATAGGGCATTGGATTATTTATCATTCGACCTAGTGTGTACAATGAAAGACATTGTTCGTTTATTGGATATAAGAGTTCTTTGCTTAGCATCCGGTAAAGCAATAAATGAACAAATCTAAATGTGTCTAGTTGAGTCACTGTTCTCGATGGGCACGGGAGAGGAGGGCGCGAGTGGACTCTTAACCTCGAATATTGAAAGTCCATAAGCCTGAGGTTCGAGTTTGCTGGATAACCGATCACGGCTTATTTGTCGACGACCTATCATATGCCGATATCCCGCTTGGAAGCGGAGGTCGTGACTTGTGATTGAATCAAGGGATTGAATCATTTCATGAACACTGCTCACGGGTTGTACGGTCGAACATGGCTATAACTCGAGGAGTGTCAATGATCGACGAAAACACTATAGTAGTCTACGTGAACCTTAGGCTGAAAGGGGCTTCGACAGAGTTGACTTCAAAGTCTCGACTATCACTGGTTCCCCTCGACCCGATTTGTTGTTTCATTGGTCAACGGGCCAGATGCGGTCTTGATAAAGATTTGTGATTGCCGGGCTTAGACCGCCGAGTACGGATTCACAGTCTCACAACTAATCGAGATAAGTGTCCAATGGGGACGGCGATGGAAAATTACGAAATCCTTGGCCAAGGTATTCAACTAACTCATGTTAGACATGGAGGGTAGTTTGGTAATTTGCCTCGTCTTCATTTTATCATAGAATCTAGTTTAGCGAGTTTGACATAGACCATGGCTCTCACTCGATTGGGACACAACCGAAGGGTTTATACGTAGCACTATTACTTATAGTGAGGTTCTCGAATAAAGACTGGGTCGAAATTCGCACTCGAATCGGGTTACGGTCTGTTACTGCAGGATTGGCTAGGTAACTACCAAACTCTTGGATTCCTCCCTTTCCGATTGAGTCGAACCTAGTGAGTCGTGCTTAAAAAGGATCATCAAAGTGTACTGATAAGGAGAGAGAGTGTTTTGGACCTTAACGGGCCTTGGGCCGTTGGGCCGCGCCTAAATGGGCCTCGGGCCATTTATTGGATCGAAGTTGGACTTCTTCTGAAACTAACTTTAAGACTAGGGCTTGGCGAAGTGCTTAATGGGCTTGAGGATAAAATTGGATTTCACCTTAAGCTAATTTCGAAATATGCCTTTGAGTGTATTTTCGGAATTTGCATATTTGATGTAAACATGGAATAAAATATTTAGAATATTATTTATTGAAATTTTGAAATTATACTATGATTAAGTTTTGAATTTTATACCATATTTTAATATACTTAGTTTGAGTTGGTATTTAAGTTGGTTTTCTAATAATAGTAAGTTTACTTAAGTTTGGGTTTGGAATTCAAACGAGAGTAAGATTTGGCAAAGATCTCTCACACTTTAGGGACTTAGCAATCGAAATCTTAGCCTCTAAATAGGCTAAATTTCGTGCTCCATAAGATGAGAAGAAGAGATTTTTTAAATCAACACAAAGGCAAAGAACACACACACCGAACGCACACACGTTTCTCCCACGCGACGGCTCGGTTCTCTCTAGCCATCTTTAGAGAACTGATCTAGTGCCGTCCACCACCATCGATGAAGTCTTGAAGAAAAGGACGAGGAGCTGCCACTCGCTTCAACTGGTAATTCTCTACGGGTTTGACCCGGCCTATTACGTGTCTATGGTTACTACGCAACGAAGGCACTCTGGAAACCCGGAAAATTTTTTGTTCCGCACCTTACCCCAGGATTTGGCGTCTCCGAGAGAAACCGGGTAACCCAACAGTGGTATCAGAGCGGGTGCTCGTTATCAGTATCATAACGTGTTTAAATTGAAACGAGTGTGGGACACGATCGAAAGCCAACGGAGTTTGACCGGCGTGGGGTTGATTGATGCGTCGTCTGCCATCCCACGGCCACCACCTCGTGCGGCGTGGCCGACGAGGCAGCCACCGACAAGATTGGAACATGGGCTGCCATGAGCGGCGGCACAATCCGACCGTTCCAAGGTGGTGCCGTCGCGCCGAGCAGCAGCGAGGGCAACAGATCAGCCGCGGCAAAATTCTGCGCGGGCCGAAATCGCGCGTTGCGCGCAGCGCGTCGCCGCCTTCGCCGGCGGTTCTGGCTTTTGCCGGGCTCCATGCCGGCGGCATGCTCCATCGTGGCTCTCCGGCGTCTTTTGACGGCTGAGCGATTTGAGTCGCGACAGCTGCATTAGGCCTTCACGCTCAAAGCCTTAACGGGCCTTTAGTGGGCTTGGCCCGTTTAAGGCCCACTATTAGTTTCTTTTTAAAATCATGTAGTTGTCAACGTGCTCGTTATGAATGTGATTTAAGGCGCACTTGCGGATTTTGGAATTTAGTTTCCGGGTCATTTGTTAAGGGTTACGTCCCCCTGGTTGTATTTGTTTTTTACGGATTGTTCGGAACTTATGAGATTACCATTTTATTAGATTAGACTTAAATACAAATACGGGGGCCCATTAGACGGACGACAACCCTCCCGGAGGTGACAAGGTCGTGGACATTCGGTGACTTTGAGTTCGTTCGAGTGACGAAGAACGTTTGATCGAATTCCTCAGATTTTGGTTGCCAGGCTGCAACAAAGTCAGTTTTAAGGAAAATGCCCGGTTCTCTCAGCTCAGAATGCCCGATTAGTTGAAGAGTGCTTTGATTCGCAAACCCTGCCGGCTTCAAGAATCATGGGACGACATTAGGTCTTTTGAAGACGCATGTAATATGGATAGACTAGCAATAACACGCTTGTGTTTCGTTGTAGTTTATTTTCCTAGTGTTAATTTACTACCTACGTGCGTGTTGGTTTTTGAAATGATATGCATGTTCTAAGTGCTCTTATGTGAGATGGTTTATTCTCCCGTTTGATAAATACTAAGAGGGTAAAGGAATTAGATTCCTATCCCTATCATGCTTGAAATGTCTAGCACTGGGGAGTTTTGCGATTTGTTTCGAGTAAGTTAGCGACTTATATCCTGCCCTAGTGTTAGCATCTCGGGTGCATCTTGGACGCCGCTCGTCATACCAGTCCGCCCCCACGAAGTATATGGCATCAAGGGGCAGTACATTTTGTGCGATTTACGCATAAGTTGATAGGTCAAACTTAGGCAGTTATACCCATAAGATGGGTTAGCCGTGAGGGTCAATGACTGAGACAAAGATAGTTGAAACTCTTATGGGATAAGTTCGCAATTGACGTGACTTCGATAAGATTAGATGAGCCAAATATTGCGTTAAAGACTGAGGTGAGTCTAGTCGAGTCGGGGACATCAACTCCACTATGAAACTATAAATAAGGTTTCTGAAACTCTTCTCGGGAGGATAGTGTTTTCGAGAAAAATAGTGGGAGATAAGCGAAACGAAAAAGTCCTTGTTTGCGCTTGATGAATGATAAGATAAACCTAATTGGATCTTTATTTCCTGTAGCTTTACGTTTCTTTCTATTTACTGTGATGACGAACATTATTACTATGCTGCTTGAGAGAAATTGTTTGGTGGGACCAAACTACGTGGACCGGCTCCGTATCATGAGGATAGTCCTATGTATGGAGTCATTTAACTTATGTCCTCGATTCCCCTGTACTGCAAGTCCCAGGGGCTAATGCGAGTGATGAAGACCGGGCTGCGTGTGCCAAGTGGCAGATTGATGAGCCAAAAGAAGGGCTATATACTTCTTTCCATGAGCAATGTGTTGCAGCGCACTCACTCGGAAATGGAAGTGGGCGCCATTTTGCTTCATTTGAAGGAGCTTTTTGGCGAACATTCCAGGAGTGCTTGCTATTCCCTTACAGATCAACTATTTCATTGCAAAATGGCTTAGGGTAGTGACGTCAGAGAGCATATACTTAAGATGATCGATGGGATCGAAAGACTCGAGGCACTAGTCTTTATCATGGATAATGAGCTCCAGTACAATCTGATACTTCAGTCGCTCCCACCTTTGTGAACTTTAATCCGAACAAGACCGAGATGACGTTGACTCGATTGATGAACCAGTTGTTAGCGGCGCAAACTCAGATGAAGGTGAAAGGAGAGGAAGTTGTTCTTGTCGCGAATGCTAAGACTTAAGGGTCGAGTAGAAAGAAAAACTCGGGCAAGCCCACTATGCCCAAAGGACGAATTTCGAAAGGCAAGGCCAAGAAGAACGTGTTCGAAGGCGCCAAGCCAACAAACAAGTGCCTTCACTTCAATGAGCTTGGCCATTGGAAGCGCGATTGTCCAAAGCTAGCGCCTCACGTAAAGAACTTTACATTTTAGAAACAAATTGTTCTATGACAGTATATTCCGCCTCGTGGATCTTAGACTCGGGAGCTAGTGCTCACATTTGTGTTTCAAACCAGGATCTGCAACGAAATAGGAAGCTGGCGGACCGAGAGGTCATGATCAACGTAGGAAGCGGACATAGTGTACCGGCGACCCACATTAGATCAAGAACTCCTGTTTTATCTACTAGACATAGTTTACTGCTTTCCGATTGTTTAGTTTTGCCCAAGGGGCTTAAGAATATTGTTTCTATTCCTGTTTGGAGCGGAAATGGTTACGAGTTCCGTTTTAGTAACAGTATATGCAATATTTATTTAGGAAATAATTGCGTCGAAAGTGCAAGTTTACTGAATGGATTATATTATCTAAATGTCGAAGATAAAACAAAAACTGTGAATACAATCACCAACAAACGGAAACTGGAGTCGAACTCAAGACTCCTGTGATATCTTCGACTCGGTCACCCTGGAGAACAGAAGATTCTCGAGTTGGAGAAAACCGGCATTATAAAGCCGCTTGGGTCTGATCCCTATCCGACTTGCGAATCTTCTATCCTTGGAAAGATGACCAAGTCGTCCTTCACAGGACTTTTATGAGAGCCGTAGAACTTCTTCGTTTGATCACATGGATGTTTGCGAACCGTATGGGGTAGCGGCTCGCGGTAACTTATACTATTTCATTACCTTCACTGATGATCACTCTCGCGTGGGCAAGGTGTATCTCATGAAGCACAAGTCTGATACTTTTGAATGGTTCAAAGTACAAGGCTTTGGTGGAAATCGGACCGGAAAGAGCATTAAAGCCCTTCGATCAGATCGAGGCGGCGAGTACATGAGCCTCGAGTTTGACGAGTTCTTGAATGAGAACAGGATCATTTCACAGATGACACCGCCCGGAACACCGCATTTGAACGGTGCGTCTGAATGCAGAAATCGAACTCTATTTGATACAGTTCGATCTATGCTGATCTATACAGACCTGCCCATATCGTTGTGGGGCCATGCCATGTTGACAGCGGGCACACATTCTGAATAGATGTCCTACAAAGTCTGTCGATCGTATTCCGTATCAGATATGGACAGGATGAAAACCCAGCTTGAATCACATTAGAATTTGGGGTTGCCCCGCCTTTGAGAAAAAGCTCAAGACAGATAAACTGGAATCAAAGGCTGTGAAAGGACGTTTTGTCGGGTATCCTGAAGATTCCATGGGATACTAGTTTTACTTCCACGACGATCAGAGAATCGTTATAGCCCTTCAGGCTCACTTTGTCGAAGAAGAGTTCGTTCGAGAAGGTGGAGCGGGTCGCGAAGTAACTCTTGAAGAGTCGTCAAAAGAGCTTTCACAGACTCCAGTGTCAGAGACACCGTAGAGCAGTCCGAGATGCAACCTGGGTTGCGCAGGTCGGGTAGAGTATCTTGCCAGCCTAAGAGATACGGAATGGTCCACATCGAGCACGAGGTTGCTGCGATGGAAGAGAACGACGGAGACGATCCCACTACTTATGACCAAGCAATCAGGGATAGAGATTCGGAGAAATGGCTTCTAGCTATGCAAGCCGAATTGGATTCTATGCACGAAAACCAAGTATGGACTATGGTAGACCTCCCAGATGGTTTTAGACCCGTTGGGTGTAAATGGATCTACAAGAGAAAGATTGGATCGGACGTATTGGTTGACACATACAAAGATAGGCTTGTGGCGAAAGGGTACAGTCAAAAAGATAGCATTGACTATAAGGAGACCTTTTCGCCTGTCGCTATGATGAAGTCCATTCGAACATTTCTTGCAATAGCTGCGCACTATTACTATGAGATCTGGCAGATGGATGTGGAACTGCGTTCCTAAATGGATACCTCATGGAGGAATTATATATGGAGCAGCCCAAGGGTTTTGCATCTCAAGGAGATGCTCGTAAGGTGTGAAAATTGAACAAGCCCATTTATGGACTTAAACAAGCCTCCAGAAGCTGGAATCTTCGGATTCTTAAAGAACAAAGATGAACATTGCGTCTAGAAGAAAAGCAGTGGGAGCAAAATATCTTTCCTCGTATTGTACGTGGACGACATACTTTTGATAGGAAATGATATTGGAATGCTCTCGATGGTGAAAGCGTGGCTTTCGACCGAATTCTCCATGAAAGACTTGGGAGTAACTACCTACATATTGGGGATTCGCCTTTATAGAGATCGAGCGAAGAGTAGGTTATGACTCTCCCAGGCCCTTTACTTAGAGAAGGTCCTGAAGCAATATAATATGGACAACTCTAAGAAAGGGTTCCCGCCTATGCGATATTGGTTTCACCTTTCCAAGGCTATGAGCCCTCAAAGTGAGTTGGAGCGGAAAGAGATGAATGAAATCCCCTATGCATCCGCAAAGAGTAGCTTGACGTACGTGATGCTTTGCACGCGACCTGACTTGGCGTGCACTGAGCGTAGTCAGTTGGTTTCAGGCTGACCGTGGTAAGGAACATTGGAAAGCAGTCCAGACTATCGTCAAGTACCTCAGACGGACTAAGGATATGATGCTGATCTATGGTAACAGAGAATTGGAAGTGGAAGGATATACGGATTTAGATTTCCAGTCTGACGTGGACGACCGAAAATCCAATTCAGGATTCGTCTTTACGCTCAATGGTGGAGCAGCGTCTTGGAAAAGGTCCAAACAGAGCACTACTGCAGATTCCACCTGCGAGTAGAATATATAACAGCCTCAGAGGTAACTAAGGAAGGTGTTTGGATGAGAAAGTTCTTGGAGGAACTTGGTGTCGTTCCTGTAGGAGATAGGCCACTTCCATTGTGGTGTGACAACACTGGCGCTATTGCTCAGGCGAAAGAACCGAGATCTCACAGCAGGTCAAACATATAGAAAGAAAGTCCCACGCGTTACGTGGATTCGGTGAGAAAGGCTACATAGCCCTGCAGAAGATTCCGACTACGAAGAACGTGGCCGACCCGTTCACCAAGCCCCTATCACAGGCAGTGCTGGCTAGACATCTCGAAAGATGGGTATTAGATACTGCAGCGCATGGCATTGAGTGCAAGTGGGAGATTGTTAGGAATATGCCCTAGAATGCTATACGAGGATAAGATTGTATAGGGCATTAGATTATTTATCATTCGACCTAGTGTGTATAATGAAATGCATTGTCTGTTTATTGGATATAAGAGTTCTTTGCTTAGCATCCGGTAAAGCAATTAATGAACAAATCCAAATGTGTCGAGTTGAGTCACTGTTCTCGATAGGCACGATTGAGGAAGGCACCAGTGGGGACTCTTAACTTCGAACATTGGAAGTCCGTAAGCCTGAGGTTCCAGTTGGGTGCTGGATAACTGATCACGGCTTATTTGTCGACAACCTATCATTTGCCAATATCCCGCTTGGAAGCGGAGGTCGTGACTTGTGATACGAATCGAATCAAGAGATTGACTCGTTTCATGGACACCGACTCACGGGTCGTACGGTCGAACATGGCTTATTACTCAAGGAGTGTCAATGACCGACGACAATAATATAGTAGCCTACGTGAACCTTGGACCAAAAGGGGCTTTGACGGAGTTGCCTTTGAAGTCTCGACTGTCACTGGTTCCCCTGAACCCAATTTGCTGTTGCATGGGTCAGTGGGCCAGATGCGGTCTTGATCATTTTGCGATTGTCGGGCTTAAACCACCGAGTACGGATTCACAGTCTCGCAAGTAATCGAGATAAGTATCCTATGAGGACGGTGATGGAAAATTATGAAATCCTTGACCAAGGTATTCAACTAACTCATGTTAGACATGGAGGGTAGTTTGGTAATTAGCCTCGTCTCCATTTTATCATAGAATCGAGTTAGTGAGTTTGACATAGACCATGACTCTCACTCGATTGGGATACAGCTGAAGGGTTTATACGTAGTACTATTATCTATAGTGAGGTTCTGGAATAAAGAATAGGTCGAAATTCGCACTCGAATCGAGTTACGGTCCGGTACTGCGGGATTGGCTAGGTCACTACCGAATTCTTGGATTCCTTCCTCGCCGATTGAGTCGAACCTGGAGAGTCGGGCTTAAAAAGGATCATCAAAGTGTACCGATAAGAAGAGAGAGTGTTTTGGCCTTAACGGGCCTTGGGCGGTTGGGCCACGCCTTAGTGGGCCTCGGGCCATTTAATGGATCGAAGTTGAACTTCTTATAAAACTAACAAGACTTGGGCTTGGCCAAATGCTTAATGGGCTTGAGGATAAAATTGGATTTCACCTTAAGCTAATTTCGAAATATGCCTTTGATGGTATTTTCGAAATATGCATATTTGATGTAAATATGGAATAAACTATTTGGAATATTATTTATTGAAATTTCAAAATTATTCTAGGATTAAGTTTTGAATTTTATACCATATTTAAATATAATCAGTTTGACTTGGTACTTAAGTTGGTTTTCTAATAATAGCAAGTTTGCTTAGGTTTTGATTTGGGATTCAAACGAGAGTAAGATTTGGCAAAAAATCTCTCACACTTTAGGGACTTAGCAATTGAAATCTAAGCCTTTAAATAGGCTAAATTTCGTGCTCCGTAAGATGAGAGGAAGAGATTTTCGAAATCAACACAAGGCGAAAAACCCACACAGCGAACGCATACACGTTTCTCCCACACGACGGCTCGGTTCTCTCTAGCCATCTTCAGAGAACTGATTCTGTGGTACACTGCGAGGTCGGCATGACGATCTAGTGCAATCCACAACCATCGACAAAGTCTTGAAGAAAGAATGAGGAGCTGCCACTAGCTTCAACTGGTAATTCTCTACGGGTTTGACCGGCCCTATTATGTGTCTATGTGTTCTATTCTGATCCGAGCAATGAGGGCAATCGGGGAACCCGAAAACATTTTTGTTCCGCAACGTACCCGAGGACGTGGCGTCCTCGGGAGACACCGTGTAACCCAAGAAAGGCTGAAGCTACACGCCTTCGCCAGCAACGCCTTCTGTCCAACGCCTTTGATGCAACGCTACTTCATGGGCGGCCCCAGCGCGAGTGTGGCAGGATCTGAGACTATGGCTGATCTTTAGGGACTTCCCTCTCCTGACTGCTTTCAGAGAGATCCCCAAGCCCGTGAGAATCCACACTTCTGGCTTCCTTCTGCCGAGAAGCACGAATAAGTCCTGGCCCATGCTGATATCTCTGATCTCCCAGACGTCATCTCCAGCTCATCAAGAAACCCTACTTCCCGATATTTTTTAAGTATTTTTGGCGCCATCACGAACCTCTCTATATTTCTGTCTTCTTCATTTTTGGCCATCTTAGTACTGCATAATTTGGGGGAGATTAATTCCCCTGTGAAAAACTTTTTTTCACGCAACCCTAATCGCAAAAATTTCTCTCGCGCAAAACTTTCACAGACAGTTTCATCTTCTAAAAAGTCTTTCGATTTTCAACACTAAATTGTCTGTTTAAGGTAGAAATGAGATCCTCTTGCCATTTGCGTGCGATTTAACTCCATTAGCATCTGCATTTTATAGTTTGTCGCATGATTAGGATTAGTTTCTCGACTGTTCTTCTAACTGAAAAAATCGTATCCTATTTTATAGTGATTTAGGCTTGATTATGAGCTTTATCAGAGATTAATGCCTGCACTTAAGATAGTTTCGATGTTCTTTATTAATCTGGTAGTATGAATCTTCGAAAAATCTGCATCTTCGACACTAATTTGAGTTTAGATGAAACTGGGCATTTGAATGTTTGAAGCCATCGAAGAACTTTGTCGATCGCAAACAGTCTTAATTGAATTCCGATTTAATTGAGATACTGATTGTACCGAATTAGTTTTTCGATCAATAAAATTCTGATTTAGTCGCTAAGATAGAAGATTTTGACCGAACAAATTAATTACCATCGAGAAATCTAATTAGATTTTTTATTTGGCGAAAAACTTAAGCATTGCATAGACAATTTAGACGCAAATTAGATTGAGCGTAAGACATACTATCGCAAAATAGAATTTTCGATTTAATTTAAATTTGGTCGCAAAAATTTAGCAGCGAAAAATTAATTTTTCAACTCTAAATTTTTTATCGATCGTAAAATTCGCCGCTTAGGATTTAATTGATCGAAAAAATTTTCTCGACGATTGACTTAGTTTTTCGTTGACTAATTTCTCGATAGAAAAATAACGCAGCGAAAAATTTTCCTTATGATCGAAAATCACGTACCGCTCGACAAATTTCAAATCGAAAAATTTTATTCAATCGAAGAAAATTTCTCGATAGTAAATTTACCTGAGAAATAATTTCTCTATCGTAAATTTACGCGGATTTTTCTCGATCGTAAAATTGATCGACTACAGTCTCACGATTTCAACTTCAACACTTAGAAGATTTTTTCTCTAAGTCTTTTACACTGTAGCGAACATAGCGAATAAAATTTTCTCGATCCAAAAATTAAACGGAGTTATTACAATTGAAATCAATGCATAGGAAATCAATTTGAAAACCAAATTTATCGAGCGAAAAATTTCTCGGCATGAACAGTGACATTACCCGCGATTAAACACTTAGAAAATTTCGAACTCTTTTTTCATGCGGTACATGTTAATTCGAAATTACAATCATGCCATTACATTTTTTCAAAATCAAGTATCCTATATGCATATTATACGATTTCAATTCAAAATTCATCAAACATGTCATGACTTGATACAATATTATAGTTTGATGAAATTAAATCCATTTTCGACTAAAATAAAAAATTATGAACTAATGAACTTTTATATCTCTTTAATTTTTTTCAGATGGATAGCTACCCTCGATATAATCACATATACGACCACAACTTGTATCTGAAGGTCCATGATACAAATTTCCAGCTCGATCTGAGCACCTTTCGGTGCCCGGACGAGATCATTGTCTCTATCTTGCGAGGCCACCCCATCTGGCACGCATTGACGGTCACCGCCTCTGTGCCGATGGTCTATCTCCAGCAATTATGGGGATGTATACCAGGAGCTGTGGGAAATGGAGCATTCTCCTTCACAACTAGAATCGGGACGCGGCATATTCATATGGACAAGAGCCAGTTCGGGATGATTCTGGACTTTCCATACAGGGAAAACTACGACCCGCTCCCATCGGACGCAGAAATGGTCCATGACTTCGTGCAGATGGGATATCAACCGCTACTCACCAAGTTAGCTCAGTTCCAGAGCAGCGGTATCCCTCACACCTGGAAGACACTGTTCGGGATTGTGAACAAGTGTCTATCACCCAAGCATGCTGGCTTCGACAAGAGCAACGGCAACATACCGTGGATCTTTCACGGACTCGCATTCTCCAGAAATTACGATTTCACGCAGCTGATCTGGAATGATCTTGCTGAACAGGTTCAGCTGAAGGAGAATCAGAGATCGAAGAACGTGCCCTACGCTCGATGGTTCAATATGATCATCAGGGAGTTCATGGAGTTACACACACAGAATATTCCTCGCCTCCCGGAGGAAACTATTAGCCGCCAAGGCTCAAATTCTTCCACGGCTCACGGACTTCGACCAACCGTCGATGCCGATTCTGCTCAACCTACTTCGGCTCGCGGACCCCGCGGGAGCTGAGTATCAAAGATTCTGTCGGGAACATAATCTAACCGAGCAAATGATCAGAGGGCCCCCGACAGATTTCCATGTTAGCCCTCCCCAACCGCAACAACACCAACCAAGCCCTGACGACATGATGATAGATGTTGTCGCTCAGGAGCTTCAACAGGAGTCTCCATTGGTCGAACAGCAAATGCCCGACGTAGATGATACTCTAATAGAGGTCGTGGCTACTGAGATGGCGCTCGAGGCTCCTGAACATGAATCTCAAGTGGAAGTGCCCGTCCATGTTGGCGTGCTCGAAGAATCCATTGAGGAGGTTCTTCAACCAATAGCACAGCCCGAGGTTGAAATGGGGCAAAGCTCGCTTCCACGGGTGATGAATCAGGCACTGAAGGACGTCGATCGAGACCCTACTCCTCATACTGCCACCCCGTCGGACATGGAGTCTGACGAGGAAATTAGCCTGATAAGAAGGACTCCCAGGAGACTTAGCATTCAGTTGGAGTCCCTCTTCTCGGCCGTCACCACTACACCAGATACCATGCAGACCGCTTCCACAAGTGTTGCTAGCACTTCTTCGCTCAATCATGAGCTGCTACCGAATCCATCGGTGTCTGGTTCACAGGCACAACCCGAGCCTGCCATAACACCCATAGAGGCGAATCTTCCAGATTCGACTCGAGGATTGGGTGGAAGTCTCATACAGTCACGACCTCAAGTGACTGTGAGCCAACCTGAGGAGTCAGTGCCTACTCAAGGGTTGATAACAGGCGACATCAGTCGTCCTGGACCATCCAAGGAGGCGTCCGCACCTTTTTTGACGAACGAGCAATTCCAGGCCGCTCTCTCTGCCGCTTTACAATCCATGGAAGACAAAATCATGGAGAGAGTACTCCAAGCCATCGAGACATCCCGAAGAGATACCGGTAAAGCACCTGTCTCTGAAGGCCCTTCGTCACAAACCAATCCCACACTTCCACAACCCACACCCTCCGACCCTTTAGCCACTTCATCCATCCTCATCGCCCATACACCATACCCATCACCGAGCTCCACGACATCCTACTCGCCCCCTAATCGGCCTTTCCATCCGATCGCTTCAAGAAGAATCCCTCTATAGGCGATTGGTGGATCATCCTGAGCCACCTACTGACACTTGCCGAGGCCAAAGCTCCCACTCACGGTGCAAACATGACGATCCTGACGATCCTCACGGACATCTACAAGTGGCCAAGGACAAGGCTCGGGCGCGACGCAGACAAGCACCGGAGCAGGTGAAACCCAAACTCAAACCCAAACACAGACCACCCACACCACGCACCGCATTCTAGCCAGCGTGGAGCTAGAAGGTCCCGAATTCGGAGCTTCGGGTCTTCGTGCCAGCGCGGAGCTGGGCTTTAGGTCCTGAAGGGGGAAAGCTTCAGGTATTCTAGCTAGCGTGGAGCTAGAAGGTCCCGAATTCGGGGCTTCGGGTCTTCGTGCCAGCGCGGAGCAGGGCTTTAGGTCCTGAAGGGGGAGCTCCAGGTCTTCCAGCCAACGCGGAGCTGGAAGGTCCCGAATTCAGAGCTTCGGGTCTTCGTGCCAGCGCAGAGCTAGGCTTTTAGGTCTTGAAGAGGGAGCTTCAGGTCTCCTAGCCAGCGCGGAGCTGGAAGGTCTCGAATTCGGAGCTTCGGATCTTCGTGCCAGCGCAGAGCTGGGCTTTAGGTCCTGAAGGCGCGGAGTTGGAAGGTCCCGAATTCGGAGCTTCGGGTCTTCGTGCCAGCACGGAGCTGGGCTTTTAGGTTCTGAAGGGGGAGCTTCAGGTCTTCTTGCCAGTGCGGAGCTGGGAGGTCCCGCTGACCTTTGTACACCATTGTGGAGCTGGACTTCTAAGTCCTTGAGATGCTCAGGTGTATGATTCTGGCTCTGTTGGCCATTAAAGTTCCCAGTGCCTCGCGCTCCTACTATGACAGGGACATGAGTCCTGACTGGAACTGACCCCTATCTGGAAGAGGTGGATGTCATCTGCCTTTAGTTTGCCCAGTTCCTACAGGCTCCTCCTCACCCACCTTCGGATCTCGCTCTGGGCCATGATCAGTGACCTCCCTCAGATTTGCCTCCAGAATGAGTCATTCAACTTTATCCTTCAAGGGACAATAAATGTTAGTATGGAGGTCATATTATCACATGGTATATAAATGAAAATGAAATTTAAAGGGTCCGGGAGTTCCGGCAAAGGGTTCCCTCATCATGGGAGGTCCCCAGGCGGGTGTCAGTATGTCTTCTGGATCTGTATAGTGGTATGAATCTCCATGAGATTCTTGGCGGAGACTCCAAGGGTTCCAGGTGGTGAGGCTGTGGCATTGGAGCTCCAAGCTCCTTTTGCTTTTTCGGGTGGCTCACTAGTGGAACTCGTGGAGGTCCGCATGGGTGTTCTCAGATCTCTTTAAGATTCATCCATATCTTCTTGCTCGTCTTTCCCCATTTTAGGCCTGTGTTTCAGGTTCTGGCCGCTCCTCAACATGTTTGGCAGTTTCTGGAGGTCCTCCTTCCCATATTGTGGGTCTAGGTTCTTTGATATGGACAAATCTTCCTCCGTTGACGTCTCGCGCGCTTCATTTTATCCCAGCAGAACAGAAGAGGGGGAAAAAGCAGTAAATCCTCAGCACAACTTCGCACTCTAGTGACGAAAAAGTTATTCACGTCTTCAACTCGGGTTTCCCACAGACGGCGCCATTTGATATGGGGAAAACCCAATCAACGAAATTTATGTGTGTGGGTAAAGGAATTTATATAGCCGGAGAATCGATAAAGTTATGTGCGTAAGGTGCTTATTGAAAGAGAGACTGAGGGGGACGTGTTTAGGACTTGTGGGGGACGTATTTGTGGTATTGGGACGTATTGTGGAAGTCGGGACGTGTTTGGGGACCTGTTTGGGACATTGGGGACCTGTATGGGACATGCTGAGATGTGTCTGGGACGCTGGGGACCTATTTGAACGTGGTTGGAATGCGGGGGACCTGTTTGAAGGTGTTTGGAACACAGGGGACATGCTTGAAGACGTAAACGAAAATAACACAAGGGTTACGTGGTTCGGATCTTTGTAGATCCTACGTCCACGGGCGCTCGGGAACTGTTTTCACTATACTTTGAAGATTACACACTCAAGCAGCTCACTTTCTCTTCTTTATATCAAGAACACCTAATAAAATAGCTACTAGGACGCAAAAAATGTAGAGAGAGAATATTATAAGTGTTAAGAAGCGTTGCCCGGAGAATCCCTGGTGAAAATGACGAAGTCCCCTTTTTATAGGAGAAAAGGCTCTTGGGTATTACATGAAGGTACGTCCTAGCTCCTGGATATTGCCTGGAGGTCCTTTTTCCCCTTGGCGTGAATATGCTGAGCCTCTTATGGGACCTATGGGGACCTCAATGGTTGAGCTCCCTACTTCTATGGACCATCTGAACAGAGGTGAAAAGATGAGCTTGTTAGGTCGTCGGGTGCTCCCAGGCGTTCAGAGCGTTATCTCCCAGATGGTGGGCTATGTAGCTGCCGGACCATCCGCCAAGTCGTCAATCCAAGGGTTAAGGTGAGTTAATCGAATCTTGAGGATCAAATTGGAACATGCTTAGGCCGAGTTGTTGGCAGCAGAGTGGAGGCAGCCCGGGAAATTGAATCTGAGTTGCAAAAATGTGGAGGAGGGACGTGCCGAGTCAGTGGAGCAGCGCAAGAGGGAACCGTAGAGCTCCTGCTTCTATCAGCAGCAATGCAGCATCTCCCGGCCATGGTAGCTGGAAAGGAGTTCCTTGAGGACATAGTTGTGGACCGATGCTAAGCGTACCTGAAGGACTTTATGTCTCATGCAACACTGCTTCGTGGGCGCCTATGGCGCTAGGTCCTCGAGAGCTGAAGCCAAGTCATCCCTTCGGGACCTTCCTGATCCTACATTCTTCAAGGGAGATCCAACGGCTCCCCAGAATCCTCTGTTTTGGCTCCATGCTTCAGAGAAGTATATAGAGGTCCTGCCCGCTACTGATCTCGAACGTCGTCTCCAACTTCCCAGGGAACTTGGTGGGAGTCCTTTTCGGACATCTTAGAACCTGCAATGTTTTAGGGGAGCTTGTTTATGTGTCTCTGTTGGAGCTCGTTTTTCCTTAGGCTTTATCGTCGTCGTTGCATTCATCGTCCTTGGAATCTGGAAGGGACCCAATGGGACCTGATGGCGGAGCTCCTTTTGCACTTCGAAGGAGATCCCAGGTCCTGCCGCATGTTGCTTCTAGCTCCCTGGGACATCCCATCCTGTAAAAAATACTTTGTCATGTTTTT
The DNA here is from genome assembly GCA_027422505.1 of Craterostigma plantagineum. Taxonomy (NCBI): domain Eukaryota; kingdom Viridiplantae; phylum Streptophyta; class Magnoliopsida; order Lamiales; family Linderniaceae; genus Craterostigma; species Craterostigma plantagineum. The sequence continues at coordinate 4,682,533 of JAPQWV010000055.1, forward strand.
CTTACGAGGCATAATGGTGTGGGGAGCTTAACTCCCCATGTTCGCATATTACGTCGGAGTTTCCTTTCTCCTTTATTATTTTTCTTTCGTCTTTGCGGGACCTGAGCGATGTAACATCCTTATTGTGGCATGGTTATAGCGCCAGCTCGCTTATTCAATTCGTAAGCCAAGTACGAATTCACGCCCTTGGTTGCAATGACCGTCTCATTGTCCTCGGGTGTCGCTTTGCGCTAGGCTCTCTTTGTCCTTAGCGAATTCAGTAATATAGGCCCGAAGGTCCTAAAAAGTTGGGATATCCCCACCGTTTTACCCTGGTTATAGCGCCAGCTACGCTGAGGTACCTATACACGTCGCAGGTCTTACTGATGACCTTTGATGTCCTGTACACCGCAGCCCGTCAGCGGCGGCATCTTGTACGCCCTCATGGGCATCTTTCACGTCGCAGACCTGTGGCCTTTGATGTCGGGTACACCGCCGACCCGTCGGTCTTTGGCATCATCTCACGTCGCAGACTATCAGTCTTTGATGTCTTTGTACGCCGCAGGTCCGTCGACCTTTGGTATCGAGTATATCATATGGTGCACCTGTTATTATATGATAAAATGTACATATCTCTACAAGGCGGTTCTCAGGGATATAATTAGTTTACCCTGGTTATAGCGCCAGCTTCGCTTGAACGCGTGGTTATAGCGACCGCTCGCTTAAATGCATGGTTATAGCACCCGCTTTGCTTAGTATTCGGGCTCCTTACTGGAGGCATGAACTTTGAAAGTAATGAAGAAGTGGAGCACCTTCGTCCTCGGTTAGTGATGAGGTCCCTGGTCAGATCCTCAGAGGTTCAGACATTCGACTGCCTAAGTGTATTATTTCGGGCTCTGCTGGAAATTGGAATTCCACTCCCTGGGTCTTCTATTATGATAGGGATGTGAGCCCTAAATGGAGCTGGCCCTTATCTAGAGGAGGTGGGGGTTGTCTGCCTTTTGGCACAGATCCCCCAGACTCCTTCTCGGCTACCTCACAACCTTGCTTGATGACACGATCGATGAACTTCCTCAGTTGTTCCACTAGGGAGGGAAATTCGATTTTGTCCTTCACATAACGTCTGTCGTTAGTATTATGCATGTAGTTATTATAGTATCGATGAGCAAGGTTTAGAGGGCCCTGCAATTCCGTCTAAGAGCCTTATCAGTGCGGTATGTCTCCGCGTGTTAGCATGGAGCTGTCTTCTAGGTCCCCTGGACCTTCGTATGTCAGCGCAGAGCTTGACCTTTTTGCCTTCAACCATGAGGCGGGACCATAACGTGTCATATGGAACTGCCTTACTCGCCCTGGAAAATAAAATCAAGTCGTTAGCCAACTTATACTTATTGAATCTTAGGACCTTTATGGGGGATCATGTCCCGGATGTTGGCGGAGCTCCTGCCGTCAGGTGGGGCTGTGACCCCTTCAAATATCTCCCGTGGTCCACCATTAGCTTTCTCCCAGAACTTCCCTTGGGGTTTGAATCCGAGGTCCGCGATTATGGCAGAACAGAGATAGTCCGCCCTTATCGTTGTCCTCGTCAAGGACTTATATCCCACATGCTATCCTGCACATCCCTTCTTGCCTTTTGATTAAATGCTCTTCAGGACCTTCGGGACAGAGTCCTCTAATTGTCGTCTCCTTCCATGCTTCCCAAAACTTCCCTACCTCCCTTTCTTCTTTCGTGAAATTGGCAATGCCATCCCCTCTGATGATCAAAACCCGACTCGTCATTTTGGCCAAGTAGTCAACTCTACGACTTTTCTTCCAATGACGTCCCATGTCCTGTCTCCATCGCAATCCTATCGGGCTAATGATAAGGACCTCTGCTCCAGATCTATGGGAGGTCATGGATCCGTATGTATGCCCCTCGCATTGCTGCTTATGTGGTCCTTTGGTGATTTCAAGCACAATATTGAAGAGGATCTGAGTTTTTTGGGGGGGGCGTCCGTTGTTCGAATTCCCCGTTGCACTCCCCTGGCTTGATGGTGCATTTCACCATTTTCCCGGATAGATCTGATTGACTTATCGTCTGGTTTCATCCTCCGATAGCACCTTGCTTCATAAAGTAGGTCGGCTTGGGGAGGGCCCTTCATTCCTTAGTAAGACGGAGCTAATGCTTCCACGGAGAAATATGGCGCCCGCTTGTTCCCTATTAGATGTTTTGCTGGGAGAGGTATATTGTGGAGGTGTTCCTTTAATTCTTCAAAGGCCTTCCTACTGGCCTCTGGAGCTCCCAGATCCCCTGGTAGGCGTCTATGGCGCTGGGGACCTCACACCCAGAGGTGGAGTCCCCCTGTTGATTCACTCGGGGTGAGGGAGAATAACCCCTAGGACACGCGTTGCTCAGGTCCCTAGTTGGAAAAGCTTGTCCTCCTTCAGGATCTGGGCTCTTTCAGCCCCGCACGATCGGAGCTTCTATTTGATGGATCGTCTTCTTGGTATGATGATGTGTGGCGATATCCGGGCGAACTTCTGTCATATGCTTTGGAGAAAATGCGAACAGGTCCGCATTTTTTGTAGACATCCCCCCAGCTCCTTGTCGAGATCTTGTTGTGAGCTAGAGGGCCCCTTTCTTTTTATCTCACTCCTCTGATCTGTCATTTTTTGTACTATGTCTTCTTTTTGTTGCTGCCTTAGCATCATTTGGATCGCATCGTCAGGAGCTTCGTCAACTTCTCCGTCATTGGATGGGCTCTCTTCTCCATGTCCTTTAAGCGTCGTGATTCCTTCCATTGGTTGTATCTCTGAAGGTCGGACTTCCCATGTCCAAGGCATTGTTATGTGGTCTGGCCATATGTGTTCCATCTCCTGGGATAAATCGAACTTCGGCCGACGCATTGTGCGTCTCATAAATCCCCTTGCATTTGGATCTCTTATAACATGAGTTTAGAGCTCTTGGACTCTGGTCGGGGTCTTCTTTATTTGGTCTTCCCTTCATGATGAGAGTAAGGCTCTGGGGAGAACGGACGTGACCTAATTTGGAGGAAGTGGGGGTTGTCTGCCTTTATTAGGCATAGATCCCCCTACTTCTTTTTTCGGTGAGTTTGGAGTCATGTTTGCCATCGCGGCCGACAGTCTCTGCCTGCTTAGGTATACGATTTTGGGGCTCTGTTGGAGGTTGGGATCCACCTTGCCCGGAGCTCCCATCATGCTAGGGATGTGAGCCCTAATCAGCATTGGCCTTAGAGGTGACAGGGGTTGTCTGCCCTTAGTCAGCACAGATCCCCAAGACTCCTTGTTGATCACCTTCAAATCATGCTTACTATCGTGATTGCAACCACTTTAAGGTGTTTCGTCATGACGAGCCACTTGATCATATCCTTCAAATAACAACAGTTATTAGTGTGACGCATATATCTATCATGATAAAGTAATATATAATAAGATCTAGAGGGCCTTGAGGTCTAGGCTAAAAGCCTTAAGTGCGGGATGTCTCCCACGGATTTTCATGTGCCCATGTGGACTGGGCCTTTAGTCTCTCGTGGATCTTCAGCTGTCAGCTTGGAGCTTGGCTTGTAACTCCCACGTATCGTTGGACCTCAGCATGGAGCATGACTTCTAGGTCCCCACGAACTTCTGTGTGCTAGGTGAGGAGCTTGGCTTGTATCTCCTGCGGCTCTTCAGATGTTGGTGTGGAGTCGGACTTCTTTGCAAACATGGAGTTGGTTTTCGTAAACCTCAGTGGGTCCCCACCAAGGTGTTGAGTTTTACGGATCAACTTGGAGCTTGGCTCTTAGATTCCACATATAGGAGCTCAGGCTTTCATGGAGCTGGGCTTTTTAAGACTTCTGCTGGCGCGGAGCTAGACTTTTGGGTCTTCTACCAGCGCGGAACTGGGAGGTCCTGCACGCGGAGCTTTGGGTCTTTCTGCTAGCATGGAACTGGACTTTTAGGTCCCAAGGAGGTGCTTGGATCTTTAGCAGGGAGCTGGACTCTTAGGTTCCGAAGGCGGAGCTCCTAGTCTTCGCTCCAGCGCCAAGCTGGGGTTTTACTCCGTACATATTTCGACGCTCTAGCCAATGTCTTCCTGGCCTGTTTAGAATATCCTCCTTTAGGACTTCCCACTCTAATGGGAATGGGGGCCCTAGGCAGTGGCGGAGTTCCTTTGTTTGAAGGTAGTGGAGATGGTTTGTCCTGGTTCGAGGTAGATCCTCTGGATTTTGTTTTGGGACCTGGAACGGAACTTTGGCAGCAAAGTCCTTTGAGGCGACTGTGCGGACGAGCCTTGAGGGCCTATTAACGTGGGATGTCTCCCGGCTTGGTCAGGATCTCCTTTGCGTTGTTTCATGACGATATGAGGTTCTGCGAGTTCCCAAGGGGAGATCCCAACAGCTCTCATTCCCAAGGTTGAGGTGATCTTCCATGGAAGTGTGAGGGGGCTCTTGGGACAGCGAGCTCCCATCGTGGGGGCCATTAGTTGGTGCGCTCATTTGTTGTGGAGAAGATGGTGGTGGATATCCCCAAGGTCGTAATGTTGGACCTGCTGATGCATGCGCGGAGGTCCCCTTTCTTCTTCTAAATGGAATTGGGAACTAACTACAACAGCTGTTGAACTATCTTGACTTGTGGACGAAAAGGATCTTCACGCAGAAGCATCTCGGATCTTCTATGGAGCTGATATAGTAGGTCCCTAACAGAGGGATTGGTGCTTTGCCCTTATAGTGGAACTGGTGAGGTTCTCAAAAGTGAACCTTCGTATGCAAACGGTGCATGGGACTTGGACATTTTGGACTCATGGCTCGCGTCTCTGTTTCCAGTGGAGCTGGTCTTCGTAAATCCCCTTTGGTGGTTTTCTTATGCCAATGGAGAGCTTTAGTCATAGGTCCCAATCCAGCATGTGGATCTTTCGTACGTCATCATGGGGTCGAGTGGTTCATCTCACCCTTCCTTCGTTTCTAGTGTGGAGCTGGTTCACGAAGATCCTCATTGGATAATTAAGTCTTCTCATGCCAGCGAGGAGCTGGGCTTGTAGGTCGCGAAGGGGAGCTTCGGATTTTCTTTCCAGCACGGAGCTGGGCTTTTACGCTCCGGAGGGAAAGCTTCAGGTATTCTAGCCAGCGTGGAGCTAGAAGGTCCCGAATTCGGAGCTTCGGGTCTTCGTGCCAGCGCGGAGCTGGGCTTTAGGTCCTGAAGGGGGAAAGCTTCAGGTATTCTAGCCAGCGTGGAGCTAGAAGGTCCCGAATTCGGAGCTTCGGGTCTTCGTGCCAGCACGGAGCTGGGCTTTAGGTCCTGAAGGGGGAGCTCCAGGTCTTCTAGCCAACGCGGAGCTGGAAGGTCCCGAATTCGGAGCTTCGGGTCTTCGTGCCAGCGCGGAGCTAGGCTTTTAGGTCTTGAAGAGGGAGCTTCAGGTCTCCTAGCCAGCGCGGAGCTGGAAGGTCTCAAATTCGGAGCTTCGGATCTTCGTGCCAGCGCGGAGCTGGGCTTTAGGTCCTGAAGGCGCGGAGTTGGAAGGTCACGAATTCGGAGCTTCGGGTCTTCGTGCCAGCACGGAGCTGGGCTTTTAGGTCCTGAAGGGGGAGCTTCAGGTCTTCTTGCCAATGCGGAGCTGGGAGGTCCCTCTGACCTTTGTACACAATTGTGGAACTGGACTTCTAAGTCCTTGAGATGCTCAGGTGTATGATTCTGGCTCTGTTGGCCATTAAAGTTCCCAGTGCCTCGCGCTCCTACTATGACAGGGACATGAGTCCTGACTGGAACTGACCCCTATCTGGAAGAGGTGGATGTCATCTGCCTTTAGTTTGCCCAGTTCCTACAGGCTCCTCCTCACCCACCTTCGGATCTCGCTCTGGGCCATGATCAGTGACCTCCCTCAGATTTGCCACCAGAATGAGTCATTCAACTTTATCCTTCAAGGGACAACAAATGTTAGTATGGAGGTCATATTATCACATGGTATATAAATGAAAATGAAACCGGGAGTTCCGGCAAAGGGTTCCCTCGTCATGGGAGGTCCCCAGGCGGGTGTCAGTATGTCTTCTAGATGTGTATAGTGGTATGAATCTCCATGAGATTCCTGGCGGAGACTCCCAGGGTTCCAGGTGGTGAGGCTGTGGCATTGGAGCTCCAAGCTCCTTTTGCTTTTTCGGGTGGCTCACTAGTGGAACTCGTGGAGGTCCGCATGGGTGTTCTGAGATCTCTTTAAGATTCATCCATATCTTCTTGCTCGTCTTTCCCCATTTTAGGCCTGTGTTTCAGGTTCTGGGCGCTCCTCAACATGTTTGGCAGTTTCTGGAGGTCCTCCTTCCCATATTGTGGGTCTAGGTTCTTTGATATGGACAAATCTTCCTCCGTTGACGTCTCGCGCGCTTCATTTTATCCCAGCAGAACAGAAGAGGGGGAAAAAGCAGTAAATCCTCAGCACAACTTCGCACTCTAGTGACGAAAAAGTTATTCACGTCTTCAACTCGGGTTTCCCACAGACGGTGCCATTTGATATGGGGCAAACCCAATCAACGAAATTTATGTGTGTGGGTAAAGGAATTTATATAGCCGGAGAATCGATAAAGTTATGTGCGTAAGGTGTTTATTGAAAGAGAGACTGAGGGGGACGTGTTTAGGACTTGTGGGGGACGTATTTGTGGTATTGGGACGTATTGTGGAAGTCGGGACATGTTTGGGGACCTGTTTGGGACATTGGGGACCTGTATGGGACATGCTGAGATGTGTCTGGGACGCTGGGGACCTATTTGAACGTGGTTGGAATGCGGGGGACCTGTTTGAAGGTGTTTGGAACACGGGGGACCTGCTTGAAGACGTAAACGAAAATAACACAAGGGTTACGTGGTTCGGATCTTTGTAGATCCTACGTCCACGGGCGCTCGGGAACTGTTTTCACTATACTTTGAAGATTACACACTCAAGCAGCTCACTTTCTCTTCTTTATATCAAGAACACCTAATAAAATAGCTACTGGGACGTAAAAAATGTAGAGAGAGAATATTATAAGTGTTAAGAAGCGTTGCCCGGAGAATCCCTGGTGAAAATGACGAAGTCCCCTTTTTATAGGAGAAAAGGCTCTTGGGTATTACATGAAGGTACGTCCTAGCTCCTGGATATTGCCTGGAGGTCCCTCTCGAGATCCCTGGTGATAAGACCTTCTGGGACCGTGTGATGCTCAGGATGACAGGCCGTCTGTCAAAGAGCCTTTGACAGTTTGCAGATAGCTTTCTATAGTGAACAGTGGTCGCAGTTTTTGCAGGGGTGCCGCCCTCTCTCCATCAGACACGTGGCATTTTTTCATTGGATCCCCCTTTCTACAACATCTTTTTGCTGGTTGCGTATCAGGGAAGCTTTGTTCGTCTGTCAGGTAATTCCTCAGGTCCCTAGTTCCTTCAGCTCCTGTTGTTAGTTCCCCCAGGTCTGTCGGAGGTCCCCTCAGGCCCAATAAAACGGGCCTACTGGGCCTTTATTTATTAATTTCTCGGGCCCATCTATTTTAGTCCACATCAGTATCCTATGAGGACGGTGATGGAAAATTATGAAATCCTTGACCAAGGTTAGACATGGAGGGTAGTTTGGTAATTAGCCCCGTCTCCGTTTTATCATAGAATCGAGTTTAGTGAGTTTGACATAGACCATGACTCTCACTCGATTGGGATACAGCTGAAGGGTTTATACGTAGTACTATTATCTATAGTGAGGTTCTGGAATAAAGAATAGGTCGAAATTCGCACTCGAATCGAGTTACGGTCCGGTACTGCGGGATTGGCTAGGTCACTACCGAATTCTTGGATTCCTTCCTTGCCGATTGAGTCGAACCTGGAGAGTCGGGCTTAAAAAGGATCATCAAAGTGTACCGATAAGAAGAGAGAGTGTTTTTGGCCTTAACGGGCCTTGGGCGGTTGGGCCACGCCTTAGTGGGCCTCGGGCCATTTAATGGATCGAAGTTGGACTTCTTATGAAACTAACAAGACTTGGGCTTGGCCAAATGCTTAATGGGCTTGAGGATAAAATTGGATTTCACCTTAAGCTAATTTCGAAATATGCCTTTGAGGGTATTTTCGAAATATGCATATTTGATGTAAATATGGAATAAACTATTTGGAATATTATTAATTGAAATTTCAAAATTATTCTAGGATTAAGTTTTGAATTTTATACCATATTTAAATATAATCAGTTTGACTTGGTACTTAAGTTGGTTTTCTAATAATAGCAAGTTTGCTTAGGTTTTGATTTGGGATTCAAACGAGAGTAAGATTTGGCAAAAAAATCTCTCACACTTTAGGGACTTAGCAATTGAAAATCTAAGCCTTTAAATAGGCTAAATTTCGTGCTCCGTAAGATGAGAGGAAGAGATTTTCGAAATCAACACAAGGCGAAAAACCCACACAGCGAACGCATACACGTTTCTCCCACACGACGGCTCGGTTCTCTCTAGCCATCTTCAGAGAACTGATTCTGTGGTACACTGCGAGGTCGGCATGACGATCTAGTGCAATCCACAACCATCCACAAAGTCTTGAAGAAAGAATGAGGAGCTGCCACTAGCTTCAACTGGTAATTCTCTACGGGTTTGACCGGCCCTATTATGTGTCTATGTGTTCTATTTTGATCCGAGCAATGAGGGCAATCGGGGAACCCGAAAACATTTTTGTTCCGCAACGTAACCGAGGACGTGGCGTCCTCGGGAGACACCGTGTAACCCAAGAAAGGCTGAAGCTACACGCCTTTGCCAGCAACGCCTTCTGTCCAATGCCTTTGATGCAACGCTACTTCATGGGCGGCCCCAACGCGAGTGTGGCAGGATCTGAGACTATGGCTGATCTTTAGGGACTTCCCTCTCCTGACTGCTTTCAGAGAGATCCCCAAGCCCGTGAGAATCCACACTTCTGGCTTCCTTCTGCCGAGAAGCACGAATAGGTCCTGGCCCATGCTGATATCTCTGATCTCCCAGACGTCATCTCCAGCTCATCAAGAAACCCTACTTCCCGATATTTTTTAAGTATTTTTGGCGCCATCACGAACCTCTCTATATTTCTGTCTTCTTCATTTTTGGACATCTTAGTACTGCATAATTTGGGGGAGATTAATTCCCCTGTGATTGTATGCTTCTGTTGGGGCCTTTTTCCTTGTGCCTATATATGCCTCATATGTTATATCCATCGTCATTGGGACCTCCTAAGTTTCCTTAGGGGCATCCTTAATTTATCCTGATAATTGCGCCAGCTTTACTTTAGGTTCGTAATTCGTATACTAACTAATCCTGGTTACGGCGTTGTTGGTTTACACGGTGTCTCCCGGAGATACCACGTCCCCTGGTACGCTGCGGAACAAAAATTTTTGGGGTTTCCCGATTGCCCTCGTTGCTCGGGTCAGAATAGTAACTCATTGACACGTAATAAGGCGGGTCAAACCCGTAGAGAATTACCAGTTGAAGCGAGTGACAGCTCCTCGTCCTTTTCTTCAAGACTTCTTCGATGATGGTGGATGGCACTAGATCATCATGCCGACCTCGCAATGTACCACAGAATCAGTTCTCTAAGGATGGCAAGAGAGAACCGAGTCATCGCGTGGGAATGCGGTCGGTGTGTGTTTCCTTTTGCCCTTAGTGATTTCAAAAATCTCTTCTTCTCCCTATATGGAGGACGAAATTTTGTGTATCTATAGGCAAGGATTTCGATTTCTAAGTCTTTGAATTATGAGAGAATTTTGCCATATTTATCTCTCTCTTTCGAATTCAAAATTCAATCAAGGAAACATACTATAAATAGATTACTAACTTTGATATTTAAATCAAATAAAATATATTTAAATATAGAATCAAATTTCGAAACTTAAAATCCAATTAAATAATATTTCGAATATTTTTATTCCATATTTATTTATATCAAATGTGCAAATTCCGAAAATACCCTCAAAAGCATATTTCGAAATTAGCTTAAGGTAAAATACAAATTTTCCCTCAAGCCAATTCAGCAATTGGCCAAGCCCAAGTCTTAAAGTTATTCATATGAAGTCCGACTTCGGTCCATTAAACGGCCCGGGGCCCACTAAGGCGTGCCCCAACGGCCCAAGGCTCGTTAAGGCCAAAAAGACTTTATCTCCTTATCAATACATGTTGATGATCCTTTTTAAGCCCAACTCTCTACATTTGACTCAATCAGCAAGGGAGGAATCCAAGAGTCCGGTAGTTACCTAGTCCCACAGTACCGGAGCGTAAGCCGATTCGAGTGAGAATTTCGACCTAGTCTTTATTCCAGAACCTCACTATAGATTATAGTACTACGTATAAACCCTGCAGCTTTGTCCCAATCGAGTGAGAGCCATGGTCTATGTCAAACTCACAGAACTCGATTCTATGATAAAATGGATTAGTTCAACATGAGTTAGTTCAATACCTTGGGTAAGGATTTCGTAATTTCCTATCACTGTCCTCAGAAGACACTTATCTCGATTACTTGAGAGACTATGAATCTGTACTAGACGGTCTAAGCCCGACAATGACAAATCATCATCGAGACCGCATCTGGCCCGCTGACCCATGCAAGAGAAAATAGGACCGAGGGCAACCAGTGACAGTCTAGGCTTCGATGTCAACTCCGTCAAAGCTCCTTTCGTTCTAAGGTTCACGGAGACTACTATAGTGTTGTCGTCGGTCATTGACACTCCTTGAGTGATAAGCCATGTTCGACAGTACGACTCGTGAGTCAGTGTCCATGAAACGATTCAATCCCTTAATTCGATTCATATCACAAGTCATGACCTCCACTCGGCACACTATAGGTCATCGACAAATAAGTCTTAATCGGTTATCAAGACCCAACTGGATCCTCAGGCTTACGGACTATTGATGTACGAGGTTAAGAGTCCACTGGTGCCTTTCTCTCTCGTGCCCATTGAGAACAGTTGCTCAACTCGATACATTTGCATTTGTTCATCTATTGCTTTAGCTGATGCTAAGTAAAGAACTCTTATATCCAATAAACGAACAATGCCTTTCAATAAACACACGAAAAAATTTTATTACACAAAAAAGTCGAATGATAAATAAGCTAATGCCCTATGCAATCTAATCCTTGTATAGCATTCGAGGGCATATCCTAACAGGTGCCAGCTCGCTTCGCAACTCGTAAACTATGTACGAATTCCACACCCCATGGTTGCAAGGATCGTCCTCCTCGTCCTCTGGTGTCACTTGCGCTAGGCTCTCTTTGACCTTAGCGATTCAGTGTATAGACCATCTGGTCTTTACATAAAATAAAATTGGGGATCCCTAGTACCACTCACGTCGCAGGCTTACTGAAGGCCTTTGACGTCCTATACGTCGCAGCCCGTCGGCGGCGGTATCTTGTACACACTTATGGGCACCATGACGTCGCAGATTTATTATCTTTGATGTCGGGTATGCCGCAGGCCCTTCAACATTTAGTATCATAAAACGTTGCATCTATATTATCTTTGATGTCAGGTACACCCTAGGTCCGTCGACTATTGGCATCATATCACGTTATGGACCTGTAGATCGTTGATGTCATTCACGTCGCCGACCCAGAGGTCATTGGTGTCATTCACGTTGCCGATCCGGAGGTCATTGGTGTCATTCATGCCCGACCAGGAGATCATGGGTGTCATTCACGCTCTCGATCCGGAGGTCATTGGTGTCATTCATGCCGCTGACCCGGATGTCCTTAGCATTAAGGACTTTCATGCCGGCACTGAGCCAGGCTTGAAGGTCCTGAACAAACAGGAGCTTTTGGGTATCAGCACGGAACTGCACTTAGACGTCTCAAACAAGTAGATTGTGCCTTTTAATGCCAACACAGGGCTAGGCTAATAGATCTTGAACAAATAAACGGGCTCTTTGTACGTCCGTGCGGAACTGCTCATAGATCCCACGAGACAAGATCTTAATATACCAGCATGGACCTGGCTTACACGTCCTTAATAGCTAGATCAAGTCTCTAATTGATTTATACTTTCCAAATATTAGGATGTTCATGGGTAGAAAATCACGCCCCGACGTTGGCGGAGCTGTTGCCGCCATGCAGAGCTGTTGCCCCGAACTTACATGATTCCCTTTTGTCGTCTCGCATGCTTCCTCATTTCTTTTGAAATCTGCGATTCTATGTCTCGTTGATCGTTTAGTGTTTTTCTTCGAGGAAGAACATTGTAGTATACCAAATTCCCAATTTGTCGGGCTAGCAAGGCGGATGTGTACTTCCTAGGGCCTGTGGATTAGGGCCTTATATTCAGACTTGTTGTTTGGAGACATGGAATTCAACGGTGACAGTGAGCTGGAGCTTCCTATCAGCTCCTAAGTCCTTAGGAATAATGGCAAAAATATTAGCTTCTGATTTGATGGACATGGTGACTCGTCCACATAGTTCAAGTGTATTTTAACACAAAATCGAATAGGGCTAGAACCCAGAGGGCCGTTCGTTGTTCGAACTCCACGCCTTACTCCCCTTGTGGGAAATAAAATATGATCGGAGTTTTGTAGCTACCACCATCTTGCCAAAGGTAGTCTTCTTTTGGGATTACCTCATCTCAGCTCCCGACAACACCTTGCTCATTATGTATATGAGCCTTAGAACATCTTCCTTCTTTTATTAGGATGGCCTCATCCCTCATTCGCCCACGGAGAAATACATCACCATTTCATCTTCTACCAGTGGCTTCGTTGAAAATGGCGTGGAGTGGTCTTCGTAAATCCCAAACATATAGGTCGGGTCTTCATTTCCAGCGCGGATCTAGTCTTCGTAAATCTCCATTGGATGATTGAATCTTCTTATGGTAGTGAGGAGATGGGCCTATAGATTCCGAACGGAGAGATCGAGCCTTCGTACGTCAGTATGGAGCTGATTTTTTAAATCCCCAATGTATAAAGCATGCCTCATGTGCCAGTGCGGAGCTTCACTTGTAGGTGTTCATGCCAGCATGGATCTAGGCTTCTAAATCCCCATGGTTCTTCACACGCTAGCGCGGAGGTGGGCTGCAACGCGGCCATGGGCTTTGGCGAGGCGGGCCAAGTAGGCTATCCCAACCAAAGAAATTTCATATGGTTCGGGAAATTTATTTAGAGATAGAAGCAATTATCGCAAAGTTTAAGACGTGCGTAAGGTGCTTGTTTGTATGGAAACGGAAAGAGACGTATTTGGGACGTTAGGATGTGTTTGGGATGTTAGGACGTGTTTGGGACCTGTTGGGACGTGTTTGGGACGTGTTGGGGAGGTGTTGGGGACCTAATAGAAAGTAGTAGGCATGGATATTTTGAGCTCTGTGTGGGTCCGAGGGCGGTGCGGACCTAGTTGTGCACGTGATATGACGTAAATGGGGCATAATAAAGACGTAAAAAAGAGAGACAGGAGATTACGTGGTTCGGATTCTTTAGAAACCTACGTCCACGGGGCGCATTCAACGTTTTCTTTATCACTATTGGAAGTTAAACACACCAGTCGCTCACTTTAGCTCAATATGACAAGTATCGAGTGGAAAATGCTTCACACAGTAAAGAGAGAGAGTTCTGATGTGTTTTTTGTGTCTTGAGTGCTTCTTGCAAAATGGCCAAGTACCCATTTTATAGAGGCTCCTGGATATTGCCTGAAGTTATCGAGATCCCTGGTGATATGACCCTCTAAGACAATGTACTGCGCAGCTTTTGCAGTCCTGTCAGTAGCAGCTTTTTCTCCCCTACGTAATACCCGTAAATTTCAACAAGAATTTTTTAATGCAATTAATGCCGTAAATGTTCGAATTTTTTAATGCAATTAACGCCTAAGGGGCGGGTTGGGCTCAGATTTTTTAGGCGAGCCCGTGCGGGCCGTGGGCTTTGGCGGGCCGGGCCCGTCAACCCACGGACTGGCCCGCTTGTGTTAATAAAAAAAGAAAGCCCCAAAAACAAAACCCCAGCCCAAAAGCCCAATCCCTTTCTCAAACCATCTTCTCCATTCCATCACACCCTCAGTCAAAAACTCAAAACTGCACCAAGACTTCACAGCGTCCGCACCACCAGTCATCGCACCAGCCACCATCGACACCCTCCACAGCCGGACGCTGCTCGACCCACTCCACAGCCGTGCCCCCCTCTAGACCTGGGCTTTGGGCCGGGCCAACCCGGAACCGGCCCAAAACCGGCCCGTTAACCCGGCCCAAAACCGGAACCGGTAGAACCGGTTCCAGAACCGGTAACAGGCCCATTTAAATTGGGCTGGGCCGGTTAGCGGGCCGTGGAACCGCGGATTACCGGTTCCGGTTCCCGGATCCGGATCCGCGGTTCCGAATCGGAACCGGAACCGGCCCAACGGCTATATAGCCGTTGGGCCAACAGACTTCTTATTTTTATTTTTTTTAATTTTTAAACACTGTAAAATTACAGTTTTAACCCCAAACGAAAAATCTATAAATACCACCTCATATTAACCATTTTAACTCACAATTACATCCAAATCTCTTCCAAACTCTCTCAAAAAGCTCTCAAAAAAATCATCCTATTAATATTTAATATTATTAACATTAATAATTATTTTATTAACACTACACTACACTACTACCTACACACACTCACTTAATATTACCAATAATTGAATTATTATTTTACACTAATGGCGTCGTCATCGAGAAATCCTAACCCTCATGACGAAGATGTTTTTATGGTTTTAGGTCACGCCGACACATTTTGGGGAAATGCCGACACCGACGAGGAGACCGATATACCGGAACCGGAACAGACGAGAGCGACCGACGAGGGACCGAGCCAAGCTTCTACGGCGACGACAAGAAGGAAGCAACAACCGCGTGGTCGGCGGTCTAAGGTATGGAATTTTTTCGATTTAGAAATGGATAAAAATAATGCCGCTTCAGGTACCGCTTATTGCAAAATGTGCCGCCACCCCTACACAATTAAGACCGGACCGAATGAAGGTGGGACGGGCTCGATGAAAAAACACCTCCAGAGGGCGCATAACTTCGCGGACGATCTAGAGCCGGTAGGGAACGAACCCCGACAACAACAAATAAACGTAAGTACGGGTAAGAATTTTGTTATTACTAGGGAAATTTCTAAAAAAGCATTAGTTAAATTCGTAGTTATGTGTGAAGAACCCTTTTGCATTGCGGAAAGTGAAGGGTTTATCGAATTTACGAGTACGATACAACCCGGATTCCATAACGTGACCCGTAAAACCCTTAGGAAATATGCGTTAGAAACTTTTAATGAATATCAAACTAGCTTAATTAGTCATTTAGCCAACATTACGTGTAGGATTAGTTTGACTACCGATATTTGGACTAATATTACGTCGCAATCTTATTTAGTCGTCACCGCCCATTGGATAGATGAAACATGGACCATGCAAAAACGTATTCTTTCCTTACGTCCCCTAGATTCGCAACATAATGCCACTACGATATCGAACTATGTGTTGAATGTCGTTAATAAATATTGTATGTGGAAGTCGAACGCGACTCTTTATCCGACCCTCTCCGCCGTCGCTCGAGACGTTTTAGCCGTGCAAGCGTCTAGCGTCGCCTTCGAGTCCGCATTGTCTACCTCCGGGCGAATTATCGGCGACAGACGCGCGAGCATTAACCCGACTTCCCTCGCAATGTTAACATTATTGAAGGATTGGTATTTGGCCGAATCGAAGAACCGACGGGGAGAACGCCATCGACGAGTTCCGTTTTTCCAGTTCGGACGAAGACGAAGAGGCCTCTAACATAGTTTTAATTAATAGTCAAGTCGAATAAATTGTATTTTTTATTCGAATATTTTTTCCTTTTTTGTATTTTGTAACTTGTAAGTTTTAGATTTATTTTTCTTTCTTTTATGTTTTTATTTGTATTTTTTAGGTAGTTTTTTTTATTTTTTTGTACTTTTCTTATCTTTTTTTTTTGTTTTTTTGGAATAAAATTTTTGGATATTTTCTAAAGAATTTTTTCATAACAAAAAAAAAAAAATTAAACCGGCCGGTTCCGGTTCTAGAACCGGAACCGGCCCAAAAGAGGCCCGGGGGTTCTTCGTATGGTTCTTGTCCGGTCCCTGGAAAATGGTTCCGGAACCGGACCCGGAACCGAAACAGGAACAGTGCCGGAACCGGTTGAACCGGAACCGGTAGAACTGGCCCGGAACCGGCCCAATCCGGCCCAAGCCCAGGTCTACCCCCTCCACAGTCGGACGGTGCTCGGCCCCCTCCACAGCCGGACGGTGTTCGGCCCACTCCACAGCCGCGCCCCCTCCACAGTCGGACGGTGCTCGATCCCCTCCTGAAGTGTTGCTCGATCCCCTCCACATCCAGACCACTGCTCGGCCTCCCCAAGTGGTTGAGTATTTTTGTTTTTAAGGTTTTTCGGCTGTTGGCATTCTTGACCATTGCGATTTAAATGAAGATTTGAATGATGTAATGACTGATTAACTTTGATGTTCATTCTGGTACTATGAACTTGGTGTTGTTGGACTTCTCTTGGTTTTTTTAGTTTGTTAGAAGGTGATCTATGATGACTTGCAAGGATATTTTAGTTTGGATTGGTAGCCAAATGATGATTATTTTTTTTAAGTCGGGCTAGCCAGCCCGCCTACGCCCGCGGCCCACTGGTGGGGCGGTTATGCAGTTATTTTATGTGAGTTACATAATGTGCATTGCATGTCACAACACGTCACGACATTGTGAGAGATGATGACCGCGTGGGCGGTGACACTTTATAGTGTCATTGAGCGTGGTAGAGTGTGCCGATTTTGGCAATCGTACTCTTAGAGGAGTTGAGGTTGGACTCACGAGGCACTTGTCGAGAGACAGACGTGAGCGATCTGTCTACTTGGGCGTGAGCGACCCAAGGTGCAGACCGTCGGTTGAGTTATGTAGCGGAAGGAGCGACTGATAGGAGGATGTTAACATGAGCGATCAGCGGACTATTGGCTAGGGCCTCGCTAGTATGGCATGAGCGATCAGACATGTTCTTTTATTTATTGTGCGCGAGGTGTCAAGTCCAGCCTAGGGCCCTGTAGTTGAGATATGTAGGGATGAGCGAGAGACGAGTGCATTATATCATGTTGCGAGGATTGGGAATTGGGATGAGTGCACGCTGCATTGTATATTCACCTACTGGGCAGTAGCTCAGTCTTTTACGTGTTGTAGGCATGGACGAGCCCGACGTCGATGAACGTCAGGGCTGAATTAGCGGTTGGTGGTGGTGACTCCACAGGCTTTTGAGGGCGAGAGCAGTACATGGGTGCGACTTGTGGAGCGGCGTAGTTGTTTAGAATATTTTGGGGCTTCGACCCATGTATAGATACCATGTGAAATTACATTTTATGACATGTAAATTATTTTAGTTTAAAGTTTTTGTAAATTGGACTTTTTGCATCTTTTGTTACGGAAATCCGCCAAACTAAGTCATTAAGAATTAGGATCATTACAGGTGGTATCAGAGAACAACCTCTCGCAGTACGGTGCTGGTTTCGGGATGAACCAGACAGAAGCTGGTGGGGCATGGGGCACCTAGGGCCCGATGAGGGCGGTTAGTAATAGTCGGTGCAAGAGAGGTGTACGGACAAAGAGCGGCTCCTGGCAGGCTTCTAGGCGAAGCGGTACACGAACGAACCGATCTGACACCTGAATTAGAGGGGATACTGAGACTGGCAACGTATGGGCGTGTCAGGCTAAAAATAGTATAAGAGAATTGATAATACAACTCATATCACCAAGGTCGAACTACCTTTTCGGGAGTGCATCTATAGAAACTCTAAAGTTAAGCGTGCTTGACTTGGGGCAATCTAGGGATGGGTTACCCCCTGGAAAGTTTGACCAGGGTGCGTGTGAGCGAAGACGAAGCACGCTGAAAGGTTAAATGATGATACAGTTAGGCTGGACTATCAGTCAGAGTGTGGTGGGCCCAACCCCAGAGGTCCCAGTAGGGACGGATGCTACAGTGACACTCGATATGAGACGGGATGTTACAGACTATATTAGAGCTTCGGCTCTAGATTCTGAAGACTGTCCATGTACTGCCGCTCAAAAGCCAGAAGGAGTAGCCTTGCCTGTAAGTGTTAACGTTTGATTGAAATGTGTGTTGACTACTATTTGTCTTTTTGCGTGATTATATATCTAGTTGAATATCCCGAGAACACATAGTGAGTTCTCGGGCGAATATAGCGAGGAGCGAGGTCTGAGTCCCCATTGAATAACAATCACTCCACTATTCGCCAACCGACTTACCTGATCCGACAGCACTCGGATCAGATCAACGATTTAATCCATCATCGAAGCTCGTTGGAGCCTCGTTCCTCCCACACGGAGAGATCGAGTTGAAATGATCGGAGAACGATTCCGAAAACTAATCCCACAATATTTACCGAAGCCACCAACCCTGTAGTGGCTGAAGATTGGATAGGCACCATGAGGACATGTTCATCTATAGTAGGGTGCCTGATAATGAGAATGTCCTTTGTGCCGTTTCCCTACTTCAGGAAAACGCACGCTACCGGTGGAACACCTTGAAGGTGTTAGAGAGTCCGATAACGATGACCTGGGAAAGGTCCAATGAGCTGTTCTTCAGTAAATACTTTACGGCTCGCGACCAAGAAAAACGACAAGTTCATGAACCTGAAACAAGGCAACATGCCTGTTGCAGAATATATCTGCAGGTTCGAAGAGTTGTCCCGATTTGCTCCTTACCTAATATCGACCAACACCTTGAAGGTGACGCTGTTTCTTCAGGGACTCAAACCTTCTATCGGGACTTGAGTATTGCGGGTGCTGTTGGAGTTTATGCAAGTAACTTAACGTGCCAGCTGAACAAGCAGAGAGGGTAGTCTCGGAAGCTCAGGAAGCGAGGAAAAAGGATAGAGAACCAGGAAAGTGGAGGAGGAGGAGGAGGAAGAGATAGAAAATGACAGTTCTTCGGCAGAGGGCGCTAATAACAAAGAGAACCGCCAGGGCCTACAGAACTGGCACCCGAGACCAAATCAGGGACCAATAAATAACCCTAATCGATCTCTGAATGTCGAAACCTCGTGTAAGCAATATGGGCGTTATCATTTCGGGGTCTGTTATGGACAGAGACTGATTCTGCAGTGCTTTAGGTGGGGAAAGGTGGGACACTATGCCTTTGCTTGCACGGATCGACCTTTAGTGCATAATCAACCCCAACAGCTGATCCGACTTCCACCTGTGCCGGCTTGGGTTTTCACCTCGATGAACGAGGAGGCGGAAGCAAATAAAGCCGTGGTTACTGGTACGTTGAATATTTTTCACGTGCCTACATCCATTCTAATTGATTTTGGAGCCACACATTCATTTGTGTCGGCTGATTACGCGACAAGGGCAAGAATGTATCCTGCCCATTCTGAGTGTGACTATGTAGTGACTTTACCCCACGGGGACCCAACTAGAACGAACCGAGTGGTAGAAAAATGCCCAGTGAGGGTAGGATGTTAACTTAATTGTGATCCCGATGAATGATAATGATATCATATTCGGGATGGATGGGCTTTCGAAATACGGAGCGATGATTGATTGCTCTCAAAAAATAGTCAAATTCCAATCAGCAGACGGAGGAAAATTTGTATTCTCGAGAATGGCGAAACGAAATCAAATCCCTCGAATCTCAGCTCTGAAGGCTCATCGACTCATGAAGTCGGGTTGCGAGTCATACCTCGCGATGAAGGCAGAAGAGACTCCTTTACCAAATCTCGAAGAAATTCTGGTCGTAAATTAATATCCTGATGTGTTTCTCGGAGATCTTCCGAGTTTACCCCCTGATCGAGAAATCGAATTCACCATTGAGCGAGTACCTGGAGCTACGCCGATATATAAAGCACCGTATCGACTAGCACCAAACGAGTTACAGGAGTTGAAGGAACAGTTAGATGAGCTACTATAGATGTGATATATTCAACCAAGTTTCTCGCCTCGGGGAGCGCCTGTATTGTTTGTAAGAAAGAAGGACGGGTCGATAAGAATGTGTATTGATTATCGTGAATTGAAGGAAGATTTAAAAAATGGCCTTTGACATGGTCAACTTTTAAAAAATAGCCTCCTAAATTGTAAAAGACCAATGTACCCTTACTAATTCTGCGTGAAGACTATTCTACCCTTCTTTAATGGCAATCAACGACAGTTAACGAAAAATTACAGCTTTTCTCAGAGGTTTACTGTAGAATCTGAAAAACCAAAAGTAAATAAAGAGAGAACCCTTTCACTTCACTTCACCGGCCTTTTGCAAAATCGATCAAGCTTTCTCCCTTCTATCAACTTCACAGTCGAATTTGAAGCTCATAATCCATGGCAGTACAGGGGAGATCCCAAACAGTGAAGGTAATTTTTTTAATTTTTGAAGAACCCGTCGCATACAATCGCAGGGGACCCCAATAGGCCGCAGGGTACCCGTGCTTTGTCTTACTGGGAACCCTAGAAAGCATAGCATGGGACCCGTGCGGTAAGCGCTGGACCCGTGCTTGTTAGGGCTGGAGACCGGTGCTATGCCGCGTTGGGGACCCGTGTGTGCTAGTGCGGGGACCCTGGCGACATAGTACGGGACCTGTGCGTGCCAGTGCGGGGACCCTGGCGACATAGTACGGGGCCCATGGTTGCTAGCGCAGGGACCCGTGCTATGCTGTGCGGGGGATCCGGGCGATGTAAGCGCACGGGACCCGTGCGTGACAGCGCGGGGACCCTGGCAACATAGTACGGGACCCGTGCTTATGCGCGAAGGGTCCCGTGGGTGAAAGCAAGGGTCCTTCGCGTGCATAAGCACGGTACCTGTGCGTACTAGCGCAGGGTCCCCGCGCTGGCACGCACGGGTCCCCAGCGCGGCATATCACGGGCCCCAGCGCGCATAGCACGGGTCTCCAGTGCTAGCAAGCAGGGGTCCAGTGCTTATGCGCGCTGTGGACCCTGCGAGCAAGCGCAAGAGACCCGCACGTAAGCTCAGGGTCCCCGCACAGCATGACAGGGGACCCGTGCGCGCCGGCCTATCTAATAATAAGCAATTTTCCCGCAGCATATCTAATTAATTTCTTATTGATTTTTAGGTTCAATTGAAGAAGCAAATTGCCGGAGGCGACGATGACCGTGATTACCGGTTACATCTCACGTCGCGATACTACGAAGTGAGCCAGGAGATCGTTGGTTGGCTAAACGAGAATGAGCTTGCTGTTTATGGAAGGGAGTCCGTTCGGCAGGCTCGCCAATGCTGCCGCCAATTTCAATCTGTCGGCGCAGCTGATGCGGTATCTCATCAAGAGACAGACGCAGCTTCACAATCGTGACGAGCTTTGGATGATCCTCGGGAAGAAACCACTCTGTTTTTCAAAAACGGAGTATTGCCTAATCACGGGGCTGAAGTTCGCAGCCGAACCGGTAGTGAACCGAAGGGATGAATTCGTTCGTCGTCATTTCTCGACAAAAACGACATTGACGATTAAATTGTCGCACGTTGAGCAGCGGTTGGAGGAGTTGGCTGCCAACTCCATGGTGCGCGTCAATGACGAGAAGTTGAAGTTGGCCAACCTGTAATTTGTGGGGTACGTCTTGCTGCCCCGACTTTCCAAGAAGGATACCACGTTTCCTTCTTGGATCGTTTATTTAGTCGAACACTCAGAGGCCTTCGAGCATTACCCTTGGGGCACCGTGGCTTTCAAAGCAGCACTACGGTCGCTGAAATGAGATTTTGACGATAATAAGGAAAGCAAGCTGATCAGTGGATTCGTACAACCACTTCAGGTTAGGGTTTTACATTTGAATGACTTCATGAGTTTAGGGTTTTGTCTGTTTGCTATTTATTTCTTTGTCTTCAGATATTAGCATATGAATGCATAGGCCATCGCTGAAAAATATGCTGAATTAACAGAATGGGAGCAGCGAGGCCGCGTATATGTCGGTAGGTCACGAAAAATTGGCCCCGGAAGGGATGTCTGAAGTTGGTGGATATTGCCAAGAAGGCGCGCGGGTCCGATGTATTTGGTCTACTAATGCCGACTGGAGAAGAGAAGCAGGCCGACTATTTTCGGTACAGTGAGTTTGATGAGCCACACGACGATGTGTACGATAGGGTGGCGACCCTACTGATGGACGGGGTGGACGTTAGGTGCAGTCGCCGTGCAGCTGTAGGACATCTTGGCCGGCGGGCGGCAAACGAAGCCAATTACGAGGTAGAGTCCGTCCCTCAGCTCTCTATCAGATCACGGCAGGACGAATAGAGGGGCATGGGCTCTGACTACGTGCCGCCGTCCATTCAAGGAGGCAACTTCCATACGACGTCGACATCGTCGCCACATGCAGGGCCATCGCACGGGTATGGGCCATCGTCGGAGCAATTCGACGAATTTGTGCACCGCGTGGACCAGCGGTTCGACGAATATGGCGGTCGGTTCGACACTATTAGCATGCTTCGACGCGCTTAGCCATCGGTTCAACACGATTAGCAGTCGGTTCGACGAGCTCGGGAACGAGTTTTCGCAATTCCGAGACGGCTTTGCGCATTTCCGAGACGACTGGACGAATTTATTCGGTCTACGTACACATACCGACGCGCCTTATCGTGGTAACTATCTTTTCCCCTAATGCAAATTTAATTCACGGCATAACTTACAATGTAAATGTATCGTAGACGAAGAGCCGACTTCGACTGGGTGGATGCAATTTGCGAGGCAGGATCGACCCAGTTCGAGCGGATGGGGATGGCCGGCAACTGAGTATCCATGGAATTATTACGTCCAATCGCCATTGGACGTTGGAGACGGCGCGCAGCACGAGGCATATTATGAGGTCGACCCATCTACTTGGAGGGGCGTCGACTGTGATCCGGATCAGTCTGCGCTTCTTCATCAGTCGGCGGTTGCGGATCAGTCGGCGCTTGATCGACACGTGGTGTATTGTGCAAGTGCGACAAGTGATAAAATAAAACGTATACTAAATTACTATCACCGACGTGCGATAGGCAGTGGACCTATCGTTTGTAGTGCAGTAGAGTGAGTAAACGAGTATCGAACACGAGGAATAAATCAAGTACTAGTAATTACCTATCGACTCGATATTTAGCCTAAATAAAATACGCAGATTTTTGATGACTTAACCTAACACTTACCCCTAAATCGACTAGAAATTCAAAGAGCACGTTAAACTGGTACGAAGCTTTCAGATAATAAAAAGTGCTCGGATTCGAATCCCGCTAGGTATTATTGGCTAAGACAATGAACTATCGCTCCTACGTGATTCTGACTAGATCGCAGTAATTTTCCTGCCCGCTCGCGAGTTTGCTGTCGCCCTAAACGCTCGCGGGGATCAAAATTCATTAATTACTAACGGCGAGGATCGAGCATTTGCTGTCGCCCTATACTCGAATCCTATCTTCTATGAACGGCCTAATCGTTATTTAGCTGTCGCCCTAAACGATTTTCCAAACAATTACTTTAACACATAGACATATTAAAGCAACGAAATAGTTTCATAGAACGATAAATAGTCAAAACACATAGTCACGATAATTACAAGTCTTAACTACGAAATATCCTAGCGTTCATCTAATCCCAAACACAAAGGGAATTAGCTACGCATAAGAAGGAAAAACAACTAAGGAAATAGAAATTAGGAGAAAAGAACTCATAATCGTTGAAAGCTTGGGTAGATCTTTGTTCTTCGTTCACGTTTGCGTAGAACTCCGTCTCTTGCGCTCCGGGGCGTGATTCTGCGTTCTTTCGTGCTATTTTTCGTCTCTAAGGGGTTTAGGAATTGTCTCTGGTCGAAGCCCCCTCTTTCTGAGTCGAATTTGGGCTTTAATGAGAAATTTCGCACTGGTCACGGCCTGGGACATGGGCCATCACGGCCGTGACCATCACCGACTCCACGTGAAAATATCGAAACAACGCGTCACGGCCAAGTGCATAGGGTGTCACGGCCGTGACCATCATCAGTTATGCTCTCTGCCTCGTGTCACGGTCACGTGCGTTGCATGTCACGGCCGTGACCTTCATTGGCGGACTATTCTGCCTCGCGTCACGGTCAAAGGCTTAGGTTGTCACGGCCGTGACTGTCGTCAGCGCCTGCTCCCGTCGCTCTCTGTCCCTCGTCACGGCCGTGACGCTTAATGCGTCTGGCCGTGACCGAGGGCAGTTTCGCCCTTTTTTGGCGCCGTTTTGCTCCGTTTCCGCTCCCTTTTCGCCCGAACTTGTCCTAAGCTCCTATAATATCAAATAGGTGTAAATATGTTGAATAATTGCACAAAGTGATTGCTAAAACTATGTTATACCCTAATAAAGTACTACGATAACGCACTAAAATGCGTTTATCAAACCTCCCCACACTTAAGCATTTGCTTGTCCTCAAGTAAATTAGGAATTAGATAAGGCATAAATCAGGATAACGGCACGATCGTTCGCAATTTATCATCAAAGCTAGAAGGCACGAAAAGAATCAAGCAAACAATCATGGACGTTACACTAATGACTTGCACTTGTCGACCTAACTTCCTTCGCACTGCTAATTGAGACTCATACTCTCACAAGGATTCGCTCAAGTCGCTCAGTGTATAGGCTAAATTTATGGTGAATCACTCAAATTCGTGTGCTAGTCCAACCCCTACCATAGGCTTGCAGGCTAATCGCATATCTACTACTTAAAGTGGCAAGCATAAATCTGAGGGTCTTTTCGGGAGAACATGGATCGAATAGTCATTCAATGGTACGCATATGCAATGAGCATTTAATCAAGAAGATTTCAGAAAACATAGCATGATCGAACTGAAAATCACACGTTCCAGCACATGATTCACATTCTCGCCCCGAAATCCTAGACTTTTCTGCCCGACCCCTGTCAACTCAGTTCTCTTTCATTTCTGCCCTTTCCCTTTAATTACGCTCTAGTGCACTACCCTTATTCCCTCAAAACATCAAGGTTCGGCTTTTGTCGCAAAGAATACATCGTCACGCGAATGCCGTGTACCTAGGGATACTTATTACCGAAACCTATATCTTGCCAAAAGGTTTATGGGTATGCTTATGGGGATCAGGTCATTTCAGAAAACGGTCAAATCAGGGGCGAGTCATTTCACGAATAACAGAGACGAAAATCGAACCATACACTGAAACAGTAACTCTCAAGTCCGACTTCTGTTCTATTCTAACGAATTCGGGTTCATATAATTTCTGGAGGCTTATATGAGTCAGGGGCATTTCATATCATATGAGGCACGCAACGAATAAGCTTAGGCTCAAAGGGCTAACTATTGGGCTAGTCATGGTGGGAAGTTTTGGCTCTGGACTTAGTTCCTAATGCCCTCATCATCTCTAAACTAACACACCAAAACAGTTTCAACACGCATTAGACAGGCAAGTTCTAGAGAGATATAGACTAGGCACGTCACACAGAAAAAAAATTGAGCATAAGCTCGTCAGGCTCAAACTCTCACAATGAAATGGGGATGTGTGTACGAAACTCTCAAACAGTGCTATATCTATTCAGGCAAACATGATTCAGTCAGTCATGCATATCCTAATTGCTCACAAAGATTCATAATAATGCAGACTAACTTGAGATAAACGCAAAAAAAAATCGTGCCTGAATTCAGTAATTCATGCCTTTCTAACGAAGATTATAGTACATAGATACGTCATAAAAAAATTTCACGTAATAGACATGTCAATTTTCACGTAATAGACACGTCATAAAAATTTAAGCTCATAGACACGTCATAAAAATTTAAAAGTTTTCACGTAAGTTCTCAAACTAGATTCCCCTCCCCACACTTAAACCTGACGTTGTCCTCAACGTTAAAAAATAAAAGGAGGAGAAAAGAGTTTTAAGAAGAGCGTGACTCCCCTGACGAATAAAGGACGTGCTCGTGAG
The DNA here is from genome assembly GCA_027422505.1 of Craterostigma plantagineum. Taxonomy (NCBI): domain Eukaryota; kingdom Viridiplantae; phylum Streptophyta; class Magnoliopsida; order Lamiales; family Linderniaceae; genus Craterostigma; species Craterostigma plantagineum. Next base: position 4,708,335 of record JAPQWV010000055.1, read on the forward strand.
GTACTCGTTTTCGTGCGTGACGGTCATGTTGTTATCCGTTAGGCGTTTGTAGGCCGTTATGCGTTTCCATGCGGTGGCTAGAGAGATCAATAGACATAAAATAGAGTAGTCATAGATTAACTATAAACATAGTTATAAGCGTTAAGAGGTAGAAATAACGTAAAACACACGCGACTACTCGACCAAATGAAATGTCCAAAGAAAGTTAAGAAAAATCCCTAAGGTGCTGATGGTGGCGGCGGCGGTGAGCGCTGCCTCGGGCGAAGGAGGTCTATCGATCGCCTGGACAGCTCGAGCGCCTGGTCCATGGCTCGCAGGGCCTCGTTGTAGCGGTCCAGCTCCTCCCTGTACTGGCGGTGGGCTTCCTCGTTCCTTCGCTCGTACTCCTCCTGTCTGCGCCGAGTCTCTTGCACGTCCTGTCGCAGCGCTTCGAGATCCGCTGCCGACGCGTAGGGAGCGACGCCGGATGACTCGCCGTGGTGGTACCCGGAGGAGTAGGAGGGCCCGGTGGCTGTCGTGTCTGTCTCCATTGGGTGAGGGCCCTGGAGATAGAGCTGGTCGTCGGGGATGGGTACATGGTCCGTCTGGCCATGGTACATCCCGTGCCAGATGTACACCTTGTTGGTGCGAGTCCAGGTAGGCGCCTTCACCAGCATCTTCATCCTCACCAGCGCCTCCTCGTTCAGTGGGTGACGCCCTCCGACTATCTCCATTTCGGGCGCATTCGCTGGCCAGTAGCGTAAGCCCTTGATCACCTTGGTGATGAGTGGGCCGACGGCGATCTTGCCGTGGCGTCGTGCTTCCGCCTGAGCACTGAAAGCGTGGGCCACCGCCATTCCTAAGTTTATCCGTTCGCCTCGGTGCAGATGGATCAGGATGTACAGATCGCGGAGGGTGACTGCTCCGTGTGAGTCACCCCTTGGTGTAAGCGAGGTCGTCAGGAGGCGGTGGATATAGCGCAGGCCGGGGCTCTTCAACGCGGATGCCTTCGACGTCTTCGCGCTGTATGCCAGCTCGCCAGGTCGAGCGATTTCCTCCCAGCATCCCCGTTGTCCTTCTGGTGTATCGAAGAATGTCGCGAAGGTCTGGTGTGGGGGTTCTGGGACTCCAAGTGCATGGCATAAGTTGTCGGCCCGTACTATGTGCTCTTCGTTGAACGCGCGGAAATGGATTGTGCGGTCGCCGTATTCATCGAATGAGAATGTGGCAAGGAACTCCAGGGTGAGTTCCTTGTACGCCGGTTCGTCGATCGCCAGGAAGGTGTTCCAACCACTGGTCGATAGGTAATGGGCGACCTGCTGATCGATGTGGTGCTTTGCCAGCGTCTCGTGGTCTATCTGGTCCATGGCTATGAACTCCATTGCTTTCAGCTTGTTGTAGCGGGCTATCTGAGCTTCGTCTGTGAACTGACCCATGGCTTCGAGCATAGTCGGCGGGGGCCCGCGTCGACTTGAGCGAGAGGACGAGGACCCTGCGGATGCATGCGAGCCCGGGGCACGGCTTTTACCCATAGTACCTGAAAGAAAAGATGTGAGTTGAACGAAAATACCGCAATTAAATTCAAAGCAGTTCGACTCGACCAAAATAGCGACGACGTAGTGATTCGCGTATGCAAACACATGAAAGGCTCAAATTGGCATTTTATCGAACACGTGGCGTGCAACCAAAATCACTTCATCCAAATCCAAAATTGAACATGCTAAAGCACCCAAATATATCATATTATGAATCGGGGCTAATTAATATCATCAACACAACGGAATGTACCAAATAGTTTCAGAAATCCCCAATTTTTAAATTAGGGTTCATCGTAAAAATTCCCAAAATTGAACCACGAATTCATGTAATCAAGCATACCCAAAGCGTTCATAGCATATATCTATCAATAAAGGGCAATAGAAACAACAATTAAACCCCAATTCGAAAAAGCCCCAATTTGAAAATTAGGGTTCGTCACAAAATTCGAAATTCGCAACCAATCTCGACGAATTAAGCGCACCCAGTCGTAAACACATCATGTAATGAATGATCAAGAGCTATTTCAAGGCCAAAATTTAATAAATTCGACGGGATTTCAACAATTTGGGTCACAAATAGTACAAAAAGCAAAATCATACCTTGAAGTTTTAAGGAGATTAAAGGGGTGGTGTTTGTTTGGGTTGCCGGAGTTGGAGGGCGGCGGCGGTGTGCGGCGGTGTGTAGGTGGTGAGGGTAAGGGGGGCGAGAGAGAGAAGAGAGGGAGAGAAATGGAGAAAGGGGAAAGAATGAGGGAGAAAAAGGGATTTTAACCCTTAAATCCGCTCCAGTCACGGCCGTGACCTATAAGGTCGTGGCCGTGACAACCGGCAGAGGGCTCTTCTTGTACAGGTCACGGCCGTGACGTCCTAGTCATTGGTCGTGACCGAATCGATTAATTTTTTTTTTATTATTTATTTATATATTTTTTTATTATTATTATTATTTTTTTTTCTCGTAAGTGTCACGGCCGTGACTGCTTAAGCACTTGGCCGTGACAAGAGGCAGTGAGAGCCTCTGGGTTACGTCACGGCCGTGACTGCTTAAGCAGTTGGCCGTGACACGGGGCAGAACGCTCGGTGAGAGCTCCTTCTGGGTCACAGCCGTGATGGCTTCGGCCTCTGGCCGTGACTCTTGGCAGTGTGCATCTGTATGCACGTCACGGCCGTGACTGCTTAAGCAGTTGGCCGTGACCGCCGAATTTTTTTTTTTTTTTTTTTAAGTCATAAATAAAAATACCTGGGTTGCCTCCCAAGAGCGCTTAGTTTACCGTCTTTAGCCGGACGTTTCGTTGATCGCTCAATTTTGGAAGTCCAAGTACAGTACTTCCTTCTCGGTCCCGTCTTGCTCGCCTGCGAGATAGTGCTTCAACCTATGGCCGTTCACCTTAAAAGTACCCTGCTCCATTCCTGAAATCTCAACAGTACCATAAGGGAAAACACGGGTAACAGTGAACGGTCCTGACCAGCGTGATCTAAGCTTGCCAGGAAAGAGCCTAAGTCGAGAGTTAAAAAGAAGGACTTGATCCCCTTCCTGAAACTCTCGCCTTTGCCTAATTTTCTTATCGTGATAGGCCTTAGAACGTTCCTTGTACATGCGAGCGTTATCGTAGGCCGATAAACGCCACTCGTCTAACTCGTTGATTTGGAGTTGCCGCTTTCCGCCGGCGTTCCCCAAATCGAGATCTAAGGACTTGATGGCCCAATATGCCTTATGCTCTATTTCTACGGGAAGATGGCATGCTTTTCCATAAACTAATCTATATGGTGTAGTGCCTATAGGAGTCTTATATGCAGTCCTATATGCCCAAAGTGCATCATTTAACTTATTTGCCCACTCCCTACGGTTTCCCTCTATAGTTTTCTCTAGAATGCGTTTCAACTCGCGATTCACTACCTCGACTTGACCACTAGCTTGGGGATGGTACGGGGTGGATAGGCTATGCTTAACACCGTAACGTTCTAACGTGCGTGCAAACTGGGTGTTACAAAAGTGAGTGCCTCTATCACTGATGATGCATCTAGGTGCCCCAAAACGTGAAAACAATGCTCGCAAAAATCTAACGACTACCCTAGCATCATTCGTGGGTAAGGCTTGCGCCTCGGCCCACTTAGAAACATAATCGACCGCAACTAGGATGTACTTATTACTGTATGAGCTAGGAAATGGACCCATGAAATCAATACCCCATACATCGAAAATTTCGCAAACTAAGATGAAGTTCTGGGGCATTTCGTCGCGTTTAGAAATATTACCTGCGCGCTGACACTGATCACAAGTGTCAACATACCTTTGCGCGTCCTTGAAGATCGTGGGCCAGTAGAATCCGCTCTCCAACACCTTCTGAGCGGTACGATTTGCTGCATAATGCCCTCCGGTCGGTCCATTGTGGCAATGTCTAAGGATCTGCGTCGATTCCGGGGCAGCCACGCATCGCCGTATTACCTGGTCTGCACATCGCCTGAAAAGATACGGGTCTTCCCAAAAGTAATACCTCAAATCAGAAAAGAATTTCTTCTTTTGCTGACTCGTGTATTCCTTTGGTAGGACCCTCGCAACAAGGTAGTTAGCGTAATCTGCAAACCAAGGGGTGTCGTCACTTACTACGTGTATCGCGTAGAGGTGCTCGTCTGGGAACCGATCGTGTATTGCCCTCTCGTTCTTATTGTATATCTCGGACTCCTCTAGTCGGGAGAGGTGATCTGCCGCTAGGTTCTCCGCACCCTTCTTGTCGCGGATCTCTATATCGAACTCTTGCAGTAGCAGGATCCACCGAATTAGTCTTGGCTTGGCGTCGGGCTTTGCTAACAAGTACTTGAGAGCAGAGTGGTCAGTAAAAACAATAACTTTAGACAGGATTAAATATGACCTGAACTTGTCGAAAGCAAACACGACGGCCAACAGCTCCTTCTCGGTGGTCGTGTAATTAGCCTGGGCTGCGTCTAACGTTTTACTCGCGTAATAGATCGGCCTGAAGTGGTTGTCCTTACGCTGCCCTAGCACGGCCCCAACTGCATAGTCACTAGCATCGCACATTAGTTCAAAGGGCAGCCCCCAGTCGGGGGCTACCATAATAGGTGCTGCGATAAGTCTTTCCTTAAGTAGATTGAAAGCATGTAGGCATTCGTCATTAAAATCAAATGGGGCATCTTTCTCTAACAACCTAGACATAGGACGTGCGATTTTAGAAAAGTCTTTGATAAATCTACGATAAAATCCCGCATGTCCTAGAAAACTTCTAATTGACTTAACGTTCGAGGGGATAGGCAATTTTTCTATCGTCTCTAACTTAGCTCGGTCCACTTCGATTCCTTTAGAGGAAATCTTATGACCGAGAAGTATACCCTCTCGAACCATGAAATGGCACTTTTCCCAATTAAGTGCCAAATTCGTTTCCTTGCATCGAGCGAGCACGAGCTTCAGATTCGATAAACATGCATCAAACGAGGAACCGAAAACAGAGAAATCGTCCATAAATACCTCCATTACCTCACCTACCAATTCGTCGAATATGGCCATCATGCATCGCTGGAAGGTGGCTGGGGCATTGCATAATCCGAATGGCATCCGTCGGTACGCGAACGTTCCGAACGGGCACGTAAACGTCGTCTTCTCCTGGTCCTCGGGTGCTATAGGAATCTGTAGATAACCTGCCAAACCATCAAGGAAGCAATAGAATGAGTGACCGGCTAATTTTTCTAACATCTGATCAATAAAAGGAAGGGGAAAATGATCTTTTCCCGTCGCATCATTCAACTTCCTGTAGTCTATACAGACGCGCCATCCGGTCACGGTTCTCGTAGGGATCAGTTCGTTCTTGTCGTTGGTGACGACCGTCATGCCTCCCTTCTTTGGGACTACTTGGACCGGGCTGACCCATGCGCTGTCTGAGATGGGATAGATCATACCCGCGTCTAGCAGCTTGATTACCTCCTTCTTGACAACGTCCTTAATGTTGGGATTGAGGCGCCTTTGACGTTGAGCGACCGGCTTGAAGTCATCCTCCATGAGAATCTTGTGTGTGCAGTAGCTTGGATTGATACCCCTTATGTCGGATATCTTCCACGCCAGGGCCTTCTTGTGCGCCTTCATACGTCTAAGAGCTGACCCTTCTGCCCGTCGTCGAGGCTTGACGAAATGATGACCGGCAACCCTCCATTGCTGCTAAGGAAAGCGTACTCGAGGTGGTCGGGCAGCGGCTTCAGCTCCAGGACCGGTGGCTCCTCAACCGAGCTTTTTTCCTTGTCCTCTTCGCTGCTCTTATCGATGGCTATAACAGGTTCGTCGATTTCCTCCCCACACTCGTCGATGGCCATAAGTGTGTGTATGTCGGGATCACCAACCTGTGATAGACCTTGCACGGAAAAGAGAAAGTCGTGCTCAAATACGTCTAAGAAATAGCACTTATCATCCTGCTCGCTACTCTTTTTCATTGAGTCGGCCATATCAAAGGTAACCTTTTCCCCATCTACCGTCAAGGTTAACGTCCCGTTCCTAACGTCTATCATGGTCTCCCCCGTGGCTAAGAATGGTCTACCTAAAATCAAGGGGACATTTTCGTCTTCCTCCATATCTAAGATAACGAAATCTGCGGGAATCACAAACTTATCTACTTTAACTAAGACATCCTCGATAACACCTCGAGGGTACTTTAACGACCTATCCGCTAATTGGAGGCTCATCCTAGTGGGTCGTGGCTCGCCTAGTCCTAAACGCTTAAACATAGAATACGGCATAAGATTAATACTAGCGCCTAGGTCTGCTAACGCACGCTCAATCACTAAATCTCCTATGAGACAGGGAATAGTAAAACTCCCTGGGTCTTTTAGTTTCTTAGGAATCTTGCTTTGGAGGATCGCCGAGCACTCCCCTCGTAGGCAGACGGTGGAGACGTGTTCGAGCTTCCTTCTGTTCGTCAGCAAGTCCTTCAAGAACTTGGCGAAGCTGGACATCTGCGTAATAGCTTCAACAAAAGGTAAGTTAATATGTAATTCCTTACACATACCCATAAATTTACCAAACTGCGCCTCGTTCTTGTCCTTTTTCAGTCGGGCCGGGTACGGGATCTTCGGTTGGTATGGCTTCACCGGTGGCCGCTGAATCTCCGTCACCTTATCCTTTTCGGGCTCGACCTTCTCCTTCTCAGCGTCGGCCTTCTCGGCGTCGTCACCCCTGACCTCCTCAACTTCGGGCTCGTCGTGGCTCTCGAAGTTGGTATTCTCCTTGGCCTTCTTTTTGGCGGGCACTTCTTGTAGTTCTCGCCCGTTCCTCAGCGTCACCGCCTTGCAGTATTCCTTGGGATTCGGCTCGGTGTAGCTCGGGAGCGATCCCTGAGTGCGCCCCGCCAACTGCTTCGCCATCTGGCCCATCTGTTGCTCCAGTTTCTTGACCGAGGCGTCCGTGTTCTGAGCACGCAAGTCATTCGCCTCCATGTACTCCTCCATCTTCGTCATTCGGCTCTCGTGGGCTGCGGTGGTGCTGCTGAAGTTCGTGAGAAGCGTCTTCATCATGTCCTTCATCTCCCTCATGTCGTCGGATCCTCCCGCGGGCGCATTCTGGTACTGTCGTGGTGGCCCATTTTGGAATCCGGATGGTCTGGGCTGAAATCCTGGCGGTCCTTGGCCCTGATGATTCTGATTCCCGTACGCCAAGTTAGGATGAGCCCGAGGTTGGAAACTCCGCTGGCCACCTTGGTAGTTGCCCATATAGTCGACGTGCTCCAATGACTGCCCAAGTTGGCATTCTGAGGTCTCGTGGGCAGCGCCGCAAATTCCGCATAAGGGCACGTACGGTGTGTGCTGCGTTGGTGTGGTGGTGGCTACGGCGTTCACGGGCTGCGCCTGCCCAGACTTGGGAAGTAATGCGCCAATCACCGTCTGCAACTGGGAGTTCGTCGAGGCAAGTTGCTGCTGAAGCGCCTCGATCTTGGCATTAGTGGCTGTCTCTTGGCTAACTCCAAATACACCGGGTGTCTTCATCCTGGTATTGCCCCTCATGAAGCTGTTCCTCGAATAGTCCTCGATTAAATTCCACGCGTCGGTGGCATTAAGCTTCACGAGTCCTCCTCCTGCGGCTCCGTCTAACATATGAACAGTCTGATCGTTGAGCCCCTCATGGAATCGGTTGATCTGGGCTGCCTTCGACATCCCGTGCTGCGGGCACCTCTTTAATAAGGCCTTATAACGCTCCCACACTTCGTACAGGTTCTCTGAGTCCTTCTGGTGAAATAGGGAAATCTCCGTCTTCAGCCGTAGCACTTTCGTCAGTGGGAAGTAATGGTTGATGAAAGCGGCTCGCATCTCCTCCCAGGTGGTGATCGACCTTGGTGGCAACATATCCAACCAGTCCCTTGCTCTGAACTTGAGTGAGAATGGGAACAGCATCAACTTGATTGCATCGCCCGGGACCCCATTAATCTTGATGGTGTCTGTCACCGTTAGGAATGCCTTAAGATGTGAGTAAGGGTCGTCGTCGGGATTACCCTCGAACTGGGCTGTCTGAAAAATCATCTGAAGCCAGGAGTGCTTCAGTTCGAAGTTGTTATTCTCTATCGGCGGGATGACGATCGCCGATTCAGTACCGCCTAATGCGGCATTTTTGAGGAGGTCCTGAAGTGATGGTTCCTCCTCGGGAATGTTATGGACGGGCACTCGGTGGTCCGCCATGTCTACTTCTGTGTAGGGACTATCTACGGCTGCCTCTACACGTGAATTCTGAATGGATTCCTGCGAACTATCCTCTGAATAGCTAACTAAGTGGTCCTGAGAGCTAGTGGATGCTCCTTCGGTATCGTACTTAAGCTTCCTTCGCAACTTTCGTTCGAAATCCGGGTCGGCTTCAACGATGGGACCCGATGGATGGCTTCGGGTCATTCACCGCTGAATCGCACCTTCAATGAGTGAGAAATAAAGATTAGCGAAAAGTAAACAAATACGATGAATAAAAATACGAAATCAATAACGACGCAGGAAGACAACTAATGCAAATAACACAATTAACGCAAACAGTAAAAGCAAAGAAAACGTCGAAATCACAGTGACTAAAGTACCGAACTACGGTGTTCCTAATATCAATTTATTCCCCGGCAACGGCGCCAAAAACTTGATCGACACGTGGTGTATTGTGCAAGTGCGACAAGTGATAAAATAAAACGTATACTAAATTACTATCACCGACGTGCGATAGGCAGTGGACCTATCGTTTGCAGTGCAGTAGAGTGAGTAAACGAGTATCGAACACGAGGAATAAATCCAGTACTAGTAATTACCTATCGACTCGATATTTAGCCTAAATAAAATACGCAGATTTTTGATGACTTAACCTAACACTTACCCCTAAATCGACTAGAAATTCAAAGAGCACGTTAAACTGGTACGAAGCTTTCAGATAATAAAAAGTGCTCGGGATTCGAATCCCGCTAGGTATTATTGGCTAAGACAATGAACTATCGCTCCTACGTGATTCTGACTAGATCGCAGTAATTTTCCTGCCCGCTCGCGAGTTTGCTGTCGCCCTAAACGCTCGCGGGGATCTAAAATTCATTAATTACTAACGGCGAGGATCGAGCATTTGCTGTCGCCCTATACTCGAATCCTATCTTCTATGAACGGCCTAATCGTTATTTAGCTGTCGCCCTAAACGATTTTCCAAACAATTACTTTAACACATAGACATATTAAAGCAACGAAATAGTTTCATAGAACGATAAATAGTCAAAACACATAGTCACGATAATTACAAGTCTTAACTACGAAATATCCTAGCGTTCATCTAATCCCAAACACAAAGGGAATTAGCTACGCATAATAGAAGGAAAAACAACTAAGGAAATAGAAATTAGGAGAAAAGAACTCATAATCGTTGAAAGCTTGGGTAGATCTTTGTTCTTCGTTCACGTTTGCGTAGAACTCCGTCTCTTGCGCTCCGAGGCGTGATTCTGCGTTCTTTCGTGCTATTTTTCGTCTCTAAGGGGTTTAGGAATTGTCTCTGGTCGAAGCCCCCTCTTTCTGAGTCGAATTTGGGCTTTAATGAGAAATTTCGCACTGGTCACGGCCTGGGACATGGGCCGTCACGGCCGTGACCATCACCGACTCCACGCGAAAATATCGAAACAACGCGTCACGGCCAAGTGCATAGGGTGTCACGGCCGTGACCATCACCAGTTATGCTCTCTGCCTCGTGTCACGGTCACGTGCGTTGCATGTCACGGCCGTGACCTTCATTGGCGGACTATTCTGCCTCGCGTCACGGTCAAAGGCTTAGGTTGTCACGGCCGTGACTGTCGTCAGCGCCTGCTCCCTCGCTCTCTGTCCCTCGTCACGGCCGTGACGCTTAATGCGTCTGGCCGTGACCGAGGGCAGTTTCGCCCTTTTTGGCGCCGTTTTGCTCCGTTTTCGCTCCTTTTCGCCCGAAACTTGTCCTAAGCTCCTATAATATCAAAATAGGTGTAAATATGTTGACTAATTGCACAAAGTGATTGCTAAAACTATGTTATACCCTAATAAAGTACTACGATAAACGCACTAAAATGCGTTTATCAGCGCTTCTTCATCAATCGGCGTCGGCGGTTGTGGATCAGTCGGCGCTTCTTCATCAGTCGGCGGTTGTGGATCAGTCGATGGTGGCTAATAGAGGTAAAGGTGTGGTCGAGGCGACCCCGGAGGGGCGGCAGAAGAATCCCTCCAGGTGGCTGCAGTCACCGTTCACTGAGCCTCCGTCGATCGGTCAGATGAACGTGAGGTTGTCGGCCGTAGACGCCCATATCGCTAGGAAGATCCTGTTGTGGGGGGCCGTACAGAGCGATATACAGGCCATGACTGACGACGAGTACAAGGAGTGCTTGGTCGATAGGCATAGACGAGGATGGTTTGAGGATCTATACACGCCAACGAGGTGGCTCGATGACATGGTATGCGACTTGAACTATTAATTTTGCAATGAACTGTAATTGTAAAGTCGTTGTTTTGGTTTTTCAGCATGTGAATGAAGCCATGAGAGGGTTCCTGGACACCCAGAAGTCGCATACATTTGCGTCGAAGAATGTTGCGTACATGTCTTGCGCATTCAAGACATGTATCGAAGTCGACGGCTTCGAAGAAAGAACAGTCGTAAATGGGATGCTTTCGTTATGGGCCCACTACGCGAGAGGACTTCGGGATGGATGACCGTCAATCTCATGGATGGACGCATTTGCATCGTCTTCCCCGTGCAAACGAATGCACATTGGGTGCTATTGGTCATTGATTGGAGGCAGAAGACGATGACGATATACGACTCCGACGAGTCTTGCGACAAGGACATGCAATACCTTAACAAAGCATTGGAGCCACTTCAATTAATAATCCCTGCGATATTGGTCTTCATGGGATGCATCAAGAGTCGATTTAAGAAATGGACAGTTAAGCGCCATCCGAAGTTCGCCAAGCAGCAAGGAAGGCAAGTTTCAGTCCTTACTATTTCATTAATTTTTTTATGACGGTTTCTGTATAAGTGTATAACATTTCAGGGGATAATGCGGCGTACACGTGTTGCGAGCGGCAATGAGCCTCATGTTTCGAGGTGACGACGTCTCCAATCTGACACAGCAGGACCTTGTAGATTTTAGGAAATTTCTTACAATGACTATTTTTCGTAAGGACTTTTGCTCTTGGTTTGGTCCAACATATTGTAATTTTCGTACTTTTTTTTTTTCTATTTTCCCAATGTAAATTTTTTTTAAAAAAAAAAACAACGTTGTTGTTACGTTTGTGTAAATTAATTTTATCTGAAATTGACATTACTGTTATGACATGACAAGCAAAAAAATTTTTAATCACATAAATCGACTGTTATGACACTGACAATAACAGACCACTAATTGACGAATGATTGTTGATTTAGTCACCGCACATAAGCATGGGACCATGCATTTGAGCACGGGTCCCTTGCGTGAAAACTAGGGACCCCTGCACGGGTCATTTGAGCAAGGGTCCCGCGCATTATCTAGCGCGGGTCCACAGTCCATGAACCCGGACCACAGCACTCATGTGCGGGGACCTTGCACAATTTTAAATATTTTCGTAAGTATTAAATTCCTTTTCGTATGATTAAATTTTTTTAGTTATTGGTACTTTTTTTCCAATTATTTTGTTATGATTATATTATTTTTGTATGATTAGATTGTTATTTTTGACATCAATGTGACGATTACACGGTGTAACACTGACATTCGCAGAAAAAGTGAGTACTGACAATAATAATTTTCCAATGATTCTTGACTAGTCAATAAAATATCCGCACGGGGCCGGTCTGCTGGGCATGGTCCCAAACTTATGCGCACGGTCCCAAAATTAAGCATGGGTCCCCGCGAATAAGCACGGGTCCCTTGCGTGACTTCACGGGTCCCTCGCGTGGCCACAGGGGTCCCGCGCATGCAACACGCATCAGCTTGCGCCGGTCCACTGCTCATGAGCCCCGGACCACAACACTCATGTGCGGGGACCCTGCGATTATTTTCGCGATTTTACACCAGATTAAATAATTTCAAACTTTGATTCGGCCTCCATACGAATATAATACGTCATATAATATCATAGCCAACAAAAGTATTGTGTTTTTGCGTATATAAGATATGAGTTTTCGATTGTTACATCCTAACCAAGTCACCAACACAAGGCAAGTTGTTGCTATGTAAATTTGCCCAATTATTATGACATCCAACTAATTCACTAACTTCGCATTCAAAAAAATAACCAAATAGTGTAATTTTTTATGTGTACATTAACGGCTTAAGAGTAATTTTTGGTCAAGATTAATTTTTTTTCGACAAGTATTTCGTTGCGGTAATTTTTTTTTTAAGTTTAAATATGTACAAAATACATATGTATTATAACTACTGAAAATCTTTTTAAAACCCGTGCTTGCTTTTTCACACATCAAAAAGGACATCAGACTTGACAAAGCATTATGACACCTGATATCAAAGCTGACATGTTTCAGACAAATAGTTGACCGACCAATAAATCAATAAATTTGTCTGCAAAAGAACGACCAATAATTGACTACAACTAACCAATTAGGGTTTACAAAATTTCCGCACGGGACCGAACTTATGCAGCAGGGACCAACCACATGAGCATGGGTCCCCGCACATGAGCATGGGTCCCGTGCGTGAAAGCAAGGGTCCTTCGTGCAAAGCACGGGTCCCGCACATCCAAAGCGCATCAGCTAGCGCGGGTCCACTCCATTGAAACCCTAATTTTAAAATCCAAACTTTACATACCTCAAACAATATCATATCATAACTCTTACATTATAAAACCATAATTATGCTAATCTAAACAAACTTTCATTTCATAACAATAATAATTAGGTTCTATTACATTAGAAATCCCTAAATTTAGAGGTTTTACCTCCTACTGCTAAATTCGCAACAGAAGGCAACCTATTTTTTGTGGTCTCCCACGTTGCCTCTCGCGAGGAGGTGGCATCATTCAGGTGTTCGGACACCGGCCATATAGTACCGTCGTAAGCTAACTTCCACATTTCCAAGCTGTAATAAGGGTCAACTAGTGATGCCACATCGATGTTGGCCTAACCACAAGTAGCAATCGCGTGTGGGCAAGGAATTAGGTCGATGTCTAACGTCTTACACCTGCATGTATGCATGTGTAGATCGACGACCTCATTCACGTTGTGGCCGTAGACGTTATATGTTAGCCGCCCAACTTCCGACACATGAAATCTTTGTGACCCAACGAAATTCTCGCAGAGGATCGACTTCGCAGCGATAGAAGCTTCGCATGTTCTACGATGCTTACTGAACCAAGTTGATGTTAATCGGTGAATCGAACCCAACAATCCTATAATTGGAAGTTCTCTATCCGCACGTAGAGCTGCATTTATCGACTCCGATCCATTGGTCGTCATGATGTTGTATCTCGATTTTGGACAATATGCCCTCGTCCACCGTTCCATTGCAATCTCCTGAAGATATCGACCCGCCGACTCGAATGTTTCACTCAGAGCTTTGTATTGTGCATCGCACTCGGCCTTGGTGTAGGCATTCGCTACCCTCCAGAAAATGGGGCACACACCCTTGTCCGCCGTTTTCGTCTTCAGATTTTGCTGAATGTGCCACGCGCAGAAACCGTGAAATGAATTCGGAAACACAGCAGGGATGGCATTCTTTATACCGTGGTTTCTGTCAGAAATGATGACGAGTTCATTACTGTTCGGTACGAAACGACTCAATCTAGTGAGAAACCACGTCCAAGATTCGGTTCCCTCCGAGTCGGCAAGACCCCATGCGAGCGGGTACTGATGGTAATCACCATCTTGCACCGTAGCAATGAGCAAAACGCCTTTATATTTTCCCTTCAAAAAAGTTGCATCGATAGATACGACTTTCCTCATGTATGCAAATCCCCTAACGCACGCGCCGCATGCTAAAAACATATATTTGAACCTCCTTTCTTCGTCCATCTCCCAATCCGTGATGCTGTTACCGACTAATTCGTCTGCCGCTAGTTGCTTGCCTTTCCAAGCCTTGTAGTACGACACATCTACTCCCATGTTCTGCATCATCGACATGATTGACTTGGGTGGCGGAATGTCATTAGAACCGGTGAAATGTTCCACCAGGACTTGTGATACAACTGACGAACTTCCTTGCCGATGTCTACGGCGACGATGAGAAACCCCGCATGTGTGCTTGCCGCAGTACGTTCAGATTGAGAAAAAAGGGGAGTTCTTGTTCTGTGCAGCTCGTACTCGCCATGTGCATCCTTCGGTTGTGCATTTCGCTACGTACATGGTTTTATTTGACCGGACCAATTTGAACTCGAAACACGCATCAAGGGTGACTTTAGTGATCACTTTCCGAAGCATAATGTTCCTCGGGTTGTTCGAATGTATCATTTTCATTCTCGCACGGTCCGGTTTGATCTTCTTGAAAACCCTCGTATTCAGAAAGATGGTAAGAGTCGTAGTTAGATGTGTCGCCCATTTAACCCTCCACGGGATGGATTTCCTCATTTGCGTCGCACTGCTCTATTAGACCGACATTGAAATTCAATTCATCATTAAGATGAGCTTGTGGTGGTGTGGCACTCACAAAGGACGCAACCTCAACATGGAGCACGGGTCTAGACTGTGGACCACCAAAACCAAGGTATGCACGTATATCGTAGCCATTCTCGATGTAGATGGGTCGTGGGAAATCGTAAACTACGCTAGCATATAGCTTAACGTGAGTTTAGAATTGTCGTTGCGTAGCGACAAAACCTTCATAATCTCATCCTTCACGTCATCTAACGTGCATGTTTCCTCGTCGACCAAGATTGATTGCCATCTATGAGTAGGAAGAGGACACCACTTCGAGGTATTGTCCTCGCCAATTATCCACCGACCCTCGACTTGGAACACAATGTTAGTGATCGTCATGATTACCCCTGCAATAGAAGGAAAATTTATTAGAACCGCATACCTACTTGCGAAAATCATCACAACTTGCGAAACCCCAGTTTGCTAAAGCAATAGTTTGCAAAAACCCTAGTTGTCGAAAATGTTATTTCGGATGTTGTGTTTGCTAACGTGATTTCTAGCATAATTAAAGCCCTAACAGCTTCCAAACCCCTAACAGCTATCGAAAACCCTAACAGCTATCGAAAACACTAACATATGCGCGGGACCCCTGCACCAGCGACTGGGACCCAAGCTCTAGAGCGCGAAACACATGACTTAGTGCGCGGGACCCATGGCCTAGGGCGGCCCATGCACTGATGCGCGGGACCCCAGCACCAGCGCCTGGGACCCTTGAACTGATGCCTGGGTCCCGTGCTCTAGCGCGCACGGACCCGTGCTCCAGTGCGCGCGCCCCCTGCACCGATGCGTGGGACCCCAGCACAGCGCTTGGGGCCCTTGGACCGATGCGCGGGTCCTGTGCTCTAGCGCGTGCGGACCCGTGCTCCAGTGCGCCCAGCCCCTGCACCGATACGTGGGACCACAGCACCAGCGCCTGGGCCGCTGGACCGATGCGCGGGTCCCATGCTCTAGCGCGCGCGGACCCGTGCTCCAGTGCGCGCGGCCCCTGCACCAGCGTGCGGGGACCGTGTAAACATGCGCGGGGCCCCAGATCTAATGCATGGGGCCCTTGTGGATATATGTGCGGGTTCCATAAAGCATGACCACGAGTTTTATCTTTTCGACTGGAAATTCAAAACTCTTGTGGCCAAACATCATCTCTTGAGACACAATCACGTAATTTTGAGGGTTAAAATTCCTAATTCGAAATGAAAAAACTTACTGTAAAGAGTTAGAGCGGGGTATTTCCTTCCAAACTTGTTTCGTAGGCTTCGAGTTCGACTTAGTGATGAAAATGCGGCTGTGTTTTTCTTTAGAAACGATGAAGATAAAAGGATGGATCGATCTGGGTTGGTATAGTAATTATTACGTGCTGCTGTGCATTTAAATGGAGTTTCGTTTCTTTTATATATATACAGATTGTGTATGTATATTTATTTTTCTTTTTCTCTTATTTCTAGTTAATTAACGAGGGTTTAAAGAACATGGTTAACGGTTAATTAAAATGAAGGCCATTGACAAAAAAAACGTCAACGAGGCTATTTTTTTAACATTGACTGAGTCAAGGGCCATTTTTTTAAAAGACCCTGAATTGAATAAGATCACGATTAAGAATAAATATCCGTTGCCGAGAATTGATGACCTATGTGATCAACTGCAAGGGGCAACGGTATTTTCAACGATCGACCTGCGATTTGGATACCATCAATTGAAGATCCTAGAGGCGGACGTTCCTAAAATGGTGTTCTGGAAGAGGTACGGCCATTATGAGTTTTTTGGTCATGCCATTCGGGTGAGGAATGCTCGACAACCTTTATGAATCTGATGAACTGAGTGTTAGATTTCCTAGACTATTTTGTAATCGCCTTCATCGAGATATCCTCGTTTATTCTAAGACAAAGGAGGAACACGAGGAACATCTGTGGACGGTTTTGGGAATTTTACGAAAGAAGCAGTTGTTCGCTAAATTTAAGATGTGCAAATTCTAGTTGGAGCAAGTGGCCTTTTTGGGGCATATGATTTCTCGGAATGGAATCTCGGTAGATCCCAGTAAGATCAAAGCTGTCAATAATTGGCCATGACCGATCACTCCCACAGAAATTCGAAGCTTTCAAGGGCTTGCTGGATATTAACGAAAGTTTATTAAAGATTTCCAGCATCTCCTCGATGCTCACCAACTTAACGAAGAAGAATGTTAAGTTCAAATGGACGGAAGCGTGCGAGCAAAGTTTTTAGGTACTCAAGAAACGGCTTACAATCGCTTTGGTTTTGACCATATCTTCGGGTACCGGTGGATTCACCATATATAGCGATGCCTTAAAATGGGGAAGTTATTGCCTATGCCTCCCGACAACTAAAGGGATACGAGAAGAACTATCCCACGCACAATCTAGAACTCGTTGTAGTGGTATTCAATCTGAAAATTTGGTGACACTACCTTTATGGAGAAAGATGCGAGATCTTTACCGGTCACAAGGGTATGAAAAACTTCTTCACACAGAAGGAGTTAAATATGAGACAACCGCGATGGCTCAAACTTGTAAAAGACTACGACTGCGTGATCAGTTACCATCCGGGCAGAGCTAACGTAGTAGCGGACGCATTGATTCGTAAAGCCGTGAGCGCAGAATTATGTCATCTCAGAGTGGAAGTAATCAATTTTAGGCAGATTGAAGCGAAGCTGGCGACATTGAACCTCAAACCAACATTGCTGGATCAGATATTAGGGATTCAGAAGAAGCTGAATTTTATTTGAAACTTCGAGGTGAACCGAACGAGAACATTCCATCAAAGCTCGAGTTTCGAGAAGATAAAAGTTTAAGATATCAAGGCCGCCTCATCGAAGCATAATGACAGAGGCGGACTCCACAATGTACTCGGTAAACCCCGGGTCAACGAAGATGTAGCGAGATCTGCGATTAAATTACTGGTGACCAGGAATGAAGAAAGACAATGCTACTTTTGTCGATCGCTGTCTGACCTGTCAGCAAATCAAGGCAGAGCATCAGAGACCGGTGGTAATGCTGCAATCACTAACGACTCCCGAATGGAAATGGGATCATATAACAATGGCCATGATGCTATCTGGGTGATTGTCGACAGACTGACCAAATCTGCCCATTTCCTACCAATCTATCAGTCGTATTCCATGGATAAGTATGCAGAAGTTTACATTCAAGAAATAGTTCGACGCCATGGGATCCCAACATCTATCGTCTCGGATCGAGATTCGTGACTTCTGTCCAACTTTCGGGTAGGTTTACAGGAATATATGGGAAAAAGTTATCTTTCAGCTCATCTTACCATCTGCAGCCGGACGGACAGTCGAAGAGGACTATTCAGACGCTCGAGGATATGTTGAGAGCGTGTGTACTAAATTTCAAGGGAAGCTGGAGTAAATACCTCCCGTTCATTGAATTCTCTTACAACAATAGCTATCAGGCGACAATAGGGATGGCGCCGTACGAAGCCTTATACGGGCTTTGATGTCAATCCCAGTTCACTGGGTTGACATAGGCGAAAGAACACTGCTGGGGCCCGAGATGATTCGTAAAATGACGGAAGTCGTTGTGAAGATTCGGGAGCGAATGTGAGTAGCCCAAAGTCGTCAGAGAAGTTAAGCTAATTAACAGTGAAGACTGTTAGAATTCGAAGAAGACAATTTGGTATTTCTGAAGATATCACCTATGAAGGGCGTGAAAAGATTAGGACGTAAAGGGAAGCTAAGTCCGAGGTATATAGGCCCTTTCTGAATTTTGGAATGGTTCGGTGAAGTTGCTTACCAGCTAGAATTACCGACATCCTTGGAACAAGTGCACGATGTCTTCCACGTGTCAACATTACGGAAATACGTCACGAATCCAACCACGTGTTGAGAAGTGAATGACTATATCAACAACAAAAACCGGACCAGAGCTACGAATAAAATCCAGTGCAAATTCTAATGCATGAAACAAAACGACTTCGGAATAAGAATATTCCGCTAGTGAAGGTGTTGTGGCATAACCAAGCTGCCGAAGAAGCTACATGGGAACGCGAAGATGATATGCAACAGCGATACCAAGAGCTGTTCCCGACGACTTAAATTTTGGGTATGAAATATCTGTAAGGGGGGAGGATGTAATATCCGTAAATTTTAATATGGGATTTTCTAATGCAGTTAACACTGTAAATGTTCGAATTAATGAAATTAGATTCGAACGGGTCCAAAAGAAGCAAGGAATTAGTCCCAATTAAAAGACTTGATGATTAAGATAGACAAAATAATGTTTAGGTTTGGTTATATGATTTTCATGTGTTATGTGCCACGTTCAAACCAAAATTATGGGGTTTTAACTGTGTTTTTAACATGTTCCTAATGATTTAGAGTTCAATGAATTTTTGAAGGTTGGAGAGTTTAAAGTTTAAGTGCACAGGTGGAATTAGTAAATTGTAGGCGAAGTTTATATTTTTAGTTCACTGGTTAGGGGTTTCATGAATTAGGCAACTTATCAGGTCAATAGGATTAGTTCACTGGTGGGAAGATTTTCGAATTGAGAGAGAGAGATAGTTTCCACGGGCCAAATGCAGTTTCGTGGGCTGGAAGGGTTCGCGAATCGTTAGACAAAATTCGGGCTGGAAATAATTCTTGCAGGCCGTCGAAGTTTTCGAATGGGAGATAGAGATCGGGTCGTGGATGCCTTTTCGTGAGCCGTAGCTAGCTTCCCGAATCCTACGAGTTTCATGAGTTCTAAGATGCTACGCGAATTGTAAGTCGTTCACGGGTCGTAAGGGGATTCGCGAACTATACGTCTTCGCGGGTTGAATGTTGTTCGCGAAGCCTCTCTGTGAGTAAGTTCGCGAAGTGCACTTTCGCGGGTCCAGTGAACTTGGCGAATTGATCAGGTGACTTCGCGAATTGACCGATCTGTAACCTTAGTGTGGCGAATCCAACTTTTGGAGGTTTGACTAGTTTCACGCGTTGACTAGTAAGTTTATTTTGGGCTTTAGTTTAGATTTAAGCCCATTTGGTCTATGTATGACTGTAAGAGCTATTTTTAGGAATTTTAAAGAAATAAAAGAATTTCGTACCTGCAGGTTATGAAATATGTGATTTTTTATTTTATATGAGTTACATAATGTGCATTGCATGTCACGGAACGTCAGACATTGTGAGAGATGATGACCCCGTGGGCGGTGACACTTTATATTGTCATTGAGCGGGGTAGAAGTGTGCCGATTTTGGCAGTCGTACTCTTACAGGAGTTGAGGTTGGACCCACGAGGCACCTGATAAGAGACTGACGTGAGCAATCTGTCTACATGGGCGTGAGTGACCCAAGGTGCAAGCCGTCAGTTGAGTTATGTAGCGGAAGGGGCGACCTAATAGGAGGATGTTGACGTGAGCGATCAGGGGAATATCGGCGTAGGCACCGCTAGTCCAGCGTGAGCTACCAGACATTTTCTTTTATTTATTGCGCACGAGGTGCCGAGTCCAGCCTATGGCCCTGTAGTTGAGGTATGTAGGGATGAGTGAGAGACGAGAGTGCATTATATCATGTTGTGAGGATTGGAATTGGGGTTGACTGCATGTTTCAGTGCATACTCACCTACTGGGCAATAGGTCAGTCTTTTACTTGTTCTAGGTATGGACGAGCCCGACGTCGATGAACGTCAGGACTGAATTAGCGGATGGTGGCGGTGACTCCACAGGCTTTTGAGGGCGAGAGCAGTACATGGATGCGACCTGTCGAGCGGCTTCGGCCCATGTATAGATATACCTTTTGTAAAACTACATTTTATGACATGTAAATTATTTTAGTTAAAAGTTTTCGTAAATTGGGCTTTTCGCGTCTTCTGTTGCGGAAATCCGCCAAACTAAGTCATTAAGAATTAGAGTCTTTACACCCTCTTATCGTTCTTTTCACCTGGAAGCGTACTGAGGAAGCTTTCTTCTTCTTTGGAGTCGTCAACTACCTATCGGAGGTCCCTGAAGGTCCATATCTCTATCATTTACCATTATTTAGTAAGCATTAAATATTTCCAATCGGCTTAACGGGCCTTTTCTGATCTTTCCAGGCCTATCTAGTTTTGGTCCATATCAATCACTCCCTTTCTCTAATTTGCTTTTTGGGACAAAGTAAATTAGAGTAAATTAGTAAGATGTGTCTTACCTCCCTACCGTAATTACCTCTTGAACGGACATGTTCTGCTGACTAATGCGGAGAAGAGACACTATGTTGGTGGGATCGTCTGCCGCAGCTTCTACGTTCCCCGAGATGCCTGCAGCCAGAGACGTCCGTGAGGAGATGGTTCCGTCTTCTCCTAAGGACCAGGAGATCATGGTGGTTTCTGGAGGTTGTTCCTGCTTCAGGGGCTAAGAGAAAAGCGGGCGCGCCACCCAATCCAAGCAAGGAAGCCAAATGAAAGTTGCCCCTCTGAGGAAGAGATTGTGGGGAGGCTCCGGTGGATGTTTCGGAAGGGTAGTCCTCAAAGGATGGCATCCCTTCCTATATAGATCAGTTCTGAGAAGGGGAAAGGATGGAGGTGCTGGGTCGCCTACTTTTTTCTAGGGACAAGGAGAAGATCTCCCGAAGATCTGCTGAAAAAAGCGAGGCAGAGTTAGCCCGCTTATCTCCTTAAGGTAAATTCTTGATCTTGTCTTCATGGGCGTTTCTTTCTTCGTCATTCCGGAGACTTCCTTTTTGGTATTTAAGTGATAAATTGTGTGGACGTACGACCGTCCACAAGTTCGTCTGTCCAGAAGTTGGAAGAAACTAATACGGCCCTTCGAAAAGAATTAGAGCAAGCGAGTTGAGGCCAGTTTGGCCGCCCAGGAAGAAGCCGCCAAGGAGGCTGCGGCTGAATTTGAGGTTGAGGAGGTGCGGATGGAGAAAGAAAAGGACAGGATGCGGAGTACCTTAGAAAGGGAGAGGAGGGGCATGCGGCGCTTTTGAATCATCGTGAGGAGGAGCTCCAGAGTTCCTTTTGCTGAGGAAAAGTCTGAATGGGACGAAAGTTTCACGGGCATGGTTGAGGTGCACAAGCCAGCTGAGCTGGCAATTGTGAAGGCCAAAGGTGCTAAGGCTTGCCAGCAGCGTCTTCTCTCAACAACGGCCGGGAAGAAGTTTCTGGCGGACCTGGCAGATGACTGGTGCCAAGCTTATCTGCAGGATTCTCTTTCTCTGAAGGACTTCGTCCCTCTCATGCAACACTACTTCATGGGAGGCTACGGTGCGGGGGTCCTCGGGAGCTGAGGCTAAGTCGGCGCTTCGGGACCTTCCCATCCTGCCTGTTTCAAGGGAGATCCAAAGGCACCTGAGAATCTTTTGTTCTGGCTCACCGCGGCGAGAAGCACGCAGAGGTCCTGGCCCATGCTGACATTTATGATCTTTCAAACGTCGTCTCCAGCTCCTCGGGAGAGCCTACCTTGATCTCTTTTTCATTTCTGGACAACTTAGGACCTTATGCTTTATCGTCGGTGTTATATCGGTCATCCTTGGAATCTGGAAGGGACCTGGCGGGCACCTAATGATGGAGCTGCTCTTCGAGCCTTGAACTTTGAAGGAGATCCCCAGATCCTGCTACATGTTGCTCCTAGCCCCCTGGGACATCCTAGCTGTATAGACCTCTCCTTTTTTTCATCATGGAGATAGCCTGTAAAAAATATTTTGTCATTCCTTTCGAGACATAATGGTGTGGGGAGCTTAACTCCTCAGTTTGCATGTTTCATTGGAGTTCACTTTCTCCTATATTATATGCCCTTTTTGTGCTTTGCTTAGCTCTTTTCTTTCATCATCGCGGAACCTGATGGATGTTTCTGGGAACATCATTATCGTTCCATGGTTATAGCGCCAGCTTACTTAGTAATTCGTAAGCCAAGTATGAATTCATGCCATCGGTTGTAATGACCGTCGTCATTGTCCTCAGGTGTCATTTTTGTGCTAGGCTCTCTTTGTCCTTAGCAAATTCAGTATTTGTCTAGACGCTTAGGTCCATAAAATTTTAACCCAGGGGACCCTGTCATCGATTTACCCTAGTTATAGTGCCAGCTTCGCTTTAGGTACCATTCACGTCGCAGGCTTACTGAGAGCCTTTGATGTCCTGTACGCCGCTGCTGACCCTTATGGGCATCATCACGTCGTAGATTTATTATCTTTGATGTCGGGTACGCCGCGGGCCCGTCGACCGTTGGTATCATTACACGTCGCACACTATCAGTCTTTGATGTCGGGTATACCTTAGGTCCGTCGACCCTCGGTATCATATCACATTGCAAATATATTATCTTTGACATCCCGTACACCGCAAATCCATAGATCCTTGGCATCATGTTACACTGCAGATATATCATCTTTGGCATCCTGTACATCGCGGGTCCGTCGACCCTTGGCAGCATATCACGTCCCGGACCCCAAGGTCGTCAATGTTATTTACGCCACGGACCCGGAGGTCATTGGTGTTAAAGGGCATTCATGTCAGCACGGAGGAAGGCTTGAACGTCCTGAGGAAAGAGGACCTTCGAGTACCATCACGGAGCTGAAATTTAAAGGTCTCAAACAAGTGGATCGGGCGTTGGGATGCCAGCGCGGGTCTGGACTTTAGGTCCTGGGATTTATGCCTTCATACCGATACAGAGCTAGGCTTTTACATCTTCGTGCTAGTGTGGATCTAGGCTTCTAAATCCCCGTGGTTTTTCATACGCCAGTACAGGAAAGGGTTTCGACCTCCTCGGATCTCCGGATTCCAACGCGGAGGGAGGATTAGATATCCCAAACATGTAGATTAGTTTTTCAGCGCGGAACTAGTTTCTCGGTCAAAACACAGGGCTGGCCCCGATCTTCTGCGGATCTTTGTATACCAACACGAAGCTGGGCCTTGGGGTCCCTCGGATCTTCGTACGCCAGCAAGGAGCTAGCCTTTAAGTCCTTGAGCGCTACCCCTGGACTCCTTATCGATCACCTTCGAATTGTGCTTACTGCTGCGGTTAACACCTTTTTCAGGTGTTCCGTCGGGATAAGCCTCTCGATCACATCCTTCAAATAATAACAATTGTTAGTATAGTGCACATACTTATTATGATAGCAATAATATATAATAGAGAATGAAATTCTAGAGGATCCCAAGGTCCCGGCTGAGAGCCTTATCAACGCGAGATATCATCCATGGATCTTCATGTGCCTCCGTGGAACTAGGCTTTTATCTCCCGCTAATCCTCAGGCGTCGGTTCAGAGCTGTCTTGGGTACCACGGACCTTCGCATGCCAGCACGGAGCTTGGCTTGAATCTCTCACGAATATTTGGATGTCAGCGTGGAGTTGTCTTCTAGGTCCCCTGGACCTTCGCGTATCCAGCACGGAGCTGGCCTTCGTAAATCCCCAATGGTTCTCCACAAAGGAGTTGAGCTTTACGGACCAACGTGGAGCTTGGCTCTTAGATCTCAAATATAGGAGCTCGGGTCTTCATGGAGCTGGGTGTTTAAGCCTTCTACGAGTGCGGAGCTAGACCTTTAGCTCTTCTACCAGCATAGAGCTGGGCCTTTAGGTCTTCTAGCAATGCAGAGCTGGACCTTTAGATCTTCTGCCAGCGCGGAGCTGGGCTTTTACTTTGCATGTACTTCGATGCTCTGGCCTATGTCTTCCTAGCCTGATTGGAATATTCTTCGCTATGACCTCCCGCTATAATGAGAATGGGGACCCTAAGCGGTGAGGGATCTGTTAGGAATATGCCCCCGAATGCTATGCGAGGATTAGATTGTATAAGGCATTAGCTTATTTACCATTTGACCTTTTATGTAATAAGATATTTTTTATGTGTTTATTGAAAGGCATTGTGCGTTTATTGGATATAAGAGTACTTTACTAAGCATCAGGTAAAGCATAAATGAACAAATCCAAATGTGTCGAGTTGAGTCACTGTTCTCGATGGGTACGAGAGAGGAAGGCACCAGTGTTCTTTTAAATGAATCGGCGTTAGATATGTAGTAATCGAATAACAGCTAAATATTTTAATGGTGTAGAGGAATTTATGAAATGTGCATAATAGAATAAGAAAAAAAAAGGCAATCGAAGATTTCATGTCCGTGCGTAATTGTAATAGCTTAAGGTAGAGGAATAGTGGAGCTGTTAGGGAACATCTAATCACCAATTGCAGTCAATGATGTTGTACTTGACTTTCCATCTGACGAAATGATCGTATTGAAGACATGTTGTGCATTGGTTAAGAGGACTTTGAAGAACGACCTCCTAGTAGGGACAACAATATCCCTTTGGACAACGGTTGTTCAAAATGCACAAAGCTATCTGTTGTGTTCAGATGTTAAATGTTAAGGCCAAATTCGGGATCTCAGACAAATGTTTCTCCACACTCTTAGAAATATTTTCGGATATGCTTTCTGCCGGAAATGAGCTTCCCACTAGAATGTACGATGCAAAGAAGCTAAACATAAAAAAAAAAAGATGAATAAGAAGCTTCCCACTACTACGTCACCTATAACGAATAAGAACAGACGCCTGGTAGAAGTTCTGTACTAATGATATTCTACATAATGGTAGTGGATTTGGTTTTAACTATACAACGAAGATGATTGAAGCCGAGACTGGGGTGTGGGATGCCTACCTTAAGGTACTTTCTCTATAAAATAAAAATTGCATAATTTTGTTTTATGATTAGTTTTAGTAATATAATTGAATTTTGAAATTTATTTATAATTGTGATTTACATTAGAAATGT
Source organism: Craterostigma plantagineum (assembly GCA_027422505.1). Classification (NCBI taxonomy): domain Eukaryota; kingdom Viridiplantae; phylum Streptophyta; class Magnoliopsida; order Lamiales; family Linderniaceae; genus Craterostigma; species Craterostigma plantagineum. Next base: position 4,733,620 of record JAPQWV010000055.1, read on the forward strand.
TGGGGCACATTATGTTGTTCTCCAAGTATTCAACTCTTGAAATGATTTCAAATTGTTGGGGTATATTATGCTATTCTCTAGGTTTTAATAGTTGATAGGATGTAGTGTATGTTTCGTATTCTCTATGTATATATGTTTGGTTGGCGAGGGAATTACTCCATATCATATGATCTGGATGTAGGTGACATTGCTCTTTACATTGATATATATATATATATATATATATATATATATATATGACACTATGATGTTCTATTTTGTTATTGACATGATTTTAACAACATAACTTCTCTTTTTTCTAGGCAAACCTATTGTATCTTACTTGTGGCATACTCAATTTGCAAATTATGAGAACTTGGATGGGATTCTTTAAAGATCGTGCCACGGGTTTTCGAGCAGTTGGTGTGTAACAAAGGCGAATGGAGTGGGAAAGAGAACATAATCGAGTCTCGACTAATGACAAGCATTCTTTGAAATAACAAGAGCGATGGATGGAATTTCGGAAAAGATTTGGTAAACGAAAAAATTCCAATGATGAATGCTAGTATAAGAGAAGTTGCTCAAGCAGTTCAACATGTCAATCAAAAGAACTAAACTGAAGAACTCTTCGATGAGATTCTTTAGTTGGTGGAATGACGGAGATTTCTCGAATGACCGTATATCAGAAACGTCGATATAAGCGTTGCTCCTGCTTTTCACAAGTGTCCTAGTGCACCAAAGAGGTTGCGGTTGCTCGTTAAATTTGGGCCCGAGATATTGGATAATGATATTAGATAATGATTTAGCATAGTATTTTGTTCATGATACAAGCTTATAGCGCTTGTTTGTTGATATTTCCATAGTTGAATTTGTGCATTTCTATGGTTGCCCTATTATTTACACCCCCTCTACGCCCCTTTTTCACCCCAAGGAAATTTGTAGTAATCATTTTAATAATGGTTTCTTAGAGATAAATATTGAACTCATGATTCAGTCCGTAGCAGTTTAGTTTTGTGACTAGCTACTGCCACCGGGCAAATAATGAGTTTCAACTCCAAATAAAAACGTTAAATGGATGTATTATATTTTCCTTTTCTTCTTTAAATTTGTTCCCAACTGAATAAAAAAGAATAATCAAAAGGATCGGTCTGAGAAGAGAAAACAATCCGACATCCCAAACCAAATCGACTTGACCCACACCGCCATTAGCAACAGTATCGGCTCATCCATTGGCATGTGAGCAAAGAAAGCAACTTACGCAATCACTGATTACAAGCGCTTGTTCGAAGGAATTAGGTGATGACTCTTGGGGTCCGTTTGGTATGTAGAATCCAGCGCGGAAAAGAAAAGGAAAATGAAATGATATGCATCGGATCGTTATACATTACGCCTCACGTGTCGTACCATAATACGTTTTCTTTTCCTTTCCGCATCGAATTCCGCATACCAAACTCACCCTTGGTGATAGAGAATTTGGTCAGGTGGCGAAGTAGGAGGTAATTGAAGAATTAACGACCACTGTAGATTCAAGAGAATCGTTTGCCACTTTTTCTTCCCTTATTATATTTTTTTTTTATTACTTTTATTGCATCTCTGGTTCTCTACTTACCTCGTCTACTATAGATGTGTGCGACATGACTTTGTGGTTTTTCTATACGCTAGTCTACGCTTCTTTTATAGTTACGATATTTTTTATAATGTGATTTCTATTGTTAAGTCGTGCTTACGTATTTTCTGGTTAAACGATTCTCGAATAAGGGTCGTCATTACGTATATCGCCTTTGGGATATTATTTTTCGGTGTTGGTAGAGACGAGAGAATAACAAGAATAGTGTTATTTTCAAAATACAATTACAAAACTAGTTAATTTTTTAATAATATTACAAAACTAGTTAACATTTTTTAATTCAAACTGTCATTATTGTTATTTTTAACCACAAATCTTTTTAAAATTGTAAAATTTCTACCGTCTTATTGCAAATTACTACATAATTATAAATAAGTAAAATTTTAACCACAATCTATTTTCGCCAGTTAAGTTATCTGTGAAAGAATATCGAACTTACTTCTACAATAATTGCATCTCCAAATCCGAAGTCAATCGAAATATCATCACCTCCAAAGTAGAGAGCGGTTTGTCATATTTAATATCACCACAAATGGCTCGTAGTTGCCGTTGTCGATAGGGGCGGAGAAAACCAATTCTGACCCGTATACACTTTGCATAATCTGCAAATGTTTCTACTCGTTTGAATTTTATATTAAACATAAATATGTATTTCTGTAACAAATGTATTCAAGAATGACGTCGTGATTAAATTTTACTTGTATAAAATGCTGTCTAAAAAGATTCCGATTAGTATGCTAAGCCACCAACACTAGAGGCCGCATATCCATTCATTGAAACTTGTAATTTGAGCAAGTGAAAAGAGTTGCTACGAGTGAGCCAAAACTTTCACAAAGGCCCACGCTTTTTCGCAATCATTGAGACATCATGATTACCACACCAAGCAAATCAATTCATTTAACAGTCAAACATAGAAGATGTTGCGAGTAATTTCACTCTTATGGTCAAAATTTTAATTATTAATAATTATATTACTAATTTGCAATAATGACGGCAGAAAGTTTACAATTACAAAAAGATTTGAGGTTAAAAATAATAATTATGATAGTTTAAATTAAAAAGTTAACTAGTTTTGTAACATTATTAAAAAGTTAACTAGTTTTGTAATTGTGTTTTGAAAATAACAATATTCTTGTCATTCTCTCCCCAAGAGCCAGTACGGAGTTTGACTATATACGCGTCGAAGCTGCTACGAGTTGGGGCATTGCAAACTGCGCAAAGCGATAGTTTTATTTTGATCAAATGCATGAGTTCAAGGGCAAGGTGGTTTCATGGCCGAATCATGGGCACAAGCAGATACTAGATCAAAACTTTGTTTAGGTAATAACCGTTGGTTTTTGTATAAGCATACGGTATCTATGTATTTACGAAGAATCAATTCTTCACCAGAGATTTGAGTTTCATAAACGGACTTGTTATGCAACTGTGTCAGACATGATTGGGATGAATAATCTAAGACTAAAATGGTGGGTTTTAATCAAACACCTTAAATAACAAGGTCATTGATCTGCTAAAATGAGTTTCCTAACAAGTTCACCTTCGTACAAGGTCAAATACTTGAATTCTGAAGGAAATACCTAAATCGAGACTAAAAGACTTAAATTAAGGGAAAAAACACTGATACTTAAGAAAAAGTACATGCGAATTGGGGAGAATTATCTAAGACTAAAATGGTGGGTTTTAATCAAACATATTACATAATAAGGACATTGCTCTTCATCAACACCATAAAATGAGTCTTCGAGCAACTTCACATTCATAAAATTAAGTACTTGAATTCAACAATAGAATACATAAATCGAGCCTAAAATACTTAATTTCAGGCTAAAAATACTAATATTTATATATAAAATACTTGCAGATTTGATCGAATCATCTAACTCTAAAATGATGGGTTTTAATAAAACATCTTACATAACAAGGACATTGCTACCATGAACACCAAATGAGTTTTCTAGCAGCTTCACCTTCATAAAAGGTCGAGTACCTAAATTCAACAATAAAATACCTAAATCGAGCCTAAAATAGTTAATTTCAGGCCAAAAATACTACTACTTATGTATAAAATACTTGTAGATTTGATGGAATCATGTAAGACTAAAATGGTGGGTTTTAATCAAACATATCACATAATAAGCACATTGGTCTTCATCAACACCACAAAATGAGTCTTCGGGCAACTTCACATTCACAAAATCAAGTACTTGAATTCAACAATAGAATACCTAAATCGAGTACAAAATACTTAATTTCAAGAAAAAAATAAAAATATTTATGTATAACATACTTGCAGATTTGATCAAATCATCTAACTCTAAAATTATGGACTTTAATCAAACTTCTTACATAATAAGGACATTGCTCTTCATCAACACCACAAAATGAGTCTTCGAGCAACTTCACATTCATAAAATCAAGTAGTTGAAATTCAGTAATAGAATACCTAAATCGAGCCTAAAATACTTAATTTCAGGCAAAAACTACTAATATTTATGTATAAAATACTTGCAGATTTGATCAAATCATCTAACTCTAAAATGGTGGGTTTTAATCAAACATCTTACATACCAAGGACATTGCTACCATGAACACCAGAAATGAGTTGTATAGCAACTTCACATTCATAAAAGGTCGAGTACCTAAATTCAACAGCAAAATACCTAAATCGAGCCTAAAATACTTAATTTCAGGCAAAAAATACTAATATTTATGTATAAATTACTTGCCGATTTGATCGATCATCTAACTCTAAAATGGTGGGTTTTAATCAAACATCTTACATAACAAGGACATTGCTACCATGAACACCACAAATGAGTTTTCTAGCAACTTCACATTCATAAAAGGTCGAGTACCTAAATTCAACAATAAAATACCTAAATCGCGCCTAAAATAGTTAATTTCAGGCCAAAACTACTACTACTTATGTATAAAATACTTGTCATCTAAGATACCACTTTTAGGATCTTTTTACAAAAAGAAAAAATAAAAGAAAAAAAAAACAAATGATTGATATATGGTATGAACAACCTATCAAACCATGATAATGATACAAGGCTTTGTTTAACCAGTTTAGTCCAATCAGACCTGAGGTAGTCAAGCCATAATACCAAAATCAGACTTTCGTTAGAAAGTTTTGTTCAAGGGCAGTTCAACCAAAATACCAAACATCAAAAAATGGTACGTGGCGTTGTTAAACCTATTAGTCCAGGTATCAAACTGTAAACAGTCTGATCCCGTTCGGACCCAAGGTATTCCAGCCTATATACCATTAATCCAAAATTAAAAATTATTTTTGTGATTTTTAGAATTAAATCATCGAATACAAGGAATTTTTACATAATAAAATTTTTATTCAATTAATTCAATCGGTAACAGCCATATGCCCTCAAACGCCTATCTTCGGCAACACGGGCTTTGCCAAGAGCCGACACAGAATTAATCGAAATCAAATTTTATTATAACCTTTATCCAAAATTTAATTCTTTCAATCGTTTTTAAAAGATTTTTTCAATTTATATATATATGTATAAATATGATATAAAACCATGATTTAAGGTATTAAGGCATCTTGGTGCAGTTTAACGAGTATTTTAGCCTTCTATTAAGGCTAAATGATACAAAAGATAAATATTTAAAAACAAAATTAAACTTACTTGAAGAGAGGAGAGTCGTACAGCAAACTTCCAAATTTTATTTCTTAAAATAGTTTACAGTAGTGAGGATTACAAGAGAGAGGAAGGAGAGATTACTAAAGGACTTAAAGAAAAGCACACCTGGAGCTTATGAGCTTCGACTCTATAAATAGAGGGAAAAAGTAAAGTACAATAATTAAAGTAAAGAAAATTTTTCTTTGTACCCACCCCACTTGTAAAAGAATCTTGACAGCTGTTTTCCATTTGTCCAAGAAAGTCTTCTTTAGCTTTATTAAAGCTAATAGTGATCAATTTTCCATCGTTGATGCCTCTTTCAACTTTTTCTGATCTTATCCATAGCATCTTTAATTTCTTTGATTTTGATGGCATCTTTGGCGCTAGACTCCTTGATTTCTTCACGGGTCTTAGCAATTTGCACCACTTTGTCTTTAATGATTGCCATTTCTTGTCCTATGAGGTCCATTGTATTGTCATTAACTTCTTCAAATAAAATATCCTCCGGATTTTCCGGTTCTTGTCCTTCACCAGCAAGGCAATAATCTTCGTCTTCATCAATTTTTGAAGATGTCCCCATCGAAATATCTCCGATATCCATACCATAAATTTTTGCAATGTCTTTCTTCACTTCTTCGAAGTAGACATCAATGATTTCATTGGGTTTCATTTTTCCCTTTTGTATTTTAATCCTTTGAGAAATCATCTCAAAAGGACTAGGAGCTTCTCGTTGTTCACGATTATTAATCGCATTTTGATAAAGAGAAATTTTCTCTTCGATCTTATCGATCGTCTGCTGGCTTTCATATTCACCAGTGGCTGTTTTTCTTATCATTTTCTTCCAAAACTTTATATAAAAGTTTCTTTTTAAGCATGGAATCTTTTGTTGGGTATAACCCACTTCTGGAGTCCATCTCCAAATCCAAGGAATACTAAATTCAATATAGAAATGTAAAGAAGCCATTCCTTCAATACATTCTTTTTTATATTCCGCTTCTATTAGAGTCGAAGAAACTTTAACCCATTCTTGATATAATCCAAAAAAGGGTTCTTTAAGAATTTCAATTGTAGCTCCATAAGAAAGCCACCATTGATAAAACCAATTTGGAATATCGGACTTATATACATCCGCACAAATTTTTATCCACCAAGAATGTTTTTTACTTTCATTCTGGTATAAAAATACTTTATAAAAAGCATCGATATAATCGAAATAATTAAATTTAATAAGAGTTTTTAACTCAGGATGGAAATATTCTCTATCCTTTAATGGGTGTATAGCCCATTTTTCATGCGAAATAATTTGCTTGAAAATTATTTTACTAAAGGTATAACCTTTTTTCAAAGCATATGGGGTATTTCCCGCATTAAATGTATAACCTTTTTTCAAAGCATATGGGGTATTTCCCGCATTAAAGTGATCAAAGTCACATGTTCCCGTAGACTTTAGAATATTTTCTTAAGTGTCACGGTTTTTATAAAAAGTAGCAGCATATGATGCTCTGTCTAAATACCTTGACATTATAGTCCAAGGTTCATCAACCATTTCAAATCTTTAAATTCGAGTAATATAATTACCTCAGTATGAGAAATTTTCTCATAATCAACATCTTCTTCTTCTTCCGCAATTATTTTTGCGTAAGAAGTTCCTTCAGCAGATTTTGCTTTCTGCTTCTTGTATTCAAGGAATTCTCTAAATTCATCACTGCTCAAGGTATTACTTGATGCTGATAGATTTTCTTTTACCAGCTTCTTATTGCCAATTTGAGCAATAACATTTTTACCACCTCTTCCACCTCTATTAGAGGGGAAATTTCGCCCATATTGGGACATATCTGTAAAATTCATGAAAGATATTCACGAGTAAGATAATCGGGAAGACTATTATCACTCCCTTTTTTATAAATTATTTCAAAATCAAATGGGGCTAAATGAGCCTGCCATCTCGCAAACATTTGTTTGGAGACATCATGTTTGAAATCTTTCTGAAACATAAACTTTGCAGCTTGACAATCAGTTTCAATAATTTTTTGCCAATTAGAATTAGCAAGCATTAAACAAGGTAAATGAGTAACCTTGTTTTTGATTTTTCTAATTACTTCAGTGTGACTATCTGTCCACTGACAAGGAATCTTTTTTAATCTATCATATAAAATAGATGTATCTATAGCAAGATTTTTATAATAAGGAGAAATATAATTAAGACTCCCTAAAAATCTTTGAAGCTGAGTTTTATCTAAAATTTGATCTGGAAATTTTGATGCAAACTCAATACTTCTATTAATTGGATTAATTTTTCCTTTTTCAATATTATGACCTAAAAATCGTATTTTAGTTTGAAATAAAACCATTTTTGGACTTGATATAACTAATCCATTTTGAATAACAATTTTTTTAAATATATCAAGATGTTTAAAATGTGTTTCAACATCTTTTGAAAATATCAAAATATCATCAATATAAACTATAATAAAATTACTATAAGGAATAAAAATATCGTTCATAATATTTTGAAATTCAGAAGGAGCGTTTTTCAAACCAAAAGGCATAACGTTCCATTCAAATTGACCAATTGGGACTGTAAAAGCAGTTTTATATCTATCTTTTTCAGCCACTTGTATTTGCCAAAATCCTGATTTTAAATCAAATTTTGAAAAAATTATCGCATCAAATAATCGATCTAAAAGATCCTTTTTATTAGGGATAGGATACCTAATCCACTTTAAAACTTTATTTAGGGGTTTATAATTAATCACTAACCTAGGTGCTCCCCTTTCCTTTTCTGCCGCATTATTGACATAAAAGGCGGTGCATGACCAAGGTGATTTGGAAGATTTTATTAAACCTTTCTGTAAAAGAGAATTTATTTCTTTTTTACATAATTCTAATAATTCAGAATTCATCTGACAAGGACGAGCTTTAGTGGGAATATTTTTCTCACTAAAATCATCTTCATAAGGTAAAAAAAACTATATGTTTTATTCTATTCCAAAAAGCATTTGGAAGATCGTTACATATTTGTAACGTGAATTCATTAGGTAATAATTTAATTTTTTCTTGTAACTTAGGATTTTGAAGTTTATCTTCAATCGTAAGTATTTTAATTTCTTGCTTAAGGTTATTTACCTGCCTTTCTTTTGCTTTAATAAGAATAGAATCCTTAATTTCACTAAGAATTCTAGTAAAAGGTTCAGTTATGAATTCAAAATAAACTTCTTTGTTATTGAAGTTTCCTTTAAATCCATATTCATTAATATTTTGAATAGGAAATATTTTTCTAAGAAACGGAGTACCAAGAATTACTTGGTTTGTAATATTCTTAACGAGCAAGAATGACGTAGGAATACAGACCTTATTTTTACAAATAAACGCCTTGGGAATTTTATAATTTATTTGCAACTTTTCTCCGCTCGCAGAGCTTAGAGAATGAGTTGTTTTATGAAAATATTGGGTAGGAATTATTCCTTCCTGGATACAATTTAAATCTGCTCCACTATCAATTAGTGCAATCAGATTCTTTTGGAAATTTCCATCAATGAGTAGTGAGATTTTCACTAACCATTTTTGAGAAGTAATAACTTCTAATGTTGAAAGAAAATTTTCTTCTTGAATATTTTCAGAAGTACTAGCAAATTCTTCATTAGTTTCTAATTCTTTAATTATTTCTTTCTCTTTTTCTAATTTAGAAAATCTTCTTTCTAAATCTATATGGCTTAACTTTAAATTTTTTATTTCATTTTTTAAATTTGAAATTTCAATTGTTAAATCTTTAATATTAACAATTGATTCATTTTTGTTTAATTGATTCTTATTACGAAGTAATTTCATTACTTCGGCCATACTATAAGGTTCAGATTTAATAATTTTAGGAATAACTTCTTTTGAAGTTTCTTCTTCTTTTTGTATTATTTTTTTAATGATTAGATTTTTTAAATTTGAATCTTCTGTTTCTTTTAAGATATCGAGAAGATTATTATCAAGAACATTTAATTCTTGAAATTGAGATATCATTTGATATAAATTATCTTCTGGTTCAGATTCTGAACTTTTATTTTTGGAACAAGACTGACCTATTTGACAGTTTTGACATTCTTCGGAATCTGAAGATGATATGTCTTCTTCAATATTATTATTTTCGTCTTCTGAAGAGGATTCTGACTCACTATTAGATTCTAATAGAATTTTTGATAATGTCTCTTTTAATTCATTATCAATTTCTAAATTATTAATTTTCTTTTTGGTCCAGCAAGTTTTTGCTTTATGACCAATTTTTCCGCATTTTCTGCAGACTATTGGAGGAAATTTATTTCTGTATTGATAATTTTTATTATCTTTTGAGAATTTTTGTTCTCTTCTTTTAGATTTTCGATATTTTCTTTTTTCATATCGTCTAGGAGAGTATCTTTTAGGTTTATACTCTTTTCGAGGTTTGCTCGAAGAAGAAGAGTTTTCTAAACCAAATTGACTACAAAATTCTCCTAATTGTTTTTTCTCATCAAGAGAATGTCTCTTCAGTTGTTTGTTAAGCTTTATTTCGTTACATAAAGCTAAACCTTCTTGTATACAGGTTCCTATTAATCTTCCGTAAGTATAGGAATTATAATCTATACTGGATTCTCCATTCTAAGAGTTTTCTTAACTCTTTCGGCAAATAAGAAAGGAAGACCATCAATGATTTGGATTTCCAATGAGTGCTATTTGACTCAGGAAGTTCCATAACTCTGCTAAGGAAAGTATCCTTATACCATCTAAATGATGTAAGAGTTTTACACCTTAAGTTTTGGAGTAAAGTCCTAACATTTTCGGAATTATCAGACCATCGGCCTGTAAAATGTTCTACAATGTTTATACATAAAGTATAAACAGCATTTTCAATAATATCATTATTTTCCTCTTTTACAGTAAGGAAAATACTTTCACGGTCTGCCTGAGATAAATAATTATCCCACCAACCTTTCAACTGACCAGTAAAGCCAGCTACAAGCATTTGAGCTATAGTTTTGTCTGTATTTCCTTGAGTTTTACAGACTGTACTATACATCATCATCCTATGAACCATACCGAAAGTTTGTCTTTCCGTATAGCCATCTAAATTCCATTCGTAAATACAATGACCATTATATGAATTATTAATAGTAAGATCATGTTCTTCAATTAAAACATCTTGAGGGGTTGGTCTTGGGTAATAATATTTTGTTACTAGCAAATTTTGAAGAATTCCTTAATTTATTTATTTCTTCATTAAAAGTATTATGAAAATTATCAGAATTTTCAAGCTGATTTTCAAAATCTTCACTTAAAGTGTTAAGCTTTAAATTTTTAAGCTTGTTTTCAATCAAATCTTCAATTTGAGTAATCGATTTTAATTTAAAATCAACTATCTCAGGAGGAGGTTGTATACTAGTAGAAGCTATATTAGCTATTTTAATTTCACTTATATTTTTATCTTTATTCATTAAAAGATAATTTTTTATATCTTTAATAGAAAAAGATATTTCTTCTATATTTTTCTTTAATAAAGAAATTTGTTCTCCTAAAACAATAACATACATATTCGTATAATTTTGTTGTTTTAAAAGACTATTAATATGATTAATGGTTACTGTAAGCGTATCATTTTCAAATAATTTTTGAAAAGCATTATAATATCTAATTTCATTTTCTTTTTCCATTTGGAAACTAGTTTGAGGAGGATAAATAGAATTTAAATTTTTCCCTGATGTTTATAATTTCTTTCAAGTACTGAAATCATATTTTTAAAATATTTTGTTAAAAACCAAGGAATAAAAGGTAATTTTTCATTTCTTTTTGATAAATCGGTATAAAATTTATTTTGAATAATAATTTTATCTTCGTTATTAAAACTTTCAAAAACCATTTTCGAAAGAGTTCCCATTTGGATAAATTAAATTCTTTTTGAATTTCTTTTCTTGCCGGAGAACCCGGACTAAAATCAATTTTTTGTTTTAAATCCATTAAACATAAAAATTCATTTCTGACTCGGTTATTTCCTCGTCTTTATCTTTAGAAACTCCATGAACTATATTATCAGAATTAATTCTCAATTCCTCTACCCTATTTTGTAAATAATCATTAGAGGTTGATTCTCTTACTTGAGAAATCGAAGCTCTAGAGGGAGAATTTATCATATAATCACATGGGGATATATGATAATGAGAAGAGGCTGATCTAGTCATTCTAGATCTAGGAGTTCTAAAATCAATAGATTAACGGCTTTGATCAAACTGTATTTGAACAGTTCCATCAGTAGATTGTATTATTTGAGTGGGATTATGTTGTATTTTGGGCTGAAGAGGCATGGCTCTTTCAATTGTCCAGTTTTCTGGAAATTGTATTTCTTCCCATTTTATAGATCTACGAGTTGTAATATTATATCTACTAAAATTAGTTTCTATAAGAACAGTTTCGTTGATTGGTTTATCAACGATTTTACACTGTGGATTGAGAGTATATAAAGGCTTATAATAAATTCTATAACAGATACATATTACTTCCGATCCCGAGCGTAATTATATCCATGAGTTTTGACATTTAATGTCAGAGCATCCAATATATTGACATCAGTCAGTGATAATTGGAGATTTGGATAAACATTAAAATAAACTGGTCCATGTGCCAGACTATATTGAATTATTCCCATAAGGGATTGTTTCCAGTCGAGATTTCTACCATCTCTAAGAGCTGCTATAAAGCTTTCTGGTAAGCCTTCTAAAGTCAAAGGCTTAAAAGCTACCTGAACTAACCCAATATGAATAAATTTATGATTTATTATGTATTTTTCTAAGTCTCGATTACTTAGAAGCCTAATAACCATCTCTTCGTTGTTGAGAGAGATAGTTTCTTCAGTAGTTTTGACTACTTGTTTTAAACCTAATTTTTCAAAAGTTCCTAATTCATAGATTATTTTATAATCTATCTTAGGAATTGTCCAACGATTTAATTTTTCTAAATCTTGAGGAATATCATACTCCTCTTCAATACTGTTTTTAACAGTATCTTTTCGTCGTATCAAATTCATGAGAATAAGTCGTTAAACTACACCTTAACTTCTTAATACCCCCACCATGGCTCTAATACCCCTAAAATACTACTACTTATGTATAAAATACTGTCATCTAAGACTAAATGGTGGGTTTTAATCAAACATATCACATAATAAGCACATTGGTCTTCATCAACACCAGAAAATGAGTCTTCGGGCAACTTCACATTCACAAAATCAAGTACTTGAATTCAACAATAGAATACCTAAATCGAGCCTAAAATACTTAATTTCAAGCAAAAAATAAAAATATTTATGTATAACATACTTGCAGATTTATCATCCAAGTCTAAAACTGTGGACTTTAATCAAACATCTTACATAATAAGGACATTGCTCTTCATCAACACCACAAAATGAGTCTTCGAGCAACTTCACATTCATAAAATCAAGTAGTTGAAATTCAATAATAGAATACCTGATAATATACTTAATTTCAGGCAAAAAATACTAATATTTATGTTTAAAATACTTGCAGATTTGATCGAATCATCTAACTCTAAAATCGTGGGTTTTAATCAGACATCTTACATACCAAGGACATTGCTACCATGAACACCACAAACGAGTTTTCTAGCAACTTCACATTCATAAAAGGTCGAGTACCTAATTTCAACAGCAAAATACCTAAATCGAGCCTAAAATACTTAATTTCAGGCAAAAAATACTAATATTTATGTATAAATTACTTGCAGATTTGATCGATCATCTAACTCTAAAATGGTGGGTTTTAATCAAACATATCACATATTAAGCACATTGGTCTTCATCAACACCACAAAATGAGTCTTCGAGCAACTTCACATTCACAAAATCAAGTACTTGAATTCAACAATAGAATACCTAAATCGAGCCTAAAATACTTAATTTCAGGCAAAAAATACAAATATTTATGTATAAAATACTTGCAGATTTGATCAAATCATCTAACTCTAAAATGGTGGATTTTAATCAAACATCTTACATAATAAGGACATTGCTCTTCATCAACACCACAAAATGAGTCTTCGAGCAACTTCACATTCATAAAATCAAGTAGTTGAAATTTATTAATAGAATACCTAAATCGAGCCTAACATACTTAATTTCAGGCAAAAAATACTAATATTTATGTATAAAATACTTGCAGATTTGATCGAATTATCTAACTCTAAAATGGTGGGTTTTAATCAAACATCTTACATAACAAGGACATTGCTACCATGAACACCACAAATGAGTTTTCTAGCAACTTCACATTTATAAAAGGTCGAGTACCCGAATTCAACAGCAAAATACCTAAATCGAGCCTAAAATACTTAATTTCAGGCAAAAAATACTAATATTTATGTATAAAATACTGGCTGATTTGATCGATCATCTAACTCTAAAACGGTGGGTTTTAATCAAACATCTTACATAACAAGGACATTGCTACCATGAACACCACAAATGAGTTTTCTACCAACTTCACATTCATAAAAGGTCGAGAACCTGAATTCAACAACAAAATACCTAAATCGAGCCCAAAATACTTAATTTCAGGCAAAAATACTAATATTTATGTATAAAATAGTTCCAATGGTGAGATCATCTTTGATCATATGAAGAAAGCTAGTCTATTTCCAAGCAGTTGCTTTCTCAAATAAATGACCACCTCATATCTAGTGTACTCAGCTCTTCACATATTTCTAGCTTCATATCACAGTGTATTATACCAAGACCTAGTAGGAACTGAAATGCTTCTAAGCATTGACTAGCAATCGAATGTACTGTTTTTGCTCTAAAATGGCATGTTTCTCGAGCAAAACACCCGCTCTGTAGACAAACAAAGATTAAGAACTTTGTAGTTTCTCAAAGTTGAATGTGACTCGTGGACGAGGTGGCGATGGAGCGACAAAAGGTTATGTTCATCTCGTGTAACATCTCATAGCCACCATGAGCTTCCTAGCATCTTCTTCAATAACCAAATCCTCACACAAAGCAGTCATAACCATCTCTGCGTACTTAATCTTCTTTGAATACCCATCTACATCAGATGCTGGCCTTATTACATATAACAACCGTAGCATCATTCAACACCTTCACTTTAATTCAGCTGTCCGCCATCACCGACTCATCATCATCGTTGCCAGAGGAAGACAATGTCTTCTCTTCGATTAGGTGTCCCTCATTTCCCGAATCGTTTCTTAGTCCATAGAACGATCCCCTTCAATTTTGTGGGAAGAAACGATTTTCTCGGTGGTATGTGAGGAAACGTCTGTAGAAAGGACAAAAGAAAGGAAAAAAAAGGTAATTTACCATATAAGGGAGTTGAAACAAAACTTTTGCCCATCTGTCGGTAGCTAATCATAAGACCAAATGACAGGGGACTGATTCCAAAGTGTAAAGTTGGATTAGGTATTTATCTCTGAAATCCTTTTATTCAAACATATTAATTAAGTTATTTTATTCAAGGGCACACTGATATAGTATTTAATTATTCTTCATTGTACCACCCCTTATTAAGAATCAATACAATTTCATATTAGCGAAAAAATTGTTATTAGTTTTTCTACCAGTATTAATCCTCATTTGCACGGGATCCGATATTTTCAAATAATTAAAATATTATTGACATATGTAAATCATGTTTCATATAATGTTTAAATATTGTTTATATATATATAATAATAGAAATAGTATTTTAAAGAAATAAAATAATTAATTTTTCAATTGAATATAGATTTTATCTATTACATGTTTAAAGGTTCAACTATGCAATAGCTGTAATTAAATGATTTTTTCAAAGTTAAAATACAAAATTAATTAATTAGAAAGATTAAACATCCTTTTTTATATGGTAAGTATTTACTTATCGTTGACTTTACATATAAATAGATATTAAAAAGTAAAAATCTTTTTTTTTTCTCTTTTTATATGAGGTGTCTAATTGGTAAGTAAGTGATGTTTACTATACATATTAATTAGGGGTGTAGAAAATGTGCCAATAGAAATACCCTTCTATGTCTTGGTTTCATATTGTCTATTTGGAATTTGAGACAAATTATTGACACGATATGGTTTATTGTCAAGGTGTATTTTAGAAGAGTGATTGTGGTCCTGTCTTCGTATATATGTTTGGTTTTTATATTGAGACGAAGCCATAATATGTGTTTATGTGATAATAATTAGCTTTCATTTAATCTTTTTGAAAGAATCAAAGCAGTTTTCTGTTTTCTTAGAAAGTAGTTTTCTCTTTACTTTCCTCACAAATAACTAAATAATAAGGATAAGCTTTCCTAGATTTTAGTTTTCTTTTCTCCACTTCCTTTTCCCCATCAAAACCACAAAACCAAACACACCCTTAACTCGAGAGGAAGGAGATCACAAATCTCAGTCTGAAGATATTTCTGTTGCCTCGTAGATACCATGACGCCAAGTACGGCATTTATGATTATAAGCCCGAAGAGTATAGTGATTCTCCTATCCTTGCCCTAGGAATCGTGTTGGAATCATTCAGGTTCACAAAAAGAAGAAGATGATAGATTATGATTCTGCTGCTTCTTATGAGGGAATTAATCCTAACGCGACATGCAAATACGGAGAGGTGCTTGCTCCTCCTCTCTTTTCTCTTATTCGTTTGAATCAGTAAAACCTTTCGGGCTTCAGAATCATATTTACTGAAAGAAGTATTACCTTGATGATTTAAGAGAAGACAACTAACTGGCATTCGACACCTTTCGAGATGAGATTGAACAGGCTCTTAGTCAACGAGTCTGTTTATTCGTCTCGTTGGTTTTTCCAACTATATGTCAAACCATCATATAATCAATATTGATTTCAACTTTGTTGTTTGCTTCCGTCGCTGCATTCTTCCGGCTGAGACTTGTGAGGCATCGTTATGTAGTATTTTCTTGTAATATTCTTGTATCATACATACATAAATGAATGTGAGTTGATTGATTGGATTGATATGATCACATCTAGTTTCTGCTACAATATGCACAATATGCAGTGATCCTTTTGAATTCTAATAACATTTATATAGTTGTGCTACATTGTGAAGATAAAAATGTGCCTAAGAGGGTGGGGGTGGTGAATTAGACTTTATAAAATTTTGCTTCTTATTTCTAAGAATCCTACGATGTAATATCCTTGTCTACTTATGTAAATGATCAAAATACGTCTGATATATCCTAATTGCGTCAAATGTGTATTGGTTTTGTCTCACAGTAAAAAGGAGATAAATGAAAAGTAAATGCGAGACATGATTTTTATAGAGGTTATATCCCTAGCTGGGTTTACTACTCTCCTTGAGGTTTGCTCCTCAAGAGTTTAATCAACCACTATAATGTCACCTCAGTTGGTCCAATACACAAACGAAACAAGTCAAACACTAGACACTATTAGGTTACCGCATGTCGAGATTCTTTCCTGTGAATCTCCAATTCCTAACAGGACATAGCTCGCTACCGAAGGGCCCCCGGAACTCGTCCTTACCTTCACGTGCGCATAAACGTCGACCTTGCCTCCTTACGTATTGCTCACGTCCGGAGACAGAATATATAGTGGGAGGTTGGAGTGTCACGAACGTGAAGTGCCACATCAGCAAGCCTGAGTCTTCGCCAGGTCAATAGCGAAGGCGTGCGAGTGTAAGGCACGGAGTTGATGTTTCGACACTTAGACAAAGTTCAATGTTTTGGAGGCCGTTTGGGACGACGAGGTTCGAGACTGTAATCATCGGAATGACGAGGCCGAGCCGGGCACGGCGCGACCGATTTGGATGCTAAGGGTCTGAACCATGGGTCGAGTCGGATCGGGTCAGGCCTCGTGGTGTGGGCTGGAATGGGTCAAGACGGAGGGGGTCAGAAGATGGAGCGGGTCGGGTCGGGTCGAGTCGAGGCATCCGGGCCGCGACGAAGCCGCGACCAAGCCAAGGTGGCGGCGCGCACGGCGTGCTGCTGGCCAGGGCCGAGACCAGCCAGGGACGGACCAGCAGACCGAGACGATCTAGACATGGGGGGGCCTGGCCGCGAGGGCCGGGCCAGATGCGTGCGCGAGGCACTCGTGCGTGCGGGCTGGGTAGCGCGCGGTGCGAACCATGGGCGTGATGGGGCTGCGGCTTACCAAGTCCATGGAAGCTTGGGTTTTGACTCGGTTCAAAAGATTTGAGATCTTTGAGGAAGTCTTGTTTGAAGATTTACTATATTTAGGAAAGATGAAAATAGATTGGGAGATCTTTTGGGGAGATCTCTACCAAGTTAAAAAAGAAGCTTGAGGCCTATTAATAGGACCTCATTCGATCAGCCCAAGGCATTCAGAGATCAAGCAATTGGAGAGCACTTCATAGTGAGCGAGAGAGCATCCAGGTGAAGTCACGTCGAGTTCTTCGTTTGGGGTAGAATTCGACAAGGGGTCGCGAGAGGTTTTCACGAGCGCGTAAGTTTGTGATTAAGATCACGCAAAGATGGGACACTAGGAAACGTGAGGGGTAGTTTGGCTTGTGTTCGATCAAGTTTAGACGCGAGGCTGAGGTTTGCTTGTGTAATCCTTTGTTCATAATAAAGAACGGCCAATCAGGGAGGCTTATTCCTATTGGTCCCGATTGATAAAGTCTTGTCTTATTTACGTTTTCGCGTGCAAAGTAGGGCAAGGCGTGTGAGGCTTCTTCCAATTTGATCGAGCATCATAGGGACGAGGCACGATTCAAAGGGGAAGTCGGTTATGTGTGCGTTTGGGGTTGGGATTTTCGGAAAAAAATTTGAAGTCCTTTACGGCATGACAAAGTTGGTATCAGAGCCATTCTACGACATGGCTGAAGGAAGTCGATCGATGACGGCTCGACTGACGGACCTGGAGACTAGGATTGGGTTACAAGAAACCATCCTAGAAAATCTACCCAATTTTGCGACGTGGGTAGACGACGTTAATGCACTCAAGGCAACAAGGGCGCAAAGGAGGCGCGGACGGCAAGGATCAAGGCCGAGCACAGCGGCGCTTCGATCCTTGGTGGTCGGTGGCTTGGTGGCCCCGGCCGCACTGACGGGTCGAAAATCTGCAAGGGAGCCGCGGATGTTCAATGGAGTGGGTGACGCGAGGGAGTTGCAAACCTTCCTCTACGACATCAAGGCGTATTTTCCAAGGCGCATGAATACAATAGGTGGACATGGTATATAGCGCGTTGATCTATCTCGAGGACGACACTAAACTGTGGTGGCGGATTAGGCTCACGCAGGACGCGGAGCTCAATAGGCCGAGACTCACAATCTGGGCTGACTTGAGGCGTGAGTTGGAAGCCCATCTACCGGGGAACACATCATGGGTGACGAGGGAAGCGCTGAAGAAACTCAAGCACACGGTCTCGGCCCGAGACTACGTGCACGAGTTTGCCTCGCTCATGTTGGGCATCATCGATATGTTCGAGACGGACCGACTCTACACCTTTATAGGCAGGCTCAAACCATGGGCCCAACTGCAGCTGAACAGGCAGAGTGTCCAGGACCTAGCGTCAGCTTACGCTGCGGCAGAGCGGCTTGTCGAGATCAGGCCGATCGAGCAGTAAGCCACGATGAACGAGGTTGGGCAACCACTTCCAAGAAGACCAATCAGAAAGAGACCAAGGAGAAGGGTTGTGGCTAGAACAAACAGAATGTGAAAAAAGCGCCTACGACCGAGGGCCAGGTGGGCACGAGGGCTGATTTCTACGTTTGCGGAGCCATGGGACACAGGGCGAAGCAATGTACGAAGGGAGACAGGCACGAGCTGGGGCGATCACGACCGACACTGAGAAGGCCGAGGGTGAAGTCGTGAGGATGAACCCTCTTCGGATGGTGGCGATACGGAGTGCACCTTCGACGGTGGATCTTTTGTTCGTAAAGTGTACGGTCAACGAGGTGGCGGTGTTTGTGTGACGATCCTCACTTCCTAATAAATATTTTGGCGGATTTCGCAATGTAAGTCGCAGAAGACCCGTCTAACAAAAATTGTTTTCTTAAAAACATAATATATTACATCAACACACATCTCGTAAAGTCATATCTTACAATATACACACCACTCGCAAACGTCTTATGTAACATCCCGTCCCATACCGGGTGTCACTGTAGCATCCGTCCCTACCGGGACCTGTGGGGTTGGGCCCACCACACTCCGACTGATAGTCTGGCCCCACTGTACCACCACTTAACCTTTCAGCGTGCTTCGTCCTCGCTCACACGCACCCTGGGCAAACTTCCCAGGGGGTCACCCATCCTAAGATTGCTTCAAGTCAAGCACGCTTAACTTCGAAGTTCTATCGGATGGACTCCCGAAAAGGTAGGTCGACCTTGGTGATATGAGTAGTACTATCAATTCTTTTATAAGATTCTTAGCCTGACACGCCCATACATTGTCAGTCTCAGGATCCCCTCTCATTCGGGTGTCGGATCGGTTCGTTCATGTACCCCATCACCTAGAAGCCTGCCAGGAGCCGCTCCTTGTCCGTGCATCTCTTTGGCACCGGCGATCACTCCCCGCCCTCGTCGGCCTCGGGCGTCACATCTTATTATACAGAGACCGTAGCCCATTATTTTTATTTTACAAAGACCGTCGGCCCGAAACACAACAGTCGCATCCATGTACCGCCTCGCCCTCCAAAGTCCCTGGAGCACCGCCACCAGTCGCCTCAGTTGCGACGTTCATCAGCGCCGGAGTCATATGTACCTACAACACGTAAACTGAGCTCCTTGCCAGTAGGTGAAATTATGCATGAATGCAGCGTGCGCTCACTCCCAAACCCGAATACCTCACAATAAATGCACGCTCAACTTTTTCCACTCTTACCAATCCTATCATAATCCAACACAACAGGGCCCTAGGCTAGACTAGGCACCTCACGCAAATCCACTTAAGGAAGGAGTCAGGAGAGCAGATCTCGAGCAGCCCTCGACTCTCTCCCGAGACGTCTACCTGCCCCGGCGATGCCTACGCTGGTAGCATTCTCCCTGAGCTAACACTACCAGGTCGCCTCTTTCGCCAAAAAGACCCTCTAAAGAGAGGTCTCGACAGTATAACAGTCATGTGCACTAGACTTTCCTCAAACTCTACCACAAGTCAACTGCCAATATCGGCACAACCTAACCCACACACGAACACCGTAAGGTGCCACCGTGTTACACCGTGTTAACACGATCGATCCTCTCACTATGCAAATGTGAAATGCAAATGACAGTGTATGCACAACCCACATATAAAACTAATTAAATTTCATGTAAAGCACATAGTCATCAAAGCACACAACCACGTAAGCATCACATAATATTTTACAGAACCGTTTAGGTGTCGTAGGTGGATTTCACCTACCTGTCATCCTTAAGTTAACTTCAACTCTGGTAATTCTCTAGTAATGTGGGCCTCTGAACACAAATAATGTTATTGTCTATGTCTATGTAATAAAGATGACTAGGTTTCGAAATTCACACTAATGCAAATTTTTCGAAACGAGTTGCGAAATGGCTTTCGAAACCCGTTCCGCAAAACAATTCACAATTCCTTTCAAATTTCATTTCGCAACGTCTTTCGATAAATTAAAGTTTCATTCAAAATCTCATTTGAAAACTGATTTTACGAAGAACATAATATCATTCGAAAATCTTAAATCATTCAATCAAAACATCACTTTTTCAAGAACATGACGATCTTCAGCGAAACTTCAAACACATTCATACCTTTCAAGATCCAGAATTCACGCTAAAACTTATAACAAGATGCAGTTTTGGTGCTTACTAAACATCATAATTATATACAAAACTTTCGAAAATAACATAACCCTTATTATAACCCGAAATTAAAAATTAATCTTTCGAAGATCACTTTGCTACCAACTCTTTTGAAAAACCCTTCAAAACCAGTCTATGCGACACTAAACCTTGCATGCACTCAACTTTCAAAAATCATAGCAAAACCCTGCGAAAAATGTTATTTCCTTCGAAGATCTTAAAACCCTCGATCAAAATAATTTTCTCAAGAACACGTTGAACTTCAACAAAACATTTTAAACAATCTTTGACTCTCTAAAAATCAGAACCTAAATAAAACATAACTCCATGCAAATTTCCGTGCTCACTGAAAATATGAAGTTACGAATAAAACGTAAAGATCGTGCGTTAGAAATTCTTACCCGTCCTAACCTTAGTTCGGCCTTTCCTCAAGCTTTTCTCTACACTTTCTATCTCTACTAATTCCTTCTCGTGTGCTAAACGAGATGAAGAAATATCTTCATGAGGTTATCCTATACTTAACGTGTATGTGTTAGTGACATGTGATAAGGACATTAACGGTTTAACTTAATACTTATCTCTCTTATGACGAGGAATTTTATGGTGTTCACCTTATGTGAGCACCTTACGTAGGCACCTGTTGATGTGGCACTGATTCTTGCCATTTCGACATGCCACATCAATGTTAGATGATACATAACACTAATTAACACATTCTAGGGGTCATTGATCGACATATCAGACGATGATGTGGCATGTTTATGCCCACAGATCAATACCACATAGTAGGTGCCACATAAAGCGTAAACATGCCACATCATCATCTGATATGTCGATCAATGACCCTATAATGTGTTAATTAGTGTTATGTATCATCTAACGTTGATGTGGCATGTCGACATGGCACGAATCAGTGCCACATCGACATGTGCCTAAGTAAGGTGCTCACATAAGGTGAGCACCATAAAATTCCTTCTCTTTGACATTCGTTATTATATTTAATACATATTCTAAAATATGTTAGTAATTAGTTATTATCTTAGTATTAGGGTAGCTTTCTTCCCCTTGACTAAATTTGCAACAGTTTGACAATAAACCATGTATGTTACGTGGGATAACACTAAAGTGATAAAGACCTTTACCTAATATGTTCCTTGTACCACCTGTCGGTAGCTAATCATAAGACCAAATGACAGGGGACTGATTCCAAAGTGTAAAGTTGGATTAGGTATTTATCTCTGAAATCCTTTTATTCAAACATATTAATTAAGTTATTTTATTCAAGGGCACACTGATATAGTATTTAATTATTCTTCATTGTACCACCCCTTATTAAGAATCAATACAATTTCATATTAGCGAAAAAATTGTTATTAGTTTTTCTACCAGTATTAATCCTCATTTGCACGGGATCCGATATTTTCAAATAATTAAAATATTATTGACATATGTAAATCATGTTTCATATAATGTTTAAATATTGTTTATATATATATATATAATAATAGAAATAGTATTTTAAAGAAATAAAATAATTAATTTTTCAATTGAATATAGATTTTATCTATTACATGTTTAAAGGTTCAACTATGCAATAGCTGTAATTAAATGATTTTTTCAAAGTTAAAATACAAAATTAATTAATTAGAAAGATTAAACATCCTTTTTTATATGGTAAGTATTTACTTATCGTTGACTTTACATATAAATAGATATTAAAAAGTAAAAATCTTTTTTTTTTCTCTTTTTATATGAGGTGTCTAATTGGTAAGTAAGTGATGTTTACTATACATATTAATTAGGGGTGTAGAAAAATGTGCCAATAGAAATACCCTTCTATGTCTTGGTTTCATATTGTCTATTTGGAATTTGAGACAAATTATTGACACGATATGGTTTATTGTCAAGGTGTATTTTAGAAGTGTGATTGTGGTCCTGTCTTCGTATATATGTTTGGTTTTTATATTGAGACGAAGCCATAATATGTGTTTATGTGATAATAATTAGCTTTCATTTACTCTTTTTGAAAGAATCAAAGCTGTTTTCTGTTTTCTTAGAAAGTAGTTTTCTCTTTACTTTCCTCACAAATAACTAAATAATAAGGATAAGCTTTCCTAGATTTTAGTTTTCTTTTCTCCACTTCCTTTTCCCCATCAAAACCACAAAACCAAACACACCCTTAACTCGAGAGGAAGGAGATCACAAATCTCAGTCTGAAGATATTTCTGTTGCCTCGTAGATACCATGACGCCAAGTACGGCATTTATGATTATAAGCCCGAAGAGTATAGTGATTCTCCTATCCTTGCCCTAGGAATCGTGTTGGAATCATTCAGGTTCACAAAAAGAAGAAGATGATAGATTATGATTCTGCTGCTTCTTATGAGGGAATTAATCCTAACGCGACATGCAAATACGGAGAGGTGCTTGCTCCTCCTCTCTTTTCTCTTATTCGTTTGAATCAGTAAAACCTTTCGGGCTTCAGAATCATATTTACTGAAAGAAGTATTACCTTGATGATTTAAGAGAAGACAACTAACTGGCATTTGACACCTTTCGAGATGAGATTGAACAGGCTCTTAGTCAACGAGTCTGTTTATTCGTCTCGTTGGTTTTTCCAACTATATGTCAAACCATCATATAATCAATATTGATTTCAACTTTGTTGTTTGCTTCCGTCGCTGCATTCTTCCGGCTGAGACTTGTGAGGCATCGTTATGTAGTATTTTCTTGTAATATTCTTGTATCATACATACATAAATGAATGTGAGTTGATTGATTGGATTGATATGATCACATCTAGTTTCTGCTACAATATGCACAATATGCAGTGATCCTTTTGAATTCTAATAACATTTATATAGTTGTGCTACATTGTGAAGATAAAAATGTGCCTAAGAGGGTGGGGGTGGTGAATTAGACTTTATAAAATTTTGCTTCTTATTTCTAAGAATCCTACGATGTAATATCCTTGTCTACTTATGTAAATGATCAAAATACGTCTGATATATCCTAATTGCGTCAAATGTGTATTGGTTTTGTCTCACAGTAAAAAGGAGATAAATGAAAAGTAAATGCGAGACATGATTTTTATAGAGGTTATATCCCTAGCTGGGTTTACTACTCTCCTTGAGGTTTGCTCCTCAAGAGTTTAATCAACCACTATAATGTCACCTCAGTTGGTCCAATACACAAACGAAACAAGTCAAACACTAGACACTATTAGGTTACCGCATGTCGAGATTCTTTCCTGTGAATCTCCAATTCCTAACAGGACATAGCTCGCTACCGAAGGGCCCCCGGAACTCGTCCTTACCTTCACGTGCGCATAAACGTCGACCTTGCCTCCTTACGTATTGCTCACGCCCGGAGACAGAATATATAGTGGGAGGTTGGAGTGTCACGAACGTGAAGTGCCACATCAGCAAGCCTGAGTCTTCGCCAGGTCAATAGCGAAGGCGTGCGAGTGTAAGGCACGGAGTTGATGTTTCGACACTTAGACAAAGTTCAATGTTTTGGAGGCCGTTTGGGACGACGAGGTTCGAGACGGTAATCATCGGAATGACGAGGCCGAGCCGGGCACGGCGCGACCGATTTGGATGCTAACGAGCTGAACCATGGGTCGAGTCGGATCGGGTCAGGCCTCGTGGAGTGGGCTGGAATGGGTCAAGACGGAGGGGGTCAGAAGATGGAGCGGGTCGGGTCGGGTCGAGTCGAGGCATCCGGGCCGCGACGAAGCCGCGACCAAGCCAAGGTGGCGGCGCGCGCGGCGTGCTGCTGGCCAGGGCCGAGACCAGCCAGGGACGGACCAGTAGGCCGAGACGATCTGGACATGGGGGGGCCTGGCCGCGAGGGCCGGGCCAGATGCGTGCGCGAGGCACTCGTGCGTGCGGGCTGGGTAGCGCGCGGTGCGAACCATGGGCGTGATGGGGCTGCGGCTTACCAAGTCCATGGAAGCTTGGGTTTTGACTCGGTTCAAAAGATTTGAGATCTTTGAGGAAGTCTTGTTTGAAGATTTACTATATTTAGGAAAGATGAAAATAGATTGGGAGATCTTTTGGGGAGATCTCTACCAAGTTAGAAAAGAAGCTTGAGGCCTATTAATAGGACCTCATTCGATCAGCCCAAGGCATTCAGAGATCAAGCAATTGGAGAGCACTTCATAGTGAGCGAGAGAGCATCCAGGTGAAGTCACGTCGAGTTCTTCGTTTGGGGTAGAATTCGACAAGGGGTCGCGAGAGGTTTTCACGAGCGCGTAAGTTTGTGATTAAGATCACGCAAAGATGGGACACTAGGAAACGTGAGGGGTAGTTTGGCTTGTGTTCGATCAAGTTTAGACGCGAGGCTGAGGTTTGCTTGTGTAATCCTTTGTTCATAATAAAGAACGGCCAATCAGGGAGGCTTATTCCTATTGGTCCCGATTGATAAAGTCTTGTCTTATTTACGTTTTCGCGTGCAAAGTAGGGCAAGGCGTGTGAGGCTTCTTCCAATTTGATCGAGCATCATAGGGACGAGGCACGATTCAAAGGGGAAGTCGGTTATGTGTGCGTTTGGGGTTGGGATTTTCGGAAAAAAAATTGAAGTCCTTTACGGCATGACAAAGTTGGTATCAGAGCCATTCTACGACATGGCTGAAGGAAGTCGATCGATGACGGCTCGACTGACGGACCTGGAGACTAGGATTGGGTTACAAGAAACCATCCTAGAAAATCTACCCAATTTTGCGACGTGGGTAGACGACGTTAATGCACTCAAGGCAACAAGGGCAGCAAAGGAGGCGCGGACGGCAAGGATCAAGGCCGAGCACAGCGGCGCTTCGATCCTTGGTGGTGGGTGGCTTGGTCCCCGGCCGCACTGACGGGTCGAAAATCTGCAAGGGAGCCGCGGATGTTCAATGGAGTGGGTGACGCGAGGGAGTTGCAAACCTTCCTCTACGACATCAAGGCGTATTTTCCAAGGCGCATGAATACAATAGGTGGACATGGTATATAGCGCGTTGATCTATCTCGAGGACGACACTAAACTGTGGTGGCGGATTAGGCTCACGCAGGACGCGGAGCTCAATAGGCCGAGACTCACAATCTGGGCTGACTTGAGGCGTGAGTTGGAAGCCCATCTACCGAGGAACACATCATGGGTGACGAGGGAAGCGCTGAAGAAACTCAAGCACACGGTCTCGGCCCGAGACTACGTGCACGAGTTTGCCTCGCTCATGTTGGGCATCATCGATATGTTCGAGACGGACCGACTCTACACCTTTATAGGCAGGCTCAAACCATGGGCCCAACTGCAGCTGAACAGGCAGAGTGTCCAGGACCTAGCGTCAGCTTACGCTGCGGCAGAGCGGCTTGTCGAGATCAGGCCGATCGAGCAGTAAGCCACGATGAACGAGGTTGGGCAACCACTTCCAAGAAGACCAATCAGAAAGAGACCAAGGAGAAGGGTTGTGGCTAGAACAAACAGAATGTGAAAAAAGCGCCTACGACCGAGGGCCAGGTGGGCACGAGGGCCGATTTCTACGTTTGCGGAGCCATGGGACACAGGGCGAAGCAATGTACGAGACAGGCACGAGCTGGGGCGATCACGACCGACACTGAGAAGGCCGAGGGTGAAGTCGTGAGGATGAACCCTCTTCGGATGGTGGCGATACGGAGTGCACCTTCGATGGTGGATCTTTTGTTCGTAAAGTGTACGGTCAACGAGGTGGTGGTGTTTGTGTGACGATCCTCACTTCCTAATAAATTATTTGGCGGATTTCGCAATGTAAGTCGCAGAAGACCCGTCTAACAAAAATTGTTTTCTTAAAAACATAATATATTACATCAACACACATCTCGTAAAGTCATATCTTACAATATACACACCACTCGCAAACGTCTTATTATACAGAGACCGTAGCCCATTATTTTTATTTTACAAAGACCATCGGCCCGAAACACAACAGTCGCATCCATGTACCGCCTCGCCCTCCAAAGTCCCTGGAGCACCGCCACCAGTCGCCTCAGTTGCGACGTTCATCAGCGCCGGAGTCATATGTACCTACAACACGTAAACTGAGCTCCTTGCCAGTAGGTGAAATTATGCATGAATGCAGCGTGCGCTCACTCCCAAACCCGAATACCTCACAATAAATGCACGCTCAACTTTTTCCACTCTTACCAATCCTATCATAATCCAACACAACAGGGCCCTAGGCTAGACTAGGCACCTCACGCAAATCCACTTAAGGAAGGAGTCAGGAGAGCAGATCTCGAGCAGCCCTCGACTCTCTCCCGAGACGTCTACCTGCCCCGGCGATGCCTACGCTGGTAGCATTCTCCCTGAGCTAACACTACCAGGTCGCCTCTTTCGCCAAAAAGACCCTCTAAAGAGAGGTCTCGACAGTATAACAGTCATGTGCACTAGACTTTCCTCAAACTCTACCACAAGTCAACTGCCAATATCGGCACAACCTAACCCACACACGAACACCGTAAGGTGCCACCGTGTTACACCGTGTTAACACGATCGATCCTCTCACTATGCAAATGTGAAATGCAAATGACAGTGTATGCACAACCCACATATAAAACTAATTAAATTTCATGTAAAGCACATAGTCATCAAAGCACACAACCACGTAAGCATCACATAATATTTTACAGAACCGTTTAGGTGTCGTAGGTGGATTTCACCTACCTGTCATCCTTAAGTTAACTTCAACATCTGGTAATTCTCTAGTAATGTGGGCCTCTGAACACAAATAATGTTATTGTCCATGTCTATGTAATAAAGATGACTAGGTTTCGAAATTCACACTAATGCAAATTTTTCGAAACGAGTTGCGAAATGGCTTTCGAAACCCGTTCCGCAAAACAATTCACAATTCCTTTCAAATTTCATTTCGCAAAGTCTTTCGAGAAATTAAAGTTTCATTCAAAATCTCATTTGAAAACTGATTTTACGAAGAACATAATATCATTCGAAAATCTTAAATCATTCAATCAAAACATCACTTTTTCAAGAACATGACGATCTTCAGCGAAACTTCAAACACATTCATACCTTTCAAGATCCAGAATTCACGCTAAAACTTATAACAAGATGCAGTTTTGGTGCTTACTAAACATCATAATTATATACAAAACTTTCGAAAATAACATAACCCTTATTATAACCCGAAATTAAAAATTAATCTTTCGAAGATCACTTTGCTACCAACTCTTTTAAAAAAACCTTCAAAACCAGTCTATGCGACACTAAACCTTGCATGCACTCAACTTTCAAAAATCATAGCAAAACCCTGCGAAAAATGTTATTTCCTTCGAAAATCTTAAAACCCTCGATCAAAATAATTTTCTCAAGAACACGTTGAACTTCAACAAAACATTTTAAACAATCTTTGACTCTCTAAAAATCAGAACCTAAATAAAACATAACTCCATGCAAATTTCCGTGCTCACTGAAAATATGAAGTTACGAATAAAACGTAAAGATCGTGCGTTAGAAATTCTTACCCGTCCTAACCTTAGTTCGGTCTTTCCTCAAGCTTTTCTCTACACTTTCTATCTCTACTAATTCCTTCTCGTGTGCTAAATGAGATGAAGAAATATCTTCATGAGGTTATCCTATACTTAACGTGTATGTGTTAGTGACATGTGATAAGGACATTAACGGTTTAACTTAATACTTATCTCTCTTATGACGAGGAATTTTATGGTGTTCACCTTATGTGAGCACCTTACGTAGGCACCTGTTGATGTGGCACTGATTCGTGCCATTTCGACATGCCACATCAATGTTAGATGATACATAACACTAATTAACACATTCTAGGGGTCATTGATCGACATATCAGACGATGATGTGGCATGTTTATGCCCACAGATCAATACCACATAGTAGGTGCCACATAAAGCGTAAACATGCCACATCATCATCTGATATGTCGATCAATGACCCTATAATGTGTTAATTAGTGTTATGTATCATCTAACGTTGATGTGGCATGTCGACATGGCACGAATCAGTGCCACATCGACATGTGCCTAAGTAAGGTGCTCACATAAGGTGAGCACCATAAAATTCCTTCTCTTTGACATTCGTTATTATATTTAATACATATTCTAAAATATGTTAGTAATTAGTTATTATCTTAGTATTAGGGTAGCTTTCTTCCCCTTGACTAAATTTGCAACAGTTTGACAATAAACCATGTATGTTACGTGGGATAACACTAAAGTGATAAAGACCTTTACCTAATATGTTCCTTGACCATGCACCATCCATTTTTCTTAATGTTATTTAAGTGTCAATAAGGAATTTCGAACCCCTTAGGGAATTTCGAAATCATACTTAAAAGTATTTGAACTTATCCTACCATTTCAACGTATAATAGTTAACCATGTCTAAGACACTTACCTAATACTAAACTTAGGTTATGTATTAATCATTTCTTAATAATATTTAGATACAATTAAGGAATTTCGAAACTCATGACCAAGGAATTCGAAACCCATTTCAAAATAACTTTCCAACTTCTCCTAATAGTTTCGAAATCCACCTCACCTTCGAATTTCTTCTCCCTCAGTTTCGAAATTCATTCCTAAGTCCCAAATATTTCTAACAAGGTAGATATCACTTATGCATATACACATATAACCACTTTCATAATCACCCATGTGCATAATACACACGCAAATTTATACACTATTCGCAAAACTCGGGGTATTACATTCTCCCCCTTAAAAGAATTTCGCCCCCGAAATTAAACCGTTTGAAATAATTCGGATAACTATTGCTCCTATGGTTATAAATCTACAACTCCACTACGCTTCCTCTACGCTACTCTAGCATTTTATATTTTATTATTTACGTTTGTCCCTAATTCTTTCAACTCCCTAACGAGATAGAATTTATTCCTACCTTCGTAACACAATTTGCCGACACATCCATATGTGTGGCTCGACCCTCTTAAAAATAAACATATAAATAGGATTGTGAGTACTTCGAGATTTATATACACGTGTTTATTACAGGATCCACTTCCTCTGCAGTTAGGGTGAATACTCTCCCAGTAGCCGGTGGAAGTTATGCTGGCTGTTGGGCTGGTGCATTCTATGGATTCACCAGACAGTCTCGAGCAAAATGGCCCGGTTTGCCACATCGGAAGCATTGTATCATTGTCCTTGGTCCTGGACAATAACAAACGCCTATGTGATAGCGTCCACACTGTTGACATCGTGGCGCGGGGTTTTGAGGTTGGACAGGGTTATTGTTAAGTCCTTGATTTGGCCTGGGTTGCCCACTGCGTTGCCCTCGGTTATTCTGATTATTGTTTGGACCCTTCTCAAAAGCCTGACGCTTCTTATTAGCCTCTCGTTCCAGCTGGCTCTCCGCTTTTCTCTTTTCCAGATGGTCCTTTGTGATCTGGGCCTCTGCCTGCTCTGCGATGAGCGCTCGTTCAGCCACATGGGCGAATGTCAGTTCCCGTGTTCCTGCCATGCTAACATATCGGTAGATCTCAGGTTTGAGACGTACTTGGAATCGCTCCACCTTTAATGCATTCGTCGCCACCATATGCGGGGCGAAGCGTGATAATTCCTCAAACTTATGGATATATTCCGTGATAGTTTGCTTACGTTGCTCTAGGTTTATGAGCTCATTCATTTTTCGAGTTCGGTCATGGGTGGTGAAGCATTTGTCACTGAATAATTCTCGGAATCTCTCCCACAGCAGTCATTGGGTCCTCTAAAACTTTGATGGTATCCCACCAAAACCTTACGTTGCCCCGGAGCATAGAAACGGCACACAACAGGAACATATCCTCTACAGTACGTAACCAGTCGTCGGCCAAGGTAGGATCGACGGCGTCCTCAAAGGTAGGAGGGTTCAATTTCCGGAATCGTCCCCCTATTATTTCTACACGTTCGGGTGGCGGGGTAAGATGTTGCTCAGATGAATTACGTTTATTGATCAACTCATTGATCTGATCCGACTGACGTTGAATCAATTCAGTAAGGCACAGGATCATGGAGTCTCAACTCAGATGCAACTCCACGACTCGACTCTCCATTGTTTTCTCTACGTCCCCACGTCATTTTAGCCTACTATCCATAACAATTCACGCAAACAAATATATTACTAGTATTTCCTTGTGTAATTCTTTGTTCATAATAAAGAATGGCCAATCGGGGAGGCTTATTCCCGTTGGCCCCCTTCGATAAAGTCTTGACTTATTTACGTTTCCGTGTACAAAGTAGGGCAAGGGGTGTGAGGCGTGTTCCAATTTGATCGAGCATCGTAGGGGCGAGGCACGATTCAAAGGGGATGCCGGGTACGTGCACGTTTGGGGTTGGGATTTTCGGAAAACAAATTCTAAGTCCTTTGTAATTCCAGATTATCCAAGAACACTTCAACAGATTTAACCTTCGTAATGCGTGAATAATGTGCTATAGAGGTTTAGTGTTGAATACGTGAGGGTTTTGCAAATGGAAAAACTTGATTAATGCTTGTTAGGGTTTAAGCTTAAATACCTTGAGAGGTATTTAAGCTTATTGGGCCCCTAACAAGCCCATTACAAACACAACCCAAATACATAAGATAATACATCGTAAAGAAATTACAAGACTTAGAACAATATTTTGGACACTTTTAAAATATTCCTAACATTCTCCCCCTAAGTGTCCAAATTACAAATAAACCTATCTAAGTCTTCAGGTCTTCTTTTTCTTCGAGCAGGGAGGAGGCAGAGGTTCCAGAAGTTCGTATGCTGATCTTCTGAGTCCAAGTTTTAATTCATATGATCTCAATCTTCTCCGAAAAGAAATTTTGTCGGAGATAATTTCGATCATCTTATGATACTTCTCTTGTACTTCAGATTCCACTTCTCTCATTTCCTCTACGATCCTCTTGAGCTTAGCAAGAATAATACGGAGAGTTCCATCACAGAACTTGTGGATTTCTGACTTTCTCATCAGTCTCTTCTCTCCCTTGTAATTGATGTAGATTACCGAAGGGTCTTCTCCATCAAAGATATGGCCTTCTCCGTAGCTCTCTGACTCAGGTGCTTCAAAAGAGGGCTTCGTGAGATTCACTCTTCTTATGTTGCTTTCAATTGCCATTTGGAGGTCATGTGTAGAGTTGAACTTTACTTGACGCAACATGAACCTTTTTAATGAAGCATAGCCCATCTTTAACTCTGGAGTCCTGAGTGCTCCAAGCCTCCTATAATCTCCTACTAATTGATCGATGTCTTCACCTCTGAGATAGGAGAGATCCCCTTCATTCAGTTCTTCAGCTGAATTGTCTTCACGTCGTACAATGTAAATAGGGAAATCAATGTCTGCATATCTTTCCTTTCGAACAGTCAGAATCTGTTTGATTCTGGGTCGTTTTGCCTCAAGTCTTGGGAGTTCATCGACGTTCGTTTCTTTGCCTCTGAACATCAGTGATCGACGGATAGACAGCAAGTACTGAATGGCTTTTGGGTGTGAGAAATGGGTTAAACATCTGAGGTCAAGTTCATCTACCTTCAAGATCTTATCTTCCCTCCTCCAGATTTTTCTTCGTATCTCTTCTTGATAAGGAGCATTAACCTTCACATTTTTCCATGGAAGTTGCAGGTCGTCAATTTCTTTGTGTGTATCTGGAGGGCAATCCTCGTCTATGACCGTGTGTTTTAGGAGTTCTGGAAGTTCGGGTATCTCTGCTTCGTAGTCTTCTCCTTCCTCGAGCTCCTCATCTTCAAGACGAATTAGACTAATGTTAGCTTTCGAGAGAAAATATCTTGCATTGTCCATAAGGTTTCTGGCCATAGTCGGATTGACAGGGTGAGTTCTCCATTCCTCGCCAAAGATGTACCTCTCTACAACATCATGTGGATTGTAAAGTTCTTCGACTGAGGTGTCTGGATTGTCGATCTGAAGGGATGGAATGGAACTTGGGGACTTATCTGGCTTGTGAGATGTGGGGTTGTGATTGTTTGGACTGATTGGGTGGAAATCCTCAGGGAGCCAGATTCGACTTCGTCAAGGGAAGTTGTCTGGTTTGGCCCTGGCGTAGCTTGTCTACCCCTAGAGGACTTTGGTGGTGGGTTGGATTGTCGGGAAGAACCGCCTCCACGAGTTAGGACCCCGCGCCCTGTTCAGAAACGTTCTCCAGAAACGGCTTGGGGTGGTTCGTGTTGTGTTGAGACACTTGTCTGTTGGGAGACAAGTGAATGGTCATGTGGGGTTCGCTCATGCGTCGTTAGGTCATGTACGACGTCTTCTATCCTAGGGATTGACCCGGCTTTTTCTGACTGAGGTAGTGCAGTCGTAGTTGTCTCGGGAACATCTATTAGTGGTTGTGCGAGTCGTTCG
The DNA here is from genome assembly GCA_027422505.1 of Craterostigma plantagineum. NCBI lineage: Eukaryota > Viridiplantae > Streptophyta > Magnoliopsida > Lamiales > Linderniaceae > Craterostigma > Craterostigma plantagineum. The sequence goes on from JAPQWV010000055.1 coordinate 4,766,996, forward strand.
GCATGTGATTGTTCCTCGAGAGATTGTTCAGGTATGGTTTGTTCAGGGGATGGTGGTGGTTGGTCATGGATTGCTTGTTGAGATGTAGTCTGTTGTGTGTGGGGGATAAATTCAGTGTCTGTGGTTTCTCTCAGCATCTCACTCTCTCTTCCTCTCTCGCTCGTTTCAGCTCTCTCAGTATTACTAACCCCTGGGTTAGACTCGGGTGGGCTATCCTGTGTCGTGGGGTGGGGAACTTTGTAATCTTTGCAGTAGGCATCGATAAGGTCGGGGTTTGCAAGTATGAGTAACTCGTGAGGATTGGCATTGCAGTGCTCTTGTATTTCTCATCAGTCTTTCCTTTTTGAAGGTAGCACAGTTTGGGTGGGGTGAAGTTTTCTTCTGCGGGTCGTGATGGTATTCCCGGTGTTGTGGTCAGAAAATGATGGATGATTAGTGAGAACCACCGGGGATATGGCAGATTCTGTGGCCTTTTGGACTTTGTACGTTGGTGAAGTTGGTCGTCGAGATCAGTGATGATAAGCTTGACAAAGTCGTAATTTCTTCGAAACACAATTCCATGGAAGATGCGAAGGATTGTGATATTGCATCTATCCCATCCTGAGTGCTTGGGTGAGAAGCACTTATTGACAAATGTAAAGAGCGTTCGCCAAGGATGCGGGATCATGGAGTTCTGAAAATGGGAGACAAACTTGATAGGCGTGTAATATCCCATCTTCATCATATCCTCCTCATTCTCGGAAGCCTCGGGTTCGTAGTGAGGTTGACTTGGCAATCTGAGAATACTCCGAAGGAGATCGCTTGTGATGCTGACAGTCTCATTTGCTATTTGGGCCTCGTAGTATATACTGTTATCTTGAGCAATTTTGGTCTTCATCGTCCCCCAGAATTGTTGAAGGTAGACTGTAGGGACTTGGACCGAGGCCGAAAAAGCATACCCAAGGTGGTGATTTCTCAGAATGGATAATATAATTTCTTCCTTGCACTTGAATGTATGAAGGTCAAGTTGGAAATTATTGTCCTTGGTCGTTATCCATTTTGAGGTTGAGTAAACCATATCCGTAGGTGTCGTATCCGTAGGTGTTGTCATTTTTTTTTTTTTGTGACACCGGGAAGTGCTGTTGGAACTGCAATACGAAGAACGAAGGAATTAGAGATGTGATATTGTAAAACTAGAATAGCTATGATAAAAGGTTGTTTGAAGAACGATTTGGGCTATGAGATGAAATCGTTTAGGTAGAGATTTGGCCCATTTCTGTTTGGCCCATTGATGTTCAAAGAGATTTTGGCCGAAAAATTTTCTAAGTATGGTTTACGGGTTGAGTCGAAAAAGAACTTTGCGAATTGAGCATTTGGAACACCAGGTCAACTATGAGTCGCAAAGTACCAATTCGCGAAGTGAATCTTTCGTATACCTAAATGCGCAAACTTAGAATTCGCAAACTTGGAATTCGCAAAGCAAACTTAGAATTCGCGAAGCAAAGCAAACTTAGAATTCGCAAAGTAGAATTCGCAAAGCAAACTTAGAATTCGCAAAGTAAACTTAGAATTCGCAAAGCAAAGCAAACTAAGAATTCGCAAAGTAAACTTAGAATTCGCAAAGCAAAGCAAAGTTTGCGACTTTGACAGGATTCACAAAGCAGAAGGTTTGCGATTTGTGCAAAACAGTTTTTGAGTTCGCAAAGCTGTACTTCGACCGATTAAACGAAGAAATTTAAAATGAAATTAGAAGCTCTAATTAACAAGCAAACCCAGAAACTCAAAAATCGAAACATTTATCCAGAGATACCCCAATCAGATACTAAAAACATTTACAATAATTCATCGATAATAAAAAAATCCGAGTATGGCCCTGTTCTTCACGATTCAAACCTGCAAAGCTGGAAAAGAAAGACATTTCATTGTAGGAATTATATCGAATGATTCCTTACCACCGAAAAGTTTCTGAGAACGTGATTGAGATAGAGAAACACACGTGAGGACTGGGATATGCTATCGAGACTGCGATTTGAGGTTCGCAAAATTATATCTAAACTGACAGAGGTTTGCGATTTGAGAGTGTTGCGTGTTTGAGAGAGGTTTGCGAATTGAGAGTGTTGTGTATTTGAGAGAGGTTTGCGAATTGTGATGGATTTGGGAAAGTTGAGAAATTTTTTAAGGTTGAGAACATTTTGCGGGCCTGAAGAAAGATTAAAATGGGCCGCGAACATCCCCCCTTTTTCGATTTGAGGTTCGCAAAATATTGTAAAGTATGCGAACTTAATTTTAATAATTGATTTGCAAAATGACCTAGGAAGAAAAAGTAAGTGTACGAGATTTTCAACTTAGCAAAGACACCAAATAATGAAGACCCAAATACTACCAATTTGGCGCGATCAATCACAAGGATAACATCAAATCTATGGGTGTTTCAAGATCCATTTTCATGATACGATATCCTTATTGAAAAAAAAAATCTTCGCCTTAGTCAAAAATTCGTCTTAATGTCGGGACAATAAATGACGTAAGTTTCCTTCGTGTTTATAATAGATAGGTCTCAAATCTCATTGAAGTACCTTACATCTAAGAACTAACTCATCTCTTATTTTTCTCGTTAACAGATGAATTGGCAGAAGCAGGAAGAAGAGAAGAAGCTCGAGGAACATGCAGAGTTAAGACGTAACTTTGAGCATAATTTGGATATGCTGGTTATTGAGATTTTCCTTCTTTTGAGCTTATTCGTTGTTTTACTTGCTGTTCTGCTTTGGGTTTCATCGGGCATATGAGTTTTTAAGAGTTATCTGCGTATTATGTGTTTGAGAGAGTTGTTCGTGTTTTGAAGAATTTTTAAGAGTTATCTGCGTATTATGTGTTTGAGAGAGTTGTTCGTGTTTTGAACAAATTTTACGTTTTTGTAGAAAAACTCCCCCTAGATGCAATGCCTATCGATTATCTTAAAAATTAAATGATTGATAATGCCTATCGAGTATCTTAAAAATAAACTATTGATGAGTTCACTTACTCCCCCTCGATGCATAGATATAGCATTTCTCCCCCTCGATGTAACGCCATCAGCATTGGCGCTACATCGACTTATTGGACACAAGAAACAATTTATTGAAAATTAAAAACTTAAAAACTAAAGTCCTAAATAAATGGTTAACATAATAAACACACACAGAATAAGAGAAGTGAAACATAGCAAATAGATAAATATTGAACTGTAGGAAGGCATAATCGAGATTAAAAATTGAGGTTCAACATTCCTAATTTTGCAACTAAGAATTGGAAGCGTTTTTCATCCAATGCTTTTGTAAGCAAATCGGCTAGTTGAAGCTCTGTATTGACAAAGTACATTTCTATTATGCCTCTTTCTACATGGTCCTTTATGAAGTGATAGCGAAGATCTATGTGCTTAGTGCGTGAGTGATGTACAGGATTACAGGTAATTGCGATAGCACTCTTGGAATCACAGTAAATAGGAATTTTATTTAGATCAAACCCGTAGTCCCGTAGCTGAGTTCTGATCCACAAAATTTGTGAGCAGCAACTTGCTGCAGCGACGTATTCTGCTTCCGCCGTGGAAGTTGACACACAATTTTGTTTCTTTGAGGCCCAACATACAAGTTTATCGCCTAGGAATTGCATATGTCCAGAAGTGCTTTTCCTGTCCAGTCTGCATCCTGCAAAATCTGCGTCAGAATAGCCTATTAGTTTCATACTTGAGTTTTAGGATACCACAGTCCAAGGTCTGGTGTTCCTTTTAAATACTTCAAGATTCTTTTGACAGCATGAAGGTGCGACTCCTTGGGATTAGCTTGAAATCGAGCACATAGACATGTAGAGAATAAGATATCTGGTCGACTGGCAGTGAGGTAGAGCAGTGATCCAATGATCCCTCTGTAATGAGTAACATCTACAGGTTCACCAAGGTGATCTGCATCCAGTGAGCATGAGGTGGACATAGGTGTGCTCGATGATTTGCTCTTGTCGATCCCATATTTTCTGAGAATATCGTGGATGTACTTTGACTGATTGATGAAGATCCCATCCTGAAGTTGTTTGATTTGTAGTCCGAGGAAGAATGACATTTCTCCCATCATACTCATTTCAAATTGCGATTGCATCAGAATGCTAAATTCTTCACAAAGTTTAGGATTAGTAGAGCCAAAAATGATATCATCCACGTAGATTTGCACAAGCATGATATCAGAATCATTTTTCTTTACGAACAATGTAGTGTCAATTTTCCCTTTAGTGAAGCCTGAAGAGATAAGAAAGTCGGAGAGCACCTCATACCAGGCCCTTGGAGCTTGTTTAAGTCCGTACAGTGATTTGTCGAGTTTGTAAACAAAGTCGGGATGATCAGCATTGAGAAATCCGTCTGGCTGTGACACATACACTTCTTCTTTCAGAATTCCGTTCAAGAAGGCTGTTTTTACGTCCATTTGATAGACTGTAAAATCTTTGTGTGCGGCGTATGCAAGGAATAACCGAATAGCTTCGATTCTGGCTACAGGGGCAAACGTTTCATCGTAATAATTCCTTCCTATTGATTATATCCCTTAGCAACGAGCCTGGCTTTGTTTCGAATTACAACACCATCTTCATCCTTTTTGTTTTTAAATACCCACTTTGTTCCGATCACAGTCTTCCCTTTTGGACGAGGAACTAAGTTCCATACTTTGAGACGTTCGAATTGATTAATCTCCTCTTGCATAGCCACTATCCAGTTAGGATCCTGTAGTGCATCAACTACTCGTTTAGGTTCCGTTTGGCTCAAGAAACAGGTGAAATTACATTCATTTGAATGTGTTCTTCTAGTCGTTACTCCTGTATTGGGATCTCCTATTATTTGATCTGTAGGATGATGTCGGATCCATTTCTTTTCGTGGGGGAATGTCGTTTCGTCTATTTGAGATTCCTCACTGAGTGGATAGTCGATTGCAGACACGGTAGTGTTGCCTGGTGAGTTTGAAGAGGAGGCATCTGTCTGCGTTGTTGTTACGGTTGTTGGGATCGAGCCTTCTGCATCTGAGGGAGGAATTGTCTGGCAGGAGTGGGTTCTGAATTATGAGTTGATGAACTAGGGCTGGATTCAGTATTTGGAATGGAATTGGTGGGTGGTTTTTTCGGATTTTGAGAGATATAGATATGTTCAAAAAGTAGATCCAGATCCAGTTCCTCTTGAGTTAGGCGAGTGGAGCATGTGGGATTGCTATGTCTAGAATAGTCAGTTGCTTTGTCGGATCCCGGTTCTGAAGAGTTCCGTTCAGATGCATCTGACGAACATTCTCCTTCTTCTGTATGAGAATGAATAAGGTGTGGTGTGCTAGATACTCGTCCCAAACTGCTATGTCCAGTAGAAGGTTCGAGTCCCTCATCAAAGGTGACATTTATACTTTCAATGATCATCCTTCTGTTTCTGAGAAATATCCTGCATGCCTTAGATTGCGCAGAGTAGCCTACGAAGATTCCTTCAGTTGCTTTTGGATCGAGCTTGGACTTGTCTTCGCGGTCGTTGGCGACGAAGCACTTACATCCAAAAATTCGAAAATGGGCAATGTTGGGCAGTCTTCCATTTATAAGTTCATAGGGCGTCTTACCAAATCTTAGATGAATGTTTGTGCGATTCTGTGTATAGCAAGCAGTATTCATTGCTTCAGCCCAAAGGAAATGAGGTAGTGATTATTGGATGATCATTGTTCGGGCAGCCTCTACGAGTGTTCGATTTCGCCTTTCAACAACCCCATTTTGTTGAGGTGTGTAGATAGCAGAAAACTGTTGAGTAATTCCTATGGATTCGTAGAAGTCACTGAGCTGTTGATTCTTGAATTCTGTTCCATTGTCTGATCTAACTATTTGAACATTTCTCTGAAGTAGGTTCTGTGTTGTTCAGATTAGATTTGGAATATGTTCTACTGTCTCTGATTTAGTTCGTAAGAAACGTACCCAAGTAAATCGGGAAAAGTCGTCGACGATAACCAGCATATACCGCTTTCCACTTATGCTTTCAGTTCGCATCGGGCCCCACAGATCCATGTGTAAGAGCTCTAGAGGATGTTGAGTGGATGCTGTGTGCTTTGTAGGATGTGAAGCTCTCTTCATTTTTCCTTTCTCACAAGCAGAGCACATATGCTCTTTTTGGTACTTCAGTGGTGGTAGTCCAACAGCTAGTTTGTTGATTGACAGCTTGTTGAGAGTCTTGAAGTTAAGATGGGATAATCGTTGGTGCCATAGGTCATTTTGAATTGAAGTTGCTTTGGAGATTAGGCAGATATCAGTCTTTGGTTTGACAGTTCCTAATATCAATGGTGTAAAGATTTGTCTTGCGAGTTCCAGTGAGAAGTTCTTCACCATTGGCATTGAGAATTTTGCAAGTTTTCTTTAGAAACACAACTTGGAGTCCAAAGTCACTGAACTGTCCTATTGATAAGAGATTGTGTGTCAGTCCTTCAACGTACGAAACTTGTTTAATTGTGAGTCTATTGCATATGAGATCGCCATAACCAAGGATTCTGGCTCCATTGCTATTGCCAAACCGTACTAGTCCTCCTGGCTATCAACGTAGTTGCTCAACAGTTCCTTTGTCCCAGTCATGTGTGTGGAGCAACCAGAATCTAAGTACCACACATGAAGGGCCTGCAAAATAGAAACTAGAGGGTTTTAGGTACCCATTGAAATATGGGTCCACCTCTATTATATTTATTAGTCCGTTTAGATTCCCTAGATTTTCCTTTGTTGGTGGATGACTTAGAGTCACTAGTTATTTCTAGGGTTAGGATTTGTGTTTCTGCAGTCTGAAGCTTTGGAACCCATTTGTGCATAGGTTTTTTGATAGCTTTTGGTTTTGATCCGTGTCTTAACTTTGTATTTTTATTTTTAGGAATTGTTTTGTGCATTTGCTTGGTGACATGATCATGCGAGGAAAGCTTTGTTTTTGAATTAGAAGACAATTTTTTCGATACACTGCGACATAAAGAAGGTACAAAAGTTTTGGGAGGAAAAAACTCAATGACAAAAGGTGTATTGAGATCACAAGTCTCCTTCAAGATATCTTCCTTTTTAACCCATACTTGCCTCTTCAATGGCTCTTTTGTGGGTCCTGAAAAATTTCAATGTATTAGTGCAGGAAATCTTGTCATGCGAAACTAAGGTGTATGAAATTGTGTGTAATCTTATTTTTTCTTTGAGTGAAGATATTTCCTGAAGAAGTTTATGCCTTTCTTCACCAAATGACTTTCTCTCGTTTTCGATAGTGGAGTGAAGATCACTGATTTTCTTTATGCAATCAGGCATATATCCTGTTGCATATGTAACCATCGGTGTCGTATTTTCCGAACCACCTGAGGTTTCTTCTTCATTTGGACGTGGAATATCTGATTCAAATTCTGTTATTGCTGGACAACTTCTTACTTTATAGAATTCTGTGTAGTTAAGTGATGTTTGAGTTTTAGTGTGTGTTGATGTCTCATCTTCACTGACAAAAGGCATAAGATTGGCCAGGCAACCTGTCTGCATGAATTTGAGATCATATAGATAAGGTGATTTTGATATGCCTAGTTTTAACTTGCATGGGTTTTCAAAACCAAGTCCTTTATGGGGATTATAAAAATCAACGTTAGCTGGTTTGTTCAAGAAGATCATTTGTTCTGACTGATCTCGTCGGGTTAAGACGTCCTCCAATTTTTTTATTTGGGAGTACAGTCTTTCCCGTTCTTTACTTAGTAAGTCATATTTAATTGTAGCATCCATTGCCTGATCTCTATGAGATTTCATTTCCTTTTCTAAATCCTTGGCTTTAGCTTCGGATTTTTGCACTTGTATTTCTAGCTTAGCAATTTTTTCATTTGCCACAATTACACGATTCTTCTCACATGCATAATCATATCTAAACTTATCTAATACGGCTAAATTTTTCTCTAAGTTAGTTTCAAGTTCTTTGATTTTCTTTTTCCCAGATTTGTTAGATTTATATAAGGATAAAAATTCATTTTTCATCTTAAGTAAGGAATCATAATCTGCTTCACTTACCTCCACTATGTCTGAATTGTTAGAAGTTTCCCTGTCTGACTCGCTACCTTCAGCTCCAGCTCCATCTTCTTCGTCATCTAGTTTGGCCATCTGTGCCACGTTCTCATTCTCGCTGTCTGAGGTATCTTCAAGCCAATGATCCTCTTCTGCCATTAAGACCAGCCCCTTTTCTTTTTGTTCAGCTAATTGAACTTTTCTGCGATAATAGTTAACGTCCTTTTCTTGGGCATTCTGCACTCTCTGGCAAAGTGTCCATTCTTGCCGCAGTTGAAGCATTTTCCGCCTTGTTGAGGAGTTTCAGAGTTGTTGTCCTCATCCTGAGTCTTTCCTTTAGAGTTGGAGGAAGTTCTTTGACGATTGGAGGAGGAACCAGTCTGCTTATAATATTTCCTCTGCACGAAATTCGAGACTAGAGCGAGTTGCTTAGCAAGATCTTTGAGGGTGATTTCCTGGTCTGCATGTTTGGTAAGATCCTTGGATTCATCATCAGAACCAGAGTCTTCTCCCTCCTTAACTTGTGACGACTGGATAATTTCTTTGTCCTTGAATTGTTTTCTTGATGATCGTTCAGTCATAAGAGCAAGCGATTCGCTTCCTATTGGTTTGATTTCCTCCCTTCGTTTCTCCACATGATTGGAATGTTGATTGAGGTAGTCGAATAATGTATGAATGCTAACTTTAGTTAGGTCGTTCATCTGTCTTATCATAATTGCAGTAGCCTCCCATTCTGGATGAAGTGATCCTAAGAATTTGATATTGATTTCCATTACACTTTTTGTGACTCCATTCATCTTTAGCTCATTTAAAAGAACAAGAAATCGATGGAAGGTTTCTTGGAGAGTTTCCCCTTTGTTAGCATGAAAGCGGTCATACGAGATGAGTGTGTTTGCCATTCTTGCCATTGTATTGACTTCTGTCCCCTGCATCATAATTCGAAGAGCATCCCACATTTCTTTTGCGCTCTCACCACATTCGAGTTGCATCAAAATGTCATTGGGAATGGCTTGCATCATGTATGATTTCGCCACTTTATCTGCCTTTAGTCGCAGTTTTTCTTCATCATTGCATTGATCAGTAGTTTTCAAGATTCTCTGTTCCTCTCTTGCAGGGGTGGTGTCAGTAGTGGCGGGAATTATGGTCCAATACTGTGTAGGTCCATTGTAAATAGATTCTAGTAGATTTTCAGAATTGTCCTTGCTTTCTATGAAGTTGATGAATCTTCTCTTCCAGACTGCGTACTCTCCATGTCGGATGATGGGAGGTCTAACATCATTTCCCATGCTGAAAGAGTCCATTGCTTGTGTTTTGGATATGATCGTTGACGTGTAATTTGAGGAAAGTTGGAATTGAATTTTGCGAATTGAAGAAGTGACGTGTTACTTTGCGAACAGATATGTGAGTTCGCAAAGTTGATAAGGTTCGCAAAGTTGTTTTGAGTTCGCAAAGTGTCAAGATATCGCAAAGTGTGTTGAATTCGCGAAGTAAACTTGAGTTCGCAAAGTGCTTTGAATTCGCAAAATAAGCTGGAGTTCGCAAAGTGAGCAAAGTTCGCACAGTGATTAAATGAGATCGCAAACTGTCCTGGGTTCGCAAAGCAGTTGTGAGTTCGCAAAGAGTCAAGAGGTCGCAAAGTGTTTCCAATTTGCAAAGTGGACCGGAGAACGCAAAGTGAAGAAAATCCTGAGACGTTGATCTTCGAGAATCTGACGGCTTGGTGACCTCGAACTCGCAAAGTAGAGCTTTGCGAAGTGCCGATGCGCAAACTTGAAAACCCGCAAGCCAAGTGTGTGAACTTAGGATTGCAAAGACGCCTTGTGAAATGAATGAGCCGCAAAACGAAAGAAATCCTTGAGTTCGCAAACCTAGTTCCCAAAAGAAATTCCGTGCGCAAACTCAAGAACAGACTGAGAAACAGAGCTGTTCTTCAATGTTTTAGACAGAAATCCAACAAATCTGACACAGCCTCCACGGAAGCCAATTTGATAGCTCAGAACTGAAAGCTACACAGACTTGCCTTAATAAAAACAGAATATCTCCGAGAAAAGTTGATACACGTGAGTCTGAGCTTTGCGGCAGAGAATGAACTACCACGCAAGAACTCACCCTGCTAAATTCTTTAAAGCTCGAAATGAAGTTTCCTCACCTACACGCTTGCTCTGATACCACTTGTAATTCCAGATTATCCAAGAACACTTCAACAGATTTAACCTTCGTAATGTGTGAATAATGTGCTATAGAGGTTTAGTGTTGAATACGTGAGGGTTTTGCAAATGGAAAAACTTGATTAATGCTTGTTAGGGTTTAAGCTTATTGGGCCCCTAACAAGCCCATTACAAACACAACTCAAATACATAAGATAATACATCGTAAAGAAATTACAATACTTAGAACAATATTTTGGACACTTTTAAAATCTTCCTAACATCCTTTATGGCGTGACATGGTATATCGCAGTACAGTCAGTACTTCACAAGTGATCACTTAGGTAGGCAGAAAACTATGCCAAGTAAATGCCCAAAACCTTGATGGTATGTTTCTGCTCAAACTCTCGTATTCGTACATTCGCAAATTCTAGGTGATCGACAATCTAACGTGTTGCTCGTACATATAGACCTTTTTCAATCATCACTCACATGAAACTCAATCATAAGATCACTTACCAAATTAAACACTCAATCCATGTAATCATCGAGCAATCAATATGTCGTATTAATGCCAATAATATACTTTCACAACAATTCATAAGCTCATAATAGCATGATTATAATTCATAGAAAAGCTCGGATTCGTAATAAAGCCATATTTAAATATTTCGCAATGGTATTTTCCATAACAGCACTTTCCATATGTGACATCCAACTATCATCTTATCGAATAAATCAATCAGGATTTATTTTCCATATTCACCATATAAGATAGCGGCTGGACGACCCTCATCTTCTAATTACAATTAGTGGTGGATTTTGCAACATAAGTCTCGGAAGACGCGTCTAACAAAAACCTTCTCTAGAATAACATATTACGACAAACATCGTCTACATCGTCATGACTGTACAAGTGTCATAGCCCCCAAAATGACAAAATATTAAAAACCCTAGCGTCGCTCCACAGGTCTTCATCCATGTACCGCCATGCCCTCAAAAGTTCGTGGTGCACCGCCACCAACCCGCCTAGTCGCGGCGTACCGGCGTCGGACTCAGTACCTACAACACTGTAAGCTCTGAGCTATTGCTCAGTAGGTGAAATAATGCGTGTATGGAACGTGCGCTCGAGCTTGACTCAGCCCCGATACCGACACTTTCATATCTCATATGAAAGTATTCTCACCTAACCATGCAATGCCGCTAATCCTATCATTAGATCTCGTCTCAACCTAGATCTCATCTCAACCACAGGGTTCCTAGGCTAGTCTTGGCACCTCATATCACCTGGTCAAGAGTCAGTTCCCAGGTACATACGCTTTCTCACGGGTCACTCCTTAAAACGTCCTCTTACCCCGGCAGTGCCCACGCTGGTAGCGATCTCCCTCAGCTAACTCTAACATGTCGCATCTTCTGCCAAACAGACCCTTTCATATCTCATACGAACGTGGTCTCGACAACAATACAATTGTCAGGTGCACTAGCACTACCTAGTACTACCCTCAGACTCCACTGCTAGTCGACCATAGAAATCGGTCACATCTACCCCACTCATCGACTCCTTAAGGTGTCACCGTGTCAACACGGTCACCTTTCTCACACTGATATAGATATGCCGTGCACATTCTATGCAGTGCAAGTAAAATGCAACACTGCACATGAATAAATATTTTCCTGAAAAATATTCCACCTCTACCCGAAAATTCGTCTGGTTACCATAAAATCCAATCTTGCCCGAAAACAATGCTATGGCCCAAAAATCTAATTTGTAGTCAAAATTCGGACAAGTTCCGAAATTCGGTCAACGGCCAAAATTATACTTGTCGGCGAATTTCACTTACCCGAAATAATAATTTCCCAGATTTCAGCCACCCGAAATTCTTACATGTCTAAAGCTTTTGACACGAAAATTTTATTATATAAGTCAACACCGAAATAAGACCCGAAAAATTAAAAATCCTGGTCCACGCACGAAAATTTCTTTGACATGAAAGTCACCCGAAAATCATATGACACGGGGAAAATCCTTGCCCGAAAATTATTTAGACTTGAATTTCTCTTGCCCGAAAATCACAGGTATCACCCGAAAAATTCGATCAAACTTGAGACAAACCCTAGTTCGGCGAAAGTTCCGTAGACTTGCCTGAAAATATTAATAGCATGCCCGAAAAGAATACTATAGGACTACCCGAAAATTTCCAACCTTATGATATAAAATTTTCGCCGATAATTTTCACTCTACCTGATTTTTGGGCTGAAATACCCAAAAATTAAACTAAATCACATGACACCGTAAATCTACCTGAAAGTTAATTTGATCATCGAAAATGATAATCCTTTCTACCCGATTATCTTACCTGAGAAATTCCAAACCTCAGAACCTCATCTCCAAAATTTTTTTATTACTCCTAGTTTTCATAATTAGGCACATACTAATATGAAGAGGAAATGTCACAATCCTAACCCAGAAATTAAGGTTTTCATATACATATGATATCCGAAATATCACCTAGGCCACATAAAATTCATAGAAACATGATATCACATAAATTAGGTAAAATCATGAAAACGTATTACTAGTCATCAAGTCCAATTTATTTACGTGTTGTAGATGAATTATTCACTTACCCCACTTCCAAGAATTCAATTTGTTCAAGAACCTTAAGCTGTCCAAATTTTGTGTTGAGGAAAGTTTCGTTCTTCTCCTTGTTTCCTTTCGTGTTCTACTTGTTCTTACTAACAATGAAGGTTTTGTTTATTATACATTTAGATATACATTACAGTTCTTTGGGATTTGTGATTTATGAAATGATAAGTAACAGAACTTTCGCCCTAGCCTAGGTTAAGTAATTGTCATCACTTATCATAAAAGCTACCCGAAAATAGATTTTGAGTCCAATATTCGGCCATCGCAATCATTTGGCAATTAGACTTTTACCCGGATTTAATGATATGCTTTAAGTGGGGAACTCATCTAACATTTAAATGCCTTGCTTGAAAGTAAGGTTATCGGAAATATAATTTAACAAGCTAAGCTATCCGAATTTTGACTTCACTTGACTACTCCAAAGCCTACCCGAAAATGAACCTACTCAATGTTGCCGGGACTGCCGGGAAATTTGAGACTACCCCTATTAGCTGAAAATTATTTATATAAGACTACCGGGAAATTCTAAGCTTTAACCCTGACTTTTCTTAGGTAGTTCAAGACTTACCCCAAAATCATACCTATTGTCTGAAAATCTATTTCGCCGGGAATTACACGACTTACCCGAAAATTATCTTTGCTTGCCCAAACACAAATTTCCCCAAATCTGAAAATCAAACCTAAAGTCACCCGACAATTATTCCCAGAAGTTACTAAAATAATTTCATTGTCTAAATTTCATCTTTCGGGTATCTTACTATTTAATACGAATTAAATTTGGAACCTATATAATTTATTATTCCAAAGCCCCAAAGTAACTAACTAAAATTTCTAAGGCACCCAACTCTTCTACTAATTATGTCTAAACCCCGTATTAAATTTTTACAGATATTACATCCCCCTCCCCCCTTAAAAGAATATCGTCCTCGAAATTACGCCGACTAGAATAGCTCGGGGAACAATTTCTTCTATTTCCTGTCCTATTAAGGTAGGATTTCTTCCACCTTCACCATTCAATTTAGACGGCACATATAAATGTATGGCCCAATTTTCTGAGATTGATAAGCCCGTTGTGGGTACATCCTAATTTATTTGCATGTTCGGCATCGTCGTCAGAGTCTCAGTTACTTCAGCAGTAGGATATGAGTTTATCCGACAGTCGCGAGCAAAATGGAGTCCGAGGATAGTACTAGTGCACCTGACAATTGTATGATTGTCGAGGCCACATTCGTATGAGATATGACAGTGTGTTTTGCGGAAGAGGCGACCTGGTAGAGTTAGCTCAGGGAGATCGCTACCAGCGTGGGCACGCCGGTGCAAGAGGACGTTTTGTGTTACCCGAATATTAGCTAAGCATGGCCGAATTGGGCTTCACCCAAATTTTTTACCAACTTATAACAAATTCTAGGCTTAGACCAAATTTTGACTACCCTTGAGTAATTTAAAACTTCCCCGAATAATAAAACCTATTGTTCCAAACATCTCACACGGTGAAAATTAGGTTTCGGCCGAATTTGATTCTACTCAAAATAATCGGATCTCATTCGAAATTCCAACTCTATTCTATTGCCCGCAAATTAATTTCATATGCTATCCGAAAATTTCCAAACCCTAGTTCCGTTACCCGAATTTTAAATGTACCAGCTACCTGAAAATTAGCTCTATTATTCGAATTTCTCTTTTAATTCGACTTCTTTTCATTTGTTCCTTTATTACATCTCATTTTTAATTTCGAGACATCAAATTTGTATTCCTACCTCCAAGTCTCAAAATAATTAGTCAGGATCTCTAAGTCGCACAATTGTACTATTTGACATGAAAGTCACCCACAAATCATATGACACGGCGAAAAATCCTTGCCCGAAAATTATTTAGACTTGACCTTCTCTTGCCCGAAATCATAGGTATTACCCGAAAAATTCAATCAAAATTGACACAAACAGTAGTTTGGAAAAAGTTTCGTAGAATTACCCGAAAAATATTAAATAGCATGCCTGAAAATAATACTATAGGTTTACCCGAAAATTTCAAACCTTGTGATATAAAGTTTTCGCCGAGGATTCTACTCTACTCAAATTTTGGGTTGAAATACCAAAAGATTTTAACTAAACACATGACAACCTAAAGCTACCCGAAAATTATTTTGATCATCAAAAATGATAATCCTTCCCACACGAAAATTATTTCAACTATACTCATTTACCATATGAGGCCCCACCACATAGATCACATCAAATAACATATTCCACTAATTCATATATAATGGCATAACTTTCCAAATATTAGAGATGTTATCCATTTCAGCACATACAATATTTATCAGCATCTTATCCACATAAAGTCAATCAGTCATTCAATATAACAATAGCTTAATCAGCAGAAGGAAATATATCAATCGACATTTCAATATAAAATCAGTAAGATGCATGCAAAAGATCATCAATATGATTTTCGTCCAAGAATAAACAGTTTCACGGATATAGCGCATTCTATATTTAGACAGCGTACTTTCCATATATAGTCCAATACGATATCTCACACGTTATTACCATAAATAGCACAACATATTCACAATAAGATATATCCTAGCATGTGAGACATCTATAAAATGCGATTCACACAGTTTATCAATATTAACAGAATCACATGTGAGTCAAATATTCGACAATTTATCATTTCATAGCTCATCATGCATAGTCGAATATTATCATATACTTAGACATCATTTTAAATATTTATCGAATTGCTCAAGTTATAGCCCTAATGTCATTACAATTACATAAATCATCAAAACTCTTTACGCACATGGACCAAAAACGTCAACACATTGGAATATTTTCGTTTCAATAATACTGCGATATTCAATCATTATGTAATAGAAAAAACAACATGGTGCAAAATTAGTGCTTGTGTATCGGCTCACAAAGAGGAGAAACTGATGCAAATACAACAAAAAAGATCAACACTCAACACCACAGGGCTTGAGTATCGGGCCGGTCTTCTTGGGCAAGAATGGGTCGATCCTAACCCAAACGAGTGAGAAGATGGAAGCCAAAAGGATCGACCAGAGCACGACGATCGTAGGAGTCCGATTCTGTTTCCCCATCAAACCTTTTAGGAAGGGGTAGAGATGGACGATGACCCAGAAAGCAAAGAACAGCTTCCCGAATAACGGGCCCCATGACCCCGACCCGTTGTTGATGGCGTCGGAGACTCCAGCCACTACACCGACCATGTTGAGTATGATGAGCGTGGTCGGGGGGATGAGAAGGGTCGTCCACTTGAAGAGGTAGAGCTCCCCGAACTCCGTGTCGTCGGCCGACTTTGAAGTGACGGTGAAGTTCGTGTCGACCCCGGCAAGGACCTTGAGGAGCCCTTGGAAGACCGCGAATAGGTGGGCCGAGAGTCCCCCAATGACCCAAAACTGCTCGTTCCTCCACCAGTCCTCGATGCTGACCCCACTCCATCGAAGCTCGAGCATGCCCGTCACGATGATGGAGAGGAAGAGCGCGATGAACCATATGCTCGCCAGATTGTTCAACTGCAACAAATATAGATAAATGGATAGCCGCCGAACTAACGAACTAGCTAATTGAACTGGTTTTTATTAATGCAAACGAACGAAAATGGAGACTAGACAAATTAATTACCTTCCTAATAGGTTTCCTAATAGTCAAATCACAGTTAAAACATTGTGTCACAACTTCCCTAAATCCTGACTTTTACTTTCTACAGAGCGTAATGCTTATATATGTAGGTACTAAAAGCAAATCTTTAGTCCCAATAAATCTGAACAGAAACTAATTTAGAAATTCAAATATAAACTACGATATGAGAAACTTAATTAAATAATAATAATAATAATAGTAGTAGTTGAATAAGATCTCGTAACAATAACCTTGTAATTTTCCGTTTGAGATTTTGGTATACGGAAGCACAATTAAATTTACCGTTGGAACGATGAATTTTCCGGTGAGTAGACAGACAGCTGGAAGCATGCAGTAGGCTAGAAGAGCGATGGAAGTGAAAGGGTACACGACGGTATTGATATAAGCGAGCCTCTCGAGCAGCTTGAGCTTTCCTCCGTAGGCATACCACAGCGGACAGTGGCGGCTGAGGAAGATTTCGACCGAACCCAAAGCCCATCTCAGAACCTGATGCAACCTATCCGATATATTTATAGGAGCCGATCCCTTGAAAGCGGGTCTCTTGGGACAACAATACACAGATCTCCATCCTCTGCAATGCATCTTGAATCCTGTCAATATATCCTCAGTGATCGAACCGTATATCCAACCGATCTGAAAAAAAAAAAGGAAGGATTAATAACCAATCACGGCCGAAGGAGTTCAATGCATATGATTCTTACCTCTTTTCCCCATTCGGTTTTTTCTTCGTAACCACAGCTTATTACGTGTATAGC
Organism: Craterostigma plantagineum; assembly: GCA_027422505.1. Taxonomy (NCBI): domain Eukaryota; kingdom Viridiplantae; phylum Streptophyta; class Magnoliopsida; order Lamiales; family Linderniaceae; genus Craterostigma; species Craterostigma plantagineum. Next base: position 4,784,220 of record JAPQWV010000055.1, read on the forward strand.
TTCTTTGGTAAGTGTGGCTTGGTTAGTGCCTTGAGGCAGACCGCCGTTCTCCATGAGAGTCGACGTGATAAACACGGGAGACATCCCGAAACGTTTCTCGAAGTTCTTCTGGGACATGAGAGAGGACTTTTCAAGCTCGTCGTAGCCTTCGAGCCCTTCTTCAATTTCTTCGAGGTCGAAAGAAGGTGGCATGGATGACTTTCTAGTGTACTGCTTCTTTCGCATTGTTATCTTGTTCTTTCTGTACATTTTCCCAAGCATGGCCTTGAGCCCCTTTTTCTTCTTGTCCTTGAAAAACGAAGACGACTTGTTTCTCGGCCCAGCGCAGCAGCAACAACAACACCACTTAGGCCAGCAATCACACGTCATCTTAGCTCTCTTATCTGATTGCGGCGGATCATAACCGTACAATGCTTGCCTGTTGAATACGCATCCCGTCCCTACGTAAACCGGCCCTTGGATACCATCGAGACCCTTCATGTTTATCTATTAAAAAAAAATATATTTTAGCAGATTATATATAAAAAAAAAAGAATTAAAGTAGCCGCAGTAAGTATATATATATATATTATGTGTGTGTATATATATATATATATATACATATATATATCTTACGTCGAAGAAGACGACGTTGCGATTTGCATATCTATCGTGACGGTCAATGCCGTTGAACCTCTGTGGAAATTGTACATAGCACAGCTTCTTCCCCGCGTGAGGATCCATTAAAAAGCACATGGCTTCTCTGATAGATTTGCTGTTATTGATGTAGTGATCGCAGTCGAGGTTCAACATGAACGGCGCATTGGTAAGTACCGCAGACACTCGCACCTGGTGTTCAAACCCAAAGAATAATACGGTTTGATTATAAGAAAACAATAATAGAGAAACATTAAGAGTTGTCGCATTATATTACTTACCAATGCGTTCATGGCGCCTGCTTTCTTATGGTGTTGATAGCCCAGCCTTTTCTCACGTGATACGTACACCAGTCGTGGCAGCTCCTTACCTTCGACATCGAGTGCACCTTCGCTTCCCAAATACACCTTCAAAACAAGGAACATCTCTTCTTTATACGTTCAATTCAGAACAGACAAGTCTTGTAAACATATCTATTTTTATTTCTTTTTCTTGGTCACCTGAATCATGCCGGGGTGATCACGACTGTTGTTCCCGGGCCACGGAGTCCCATCTTGCATAACCCAACCCTCTTCGGGTTTCTTCTGCGCCTTAGCCACCAACGCGTTAATCCTCACTTTAAACTCTTCATACTCTCTCTGCAATAAATAAAAGAAGCGATTGTTCGTAACAACAGGCGCAGTTCGATCCAAAGCTAACGTAATTTCATCTTCTATTATACCTTCATAGCCCTTCGGTCCTTTACGAAGGTGGGCTGCACCTTATCCTTCAAGTAGTCGATCTTCTCCGAAAAGTAGAACTCTGGCGTTCGAGGCTCCACACAGTACTTGTTGCAAAACGGGACCCACCTCCTCGCAAACTCTGCTGTCTCGGCTAACGTATCGAATAGAAGCATCGATGCGCCGTCATCCGAGACGTAGCAGCTAACTTTCTCCACCGGATAATCGACGGATAGGATTGAGAGCACCGTGTTCGCCGTGATGATCGGCGGCTCTTTAAGTGGGTCGACCGTACTAACAAAGACGTCTACGGGCGCAAGGAGATTTTGATTGCCGTCGCGTTCGAACCTCAGAGAGAGGCGCTCGAGGTAGGTTTCGCGGTTGATGGGTAACCATTTGGGAAATTGATCGAGTATCCATGATAGGCCGAACCATATTTCGCATATCACGGAGATCAGCCACAAGGGATAGGCGTCGGTTGCCGGCGTCAGGATTCGAAAGTGGAAGAAGAAGCATAGGATGACAAATCTTATGACGATTACTATTCGGTAAGGGTTGATTAGCCGAGATGGGATCGGTACTTTTCGCCATAGCGGTTGCCTGGCTTCGGCCAATCTGGAATGTCGGGAGAAACACAATGAAATATAAAAAAAAAAAATTCCAACAAGATGCAAGAGAGTTTAGTACGCGGAATCCGATGGGGATAATGGCTGCTCGATGCTGACCATTACTCTTTATGCATCTAAATTCTTATACCAAAAGCATCCTTATGTAAGAAAAATATTTATCTTACAAGAAGTCGTCGTTGTCGTCATTGTCGTCGGGGTCACCGCCACCATCGCCCTCGCGTATTTTGGTGACGAGGCCTCTCTTTTCTTGGCGGGCTTTCCATCCGTCGACTCTATCTTTCCACTCTTCGGCAGTGTAAGTCTCCTTTTCACCTTCCAAGTTCTTACCCATAACTGTAATAATGCAGGTATATCGACTAAGGTAAGAACAACAAATAAACAAAATAATTAATTCTTATATAAAAGCACCCTGTATAATTTCTGGGTTACCACTTTCGGCGACTGAAGGAGCATAATTTGATCCGTTGATGTGAATTTTTTTATGCTGATCGTCATCTCCATTTTCATGCGGAGTTTTATTCAACATCATTTCAGAAGACGAAGAATAATGAAGTTGCTGATTCTTCAGATGGAATGATTCTCCTTCGTAGTCTTTGTCGAGGTTATCTTCGTCGTCGCCGTCAACCCTCGGACAACCTAATCAAAGAAACCGGCATATATCTAAAACCATCAACACCAAACATAATAACAAGATCTTGTAATAATCTTTTACTTTAAAAATCAAATATCGATTCTTAACATGTATTATTGTACATATACCCTTATGACGCACGTAGCGCGTGTGACATTGAGGACAGCTCTGATGGCCATCACTACGCTCATACTCATAGCATGGCCGACAGACTGGAAAGCCACACTCGTGGCAAGCAACAAACACATCTCCATTCTCCTTCAATATCTCATCCCCACAAATCCGACATGTTTTGACTACTGATGACGATGATTCCCTTGTAGGAGGATGATACTAAAACAATAGCAGAGGACACAAGTATCACCAGCTAATAATATACTGACTTACTAAAACCTCAATAAAATGCAAATTGATATAACGACTTTCTAAAGTGAAGTTATACCTCATCGGAAGCTTTCGTAACATGGAGCTCGTTACGGCCATGTGAACCTTCTTCAAAGAGTCCAGCCATGATTTACGTTTACGTGTGTGTATGAGAGAGAGGAGGCGATAGAGAGAGATTGAGAGAGACCTCACCTGTTTGGAGAGTTTTTAAGTAGTAGTAATGTTGATATATGTAACAGCTCTATGGGTGAGGTGTCATATTTTTTTATTGAAGTTTGATTGGAAGAGAAGTCAGGTAGGTAAGAGATAGAGACAGCATAATTAATCCTCTTAGCATTGCTTCTTTTTCTTCCTTCACTGTTGTAATATGAAATAGAAAAGCTAGATGAGCATATTCCATGTAACTTACACTCAAAGGTTTCAGAACACCTGCTGCTCATATACACCAAACGCTGCTGTGTGTGACACTGAGAAGAGAACTAATTCAAACAACTTCATAAATTATAATTTCTTCAACAACGAAATAATCAACTAAACTTACATACTTTTTAAGAATTTTTGATTTTTTCTTCTTTCCAAAGAATAATATTGGTAACTCAATAGTCAATGCCCGATATTTACATGGGTTAGTATTATTACAATACACGGGTCGGATTAACTAAATATTTTTGTTCTAATATTAATATTAATTACTTAAAAGCAACATTTTCACATAAAGTAATAATTTCACATGTAAATAGTAAATATTCATTTTTTAAATATTTGTATTCTTGCTTCGTTGATCGATCTTGAAACATGAAGATTAAGCTGGATATTCACTGAACTTAATAAAAGTGAATATATATTCTAATGAACAAAAAAGGAAGTTTAACTCAATCGATCATGTTCATCCGCTTTTCCTAGACAGTCTCCAAATTGCATAATTAAAAAATAATGCTAAAATCAATGCAGAAATAGGTTTTGTGGGTTTTCTCTCCTCAAAGAAACGCATGTCGCATAAATGAGTGTTATTTAAAAACTGCATATAAATTCCTTTTATTTGTTTTATAATTAAAGAACCCAATTAGAAAATAAAATAAAAATTTATCAATATTAATAGGATAATTGTTTTAATTCTACCATTTACTAGCAATATATATATATATATATTTTTATTTCGATGTAATATAATATTATAATATTATGTTTTTTTTTTTAAGTTATAAAGTACGTGGATAGTATTGAAAGTTGGTAAAATTGGTATCGGAGTGAATATTACAAAAAAAAGTTCTTTGAGTTTGAGAATAAGTTTAACGGCAGGAGAAAAAATACTGCATTTTGAGTTTGAGAATTAGTTTGTCGGTTAGAGCTGGTCTAATTACAAGACTAAGGCTTGAATTCTAGTCACTTTTTCTATCACATCTCTCCTTACCGTTTAAGAAAACATATTATAAGGTATACAAGTGCTACTGCGAGACTTGCATTGCCTAGAATTAAGCTAGTTTCATTAAGAATTTAATCTTCATGAGAATTCTGGAAAGTGAGTTGTGTTATAAAATTAATGCAACATATTAACTAAGTTAGTCAATATAATAGGATTTATTTTTAGGATAACTCTATTGGCACCCACTTTTTTCTGTTTGCACCCCCTAATTAATATGTAGGGTGAATATTAATTATTTTACCAATTACATACCCCAATGGAAAAAAAGGAGTTTATGTTAATAGTTAATTAATATGTAAAGTAATATCAAATAAATACTTGCTAAAGGTCAAAATTTTCCATCTGGCGTGCATGGTAAATGAAGGCCCGTCCAGCCCTACGGCGGGTAGCGGGCCTGGTGGGCCCAGCCCCTCCTAAAAAATAAAAATGAAAAATTATATAAAAACATTAAAATAAACTAAGGAAATCGAATTACTCCTAATCAAATTTAAATTCTTTAATAAAAATTTGTTTTGTTACTAAATTTGATTAAATGAACAATTGGATCTCAAAAATTTAAAAAACCTATATAATTCATTTATATATTTTTTTAAAAAATATTTTATGATATTTGGCTGGCATGAGAAATGCCAGTCCGCCCCATCCCTACTGGTGGGTAGCGGGCCTGGTGGGCCCGGCCCGTCCTAAAAAATAAAAATGAAAGAATATATGTAAAGAGTAGAAAACATTAAAATACACTAATGAAGTTGAATTACTCCTAATCAAATTTAAATTCTTTAATAAACATTTATTTATGTTATTTAATTTGATTAAATTAAAAATTGGATATAAAAATATAAAAAAACCTATATAATTCATTTATATATTAATTCTTTACCGCATAGTAACTACGTATTCATTTTAATTATTATTTGTCGCACTTGCACTTTATATTAGCACGCCGCGTATCGATCAAGTTTTTGACGTCATCGGGATTAGATTGATATTAGTAATACCGTAGTTCGGTACTTAAGCCACTTTTATTTGACGTTTTGTTAGTTTTTTGCTTTGCGTTATTTGTGTTTCTACATCATTATTAACTTCGTTATTTCTTTGACGTGTCTATTTGTTTTTCGCTAATTCTTATTTCCATTTATTGAAGGTACAATGGAACAGTGAATGTCCCGAAGCCATCAATGGGGTCACGGGCGACGCGATCTAGTTGATGTTATTTCCATTCTCGCTGAAGTTCGGAGCGAAGGATTGACTTGAGATGTTGCCACCCCGATTGATCACTACGTGGGAGGAGATGCGAGCCGCATTTATCGGCCACTACTTTCCGTTGTCGAAGGTCCTAAGAGTGAAGACGGAGATATCGCTTTTCCACCATAAGAACTCAGAAAATCTCTATGAGGTGTGGGGGCGATACAAGTCACTACTGAAGAAGTGGCCGCAATACGGGATGTCGAAAGGTAGCCATGATCAATCGGTTCCATGAGGGCCCCAACGACCAGATTATTCACATGATAGACGAGCCGCAGGAGGAGGGCTCGTGAAGAACAACTTCATGAGAAGCAATACGAGGATTAAGATGCCAGGCGTGTTCAGAGTGAGCGAGGAGACGACCACGAATGCCAATTTCGAGGCCAGCAACAAATTGCGTCGACGAATTCTCAGCTGCAGATGGTGATTGGCGCACTACTTCCAAAAGCGAAACAGGCAGAACCCGTGAACACCGCGACGACCACCGCACCATTGCAGCATACGTCGTACACACCACTGTGCGGTATCTATGACTGTAGCGACCCTCACTTTCTAATACTGATTTGTGGCGGATTTTTGCAACATAAGTCGCGGAAGAGCCGTCTAATTAAAAACTTTTTCTAAACTAAAATATATTACAATCATATTTGTCTACATCGTCATCACTATACAAGGGCCGTAGCTCCCAAAATATCAAAACGCTCAAAACCCTAATCGCACCACAGGTCGCATCCATGTCCAGTCTCGCCCTCAAATGTCCGTGGAGCACCGCCGTCAGCCCGCCTCAACCGCGACGCGTATCAGCGCCGGGCTCGGTACCTACAACATGTAAACCCTGAGCTATTTGCTCAGTAGGTGAAATATGCGTGAATGCAGCGTGCGCTCGACCTCATCCCATCTCTCTCACAACATGCACGCTCGACTCATCACGAGTCATCACATCCCACGACACCCCGTGACTCGACACTACACTCCTCGGGTATTCCACTCAGGTCGCTTTAGAATGGAAAGGCTTCTCAGATCTCTTTAGAGTCACCCATCCCCGAGTTGAGGTTCACGTTCGGTTTAACTCAGGTCTCTTTAGAGTGGTACATACTGGAACCTTTCCCTCTATACATATCGCTCGGTCGGCCCACTCCGGTCTCTTTAGAGTGGTACATACTGGAAGACGGGCAGCCTACTCAGGTCTCTTTAGAGCGGCATACACCCACCCTCTACCTGACACAAAGACCAACACCACTCGTCGACACCCCGACGTTACCGTTCCGCACGGTACTCCATTCCCTCGCACCGACATGGAATGCAAGTGCAGTGCAAATAACATATGGCGTGCAACATGGTTACATATGACGTGTAACCCATATATAACATATAAAATATATGGTCCATGGAATTCACGTAATCATATATTCACATTTTCACATAATTCATATAATCATGTGCGTATCATAATACCACATAGATTCACATAGATGGGTTACGTGTTGTAGATGAAAAGTTTCACCTACCTGTCCTCCTGCTACAGTCAAATACAAAACCTGATAGAGTCCCTAAATGTCGACCCTCTGAATAAATAAATATTATTAGTATATGTATTAATTCTAGAACTATACTGGCTTAAAGTAATTAAGTTTCAAAATTAAATTCAAAGTCAACGGTCAACCGCGAAACCCTTACTGGTTCGCGAACTTCGTTTAATGCGCGAAGCGTTCTTAGTTCGCGAAAGTCGTATGGTTCGCGAAGTTCATACAGCCCGGAAATTGCATAGTTCGCGAATCCCCTCATGACCCGCGAACGACTAGTTCGCGAACACCCTCAAGGCCCGCGAACGACACACACCTCTCGAAGCTCTTAGGACCCGTGAATTTCACTCGGTCCGCGAAACGTTCATCATTCGCGAAACCCTTAGGATCGCGAAATGCGTTCGGCCCGCGAAGCCCGCTCCTTCTTTCTCAGCCATTCAACCCGCAAAAATGATTAGGCCCGCGAGAACTTTACGCACTCACAGTTCGCAAAACCCCTATGGCCCGGAAATTCATTCTACGACCCGAAAATCTCACAGTTCGCGACACTTAATTAGCGATCTTATTTCGAAAATTATAAAAACATACGTACTGGTAAAAAAAATCAAAATCCTAATCTTTCGAACATCATCCTGAAAATAAATAACTTTCCGAAAATCTTCAAAATCCTTAAGAACAGTAAACTTTGGAAAATCATTAAAACTCATACATCATTAAAATTTCCTTAGAAAATCCTCCTACCCCGGAAGTCTTACACTCAAAATATCAACCCTCAGGAACAATCTTTATATTTCGAAAATCATTAACCCCTATACTATGTTCGAGAATAATAAAACTCACATGATACAAACTTGAACATCTAAAATCTAAATTCTTATATAACTAACATGAAACATATATATAAATACTCGTAGACCTAAACCGTAACTCAAAGCTTTTAGGGTTTTCTAAACATTCGAACTCCTATTATTAGTATAAGAACATGTATTGACATATACTGATTTCATACATACTGAAAACTTATTAAGCATTTACTGAATTAACTAGTCACAAAAACTTTTGCATACCTCACTTTAACTAAAGTTTTGACTTGCTAAACCTCCTATGTTTGTTGGGCGCTCGTTGTAACTCGAACACTCTCTGCTCGAAATTCTTCTTTTATCTTTCGTGAACGAGGGTTTTATTTTGCTTAATAGGATACATATCTATTACTATTATAAAAGCCATAATATGGCCAGTTTCTAGAGTGGGTTGCCGATCACTTAATTACTGATTGATTGTGTCAGAAATTTGTATCTTCCGGTCGCATGGATTTAGCTCTACGAGGTGGGAGCATGTGTACCATTGAGCGTATATGTATATTACATATATGACACGTTATCTATCGTAATGTATTTACAAGATAATAAAATTGTACATCGATCATATAAAAAATATCATAACTACGTCACTTTACCTACATTACATGTAGGCAATAATCACTTTCAATTCAGCTCTAAACATACAGGCGTTGCTCTGTCAATGTCATAGATATATATGTGTACAAAAAATAATATACTATTGTACTGTACTATTGTAAATAGATAATTTGTGATTGTACCTTGTGTGTATATTATATAATAAAATATCTGCATTGCTCTTGGTAGAATATTAGAAGCATTTATAAGTTATAACACACGCAATCATATCATTGCTACATGGCATCCTTCAGCTTTCTATTTAGGGTTGGACCTTACAGTTTTCTGGTTACCTCACATCAACAACGCAGGTGCACCATTCCACTCACTCATTTAACAATCGTGAATCGTATATTGTGAATCGGTATAAACATCAGAATATATGAAGTCACATAATAATGTCAAAGATAGGCATTTTGCACATGACCTTGTGTTGATTGGTTTCTGAAAGAAGTTGTGGGATGTCGTAGTTTACATTGTAATTCTTTACTTTCAGTTTGTGAGGATTATGAGATGAAGTTTCTCTGATGTGATTCGAGTATCTGTATCTGTGATCTGGTCCTGGTGCTCAATAACCGCTGATATGGGATGATTGTTAAAAAAGGTTCCGATTTGTATCAGCTGCGAGCATCGATGCGCTGCTGGTAATTTCCCTCGGTAAATAGGTTGATAAGATAGGTGGATGATGACAGCAACTCAGAGTTCAGTCGAGTAAAGATACATGAGAATTGATTTTGGCAACGTATGAAATTTGCTTGCTTGTCCTTTGTGATGCTTGTAGACATGAATGTGCACACTAACATCATCTTATGTTCATTCCCCGAGTTTTGTGCTTTAGCAGCACGATTATGGAACATATGCTGTGGAGGCATGTAGAAAAATATTAAAATCGTTTGTTTATTTTCCAAATTATTAGGTCGAATGACGATTGAAAGTAGGAAATTTATAACTGTACAATACTAGCATTGTATTTTGAGATTAATATTGGTCAAGCCCATGGAATAATGTTGCATGATTTTTTTTCTAAGTAAGCTTTTTCTAGGAAATTATATTTGACAATGAATAGTTACTGTCACGGTGATTGTATTTGGTCGCAAACTAACTTTTTGTTTTCGAATTAACGTTGCCGGATTACGATTCCGGCACTCAGATATCAATTTTGACCGGTGCTTAGTGTCGTGATACGCACAGATACAAAACCTATCATCTCATTCCCTTTAAATTACGAGACTTGTTTACTTCACAATCATTTAACGAATATGTGCTTAAATACCGAATATCCACAGACTTCACAATCATTTAACGAATCTCTAATTATACACCTTTTTACCTATATAGACTTGATAGATAGAATAGTACGGGATCATAAAAGAAAATATGCTTCGGTTGAAGAAAGACGAGAAAAGAAAAACGAACGGCGGACAGAGAGAAGTAAAGGATATATTAATTTATAACTCCAATCTTGATCGGTTAAGGTTCATAGTTGAAGAACCTCATGTTCTTCCTATTGTGCCTAAGGGTAAGTTTTGCAATGCTAGAAGCTTCTACTTAGAAGCGCCTGGATTATGCGAGACGAAAATGCCACCTGACCTGGTAGATCTGTACTTGGGTTGTTTTGAGGAGCTAAGAATTTCGTCAATATGTCCGCCATTACAACAACGTGTTCGGGTTTACGTCACTAGGAGTACACTACGATAAGTCCTTAGCAAAATGAATTGAAGGTATTTATACGTTTCGAGTGCAAGGTCAGCTCTATCATTTTTTGGATCCATTAGTAACAATTACTAATGGAATCCCTAAGAATCTTCAGTTGTATTTTTACGATAACGACCATGAAATCTAGAATCGTATGTTAGCTAATTCTAATTTGGATTGTTGAAAAATTAGTTAATATTTTGCAATCTAATCCTTACGCCAAATTCTTCAAACTCATTAATTTTCTTGATCTAAGTGAATATAAACTCGCTCGACAACAGTAGGAATGGGACGGTAGCGTATGTGTAGATCCACTTAGATCCATACCCAAACCCAATTAAATAGATGGGTATGGATCATATCCAATAATTGATGGGTCCAATTAACTGGGCATGGATCCACTTAAATCCAACGGGTCTAATTGGGTATTGAACGAATCTTTAACTTTTAACAGTAAGTTAACTAAATGAGCCTATAAGTACTTTGTAGTATCAATTGATATAACAATAACAATGATAGCAATAGCCATTAAGCTGTAAATAAGAAATGATTACAAAGTTTGATGTTTTAGAATTACGAAACTATTCATTTCATGTAGTAAATCCATGCTCCAAGTCCAAGCCCGATCTTCAAATATCATCTTCAAACTAAATGACTAGAAAACCATTAGTTTAAATGGTTTTGGTAGGGCTGTTTGTTCGGTAGAAACCGTACCGAACTGAAATCCGGGTTCGACTAAATTCAAAACTGAATACCGAACCGAATTACTCGGTTCGGTATTCGGTTATACCAAATTATAAATCGGTTTTTTGGGTTAACCGTTCTTTAAAAAAAAATAAAAAAAGTTAAAAATTTAGAAAAAATAAATAATTAAAAAAATAACACATATATAAATGATGAAATAAAACAAAAATGGATGGGCCGCCACTTTATGTTTAATATAAAGTATATGTTTCAATTTTAATAGATTTATTTTTAAATATAAAATAGGAAATTCGATAATACGGTTCAGTACGATTTACCGAACCAATATATATGTACCGAATTACCGAAAATTTAGTTTTTCAAACCGAATACGAACTGAATTTTCAGTTCGATATTCGGTTTGAACTGAATTTTCGCTGTCTCTATCGGTTCGGCCGATATACCGAATTGCGAACACTCCTAGGTTATGGTAAATGGGTAAACGGGTAAACGGGTATACCCATTTAAGACTCAAATCAATTTAATTGGGTTTGAGTCTAGCCCATACCCATTAAATTTAATTTTTAAAGATCCATACCCATAACCAATGGGTAGGGTCCTACGGGTATGGATTGTGTCCAAAAAAATTGACATCCCTAGACATCAGTGATCCTACAACACATGAACATGTCTTCAACAGGCCAATACGTCTCAAGTTGTTGGAGTATGGCTTGAATCATACGGTGTGGATCAAAATGCAAGCCCTCACATACAAGTATATCCAAAGGATCATCCGGCCCAATTTATTAAATATTATTATGGTTGTTATGACCCGCGACAATATCCTCTTATTTTTCTAGCTGCACAGCGGGGTGACATCGGAAAATAGAACTATTAAATCGACAAAATAAACGAGGATCATTAAACGGACTACAATGTAGTGAAGTTATTCCGAGCGTAGAATTAGGCCGAGGTGTTGAAGATATTCTAGCGAGTGAACTTCAAGGTATCTTTGGCGTTTATAGGTCGTTAAACTTTATGGTATATTCTGATTAACAAGTGCATAATGTGATTTGTTTTATAGGTTGTACCTGGAAGACCGTTGGAAAGACAATTGTGTCGTGTCTTGAATATTGTTGTTATAGGTTGCAGGTAAGAAAAGAGACTTTTCGTATTTGTTACATGTTGATAGACGTTTACAACCATATGTAATAGACATGTACATTAAAATCGAGACTTAAAGGCTACAATTTTATAGAAATGAAGATATGCAAAATCGGTTACGGAAAGTGGTGTATCAAGGTTTGTTACATAGTATGGGTCAAGGTTGCCAGAAGGATTCTAAAGTTGGCAATCGTATAATCTTAACGACTTCGTTCATCTTATCAGTTATTATTATATAGATGATCGCAAATAAATGTGTATAAAATTTTGTTTTGTTCTATACTAGAATACATTTTCCCATCTCCGGGCTATGGTTACACCAATTCCGCGCAACGCGCGGTTTCGCTTTCTAGTATATATCTATGTATATATCTATAAGTTAAATAGTTTAGCCACGTTAGTTAAACATAAGCCTTTCTTTTTTAACAAGAAAGGTGGTATTAGTCATACCCATCAAATATTTACTTGGTTGCCACGTGTTGTATCCTTTTTGTGTACTTCCTTTCTAATAGATTAGCATTATTTTATGTGTATACACACATTTGCTTTCGTATATTTAATAAAAAGCTTTCTATGTATACGTTGACAACTTTGCAAGTCCTATTTTGTTTTGCACAAATTCCAACCTCACTCAATTCGCCACTTTGCTCACTCAAAATCGTTGCATGACCTTGCTACTTTATCATCCATTCGCAAAATACATATTGATTCGCGAAGTTCTACTTCACGAATCCATGATTCGCCAAATAATCCAATTCGTAAAGTATTCTTTTTATAATACTAATTGAATTCCCTCCCAGCAAAGCAATCGAATTATATGATAGCTCTAAGGATAAATCTCCAAATAATTATTATGTATAGTATACTTCCCCATACCAATAAATCGACTTATGTATTTAAGTTTTCCAAGTCTTAAAAATCTATTCTATTATATAATTCGAATTTCAATTTTCGTTGCAACTAATTCTTACAGAAATTATATACCTTAATTAAAATCCCTTCTAAGTCTCCACTAATTGCTACTAAGTTGTAATCTCATAATAGCGCGTAATTAAATAAGCACATAATTAATTAGACACATAGTCAGAAAATCACGTAAACATATAATTTTCACATAAGTTCACAGATTAGCATGCTCATAAAAATTCGGAATATTATATCCTCCCGCCATAAATGAATTTCGCCCCCGAAATTCGGCTACTGATGAACTCGGGGTAACGACTTCTTCTACTTACTGATCTATCTGTATTCTATTAAGGTAGGATCTGTTCCTACCTTCATTTAGGTGACACATTTGAATGTGTGTCCCAAATTTCTAAGATTATCTAATTCCTTATGTCTAAGCTCGCTTATCTATTTTCCATGTTTTCTAGACATACTTATTCCTGTTCCACCACACTTCCGCTGCGTAACTCTAACATCTAGCATGATTTACTCAAATGGAGCTGGGATCATCCTCACTTCACACATTTATTCCACACGAATAAACATGCGACTCCGAATGGGTATGCTTATAAGCATTTCGAAATACCTGTCATCCTTGATGGACTCGGTTCTTCTTCTTCTTCGCTTGTTAAAGCGTATACTCGGGCTGGTGCCAGTGAGGTCGTACTGGCACTGGGCTTGGTTTATGGGACAATATTCTTGACAGTCTTTTACAACATGTCCCAGTTTTCCGCACTTGAAACATTGTGGGTTGAATTTAGGTCCGACTCCGAAACAAATGCCGGTGTGGTATCCCCCACATTGTGGACATAGGGGATTGATGATTGGGGGTCGAAACGGAAAATTAGTTGTCCCAAGGTTCGGTCTTGGTCGCCAATTTTGCGATCCCTGGTAGTTCTGATTGTTGTTGGGGCCTACCTCCAAGTACTGTCGTTATCTTACTTCCGTTTCCTTGATGATTATCCACTTCCTTCTTTGCTTCTTGAGCTGCTAAGATCTGAGATTCCACTTGCTCTGCAATCATTGCTCGTTCTGCTACTTGAGCAAACGCTACTCCCTGCGTTCCTGCCATGCTAACATCTCTGTAGATCTTCGGTTCGAGACCTACCTGGAATCGCTCGGTCTTTAAAGCATCATTCGCCACCATGTGTGGGGCGAAGTGGGATTATTCCTCAAATTTGCGAATATACTCCGCGATGGGCTTCTCGCCTTGTTTGAGGTTGATGAATTCATTTATCTTGCGAGTTCGGTCATAAGTTGTGAAATACTTGTTGCGGAATGATTCTTGAAATCTCTCCCACGACATAGTCATCGGGTCCTCCAAGATTCTGACGGTGTCCCACCAAAACCTTGCGTTCCTGCGGAGCATGGAGACAGCACATAACACTTTCTCGTCGGGAATTTGGCTGTAAACGAACATGTCCTCGATAGTTCGCAGCCAATCTTCGGCCACGGTAGGATAACGTCCTCAAAAGTAGGAGGGTTCAACTTTCAGAACCGTTCCCCTATGATCTCTATACGCTCAGGCTGAGGAGAGGGTTGGCTTGCGAAGGAAACTTGGTGATGGGTAAGAGCATGATCCGATTGTCGCTGGATCAGATCAGTAAGCCTCATAATCGTCGAGTCGCGTTCACGTACTAGGGACTCGGGTTCGTCCCTATGACTCGAACTACCTACGTTCTCTCTACAGTCTTTTCGGCATTCTTATTCCTATTATCTACAAGTAGCCACATAAAAAAGTATATTATTGTAGGCAAATAATCACATCGTACCGTAAAACCTATTGGTAAGGCTGATCCTCCACGCTTTTGAGCGGCCGTACATGGACAGTCTACAGAATCTATATCCTAAGCTTTGATACCACCTGTGGTGACCCTCATTTTCTAATACTGATTTGTGACGGATTTTCACAACGTAAGTCGCAAAAGAGCCGTCTAATTAAAAACTTCTGTAAAATAAAATATATTACAATCATATTCGTCTACATCGTCATCACTATACAAGGGCCGTAGCCCCCAAAATATCAAAACGTTCAAAACCCTAATCGCTCCACAGGTCGCATCCATGTACAGTCTTGCCCTCAAAAGTCCGTGGAGCACCACCGTCAGCCGCTTCAGCCGTAACGCGTATCAGCGGTGGGCTCGGTACCTACAACATGTAAACCCTGAGCTATTTGCTCAGTAGGTGAAATATGTGTGAATGCAGCGTACGCTCGACCTCATCCCATCTATCTCACAACATGCACGCTCGACTCATCACGAGTCATCACATCCCACGACACCCCGTGACTCCACACTACACTCCTCGGGTATTCCACTCAGGTCGCTTTAGAATGGAAAGGTGATAAGTTAGGATTTTACATGAGTTCTTTACCAATAAAAGTGCATTTCTGATTGTTATTTGCCAAAAATTTTTACAATATCCTATATTTATGTTCAGATTTATTTTTTTGACAGATATCGAGCAAATTAGATCAAAATGAGAAGATTCGAAGGTGCCCATGACCTATTTAGCACTTTGGGTCCTTTTTTCAATTTTCAAGAGTATTAGGAGCAAAACTGCAATTTAACAGAATTTTTCTATTCTTGAGAAGATCACGTAAACAGTCAAGGAAGATTGATATTTTGACCAAGGATCACGGCAATTGAGAGGATTATATTCAATATTAAATACTTGGTCAAATATCACAAAGGATTGAAAACTTTCGAGAATAAGGTCGGCTACTCTATCTCTATATAAAGACACACACAGGCAGCGAATAAGGGGGGATCGAAGAGAGCAAAATAGAGGTTTTGACGGCTGAAATAAAAAGCAGCGAAGAGCAGAGAGCTATCGAGACTGAGAATAAGAGAAGAACGACGACGAAGAAAGAGACGACGCGAACACCGTAACGAGGGTGTTAGGATATTTAATTTGTTGTGTCAATAGTTTAAGTCTTGAGACTTATTATGTAATTATCTTTAGCTTGGGCTTTGGACTAGATTGTAATTATTTTATTATTAGTGATTGGGCCTTAATATACCTAGGGTTAATGTGGTATATAAGGTTTTACCAACTCACTTTGAAAGGTAATCAAAGATCAAAAAGCTAAAATTCGTTTTCACACACTACACACACTACAAGGTGAGAAATTCTCCCTTTTCATTCCATCTAGCTTCTCTGATTCCTTGTTTGGTGCATTTCGGGACCATCAAGTGGTATCAGAGCAAACGTGGATCGATCTTCATTGATTTGAATCCAGTTTCGTTCGATTCCAAGCAAGATCAAAGGTGTTTTTGAGCAAAAAATAGATTTCGGCACTTTGAGCTTGGTTTGGGGCTTTTGATGCTTCGTTTTTGTGTTTAAAACCCTCCCCCAGATCAAGTATATGCCTAAAATGTTTTTAGAACACTTTTGGATCAGTTTTAACGAGTTTTGAGCGAGATTTAAGCAGAAATTTTTCAGAAAAGGACATCTCGGCCATTCTCTGTTTTTGGTCGATTTGACCCTTTTTTTTGTTGTTTTTAGCTCACAAATCGGTCGATTATGTGTTTAGGGAAGAATTTCTGAAGTTTAGGAACAAGTTTCAGCGATTTTGGTTGAGATTTGAGCAAGAACGGGACGTTTTTCTGGGAAATCGCGTGAAAAGCAATGGAACAGTACTAACGTGTTCTTGACCGCGAAACTTTGAGCTTGATCGTTCAAGTCCGCGAATTTTCCACGTCCGAGAAAGTCGATCCCGAGAATCTTCAAAATCCGCGAATTTTCAAACCGCGAAAAACTCACTTTCACTGTATTTTTTCTCAATGACCTATGCCCAAAATCCGAGAAAGTTTAACTCCGCGAAATTTTTTTCCTTAGGCCAAATTTTCTGTTCTCAACTTCATACTCTATAAAATCCGAGAATTTCCAAAAACCGCGAAAATTTCTCTAAGATCAAATCTTTCTCAAGTCCATACTCTTTAAAATCAGAGAAACTTTATACACGAGAAAGTTTTTTCCAAGAATTTTTTTTTCTCGAGCCGCGAAATTTTCAAAAATCTGAGAAATTTTACTAAGCCGAGAATTTTCAGAAAATCCATATCCTAGAAAGCTTATCCCGCGAATCTTTCAAAGCCGCGAATTTTTTTTCAGCCGAGAACTTTCTGACAAATTTTACATCCGAGATATTTGTCTCAAGACCGCGAAAGTTTTTAAACTCAGAGAAAATTTTTACATCCGAGAAATTTTTAAGGCCGAGAAATTTTTGAAAGTCACGAAAATCTTTACACCCGAGAAAGTTTTTCAAAGCCGAGAATTTTTGAAACCTTACACCTGAGAATTCTTTTTCTTTGACTGAGAAAGTTTTGAAATTCACGAAAGTTTTCAATCCGAGAAATTTTCAAAGTCGAGAAAATTTATCCACGTCTCTTTCAAATCCGAGAAGTCTTTAAAACTCTCAAACACCGAAATTTCTCAAAACATAATTTCTTGGGTAATTCCTCATACGATCACATGTTTAGCTGAAAATTTCGCACCTACACAATATACGAATTTTTCTGATGTGTTAAATTTTAGAGTCAGCTTTATTTCTCGGGTACAAAATTTTTTCGCATATACCAAATTTTTCTCATCATCAAAATTTCTCGGGTCCAAAATTTTACTCTCATGTCCAAAAATTTCTCGTGTTGAAATTCGCCCCACAAGTCTCGATTTAAAATTTCTAAGACTTCCCCTAATTTCAAGATATATTTCTCGTTCATACATTATCGACCATCACACACGCTCACGTAGTTCTAAGAAATTCTTTGAACAATTTTTCACAAACTCTGCTCGTTAAACTCATCTTTCTCATCTCGTTCGTTACTAACTTTCTTATCTAAAAGGATCAAAACCACGGACGATTCGACTGCACCAACCATGTCTACCACGAATGACATCTCCATAGTGGGCTCCGACACCAGGCCTCCGATGCTGCGACAAGGCGACTACAGCATATGGACAAACCGCTTCCTCACGTTCATCAGGAACAAAGGCGCACCACTCTCTCAATACCTTTTGGACTCCATCTTCAATGGCCCAGCACAGTTCTGGACAATCGTCCCTGCACAGCCAAATGCAAATCCTCCCATGGATGAACGCCGCACTCCTAGAGGTCCCATCAATGAGGATGAACTGGCTCGCGAACAGGCCGACGAGACTGCCAAAGGATACCTCTTCCAGGCTTTAGGAAACGAGGTCTATGGTCACGTTGAGTGTTGCACAACTGCTAAGGAAATATGGGATGAACTTGCAGAAATTATGGCAGGCACAACTGAAAGTGCTCAGGGGAGGAAATCAGCATGTCTCTCACAGTACGAACACTTTCAGGCCTATGAAGGGGAGGAACTGCGTGACACATACCTCCGATACTTGAAGGTCATCAATGAACTCAAGAAAGCCAGGATCTCGAGGGACAAATTCGATATCAACAACCGCTTCCTTGGTAGCCTCAAACCACATTGGGGCAATGCAATCGTGATGATGATTCAAAGTAAGGACCTCTCCAACACTTCCATCCATGCTCTTTATGACAGTCTGTCTGCCTATGCTCCTTACGTGCAACCTCAGTCCACCAACACTCGAGTCGACCCACTGGCACTCCTCTCGAACAAAACCAATGAACGATCTTTCACCATTAAGACCAAACAGAACAAAGGGAAGCTACCAGCTGTTGTATCTGACAACTCTTCAGGATCCGAAGCCGATACAGAATCAGATGAAGATGTTCGTGATATACGCAAGCAACTGGCAATGCTCACCAAGTTGGTCTCAAAGAAGATCGGGAAAAAATCCTCATCCTCCTCCAATCGCCAAAGAACCTATAGCGGCACCAAAAAGACGACTCCCACGGAGGACACTAAGCCAACAAAGAAAGCAGAGGACTCCGCACCTCAAAAGTCTGTGAAGTGCTTTCGGTGTGGAAAGCCAGGCCACTTTGCCAAAGAATGCCACGCCCCACGCGTGAAGGACTCCGGGTACTATGACCGAAAGGCCAGAATGACCCGCAAGATGGAAAGTGGGAAAGCCCTACTCACTGAAGAAGCTGAATGGGTGAATGACACCTCAGAAGACGAGGAGCCTAAGGATGAAGATTGCTGCATGGCAAGGCTGGTCGAACATGACGAGGACGAGGAGATGGGTCACACCGGTGAAAACACAGCTAAGACTCCTACCAGCGCTGAGTCTGAGGTACGAATCTCACAACTTGATGATGTGTTTAATCACCGACACGCCATTAAGAAACCCACAGTAGACGCTAGGGATTATGATGAACTTAGGCTAAAATTTGAAAACAATTATGCCCTACTTAGTCTAAAAGTAGAAGAACTTGCCTGCGCAAACGAACGTCTAAAAGCCTCTGAAGCATTAGTCAAACGTCTGCAAAGTAAGAACAAACAAAGTGAGACTAAGCTTAAGGAAACTACACTAGCCATTAGTTCATGTGAAACTTCTCGCCTCCTGACGGCCGCCCAATACGAACTGCTCACAAAGGAAAGAGTTAGGCTATACCGCAAGGTGAAAGAACTTGAAGAGCAACTTCACCTTAGGAAAAAGGCAGCAAACATCTTGTGTCTATTGAACCAACCAGCTGAAACAGAATTCTACAACGCCCGGATGGGAATCGGACTAGCCACCAACTGCGATCCAACGCCGCTAATTGTCAAAAGATATAACATGTACAGTACAGCATTCCTAAAAACAAGGACATGGACTCCCTCACAGCTCATGCCTTTTGTAGGACCCTCCTCCTCTGTGCTGTCAGAAGAAAAGAGGAAACAGAACATACTTTGGGCAGAGATCGCATACGACTACACCGAACTGAATGCTAGTGATAAGACTAAAAAGCCCTCACTCTCTGAAGACATCAAATCTCAGTTCCCAACCGAAGAACAGGAAATCGCTCTCCAAGAAGCTCTTTCGCGCATCTATGTCCCAGAGAAACTTCTGGTCATAGCAGAACTAGAACGAACCATAGAAGTAGAGCGAAATGCCTTTGCAAAAGAGCGTGAAGATCTACTTTATAAAATCTTTACCCTAGAACAATCTCGTAATACGATCGAACCTTCTACGTCAAGTCAAGTACCCGATTCTCAAACATGTAAATGTAAGAGGACGGCGAAGATGACTCCTGAAGCCGACATATGTTCTAACACTAACTCTAGTATTCTTATGGATACAGGGAATGTAAGTTCGACGTCTCTGGAAGGGAGTTCGTACCAGATAAAGGAGAATCCGCTCTTCGATGACAAGAAGAAAAGACCATCCTATATTCGTTCTTCCTCTCTATGTACTGAATCCCAATGTCCTAAGGTCGTAGACAATTATGTTGCCAAAACTCATCTTTCTTTTGCCAAGCTTATGTCTATGTGCTGCTGCAATGAATTTGTTCTCCCACGCTTCCATGAATACGAAACACATGAACACGCAACACTCCGACCACGCAAGCGAAGTTCATCTATGACGTCTTTGAATTCGCCCATCTCGCCTAAATCTAAGGTCAAGCGAAAACGCCTCTCGCCGTCGAACGCAAACTCACCTACTACTCGCAAGCCAAAGGCGACCAAAACTAAAGCGCGAACACGACAACCACATTTCACACGCCAATTCATGTATAAGGCGCCATACATGCAAGCACAAGTTAGGAGAATATGGGATAGAAAAACCATAATCCCGCCTAGTCAAACAAACGACAAAGGGAAAGCTAAATTAGAATCGACGCAATCTGATTTAGAAACCACATTTCCCTTTAAGCGCATGAAAACTATACTTGTATCACAAGATAGCCCCGTCCGAATACGGGGATCCAACGTTTGCTGATATTTGCAGGTCTGTCATGTGTGGTATCTAGACTCGGGTTGCTCCACACACATGACAGGAAATAAGGAGCTGTTGAGCAACTTCTCTGAGCGCTATCTCGGAAGGGTCTCCTTCGGAAACGGTCAAATGGCGCCAATTCTAGGAACTGGCGATCTCGTGCACGATAAACTGACAATCAAGGGCATCTCCTATGTCGAGGGTTTGAGCTACAATCTCTTCAGCATTGGTCGATTCTGCGACAAAGGGTACAAGGTTCTCTTCGAATCTGACATCTGCAGCATTATGGATGCCTCAAGACAATCTCTTCTTTCTGGAACGCGCACGTCCCACCTTTATGTACTCAACCTTACGACCTCACGACCTATATGTCTTCTCTCTCGAGCCGCACCCAAGTTGAATGATTTATGGCACCGTCGTCTTTCACATCTCAACTTCAAGACCATCAACAAACTGCGTCAGAATAAACTCGTCAACGGTCTACCCCAACTGACATATCATAAGGAACACCTCTGCTCTGCATGCGAATTGGGGAAGATGAAGCGATCGTCTCATGTCTCTAAGGAAACACCGTCCTCTAAGCTCATCCTCGAGCTCATACACATGGATCTATGTGGACCAATGCCTACGGCCACACTCGGAGGAAGACGGTATATTCTTGTAATTGTAGACGATTTTTCACGCTACACGTGGACGAAACTCATACGTACAAAGGATGAAGTTCCTGATATAATCATCGAGTTTGTTGTTGCGTCCCAAACTCTTCATCAACAGAAGGTTCGGATTATCAGAACAGACAACGGAACTGAGTTTAAGAACAAGAAGCTCAGTGATTTCTATGCCACTCAGGGCATCACTCAGCAGTTCTCAGCTGTGAAGACACCGAAACAGAATGGTGTCGTTGAGCGCAAGAACATGACACTAGTTGAAGCTGCCAGGACTCTTCTCATCCAATCCGGACTTCCTCATTCTCTTTGGGGCGAAGCTATTCAAACGGCTTGCTACACACAGAACCGGGCTTCCATCCACAAGAGATTCAACCGCACCCCATACGAGATGCTGAATAACCGTCGTATCCCCGATATATCTTATCTAAGGGTCTTCGGTTGCCGATGTTTTGTGGCCAATGATCGCCAACATCTTGGGAAGCTTGATCCAAAAGCACTTGAAGGCATCTTTGTTGGATATTCACTAAATTCAAAGGCATACAGAGTCTATCTTAAGGAGAAACGGTCAGTAATAGAAAGCACGAATGTCTCTTTTGACGAAAGCGAAGGCGATCTCATAGCTTCTGGGCATATCAGTCCAGAACCAGGTCTTCTACAGACGTTGACAAAAGGTCAATCTTCAACGGCGGGAACGTCCTCATCTGATGGCAATTGTGGCGAACTGGATCTCGATCTGCTCTTCGAGTACTTCTACCCAGTTCACAAGACTCCCGTCGCCACCACTCAACCTACCGCTGCACCCACTCCACATACACCACCAGCTACCGGCAATAACGTCGTCCCTCCAAACCTGGATGCTCTCAATCTCAATGAAGACGACATATTACCCAACCCGGGAATATTGCTGATTCTGATGCAGAACCCTCTCAATTCAATACGATTGAGATCTCTTCTTCAGACACCGGGCCTCAATCTAATGAGCTTCAAGTAGACACTAATGCGGCCAGCTCCTCACAAACCAATGTGCCACTTTGGGCTCGCTCTCACCCTACCGATCAGATTATTGGGGATCCCACATCCGGTGTTTCAACACGTTCGGCTACGATGAATGAAAGCTTGTTTGCTTGCTACCTCAGTCAAGTCGAACCATCACGAGTAGCTGAAGCTCTCAACGATCCTGATTGGCTGATTGCAATGCAGGAGGAAATAAATCAGTTTGAACGATTGCAGGTCTGGGAACTCGTACCACGACCTCACAATAGATCCATTATCGGCACAAAATGGATCTTTAAGAACAAAAAGGATGAAGATGGTGTTGTTATTCGCAATAAAGCAAGACTTGTGGCTAAGGGGTACAATCAACAAGAAGGCATCGACTACGATGAAACTTTCGCCCCAGTTGCCAGGATCGAAGCCATACGAATGTTCCTTGCTTTTGCTGCTCACAAGAACTTCAAAGTCTACCAAATGGACGTGAAGACTGCATTTCTGAATGGATTTCTCAAAGAAGAAGTGTACGTTAATCAACCTGAAGGGTTCTTGAGCGAAGAGTTTCCTCATCACGTATATCGACTCTACAAGGCCCTCTACGGACTAAAACAGGCTCCCCGAGCTTGGTATGACGTCCTTTCAGACTTCCTTGTTCAGTCTGGATTCAAGAAAGGATCTCTGGATACAACTCTCTTCACTAAGCGGAGTGGCCCGGACATCATGATTGTACAAATTTATGTCGATGACATCATTTTTGGATCGACTGAACCTCAACTGTGCGAAGAGTTCGCAGAATTGATGAAAGAGAAATTTGAAATGAGTATGATGGGCGAACTAAATTTCTTTCTTGGTCTTCAAGTAAAGCAACTCCCCAACGGAATCTTCATCAATCAGTCCAAATACATCCATGACATCCTCGAGAAGTATGGAATGAAGGATGCTAAGACTGCTGCTACACCTATGTCACCCTCTGGCCGACCCGACGCAGACCCATCTGGTGTTCCCGTTGACCAAACCGTCTATCGAGGGATAATAGGCTCTCTTCTGTACCTCACTGCTAGTCGACCGGATATCGTTCTCTCGACAGGAATTTGCGCTCGTTTTCAGGCAACACCAAAGGAATCCCACCTCACTGCTGTCAAAAGGATTCTCCGCTATCTCAAAGGAACACCCAATCTGGGCTTGTGGTACCCCACTCTATCGGACTTCAAACTGGCTGGATTCTCTGACTCGGATTATGCAGGATGCAAGATGGACAGAAAAAGCACCTCTGGAGCTGCACACTTCTTGGGCGGTAAACTCGTAAGTTGGTCGTCTCGAAAACAAAACTGTGTCTCAACTTCGTCGACGGAGGCAGAATATGTCGCCGCCGCTAGTTGCTGTTCACAGCTTTTGTGGATGAGAACCCAACTACGAGATTTTAATATTCACGTTGATAAAATTCCCATTTATTGTGACTCAAAAAGTGCTATTGCGATGACGAGTAATCCGGTACATCACTCTAGAACAAAACACATAGATATTCGTCACCACTTCATCAAAGAACATGTAGAACAAGGGACAATTGAATTGCACTACGTCACAACCGAAGATCAATTGGCCGACATTTTCACAAAACCGTTGGATGTCAAACGATTCCAACACCTAGTGACTATGTTGGGCATGTTGAATATTCAGTTGTGATCAATCGTCTCTACATGAACTTTGATCAAGTGTACATATTTCCTTTCCACTTCACTACATTTTCTATGTGTCGTCTGGATTATGTCTTTTGAGGGGGAGTTTTTCGATTAAGGGGGAGTCTTTGATATTTCGTTATTTAAAACGGGAATTTTTCAATTAAGGGGGAGCGTCTGATATTTCATTATTTAAAACGGGGAGTTTTGCGATTAAGGGGGAGCTTCTTATTTTTATTATTTAAAAAAAAAAAAAAAAAAAAGGGTTGAAATTTTAAAAGTTTGGTCAAACTGTGTCAAAATCGAACCAATTAAAATATTTTGGGTTGAATTTCTAATTTCTAGTCAAAAAGGGTCAAAATTGGGTCCAAGACCGCGAAATTCAGCTAACTTAAGGTTTTGACCAAGCCCGCGAATTTTCGGCCCATTTACTCAAAAATTTGCATATACAGTCTCTCCAATCGTAAAACCCCAAAACCCTTAACATTTTTTCTCATTATCCTAAAGATCCCGAGAAATTTTAAAAAAAATTCGCAACCTCTCTGTAAAAAATTCGCAACCCCTCTGTCAAAAAATTCGCAACACCTCGCATCGTCGTCTTCGTCAAATCTGCATTCAAACTTCATTTCCTGCTAATTCAATCATCGCAAATCAGCTTTTCGGTATGAATACGTCTTAAATAACCCAATTTCTGTTCGATTTTACCGTGTTTTGCCCATTTTATTAAAACTGCTAAGTTAGGGTTTATATTTTCTCGGCTCTGAATCGCATGTATGCTAGGTTCTCTTTGTTTAATATCCCCAAATATGCATTACCCATTCAATTACGAATCGATTGAGCCCAGATTACAGCATTTTGGTTAAGATTTGAATAGGTCTAGGGGTAAAATTCATTACGTCGCTTCGCTGCTTTCAACTGTGTTCTTCACCGCGAAATTTTCTCAAAAATTTGCTTTAAATGTTAAAATTCGCTGCTACAGTGAGATGAGCTCCGCGAAATTTTTAACTTACCCGAGAAAATTCTTGCACTACTGTAAGTGTTGCCCCGCGAAATTTTTAAAATTCTTACACTACAGTGAGTGTAGCCCGCGAAATTTTTAATATACCCGAGAAAAATTCTGCTGCAGTGAGATAAGCTCCGCGAAATTTTTAACTTACCCGAGAAAATTCTTGCACCACTGTGAGTGTAGCCCCGCAAAATTTTAAAATTCTTGCACTACAGTGAGTGTAGCCCGCGAAATTTTTAATGTACCCGAGAAAAATTCTGTGCTACAGCGAGTGTCGCCCCGCGAAATTTTATCTGAGCAACTTTCGTATGAGAATTTACATTTGTTAAAACTTCGCTGCTACAGCATGTGAAGCCCCGCGAAATTTTTGCACTTCACCTCATTATACATTTTTCTCGCATCTTCACTTTTCTCGCATCTACAGTGAACAAAAATTTTTCTCAATCCACGAAGAGTTTCAACCCGCGAAAATCTCATATACTCGCATCTACAGTGAACAAAATTTCTCAATCCACAAAGATTTTTCAATCCGCGAAATTTTCATTATATGCTGAGTGCGAAATTTTGAAACGTGAGAATTCCTTAACGTGCGAAAATTGGGTTTACATGCGAAAATTTACCCTCAATACGTGATTTACAAGACTTGCGAAAATTCTCATTATATGCGACCACTTGCGAAAATTTTCCTTTCATGAGAAAATTTCTATGAACTAACACTTGCGAAAATTTCTCATGACTTGTCTATGTGCTCATATTTGCGAAATTTCATTCAATCTGCGAAAATTTCTCTCACCGTGTTCATGAGTTATAATCTGCGAAATTTTCAATTACATGCGAAAATTCTATCTGAATGCGAAATTACTTCAACATGAGAAAATTTCTTAACGTGCGATTTTTTTTGTGGCTGAGTGCGAAATTTTGAAACATGAGAAAAATGTCTTACCGTGCGAGATTTTTGTGACTTGAGTGCGAAATTTCTTGAAGCTTGAGAAAAATTTCTATGTATGATAAGTTGCGATTTTTTTTTATCATTGCACGCGAAGAAGTTTTTACAATGTGCGAGACCTCTTAACTTGCAAAAATTTTCATACTTACTAAATTTTCAACAAATGCGAAAATTTTCAAATTTCAAATCTTAACAACTATGTCAAAGGGACCCTATATTAGCTAATATGTGAATTTTTTTCCTATATATAATTTTGGGCAATTCTATGTCTAGTTCTGTCATTCTCGTAACACTAATCATCTCATAATTATTGTCAAGCACAGAAATGACGGACAAAGACCAAAGTACACTCGAGGCACTTGAGCAGGCTGCAATCCAAAGAGAGGTCACTCGCATCGAACTCCATGCGCGTACCTATGTCCCACCACCGGAGGAGATTTTTTCACTAAGTCAATGGGCGGCCCTGGTACCCAACAACTACAAGGTGGACTTGGACAGTTTTCGGTGCGATGCCCCTGTAATTATAGAGATTCTCAAAGGACACCCACTTCGCCACGCCCTCACTCATGGCGAACCAGAAGCTCAGGTATACCTTCAACAATTCTGGCATACGCTACAAATAGCTGGACCACTACGTCTTGCCAAGACCCTATCCGCTCAAATCGATCAAGAAACCGTCGTCCTCACTCCCAGAATACTCCAAGAAGTTCTTCAACTCCCGGTCTACTCACCATACGATCCACCACCCACTCACGACCAACTCATTGAAGACATCGACAGACTGGGCTATCAACCAGATGCCAAGAAGAAGAAAGGCCCACTTGTCCTCAGTGAAGTCACAACCCGCAACCTACCACAACCCTGGCGGACACTGTACCTGCTGGTGAACAAGTGCATGGCTGGAAAGCATGCTGGTCAGGATCGCGGCAACATTCAAATCCTCACAATCATGACCGGCATCGCTCACAACCGCAAGTACAACTACGCCGACATCATCTGGGTGGACCTAGTCTCAATGATCCAGAGACGTGACCGGGAAATCGCCAAGGGAGTCACGAACCGGTTCGTCCCGTACATGCGATGGCTCCCAGCTCTAATAAAGCACTTCCGCCTACACTCAACCAACATCCGCATCCGTCCGGCAGCAGAACATTTTCTGATACCAACTGTCGAGAAGTTCGCCAAGAAGAACACACCGGCGAAGGATCGACACGCAATGGTGATCCCGGACGACGTGCTCGCCTACGCCGACCCAACCAACCCACACGTCGAAGAATACCGGGCCACAACCGCCGCGTTCCGCGAGAGCCCCCGACCCCTCTCCACTGTCCCTATGGCGCAGATCAACCCCACTGCTCCTATCCCCGGGACCAGCCACACCCCTCCCACCACCTCCAAAAAGTCTTCTGGTCGCGCCGCATCCTCCTCCACCCGCGTTCCGAAAAAACGGTCGCGTGAGGATGACGTAAGCCGCCCCACGGAGCGTCGATCGAAACAAAAACACGATCGACCTCCTCCGCCACAAATAAGCCGAGCCGAACCAATAGGTACAGGAGGTGATGCGTTCACCTCCCGAGTAGAAGTCGTGGCATCTGGCTCAACCACGCAAACAACCCCACCAACCCACTTATCTTCCTCTCTACAGGAAGGTATTTCATTCCACGAGGAGCCACGTATACCATCGACATCCCACTTGGAGATGATCGATGTTGAAACAAGCAGTCCCTCGCCTCAGACTGCATCCTTTTCATGCACATCGAGTCTAGTGCCCTCACTCCCCATAATTCCTTCCGTTTCTAGGACACATACACCTCTTACCGCACCACAGAGTCTTCGTGACTCTGTCAGAACGCTCGGTGATGTCTCTGTGACTGAGAGCGGAAGACCTAGCACGGCCAACATCACAACAACCGTGAGTCTAGGCCATCATTCGATTGAGTCTGTCTCATCGATGATGCTAACGGGAAGTCTGAGTGACCCCGTCTTTTCCAGTCCCGTGCAAACGGGCGGCCGATCGGCGATATTCACCGAGTCGGTGTCAGTTGGAGTTCTTCGTGACTCCAACTTGTTAGATTTACCCCACTTCGTCACCGAGACCGCGCTAGAGACGCGTCTTCAAGAGTTTGCAAAGACTCTTGAGGCGTCAATTTTAGATAAAGTCTACGCGCGTCTCGAAGCGTCCACCGTCGACAAAGGCAAAGGTGTGGCCCCGGAGACGCCACCACCCATGCAACACACGGACGCCGATGATCTTCTCTCCTCCATCTCTGCCAAGGAACTATTCTACATCCTCAGAGCAAGATTCGAGTCCATGACAGAACTCGACGAGGAGGAACAGCAGATGAAGAAGATCATGACACAACCACTGTCTTGCCGCACTCAAGGCGAGACTAGCAGGACCAGACGCGACGATCAAGATGATGATCAAGATCGCCGCGAGGGGGAGAATAGGCAGCTGAGCTCACAAGGATTCATGCAATCGACGCCGCCCTCCTCCTCTGGACCTGAAACGACGTCCGCACCAGAAACCTCACAACCCACTAGCCAAAAATCCCACCCTGTTCACCCTGAGTCACTAGCCAAATCACCCTCACCACCACCCACCACCTCGGAGCCTCTAGCTGTCACATCGACGCTAGAGGCCACCACCACATCTACGCCGCCCGTCACCCAAATCATCCTTGCCAAAACCATCACCTCAACCGAACCACCTGAATCTCCACCACAACCATCCCCACAATCCACAAACTCCTTCGAAGCAACACCCTCGCCATCACATAGCCACACCCCTCTCGACATCGACTCCAACCTGGCTGTCGAGGACGTCTACTGCGCACAAAATGAGATTGAGGCCTACATCTTCAACGATGAATGGCTGTACACACCCGCCGACGCAGTAGCAGCCAGGAAGTTGGTGGAAAACGCTCGACGTCTGCTAAAGGAAGCCTCGCTCACGCTGATCAACACCGCAGACGACGAGAACGGAGAGGAGTACGACGCGGAACCGGCCGAGCTCGAGAACATCCTTCAGTTCCAAGCGCAGCAAACTGAGGCTCCTGCTGCTCAAACAGATGTGCCCACGGTGGATATACCGGAAGCACCGTGGGAAAATAAAAAGATCACCGCGCCATTTCAGGAAGAGATCAGGAAGAGGATCTGGCGGCGCAAGGAAAAGATCGTTACCACCTTCGACGAGTATGAGCTGATGAACATCCAAAGTTGGAGCGAGAGAAAGAAGCAACTCTATCGATGGAGCCTTCTGTGCCACAAATGCACAGATAGGACGCTGTCCGACGAGGAAAACATCACTCAGGAAATGAATCGGGCCCCCATCTGCAAAGTCACTGACCTCCGCCACGAGTCGAAAGGACCTGTCCACTACCCAGTCTTCACAGTAATGAGGCAGGATGAGAGCTACAGTGAAGTCAGTGAGGCGGACTTCAAATTTCTGCGCCTGGGTGACCTATACAGCATGCTGGAATCCCTGAAGCAGTTCAGACTCGTCCCCAGAAGCTCTGGACATCTCGTACGTGCTGAACCGGTCACCATGGGATATGTGGCCATCAAGCGCCACATGCTCCGACAGGTCAGATTCTACGCCACCCACGATCTGCAGATGGCGGTGGAACATAATCTCAAGAAGGTGAACTTGACGCGCCCATCTTTCAAGAATGCAGACGACTATCGAGAGGGCGATGTGATCGACGGAGATGATCCGGCGGTCGCCTACTCGAACTACAAAGGAAAGATGAGGCTCCTGCGCTGCTCCGAGGTGGCAAAATTCACAGATGGGACGCTCACAATCATCCAAGACAAACTCATGAGAATTTGCCGCATCCTTTCGGAAGAAGATCCCCTCTGCCGATCCAAGTTCGCGAAGCTCATTGACGCTATTGCTGACAGAATGGTTCTTCGAAGGAATCTCCGCGCCTTCGAGTTCAAGCTAGGGCTTCGCGAAACACTCACACGCTAATCCACCATCCCAACGCCCAAGATTCAAGACTCCCAACAATTGACACAAAGGGGGAGATTGTTAGGATATTTAATTTGTTGTGTCAATAGTTTAAGTCTTGAGACTTATTATGTAATTATCTTTAGCTTGGGCTTTGGACTAGATTGTAATTATTTTATTATTAGTGATTGGGCCTTAATATACCTAGGGTTAATGTGGTATATAAGGTTTTACCAACTCACTTTGAAAGGTAATCAAAGATCAAAAAGCTAAAATTCGTTTTCACACACTACACACACTACAAGGTGAGAAATTCTCCCTTTTCATTCCATCTAGCTTCTCTGATTCCTTGTTTGGTGCATTTCGGGACCATCAGAGGGCGATATCTTTCCTTTTTAATATTTCGTTTTCGACAATGTTTTCTTTGGATTTATTGTCGTTTTCGTATATTAATATGCTAGCGTAATTTCTTTTGTGATTGAGGCCGTGTGAGGCCGAATTATGACTACGTATTAATGCTATTATTTGTTTTATTTAATCGTATGATTTAGGTTATGTGTTCGCTATTTGAGTTTAATGACGTGTGTGTGATCGGCCACCGCATACACGATTATTGACCTAGTACATGAGACCGAAAAGGTTATTAGAAAGGTTAGATCAAAATACCGAGCACCACTACGTAAAACCGACCAGAGATGGAATTCGGTTTCGTATGTGTGGTTTCTGAGACCTTAGGCGCCGAAAGCGCTTAAACTCGGGGAATTTCACGAAGATCAAATGCACGTGTAGGAATTACAGTCATATAGAAATATAGTTGATTGGTTCACTATTCATGTAGGGTTTCTAGTTACGTGAATAACGGGTAGCACATATATTAGGAAATTTCACCTTGACTTAATTCATATTGATTAGATGAATGACATTGCATGAAGACGTAGGAATATTTCGCGCCGAGCATGTGTCTTGATCACGCTGTCGTCAACTGCTATATCCTCACCTGTTTTATTTGAGTTTATTTTATTAATTGCGCTTTTTTATCTTTTTTATCAAATCAGCAAAACTATAAAAATTCCGTCAGTCTAAATTAAAATTAGGGATATTTTCTTAGAATTAATCGAGCTGTCTTCGTGGATCGATACTCGGACTTCGTCCGTTTTATACTACTTGCACGACCTAGTACACTTGCTAGTATTTGAGCGTGTCAAAAGGCTTCTCAGATCTCTTTAGAGTAACCCATCCCCGAGTTGAGGTTCACGTTCGGTCTGCCCACTCAGGTCTCTTTAGAGTGGTACGTACTGGAACCTTACCCTCTATACCTATCGCTCGGTCGGCCCACTCAGGTCTCTTTAGAGTGGTACGTACTGGAGCACGGGCAGCCTACTCAGGTCTCTTTAGAGCGGCATACACCCACCCTCTAACTGACGCAAAGACCAACACCACTCGTCGACACCCCGACGTTACCGTTCCGCACGGTACTCCATTCCCTCGCACCGACATGGAATGCAAGTGCAGTGCAAGTAACATATGGCGTGCAGCATGGTTACATATGACGTGTAACACATATATAACATATAAAACATATGGTCCATGGAATTCACGTAATCATATAATTCACATTTTCACATAATTCATATAATCATGTGCGTATCATAATACACATAGATTCACATAGACGAGTTACGTGTTGTAGATGAAAAGTTTCACCTACCTGTCTTCCTGCTACAGTCAAATACAAAACCTGATAGAGTCCCTAAATGTCGATCAGCTGAATAAATAAATATTATTAGTATATGTACTAATTGTAGAACTATACTGGTTTAAAGTAATTAAGTTTCAAAATTAAATTCGAAGTCAACGGTCAACTCGCGAAACCCTTACTGGTTCGCGAACTTCGTTTAATTCGCGAAGCGTTCTTAGTTTGCGAAAGTCGCAGGGTTCGCGAAGTTCATACAGCCCGCGAAATTGCATAGTTCGCGAATCCCCTCAAGTCCCGCGAACGACTAGTTTGCGAACCCCCTCAAGGCCCGCGAACGACACACACCTCGCGAAGCTCTTAGGACCCGTGAATTTCACTCGGCCCGCGAAATATCATCATTCGCGAAACCCTTAGGATCGCGAAATGCATTCGGCCCGCGAAGCACGCTCCTTCTTTCTCAGCCATTCAACCCGCAAAAATGATTAGGCCCGCGAGAACTTTACACAGTCACAGTTCGCAAAACCCCTATGGCCCGGAAATACATTCTACGACCCGAAAAATCTCACACTTCGCGACACTTAATTAGCGATCTCATTTCGAAAATTATAAAAACGTACGTACTGGTAAAAAAAATCAAAATCCTAATCTTTCGAACATCATTCTGAAAATAAATAAACTTTCCGAAAATCTTCAAAATCCTTAAGAACAGTAAACTTTGGAAAATCATTAAAACTCATACATCTTTAAAATTTCCGTAGAAAATCCTCCTACGCCCGGAAAGTCTTACACTCAAAATATCAACCCTCATGAACAATTTTTATATTTCGAAAATCACTAACCCCTATACTATGTTCGAGAATAATAAAACGCACATGATACAAACTTGAACATCTAAAATCTAAATTCTTATATAACTAACATGAAACATATATATAAATACTCGTAGACCTATACCGAAACTCAAAGCTTTTAGGGTTTTCTAAACATTCTAACTCCTATTATTAGTATAAGAACATGTATTGACATATACTGATTTCATACATACTGAAAACTTATTAAGCATTTACTGAATTAACTAGTCACGAAAACTTTTGCATACCTCACTTTAACTAAAATTTTGACTTGCTAAACCTCCTACGTTTGTTGGGCTCTCGTTGTAACTCGAACACTCTCTGCTCGAAATTCTTCCTTTATCTTTCGTGAACGAGGGTTTTATTTTGCTTAATACTATATATATTATATATATATATATATATATATATATATAAGTTAAATACTTTAGCCACGTTAGTTAAACATAAGCCTTTCTTTTTTAACAAGAAAGGTGGTATTAGTCATACCCATCAAATATTTACTTGGTTGCCACGTGTTGTATCCTTTTTGTGTACTTCCTTTCTAATAGATTAGCATTATTTTATGTGTATACACACATTTTCTTTAGTATATTTAATAAATAGCTTTCTACGTACGTTGACAACTTTCCAAGTCCTATTTTGTTTTGCACAAATTCCAACCTCACTCAATTCGCCACTTTGCTCACTCAAAACCGTTGCATGACCTTGCTACTTTATCATCCATTCGCAAAATACATATTGATTCGCGAAGTTCTACTTCACGAATCCATGATTCGCCAAATAATCCAATTCGTAAAGTATTCTTTTTATAATATTAATTGAATTCCCTCCCAGCAAAGCAATCGAATTATATGATAGCTCTAAGGATAAATCTCCAAATAATGATTCTTATAATATTATTATGTATAGTATACTTCCCCATACCAATAAATCGACTCATGTATTTAAGTTTTCCAAGTCTTAAAAATCTATTCTATTATATAATTCGAATTTCAATATTCTTTGCAATTAATTCTTACGAAAATTATATACCTTAATTAAAATCCCGTCAAAGTCTCCACTAATTGCTACTAAGTTATAATCTCATAATAGCGCATAATTAAATAAGCACATAATTAATTAGACACATAGTCAGACAATCACGCAAACATATAATTTTCACATAAGTTCACAGATTAGCATGCTCATAATAATTCGGGATATTATACTGACGCAGCCCACGAGAACCCCAAGTGCCAACTCGAGCAGCCGCTGGGGCACGTAGATTACATGGGAAACTATTAGGGGCAGTGAGGTTTCCAACCTCGAGCATACCCGAATCTGGCGTACGGGAATCCAAACCACCACGGGCAAGGACCGCCGATATTTCAGCCTAGACCATTTGGTTTCCATAGCGGGGTGCCACAACAGTATCAAAATGCACCCACCGGGTCAAGATCTGACGATATGAGGGACATGATGAAGATGCTCCTAACGAATTTCAGCAACACCACCGCGGCTTGCGAGAGTCGAATGACGAAGATGGAGGAGTATATGGAAGTGAACGACATGCGTGCTCAGAACAAAGATGCTTCGATGAAAATGTTGGAGCAGCAGGTTGGCTAGATGGCGAAGCAATTGGCGGGGCAAAATCAGGGATCACATCCGAGCTATACCGAGCCGAATCTGAAGGAGTATCGCAAGGCGGTGACCTTGAGGAACGAGAGAGAATTGTCGGAAGTGCCCGCTCAGAATAAGCCGAAGGCGAAAGCCATCTTCGATGGCCACGACGAGTAAGAACTCGAGGAAAGATTTGGCGACGATGTCGAGAAGGCCGAAGCTGAAAAGGAGAGGGCTGAGCCTAAAAATGTGAAGGAGAACGCGCGACCACCAGTCAAGCCATACCAATCGAAGATCCCTTACCCAACTCGGTTGTAGAAGGACAAAGACAAGGCACAGTTCGGTAAATTATGACGAAGTGCAAAGAATTACATATTAATTTATCATTTATCGAAGCAGTTGCACAGATGCCCTATTTCGCCAAGTTCCTGAAAGATTTCCTGACGAACCGACGGAAGCTCGAACTCATCTCCATCATATGTATACGAGGAGAGTGCTCAGTGATACTTCAGAGCCAGATCTCGAAAAAGCTTAAGTACCCAGGGAGTTTTACTATTCCTCCTCTTATAGGCGATTTAGTAGTTGAACGTGCGTCAGCTATTTAGGCGCTATTATTAATTTGATGCCGTATTTCGTATTTAAGTGCTTAGGATTAGGCAAACCACGACCTACTAGAATGAGCCTCCAATTAGCCGATAGGTCATTAAAATATCCTCGAGGTGTTATCGAGGATGTCCAAGTTAAGATCGATAAAGTTTGTGATTCCTACTGATTTCGTTATTTTAGACATGGAGGAAGATGATAATATCCCCACTGATTTTAGGTAGACAGGTTTTAGCTACGGGAGAGTCTATGATAGATGTTAGGAACGTGATATTGACTTTGACAGTAGACTGTGAGAAATTACATTCAATACGACCGATTCGACGAAAAAGAGTTATGAGCAGGATGATAAGTGTTATTACTTAGAAGTCTTTGAGCACGATTTTCTCTTTTCTGTGCAAGGTCTGCCACAGGTCGGCGAGCAGAATACGCACAGGATTATGGTGATTGATGAGAGCGAGAAGGAGGTCGACGAGCCCATTATAGCCCTCGACGCAAGGAGGACAAGGAGAAAAGTTCTTCCGAGGAGCCGTCAGTCATATAATTGAAGCCGCTACCCAACCACCTCGAGTACGCCTTTCTCGGTAGCAACAAGAGGCTTACGGTCATTATTTCTTCGAGCCTCGACGACGGGCAAAAAATCAGTTTTACAAGCACACAAGAAGGTGCTGGCATGGAAGAAATCCGACATACAAGGGATTAGTCCGAGCTACTGTACGCATAAGATACTGATGGAGGACGAATTCAAGCTAGTCACTCAGCGCCAAAGGCGACTTAATCCCAATATGAAGGACGTCGTCAAGAAGAGGTGATTAAGCTATTAGACGCATGGATGATCTATCCCATGTCACACAGCGCATGGGTCAGTTCGATTCAAGTGGTCTCGAAAGGGAGGCATGACAGTCGTCATCAATGACAAGAACGAGTTGGTTCCGATGAAGACCATGACTGGGTGGCGCATGTGTATCGACTACAGGAAGTTGAATGACGCCACAAGAAAAGATCATTTTCCTTTACCATTTATCGATCAAATGTTATAAAAATTATCCGACCACTCATTTGGTTGTTTTCTTGATGTCTTATCAGGATACCTGCAGATTCCTATAGCGCCCGAGGACCAGGAGAAGACCGCTTTCAGTTGCCCATTCGGCATGTAAGCATACCAAAGGATGCCATTCGGTCTTTGCAAAGTCCCAACCATCTTTCAGTGATGTATGATGGCAATATTCGATCGATGAGCTGGTAGGTGAGGTAATGGAGGTATTTATGGATGATTTTTCTATTTTGGGGTCGTCGTTCGAGTATGTTTACCTAATTTGAAGCCCATACTCGCACGCAGTGAGGAAAATAACTTGGCGCTTTGTCACTTCATGGTTCGAGAGGGCATAGTTCTGGGACATAAGGTTTCTTCTAAAGGAATCGAAGTAGACCGAGCTAAGTTAGAGACGATAGAAAAGCTGCCCGAGCACTCGAAGCTGAAGTCGGTTAAGAGTTTTCTAGGACATGCTGGACTTTATCGTAGATTTATTAAGGACTTTTCTAAGATTGCACGACCTATGTCTAGATTGCTTGAAAAAGATGCTCCGTATGATTTTACGGATGAGTGCTTGCATGCGTTCAATTTACTTAAGGAGCGACTTATCGCAGCCCCTATCATGGGTCAGCACCCCCAATTTGGGGCTACCCTTTGAACTAATGTGTGATGCTAGTGATTATGCAGTCAGAGCCATGTTAGGGCAGCGCAAGGATACCCACTTTAGGCCGATCTACTACGCGAGTAAGATGTTAGTCACAGCCCAAGACAATTACATGACCACCGAAAAGGAGCTGTTAGCCGTCGTGTTCGACTTTGATAAATACAAGTCATATCTTATCTTTTCGAAAGTTATTGTGTTTACTGACCACTCTGCCCTTAAGTATATATTAGCGAAGTCGGATGCCAAGCCCGGCTGATCAGATGGATCCTACTCCTTCAAGAATTCGATATGAAGATTCGAGACAAGAAAGACATAGAGAATTTGGCGAAAGATCACCCTCTCGACTAGAGGAGTCCGAGATAAACCACAAGGACGGAAGGGCGAAACATGATAGATTCCCAGACTAGCACTTGTGTGGTGCCCCGCCTTCCACCACTACTTTCTTAACTAGTCTACATGACTAATGTCCTAATAATGAAATAGATCGTACGAAATTTCGTATAAATTTTTTCCTTTTATGAAAGGGAATCGTAAAGTTGTCTACAAAATCATAGTGGGTCCTATTTCCATAAGAAAGCATGCATCGGGTCAAAATAAATCTAATATACTGGGCCTCCACGAGGTCGCATCCATGCACACACTTCCACCTCAAAAGCCCTCGGAAGCTTCAAAAGTTGGCCTCGCCGTGAAAATGATCACGTACCGTGATCGTGGGGTCCTACAACACATAAAAACATGGAATGAGCTTATAAAGCTCAGTAAGTGAAACCCATGCATGCAATGCACGTGACCTAAATAGCGAAGGCATTCGCGCCAATGCTATCTACTTCTCACATCTTTCTCGTTCATTGACTTCATATTTGGGCCCCTTCGGCTTTCAATCTTACTATGCACCATATAGAGCTCAAACCCCTAAGGGTATACATAAGTGGCAGTACACACACTGGGTGGCTAAACCCGAGTACTCAATCTGTGCTAAACCCTATGGTGCCTTTCAATCCCAATGTGGTCCACACTGAGCGGCTACTAGTGCCTTTCAATCCCAATGCAGTCCCATTGAGAGGCTAACCCGGGCACAGAAATTTTGTTTAACCCTAAGGTGCCTTACCATCCCAATGCTGTCTGACACGCGGGCGTTCTCACTGGTAGCCTACTACGAGGTTGCCAACACTCGAGGTTCCCTCGGTGCCGCTCATTTCCTCGAGTCGCATCCTCCAGGTTACATCTCCCGCTACGGGGTATCCACCTGCCTCTCGTGAATCAGGCATTAATATTTGGCCTCGTGAATCGCCATGGTGTATTTCCCCTGCCTCTCGTGAATCAGACAATTATTATTTGGCCTCGTGAATCGCCATGGTAGCATAGAAGAGCCGTGACTCATCATTGAGTCGACACAAATGCCTATATCGGCAAATATACACCGCCCTCACACGATCTTATACACATGCACGCTCTCTTTCTTTGACTCTAATACTAGTCGTGCATGCATATGCTCATGTCATGAATGTACGTGTCATGCCATCATATAATGTAAATTAATTACATAAAATAATCACATAATTCATGGAAGCCACATAAAATCATAAAAGCACGTAACACATAATTTCATGCACATACAATTATGTGTTGTAGTTGGGGCTTCCACTTACCTGGTATCCTTAGCTATGTCGTACGGTAAATCGCTAACCTTCAAACCCTAAGTATAGAAACATATAAAAATTAGGGTTTGTTAGTCTATTTACAGTTATACGAAAGTGGCTTAGTTAAAAAAAACTAGTTTCAATTTTTATAAATTTCGAAACCCTAATATTCCGAATTTTGACTTAATGAAAAAGTATCATTTTGAAATTCATAAGAATCTTAGGTTGCATAGTAACTTAAATCTCGACATAGTATATTACAAGGTTTCGAGAGTTGAATGATACAAAATCTCAAATAAAATTCGACATGGATCTCGACATATTCTTAAGATAGATGTCGAGCTTAATTTCGAGGTCCCACACAAGGATTTAAAGTTGATCTTAAAACTAGATCTCGATACGGTTCATGAGGTAAATCTCGATATGGTTTTCGATAAATCTCGAGATGAATTATAAGACAGATCTCGAGCTTGGCTATGGGATTTCGAGGTCTTTCTCAAGAATAGATCTCGATATGTATGTTGACATTATAAACTAAATTTCGAAGTCACTTTCACGTTAAATCTCGACATGGAATCCGAGATGCATTTCGATTTTTTTATTACATAACATTCCGAGAGGTATATCGATATTAAAACAAGATGTCGAGATGCATGTTGAGATTATAACCAAAATGTCGAGGTATGTTTCGACATTACACACAAGGATTTCGACATAAATTTTGAGGTTAATAACAAAGTGGATTTCGAGCTTGGTTAAATCATGTATAACATTTTAGGAAAAATCTCGAAGGAATATGTATACTAGGATTTCGAGATAGTGTTTCGAACTTATAAATAAAGATTTCGATACCAACATAGATGTCGACATTATTAGATCTCGACATTGTTAAAGACATAGGTGCTCGAGATAAATTTCGATACAGTATATTTAAGAGTTCGAGATTTGAACAATACATGATTTTAAAATAACTTTCGATGTGGATCTCGAGTTTCATTCCGAAACTCTGTCCCGAGTTTTGGTATCGACATCCTTATATTCTCATCCTTGAGCTCGAGATCATTTCTACAAAACTACTATTACTTCGAGATTCATAATCTGGAGAAAGTATATTACTTGAAAACACCTTCAAATCTTCAACTACTCAAATCTGGAGATTCTTAAAACTTTACTCCCCAAAATTCCCAGATCCTAAAATTCTTCTGCCTTAAAATCGTTACTCAGCCCCAAAGTTATTCTACATCATGATTATGGATCCTAGAGCACTCCATACTTAAAATATAGCTTAATCTAAATAAACATCCTAATATAAATTTATATTCGAAATTAGGGTTTTCACCCTCTTCCTTACGCTTGAATTTCTAGGTCTCCTTAATTTTTAGGGTTAGAATATTTAGGAAAGCTTAAAGTTACGAAATTTAATAAGGTCATAAGTAATATTCTTACTTACCAAAACTTGAATTCTAGTATCCTTGGAAAGTCCTTGAGTTTGAGCTTCTTTCGGCCTTTCTTCTTCCTTTGTTAGTTTACAAGGGTTTTCTTATTTTCTAGGATCGTACTTTGGCTTTCATCTATTGTAAGTTGTTTCTTTGATTTATTTGATAAGTATTATACTTAGAAAATTGTGCTTGAGTTTGACTACTAGGTGACTAAGCAATTTATTTTTACATCTTAGGTTAAGGAAGCCTTACGTGTCATTTACTTATTCATTATATTATATATGTAAGTCATGATTAGTCAAGGTATGTGTACCGATTGAATTTTCATGTCTCATGTAGAGCAATCGATAATTGTTAATTCTATTTATTAGTTCTATCGAAATCTACATATTTTGACACTCACAGTATTTGATTTCGAAATCTACCTTCGCTCGCAAATTATAGGTTTCGAGA
The DNA here is from genome assembly GCA_027422505.1 of Craterostigma plantagineum. Lineage (NCBI taxonomy): Eukaryota > Viridiplantae > Streptophyta > Magnoliopsida > Lamiales > Linderniaceae > Craterostigma > Craterostigma plantagineum. Next base: position 4,824,386 of record JAPQWV010000055.1, read on the forward strand.
TTTCACATTTCAAGCTTCAAAGATCTCGAGATCCAAAGATCTCGAGATTCTTATGTATCAAATTTCTTCTTATTCTGGCATCCTATCTTTCGACATTCTTCTATCCTTTACTTGACATTCTTTAGCTTTGATACCTTCATTTTTAATAGCATACCTAGAAAACCCTAATGTTTCACAAACTCCTTTTGTCTAGTTTCGGTTCTACCAATGTAAATATTAGTTACTTTCCTAAGTTAGAATCGTAGTACGTAATTAATTCATCCTTTAGAATTTTCTAAATTCTATGTTCATAACTTAAGTCATAATTCGTAACAGACATAAGAATTATAAATCACACAGCATGAAATCATATAGGCACATAAGTCACTTAAAGGCATGAGAATATAAAGGCATTGTATCATCGAAAATATTAATTAATCCAATGAAATTTTTAATTTACTGCTAATTAAGTCGTAAATCCCGTAATTAAATTTTATGGGTATTACAACTTGTACGCGATACAGATGGTAAGTGACGAACCCGTGGTTTGCAGATTTTGCAAACTATCTTGTTGCGAGGGTCCTACCAAAGCGGTACACTATTCAGCAAAAGAAGAAATTCTTTTCTCACATAAGGTATTACTTATGGGAAGATCCGTACCTTTCAGGCGATATCCAGACCAGGTGATACGTAGATATGTCTCATTCGCGGAGACAACACAGATTCTTAGGCATTGCCACATCGGACCGATCAGAGTGCATTACGTAGCCAACCGAACAGCTCAGAAGGTGCTGGAAAGCGGATGCTACTGGCCTACGATCTTCAAAGACGCCCAAAGATACGTTGACATTTGTAAGTGTTAACACGCAGGTAATCACTCGAAACACGACGAAATGTCTCAAAATTTCATTTTGGTATGTGAAATTTTTGCGTATGGGTACAGATTTTGTGGGACCATTTCCTAGCTCGTATAATAATAAGTATATCTTAGTCGCTGTAGATTACGTGTCCAAGTGGACCGCAAACTTTGCCCACGAATGACAGTAGGGTAGTCGCTAGATTTCTACTGAACTTATTTTCACGATTTGGGGCACATAGGTGCATAATAAGCGATAGGGGTACACATTATTGTAACATCGAGTTTACACGTACGTTAGAGCGTTATGGTGTTAGACATAGCCTATCTACCCCCTACCACCCCCAAGCAAGCGGTCAGGTCGAAGTAGTGAATCGTGAGTTGAAATGCATCTTAGAAAAGACCATTGAAAGGAACCGTAGGGAGTGGGCGAATAAGTTGAACGATGCGCCGTTTAGGACTGCAAGACACCCATAGGCACTACACTACATAGATAAGTACACGGGAAGTCGTGCCACCACCTCGTAGAAAACGAGCATAAAGCCTATTGGGCGATCCAGTCATTGAATTAAGATTTGGGGTAGCCAGCGGAAAGTGGCAACTCCAAATTAATGAGCTAGATGAGTGACGTTTATCGGCTTACGATAACGCTCACATGTATAAACAGCGCTCGAAAACATACCATGACCGGAAAATTAGGCAAAGACGAGATTTCCAAGAAGGGGACAAGTCTACTTCCTTAACTCTCGACTTAGACGTTCCCGGAAAACTTAGATCGCGTTGGTCGGGACCGTTCATAGTTACTCGTGTTTTCCCTTACGGTACTGTCGAGATTTCAGGCATGGAACAGGGAGAATTGAGCGACAAGGAGATGTTATACCTAGACGCCAGCATAAGAGCAAGGTACGTCCAACAAAAGATGTTAAAAGAAGCGCTTCTTGAGAGGCAACCCAAGCCTTTGCATTCATGTTTATTTTTATGCATTAGAGTAGTAATTCACGTCTCTTTACCTTAAAAAAAAGCTTTCATCACGACCTCGTGATTTAGGTTTACGGCCGTGACATATGAGCGTTGGATAGTTGATTTCGGCCCGAGTTCACTGCCTATGATGTAGAACCCGAGTCCCCGAAAACTAGTAGGCCAATAAATGTGCGCAAGTGTTTTATAGGATTATTTGAATTTCGAAATGCGAACTATGTGATTATACGCTAATTTACGTGTACGTTCTATGCTTATGAAGTTTTGTGATTTTCGTACTTATGTGATCATGCGAATTACGTGCAATTATGTGCAACTAATTATATGTTTATGATGACTCCTAATCTATGTAGGGAATTTTCGAAAATAGTAAGAATAAAGAAAGGAAAGATAATGATAATAGTTATATAGGAATTGGGCTAGGAATATAGTTGGACTATGAATTATAAATTTGGGCATGACTTAAAAACATAGGCCCAAATTAATCAAATGTTACATTTGGAGACAAAATTTCCTTAAAATGAGGGGAAGTCACGTTAAGTCTACTTCCACCCCATGCCTATGAATACAAAATATCTAATCTAACAATCTAAAACTCCATAAACCATTTATAACCATCGAAAATCGGAAAGGAAAGAAAAGGAGAAGGAGACGAGAGGATTTAACGCAAGGAACACTCCAAATAGCTTGGAAATTCGAGTAAGTAAAATCATTCCCTAAGCTATTATGATTTGCGTTATTAGAATTATGCAATTAAATTACATTGAGGATTAGGGGAAAACTTAAGAAATTTGGGAGTACCATAGACGGCAAAGACCCTAACTTAGGGTAATAAATTCAAAGCTAAGGGTTTCCTCGGGATTAATCAAGTATTGGATAGTCTAACTTGTTTTAAGGCTTGTAACCTTAGTACGAGATGATCTTAAGTTAGCTTTACACGTTTTGGGTTGAAGAAAACCTTAGAACTTATGAAATCTGGGTAGATTGAACTGTGAATGTGGTTTCGGATGATTTTAGTTTGAGTGCCAAATCGGGCGATTTGTTGCATCAGGCGATTTCACAAGCCTTGATGATCGAATAGAGTGTGAACTTGCATACATGTGAAAGCGGGTGAAACCCTCGCAATAGGGTGATGAAATCGGGCAAAATGCGATATGTTAGTAAATGGAATCGGGCAATTCCATGCAAACCCGAATCGGGTGATTTGGGTGGGGTCTTGGCCGAACTCATTAGGTCAAGAATTTAGTACTTTAACTTAGAATAAATTTTGGGTGGGGTCTTGGCCTAGCTAGAATCGAGTGACTTAGAATTCTAGCAAGTTTGTGTAGTCCAAACAACTTAATTCGACTTAGTTAATCAATGAAGGCTAACACTGATATGATGATATTTATGTCTAAAGGTCGAACAGTAGATAATTCTCGGAGCAGTGAATTAGCATAGCACGGACGACAGGTAAGTAGAATTCAACTACGACACGTAACTTATTTGCGCATGACTTACGTGATACGTACTTACGTGGCCCTATGTGAAACTTGTATGATGTGATTTCCTATTACACATGAAGTCATGATATGCATATACATATGAACACGACATGGGCATTTGCACGCATTATTAGGATGGAAAGAAAGCATGAGCGTGCATAAGATCACCTATGAGCAATGGATAGTCGCCGATATTGGCGTCTGATGTCGACTCAAGGAAGAGTCACGGCTCTTCTACGCGACCATGGCGATACGATGCCGAAATTACCTGTGAATACCCCGTATGCGGGAGATACAACCTGGAGGATGCGACCCGAGGCATGCACTACACAGAGGAAACCTCTGGGGTTAGTGACCTCGGTGTTGGCTACCAGTGAGAGGCGTCCGCGTGTAGGCCACACTGAGATAGGAAAGATTCCTTCGGGTGACCTTCCAGTATGTGAACCTTCACATATGTAAGAATCCTTCGTGGATTAGAGCTATATGAAATGTCGCACAGTAAGATAGAAAGCCGAGGGCCCATATGACGTACGAGTCTAAAATAGTATGAGCCTTAGTAAGCGATGGCATGGATTGCCGATTGTTAGGACACGTGCATACATGCATCATTTCTGCTTACTGAGCCACGACGGCTCACTCCTTACGTTTTGTGTTGTAGGTACCAGCGAACACGGTACGTGATTGCCTAGCTGGCAAGGCATCTTTTGGAGCTTCCGAGCGGCTTTTGTGGGTGATGTGTGCATGGATGATGACCTGTGAAGCCGGGCGCATAGGAGTATACTTTTGTGCCTGTACACACATCTCATATGAATTAAGACACGCATGTATCTAGAAACCATGTAATTATTTTGTCCTGTATAGGAACAACTTCCATTACATAAATGGAAAATGAAAATTTTCATACGCGTTTTCATATGCCTTCCAAAATACGACGTTGTGGTCATGTAAGTAAACGTTAGAAAAAGGTAGTGATGGCTAGGGTCGCTACAGGTGGTATTAGAGCTTCGGTCACAGGTCCTGCAGACTGTCCATGCACACCACTCAAAAGCACGGAAGCGACCTTGGTTGTAAGTATTGTGTTATGTGAATTCCTTGTATAGTATAATTTATTGGCCTTAGGAATTGTCAGGATAGGTCAAAACAATGGTAAGACTTAGGGGTGAGGGCAGTAGGGAAGTAGATCAAGGTAGGGATACTACTAACCCTACCGGTAGTCGGGACGCAACCATCCTCCAGCTCACAGAATTGGTCCGGCAACAGTCGGCCCAAATCCAGCAGCTTATCCAACAGCAGAATGCTGGAGGACAATCAGCTAGCGGACCTCCCCCGGCCGAGAGAATTGAGATGATCGGGGAGAGATTCTGAAAACTTAACCCCCCGTCATTCGAGGATGCCGTAGACCCCACTTCTGCCGAGGATTGGCTTAGGACTTTGGAAAACATGTTCCAGCACAGCCGTACCCGAGAAATGGAGAAAGTCATGTGCGCTGCCTACCTACTGAGGGGGAGTGCATGACATTGGTGGGATACCATCTCAGCCATCGAAAATCCAGTTACGATGAGCTGGGATTGGGTTAAAGAACTTTTCCGAGGAAAGTATTACACTGCCCCCATCTGAGCCCAGAGGATGAATGAATTCATCAATCTCCGCCAAGGGGCAATGACGGTGGCGGAGTATATCAAGAAGTTCGAACATCTATCAAGATTTGCCGCCCAAAAGCACCGATGCGCTCAAGATTGAAAGGTTCATGGAGGGGTTAAAGCCAGAGTTGTATAGAGATGTAAGCATGCTTGGGATACAAGGAGCCACATACGCACAGGTGGCTGCAAGGGCACTAGTGGCGGAACAGGCCGAGGCCAGAATTGTTCGCGCCCAAGAAGCGTAACGAAAATTCGTACAAGGACCGCAATGGAGCGGAGGCAACCAGAAGCGGCAGTTTTTCGCTAAGGGTGGAAAACAGAACTTTTAGAACCGGCCAGGACCACCCCAACAGACCAACCCAAATCAGGATATGGCCCCAGCTGAATCTACCAGTATGCCCAAAATGTACGCGACGACATGCCGGGGTCTGTTACTCCCAGAACGCAACATGCTTCAAATGTGGCAAGATGGGCCACTATCTCAAGGCATGCCCGGAGAATGCATCCGGAAGTCAAGCGGGAAATCAGGCAAAACCACCGATGGTACAGGCTCGGGTTTACACACACACGTCCGAGGAAGCAGAAAACAACCCGACCGTAGTGAAAGGTACCATCCTCATCCCCTGAACTCCCACATGCATCCTAGTCGATTCAGGAGCGACGCACTCATTCGCATCAACTAAGTATGAGCCAAGAATATGAGTAGCGCCTCACCAAGCAGAGTGCGAATATAGTGTAACCGTCCCGAATGGGAATCCAACTAGAACCAGTCAAGTATTAAGGGATTGCCCAGTACTAGTCGGGGACAAAGAGCTACCCATAGATTTAATTATAATCCCCATGAATGATTACGAGGTAATCCTCGGGATGGACTGGCATCGAAGTACGGAGCCGTTATAGACTGCCACCGTAAGATATTCACGTTCAATTTGGATGGGAATAAACCCCTTATATTCGTAGGAACGAGCAAGGGGGCAAACATCTCTAGGATATCAGCGTTAATAACCCAACGACTGATCAAAGCAGGGTGTGAAGCGTACCTGGTCTTCGCAGTTAGATCTGAAGATGACTCCTCTCCGAAATTCGAGGAAGTACCGGTAGTTAAGGACTTCCCCGACGTATTTCTGGAGGAATTATCGGGGCTACCGCCCGACAGGGAGATTGAATTCACCACACATCTGATACCTGGAGCAGCACCAGTATCCAAGACCCCTTATCGGCTAGCGCTGGCAAAGATGAAGGAATTAAAAGACTAGTTAGACGAGCTCATGCAGAAGTGGTTTATCCAGCCAAGCTTCTCCCCCTGGGGAGCGCCGGTGTTATTCGTAAAGAAGAAGGATGGATCCATGAGATTGTGTATCGACTATGGGGAATTGAAGAAGTTAACGATCAAGAACAAGTACCCGCTCCCTAGAATAGATGACCTGTTTGACCAATTACAAGGCGCGACTATCTTCTCCAAGATTGACTTACGCTCGAGCTACCATCAACTGAGAATTCGGAAAGAAGATGTTCCGAAGACGGCCTTTAGTACCTGTTATGGCCACTATGATTTCTTGGTGATGCCATTCAGGCTGACTAACGCGCCGGCGGCCTTCATGGACTTAATGAACCGGGTGTTCAAACCGTATCTATATAGGTTTGTCATCGTCTTTATCGACGACATCCTAATCTATTCAAAGACGAGGGAGGAGCACGAACAGCATCTCAGAATAGTCCTAGGCATATTACGAGACAAACATTTGTACGCCAAATTCAAGAAGTGCAAATTTTGGCTAGACCAAGTTGTCTTCTTGGGGAACATAGTCTCAGGAGCAGGAATTTCGATGGACCCGAATAAAATTGAAGCCATCAGCAATTGGCCCCAACCGACAAATGTAACCGAAGTACGGAGTTTCCTGGGATTGGCAAGGTATTACAGGAAATTCATCAAGGACTTCTCAAAGATTGCATCGACGCTGACGAGACTGACTCGAAAGAATACTCCTTTTCACTGGGACAAGGAATGCGAACGGAGCTTTCAAGAACTGAAGAAGAGGCTTACGACAGCCCCAGTTCTCACGATACCCTCAGGAACTAGGGGATTCTCCGTATACAGCGACTCATCAAGGAATGGGTTAGGATGCGTGCTGATGCAAAACGGGAAAGTTGTAGCCTATGCTTCTCGCCAACTAAAGGAGTATGAAAAGAATTACCCGACGCACGACCTAGAGCTCGCGGAAGTGGTCTTTGCTCTCAAGATTTGGAGGCATAACCTCTATGGAGAGCGGTGTGAGATATACACGGACCACAAGAGCTTAAAGTATTTCTTCACGCAAAAGGAGCTGAACATGAGGCAGAGGCGTTGGTTGGAATTAGTCAAGGACTACGATTGCATAATTAATTACCACCCAGGCAAAGCAAAAGTGGTAGCAGATGCAATTAGCTGCCTTAACTTTGCAACCAACACTGTTTGAGCGAATCAAGAGGGCGCAAGAAGCAGATGAGCTTTATACAAAGATCAAGGAAGCACAGACGGAACAACCGACAGGAGATTTCACGATACGGAGAGACGGAAGACTGTATTTCAAGAATTGACTGTACGTGCCAGACGACGTAGAACTTCGAAGGACACTGATGATGGAAGCACACGCCACGACATACTCAGTTCATCCGGGAGCCACAAAGATGTACAGAGACCTACGGGAAAACTATTGGTGGCCAGGTATGAAGAAGGATATAGCGACCTTCGTGAGTCGATGTCTGACGTGCCAACAAATAAAAGCCGAGCATCAAAGGCCAGCCGGGACATTGCAGCCATTACCCATCCCCGAGTGGAAATGGGATAACATCACCATGGATTTCGTTGTCGAACTGCCGGAGAACGTGAAAGGGCACGACGCAATTTGGGTGATCGTCGACAGACTAACCAAATCCGCTCACTTTCTACCAATAAGCTCTACGTTCTCCATGGAACGATATGCAGAGCTTTACATCCAGGAGGTAGTACGACTGCACGGGATTCCATCATCTACAGTCTCGCATCGTGACTCTAGATTTCTATCAAAATTTTGGAGAAGTTTGTAAAAGGCAATGGGAACGAAGCTGTCCTTTAGCACTGCTTACCATCCGCAAACGGACGGTCAATCCGAGAGAACGATCCAAATGTTGGAGGACATGCTACTAGCATGTGTACTTGATTTCAAAGGAAATTGGAGTAAGTACCTCCCACTGGTTGAGTTCTCATATAACAATAGCTATCAAGCTACCATTGGGGTGGCACCGTACGAAGCACTCTACGGACGTATGTGCAGATCCTCCGTACATTGGGATGAAATCGGTGAATGGGAATATTAGGCCCAGATATGGTACGGGAGATGACGGAAATTATAGCAACGATACGAGAAAGGATGCGAACGGCGCAAAGTAGGCAAAAGAGCTATGCAGACCAAAGGCGCCGGCCACTAGAATTCGAAGCAGATGATCAAGTGTTCATGAAAGTATCGCTGATGAAGGGCCTGAAAATATTCGGAAAGAAATAGAAACTAAGCCCTAGGTATATTGGCCTATTTAGAATAGTAAAAAGAGTCGGCGAGGTAGCATACCAATTGGAGTTGCCAGCATCACTGTCGCAAGTACATGATGTCTTTCATGTCTCCACTCTACGGAAGTATATAGCCGACCCGAATCATGTGCTGAGGAACGAGTCCCTACATCAACAATTGGAGCCAGATCTAAGCTACGAGGAAACTCCTGTAGAAATATTACTGCACGAAACTAAGCGACTTAGGAATAAGGAGATTTCATTAGTTAAAGTTTGGTGGCGGAATCAGTCCACGGAGGAAGCCACATGGGAACGCGAGGACGAGATGAGAGTTCACTATCCTGAGCTGTTCCATACGGGCTGATTTCGGGGGTGAAATCCTCCTTAATCGGAGGAGGATGTAGAACCCGAGTCCCCGAAAACTAGTAGGCCAATAAATGTGCGCAAGTGTTTTATAGGATTATTTGAATTTCGAAATGCGAACTATATGATTATACGCTAATTTACGTATACGTTCTATGCTTACGAAGTTTTGTGATTTTCGTACTTATGCGATCATCCGAACTACGTGCAATTATGTGCAACTAATTATGTGTTTATGATGATTCCTAATCTATGTAGGGAATTTTCGAAAATAGTAAGAATAAAAAGGAGAGATAAGGATAATAGTTATAGGAATTGGGCTAGGAATATAGTTGGACTATGAATTATTAAATTTGGGCTTGACTTAAACATAGGCCCAAATTAATCAAATGTTAAATTTGGAGACAACATTTCTTAAAATGAAAGGAAGTCATGTTAAGTCTACTTCCACCCCATGCCTATGAATACAAAATATCTAATCTAACAATCTAAAACTCCATTAACCATTTAAAAACCATCGAAAATCAGAAAGGAAAGAAAAGGACAAGGAGACGAGAGGATTTAACGCAAGGAACACTCCAAATAGCTTGGAAATTCGAGTAAGTAAGTGAAATCATTACCTAAGCTATTATGATTTGCGTTATTAGGATTATGTAATTAAAGTACATTGAGAATTAGGGGAAAACTTAAGAAATTTGGGAGTACCATAGACGGCCAAGACCCTAACTTAGGGTAATAAATTCATAGCTAAGGGTTTCCTCGGGATTAATCAAGTATTGGATAGTCTAACATGTTTTAAGGCTTGTAACCTTAGTATGAGATGATGTTTTGGGTTGAAGAAAACCTTAGAACTTATGAAATTCTGGATAGATTGAACTATGAATGTGGTTTCGGACGATTTTAGTTTGAGTGCCAAATTGGGCGATTTGTTGCATCGGGCGATGTCACAAGCCTTGATGATCGAATAGAGTGTGAACTTGCATACATGTGAAAGCGGGCGAAACACTCACAATAGGGTGATGAAATCGGGCGAAATGTGATATGTTAGTGAACGGAATCGGGCGGTCCATGCAACCGAATCGGGTGATTTGCCACACTTGAAGAACTCGACGATTTCTACCTCTTGAGTACCTCAAATCGGCCGAATGCCTTGAGCACCTCATGCATGGAATCGGGCGAATTAAGATGACGTCATGATGATGAAAACACGCGGCGATTTACAAATCGGCCGATGGAGAATGGTCCCAAGCAATGAAATCGAGCGAAATCAACGTGGCTTAATCACTAATGATCGGGCGATTTCAAGTGCAACACAAATCGGCCGAAACCAAGCGAATCGAGCACTAATCGGGCAATGCTATGCGTGGAATGTGAGAAGTAAATTGGGCGATTCGATGATTTAAGGAATTCTCAACGAAACCATGAAAGGAACATTACAAATCGGGCGAATCGAACACTAAGAATCCTCTAACTTTCGCCGAACTCGTTAGGTTAAGAATTTAGTAATTTAACTTAGAATAAATTTTGGGTGGGGACTTGGCCTAGCTGGAATCGAGTGACTTAGAATTCTAGCAAGTTTGTGTAGTCCAAATAACTTAATTCGACTTAGTTATTCAATGAAGGCATAACACTAATATGATGATATTTATGTCTAAAGGTCGAACAGTAGGTAAATCTCGGAGCAGTGAATTTGCATAGCACGGACGACAGGTAAGTAGAATTCAACTACGACACGTAACTTATTTTCACATAGACTTACGTGACATGTACTTACGTGACCCTATGTGAAACTTGTATGATGTGATTTCCTATTACACATGAAGTCATGATATGCATATACATATGAACACGACATGGGCATTTGCACGGATGATTTGGATGGAAAGAAAGCAAATGAGCGTGCATAAGATCGCCTATGAGCGATGGATAGTCGCCGATATTGGCGTCTAATGTCGACTCAAGGAAGAGTCACGGCTCTTCCATGCGACCATGGCGATACGATGCCGAAATTACCTGTTATGATAGGTAGGGGGAATACCCTGTATACCGGAGATGCAACCTGGAGAATGCGACCCAAGGCATGCACTACACAGAGGAAACCTCTGGCGTTAGTGACCTCGGTGTTGGCTACCAGTGAGAGGCGTCCGCGTGTAGGCCACACTAAGATAGGGAAGATTCTTTCGGGTGACCTTCCAGTGTGTGAACCTTCCCATATGTAAGAATCCTTCGTGGATTAGAGCTCTATGAAATGGCGCATGGTAAGATAGAAAGCCGAGGGCCCATATAACGTACGAGTCTAAAAGAGTATGAGCGTTTGTAAGCGATGGATGGATTGCCGATTGTTAGGACACGTGCATACATGCATCATTTCTGCTTACTGAGCCACGGCGGCTCACTCCTTACGTTACGTGTTGTAGGTACCAGCGAACACGGTACGTGGTCGCCTAGCTGGCAAGGCACCTTTTGGAGCTTCCGAGCGTCCTTTGGGTGTGATGTGTGCATGGATGATGACCTGTGAAGCCGGGCGCATATGAGTATATTTTTGTGCATGTACACACATCTCATGTAAATTAGGACACGCATGTATATAGAAACCATGTAATTATTTTGTCCTGTATAGGAACAACTTCTATTCCGTAAATGGAAAATGAAAATTTTCATACGGGTTTTCATATACCTTCCAAAATACGACGTTGTGGTCATGTAAGTAAACGTTAGAAAATGGTAGTGACGGCTAGGGTCGCTACATATGACCTTAAGTGTAATTCCCGTCCCATACCGGGTGGCACTGTAGCATCGGTCCCTACCGGGACTAGTGGGGTTGGGCTCACTACACTTCGACTGATAGTCTGGCCCCACCGTACCACCATTTAACATTTCAGCGTGTTAGGAATATGCCATCGAATGCTATACGAGGATTAGATTGTATAGGGCATTAGATTATTTATCATTCGACCTTTTGTGTAATAAGACATTTTCGTGTGTTTAATGAAAGGCATTGTTCGTTTATTGGATATAAGAGTTCTTTGCTTAGCATCCGATAAAGCAATAAATGAACAAATACAAATGTGTCGAGTTGAGTCACTGTTCTCGATGGGTACGAGAGAGGAACGCACCAGTGGACTTTTAACCTCGAACATTAAAAGTCCGTAAGCCTGAGGCTCCGGTTGGGTGCTGGATAACCGATCACGGCTTATTTTTTGATGACCTATCGTGTGCCGATATCTCGCTTGGAAGCGGAGGTCATGACTTGTGATACGAATCGAATCGAGGGATTGACTCGTTTCATGGACACTGACTCACGGGTCGTATGGTCGAATATGGCTTATTACTCAAGGAGTCTCAATAACAGACGACAACACTATAGTAGTCTACGTGAACCTTAGATCGAAAGGGGCTTTGAAGGAGTTGACTTCGAAGTCTCGACTGTCACTGGTTTCCCTCGACCCGATTTGCTGTTGCATGGGTCAGCGGGCCAGATGCGGTCTTGATGACGATTTGTGATTGCCGGGCTTAGACCGTCGTGTACGATTCACAGTATCGCAAGTAATCGAGATAAGTGTCCTATGAGGACGGCGACGGGAAATTACGAAATCCTTGGCCAAGGTATTGAACTAAGTCATGTGAGACATGGAGGGTAGTTTGGTAATTTACCTCGTCTCCGTTTTATCATAGAATCGAGTTTAGTGAGTTTGACATAAACCATGGCTCTCACTTGATTGGGACACAGCTGGAGGGTTTATACGTAGCACTGTTATCTATAGTGAGGTTCTGAAAAGACTGGGTCGAAATTCGCACTCGAATCGGGTTACGATCCGGTACTGCGGGATTGGCTGGGTAACTACCGAACTCTTGGATTCCTCCCTTGTCGATTGGTTCGAACCTAGAGAGTCGGGCTTTAAAAGGATCATCAATGTGTACTGATAAGGAGAGAAAGTGTTTTGGGCCTTAACGGGCCTTGGACCGCTGAGCCACGCCTTAATGGGCCTCGGGCCATTTATTGGATCGAAGTTGGACTTCTTATGAAACTAACTTTAATGGGCTTGAGGATAAAATTGGATTTAACCTTAAGCTAATTTCGAAATATGCCTTTGAGGGTATTTTCGGAATTTGCATATTTGATATAAATAAATATGGAATAAAATCTTTGGAATATTATTTATTTAAATTTCAAAAATAATTTAGGATTAAATTTCGAATTCCATACCATATTTAAATATAATTAGTTTGACTTAGTATTTAAGTTAGTTTTCTAATAATAGTAAGTTTCCTTAAGTTTGGATTTGGAATTCAAAAGAGAGTAAGATTTGGCAAAAATCTCTTGTTAGGAATATTATGTAGCATCCTTCAATTTATGTAATCTTGGGTTTATATATATTTACTTTAACGGGTTGACGTTGTTTGGGGAGACTTATGATATTTAGTAGAAGTTTGGGACTGGGCTTTAATATACCAAATACTTGTGGTATATAAAGCCCCAACATACCCTAATTAAGGTTTATCAAAAGAAATCAATAGGTAAGCCACCTTGGACTATTCCATTGAAATACACACACTAACACGCACTCAAGGTGTTCTTCATGTTTTCAACAGTCAACCTGATCCTTGTTTGGTAATAAAAGGGCCAACAAGTGGTATCAGAGCCTAATTCGGATCAATATCTTCGACTTGAATCCAGTTTCGCTTGATTCCGACGTGATTTGAAAAAGTTTTTGATTGAAAACTCATTTTCGATTTTTCTCACTGTTTTTGGGTGTTTTCAAATCGTTCACAGTGATTTCTTTCCCTTAAGACATTAGAAAACTGATAATGAGTACATTTATGGTCTTTCACATCGATTTTCGTCAAGTTTGAGTAGGATTTGAGCAAAAACGAGTCTGAAAATCTTGTTTCTTACTGAACTGTTCATCACTTTCGGGTAGCGTATGGAACAATACCATCGAATTTGAAAGTTTGGACCGAAACCCACTGTGAGGAGTTACGATCGATTTGAGTTTCGGCGAATTTCAGCTTATTTCACAGTTTCGACCGACGCTTGAATCGCCCGAAAGGCTACGAACCAAAAATTGCTAGTTTCGCCCGATTCATTTCTCGGCGATTGTCAATTCATTTTAACTGTATCGCCCGACATTCAATCGCCCGATAAGTCACATCCAATTGTAGTTAATCGAAACGACATTTATTTGGACCAAATTCGCCCGAAACTCTTCCATTTCTATTGATCGAAATTAAGTATTCCAAATTGAAATTTCGATTTTAAAATCCTGGAATCTCAATCGCCCGATTCTCAACACTTAGGATCAATCGCCGAGCCTGCCTCTACAAATTTATTAGAATCGATCAAGCACTAAGATTGGGTAGACCAATTTTTTAATTTCACATAACTCCAATCGTCCGATCCTCAAGCCTTACACAAAAGTCATCAAATTTTTAAATACGACAGAATTCATTAAGTGAATTTACTTACTTTGACTCAACACTCGAAATTATTCAATCTTGACCATCACTCATTCAAAACGAAACCATTTTATTTCACAGATCTATTTCGCGTTAACGATCATTACCAAACATAAACAATGGCGGTCTTGCTATTGGATCTGACAATCGTGCAGCACTACTAAGATGGGAAGAGTACGGCATATGGAAGCAACGATTCATCAACTTCATAGAAATCAAGGATGTAGACCTCGCAAACGACATGCTTTCCTCCATTTTTGAGGGACCCGCTCAATTTTGGACAATCATCCCTGCTCAACCCGATGCGGTTCCACGCATCCCAGAAAGGAGAACTCCTAAGGACCCTAGTCGATACAATGATGCTGAGAGAGCATGAGCCAGAGCGAACAAGCTTGCTCCACACTACGTACTTCAGGCCCTACCAAATGATGTCTACAAGCAAGTCGAGGCAATGGTCACTGCAAAAGAAATCAGGGATGAAGTATGCAAAATGATGGTTGGGACAGAAGTTAGCAATATGTCTAAGAAGTCTAGCATCCTCACTGCCTATGACTCCTTCAAAGCTAAAGAGGGAGGAGAACTTCGAGATGTTTACCTTCGTTTCCTGACCATCTTCAACGAGCTGAGAAAGATCAACATCCAACGCTCCAATCTCGAAAACAACATCAAGTTTCTTTCCACACTTCAACCTGAGTGGGGAGGGATTGCAGTTTTGGTTAAGCAACAGAACAAAGATCTGGATGCTATGGACATTCACTCCTTGCACGACAATCTCTCATAGTACTCCCAGTATGCCAAAGAAATCAAAAAACGAGGGAAAAACAAATGTGGACATGGAACCAATTGCACTCGTGACCTCTAACTCAAGCAACATGAGCTCGGGAACCTCTAAAGGAAAGTAGGCCGTACAATCTGACACTTCAGACAATGATGAATCTGACCAAGAATCTGAGGACAAACTCGAATCAATCAGAAAAAATCTAGCTATGATCTCAGAGACGGTCAATAAGATGAGCGCCAAGAAATCATCATCTTACTAAAACAAACAACGAACCTCGGGCGGAAAACAGAAGTTCGTGGCCCCAGAAAAAGGCTGAAACTAAGAATCTGAAGCATTAAAGAAGTGCTTCAACTGTGTCAAATCGGTTCACTTTGCTTCTGAATGCTGCAGACCTAAAAAGATAAAAACACTAAATACTACAAGAAAACATTTCAGCTCTGACAACGCAAGGAGGCGGGAATTGTCTTGGTGTAATAACCGTAAATTTTGACACGGGATTTCGGTGTAATTAATTTTGCAGTTATGCGAAATTAAATATAAATTTTTAGTTTTAACTTGATTTAGAAATTGAAAATAATAATAATAATAAGTGAGATTTATATTATAATGAATTGGGCTATATTTTGGATTGAAATTAGGCCCAAGTTCTCAAAAATGAATCTTAATATTCACGTTACCTAAACCATAGGAAATCTCGTCACTAACCTAATGTCAAATCATTTGATACTTTCAAAGCATTTCAAGTATATCATAAACATTAGAGGAGAAAACCCTCCTTTACCAACAAGGCTAGAACGAAATTTTTAAAGAAAGTTAAGCATCCGTAAGTTCATTCTCAAGGTAAGGTACGATAACCCTTTTATACATAATGTTTAATTTATTCAATATGTTGTTATGTGGTTATATAAGAGCTCTAGGAAGTTTTCGAGGCTTAGAACATTTAGGAATCCCAGAAGTGATTGAATTATTCATAATAAGGAATTTAGTAATTTGAAAAGCATAGTTTTCAAAGTAAGGTATGTGAAACTTTTCATGGATAATATACATGTTGTGTTCACTTTTCGATATGTGTAGGCCTTATGTGATTTTATGTTTCGGAATTACCATATTTACATAAACTCAAAGCTTTCGAAGAGCAGTTCTTGATCATGAGTGTCTATGTGATAAGATAGGAGCTTAGGAGATTTTCGATATATGAGATATTCACAAAAAGATATGATGACTTAGATAACCGTGATGGTTGAATAATTTCAATGTTTGAGGGTTTTTCGATATGAGAACAATGATGGATTCTAGTTTTCCGTATATGAATTAGAAGTTCTCGATATACACACACACAGACACACAATAAAAGTTCTCGACATTGTGTGAAGAAGTCGACATTTTATTAGATCTCGAGAGGTAATCTCGACAATTGATAAACAATGGTCTCGACATTTTACAAGGGTTTCGACATTTTCAAGAAATAATGGTCTCGACATTTGTAAGGCTTTGACATATAGTCTCGATTCTCCCAGCTATGCAATTCGACATCTTCCTATCACTATCACATATCGACATTATCTTTTAAAAATCTCGATAAGATCATTAGGGGACTCGACATTTCTAAGGTCTCGATATTTATTTTAACTAGGAACTCGACATTTTCATTTCAATCAAAGATCTCGGCAAGCTCATAGATCTCGACATTGGTATTTCGACATTGTGTTTTAATTAATAAATTTTCGGTATTTTAGGGTTTTGCTATTTCTAGGGTTTTCGATATTTTAGGGTTTATTTATTTTTAGGAATTTCATTATTTTTAGGTTTTCATAAATTTTAGAATTTTGATAATTTTATCGTTTTCGAAACTTATATGACTTAGTAAACTTATTTGATGTGAAAATATTTTCAATATTCAGAGGATCGAAGCATAGGAAATTTACCCGACTTCGTATCTAATTTTATCAGGAGGACAGGTAGGTGGATTATCCATCTACAATACGTAAACATAAATTATGTGTTTTCATTTAATTATGTGATTTACGTGACTTATGTGCTTTACCTATTTTACGTACGATTTATATAAATCATGTTTATATGAAATTCATATATATGCATATCACGTGCATATCACGTTAGGGCGAGAGACGGTTGTACCGTAGTGAGACGGTAGTGATATTAGATATCGACGTACGGGGTAGAATGAGATGTTTGTGACTGATGACTCTTAGAGGAGTCGAGGTTGGGCTCACTGGGCACCTGGCGGAGACAGGCATGATCGATCTGTCTACTCGGGCGTGACCGTCCCGAGGTGCATACCGCCGAGATATTGATTTGACCTGATAGGAGGCCATTGGCGTGATCGTCCAGTGCACTATCAGTGTATACTTTTGGTGCGGAGCGACCTGGTAGGAGGCCATTGGCGTGATCGTCCAGTGCACTACCAGGGTAGGCTGCCGCGAGACTTGGGGGTGGCCTCCCAGTAGTCTTTGCGCGCCAGGGTGTCGAGCCTAACCTAGGGCCCTGTGTTGTGTGAAATAGGAATGTGGGAAAAGAAAGAGTGTGCATTATATTATGTTGTGAGATATTGGGATTGGGGTTGAGTGCACATTTGCTTACATGCATTTTATTCACCTATTGGGCAAATTGCTCAGTGTTTACGTGTTGTAGGTACTGAGTCCGACGCTGATACGCGTCGTGACTGAGGCGGCTGGTGGCGGTGCTCCACGGACTTTTGAGGGCGGTGCGGTACATGGATGAAGACCTGTGGAGCGGCGTTAGCGCTTTTTGTTCTTTTGATAATTTTTGGGGATTCGGCCCGTATACAGAGATAACGATGTAGACGGATTTTTATATTAGAGTATATTATTTTAGAAAAAAGTTTTAATTAGACGGGCCTTCCGCGGCTTACGTTGCGGAAATCCGCCACTAATCCTAATTAGAAAAGTAGGGTTGCCACACTTGGTCGCTGAGGAAGAGGTATGGCTGGAGGACATGTCTGACGAGGAGGAAGATGAAATGGCCTTCATGGTGAAAAGCAATGATGAGCGATTCCGACGAGGACGAGCCAGCCATAAAGTCAGACAGGACGGATGTCTCTTCATCCGACCTGGAGGTATACACTCCATCTCTAAATGATTTTGTCAAACTTGAACGAAGGATAGCCGAACTCTCCATGCATCGTAAAGATTACTAAAACCTCGAAAGCAGTTTTGACAAAAATTATGACTTATTAAACAAACAACAGGAAGAGATAGCTATTCTTCAAGAATCCTTAACCTTGTCTGAAGCTAAAGTAAAGAATTTTAAAGACCTTACAGAAAGCAAGGAAAAACAAATTAGCAATATCTGTAGAAACTTGAAAGACAGCAAAGAAGAACGAGTAAATGTATTGTCTCAATATGAACTAGTGACCAACGAACGTGTTCGTCTATACAAGAAAATCAAAGAGTTAGAGGACATTAACACCAAAAGATGTCAATCTGAACGGACACTCTTTCTTAGCCAACCTGAAGATGTAGAATTCGATGATCCCCGCGAAGGATTGGGATTTGAACCACCACTAACCCAGAGAAAGTTAAAGTACTCTCTCTGTACAACATTAAATGTTTTGGGTTGAGCCTTGAACAACTAAGGCACTTCGTAGAATCAAGTGAGGTGATTGAATCTGACGAACGGAAATGGAGGAATAAAGAATGGGCCCAAATCTTATGAGACTACACAGAACTCAATGATAGCTACAAAACTAGAGAGATAACACTCTCCGATTATTACATGTCACCATTTGGACCCGAAATTCAGGAAAGCACTGACGAGCAGAGTAAACCCATTTATTCATCTATCTATATTCCATAGATTATTCGCAAAATTGGAGCCTTGACAGCCTCCCTAGAATCAGAAAAGAAAGCCCACGAAGAAAGAGAAAACTATTTTGTAAAGCAAAATTTTTACTCTTGAAAACTGTCCTGTCGCTTACAAACCCTCCACCTCCCGTCCTGTTCCAGAATCCTCATATAAATGCAAGCAAACTACGAGGAAAATTCCTTTATACTAACTTTGTATCACATGTGCCAACAGACAAAGGGGTGAGATCTAAGGAAGCGAAGAAGGTTTGATCTGGCTCAGCGAAGAAGACAACAGTCCCTGATAAGAAGAAGAGACCAGTCTCAAACCCTTCTTCTTATGTTTCAAAATCTCTTTGTAATGTCGCAGATCGTGTTTCATTATTTTATGCCCAGAAATCAAAATATTGTCATGTAAACAATGATATATCTTCACATCCTCATGACGATTGTTCCAGCAAAAACGTTTCCACGCCACAAAGCACTCATTCTTAGGGCAGATCCTCCACGCTCACCAATCATACCATCAAATCTAAAATAAAGAAACACACCACCTCCAAGACCAAGCAGAACAAGAAATTAAGACAAACAAAATTTGGGTTCCGAAATCCCAACAGCATCCCATAGGAATTGTCATGATTGGGTTCTTAAACCAGTTATCGGACAATCCAGCAAAGAATTCAATCTAGCAACAAATATGTTAGATTCTACACCTTCTATCAAAGAAGGGCCCATCTATAAATGGTTACCTAAGCTTACTTGATTCTTTTTGCAGGTCCGTCATTTGTGGTACTTAGATTCAGGTTGCTCCTCACACATGACTGGAAACAAAGAGCTGTTGAGCAACTTCTCTGAGGGATTTCTCAGAAAGGTCTACTTTGGAAACGGTCAATCTGCACCCATGTTAGGAGGTGATCTCATCGATGACAGGCTGACCATCAAAGGGGTCTCCTACGTCGAAGGACTGAGCTACAATTTATTCGGCATTGGACGTTTCTGTGACAAATGCTACAAGGTGAACTTCGAGACCAACAAATGTAGCTTCACGGAAAACTGTGGAAGAGAGCTACTCACTGACCACAGGAAGACGAATCTCTATTCCATTGACCTCAGAACTCTCCGACCGACTTGTCTCATCTCCCCGTGCCTCTCTACACCAGAAGAATCTCTAGCATCAGCGACTCTCCCATCTCAATTTCAAAGACCTTAACAAATTGTGATAAGAAAACTTGGTCAAAGGACTTCCCTCGTTCAGATATCACAAAGAGCATCTCTGCTCGGCGTGTGAAATGGGAAAGATACGGAAAGCATCTCACGGTACCAAACATATAGCCTCAACTTCCAAATCTCTCGAACTCATTCATATGGATCTGTGTGGACCTATGCGCACTCAGACCATCAATGGGCGAAGATATGTGTTGGTTATTGTGGATGATTTCTCACGATACACATGGACCAAATTTCTCAGAACCAAGGACGAAACTCCAGGTCTAATCATTGAGTTTATCAAAACCGCACAAAACCTCTATCAACTAAGTGTCCAAATCATCAGAACTGACAATGGGATAGAATTCAAGAACAAAAAACTCAGTGACTTCTATGCATCACTTGGAATCACCCAACAGTTCGCATCGGCGAAAACACCTCAACAAAACGGTGTTGTTGAGCGCAAGAACAGAACGTTAGTTGACGCAACTCGTACACTCCTTATTCACTCTGGACTACCTCACTTCTTGTGGGCCGAAGCAATGAACACAGCCTGTTTCACTCAAAATCGTGGCTCCCTTCACAAGAGGTTCAATAGGACTCCCTACGAGTTGATAAATTGCAGAGTGCCGGACGTCTCTTTCCTGAGAGTCTTTGGATGCAAGTGCTACGTAGCAAACGATCGTGAAGACAGAGGCAAACTCGACCCAAACGCATTTGAAGGAATACTGGTGGGATACTCGACAACCTCCACGGCCTATCGAGTATACCTCAAGGAGAAAGCACTAATGTAACGTTTGATGAAGTAGATCGAGTAGCTTCTGCACAAATCAGTCCAGAAGTAGGACTTCTACGAGAGTTGACAAAGGATCAACCAAGCACCTCCTCCGTGGGCGAACCTTCAGAATCCAATACATTGAGCGACATGGAACTCGATCTCTTATTCGAGGATCTCTTCTCTAGGCCGTCGCCACCCACTACTCAAACAACTTATGCAGCACCGGGAAATAATGATTCCGCAGAGACTAGTATTGACAATTCCCCTCCTACGATGGAAAATCTTCACATTGATGACGACAGTGAACTCCCAACTGATACTGATCTCCAGCTCAACTGCTGAAACACCTCAGCCCTCTGATTCGACAATAGAAATTTCTTCTGGAGAGTCAGTCCTACCTGAACCTGGAGAAGAAATGGAACACCAGGCTGATCAAAGCGAAGAAGAAATACATGATACAAATGCAGCTGGATCATCCCAACCTAATACAAGAAAGTGGACCCGAGCACACCCAAACTCACAATGCAAGAGGAAATCTATCATAGGGACTAAATGGGTGTTTAAGAACAAAAAGGACGAGCAAGGAGTTGTTATCCGAAATAAAGCCAGACTGGTTGCAAAAGGATACAATCAACATGAAGAAATCGACTATGATGAGACAATATGCTCCAGTTGCAAGAATTGAAGCCATCAGGATTTTCTTAGCTTTCGCTGCACACGAGAACTTCACAGTCTACCAGATCGATGTCAAAACTGCATTCCTCAACGGAATTCTGAAGGAAGAAGTTTTTGTATCTTGGCCTGAAGGTTTTGTGAGCGAACAACTCCCAGACCACATCTACAGACTCGATAAAGCTCTCTATGGACTTAAACAAGCTCCCAGAGCCTGGTACGAGGTCCTCTCAGATTTATCATCTCCTCTGGGTTCACAAAAGGGAAGATCGATACAACTCTCTTTATCAAAAAGGACGGCTATGACATTATGCTGGTACAGATTTATGTCGACATTATCTTCGGCTCGACGGACTCAAGAATGTGCAGGAACTTTGGAGACCTAATGAAGCAGAAATTTGAAACGAGTATGATGGGCGAACTAAGCTTCTTCTTAGGCCTCCAGGTTAAGCAGCTTCACAATGGAATCTTCATTAGTCAATCCAAGTATATTCACGACATACTCAGAAAATCTTTCAACCAAACGATTTATCTCACGTCCAGTCGACCTGACATCATGTTCGCCACGTGTCTCTGTGCTCACTTTCAAGCTGATCCAAAGGAGTCACACATGCTCGCCGTCAAGAAAATTTTCAAATACCTCAAGAGAACTCCGAATCTAGGTCTATGGTACCCAATGGAGTCAAACTTCGAACTTGTAGGATACACAGACGCCGATTACGCGGGATGCAAGCTGGACAGAAAGAGCACCTCTGGAGCCGCTAAATTTCTCAGGGGTAAACTCGTAAGCTGGTCATTTCGAAAACAAAATTGTGTCTCAACTTCGACATCAGAGGCAGAATATGTCGCTGCTGCGAGTTGTTGTTCACAAATTTTTTGGATGAGAAATCAGCTACGAGATTTTGGCATAACGTTAAATCGTAATCCCATTTTTCGTGACTCAAAGAGTGCTATAGCTATAACAAGTAATCCAGTACATCACTCACGCACAAAACATATAGCCATTAGATATCGCTTTATCAAGGAACATGTAGAACAAGGTACAATCGAAATGCATTTTGTTCACATAGATCTTCAACTTGCTGGTTTATTTACTAAGGCATTGGATGAAAAGCAATTCCAATTCTTGGTATCTAGGTTAGGCATGTTGAACCGTATGTCATGATCGGTTGTCCCTACATGAACCTGATATTATGTAAATAGGTCACTTAATTTTTTCTCTATATGTTTTCATGTGTTTGTTGAAAATCCTACTATCATATATAGGGGGAGTCTTGAAAAATTATGCACTAATCTAGGGGGAGTCTTTGAACACCTTGCACAAATTAAGGGGTAGTTTCGATAATCTTAATCAAATTTTCCTTCAAATCGTATTGTAGGGTAAAATCTTGAGATAAGTTATTTCTATTTAATCTTAAGTCAAAATTTTCTTGGCGAAACTCAAAATTCGATCGAAACTGAAGTACACAAATACATATTTAAAATCTTTTCTCGGCGAAACTGACTATCGCCCGAAACTCGTTCAAATTCTATCGAAACTGAATATTCAAATATTTAAAATCTTTTCTCGGCGAAACTGAGTATCGCTCGAAACTCGATCAAATTCGATCGAAACTAAAATATT
Organism: Craterostigma plantagineum; assembly: GCA_027422505.1. Taxonomy (NCBI): domain Eukaryota; kingdom Viridiplantae; phylum Streptophyta; class Magnoliopsida; order Lamiales; family Linderniaceae; genus Craterostigma; species Craterostigma plantagineum. The sequence continues at coordinate 4,847,551 of JAPQWV010000055.1, forward strand.
CAAGTATTAAAAATCTTTTCTCGGCGAAACTGAGTATCGCCCGAAACACGTTTAAATTCGATCGAAACTAAAGTATTCAAATATTTAAAATCTTTTCTCGGCGAAACGGACTATCTCCTGAAACTCGTTTCGATCGAAACTGAATGTTTTAAATCCTTTTATAATTTTACACGCGCAAAACTAATTCTATTCTATCGTAACTAATAATTTTAACCCCTGAGACTCGCCCGAAACTACTCTTGATCGAAACTCATCCTATATATAGTGTTTCGCCCGAAACTCAGTCTTTCCTCATCGATTCTCCCAAACTTACTTTCAAAATTTCTCTGCAATCACACGCAAATCTCATCATCGTCACAAACAAACACTGGTTTTTCACGATTATTGCAGCTCCAAACTCACTATTGGTAAGGAAAAACACACAGTCTGCAGTTTTTACCTGATATTGTTCTCGTTTTTGCAGGTTTTGCCGATTAGGGTTTGAATGTGAATCGCTCGAATCGCTCTCAAATTGAGTTTCGACTCAGCTCTCATTCGCTCGAAACTCACCACTGATTCAATTTCACATTACAATCGGCAGATACTATTTTTTTATCCTGTGATTTAAATCGAACTATTCAGTACTTTCGGCCGAAACTGGCTTTTATAATTTCACTATGATTTAAATCGTCCGACTTAGGACTTTCGGCAGAAACTGTATTTTACTTATAACATAATTTAAATCATACGATTCCGCAGTTTCGATCGAAACCGAATAATAAAGAACTATGATTTGAATCGCTCGACTGAACACTCTTGCCCGAAAGTCAATAACACGGTGATTTGAATTGCAAATTGAATTGCAAATTGAATCTTGGCCGAAACTGATTTACAATGTGATTTACCATGCAAAATGTCGCCGATTGATTGACTCAATTTCCATTTTCTTCCTCTCGGCGAACTTCACTCAAAATTTTATCAAAATTCTATCTAAGTCTAAAGTATTACAACATTGGACTTTGACACGTATTTTACATTGTATTTCCAAGCATTGTAATGGTTGGCTCCTACTAATCCTTTGATCTTATCTTACAGATTTATTAAAATGGTGCGACCGATTGATGAGATTTTTGCTTCAAAGGACTGAGCACAGAGAACACCCAACAACCTACAACTAGACTTTGATAACACCTCGTGCCCAGATCCTATCATTGTAAAAACTCTAGCAAACCACCCTCCATAAACAGCCCTAAATATCACCGAGTGTGTAACAGAAGTATACGTACAACAATTCTGGTCCACTCTTCAAAACCCAACAAATAACCCAAAAATAACCCGTCTCTCCGCTAAATCGACAACACCATTATCGTCTTTACCACAGCCATTCTTCGCTCCGTACTAAACCTACCATACTGCAGCGACCCTAGCCATCGCTACCATTTCTAACCTTGTCTTACGTGCCTAACTACGTATTTAGTTAGAAGAAATACGAAAATGCGGAATAAATTTTTCCTTTTTATAAAGGAACGTCGTTTCGTTACATGTCAAAAGAATGCTTCCAAACTTTCTAATTACATTCGAGTTCTATCTACATGTGTCGTGTATATTTGTGCAGCAAAAGATCCTATGCGCCCGGCCTCACGGGTCATCATCCACGTACACACCACCCCCAAAAGTCGCCCGGAAGCTTCAAAAGAAAGCCTTACTGGCTAGGCGATCACGTACCGTGTTCGCTGGGACCTACGACACATAAAACGTGGGATGAGCTTGTATAGCCCAGTAAGTAGGAATTATGCATGCTGTGCCCGTGTCCTGACTTGCTAAGGCATATACACCAATGCTCACTCAACCTCACAAAATCATGTCATGTCTTGTCTTGTCTTGTCTTGTCTTGCAAGGTCCCTAGTACACGTCTTGTCTTGCACGTGTCTTTCTTGTAGGGCCCTCGGCTTATCCCCACTACGAGGGCGTTTTGCCCGATTTACATGTCTTGTCTTGCACATGTCTTGTCTTGACATCGTTGACGTATAAAGTCACCTCGTAGCATTTGGGGAGCCGTAAAACACGTCTTGTCTTGCACGTGTCTTGTATGGAAATGATGACATGTTAATAGTATCGACTACTTATCTCACCCCGGCGATCAGGCATAACTCATGTCGTGTCTTAAAAAACTCTCGTGAGACTCGTGTATGCTCGTGGAATGCATGTATGAGATGCCACATGACTTGTCGTGCCATGTCATGTAAGGGATCATTCATGCCATGTCATGTAATGGATAATTCATGTCATGTAATAAATCAAATAGTCACGTAGGAGCACATAATCAAGTAAATATTGCGCACATAATTTTATGGGTTGTAGTTGAATTGAGGTTTCCACTTACCTGGCGTCCGTCGATTGTTAGCTAACGGTTCTGTGAAAATATTAGTCCCTATTCTCGGGCATAAAATGGTATCGTTAGTATACTATCCAAATCCTTGAATTTCCTAAATATTAAAATACTTAGCAATAAAATAAGTAGGTATTGAAATTTGTTAAGTCAGGTCAACTCGGGAAAGTTCTTAGTTCATGAAATTCCTGGCACGACTTCATAATTCGTGACATGTACTTCACCCATTATTCGTGAAATGAAACTCGTGCTTTCTCTTGAACCCGTGAGCTAAATGCAACGGTTCTTAGTTCATGACTTAATAAATTCATGAAATATATATACAATTCGTTAGGCCCTATTGCTACATAATTCCATTCGCGAGGTTCCATAAACTACCAAATTTGATTTGTGGAGTTCCTTTGGTCTAATAATAATTCGCCAAATTTTTACCCTAGTTCGTGAAGTTGTTGCCTTGACGTGATTCGCGAAGTTGACTTCGCGATATCATATTTCACGAACTCGTGTGCGGATTACTTTCGGATTTCGCGAACTTATTTCGCGAATCACCATTTTCCTTGCCGAGCTCGCGAACCTCTAGGGTTCGTGAAACTTTCCTTTGTCGTGTACCTAGAGTTCGTAAACTAACTATGGTTCGCGAAGTAATTAGGATTCGCAATTTCATAAGTCTTCTTCTCACTTTGCAAACTTAGCTAAATCGTAACCCTCTTAGACTTCGCGATCTCTAATCTAGTTCGCGAAGTTTACCGCTCGTTCCATATCGTGAAGCCAAGATCCTACCAATTTGTGAGTACCTTACTATTCACCTAATTCAACCTAATTCGCAAAGTTTCACTCCTCACTCAATTTGCGAAATGGTTTGAAGTTGCTTTTAATTCGTGAAGTTTATTTCCAACATCTACAATCGCCAATTAATTGAATTCGCAAAGTATGTTTTCTATCGAGTTCGCGAACTACTAAGGATTCGCAATGCTCACACATTTCTTCGTGGTTCGCGACGTGTGTCCTGGATTCGCAACTAGGATTCGTGAACCAAGGCCCGCGAGGTACTTCCAATTCGCAAAGTAGCCGATCTTCAATTCGTGAGGTTGATGAAGTTGCCAAGCTTTGCTGGATTCGCCAAGTTCGCACTTCGCGAACTCCCTCAATTCACAAAGTTCTCCCGATTCGTGAAGTTAGAATTCGCCAAGCTCAACCCGCGATGTACACGAGTTCGCCAATTTAGGGTTCGGAAAACTCTCTCGGTTCGCAAAGTTTAGCTAAGTCAATCACAATTTGTGAAGTCTAAAAAGCCTCACACCTAATTCGCAAACCACATGGATTCGCCAAGTTGAATTCGCAACTTTTACAACCCGTGAAGTGTTATGAATTTCGCCACGTGCATGCATTCGTGAACTTATTTCACGAATCACCATTTTACTTGCCGAGCTCGCGAAACCTCTAGGGTTCGTGAAACTTTCCTTCGCCGAGTACATATAGTTCGTAAACTAACTATGGTTCGCGAAGTAATTAGGATTCGCAAATTTCATAAGTCTTCTTCTCACTTTGCGAACTTATCTAAATCGTTACCCTCTTAGACTTCGCGATTGCTAATCTAGTTCGCGAAGTTTATCGCTCGTTCCATATCGTGAAGCCAAGATCCTACCAATTTGTGAAGTACCTTACTATTCACCTAATTCAACCTAATTCGCAAAGTTCACGCCTCACTCAATTCGCGAAATGGTTTGAAGTTGCTTTCAATTCGTGAAGTTTATTTCAAACATCTACAATCGCCAATTAATTGAATTCGTGAAGTATGTTTTCTATCGAGTTCGCGAACTACTAAGGATTCGCAATGCTCACACATTTTCTTCGTGGTTCGCGACGTGCGTCTTGGATTCGCAACTAGGATTCGTGAACCAAGGCCCGCGAGGTACTTCCAATTCGCAAAGTTGCCGATGTTTAATTCGCGAGGTTGATGAAGTCGCCAAGCTTCGCTGGATTCGCCAAGTTCGCACTTCGCGAACTCCCTCAATTCGCAAAGTTCTCCCGATTCGTGAAGTTAGAATTCGCCAAGCTCAACCCGCGAAGTAAACGGCTTCGCCAATTTAGGGTTCGGAAAACTCTCTTGGTTCGCAAAGTTTAGCCAAGTCAATCACAATTTGCGAAGTCTAAAAAGCCTCACACCTAATTCGCAAACCACATGGATTCGCCAAGTTGAATTCCCAACTTTTACAACCCGCGAAGTGTTATGAATTTTGCCACGTGCATGCATTCGTGAACTTATTTCGTGAATCACCATTTTACTTGCCGAGCTCGCGAACCTTAGGGTTCGTGAAACTTTCCTTCGCCGAGTACCTAGAGTTCGTAAACTAATTACGGTTCGCGAAGTAATTAGGATTCACAAATTTCATAAGTCTTCTTCTCACTTTGCGAACTTATCTAAATCGTTACACTCTTAGACTTCGCGATTGCTAATCTAGTTCGCGAAGTTTATCGCTCGTTCCATATCGTGAAGCCAAGATCCTACCAATTTGTGAAGTACCTTACTATTCACCTAATTCAACCTAATTCGCAAAGTTCACGCCTCACTCAATTCGCGAAATGGTTTGAAGTTGCTTTCAATTCGTGAAGTTTATTTCAAACATCTACAATCACCAATTAATTGAATTGGCGAAGTATGTTTTCTATCGAGTTCGCGAACAACTAAGGATTCGCAATGCTCACACATTTTCTTCGTGGTTCGCGACGTGTGTCTTGGATTCGCAACTAGGATTCGTGAACCAAGGCCCGCGAGGTACTTCCAATTCGCAAAGTTGCCGATGTTTAATTCGCGAGGTTGATGAAGTCGCCAAGCTTCGCTGGATTCGCCAAGTTCGCACTTCGCGAACTCCCTCAATTCGCAAAGTTCTCCCGATTCGTGAAGTTAGAATTCGCCAAGCTCAACCCGCGAAGTACACGGCTTCGCCAATTTAGGGTTTGGAAAACTCTCTCGGTTCGCAAAGTTTAGCCAAGTCAATCACAATTTGCGAAGTCTAAAAAGCCTCACACCTAATTCGCAAACCACATGGATTCGCCAAGTTGAATTCCCAACTTTTACAACCCGCGAAGTGTTATGAATTTTGCCACGTGCATGCATTCGTGAACTTATTTCGTGAATCACCATTTTACTTGCCGAGCTCGCGAACCTCTAGGGTTCGTGAAACTTTCCTTCGCCGAGTACCTAGAGTTCGTAAACTAATTACGGTTCGCGAAGTAATTAGGATTCACAAATTTCATAAGTCTTCTTCTCACTTTGCGAACTTGTCTAAATCGTTACACTCTTATACTTTGCGATCGCTAATCTAGTTCGCGAATTTTATCGCTCGTTCCATATCGTGAAGCCAAGATCCTACCAATTTGTGAAGTACCTTACTATTCACCTAATTCAACCTAATTCGCAAAGTTTCACTCCTCACTCAATTTGCGAAATGGTTTGAAGTTGCTTTTAATTCGTGAAGTTTATTTCCAACATCTACAATCGCCAATTAATTGAATTCGCAAAGTATGTTTTCTATCGAGTTCGCGAACTACTAAGGATTCCCAATGCTCACACGTTTTCTTCGTGGTTCGCAACGTGTGTCTTGGATTCGCAAATAGGATTCGTGAACCAAGGCCCTCGAGGTACTTCCAACTGGAAAAGTAGCCGATCTTCAATTCGCGAGGTTGATGAAGTCGCCAAGCTTCGCTGGATTAGCCAAGTTCGCACTTTGCGAACTCCCTCAATTCGCAAAGTTCTCCCGATTCGTGAAGTTAGAATTCGCCAAGCTCAACCTGCGAAGTACACGGGTTCGCCAATTTAGGGTTCGCAAAACTCTCTCGGTTCGCAAAGTTTAGCCAAGTCAAGCACAATTTGCGAAGTCTAAAGAGCCTTACACCTAATTAGCAAACCACATGGATTCGCCAAGTTGAATTAGCAACTTTTACAACCCACGAAGTGTTATGAAATTGGCCACGTGCATGCATTCGTGAAGTTACCTAACATATATTTACTTTGCGAATTCTAGCATACCTAATATAAATTCGTGAAATGTCCTAATTTGCAAACCTCTCCTACACTTCGCGAACTCGCACTCGATTCGCCAAATTGGTTTAGTTCGCGACATCTTCACTCCTCTACTAATTCGCAAACCTCTCAAATTCGCGAACCTCACATTTCGCGTCCTCTAAACTTTTTTAAACACCTAATATGCTCAAGACTTTGATCTAAAGGCACCTTTTTCTGAGGACGCGATGAACACCCTAAAAACTTCAAACTTAGTATTATCATGGGGTTAAACGGATTTTCATATCCTAACATCTCAAGCCTGTTAGTATAGGGCTAATGATACGAAAATTTGGGGTGAGAAAATACACTCTTTATGCTTGAATTTATTCAACGTAGCTAATAATATTTCGGTGCTAAGAAAATCCTTAGAGCATCTAATTACTTGATCTAAATACAAGGAATCATAATAAGAAGGTTATACCTATTCCAAGACTTAGAAGAAATCTCTTAATCGTCTCGTTTTCTTGTAGTTTCGCTGGTTCTTTTCTACCTTAATGAATTCGATGGTTTCTTGTTAACGGGGTTGAGAGCTTAAAAAGTTTGAGTAGATATTTTCACCAAAAGCATGGTGACGGGACTTATATTAACGTGCATTACCCTTAACTTAAGGAACTTGGTCTCCCAAAGTTTGACTTCACTACTTGGGCCTAGACTTGCACTTAAGTATAGCCCAATTATAACTGTAGCCCATTTCCTTATTTTATTTTGAACCAAACTTAATAAATCGGCTCTTTTTTAAATTTGGGTTTATATCTAACCAAAATATTATTATTCTTCAAATATATGAATTTCTCTCCAGTACGCTTACCCAAATTTTCCCTTCATCGTATCTCTCCTCATTATATTTTTGAAGATCCCTACTTCGTTAAACATTAGCTATTCTCATTACTCTGAGAATTGCATACACACACTTAGTATAACGCAGTGAAAGAATGGTGGATACTCCATGTTCTCCAATTATTTCCGGAACACAAAACGGCAAGAATAGATCAAAACGTAAATACCGTCTTGCTGAATAACTTAAGTTATGAGCAGTGGGCTGTATAGGACCTTTCCGCGAATGCCATTCGAAAGCTCGATTTAGGACAGCTTAGAACTACATCCCCAGTGATACGAATTCAAAAAGTAGGATTTCCTTTATGGGCAATTAGGTGGTTAATTCACCTAACCAAGCCAACTCCCTACCGTCGCTACCCTGAACTATTTCCGCTGACGCAGTTTCGGGGGTGAAATTCTTTTAAGGGGGGAGGATGTAATAACCGGACCCCCGTAACTTAGGTCGGCCAATAAATTTACGTGCATACTATACGTTTTATGTGCCTATGCAATGCCGTGGATATTTGTGCACTAATTATATGCTCACACGATTTCATCTATTTTGTGAGTCTAACTGTGTGTAGCTAATGTTTAACGAAGTAGGGATCTTTGAGCATACCTAATATAAATTAACTTTTAGTGAGTCAGTGCTCACCATATGTGCTGCAAATCGGGACAGCTGTTCGAACTTCCTAATGTACTCCACCACCGTCATCGTTCCTTGGCGGAGGTTGATGAACTCGTTCATCCTTTGAGCACGAATTGTAGCGGTATAGTACTTGATCCAGAAAAGTTCTTTAAAATGATCCCAGCTCATAACTGGGTCTTTGATGCTTCGGATTGTATGCCACCAATGGCCCGCGCTCCCTCTTGGTAGGTAGGTGGCGCACAAGACTTTTTCAGCCTCGGGGGTACGGCTGTGCTGGAACATGTTCTCCAAAGTTCCGAGCCAATCCTCGGCTGAAGTTGGATCGATAGCATCCTCAAATGTCGGGGGGAGGGGGGGTGAGTTTACGAAACCTTTCCCCGACCATTTCAACTTGAGGGGGTCCAGTACTGGGCTGACCTCCAGTATTCTGTTGTTGAATGAGTTGTTGGATTTAGGCCGATTGTTGCCGGACTAAGTGCATGAGTTGAAGGATAGTTGCATCCCGACTATCAGTAGGGGCTGCAGTTTCTCTATCCTAATCGGCATCTCTACTACCTTCACCTCTAATTCTCACCATCGTTCTTTTATTCTACCCCGTCATCCCTAAGGCCAATAAATTATACTGTACAAGAAATGCGCAAAACTTAATACTTACGAGCAAGGCTGCTTCCGCACTTTTGTGTGTGTGTACATGGACAGTCTACAGGGCCTGTGACCGAAGCTCTGATACCAACTGTAGCGACCCTAGCCATCGCGACCATTTCTAACCTTGTCTTACGTGCCTAACTACGTATTTAGTTAGAAGAAATACAAAAATGCGGAATAATTTTTTCCTTTTTCATAAAGGAACGTCGTTTCGTTACATGTCAAAAGAATGCTTCCAAACTTTCTAATTACATTTGAGTTCTATCTACATGTGTCGTGTATATTTGTGCAGCAAAAGATCCTATGCGCCCGGCCTCACAGGTCATCATCCATGTACACACCACCCCCAAAAGTCGCCCGGAAGCTTCAAAAGAAAGCCTTGCTGGCTAGGCGATCACGTACCGTGGTCGCTGGGACCTACAACACATAAAACGTGGGATGAGGTTATATAGCCCAGTAAGTAGGAATTATGCATGATGTGCCCCGTGTCCTGACTTGCGAAGGCATATACGCCAATGCTCACTCAACCTCACAAAATCATGTCATGTCTTGTCTTTTCTTGTCTTGTCTTGTCTTGTCTTGCAAGGTCCCTAGTACACGTCTTGTCTTGCACGTGTCTTTCTTGTAGGGCCCTCGGCTTATCCCCACTACGAGGGCGTTTTGCCCGTTTGCAACATCTTTACTTCTCTACTAATTTGCAAACCTCTCAAATTTGCGAATCTCACCTTTTGCGGCCTCTAAACGTTTTTAAACACCTAATATGCTCAGGACTTTGATCTAAAGGCACCTTTTTCTAAGGATGCGATGAACACCCTAAAAACTTCGAACTTAGTATTATCACGGGTTTAAACGGATTTTCAAATCCTAACATCTCAAGCCTGTTAGTATAGGGCTAATGGCACGAAAATTTAGGGTGAGAAAATACACTTTTTATGCTTGAATTTATTCAACGTAGCTAATAATATTTCGGTGCTAAAAAAAATCCTTATAGCATCTAATTACTTGATCGAAATACAAGGAATCATAGTAAGAAGGTTATACCTATTCCCAGACTTAAAAGAAATCTCTTAATCGTCTCCTTTTCTTGTGGTTTCGCTGGTTCTTTTCTCCCTTAATGAATTCGATTGTTTTTTTTAACGGGGTTGAGAGCTTAAAAAGTTTGAGTAGATATTTTCACCAAAAGCATGGTGATGTGACTTATATTAACGTGCATTACCCTTAACTTAAGGAACTTGGTCTCCCAAAGTTTGACTTCAATACTTGGGCCTAGACTTGCACTTAAGTATAGCCCAATTATAACTGTAGCCCATTTTCTTATTTTATTTTGAATCAAACTTAATAAATTGGCTTGTTTTTAAATTTGGGTTTTATATCTAACCCAAATATTATTATTCTTCAAATATATAAATTTCTCTCCAGTACGCTTACCCTAAATTTTCCCTTCATCGTATCTCCCCTCATTGTATTTTTGAAGATCCCTACTTCGTTAAACACTAGCTACACACAGTTAGACTCACAAAATAGATAAAATCGTGTGAGCATATAATTAGTGCAAAAATATCCACGGCATCTCATAGACACATAAAACGTATAGTATGCACGTAAATTTATTTGCCGACCTAAGTTACGGTGTCCGGGTATTACACATACTCACTACTATATGATACTCATCCCTCTAACGATGACCTGATCAGAGAATTCCTATTAATGGGCCACAAACCTAACTCCCAAAATCCATTCACCTCCCAGACTTCACGGCAAAAGATATTCATGGACCCTGGTGGACTCTCTTTCTTATCATCAACAAATGCCTCTCTCTGAAGCACACTGGGTTCGACAGATGCAACCGCAACATCATGCCGATCTTCCATGGGGCCGTCTTCAACAAAAATTATGATGTCGCACAACTGCTATGGACGGACATCCTTGATCAATTACGAAGGCGAGGTCTCGGATCCATGAAGCCAGTACTTCCTTACCTACGGTGGCTCCTTGTCATCGTCCAACACTTCGTGGATCTTCATCCCGAAATAGAGCGCCGACCCAGGACCTAGGGCTATCAAGCTCCAAAGCTCACTAAAATCCAATCAACAAAAGGCAAGCTTGATCAGGAGGCCATGATCCTACCAGACCATCTAATTCGACTCCTCGATCCAACTGAGCCGGAGCTCCTAAGATACCATCAAGCCAACAACCTTGATGATGTTGCCATGGTTCAACACATCCCAGTTGAACCTAACCTGGGGACAAACCTACCCTCACAGCCAAATATAGGTCTAGGAAGCTCTTCATCCCCAAAGCCGAAACAAAAGAGAAAATCCAAAGGGGATGATAGAAGCAGTCAACAGGAACGACGTACAAAACACAAACACAACCGTCTTCCTCAGTCCACTAGTTGTAATACCCGTAAAATTTAAATACGGGATTTTGCTGTAAACAATTATGGGACTTTGTAAAGTAGGATGTTTGATAAGAAAATTTAGTTGCGAAATAACAATACAAATTTCAATAGTCCCGAAAATATTCTAAAATAGACTAGAGAATTTAAATATAATTTATACATTTAAGATAAATTAGTTGGGCTACACCTTAAATTCGAAACTTAGAGGCCCAAATGAATTTAAATACATTAGAAATGAACTTACTCAAGCCCAAGGTTTCATGCTAAAATCAACATTTCTTAGGACAAAGGGAAAATTAAAGATAATCAAGTTGTCCCATCTCACGTCCTTCAAGACCTTATATATATCCATAACACTTACATAAGTTATTGTAGAGTGAAAAGGTGATAAGGAATAAGAACAGTTGAAGTAGCGAAAGCTTCAATTAGCTTGGAAACCTTGACAATACAATTCCTTAAGTAAGGTATGGGAATTTACATGTTAAAGTTTCCCTATTTAACATACTCTTGCATTTTTAAGGTTAACGTGATTACTAGGTGGTGAGAACAAGTTTACTTGTAACTCACATGTTAAAATAAATTTTAGATTTATAGAATAACCATGTTAGGTATTATTTGTTGACGGAGGATCGAAGCTTATGGCTATAGAATAATTGTAAAAACAATTTAGGACATTTAGCATGTACGATTTTCAAGGGAAGTATAAGTTTTGAAAATTAAAAAGTTCATTAGAGTTCGAAATTTACTATGAGTAGAAAACCCCTAACGTTAGAAGCCTAATAATGATCATATGGGCTTTCCTAAATAAGAGTACTAGTAATTCTTAATACCTGAATACTAAAATGGATTTGAATTTAGAGGGTCTGGAGTTAGCATAATTTTTTTTTAAAAAGGCTGAGCATGGTAGTATAAACACCTGTTTTTAGGGTTGTGAGGAGAACCACGATTTTTAGAAGTCTCGACATGGTATAGTACCACTAATGATTTCGAGGTATGTAATAGATAGATTTCGAAAGATACTATAGATAGATGTCGAGATATATAATAAAAAGGATTTCGAGATGTGAACTGTAGAAGGATTTCGAGATTGATAATAGAAAGATTTCGACACTTACCTTTCAAAAGATCTCGATAAGTTCACGAAAGAACTCGACATTGTTTAATAATCTCGACATTGCTTAAGAATTCGACCTTGCTTTCAACCAAAGATCTCGAGGTCTATAATAGAGAGATTTCGAGATGCTTTAAGGAAAGATTTCGAGATGTATCGATATTAGTAAGATCTCGACAAATGATCCCAACAATGTAAGACCTCGAAATATGATACTTGTCGACATTGTAAGAATTCAACATTGTGCTTTAGCTAATGAAATTTCGGTATGGGATTTTTAAAAGTTCTCGAGATATTTAGTGATTTCGACATGCCAAGAAGTTTTCCATATTTACTTTAATAGGTATGAGATGGTTACCGAACATAGGATACTTCTCGTGATTTATCAAGTGGGTAGTACATAGATAGTGGCAATATAGAACTCTCCTTTTAATACCATATAATATTAATTCCAATATGAGAATTTTAGCTGTAGGTCACTTTATGATATACTAAGTCCATAAAAGTTTTCTACACTTAATAAATTTTCGGTATTTTAGGGTTTTCCTATTCCTAGGATTTTTTATATTTTAGGGTTTATTTATTTTTAGGAAGTTCATTATTTTTAAGGTTCCCATGAATTTTAGGGTTTTAATAATTTTAGCATTTTCGAAACTTATATGACTCAATAAATATATTGATATGATAATATTTCCAATACTCAGAGGATCGGAGCGTAGGGTGTCACACCCCGACTCCCTAACTACGTGCCTATCACGTGGTATTTGTTAATTAGTCCGTGAAAGTTGCGTATAATTTTTTTCATTTCCATTGATATAATGGATTCGTCTCTATGTTCATGCCAAAAGAATAACAGTCAGGTCTATAAGCTACATCCTAGACCTAACTACGTGGCTCTTTGTGTGACCGCACAGCAAAAGGCTCCTATACGCCCGGCCTCACAGGTCGTCATTCATACACACACGTCCACCCCAAAAGCAGTGCGAAGCTTCAAAAAGTCGGCCTTGCCTTCTAAACGCGATCACATACCGTGGTCGCCGGTGCCTACAACACACAACATAAAGAATGAGCCACCGAGGCTCAGTAAGCAGAAATCATGCATGTATGCACGTGCCCCTTCCCTGCAAAGGCAATGCACGCTGATGCATAACATCACTACGCAAAGGCAATCCGCGCCGATGCAACTAATACCGGCAAGGGCATTCCGCGCCGATGCACCTAGTACTCATACTCGTATCACTCAGGGCCCTCGACGCACTTACTATGCACCATTAAGAGCTCAATATCCTCAATAGGATTGTGACAGTGACCCACGCTGGGTAGCCTACGCTAGGTTTCCCTAGGTCGCACCCTCCCAGGTTGTCCCCTCTGCCATACGGTAGCCTACGCTGGTAGCCTACGCTAGGATCGACGGGTCCTCGTCGCGTACAACGACATATTATTATGTACACTCAGTCCCACGACCCTCCCTCATTGAGTTCGTGCGTGCACATGAATATGCATATGCGAGTAAATGTAATCTAATCTTACCACGTGAAACATTTCAAGCAATTCACGAAATCATAAAACCGCGTAGGCACGTAATCACGCAAATTTGACATACGCAAGCAAGTTGTGTGTCGTAGTTGAATTTCTACTTACCTGTCGTCCAAGCGCGTACTCCCTCGTGAAGTCCTAACGTACGGCCTTTACATAGAAAGGGTTAGAGGATTAGTACGTTATTCGCCCTAGCTCAATTTTTGGGATAATTAGCTCTCGTGAACTTAGTAATTTAATCTATGCTAGATCACTAAGGCTCCACCTTACTCAATTTATTGCGCTAAGTTTTCTAAGTCATCTTAGTCTCTATACTAAGTCATGTTAGAATTAAATTTCGATCCCACTATACAAGTCGGCGAAAGCTTATCATCTTAGAGTTTAGTTTCGATCGAAACTCTGCGAGGTTTCCTACTCTCGATCTTTACCCTAAACTTAGAGACTTTGACGTATGGTACCCTAATCAAGCTTTAAATTCTCTCATAATGAAAACCGTAGTGACGAGAAATGGGTGATTACATTTACTTACCCAATTTCCTAGCTCGATGTGATCTTGCGCGAGGCTCCTTGCGTCTCCTTCTTTTTTGCTTAGGTTCTTCGTTGGTTCCTTAGCTATGGAGTTTAGTGGACCTGAAGTGGGTTTTTTTGAGTAATTTATCAAAGAGAGAGAGAGAGAGAGAGAGATGGGACATAAGGGAGGAAATATCCCTTAAATTGGGGAGAGCTTGTCCTTAGAAGTCATGTGGATGTCTATTGGGCCTAATTTCCTAATTCTATCCCACTTGAAATTTTTAGTCCCTTTTCTCTTACGGCCTAGTTTCCTCTGGGCCTATTTTTGAAGTCCTAGTTAAATGGGAAACCATGTGGCCCAAATTAACTTCTATAAGATTTCCTAAGTCACACAAGCACATAATTAATTAAATCACATAGTCGCAACATTTATACACATAATACACGTAGTTGCGTTTCGCTAATTTATTGGCCCCTAAAAGGTTACGAGGATCCGGGTGCTACATCCTCCCCCCTTAAAGAGGATTTTGCCCCCGAAATCAGCCCGTTCGGAACAATTCAGGGTAGCGAGCTCTCATCTCATCTTCCGGTTCCCATGTGACTTCCTCTATCGACTGATTCCGCCACAGGACTTTCACTAAGGGACTTTCTTTATTCCTAAGTCTTTTCGTTTCATACATCAGTATCTCTACCGGTACCTCCTCATAACTCAAGTCGGCTTCAACTGTTGGTGCAGTGAGTCTTATCAAGACATGACTTGGTTCAGCGATACTTTCGCAGTGTCAAAATGTGGAACACATCGTGTACTTGGGACAATGATGCTGGTAGTTCCAGTTGATACGCCACTTCCCCAACTCTTTTTATTATCTTGAAGGGACCAATGTACCTCGGGCTCAATTTTCCCTTCTTCCCGAACCTTTTAACGCCCTTCATTGGTGATACTTTCACAAAAACCCAATCATCAATTTCGAATTCAAGTGGTCTGCGTCTCCGATCCACATAACTTTTTTTCTGCTCTGTGCTGTCTGCATCCGTTCCCGTATCGTCGAGATAATTTCCGTCATTTCTCGTACCATGTCTGGGCCTAGCATAGCTCTTTCACCGATTTCATCCCAATGCACTGGATCTGCACCTATGCCCATATAAGGCTTCGTAAGGAGCCATTCCAATCGTAGCTTGATAGGTATTGTACGAGAATTCCACGAGTGGAAGATACTTGCTCCAGTTGCCTTTGAAATCAAGCACAAAGGCTCGTAACATATCTTCCAGTGTTTGGATCGTCCGCTCGGATTGACCGTCCGTCTGCGGATAATAAACCGTGCTAAATGACAATTTTGTCCCCATCGCCTTTTGTAAGCTTGTCTAGAACTTAGATAGAAATCTTGAGTCGCGGTCTGAAACTATTGACAACGGTACTCCATGGAGTCGTACTACCTCTTGGACGTACAGTTCCGCTATCGCTCCATGGTGAAAGTCGTGCTTATCGGCAAAAAATGGGCAGACTTCGTAAGTCGGTCTACAATCACCCAAATTGCGTCATGTCCTTTTACGTTCCTTGGCAATCTGCTCACGAAATCCATTGTTATATTGTCCCACTTCCACTCCGGAATGGGTAAGGGCTGCAGCGTTCCTGCTGGCCGTTGGTGTTCTGCCTTAATTTGTTAGCAAGTGAGGCATTGGGTCACAAACATTGCTACGTCCTTCTTCATTCCCAGCCACCAGTAGTTAGCCCGTAAATCTCTGTATAACTTCGTCGCTCCAGGGTGTACCGAGTATGGTTTGGTATGTGCTTCCGTCAGTATAGCTCGTCGAAGGTCCGCATCTTTCGGTACATATACCTTGCTTTTGTAGTACAGGTTTCCGTCATCCCGAAACGCGAAGTCTGTGGTCGACTGTTCGGTCTGTGTTCCTTTGGTTTTTAGGTAAAACTCGTCATTTTCCTGTGCCTTTTTGATCTGCTCCAATAGCGTTGGTCGTAGGGTCAAGACTGCTAATTTCTCCTCGACTTTGCCAAATGGTACGATCTCCACTTCGAGTCATTGGAGTTCCGTGCTTACTGCTTTCCGACTTAAAGCATCCGCTACCACATTCGCCTTCCCTGGATGGTAGTTGATCACACAATCGTAGTCCTTCACCAGTTCTAGCCACCGCCTTTGCCTCATATTTAGCTCCTTTTGGATGAAGAAGTACTTCGGGATTTTGTGGTCTGTGTATATCTCGCACCGTTCCCCGTACAGGTCGTGCCTCCAAATTTTTAGGGCAAAGACCACGGTGCTAACTCGAGGTCATGCGTAGGGTAATTCTTCTCGTACTCTTTCAGTCACCGTGAGGCATTAGCCACCACGTTACCGTTCTGCATCAGTATGCATCCTAGCCCGTTCTTCGATGCATCGCTATAAATCGAGAACCCTTCTGTTCCCGTGGGTATCGTCAGCACCGGTGCTGTAGTTAGTCGCTTCTTTAGTTCCTGGAAACTCCGTTCACACTCCTCACTCCATTGGAACGGGGTGTTTTTCTTTGTCAACTTCGTCAACGTCGTCGCGATCTTCGAGAAATTCTTTATGAATTTCCTGTAGTGGCCTGCCAAGCCTAAGAAACTCCGTACTTCTGTTACGTTGGTCGGCTGTGGCCAGTCATTAATTGCTTCGATTTTACTCGGATCCACCGAGATCCCCGCTCCGGAGATGATGTGCCCCAAAAAGGAAACTCGATCCAGCCAAAACTCACACTTTTTGAATTTGGCATATAATTGCTTTTCCCGTAATACCCCAAGCACTACTCTTAGGTGTTGATCGTGTTCCTTCTTCGTCTTTGAATAAATGAGGATGTCGTCTATGAACACTATCACGTACTTATCCAGGTAGGATTCGAACACTCGGTTCATTAGATCCATGAAGTCTGCCGGCGTGTTGGTCAGTCCGAAGGGCATGACTAAGAATTCAAAGTGCCCATATCTCGTACTAAATGCCGTCTTAGGGATATCGTCCTTCCGAATTTTCAGCTGGTGGTACCCCGACCGCAAGTCGATCTTAGAGAACACCGTAGCACCTTGTAGCTGATCAAAAAGATCGTCTATTCTGGGAGAGGGTACTTGTTTATGACAGCTTGTTCAGCTCCCGATAGTCTATGCATAACTGCATCGAGCAGTCTTTCTTCCGTACAAATAGAACTGGCGCACCCCAGGGAGAGAAACTAGTCTGAATGAAACCTTTCTGTAGAAGCTCGTCTATCTGTTCCTTCAGCTCCTTTAGTTCGGGCGGTGCCAACCGGTACGGGGTTTTGGATACTGGGGTGGCTCCCGGCATCAAGTCAATTGTGAACTCGATTTCCCTATCTGGGGGTAATCCCGGCAGTTCGTCTGGAAACATATCTGGAAACTCCTTGATTACGGGTACATCTTCAGGTTTCATAGAGGAATTTTCTTCGGCCTTTAGCGCAAACACCAGGTATGCCTCGCATCCTGCTTTGATTAGTTATTGGGCCTTCATCGCTAAATCCTAGGAACCCGTCCTCTTCTGCCCGTTCCTTCAAAAATAAAGGGTTCTTCCCCTTCTATACTGAACGTGACTACCCTTCGATTACAATCTATCACGGCTTCGTATTTTGACAGCCAGTCCATCCCGAGGATCACCTCGTAGTCGTTCATCGGGATGACTATTAGGTCTACAGGTAATTCTTTCCCACGTACTACTACCGGGCAATTTGTTAGTATCTGGTTAGTCCTAGTCGGAGCCCCTTTGGGATTGCTACGCTATATTCACATTCAGCCCGTTCGGGCGTTACTCCAAGTTTCGCCACATATTGGGTGGATGCAAATGTGTCGGTCGCCCCGGAGTCTACTAGGATGCACGTGGGAGTTTGTTGGATTAGTAAGGTACCTGTCACCACCGTTGGGTTGTTCTTTGCTTCCTCGGACGTGATGGTGTACATTCGTGCTGGCACCATCGGTGGTCTTACTTGATTTCCGGCTTGACTTCCTAAAACAATTTTCGGACACTGCTTCGCGATGTGGCCAAGCTTCCCACACCTGAAGCATGCATTGGCCGGTGTGTTGCAGTTCCCGAAGTGCTTCCTTCCGCACCTCTAGCAATTGTGCTGCCCCCTGATTCTGGTTTGGATTTGGGGGTCTATTCATCATCCCCTGAGGTTGTTGAGGAGGTCTGTTCTGGAATTTCTTCTTGCCACCTTTGGGCACAAACTGCCGCTTCTGTTTTCCTCCGCTCCATTGCGTTCCTTGCATTTGCGCAAATTTGCGCTTGGCTTCTTATGCCTTCACAATTCTGGCTTCCGCCTGTTCTGCTACCATGGCCCTCTCCGCTACCTGAGAATAAGTAGCTCCCTGAACTCCTGCCATGCTCACATCCCTGTAGAGCTCGGGCTTCAATCCTTCGAGGAAGCGTTCGATTTTCAAAGCTTCCATGCTGACCATGTGTTCTGCGAACCTGGACAGCTGCTCAAACTTCCTTATGTACTCTGCCACGGTCGTAGACCCCTGCTTGAGGTTGATGAATTCGTTCAGGCACTGCGCTCGGACCGGGGCGGTGAGGTACATGCCCCTGAATAACTCCTTGAACCTATCCCAACTCATTGTAGCGGGATTCTCTATGACGATAATGGTGTCCCACCAATGTCCTGCGCTCCCTTGCAATAGGAACGCAGCACAAAGGGCCTTCTCCGCCTCCGGGACCCTACTGTAAACAAACATGCTCTCTAAGGTCCTCAACCAGTCTTCCGCTGCTGTCGAATCGGCCGTGTCTTCGAAGGTCGGTGGATTTAACATTCGGAATCGTTCTTCCACCAGCTCAGTCCTTTCTGCCTGAGTCGGCCCGGTGGTTGCAGCATTCTGCTGAATTAGTTGTTGGAGCGCCCACTACTGGCGGACCAGTTCTGTCAATTGAAAGATTGTTGCATCTCGATTGTCGGGAGGGGCCGTGTTTCCCCTGTTCTGGTCATCACCCCCGCCACTACTACCTTCTGCTCTCATTCTCACCATCTTTATACCCTGTCCTGATTGTCCTATGGCCAATAAATTATGAAACGTAGAAATCCACATAGACTTAACACTTACTTGCAAGGCTACAGAACCTGTGACCGAAGCTCCGATACCACTCAGTCACACCCCGACTCCCTAACTACGTGCCTATCGCATGGTATTTGTTAATTAGTCCCTGAAAGTTGCGTATAAATTTTTTCGTTTCCATTGATATATTGGATTCGTCTTTATGTACATGCCAAAAGAATAACAGGCATGTCTATAAGCTATATCCTAGCTACGTGGCTCTTTGTGTGACGGCACAGCAGAAGGCTCCTATACGCCCGGCCTCACAGATCGTCATCCATACACACACGTCCACCCTAAAAGCAGCGCAAAGCTTCAAAAGGTCAGCCTTTCCTTCTAAACGCGCTCACATACCGTGGTCGCCGGTGCCTATAACACACAACATAAAGAATGAGCCACCGAGGCTCAGTAAGCAGAAATCATGCATGTATGCACGTGTCCCTTCCGTGCAAAGGCAATCCACGCCGATGCATAACATCACTACGCAAAGGCAATCCGCGCCGATGCAACTAATATCCTGCAAGGGCATTCCGCGCCGATGCACCTCTACTATGCACTATTAAGTGCTCAATATCCTCAATAGGATTGTGACATTGACCCACGCTGGGTAGCCTACGCTAGGTTTCCCTAGGTCGCACCCTCCCAGGTCGTCCCCTCTGCCATACGGTAGCCTACGCTGGTAGCCTACGCTAGGATTCCCCCTAGGTCGCTCCTTCCAGGTCGCTCCTTCTGCAAATAGGGCAGTTGCCTACGCCAGTTAGCCTACGCTAGCATAGCTAGGTCGCTCCTTCCTGAGTCGCTCCTCCTGCCTCATCATAATGACCGACGTCGTATGTCGTGTATGGTGCCATAGAAGTCGCCCGTGACTCAACTGTGAGTCGACACACTGGTCTATATCGGTGGGTCCTCATCACGTACAACGACATATTATTATGTACACTCAGTCCCACGACCCTCCTTCATGAGCTCGTGCGTGCACTTGAATATGCATATGCGAGTAAATGTAATCTAATCTTACCACGTGAAACATTTCAAGCAATTCACGAAATCATAAAACCACGTAGGCACGTAATCAAACAAATTTGACATATGCAAGCACGTTGTGTTGTCGTAGTTGGATTTATACTTACCTGTCGTCCAAGCTAAACTAGCGTACTCCTTCGTGAAGTCCTAACGTACGACCTTTACATAAAAAGGGTTAGAGGATTAGTACGTTATTCGCCCTAGCTCAATTTTTGGGATAATTAGGTCTCGTTAAGTTAGTAATTTAATCTATGCTAGAGCACCAAGGCTCCACCTTACTCAATTTATTGCGCTAATTCTCTAAGTCATCTTAGTCTCTATTCTAAGTCATGTTAGAATTAAATTTCGATCCCACTATACAACTCGGCGAAAGCTTATAAATCTTAGGGTTTAGTTTCGATCAAAACTCTGCAAGGTTTCCTACTCTCGATCGTTGTACATTACTTAAGTCAATCGTCCAATTAATTCAAAATTTACATGAGCTTCGCCAGATTGTGCGCATTGAGAAGTGAGTTTCGCCGCGTCTTTTCAGCATCATTGCGTCGTCATCATTTTGCCCGAAATCGTGTGAGTTTCGCCGTGTCATGACGTCTGCATTTCGTCATCCCGGTTTCGATCGACACCATTCATAGTGGAGGATCACTTTCGATCAATTTAAGGGTTTCGCTTGATTCCAATTTTGGTCGATTGTGAAGATGGGAAAGGGTTTCGCTGTGCTCTGACGTCAGCATGGCGTCGTCTAGGTTTTGCTCGAAACCATGCATGTCGTGAGGGTTTGGCCCGATATTGCTTTCGGTCAATTGTGGGATTTGGGATGAGTTTCGCCGTGTCCTGACATCGGCGTGGCGCCATCAGTGTTTCGATCGAAACCATACATGTTTGAAGATAATTTTCGATCGATTGGATATGGCATAGAATGAGGTTTCGATCAATCCTAGCACATTAGGGTTAGTTTCGGTCGAAAACTTGTGAATCACTTGATTGTGCTAACTTTCGATCGATCGCATGTAGAACGAGATGAGGTTTCGATCGATTTTATTCAACAAAGTGAGTTTCGGTCGAAACTCATGGATCTTCCAGCCCTTAATTTCGATCGAAACCTATTTATTCTTAAGATCTTAATTCGCCCGAAACCCTTATGCAGTTCCCTCTTTCGATCGAAACTCTTAAATTAATTGTCCACTTTCGATCGAAAGCTTCATCTACTCGAAACTAAATCATAATCCCTCTTTCCAAATTTCATAACTATATGGTTTTCCCTTAACCCAAAAACTTTTAATGTCATCTTAAGACCATTAAATGCCGAGGTGCTAAGCCCAAAAATAGGTTAGACTAATCAATGCCTAACTAATCTCAAGAAAATCGTTAACTATGAATCTTCACCCTAAACTTAGAGACTTTGACATATGGTACCCTAGTCAAGCTTTAAATTCTCTCATAATGAAAACCATAGTGACGAGAAATGGGTGATTCCATTTACTTACCCAATTTCCTAGCTCGATGTGATCTTGCTCGAGGCTCCTTGCGTCTCCTTCTTCCTTTGCTTAGGTTCTTCATTGGTTCCTTAGCTATGGAGTTTAGTGGACTTGAAGTGGTTTTTTTGAGTAATTTATCAAAGACAGAGAGAGAGACATGGGACATAAGGGACGAAATATCCCTTAAATCGGGGAGAGCTTGTCCTTAGAAGTCATGTGGATGTCTATTGGGCCTAATTTCCTAATTCTAGCCCACTTGAAATTTTTAGTCCCTTTTTCTCTTATGGCCTAGTTTCCTCTTGGGCCTATTTTTGAAGTCCTAGTTAAATGGGAAACCATGTGGCCCAAATTAACTTCTATAAGATTTCCTAAGTCACACGAGCACATAATTAATTAAATCGCATAGTCGCAACATTTATACACATAATACACATAGTTGCATTTCGCTAATTTACCAGATTTTGTTACTAATTTTACCAGATTTTGTTACTAATTTTATCAGGAGGACAGGTAGGTGAACCATTCATCTACGATTCGTAAATGCTTACCTGCTACTATGTGATTATGTGATTCAACGATTTACGTGTTTTACGTATGTTTTATGTGACATCACGTGTTCATGTGTATCACGTATATGCATGGCATTGCACGACATTGTGAGGGGTAATGACCACATTACTGGTGACACCTTAAGGCTTAAGGTGTTCATTGAGCGGGGTAGAGTGTGCCGATTTTGGCGGTCAGACTCGTAGCGGAGTTGAGGTTGGACTCGAGTGGCACCTGACGGGAGACAGATGTGAGCGATCTGTCTACTCGGGCGTGAGTGACCCGAG
The DNA here is from genome assembly GCA_027422505.1 of Craterostigma plantagineum. NCBI lineage: Eukaryota > Viridiplantae > Streptophyta > Magnoliopsida > Lamiales > Linderniaceae > Craterostigma > Craterostigma plantagineum. The sequence continues at coordinate 4,870,043 of JAPQWV010000055.1, forward strand.
GTGCAAACCGTCGGATGAGTTGTGTAGCAGAAGGGGCGACCTGATAGGAGGACGTTGACGTGATCGATCAGCGCACTACCGGCGTGGGCACCGCTAGTCTGGCATTAGCGACCAGATGATATATTTTATTTTATTGTGCGCGAGGTGCCGAGTCCAGCCTGGGGCCCTGATATTGAGATACGATAGAAATTGGGAACGAGCGTGCATTGTATCATGTTGTGAGAAGTGGGATTGGGAACGAACGCATGCTGCATTGCATATTCACCTACTGGGCAATAGCTCAGTCTTTTACGTGTTGTAGGTACCGAGTCTAACGCTGACCTGCGTCAAGGCTGAGGCGGCTGGTGGCAGTGCTCCACGGACTTTTGAAGGCGGGGCGGTACATGGATGAAGACCTGTGGAGTGGGGATAGAGTTTTTGACCTTTTGACATTTTGGGGCTTCGGCCCATTGTACAGATACTATTATGTAAAATAATATTTTGTTGTATTATAATATCTTTTAGAAAAAGTTTTAATTAGACGGGCCTTCCGCGGCTTACGTACGGAAATCCGCCACTAACCTTAATTAGAAAACGAGAGTCACCACACTAGTCCACAAACAAGCCGGACCGAGCCAATAGGTACAGGGGACGACTTACTCTCGTTTCTGCACCTCTAGATCTTAGTGATCTAGACCGAACGCTCCACGACGTCTCCGTAATAGAATCTAGTACGGAACAGAATGGAAGACCCAACGTAGTCAACATCACAGACGAGCCTGTCTCAGCATTGATGTCAAAGGCGAGCCTAGGTGGCCCCGTTTCTTCAAGTCTTGTGCAAACAGGCGGCACATCAGTACCTTCCACTGATGTTGTGACGACGGACGTCGTCGTGACTCCGTCAGGTTATTTTCCCCATTCGTGATGGAGGCCAGGCTGAATGATCGCCTCGCTGAGTTTGCAAAAAGTCTCGAGGACTCCATCATGACCGAAGTGTACAGCGCAATTGGTACATCCTCTCGAGACAAAGGCAAGGCCCCCGTCGCCGAAGAAGCACCTTCTCATGCCGATCCATTTCCTGACTCTGACGGCGGCTCGTGGAACGTTCCAATGATGGAACTCATCAAAGTCTTGGTTGCCAGACTCCGCACTGCACCGAAGCTCACCGATTATGAAGCGAAGGTCCTTAGATGCCTTGAGGTCCCGTTCACCTGCCGAGGCGAGGCCCAAACATCACGTCAACCACGTGACGACCCTGACGGTGAGGATCGTCCCGAGGGGGCGAAGACACGAGACACAAGGCCTCAACCTCAACAGCTACAACCAACCGTCACCAAAACACCTACCCAAACCACAAAATTTACCCGCACTACTACCAAAACAACCCAACTGACCTCCTCACCAGCCATGAGTCTCTCACTGCCTAGCCTCACAAGTCTAAGAACCTCCTCCGATCCTCCATGCTCACCTACTCTATCCCTTCAGTCAAATGAACCAATCATATCTCTCGAAACATTTTACAACCCACGCACAAGGGTAGAAAAATATATCTTCAACGACGACTGGTTAACAAAGCCGATGCATCCGGCCTTGGCCAAGGGCTTACTGGATAATGCCAGATACTTCCCAATGAAAGCAAACGTTAGCCTGGCCCTTATCGAGGATAATGAACTCGAGGAAGGAGAAGACTACGAAGCTGACATTCCAAAACTTCCCGAGCTTCTCAAACACGCCGTCGTCGATGGTGGGTGCCCCCCCTCGGAATTGAAGATAGGAGAAGAACAGAAACAACCATGGGAAAATGTCAAAGTGATTGCTCCTTATCAAGAAGAGATACGAAGGAGAATCAGGAGGAAGGAAGATAGGATCAAGAAGTTAGACAAGCTTGATCTAAGAGGCCTAACTCATCTCCAGAGACCAACCGCCATATGATACCTGCTCTCTCTTTGCAGAGGGCTTGTGTGGAGAGGAAAGGAGCTGATGTTGATACTCTTAGAAGAGAAGAGAAGAAAAAAGCTAGATTCAGCACAGTCCTGGGAGTACAGCGAGCTCGTCTTGATTTTTATGAATTTCCTATCTACATAGTGCAGCGAGAAGATGGAACGGTCGAAGAACTGACTGGGGGCGATCTCTCCTACATTAGAGGTGAAGACGTTGATCAGATACTGGGAAGCTTCAGATTGCTTGGAACACTTCAGAATCCAGACCTGAAGGTAGGATACGTCGCCCTTAAGCGATTCATGATGCACCAAGTTAAATTCAATGCGACTCACGACCTTCAAATGGCGGTGGAAAGCAACATGAAGAGGATAAATCTCACGAAGCCATCCTTCGAAGTCCCCGGCCCAAGTCTTGGTGAAGGCCACATAATCAATGAAGACGACGATCCATCAGTGGTCTACATCAACTACAAGGGAGAAAAGAGGCTGATGAAAACATCAGAGATTGCCAAATTCAGAGATGTAACGCTACCGATCATTCGAAGCAAACTCGGAAGGATTCTGGAGCAACTAAGGTTTGAAGAAGCAGAAGTCCAGGAGAAATACGAAAAGCTGATCAACATCATCTCAGATCGAATATCTTTATGAAGAACGCTACGATCATACGAGATCAGACTTGGACTCAGGAAATCAGTCTATGAGATGGAGAAACCCAAGAAGAACAAGACACAAAGGACACAAAAGCGAAAAGGATGCTAAGGGGGAGATTGTTAGGAATCTTATGTAGCATCCTTCAATTTGTGTAATCTTAGGTTTATAGGTATTTATTTTAATGGGTTGATGTAGTTTGGGGAGACTTATGATATTTAGTAGAATTTTGAGACTGTACTTTAATATACCAAATACTTGTGGTATATAAAGCCCCAACTTACTCTAATTAGGGTTTATCAATAGAAATCAAAAGGTAAGCCACCTTGTACTATTCCGTTGAAATACACACACTAACACGCACTCAAGGTGTTCTTCACGTTCTCAACATTCAACCCTTTCTTTTGATCCTTGTTTGGTAAAAAAAGGGCCAACATTTCTCACAGTTTAAGGACTAAGCTATCGAAATCAAGCCTTTAAATAGGCTAAGAATTTCGTGCTCCAAAGGTAGAGAAAAAAGAGGTGATTTTCGAAATCAACCAAAGGCACAAAACACACACCGAACGCACACACGTTTCTCCCACGCGACGGCTCAGTTCTTTCTATCCATCTTAAGAGAACTGATTCCGTGTACACTGCGAGGTCGGCGTGATGATCTAGTGCCATCCACCACCATCGACGAAGTCTTGAAGAAAAGGACGAAGAGTTGCCACTCGCGCAAATTGGTAATTGTCTATGGGTTTGACCCGCCCTATTTCATGTCTATGTGTTACTATTCTAATTCGAGCTAAGAGGGCAATGGGGGAACCCGAAAATTTTTTGTTCTGCACCGTTTCCTAGGACGTGGCGTCTCCGGGAGATAAGGGGTAACCCAACACAGCGTGCTTCGTGCACTATCTCACACGCACCCTGAGAAACTTCCCAGGGGTTACCCATCCCTAGATTACTCCAAGTCAAGCACGCTTAACTTCAGAGTTTCTATAGATGGACTCCCGAAAAGGTAGGTCGACGTTGGTAATATGAGTAGTCCTATCAATTCTCTTATACGAATTTTAGCCTGACACGCCCATGCATTGCCGGTCTCAGGATCCCATCTCATTCGGGTGTCGGATCGGTTCGTTCGTGTATCCCTTCGCCTAGAAGCCTGCCAGGAGACGCTCCTTATCTGTGCACCTCTCTGGCACCGACGATCACTCCCCGCCCTCATCGGCCCCGAGCGTCACATGGCCACCAGATTCTGTCTGGTTCGTCCCTGAACTAGCGCCGTACTGCGAGAGGTTGTCTGATACCACCTGTGACATCTCATCACATACCGAGTGTCACTGTAGCATCAGTCCCTACCGCGACTAGTGGGGTTGGGCCCACCACACTCCGACTGATAGTCTGGTCCCATTGTACCACCATTTAACATTTTAGCGTGCTTCGTACACTGCGCTCACACGCACCCTAAGAAACTTCTCAGCGGTCACCCATCCCTAAATTGCCCCAAGTCAAGCACGCTTAACTTCAGAGTTTCTATAAATGGACTCTCGAAAAGGTAGATCGACTTTGGTGATATGAGTAGTACTATCAATTCTCTTATACGATTCTTAGCCCCAAGTCTCAAGATCCCCTCTCATTCGGGTGTCAGATCGGTTCTTTCATGTACCCCTTCGCCTAGAAGCCTGCCAGGAGCCGCTCCTTGTCCGTGCACCTCTCTGGCACCGGCGATTACCTCACCGCCCTCATCGGCCCCAGACGTCACATTAAGTTCACGGCCGTGATTTTTGCGTGATGTGCTTTCGTGCTAGTCACGGCCTACAGAATAAATGTTCACGGTCGTGACTCCGTTTAAAAAATCGATCAAATACAGACGCGTGAGTTCATCCAAACTCATACAACACCCCCACCACCGAAACCTCCATGACCACCACTCGACGCCGCATAGACGCCGTCACCACTGGCGAACTCACAATACACACATATTATCTTCATCTAAGCTTGATTAAACTCACGAGGTATGAAATCTTGTTCAAACATAATCTAAAAACAACTTGGTGATTTTCGAGATTGGGTCGCATTTGGTGTTTTTCCTTGCTCTTTCATGGGAGATACATGCTATGAACACCTTGGGCTTGATTGATTTCTTGAATTCGACTATAAATTTGAATGTTTATATGATAACCCTTAAATTTTGATTTTAGGGATTTTCGTGAATTATTGGCGATTCATTGTTTATAATGGTGTTATTTAGCTTTGATTTATCTTATGAATTTTTTGGATAGGCTTGCTTGGTCGATTTTGGACTTTAATTGAATAGTTTCGCTTGCACGCTACATGTTTGACAAAATGCCGCTTTGAATTTTTCATATGTTCTTGTTTAAGAAATGTCTATTTTGTCGCTATATTGGTTGAGTCGGGTTGTAATGCTATTATTTGCTGCTATAGTTTGTGTGAGCTCACATACGTTTTTCTAGACACTATATATGCCCCGATAGCGCTCCACTGCTCAGCGTGACCTGGCCTCGCGCTCGCCTGTTCGTCAAAGGCGACACATGAACACGCCGTCACTGCTAGCCTCTATGCAGTAGTTTGCTGATGATATGCAAGCGACACGATATAACACGCTGCAGGAGATGCAGTTCATCTCAACGGAAAAGATCGACCACGATACACTGGCGAAGCATCACATCGACTAGCATGTGGCCCAGTACTTGTCGCTCAGTGGATGGTTCGACTTCTTTCTCATTGACGAGCCGACGTACAAGGAGCTGACACTGGAATTCCTATCCACCTTCGCCCCTAGAGCAAGGAATATGAGCAGAATGGATTCAAATCTCAGGCTTTTAATATGAAGCGAACGGTGGATGTCGACGACAATTGCTGTGCACTTGGAGTGCCGATACAATATTTCGGGCGTGAAGGGCCGTTTTCGGATAAGCACTATAGAGATTGGCTTCATCTCCCTAGGTAGGCTGCCTGTTGGGCTGACATCGCAGGACCTGGTGAGGCCAAATTTAGCGTGAAGACCTCAAAGGCATCTTCGCTCAGGAGCCCAGGGCTGCGCTACATCCACTGCCTTCTATCGATTTCACTCACACCGAGGTACGACTCGCATGGAGTGATCGGGCTCCGTGACCTCTTTTACTTAGCAACGATGCAGCACGGCAAACAGGTACAATTAGGGATGATGCTGGCCCAAGCATTCAGTACTCAGGCGGAAGTCCGGAGCCGTGGCGGCATTCGTTACGAAGGTCGTCCATGGACTACATCTTTGGCCAGTGAACCCACCCGAGATAGAGGTTGTTGGCGGGCACAATCTACTGAACAAGCAGATGGTCGTCAAGATGAAGATGCTCGTTAAGGCGCTCACCTAGACACGAGCAAACAGGGTTTACGTCTGGCACGAGATGTATCGTGGCCAGCGGACCACGACAACGTCCCTGCCGATCAGCTATACCTCGAGGGTCCCTACCCGGTGGACACCAACACGACCTGAGCCCACCATTCATCATTCCATGAGGGCGAGTCGTTCGTTGTCGCCTGGTATGCGTAAGGGGCAGACCTACAGATGTTGCGCCAGGAGATGATGTGCCTGAACGACAAGGCGCTCCGACGGGACGAAGAGGCACGAAACCATCATGAGGAGTACGAGCACCGAAATGAGCAAGCCCACCGCCAGCACCGCGAGGATCCGCGATGCTACGAGCAGGCCCTCAAAGACATGGATTTCCTTCTTTAAAAAATTCCACTTCTCCCAACTTACCCTATTTCGAAATTCTCTCCTCCGATCATAACTTTCGAAAGTTAATCTTTCGGAGATTACTCTTCCAAAAATTTCTAATTTCCATGATACCATCTATCAAAAATAATACTTCTTACTAATCATGACACTTCATTTCTCGTCAACTATTACTATTACTAGGTTTATATCATATCATTCATTATATAATGCATGAACTCATATAAGGTATGAAATCATGTAATTCGGTTCCTGACAATTCTCCCCCACCCCCGTTAAAAAATTTCGACCTCGAAATTTCGTGTCGTTATCAGCAAATAACCATGGATATTGAATCTTCATGTCTTCCAGTGTTTCCCAAGTTGCTTCACGTGTTGAGTGATTTTTCCATTGTACCTTCACCATCGGATTTATTTTTTTCCATAACTGTTTCTTGGCATCAAGAATTTTCACCGGTTCTTCTACGTAACTGAGATCTTCATAAACGTCCACTTGTTCAACATGTAGAACATGAGATGGGTCTGACCAATACCGTCACAACATGCTGACATGAAAGACATTATGTATTTGTGACAGTTCAGGTGGTAATGCCAGTCGATACCCTAACGGTCCAATTCTTTGAAGAATCTCGTAAGTTCCAATACAACGTGGAATTAACTTTCCTTTCTTTACAAATCTTAAAACAACATGGAGATACTCGGAGAAATAATTTCCTCCAACTTCATATTCCATTTCTCGTCGATGTTGATCAATATAACTCTTTTGTCGGTCCTGAGCTGCTTTAAGCCGACTGTTAACTATTTTTATCTTTTCCATTGTGTCCTGAATCAAGTCTAGCCCTTCTAACACGTTCACCTTCCATATCCCGACATATTATTTTTCGACATTTTCGACATATAAAGCTTCGTTCGGTGCCATCCCAATACTGGAATGGTACTGATTATTATAGGCAAATTCCATTAATGCTATATAATCATCCCATGGTCATTTGAATTCAATTACACATGCTCGAAGCATATCTTCAATGTCTATATCGTTCTTTCTGATTGTCCATCTGTTTGCGGGTGAAACATCATACTGAAATGTAATTTAGTCCCTAATGCTTCCTGTAAACTTCCCTAAAATCTTGATGTAAACCTCGAATCTCGATCAGATATAATAGATGTCGGTACTCCATGTATTCGAACTATTTCGTTCACATGCCTTTTCACCAAATACTCCAATTTAGAACCCCATCGAAACGGCAAAAAGTGAGCTGACTTCGTAACTCTGTCAACAATTACCCAAACAACATAACTTTTCCTAGCCATTTGAGTCAAACCATAAAGAAAATCCATCATTATTCGTTCCCAGTTCCAGACTGGTATGGGTAACGGATCTAATTTACCAGTTGGTGCTTGATGTTCAGCTTTAATTTGTTGACAAGTTAGACATTTCAACACATATTCAACTACGTCCTTCTTCATTCGTGGCCATCAATAATGGGATTTGAGGGTTTGATACATTTTTGTACTGCCTGGATGCATAGATTAAGTGGCAGTATGCGCTTTCCATTATTTCCTGTCGAATGTTGTCAACATTGGGAACACATAATTAGTTATTGATTAGCAAAACACCATTTTCGTCTATAACAAACGACTTCGTCAACCCTTGTTTTACTTTTTCTGCAACACTAGCCAACTTTTCGTCCTTGAACTGAGCTTGCTTTATTCGATCCAACATAATAGGACGAATTATTATTGAAGCACATGCAACACCTACATCATTCACTTCCATCTCGACATTCATTTTCCTCAGATTGATCAGATTCGATAGTGAATATGATTTTCGACTTAGCGCATCTGCAACATTTGCCTTTCCAGGATGATACTCTATAGTGCAATCATAATCCTTTAACAGCTCAATCCATCGTCTTTGTCTTATATTCAGTTCCTTCTGACACAATAGATATTTCAAACTTTTATGATCGGTGAAAATCGTAAATGTTGTGCCATATAAGTAATGTCGCCATATTTTTATGCAAAAACTACAGCGGCTAACTCATAATCGTGAGTTGGATATGACGTCTCATACGGCTTTAACTGTCAGAGACGCTATGCCACAACTTTTCCATGTTGCATTAAAACACATCCCAATCCTTGATGAGATACATCACTGTAGACCACAAAACCGTCTGTACCTGACGGAATTGTTAACACTGGAGCTGTCGTTAATCGCTTCTTTAATTCTTTAAAACTCTTTTGGCATTCCTCAGTCCATTTAAAGACCGTTCCTTTACACAATAGCTTGTCATTGGAGGGACTATTAAAGAAAATTTCTCTACGAATCACCGAAATATCCTTCCAATCCCAGAAAACTGCGAACCTCTGCCACCTTTTTGGGACCCTCCAATTTAATCATTGCTTCAATTTTCTTGGGATCAACTTGAATTCCTTCGCCAGATACCACGTGGACCAGAAATACTACCTGATCTAACCAGAACTCGCTTTTTGATAATTTCGGATACAGTTTCTTTTCCCTCATAGTTTGAAGCTCTTAAATGTTGTTTGTGTTCCTCTTTTGACTTAGAGTAAACCAATATGTCGTCAATGAAGACGATCACGAACTGGTCTAGATAGGGCCGAAATACATCATTCATCAATGCGATATTGATTGTAGGAGCATTCGTCAGTCCAAAGGCATAACCAGAAATTCGTAATGGCCATATGTTGTTCAAAAAGCAGTCTTTGGAATGTCATCTTTTGCAATCTTGATTTGATGGTATCCTTATCTTAGATCATCTTCGAAAAGACCTTAGATCCTTGTAATTGATCAAACAGATCGTCGATTCGAGGTAACAGATACTTCTTTTTCACTGTCACCTTATTCAGTTGCCTACAATCAATACACAATCTGAGTGTACCATCCTTTTTTTTAACAAAGAGCACAAGTGCTCCCCATGGTGATACGCTTAGTTGTATATATATCCTTTGTCTAATAATTCTTGCAACTGTACTTTCAATTCATTAAGCTCTATTGGTGCCATTCGGTACGGTGGAATAGAAATTGGTGTTGTGCCAGGTTGAAGCTCAATCGTAAACTCTGTATCTCGATCTGGTGGCAATCCAGACAAATCCTCAGGAAATACATCAGGATATTCACTAACCACTGGAATATCTTCCAACTTCAATCCACACAATCGTGTATCTATAATATATACCAAATAACACTCACACCCTTTACTTATCATTTTGGATGCTTCTAAACTGGATATCTGATATGTCGTCCATGCATTCTTTTCTCATTTGAACACTATACATTTTTTATCCGAAGGAAACAGTTCAATTTCCTTTTTAAAACAATCTAATTTTGCTCAATATCTAGACAACCAATCCATGCCTAATATTATCTCGAAATCCATTAAAGGTATCACTAATAAGGTCGCCTATGTAGCGACCCTCATTTTCTAAATAAGATTAGTGGCGGATTTCCGCAACGTAAGCCGCAGAAGGCCATCTAGTTAAAATTTTTCCTAAAATAATATTTACATTACTATAAAGATCTGTCTACATTATCCTCACTATACATGGGCCAAAGCCCCAAAATGTCAAAAGAACAAAAACCCTAATGCCGTTTCACAGGTCTTTATCCATGTACCGCAAAGCCCTCAAAAAGCCCGTGGAGCACCGCCACCAGCCGCCTCAGTCTTGACGCGTATCAGCGTCATACTCAGTACCTACAACACGTAAACACTGAGCGATTTGCCCAGTAGGTGAATAAAAATGCGTGAATGCAAGTGTACCCTCATTACCAATCCCAATATCTTACATGAAATGTACAGTCTTTCTTATTCCCACAATCCTATCACACAACACAGTGCCCTATGTTGGGCTCAACACCTTCGCGCAATAGACTACTGGGAGGCTACCCCGAAGTCTCGCGGCAGCCTACATTGGTAGTGCATTGGATGATCACGCCAATGGCCTCCAACCAGGTCGCTCTGCACCAAAATAAAATCACATCATGCGGTATGCACCTCAGAACGATCACGTCCAAGTAGACAGATCGATCACGCCTGTCTCCACCAGGTGTCCAGTGAGCCGAACCTCGACTCCTCTAAGAGTCGCAAATCACAAGCATCTCATTCTACCCTGTACGTCAATATCTCAAATCGTCACCGTCTCACTACGGTACAACCATCTCTCACCCTGACGTGATATGCATGTACTATGCATATACATGGAATCTCATAAAGCATGATTCACACAAAACGTAGGTCAAATCGCCTGATTGTGGTGCTTAGTTCGGTGATTCTTCAATTCGATCGATGGGGTTAAACTTTATTAAATTATTGTAAGAATTATAATACCCTAATTCGTCCGAATATGATATTATAACGTTCTAAGATTCAAACAAGTAAAGTCGCTCGATACCTAAGTAAAATGAAATCGCCCGATTCCTTGAAAGAAATAGGAATTCCTTCGAAACCCCTAAAATCAGTTCTCAAACTTTTCTTCCCGCAAGTATTTTATCAATTGAATATTGTTGTTACTCTTACTACATGAACTTTACGATCATTACTAATTTCAACCGTTAGGATTTCTAACATAGCAACTTCCGAGAACGTTTAAAAGCAGAACATGATATACCCTAGAGCATCAATCTTCTAAGATTTCTATGTTACCACGAAAATTATTGAGATAACCATCACATAAATTATACCTAGGATTGTAACTTGAACTCACGGTTTTCTATCCTTGATTACTTATGAGTTTTTATTATGATTACCACCTAACTATAATAATTGATATGTACATATATATAAACATATATATATACATATAAATATATATAACTATCGAGATTGATTTATCTATATTAAATTAAAGGAATATACCTCACTTCAAAGTCCAATTTGCTCAGGTTTCCCAAGTTAATCGTCTCTGCTCTTGATGGGGTTCTTCTCTTTTTCGTTATGTATCTCTTATCTTGGTTAACTTATGAGAACTTACTGGAATAGATATGGATTAAGCTTTGGGTATCGAGAGAAGTGACAAGCTGCTCGAACTATTTCCGTTTAAGCTTAAGCATCGTTTCTAGTAAAGGTTATCTTTAAACCTTGAGTCAATCCTTTTAAATTCGGGCCTTACCTTTCCTACCATTATAAGCCCGTGTATTATTATTTAATCATAGCCCAACATTATAGATTCTTATATTACTTTCATATATTTTTGGTTATATTTCGAATTATTTTTGGAATATTAAAAGTTATATTTCTACTGCAATTTACTTTCCGACTAAACTTCCTAATTCACAAGATTACATATTTAATTACATCATAATCCCGTATTAAATTTACGGATATTACAGCCTGCATCTCTACTCTTTCGCTAACAATTTTACACTCCGGAAATACTGTATCTATTATGACCACTTCACCCGTTGGGAGTCTAACATTTATCTCATTTTCTAGGGGTTCGGGTTTATCATGTAGTAATGATGCAAATGTTCATGATATGAATGAGTTCGTTGCACCTGGATCAAATAAGGCATATGCATCCATATCACATATAGATAGCTTACCCGTAATTATATGTGACCCCTCCTTAGCCTCTTCACGAGTCATTGTGAAAATCCAACCCTGCGCTGGTGTCTATAAGCTTGTTCTCCAGATTCTCCTCTTCCAGAACCAGTGTTATATGGTCCTCGGCCCCTTCCCTTTCCATGATTAGTGGAAGGTCCGCTAACTCTTGATTGATCCATTGTAGGTTCCGCTTGCGACAGTGGATGTAACACCCGTAAATTTAACACGGGATTACGATGTAATTTATTTTGAACAAGTCCGGAATTAATAAAATTAATGCTCGAACGGATCGGAAACCGAGTGAGAGATTCGGCCCAAACAATAAATGAGCTAATATTTTGGGCATGATATAGTAGAATTCAACAAATAATATTCCCAAAATTTCCTTAGAGCCCATGTAGGGGGAGCTAAAAAATAGAAGGATGGTCCAAATAATTATACAAGGAATATAAAATATTCCAAGGCCCAAGTGGGAACAACTAGGGGCTAAGAGGATGGCCCAAATGAATTTAAAGGGATGAAAAACACCTTGAGGCCCAAAACATCTTTGCTAAATTTAAGGAGACCCAACACATAACTCCATTACCTATGCTAACCTAGGTCAAATCCATTGTTAGACACCCTTAAAATGTGGGATTTTATATTGAAAACAGGGCAACTCACGTGAGTTGCATGTCACCACAACTAAAACCTCACATGAAAATAAAACTCACACTCCAACACAGAAGGAACGAAGCTCCCAAAGAGAAGAGAAGTGGATTCTTGGCATTCTCCATCCGATCTCCACTCCGAAAGAAGTAAACCAAAAAAATAGCTTGGAGGCTAGGTAGGTGTATTCTTCACCTACAACACATAAATAGGTTCAATAATTTCGAATTTTAATGCTTGGCCATTTTAAAATTCTAAACGATTGAATCTTGGTCTATGATGTCTTGATACCTGATAGTTGCTTGGTAGCTATGTGTTAAATGTTGGACCCAATATATGGGATTTAAGACGAACGTATTTGTTGTGTATACTCCATAAGCTTAGAAGATGAATTTGGATATGTAAGCAAATAATCGGGTAGATTGACTTGGTGCTGTGTGAGTTAGGATAGTTTAGTTTTCTTTAGAATTGTTTAATACATTTGGGCGACTCAGTGAGCGATTGAAGGTGGTGGTGTAACTTGGAGAAATAGGGCAAAAAGGAGTAGGACTGAAATCGGGCGAATTTAATAGGTCTCAAAATCGGGCAATAGATACATATAACATGATAAAGAAGAATACTGAATCAGCTGTAGTCTCAACAATCGGGTAGAACTAGGTAAGATTTTTACATCCTTAATGCCCCAGAATCGGGCGTTTCCAGCAAATAAATTCAGACTCTTCAAAATCGGGCGAAACCTACCAAGAAATTCACAGAAATCGGACGAAATCATACAGAAGAAGGTCGGGCGATTCTCAGCTGCACCACGTGTCGGGCCGTCGAGAAATCGCCGAGCTCTTACACAAATCGGGCGATTCTCAATCGGGCGATTTGCTCCACGCTGTAACCCTCTCAAAACTCAAATAATCGGGCGATTCTCTGCCACTCTTAAATCGTCCGATTCGAGTGAGCCTCAAATCGGGCGATTCCAAGTCGTCTTCAAATCGTGCGATTTCAGTGCCTACACAAATCGGGCGATTTCCGTCGGAACATCTCAAAATCGGGCGATTTCCCATTTTCTCAAATCGGCGGAAGCTGAAATCGCCGAGGACTTTCAAAATCGGGTGACTTCCTATCCTCTCAAATCGGGCGACGTTACTTGAGCATTTCGGAAATCGGGCGAGACACGTTGGAGAAGAAATCGGGCGAATTCTTTTCTTCAGCAACCACAAATCGCCGAGCTCAACTTTGAATCGGGCGATTCCTTCCGTCGTTGACCAATAGACGATGTTGACCTAGATTTAAGACATAGTTGGGCTTTAAATTAATTTGGACCCATTCCCACTCTTAAGTCTATTATTGAACAATAGGAGTTAAAAAGGCTTTCGAAACTATGCGATAAGTATCGTTTCTTTAGGGGCTGAAATACTTGATTCTATTTTTGTGGAATGATAAAATGTGCAAGTATTACATCATACGATTTATGACATGTGCATTTCATATCACGACACGTCACGACATTTTGGGGAAAGATGACCACGTTAGTGGCGACAACCTATGGGGTTGTTTGCGCGGGGTAGAATGAGACGATGGTGAGGATGTGGTTAGACTAATGGGGCACCGGTGGGAGACAGGCGTGAACGACCTGTCTACTCGGGTGTGAGCGACCCGAGGTGCAAACCACTTATTGTTAGCTCCAGAGCGGGAGACAGACGTGATCGATCTGTCTACTCGGGTGTGAGCAACCCGAGTTGCAAACCGCCAGATATTTGCTCAGGTGCGGGAGACAGGCGTGAACGACCTGTCTACTCGAGTGTGAACAGCTCGAGGTGCAAACCGCTGGTTACGATAGCTCCAGAGCGGGAGACAGACGTGAACGATCTGTCAACTCGGGTGTGAGCAACCCGAGGTGCAAACCCGACGTGAACGACCTGTCTACTCGGGGAGAGCGTGGTAGCGCAACCCGAGGTGCAAAATCGTCAGTGGTGTGATTTGATTTGCGCGCGAGGTGCCGAGTCTAACCTAGGGCCCTAATGTGTAGGACTGTGAGAAAATGAGAGTGCATTGCATTTATTCTATGTTGTGAGATATTGGGATGGGGGCTAAGAGCACGTTGCATATGCACGAATTCACCTACTGAGCAAATCGCTCAGGCCTTTATGTGTTGTAGGTAACGATGAGCCCGACGTCGGCGAACGTCGGGATTAGATTAGCGGCTGGCGGCGGTGACTCCACGGGCTTTTGAGGGCGAGAGCGGTACATGGATGCGACCTGTGGAGCTGCTCTAGACATTTTTTTGATTTTTTTTGGGGCTTCGGCCCATGTAAATACTAACTTTTGTAAAATACTGTTTTACGATATGTAAAACTTTTATTTAAAAAGTTTTCGTAAAATGGGCCTTCTGTGGCTTTCGTTGTGGAAATCCGCCGAACAATATAATTAGAAAAGTAGGGTCGTTACAGTGGACAATTTCTAGGCAAGTGTCCTGGTTGTCCTCATTTGAAGCATTTGCCCGTGAGCCATCTACAGACACCCATGTGATTCTTTCCACAGTGTCCACATGCCGGCATCGATTGAGATATTCCTGTACCTCGCCCAACAGGTCTCATCCCACCCATACTGCTCCTGGCGGGAGCACTTTGTGTGTTCATAAGTCTAGGTGGGTTATAAGTTTTCTTCATTTTCCCGCTAGACGATTCTTCGCCTGCCCTTCTTACTACTTTGAAAGTTTTTCAATTTAGTTTCCAATTTCTCAGCACGAATAATTGCTGCCCTTAACCTTCCGTATGATTCCATATCAGAGGGGGTGATCCGGTTTTGAATCGTATCGAAGTCCTGCTACGAATCTTCGACATTTGTTTCTTTCAGTAGCATATGAGGAGCATAACGAGACAAGTGATTGAACAACAGCTCATATTCGCCTACAGACTTATTCCCTTGTTTAAGTTCTAATAATTCCTTTTCCTGCTGATCCTTACAGGTTTCGGGCATATAAGTATCGTAAAATCCCTTGTGGAATACTCCCAAGTCAACACTGGAGGTAGTACCATACTATCCGGAACTATTTCCCACCACTCGTACTCATGTCCTTGTAAGAGTGATACTACATAATCAAATTTCTCCTCCGGCGTACACTGTATCATATTAAAAAGCCTTTTGTTCTCTTTAACCACGTTTCTGCTACGCATGATCTGTTGTTCCCACGAAAAATCCACAGCACCCAATTTTCTAAGCTTATCATATCGCCTTTCATGGGGAATGGTCAGGGGATTTTCACGCTCATTATGCATTAGCGCATGAGACGAATGAGATTCAGGTACGGCCGATCTTCGTCCTCCCCCTATTGCAGGTTCATCGTGTTCTACATGCAATGGTTCACTTACTACCCGTTGCCTAAATATGCAAAAAGAGTTTCAGGCTAGGCCATAAAAGTGCACATACCATGCGTCTATAGAACCTAAAACCTAGGCTCTTATACCATACATGTCACGTCTCATTTTCTATTACTTTATTTGCGCAGCTATTATATTTTTCACATAAAAGTTTTCGAAACAACCACACCTCTATACATAAACGGGAGCGTACATATGGTCAAGTCATTCTCACGCATATTATACATATGTATATGGACATATCATATTTATTTTACATCACACAAAAGTCGTCAGCGCTTCATAAACTACATGCACACGATGAACATAGGGGAGTAGGTGAGAGCGTACCCGACCAACCTTGAATCCATGCTTTCGTATGAAGATGCACTCCATTTTCCTGCTGGATATCTACAGTAACTGTGGAAACAATTATTCAGAGTATGATCGCAACATGTTATTCCATTACACATATAGTAAATTAGGCCGTAGCAGATATTTATTCTTTCCTTTTATTTGTTCCCATAGACATTCAATCAAATATACCATCATATAACCATTGCTGGTTGAGTTCGTATATCCCTATGACATAACCATCACGTAACCAATCATCACTTTTGTCATATAACATAAAACCGTTCATATCACTTGTAGACCAATGCAATTCTATATGATCGTTTATTTCTGATAGTTCCGTTATGAACCTGCTAGACTTGTACTATCAACCCCGTAAGGGCCCATGCATGGGTCTCTGTATCCGTAGATGTATTTTTATGTGAATGTACAGGACTCTGTGATCCCCCGATTTGTAGGGATGTGACCGTAACTTTGTATCATGTTGTCCGAAAGTCGTAGCAGTCATAACGGCTTCTATGTTCATTTTTATGTATGCATTGCTATACCTTGTATGACATATATTGTATATTCTAACCATTCACATATATCACAAATAAGCACACTTTCATCAAATGAATCAAATCAATTCCATATATCACGTAGATAACACATTTATCAATCAAATAATTCACATAAAGCACTTAGAAATAGAACACATGTTGCATATCATACTCACATTATAGCTTAACACTCCATTCTTATTCAACCTTGTCATTGCCTTTTTCATAATCCTGACCAATTGGCATATTAAGCTCGATAAGCTTAAGATCTCTAAAATTCCATGTGTGCCGTGTTATGTATGATGATTAAATATCTATTTATCATGCATATTTTCCTTTACTAATATGCTAATTAAATAATCATGTGCAATTTCGAATTTCTATTAAGTTCAAAATTCTCATTGTTTCGAAATTTACATATGTTGCGAAATTCTACTTGGTTTCGAATTTCTTAGTTTCGAGATTATATTCTAAAATCTGTTTCGAAATTCATAGTTTTGTTTTAAAGTTCTTCTTCAAGTCTAAGTTTCGAAATTCTATCCCTTATTCATTTTGTTTCAACGATGACTACTAATTTCGAAATTCCATTTCGACATTCTACATTCTTTCGAAAATTTGTTTCATATATTACTTTGTTTCGAGAGTTGGAAAAGGTTTGAGTAATCGTCTTGTTTTGAAAATTGACATGTTTCGAAAATCAGTTCGTAAAATTTCTTTCGAAAATTCATTCGATATTACTTTCAAAATTTACTTCGAGACTTACTTTGAAACCCTTTTCAAAACTCTTCTGTCTGCCCCTATATTTTTAGAATCATTGTTGGAAAATTTGTTCGAAATTCAATTCGAACTTTAGTTCGAACATAGTTTGGAACTTTGGTTCGAAATTAATTTCGAACTCTTGTTCGAAACGAATTTTGAACTTCATTTCGAACCTCAGTTAGAAATTTATTTCGAACTTCTGTTCGAAATTTCTATACTACACTTCTAAAGTTATTTCGAAAATCAGATATCTATTGAAAAACACTATTTCACCCAAAAATCCTAAAAACATTTGATCAAAATCAATATTTTCAAGAACATGAAGAACTTCATAAAATCTTAAAACACGTTCAAACTTAAAAATCTAGAACCTATATAAAACCTGACCAAATGAAATTTTCGTGCTTGTTAACATAATAACATGCTAGATGAGAACTAAAAATATAGAATTCATAACAAAAATTCATACCCTTCCTAGCATGCGTTCGACTACTGTACGAGTTACTTTCCTTAGCTTTATCTCAAAGTTTTCTAAATGACATGATTTATTGATCCTTTGTTCTTAATCTGTATTATTCTGTATAAGATAAATTAACGATTTCGATGCTTTCCTTATCCTAACCTTATCTATCTTAACCTTCGTAATATTTTTATTATTATTACATTTATTTTTCCCACTTGCTAAGCTTTAATTTATTTCGAAACCCATGAAATTTCGAAACTCTTACTCAAATAATTTCTATAAACCTAAGGGTTTCGAACTTCTCTTTACTACATTTCGAAATTCATCCTTTAGCTTAAACTATGAATTAACCATTACTTTATATTATTTAGTTGTTTCACTTTGTTAAAGAATTTCAAAATCCATTATGATGGAATTTCAAAACCGCTTATTGAATAATTTCGAAACAATTTCGAAATTCTCCCCTTAACCCTTTCGAAACTCTCCAAATTTGAAATTCTCAATTCTCAATTCCTACTTTACCTAGGTTTCGAATTTCTTTTTACTTAGCATTTCGGGTTTCTTTGTAATTTTGAAACTATACTAAGAAACCCTAAGTTTCGAAATTCTCTCGTTACTTAGGTTTCAAATTTCTTTCCACCCCCAATTGGAGATTTTCGAAACCCTTAACAATTGAGTTCATAAGGTCTTTCAAAAATGGCTCATTTTGCAAATCATAATTTCCTCAAACCCTTGATTTTCAAAACTATACATCTGAAAATGCTAATGTTTCAAAAATTTCATTCTAAAAAATTCAACTTCTCACAACTTACCCTATTTCGAAAATCACTCCTCAAATCATAACTTTCGAAAGTTGATCTTTCGGAATTTACTCCCCAAAACTTTCTAATTTTCATAATACCATCTATCAAAAATCACACTTTTTATTAAAATGACACTTGATTCTCGTCAACTATTACTATTACTATTGTTAGGTCCCTAATTATCACGCCAAAAAGTTCTTCAAGCGATCGAAAAACTGTTCAGAAATGAATTTCGATCTAAATCCAACAATTCAACTTCAAAACAGATACCAATCTGCTCTGATACCAATTAGGTCCCTAAACATCAACTCCTATGATCTAAACAGGAATTCTGAGGTAGTCGACTTGAATTGATAGGATTGAGTTTCGATCGAAAACTTTCTAATGATGAACACGAGAGAGAAATTTGTAGTGTAAGAAAGTGTAAGATGTTTCTCTTTCTAGAATTCAGTTCTCAAGCCCTTCGGATCAAATTCCAAAACTTTTTCTATTAGGCACAATGTTTACAATTGTATTTATACCAAATGGTATAAATAACAATCTAGTCCTAAACTAAGGACAGATACAATAAATCAAGGACAGTTAATAAAATCAAAGCACAACTAAAAATATATATTCCATATTCTCCCCCTTTGTGCTTGATTGCTGTGGCGCCCCTTACTTCCACCACTCATACTTATTACTAATTCGTGTGACTACATATGGTATAAAGGAAATTGTATCTACGAAATGTGTACAAAATGTTTCCTTTTATATAAAGGAAACACTTCTGTACATTACAAAATATTCATAGGACATAGGTACATAGGTGAGTGTGCATGCATGTTCCAAAATAATCTATCGGCCCGCCACTCAGGTCGCATCCATGTACACACTGCCATCTCAAAAGTCCTCCGGAAGCTTCAAATTTTGGCCTCGCTTTTGTAAAGATCATAAACCGTGATCCCGTGAACCTACAACACATAAATACATGGAATGAGCTTATAAAGCTCAGTAAGTGAAGGCCATGCATGCCATCCACGTGTCCTAATTCGAAAAGGCATCCGCGTCAATGCTCTCTAGACCTCATACTTTTCCTTGTCTTGTCTTGTCATGTTGGGCCCTCGGCTATCTTGCTATGCACCATCATAGAGCTCGAATCCACAAGGGATAAATAAATATGTAAGTGGCAATACCCACTCATGGGAGGCAAACCCTAGGGCGCCTTTTCTGTCTCAAGGTGGTTTCATGCGCCACGCGGACGCTTCACACTGGTAGCCTATTCTGATGTAGTCAACACCAGAGGTACCCGCGGTGTCGCTAACTCCCTCAGCTCGCATCCTCTAGGTTTCACATTCCGCCATGAGGGCGTTCACCATAAAATCATGTCTTGTCTTGAACATATCATGTCTTGACGGTAACGGCATACGACGTTACCTTGGTAGCATAGAAGAACCGTGACTCAACTGTGAGTCGACATCAGACGCCCATATCGGCGAATATCTATTGCTCTCAGGCGATCGTGTATCATGTACGCTCTTTGTATCATGCCATTAGCACTATACGTGCGTGCCATATTATCATGTCATGAATTTGCATGTCATGTAATGTAAATAATTCACGTGGGAAGTCACATAATATCATAGAAGCACATAACACATAATTTAATGCACATACAGTTATGTGGTGTAGTTGGGACTTCCACTTAACTGGTATCCTTAGCTACTTAGCCTATCGTACTGTAAGTCGCTAACCTTCGAACCCTAAGTATAGAAACATATAAGATTAGGGTATGTTAGTCAAATTACAGTTTCACGAAAGTGGCATAGTTTAAAAATCCTAGTTTCGACTTTTATGAGTTTCGAAATCCTAAAGTTCCGAACTTTGACTTAAATTGAAAAGTATCATTTCGAAAATCATTAGAATTTCGAAACCTATTTTCCACCTATTTCGAAATTCTATTGGACATGGTTCTCGAGATGAGTTGTCAAATAAATCTCGACATGTTTCTCGAGATAAATCTCGAGCTTGATTTCACAAGATGCTTTGAAGTTGCTTTCGAGATCTTTGTTTAAACCTACTTTAATTATTTCGAAATTCTATTAGATATGATTCGAGATTGATCAAATAGTATACAACATCTCGAAGTCAATCTCGAAGTGAATCACGACATGGAATTCGAACTTGATTGTGGGATTTCGAGGTCAATTTCAAGAATAGATCTCGACATGGATTTTGAGCTTGATTGTGGAATTTCGAAGTAAATTTCAAAGATAGATCTGGACATAGGTTTCGAGCTTAATTTCGAGATCCTATACAAAATTTCAAAGTCGATATCAAAATGGATTTGGATATGAATTTCGAGTTTCATTTTGAGATTCTGTCTCGAGTTTCGGTTTTGAATTCCTTCTATTCTCATTCTTGATCTCGAAATCATTCCGACAAAACTAATATTGCTTCCAAATTCATAATCTGGAGAAATCATATCACCACTCGAAACACCTTATAGAAATCATCTAAACTTTCGATCGAAATCTGTCCTTCTCAATAACAGTCTAAGTATTACACAAGCTTCAGATATTCTTAACCTTAAAATCAGTAGTTAGAACCCTAATTCCTTCTTACCATTAAGTTACGTAAAGTACTGAGTTGTAACAACTTAGAACTAATTTAGGATCATAAACGAAATCATACCTCCCTGAGTCGAAGCTTGAATTTTATTTTAAGCTTATTCCTTATCTTAATTGTTCTTGAGTTGCTATTGTAAGGGTTTTCTTGTTTCAACAGTATTATACTATCAAGGGTTTCAATAAACACTATTCCTCTAAGATATATTTGATGAGACCTAAAGCAACGAGATTCCCTCTTGTCTAAGTAACTCTTCTACTGCTTATCCCTAATATTGGGCCTGATTAATTAATTGATTATACTAAGTTTTCACAACACATAGCAAACCCTAATGTTTCGAAGTTCCTTATCTCGCAAAACCCATCATTCTGCAACTACTTCCTTTCAAAATTGTTGGTTTCGAGATTCTTTTATTTCGTAAGTGTTCACTTTCGATATCCTCTAATCCCGACATCCTCATTTTTCGAAAGTTGTTCTTTCGAAATTCTAATACATCGAGATTCTTATATAGCCCTTTCGAAATTTACTTTACAAATCAATATATGTGTTAATTATTTTCCTAAGTCTCAACACTACCTCCCAAGTCATAGCTCATATAAAATACAATAACATATAGCATGTAGTCATTGAAATATGTATAACGTCTCAAAACATGCATCATGCAGTCACGTAGGTCATATATAAAATGCATGTATATTTATTGGCCATTGCACGTACGGGACTCGGGTATTACATTCTCCTCCCGTTAAAAGGGATTTCGCCCCCGAAATCAGGCGGTGAGAAATAGTTTAGGGTAGCAGTTTCTCATATCATCATCCCGTTCCCACGTAGCTCCTTCCATGGACTGATTCTGCCATAATACCTTGACTAATCATTTCATATCATACATTAGGATTTCCACAGGCTTTTCCTCGTAATCAAATCTGGCTTGAGCTGTTGATGAAGATTTTCAGTGTTCAACACATGGCTTGGATCTGCGACATATTTTCGCAATGTCGATACATGAAAGACATCATGGACTTGAGCTAGCGAGGCTGGTAATTCGAGTTGATATGCCACTTTGCCAACCTTCCTAAGGATTCGAAACGGTCCTATATACCTTGGGCTTAGCTTGCCCTTTTTCCCGAACCGCTTTACGCCTTTCATAGGTGACACTTTTAGGAATACCCAATCGTCTTCTACGAATTCCAATGCTCTTTTTTATCTGGTAGCTTTTCTGCTTACTCTGGGCTATTTTCATTCTTTCTCGTACCTTTAATATTGCTTCCGTCTTGTACTAGATCGTAGTATTGCTCGTTCTCCAACCTCGTCCCAATGGATTGGAGATCTACATTTGCGCCTGTACAAAGCTTCGTAGGGAGCCATTCCGATCGTTGCATGAAAACTATTGTTGTATGAGAATTCAATCAAAGGAATGTATCGGCTCCAATTTCCTCTATGCATATCTGCCAACGTCTGGATAGTTCGTTCAGACTGCCCGTCTGTCTGAGGATGGTTGGCAGTATTGAGTGATAGCTTGGAGCCCATGGCCTTCTGCAAACTCATCAAGAATTTGGATAGAAACCTTGAGTCTCTATCGGAAATGATTGACATCGGCACTCCATGGAGTCGTACTAACTCTTGAATATATAGTTTTGCGTATCATTCCATTGAGAATGTTGAACCGATAGGCAGAAAGTGGACGGACTTGGTCAGTCGATCAACGATGGCCCATATAGCGTCGTGGCCTTTCACGGTCTTAGGCAAGCCGATAGCGAAGTCCATCGTAATGTGATCCCACTTCCATTCAGGTACTGGCAGTGATTGCATGGTTCCTGCCGGTCGTTGATGCTCTGCCTTAATTTGCTGACACGTCAGGCATTGACTTACAAATGTTGCTATTTCTCTTTTCATCCCTGGCCACCAATAATGGCTTCGTAGGTCTCTGTACATCTTCGTTGCTCACGGGTGGATAGAATAAATGGTGGTATGGGCTTACTTTATGACAGTCTTTCGGAGTTCGATGTCGTTAGGAATATATAAATGACTTTTGTAGCATAAACTCTTGTCGTCTCATATGGAGAAGTTTGTTGATCTTTGTTCTGGTTGTACTTCTTTGATTTTCAGATATAATTCATCGTTCTCCTCGGCCTTCGTAATCTGCTCCATCAATGTAGGTCGTAGTGTTAACGTCGCTAGTTTTGTTTGAATCTCACCCATTGGTATTAACTCCACTTCGAGCCTTTGTAACTCTATGTTCATAGTCTTGTGGCTTAGTGCATCAGCCACTGCGTTCGCTTTTCCCGGGTGGTAGCTAATTAAGCAGTCGTAGTCTTTAACCAATTCTAACCATCATCTCTGCCTCATGTTCAACTCCTTCTTGGTGAAGAAGTATTTGAGACTCTTGTGGTCAGTAAAAATCTCGCATCGCTCACCGTATAGGTAATGTCTCCAGATCTTGAGAGCAAAAATGACGGCGGCAAGTTCTAAGTCATGCGTTGGATAATTCTTCTCATAATCCTTTAGCTGTCGGGAAGCATGTGCGACTACGTTCCGTTTGCATTAGAATGCGTCCTAGGCCATTCTTAGACGCATCACTGTAAACAGTAAATCTTTCAGTTCCTGTGGGAATAGTTAGCACTGGGGCCGTAGTGAGTCATCGCTTCCTGAAAGCTCTGCTAGCAAGCATCATCCCATTGAAATGGAGTATTCTTCTTCGTTAGTTTCGTCAGGGTTGATACAATTTTGGAGAAATCTTTGATGAATTTCCGATAATATCCGGCCAGTACAAGAAAACTTTGTATTTCTGTAACATTCATCGGTTGAGGCCAGTTAGCCTTGATCTTGCTGGGGTCAACCAAAATTCCAGCTCCCGAGATAACGTGTCCAAGAAATGCGACTTGATTGAGCAAGAACTCGCATTTCTTTAATTTTGCATACAATTGCTTCTCTCGTAATATCTCTAGTACTATCTTCAGGTGTTGTTCATGTTCCTCACGTGTCTTTGAATAGATGAGAATGTCATTGATAAATAAGATGACGCATTTGTCTAGGAATGGCTTGAATATCCATTTCATCCGGTCCATGAATGCTGCTGGCGCATTAGTCAGCCCGAAAGGCATGACTAGAAATTCAAAATGCCCGTAGCGGGTGCTAAAGGCTGTCTTTGGAATATCTTCTTCTCGTATCTTCAGTTGATGATATCCTGACCTTAAGTCTATCTTTGAAAAGACGGTTGCACCTTACAGTTGGTCGAATAAGTCATCAATTCTAGGAAGGGGGTATTTGTTCTTGATCGTAATCTTGTTCAGCTCCCTATAATCGATGCAGAGCCGCATCGATCCATCTTTCTTCTTAACGAACAGAACTGGTGCTCCCCATGGTGAGAAGCTCGGCTGAATGAACCTTTTTTGCAACAGTTCATCCAGTTGCTCCCTCAATTCCTTCAGCTCAGCAGGAGCGAGTTGGTATGATGCCTTAGAGATTGGTGCAGCTCCTGGTGCTAGGCCAATTGTGAATTAAATCTCACGATCCGGCGGAAGTCCAGGTAAGTCTTCAGGAAACACATGGGGAAAGTCTTGTACTACCGGGACTTCTTCTAACTTCGAGGGTGAACGTTCTTCGGATGATATTGCGAATATCAGATAAGCTTCACATCTTGTCTTGATCAAACGATGCGCCTTCATTGCTGAAATCTTGGGAATCTTACTACTTTTGCTAGTTCCCATGAATGTGAATGATTCGATGTCTTCAAGGTTAAAGGTCACTTTCTTATGATTGCGGTCAATGATTGCTCCATACTTCGATAGCCAATCCATTCCAAGGATTATTTTATAATCGTTCATTGGAATGACTATTAGGTCAACGTGTAAGATCCTATCGTTTACTATTACAGGGCTATCTCGTAAGATCTGGTTGGTTCTCGTAGAGGTTCCATGAGGGGTGGTAATATTGTATTCGTAGCTAAATAGGTCAGGTGTAACCCCGAGTCTCGCCACGTAGTTAGTAGATGCAAATGAATGCGTGGCTCCTGAATCAACTAATATGCATGTTGGGGTTGAATGGATAAGGAGAGTTCCTGCCACCACAGACGGGTTGTTCTCCGCCTCCTCAGAAGTTAGCGTGTATACTCTAGCAGGTACTGTAGGTGGCCTAGCTTAAACAGGTGCTTGACTCCCAGATGCAATTTCCGTGCATGCCTTGGCAAAGTGACCTGTCTTGCCACACTTATAGTAGGTTGCATTATGAGAGTAGCAGACGCCTAGATGTCGCCGTGTGCACCTTGGACATGGGGGTATGGTCATCGAAGCTCTTCCCTGAGTAGGACTAAATTGTTGTGGGGGTCCAGGTCGGTTCTGGAAATTAGGCCTGGCATTCATGGGTCCTTGCACAAACTTTCTCTTCGCTTCCTGGGCTCGCATAATTCGGAGTTCAGCTTGCTCTGCCATTAAAGCGCGTTCAGCCACTTGAGTATAGGTAGCTCCTTGAGATCCAGCCATATTCACGTCTCTGTATAGTTCAGGTTTCAGGCCTTCCAGGAAATGCTCCACCTTTAACGTATCTGTGCTCACCATGTGAGCTGCAAATCGGCACAATTGTTCAAATTCCGAATGTACTCCACCACTATCATCGGGCCCTGTCGTAGATTGGTGAATTCATTCATTCGTTGGGCTCGCACAAGGGCGGTGAAATATTTGCTCCTAAAGAGCTCTTTAAACCTT
Source organism: Craterostigma plantagineum (assembly GCA_027422505.1). Taxonomy (NCBI): domain Eukaryota; kingdom Viridiplantae; phylum Streptophyta; class Magnoliopsida; order Lamiales; family Linderniaceae; genus Craterostigma; species Craterostigma plantagineum. The sequence goes on from JAPQWV010000055.1 coordinate 4,896,120, forward strand.
TCCCATGTCATTGTCATTGGATCTTCAAAGGCGAAAATGGTATCCCACCAATGACATGCACTTCCCCTCAGTAGGAACAGCACATAACACCTTTTCTTCCTCGGGAATGCGACTGTACTGAAACATATTTTCCAGAGTTCGGAGCCAATCCTCAGCCGCAGTAGGGTCAATGGCATCTTCAAACGTTGGGAGATTAAGTTTACGGAATCTTTCCCCTACTATCTCAACCCTTTCTGCTTGAGAGAGTCCACTGCTAGATTGTCTGCCCGTATTTCGCTGTTGCATCATCTCTTGAATTTGAGCGGACTGCTGGCCAATGAGTTCCGTGAGTTGAAGAATTGCGTATCACGATTATCAACAGGAGTTGCGGGTTGCTTGCCCTTATCCGCACTCCCACTACCGTCACCCCGTGTTCTACCCTTTCTTTTTCTATATCCTAATAGTCCCCATGGGCAATAATCATGCACATACAACATTCATAGAACATAAAACTTACTAGCAAGGCTGCTTCCGTGCTTTTGAGTGTGTGTACATAGACAGTTTACAAAACTTGCAACCGAAAGCTCTGATACCACCTGCGGCGCCCCTTACTTCCACCACTCATACTTATTACTAATTCGTGTGACTGCATATGGTATAAAGGAAATTGTATCTACGAAAATGCGTACAAAATTTTTCCTTTTATATGTAGGAAACACTTCTGTACATTACAAAATATTCCTAGGACATAGATACATAGGTGAGTGCGCATGCGTGTTCCAAAATAATCCATCGGCCCGCCACTCAGGTCGCATCCATGTACACACTGCCACCTCAAAATCCTCCGGAAGCTTCAAAATTTGGCCTCGCTTTCATAAAGATCACGTACCGCGATCCCGTGAACCTACAACACATAAATACGTGGAATGAGCTTATAAAGCTCAATAAGTAAAAGCCATGCAAGCATGCACGTGTCCTAATTCACAAAGGCATCCGCTCCAGTGCTCTCTAGACCTCATATTTTTTCTTGTCTTGTCTTACATGTAGGGCCCTCGGCTATCTTGCTATGCACCATCATAGAGTTCGAATCCACAAGGGATAAATAAATATATAAGTGGCAATACCCACTCATGGGAGGTTAACCCTAGGGCGCCTTTTCTGTCCCAAGGTGGTTTCATACGCCACGTGGACGCTTCACATTGGTAGCCTATTCTGAGGTAGTCAACATCAGAGGTACCCTCGGTGTTGCTTACTCCCTCAGCTTGCATCCTCCAGGTTTCACGTTCCGCCATGAGCTCGTTCACCCTAAAATCATGTCTTGTCTTGAACATGTCATGTCTTGACGGTAACGACATACGACGTCACCATGGTAGCATAGAAGAGCCCTGACTCAACTGAGTCGACATCAGACGCCCATATCGGCGAATATCTATCGCTCTCAGGCGATCGTGCATCATGTACGCTCTTTGTATCATGCCATTAGCACTATACGTGCGTGCCATATGATCATGGCATGAATTTTGCATGTCATGTAATGTAACTAATTCACGTAGGAAGTCACATAATATCATAGAAGCACGTAACACATAATTTCATGCACATACAGTTATGTGTTGTAGTTGGGACTTCCACTTACCTGGTATCCTTAGCTACTTAGCTTATCGTACTGTTAAGTCCCTAACCTTCGAACCCTAAGTATAGAAACGTATAAGATTAGGGTATGTTAGTCTAATTACAATTTCACGAAAGTGGCTTAGTTTAAAAATCCTAGTTTCGACTTTTATGAATTTCGAAATCCTAAAGTTCCGAACTTTGACTTAAATTGAAAAGTATCATTTCAAAATTCATAAGAATTTCGAAACCTGTTTCCATCTATTTCGAAATTCTATTAGACATGGTTCTTGAGATGAACTGCAAAATAAATCTCGACATGGTTCTCGAGATACATCTCGAGCATGATTTCACAAGATGCTTTGAAGTTGCTTTCGAGATCTTTGTTTAAACCTACTTTAATGATTTCGAAAGATATGATTCGAGATTGATCAAATAGTATACAACATTTCGAAGTCAATCTCGAAGTGAATCTCAACATGGATTTCGAACTTAATTGTGGGATTTCGAGGTCAATTTCACGAATAGATCTCGACATGGATTTTGAGCTTGATTGTGGAATTTCGAAGTAAATTTCAGGATAGATCTCGACATGGGTTTCGATCTTAATTTTGAGATCCTATACAAAAATTTCAAAGTCGATATCAAAATGGATTTCGATATGAATTTCGAGTTTCATTTCGAGATCCTGTCTCGAGTTTCGGTTTCGAATTCCTTCTATTATCATTCTTGATCTCGAAATCATTCCTACAAAACTAATATTGCTTCGAGATTCATAATCTGGAGAAATCATCTCACCACTCGAAACACCTTATGAAATCATCTAAATTTTCGATCGAAATCTGTCCTTCTCAAGAACAGTCTAAGTATTACACAAGCTTCAAATATTCTTAACCCTAAAATCTGTAGTTAGAACCCTAATTCCTTCTTACCATTAAGTTACGTAAAGTAATTAGTTGTAACAGCTTAGAACTAATTTAGGGATCATAAAAGAAATCATACCTCCCTGAGTCAAAGCTTGAATTTTATTTAAGCTTTCCACCTTTGATTACTTATCTTAATTGTTCTTGAGTTGCTATTGTAAGGGTTTTCTTGTTTCTACAGTATTATACTATCAAGGGTTTCTGTTAGGATCGGTTTACGCGTTCAGAGGGGGGTGAATAAACGCTTGACGCCTTTTTGGTAGTTAACCGATTAAGGTTAATACCGGTGCTTGATTTTTCTCTTTGTGTTATTTGCGGAAGCTTGTAGATCGGTTCTGATTCAGAAACCGATAATCTGTGCGTAGTGTTAGTGTGTGTGTGAAAGACAATACCAGTTTGTTTCTGGAAGTTCGGAGTTGAATCTCCTACGTCTCCCCTTCTTCCTCGTGAGGAAGGTTCACTAGACTTCAGTTATACACTCACAGTACAACCTACTCGGCTGCCCTCAGCCTTATCTAGTGAATCCCTAGGCAGTCGTAAAATACAATCCACCTACTTCAACAGCTTTTTACAGTCCGTCGGAATAACAAAAACTCACTTACTTAACCTGACCGGTTATCGTACAGTGAGGACAACACTTTCTAAATTTCTCGCTTGTTTTCAACTTTCGTCTGATTGATTTCTCGTGGTTGTGTTGTTATCTTCCTCAGTGTTTCTTCTATGATATATATACTTGTATGTTGATGAAGAAGACCGTTGTGAAATAGCTCCAAGTGCTGAACTGTGCATTAAATGCACTTTCCCAAAATGGGTACTGTCCGGTCTTGGCAGCAGTTCATACTGTCTCATTTGCTTTTTCCATTTTAAGCTCGGCTTGACTTCGACCTGACTTCCTATGGCAGCCTTGCATTAAAGATTTCGACAGTAGGTTTCATTATCCCGCCTTGAGTAAATTTGAATCTTTGTACACGTGGCATGCTTGATGACAGAACTCCGGTCTTCGCACTTTATTGGTCCGGTATCTGAATTCTGATCTTGGCTCCTACCAACTCCGGTGTATCTATATGTATCTTTCGGTTTTAGGCACGCTTCTTCTAGCAACCAGTCTTGTGTTCCTCTAACTGATATCCGATCTCCTGCGCATATGTAATCTGCTGATTGACGTCCGAACTTTTAATCTTCTTCTAACTGATGTCCTTAACCAGGCTTGAGCAGTTTCCTTCAGACTGATTATCTGGTCTTTTAAAGCTCGGTCTTATGTTCCTCTGACCGGTATTCTTAATCAAGTTTGGACAATCACCAAAACTGTTTAATCTGAATTCTTGATTCACGATTCCTAACAATTTCCCCCTTTTTGGTGATTGTCAAAACCCAACGAAGCAGAACGGTGTTTATTATATCAAAGGAAATTTGATACAAAAACTACTGATCTATTACAACCGTTGTTGACCTATCTATTCCTTAGATATGCTAAACTTCTTCTGGTTGTTGGCATCGTCCGGTTACTCTGGTACATCCCGGTCTGCCTGCTGCTTCGCCTCAGTGCTACTGCTCTTTTCTCCTTAGCTGGCAGCACTCTTCTCCACACTGCTTGACACAACCGGTATCAGTATACTTCTTCGATCTTCCGGTTGATGGCATCCCAAGGTCTCTTTGGTACGTCCTGGTCTGCCTGCAACTTCGTTCAGTACTGCCATCTTCCCTTTCTCCCCAATTAGTATTGGGCAGTGGGCAGTACTCTTCTTCCCCCTTTTTGACAATCATCTGCCTGGTATGAGGGAAGGTAGTCATTGTGCAAGAGAGTCATCATCACCGTTGTTCTCTCCTTCTGAGGCACAATGAAACCGGTAGCTCCGTAGCTGTGCTCAGATTTGGCAGGACGCTTCAAGGTCTGAAGAAATCTTCTTCTGAGCCGTCCAGTCTTAGCAGCTCTTATAAAGCTCCGGTTGTCTCCATGACTCACGCTTTTTGTTGAGCTCCTTGGAGGGTCGGTTGTTGGGTCATGGTAGGTATCTGCTTGTTGACACCACTGAAAGCGCAACGAAACCGATAGGAACCGGTGTCCGGGTATGTGCCTGGCATGGCGTTCAATCCCGGGTAACCGGTTCCCCTTTTCCAGTCCCTTTCCTTGATGAATTCCCGACCCGTCTCTTCGAGAGGCTGATTGGAGCGGTAAGGTAGCCCATGGCTTCTCAACCGCTCGGCTACTACGCCGTTTCTCGGTGGGTCGATGGTCTACAAGGGACTGGAGGGGCGCCATCTTCTCCTTTGGGTCCTTGTAGTGCCCTGATGGTTCGCCCGGTCCGTGGCATCTTTTGTTCAGCTCTGGGTAAGAAGCTGATGACTGGGTGCATCTGATCCAACTCGTCCAGTCATCAGAGAGCATCCCAGAGCCCTCCTTCTGTGCCGTCGGACTTGTTTTAAAAAGCCTGCTAGTCCACAGCAGTGTCTTTGTAGCTTTGTTTGACCGCCGTGAGGTCTTTGAATGATCTAATGGATGAGTATGCATCCAATCTGTTGGAGATACTGCTTTGAGGCGATTGGGTAAGAAAACTGGGCTTGGACTTGTTAAGCTTTTTCTGGTTGTGAGGCTTATCCTGACTAAGGGTTGTGGATGTTTCGGTAACTCAGGCATTTTGAACTTAGTTGTTGTTTGAGTGACTGGGATTTTGAAGAGGGTCGTGAGGTCTTTAAATAGCCGGAAAGTTCCTGTCGATTTGCGTCACGGGTGTACAGTATACCAAGTCACGCTTATCTTCTTTTCAGTGCGTCGGAACTTTATGTCTTGTCCGATGACAGAGATTCGTTGATGACACGACTATTCACCTTCTCAAATATCCTGCAAGTTTCAAAGCCAGCTGTATTAAACTCAATAATATGTGCTTTGATGAGGCACAAACATCGAAGAGACTCGGTCTTTATCCGCTTAGTAGAAGTCATATGTTTATCCATTGGTCAGTCATGGATAGTTTCGGTTTCAGAAGGCTTTTGAGATACTTTGAAACTCAGACAGAGAGTAGACACTGCTTTTGAGAACCAGTCTGGTTCAGTTGTGCGTAGTTCACCGGTTTGTCATTCCTGTACTTAGTCTCTCCTTCCTGATTTCAGTACTCCCGACTATCTTCACCAAGTTGGCAACCTTGGTACTTCTACTACTTTTCTTCTTAAGGCTGTAACTTTCCTTCAATAGAAGAACTTGTTTGTTGACCCATGTTTGTCTGCTCCTTAACTAACCACTTGTTAGAGTCTGAAACTGCACTCAGTCATTCAGTTGGCTGAGATCCAGTCTCCAAGTAGTGCGCCATCACGCCATTTTTCTGGAACTGAGATTGTTTCCCTCACCGATTGTCCCTTATGTTTTTGAATTCCAAGAGCTGGGTGAGTCTTTGACACATTCTCTGTGTTGAACTTTTGACTATTTTCCCTTCAGTTGTCTTCCTCCGGTATGGACTGTTGGTCTTTGATGGAAACTTCCGGACTTAGTTGATCTCGAGACTAGTTTAGTTCCTTCTGATGAGTTTCGCTTAGTTTGTATTTCCACCTGTTATTCTGATCAGATACCAGGCTGACTTTATCTTCTCTTGAACGCAGTCTTGGTCTTCTGAGAGTCTTTTCTACCCTTTACTTGAGGCGTTCCCCCTCAGTAGACTCCCTTAGGTGCAAACTTCTAGCAATACACTGTCCCGGTTTCTTTTAGACACGTATCACTCTTTTGAAACTGGCTTGTTCCTTTATTGCTTGATTTTCCCAGTTCGGATCTTCTTCTTTCTGGGGTCCAGTCTGTCTGCTACTGCTTGGTGATCCTGACCATCTGTTGTGCTTCTGCCAGACAGCTGATTCCCTCTCTTAACTGCATTTTTACCTACACTTGCCAGTAGATAGATGACTCACAGCATACGCTATGGCCCTCAGACACAATGTTAGTAACAGGCTTAGAAAGAACAGTTCCTGTTATCTTTTTCTGCACTCATACTGGTGATGAGAGTGAATAATTATTTAACTTTAATAATTATAAGAGAATTTTTGAGTTCCCAGATGATTTATTTCTAATTACATGAATTCACCAGTAACCAAGCACACTGAGCTGTAGGTTCTTTCTTGCTTGTACCGGTTCAGACAGTTGCTTTACTTGATTTCTCATCCGGTTAGTATGGTTATGTCTAATTTTTAGTAAGACAATCTAATGATATTTACATTTTTACCTGGATACCTATTTCAAAGGTAACCGCTGACTTGGCACATGGTTCGATCTCAGTGGGAGTCTTTCCCCCTGGGCATGTGCCGACAGCATCTGCTGTCTAGAGGTTAGTAGAACCGGTTGAATTCCTGCATGAGTTCCTGCAGGAACAGATAAAATCCTCGGTACCCAAATCTCTTTGAGTCCGGTTAGGAATTAGTACCTTAGGTATCCATAATTGAATTATCCTAATGTGTCTGCCGGTAGTGGGATCAATAAGATATTTATGTTTATTATTCCTCTTCTGAGACCGGTCTTTGGGTCTACTGTAGCCTTGTGTTCCTGATTTCGTATCATGACCATTCCCCCTTGGTTGTTGAGGTCTTCTTCTTCGTGAATCATAATTTACTCCGGTATTCCCCCTTAATTGTTGGGATACTCCTTTATGTGGAGCATTTCTTACATTATTCCCCCTTGCTACCTGAGATCTTGTCCTTGCGTAGGACATTGAGGAGTTGTAGCTATGTTTCACTTCAGTTTCCTTAAACCTGTTCATAGGAGCAACAGAAACTGGGTTATAGTTTTTGGGACGAACAAAGTTGATCACCTTTGAAGTAGTTGGTTGTGCGGATGTTGTTGGCTCATCGACACCAATTCCTTCGCCGTAACCAAGTCCGGTTCGGTCACCAGCATCCCTTAGGGAACCTTGAAGACATTGAAATGTCTCTGTTGACTTAGTCCATGACTGGACCAAGGCGCTTAGCTTTTTGTTTTCTGATGCAGTCTTTTCGGCTGCTTCTTTGAGTTTGAGGTTTTCTTCCTCTAGATGGATGATCTTTTCAAGAAGAGATCCGGCATCTTCTAGCGTTGGTCCCTTTCCTTTTTCTGCCACCTTTAACTTCTCGTTCAGTTTCCAGTATTCATCAGCCATATTCTGGAGAGCATCTAGAACTTCTTCATAGGTGAATTGATTTTCTGGATCTGATTGATCTCCCACTAGGCAGATAAGTTCTGGTTCATCTTTGTGGTTGCTTGGTTTATCCTCAGGGCTTGATTCATCGAAGTCGGTATCATCCCATCTGTGGCTGTCTCCATTAGTCATGGAGGCTTGTGCCTTTTTCCACCTTGGATGTTGGTCTGTTTCCTCTTTGGGGTCATTTTCAGTTTTGAATCCAGTCCTGTCACATTTAGACTGAAAATTAGTATTATCGCTTAGCTTACGTTGCTTAACCTGTGTCGCACTGGATAATTTTCCATCTTTCAGTGCTTCTGCTGGATTTTCCTTGAGCTCGTTTATTTCTTGGTTTTCCCCAAGTTGACTCAGTTTGATCCACACTTCCTTAGCGGTTTTGCCTGTCATAACTTGTCTGAAGACCTCTATGTCCAGAGTCTTGAATATGGTATTTTTTGCAATATTATCCAGATTTGTCTTTCGTTTTTCTTCTGCTGAAAGCTCGTGTCTTTCCTTCCGAATTTCTCTTGGTTCGTCAGGATAGACAGCATGTCTTACGTTGATTTTGTTGAACACAAACGGTCCATTTTCCAGTACGTCGATCATTTCATCGTCTTGCGCATAAAGGTAGGTCATCAACCTTATTTTCCACTCAAGAAAATTTTCCCTGCTAAACATAACAAGCTGATCCGATAAAGTCATGGTTAGTGAAGAAGAAATATCAAGCAAACCCGCTCTGATACCACTTGTTAGGATCGGTTTACGCGTTTAGAGGGGGGTGAATAAAGGCTTGACGCATTTTTGGTAGTTAACCTATTAAGGTTAATACCGGTGCTTGATTTTTCTCTTTGTGTTATTTGCGGAAGCTTGTAGATCGGTTCTGATTCAGAAACCGATAATCTGTGCGTAGTGTTAGTGTGTGTGTGTGAAAGACAATACCAGTTTGTTTCTGGAAGTTCGGAGTTGAATCTCCTACGTCTCCCCTTCTTCCTCGTGAGGAAGGTTCACTAGACTTCAGTTATACACTCACAGTACAACCTACCCGGCTGCCCTCAGCCTTATCTAGTGAATCCCTAGGCAGTCGTAAAATACAATCCACCTACTTCAACAGCTTTTTACAGTCCGTCGGAATAACAAAAACTCACTTACTTAACCTGACCGGTTATCGTACAGTGAGGACAACACTTTCTAAATTTCTCGCTTGTTTTCAACTTTCGTCTGATTGATTTCTCGTGGTTGTGTTGTTATCTTCCTCAGTGTTTCTTCTATGATATATATACTTGTATGTTGATGAAGAAGACCGTTGTGAAATAGCTCCAAGTGCTGAACTGTGCATTAAATGCACTTTCCCAAAATGGGTACTGTCCGGTCTTGGCAGCAGTTCATACTGTCTCATTTGCTTTTTCCATTTTAAGCTCGGCTTGACTTCGACCTGACTTCCTATGGCAGCCTTGCATTAAAGATTTCGACAGTAGGTTTCATTATCCCGCCTTGAGTAAATTTGAATCTTTGTACACGTGGCATGCTTGATAACAGAACTCCGGTCTTCGCACTTTATTGGTCCGGTATCTGAATTCTGATCTTGGCTCCTACCAACTCCGGTGTATCTATATGTATCTTTCGGTTTTAGGCACGCTTCTTCTAGCAACCAGTCTTGTGTTCCTCTAACTGATATCCGATCTCCTGCGCATATGTAATCTGCTGATTGACGTCCGAACTTTTAATCTTCTTCTAACTGATGTCCTTAACCAGGCTTGAGCAGTTTCCTTCAGACTGATTATCTGGTCTTTTAAAGCTCGGTCTTATGTTCCTCTGACCGGTATTCTTAATCAAGTTTGGACAATCACCAAAACTGTTTAATCTGAATTCTTGATTCACGATTCCTAACAGTTTCGATAAACACTATTCCTCTAAGATATATTTGATGAGACCTAAAGCAATGAGATTCCCTCGTATTATTCTGTATAAGATAAATTAACGATTTCGATGCTTTCCTTATCCTAACCTTATCTATCTTAAACACTATTCCTCTAAGATATATTTGATGAGACCTAAAGCAATGAGATTCCCTCGTATTATACTGTATAAGATAAATTAACGATTTCGATGCTTTCCTCCCCTGAGTCAAAGCTTGAATTTTATTTAAGCTTTCCACCTTTGATTACTTATCTTTTTTTTTTTTTTTTGGTATGAAAGGATTTTCATTACCACTTGGGCCAACGTTTTCTTACAACTTAATACATCCAACTAACCTCACTAATCACTAGAGCCACATTATCTCATGAATATATTGCACTCCCGTTTGGGATATTTTTGCAAACCTCATGCCATTAACTTGGTCCCTGAAGCTTCGTTTAAAAACCTGAAATAACTCCCTAGCATCCTTAGAGGCCAATCCGTGCACTCGCATGTTCCTCTCCTTCCATATGGTATATGCAATCGCCACCACGGCTGCTATTTGTATCTTCGGCATCACAGATTTTTGCTTAGCCATGCGAACAAGTGTGTGGACCCATCCAGAAAAACCACAGGAATTTCAATCTTTAGCCAGCTCGCCATCTCATGAATCAGACCCTTGCTGTAATCACAGTCAAAAAACAGATGGGAAATACACTCCTCAGCTCGAAGACAGAGGACACACCTAGCATCTTGAATAGTCACACCCCATTGCGCGAGCCTATCTCTAGTCAATAACTTTCTATGCATGAGGAGCCACATAATAAAAGCTTGCCGTGGTACATTCCATCTGTTCCAGATGACTGCTGCTGTGGGTAGTTTTTCCCTGACCCCCTGCATCCACTGATAACCTGATGAAATAGTATAGCATCCATCCCTGGCCGCAATCCAGTTTCCATCCACATATCCCTCTCTGAATTTATCGCGCACTTTGATGATTTGCTTCCATTGCCAGCTGATCCCCCCTTTTGGCTGATAATCCCATAAACTAACACCTTTCAGATAGTAACAATGTAGCCATTTAATCCACAATATATCTTTTTTACTCGCAATATCCCATATTTTCTTCCCTACACTCGCATAATTCCAAGTGCCACATTCTTTAATATGCAAGCCCCCATAACTCTTCTTCGAACAAACTGTATCCCAAGACACCAGAGCTCTGATTTTTCCTCCAGTGCCTCTTCCCCATAAGAACTCCCTACAAATTTGATCTATCCTCTTCACAACACTTATAGGAAGTAAAAACATAGAACCCCAATAAGTATGCAAGGCCAACAACACCGAGTTAATTAAGCAGCATCTGCCCGCATATGACAAATGTCTTGAGGTCCAGCTTGTGATCCTCTTTGCTATTCTGCTCACCAATGATTCGCAGTCAAGCCTACTCCATTTTGTTGGGGATATAGGAACACCGAGATACTTCATTGGGAAGAATCCTTCAGTGTATCCTGTCAAGGACAGAATAGTCTGCTTCACTGTCTGAGATGTGCCAGCAATATAGATGCTGGATTTCAAGGGGTTGGCTGCCAGTCCAGTAGCCCGATGAAAATGCTGTAGACTGTCCATTACTAGGCTCACTGAGGGGCTGTGTGCTTTACAGACAATTAGGAGATCATCTGCAAAGCACATACTGACTATATTCAGCTGCTTACACAGTGGATGGAATCTGAAACTAGCAGAGCTCGACGCTAAGATCAGTCTTCTTGTCAGATACTCCATGATCAATACAAAAAGGAGGGGGGAAATGGGATCACCTTGCCTCAGACCTCGAGCCCCTTTTATATTTGCCTTCGAGTCTCCCATTAATAGCCAATTTATATGTCACAGTAGAGATACACTCCTTTACCCAGCCCACAAACTTAACTGGGAACTGTAAGTTCTGAAGGAGACTAAGGAGGAACTTCCACTCAACTGTATCATAAGCTTTTCGGAGATCTATCTTCATCATGCATCTCGCGGAAACTTTACCTCTCTTATATAATCTAAGAAGTTCTTGGCATAACATGATGTTATGGCCAATGGTCCTCCCAGGCACAAAAGCTCCTTGATTAGTATGAACAATTCTTGGCAGCACTCGTCTCAGTCCAGCACACATGAGTTTTGAGATGCATTTGTACACCGTACTACAGCAAGCTATCGGCCTATAGTCCCTGGCTAACCTGGGCTGATCTACTTTAGGCACTAGAGTGAGGGTGGTGGAGTTCAGTGGTTTCAGAAGCCTGCTATTCTGAAAAAATTCCATAACTGCATCTGTGAGATCATCCCCGACAACAGACCATGAGGCTTTAAAGAACTCACTATTGTACCCGTCCGGGCCTGGGGCTTTATCACTATGAATTGAGAACATAGCATCTTTAACATCCTTCCTGGTAAAAGGGGCAATGAGGCTAAATTGGTCCTCCACAGTTAGGGTTGGCCCCTGTGTGATAGCCAAAGCATCTATCCCTTCCAGATTCCCACCCGAGCATCCCAAAATCCTAGTATAATCTTCCACAAAATATGAGGCAATGGCACTGGGCTCCTCCAGAACTATGCCATCTTCCGTCTCTATCGATGTAATCCTATTTCGATATATTCTCTGTTTGATGATTGCGTGGTAGAACTTTGTATTTTTGTCTCCCTCCTTGAGCCAGGTTGCTTTAGCTTTCTGGGCCAGGAACTTAGTACAAGCTTTGCTAAGAAAAGCATATTCTTCAGCAGCAACTCGCTCCTGCGCAATTGCAATAGGTCTGAGAGGATCAGTACTAAGGGCAGTCTGAGCAGCTTCCAGTTTCAGCCGAGCTTCCTCTGTTTTATGAACTATTTGAGCATAGGTTGTAGTATTCAGGTGCTTCAGGTGACTTTTGAGCTTACCCATCTCGGTCACCAAATGTCTCCCCTTACATTTCTCCATTGTCCCTTTAACCCAATTATCTCCCACCACAGACAAGAATTTAGGAGAATCCACCCACATATTAAAGAACTTAAACTCCCTTCTAGGTAGAGGTGATATCCTTCCATCCTTAAGCAGAATGGGAGAGTGATCCGAGATACCTTCAGGTAGAAAATGAACCTCAGTGTCCATATAGGTTTGGATCCAGTGATCATTGCCAAAAGCCCAGTCAATTTTACTATAGATTCTGTGATCAGCTCCTCGCTTATTGCTCCAGGTATACTGCTGGCCTTTCCTCCTTATTTCTTCCAGTCCACACTCCCTTAGGCATAGTCTAAACTGCTCATATTCAGCCGCCTGTACATTGGTACCTCCCAGTCGATCACCACTTGACAAAACATTGTTGAAATCACCCCACACAATCCAAGTCTCACCCGTGGGGGTAAGCAGCCTAAGATCATTCCAGAGGCCTTCTCTCATGCTGCTGGCGTTATGGCCATAAACACAGGTCATTCTAGCAGTCTCCCCCTGTTTAGCAACCTCCAAGTGCATTAGTTGGTCAGTTTGATGTATAACTCTTACATTCCATTCATGATTCCATACTACTATGATTCTCCCATTAGGATGGTTATTGAGATTATGTGCCAGATTCCATCCATGAAAGCACTGGTCCATAACTATATTCACTTTATCTCTCTTAAGTTTGGTTTCAAGCAGGCAGACTAGAGTGGTCTGAAGCCTCCCACACCTCAGCCTAATCTCAGCCTGTTTATTCGGGGTGTTCAAACCCCGCACATTCCAAATAAGTATTTTATCCATGAGGGGGGAGCAAACTCCCATGTGAATGCACTGATGGGCCAGGATCTATCTCAGAGTGTCCTAGTTTTGCAAGTTGTTGCTGCCCTTGACTCAGATTGCCACTGGATTGCCCTGGAGACATAGTCTTATTCCCGCTGTCAGTCTGTGGATGAAGAGTGTTGGTCCCTGGCATTGTTAATTTTCTTCTCCCCTGTGTAATCCAACCTTCCTTATCTTCTGATGTTTGATGATCTACCTCTGCTTTCTCTAGCTCTGCAGATTCAGTTTGGCCTTTCGGCTTAGGCTGCCATTCCTTTTTTCCTGCCTTCCTACAGACTTCAGTGATGTGGCCAAACTTCCCACAGGTCCCGCATTTATCAGGCTTCCATTCATAAGTAACCTCTTGTTCTACAAGTTGATCATGTTCATTTAAGAAAGCTACCTTCTCCTTCAGCTCCTTTTTCAGGTCGACCTCAATCAGAACTCGAGCATATTGTATTCTGTCTTTCTTCATGGTCACCTCATCTGCCATAATAGGCGTCCCCACCAAACTTGCTATCTTGCTGAGGCCCTTCACTCCCCAATATTTGAGCTCAAGGTGAGGGAACTGAACCCAGATGGGGACCTTCTCGATATCCCCTTTCTGGAACTGCGTGCTATCAGTCCAAGGAGCAAGTATTACTGGTTTTTTATCAAACTGGATGACCTCAGATTGAAGCACCATATCCCTGACCTCCTCAGACTCAAACTTAGCCAGAAATAGTCCCGCCCTTACTTGCATTACCTTCTGCAGCCCATGTTTCTTCCAAACACGGTTCAGGAAACCATTCATTACAGCAAAAGGCGGATTAGAGCCGAGTACATAGCATATGATTGCCGAGTTCCAGTATTTCACCTCATCAGCTATGTCATCCCCTACAATCCTTCCCACCACACGTTCACCTGAGGTGGCTGGTTCAATGTAGCTCAGCTTCGTGCCCGCATTGCGCAATTTTGAAATATCAAACTTAGCCCATACCGATTGAGATGATTCCATTGTGGCTTTGTTGTCTTCTTGTCCTCCTAATGTACAAATGACATGGACGGTTATAACTTATCACAAGTTAACTAATAGTTATTACTTTAATACTAATTTATGTTTCCTCTTATACTAAGTTTTCACAACACATAGCAAACCCTAATGTTTCGAAGTTCCTTATCTCGCAAAACCCATCATTTCGCCTTCCTTTCGAAATTGTTGGTTTCGAGATTCTTTTAGTTCGTAAGTGTTCTCTTCCGATATCCTCTAATCTCGACATCCACATTTTTTGAATGTTGTTCTTTCGAAATTCTAATACATCGAGATTCTTACTAGCCCTTTCGGAATTTACTTTACAACTCAATATAAGTGTTAATTATTTTCGTAAGTCTCAACACTACCTCCCAAGTCATAGCTCATATAAAATACAATAACATATAGCATGTAGTCATTGAAATATGTATAACGTCGCATAACATGCATCATGCAGTCACGTAGGTCATATATAAAATGCATGTATATTAATTGGCCACTGCACTTACGGGACTCGGGTATTACAATTGCCCTTCCGCACGATCTGTCCTGGTCGGGCATAGAAAGACCGACGCAAGCACAGTGCATGCTCGTAGTTCCTTACGGTGTTTCTCAGCTCCAATCGCTCCTCGATAGCTTCAAGTAGAACCATCAGAAGCGGTTGTTCTCTCATGAACCTATGCAGATGCAACATGGTTTCCTTGCTGATTTTTTCCAATCTCTTCTCTATATTTTTCCAGATTGCCTTGAGTGTCCCATCATAGAATTTGTGGACCTCAGCCTTCAGTATCAACCTATCTTCTTAGCAATTGGATTGTGGTAGGTGATTCCTAGGATTGAGCCTATGTGTATGTGATTGTTGGGAAGCCCTTCGACCTCAGGTCCATTATTATGCGAAGATATCATGTTGACCTACTTCATCTTGCTCTCTAGAGTCATCTGAAGGTCGTGTGCGGCATGGTACTTGACATGGCCCATCATGAATCTATAGAGTCCCTCGAGCCCTTCCTTCTTGATGAAGCCTTGAGGATCCTTGTACTTCTCTGCGTACATCTGGTAGAGATAGTAGACCTCTTCAGTAGGAAGATACAGTAGATCACTCTCATTAAGTTCTTCTCGATTTCTGTCTATCCGCTCTATTAGGTAGATTGGAGTTGGAATACGGCCTTTTGCGTAGTAGACTCCTATCATCTGACCTATAGGGGATAAGTTCTTGAAATGGCTCTTCGGCTGATTTTTGGGAATCCTAGCCTCTGATCAGGTCCGAGTTGGGTTAGCATGAACAGGTAACTCATCCTTTTCTGTTGTTCAAGGAAAGGTATCTCTATTCTTATGTTCTCCCAAGGCGTGTCGATTCGAACGGTCCCTGGAGTTAGTCTCGGAGGGGTGTCCGCTTGTGGCGCCCCGTCATCTACTTACCCTTTTTAATTCTAACTTATGCAGCTAGTACTACTATAAAGACATTAATACGCGAAAACGTGGTTAAAAGTTTTCCTTCCATATAAAGAAATTTGTTCTGTACATGTCAAAATATCGCTTCCAACCTAACTACATGGGATGGTTCCCTAATTCCAACAAAAGAAATCATGTCTTCCGCCCGACGGGTCGCATTCATGTACACACCACCCTAAAAAATTGCTGGAAGCTTCAAAAGATAGCCTTGCCGTTATAATCGATCACGTACCGTGGGCACGCGCACCAACAACGGATAAAAACTATGAATGAGCTATAAAGCTCAGTAAGTAGGAATGATGCATGTCGTGCACAATTTCGAGAGGCATTCGAGCCAATACATTCAGACCCTAGCAGGATGAAGATCAATCTCATATCTCTCAGGGCCCTCGACTAACTTACTATGCATCATTTTCAGTAAATCCAATTAAGGACAGATGGTCCAGCAATCCACAATGGGTGATGAACCACAAAGTACTAGTCACACATTTCACTACTCGCACTGGGATGCATGATTGTAACAACCCTCATTTTCTAATAAATATTTTGGCGGATTTTGGCAACGTAAGTCGCGGATTACCCGTCTAATAAAAACTTTTTCTAAAATAAAATATTAAATTAAACATCGCCTACATAGCAGTATATTTATACACGTCATATCACTAAAATATTAAAAATCCTAACATAGCTCCACAGGTCACATCCATGTACCGCACTGCCCTCAAAAGTCGCTGGAGTCACCGCCATCAGCCCGCCTGGTCGTGACGATCATCAGCGCCGGACTCATACGTACCTACAACACGTAAACTGAGCTCCTAGCCCAGTAGATGAAACATGCATGTATGCAACGTGCAGTCAAACCCATTCCCAAACACCTCACAAATGCACGCTCGACTCGTCTCTACTCATCTCAATACTAACACTCTCAACACCCCACACTACTCGACACTAAGTACATTTCTAATATCTCACTCAGGGCTCGTTATAATAGGTTCCCACTCAGGTCACGTTAGAATAGGTTCCCATTCAGGTCTCGTTAGAGTGGGTGGCTACTCAGGTCTCGTTAGAGTCGAATATCCCGCTCAGGTCTCGTTAGAGGGGGTAAGCTACTCAGGTCTCGCAAGAGCTGCCTTATACTTGAAATGTCCTATAACGTCCCAACACATCCCGTCACTCAACCCCCTCGTACGCTCGGGCGGCCAGCTAAGGTCACGTTAGAGTTAGCACACACCCGAGTTCCCCGTGCATCAACCCTCACAGGTAATTTGCTCTTTCTACCCCGCTCACCGATACACCAAACTATCGTAATAGTACTCAACACTCACACTGATTTAATATGCAAGTGTAGTGCAAATGACATGTATATAAGCAAAATATTTAACACATGTAAAGCACGTAAATCACCATATCACCTAAAAATTCACAAAATCATATATCACATAATGTTTACGTGCCGTAGGTGAGTTCCACCTACCTGTCCTCCAACTACGATCAGTCACGTAACCTGGTCAATCCCCTAAATGTCGAAACACTGAACATGCAATTATTACCATGTTAGTATATCTACTAAGTCTCGTAAGTCTCTAAATTCTCAAAGCCTAAATATAAAAAACCCTAAATTATTGAAAACCCTATAATTTCGAAA
Source organism: Craterostigma plantagineum (assembly GCA_027422505.1). NCBI lineage: Eukaryota > Viridiplantae > Streptophyta > Magnoliopsida > Lamiales > Linderniaceae > Craterostigma > Craterostigma plantagineum. Next base: position 4,913,539 of record JAPQWV010000055.1, read on the forward strand.
ACTTCCAAGAATTACACTTTCTTTAAGCATCAAAAATTGCTCTACATATATCTAAGCATACAATTATTGATATCATTTCATAGGCTGAAACGTCCCACACTTAATATAAATACCTAATTCTATCACAAAAGTCGAAAACTCTATTTTCGTGAAAATCTAACGCTCCCAAAATCGAATTCTTAAGAACGTCACTTGTCTTACAAGCACAAATACAAATATCAACATCTAGACAATATAAATACCGATCGAAACCCTTAAACCTGAAACATCAAAGCACCTATGACATGCTCAAACACCTAGGGATCACGTACTCACCTTTCGAAAATCATTAAGACCCCAAATATCATCACCCACTTATTCATAATCACGAATTCTAACTCAAACATCTATAATTTTTTAACATGATAAGTTTCAAAGCCTTTTAGATATATAGACATCACGTAAGGCATACATTAATATATTGGACACATCTTAGCAACCAAATTAGCATACCTCAAGTTGTTAAGTTCCTAAGCTCGTTGACTTCCTTTCTCTCCTAGTTTTTCCTTTCGTGCTTTAATATTACTCAAAATGATGGTTTTCATGTTAATTAACATATATGAGAGAGATTCTCAAATATGATGGGTTATAAGATAACGACCAGTAAGTGGAGTAGGTGTTCTTTTTCCCTTATGATTTCTCTTTGATGAAATGATTCTTTTAACTATGTGTATTAAAGGTCCGCATAGCTCATACATGTATCTTCCTTTATCATTGAGTAATATATTTTCATTTTTCTTTAAACCTAATCACGTAGAAAGTATTAGATAGACATGCCCATTTAAAATATGTAAGAACAAGACAACTAGATAATATCAACGATTTTTCCTTAGGCCTACACTAAATAATATATTATAAGATTAAAGTAACTCTCCATCATTGACCAACTTCACGTATGATATGAATTATTTTTCTTTTAAGTCACCTTCGTTCATATATGTTCTTCCCTACATCTTCCAATCTTCGAAACCATATCCAAATATTATAAATAAATATTTTCTTCTTTCTTATCATAGCATCTTTACTTGTAACAATAGTCAGTAAGCGTTACTAAATACTAAAGTAGTTATCTTTCTTTGGACGAATTCCTTTTGTTTTGTTTACTTTTGTTCTTGGTCTTATCTTCATAACTTAATTTGTGAAATGATTAGTAGACAACAAATTAGTTGATGATCTACCACGTGAGGTTAAGTAACCAAATTTCCCTTTATTTGTATATTGGACTTTACGTGAATATGTTATTTGGCCTTTCCTACTTTGGGTTTTCATAACCTTTTAGCCTCAATAATATTTATCTTGGGCTTTATATGTTATTCAGTCCAATAATTATTTTGGGCCTTATTCATATATTAGATCCATTAAAAATTTTAATTAGACTCCGACTATTATTCGGCTCTTACCCAAAGTTCCTTATGAATTATTTATTTTAAATACTTTTATTCAATAACTATCTAAAATTTCTTTTTTTTTAATCTCGCTTCAAAATAAACGGGTATTACATTCTCCTGCCCTTAAAAGAATTTCGCCCCCGAAATTCGTCGTCTGGTGTAAGTCAGGGTAACAATGTCTCACGTTCTCTAATCTATCTATATCCTATTATGGTAGAATTACCACTCTACCACTGCGCTACTCTGACAGTTCATATATATATTTTTATTATTATATATATATTTATTTATTTATTTTTCTATCCTTGGCTTTTCAAATCTCTAGTAAGATAGGATTTATTTCTACCTTCATCAGACATTTGCTCAACACTTCTCTATAAGCGACCCAAAAATCAATTGACACAGAAATGAGTATGCTTTAAGTGTTTAACATACCCATCATCCCTGGTAGATTCAATTCTTCCTCCACGTTCAAGTAAACACACGGGCCGGTACGAGTGGAGGCTGTACTGGCACTTGGATTTGATTTCCGGAACGATCTTTCGGAAAATTTCTCGCAAGATGTCATAGTTTTCCACACTTAAAACATTGAGGGTTAAAATTAGGTCTTACTCCGAAACAAACACCCGCATGGTATCGTCTGCATTTCTGGCACCGCGGATTGACATTTGGAGATCGAATTGGGAAATTAGTCGCTTCCTGGTTTGGCCTCGGTAGCCAGCTTTGCTGCCCTTGGCGGTTGTTCTGATTGTTGTTGGGCCCCTAATCAAAATTTTGGCGCTTCTTATTAGCCTCTCGTTCTAGCTGGCTCTCCGCCATTCTCTTTTCCTCGTGGGCCCTTGAAATTTGGGCCTCTGCCTGCTCCACGATGAGTGCTCGTTCAGCCACCTGGGCAAATGCCAGTTCTCGTGTTCCCACCATGCTGATAATGGTAGATCTCAGGTTTAAGACCTACTTGAAAGTGCTCCATCATTAATGCATTCGTCGCCACCATGTGCGGCGGAAAGCGCGACAGCTCCTCAAACTTGCGGATATATTCCGAGATAGTTTGCTCACCTTGCTTCAGGTTTATGAACTTGTTCAGTTTTCGACTTCGGTCATGGGTGGTGAAGTATTTCCCACGGAATAATTCTCGAATCTCTCCCACGGCATAGTCGTTGGGTCCTCCAAGACTTTGATGGTGTCCCACCAAAACCTTGTGTTCCCCCGGAGCATAGAACGGCACACAACACCTATTCATTCTCCGGAACCCGACCATACAAGAACCTATCCTCTATGGTACGCAACCAATCGTCGGCCATGGTAGGATCGATGGCATCCTCAAAGGTTGGAGGGTTCAATTTACGGAACCGTTCCCCTATTATTTCTACACGTTCGAGTGGCGGGGTAGGATGTTGCTGAGATGAGTTATGGTGATTGATCAACTCATTGAACTGATCTGACTGACGTTGGATCAGTTCAGTAAGGCGCAAGATCGTGGAGTCTCGTTCAATTGTGGGTGACTCAGATGCAACCTCACAACTCGACTCTCCATTGTTTTCTCTATGTCCCCTCGTCATTTTAGCCTACTTTATACAATATTCATGCAAACAAGTATATTTATTTAATCAAGCCAAAACTTTAAAACTTACAGGCCATGCTGATCCCTTTTGAGCGGTAGTACATGGAAAGTCTACGGAATCTATAACTAAGCTCTGATACCACCTGTAACAACCCTCATTTTCTAATAAATATTTTGGCGGATTTTCGCAACGTAAGTTGCGGATGACCCGTCTAATAAAAACTTTTCCTAAAATAAAATATATTAAATTGAACATCGCCTACATAGCAGTATATTTATACATGTCATATCACTAAAATATTAAAAATCCTAACACCGCTCCACTGGTCACATCCATGTACCGCCCTGCCCTCAAAAGTCGCTGGAGTCACCGCCATCAGCCCGCCTGGTCGCGACGATCATCAGTGCCGGACTCATACGTACCTACTACAAGTAAACTGAGCTCATTGCCCAGTAGATGAAACATGCATGTATGCAACTTGCACTCAAACCATACCCAAACACCTCACAAATTCACGCTCGACTCGTCTCTACTCATCTTAATACTAACACCTCTGAATACCCCACACTACTCGACACTAAGTACATTTCTAATATCCCACTCAGGTCTCGTTAGAATAGGTTCCCACGCAGGTCACGTTAGAATAGGTTCCCATTCATGTCTCGTTAGAGTCGCATATCCCGCTCAGGTCTCGTTAGAGCGGGTAAGCTACTCAGGACTCGTTAGAGTTTCCTTATACTTGAAATGTCCTATAAAGTCTCAACACATCCCGTCACTCAGCCCCTCGTACGGTCGGGCGGCCAGCTCAGGTCACGTTAGAGTTAGCACACACCAGAGTTCCCCGTGCATCAACCCTCACAGGTAACTCGCTCTTTCTACCCCGCTCACCGATACACCAAACTATTGTAATAGTACCCAACACTCACACTGATTTAATATGCAAGTGTAGTGCAAATGACACGTATATGAGACATGCAAAATATTTAACACATGTAAAGCACGTAAATCACCATATCACCTAAAAATTCACAAAATCATATATCACATAAAATTCACATAATGTTTACGTGCCGTAGGTGAGTTTCACCTACCTGTCCTCCAACTACGATCAGTCACGTAACCTGGTGAACCCCCTAAATGTCGAAACACTGAACAGGAAATTATTACCATGTTAGTATATCTACTAAGTCTCGTAAGTCTCTAAATTCTCAAAGCCTAAATATCAAAAACCCTAGAAATCCCGAAAAACACTAAATTATTGAAAACCATAATAATTTCGAAAACTTCCAAGAATTACACTTTCTTTAAGCATAAAAAATTGCTCTACATATGTCTAATCATACAATTGTTGATATCATTTCATAGGCTGAAACTTCCCACGCTTATATAAATACCTAATTCTATCACAAAAGTCGAAAACTCTATTTTCCTGAAAATCAATACGCTCCCAAAATCGAATTCGTAAGAACGTCACTTGTTTTACAAGCACAAATACAAATATCAACATCTAGACAATATAAATACAGATCGAAACCCTTAAACCTGAAACTTCAAAACACCTATGACATGCTTAAACACCTAGGGATCACGTACTCACCTTTCGAAAATCATTAAGACCCCAAACATCATCACCCACTTATTCATCATCACGAGTTCTAACTCAAACATCTGTATTTTTTGAACATGATAAGTTTCAAAGCCTCCTAGATATATAGACATCACGTAAGGCATACATTAATATATTGGACGCATCTTAGCATACTATCTACCAAATTAGCATACCTCAAGTTGTTAAGTTCCTAAGCTCGTTGACTTCCTTTCTCTCCTAGTTTTTCCTTTCGTGCTTTAATATTACTCAAAATGATGGTTTTCATGTTAATTAACATATATGAGAGAGATTCTCAAATATGATGGATTATAAGATAACGACCAGTAAGTGGAGTAGGTGTTCTTTTTCCCTTATGATTTCTCTTTGATGAAATGATTCTTTTAACTATGTGTATTAAAGGTCCGCATAGCTCATACATGTATCTTCCTTTATCATTGAGTAATATATTTTCATTTTTCTTTAAACCTAATCACGTAGAAAGTATTAGATAGACATGCCCATTTAAAATATGTAAGAACAAGACAACTAGATAATATCAACGATTTTTCCTTAGGCCTACACTAAATAATATATTATAAGATTAAAGTAACTCTCCATCATTGACCAACTTCACGTATGATATGAATTATTTTTCTTTTAAGTCACCTTCGTTCATATATGTTCTTCCCTACATCTTCCAATCTTCGAAACCATATCCAAATATTATAAATAAATATTTTCTTCTTTCTTATCATAGCATCTTTACTTGTAACAATAGTCAGTAAGCGTTACTAAATACTAAAGTAGTTATCTTTCTTTGGACGAATTCCTTTTGTTTTGTTTACTTTTGTTCTTGGTCTTATCTTCATAACTTAATTTGTGAAATGATTAGTAGACAACAAATTAGTTGATGATCTACCACGTGAGGTTAAGTAACCAAATTTCCCTTTATTTGTATTTTGGACTTTATGTGAATATGTTATTTGGCCTTTCCTACTTTGGGTTTTCATAACCTTTTAGCCTCAATAATATTTATCTTGGGCTTTATATGTTATTCAGTCCAATAATTATTTTGGGCCTTATTCATATATTAGTGCTATAAAAGGATGTGATCGATCCATTAAAAATTTTAATTAGACTCCGACTATTATTCGGCTCTTACCCAAAGTTCCTTATGAATTATTTATTTTAAATACTTTTATTCAATAACTATCTAAAATTTCTTTTTTTTTTTAATCTCGCTTCAAAATATACGGGTATTACATTCTCCTGCCCTTAAAAGAATTTCGGCCCGAAATTCGTCGCCTGGTGTAAGTCAGGGTAACAATGTCTCACGTTCTCTAATCTATCTATATCCTATTATGGTAGAATTACCACTCTACCACTGCGCTACTCTGACAGTTCATATATATATTTTTATTATTGTATATATATTTATTTATTTTTCTATCCTTGGCTTTTCAAATCTCTAGTAAGATAGGATTTATTTCTACCTTCATCAGACATTTGGTCAACACTTCTCTATAAGCGACCCAAAAATCAATTGACACATAAATGAGTATGCTTTAGATGTTTAACATACCCATCATCCCTGGTAGATTCAATTCTTCCTCCACGTTCAAGTAAACACACGGGCCGGTACGAGTGGAGGCTGTACTGGCACTTGGATTTGATTTCCGGAACGATTCCACACTTAAAACATTGAGGGTTAAAATTAGGTCTTACTCCGAAACAAACACCCGCATGGTATCGTCTGCATTTCTGGCACCGCGGATTGACATTTGGAGATCGAATTGGGAAATTAGTCGCTTCCTGGTTTGGCCTCGGTAGCCAGTTTTGCTGCCCTTGGCGGTTGTTCTGATTGTTGTTAGGCCCCTAATCAAAATTTTGGCGCTTCTTATTAGCCTCTCGTTCTAGCTGGCTCTCCGCCATTCTCTTTTCCTCGTGGGCCCTTGAAATTTGGGCCTCTGCCTGCTCCACGATGAGTGCTCGTTCAGCCACCTGGGCAAATGCCAGTTCCCGTGTTCCCACCATGCTGATAATGGTAGATCTCAGGTTTAAGACCTACTTGAAAGCGCTCCATCATTAATGCATTCGTCGCCACCATGTGCGGCGCAAAGCGCGACAGCTCCTCAAACTTGCGGAGATATTCCGAGATAGTTTGCTCACCTTGCTTCAGGTTTATGAACTTGTTCATTTTTCGACTTCGGTCATGGGTGGTGAAGTATTTCCCACGGAATAATTCTCGAATCTCTCCCACGGCATAGTCGTTGGGTCCTCCAAGACTTTGATGGTGTCCCACCAAAACCTTGTGTTCCCCCAGAGCATAGAAACGGCACACAACACCTATTCATTCTCCGGAACCCGACCATACAAGAACATATCCTCTATGGTACGCAACCAATCGTCGGCCATGGTAGGATCGATGGCATCCTCAAAGGTTGGAGGGTTCAATTTACGGAACCGTTCCCCTATTATTTCTACACGTTCGAGTGGCGGGGTAGGATGTTGCTGAGATGAGTTATGGTGATTGATCAACTCATTGAACTGATCTGACTGACGTTGGATCAGTTCAGTAAGGCGCAAGATCGTGGAGTCTCGTTCAATTGTGGGTGACTCAGATGCAACCTCACAACTCGACTCTCCATTGTTTTCTCTATGTCCCCTCGTCATTTTAGCCTACTTTATACAATATTCATGCAAACAAGTATATTTATTTAATCAAGCCAAAACTTTAAAACTTACAGGCCAGGCTGATCCCTTTTGAGCGGCAGTACATGGAAAGTCTACGGAATCTATAACTAAGCTCTGATACCACCTGTAACAACCCTCATTTTCTAATAAATATTTTGGCGGATTTTCGCAACGTAAGTTGCGGATGACCCGTCTAATAAAAACTTTTCCTAAAATAAAATATATTAAATTGAACATCGCCTACATAGCAGTATATTTATACATGTCATATCACTAAAATATTAAAAATCCTAACACCGCTCCACTGGTCACATCCATGTACCGCCCTGCCCTCAAAAGTCGCTGGAGTCACCGCCATCAGCCCGCCTGGTCGCGACGATCATCAGTGCCGGACTCATACGTACCTACTACAAGTAAACTGAGCTCATTGCCCAGTAGATGAAACATGCATGTATGCAACTTGCACTCAAACCATACCCAAACACCTCACAAATTCACGCTCGACTCGTCTCTACTCATCTTAATACTAACACCTCTGAATACCCCACACTACTCGACACTAAGTACATTTCTAATATCCCACTCAGGTCTCGTTAGAATAGGTTCCCACGCAGGTCACGTTAGAATAGGTTCCCATTCATGTCTCATTAGAGTCGCATATCCCGCTCAGGTCTCGTTAGAGCGGGTAAGCTACTCAGGACTCGTTAGAGTTTCCTTATACTTGAAATGTCCTATAAAGTCTCAACACATCCCGTCACTCAGCCCCTCGTACGGTCGGGCGGCCAGCTCAGGTCACGTTAGAGTTAGCACACACCAGAGTTCCCCGTGCATCAACCCTCATAGGTAACTCGCTCTTTCTACCCCGCTCACCGATACACCAAACTATTGTAATAGTACCCAACACTCACACTGATTTAATATGCAAGTGTAGTGCAAATGACACGTATATGAGACATGTAAAATATTTAACACATGTAAAGCACGTAAATCACCATATCACCTAAAAATTCACAAAATCATATATCACATAAAATTCACATAATGTTTACGTGCCGTAGGTGAGTTTCACCTACCTGTCCTCCAACTACGATCAGTCACGTAACCTGGTGAACCCCCTAAATGTCGAACACTGAACAGGAAATTATTACCATGTTAGTATATCTACTAAGTCTCGTAAGTCTCTAAATTCTCAAAGCCTAAATATCAAAAACCCTAGAAATCCCGAAAAACACTAAATTATTGAAAACCATAATAATTTCGAAAACTTCCAAGAATTACACTTTCTTTAAGCATAAAAAATTGCTCTACATATGTCTAATCATACAATTGTTGATATCATTTCATAGGCTGAAACTTCCCACGCTTATATAAATACCTAATTCTATCACAAAAGTCGAAAACTCTATTTTCCTGAAAATCAATACGCTCCCAAAATCGAATTCGTAAGAACGTCACTTGTTTTACAAGCACAAATACAAATATCAACATCTAGACAATATAAATACAGATCGAAACCCTTAAACCTGAAACTTCAAAACACCTATGACATGCTTAAACACCTAGGGATCACGTACTCACCTTTCGAAAATCATTAAGACCCCAAATATCATCACCCACTTATTCATCATCACGAGTTCTAACTCAAACATCTGTATTTTTTGAACATGATAAGTTTCAAAGCCTCCTAGATATATAGACATCACGTAAGGCATACATTAATATATTGGACGCATCTTAGCATACTATCTACCAAATTAGCATACCTCAAGTTGTTAAGTTCCTAAGCTTGTTGACTTCCTTTCTCTCCTAGTTTTTCCTTTCGTGCTTTAATATTACTCAAAATGATGGTTTTCATGTTAATTAACATATATGAGAGAGATTCTCAAATATGATGGGTTATAAGATAACGACCAGTAAGTGGAGTAGGTGTTCTTTTTCCCTTATGATTTCTCTTTGATGAAATGATTCTTTTAACTATGTGTATTAAAGGTCCGCATAGCTCATACATGTATCTTCCTTTATCATTGAGTAATATATTTTCATTTTTCTTTAAACCTAATCACGTAGAAAGTATTAGATAGACATGCCCATTTAAAATATGTAAGAACAAGACAACTAGATAATATCAACTATTTTTCCTTAGGCCTACACTAAATAATATATTATAAGATTAAAGTAACTTTCCATCATTGACCAACTTCACGTATGATATGAATTATTTTTCTTTTAAGTCACCTTCGTTCATATATGTTCTTCCCTACATCTTCCAATCTTCGAAACCATATCGAAATATTATAAATAAATATTTTCTTCTTTCTTATCATAGCATCTTTACTTGTAACAATAGTCATTAAGCGTTACTAAATACTAAAGTAGTTATCTTTCTTTGGACGAATTCCTTTTGTTTTGTTTACTTTTGTTCTTGGTCTTATCTTCATAACTTAATTTGTGAAATGATTAGTAGAAAACAAATTAGTTGATGATCTACTACGTGAGGTTAAGTAACCAAATTTCCCTTTATTTGTATTTTGGACTTTATGTGAATATGTTATTTGGCCTTTCCTACTTTGGGTTTTCATAACCTTTTAGCCTCAATAATATTTATCTTGGGCTTTATATGTTATTCAGTCCAATAATTATTCATTTGGGCCTTATTCATATATTACATCCATTAAAAATTTTAATTAGACTCCGACTATTATTCGGCTCTTACCCAAAGTTCCTTATGAATTATTTATTTTAAATACTTTTATTCAATAACTATCTAAAATTTCTTTTTTTTTAATCTCGCTTCAAAATATACGGGTATTACATTCTCCTGCCCTTAAAAGAATTTCGGCCCGAAATTCGTCGCCTGGTGTAAGTCAGGGTAACAATGTCTCACGTTCTCTAATCTATCTATATCCTATTATGGTAGAATTACCACTCTACCACTGCGCTACTCTGACAGTTCATATATATATTTTTATTATTGTATATATATTTATTTATTTTTCTATCCTTGGCTTTTCAAATCTCTAGTAAGATAGGATTTATTTCTACCTTCATCAGACATTTGGTCAACACTTCTCTATAAGCGACCCAAAAATCAATTGACACATAAATGAGTATGCTTTAGATGTTTAACATACCCATCATCCCTGGTAGATTCAATTCTTCCTCCACGTTCAAGTAAACACACGGGCCGGTACGAGTGGAGGCTGTACTGGCACTTGGATTTGATTTCCGGAACGATTCCACACTTAAAACATTGAGGGTTAAAATTAGGTCTTACTCCGAAACAAACACCCGCATGGTATCGTCTGCATTTCTGGCACCGCGGATTGACATTTGGAGATCGAATTGGGAAATTAGTCGCTTCCTGGTTTGGCCTCGGTAGCCAGTTTTGCTGCCCTTGGCGGTTGTTCTGATTGTTGTTAGGCCCCTAATCAAAATTTTGGCGCTTCTTATTAGCCTCTCGTTCTAGCTGGCTCTCCGCCATTCTCTTTTCCTCGTGGGCCCTTGAAATTTGGGCCTCTGCCTGCTCCACGATGAGTGCTCGTTCAGCCACCTGGGCAAATGCCAGTTCCCGTGTTCCCACCATGCTGATAATGGTAGATCTCAGGTTTAAGACCTACTTGAAAGCGCTCCATCATTAATGCATTCGTCGCCACCATGTGCGGCGCAAAGCGCGACAGCTCCTCAAACTTGCGGAGATATTCCGAGATAGTTTGCTCACCTTGCTTCAGGTTTATGAACTTGTTCATTTTTCGACTTCGGTCATGGGTGGTGAAGTATTTCCCACGGAATAATTCTCGAATCTCTCCCACGGCATAGTCGTTGGGTCCTCCAAGACTTTGATGGTGTCCCACCAAAACCTTGTGTTCCCCCAGAGCATAGAAACGGCACACAACACCTATTCATTCTCCGGAACCCGACCATACAAGAACATATCCTCTATGGTACGCAACCAATCGTCGGCCATGGTAGGATCGATGGCATCCTAAAAGGTTGGAGGGTTCAATTTACGGAACCGTTCCCCTATTATTTCTACACGTTCGAGTGGCGGGGTAGGATGTTGCTGAGATGAGTTATGGTGATTGATCAACTCATTGAACTGATCTGACTGACGTTGGATCAGTTCAGTAAGGCGCAAGATCGTGGAGTCTCGTTCAATTGTGGGTGACTCGGATGCAACCTCACAACTCGACTCTCCATTGTTTTCTCTATGTCCCCTCGTCATTTTAGCCTACTATATACAATATTCATTGATAAACGTATTTCCTTACGTTTATATTTGTTACTTTTAAGTCGTTTGCGTGATTAAAATTATAGCACTTAAATATGATTTAACGACGATATCAAACTTTTAACGACAGTTGTGCGGCAGGTTCGAATTCCTTCGAATTGACGGGGTAAACGATGTCCGATGGACTTGAAAATTTAACAGATGCAAGAAGACTCGTTGATATTGATTTTGACCGAAGGGATTTCTATTTCGAGTTTGAGATTGGGAGATTTGAATTTTTGAACTCACTGCTATTTTGTTGTGCAGAAACGATTTGAACTCGGCCCAAACTCAATTGAGCCCAAACTAAATTCAGCCCAAGCCCATCACCTTTTCAATTCCTCTTAAACGGCCTTAAAGAAAGTCAAAGATGAAGAAACTTTGAAGATGGCATACATACACGCACATGAGAGAAACGAAGACTCACAAGCACGTACGCCGCTCGCAAAGAAGGAAAAAAGTAAGGTTCACCGCTCAAGGAAGAAAATCAACACCCAATCTCATGCCATTCTTGACAAGTGGAGATTTGTTGTTCCCCTCCATCATCTATAAATAGAGGCATCTAAACCTGAGAAGGAAAAAAAGAAGGAAGAAGTCCGTCTCATATATTCACTGAACCTTCATCATTTCACGTAACCTTTTGGTCACCACCACCCCAAGCACACACCTCAACGACCTTCCACTTGTCTTATGTTACTTACCTCTCATCAAAAAGCCACGTCACTCACCTCAACGAAGAAAGCAACTCACGGCAGAGAGGGGGAATCGACGTAAAGACCAAAGTTAGGGAGTTGGTGATCTACGTGGAGAGCAGCGAGCAAGGCAGCGTGTGTAGGCGATATTGGGCTGTGTTGCGTGTTAGAGTCAGAAAAGGGGCAGCGGACGTGATTACCTTGGGCATCCCTAACTTGTCCACCACGTGCTCGACAAAAGTCCTCAACGAAGGTCGAACCGCTAAGTCTAAATTCAGGGAAGAAACATGTGTTTTTCTTTGTTATTTACGCTCCTCGTTGTGTTAGTATTTCATATGAGTGGCTAAAGTCGTAGTATTTGAGATTAGATGAACCCTAGCGATATCGTACGTATTTGAACGTATTATTAATATGCTTTTTATTATGACTCGGTTACGATATATGCTATTGTTTTGATTATGTCTATGTGGTCGAAATAATTATTGGGAAATCGAACGCTACGCTCGAGAGAGGTGCGACGATTAGACCACTCGTAAACGAGCGAATAAACTCATCGCTAGAGATAGGTTGAACTATCCCGCCGGATTAGAGTCAAATCTAATAGCGGGATTCGTCGTGTTTTAATGCGATCTTCGTCTGAGTAGTTAGGGAAGCTTGCCCAGCTACTTAATTCGTAGATTAGTTGTTTACGACTCTTATGTGATAAGGCGCAGTTTCGTCAGTCGTATAAATTCGTACGCATGCTCTAGGAATCCTCACGGTATAATAATTAGCTAAAATATATAACTTGTTTGTCGATCGATTGAGCTAGGGGGATTCGAAGTCTCAAATACGTTTCCTTCACAAAGTCGTCGCGTTTATTTTTTATTAGCTTTTCTTTAATTGTTTACTGTGTTTTTCATTTTCCAAAACAAAAACATCGAATATTCTACTAGGATATTTAAACGACGTTTTTTAGAGTATATAGTTCCTTTGGGTTCGATACTCGAATACCTGCCAATTCTATACTATTTTCGATAGGTACACTTGCCTGTTGAGCGTAGGATAGTTCGTCGATATTCGTTTTATTTTTATTACTCGATCCGCTCGACCAAGTTTTTGGCGCCGTTGTCGGGGAACTATTGATATTCGAAAAACTTTAGTTTATTATTCTAGCTCTATTATTATTACTATAATTATTTTTATTATTATTGTTATTATTATTATTATTATTATTATTTCTACGCTTATTATTTTTATTTATATTTTTCTTCTTCGTTAGCTGTGGCAGCCCCGCCTTCCACCACTACTTTCTTAATTAGTCTACGCGACTAATGTCCTAAAAATGAATTAGATCGTACGAAATTTCGGATAAAATTTTTCCTTTCATGAAAAGGAATCGTAAAGGTTCCTACAAAATCATAATGGGTCCTAATTACATAGGAAGATGCGCAAGCGTGTCAAAACAAATCTATCTACTGGGCCTCCACGAGGTCGCATCCATGCACACACTTCCATCTCAAAAGCCCACGGAAGCTTCAAAAGTTGGCCTCGCCGTGAAAATGATCACGTACCGTGATCGCGGGGTCCTACAACACATAAAAACGTGGAATGAGCTTATAAAGCTCAGTAAGTGAAAACCATGCATGAAATGCACGTGACCTAAATAGCGAAGGCATCCGCGCCAATGCTATCTACTTCTCATATCCTTCCTGACCTTTCTCACATTCTTCTTGACTTTTCATAACATATTTGGGCCCTCGGCTTTCAATCTTACTATGCACCATATAGAGCTCAAACCCCTAAGGGTACAAGTGGCAGTACACACACTGGGAGGCTAAACCCGAGTACTCAATCTGTGCATGACCCTATAGTGCCTTTCAATCCCAATGCGGTACACACTGAGAGGCTACTAGTGCCTTTCAATCCCAATGTCGTCCCATTGAGAGGCTAACCCGGGCACACAAATTTTGTTTAACCCTAAGGCGCCTTTCCATCCCAATGCGGTCTGACACGCGGGCGCTTCTCACTGGTAGCTTACTACGAGGTCGCCAACACTCGAGGTTCCCTCGGTGCCGCTCATACCCTCGAGTCGCATCCTCCAGGTTGCATCTCCCGCTACGGGGTATTCCCCCTACCTTTCGTGAATCAGGTAATTCGGCTTCGTGAATCGTCGTGGTAGCATAGAAGAGCCGAGACTCATCATTGAGTCGACACAAATGCCCATATCGGCAAATATACATATCGCTTTCAAGCGACCTTATACTCATGCACGCTCTCTTTCCCTGACTCTTATACTAGTCGTGCGTGCACGTGCTCATGCCATGAATCATATAAACATGCGTGCAATATTCACAGAATAAATTACGTCACATAAATCACGTAAATTTACGTCACATAGAAATCATAGAAGTCACATAAAATCATGAAAAGCACATAGACACATAATTTATACACATAAAATTATGTGTTGTAGGTGCGATTTCCACTTACCTGGTAAGCTATTAGTTTCTCGGTAAGTTGCTAACCTTCAAACCCTAAATATAGGAACATACAAAATTAGGGTTTATTAGTCTCATTCATAGTTTCATGAAATTGGCTTAATTTGAAAACCCTAATTTTGACTTCTATAATTTTGAAACCCTAAAATTTAGAACTTAACTTAAACTGAGAAATACTTATTAGTATCCATCTCGATATTTTCAAATTGCATATAAGGATATCGATGTCAAATACAATTCTTGGGTTAAATGTCGAGATGGATATAGAGTTATAAATGAGATTTCGATATAAATTACGAGAGCATATCTCGACATTAATTAATGAATCTCAAGCTAGCTTCTATAATATATCTCGACATCTCTCAATGATACATCTCGACATTATATGACTTTCTATATAATTCTTGGATTTCAATGTGCTTCTCGAGATTTTTAATCATTACACATATATAATACTTCAAAGTATATGTCGAGATGAATCTCGACATAAATGTCGAGCTTACTTAGATAATTATACAATGAAGACCTTCGACATTATTATATCTATATGATTTCGAGATGGATGTCTGTGTCACAAGTAAAATGTCGAGATAGGTTTCACTATTACCCACAAGAATTTTGACATGAACCGACAAAGTTCCTAATTCAATACTAACAAGAATTCGGTATCCACATTAAAATAGCTCTCGACATGAATCAAGTGATTTTAGATATTTAGACACTATAAAGTCTTAAAGTAATTTCAATATGGATCTCAAGATCTTATATCTATCTTGAAATTAATTCTAACATAGGTTTCGACACTACACACCAAGATTTCGAAAGTATTTCTACTAACAGAGTCTCGAAATTATTTCTTCTAACAAGGTCTCGCATCTACCAAGCTGGGAATTATATTATCCGAAGACATCTTTTTAGTATAGAAATCATCTAACTTCGATTAAAAGATCTACTTTTTCAGGAACAAATTGAAGATCATATAATCTTTATCAAACCCTATAATTCAGTAGTTAAAACCCTAATTTCTCCCAACCTCTAATACTTAATGATTTCCTAAGCATGTTAATATATATATACGACAAGTATACAAAACCATCAAAGTAATTTATACCTTTTCAGCTTCGTGGTGAGTTCTGTTAGAGCTCTTATTCGACTTCTTCCTCTCTTCTTATTTGTATGTTTGTTCTTCCCTAATGATATGTAACTCGATAGATAGTTTCTCCTATGAGGGTTGTCGAAACATTCCTCTCACATGAAGTGTTCTTTTTCTTTCTTATCTCAACGTTATATCTATCTTATATTATAAAGAAATTCTTGATAAGCATTAGACCATCGAAAAGTTTTACTTGATGGGACATGTGGTGATGTAAATTTCCTCAAGCCTAAGTAATTAATGTTTATCTCTTTTATTTGGGCCTAATTTAATATAGCCCAATCATATTTTATTTCATGTCCCAATCTTAAATCTTATTATTACTATCATGATTCAAATTTCTTATTACTAACTTCATATTAATTTCTTCTACCAAGTTAGTTATTCTAGTAGCACATAAGTCCATAGGACTGTATCACATAGACACATAAGTCATTTAGCACGAAATCACATAAGCATGTATATATTGCCGTAACGCATATATCATGTAATTCACATAACACACAAGTCACGTAAAGCACTAAAATAATAATACATTTATTACAAAATAATTTGTGTGCCATAATTATTTACCCATCTTAATATCTTTCTCTAATAAATCTAACGAAATTTATGGTCTACTACTAATTAAATCGTAAATCCCGTAATTAAATTTTACGGGTATTACATCCTCCCCCCCTTAAAAGAATTTCGCCCCCGAAATTCCGCCAGCTGGAATAATTCAGGGTAACGATTGATAGGGAGTTGATCTGACTTAGTTAGGTGATAGAAATTCACCTTAGGAAGTTATAAAGGAATCTCCAATAATTTTCGAGGATCGAAAGGAATAGAATCCTGGTGAAGTAAACACGAAGATTGTTCCAGTTAGTGGAACCTGTACTACCTCGAAGAGCTAACGAGAATAATTATAAACTTAGGCAGAAATCGAAGATCCTAAGTACCCATCACGCTTCCGCTGCGTAACTCTGATATCGAACAAATACGTTCCTTAGGGTGAGCAAAAGATTAGGGCATAGGAATATACCCCGTTATTATTGGTTTCAAGAATTCAGCCAAAGATTTCGGCTTCCTATTTCGAACGCCTATCTACTACGATCACGACTCAGGTCGACACTCGAACTGGTATCAACCAAGTCGGCTAAAAGAATTCCCGAGTCTTACCACATAAGTGGTGGATAGAAAGAAAATGTGGCTCATGAGTCCACTAGAATGCATGTTGAAGTTTAATCAGTTAGGAGGGTACCTTCCGTCTCGGATGGGTTGTTTTCAGTTTCTTCCGCCGTAAGCATATATACTCGAGCGGGTGCTGCCGGCGGCTTGGCCCGGTTCGTTCCCTGACTTCCAGATGCATTTTCCGGGCAGGCTACGGAGTAGTGGCCTGTCTTGCCACATTTAAAGCAGATGGCGTTTTGGGAGAAACAGACGCCAAGATGACATCGTGCACATTTCGGACATACGGGTGCATTCGGTTGGGGTCTCCCTTGATTCGGATTTGTTTGTTGAGGTGGTCCAGGGCGGTTTTGGAAATTGGGTTTCACATTCTTTGGAATGAACGGTTTCTTCAGGTTGTTTCTGTCCTCTTTAGGTCCTTGTTCGAACTTCCTTTTTATTTCTTGGGCTCGTACAATTCGGCTTTCAGCTTGTTCAGCCATCAAGGCTCGTTCCGCCATTTGGGCATAAGTAACCCCTCGGAATCCAGCCATGCCAACATCACGGTAGAGTTCTGGCTTCAAGCCTTCTATAAATCGCTCGATTTTTAGCGAGTCGGTACTTACCATGTGGGTTGCAAATCGGGAGAGTTGTTCGAATTTTCTAATATACTCTGCCACCGTCATTGTTCCCTGGCGGAGATTGATGAACTCGTTCATTCTTTGTGCACGAGCGGGAGCGGTAAAATACTTATTTCGGAAGAGTTCTTTGAAATGCTCCCAGGTCATTGTTATCGGATCTTCGAGAGTTAGGATCGTGTCCCACCAGTGGCCGGCGCTTCCCCTTAATAGGTACCCAGCGCACAAGGCCTTTTCGGTTTCAGGGGTACGGCTATGCTGGAACATAGTTTCTAGGGTTCGGAGCCAATCCTCAGCCGAGGTTGGATCAACAGCATCTTCGAAGGTTGGGGGGTTAAGTTTACGAAATCTTTCCCCGACCATTTCAATTCTGTCGGCCGGAGGGGATCCATTATTTGATTGCCCACCAGCGTTTTGTTGCTGGATCAGTCGCTGGATTTGGGCAGATTGTTGGCGGACTAGTTCCGCGAGTTGGAGGATAGTCTCATCACGACTATCAGTAGAGGCTGCGGGTTCTTTAACTTTATCCGCACCCGCACTATTTCCATTTCTCGTTCTACCCATCGTTCTTCTATCCTAACGTTCCTACGATCAATAAATCATGTAATACCAGAAATTCATAAAAACATAAAACTTACAGGCAAGGCCGCTTCCGTGCTTTTGAGTGTGTGTACATGGACAGTCTGCAGAACCTATATCCTAAGCTCTGATACCACCTGTGGCAGCCCCGCCTTCCACCACTACTTTCTTAATTAGTCTACGCGACTAATGTCCTAAAAATGAATTAGATCGTACGAAATTTCGGATAAAATTTTTCCTTTCATGAAAAGGAATCGTAAAGGTTCCTACAAAATCATAATGGGTCCTAATTACATAGGAAGATGCGCAAGCGTGTCAAAACAAATCTATCTACTGGGCCTCCACGAGGTCGCATCCATGCACACACTTCCATCTCAAAAGCCCACGGAAGCTTCAAAAGTTGGCCTCGCCGTGAAAATGATCACGTACCGTGATCGCGGGGTCCTACAACACATAAAAACGTGGAATGAGCTTATAAAGCTCAGTAAGTGAAAACCATGCATGAAATGCACGTGACCTAAATAGCGAAGGCATCCGCGCCAATGCTATCTACTTCTCATATCCTTCCTGACCTTTCTCACATTCTTCTTGACTTTTCATAACATATTTGGGCCCTCGGCTTTCAATCTTACTATGCACCATATAGAGCTCAAACCCCTAAGGGTACAAGTGGCAGTACACACACTGGGAGGCTAAACCCGAGTACTCAATCTGTGCATGACCCTATAGTGCCTTTCAATCCCAATGCGGTACACACTGAGAGGCTACTAGTGCCTTTCAATCCCAATGTCGTCCCATTGAGAGGCTAACCCGGGCACACAAATTTCGTTTAACCCTAAGGCGCCTTTCCATCCCAATGCGGTCTGACACGCGGGCGCTTCTCACTGGTAGCTTACTACGAGGTCGCCAACACTCGAGGTTCCCTCGGTGCCGCTCATACCCTCGAGTCGCATCCTCCAGGTTGCATCTCCCGCTACGGGGTATTCCCCCTACCTTTCGTGAATCAGGTAATTCGGCTTCGTGAATCGTCGTGGTAGCATAGAAGAGCCGAGACTCATCATTGAGTCGACACAAATGCCCATATCGGCAAATATACATATCGCTTTCAAGCGACCTTATACTCATGCACGCTCTCTTTCCCTGACTCTTATACTAGTCGTGCGTGCACGTGCTCATGCCATGAATCATATAAACATGCGTGCAATATTCACAGAATAAATTACGTCACATAAATCACGTAAATTTACGTCACATAGAAATCATAGAAGTCACATAAAATCATGAAAAGCACATAGACACATAATTTATACACATAAAATTATGTGTTGTAGGTGCGATTTCCACTTACCTGGTAAGCTATTAGTTTCTCGGTAAGTTGCTAACCTTCAAACCCTAAATATAGGAACATACAAAATTAGGGTTTATTAGTCTCATTCATAGTTTCATGAAATTGGCTTAATTTGAAAACCCTAATTTTGACTTCTATAATTTTGAAACCCTAAAATTTAGAACTTAACTTAAACTGAGAAATACTTATTAGTATCCATCTCGATATTTTCAAATTGCATATAAGGATATCGATGTCAAATACAATTCTTGGGTTAAATGTCGAGATAGATATAAATGAGATTTCGATATAAATTACGAGAGCATATCTCGACATTAATTAATGAATCTCAAGCTAGCTTCTATAATATATCTCGACATCTCTCAATGATACATCTCGACATTATATGACTTTCTATATAATTCTTGGATTTCAATGTGCTTCTCGAGATTTTTAATCATTACACATATATAATACTTCAAAGTATATGTCGAGATGAATCTCGACATAAATGTCGAGCTTACTTAGATAATTATACAATGAAGACCTTCGACATTATTATATCTATATGATTTCGAGATGGATGTCTGTGTCACAAGTAAAATGTCGAGATAGGTTTCACTATTACCCACAAGAATTTTGACATGAACCGACAAAGTTCCTAATTCAATACTAACAAGAATTCGGTATCCACATTAAAATAGCTCTCGACATGAATCAAGTGATTTTAGATATTTAGACACTATAAAGTCTTAAAGTAATTTCAATATGGATCTCAAGATCTTATATCTATCTTGAAATTAATTCTAACATAGGTTTCGACACTACACACCAAGATTTCGAAAGTATTTCTACTAACAGAGTCTCGAAATTATTTCTTCTAACAAGGTCTCGCATCTACCAAGCTGGGAATTATATTATCCGAAGACATCTTTTTAGTATAGAAATCATCTAACTTCGATTAAAAGATCTACTTTTTCAGGAACAAATTGAAGATCATATAATCTTTATCAAACCCTATAATTCAGTAGTTAAAACCCTAATTTCTCCCAACCTCTAATACTTAATGATTTCCTAAGCATGTTAATATATATATACGACAAGGATACAAAACCATCAAAGTAATTTATACCTTTTCAGCTTCGTGGTGAGTTCTGTTAGAGCTCTTATTCGACTTCTTCCTCTCTTCTTATTTGTATGTTTGTTCTTCCCTAATGATATGTAACTCGATAGATAGTTTCTCCTATGAGGGTTGTCGAAACTTTCCTCTCACATGAAGTGTTCTTTTTCTTTCTTATCTCAACGTTATATCTATCTTATATTATAAAGAAATTCTTGATAAGCATTAGACCATCGAAAAGTTTTACTTGATGGGACATGTGGTGATGTAAATTTCCTCAAGCCTAAGTAATTAATGTTTATCTCTTTTATTTGGGCCTAATTTAATATAGCCCAATCATATTTTATTTCATGTCCCAAATCTTAAATCTTATTATTACTATCATGATTCAAATTTCTTATTACTAACTTCATATTAATTTCTTCTACCAAGTTAGTTATTCTAGTAGCACATAAGTCCATAGGACTATATCACATAGACACATAAGTCATTTAGCACGAAATCACATAAGCATGTATATATTGCCGTAACGCATATATCATGTAATTCACATAACACACAAGTCACGTAAAGCACTAAAATAATAATACATTTATTACAAAATAATTTGTGTGCCATAATTATTTACCCATCTTAATATCTTTCTCTAATAAATCTAACGAAATTTATGGTCTACTACTAATTAAATCGTAAATCCCGTAATTAAATTTTACGGGTATTACATTAGCTTCGCTATTTTAATTAGTATTATTTGCTGTTATTTTTCCATTATTAAATATATATATATTTTTGCTTAATCGGATTTGGTTTGGTCTAGGTACGTTTATTAATATAAATATTATTATTATCTCTTCAAACTATCTATTTTATTTTTATCATCACTATTAAAAAAAATATATATTATTATAGTCATTATTATTTTCTTGTTATTATTAGCATTCGCTCAATTTTATTTTTATTTTTTTTAGCACTATATTTTGTTTTCTTGGTTTTTATCTCTTATTGATATTGTTATCTTTATTTTGTTGTCTAGGTACGTGAACGCTCGTGCATGACCCGAAGGAATCCCTCGCGACCAATCATTGAAGGAGACCCGGAGATCGAAAGAACGTTCCAACATAACCTACAAAAAAACACAAGGCGAGTCGAAATGGCGACGCAAGATCGTGACGATATGCCGCTTGTAGCTAGAGAGCCTCCAATGAGAGAGCTGTGGAGAAACAACGCCGTAGGGTCGGTCGGCTCAGCGATAGTCCTTCCTCAAGTCCCGAACAACTTTGAGCTGAAACATCATTGGCTTCAAATGCTTCAGACGACGGCTCAATACGATGGACTCTCCGAGGAAGACGCTTACCGACACATACGAGACTTCTTGTCCGTCACCGACACAATACGAGTACAAGGAGTAAGCCCTGAAACGATCCGGCTCTACTTATTTCCGTTCTCCCTAAGAGGTAACGCCAAGGAGTGGTATAATCTACTACCCGAACGATCCATCACCACTTGGGACGAGATGCACGCCACCTTCATCACGCACTTCTTTCCACCGTCGAAGGTGCTGAAACTAAAAATGGACCTTACGGCATTCAAACAAAAGGAGGGCGAGAATTTATACGACGTATGGACGCGTTTCAAGATGCTTCTGAATCGTTTCGCGCAACATGGAATGACGAAGAGCGAATTGATTCAGCGGTTCCACGAATCATTGAATGATATTACAGTGCAACTGCTTGACGGGGCATGCAACGGAGGGCTATGCAATTTAAGCGCAACGGAAGGCTGGAATCTAATCGAAGAATATAGCACAAATAGCTTTCGGCGCGGGAGTTCCAGTAATAGAGGCAAACCACCGGGGATGTACGATGTCGATAATGCAACAGCGATAAACGCCAAGTTCGACACACTCCAACAACAAATCGCAGCTAACAACCTCCAAATGCAAACGTTGATGAATACACTATTACCCACGCTAACAACAAAGCCGGTTGTTAACGCTGTGCAGGTACAATCTGTCCCGAGGACTTCTGCAGCTGCTCCACCTCCTCATGCATACCCAAATTATACTCCGCCATGCGCTACATGCGGCGAAAATCACGACGCAACCCGTTGTCCATCCACTATTCCGATGGAGCACGTCGACTACATGGATAACTACCAAGGCCAACGAAACTACGTCTCAAACCGAGTTCATCCGAACTTGGCCTATGGTAATCAACAACAAGCTCCACCAGGATTTCAAAACCAAAGAACGCAAGGATACCATAGTGCGAATGCTGAGCTCACCTCGTATAATCGCGTTGATAAGCTCGAGGGAATGCTCGAGAAGCTAATGGGAAAGCTCGACTCTCGCTTGGATAATCAAGAAGCAAGGTTGCAAAACACCGAGTCTTCCCTACGGGCTTTAGAGAAGCAAGTTGGACAGATTGCCGAATCAATCCAACAACGTCCTTCCGGATCGTTGCCAAGTTACACCGAGACCAATCCAAGGGACCACCATCTAAAGGCGGTGACACTTCGTAACGGGAGAGAGCTCGAGGAAATACAAAAAATGAAAAAGAACGTTGAACCCACGCAACCGAGCAGCGAGGCCGACAAACAAGAGGAGACTGTGTCTAAGCCACCTGTTAAGGCGTACCAACCAAAAATTCCATACCCAGCAAGGCTTAAACGAGAAATCGTTGATGATCAATTTGGTAAATTTCTCTCTATTTTTAAACAATTACATATTAATTTACCACTTGTTGATGCCCTTGCGCAGATGCCCCGCTGGGCAAAATTTTTGAAGGATCTTATCACGAACAAGCGCAAGCTTGAAGATGTTTCCACCGTTGAGTTGCGAGGAGAGTGCTCTGCCATTCTACAGAACAAGCTACCGAAAAAGCTTAAGGATCCAGGGAGTTTTACTATACCATGTTTAATAGGCGATTGAGTCGTAAGTAAGGCATTGGCCGATTTAGGAGCAAGTGTTAATTTGATGCCTTATTCTATGTTTAAACGACTTGGTTTAGGAGAGCCCAAACCCACTAGGATGAGTTTACAATTAGCGGATTCCTAGGGGTATCATAGAAGATGTGCTAGTTAAAGTCGATAAATCTATAATTCCTGCAGACTTTGTTATTCTCGATATGGAGGAGGATGAAAATATTCCTCTAATATTGGGTAGGCCATTCCTCGCTGCTGGAGGAACCATGGTCGATGTTCGTAACGGAACATTGACATTAACTATAGATGGCGAAAAAGTCACATTCGATATGACCGAATCAATGAAAAATTCCGAGAAATTAGACGATAAATGTTTTTACATTGATGCATGGAACGACTTTTTATCATTGCAGGGACTATCACAACCAGAAACGTTTGCTTCGATGTCCGGATTAGCAGAGACTGAAGAGCCAATGCATGAACGATATTTTGAGGTTGACCAAATAGACGCAGACGAAGACGAGGCGGAACCTAACATCGAAGTGCACCCGAACAAAAAAGAGGAAAAAGAAAAATGTTCGATAGAGGAGCCACCCTTGAACTCAAGCAACTGCCCGATCACTTGGAGTATGCGTTTCTCGAGGAAAACTCGAAGCTCCCCGTAATTATAGCATCAAATTTGGAGAATAAGCAGAAAATCATGCTCCTAGACCTGTTACGGGAGCATAAGAAGGCGCTCGCATGGAAGATATCAGATATTCGAGGAATCAGTCCGACCTTTTGCATGCATAGGATCCTGATGGAAGACGATTTCAAGCCTGTGGTGCAACATCAAAGGCGTCTAAACCCGAACATGAAGGAGGTAGTAAAAGCTGAGGTAATAAAGCTACTTGATGCGGGAGTCATATACCCGATCTCAGACAGCGCATGGGTAAGCCCAGTCCAAGTAGTGCCAAAGAAGGGAGGAATGACGGTGGTAACCAACGAGAAAAACGAACTCATTCCAACAAGGACCGTTACAGGGTGGCGAGTGTGCATCGACTACCGGAAATTAAATGACGCGACACGAAAAGATCATTTTCCTTTACCGTTCATTGATCAAATGCTTGAGCGTTTATCTGGTCATGAATTTTATTGTTTTCTTGATGGTCTTTCAGGTTATTTGCAGATCCCGATCTCACCAGAAGATCAAGAGAAAACGACTTTTACGTGCCTATTCGGAACCTTTGCATATCGGAGGATGCCTTTTGGACTGTGTAATGCCCCGGCTACCTTCCAACGGTGCATGATGGCCATTTTCGACAAATTAATCGGTAAAGGAATGGAGGTTTTCATGGATGACTTTTCAATTTTTGGTAACTCATTTGAGGTATGTCTTTACAATCTTAAAGCGGTACTTAAACGGTGCGAGGAAACGAACCTTGTGCTAAACTGGGAAAAATGCCATTTTATGGTTAGAGAAGGTATCGTTTTAGGTCACAAGATATCGGCTAGAGGAATCGAGGTAGATAGAGCAAAAATAGAAACTATTGAACGATTACCTCCACCCTCGTCGGTAAAAGCAATCAGAAGTTTCTTAGGACATGTTGGTTTTTATCGTAGATTTATTAAAGATTTTTATTGCTAGACCTTTAACTCGCTTGCTAGAAAAAGATGTACCTTATGAGTTTACGACCGATTGTATGAATGTTTTTACTCTACTCAAGGATAAGCTTATTAATGCTCCTGTCATGGTAGCCCCAGATTGGAGGCTACCCTTCGAACTAATGTGCGATGCCAGTGATTTGCAGTAGGTGCAGTTTTGGGGCAGCGACGAGAAAAGTATTTCCAGCCGATACACTACGCAAGCAAGACTTTAAATGAGGCGCAATCAAATTATACTACCACCGAGAAAGAATTGCTTGCAGTCGTGTTTGCAATCGACAAGTTCCGTCAGTATCTTATCCTATCGAAGGTCATCATCTACACGGATCATTCGGCCATTAAGCATCTCTTTGCGAAGCCGGATGCAAAGCCGAGGCTGATCCGATGGATTCTACTACTCCAAGAGTTCGACGTGGAGTTCCGCGACCAAAAGGGAACGGAGAATCTTGCTGCAGACCACTTGTCGAGACTAGAAGAGACACCATGCGAGGTTACAGAAGAGGAGACTATCCGAGACTACTTTCCCGACGAACACCTTTACGCTATACATGAGGTACCTGATGAACTTCCATGGTATGCCGATATTGCTAATTATCTTGTAGCTAGGATCTTACCAAGGGGATACACGAGTCATCAGAGGAAGAAATTCTTCTCGGACTTGAAGTATTACTTTTGGGATGATCCTTATCTATTTAGGATTTGTGCGGATAACATTATCAGACGATGTGTAACCTTCCCCGAAACAATAAATATCTTGGGGCATTGCCACACGGGACCGTGCGGAGGTCATTATGGAGGCAACCGAACCGCACAAAAGGTAGTAGAATGTGGATTCTACTGGCCAACAATTTTCAAGGACGCGCAAAGGTATGTAGAAATGTGCGATAGGTGCCAACGGACAGGTAATATCTCTAAGCGCAATGAAATGCCTCAAAATTTCATTCTTGTATCTGAAATATTTGACGTATGGGGCATTGATTTTATGGGTCCATTTCCTACATCTTTCAAACATCGATATATCCTAGTAGCAGTCGATTATGTGTCAAAATGGGTAGAAGCGCAAGCACTACCAACTAATGATGCTAGGGTAGTCGTTAAATTTTTGAAATCTTTATTTTCACGATTTGGCGCGCCTCGTTGCATTATCATTGATAAAGGAACGCATTTTTGTAACACCCAATTTGCAAAGACGCTTGAGAAATACGGCGTTAAACATAGTGTTACTACTGCATACCATCCTCAAGCGAGCGGCCAAGTGGAGGTCGTGAACAGGGAGCTGAAGCGGATACTAGAGAAGACCATGGAACACCATAGGTGGGATTGGCCGAACAAGCTAAACGATGCTTTATGGGCGTACCGAACAGCATATAAGACGCCTATCGGATCTACGCCCTATAGACTTGTTTACGGGAAATCTTGTCATTTACCCGTCGAGCTTGAACACAAGGCGTATTGGGCGCTAAAAAAACTAAATTTGATTTGAATCTTGCAGGTGAAAAGCGAAACTTACAGATCAACGAGCTCGACGAATGGAGGCAGATGGCGTACGAAAATACTCGCATTTACAAGGAGCGTACGAAGATGTATCATGATCGTAAAATAATGAAACGGGAATTCCAAGAACGCGACCAGGTCTTGCTTTACAACTCGCGCCTACGGTTGTTTCCCGGCAAACTGAAATCGAGATGGTCGGGACCATTCACGGTGACGCGAGTATTCCCGTACGGAACTGTTGAGATCACACATCCGGAGAAGGGGACCTTCAAGGTGAACGGGCACCGACTCAAGCATTACTATGGCGGTACCATCGAGGCGCTCGAAAAAGAAACCATCCACCTCCTCGATACTACCCGGAGCTAAAAATCACCAAACTATGTCTAGCTAAAAGACATTAAAGAAAGCGCTACTTGGGAGGCACCCCAAGCCTATCCTATGTTTTTACATTATTTCTATGCGCATTTTTAGTTTTTATGATTTTGTTTTTCAACGATCGCAGGGAATTCAAAATCTTAAGTGTGGGGAGGAGTCGTACAAAGCATGCATGTCGGACTATTCAGGGAAGTTCGTTTATCTTTCTATTCTCTTTTCCTTGTGTTACATGATTGTTACGCTGAGGACAACGTAAATCTTAAGTGTGGGGAGGGTAATTTCTGTGAAATTTAGGCGAACATGTTATATATATATATATATATATATATGCATGTCTTGATTTTTGGTACAAATTTTTTCGAAAATTTGGCATAACATGTTTTTTTTCGAAAATTGTGTTTCTTATCATGAAGGGATGACTTCATGTTTGGAATTTTGTGAGTAATTAGGATACATATGCGTAGTCTACTTCTTTCTTACATGATGAACTTGGCGATACTTGAGAGATTCGTACACATAACCCGATTTTTCTGAGATTTTTGAGCCTACGAGCTTTTTGCTCATTTCTTTGGTTGTGTGAATCATGCTTAGTTTATTTCTCTTCAGAACTTGCTTCTTTATTGCGTTTTGAAACTACTTAATGTGTGATTGGTAAAAATGAGGAAGGCATTAGGAATCAGTCCATAGCCAAAATATCCAACCACGACTGACCCCGTAGTTAGTCCACTTTGAGCCTAAGCCTTTTATTCGTGATACCCGGAATTATAAGCCGCTGACGTAAATAAGCCTCCAGAGATCATCTTACCTGAATTAATGTGGAAATGAAGGTTGAATGCCAAAGTCGAAAGGCCCGTCCCGAACGAAGCCTTTAGTTAAAAAAAAAAAAGTTAAAAACTCCCCCACTGATAATCTCTCACTCGCAAAGAGGCCGAGAGAAGGGGAGCTTAACGCCGTCGAAAAAAAAAAAAAAAGAGAAAGAGCTAAGAACCCTTCCTCTGATAATCTCTCACTTTCAACGCACACTACATATTTTCTTTATCGAGAGTTGAGAGAAGAAGGGCTTAGTCAAGAACGGCGGAGACGCACAAAAAAAAAAAAGGCGGACTTTTGGCGCGTTCAAGACAATGGCAAGATCCCGATGTGACTGCAACTCATATCCTTTGACGCTTATTCCTTGCATATTTGATATATTTGAGCTGCTATAACCCGGTAAAAGACCTTCCGATTCACACTTGATCATTAAAAGTGGTAGATTTACGAAAAATCATTTTCTATGCCTTTTTATTTTATTTGCTTGGGGGCAAGCAAACGCTTAAGTGTGGGGAATTTTGATAAACGTATTTCCTTACGTTTATATTTGTTACTTTTAAGTCGTTTGCGTGATTAAAATTATAGCACTTAAATATGATTTAACGACGATATCAAACTTTTAACGACAGTTGTGCGGCAGGTTCGAATTCCTTCGAATTGATGGGGTAAACGATGTCCGATGGACTTGAAAATTTAACAGATGCAAGAAGAGTCGTTTATATTGATTTTGACCGAAGGGATTTCTATTTCGAGTTTGAGATTGGGAGATTTGAATTTTTGAACTCACTGCTATTTTGTTGTGCAGAAACGATTTGAACTCGGCCCAAAATCAATTGAGCCCAAACTAAATTCAGCCCAAGCCCATCACCTTTTCAATTCCTCTTAAACGGCCTTAAAGAAAGTCAAAGATGAAGAAACGTTGAAGATGGCATACATACACGCACATGAGAGAAACGAAGACTCACAAGCACGTACGCCGCTCGCAAAGAAGGAAAAAAGTAAGGTTCACCGCTCAAGGAAGAAAATCAACACCCAATCTCATGCCATTCTTGACAAGTGGAGATTTGTTGTTCCCCTTCGTCATCTATAAATAGAGGCATCTAAACCTGAGAAGGAAAAAAAGAAGGAAGAAGTCCGTCTCATATATTCACTGAACCTTCATCATTTCACGTAACCTTTTGGTCACCACCACCCCAAGCACACACCTCAACGACCTTCCACTTGTCTTATGTTACTTACCTCTCATCAAAAAGCCACGTCACTCACCTCAACGAAGAAAGCAACTCACGGCAGAGAGGGGGAATCGACGTAAAGACCAAAGTTAGGGAGTTGGTGATCTACGTGGAGAGCAGCGAGCAAGGCAGCGTGTGTAGGCGATATTGGGCTGTGTTGCGTGTTAGAGTCAGAAAAGGGGCAGCGGACGTGATTACCTTGGGCATCCCTACACCACGTGCTCGACAAAAGTCCTCAACGAAGGTCGAACCACTAAGTCTAAATTCAGGGAAGAAACATGTGTTTTTCTTTGTTATTTACGCTCCTCGTTGTGTTAGTATTTCATATGAGTGGCTAAAGTCGTAGTATTTGAGATTAGATGAACCCTAGCGATATCGTACGTATTTGAACGTATTATTAATATGCTTTTTATTATGACTCGGTTACGATATATGCTATTGTTTTGATTATGTCTATGTGGTCGAAATAATTATTGGGAAATCTAACGCTACGCTCGAGAGAGGTGCGACGATTAGACCACTCGTAAACGAGCGGAATAAACTCATCGCTAGAGATAGGTTGAACTATCCCGCCGGATTAGAGTCAAATCTAATAGCGGGATTCGTCGTGTTTTAATGCGATCTTCGTCTGAGTAGTTAGGGAAGCTTGCCCATCTACTTAATTCGTAGATTAGTTGTTTACGACTCTTATGTGATAAGGCGCAGTTTCGTCAGTCGTATAAATTCGTACGCATGCTCTAGGAATCCTCACGGTATAATAATTAGCTAAAATATATAACTTGTTTGTCGTTCGATTGAGCTAGGGGGATTCGAAGTCTCAAATACGTTTCCTTCACAAAGTCGTCGCGTTTATTATTATTAGCTTTTCTTTAAGTGTTTACTGTGTTTTTCATTTTCCAAAACAAAAACATCAAATTTTCTACTAGGATATTTAAACGACGTTTTTTAGAGTATATAGTTCCTTTGGGTTCGATACTCGAATACCTGCCAATTCTATACTATTTTCGATAGGTACACTTGCCTGTTGAGCGTAGGATAGTTCGTCGATATTCGTTTTATTTTTATTACTCGATCCGCTCGATCATTCATGCAAACAAGTATATTTATTTAATCAAGCCAAAACTTTAAAACTCACAGGCCAGGCTGATCCTCCAGGCTTTTGAGCGGCAGTACATGGACAGTCTACAGAATCTATAACTAAGCTCTGATACCACCTGTAACAACCCTCATTTTCTAATAAATATTTTGGCGGATTTTCGCAACGTAAGTCGCGGATGAGCCGTCTAATAAAAACTTTTCCTAAAATAAAATATATTAAATTGAACATCGCCTACATAGCAGTATATTTATACATGTCATATCACTAAAATATTAAAAATCCTAACATCGCTCCACTGGTCACATCCATGTACCGCCCTGCCCTCAAAAGTCGCTGGAGTCACCGCCATCAGCCCGCCTGGTCGCGACGATCATCAGTGCCGGACTCATACGTACCTACTACAAGTAAACTGAGCTCATTGCCCAGTAGATGAAACATGCATGTATGCAACGTGCACTCAAACCATACCCAAACACCTCACAAATTCACGCTCGACTCGTCTCTACTCATCTCAATACTAACACCTCTGAACACCCCACACTACTCGACACTAAGTACATTTCTAATATCCCACTCAGGTCTCGTTAGAATAGGTTCCCACTCAGGTCACGTTAGAATAGGTTCCCATTCATGTCTCGTTAGAGTCGCATATCCCGCTCAGGTCTCGTTAGAGCGGGTAAGCTACTCAGGACTCGTTAGAGTTTCCTTATACTTGAAATGTCCTATAAAGTCTCAACACATCCCGTCACTCAGCCCCTCGTACGGTCGGGCATCAACCCTCACAGGTAACTCGCTCTTTCTACCCCGCTCACCGATACACCAAACTATTGTAATAGTACCCAACACTCACACTGATTTAATATGCAAGTGTAGTGCAAATGACATGTATATGAGACATGCAAAATATTTAACACATGTAAAGCACGTAAATCACCATATCACCTAAAAATTCACAAAGTCATATATCACATAAAATTCACATAATGTTTACGTGCCGTAGGTGAGTTTCACCTACCTGTCCTCCAACTACGATCAGTCACGTAACCTGGTGAACCCCCTAAATGTCGAAACACTGAACAGGAAATTATTACCATGTTAGTATATCTACTAAGTCTCGTAAGTCTCTAAATTCTCAAAGCCTAAACCCTAGAAATCCCGAAAACCCTAAATTATTGAAAACCATAATAATTTCGAAAACTTCCAAGAATTACACTTTCTTTAAGCATAAAAAATTGCTCTACATATGTCTAATCATACAATTGTTGATATCATTTCATAGGCTGAAACTTCCCACCCTTATATAAATACCTAATTCTATCACAAAAGTCGAAAACTCTATTTTCGTGAAAATCAATACGCTCCCAAAATCGAATTCTTAAGAACGTCACTTGTTTTACAAGCACAAATACTAATATCAACATCTAGACAATATAAATACCGATCGAAACCCTTAAACCTGAAACTTCAAAGCACCCATGACATGCTTAAACACCTAGGGATCACATACTCACCTTTCGAAAATCATTAAGACCCCAAATATCATCACCCACTTATTCATAATCACGAGTTCTAACTCAAACATCGGTATTTTTTAAACATGATAAGTTTCAAAGCCTCTTAGATATATAGACATCACGTAAGGCATACATTAATATATTGGACACATCTTAGCATACTATCTACCAAATTAGCATACCTCAAGTTGTTAAGTTCCTGAGCTCGTTGAACTTCCTTTCTCTC
The DNA here is from genome assembly GCA_027422505.1 of Craterostigma plantagineum. NCBI lineage: Eukaryota > Viridiplantae > Streptophyta > Magnoliopsida > Lamiales > Linderniaceae > Craterostigma > Craterostigma plantagineum. Next base: position 4,945,531 of record JAPQWV010000055.1, read on the forward strand.
CTACTTTTTCATTTCGTGCTTTAATATTACTCAAAATGATGGTTTTCATGTTAATTAATATATATGAGAAAGATTCTCAAATATGATGGGTTATAAGATAACGACCAGTAAGTGGAGTAGGTGTTCTTTTTCCCTTATGATTTCTCTTTGATGAAATGATTCTTTTAACTATGTGTGTTAAAGGTCCGCATAGCTCATACATGTATGTTCCTTTATCATTGAGTAATATATTTTCATTTTTTTTAAACCTAATCACGTACAAAGTATTAGATAGACATCCCATTTAAAATATGTAAGAACAAGACAACTAGATAATATCAACGATTTTTCCTTAGGCCCACACAACATAATATATTATAAGATTAAAGTAACTTTCCATCATTGACCAACTTCACGTATGATATGAATTATCTTTCTTTAAGTCACCTTCGTTCATATATGTTCTTCCCTACATCCTCCAATCTTCGAAACCATATCCAAATATTGTAAATAAATATTTTCTTCTTTCTTATCATAGCATCTTTACTTGTAACAATAGTCATTAAGCGTTACTAAATACTAAAGTTAGTTATCTTTCTTTGGACGAATTCCTTTTGTTTTGTTTACTTTTGTTCTTGGTCTTATCTTCATAACTTAATTTATGAAATGATTAATAGACAACAAATTAGTTGATGATCTACCACGTGAGGTTAAGTAACCGAATTTCCCTTTATTTGTATTTTGGACTTTATGTGAATATGTTATTTGGCCTTTCCTACTTTGGGTTTTCATAACCTTTTAGCCTCAATAATATTTATATTGGCCTTTATATATTATTCAGTCCAATAATTATTCATTTGGGCCTTATTCATATATTAGATCCATTAAAAATTTTAATTAGACTCCGACTATTATTCGGCTCTTACCCAAAGTTCCTTACGAATTATTTGTTTTAAATACTTTTATTCAATAACTATCTAAAATTTCTGTTTTTTTAATCTCGCTTCAAAATATACGGGTATTACATTCTCCTGCCCTTAAAAGAATTTCGCCCCCGAAATTCGTCGTCTGGTGTAAGTCAGGGTAACAATGTCTCACGTTCTCTAATCTATCTATATCCTATTATGGTAGAATTACCACTCTACCACTGCGCTACTCTGACAGTTCATATATATATTTTTATTATTATATATATATTTATTTATTTATTTTTCTATCCTTGGCTTTTCAAATCTCTAGTAAGATAGGATTTATTTCTACCTTCATCAGACATTTGGTCAACACTTCTCTATAAGCGACCCAAAAATCAATTGACACAGAAATGAGTATGCTTTAAATGTTTAACATACCCGTCACCCCTGGTAGATTCAATTCTTCCTCCACGTTTGTTCAAGTAAACACACGGGCCGGTACGAGTGGAGGCTGTACTCACACTTGGATTTGATTTCCGGAACGATCTTTCGGAAAATTTCTCGCAAGATGTCATAGTTTCCACACTTAAAACATTGAGGGTAAATTAGGTCTTACTCCGAAACAAACACCCGCATGGTATCGTCTGCATTTCTGGCACCGAGGATTGACATTTGGAGATCGAATTGGGAAATTAGTCGCTTCCTGGTTTGGCCTCGGTAGCCAGTTTTGCTGCCCTTGGCGGTTGTTCTGATTGTTGTTGGGCCCCTAATCAAAATTTTGGCGCTTCTTATTAGCCTCTCGTTCTAGCTGGCTCTCCGCCATTCTCTTTTCCTCGTGGGCCCTTGAAATTTGGGCCTCTGCCTGCTCCGCGATGAGTGCTCGTTCAGCCACCTGGGCAAATGCCAGTTCTCGTGTTCCCACCATGCTGATAATGGTAGATCTAAGGTTTAAGACCTACTTGAAAGCGCTCCATCTTTAATGCATTCGTCGCCACCATGTGCGGCGCAAAGCGCGACAGCTCCTCAAACTTGCAGATATATTCCGAGATAGTTTGCTCACCTTGCTTCAGTTTATGAACTTGTTCATTTTTCGACTTCGGTCATCGGTGGTGAAGTATTTCCCCCGGAATAATTCTCGAATCTCTCCCACGGCATAGTCGTTGGGTCCTCCAAGACTTTGATGGTGTCCCACCAAAACCTTGTGTTCCCCCGGAGCATAGAAACGGCACACAACACCTATTCATTCTCCGGAACCCGACCATACAAGAACATATCCTCTATGGTACGCAACCAATCGTCGGCCATGGTAGGATCGATGGCATCCTCAAAGGTTGGAGGGTTCAATTTACGGAACCGTTCCCCTATTATTTCTAACGTTCGAGTGGCGGGGTAGGATGTTGCTGAGATGAGTTATAGTGATTGATCAACTCATTGATCTGATCTGACTGACGTTGGATCAGTTCAGTAAGGCGCAAGATCGTTGAGTCTCGTTCAATTGTGGGTGACTCAGATGCAACCCCACAACTCGACTCTCCATTGTTTTCTCTATGTACCCTTGTCATTTTAGCCTACTATATACAATATTAATGCAAACAAGTATATTTATTTAATCAAGCCAAAACTTTAAAACTTACAGGCCAGGCTGATCCTCCAGGATTTTGAGCTACAGTAAATGGACAGTCTACAGAACTATAACTAAGCTCTGATACCACCTGTAACAACCCTCATTTTCTAATAAATATTTTGGCGGATTTTCGCAACGTAAGTCGCGGATGACCCGTCTAATAAAAACTTTTCCTAAAATAAAATATATTAAATTTGAACATCGCCTACATAGCAGTATATTTATACATGTCATATCACTAAAATATTAAAAATCCTAACATCGCTCCACTGGTCACATCAATGTACCGCCCTGCCCTCAAAAGTCGCTGGAGTCACCGCCATCAGCCTGCCTGGTCGCGACGATCATCAGTGCCGGACTCATACGTACCTACAACAAGTAAACTGAGCTCATTGCCCAGTAGATGAAACATGCATGTATGTAACGTGCACTCAAACCCATTCCCAAACACCTCACAAATTCACGCTCGACTCGTCTCTACTCATCTCAATACTAACACCTCTCAACACCCCACACTACTCGACACTAAGTACATTTCTAATATCCCACTCGGGTCTCGTTAGAATAGGTTCCCACTCAGGTCACGTTAGAATAGGTTCCCATTCAGGTCTCGTTAGAGTGGGTGGCTACTCAGGTCTCGTTAGAGTCGCATATCCCGCTCAGGTCTCGTTAGAGCGGGAAAGCTACTCAGGTCTCGTTAGAGTTTCCTTATACTTGAAATGTTCTATAAAGTCTCAACACATCCCGTCACTCAGCCCCTCATACGGTCGGCGGCCAGCTCAGGTCACGTTAGACTTAGCACACACCAGAGTTCCCCGTGCATCAACCCTCACAGGTAACTCGCTCTTTCTACCCCGCTCACCGATCCACCAAACTATTGTAATAGTACTCAACACTCACACTGATTTAATACGCAAGTGTAGTGCAAATGACATGTATATAAGACATGCAAAATATTTAACACATGTAAAGCACGTAAATCACCGTATCACCTAAAAATTCACAAAATCATATATCACATAAAATTCACATAATGTTTACGTGCCGTAGGTGAGTTTCACCTACCTGTCCTCCAACTACGATTAGTCACGTAACCTGGTGAACCCCCTAAATGTCGAAACACTGAACAAGCAATTATTACCATGTTAAGATATCTACTAAGTCTCGTAAGTCTCTAAATTCTCAAAGCCTAAATATCAAAAACCCTAGAAATCCCGAAAACCCTAAATTATTGAAAACCCTAATAATTTCGAAAACTTCCAAGAATTACACTTTCTTTAAGCATCAAAAATTGCTCTACATATATCTAATCATACAATTGTTGATATCATTTCATAGGCTGAAACTTCCCACACTTATATAAATACCTACTTCTATCACAAAAGTCGAAAACTCTATTTTCGTGAAAATCTTACGCTCCCAAAATCGAATTCTTAAGAACGTCACTTGTTTTACAAGCACAAATACAAATATCAACATCTAGACAATATAAATACCGATCGAAACCCTTAAACCTGAAACTTCAAAGCACCCATGCTTAAACACCTAGGGATCACGTACTCACCTTTCGAAAATCATTAAGACCCCAAATATCATCACCCACTTATTCATAATCACGAGTTCTAACTCAAACATCGATATTTTTTAAACATGATAAGTTTCAAAGCCTCTTAGATATATAGACATCACGTAAGGCATACATTAATATATTGGACACATCTTAGCATACTATCTACCAAATTAGCATACCTCAAGTTGTTAAGTTCCTAAGCTCGTTGAACTTCCTTTCTCTCCTAGTTTTTCCTTTCGTGCTTTAATATTACTCAAAATGATGGTTTTCATGTTAATTAACATATATGAGAAAGATTCTCAAATATGATGGGTTATAAGATAACGACCAGTAAGTGGAGTAGGTGTTCTTTTTCCCTTATGATTTCTCTTTGATGAAATGATTCTTTTAACTATGTGTGTTAAAGGTCCGCATAGCTCATACATGTATCTTCCTTTATCACTGAGTAATATATTTTCACTTTTCTTTAAACCTAATCACCTACAAAGTATAAGATAGACATGCCCATTTAAAATATGTAAGAACAAGACAACTAGATAATATTAACGATTTTTCCTTAGGCCTACACTAAATAATATATTATAAGATTAAAGTAACTTTCCATCATTGACCAACTTCACAGGGTATGAGCAGGTACAAATGTTCGCATTTTAGTCTATTTAGTACAAATACAAACTAAACATGTATTCAGAATGTGCGAATTTGTGAGAATCAGAAATTTCGCATTCAATTCAGCGCATATGCAAAAGTAAAATTGCATGTCAAACTGTGCGATTTTGTGAGATCAGAAATTTACCATTTATTCAACTCAGCGCATATGCAAAAATAAAATTGCATGTCAAAATGTGCGATTTTCGTATCCCCTTTTTTATTTTAAAATTTTTATCCTTTAACTATATTATTTATTATTATTATTATTTTGGAATCAGAAATTTCCCATTTATCCTTTAATTAAATTATTTATTATTATTATTATTATTATTATTATTATTATTTCTAATGTAATTTTATTTAATTTTCTTATGAATATTAATCTATTAATTGTAACGGGTCAGATTATTTTGCTTCGATCAATCATAACGCCTAAAATTTCACAAGACGTTTGAAAGATAAAATGCCGTCATGTCATGTCATCAAACTAAAGTACTAAGTTTATAGAATGGTCCATTTTGACAACTCTAGCACTCTATTATTTTCAACTTGGGATTTTATACTTATATCATTCAAGTCAACGCAAACAATTTATGTCAATTTACCTGTGATCGAGGCGTTTTTTATCATTTCGTCTATGCGAAGGTCGTTTTTTGGAATCAAATGGACTTTCAAGGATTTAATTAGGCTCTGACGTAGAAGGGAAGGAAAGATATGGGAGAGGTGAGCTTTAATTCTTCGTCTTCCATTTCCTTGTCTTTTTTCTCCACCAGCATTTTTTTTTTTATTTTTCATCCTCTTTTTTTTCATCTATCCCCTTTTATGCTCAAGCTGAAGCTCCGCTTCTCCACGAGGCTATAGGAGATTATCATAGGCGAAGTTCTTCTTGTTGGTTCTCGGGCCGATACCGCGCCCCTCTTCTCTTATTCCCCGAACGAATTTTCGATTTTCAACATCTATTTTCGACCTTGAGCCTCAGGAGACCATGCTACTTTGAATTTCACAAATTCGAATTTAATACAAATTTATTCGAATTGATAATTTTATTCCAAACTAGTTCAAACAAAGCGGCATCCGACAGCTTTTCGACTATTTGGCAACCGAAACGATTTCGGATCAGTACCAAATTTTTCAGATTGATCTTCCCAACGATTGCAACGAGGGGTCTTTCGAAACATTCGATGTCGTTTGGTATTTTTCGTAAAATCAAATCTATAGAGTTCGGAACATACCTTCGGCGTACGTGATTACACCTCGGATGAGCGTCGCAGTGCCTCGTCTGATTCCAGGTGCCTCCGGCTAGATCAGCATGCCCGTATGTCCTTGATCAAACCTCTGAGACTGCTTCCGATGGCTAGACAAGGTTCGGTTCGGGAGTCGAGAATCGTCGAATGATCCCGGGGCTTAACGTGCGTAGCTTTTGTTGTGAGTTATTTGCACCAAGTACATTTGGCTTAGAGCATCACTCGCGTTGATTGATCTTTTTTCAAGTATATATTACCAACCTTTTTCTTAGTCAAGAATCATCTCTTATAAGGTATGTTTCTAGTTTTATGCTTGTAGTAAAATCCCACTAAGGATGTTTATTAATTTTTTTATTTAACACTTGTCAATCTCTTTCAAAGTCAGTCACTTGCCACCTCGACCTATGTGGCATGCTAGGAATTGTCCACATGTCCAAGACCAACTCAACATGCATACTTAATTTATTCCAGTTCGGCCCGTGAGGTTTCTAAATTCTCAATTTAGTCCCTCAATTTTAAGTAATAAAATAACTAAATCCAATCTAATTATTTTTGAAGATATAAATGTGCCTAAGAGGGGGGGTGAATTAGGCTTATAAAAATTTTATGCTTCTTTTCACAAATCCTAAGTGTAGTAACTTAGATATGCCTACTAACGTTTGTGATGAGTATGCATGATATATCCTAGTACCATCGGATGTGTGTCGGGTCTTTCTCACAGCAATAAAGGAATAACTGAAAAGTAAATGCGAGACAGGAATTTTATATAGGTTATATCCCCAACTGGGGTTTACTCCTGTCCTTGGGATTTGCTTCCCATGAGTTTAACCAACCACTATAATGCACCGTAGCTGGTTACAAAACTGATTGATTAGCCCAATACACAACCGAAACAAGTCGTACACTAGTCACTACTAGGTTACCACACGCCGAGTTTCGTTCCTCGGAATCTCCTTGATCCCGACAGTCACAGCTCGCTACCGAAGGGCCCCCGGAACTAGTCCTTCCCTTCACGTGTGCGTAAACGTCGGCCTTGCCACCTTGGTATTGCTCACGTCCGAAGACAATACGTCCGAAGACAGAATATATGGAGGGGATGATGGAATATCAGATGAATCACTCGCTCAGTGATGGAATCGCAAGTTAACGCTCAGTAATACAGAAAGCTATCGCAAATGGAAGGCTCAGGAATCTCTTAGTATCTTTCTGCTCAAATATCTCTTGTAGGCTTATATTCGCAAATTCTTGGTCTCTCGAAAATCTGAAGTGTGGCTCATATATAATCCTTTTCAATCAACACTTCACATGGAAAATCATATCATTTAATAATCACCAAATCAAGCATAGTTTTCATGCAATTTTTCGAGTCAATCATACCATATAAATCATGCTCTTAATAAATCATCACAACGGTTATATAGCACATTAAAGCATGATTATTTTCGATATAAGAGTTCAGTTAAGCATGAATATATTCCACATAAAGACTCAATTTCGTTCTCATGCATATTCAATCACTTCGCATATATTTACCATGTCAGAACTTTCCATAAGTGACTCTCTGCTATCTGTTTCTAGTATAGATCAATCCAGATTAACTCTCCAATTATAGCACACGCGATAACATTATATCAGCACGCCATATGTAGCTCATAGTATTAGATTAGTATATTTACCATGTTTAGCACACAAATCAGATCAGAGCATACTTCATTCGATTTATCAATCATGGCACAACTTTCCTTATTTCAGAGATCACATCCGTTTATAGCACATACCATATAATAGCATCTTATCCACAAAGTCAATCAAATCAAATCTTCCCTAAATAATATTCCAATCATCATAAGGAAATATATTTATTCAATATTGCACATTAAATTCAGTGGAAATCATGCTAAGAATCGTATATTTGATTTTCGTCAGGAATAACAGATTTTGAACAGATATATCACTTTCCATATATAAACAACATATTTTCCTTTTATAACTCAGCAGGATATCTCATGCATTATTTCCATATATAGCACAGAACGATATATCCTATCACATGGGCGGTCTATAACATGCGATCACCTAGTCTCAACAACTAATCACCAAATCATATGCGAATCAAATATTTAACACTTTAATCAATCTATCGCTCATGATCAATGCATGTGTGAATATTTTCATATACCTAGACATTATATTGATCATAGATCGAATTGCTTAATTTATAGACCTAACGTTATTACAATTACACTGTCCATCAAAACTCTAACACACATGGACCAAAAAGGTCAACATTCTCCCCCTTTCTGATGATGACATGTAATTGATGCAGCACATAAGCATGTAAGCATATTCGATGTCACAGGTCCTAGCGCATATGTCTAAGTGTTCAACAATTTGCAAAACAGAGCATATGATATTTCCTAATCACATATGATACATATTTGCTCCCCCTGCCTAAGTGCATTTATCTATATGACATGCAAAGATATATCATGAATGAATTTGCTCCCCCTGTCTAAGTGCAGATATATCATGTCATTTTTTACGTTATATCCTGAGTACAAAATTTCAAAATTTACCCGTGATTGAGCTCCCCCTGCCTAAGTGCGCATTTTCCAAGCATGATTCACGCAATCATATAATCATTGCAGCCAAGAAATCTCACACAAGTCAATTTTCACAGTTAAGTATCTGAGTATAAGATTTAGATAACGCAATCTAAAATCATCACAGATATATCCGGAGATCAGAGCAAAATATCGAGAACGCATAGAGGCATCAAGGATATATCATAAAAGCAAATATTATATAGATAAGGGTTCAACGAACTTCCCTAAACACCAACTACCAGCCAAAATATCTAGACCTTAACCGCCTAGTACTTACCTTACTACTCCCCCTTCATCATCAAAAAGGCGGGAGGGACACTTAAGAGCTAAAAACGATACTAGCAGAGCGGAAAATCCTAAGAGCAACTACGAGCACGGATCATGTGGGGCAGCCTACTGGCTTGAAGATGTTTCAGAATCGGCGTGTTTAGGAAGGGACTTCTTGACCAGCTTGGAGAGCTTGGACAGTTTTAGCGACAACTCGGTATATTGTTCTTTGAGCTTGCGGAAGCGCTTCTGATTATCAGCCTTATCTGAGATATCGCGGCGCAACACTGAGATTCCTTCCTTCCCTACGCTGAGCTCATCCTCATAATCGTCGTCCTCGTCGCTTTTGACCTTTGCTTTTCCCTTCGCAGCAGACCGTTTCTGGGCACTATCGACTGACCTGTTCTCCTTTGCCTTGAACCAACCTTGGCTCTTGGAGTGATGAATTCCCATGCGCTTTAGGGTCACAAGGTCCACTACATGGACAGCCTTATCTTCCCAGCCGACAGCACAATAATACCCTCACACTCGAACAGGTGAGTGAGCAGCATTCCATAGGGCAGCGCCTTGTCCTTGCTCTCGATGGCCTGAATCATGTGCTTCATGACGATATATCCTAGGTTAAATCTGCGGTTCTGGGATATCACGTAGACCGCGAAGGTGCTCATGAAGTTCATGGTCGTCGAGTGGCCGCCACTGCCTATTTTCGCAGAGGGTCATGTTGAGCAGTTTGTGTAGGAAGAAAAAGTCGATAGAGAGCTGGTTCAGGGCTTCTCCGTCAGAAAATCAGGGTTTGGTGCGGGTATTCCAGAGTGTACGAAGGACATCACTGAAGTCAAACTCATCAGCATGGCACCAGTCTCTCATGTCGTAATGACAGAAGACCTCATCAGCAACCCCAAGCATGGCATTCATAGTCTTAGTGGTCCATTCGATCTTACGGCCGAGAATATATGAGCGGATATTGATATGCCCTTCGAACTCTTCGCAGTCGAAGTTTGCATAGAAGAGCTTGACGACTTCAGGATAGTAGGGCGTGTTGATGCTGAGAAACTGCTCCCATCCAAAATCTTTCAACCATGTGATAACCGTTCCTTCAGGCAAGTTGTCGAAAGCAACTCCCCGTCCTCTGGCAATGTCCCGGTAGTTGAAACTCATGTAGATGGTTCGATTGCGTTCCTCCAAAAAGAGGGCTTCAACAGGGATTTCGTTGGTTTTGACAGATCAATAGGCGGGATGTTAGAGTGTTTTGGGGTCGAATGTGGAGAAGGAGGGGCTCTTTCAAGTGGTAATGGAGGTTTTTCGGGAGTTGGGGATCATGGAGGCGATTTCTGAGTTTCTGCGGGAACTTCTTCAGGGATCTCGGAACTTGAGGCAGGCTTTTCTGGTTCAAGTGACTTTGCGGGGGTACTAGTATGGGTGAGGCTGGATCTCTTTGTCTTTTTCTTCTTCTTCTTGACAGGTTTGGCCGGAGCGGAAATCTTTTCAGTGGATTTCACATTGGAACGGGTTTTGCGAGCAGAGGGCGATGAGGCTGAGGCTTGTTCCAGCGATTTGGAAGGAGAATTGACCGGGGATTCATCTGATGTGGGTTCCTTGCATTTTTGGCTTGAGGATCCTTGGTGGCTGCTTTGGGTGTGGACGTTTTGGCCATTTTCAGAGATTAGGGTTTGATAAGAAATTTGGAGAGGATGATTGAATTGATGATGGTTGATGGACGGTTCTGGTATTTTAAAAAGATGGGTCGGTTTATTTTTGGAAGAGATAAGGATGGAATTCAAAATTTGAAATTTGAAATTTTAAAAGGAAGGTGAAGAAAACTGTCAGAAGTATCAGACTGATTTGACGGGATCTCATAATTATGGAAGGGATTTGACTGGGCTGGATAGGAATATATTTGAATTAAATGAGTTCCTTAAAATAACTGAACGGCTGGAAAGGTATCTACGAGTTCCATCCTAAAAATAACCCAATCACATTTAAAGACAGATCCAGAAGATCGGATATTCCTAAAATAGTCTAGATAGCTGAATGAATGTCTCGGAATGGGTAACTACGGATCTTTTCTTAAAATACGAAGACAACACTTAAGGAAAAATTTTATAAGATCCACAGAAATATTTAAAGGGCTGAATGAATGTCTTTAGATAGGATAACTACGAATTTCTACCTAAAATAAAATAACCTAGAGTAAATGATAGAATTAGGCAGATTTACTTACCTTTTTTAGCTCGATAATTCCCAATCGATCACGGATGTCGCAGAATCTTGCCTCAATTAGGGGCTTCGTGAAGATATCAGCAAGTTGATCATTTGTTCCTAAGAATTCCACACTGATATTCCCCTTCTGAACGTGGTCTCGTATAAAATGATGTTTAACCTCAATATGCTTAGTACGAGAATGATGCACGGGATCTTAGTAATGCTAATGGCAGTAGTGCTATCACACAGATAGGAATTTTGTCATATCCTAACCCGAAATCAGTAAGGGTTTGTTTCATCCAAAGAACTTGTTGACAACAATTTCCTAAGGCCATATATTCAGCTTCAGTTGTGGAGAGGGCGACAGCATTTTGCTTTCTACTAGACCAAGTTACAGGGAATTTCCAAGTAATTGGCAAGTTCCACTAGTACTTTTCCTATCTTCCCTACAGTCGGCATAGTCGGCATCGGAATATCCCATTAATGGGAATTCATCCGTATATGAATACCACAGACCATAATTCACTGTACCCTTGATATATCTAAGTATACGTTTGACTGCTGTCAAGTGAGATTCCCTAGGGTCAGACTGATATCTCGAACACATACCAACAGCAAACATAATATCAGGGCGACTATCAGTTAAGTAAAGAAGGCTTCCGATCATACCTCGATATCCTGTTTGATCCACTGGTGTACCTGATTCATCACAGTCTATTTTGGTGGTCTGATGCATAGGGGTGGAAATTGCTTTGGAATCGCTCATCCCGAATTTTGTCAGTAATTCCTTGTTGTCTTTGTCTGGGATACAAAGGTTCCGTTGTCAATCTACTTTATTTGCAACCCGAGGAAGTAGTTCAGCTCACCCATTAAGCTCATCTCAAATTCCTTCTGCATAGACTTAGAGAATTCCTGGCAAAGAAGGATATTAGTACTTCCAAATATAATACCATCAACGTAGATCTGGACCAGTATAATGTGATCACCTTCATACTTAATAAATAACGTGATATCAATAGTTTCAGTCGAAAATCCTATGGCAATCAAGAACTTACTTAGCCTCTCATACCATGCCCTAGGAGCCTGCTTTAAACCATATAATGCTTTATTTAATTTAAAAACATGATTTGGAAAATCTTCCCTAGCAAAGCCCGGTGGTTGTTCTACATAAACTTCCTCATTTATAAAACCATTTAAACTTCACTTTTTACGTCCATTTGAAAGAGTTTAAAGCATTTAAAGTATGCATATGCAAGTAAGACACGTATAGACTCTAATCTAGCTACTGGAGCAAAAGTTTCATCGAAATCAATACCTTCCTCCTGAGAATAACCTTTTGTAACTAACCTCGCTTGGTTTCTAGTGACTTTACCGTGTTCGTCGAGTTTGTTGCGGAAGACCCATTTGGTTCCTATGATGGATTTTTCATCTGGTCTCTCTACGAGTGTCCACACATGGCTCTTTTCAAACTGAGATAGCTCATCCTCCATGGCAGAGACCCAGGAGATATCGTCTAGGGCTTCATGGACTGTCTTAGGTTCCATCATTGAGAGCAGTACATCATGGGATTCCATTGTATCCTGATTTCGTGCAGTCGCTCGAGTTTGGATTCCAGATTGATGTTTTCTATTACTTGATCTGTTGGATGACTGGAAGCATGCTTCCATTTTCTAGGTTGCAGCTCATCAGCTTCTGGTTCCAGTGTTTCAACATTTTTCATCTTCGGGAATATCGTCATTACCGTCTTTAGTAACCTGTAATTCTGCACAAAGCAAATCTATACCTTCCTCATCGGTAGCATCTGTGATTGTTGGTCCCGATTTTCACCCAAACGAACAACTTCGGACGGATTAAACACGCCTAATAAATCGGAATCGAGAACGGGCGTGGGGCTTGGTGGTGTTCTTGAGGAGGCTCTCTCACTCTAAAATTGTTTATTTGATCTACACACACAAGCACTCCTAACTATGTGTTAGGGTTTTAGTATTTATACCACAAGTTGGTATATAATACTTGGGCCCTTGTGTAAGCCCATTACAAAATAGCTACGGGCTAGCCCATTACGACCTAGCCCAAATTAACTAAAAGCTAACCAACAAAGATAATTTAATGAAATTGAACATTACAAAATATTTCCTAACAATCTCCCCCTTAGTGTTCAATCTTCAATTCAGCGCGGGATATCTTTGTTGGGCGTATTGGAGGAATCTCGAGTCCTAACAAACTCCCCCTACAAGGGATATCTCCTCTTCTTGCGGAGGCATTGATGGCTCGACTAGGACTCACTTGTCAAGATTCTCCAATCTTTTTCTTCTCGACGCCGGATTCGTCGTCTTCGAATGGAAGTTGTCTGGTTCGGCCACGAAGTTGACTAGTCTGGCTCCAGAAGAAGGTAGGCGTGGGGTGTAAAAAATGTGCCAAGGCTCCATTGAAATGTGACTTTCAAGAGTAGGGAGCCTGGTCTCCAGAGTGGCGGAATGTGGTGGGTGAGATGTGCTATGGCTCCGTCGAGTGTTCCATTATGAACAAATAGCCTGACACATCAGAATGTGTGTGGAGGTAGTGGAAGCCTCCGGCGATGCCTAAGCGCAGAGGGTAGTGGAAGCCTCCGGCGTAGCGTAGTTTGCGTAGGTGGTGGAGTAGGTGTTGGGAGAGGTGGTATAGGTGGTGTGAGCGGAGGTGGATGATGGTTGTTGCTGATGCTGCTGTACGATCTTCAACTCAGTTCTTGTCCTTTACTCCCCCATGAGATGATCTCCGTCTTTGGGATCGTCACGTCGTCCGTTGGACGAGTCTGACTCTGGCATTGATGGTGGTGATGGTGATGTGGTGTGGCGTTGAGTGAGGCAATCATGTGGGATTCTCAGGAGTAGCAGCATTTGGCTTTCCTCCAAGTTCATTTCGAAACTTGGAAGAGGCGGAGCAGCATGTGGTGGCGTAGGCATAGGAGTGGTGTCGGTGATGGGACCTTGTCCTTCATAGATCCTTGTGAACTCGAGTGCGGCATGGAATGTGTAAGTTCCTCGCTGATTGCTACGAGTCGGGTCACCATCACGAACGGGGTAACTAACCAGACGGGGGTCACAAAGACGCTCCGTCGTCGCAACATCGAAACACGTGTCCGATGAGCCACCTGTTTGCACAGGACGGGAAAAGATGGGGTCACTAAGACTTCCCGTTGGCATCATCGATGAGACAGACTCAAACGATTAATGGCCTAGGCTCACGGTTGTGGTGACGTTCGCCGTGCTAGGTCTTCCGCTCTCAGTCACAGAGACATCACCGAGCGTTCGGGCAAGTTCACAAAGAACCTGCGGCGCGTAAAGAGTGTTTGTGTCCTAGAAATTGGAAAATTTCGGTGGGTGAGGACACTAGACTCGACGTGGGTGGAAGAGGTGCAGTGAGAGGCGGGGCACTGCATGTTCAACATCAACCGTCTCCAAGTGGGGCGGTGATGGCTAACATGGTTCCTCTTGTGCGAATGAAACAGCTATCTGCGAAAGGATAGCTGAGTGGTTGGGAGGGGTTAATTGCGCGGTTGGACCAGATGCCGCGACTTCTAGTCGGGAAACGAACGAGTCGTCTCCTATACCTATGGGCGAGGTCCGGGTTGTGGTGAGATATGACAGAGCAGTGCGATCATGTCGTAGTTGGTTCACAACTCTTGCAAGCGACTTACTTCATCCTCTCGAGATCGTTGGTTGGATCTTTGCGTGGAGGAGGATGTCGCGCGACCTAGACCTAGATAAGAGGCTAGGGTAGTCTCGTTCCTGGGTTATGATCAGGGGGTTTCACCGATCCATGGGAACTGTGGTGGTGTGGCGTGATTGCGTTGAATGGCGACCACGAGCGATGTCGACGAGGGTGACGCAAAACTGTTCATTAGACACTTCAGGGACTCGTCTGGTGGAAGGTGAGGGCGTAGTGAAGAGCATGGTGGCAGAGGACGTCTCCATGTAGCCCACCATGATGGAATGGATGGCAGTGGGTGGACGGTGGAGTCTGGAACCTGAGATCCACATCGTCTAAGCATCGAGATTAGATGGCGCACCCACTGATGGTTGGTGGATCTCTTGTCAACCCTCCTTTGTAGGTTCGGGTTCTGCACGGATTTGTACAGAAGTCATGATGGTTGCTCGCTTCTCTGACATCCCTTCATGCACGTGGAGCAATCCGAGTAACGTGCATGATGGGGTTGGTTGCTCGCAGTGCATACCGGTCATGAATGTGGAGCAACCCATGTACCATTCATGCCGGGGAGTGGTTGCTCACGTCGTGTACTAGTCATGTATGTAGAGCAACCCGGGTACCATACATGCTGGGAGTGTGAAATTGGCATTTGGAAATTCGGCTCCGAAAAGTTTGGGGGTGACCTAAACTTTTTCTATAATGTGCCAATACCGTCCTAGGTCGATTGTTGGGTACGGTGATCGTTGCCGCGTTTTGGATTTGCCTTCAAAATTTCACAAAAACGTCGTCTATACCGAAAATTTTGGCCCAGAAAAATTTATTTCGGAAAATTTTAAAAGTGTAAAGTAGACAAAGTCCAATGGGCTTAGAAAATTTTTCTCTATCTAATGATATAAAAAATTCTCAACCAAAACTAATAGACAAAGTCCAATGGGCTTAGAAATTTTTTTTTTTGGTAGAATGAATGTTCATTTACCACGAATGCAATCATGATTACACCCACCGTATCTTAGTTAGCATTACTAATACTAATAGAGAAAACGCACTTGTAAATTTCTGATCTACGCGCCTTTCGATCTAGGCACACACTACTGATTCTCCATCGCATCTCCCGTGCTACCACTTGAAACTTGCAGGCATCTTTTTGTCATGTGGGGGGACAAGAAGCATAAGCCTCACGTGGGGGAGCCAAGGAGCATGTGTCTTCAGATCCACTCCTCTCATTGGCCGATCTAGATCGAGGGAATCTTAGAGCATGGGCTATAAAAGGGCTTCATGGCTCATTTGTTGAAAAGACACAGAAGGCACGAAAATACTCACAGGCACTAAGAAGCACATTGGGGCGAAAATAGAGTGTTGTGAGGAAGGTTCATTTAGAATTTTTCGCGTCTAAATCGAGGTTCGAGACCGGCAATAGCTTGGCTCGGCCCAAAGCCTTGCTACTCAGCCTTTCACTCTTTTATGTTTGCGTGCGGAAATAAGCGTCAAGAGATCGTTTCGCTCGCCCCAAACCCAACGTACTCAGCCTGTTTGATAAAGTTTGGCCTCGGACTTAAAGCTCTCGTGTTTGCCTCACTCGATCTCACACCAACAAGAAACGAATAAGACAGATGACACAAGATTTACGGGAAAACCCACTCCAAACTCAGAGTGGGGGAAAAACCCGGTACGAGCTTGAAAGACTCGCACAAATAAGCCGCTCGTTTACAGAACTCGCCTAGCTTATATGAACACTCGTACAACAATCGAAGCTACAGCCTTAAGGTATCGAAAGTATTACACGTTTGACAATTTTCTCACACTATAAGTCGATGCTTGGCAAAATGCTTCACAAGGCCTATTTATACTTGGCCAAGCCATCCTCCCATGTGCCTTGATGGAATCTCGCCCATGTGAGGTTGGCTTGGACCCATGGCCATGTGCTTGAGATGGCTTGTACACAAGGAATCTCGCCCATACTTGGTGGGACAAAGCTACTTTCGCCCATGTTCTTGGTGGGACAAGACACTTTTGCCCATGTGCTTGGTTGGATCATCAACTAGCCATGTGATGCCAGCCTGTTAAAGCCATCTTTTGCCCATGCCGTGCCAGCCTGGCATAATCAATCCGCCCATGTGCTGCCAGCCTGGCCTGGCCCATACAAAAGCCATGCCAGTCTGCCAAAGCCTTCATGCCATGCTAGCCTGCCTGATGCCATCATGTTGCGAGCAACGTCGCTAGCCAAGTCGGGTGCGCGCGCAAGTGGTTTCCGCCAGGCTCCCACACCCGTGTGCTGGCTTGTTCCACAATCAGGCCTAAGTCCGCGCGAGCGTGTTGGCCTACTGTGCACTCATTGTGCCTGCATGTTGGACACGGCTACGCGCGTCCTTCACCGAATGCCCACTCAAGTTCATCGAGCCGGCGCTTGCCACAAGCTATGTGCGCCAAGGCTAATTCCGTCTAGGGTCGTGTCTGTGCTCATGTTCGAGCGAACTGCCCATCTGCCTTTCGGCCACCTCATGGGTCAAGTTCGTGTGTGACCAGACCTACCCATCTGGCCACTGCCCGGCAGATCATTTCTGCCGAACATATCTCGGGGTCTAGGCACCACCAAGCCCGACCGAGTACTGCTCGGCCGCCGTTGACCGAAGTCAACGGTCAACATCCGTCAACTACATAACAATTCTCCCCCACCTGAATCAGCGACGCCCTCGTCGACGATCCCGGGAGCTGGTTTTCATGGAACTTCTTCAATAAGCTTACATGGAACACTGGGTGGATTCGATACTTTGGTGGAAGCAACAACCTGTACGCCACTTGGCCGACTCGATTCACGATCTCGAAAGGCCCATCGTACTTTGGCATCAAGCTCCATGCGAGCGATTGAGATTTCCACTTGGCCTTCATTTGGGGAGATAGTTTAACCCAAACTTTCTCGCCCACATCGAAGGTTACGGCCCGGTGTCCTTGGTCGTAATACTTCTTCATACGCCTACCAGCTTTGGTGAGGCTATCTCGAGCTTCAGCCCACAATAATTGTCGCCCCCGAGCAAACTTGTACGCCGGTGGGCAATCTCCTGCAGCTTTCCACATAGAAAGATTTTGAGGTGTTAAAGGTTGAAAACCATAAACTACCTCAAATGGACTCTTCTCCGTCGCAGATGATTTATGGAGATTGTAGCAGAATTGCGCCGGGTCAAGTAGGCTCGTCCAATTTTGTTGGCTGGCCGAGATATAATGCCGAAGATACTCCTCAAGGAGTTGGTTGACTCGTTCGGTCTGTCCATCCGTCTGTGGGTGATATCCGGAAGAAAATCGTAGTTTTGTGCCAAGCCTTCGGAACAGAATCGTCCAGAATCGGCTTGTGAACCTTCCGTCTCGATCACTGATGATCTCTTCCGGCATCCCAAAGTACTTCACCACATTTCGGAAGAACAAGTCCGCAGCAACATCAGCATTGCACTGAATCGGACAAGCCATAAATATCGCCATTTTGGAGAACCGATCCACCACGACCAAGATGGAATTATTTCCTTCGCTCCTTGGCAACCCAACAATGAAGTCCATGGAAAAGGAACGCCATGGGCTAGCCGGAATAGGTAACGGCTGTAACAAACCTGCTGGCTTAGTACGTTCGGGCTTGTCTCGCTGGCAAATGGGGCAAGTACGGACAAAGGCCTCGACATCCTGCTCGAGTTTTGGCCAGTAGAACTTGCGAGAAATTAGGGCCATCATGCGCCTAACTCCTGGATGACCTGCCCACTGCGGCTCATGGTGCTCTTTCAAGAGCTCATTCCGCAGTCTCCCGGCGGGTACATAGAATCGTTTGCCATGTGTGACCAACAGCCCATCTTCAAGCCAGTAGCGTTTCAAAAGCCCTTCCTTCACCTGGTCCTTGAGCTTCACGTAAGTTGGATCGTTCTCACTTTCGCGTCGAATGCGGCTTGTAAAGCGGCTCGCGACGTTGCTTATGACGGCCAACATGTTGAGATGAGGCTGGCGGCTTAGTGCATCAGCAACTTCATTCTGCCGTCCAGGCCTATGAACCCAATCGAAATCGAACTCCCCAAGAAACTCTTGCCATCGTGCCTGTTTAGGGGTTAGTTTCTTTTGAGTTTTGAAATAAGTGTTTGCCACATTGTCAGTGACAATCACAAATTTAGAGCCGAGAAGATAGTGGCGCCACGCCCCGAGGCAGTGAATCACCGCTGTCATCTCTTTCTCATGCGTGCTATAGCGCGTTTCAGCATCTTTGAGCTTTCGGCTCTCGTAGGCGATGGGGTGTCTCCCTTGCACAAGTACACCGCCAAGCGCCTTACCAGACGCATCAGTGTGGACTTCGAATGGCTGCTCAAAGTCAGGCAGCTTTAGGACGGGTTCGCTGGCCAACGCAGCTTTGAGTCGTTCGAAGGCTTCTTCGCAACTACGACCCCAATCCCACTTCATGTCCTTCTTCAAAAGGTCCGTCAGGGGCAAAGCAATCTTTGAATACCCATTGATGAAGCGTCGATAGTAGTTCGCAACACCCAGGAAGGACCGCAGCTCCGTAACGGTGCTTGGTCGTGGCCATTCCATCACAGCTCGAACCTTGGCCTTATCCATCTCGATCTGGCCATTTTCGATCATGTGGCCTAAAAAATTAATCCTGGTGCTACCGAACTCACATTTCTCCCTTTTGACGTAGAGTCGATTTTTCCTCAAGGTCTCTAGCACGAGCTTGAGGTGCTTCGCGTGATCCTCCAAACTCGACGAATACACGACGATGTCATCAAGGTAGACGACCACGAACTTGTCCAAAAACTCATACAGAACATCATTCATCAAATTGCAAAATGTAGCAGGGGCATTAGTTAACCCGAAAGGCATCACCAAAAATTCATATGACCCGTACCTTGTCACGCACGTGGTCTTTGCCTCATCCCCTTCAGCAATTCGAACTTGCCAATATCCCGATCGTAGATCCAACTTTGAGAAGTACCTCCCCTTGGCTAACTTATCGAAGAGGTCTAACGCATTCGGGATCGGATACTTGTTCTTCACCGTCACTTTGTTGAGCGCCCGATAGTCAACACAAAATCGCAACGAGCCATCCTTCTTGCGTTGGAATAATACCGGCGAGCCAAAGGGTGCCTTCGAGGGTCTGACTAGGCCCGCATCCAATAGCTCGTCGAGTTGGCGCCGCAATTCTTCCAGTTCAGCTGGATTCATGCGATAAGGTGCCTGCGCTGGAGGTCTCGTTCCAGGCTCCAACTCAATTCGGTGATCAGTGGGCCTCCTCGGTGGGAGTTCTTTAGGCAGTTCGTTGGGCATGACATCTTCGAAATTTTCAAGAATGGCCTGTATTTCAACTGGCGGGACGTGCGGAGTTGCCGATTCAGTCTCGCGCACAACAGTCAGGAAAGTTTGCTCGCCTCGGCCAAGGCCACGCTTGAGCTGTATAGCCGAGCACCTTGGACCGTTCTTTGTCTCGCCATATTGAAAAGTGCCCTGGATGAAGCCCGGCTGTGCCTCGTCAGCTATCATCATGCCGCTCAGGAAGGGTATCGTTATGGCCTTTGCATCCACCAAGAATTCGTTCTCAAGAATGACTTCAAAGTCGAGTGGAGCAATGATAAATGTCACCGAGCCTTCCCAATGACCGATCTTTACGTTGGCCTTAACGTTACCTTCCACATGCAGGGATGCGGCATTCGCTAATTTGATGGTGGCAGGTCGGTTGAGTAACGCAAGCCCAGCCTTCTTTGCCATCTCGAGAGACATGAAATTGTGCGTCGCTCCCGAGTCCACCATCGCCATAGTGGGCAGTTTTTCTACAAGACAAGAAACGTACATGAGCTTGTTCTTACCCGACTTGTCCTGCCGAAGTGTGGCCAACGCTCGCAGTTGGTTGGCCTGAGGCTCATCTTTGTTTGCACCCGACGGTCCAGCTTCGCCCCTCATCTGGGCTGCGACAGCGTTAACGGCAGATCTTTGTGGACATTGATACCACTTGTGAGAACCGTTGCATATATAGCACGTCCACTTCTTGGTTGGGTCATTGACCGGCTGTTTCTCAGCTTGTCTATCCGGTCGCTTTTGCACGTGTTTCGACCCATTGTTGTTATGAACACCATTGTACTTCCTCTTTTTGCCCACCTTCACTTGAGATCCATTCGGCCGCTGCCCGCTATTCTGTCCCTTCTTAGGATTCTCATAATCCGGCTTCGGAAGGTCCCTCAACCTTTCGGCCTCAGCTATAGCCGTGTTGACGTCTTGGACATTCCGTCGGGCTAGCTCACTTTGTGGATATGGTTTGAGCCCAGCCATGAAATTGTACAACTTATCAGCGCCGGACATATCACGGACGTCGAGAATCAAAGAATGGAACTTCTGGACATATTCATGGATCGTGCCCGTCTGTTTGTGCCTTCGCAAAGCATCTCGGGCTAACCAAGCATTATTTTGCGGCGCGAAATGGGTCTTAAGTTCGGCCTTCAGGGCTTCCCAAGTTTCGATCCGTGCCTGCGGGTTCTCATCTGCCTCACGTTGTCGGGTCCGCCACCAAATCTTGGCATCATCGGTGAGGAATCTAAATGCCACTGCCACTTTGTTATTTTCAGCCACTTGAGCTGCTTGGAAGTATCCCTCAATGTCATATAGGAAGTTCTCCAGCTTCTTCGCATCGCGTACGCCATTGTAGGTATCTGGCTCGGGCAACTTCGGCCCTGAGCTCTTAGGTGCTTCGATGTGGACAAACTGATTACGTATGTATCGCAGCTCAGCATCAACTTCCGCAAACCTGCGATCGTTGGCTGCGATGATTTCAGCAAATCGACGCTCATTGGCCGCATCGAGCTCGGCTATGCGCCTATCATTGACTTCGGCGGCATGTGCGGACGCTCCAATGGTGCGATCGCACTTTGTGGCCAGCTCGCCGATAAGTGCAGCCCCGTCATTCACGGTTTGATGCACAGTCTGCAATTGAGTTTCCAAATCGTCAGGCACAGCAGCATGAATTTCCTGAACGATTTGCTCGCATGCCGAGAGCTTTCTCTCTAGCTCATTTATCCTCCTTCGTAGCGACGACGAGAAGCTAACGAGTGTATCCTCGCTGCTGCTATCCATTGCTTTAAGTGTAGTCGAGATTTTGGGGGTTGGTGTAGCAAACGTCTCCTCCCTTCACGGACTACGCTCTGATACCAACTTTGTCACGACCCTTCAGCGTCCTTCAGTTTTCGGCTCTCGTATGCAATCGGGTGTTTGTGCTGGACTAGGACACCACCGATGGCCTTGCCCGATGCATCCGTGTGTACTTCGAAAGGTTGGCCGAATTCTGGCAACTTCAGGACGGGCTCACTTGCCAAGGATGCCTTCAATTCCTCGAACGCTCCTTCCGAGTTCTTGGTCCACTCCCACTTCACGTCCTTCTTTAGCAAGTCCGTGAGTGGAGCGGCCATCTTTGAGTAGCCCTTAATGAAACGCCTGTAATAGTTGGCTAAGCCAAGAAACGAACGTAACTCACTTACATTAGTCGGCCGCGGCCACTCTACCACGGCACGAACCTTAGCTACTCCGAATCTCGCCACCTTCAATTATGTGGCCTAGGAATGTTATGCGAGTCTGTCCAAACTCGCACTTCTCCCTTTTCACGAATAGCTTATTTTCCTGCAGTTTATCGAACACAGCCTTC
This sequence comes from Craterostigma plantagineum, assembly GCA_027422505.1. Taxonomy (NCBI): domain Eukaryota; kingdom Viridiplantae; phylum Streptophyta; class Magnoliopsida; order Lamiales; family Linderniaceae; genus Craterostigma; species Craterostigma plantagineum. The sequence goes on from JAPQWV010000055.1 coordinate 4,967,923, forward strand.
AAAACCCAGAAGAAGCTTACACCAAAGCAGGCGCGTTGGCAAGAATTCCTTGGCGAATTCGACTTTGAGTGGATACACCGGCCGGGGCGACAAAATGAGGTGGCCGATGCCCTTAGTCGACAGCCACAGGTCAACGCTTTGTCGGCCAGAAGTACAGCCGAGAGCAACTTTATCAACCGCATACGGCGAGAAGGCGAGAACGATGCGGCCTATAAGAAGTTGAAGGAGGAAGTTGAAGCTGGACTCGTAAAAAGGTACTGGCTTGAGAATGGATTGTTAGCCATTCACGGTGGGAGATTTTATGTCCCTGCAGGAAAGTTAAGACGAGATCTCCTAAGGGAGCACCATGACCCGCTATGGGCTGGCCACCCCGGAGTGGGGCGAATGATGGCACTTTTGTCCCGCAAGTTCTACTGGCCAAAGATGGAGCAAGACGTTGAGGCCTTTGTACGAACATGCATTACGTGCCAGCGAGACAAACCCGAACGGACCAAGCCGGCTGGATTGTTGCAGCCGCTTCCAATCGCGACAAGCCCTTGGAGATCCATCACAATGGACTTCATTCTTGGGCTCCCAAAAGGCGAAGGTAACAATGCGTCCATCTTCGTAGTTGTTGACCGATTCTCTAAGATGGCAGTTTTTATGGCGGCACCTCACAAGTGCCCGGCGGACGTAGCTGCGGATCTATTTTTCCGCAACGTGGTGAAGCACTTTGGCCTACCGGAGGAGATTATAAGTGATCGAGATTCTAGGTTCACTGGGAGATTTTGGACAGTGCTGTTTCGAATGCTCGATACGAAGTTACGCTTCTCATCGGCATACCATCCCCAAAGTGACGGCCAAAGTGAGCGGACCAACCAGCTGCTCGAGGAATATCTTAGGCACTACATCTCTGCGAGCAAGCACAACTGGACGAATTTACTTGATGCGGCCCAGTTTTGCTACAACCTCCATAAGTCATCGGCCACAGAGAAGAGCCCATTCGAGATTGTGTACGGGTTTCAACCATTAACTCCGCAGTCAGTGACATTACGGCAAATTGGCGTTGGATGTCCAGCCGCATACAAATTCGCCCATGGGCGCGAGCTTCTTTGGGATGAAGCTCGGGATAGCTTAGCCAAGGCCGGTCGACGCATGAAGAAGTATTATGATAGAGGCCACCGTCCGGTGGAGTTCGACGTCGGTGAGAAGGTATGGCTTAAGCTAACCCCATCGCTGCAGGCTAGCAGCAAGGCTCAATCGACGGCAAGGAGTCTGATGCAAAGATTTGATGGGCCATTCGAAGTTGAACGAAGGATTGGCCGAGTTGCCTATCGATTGAAGCTGCCGCCTAAGTATCGTGTCCACCCGGTCTTTCACGTCAGTTTCTTGAAGAAATTTTACGAAGATCCTGATCCGGATAGGAGGCAGGAGTTTGAAGTTCCCGCAACGCCAAAGAAGCGCTATGACCGAGAGATCGAGCGCATTGTTGCGCATCGAAGGCGTGGGAAGTCCCCTCATACCGCCCTGGAGTACCTCATCCAGTGGAAAGGCGAACCTGAGATTGAAATGTCTTGGGAGAAGGGTGAGGACTTGTGGCAATTTTCTAACCTCATCAAAGAGTATTTGAAAGTGCAGGCCCCGGAATCGTCGACGAGGACGTCGACAGTTCAAGCGGGGGAGAATTGTCACAACGTTGATCGAAGTTGACCGTTGACCATGTGTCAACGGCGGCCGGAAGGTGACCGGCCGGGCTCGGCGAAGCTAAATCGTCGGGCGGCGTGCGAGAGTAGGCGCACGCAACATATGGTCGAGCTTGATGGACTCGGCCATGCTTGGACTGGGCACATGGCCTAGTCGGCGCGCGCGGCATTGAGGCAGCGCGCGCGCCCTCAGCACTCTGCGCGCAGCATCACGCGCAAGCCCATCTGGGCACTTGGCGGAATTGTGGGATTTTGGTGTCGGCAACATTGGCTGGTGCGCGCGGCATGTGTGCGCGCGCAAGGCTTCGGCGCACAACATCGGGCGGCATTGGCACAGAGCGCAGGATGTGCGCGGGGTGAGCTAGGGCGCGGGATGTTGGCCACGCTAGCCACCTACCAAAGCCAACTACCCACATGAAGACAAGATCTCAGGCACATGAAGGTGTCAGAGATTCCTTGCAAAGGCATCACATGGGGGTGTCAGAGATTCTCTGAAAAGGCACCACATGGGGGTGTCGGAGATTCCCTGCAAAGGCATCTTTTTGTCATATGGGGTGACAAGAAGCATAAGCCTCACGTGGGGGAGCCAAGGAGCATGTGTCTTCAGATCCACTCCTCTCATTGGCCGATCTAGATCGAGGGAATCTTGGAGCATGGCCTATAAAAGGGCTTCATGGCTCATTTGTTGAAGGGATAAAAACAGAAGGCACGAAAATACTCACAGACACTAAGAAGCACATTGGGGCGAAAATAGAGTGTTGTGAGGAAGGTTCATGTGTTGATCAAAGAGGGTCAAAATGAGCCAAATACACTTTAAGTAGGCTAAGTCGTTAGCGTTAAAGTGTCGTGTCCTTTATATTGCGAGTTCGTGGTAGAGAGCCTGTAATTCCCGAAAGGGCCCCATTCTTTGTGTGAATAAAAGCGTGGGTTGGGAGGATTCTCCCGTAACTTTGTGTGTTTAGCATTGTTCCTTTCATGTTGGGTGCAAGTCCGGCTCAAAGGCTCACACGAGCGCACTTAGGGCAAAACGTAACTTTGGTCGTGAGAAGTTCGAGTCCGAAGTAAGGCTTCCGCATATTTAATCCGCACGGGCGGATAAGTTGGGCAGGCTGAGTGGCAAGTGGGGCGCGGCGCTGCAGAACGCTTGGCGCGGGACTTGGCCATTGCCGACACACCGGGCTTAGAACGCGAAAAATTTCTAAGTCTTAGGCGGGTGTGACATTTGGTATCAGAGCCTTGAAGGGAACGGATCGAAGCTACACCCATCTCCGACAAGTTTACGAGTCCTATAAACGATGGCTGAGACGAGTGATGCGCAACTCGTTGGTTACAACCTAACATGCCAAGGTTGGGCGTGTTTCGGATAACTGAGGCATGAGGCGCGCCGCGGCAGCGGTGCGAGAGACCCCGACCCATGGCGATGCACAACTGGGGGCTGGAATGCAGCTAAGTGCAGGGCAACGGGGGCAACGTGACGGGATCTTGATGGAGATTCGGGCGTTTTTCGCTGTTGGGGAAAAGGTAATTTAGTTACTGACTCCAAAAACATTTAATGTAACACATGAAATCGCAGATCTGGGCGATGAGGAGCATGTGTTGGAGATTACTCGATGGGTGTAGATCAATGCCACTTGAGGGAAAGCATCACAACCAAAGCAATCAATGAGGCAAGGCTAAGGGGAGCCGCAAGTCTCTTACTCGGGTTTGTCGACGAGGACGCCGACGATTCAAGCCGGGGAGAATTGTTACAAGGTTGAACGAATGTTGACCGTTGACCGTGGGTCAACGGGGCCGGAGGGTGACCGGCCGGACTCGGCGAGTCTAAATCGTCGAGGCATGTGTGGGAAAATCTGGATGGAGCCAAGTCCTGGCGAGCCAAGACTTGGGCTGTGCCAAGCACCAAGATTGGCCTAACCTTATGCGGACAAAGCTAGGCAGCGTGCGAGAGTAGGCGCACGCAAAGCAAGCAGGCCGGGGCAAGACCGTCTGCCCAAGGCAGGAAGGAAAGGTCGGATACGTGCGGCATCGTTGGCCAGCATGGGCGCGCGGCATGGGCGCGCTCGGCAGCAACGTGCGCGGCACTTGTGCGCGCGGAAGGCAGGCAACGTGCAGCTTCGGCGCACAACATCGGGCGGCATTGGCACAGAGCGCAGGGTGCGCGCGGGGGTGAGCTAGGGCGCGGGATGTTGGCCACGCTAGCCACCTACCAAAGCCACCTACCCACATGAAGACAAGATCTCAGGCACATGAGGGTGTCAGAGATTCCTTGCAAAGGCATCACATGGGAGTGTCAGAGATTCTCTGAAAAGGCACCACATGGGAGTGTCGGAGATTCCCTGCAAAGGCATCTTTTTGTCATATGGGGGGACAAGAAGCATAAGCCTCACGTGGGGGAGCCAAGGAGCATGTGTCTTCAGATCCACTCCTCTCATTGGCCGATCTAGATCGAGGGAATCTTGGAGCATGGCCTATTAAAGGGCTTCATGGCTCATTTGTTGAAGGGATAAAAACAGAAGGCACGAAAATACTCACAGACACTAAGAAGCACATTGGGGCGAAAATAGAGTGTTGTGAGGAAGGTTCATGTGTTGATCAAAGAGGGTCAAAATGAGCCAAATACACTTTAAGTAGGCTAAGTCGTTAGCGTTAAAGTGTCGTGTCCTTTATATTGCGAGTTCGTGGTAGAGAGCTTGTAATTCCCGAAAGGGCCCCATTCTTTGTGTGAATAAAAGCGTGGGTTGGGAGGATTCTCCCGTAACTTTGTGTGTTTAGCATTGTTCCTTTCTTGTTGGGTGCAAGTCCGGCTCAAAGGCTCACACGAGCGCACTTAGGGCAAAACGTAACTTTGGTCGTGAGAAGTTCGAGTCCGAAGTAAGGCTTCCGCATATTTAATCCGCACGGGCGGATAAGTTGGGCAGGCTGAGTGGCAAGTGGGGTGCGGCGCTGCAGAACGCTTGGCGCGGGACTTGGCCATTGCCGACACACCGGGCTTAGAACGCGAAAAATTTCTAAGTCTTACGCGGGTGTGACATTGTTACAAGGTTGAACGAATGTTGACCGTTGACCGTGGGTCAACGGGGCCGGAGGGTGACCGGCCGGACTCGGCGAGTCTAAATCGTCGAGGCATGTGTGGGAAAATCTGGATGGAGCCAGCTACATACAGATTAGATTTCTGGACATTTGCTTCGAAACCCGAGGTGTCCCTGAATTTATCAAGCGCCTCCTTTATCACTTGGACAGCTCCCTTTTTGCCTTTGCAAAAGATCATGAGATCGTCCGCAAAGCAGAGATTAAGCAATTTCAGAGGTTTACACAGTGGATGGAATCTAAATCGGGGGTCTTTGGAAGAGAGGATCATTTTCCGCATTAGGTATTCCATGGCTATGACAAAAAGTAAAGGCGACATTGGATCCCCTTGCCTCAATCCTCTGCCACCTTTAAAGCAACCAGCTTGCGAGCCATTTAGGGAAATGGTATATGAGGCAGTTGACAGACATTCCATAATCCAATTGATGAACTTCATAGGGAATTTCAGCAAGCATAGCCACTCCTTGATGAAATCCCATTCGACTGTATCATATGCTTTCTTTAGGTCCACCTTCATTAGAACTCGGGCCGAAGCATTCTTCCTATTATATAGCCTCAGCAGTTCCTGAACGAGCAAGATGTTATGCACTATAGACCTCCCTTCTACAAAAGCATTTTGATTTGCATGGATTAATCTGGGAAGGATAGGTTTAAGTCTAGTGCAAATCAGTTTGGAGATGCATTTATAGATGGTATTACAGCAAGAGATAGGCCTGTAGTCTTGTGCTGTAGCCGGGTTGGGCACCTTGGAATCAGGCAAAGGACTGTGCCATTGATTCTAGGTAATAGTTTCCCTGTATCAAAAAATTCCAGAACTGCATCCGTAACCTGTTCCCCTATTATTGTCCAAGCATGTTTGAAGAAGCCGCTTCCATAGCCATCCGGGCCAGGGGCTGCATCCTCATGAATGGATTTCATAGCCTCAAAGATCTCCTTCCTCTCAAATGGCTGACTGAGCCTCAGTTGATCATCCAAAGTTAGTGTATAACCTTCCTCTGCCACTAACTTTTCAGGTCTGCTCCTCTCATTCCTCGCTTTGCCCAACAGACCTTGAAAGAACTTAACAAAATGGCGATGGATCTCCTCTCTGTCAGTGAGTATGTTGCCTTCAGCCTCAGAGATAGACACAACTCTGTTTGTGTCGACTCTCCTTTTAATAGCTGCGTGGAAGTATGCCGAGTTTTGATCCCCCTTGTCTAGCCATCGAGCTTTTGCTTTTTGTCTCAAGAACTTGTCATTCGCATTGCACAGAAAAGTAAATTCTGTTCTGATAGATTCCTCTTTTGCCAGCAGGTCACTATTCAAAGGATCCTTGTGTAGATCTTGTTGACATTCATCTAGTAACTCCCTTGTTTGTTCAGTCTTCTTCACGATATCAGCAAACATCTCCCTATTAAGGTCTTTGAGGGGCCTTCTCAAGTTAGACAGGTTCCTGCATAAAACCCCCATAACTGATCCACCAGAGTAATTCCATCCCTTCCTCATTGTGGCCAGAAATGAAGGAGCCAAATGCCACATGTTAAAGTATTTGAAGGCTTTCTTCTGCCCTTGCTGTTGCCCATTATCTCGCAGTAGGATGGGAGTATGGTCAGAAATTCCTTCATTCAAGAAAAGTGCAGAATGCTCAAAAAACTTAGTTATCCAAGTCTGATTAGCAAAAGCCCAATCCAGCTTACACCAGATCCTGCTTTCCTGTTGTTGTTTGTTGGTCCAAGTGTATTGGCAACCTCTCCTCCTAACTTCCTCCAATTGGCATTGCATAAGACAGTGATTGAATCTATCAAATTCACTCATCTGAATTGCAGCGCCCCCTATTCTATCCTCAAATCCTCTTATGTTATTGAAGTCTCCCCAGATTAGCCAAGGTTCTCTAAGGTCTGTCCCAATCTGTATCATTGATTCCCAGAGGTTCTCCCTCTCGGTTTGGGACTCTGAAATGCATGAGTTGATCTGTTTTGGTTAGTAGTACCAGTTTAGGATCTCCTCTCCACACTACGGCTATTCTGCCATTGGGATGGGCACTGAGATTATGACAGAAATCCCATCCGGGGAAGGTCTTAGTCATGACAGGTTCCATATGTCCCATTTTCAGTTTAGTTTCAAGACGACACATTATATTAATATTGTATTTTCTGCAGAAAAGAGCAAGCTCTCTCTGCTTTGTAGGGCCATTAAGGCCCCTAACATTCCAGATAGCGCAGCTATCCATGACCACTATCGATGACCCTCTGCTTGGAAGGGTTGGCTATGGTTTGCTGATTCATCTCCCTCACCTCGTGTTGCATCAAATCTGCCCAAGACTGTTTCCTGTTAGCCTTTACTACAGATGGACTGTGATCCGATCTCTGTTTGCTAGGGCTGGGTTGTTGTCTCACTTTACTGCCTACTCCCTCAGATTGGTCCCTTACAGGTGGCTGTTCACTACTTGTATAGATCTCAGCACCTATGTGTGGCATCTCCTGACTCGGCTCTATAGTTTTCTGGGGAACAGGTTGCCATATTTTCTTAATCCCCTGTCTACATACCTCAGTCTCATGGCCAAGGTTTTGACACTTAGAACATAGTATGGGTTTCCATTCATAAGTCACCTTTTGTTCCATCAGTTGTCCCTGTTCATTTAAGAACTGAATACTATCCTTCAATGGTTTATTGAGGTTCACTTCCACCATAACTCGTGCAAAGTGTATTCTTTCTTTTCTTTTGGTAAAATCATCGGTCATGATTGGGATACCAATCAGACTAGCTAGTTTTCTCAAGGTCTTATTTCCCCAATACTTCAATTCAAGTTGTGGCAATTGTATCCAGAGGGGAACACGGTCCACTCCTATCTTGTTCAATTGAGTAGTCTCTGTCCATGGAGTAAGAATCACAGGCTTTCTGTCAAAATGGATAATTTCATTTTGCAGTATTTTGTCCCGAGATTCAACACTGTCAAATCGAGCCAAAAATAACCCCTTCCTGACTTGCCATACGTTCATCAGTCCTAGTTTTGCCCATTTCCTCTTCAATAAACCTTCCATGATATTGTATGGGGGATTTGAGCCAAGGACATAGCATAATAATGCCGATTTCCAGTGGTCGATCTCTTCCTTGATTTCCTCGGCATCGATTATACCTATTTCAACTCCATTCTCAGTGAGAGGTTCCACAAATTGAAGACGGTTGTCCTGTTTTTTCAGCATTTCAGCATTGAATTTAATCCACGGGCTGGTCACTGACGTGTTACAATCGGAAGCAATTTTGTCCAGGTGAGCTGATGTTCTACCCAGCGCTTCATCAATCGTTGGCCAGATCGGTGCCCTAGGTGTCATACGCGATCGATCTGCCAATGGAACAGTATTTTCATCCCGATTTTTGGTGCTATCGCCAACCTTCATTTCCTGATCGCCAATCGATTGCTCCGCTGTAGTGTCCAAGGTCAAAGGTCCGGTGGTAGGGGGCGGCGTCCTCTCCACGACCGGCGGCGCCCTCTGTGTGACTGCCTTTCTCTTTTTCGCCATAGCTGAAAGAGAGAAAAGTTGGCTTAGAAAAAAAAAAATAGAAAATTTTTTTCTATCTAATGATATAAAAATTTTCAACCAAATTTTATTTTATTTTATTTTATTTTTTTATTTTATTTTATATATATTTTTTTAAACGTTATTTAATCCGAAGGGGGCCAGAAATTTTTGGTGGTAAAAAACGTTTAAGTGTATTTTTAAAGAGTGATTTTGCAATATTCGAAGCCAAAAATCGATTTGGATCAAGTTTAAAGGTCGGGGTGCAAATTTCTCGGGGGGTGCGAAAATGATGTGTGAAAATGTTCGAAAAATGTTGTCCCGAGAAATTTCGTTGAGAGTGCGAGTCGCGAAAACTTCGAAGATCCGGAAAATTTCTCAGTTTGAAAAAAAATTCTCAGTTTTAAAAGTTTCTCAGGTTGAAAAATTCGCGGGTTGAGAAAGAGCAGCTGTGTGAGAGAGACCGCGAAAAAATCGTGAAGTGTGAACTGAGAAAGTTTCGCAACTGAAAAATTTCTCGGCCAAGAGCAGTGAAAAATTTCTCGGTTTCGAAATTTCTCAGCCTGAGAAAAAAGAAATTTCTCGGCTATGAAATTTCTCGGCCAAGAGCAGTGAAAAATTTCTCGGTTTCGAAATTTCTCAGCCAGAGAAAGAAAGTTTCTCGGTTTCGAAATTTCTCAGCCTGAGAAAAAAAATGTCTCGGCAAAGAAATTTCTCGGCCAAGAACAGTGAAAAATTTCTCGGTTTCAAAAAAAATTTCTCAGTTTTGCAAAATTTCTCAGATTTGAAAAACGTTCTCAGTCTTAGCAAAATTTCTCGGATTTGAAAAAAAAATTCTCAGTTTTAGCAAAATTTCTCGGGCAGCGAAAGTTTCTCAGGCCAGCGAAATTTTCTCAGGCAAACTTTCTCGGCTAAGAAATTCTCGGCCTAAAATATTTCTCGGCTAAGAATTTTCTCGGGTATGAAAATTTCTCGGCCAGTGAAAGTTTCTCGGTCAGCGAAATTTTCTCAGGCAAACTTTCTCGGCTAAGAAATTCTCGGCATAAAAAGAATTTCTCGGCTAAGAATTTTCTCGGGTATGAAAATTTCTCGGCCAGTGAAAGTTTCTCGGCCAGCGAAATTTTCTCAGACAAACTTTCTCGGCTAAGAAATTCTCGGCCAAAAAAAATTTCTCGGCTAAGAATTTTCTCGGGTATGAAAATTTCTCGGCCAAGAACAGTTTAAAGGCTGCGCGACTTTTACCAGAAAAATGGCTCGTTTTCGCTCAAATCTCACTCAAAATCGACGAAACTTGTTCCAAAACATCAGAAAAATATTCCTAAACACATAATCAACCTTTGGGATGTCTAAAAACAACAAATCGAGGTCGAAATCGCCCAAAAACTGAAAGTGACGAAAAATTATTTTTCAAGCAATTTTTCAATCAAATCTTGCTCAAAATCGACGAAACTTGTTTCAAAATTCCAGAAAAACATTCCTAAACACATAATCAACCTTTGGGATGTCTAAAAACAACAAATCGAGGTCGAAATCGCCCAAAAACTGAAAGTGACGAAAAATATTTTTCAAGCAATTTTTCACTCAAATCTTGCTCAAAACACGCAAATCTGGTCGCGTTGGGCTCTGATACCAATTGTTGGTCCCGATTTTCACCCAAACGAACAACTTCGGACGGATTAAACACGCCTAATAGATCGGAATCGAGAACGGGCATGGGGCTTGGTGGTGTTCTTGAGGAGGCTCTCTCACTCTAAAATTGTTTATTTGATCTACACACACAAGCACTCCTAACTATGTGTTAGGGTTTTAGTATTTATACCACAAGTTGGTATATAATACTTGGGCCCTTGTGTAAGCCCATTACAAAATAGCTACGGGCTAGCCCATTACGACCTAGCCCAAATTAACTAAAAGCTAACCAACAAAGATAATATAATGAAATTGAACACTACAAAAAATTTCCTAACAGTTAGGTATCTCATCAAAAGTACCATGTATGGATTCCTGAACAGTCAGCTTCCTCTTATTATAAACACGATATGCCTTAGAGTGAAGACTGTAACCAAGGAATATCCCTTCATCAACCTTAGAGTCAAATTTTCCTCTCTTATCTCTATCGTTCAGGATAAAACATTTGCATCCAAACACACGAAAGTAACTTATATTTGGTGTTCTACCATGCCAGATTTCATAAGAAGTCTTCTTTAATATTGGCCTAAGGAAGACACGGTTAGACACATAACAGGCTGTAGTAACAGCTTCCGCCCAGAACTGTTTAGGAATATCATACTCATGTAACATAGATCTGGCCATTTCCTGTAATACCCTATTTTTACGTTCAACTACACCATTCTGTTGGGGAGTTATAGGGGCTGAGAAGTTATGACTATATTCGTACTGATCACAGAATGATGCAAATGACTTACTATCAAATTCCAGTCCGTTATCACTACGTATCCTACACAGATTCATTTCTTTTTCATTTTCCAGTCTCTTCACCAGTGATGCAAAGTTATCTAGTGCCTCATTCTTATGTGCAAGGAATATCACCCAAGTGTATCTGGAGTAATCATCAACAATGACAAAGGCATATCTTTTACCTCGCAGAGACATCGTTTGAATAGGACTAAAAAGGTCGAGATGTAGTAATTTCATAGGTCTGGATGTAGATATCACATTCTTTGCCTTGAATGATGTCTTGGTCTGCTTGCCCACTTGGCACACCTTGCATGTCTTGTCCTTGACGAACTTTATGTCAGGAACACCTCGTACCAGTGCATTGCTTGTGATATGAGACATAATTCCACATTGGCATGTCCTAGGCATCTGTGCCATAACCAGGTGTTATCCTGTGTAACTGCTAAACACTTGACATTCTGGTTAGTGATATCATCAAGAGTTATGCAATAGATATTCCTATCCCTAGATGCACTGAATAGTACCTTATCATCATTTCTAACTACACACTTATGATTTTCAAAAGTAACCGTATAACCCTTATCGCATAATTGACTAATGCTAATGAGATTATGTTCTAGATTCTTAACCAACCATACGTCATCTATAGTAGTATGTAAAGTGTTACCAACAGTTCCAACTCCAATAATCTTAGCTTTTGTGTTGTCGGCATAGGAGACATATCCTCCGTCATATGCTTTCACCGACACAAACTTACTGATATCACCTGTCATATGGTGGGAACACCCACTATCGAGGTACCACTTGTTTTTCTTGCTGGATTTTCTTCTTTGTACCTGCATAAATCAGTTCTTTTCTGAGGTGCGCAACTTCGATTGGGTCCTAAAAGGTTAGTGGCAAAATAACTCTTGTTAACACATGATATATCATCTGTCACAGACTGTGATTTCACAAACACAGGCAGGCCAGTGTTAGAACTTTGATTCTTAGGAAACTGCTTTGGCTTCCAGATATATCTAGATTTATCAGCTCTCTTCAAGAAACAGTTGTTAGCATAATGACCGTGACGGCCGTATGAAAAACATTGTTTTCTAACATCTTGTGAAGGTGATGCCTGCTTAGGTGTCGTGGAATATCCTATCCCTGTTTTCCACCGTGTCTAGGAAGACTAAGTATCATGTTGAGATATTGTTGTCCTACAAGAGTCTGTCATTAGTACGAGATTTTTCTAGATCTGTTTGATGCTTCTCTCTAGCTATATCATCTCGTTGCCTAATCAAACTCTTCACTTGTGAGTTGAGCGACTTAATCCTTCTTTCTGCGTTTTGAATTATTTCAAACATCTCTTCCTTTTCATCTACTTTAGGAACTGAGGAAGCGTTATCATGAGACTCATCTTGCCTAGCATATAATTCATTTAAAAAGAGTATTTTTTTGATAGTATATGAAGAAGATACCTCATCATCATCATTGGCCATGTAGGCGAGATGTTCCTCTTCTTCACTTCCGGCCTCTTCCCAGTTGGTGACCATGTCTTTTTGCTTCTTTATCTTTTTGTCACCATTTTCCATCTGGCAGTTTGAGGCGAAGTGGCCTGGCTTGTTGCACTTGAAACATTTCTGCACATTGTTCTCGGATGACGATATTCCCTTGTTCCTAGGTTGGAACTTGGAGTTTCCTTTGAACTTCCTTCTCAGCCGAGATTTTTCAAACCTCCTAGTAAGCATGGCAATCTGCTCCAGCATGTTTTCCTCAGTTTCTTCTTCTCCATCAGAATCGTTGTCTTGGTCGGTGTTGAAGGCAATATTTGGTTGGTTTCGAACTTGTGGTTTTTCTTTGATAGAGATCTGAGTCATCTCGTAGGTGGTTAGGGATCCAATCAGTCCTGAGACGGAGAGCTCGTCCAAGTCCTTTGCTTCGTATATGGCAGTTACTTTGGGATTCCATTCTCTTGGAAGAGATCTCAGTATTTTTCGTACCTTTTCACCGTCCGATATTTTCTTTCCCAATGAGAACATTTGATTGATGATATTCATGAATCTGGCATACATGTGGCTTATGGTCTCGTTGTCCTTCATTTTGAACAGCTCGTATTGGTGGGTTAGAAGGGCTATTCTTTCTTGTACAACTCGAGTGGTTCCCTCGTGCGTAACTTGAAGCATGTCCCACATGTCTGGCAGATTTGCATGAACTCACACGATTGTATTCTTCTCTCGTAAGCGCGCAGGCGATCGTGTTCTTTGCTTTGGCATTCTTTGAGATTCCTCGTTTATCTGTTGCATCGTAGTCGGAACCTTTCTTTGGAGTTCCATCCACCTTAGGAGTGTAAGGTCCAGTAGTGATGATATCCCACAGATCATAGTCAGTGGCAAGCAGGAATTCCTTCATCCGCTTTTTCCATATGACGTAGTTGGTTCCGTCGAAGAGTGGTGGCCTGGAATGGGATTGTCCCTCTGCAAAAACATCAAAACTCGAAGAAGCCATTAGATTTTTAACTCAGGCTTGTTAGGCCCGTCATTTGAGTAACCCTCTCTGATACCAAATGAATATATAAATGTGCCTAAGAGGGGGGTGTAAATTAGGCTTATAAAAATTTTATGCTTCTTTTCACAAATCCTAAGTGTAGTAACTTAGATATGCCTACTAACGTTTGTGATGAGTATGCCTGATATATCCTAGTACCGTCGGATGTGTGTCGGGTCTGTCTCACAGCGATAAAGGAATAACTGAAAAGTAAATGTGAGATAGGATTTTTATAGAGGTTATATCCCCAACTGGGGTTTACTCCTCTCCTTGGGATTTGCTTCCCAAGAGTTTAATCAATCACTATAATGCACCGTAGCTGGTTACAAAACTGATTGGTTAGCCTAATGCACAATCGAAACAAGTCGTACACTAGTCACTACTAGGTTGCCACACGCCGTGTATCGTTCCTCGGAATCTCCTTGATCCCGACAGACATAGCTCGCTACCGAAGGGCCCCCGAAACTCGTTCTTCCCTTCACGTGTGCGTAAACGTCGACCTTGCCTCCTTCGTATTGCTCACGACCGAATATATGGAGGGGATGATGGAATATCAGATGAATCACTCGCTCAGTGATGGAATCACAATCTAACGCTCAGTAAGGCAGAAAGCTATCGCAAATGGAAGGCTCAGGAATCTCTTAGTGTCTTTCTGCTCAAATATCTCTTGTAGGCTTATATTCGCAAATTCTTGGTCTCTCGAAAATCTGAGTGTGGCTCATATATAATCCTTTTCAATCGACACTTCACATGGAAAATCATATCAATTAATAATCACCAAATCAAGCATAGTTTCCATGCAATTTTTCGAGTCAATCATACCATATAAATCATGCTCTTAATAAATCATCACAACGGTCACATAGCACATTAAAGCATGATTATTTCCATATGAGAGTTCATTTAAGCATGAAATATATTCCACATAAAGACTCAATTTCGTTCTCATGCATATTCAATCACTTCGCATAAATTTACCAAGTTAGGATTTCCACAAGTGCTTCCCTGCTATCTGTTTCTAGTATAAATCAATCCAGATCAACTTTCCAATTATAGCACACGAGATAGCATTATATCAGCGCGTTTTCCATGCTCATAGTATTATATTAGTATATTTACCATGTTAGCACACAAATCAGATCAGAGCATACTTCATTCGATTTATCAATCATGGCAGAACTTTCCTTATTTAAGATATCACATCCGTTTGTAGCACATACCATATAATAGCATCTTACCCACAAAGTCAATCAAATCAAATCTTCCCTAAATATAATATTCCAATCATCATAAGGAAAGATATTAATTCAATATTGCCCATTAAATTCAGTGGAAATCATGCTAAGAATCGTATATTTGATTTTCGTCAGGAATAACAGATTTTGAACAGATATATCACTTTCCATATATAAATAGCATATTTTCCTTTTATAACTCAGTAGGATATCTCATGCATTATTTCCATATATAGCACAAAACGATATATCCTATCACATGGGTTGTCTATAACATGCGATCACCTAGTCTCAACAACTAATCACCAAATCATATGCGAGTCAAATATTTAACACTTTAATCAATCTATCGCTCATAATCAATGCATGTGTGAATATTTTCATATACTTAGACATTATGTTGATCATAGTTCGAATTTCTTAATTTATAAACCTAACGTTATTACAATTACATTGTCCATCAAAACTCTAACACACATGGACCAAAAAGGTCAACAATTTTAATTACAATTGAGCCTCATTTAGTTAATTAAGCACTTAATACAATTTTAAGTCCTAATTATTCCCGTGACATTCACTGGAATTTAACTAAATCGTCGACACCTCGTATCAACTATACCACTACCTCAACGAATCCCATTCGTTAGGTTCTAGAGGAAAAGCACGCCGTTTTCGATCAATTTCATTACCATTTTTAAGCGCGACTCTCTAGGTCCATCTCAACTGGCACGGGGGGAATCCGCGAGTCTCGGTATTCGCCTAGCCAATCCCGCGGTACCGAACAGATCTCAGTTGACAACGAATTTTGATCCAATCGAAATTCGGGCGAACCGACTATAGTGTATACATTTAAATACCTCTTACGCCTTTCACGTGCATCCCGATTAGATGAGAGCCATGTAAGTGTCAAACCCACTATCCAAACTCTATGTTATAATTGAGACACAACCGGTTACTTAAACTCCGCTCCATACTAATACGAGCGAGCTTTCCAAGCTTCAGCCGAAGGCTTACAATCGCCATTCTCCAATTACGTCACAGGACGTTAACATACGAATATAGGCAGTGAATCCCGATAGCAGTCAAAGCCTGGCAATTACCTCCGTAAAGTCGGTTGCATTTCGTTGCTGGCCCGTGTTCCATTTTCGAACACTTGCGAGCCTAGCCAACTAGTGACAAGCGAAATCACGAAAGCAAATCCGTCAATGACCCTATCGGTCTGAGGCTGCTATAAATTCGTTCAATCATTGACAACATCCTAGTCATGTAATCGAGACGAATACGGTTCGCCCATCCCGTCCACCATTGTCGTGCCGCTCGCCGCTCGCCGTTCCGTCCCGCCACTTTACGTGCGTCGCCACCCAACCGCATTGCATCCGCCCTGCCTCGTGATCGCACCCCACCACTCGCAGCCACGCCTCGCAGCCCCGACCCACCACTCTCGGCCGTGCCCCACCACTCGCAGTCGTGCCTCGCCGCCCCGACCCACCCCTCTCAGCCGCCCCACCTCACAGACGCCCCACCCCTCTCAGACGGCCCACCCTTCGGTGCCCCGCCTCCAAGCCGCCCGCCCCTCTAGCAGCCCTGTCGAAGCTGCCCCGACCCTCGTAGCAGCTACCCCTCTGGCCTGCTCGCACCCCGGTCTCAGCTTCCTCGCTGTTTGTAGCCCGCTTGTAGCTGCTCCGCCGCTCGCAGCCCGCTCTTAGCTGTCTATCGCACAACCATTGCAGCCCGTCGGTAATCATTCACTACTTTTGGTCTCTCGATGTATTGTCAAAGTAGTATAATGATCGATATATAGTATTTATCTATCTAGTGATTGATACGTGAGATATAAATCTTTTGTTTTCTTTTTGATATATGATTTATTGATACTTGTTTTGTTTTGTGACACATGATATGTGATATTTCGGTGTTACTCGTTGATCACTGATCTTATGTTGTGTGGTTGCATATGTATACGATAATTATGCTAAATTCCTAGCTACTTAGCTTTTTATCGTAATATAAATATGCCTCTATTTGTTATCTTTCTGTGCAGCAGTCCTAATGAATTCGTACAGACGGTGGATGTATGATCAGTGGGACGATAACTATTTAAAACCAGAATATGTTGATGGAGTCAAACACTTCGTAGAGTGGGCTCTTAATCAAAGTCATTTCATATCGGGGGGGTGACATTAAGTGTCCATGTAATAGATGTTGGAATAACCGTTTTTATCCCCAGATGTTCTTTTACATCTCTACAAGTATGGATTTCGTCCTCATTATTATACTTGGGATATGCACGGTGAAAATTATAAAGCAAGTTGCTCATCAGGACAAGTGGTCAGTAATCGTTTTTCTGATATGATAGTAGATGGCTTTGGTGGGAATCATCATGGGTACTCTTATGCTCACTCAAGTGTTAGTGATCAAATTATGGGTAGTAGTTTTGATAATGACACGATTGAAGAAGAACCTACTGCGATGACGAGAAATTTCTTTGAGATGTTAAAATTTGCCGAACGACCCATTTAAGATGGTTGCAATATGAGTCTGTTGGTTGTTGCTTCAAGAGTTATCAATGCAAAATATGAGTATAACATGCCACTTCGAGTTGTCGATGCCTTTACTGCATTAATAAAGGACGTGCTTCCTTCGGGGAATATTATGTTAGAAACATTCACTAAAACTAAAGGTTTAGTGAAAGGTCTTTGAATGCCATGTCAGTACAGTGACGTATGTATTAACGGATGCATGCTGTATTAGAAGGATAGTTTGAACAATGAAACGTGTATTCATTGTCAGGAGTCTAGATATCGCAATACTCAGTGTGGAAATAGAGTTTCTAAAAAAAGGTTGATTTACTTCCCACAAACTCCACGATTGCAGCGGCTGTATGCGACAAAAAATGCTGCAAAAAATATGTTGTGGCATTATGAGAACAAGCGTGAAGATGGAGTGATGAGTCATTCTTGTCATGGATCAGAATGGATGGATTTTGATAAATATATTTCCGGAATTTGCATGTGTACCAAGAAATGGACGATTAGGGCTTTGCACCGATGGATTTGCACCATTTGGTAAGAGTGGTAGTCAATACTCATGTTGGCCTATTATTGTAACTCCGTATAATCTTCCTCCTACAATGTGTATGAAGAAACAGTTTATGTTGAATATGCTAGTTCCAGGACCTCGCATCCCTAAGGGAAATTTGGATATATGTTTGCGTCCCTAAATTGACGAGCTCAATCAATTATGGGAGTTTGGCGCAACGACCTATGATATTTTTTGGAAACAGAATTTCAATATGCGTGCTGCTCTACTTTGGACAATTAATGACTTTCCAGCATATGGTATGCTATCTGGTTGGAGAACGGCACCTCCTAGAAAGTATGCATGTCCAATATGTATGGAAGATCCTCATTCTTTCTTATTACAACATGGAAAGAAGTACTCGTGGTTCGACTGTCATAGACTTTTCTTGTCCCGTAATCATGTTTTTAGGAGGAACAAAAGAAACTTCAGAAAGAATACGGTGGAGAAGAATGGACCGGCTGAGAGTCGACGGACATAGTTTATCGGAGATTGTATCAACAATTCCTAAAACGGAGGACGACAGTTCTTCAAGCAATGTTTACCATCTTAATTGAGTTAAACAAAGTTTGTTTTCGGAACTTCCTTACTGGAAGTACTTGAAGATTAGACATAATTTGGATGTCATGCACATAGAAAAAAATGTGTTCGGGCAGATAATTTGGACATGTTTGGTCGTCATCCTCGACGAAGTTTCTGGAATGGTTGAGGATGCACGTAAGTCTTTACATATGGATTTTTTATGTAGTTTAGTGATCTTTAACACATGGGTTGTTTTTCACGTAGGTCGGTTCCAGTGCGAAAATAACAGATGGATATATTAGGGCTATCGCTGTCGGGCCTGATAAAAGAGTTCGATGTTGGAATCGTTATTACATAATGGTTCAATTTTCAGAGCTTCGAATATGGTCGAGATAAGGTTAATTTAAATTATGGTGTCACTATTCGAAGTACTGAAAGTAGTTCGTACTTCGGCATTCTTCAAGAAGTCGTTGAGTTAGTTTACTACGGGTCTAACAGACCTCTTAAATGTGTTTTGTTTTGGTGTGATTGGTTTGACCCAAATAGAGGTTCCGTTGTCCACGACTCTTATAAACTTTTTGATGTCGACTCCACGAGAAGATACTCGATATATGACCCTTTCATCATGTCGTATCACGCTGATCAAGTTTATTTTGCAACGTATCCTTCTATGAAAAGTACTACAGACAACTGGTGGGCAGTTTTTGATACCAATCCTCGACCACGAAATAACAATGGAGTGACGGAAGAAGAAACAGCTTTTCAAGAAGATGACATCAACAATACGACATTGCTATCAAACCCAAACGATATAATTGAAGAAAATCATGTAGCAAGCAATAATGGGAGCGACGAATATGAGTCAGTTGTACTGGGTGATGAAGATAATCAAGAAACAAGCGAAAGTGATGGCTATGAATATCAAAGTGATGATGATAGTTCAGATGATTTACTTTCATCCCCAGAGATATAGAGTATTGTGTTATTTTTATTTTTGATAAAAATGTTATATATCGTTACAATTGTGTTTAAATATGATTATTAATTTTAAATTTATTTTGGTATTTCAGGTTAGTGAATAATGATTGGAAGGTTCCTCAAACGTCGTTTGGCTAGGTTTGTTGGCCCTCGCTTGTCGACACAGGATGATGCGGCAGTTCCAGAGACGCAACCCACACCGCCTACTCAAGAATTGGGATTGGCATCGACTTATACGCTATCTCCATCTACTCCATCTATCCCCGTCACAGATCTACACGAAGCACCAGGGAAGCCTGTATTGCGTCCAGACTCATTAGAGTGGTAGGTTTGTTGTGCTTACGATAATTGGTTTAAATGGCTTGATAATACACTAATTACGATTTCGAATAGGTTCGACAAGAAGTCTGTGGTTAGTTCTGTGACCCAAGCCTTCCTATCGTACGTTGTGGGACCGTGGACGGGTATTAGTGAGGTCCCTGATGATATAGTGGATCATTGGTGGCTACATTTTCGAGTTAGTGGCTAATCTCTCTCGACTTTAACAACATAAACTTTTATTTTACACTAACTTACAATTTTTCGTAGTTGACGTATTCAATGGTTAAGGCTGAATTTATGAGGGTTCTTGCTCGTCGCCTCAAAGATAATATACGGGATGAAGGCGTCAAGTTGGTGAACGATCCGACAGACAAGTCTAAGTTTTTGAGCGATGACGTGGCTCGAGAACTTAGACAAAAACGTTTATCGCCGGCATTCGTTG
The DNA here is from genome assembly GCA_027422505.1 of Craterostigma plantagineum. NCBI lineage: Eukaryota > Viridiplantae > Streptophyta > Magnoliopsida > Lamiales > Linderniaceae > Craterostigma > Craterostigma plantagineum. Next base: position 4,987,706 of record JAPQWV010000055.1, read on the forward strand.
AGAGATCTACCCGACTAAAAGCAAATAGTTTCGGTCGGGATGGTAGCGCAGCGAAATCCATGCAAGGATCGTGCGCCACGAGTCACCTTGCGAAGAAAATTGTAAGTTTCTAAAAAATCATTCATCACCATATATTATTACGTAAACTAGGTTCTGCTATTTGGGAAACATGTTTTATGTGACTATTGGGTGCTTAAGTGACTCGTATGATTTTATACATGTTTAAGGTGAAAATTATGTGAAGTTTTCGTGCCTTAAGTCATTGTTATATTTGTGAAATTTATATATGTTTAAGGCAAAGTTTTGTGTGATGTCTCGTGACCTTAAATGTTAGAATTAAAATTCCAGATCTTAATAAATATGTTGAGTATACATTGGTAATTATAGAAGTACTTTTTCGGTATTAGCATTAGTGTGAAACATGTAAAGATAAGAAGCATAGCACGATTTTTGGGTCTGATCGATTAATATGTGTACTAGATTTTTGGAAATTCCTAAGAGGTGACAATCGTAAGTTTTCGCCACTTATGAGTTATTGTTATGAAGATTTTTGGCAACATAGGTTTGGCACTTGGGGTTAATTACTTTAAAAGTTTTCGGAACCCTAGAATGTGAGAATTGATGTTTTCGGCATTAAGCGAGGGATTGCTAAAGTTTTGGTCCACTCTAAGATTGATATCACAAGTCTTAAGACTTGCATGAAGGTTTTCGATATGCTATAGTTGAACAAACGCTTTTGGTGTTATCATCATAAAGTTTTCGGCTCGACGAGTTTTCGGTATATTTCTTAGAGTTCTCACTACAAACACTAGGATTATCACATAGAATTTTTCGGCAATAACAACATATAGAAATTTTCGGTAATTTCATTCGGCATCCCTCATTTAAAGTTTTTGGCATCTCATTATTGTAAAGTTTTCGACATCTCTTTATCATACTAAAGTTTTCGGCATGTTAGTAGTGTTATGCATGCAAGAGAGTTTTCGGTATTGAGTTGTATAAGGTTTTTGGCATTGGGATGAGGGTTTTCGGCATTACTACTTGAGAAGGTTTCGGCACCACAGTAAATTTTTCGGTATTAGTCAATTACACTATGTTTTCGGTATTTGCAAGGTTTTCGGTATGACATCTACCTAAAGGTATTCGATATTTTCTTTTAAGATTTTGGTGTTCACTTAAAGTTTTTTGCTTTAGTAATATTCTCGGTATTATATAGTTTTCGACAGTGAATGTCTTGAAATTTAGAAGTTTTTTGTATTTCCTAACTCTTCGGTATAGCGAGTTCACTGGTTGACTAAATGTTAGACTGAGCTGACTTTCGAGTATAGTAAGGATTTTCGGTAAATTATTTTAATGACGTTCGTACATGACTAGAATTTGTTAGAAAATCAGTTGGGACTTATTATAGAAAATTGCGAGGAAATATTTTAGTTAATTCTGTATAGAGTTGGGATTTCGAGGAAATTATTTATTTATGTATGTACTGTTGCATTTTCATTTGAACGGTATACGTGTTACTGTGGTACGGAGATGGGTATGAGGTTGGACTAGCGGTGTGTTGATGAGTGGGATAAAGAGAGAGAGAGAGAGCTACTCATGTGGATTATTACGTTGGGCAAAGGGGGAAACTCGAGGGAGTGCCACTCTAACGAGAGCGACCTTGGATGCCCGAGCGCGCACCTCTAGATTCATCTGTTGAGTATACTCGGTAATAGGCGACTCTAACGCGAGCAACCTGAGTAGCCTACCCACTCTAATGCAAGCGACATGAGTGAGATACCCGAGCACAGAGGGGGCGATTCTAACGAGATAGACCTAAGTAGCACATCCACTCTAGCGAGAGAGATCTGAGAGGAAATTTGGTGAATTCCAAGGTGACTCTAACGAGAGAGACCTAAATGGGAATTTGGTAAATTAAGTTCGTTACGCATAATTAATATTAATGGATATTTATGTGATTTTGTGATTTAGTGGACTACGTGCTTTATATGTATTGTATAATTGTACACGCTATATGCCTGTCATTTGCACTGCACTTGCATGACATTGTTAGTGTGAGGTAGTTGAATACCGTGAGAAATGGTATGCTGGTTTTATCGACGAGTGCGGTAGAACGAGAGAGCTACCGGTTGGGATATTGCGTTGAGTTGAGGGGAAACTCGGGGGGCACTGCAGTAATGAGAGCGACCTGAGTTGGCGGCCCGAGCGCGAACCTCTAGTTTCATATTTTGAGTATACTCGGAAACAGAGCGACTCTAACGAGAGAGACCTGAGTAGCCCTCTCACTTTAACAAGAGAGACCTGAGTGGGGCACTCGAGCGCGTGTGGTGTTCAGTCATGGGAAGTGTTGAAATAAGATAGATCATGAAGAGTAGTGAGTGAGTGTGTGCATGTTGTGGGATTTAGGGACGGAGTTGAGTGCACGTGCATACACGCGTATTTCACGTACTGAGCAATGGCTCAGGGTTTACGTGTTGTAGGTACTGAGTCCGACGCTGACACGCGTTGCGACTGAGGCGGCTGGTGGCGGTGCTCTGCGGACTTTTGAGGGCGATATGGTATATGGATGAAATCTGTGGAGCGACATTAGGATTTTGACGTTTTGTCGTGTTGGGGCTACGGCCCGTGTATAGTGATGACAATGTAGATCGATTTTTCTGTAATATATTGTAATTTTGAAAAAGTTTTTGTTAGACGATTCTTTCGCTTGCGAAATTCCGCCACTAGTTACAATTAGGAAATGAGGGTCGCTACAATTTTCTTTCTATTTACTATGCCAAACCCTGTTAAAATGCTTGAGAAGTTGTACCAAACTGTTGGAATCCCCAAGGGTCCCCTGACGCACGTTCCTTGAACGGCAGAATTTTAAAATTTTTCGGGGTTCCCTGCCTATCCAAGATCGCTCGGTTGCAAACGCGAGAAATAATGACGTAAAGAAATAAGGGATCAACCATGATACCTCGTCCAAACCTCTTGACGATGGCTAGCTTCGAACCCTTCGAATCCCCAAGGCGTAGTGCCCCTCTCCTACGCCAAAAACACACGAATGGGACTCCTTTTTTGCACAAGATCATCATGTCAGCACCTCACGAACATCGCAGCTGTTCTTGCAAGTACGGCTACGCCACGAACGAGCTGATTGTTGTCCCCTAGAGAGAGAGAGTGCAAGAGAGAAAGTGATGAAAGGAGAAAATTATTAGTTTTCCACTCTTGAACTCAAATTTCGAAAGTTAGATTCTCCTGCTCTTAGGATCTTGATAGTCCTCTTTATACCACTTAGGATTGACCAAAAATAGGTTGAGGTGGGTGGAGAAAAATCCCCACACCACCCCTTTTATCAAGTCTTCATTTTATCAATTCTCGAATTCAAAATTCTAACTTTATAATTAATTAATTAAATATCTAATATATTAATTAATTAAAATACTATATGTTAGTATATTTTAATTATGTAATATCCAATAAATATTTAATTTTGAAATTTTATCTAATAAAATTCGAAACTTATATATATATTTCCGATACATATATATATATATTATTCAATTCAAAATTAAATACATTATTTCTCTAAGAAAATAATAAAGATTTAAATCTAATTTTAATCATATACTAAGTATTCAATATCCAATATTTTATTTCAAAAATATACCATTTTACCCCTTACTCGTCAAGCCCCAAACCCTAATGTCTCAATCTATGACCTAGCCTTGTCTCCCTCTCTCTGATAATGACGTTGTGTCGGTCGCCCTTTTTAAGCCCGACTCTCTTGTTTCGTCTCAACCGGCCTAGGAGGTATCTAGGTGTTCGGTATTCACCTAGCCAGCCCCATGGTACCGACCAGATCTCGGGTTGAGTACAGATTTGATGTAATCATTATCCACGAATCGACTGCAGATTTTTGTCATACGTATAAACCCTGTACGTTTGTCCAGATCGAGTGACAGTCAAGCATAGTCAAACTTACAGAACTCGACTCTATGTCGCATATGTCGATGCTAAACTGCACTCCACGACTATCTCGGGTCAGTTATATGTAATTAATTATGCTCTTGACATAGGACTCTCGAATTTAATCGAGACCGTAAATCCCGCTCCACCGTTCAATCGGCAATCACATCGAAAAGTCAAGACCACATTTCGCCACTAACCCATGCCACCAGCAAGACGGGCCTAGCAAACTAGTGACAAGTCAAGACCTCAAGACTAACCCCAAGCTAACCCTTTCGGTCTAAGGTTCACGCAGACTACTACAGTCAATCGATCGATCATGGACAATCCAAGTGTGTGATCGTTCGATTGCTAGTCAGTGTCCAAATGCAAATAATCCCCTGATTCATCTTATATCATTGTCACGGGCTCCCACTTCCCAAGTGAACGGTTGGCACAACCGTATTGGACCCATCGACAAGCAAGTCATACTTGTCGATCCAGTCACCTACTGGTGTACTACCCGTAAAATTTAATACGGGGTTCTGAGGAAATTAGCAGTCCGACTATATGACTAAGAAATTTTGATTAACTATTTGGAGACTTTAAAGCAAGAATATAAATTAGATCATATATAAGTCTCGAATTTAATTACTGTTAGGTACCGAAAAATAGAATTTGGACAATAAAATGTTTTAGTATAAGACTTAGAGATTTTCGGGCTCTAATCAATTGAGTGAGTTATTGGATTTTTGGATAGGTTAGGGCGAATCAAATTTCGGGTAGCTCATATTTTGAATGACCCAAAATGCGAGGATACATATGTATATATTTTAAGATATTTCTAAGAAAGGGATAATTATTGACATTTCCTAGCATAAGGGGTAAAGTAAATCACTTCGTCACCTTGTTGTTTTATCAACTTACTAATTCCCAAGCAACCCTTACGTGAATATCAAAGGAGAATTCACTATGAGAAACCTTAAGGAAAGAAAAACAAGAGAAGAAAGGAAGGGAGAACGAGACCTCACTTGGCCAGCTAGGCAATTGCATAACAAATGTTTGGAACTAAGGTAGGTGAAAATCTCACCTACAACATGTAACTTTCTATGGTTTATTTGTTAACATATTCCATGATCCTGTGTGAGAATTCGTCATGACTTATGTTCTAGGAAACCCTAAATTTCTGAATTGAATATATGCCAGAGTTGTTGTTTTAAGCGTTCATGTAAGTTGCTGCTTTGAATATGTGTTCGAGATTCTTACATTGTATGCTGAAAATTTCGTATGATAACTTAGAATAATCAGCTTTCAGGCAGTAGGGTGAAAATTCTCTTCAGGTACATGATGAACTTCGGATGCCTTAGATGGTATGAGTCTCGGCCGATAATGGAAATCGCCGAAATTACGTCGCCCGATTATGATTGCCGAATTAAAAGAACTTTTGACCGACTAACTGGAATGGTAATTTTTCGATCGATTCAACTTATTACAGGTTCTAGAATGTTAGAGTACATTAACGAGTTTTGGTCGATGGTGAGAATAGCCGAGCTAGGGTAAAATTTTGATAAACAAAGTTAGCGGGGGACTGTCGGGCGATTTAGGTAGCAAACCCTTTGGAACTTCGGGCAATTTTGGGTAGTCAATTCCTTTTGAGTTTTGGGCTGTTTAGGTAGTCTGAAATTCAGTGGCCGGGAAGCAGTGCGTGTGGCTTGAGGTCCTATGTATGATAGGTTGGCGCGAGACTCCAGTGCGTGAGGCATGGGATGCGACTCAGGTGCATCAGGCCGGTAAGCGTCCCATGAGGCGCGAGACTCCGGTGCGTGAGGCCTGGGGAGTGACTTAAGTGCATTAGGCTGGTAAGCGTCCAATGTGTATGTTATGTGTTGAGATGTGAGGACCTGGTGTGACTTTTGGAAATTACGTTAGGTTGAGACGAGAGAAATAAGTTGAGCGTTCATTTAATTGTGAGATGTTGTGGGTTTGGGTGCTCGCTTAGGGTTGCAAACGAATCGAACTTTTTTGGTTCGATTCGCGATTCGATTCGAAGTTTTAAGATTCGAATTCGAATATTTAGAATGCGAATCCGAATAAGAATAATTTTTTTTTATTCGAGAAATATCCGAATACGAATATGAAATCATAATATTCGATTCAAAAATTAATCGAATTATTCGATTCGAATAATTCAACATAAAATATAGTATATTTAATATATATTTACATATAATATATGATAACTCAACAAAATATTTAAACATAATATATGATAATTCAATATATGTTTAAATATAATTTATTATTATTCAATATATATTAAATATAATATTGTTTATATTTTATTAAGTAGAAAATAAAAGATGACTTTGAATACAAATATTCGATATTCGATTCGAATATTCGAGAAACTAATCGAATTCGAATAAGAATTGGTTTTATGATTCGATTAAATATTCGGATATTCGTATTCGTATTCGATTGTCATCCGAATATGAATAGAATATTGCGGTATTCGACTCGATTCGATTTGTTTGCATCCCTATGCACGCTGCACTCAAAATGGGTTGACCTGGTGTGATTTTTGGAAATTACGTTATGTCATTTAATGGGTTTGAGTGCACGCTGCATGCCCGCATATTTTCACCTACTGAGCAACAGCTCAGGGTTTATGTTGTAGGTACTGACCCGACGCCGATGTGCGTCGCGGCTTAGCCAGGCTGACGGTGGTGCTCCACATACTTTTGAGGACAGGGCTGTACATGGATGACGACCTGTGTCGCGACGTAGGTTTTGAATATTTTGACATTGGGGCTATGGCCCGTGTATAGAAATGACGATGTAGACCGATTTTTGTTGCAATATATTTTAAATTCGAAGATATTTTTTTTCGACGGGTCTTCCGCAATCTACGTTGCGAAAATCCGCCACTAATCTCACTTAGAAACGAGGGTCGCCACAATTGGAGATTTAGACTTGTGGACTAATTTTAATATTGCTGTATCTCAGATTACTGGTACCCCTCTGTCCCAACAAAATCAGTAACTGAACTGCCAATATTTGGATTCTATTAATTTGCCTTATTCAACAATCTTTAGACTAATTTATAATTTGCCTTGTAATTTATTATCGAATAATAAATTTGTTTTGAATAAAATCATGCCATTAATAGAAGTAATCAAATTACATCACTAAACACTGCACAATTACCAAATTACCATCGTACTCCCAGTCCTCGTACGGTTCTAGGACATATACCTCAACACAAACAACGCGGACAGGCTCTGTAACTTGAGGATAGTCCTAAGCATGGAGTCTCTGACTTATGTCCTCGATTACCAACAATGCCTGTCCCAGTAGACAGTTCACGCGTTTGCCAGGTGGCGAAATACGAGCTTAGGGTAAAGGGCTTTATGCTTGCATCAATGAGAATCAAACTACAACGCCATCACTTCTAGATGAGTGTAAGCGCTATGTTGCTTCATTTAAGGGAACGATGAAGTGGAGTCTAGGAGCTTGCAAAATGCCATGACAAAAGCATTTGTTCCGATGCACCATGACTGAAGAAAGTGATGTCGAAGAACATCTACTCAAGATGATCAGTTGGATCGAAAGGCTTGAGTCGTTCGACTGCCTTATGGACGCCGAGCTTCAGGTTAATGATCGAGCAGATCGAGTAATAAAATAAAACGAATATCGCAAACTATCCTACGCTCAACAGGCAAGTGTACCTATCGAAAAGAGTATAGAAATGACAAGTATTCGAGTATCGAACCAGGAACTATATACTTTAGAAAACTGTCGTTTAAATATCCTAGTAAATATTTTTGGTTTGATATAAATATAAATAACGATAAACTAAATAGACGATACACACGAAAATAAAATTTAGATAAAATAGCGATAGCGGAGTTGGGATAATTTTATAAAAGCGAACGTATTTCAGACTTCGAATCCCCATAGCTCGACCAAACGAGTGACAAGTATAATAATATTTTGCCAACTATTAGACCGTGAGGATTCCTAGAGCATGCGTACGAATTTATACGACTGACGAAACTGCGCCTTATCACATAAGAATCGTAAACAACTAATCTATGAATTAAATAGCCGGGCAAGCTTCCCTAACTAGTTAACCACAGATCGCATAAAAACTCGATGACTCCCACTATTAGATTTGACTCTAATCCGGCGGGGTAATTCAACCTATCTCTAGCGATGAGTTTATTCCGCTCGTTTACGAGTGGTCTAATCGTCGCCCCTCTCTCGAGCGTAGCGTTCGATTTCCCGACAATTATTTCGACCACATAGACATAATCAAAACAATAGCATAAATCGCAACCGAGTCATAATAAAAAGCATATCAGTAAACGTTCGACATACGTACGATCTCGCTAGGGTTCATGTAATCTCAAATACTACGGGATTTAGCCACTCATATGAAACATTCATACAACGAGGAGCGTAAATAACAAAGAGAAAAATATTTTTTCTTACCTGAATTTCGGCTCCGCGGTTAATTCTTCGTTGAGGAATGTTGTCGAACAGGTGGTGGCCGTTTCAGCTTTCCCTTCCCTTGAAAGAAATTGCACTGCCCCCTCACTACTCCTACAGCCCAAGCAGCTGCTCTTCCTCGCCTTCGCTTCGTAGTCCACAGATCAGATGTAGCCCCCACACAAACCAGCCGTTGGACACAGCACAGCAGCCCCCTCGACTCACGTCGCAGCTGCAGCCCACTGCTCCTGCTGTTGTGCTCGGCTCGGTCCCTTAGCTGCTCACAGCTCTTCCTCTCGGCCTAGCAAACAAGTACACACAACTGACCGATGTTTTCCTCTTTTCTTTCTCCCCACATCACGTCGATCACCCCTCCCTCTATTTATAGATGGTATGAGAGACATCAAAATCTTCATTTTTGCAGCCCACGCATGCGGAAGATCCTACTTTCTTCCTTGAGCCTTGTGCTTGGTTGAGTGTGTGTGCTAATGTCACGATCTCGGGTGGCTTGGGCGGCTGTGTCCCATTTTTTCTTTCTCGTTGACGTGTGAGTTGAATATTGTATGTATAGTAGTCGTCCTTTGCATAGTGGGCTTGGGCTTTTGCTTCTTGGGCTGATTTTACCTTGAACCCAATTTGATTTTTAGGCCGATACTTGGCCTGACGATCCTCGATTCTGTTTAAGTCCGAATATTCCTTGTTGTAGTTCTTTTTTTTCCCAATATCTGTCGAAAATGAAATATAAACGTAAATTTATGATATTCAAGGAAATTTCAAATAAATAACAGCCGATATTACGCTTTTACGTGGTGTAAATGTAGGACCCCGGTCCCCGGAAATTAGGTCGGCCAATAAACTACGTGCATGCCTTACGCGACTTTATGCTTATTGTGTATATGTGAATGTTTATGTGAATTCGTAAAGTCCATGTTCGTGATCTTGTAAGTATTACGTGCAATTACGTGCTAAGGATTTCGTGTTTAATATGGTCCTAATTTATGAAAGATGATTTTCGAAAATGATAAGAGAAATGGCTAATGATAGATGGGCTTGGAATCAAATTTATTGTGGGCTAGGATATTACTTGGACCATGAACCTATTATGATAGGAATTACCAAGTGGGCTAAAAGTAGAAATAGGCTCAAATTTGCAAGAAGCCCAATTAGGAAACAAAGCCCCCATTTCAAGGAAAACCCATACCTTATCTAATAGAAATAATACTCAGTCAAACAAACTCAAAAAATTCGACAACACCCCCAAAAGAAAACCCACGAAGTAAAAAACGGAAGGAAAGAAAGGAGAAGGAGAAGAAGTCGAGCCAAGCTTGGACCAAGAAGCTCGAGAATTCGAAGCTAGTAAGCTAAAACCCCTCCCTAAGCTCTTAATTCTTTATCTTAGAAGTAGTTGAGGATATTAAATGGCGTTAAATGCTAGCAATTGGAGAAAAGCCACGAGAAACCCTAAATAACGAATGTAGGCTCGAACTAGGGTTTAGGTAGGTGCAAAGATGGGTTAAGTAGCTTAGCATATGATTTAGAACTTATAACCCTAGGAAAAAAAAAAAACAAACAAGCTATGAAGCGAGTTAGGAGATGATGAACGACGGAAAATCGAAGGAGATGATGAAATGTCGATATGTTAGTAAATGTCGAAACATATGATAAATGTCGAATGCACAAAGTGTCGATAGCTAATGGAAATGTCGAGGTTCATGACTTAGGTACATGTCGACATTTTCAACATAAAATGTCGAGAGGATAAGATAAATGTCGAATGAGATTGAACACCAAAAATGTCGGGTCCTGTTAACCGAATAAAATGTCGAGGTTTCTAAAATGTCGAAACCTTTTAGCCAAATGTCGAAAGCTTGCATAGTGACCATTAGTAAATGTCGAGACCTAACTTCCAATACAACCCGAGATTTATCAAATGTCGAAAGGTGATAACGAAACCCCCATGCACCTCGACATTTAGTTTCTTCATATCGACATCTTATAAATGTCGAGATATCCCAAGATAAAATGTCGACATCTCATTTTCCAAAATAGCGAACAAAGATGTCGAGGCTAATACCGAGTAAAATGTCGAGCCCTTGTATAAATGTCGATATCTTAAAATGTCGAACCTTATCCACCTCGACATTTGACTTCTTCATATCGACATTTTTGTCATGTTCACCTATCGACATCTTAAGTATAATATCGAGTGATATCCCGACATTGGTATATTACGGGTAATCTCGAAAACGCATACTGAGATCTTTACATACAACATTAAGGAAAATATTTCAACACTTTTCAAGTACATATATAACCAATATTTTAGAAAATGTACTGATATAATAATTTTATGTTAAGGTCGAAAATTAGGAATTTTGCCGAATTTCCTAGTCACGAATTTTATACTAACCTTACTTAGGAAATTTATGGGACAAGAGACTTAACCTAGACTTGAAATTAACGACTTATAATCTAGCGAATTTAAGGAGGTTAGATGATTTAATTTGACTAAGGGATCTTATAAAGGCGCAATACTAATACGACATTATTTATGCTTAAAGGTCGTACGTTAGGAGCAAACGGGGAAAATACTAATTACGCACGGACGACAGGTAAGTAGAAATTCAACTATGACACGTAACTTGCCTGCGTCCAAGTATGTGAATTACGTGCTCGTGTATTTTCTATGAAATGCGTACGTATGAGATGATTAAATTATATGCATGACGGCATGACTTGCATATGTATATGAGCATAAGCACGAGCACTTGCATGCATGAGTAGTACGTAAGGAGCGAGGTATGAGCGTTCATGAGATCGCCTGTGTGCGATGTATATTCGCCGATATTGGCGTTTGTGTCGACTCGAATGAAGAGTCACGGCTTCCCCTATGCAGCCTTTAAGGCCTGAATAAGAGGCTGGGTAAATACCCCGTACGATAAGGCCTGAATAAGAGGCTGGGTACATACCCCGTACGATAAGGCCTGAAAAGAGGCTGGGAAAATACCCCGTACGATAAGGCCTGGATAAGAGGCTGGGTAAATACCCCGTACAATAAGGCCTGAATAAGAGGCTGGGTAAATACCCCGTACGCTAAGACGTAATAAGAGGCCGGAGAAACGAAAGCCGAGGGCCCGTAAGAAATAAGAGTATAAGAAATAAGAGTATAAGAAAAAGAGTAAGAGCGAAAGAAAAGAGTACGATTATGAGAAAAAGAGTACGAGCGTTAGAAAACGACGACGTGGATTGTCGTCCGCTAGGACACGTGCATTCATGCATAATTTCTGCTTACTGAGCCTCGGTGGCTCATTATTTATGTTACGTGTTGTAGGTACTGACGATCACGGTACGTGATCTGAATTTTTACGCGAGGCCGATCTTTTGACGCAGTCCGACCGCTTTTGAGGTGGGAGTGTGTGTATGGATGACGACCTGTGAAGGCCGGGCGCATAGGGAGCTTTTGGCTGCACACACACATGTACACTTGTATTTTGTAGACAAGGGCATGATGATGTCGAATGATGTATAACATTCTTTTGGCATGTATATAAAATTTCCGCATGCACTTTTAAAATGAAAAATTTTATTCGCATTTTTACGTATCCTCACAATACCAAAGCATTTACACTTAGAATTAGAACGGAATACGAGGGCGGGACGACGGGTCCTGACAGAGTGGTATCAGAGCTTCGGTCACAGGTCCTGCAGACTGTCCATACACACACACTCAAAAGCGGAAGCGGCCTTGCTTGTAAGTCCGATGTTATGTGAATTTATTGTATGGTTTGATTTATTGGCCGTAGGAATTATCAGGATAGGTTGAGAAAATGGTAAGACTTAGAGGAGAAGGAAGCAGGGAATCTGATCAGGGTGGGGACACTAATAACCCCCCTGACAGTCGGGATGCTACCATCCTGCAGCTGACTGAACTGGTCCGGCAACAATCGGCCCAGATTCAGCAGCTGATCCAGCAAAATGCTGGTGGACAACCAGCCAACTTACCTCCCCCACCGGAACGAATTGAGATGATCGGGGAGAGGTTCAGAAAGCTCAATCCTCCACTGTTCGAGGATGCTGCAGATCCTACCTCCGCTGAAGACTGGCTAAGGACGCTGGAGAACATGTTCCAGCATAGCCGCACACCCGAAGCGGAAAAGGTCATGTGCGCTGCCTACCTGCTAAGGGGGAGCGCCGGACACTGGTGGGACACCGTCTCAGCCATCGAAAATCCACTAACGATGAGTTGGGATCGGTTTAAGGAGATTTTCCGAGGAAAGTACTACACCGCCCCGGTCAGGGCCCAAAGGATGAACGAATTCATCAACCTCCGCCAAGGAGCCATGACAGTGGCGGAGTACATCAGGAAGTTCGAGCAGCTTTCAAGGTTCGCTGCTCATATGGTCAGCACAGACGCGCTCAAGGTCGAGCGGTTCATGGAAGGACTGAAGCCCGAGTTATATCGGGATGTAAGTATGGCGGGTGTGCAAGGGGCCACGTATGCACAAGTGGCTGAGAGAGCGCTCGTGGCGGAGCAGGCCGAGTCTAGAATAGCTCGCGCCCAGAAGCTAAGCGTAAATTCGCACAAGGGCCGCAGGGGAGCGGAAGTAATCCGAAACGGCAATTCGTGGCCCAGGAAGGGAAACAGGGGCCTCAATATCGACCTGGACCACCCCCACCGTTCAAGCCCAACCAGGGTAGGCCCCAACTGGATCTACCCGTATGCCCGAAATGCGCACGGAGACACCCGGGAGTCTGCAACTCCCAGAACGCCGTTTGCTACAAGTGTGGCAAGACGGGCCATTATTCGAGGGCATGTCCGGAAGATGGATCCGGAAGCCAAGCTAGGAACCCGATAGAACCTCCAAGGGTACCGGCCAGGGTCTACACCATAACCTCCGAAGAAGCAGAAAATAACCCGGCCGTGGTGACAGGTACCCTCCTCGTTTACCAGACCCCCACATGCATACTAGTCGACTCCGGAGCGACCCATTCATTCGCGTCTACTAAGTATGTCGCGAGAGTAGGAGTCACGCCTCACCGAGCTGAGTGCGAATTTAGGGTAACAGTTCCGAACGGGAATTCCACCCAAACCAATCAGGTCTTACGGGATTGTCCAATAGTAATCGGGGACAAGGAACTGCCCACAGACCTCATAATAATTCCCATGAATGATTATGAGGTAATCCTTGGAATGGATTGGCTATCAAAGTACGGAGCTGTCATAGACTGCCACCGCAAGATAGTCACACTCAATGTAGATGGAGATGAACCCCTTAAGTTCGTAGGAACTAGTAAAGGGACCATGATCTCTAGAATATCAGCGTTGAAAGCTCAGCGACTGATCAAATCGGGGTGTGAAGCCTATCTGGTATTCGCTATCAAGTCGGAAGAGAACGCCTCCCCGAAACTCGAGGAAGTACCAGTAGTTAAGGACTTCCCCGACGTATTTCCCGAAGAGTTACCGGGACTACCGCCCGAACGGGAAATAGAGTTCGTTATAGATCTGGTACCTGGAGCGGCACCAGTATCTAAGACGCCCTATCGGCTAGCACCGACGGAGATGAAGGAATTAAAGGATCAACTCGACGAACTCATGCAGAAAGAGTTCATACAGCCGAGTTTCTCTCCTTGGGGAGCGCCGGTGCTATTCGTGAAAAAGAAAGACGGATCCATGAGATTATGCATAGACTACAGGGAGTTGAACAAGTTGACGATCAAGAACAAGTACCCACTCCCTAGGATAGACGATCTATTCGATCAACTGCAAGGTGCAACAGTTTTCTCCAAGATCGACTTAAGATCGGGCTATCATCAATTAAGGATCCGAAAGGAAGATGTCCCGAAGACGGCCTTTAGTACCCGTTATGGCCACTACGAATTTTTGGTGATGCCATTCGGGCTAACTAATGCGCCCGCAGCTTTCATGGATTTAATGAACCGGGTGTTCAAGCCATACTTAGATAGGTTTGTCATCGTCTTCATAGATGACATCCTAGTCTACTCGAGAACGAAGGAGGAGCACGAAGAACACCTGAGAGAAGTTCTAGGAATACTACGTGAGAAGCAACTATACGCCAAGTTCAAGAAGTGCGAATTTTGGCTCGACCAAGTCGCCTTCTTAGGGCACATAGTATCAGGAGAGGGAATCTCTGTGGACCCGAAGAAGATAGAAGCTATTAGCAATTGGCCCAGGCCGACGAATGTGACGGAAATACGAAGCTTCCTCGGTCTGGCAGGATACTATAGGAAGTTCATAAAGGACTTCTCGAAGATAGCATCGACACTGACGAGGCTGACCAAGAAGAATACACCTTTTCAGTGGACCGTAGAATGTGAACGGAGCTTCCAAGAGCTGAAGGAAAGGCTTACGACGGCCCCAGTTCTCACAATCCCATCGGGAACAGGAGGGTTTACCGTTTATAGCGATGCGTCGAAGAACGGGTTAGGGTGTGTGCTAATGCAGAATGGGAATGTAGTAGCATACGCCTCTCGTCAACTAAAGGAGTACGAGAAGAATTACCCGACGCACGACCTAGAACTGGCGGCAGTGGTCTTTGCTCTCAAGATTTGGAGGCATTACCTCTATGGAGAGCGGTGTGAGATATACACCGACCATAAGAGCCTCAAATACTTCTTTACGCAAAAAGAGTTAAATATGAGGCAGAGGAGGTGGTTAGAGTTAGTTAAGGATTATGACTGCGTAATCAACTACCACCCAGGCAAGGCGAACATAGTAGCCGATGCCTTAAGTCGAAAAGCAGTCAGTGCAGAACTACAACTGCTGGAAGTAGAAGTCGTAAGGTTAGGCGAAGTTGAGGCGCAACTAGCAGCCTTAACTTTGCAACCAACACTGCTGGAGCAGATCAAGACAGCACAAGGAGCAGACGAGTTATATGTAAAGATTAAGGAGGCACAACCGGAGCAAACCACTGGAAACCTTATGATACGGAAAGACGAACGATTATACTTCAAGAACCGGGTATACGTGCCAGACGATGCCGAACTACGACGGCTAATAATGACGGAAGCACACGCTACAGCATACTCGGTACATCCAGGAGCAACGAAGATGTACAGAGACTTAAAGAAAAACTACTGGTGGCCGGGCATGAAAAAGGATATCGCGACCTTCGTGAGTCAATGCCTGACGTGCCAGCAGATTAAAGCCGAGCATCAACGGCCGGCAGGAACCCTGCAACCGTTACCCATTCCGGAATGGAAATGGGATAACATTACCATGGACTTCGTAGTAGGACTGCCTAGAAATGCGAAAGGGCACGACGCAATTTGGGTAATCGTTGACCGACTAACCAAGTCTGCCCATTTCCTACCAATAAGCACGACGTATTCCATGGAACGATACGCGGAGCTCTATATCCAAGAAATAGTGCGACTGCACGGCGTTCCATCGTCGATAGTCTCGGATCGCGACTCCAGATTTCTATCGAAATTCTGGACTAGCTTACAAAAGGCGATGGGAGCCAGGCTATCTTTTAGTACCGCCTACCATCCACAGACGGATGGTCAATCCGAGCGAACCATTCAGACGCTGGAGGATATGCTCCGAGCGTGCGTACTCGATTTCAAAGGAAATTGGAGTAAGTACCTCCCACTGATCGAGTTCTCCTATAATAATAGCTACCACGTCACCATCGGGATGGCACCGTACGAGGCGTTATACGGGCGTAGGTGCAGATCCCCAGTACATTGGGACGAGGTTGGCGAACGGGCACTGCTAGGCCCCGATATCGTACGAGAAATGACGGAAGCTATTACCGCCATACGAGAAAGAATGCGGACGGCGCAGAGCCGACAGAAGAGCTACGCGGATCGAAGACGTCGACCATTAGAGTTTGACGAAGGCGATATGGTGTTCGTGAAAGTATCGCCGATGAAGGGTGTAAAGAGATTCGGGAAGAAAGGGAAGTTAAGTCCTAGGTACATAGGACCCTTTAGGATACTGAAAAGAGTAGGCGAGGTAGCATACCAATTGGAGCTGCCTGCGTCATTAGCGCAAGTGCATGACGTGTTCCATGTCTCGACGCTACGGAAATACCTAGCTGACCCGAACCACGTGTTAGGAAGCGAGTCCCTACATCAGCAATTGAAACCGGATCTGAGTTACGAGGAGACTCCGGTGGAGATATTGATGTACGAGACTAAGAAGCTTAGGAGTAAGGATATTCCTTTAGTGAAAGTACTGTGGCGAAATCAGTCCACGGAAGAAGCCACATGGGAACGGGAGGACGAAATGAGAATTCGTTATCCCGAGTTGTTTCACACGGGCTGATTTCGGGGGCGAAATCCTCCTTAAGGGGGGGAGGATGTAGGACCCCGGTCCCCGGAAATTAGGTCGGCCAATAAACTACGTGCATGCCTTACGCGACTTTATGCTTATTGTGTATATGTGAATGTTTATGTGAATTCGTAAAGTCCATGTTCGTGATCTTGTAAGTATTACGTGCAATTACGTGCTAAGGATTTCGTGTTTAATATGGTCCTAATTTATGAAAGATGATTTTCGAAAATGATAAGAGAAATGGCTAATGATAGATGGGCTTGGAATCAAATTTATTGTGGGCTAGGATATTACTTGGACCATGAACCTATTATGATAGGAATTACCAAGTGGGCTAAAAGTAGAAATAGGCTCAAATTTGCAAGAAGCCCAATTAGGAAACAAAGCCCCCATTTCAAGGAAAACCCATACCTTATCTAATAGAAATAATACTCAGTCAAACAAACTCAAAAAATTCGACAACACCCCCAAAAGAAAACCCACGAAGTAAAAACGGAAGGAAAGAAAGGAGAAGGAGAAGAAGTCGAGCCAAGCTTGGACCAAGAAGCTCGAGAATTCGAAGCTAGTAAGCTAAAACCCCTCCCTAAGCTCTTAATTCTTTATCTTAGAAGTAGTTGAGGATATTAAATGGCGTTAAATGCTAGCAATTGGAGAAAAGCCACGAGAAACCCTAAATAACGAATGTAGGCTCGAACTAGGGTTTAGGTAGGTGCAAAGATGGGTTAAGTAGCTTAGCATATGATTTAGAACTTATAACCCTAGGAAAAAAAAAAAAAACAAACAAGCTATGAAGCGAGTTAGGAGATGATGAACGACGGAAAATCGAAGGAGATGATGAAATGTCGATATGTTAGTAAATGTCGAAACATATGATAAATGTCGAATGCACAAAGTGTCGATAGCTAATGGAAATGTCGAGGTTCATGACTTAGGTACATGTCGACATTTTCAACATAAAATGTCGAGAGGATAAGATAAATGCCGAATGAGATTGAACACCAAAAATGTCGGGTCCTGTTAACCGAATAAAATGTCGAGGTTTCTAAAATGTCGAAACCTTTTAGCCAAATGTCGAAAGCTTGCATAGTGACCATTAGTAAATGTCGAGACCTAACTTCCAATACAACCCGAGATTTATCAAATGTCGAAAGGTGATAACGAAACCCCCATGCACCTCGACATTTAGTTTCTTCATATCGACATCTTATAAATGTCGAGATATCCCAAGATAAAATGTCGACATCTCATTTTCCAAAATAGCGAACAAAGATGTCGAGGCTAATACCGAGTAAAATGTCGAGCCCTTGTATAAATGTCGATATCTTAAAATGTCGAACCTTATCCACCTCGACATTTGACTTCTTCATATCGACATTTTTGTCATGTTCACCTATCGACATCTTAAGTATAATATCGAGTGATATCCCGACATTGGTATATTACGGGTAATCTCGAAAACGCATACTGAGATCTTTACATACAACATTAAGGAAAATATTTCAACACTTTTCAAGTACATATATAACCAATATTTTAGAAAATGTACTGATATAATAATTTTATGTTAAGGTCGAAAATTAGGAATTTTGCCGAATTTCCTAGTCACGAATTTTATACTAACCTTACTTAGGAAATTTATGGGACAAGAGACTTAACCTAGACTTGAAATTAACGACTTATAATCTAGCGAATTTAAGGAGGTTAGATGATTTAATTTGACTAAGGGATCTTATAAAGGCGCAATACTAATACGACATTATTTATGCTTAAAGGTCGTACGTTAGGAGCAAACGGGGAAAATACTAATTACGCACGGACGACAGGTAAGTAGAAATTCAACTATGACACGTAACTTGCCTGCGTCCAAGTATGTGAATTACGTGCTCGTGTATTTTCTATGAAATGCGTACGTATGAGATGATTAAATTATATGCATGACGGCATGACTTGCATATGTATATGAGCATAAGCACGAGCACTTGCATGCATGAGTAGTACGTAAGGAGCGAGGTATGAGCGTTCATGAGATCGCCTGTGTGCGATGTATATTCGCCGATATTGGCGTTTGTGTCGACTCGAATGAAGAGTCACGGCTTCCCCTATGCAGCCTTTAAGGCCTGAATAAGAGGCTGGGTAAATACCCCGTACGATAAGGCCTGAATAAGAGGCTGGGTACATACCCCGTACGATAAGGCCTGAAAAAGAGGCTGGGAAAATACCCCGTACGATAAGGCCTGGATAAGAGGCTGGGTAAATACCCCGTACAATAAGGCCTGAATAAGAGGCTGGGTAAATACCCCGTACGCTAAGACGTAATAAGAGGCCGGAGAAACGAAAGCCGAGGGCCCGTAAGAAATAAGAGTATAAGAAATAAGAGTATAAGAAAAAGAGTAAGAGCGAAAGAAAAGAGTACGATTATGAGAAAAAGAGTACGAGCGTTAGAAAACGACGACGTGGATTGTCGTCCGCTAGGACACGTGCATTCATGCATAATTTCTGCTTACTGAGCCTCGGTGGCTCATTATTTATGTTACGTGTTGTAGGTACTGACGATCACGGTACGTGATCTGAATTTTTACGCGAGGCCGATCTTTTGACGCAGTCCGACCGCTTTTGAGGTGGGAGTGTGTGTATGGATGACGACCTGTGAAGGCCGGGCGCATAGGGAGCTTTTGGCTGCACACACACACGTACACTTGTATTTTGTAGACAAGGGCATGATGATGTCGAATGATGTATAACATTCTTTTGGCATGTATATAAAATTTCCGCATGCACTTTTAAAATGAAAAATTTTATTCGCATTTTTACGTATCCTCACAATACCAAAGCATTTACACTTAGAATTAGAACGGAATACGAGGGCGGGACGACGGGTCCTGACAGTAAAACACGATATAAATTTCATTTATCAAATCTCCCCATACTTAAGTGTTTGCTTGCCCTCAAGCAAAGAAATAATAATGGCATATAAATGATAAAATCATGCAACATATCAATCAAGAACGAAATCACGTAGGAGATAATGCAAGTAAAGTCAGAAAGCATATTTGAAATCAACGACTAACTACACGATTTCCTTAGAAATACCTATCAAGATTCGCACCTCATAGAGATTCACTCAAATCACTACGTGTATGGGTTAAGATGTCGGTGATATCGCTATGGTCATGCACTAATCTAATCTCTACCATAAGCTTGCAAGCAATTCGTAAATCTACCACTTTCAATGATCAACCGTGAATCGGAAGGTCTTTACCGGGTTATAAAATGGCTAAAATATTTATGATACGCAAGGAATAAGCGTAAAAAGGATATGAGCTGTAGTCGTGTCGGAATCATGCCATCATTTCGAATGCACCAAAATCCGTCGTTCTTGTTCATCATTTCCTTTCTTTGCATTCATCTCTCTTTATTTCCTTCTTTTTTTTTCACCAAGCCCTCCTTCTCTCAACTTCTCGATCTAGGAAATAGATAATATACGCTTTCGAGAGCGAAAGATTATCGGAGGAAAGGTTCTTAGCCAATATATATCCTCTTTTTTTCTCTTTCTTCTTTTTTTTTGAAATCAACTCGGAAATTTAATACGGGTTGCGCTTCTTAAGTCCGGCACTCAACCTCCACTTCTACTATCGCTCCAATGGGATTATGTCTAAAGGCTTAATCGGGGTCGGCAATTTATAATCCGGTTTTCACAAATAAAAGGCTCAGGCTCAAAGCGGCTAGCTACGGGGGCCAGTCGTGGTTGGATACTCTGAAGAGAAATAAACTAAGCATGATTCACACAACCAAAGAAATGAGCGAAAAGCTCGTAGGCTCAAAAATCTCACAAAAATAGGGTTATGTGTACGAATCTCTCAAGTATCGCCAAGTTCATCATGTAAGAGAGGTAGACTACGCACATGTTCCTAATTACTCACAAGATTTCATGAAGTCATCCCTTCATGATAAGAAACATAATTTTCGAAGAAAAATTTGTAAGCCAAATTTTTGAAAATAATTTGTACCAAAAATCAAGCATGCACATATATAACATGTTCGCCTAAATTTCACAGAAATTTCCCTCCCCACACTTAAGATTTACGTTGTCCTAAACGTAACAATTATGTAACACAAGGACGAGGAAATAAATAGATAAGTGAACTTCCCTGAATAGAGTCCGATGTGCATGCTTTGTACGGCTCCTACCAACTCTTGAGATTTTTAATCCCTGCGATCATCGACAAACAAAATCATAAAAAAACAATTTCGCACAAAAATAAAAGAAAAACATAGGATAGGTTTGGGGTGCCTCCCAAGTAGCGCTTTCTTTAATGTCTTTTAGCTAGACATAGTTTGGTGATTTTTAGCTCCGGGTGGTATCGAGGAGGTGGATGGTTTCTTTTTCGAGCACTTCTATGTCACCGCCATAGTAATGCTTGAGTCGGTGCCCGTTCACCTTGAAGGTCCCCTTCTTCGGATGTGTGATCTCGACAGTTCCGTATGGAAATGCTCGGGTCACCGTAAATGGTCCAGACCATCTCGATTTCAGTTTACCAGGAAACAGCGGTATGCGCTAGTTGTAAAGCAGACCTGGTCGCCTTCTTGGAATTCCCGTTTCATGATTTTACGATCATGATACAGCTTCGTATGCTCCTTGTATAGGCGAGTATTTTCATATGCCATCTGACGCCACTCATCGAGCTCGTTGATCTGCAAGTTTCTGTTCGGTTACCCGGTGTCTCCCGAAGACGCCACGCCCCGGGTACGGTGCGGAACAAAAATTTCCTGGGTTCCCTTATTGCCCTCATTGCTCGGATCAGAATAGTAACACATAAACATGTAATAGGGCGGGTCAAACCCGTAGAGAATTACGAGTTGAAGCGAGTGGCAGCTCCTCGTCCTTTTCTTCAAGACTTCGTCGATGGTGGTGGATGGCACTAGATCGTCACGCCGACCTCGCAGTGTACACGGAATCAGTTCTCTAAAGATGGCTAGAGTGAACAGAGCCATCGCGTGAGAGAAGAGTGTATGCGTTCGGTGTGTGTTTTGTGCCTTTAGTTGATTTCGAAAATCACTTGCTTTCCCTTCATATGGAGCACGAATTCTCACCAGAAATTATGAAATAGGGCTGCCCTATTTATACTATGGTATATTCGAAAATCCTAGGATATCTCAAAGATATGGTTTTCGATATTACTCCTTAAGTGGAGAGATTTTTGCCATATCTTTCTCTCCCTTATTTAATTCAAAATTCATATAAGGATACTTACCATAATTAGACAACTAACATAAATACTAAGTCAAACAAAGTATATTTAAATATGGCATAAAATTCGAAACATAATCCAAGATTAATTTCGAAATTTTCACCTTAAAATAAATAATATTCCAAATACATTATTTCCATATTTATATTTAATTTTCGAAATTAATTCCCAAGGCATAATTCGAAAATCAGCTTAGGGTCAAATTTTAATTTTACCCTCAAGCCTTTTAAGCACTTGGCCAAGCCCAAGTCTCAAAGTTAGTTTCATACGAAGTCCGACTTCAGTCCATTAAATGGCCCGAGGCCCACTAAGGCGCGGCCCAACGGCCCAAGGCCCAAAACACTTTCTTTCCTTATCAGTACACGTTGATGATCCTTTTTAAGCCCAACTCTCTAGGTTCGACTCAATCGGCAAGGGAGGAATCCATGAGTCCGGCAGTTACCTAGCCAATCCCGCAGTACCAGACCGTGACGCGATTCGAGTGCAAATTTCGACCCAGTCTTTATTCGAGACCTTACTATAGATTATAGTACTACGTATAAACCCTTCAGCTGTGTCCCAATCGAGTGAGAGCCATGGTCTATGTCAAACTCACTATACTCGATTCTATGATAAAACGGGGACAAGGCAAATTACCAAAACTACCCTCCTTGTCTAACATGAGTTAGTTCAATACCTTGGCCAAGGATTTCGTAATTTCCCGTCGCCGTCCTCATAGGACACTAATCTCGATTACTTGCAAGACTGTGAATCCGTACTCGGCGGTCTAAGCCCGGGAATCACAAATCGTCATCAAGACCGCATCTGGCTCGCTGACCCATGCAACAACAAATTGGGTCGAGGGGAACCAGTGACAGTCGAGACTTCGAAGTCAACTCCGTCCCTTTCGGTCTAAGGTTCACGTAGACTACTATAGTGTTGTCGTCGGTCATTGACACTCCTTGAGTAATAAGCCATGTTTGACCGTAAGACCCGTGAGTCAGTGTCCATGAAACGATTTCAATCCCTTGATTCGACTCGCATCACAAGTCATGACCTCCACTTCCAAGCGGGATATCGGCACTCGATAAGTCATCGACAAATAAGCTGTAATCGGTTATCCAGCACCCAACTAGAGCCTAAGGCTTACGGACTTTTAATGCTCGAGGTTAAGAGTCCACTGGTGCCTTCCTCTCTCGTACCCATCGAGAACAGTGACTCAACTCGACACATTTGGATTTGTTCATTTATTGCTTTACCGGATGCTTAGTAAAGTACTCTTATATCCAATAAACGAACAACGCCTTTCAATAAACACCTAAAAAATATCTTATTACATAAAAGGTCGAATGATATATAAGCTAATGCCCTATACAATCTAATCCTCGTATAGCATTCGAGGGCATATTCCTAACATCTCACACTTGCACTCAATGCCATGTGCTGCAATATCTAATACCCATCTTTTCGAGATGTCTAGCCAGTACTGCGTGTGATAGAGGCTTGGTGAACGGGTCGGCCACGTTTTCCACGGTCGCGATCTTCTGCACGGCTATGTAGCCATTCTCAACGAATCCACGTAACACGTGATACTTTCTTTCTATATGTTTAGACCTGCTGTGAGACCTCGGTTCTTTCGCCTGAGCAATAGCGCCAGTGTTGTCACACCACAATGGCAATGGCCTATCTGCTACAGGAACGACACCAAGTTCTTTCAAGAACTTTCTCATCCAAACACATTCCTTAGCTGCCTCTGAGGCCGCTATATACTCTGCTTCGCAGGTGGAATCTGCAGTAGTGCTCTGTTTGGAACTTTTCCAAGACACCGCTCCACCGTTGAGCGTAAAGACGAATCGTGAAGTGGATTTCGGTCGTCCACGTCAGACTAAAAATCCGAATCCATATACACTTCCACTTCCAATTCTCCATTACCGTAGACCAGCATCATATCCTTAGTCCGTATGAGGTACTTGAGGATAGTCTTGACTGCTGTCCAATGTTCCTTACCAGTGTCAACCTGAAACCCACTGACTACGCTAACAGCGTACGCCAAGTCAGGTCGCGTGCAAAGCATCGCGTACATCAAGCTACCCACTACGGATGCATAGAGGATTCCATTCATCTCATTCCGCTCCAACTAACTTTGAAGGCTCATAGCCTTGGAAAGGTGAATCCCATGCCACATAGGCAGGAACCCTTCTTAAAGTTGTCCATATTATATCGATTCAGGACCTTCTCTAAGTAAAGGACCTGGGAGAGTCCTAACATACGATTCGCTCGATCTCTATAGAGCCGAATTCCCAAGATGTAGGTAGCTTCTCCCAAGTCTTTCATGGAGAATTCAGTTGAAAGCCGCACTTTCACCATCGAGAGCATTCCAATATCATTTCCTATCAAAAGGATGTCGTCCACGTACAATACGAGGAAAGATATTTTGCTCCCACTGCTTTTCTTGTAGACGCAATGTTCGTCTTCGTTCTTTAAGAATCCATGGCCCTTGACCACTTCATCGAACCGAAGATTCCAGCTTCTGGAGGCTTGTTTCAGTCCATAAATGGACTTGTTCAGTTTGCACACCTTATGAGCATCTCCTTGCGAAACCCTTGTGCTGCTCCATATATATTTCCTCCTTGAGGTATCCATTTAGGAACGCAGTTTTCACATCCATCTGCCAGATCTCATAGTCATAGTACGCAGCTATCGCAAGCAATGTTCGAATGGACTTCATCATAGCAACAGGCGAAAAGGTCTCCTCATAATCAATGCCCTCTTTTTGACTGTACCCTTCCGCCACAAGCCTAGCTTTGTATGTATCAACCAATCCGTCAGATCATATATTTCTCTTATAAATCCATTTACACCCAATGGGTCTGAAACCATCTAGAAGGTCTACTAGAGTCCAGACTTGGTTTTCGTGCATAGAATCCATTTGGACTTGCACAGCTAAAAGCCGTTTCTCCTAATTCTTATTGACACGCTCAAATACTAGCAAGTGTACTAGGTCGTGCAAGTAGTATAAAACGGACGAAGTCCGAGTATCGATCCACGAAGACAGCTCGATTAATTCTAAGAAAATATTCCTAATTCTAATTTAGACTAACGGAATTTTTATAGTTTTGATGGTTTAATTAAACGAGATAAAAGCGCAAATAATAAAATAGACGCAAATAAAATAGATGAGATAAAAATCAATTGACGACGAGTGACTAAGGCACATGTTCAGCACAAATAATTCCTACGTTTCATAAAATCTATCCTATCTAACCATCATGAATCTCAGTCAAGGTAAAATTTTCTAAGACAATCGCTACTCGTTTGTCCCTAGCGATCCTATGCGATAGAGAACCAACCCGTATATGTCTATAGGATTGTAGTTTCTACGCACGCGTTAAATCTCTATGAAATTCCCCGAGCTTAAACGCTTTCGGCGCTTAAGGATTCGGAAACCACACATACGAAACCGAATTCCATCTCTGGTCGGTTTTACGTAGTGATGTTCGATGTTTATTGTTCTAACCGGTCTAATCACTTTGTCCGTCTCATAAACCAATCAAATAAACATGCATATGTTGATCAGGCATACACAAGCATTAAGCGCAAACATGGAACACATGACTCGATTCACACGATCAAATAGGATAAGAAAATATTAATACGTAGTCATTATTCGGCCTATCATGGCCTTAATCACAAAATAATCTAAGCTATCATATTAATAAAATAAAAACACAAAATATTCAATTCAGACATAATAGAGAAATAATATAAACTTCGCCTTTACGGAAGAAACGCCTCGCAAGCGTCGATCGTCTCCTTCGTCGTAGCTCTTTTATTTTCTTCTTTCAGCCGTACGGTGCCGTCGTTTTATTTGCTGCCCAAAGCCCCTTCGCTGCTCTCTCCTAAAATCGCTGCCCTTTTTATTCACTGTCGGTCTCTTTAAATAGGTTTTCCCAATCTAATTTGCGCCGACTTAGACTTAATGGGCTGGCTTGTGGGTATAGTTTAAACTTTGAATCTGATCTCTCGTTAAGCCTAGGAGTTTGTAAAGTCACTCAAGTATTTGACTTGGTCCAACCTCGTAACGCGTGCATATAAATCTTTGCTTGCAGTTGCATGATATACTCCACGTGCTCCCTTCCTCTCTTGTGATGGTGATTTTATTAATATTATGGGCTTGGAAATAGTGCGGGCCTAATGATTTTAACGAGAATAAAGCCCATTTTGGTGCTTTTTGATCCCATATCTGCAAAGTAAGAATTCCACACATAAGCATAGCATATCCAAGCATATTACGATAAACAACAAACGGAAAATACGATTTTATGGGGTATAAAATAGCATAAAATCCTAACTTATCAACAACCCCCAAACTAGCTTTGATCGTCCTCGATCATAAAAGCGAAATAAAACCAAATCAAGTTAGGATTATAGAACACCAGTCAATGAAATTCTCCTGCTTCATCTCAGAAAACGTAAAAGCATATAAAGTCGGGATAATCATCAACTAATAAACGATCTAGTCAAAACACGAGGCATGAGGTAATATCTCGCAATCTTATCATAGCATGAAAGACATTTCTAGAATCGTACTACGCATCAATCCACAACTCTCACAAGGTTCGCTCAAATCGCTCGAAGTGTTTTTTCAAAGGGATCTGTATAGAAAACGCTCAATGCACGGCATGAAAAGATATTACTCTATGCTTGCAA
The DNA here is from genome assembly GCA_027422505.1 of Craterostigma plantagineum. NCBI lineage: Eukaryota > Viridiplantae > Streptophyta > Magnoliopsida > Lamiales > Linderniaceae > Craterostigma > Craterostigma plantagineum. The sequence goes on from JAPQWV010000055.1 coordinate 5,014,364, forward strand.
ATATATCACATCATAGTCACATAATAGAAGTCATGCACGAATCAAAGGGTCTTTCATCAAGGGTTGTAATGGGGCTCGGGTTTGAAGGGTGCGTCATATGGGAAAGTGAGCTAAAAGTATCAAACGTGTAACTCATCGAATCGCTCTTCTAACCACTTATTTCGCTCTTCTAACGCCGTGCCTATTTTCACTCGACTCGTCCTTTTTTTCTTTTCTAGCTCTTATCGTTCGCTTCTTCACGCCTCTTTTTTTTTTTTTCGAACCAACCCCTCCTATCTCTTTTTTTTTCTTCTTTTTTTTTCTCTTTTTTTTTTTTCGAACCAACCCCTCCTTTCTATTTTTTTGTACGTCTTATCGAAGGGAGAGGTTTCTAGTTCGCTGCAATATTACGACGAGAGATGTATATCATAGAACGAGTTCATAACTAACATGCATCGACGATGAGCTCATTCTCAACCAACAAGTCACTATTCACGATATCGATAAATTAACACGTTGATACGGGTCGTATAGGCTAAATTGAGGCAAGGCTAAATATCTGGGCTCCAAGTCAACAAATAAGTCAAATAAGGCTCAAAGGGGCTCACTAAGTGTTAAATGCGTAAGGTAGGAAAATATTTAGGCCAGTGACTCAATCCTAGTGCCCTTATCATTTTCGCACATAAAATCCACATAGTAACCATTGACATGCATAACAGAGCAAGTTCGAAAATATTCAGTCCATGCGTGTCACACAAGAATAAACACCGAGCATAATGAGTTGCTCTGAATTTTTCTGAAGGCTCAAAAACTCACATATATAGCTGGATTTGTGCTTCATGATACGCAATACTCTCCTAAAGCAGTCAATATAGCCAAATAATCATGCTAATATCACGACAATGCAACATGTAAGACTATCTCACTCAATTCATCGAATCATATCTCGACATGGTAAAATTTCAAAAATTTTCATCATTGACAGGAGATTCCACAGATGACGTTCAAATCGCAACCTTCATCAGTTCTACCCCACTAAAATGACCGAAATACGTCGATACCTAAACATGTAAGCATATTAAATCTAGCATTGTCACATCCCACCCCCAAACTAAATAGCACATTGTCCTCAATGTGTAAATTAAAGTAAAGAGAGAGTAGAAGTGACACTGCCCTGAATTTTCCGTTGATGTAGAAGACTTTGTTGACTTGAGCAAGCAACCATCGCGAACGGACAACCCACAAACTATTTATGAGCCTGCGAGATAACATGACTAGGCGCACCGTGAAAGCGAGTTTTATTAGATGAAAAAAAAATACTCAGAATAATAGGACTAAATATAAATATATGCATCGATAATACTTGGGTTGCCTCCCAATAAGCGCTGTTTTTAAAGTCGTTAGCTCGACTCTTGAGACGATCAGGGTGGCTTGGTGTCTAGGCTTGCTTTGTTGCTCTGGAGGTCCTTCAGCTCGCTGGTATTCTCTCCAGACGAGGTGTCCCTGAAAGGCACAGAACAACTTAAAGCAGGAATATTAGTAGCACTAGGTTCTTCAAGGAATACCAAGTTCGCTTTGCCCATTTCCCCATCGTCGTAGAGTTTCAAGCGCTGCCCATTAACTGTGTGCTCGTCCTTCCCATTGATAAGGATTTGTACGGCTCCAGATGGAAACACTTTCTGTACTATGTAGGGGCCTACCCACTTACTCTTTAGCTTCCCTGGAAAGAGACGTAGCCTCGAGTTGAATAGCAAGACGCGATCGCCGACTTTGAACTCCCTTTTTATGATCTTCTTGTCATGCCACTTCTTTGTTCCTCCTTATATAATTTGGCATTCTCGTACGATTGTTGACGGAACTCGTCCATCTCGTTCAGCTGGAGCAACCTATTTTTACCTGCTTCAGTCAAATCAAAATTTAGCTTTTTAATAGCCCAATATGCACGTTGTTCTAATTCTACAGGTAAATGGCATGCTTTTCCAAAAACAAGACGAAACGGCGAAGTCCCTATCGGAGTTTTATATGCGGTGCGGTACGCCCATAGTGCGTCGTCTAACTTCAAGGACCAATCTTTTCTTGAGGCGTTCACCGTCTTTTCCAAGATCTGCTTCAGCTCCCTATTCGAAACTTCTACCTGTCCACTAGTCTGAGGATGGTATGGGGTAGACACTTTATGCTTCACAACATACTTAGACAACAAATTAGCAAATAACTTATTACAGAAGTGAGTACCGCCATCACTAATTATTGCCCTAGGTGTACCAAAACGAGTAAAAATGTGCTTCTTAAGAAATCGAATGACTACGCGTGCATCATTGGTCCTACATGCCTCTGCCTCTACCCATTTAGACACATAATCTACTGCTACCAAGATATACTTATTTGAGCATGAGCTAGGAAAAGGTCCCATAAAATCAATGCCCCACACATCAAAGAGCTCTATTTCTAACATGATATTCAAAGGCATTTCATGTTTTCGAGACATAGCACCCGTACGCTGACAACGATCACATGAGGTAACATAAGCATGCGCATCCTTAAACAAAGTAGGCCAAACAATCCCGATTGTAATACTTTAAATGCAGTCCTAGTGGGTCCATGGTGTCCACCCGTCAACCCCGCATGACAATGAGATAAAACTGAACGCACCTCTTCGGCGGGTATACATCGCCGGATTACCTGATCAGAACAGATCTTGTATAGGAATGGATCGTCCCACAGGTAGTGTTTCGCATCAGAGAGAAATTTCTTCTTCTGATGAAAACTCAAGCCCGAGGGAATCTCACCTGTAGCAGCATAATTCGCAAAATCCGCGTACCAAGGTAATGATGTATCGATTAAAGCATATAATTGTTCATCAGGAAAACATTCGTCAATAGGTAGCTCTTTATCCTGCTCATGTGAATTATCTAACCTAGATAAATGATCAGCTATCACATTCTCAACACCTTTCTTATCACGAATCTCTAAATCATACTCTTGAAGTAGTAAAATCCAGCGAATCAACCTAGGCTTAGCATCTTTCTTAGCAAATAAGTATCTAAGTGCAGCATGATCAGTGTAGATGATTACCTTATTCAACACTAGGTAAGAATGAAATTTATCTACTGCAAATACCACGGCTAGTAACTCTTTCTCAGTAGTAGCATAATTCCTCTGGGCATCGTCCAGAGTTTTACTAGCGTAGTAAATGACTTGAAATACCTTATCCTTGCGTTGTCCTAGAACCGCACCTACCGCACCATCGCTAGCATCGCACATCAGTATAAATGGGAGTGTCCAGTCTGGTGCGACCATCACTGGGGCGGTGGTGAGTTTCTCCTTTAAAGTTTGAAAAGCCTGCAAACAATCATCAGTGAAGTTAAAAATAGCATCTTTAACAAGTAAATTAGATAAAGGCTTAGCTATTTTTGAAAAATCCTTTATGAAGCGTCGGTAGAATCCTGCATGTCCCAAAAAGCTTCGAACCCCCTTCACTGACGTAGGTGGTGGCAGCTGCTCAATCGCGTCAACCTTGGCTCGATCCACCTCAATTCCTTTATGCGATACCTTGTGCCCGAGAACTATACCTTCCTGTACCATAAAATGACACTTCTCCCAATTTAAGACAAGGTTAGTCTCTTCGCATCGTGATAGAACAGATGCTAAATTATCAAGACATGTATCAAATGTAGACCCAAATACAGAAAAATCATCCATAAATATTTCCATAAATTTCCCAACTATGTCATGAAAAATAGCGAGCATGCATCTCTGAAAAGTAGCTGGTGCATTGCATAATCCAAATGGCATGCGTCTATATGCAAAAGTACCATAAGGACAAGTAAAAGTAGTCTTTTCCTGATCCTCGGGCGCTATAGAAATCTGGTTATAACCTGAGTAGCCATCTAAAAAGCAGTAAAACTCATGTCCAGCTAGTCTTTCTAACATTTGATCAACAAAGGGGAGGGGAAAATGATCCTTACGGGTGGCATCATTCAATTTCCTATAATCTATGCATACACGCCACCCCGTAACAGTTCTCGTGGGAATCAACTCATTAGAGGCATTCTTTATAACGGTCATACCTCCCTTTTTAGGAACAACCTGGGTCGGACTAACCCACGCGCTATCAGAGATAGGGTAGATAATACCTGCGTCCAAAAGCTTAATTACCTCCTTTTTCACTACTTCTTGCATCGCTGGGTTTAGGCGTCTCTGTGGTTGTGCGACCGGCTTGTACGAATCTTCCATCAGAATCTTGTGTATGCAAACGGTTGGGCTTACCCCCTTGATGTCAGCAACCTTCCACGCGAATGCTCGTTTGTGTTCTCTTAGCACCCTCACTAGCTTTTCCTCCATTAGATCTGTCAAAGTGGAAGAAATAATCACGGGTAAAGTATCGAGAGCGCCAAGGTAAACATATTTGAGGTGACTAGGTAAAGGTTTAAGTTCTAAAATAGGAGGGTCCTCTATTGATGGTCGAGGTTGCGTGGCTGATGATCGATCGAGACGCTCTACTTTGGGCTTGGCCGACCTCCGATGAGGTGGGTTCGCTTCTAAGCTTGCTACAGTATCGGCCATTTCCTCGGACTCGTCTCCGACTAGGCATGCTTCCAATTTTTCCTTATTCCTGAAAATTTTAAAATACTCCAGAGCACATGTCTCAATACTATCAATAAAGGAACAATAATCATCATCAGGAGGGTGCTTCATTGCTTTATAAACATCAAATATAACTTTCTCATCCCCAACCTGTAGGATGAGCTTACCATTACCAACATCAATAAGGGCTCTTGCCGTATTCAGAAACGGTCTTCCTAAAATAAGGGGCATGTCGGTGTCCTCTTCCATGTCTAGTACCACGAAATCGGCTGGGAAGTAGTGCTCTCCAACCTTGACTAACACGTCCTCCAATACTCCTCGTGGGTATGTGATCGATCTATCCGCTAGTTGGAGGATCGTAGATGTAGGCTTTGGCTCACCAATCCCTAGCTTTTTCACAAGTGAAAAAGGTAATAAGTTAATACTTGCTCCTAAATCACAAAGAACATTAGTAAATGATAATGAGCCTATAGAGCAAGGAATAGAGAAACTCCCCCTATCTTTGAGCTTTGGTGGTAGCTTCCTTTGCAGCACTGCAGAGCATTCTTCGTTAAGGGCTATCGTGCCATATTGCTCTAGCTTGTTCCGGTTTGATAGCAATTCCTTGAAAAATTTGGCGTACTTCGGAATCTGCAAAAGAGCTTCACAAAAAGGAATGTTAATTTCTAACTTCCTAAAAATATTAATAAAGCGCTCGAAGTGCTTATCCGGTTTTCCCCTTCTTAATGCAGCGGGATATGGAGGTCGAATCTTGACTGGTGGGAGTGGGTCGACCTTCTTTTCCACCGCGAGAGGATCCGGCTCGTCCTCGACTTCTTCGGCTCGCTGATCCTTCCTTTGGCCGTGATGAGCTGTGTCGGTGACCGTGATTTTGCTCCCATCGTCGTTTCCCGTCTCTTTTGCTTCCTCCACTTCCTCGGCTTCCTGAGTTGATTCTAGCGTCTTCCCACTCCTCAGCTTCGTACTCCCGAGGGTTCTTTTCGGTGTCGCTTGGGAGTGTGCCTGGTGTGCGATCTGACACTGTATGTGAGAGCTGGCCCATTTGCATTGTTAAGTCCTTTATTGCAGCCCGTATATCATGGAAACCTTCCTGAACTCTCCCTTCTAGACCCTGGAGTCTCTCCTCCGTCTTGCGATTTTGATCGCCTTGAACCGCCGCCATTTTCTCCAAGGCTATCTCCCAGTCGGCCTTTTGCTTTGTTGGTGGCTCAATTTGTTGATTCTGAACTCCTGGAGGCTTCAAGTAGTGCGAGTTGCCATACGACAAATTAGGGTGGTTTCTCCAGTTCGGATCGTATGTGGTGGAGTATGCATTCCTTTGCCTATTGTGGATGTGATTGACCGTCTCAGGGTCCTGGGAGTGTATCTGGTCTAGCCTATTATGTATGGCTTCAAGCTGCGCCTCCAACGAGCTACTTATCTCATGTACCCCAGCCGCCCGTCGGTCCAGATCATGCTCAGTATATCTCGCTGGGTAGGCTGCGATTCGCTCGATGGCTTGGAGTGCTTCCTCGTCGCCTAACTCCATAAAATTTTGTGTGCACCCGCCATCGACGATTCTTTTATTTGGCGTGCTCAGCCCTAAAAAGAATGACTGCATCTGAAGGCTCAGGGGTATGCTGTGGTTCGGGCATTGTCTCAGAAGGCTCTTGTATCTGCTCCATGCATCGCTCAGAGATTCGCCACCTTCTTGTTTGAAGTTTACTAACTGGCTCCTAATTTCGCTGGTCCGTGACAGTGGGTAATATTTGCCCAAAACGCACTCCACTAGTTGCTCCCAACTAGTGATAGATGCATGTGGCAATGATGAGAACCATTCAGACGCTTTACCTGTCAAAGAAAAGGGAAAAAATGTCAGTTTTATCACTTCCATAGAGACGCCTGGATACTTAATAGTTCTGCAGATTTGGGTAAATTTCAAAATATGTGAATTTGCGTCCTCGTTTGTAAGCCCATGAAACTGTGCTGAACCCGTCACCATCTGTATGGTAACGGGTTTAATCTCAAAATGATTATTTGGTCCTGGCGGGATGGCAATCGGGTCGCTGTCATCGAAAATTCCTGGAAGCGCTCGACTTAGTAAAGTGGGCCGTGGCGGAGCCATATGTTCTTCCTCGTGTTCTTGATTGTCCATTCTCAGTCTTCGATTTCGATTGTTTCGTCGACACGTCGCTTCAATCTCTGCGTCAAATAGCAATGGTACGTTCCTCGAGCTTCGTGTCATGCACTAATAGGAATTATCTGCAAAAGATGAAAAATCAGCGTAAGCGAATAATAATAATAATAATAATAATAATAATAATAATAATAATAATAATAATAATAATATTAATAATAATAATAATAATAATAACAAACGAGAAATAAAACGTCTAAACTAAAAATCAGAATAAATCCTAAAATTAATAATATAGCTATCCCCGGCAACGGCGCCAAAAACTTGACACGCTCAAATACTAGCAAGTGTACCAGGTCGTGCAAGTAGTATAAAACGGACGAAGTCCGAGTATCGATCCACGAAGACAGCTCGATTAATTCTAAGAAAATATTCCTAATTCTAATTTAGACTAACGGAATTTTTATAGTTTTGATGGTTTAATTAAACGAGATAAAAGCGCAAATAATAAAATAGACGCAAATAAAATAGATGAGATAAAAATCAATTGACGACGAGTGACTAAGGCACATGTTCAGCACAAATAATTCCTACGTTTCATAAAATCTATCCTATCTAACCATCGTAAATCTCAGTCAAGGTAAAATTTCCTAAGACAATCGCTACTCGTTTGTCCCGCAATAGCGATCCTATGCGATAGAGAACCAACCCGTATATGTCTATAGGATTGTAGTTTCTACGCACGCATTAAATCTCTATGAAATTCCCCGAGCTTAAACGCTTTCGGCGCTTAAGGATTCGGAAACCACACATACGAAACCGAATTCCATCTCTGGTCGGTTTTACGTAGTGATGTTCGATGTTTATTGTTCTAACCGGTCTAATCACTTTGTCCGTCTCATAAACCAATCAAATAAACATGCATATGTTGATCAGGCATACACAAGCATTAAGCGCAAACATGGAACACATGACTCGATTCACACGATCAAATAGGATAAGAAAATATTAATACGTAGTCATTATTCGGCCTATCATGGCCTTAATCACAAAATAATCTAAGCTATCATATTAATAAAATAAAAACACAAAATATTCAATTCAGACATAATAGAGAAATAATATAAACTTCGCCTTTACGGAAGAAACGCCTCGCAAGCGTCGATCGTCTCCTTCGTCGTAGCTCTTTTATTTTCTTCTTTCAGCCGTACGGTGCCGTCGTTTTATTTGCTGCCCAAAGCCCCTTCGCTGCTCTCTCCTAAAATCGCTGCCCTTTTTATTCACTGTCGGTCTCTTTAAGTAGGTTTTCCCAATCTAATTTGCGCCGACTTAGACTTAATGGGCTGGCTTGTGGGTATAGTTTAAACTTTGAATCTGATCTCTCGTTAAGCCTAGGAGTTTGTAAAGTCACTCAAGTATTTGACTTGGTCCAACCTCGTAACGCGTGCATATAAATCTTTGCTTGCAGTTGCATGATATACTCCACGTGCTCCCTTCCTCTCTTGTGATGGTGATTTTATTAATATTATGGGCTTGGAAATAGTGCGGGCCTAATGATTTTAACGAGAATAAAGCCCATTTTGGTGCTTTTTGATCCCATATCTGCAAAGTAAGAATTCCACACATAAGCATAGCATATCCAAGCATATTACGATAAACAACAAACGGAAAATACGATTTTATGGGGTATAAAATAGCATAAAATCCTAACTTATCACTTATCCCTGATTGACTGGTCATAGGTAGTGGGATCGTCTCCGACGTGCCCTTCCATCGCAGCAACCTCGTGCTCAATGTGGACCATCCCGTATCTCTCAGGCTGGCGAGATACTCTACTCGACCTGCGCAAGTCAGGTTGCGCCTCGGACTGCTCTACGGTGTCACCCGACACTGGAGTTTGTGAAAGCGCTTCTGAATACTCTCCAAGAGTTACTTCGCGACCCGCTCCACCTTCTCGAACGAAATCTTCTTCGAGAGAGTGAGCCTGAAGGGCTACAACGATTCTCTGATCGTCGTGGAAGTAAAACTGATATCCCATGGAATCCTCAGGATACCCGACAAAACGTCCTTTCACAGCCTTCGATTCCAGTTTATCTGTCTTGAGCTTTTTCACAAACGCGGGGCAACCCCAAATTCTAATGTGATCCAAGCTCGGTTTTCGTCCTGTCCATATCTGATACGGAATACGATCGACAGACTTTGTAGGACATCTATTCAGAATGTGTGCCGCTGTCAACAGGGCATGACCCCACAACGATATGAGCAAGTCTGTATAGCTTAGCATAGATCGAACCTTATCCAACAGAGTTCGATTTCTGCGTTCGGACACACCGTTCAACTGCGGTGTTCCGGGCGGTGTCATCTGTGAAATTATCCCATTCTCTTTCAAGAACTCGTCAAACTCTAGGCTCATGTACTCACCGCCTTGATCTGATCGAACAGCTTTAATGCTCTTTCCAGTCTAATTTTCCACCAAAGCCTTGTACTCTTTGAACCATTCAAAAGTATCAGACTTATTCTTTTTGAGGTACACCTTGCCAAAGCGAGAGTGATCATCAGTGAAGGTAATGAAATAATGGAAGTTACTGCGAGCCGCTACACCGAACGGTGCGTAAACATCCGTTTGGATCAAACCGAGAAGTTTTGTGGCTCTCGTAAAAGTCCCTGTGAAGGGCGACTTGGTCATCTTTCCAAGGATACAAGATTCACAAGTTGGATAGGGATCAGACCCAAGCGGCTTTATAATGCCGGTTTTCTCACACTCAAGAATCTTCTGTTCTCCGGCGTGACCGAGTCGAAGATGCCACAGCAGTCTCGAGTTCGACTCCAATTTTCGTTTGTTGGTGACTATATTCACAGTTTTTATTTTATCTTCGATATTTAGGTAATACAACCCATTCAGTAAACTTGCACTTCGACGCAATTATTTCCAAAATAAATATTACATATATTTACCAAAACGGAACTCATAACCGTTTCCGCTCAAAACGGTAATATAAACAATATTCTTGAGCCCCTTGGGCAAAACCAAACAATCGAAAAGCAGTAAACTATGTCTAGTAGATAAAATTAGAGTCTTGATCCAATGTGGGTCGCCGGTACACTATGTCCGCTTCCTATGTTGATCATTATCTCTCGATCCGCCAGCTTCCTACTTCGTTCCAGACCCTGGTTCGAAACACAGATGTGAGCACTAGCTCCCGAGTCTAAGATCCATGAAGCGGAATATACTATCATAGAACAATTTATTTCCAAAACGTAAAGTTCTTTACCTGAGGTGGCTAGCTTCGGGCAATTGCGCTTCCAATGGCCAAGCTCATTGCAGTGAAGGCACTTGTCCGTCGGCTTAGCGCCTTTGAACACGTTCTTCTTGGCCTTGCCTTTCGAAATTCGTCCTTTGGGCTTAGTGGGCTTGTCCGACTTTTTCTTTGTACTCGACCGTCGAGTCTTAGCATTCGCGACAAGAACAATTCCTTTCCTTTCACCTTCTTCATCTAATCTGCGCTGCCGACAACTGGTTCATTAACCCAGTCAATGTCATCTCGGCCTTGTTCATATTAAAGTTCACGATGAATGAATTGAAGGAAGGTGGGAGCGACTGAAGCATGATATCGTTCTGGAGTTCGTTATCCATGATAAAGTCCAGTGCCTCGAGTCTTTCGATCCAATCGATCATCTTGAGCACGTGCGCTCCGACGTCGCTACCCTCAGCCATTTTGCAATGAAATAGTTGCTCCGTCAGGGAATAGAGAGCACTCCTGGAATGTTCGCCAAAAAGCTCCTTCAAATGAAGCAAAATGGTCTCACTTCCACTTTCGAGTGAGTGCGCTGCAACTCATTGCTCATGGGAAGAAGTATATAGCCCTTGACCTTTGGTTCGTCTATATGCTATTTGGCATACGCAGCCCGGTCTTCGTCACTCGCATCAGTCCCTGGGACTTGCCTTGCGGGGGAATCGAGGACATAAGTCAGCGACTCCATACCTAGGACTATCCTCAGGTTACAGAGCCAGTCCACGTAGTTTGGTCCCACCAAACAGTTTCTCTCAAGCAGCATAGTAATTATGTTCGTCATCGCAGTAAATAGAAAGAAACGTAAAGCTGCAGAAAATAAAGATCTAATTAGGTTTATCTTATCACTCATCAAGCGCAAACAAGGACTTTTCATTTCGCTTGACTTCCACTATTTTTCTCGAAAAACTCTGCTCCCGAGAAGAGTTTCGGAAACTTCGTTGAAAGTTTCATAGTGGAGTTGATGGCCCCGACTCGACTAGACTCGCCTCAGCCTTTAACGCAATATTTGGCCCATCTAATCTTATCGAAGTAACGTCAAACGCAAACTTATCCAATAAGAGTTTCAACTATCTTAGTCTCAGTCATTGACCCTCACGGCTAACCCTGCTTATTGGGTTTAACTGCTCTGTGACCTATCAACTTATGCTCAAATCCCACAGAATGTACCGCCCCTTGATGCCATACGCTTCGTGGGGGGCGGACTGGTATGACAAGCGGCGTCCAAGACGCACCCGAGACGCTAACACTGGGGCGGGATATACGACGCCAACTTACTCGGAACAAATCGCAAAACTCCCCAATGCTAGACATCTCAAGCATGATAGAAGACAGGAATCCAATTCCTTTACCCAGTTAGTATTTGTCAAATGGGAGAATAAACCATCTCACATAAGAGCAGATAAAACATGCATATCATTTCAAAAACCAACACGCACGTAGGTAGTAAATTGACCCTAGGAAAATAAACTACAAGACAACACAAGCGGGTTATTTCTAGCCTGTCCCTATTACATGCATCTTCAAAAGAACTCGGGTCGTCGCACGGGTCTTGAAGTCGTCAAACGTCCTTCGTCACTCGAACGGCCTCAAAGTCACCGAACGTCCACCACCTTGTCACCGCCGGAGGGTTGCCTTCCATCAAATGGGACCTCGTCTTCGTATTCAAGTCTAATCTAATAAAACGGTAAACTACAACACGTGGGGAATCATAAGCCCCGAACAACCCGTATAAAACAAATACAACCCGGGGGAACGCGACCCCTAACAAATGACCCGAAAATCAAATTCCTAAACCCGCAAGTGCGCCTTAAGTCACATTTATAACGAGCACGTTGACAATTACATAATTTTAAAGAGAAACGAAAATTGGGCTTCAAACGGGCCAAGCCCATTAAAAGGCATGTTAAGGCTTTGAGCATGAAGCTTAACATAGCTGCCGCGACTCAAATCGTTCAGCCGTCAAAACACGCCGGAGAGCCATGGCAGAGAAGGCCGTCGGCATGGAGTCCCGGCTGGAGACTCCACGGCGCGCAACGCGTGCGTGTTCAGCTCGCGGCAGGATACTGCCGCGACTCCCTCGTCGCCTCAGCCCCTTCGTGCCGAGTCACTGCCTCACCGGGAGAGATCGCCACTGCAGCATTCTGGTCGAGCCAGAGTCGCTGCGGCTGTCTTGCGCAGCGCGCACCGTGCGCGCCATCGCAGTTCACGACCGAAGCCACGGACGATCTCAGCCGGACCGCCGCACCTTGCGCCGGCGCTGCCCGGGGATGGCGCCTAAGCCACCATGGTTGGCGTCAAACCCAAGGTTCGAGGCTGATCGGGCCTGCTCAAAGCAGCCCGATCCCGCAGCTGTGCCGCCGTTACGGCACACGCAGCCTGCGCACAACGCGCGGCTGCCCGGGTCCTGCCGTCGCGCGGGTCCCTGTCCGGTTCGTGGTTCATCGTCGGTCTATACCGCACGAGTTGGTGGCCGTGTGTTGGCAAACGATGCATCGGCACCCCAACGACGGTCGAATCATGTCGGCTTTTCGATCGTCTGCCACGCACCTCGTTTCAATTTAAACACGTTATGATTCTGATCACGAGCGCCCGCTCTGATACCACGTCCCCCGGTGCGGAACAAAATTTTCCGGATTCCCTTATTTGCCTCATTGCTCGGATCAGAATAGTAACACATAGACATGTAATAGGGCGGGTCAAACCCGTAGAGAATTACGAGTTGAAGTGAGTGGCAGTTCCTCGTCATTTTCTTCAAGACTTCGTCGATGGTGGTGGACGGCACTAGATCGTCACGCCGACCTCACAGTGTACCACGGAATCAGTTCTCTAAAGATGGCTAGAGAGAACAGAGCCGTCGCGTGAGAGAAGAGTGTGTGCGTTCGGTGTTTGTTTTGTGCCTTTAGTTGATTTCGAAAATCACTTGCTTTCCCTTCATATGGAGCACGAAATTCTCACCACAAATTATGAAATAGGGCTGCCCTATTTATGCTATGGTATATTCGAAAATCCCTAGGATATCTCAAAGATATGGTTTTCGATATTACTCCTTAAGTGGAGAGATTTTTGCCATATCTTTCTCTCCCTCATTTAATTCAAAATTCATATAAGGATACTTACCATAATTAGACAACTAACTTAAATACTAATGTTTAAATATGGCATAAAATTCGAAACTTAATCCAAGATTAATTTCGAAATTTTTCACCTTAAAATAAATAATATTCCAAATACATTATTTCCATATTTATATCTAATTTTCGAAATTAATTCCCAAGGCATAATTCGAAAATCAGCTTAGGGTCAAATTCCAATTTTACCCTCAAGCCTTTTAAGCACTTGGCCAAGCCCAAGTCCCAAAGTTAGTTTCATACGAAGTCCGACTTCGGTCCATTAAACGGCCCGAGGCCCACTAAGGCGCGGCCCCAACGGCCAAGGCCCGTTAAGGCCCAAAATACTTTCTCTCCTTATCAGTACACGTTGATGATCCTTTTTAAGCCCGACTCTCTTGGTTCGACTCAATCGGCAAGGGAGGAATCCAAGAGTCCGGCAGTTACCTAGCCAATCCCGCAGTACCGGACCGTAACCCGATTCGAGTGTGAATTTCGACCCAGTCTTTATTCGATAACCTTACTATAGATTATAGTAGTACGTATAAACCCTTCAGCTGTGTCCCAATCGAGTGAGAGCCATGGTCTATGTCAAACTCACTATACTCGATTCTATGATGAAACGGGGACGAGGCAAATTACCAAACTACCCTCCATGTCTAACATGAGTTTTCAATACCTTGGCCAAGGATTTCATAATTTCCCGTCGCCGTCCTCATAGGACACTTATCTCGATTACTTGCGAGATTGCGAATCCGTACACGGCGGTCTAAGCCCGGCAATCACAAATCGTCATCAAGACCTCATCTGGCCCACTGACCCATGCAACAGCAAATCGGGTCGAGGGGAACCAGTGACAGTCGAGACTTCGAAGTCAACTCCGTCAAAGCCCCTTCCGGTCTAAGGTTCACGTAGACTACTATAGTGTTGTCGTCGGTCATTGACACTCCTTGAGTAATAAGCCATGTTCGACCGTACGACCCGTGAGTATGTCCATGAAACGATTCTATCCCTTGATTTCACTCGCATCACAAGTCATGATTTCCACTTCCAAGAGGGATATCGACACTCGATAGGTCATCGACAAATAAGTCGTAATCGGTTATCCAGTACCCAACTGGAGCCTAAGGCTTACGGACTTTTAATGCTCGAGGTTAAGAGTCCACTGGTGACTTCCTCTCTCGTACCCATCGAGAACAGTGACTCAACTCGACACATTTGGATTTGTTCATTTATTGCTTTACCGGTGCTTATTAAAGTACTCTTATATCCAATAACCGAACAACGCCTTTCAATAAACACATAAAAAATATCTTATTACATAAAAGGTCAGAATGATAAATAAGCTAATGCCCTATACAATCTAATCCTCGTATAGCATTCGAGGGCATATTCCTAACAGTTTCGTTTTCACCTGCAAGATTGAAATCAAAATTTAGCTTTTTTAGAGCCCAATACGCCTTGTGTTCAAGCTCGACGGGTAAATGACAATTTCCCGTAAACAAGTCTATAGGGTGTGGATCCGATAGGCGCTTTGTATGCTGTCCGGTATGCCTATAATGCGTCGTTTAACTTGCTTGGCCAATCTCGCCTATGGTGTTCCACGGTCTTTTCGAGTATACGCTTCAGCTCCCTGTTTACGACTTCCGCTTGGCCGCTCGCTTGAGGATGATACGCAGTGGTAACACTGTGTTTAACGCCAAATGTTTCGAGCGTCCTTGCAAATTGAATGTTACAGAAATGCGTACCTTTATCGCTAATAATGCAACGAGGTGAGCCAAATCGAAAAAATAATGTTTTCAAAAAATTTACGCCTACCCTAGCATCATTAGTGGGTAGCGCTTGCACTTCTGCCCATTTTGACACATAATCAACTGCTACAAGGATATATCGATTTTTGAAGGATGTAGGAAATGGACCCATAAAATCAATGCCCCATACATCAAATATTTCACATACAAGAACGAAATTTTGAGGCATTTCATTGCGCTTAGAGATATTACCTGTTCGTTGGCACCTATCGCACCTTTCAACATACCTTTGCGCGTCCTTGAAAATTGTGGGCCCGTATAATCCACATCCTAGTACCTTTTGTGCAGTTCAGTTGCCCCCATAATGGCCTCCACACGGTCCCGTGTGGCAATGCCCCAAGATATCGATTGTTTCGGGGAAGGTTACGCATCGCCTGATTATGTTATCCGCACAAATCCTTAATAGATAAGGATCATCACAAAAGTAATACTTCAAGTCCGACAAGAATTTCTTCCTCTGGTGACTCGTGTATCCCCTTGGTAAAATCCTAGCTACAAGATAGTTAGCAATATCGGCATACCATGGAAGTTCATCAGGTACCTCATGTATAGCGTAAAGGTGTTCATCGAGAAAGTAGTCTCGGATCATCTCCTTTTTTGTAACCTCACAAGGTGTCTCTTCTAATCTCGACAAGTGGTCTGCGGCAAGATTCTTTATTCCCTTTTGGTCGCGGAACTCCACGTCGAACTCTTGGAGTAGTAGAATCCATCGGATCAGCCTCGGCTTTGCATCCGGCTTCGCAAAGAGATGCTTAATGGCTGAATGATCCGTGTAGATGATGACCTTCGATAGGATAAGATACTGGCGGAACTTGTCGATTGCAAACACGACTGCAAGCAATTCCTTTTCGGTGGTAGTATAATTTGATTGCGCCTCATTTAGAGTCTTGCTTGCGTAGTGTATCGGTTGGAAATATTTTTCCCGTCGCTGCCCCAAAACTGCACCTACTGCAAAATCACTAGCATCGCACATTAGTTCGAATGGTAGCCTCCAATCCGGAGCTACCATGACAAGGGCATTAATAAGCTTATCCTTGACTAACGTAAAAGCATTCATATAATCGGTTGTAAACTCACACCTTTTTCTAGCAAACGAGTTAAAGGTCTAGCAATTTTAGAAAAATCTTTAATAAATCTACGATAAAAACCAACATGTCCTAAGAAACTTCTAATTGCTTTTACCGAGGAGGGTGGAGGTAATCGTTCAATAGTTTCTATTTTTGCTCTATCTACCTCGATTCCTCTAACCGATATCTTATGACCTAAAACGATACCTTCTCTTACAATAAAATGACATTTTTCCCAGCTTAGCACAAGGTTCGTTTCCTCGCATCATTTAAGTATCGCCTTAAGATCGAAAAGTCATCCATGAATACCTCCATTCCTTTACCGATTAATTTGTCGAAAATGGCCATCATGCACCGCTGGAACGTAGCCGGGGCATTACACAGTCCGAAATGCATCCGCCGATATGCAAAGGTTTCGAAAGGCCACGTAAAAGTCGTTTTCTCTTGATCTTCTGGTGCGATAGGGATCTGCAAGTAACCTGAAAGACCATCAAGATAACAATAAAATTCATGACCAGATAAACGCTCAAGCATTTGATCAATGAACGGTAAAGGAAAGTGATCTTTTCGCGTCGCGTCGTTTAATTTCCGGTAATCAATGCACACTCGCCACCCTGTAACAGTCCTCGTTGGAATGAGTTCGTTTTTCTCGTTGGATACCACTGTCATTCCTCCCTTCTTCGGCACCACTTGAACTGGGCTTACCCATGCACTGTCTGAGATCGGGTATATGACGCCCACATCAAGTAGCTTTATTACCTCAGCTTTTACTACCTCTTTCATGTTCGAGTTTGGACGCCTTTGATGTTGCACCACCGGCTTGAACTCGTCTTCCATCAGGATCCTATGCATGCAGAAGGTCGGGTTGGTTCCTCAGATATCTGATATCTTCCATGAAAGCGCCTTCTTATGCTCCCGTAACAGGTCTATGAGCATGAGCTTCTGATCCTTTCCTAAATTTGCCGCTATGATCACTGGAAGTCTTGAATCATCGTCCAGAAACGTACTCCAAGTGATCGGGTAATTGTTTGAGTTCGACCTTTGGTGGATCTTCAATGGAACATTTCTCTTTTTCCTCTTCTTTGCTCGGGTGCACCTGGATGGTAGGTTCCGCCCCGTCTTTGTCTGCATCTATTTGGTCAACGTCAAAAGATCGTTCATGTCTCGGTTCTTCAATCTCTTCTAATCCTGACAGCGAAGCCAAAGTTTCTGGTTGTGGTAGTCCCTGCAATGATAAAAATTCATTCCATGCATCAATGTAAAAGCACTTATCGTCTAATTTCTAGGAACTTTTCATGGATTCGGTCATATTGAATGTGACTTTTTCGCCATCTATAGTTAACGTCAATGTTCCATTACAAACATCGACCATGGTTCCTCTAGTAGCGAGGAATGGCCTACCCAAAATTAGAGGAATATTTTCATCCTCCTCCATATCGAGAATAACAAAGTCTGCAGGAATTATAAATTTATCG
This sequence comes from Craterostigma plantagineum, assembly GCA_027422505.1. NCBI lineage: Eukaryota > Viridiplantae > Streptophyta > Magnoliopsida > Lamiales > Linderniaceae > Craterostigma > Craterostigma plantagineum. Next base: position 5,031,796 of record JAPQWV010000055.1, read on the forward strand.
ACCTTAACTAGCACATCTTCTATGATACCCCTAGGATACTTAACAGATCTATCCGCTAATTGTAAACTCATCCTAGTGGGTTTGTGCTCTCCTAAACCAAGCCGTTTAAACATAGAATAAGGCATCAAATTAATACTTGCTCCTAAATCGGCCAATGCCTTACTTACGACTAAATCGCCTATTAAACATGGTATAGTAAAACTCCCTGGGTCCTTAAGCTTTTTCGGTAGCTTATTTTGTAGAATGGCAGAGCACTCTCCTCGCAACCCAACGGTGGAAACGTCTTCAAGCTTGCGCTTGTTCGTGATAAGATCCTTCAGAAACTTTGCCCAACGAGGCATCTGCGCAAAGCATCAACAAGTGGTAAATTAATATGCAATTATTTAAAAATAGCGAGAAATTTACCAAATTGATCATCAACGATTTCCCGTTTAACCCTTGCTGGGTATGGAATTTTTGGTTGATACGTTTTGACATGTGGCTTAGACACAGTCTCCTTTTGTTTGTCGGCCTCGCCGCTCGGTTGCATGGGTTCAATGTTCTTCTTCAATTTCTGCACTTCGAGCTCTCTTCCGTTACAAAGTGTCACCGCCTTTACATGGCGGTCCTTTGTATTGGTCTCGGTGTAACTTGGCATCGAACTGGAAGGACGTTTTTGGAAAAGTGTCACTGCCCAACTTGCTTCTCTAAGGCTGTAGGGAAGACTCGGTGTTCTGCATACGTGCTTCTTGATTTTCCAAGCGAGAGTCGAGCTTTCCCATTAGCTTCCCGAGCATTCCCTCGAGCTTATCAACGCGATTATACGCGGTGGGCGCAGCATTCGCGCTATGATATCCTTGCGTTCTTTGCTTTTGAAATCTTGGTGGAGCTTGTTGTTGATTACCGTAGGCCAAGTACGGATGAACTCGGTTCGGGACGTAGCTTCGTTGGCCTTGATAGTTACCCATGTAATCGACTTGCTCCATCGGAATAGTGGCTGGACAACGGGTTGCGTCATGACTTTCTCCGCACGTAGCGCATGGCGGGTGTAATTTGGGCATTTAGAGGTTGTTAGCTGCGATTTGTTGTTGGAGTATGTCGAACTTGGCATTTATCGCAGTTGAATTATCGACATCGTACATCCCCGGTGGTTTGCCTCTATTGCTGGAACTCCCGCGCCGAAAGCTGTTTTCGCTATATTGTTCGATTAGATTCCAGCCTTCCGTTGCGCTTAAATTGCATAACCCTCCGGTGCATGCCCCGTCAAGTAGTTGCACGGCGATATCATTCAATGATTCATGAAACCGCTGAATCAATTCGCTCTTCGTCATACCATGTTGTGGGAAGCGATTCAGAAGCATCTTGAAACGCGGCCATACGTCGTATAAATTCTCGCCCTCCCTTTGCTTGAATGCCGTTAGGTCCATTTTTAGTTTCAGCACCTTCGACGGTGGAAAGAAGTGCGTGATGAAGGTGGCGTGCATCTCGTCCCAGGTGGTGATGGATGTTCGGGTAGTAGATTATACCACTCCTTGGCGTTACCTCTTAGGGAGAACGGAAATAAGTAGAGCCGAATCGTTTCAGCGCTTACTCCTTGTACTCGTATTGTGTCGGTGACGAACAGGAAGTCTCGTATGTGTCGGTAAGCGTCTTCCTCGGAGAGTCCATCGTATTGAGATGTCGTCTGAAGCATTTGAAGTCAATGATGTTTCAGCTCAAAGTTGTTCGGGACTTGAGGAAGGACTATCGCTGAGCCGACCGACCCTACGGCGTTGATTCTCCACAGCTCTCTCATTGGAGGCTCTCTAGCTACAAGCGGCATATCGTCACGACCTTGAGTAGCCATTTCGACTCGCCTTGCATTTTCTCGTAGGTTATGTCGGAATGTTCTTTCGATCTTCGGGTCTCCTTCAACGATTGGTCGCGAGGTATTCCTTCGGGTCATGCGCGAGCGTTCACGTACCTAGACAACAAAATAAGGATAACAATAGCAATAAGAGATTTACAAATAAAAACCAATAACAAAATATATTGCTAAAAAACTAAAAATTAAAAAAAAAAAAGCGAGTCCTAATAATAATAATAAGGTTATAATAATAACTATAATAATATTGTTTTTTGTAATAGTGATGTTAGAAATAAAATAGATAGTTTGAAGAAATAATAATAATATTAATAAACGTACCTAGACCAAAAGAAATCCAATTAAGAATAAAATATATATATGTATATATATATATATATATATATTTAATAAAATAAAAAAAATAACAGCAAATAATACTAATTAAAATAACGAAAATAACGAAAAAAATAAGTAAAAATAATAAGCCTAGAAATAAATAAATAATAATAATAATAATAATAAAGCTAGAATAATAAACTAAAGTTCTCCAAATATCAATAGTTCCCCGGCAACGGCGCCGAAAACATGATTGAGCGGATCGAGTAATAAAAATAAAACGAATATCGCAAACTATCCTACGCTCAACAGGCAAGTTATCGAAAATAGTATAGAAATGACAAGTATTCGAGTATCGAACCCAAAGGAACTATATACTTTAGAAAACCGTTGTTTACATATCCTAGTAAATATTTTTGGTTTGATATAAATATAAATAACGATAAACTAAATAGACGATACACACGAAAATAAAATTTAGATAAAATAGCGATAGCGGAGTTGGGACGATTTTATAAAAGCGAACGTATTTGAGACTTCGAATCCCCCTAACTCGACCAAACGAGTGACAAGTATAATTATATTTAGCCAACTATTAGACCGTGAGATTTCCTAGAGCATGCGTACGAATTTATACGACTGACGAAACTGCGCCTTATCACATAAGAATCGTAAACAACTAATCTATGAATTAAATAATTGGGCAAGCTTCCCTAACTAGTTAACCACAGATCGCATAAAAACTCGATGACTCCCACTATTAGATTTGACTCTAATCCGGCGGGGTAGTTCAACCTATCTCTAGCGATGAGTTTATTCCGCTCGTTTACGAGTGGTCTAATCGTCGCCCCTCGCTCGAGCGTAGCGTTCGATTTCCCAACAATTATTTCGACCACATAGACATAATCAAAACAATAGCATAAATCGCAACCGAGTCATAATAAAAAGCATATCAATGAAACGTTCGACGTACGTACGATCTCGCTAGGGTTCATCTAATCTCAAATACTACGGGATTTAGCCACTCATATGAAACATTAATACAACGAGGATCGTAAATAACAAAGAGAGAAACATGTTTCTTCCCTGAATTTCGGCTCCGCGGTTAACTCTTCGTTGAGGAATTTTGTCGAACAGGTGGTGGACATTTCAGCTTTTCCTTACCTTGAAAGAAATTGCACTGCCCCTTCACTACTCCTACAGCCAAGCAACTGCTCTTCCTCGCCTTCGCTTCGTAGTCCACAGATCAGCTGCAGCCCCCACACAAACCAGTCGTTGGACACAACATAGCAGCCCCCTCGACTCACAGTCGCAGCCGCAGCCCACTGCTCCTGCTGTTGTGCTCGGCTCGGTCCCTTAGCTGCTCACAGCTCTTCCTCTCGGCCTAGCAAACGAGTACACACAGCTGACTAGTGTTTTCCTCTTTTCTTTCTCCCCACTTCACGTCGATCACCCCTCCCTCTATTTATAGATGGTATGAGAGACATCAAAATCTTTATTTTTGCAGCCCAAGCATGCGTAAGATCCTACTTTCTTCCTTGAGCCTTGTGCTTGGTTGAGTGTGTGTGCTAATGTCACGATCTCAGGTGGCTTGGGCGGCTGTGTCCCATTTTTTCTTTCTCTTTGACGTGTGAGTTGAATATTGTATGTATAGTTGTCATCCTTTGCATAGTGGGCTTGGGCTTTTGCTTCTTGGGCTAATTTTATCTTGAACCCAATTTGTTTTTTAGGCCGATACTTGGCCTGACGATCCTCGATTCTGTTTAAGTACGAATATTCCTTGTTGTAGTTTTTTTTTCCCAATATCTGTCGAAAATGAAATATAAACGTAAATTTATGATATTCAAGGAAATTTCAAATAAATAACAGGCGATATTACACTTTTACGGGGTATAAAACAAGATTTCATTTATCAGTTAACCTGATAATTTAGTCACTGCCGCTCTCCTTCAATGGATTCGTTGTTATCCAATCTGAACAAGGCTGTAGTGGAACTCTCTCACCAGATGAGTCGGTTGAGCATGACCCGAAATCAGATGAAGAAGGGAAATTAAACGGCGGTTACCGCGACTACGAAAGGCCATGTGCCGAGTAAGAAGAAGACGGACAATAAAATCAAGCCCTTATGACAAATTTCTAATGGCAAGGCCAAATGTATAAAGAGGCGCAAAGCGTGACTGCTCCAAATTAGGGGCCTCACGGTCTGAAACAAAACAGTAAACTGGCAGAGCGAGAAATCATTATCAACATAGGAAGCGGACATTGTGTACCGGCTGCGCATATTGGATCAAAAATTCTCGACTTGGTTTAGTTCTTTCCGATTGTTTAATTTTGCCCTAGGGGCATAAGAATATTATTTACTTCCGTTTTGAGCGGAAATGGTTTTGAGTTCCGTTTTAATATATTTTAGAAATAAAGATGTCAGAAGTGCAACTTTACTAAAATATGCTAACACAATTACCAACAAAAATATAAGTCTAACTCGAGACACTTGTGGCATCTTAGACTCGGTCATTCTGGGGAATGAATGATTCAAGAGTTGGAGAAAACCGGCACGATTAAGCCGCCTGGGATTTGATCCCTATCCGATCTACGGGTGTTGTATCTACGGAAAGATAACTAAGTCGACCTTCAGAGGGGCTTTTCAAAGACGCCTCAAAACCCCTCGGTATGATTCATTTTGTAGAGAGTTAAGGGGAACGACTCAAGGTAGTTTTCGCTACTACGTCTCCAACGATCACTCGTGCTGAGCAAAGCAGATCTAATGAGGTATAAATCTCAAACTCTTGATAAGTTCGAGGAGTATGAGAGAAGAGTGGAGATACAAACTGAGAAGATATTTTTCATTCGGATCGAGGAGACAAATATATGATTCTCGAGTTTGACAGGTTCTTGAAAAGGAACTGAATTATTTCACAGATGAATCTGCCCGGAACACTGCAGTCGAGCGGTGTGCCTGTGTACATAATTCAAACACTTCTGGATGATTTTCTATCAATGCTAGCTAGATCTAACCTGACATATTGTAGTGGGTAAGTATTGTTAAATGCATCGTACGTTCAAATAGACGTCCTATTTTACGGGATATGGACTAGACAAAAATCTGAGCTGAGATCACATATGGGGTTGCCCCATTTTATGGGACAGCTCAGACTGGATTGAGATTAGTGAAGGGTTGTTATGTCAGGTATCCCAATGATTCCATGGGATACCAATTTTACTTCCACGACGATCATAGGATGGTTGTAACTGTGTAGACTCTCGAGGAATAGTTCATTCGAGAAGGTGGAGTAGGTCATGAAGTAACTCTCGGAGAGTCGACAGAAACGTCTTCACAAACTCAGTGCCAGTAGGCACCAATGAGTAGCCCAAGACGCAGCCCTAATTGCGCAAGTCAGGTAGAGCATGGGGTTTATGCGGTGAAGGGAACGTCAAAGACGATCCCACTACCATGACCAGGAAATGACAAAAAAGATTGAGATGGCTTAATGCTATGCAAGCAAAGTGGTTTCCATGCACAAACAATCTAGTTGAGTCGTACAGGGCTGGGTTCGTAGCAAAAGGTTTCAGTCAAAATTAGCGCATTAACTGTGAGGAAAGCCTTTCACCAGGTGCAATGATGAAATCGATTGTAACCGTGCTTGTGATAGCGACGCACTATAAGTATGAGGTCCGGCAGTGTGAAAACCTAGTTCCCAAAGAAATACCTCAAGGAGGGAATATATGTGGAGTAGCCTAGCAGTTATACATCGCAAGAAGATACTCATAATGTGTGCAAATCAATACGAGCCTAAAAGTCTAGAAGCTTCGTTTTGATGAAGTAGTGAAAGGCTACGGATTCATAAAAAACGAAGATGAACCATACGTCTACAAGAAAAGCAATGGGAGCAAAATATCGTTCCTCGTATCGTACGTGGATGATATCCTTTTGATAGGACATGATATCAGAATACTCTCGATGGTGAAAACATGGGTTATGACCGTATTCTCCATGAAAGACTTGGGAGAAGCTACCTACATCTTGCGTCTTCACCTTGAGATCGAGCGAATCGTATGTTAAGACTCTTCCGAGCCATTTACTTAGAGAAGGTCCTGAAGCGATATAATATGGACAACTCTAAGAAAGGGTTCCAGCCTATGCGACATGGGACTAACCTTTCCAAGGCTATGAGCCCTGAAAGTGAGTTTCATCGAAAAGAGATGAGTGGATCCCCTATGCGTCCGCAGTGGATAGCATGATGTTACACGATGCTTTGCACACACGACCTGACGTGGTTTATGCTGTGAGCATAGTTTGTCGGTTTCAGGCTAACCCTAATAAGGGACATTGGACAACAGTCAAGAATATCCTCAAGTACCGCAGAAGGAATAAGGATATGATGCTGGTGTAATGGAGAATTAGAAGTGAAAGATATAGCGGTTCAGATTTCCAGTCAGATGTGGATGAATGAACAACCACTTCGAGTTTCGTCTTTATGCTCGACGGTGGAGTAGTTTCTTTGAAAGTTCCAAACGAAGCACTACTGTATTATCCACTCGCGAGGCTAAGTACATAGTCGCCTGAGAGGCAATTTGGAAGAGTAAGTTCGTGGAAGAACTTTAATGTTCCTGTAGTTGACACACCACTGCCATTGTGGCGCGACAATAGTGGTGCTGCGAATCAAACTAAGGACCTAGGTCTCACAGTATATCCAAACGTAAAGAAAGAAAATAACACCCGTTGCATTTTTCGTTCAAATTGGCCTTATGGACTTTCAGGTAGATTGCGCCCCGCAAAAGCGTGAGGGACCCATAGTCACCATTGGCTTTTATTACAGGCAGCGCTTGTTATACATCTCGAAGAGAGAGGTATTCATACCTTAGCGTATGGCATTGAGTGCAAGTGGAAGATTGTTAGGAATATGCCATCGAATACTATACGAGGATTGGATTGTATATGGCATTATCTTGTTTATCATTCAACCTCTTATTTACTAAGATATTTTCGTGTGTTTAATAAAGGCATTATTCGTTTATTGGTAATATGATTCCTTTACTTAACCTCGAACATAGCATGTCCGTAAGCCTTAGGTTCCAGTTGGATGCTGGATAACTGATTACGGCTTATTTGTCGACGACCTTTCATGTGCCCATATCCCGCTTGGAAGCGGAGGTCATGACTTGTGATACGAGTCAAATCAGGGGATTGAATCGTTTTATGGACACTGACTCGCAGGTCATACTATCGAACATGGCTTATTACTCTAGGAGTGTCAATGATCGTCGATAAAGCTATAGTAGTCTGCGTGAACCTTAGACCCAAAGGGGCTTTGACGAAGTTGACTTCGAAGTCTCGACTGCCACTGGCTCCTCTCGACCCGACTTGCTGTTGCATGGGTCAGCGGCCCATATGAGGTCTTGATGACGATTTGTGGATTGCCGGGCTCAGACGGCCAAGTACAGATTCAAAGTCTCGCAAGTAATTGAGACAGGTGTCCAGTGAGGACGACGATGGGAAATTACAAAATCCTTGGCCAACGTGTTGAACTAACTCATGTAAGACATGGGTGATAGTATTTTCCTCGTCTCCATTTTATCATAGAATCGAGTTCAGTGAGTTTGGCATAGACCATGGCTCTCACTCGATTGGGACACAGTTGAAGGGTTTATACATGGTACTATAATCTATAGCATGTTTATGAATAAGACTAGGTCGAACTTCGTTCTCAATCGGGCTATTGTCCGGTACTGCGGATTGGCTAGCTAACTACCAGACTCTTGGATTCCTCCATTGCCGATTGAGTGGAACATAGAGAGTCGGGCATAAAAAGGATCATCAAAGTGTATCGTGGAAGAGAGAATATGTTTTGGGCATTAACGGGCCTTGGTTCGTTAGGTCGCGCCTTAGTGGGCCTTGGCCATTTATTGGACCGACGTCGGACTTCATATGAAACTAACGTTAAGACTTGGACCTGAGGGTAAAATTGGATTTTCACCTTTCGAAGTATGCCTTTGAAGGTATTTTCGGAATTTGCATATTTGATATAAATAGATATGGAATAAAAATATTTGGAATATTATTTAACTGGATTAGAAATTTTGAAATTTATATGTATAAAATTCGAAATTTGTTTCAATATTAAGGATATTTTATTTGATATAAATATCTAAGTTAGTTATCTATTTTTAGTAAGTTTCCTTAATTCGAATTTGAAATTCAAAAGAGAGGTATAAGTGTGGCAAAAATCTTTCATACGTTAAGGACTTAAAGGTCAAAATCCAAGCCTTATGAGAGGCAAGAATTTCGTGCTTAGCAAAAAAATGTGAAGAACACACGAAAAAACGCGACGAGTTTCACACACTCGATCTCTCTCACGCGACGGAACGAATCTCGCTAGTCATCTTTGGGGAATCATTTTCGTGATACACCGCGAGGTCAGCGTGACAATCTATCTCCACCGCGAGGTCGGCGTGACGTTTGAAGAAAAGGACGAGGAGCTGCCACTCGCTTTAAACAGTAATCTCTTACAGGTTCGACCCGTCCTATTACATGAGTATATGTTTCATGTTTCTGATCGAGCTATGAGGGCAAAGGGAAACCCGAAATTTTTGTTCAGCACCCTATCCGGGGCATTGCATCTCGGCCCTCTGGTACACACCGGGTAACGTAACAGTTGAGATTATAACAAAAAATTGGGTGGTGTCCCACATCGGATAATTCAAACTCTTCCATCCAGTATATATAAGAGGTTTTCTCCTTATATCACCTATTGGTTTTAGGAGTGACCCTTCGATTTCTAATATAGTTTCATATGCGATGTTGTAGTCATATACTTAATGTGGTTGCCATGGATAGGTTAGAAGTTATTGGTGATGGTATTGAACATATTCGTTCTAGAATTTCTTTTGTGTAGCAAAACCTAAAAGATGAGGGGGGTTTGAAGAGACTACTCGTCAATTAAAAGTTGCTTTAGTCAAGAAGCTAGTCTTAGATTCTAAGACTGTGGACAAAATGCTGATTGTTGCTATTTCCTACAAATTTACGGTCGATTAAAAATAATGAGACCCACTTAATTAGTGTGTACCATCTAAGGAAGATTGAGAAAAAGCTACATAGATTTGTTCTAAATTGAAGTTGTTCAATGATGTTACCTAGCTCTTTTCAGGTACTAAACATTCTATTGCAATATTTATTTCCCGAAAAATTTTCAAATTAGAATGGCTTTTGAGGCATTGGCTTGTGGCATAGTCATGTTGAAGATACGGCTGGAGAGATTATGGAAAATTTTGATAAGTAATTGTTTCAAACTCATGGCATTAGAGAGGTGTGGCAACTGTTTTGGATCCTCGATATAAGGTGGACATGCTACATACTATTCTCCTTATCTTTATGGTGATGTGCAGGTAGAGAGTGAATCATAAGAATTCAAGATATTTGTTCTAACTTGGTAGCTATGTACTCCTCTAAAGTAAGAAACGGAGGAGTTGTTGATTCTTCTCAAGTTTCTTTAAGTTCTCATTCAACATTGACTAGAGGATGTATGTAATCCTGATAATGTTGATGGGAAGACAGAATTAGATTGTCGTTTGGTGGAGCATGTAATGCCAAAGATGATTGACTTCGATCAGGGCCATTTTTTCAATTTTTGCGTCCCCGTTCTTTTAGCATAGGCCCAAAATTGATATGAATAAATACAATTTTAATATTAACTAAAATTGTTTGGGCCCATTTTTATGGATCATGAAATATTGGCTCTTAAAATGGTGGTTTAAATCCACCTATGGGTATATGGACTTTAATATGGAGATCCCCAAATACCCCAAAAATTATTGGGCCCCGTACGGCGGGTCAGTATGCACGGGCATAAATCCGGCCATGATTTCGATATACATAGTTGGTGGAAAATGTACTTAAATACTCCACTTCGCAATTGATTGTTAAAATGTTCGATCATTCCCTTTTTCTAGGGTGGCTTAGCTGTCGGCTTTTAGTCTGTGGGAGATTTGTGAGTCCGCATCGTAGCATACATCATATGATCTGTTGGAGGCTTAACGCGCTCACAAGATTGGTTGTGGGCTGAATTGAAAGGTATTTACATAATATTTGCACATAACAATGTAACTCATTAAAAATTTTGTATAACTAATGCTCCTTTTTTGTTAAAGATACTGTTTTGATTGTTGAATATGGATGTCACTCTTGTTACAATGATCTTGATGGTGAAGCTCGTTACAGTAATAATCACTTATTTGGTTTATGAATTTATTATTATGATTATGATTATTGTTATTGTTATATTATTATTATTCATTATTTATATTGTATTTTTATTATTACTGCAACTAATGCTTCTACACCATTTCCTCTCCCCACTCTCTAAAACCCTAATCCCCCTCTCCCCATCCAACAGCCGCCACTCCCTACTCTCTTCCCCCTCCTCCACCTCCTTCAATGGAGGCACGGGGAGCTCCGTATCTCATTTTTTTGTTTCATTTGTTTTTGTTGTTGCTATGTTTCATATTTATATATATATATATATATATAATTCGTCGGCCACCACCCCCTTCGACACCAGAGGCTGCCATCGCCCGCTGCCGCCAGCGGCAGTCTGTCGCCGACTCCCACCTGCAGACGCCGTTGTCACGACGCTTCCCCACCAGCCGGCCGCCATCACCCCGACGCCCGCCACCGCCTCCGCCAGCCGCATTCGCAGGCCCCAACCATTCCACCCCCATGGCCGGCTCGCCTGTTGCCTCTCGCTGACATCCCCACCCACTGCTCGGTCGTATGTGTCGGGTTTTCTCCCCTTTGTTTGATTTTGTTCCTCCCCTCGTGGGAGCGTTTCTCTCCTCTTGTGGGAGTCCCTTTTGTGGTTTATCTCCCCATTACGGGATTGGAGGTTTGGGGAGGTCTTGCATTTTCCTCTTGTTTCCCCCACTCCAATGCCACCTCCGCTTAACTCGCCACCTCCGCTTAACTCGCCACCTCCGTCGTCTCCACTGCCTTCATCGGCTCCGCCTCCTCCACCGTCGCCTCCGCCACCACCGCCTCCTCTGTTATCTCCGCTGCCTTCACCGTCGTCGTCTCCTCTCCCGATCCTCGGGTCCGGAGCCTTTTTCCCTTGTGAAGCCTTAGTCCGATGAAGACAAAGCCCAGAAGTCGAATGCCGAAGAAAGTGAAGGGTATCGTAGATTTAGCTTAATATTTCTTCTGTAATAGATTCTTTAGTTCTTGGTCTTTTTTTGAGAATTTGTTTTCGTTTGGTGCAATGCAACCAAACGGCTCTGTGCGCTGGTTAGCACGATTGTACTTTTTTTCATTAATAGCAAGTTACCGATCGAAAAAAACGCTACTACCACTACTGCTACTATTGTTAATTTTAAATTTATTTCTCATGGATATGGAGAAACTTATTATAGCAACTTAATTAGAATATTATATATAGGTAAGCATTTTTTGTTTGCTTAAGGGGAAGGACAGGGATTCCCCCCAAGAAATGTTTGACCGGGGGATTAACCCCGCCCCTCGGCCCGCCATAAGGATGTTAATAGAGTTACCCATTCAAAATCTAGTAGAATTTATGATCAGGTCCAAAGAAAGAAAACAAGGTGGATTCGAGGCAATATATTATGGTCTAGCAATTTAAGATGCAATGCTTGAAAACAGGTAGATTCTAACAAGAAAATAATCTTAGCATGTGACAAATCATCAACATAAGAACTACCAATGAATTAGCAAAATTCACTCTGAACCTCACTAAGCATTATTTATGACAAGAAAATCTCCAATGCCCAACATCGTTTGTTCAGAAAACCCTCACATAAACATCGGATTCTTCTTCACGTCGGTTTTTTATTAAAAGATATGCGAAGAGAACGAAAAACAACCTGTCCAAAGAACTTCACCTCTCTACCATGTCGCCCATTCGATTATAACCACCCAATATTTCCTCACAGTCTCCATGTCGCAATCACACTCCCCTTAGTCACAACACTCCAAAAATGCACCTAACATTACGATCGTAATATAAGGGGGATACTACACATATAATACCATTTATCTCAGAGCACGCCCCAATAACGAAGCATGTCGCAAAACTATAGCTGGCTACCAATAAACCTCCAACCAGATGGTGCGGACCCACCTTTTCTAAACAAAGGCGACAACGCATGGCAAATGATCGCTGCCACCCTTGTGGGCCTACAGAGCATACCTGGCTTAGTCATATTATACGGAAGCATCGTAAAGAAAAAATGGGCCGTAAACTCAGCTTTCATGGCCTTCTACGCATTTGCCGCCGTTCTTGTATGTTGGGTAGGCTGGGGATATGAGATGTCTTTCGGAAAAAGGATGCCCTTTTTCTTCGGAAGCTCGATGCCTTTCATAGGAACGATCGACGATGCCCTCGATCAGCATATTTTATTGGAACAGACCTTTGGGGGATACTTCTTTCCTAACGCCACGATGATCTACTTCCAATTTGTGTTCGCAGCGATCACTTTGATATTGATCGCCGGCGCTTTGCTTGGGAGGATGAACTTTATGGCGTGGATGTTTTTTGTGCCAATGTGGCTGACTTTTTCTTACACGGTGGGTTCTTTTAGCATATGGTCTCCGAATGGTTGGTTGGCCAAGAAGGGTCTCATCGACTATTCCGGCGGCTTTGTGATTCACCTCTCGTCTGGCGTCGCCGGCTTCACTGCAGCATACTGGGTATTGACTTCCTTCTAATTTTAAACACAAGTCGATTTGCAATTTTATTTTTGTTTTAAAATGATAGTCGTTTTAATATTCTAGAAAATATATTTTTTACATTTTTGATTTACTCCATCATCTTAAATAAAATAATTAGATTAAATTGCGTCAAATTAATTAAGGATACCTAACATATTTCACTTATATTTCTTAATATATGTGTAACTTTCTTAAACAAGTTGTTATAAAAAATTGGAGGGGGAGTATTTGTTTCTTTTCATGATAGTACTATCATTGTTTTTTAAACAATTAATGTAACCTCTGTTCTCTCTCTCTCTCTCTCTCTCTCTCTCTCTCTCTCTCTCTCTCTCTCTCTCTCTCTCTCTCTCTCTCTCTCTCTCTCTCTCGTGTGTATTGTGTACTATTATTAACGGTAAAAATTGACTTTCTATCAAACTATCATCTTTTTTTTTTCAGGTAGGACCACGAGCAGCAAAAGACCGTGAAAGGTGACAACATAAAACTACTGATTTGTTTTCGATATGCTTGTTCAATTCTAAGTAATTACTAATAATTAATTTGGATATGTGGGGTGTTATTATTGCAGGTTCCCTCCCAACAACATTTTGCTTATGTTGGCAGGTGCGGGGCTTTTATGGATGGGTTGGACGGGTTTCAACGGTGGAGATCCGTACAAGGCAAGCATCGACGCTTCTTTGGCAGTTCTCAACACTCATATATGTGCGGCCACGAGTTTGCTTACTTGGCTGTTGCTCGACATTCTGTTCTTCGAAAAGCCTTCTGTCATTGGTGCCACGCAAGGGATGATCACTGGTTTGGTTTGTATTACCCCCGCCGCAGGTAATTGGTAAACTAGATTATATACTCAAATTCCTCTCATTGCAGAGTCTAGGCTTCTCCTTTCTCTTGGGTTTGGTTTTTTTATAACATTAAACCCCACCCCAATCTTCGTTTGTGGATAATTTTAGTTAGTCATATCCATTGCGAACTAATTTTAAAATGGAACTCACATGAGCTAATTTTTTGAGTTTCACTATATTTTAAGACAGCTAGCTAATATGTTGGGGTTTGATTGGTACAGACTACAAGAGATTTTATTTCCCCAACAACCTTATATATAGTTGTAAAATACAACTGGTGGTAGGATTCGACTAGGCAGGTGATCACATTCTTATATTTTTCAAGGGGTCTTTTTAAAAACTAGCCTTTGACTGCAGTCAACTTAAAAAAAATTGCCTCCTCGATTTTACCTTTTAAAAATTAGCCTTCAATTTAAGGGTATTTTCGTCTTTTATTAGGGTGTTTTTTTTTACACAGTCAAAACTAATATGTTAAATCGGGACCGTGTTCGGGTGGGGGGTGGGTTGTAGTCCAGTGGTTGTGTAGTCAGACGTTCAAGTAGTAGGTCATGGGTTCAAATCCCCAACACATATTTTTTATATATATAGGCATGACCCCTGCTAGCATGCGCGGGACCCCTGCTATATAGCACGGGTCCCCTGCAGCATGGGCGGGTCTCATATGCCTACTGCGGCAGGAGGCCCGCCCATGCTGGGCAAGGGACCCGTTCTATATAGCAGGGGTCCCGTGCATGCTAGCAGGGGTCCCGCCCATTTGCTGCACAGCATGGGCGGGTCTCCTTCAGCATAGCACTGGCCCCCTGCAGCATGGGCGGGTCTCATGTGCCTACTGCGGCATGAGACCCGCCCATGCTGAGCAAGGGACCCGTGCTATATAGCAGGGGTCCTACTCATGCTAGCAGGGGTCCCGCCCATTCGATGAACAGCATGGGCGGCATGAGACTCGCCCATACTGGGCAAGGGACCCGTGCTATATAGCAGGGGTCCCGCTCATGCTAGCAAGGGTCCCGCTCATTTGATGCACAGCATGGGCGGGCCTCTTGCAGCATAGCACTGGCCCCCTGCTTAGGGGACCCGTGCTATGTAGCTAGGAACCCCACATTTTTTGGGACCCGATTAGTAAGGGCATTAAAGTCATTTTTCATTTGGAGGCTACTTTTTTAACGTTGACCACGTCAAAGGCTATTTTCTTAAATTACCCATTTTTCAAGTCTGTGCCACCTAGCTAATTTACTACAAATTGTTTTCATGTTAAGCGTGTTTTGTTAACTGTAAAATTAATAGATCCAATTAACTTCAACGTATCTAGCCTCAACTATAATTGTGGAAATAAAACAGAAGGTTAAAATATATAAACCACTTGGTTTTGCCATTTGATCCTAAACATAAAATATTATCAACTTAGATTGGATATATTCCATGTTACCCCACTTTCGTCTAACCTATTTAATGAAATTATTTATTTGAATCCAACAAACTCATATTTATCGAGGGTACATTTGACTATTTGTCTTGAAACAATAAAGAGCAATGATGATCACTCTACCTAACATGAAGTTGACAGCTTAACTATAAATCGTATACGAAGTTATGATAGTAATCTCAAAATATCATTTCTTTAGGCGTGGTGCATAGTTGGGCAGCCATTCTAATGGGCCTACTCTCAGGGAGCATCCCTTGGTTCACGATGATGGTTCTCCACAAAAAGGTCAAACTCCTCAAACAAGTCGATGACACATTAGCCGTCTTCCACACGCACGCAGTTGCCGGAACTTTGGGCGGCTTGTTGACGGGTTTATTTGCCAATCCCAAATTGTGCAGACTATTTTACGGCGTTCCGACTAACTGCATAGGGTTATTCTACGGTTTCCACGACAAAAAGTTCAAAGAGGGATTCAATCAGATTGGGACACAAATTTTGGGCATCTTGTTCGTTGTGATCTTGAACGTGGCCGTTACGAGCTTGATCTGTTTGGCTATTAGGGTTATCGTTCCTTTAAGGATGTCTGATGAAGAGTTGGATGGAGGAGATGAAGTTGTTCACGGGGAAGAGGCTTATGCTTTGTGGGGCGATGGCGAGAAGTTTGAAGCTGTTCACATAGTTTGTCAGCAGTGAAAAAAGGACGATATTAAAATTTGTTTCAATAACTATTTGTTAGCAGCTACGAGGATAGGTTAGTACAATGGGATGTACAAACAATATGGACGACGGTTGTTATGGCTCGGTTTGAAAGCGTCGCTAGCCCCTCGACGCCCATGTATCGACAAATAAGCGACCGTTTCAAAACCGTTGCACATTGTTCAGTTATAGGCGACGGTTACTTCTAAGAAGCTTATTATATGGTACTACATAAGCGACAGTTTGTGGCATCCGTCGCCTATACTCCACTATGAGCGACGGTTTTTTGGCAACTGTCAGTAGTTCTAATTTTTTGTTCTAATTTTTGCTATTTTTCATTATCCCAACAAACCTATTTCAAGCAAAATGTTTCAACCCAATACTTAATCCAATAATCAATCACAAAATTCAACTAAATCAAAAATCATAAAAATGATCTTTCAAGAAATGTACACAAGTCACATATAAAGCAAACGTCTAACTCACGATGCTAGACAACTTTTGAAGTGTAAAATATGCCTAAGAGGGGGGGTGAATTGGGCTATAAAAAATTGGCCTGATCTTCTTTGAAAAATACTTTTCTTTACGAAGATATTTTCAGAGTATGATATTTCCCGATAACCAGTACGAGTATCTACGTTATCTCCTTAACCCTGTTTCACAGAATATCACGTTAGTTTCAGAAATCGTATAAATGATATCACCTAGTTATTTGCCAACGTTCCGGGTTTGTCTCACAGAAAAGTAAATAGCAGAAAGTAAAGTGAGAGGGGATTCTTATACAGGTTATATCCCCAAACTGGGGTTTAATCATGTCTGGGTTGTGATCTCCCCAAGAGTTCTAATTTAATCACTAGGTATTACCAGTTACACTATGATTGACCCGTACACAAGCGAAGCACTATGGACACTAGACCTCGTTCTAGGCTGACGCACGCCAAGTTTCGATCCACGTCGTTTACCCAGGAAACCTATTCCCCGACTGGATGCAGCTTGCTACTGAAGGGCCACTGAATCAACAAAATTCGTCCCTCCACGTGCGTAAGACTCCACTCGTGCTCCTTTGTGCGCTCAACGTGCCCGCAGACACAACACGTCCAAAGACAAGGTTTTTAGGTAGGGTGTTCTAAAGATACGCTCAAAGGGTACAGAATTCGCAAATGAAAGCTCAACACAAACTACAAATGAATCGCAAATTTCGCTCAAGAACTCTAAGGGATTCTCTAGCTCGGGTGTTCGTTGTCTACCCTTCAATCGTGAAGTGTTCTCTTTTATATAGAACCAATTCTCGCTTCTACACGTCACAAGGAAATTTAAGCACGACAAATATGCCAGAGATAGCTCAATAATCACGTGCATTAACTCAAACAATCATGCCAAGAATAAACAAATTAAGCTCAACGGTCATGCATGATCACTTACCATAAATACCACAGATTAACATTCATTCCACCGTAATCTCATCCATTTGTCAACATATTCCATATATATTTCACTCAGCATAGTATCAACAGTAAGCTCAACCAACTGATTCCTTTCCCAAAAATATGATAGCCAATTCGCACAGAGAAGATTTGATCTACTGAGTATAATGCAAAGTATATTTTCCATATATAGTGATCTCATTCGATTTCAGCACATTCCATAAATAGACTCAATCAGCATCTTACCACATATAAGCCTAATCAATTAATCACTTTCCATAATATGAATCCTAAGTCGCACAAGGAAAGCAGGATCATGATTCACTGATTTAAGAGTCACATAATTCGCACTCAACAGATATAACATTGATATTCTTTCCTAAAATAGATCAATCACATGTAAGCACTTAATCAGAATATCCTTTCCATATATACAGCATAGTCATTTATATCCGGGTGATCACATCGATATTCTTTTCTAAAATAACTCAATCTCGCAGACAGTTTGCATATCATTCAACATGATATATTTTCCATATATAGCTCGCAACGAGATTTCATTCGTACGAAGGCGTTCATAACCAGGTGATCACATTATTATTCCAGTTAAGCATAAGATCACTCAAAGTCGATTTTTTTAACAGTTAAACCACATTCAAGCGCTTAATCGAACATTTTCACATACTTAAACATCACATAACATGCATATCGAGTTTTCTAATTTGTACCCCCCAATTTACATATGTATTGGAATAATCAACTATCATAGCCATTTGGACCAAAAAGGTCTACAAGTATTATACCCACAATTATCGAACTTCTTCCACAAATGCCTCGTCAATGCGATGCCCTCTAACGCCTATGCCATTGAAAATAAAACTTGTTTCAATTAACATTTAAAACCTAATAAATGGAATCAATTAGAAACTTCGAAAATTTCTCACATTTGCGGAGTTATAGTTTCCGCCCCCGATCAATCTGATAAGATCATACATATATTGCATTAAGTAAAATCCACACAATTCTACCCGAGTTGTGTGCACACTAAACTTCAAAGAAAGAGTATGTTAATTGGATATCATAAAAATGCTAAAATATCCGTACTTTGAAAGATTAAAAACAAGCCTAACCTTGCCTGCTTTCCAACTTGTAGCATTCTTTTTGAACTGCAGCATGCGTAGTCGCCATTCTTAATGCCCTGAAAATCGGAAGAATGTAACAAGATTTTTAATTCAATAAATTCACAAATATGGACTTATTACTTTATAAAACTTACATGTTTATACGATCTCGTATCATTATGCGTCTAATGCCGACCCTAGGTGCCACAGGAATGAACACAGACACGATGTTCATCGTAAAATCTATGACCAACAATAGGCAATGATCGCTAAGTAAACACATAAATTAACATGTTAAAGTATGACACAAACTATTACTCTATTACAAATATATTATTACATTTGACAATAAGGAGCACAATAATAATTGCACGTCATGTATGATCTTCTAAAAGCTTCGGCCAAGTCAACTTTACTGTTGCCACTCTCAAGTAACATCAATTAGACGATTAGGGTTGATGAAGTTGAACTTCTAGACGCATGAATATACCTGCAATCATTTGACCGGCAATTATTTTAATATTAAACAAATACATGTTTATTTCAAATCAGAAATTAAAATATACCTCATGAAAACATGAAGGACCGCAGAATCCAAACTAACACGTCGGAATACATCTCAAATATCATTGACGTTGATGGTCATTTTTGTTGGGGAACCTCGGATGTCCCGAGATCAAATCCCGAGTGTAGCAAAAGTTTAAAAGTTTTCCGGTGATCCCCATAAGATTAACCTCAGATCGCTTGGTTAATAAGAAAATACGCACGTATGACACATAATAAGGTCTAGAAATTTACCGTCATCGCGAAGATCCCAAGCTCCCGGTTGTAGTAAACCGTTCCAAACTACCACGAGCCGTGCCGAAGAGAGTCACACGGACCCCGAGACGTGCCACAGACCAATACCCTCCTAAAGGATTGCTAGAGAGGGTATGGAATAGTTGTAGAGATATGTGTGTGTGTGTGTGTTTGTTTACTAAAAGCTCAAACTCACATAGGTTTTTCTGTCAAAGATCAAACCTTTTTGCTCTCAACTCTGTAGAACTCAAAGTTAGAGTCAGAATAGACTTGGATAGTATATGCTACGAAATTGCGCAACTCATATACATAAAAAATCATCTTTCAACTATTGAAAATGAGTTTATCGTACTAAACTTAAATCACGTCAAACATGACATAATTCTTGTTTGATTCCCCTTGTATTAAGTCATTATGAATAGACTATGCCCCATAAGTCTTACGTAAGAACAAGGAACGAATTTGGATTAAGTTTGGGTCAAATTTGACCAAAAGACCGTCTGTCCACGGCCTCGAAATCGTCGGCCCACGACCGTGGGAATGGTCCCACGGTCCTGGAAACTCAAGCCCACGATCGTGGAGCCACGGTAGAGGCCTCATTTGGCTCTGCTAGGCCCCACGGCCAGCTCCACGACCAGTCAGAGGCCGTGGGGCTGGGAATGCAAGGCCTCCACGGCCTCTGGCCCAACCCCCACGTATATCTTCATTAGAACGAGACTGTGAAACCCTCACGACTGTCAATGCCCGGTAGTTACCCTTCGATGTCAAGACCACATGTCACCACTGACCCATGTTCGACCCCGAACAATGCGGCCTAGCAAACTATTGACAAATCAAGTTCCACGCACACTAAGTCATGTGATCATCAATTATAAGTCGTGTCCAAATACAAGTTAATCCCCTATTCAACTTATATCAATGTTACGACCTCCCACTTCCTAAGTGAATGGTTAGCGCAATCATTTAGGAGTCATCGACAAATAGGTCGTGATCAACATTTAGTCACCCTACTGAAGTGTAAGACTTGTGGACGTATTTAATATTCGAGAATAATAGCTCACCGGTGCCCCATGTCTCATCCCATGAGAATTGGCGACTAAACTCGCAATATTTGGGTTTCATTTCTTTACCTTCTAATCGGGTGCTAAGTAAGAATTGATGATAAATAAATAATATGCCTATCAAGGAATCGTAAAATCACATAAAACATATATTCCATAAATAAGTATTCGAATACAATACTCATATACATAGAAAATAATACATCGAGTAGATGCGTGCCCTATTAATTTCATCCTCGAATGGCATTCCGAAGGCACATCCCTAACAATCTGCCACTTGCACTCAATGCCATGCTCTATGATATCGTAACCCCATGTTTTGAAGTTGTCTATCAAGCACTGCCTGTGGGAGAGGCTTAGTGAGCGGGTCCTCCACGTTATTCGTGGTGGCTATCTTCTGCACGGTTATGTAGTGCAATTAAGCACTTAAAACAATCTTAAGTCTAATTATTCCGATGACCGTCCTGGGATTTAACTAAATCGTTGACACCTCATATCAACTATGCCACTACACTCCCTAACAGCCTCCCACTTGCACTCGAATGCCATGCGTTGCGCCTAATTTCAGTCACAATGGTATCGTAGCCTAGTCTTGTCCAGATGCTATTCCATAATTGCCAGGGACAAGGGCTTCGTGAGTGGGTCCGCCACCTTTTCGGCGGTGGCGATTTTCTGCACTACGACCATCTGTTTTTCAATGAACTCACGTAGTACGTGATATTTTCTATCAATATAATTGGACTTGCTATGGGATCGTGGTTCCTTTGCTTGCACGACTGCACCGCTATTATCGCACCAAAGTTCCAAACTGCTTCATCAATGTACGTTCCAGCTTCGAGAGGCCTGTTTCAGTTCGTAAATAGACCGATTCAGTTTGACACTTTGTGAGCATCTGCATGCGACTCAAACCCTTTTGGCTGCTCCATATAGATCTCCTCATTGAGGAATCCATAAAGGAATGCTGTTTTGACGTCCGTCTGCCAAATCTCATAATCATAGCGCGCAGCTATTGCGAGCACTTTGCGGATAGACTTGATCATGGTCGACTCCCTATTTTTCGTTATAGCCCTTGGCAGCCAACCTGGCCTTGTACGTCTCAACTTCTCCGTCAGTCTTTCTCTTGTAGATCTATTTACAACCGATTGGTCTAAAACCGCTCGGTAGGTCTACAAGAGTCCATACTTTATGGAGTACATTGAGTCCATCTCAGCCCGCAACCGTTGAGTCAACATCGAATATAGCTTGTTCGAAAGTAGCGGGATCTTGGCCCCTAGTTGCAACATAATCCTGTTCGACGTGTGACATGCCATACCGTTGTGGTTGGCGTGGCACCCTTTCAGCTTGTCGCAACAATGGTTCGCTCGGACCATCTGATTCCAAATACTGTGATGGCATGTCAACTGCTCCTCGAAATGACCTGTCGGCCAATGCCACAATCTCGAATGAATTCTTCCTCGAGAAAGTGTGCATGTAGGTCCACAACGATCCTCTGATCATCATGAAAATAGAATAGGTACCCCATATAGTCTTCGGGGTAACATATGAAACGTTATTTAACAGACCTAGACTCCAGTTTGTCTCTTTTTCAACTTTTTCACATGGGCAGGGCAACCCCAAATTCTAATGTATGACAAGCTGGGTAAACGACCAGTCCATATCTCATACAGAACGTTAACAGACTTCGAGGGACACCTATTTCTGGTATACACCGCTGTCAAAAGCGTGTATCAATATAATGACATTGGTAAATCTGAATAGCTTAATATAGAAAGAATCATATCTAGTAAAGTTCGATATCTACGGTCGGCCACACCATTAAACTGTGGCGTAGCGGGCGGAGTCATCTGTGATAATATACTGTGCTCCTTCTGTTGTGTTACCCGGTGTGTACCAGAGACGCCACGTCCCCGGATACGATGCGGAACAAAAAATTTTCGGGTTTCCCGATTGCCCTCGTAGCTCGAATCAAAATTTAACACATATTGCACGTAATAGGGCGGGTCAAACCCGTAGAGACTTACCAGTTGAAGCGAGTGGTAGCTCCTCGTCCTTTTCTTCAAGACTACGTCGATGGTGGTGGATGGCTCTAGATCATTACGCCGACCTTGCAGTGTACCACATCTCTAAAGATAGCTAGAGAGCCGATGAGGCTTGGCTCTACTGGTCAAAGTTGAGGCGCTTAGGGTCATGTTGGGAGAGGTCCTGGGTTCGAATCTCATCCCTGTGACATTTCCCTAGGCCTGCCCACATGGGCCGAGTCATGTGCGATTGACCTGGTCGGCCTGTTAAGCAGATAGTGGGTCGGTCCCGGGGTTTCACCTGCTTTCACCGGTTACCAAAAAAAAAAATATAGATGGCTAGAGAGAACTGGTGCGTTCGGTGTTATTTTTTTGTGCCTTACGTGATTTCAAAAATAAACCTTATTCTTCTATCATGGAGCACGAAATTTTGCCTATCTATAGGCTTGGATTTCGATTTCTAAGTCCTTGGATTATGAGATATTTTTGCCATACTTACCGCTCTCTTTCGAATTCAAAATTCAATCAAGGAAACATACCACAAATATATTACTAACTTTGATATTTAAATCAAATAAAATATCTTTAAATACATAATCAAATATCGAATTTTATACTGTATAATTTCCAAATTTCTAATCCAATTAAATAATAATCCGAATATTTTTATTCCATATTGTATCAAATATGTAAATTCTGAAAATACCCTCAAAGGCATATTTCGAAATTAGCTTAAGGTGAAAATTTAATTTTACCTTCAAGCCTATTAAGCACTTGGCTCCTTATCAGTACATGTTGATGGTCATTTTTAATCACGACTCTCTAGGTTCGACTCAATCGGCAAGGGAGGAATCCAAGAGTCCGGTAGTTTCCTAGCCAATCCAGTAGTACTGGACCGTAACCCTATTCGAGTGTGAATATCGACCCAGATTTTATTCCAGAACCTTATTATAGAGTATAGTATTACGTATAAACCCTTCAGCTGTGTCCTAATCGAGTGAGAACCATGGTCTATGTCAAACTCAAACTCGATTCTATGATAAACGGACATAAGGCAAATTACCAAACTACCCTACGTGTCTAACACAAGTTAGTTCAATACCTTGGCCAAGGATTTCGTGATTTCACGTTGCCGTCGACATAGGATACTTGTCTCGACTACTCATGAGACTGTGAATCTGTAGTTGGCGGTCCAAGCCCGGCAATCACAAATCGCCATCAACACCGCATCTGGGCCATTGACCCATGTAACAGCAAATCAGGTCGAGGTGAACAGCGACAGTCGAGACTTTGAAGTCAAACTCCGTCAGAGCCCCTTTCGGTCTAAGGTTCATGCAGACTTCTATAGTGTTGTCGTCGGTCATTGACACTCCTTGAGTAATAAGCCATGTTCGACCATACGACTCGTGAGCCAGTGTCCATGAAAGGATTCAATCCCTTGATTCGACTCGTATCACACGCCATGACCTCCACTTCCAAGTGGGATATCGGCAAACGATAAGTCATCGACATGTAAGCCGTAATTGGTTGTCCAACACCCACCTGAAGCCTAAGGCTTACGAACTTTTAATGTTCGAGGTTAAGAGTCCACTGGTGCCTTCCTCTCTTGTGCCCATCGAGAATAGTGACTCAACTCTACACATTTGGATTTGTTCGTTTATTGGTTTATCGAATGCTAAATAAAGAACTCATATATCCAATAAACGAACAATGCGTTCATAAAATACACGAAAAACACGAGTTCTGTCGGCAAGTGAGAAGGAAATATCTTATTACATAAGAAGTCGACTGATAAATAAGCTAATGCCCTATACAATCCAATTCTCGTATAGCATTTGAGGGCATATTCCTAACACCTTCAAGTGTTCAAACTCGACACTTACGTACTCGCCTCCTCGATCCGATTGAATGGCTTTAATGAGTTCCTATGTTTGGTTTTCCACCAACGCCTTATACTCCTTGAACCTTTCAAGTGCATCGACTTTATACCTCATCAGATATACGAGTTCGTAACGAATATGCTAATCCGTGAAGGTAATAAATAGTGGAAGTCACCCCGAGCCTTCACTTTGAATGGCCCGCAAACGTCCGTGTGAATCAAATCGAGAATTTTCGTGGCTCTATTAAATGTCCCGGTGAAGGGTGATCGGATCATTTTACCTTGGAGGCACGACTCACAAGTCGGATAGGGATCTGATCCCAACGGTCTCAAAATCCCGTTTTTCTCCAACTCGTGGATCATGCATTCTTCTGCATGACCTAATCGAAGATGCCACAAGTATCTCGCATTTATCCCGACTTTCGTTTGTTTGTGATAGTATTATCTGATACGTCATTCTGGCTATTCAAATAGCACAAACCATTAAATAGGTCGTGTTGCCAAAATTTTTGTTTCTATACATAATGTGGCATGTATTATTATTGAAGTTAAATACATACCCTTCCTGCTCAAAACAAGAATGGAGACGAATCCCCTCGAGAGTACAAGACAATCATACAAACGATACACATGCACAGACGACAAAATAAGATCTTATCCGACGTGGCTTGTCGATAGACTATCCCTGCTTTCCACTCTAGTCTCGATCTCCCGCTCCCGCAAGTGCTCTACTTGGTCCCAGCCCTGCGTGGACACACAGATATGAGTACCAGCTCCCAAATCCAATATCCAGAAGTAGGCCTGACGAAGCCTGCTCATCTTTGAGCTTCGGACAGTCCCGTTTCCAGTGGCCAAGCGGATCGCAATGCAGACACCTATCTGTCGTCTTTACGTCGGTCTGCTTTGATTTCCCAGAAGATTTTTTCTTCTTGGAAACCTATAACGACCCTCGTTTTCTAATAAATATTTTGGCGGATTTTCGCAACGTAAGTCGCGGAAGACCCGTCTAATTAAATTTTTTCTAAAATAAAACGTATTAAAATATACCTCGCCTACATAGTTGTATATTTACACAAGCTGTAAGTCTAAAATATCAAAATATTAAAAATCCTAACATCGCTCCACAGGTCGCATCCATGTACCACCCTGCCCTCAAAAGTTGCTGGAGTCACCGCCAACAGCCCGCCTCAGCCGCGATGCGTATCAGCGTCGGACTCGTATGTACCTACAACACGTAAACTGAGCTCCTTGCCCAATAGATTAAACATGCATGTATGCAACGTGCGCTCAACCCCATTCCCAAAACACCTCACAAGTGCACGCTCAACTCGACTCGACTCGACTCCTCACAACACTAACACGTCTCAACACCCACACTACTCTACACTAAGTACATTTCTAATATCCCACTCAGGTCTCGTTTGAATAGGTTCCCACTCAGGTCACGTTAGAATGGAATATCCTATTCAGGTCTCGTTAGTGTGGGTGGCTACTCAGGTCTCGTTAGAGTCGTATATCCCGCTCAGGTCTCGTTAGAGCGAGTAAGCTACTCAGGTCTCGTTAGAGTCGCCCTATACTCGAAATGTCCTATAATGTCATAACACGTCCCATCACTCGACACCTCATATGCTCGGGCAGCCAACTCAGGTCACGCTAGAGTTAGCTCTCACCCAATGCTCGGACGGCCAACTCAGGTCTCGTTAGAGTGGCACTCACCCAAATGTTCCCCTCTACCCAACGTAATAACCTACACCTACCATCGACATCCCAAACGTTACCGTTCCGCACGGTACTTGACTCCTTCGCACTGACGTGGTATGCAAGTGCAATGCAAATCACAGATATACAAATAACATGCAGAATATTTAATACATATAAATCACGTAAATCACTAAACCACATACTCATACAAGCACATAAGTATCACATATAATTCACACAATCGTTTACGTGTCGTAGGTGAGTTTCACCTACACACCAAGCCACATAAAATTTGCATAACGTTTACGTGCTGTAGGTGAGTTTCACCTACCTGTCATCCTTAGTTTTGCAAGCGGTAATTCCTTAATATTCTGAACTTCTGAACCTTTTAGACGTAAATTATCATGTAAGTATATCTACTAGATCAAATTAATATACATGTTTTTTTTAACCCTAATTGTCAAAAGCCCTAGAAATACCATAACTAATATGCCTTTATAGTTATCTTCTAATATCATCCTGAGCTCGGAAATTAGTAAACCCTAAAACATCAAAACCTTAAGAACATCGCATTTATATATAAAATCATTAGCTATGAATATGAATTCTATTTTCGAAAACCCTAAAATTCCACATCCAACGTTATCATATCCTAAAATATCTCAAGTTAATCCCAACTCTCATATTAACTATTCACTAAACACCAACACAATGAAACACTAAACAAATTAAATCACGAAAACATATATATGAATTTGTCATTGCCGAAACCTAGACTCGATTTGTCCTATATTCAAAGACTAATCGTATAATACTCGAAAGATAATGCAATTCACGTGTGTGTAGAAAATTTAGTAATGACAAACCTAGGTTATTGAAAACTTCCCAACAATCAACATAAGTGTCGAAACTTCCTAAGATCAAAATCACTTAATCACACATTAATAATGAAGACTCAAAAGTATAAGCCCATAGAAAACCCTAAACACCAAAAACCTCTCAATACCCAAACATGTTCACGTAACTAAAACATTCTAAAACGTATTCAATAATAGCTTATCAACATAAGCACATAATTAAAACCCAAAAATCTGGGTTTCCAAATACATATTGCATTTTGAAATCTAGATCAACCATCTTCTATCACACAAATCGTAGATCTCATGACATAAATCGTATAACACCAAAAACATGTAATAGCCATTTTATTAACGTGTTGTAGATGATATATTTCACCTACCTCACTTCTTGATTTTCAAATCTACTAGTTGATCGAACTTGACCTCGTTAGATTTCCTCCCTAGCCTTCGTTATCTTCTTACGTTCTTCTCTTTCTTTTAGTTCGTGTGTGAGTATTTTTATAACATGATAATTTATATGTGGATATATTTAAAGTATCAGGTATCGTGAGAGGGGACAATTAGGGCACTAATTAATTTCATCTCATGCTAAGCAAATTTGTCCCCATGTATGATATTTTGTTATTTCCTTGTAATTGCCTTATGTCAACTTATTCAAGGTTTTCCTTTCGTAATGATATGGTACATGGGTAGATACAATATGTTGATTAATGTTATAAAGACAAGCAAGTTGGAGTAGTAATCATCCTTTTCCCTTTTTATTAAGCAAAGCAAGTTGGAGTAGGTAATCATCCTTTTCCCTTTTTATTAAACAAATTCGTCCCCTATGAAGTATTTTATAAATTTCATTTGTCATCCTTATCTCTAACTATATTATTAGTAATAAAGTGTTCTAAGGCATGTAATGTAGTAGTTGCGAAAAATTTAGATTATATTATTGGAGTCAATTCTCTTTCTTAGTTTTCGTTATTTCAAGTCTTCTAGATGAATTCCTTCTCACACACATATAATTATACACATATACACGTATGTGCTTTGCTCATACCTTAAGGTTAGGGAATCTATCTAGTCATACTTTGCACACCAGATGTACTTCAACTTTTCTAATGGGTTAATATTATTTTATATATTTACACGTTAGCATGTAGACATATCATCTCTAATATTTTTGTAATAAATTAATTTCTCACAAAAACATCTTACTTGTCTCTTAATGAATTCTCCTTTTTGATATACACGTAAGGGTTGCTTGGGATTTAGTAAGTTGATAAGACAAGAAGGTGACGAAAAGATAACAACTAACATGTAATGGTAAGTACTAATATTAATCCTTATAAAAATCACTTTAAAATACTTAAACTTACCCAAATTTATAACTAATCGTACCCAAATTCCTCTAGTCCATTAAAACTCATTTGGACTTAAAAATTGAAGATTTTATTTTATTTGGGCTGTGAATATTTATTCAGGTTGGGCCGATTTATTTATTTAAAGATATCTTCATTTGGGCCTTAATGATAATATTAAAGTTTCTTTTATTTGGGCTTCCACACCCCAGTATTTAATTGGGATTGTTTGGCACAATATTATTTATTGAGAGAATAAATTCTTACATTTCATATAAGGTAACTACTTTATAATATTTACAGTAATCCCATTTTAAATTTCACGGGTATTACAAAACCTTCCCTTTATGCTTGAGTTTGTTGCCCTTCTTCTTTTTGCCTTTCTTGGGCTTCGAATAGGTGGCGACAAGCGCAATCTGCTTTGCCCTGTTCGTCTGACCTTGTGCCATTCCTAACTGATTCATCAGATCAGGAAGCGACAATACCATGCCGTTCATATGGTAGTTCACAATGAACGTATTGAAGGACGGAGGGAGAGACTGCAAGATGAGATCATTTTCCATCAAATCAGAAATTGAGAGTCTCCAACCTCAAGATCATGGTGATCATGTTCATAACATGTTCAACAACGTTATAACCTCAGACGAAGTCGCATTGCGAGCTATCCTTGACGTCTCATCGTAAAGCTCTTTCAGATGCTGAACCATCATCTGAGCGTCAGCCATACCGTCATGGCTAAGCTGCAGCGTGTTGCTCATCGATCCGAGGTATGAGCATTTACGAGCTTCTCGTCGTGTAGTCGCTTGTCATAAGCGGCACGAGCCTACTCGGTTGCCCGCGCCCCTAGGGGCGACACCAACTCGGAGTCAAGGATATAAACTAGGTTCTCAATCTGGAGGAAAATCCTCAGCTTGCGAAGCCAGTATGAATAGTTTGACCCAGTCAACCTATTCTTCGTAAGCAGTATGTTTAAAGCGGTAGACATAATTTATGCTGAGAGAAAATGCTGCAGAAAATATAAGGCCTATTAAGTAGATTATATTGATTATCAAACGCGAACAAGGACTTTTATTCCGTTTGGCTCCCACTATCTTTTCATAAACTCCATCTTCCCATTGTATGTTTTGGAAGTTTCGTTGATAACTTCGATAGTGGAGTTGACGTCCCCGTTGGCGGATGCAAACCTCAACCTCTATCGTTTTATTGGTTTGTAGTGGCCCATGAAGTCGCGCTCCGCACGAATTCGACCTTGTCAAATTGTCTCAACTATCTTTATCTTAGTCAGGGGCCCCCGCCGACAACTCAAAACAAGGCGGTGTGACTATCTAAGTACGACCTATCAACTTTTACCGCGCAGTGTGGTCTTGGCGAGCTGTCCTAACGCACGCGAGCAAGCCGAAGCAAAAGTAAAATGCAAGGCGCCAGCATACCCAGAACAAACCTTGCATTTAGGTTTCTTAACAACTAAACCCGAGCTTGACAGAAGACATGGCATCAAATTCCTTTACTCACTTAGTATTCCGTAGGGAGATTTTGTGATCTCATAGCAAATGTGAAATACGCACGAGCACATAGATGCGCTAGTTAAATTTCTAACCCTAGGAAAAACAATTTAAATGGACAAACATACGGGCTATTTCTCAAATGGTCCTATTATGTGGGACATAAGACGACCAGGGTCTTCTATCTTCAAAAGTTGACTCGTTGTCACAAATATTACGATTCTGAACAGCCCGAGCCACGACATGGAAATCCACAAAGCAGGATTCACTGTCGCCGGCTGTTCGACTCACGGCCATGACACCGGAGTTTGGGGACCTACCGATGTACAATCGATCACGGGTGTGAGATCAAAGCTCACGGCCGTGGTCCCTCTTACTAAGCTGGAAGTTTGATCCCGTCCAACGTCGTGTCAAGCCACTATGGTCGTCGAACCCTTCAATCGTGCCTTGTATCGAATGACCGTCATTTTATCTATCTTATCTAGTAAACCGATAAAATACAACACGGGTGAATTATTTCCCTAACATCCCGTAATCCATGTACATACCGGGTGCGGCAAACGGCCCTAACCACGTAAATGTCCCACATAAACATGCAACACAGAATC
The DNA here is from genome assembly GCA_027422505.1 of Craterostigma plantagineum. Taxonomy (NCBI): domain Eukaryota; kingdom Viridiplantae; phylum Streptophyta; class Magnoliopsida; order Lamiales; family Linderniaceae; genus Craterostigma; species Craterostigma plantagineum. Next base: position 5,061,950 of record JAPQWV010000055.1, read on the forward strand.
TGGATGCCAGGTGCCCGACCAACGTCACGAGCAACAATGGTATCCAAACTACGTCCACCGTTAGTTCGCCACATCGGCTTTTAAGCCTTCGATCGAACCATTCATGAGCCATAGCTCTGATACCACTGTTGGGTGGGCCTGATTTCGGGAGATAGCGGGAGCGTGTTTTGATCTGAGCAGCATACGGTGGCGATAGCGGGAGCGTGTTTTAGTCTGAGCAGCATACGGTGGCGAATTTCCAATTTTTAATATCTAAATTTGACATGGCATCCTTCGGCTTCTCGCGAGGACCCGAGATACTGCCCTAAGCCTCGGGTGCAACGAATAATTCGAATTACCCAATTTGAATTTAATTTGAATTTATTTGAGTTGATAATTTAATTCCAAACTAATCGAATAAAGCGGCAGTAAGCCATTTTGGACTATTTGATGACCAAAACGGTTTCCGATCGATACCAAATTTTCTAGAATGATTATACACTTCCCAACACTCGCAACCACTAGCCTTTTGAATCATTCTGATGTTGTCTGGTAATTTTCCTAAAATCAAATCAGTGGGTTCGAATTATCAATTCATATAATGCGACAGTCTGCCATTTTTCAACTATTTGTTGACCTAAACAGTTTTCGATCGATACCAAAATTTTCAAAATAATTACAGACTTCCCCACATTAGCAACGAAGGGTCTTTCGAATCATTCCGATGTCGTTTGGTATTTTTTTGCAAAAACAAATCTGTAAGGTCCGAAATATCCCGTTGGTGAATGTGATTTCTTCGGTCGTCACCTCGAATGGACGCCGCTGCACCTTATCTCGTATGTCCTCGATTGAACTACCGAGACTCCTCTCGATGGCTAGATGCAGTTCGGTACAGGACGTTAGGAATCGTCGAACGATCCTGTGGCTTAAGAATTTGTAAAACTTTGGCCCACGTTTGGTCTTTCTCTAGTTTGGTTTTGAGTAAAGTACCAAGTACTTCTCCGCTAACTTTAGCACCCACGTCTTTTGCTTCGTTCATGCATGCATCTTTTTTTTTTTATTTTCCAAGTGAAACTTGTCAAGTTCTTGATGAAACAAAGAGTGACTCATGTGTCACCTCTCCCAACGTGGCATGCTATGGCATTTTGTACGTTTTATATGACTAAGTCAACATGCAAATATTAACGTTATTCGATTTCAGCCCCGGAATTTTCTAAGTTCTCAATTTAGTCCCTCAATTTTATGTAATAATACAATTAATCCAATCTAATTATCTGAACTACAATTGAGCCTCACTTAGTTAATTAATTGAGCACCTAAGACAATCTTTTGGCCTAATTATTCTCGTGACCTTCACTGGATTTAACTAAATCGTCGACAACTCGTTTCAACTATGCCACTACATCAACGAATTTCATTCGTTATTTTCCAAAGAAAATCGTGCTGTTTTCGTTCGAGGCCATTACCATTTTTAAGTGCGACTCTCTAGGTCCGCCTCAACTGGCACGGGAGGTACCGGACAGATCCCAGTTGAGAACGAATTTTAATCTAATCAATTGGGGTGAACCGACTACAGTGTATACATAAATACCTCTTACGCCTTTCACTTGCGTCCCGGTTAGGTGAAAGCCATGTAAATGTCAAACTCATCAACCTAACTCTTTGTTATACTCGAGATCGACCCGATTATTTAAACTCCGCTCCGTATCAAAGAGTTAAATAATTGTTATACTGCTATCGGCATTCACTGCCTATAATTGTTCTCTGATTACCTCATAGAAAGTTGACCTAGATGAATATAGGCAGTGAATGCCGATAGCAGTCAAACTGAAATCGCAAAAGCAAACTGAGGTTGCTATAGTCATTCGTTCAATCATTGACAACATCCTCACCATGTGATCGAGACGAATACAAGCCGAATGTAATACCCGTAAATTCTAAATACGGGTTAGGACATCAATAATGTTGTAAGTCTTCGAATTAAGAGAATTAATATTCGAACGGCCCAAAATGATATTCGACCCGAATGGGGTCTTGGCCCAACTCAATAAAATTTAATAATTGAAATAGACCAAATTAGTGTTGGAGCATTTAAAAGCCCAATTAGGAGAGATTGATTAATAAAGAAATTCGGCCCAGTTAAAATAATTAAATGCCCAAAAATATGAGTTGTTGAATTATTGAAGTATTATTTCAAATAAAAGCCCAAATAAGTATCGAAAGTATTAAGGCCCAAGTCGATTATTATATGTTGGCCCAAAATAATATATATCTTAAGTAAAATAGTCCAAGTTAGACAATGACTAATAGGTGTAATAATAATAATAATAATAATAATAATAATAATAATAATAATAATAATAATAATAATAAGACCCAAATAAATATTATGATAGTATTCTACCTAAATGACTTGTCCCAAATCAATAGAAGATACATGAAGACAAAGTGATAAATATAATATGGCCCAAATTAAACCATTACTTTGGCCCAAATAATGAATTAATAGCTAAGGAGGGACTTTACTTGACCTTGAGGGAAAAATCACGTCATCATCACCTTACCTTGCCCATCACTTGTACTTGGATAGTACTTAGTCATCATCCCTAACATCAAAACGCCATTTGACGGAGAAAAACAACAAAAGAAAAGAAGGGAGAAAGATGAAAATGAAGGAGACGAAAAGGAGAAAGAAGAAGAGCACATTCGAGTAGCTAAGTGAGAGCCATCATTCACACCCACGAGTGACGAAGAAAAAGAAACGAAGAAGACAAAGTTGAGCTAAAGGAGATTTGGACAAGCTCACCACCATCAAACCATCAAAACGAAATTGAGGAAGTGAGGTTGGTTGATTCACACCTACAACACTTAAATATTTCTTGAAAATGTTTGAAACTTGGGTACTAACACTCCAAGTTCGAAAATGATAGATTTCTTGGTACTAGGTGGCTTTGGTAATTATTATTTGATGTTATGTGTTTCATTTAAACCTGAAATGTGAGTTTTGCGTGAATATCCATGCTTGTGTGCTTAGGAGATCAATTTGACTGGTATAGAAAGCTTAAAGAGAATTACTAGAACATAAGGTTTTAGCTTAGTTCTTTAGTTCTATGAGTTTACGAATGGGAATGGAAATTTTAGGTGAAGTTCAAACCTTAGTTCGAGGGTTAAGGTTTAGTTCACGGGCTTGGGAGTTTGTGAATTGGGGGATTTATCGTGCCAATAGAAATAGTTCACGAGTTGGGGGTAGTTCGCAAATTGGGGAGCGATTCGAAAAGTAGTTCCATGGGTAAGAGGCGTTCGCGAATCGTGAGATAGGGCGGGCAGAAATTAGTTCACGGGCCGAGGGCTTCGTGAAATGAGAGGCGTGTTCGGATCGCAAGGTAGTTTGCGGGCTAGGGGTTCGCGTATTGTGAGAGCGAAATGTTATGTCGCGGGTCAATACGGATTTAGTACATAAGTTATTTTCGAATGTTTTGGTATTTAGGAAACTCAAATTTTTCAATAATAAATCCTTACTCATGGTTGTGTTAAGTTAGGAACGTGAGTTTATGATTTTCAAAAGGATGCGAAGTTTATAAGGGTGTGATAAATGTTTGAGCATACGATTTTCTGGGTTTATGATATTCTTTGATAATATAGGAAGTTTTGAAGATTTCGACCGATTCTAGGTTTCGGGCGATTTTGAGTTTCGGTCGATTTTAGTTTGCGGGCCGTTTTATTTTGTAAGCTATGAGAGAAATAGAATTTCGAACTAATAGGAAATATGGCCGAACGGGTTTTGGGTCGCGAAAGAGTTTCACGGGCCCAAAGGTTGTTTCGATGTGTGGTAAAACATGTTTCACGGGCCAAAATTCGGATTCTCGTGGGCTGTAGTCTTTCGCGGGCCGACTTGAAGGGTGATTCCTGTGTGAGAGTCGCGGGCGGACTTTAGGTTTCGCGGGCCGATTGACTTTCGCGGGGTGATTCCTATGAGAGAAATCGTGCGATTCCCGGACTTAAATCGAGCTTCACGCATCCAATCGGGCGATTCTGCGAACGCGGCGAAAGCCCCGTGAATTCGTGCATTGACCGCAAATGTTTCCGGTTGACCAGCTTTTGAAAGTGGGATCGGGCAATTTAAGATTTGGGCTTTGACGGATTTGTGTGAGTTTGACCGACGATTTAAATTTTTGGGCTTTTTGCCCTATTTTAGGCCCAATCATTTTAAATAAAATTATTTTTGCCCAAATCAGTTTTAAAATAAAATATTTTCGTATGTTGACTAATATTTCCGATCAACCTATATTTTAAAATTTAAAGGTCATTTTGGGATTTAAAACCTTCGGCCTAGCTTGATATTTTACGGGTTACCTTGGCTTAGCAAAATCAGTGAGGTTCGCGAACTTGGTAGGAAGAGTAGACGTCACGAAGTATCAATTTGGCGAACTATATAAGTTCGCGAAATATGGGAACTTAGGTGAAGTGACGTGTGTAGTTCACGAACTCCCTTGGAACACGAATTAGGAATAATTTATGAGTCCCGAGTCTAAACTAGTTCATGAGTCCTAAGAGTCTTCAATTATTTAAGTTAACAAATTCTTTTCAAGCAATGATCTTTCAAATATAGTATTAAATATATAATAATGCAATACTTAGGAAGTTCAATAAAGTAGATATTCAAGTAATTTAGATGATATACTTATGTGATGATTTTGTGCCTAAGGTCGAGGTTAGGAACATCGCTGAGCTATGAACGGGTAATCGACGAACGACAGGTAAGTGAAAATTCACCTACGACACATAACATATTTGTTTGTGCCTAACTTACGTGACTATGTGATTCAGTGTTTATGTGCCTATGTGAATTTATATAACATGATTTTTATGAATACGGTAAGCATCATGGCATTAATGCACTATGCATATGCACGAGCATGCACGAAACACATGGGGGTTATATGATGATGAGCGTGCATGATTTACGTCGCAAATAGCGAACGATGGTTGCCGAGGTGGGCAATTGGTAATAAGTTCTAAAATTAAAGTGAGGGGCGGCTTTCGGGGCACCGTGACGACGTTGATGCGTCGCCAGTATGTGAACGACATTGATGCGTCGGGGGATTGCCATGGTTGGGTTGATGTCCTTATATCCCTGATTAGCGTGGTTGGGTTGATGCCACCATGTTTTAGTATGGTTGGATTGATGCCCTCATACTTTGGGCTGATGCCCGTGGTTGGATTAGAGCTCTTTACGGTGTACGCCGGGGTAAAAGCCTGTCGGGCCATGAGTGAACGTAGTATGAGCTTTAAGTGCATTGGCGAGGATGCCTTTGCGGGGGATTTATCACGCATATTTTCACTTACTGAGCATATCGCTCACCCCTTACGTTATGTGTTGTAGGACGATAGAGTCGGACATTGGGAGACATCTAGACTAAGGCAAGCTGACGGCGGTTACTCCACATTCTTTTGAGGGCAAGGTTGTACATGGATGACGACCTGTGGAGCGATGTGAGGATGTTTTGTTGTGAATATTTTGGGGGCTTCGGCCTTTGTATAACTAGACAATGTAGATCATGTTTTGTCATAATGTATTTATTTAGGAAATTTTTTCTTTTTTTATAATTCGGGTCTTCCGCGACTTACGTTGCGAAAATTCGCCATAAATTAGTATTAGAAAGCTAGGGTCGCCACACCGAATGTTCGAATACGCGATCTCTTCGGTCATTGATATCTTCATCACAACCCACAACCTCTCAGGTAATCAGTGATCGATACTATGTGGTCGTCAATGGATAAATCATATTCGAATATCTAGTCACCCTACTAGACTCCTTAGACTTACAGGCCTTTTATTTCATGCTGAGATTAAGGACCGTGCGGTGTCTCATCTCTCGTCCCCACGAGAATCAGACGTCCAACTCAAACATTTGGGTGTTATTTATTTCTCGCACCGCCGGACGACAAGTAGACATTAAATTCGATAAACAAATAATAATGCCTTTGAAATAACATAAATAAGATTACTACTTTATTTTGACAGTATATACAATAAAACTGTCCAGCTACATGCACATCATCTGGGGTGGTAAATTTGTTATGACCGTTCAGGTATTCTGCAGCGGAATCGGTAAAATCCGAGGGTAACAACAGGAAAGAGACCGAGGGATAAAATATTTACGGGAGGCATAACACTAAGAGATTGTGTGAATGGTTCAATGCCCGGCGAAGCAATTCCAAGTGGTTGATAGAAATTTGATCAAATTGGAAGGCGAAAACTGTTTCAATGAGAAACTATTGCATTGCATCATATCAATTTTGGAGTTGGGTCTTAGTTGCTTTGCTAATTTACCTGGCGAGAGTATGAATATGAAAGATGTTGTTCAACTAAAGAAAATAAAAAAACAGTTTGTTCATTTGAGATCTCGAGGTCAAAAAAGTACTACAAGGGAGATTAACATTGGTCAAGTATATGGCGTTGTTGTTTCGTAATGCTTTGTCATTGGAATATGGACGCGCTGATAGAAGACTCAATAGTGTTTATGTATTACTTGTGCTTTGCAACTTTTTTTTTTTCCGTTTGTAATGTAGAATGGGCTAACGACATTTTTTTGTCTCCAACGTTACCAATTTGGGCTATTTTGGTACTCACTCCGATATATTTAGGCTTAGTTTATATATTTAACACATGAGAGTATATAATCTCCTTCGAATCCACTTTAACCTCAATTCATCTTCTTCTTTGGCTTAAGCTCACATGAGCATCATAACGCAACACATTTAGGGGAGTTAATCACAAATACGGGCACTTGACAAAATGCCAATTACAAAAATAGGCATTGTGTGTAATTTTGTTTCAAAAAAGGGCATTCTTTTAATTTATTTTTTTTTTGAAGTAATTTTATTTATATACACAACATATCAAATGGCATATTTTTATTCTAACTTTCTTATGATGAATTAAGTTTATAATCAAACTAAAGACAAAAAAATTGGTGTTCCACATAATATCCATTTAAACAAAAATTAACATACAATCCATATTAGTTAGCTTTTAAAAATTTTTCAATATTATGTCGTATTAGAGAACTTTTTATTCAATGGAAATCGTCGTAATGACAAATATATGTTCAAAAATCTGAATCCATCCGATAGCTCAAAGAAGCATATCGATTATTGCAATAGAACCAAAACCACTAATAAATATATCAATTGAATTAATAATTTCATATTTTAAAATTGACCGAATCAGTCTGAAATAATTTCAAATCGACTCTTGTTTTTCTCCAAAATCGGTAGACTCGGTCACAATTGTTAGGATCCATTTGCATATTACACTCAACATCATTCATCCGAGCAATTCAAACGATATAAAGTGGATTGAACCGAGGCAAACTTTTGGTTAACCGGAAAAATCCAATTATTCTGAAAGCATATGACGAACCAAATTGTCTTGATTTTGGTATTTTATCGAACTTTTCTCAGTTAAGTTCAGTTAACTGGATGAAACCGAACTTCTAGTAAAAAATAAATTAAATAATATATATTTTATCTATATAGTTATTGTACTATTATACGTATTATTATATATTAAAAAATAAAAAAGAAACAGTGTTTCAGTTACATACTGACCTTTAGGCTATAAAATTAGATATTAAAATTACCAATCGATATTGTTTACTATAGGGGTCTCAACACTTAAATACCTACATGAAAAAAAAAAAAAATGTATCCCGTGTCTGAGATATTTTTAACCTAGGTACCTACTTCAATTTTATTTTACTGATAGGTACCTAAGTGACGGATTTACCATTATAAAAACTTGTTTATTACGAATTTATTTGCAGTTTCTTCGTTGAGGGTATTAAAACAAAAAGAAACAAATCGGTACTCATATCGATCGTCGTTTGTCGCTTCTCCAAATCGCTCGACCCCGCTTCCCCAAATCGGTCATCGTCGTCGCTCCCCCTAATCAAATGACCCGTCATCGTCGAAGTGATGTAAGTTGGGTGTTTTTAACAAACCTTAATCGATTTGTGTCGTAATTTCGAATGAGTATTTGCTTTGGTCGTTTTTCTGTTAATGCTCGGGTAGGTTCGATTTGCGATTTTTGAGGATGGGGGCTTGATGTGGTCGGGTTTGGGTTTGTTCTTAAGGTTTGCATTTTCGGTTTGGGTGTGATTTGGTTCGGTTAGTTTTCCAATCAACATTGATTTGGCAGTGGCTTTACCTGGGTCCTTTTGTTGTTTGAAATTAGTGTCGATGATGGCTGACGATGGGGAATCGTTAGGTTTTAAATTTGGTACTCATTATGTTGATTATTTGGTACTACATGATCATTGTATTTGGTATCATCTGTTTGGGCAAATTGGCACCCCGCGTGTGAATAAAATGGTACTGTTTAGGCAAGTTTGACTTTTTTTTTGCAGAAATGACACCACATGAACCGCGGAACAGATATGATCTTTCTTTCAGGTGTTATCCTTCTCTGTTTCAATCTACTATAAGTGGATTGATGGATAGTGACCATGGTTCGCCGTAACGGGAACGGACGACAGAACGGACATGAGCGTTCCAGTTCCATTGCAATTTCGCGGAACGGTAACGGACGTTCCACTATTTTTTTTTTAATGTCTAAAATAATTAAATAATGACTTTAATGACATAAAATAACATAGTGAAGTTGTTATAATTTAATAAACATAAATGAGCTTCCTTAAAAAATATATACTATGAGGTTAGTATCTAATATTATACAATCGCATTTATTTAAGAAATAGTAAAGTCTCATTTACAACAATATTATTACATAAACTTAATCAATACCAAGTAGAATGGCGAGAAGGTACAAAGTCATCAATATTTGGTTCATCGTAATCTTCTCTTGGTCTTGACATCCGGGGACGTGGATAAGAAGTTGGATATGAGCTCAAATAATGGTCTGGCGCACGTTGATCATGGAATGGAACTTGTGCATCTAACAATGAGTCATCAACACGATGATAATATCCGAATCCTCGATAATTGGTGCTAAAATCCGACGTACTTGATGATCCATAACTTTGTCTGTCGTATCTAGCACTAGAAGTACCATATGATCCCTCGTTCCCAACCAGCTATTAGATGATCGATCTGAGTACCCAATATCGCGATTTTGATGATATGGCACCGACATTTGATGATTTATTCCTAAGTGGAGACTATTTATGTGCTCATGTAGTCCCAAATATCTTTCGGAACCTTCCGTTGAATAAGAGTAGTTATCCCCAGTCGAAAACTCCACCAATCTTGATAGATGTCGGCGTTGTTCATCTATTCCTGGACGATACTCATGATCAGTGTCTTGAGTAACATAATAATTTTCATCTCCACGTGCCCAAGACATACCACTATTATGGTGGTTTTGATTACTTCCTCCTTCATTTCTGTTTTCAAGAGTGTGATCATGCGGCATCGGATTTCTTCGATGACTCTGTTCGTCATTCCCATCATTACTATCAGAGCTATCGTCGCTGTCGTCGCTTTCATCTCTTAGTTGGACATTTTTTCCCTTTCGTCTTCTTGTACGGTCTTCATTAGGGCGAGACGGAATATCTTCATCTTGGGCGTCGATAGCTTGATCCAACCAATCTAAGTGATCATCTGCAAATGCATTGGAATTGTTTTCTCTTGTCCACTCGTCTAAAATATCATCCTCGTGAAATATATGATTGAGATCGATCGGATAGTAGTAGTCTTCATCCTTCTTCTCAAACATCAAGTTTCTCACACGGAGTCGCATATTGTAGTGACAATATACAAGTTTGTGCAATTTTTCAATAGCCAAACGGTTGCGGAGCTTGGTATGAATTAGAGACCATGTACTCCAATTCCTCTCACATCCAGATGATGAGCATGTTTGACTTAAGACTTTTATCGCGATTTTTCTTAAATTAGGAGCATCTTCACCATAATTTTTCCACCATTCAGCTGAATAATTCATGCACGTAGAAATCAATAGATGAAATTATATAAAGTTAATTCTAAACAATTAAAAGCAAAACCAGGAAGGGTTTTTTTTGCAGCTCTCCACGATCGTCACCGATGGGAGCACAGAATTGCCAACCAATATCCTTCTTTGGAGCCATTCTACAAAACAATGTAAATATGTTGTAAAATACAAGTAAACATGCGTGTATAAAATACACACACACCATCATGCATAATATAAAATGAATTTATTAATACATGCTTGACAAACCCTAATGAAAGATATAAACTAATACCTTACGCCAGACTGCTCGTTTTTCCTTCTTGCCAATTGAATGCTCTATATATTTTTTTTCAACCATCAAGTGCTCTTTTTCTATGTCTATAATAGAATCATCTAGTAAAATATATACTGAAATTTGGTTGGTTGGTACATGTATGTTCACGTGAGCTAAAGTTATGGTGCTCTTTTTCAAAGATTCCTCACAATTTGTCTTCTTTCTATTATTTGATGTTTCTATTTCACATGTGAAGCTTTTAAACCATAGAAATATTAGAATTTGTCCGTTCCAATCCGTTCCAACCGACTAAACGCCGTTCAACTACGTTCCGAAGCCGACCCAACCGATTAAACGCCGTTCCGGCCGATTTATCGGCCTCGTCAAAACAAAACGTGATAAGGCCGGAACTTTGGCACGGCAGCCTTCGTTCCAGTTCCGGAGCGGCCGTTCCGGGCGTTATAACGGGGTTCCGGCGAACCATGGTAGTGACCCCTGAGCAAGTTGAATCTATAAGAATGTGATTTTTCATTTTTTTTAAGATATGCCTAAGATGTCACATTCTTTAGCTAGAATCGTGGAATTGATAAGCCCATATAGCGTAGAGGCCAACTCGTTTAGGTTCAGTGAGACTATGAATGTGGTGTTCTCCCCACAGGAATTTAGCATACTCATGGACTTGCATCACGTAGGTCAATCCATGGCCTCAATATGAAGATGAAATCCAAAATTGTTGATCGCTTTTCTGGTGGAAAGAATGGCAACGTAACCCGTAAAAACATCCTGGAGTTGTTGGAGCGGTTTGTAGGAGGTTGGAAGGGAAAACAAGAATGAGTTCTTTAGGTTATTCTTTCTATTCTTATTTAATTGCGTATTATCCCGAAGGGTAATTCCAAAAGCCCAACATTCGTGAATACGTACGTCGATGATGTGGACATGATCAGTGAGTATGCATGGGGAAGGGTTGTACATGAGTTTTTGGTGTCTAGCAAGAACTTGGTGGATGTGTTACATGTTTCGGAGACTTTGCCTTTTGTGTTTGTTGTTTGTAGTTTTATGAGACTTTATGTTCGTATGTTATGTCTACGAGACTTGGAATGGCTTTCAGTGTTCGAATGAAAAAAAAACCATTAATGTTCATTATCTACAAACATCATATCTGTACTATTATCTATATATATAACGTACCATCCTCAGAATATATGAAGTACCATTATGTACATATATACTGTACCAGTTGTTATACCATCGAAAATAAGTAGAAGCAAATCGCATAGGGCTACTTGATTTTGACCACACGTAACAATAATAAAATGACTAACAAAATTTTCACATTTAGTACTTACCAGATTTTTCAAACTATGCTGTAAGATGTTTTTGCTTCTCTCCGTATATTCTAATGAATTTAGAGTTTTGAAGGTTTAATTCATGCGCGTAAGGGTTAATGCACCTAATTTGATATAAAAAGTAACATACACTATATATTAGTGTTTTAGGGTGGTTTTGGATGAAAAACATACCATTACGGGCCATTATCTACAAACATTATATATATACTGATAAGTGGAATTTATATTGTATTTTATACCCCGTAAAAGCGTATTATCGTGTTATTTATTTTAATTTTCCTCGAATATCATGCGTACTACGTTTATATTTGATTTTGACAGGTATTGGGAGAAAGAATTAGAACCGGGAATATTTGGGCTCGAATTAATTTGAGGAATCGTCGAACCAAATGTCGGTCCGAAAACAATTGGACCGAAGAATAAATTCAGCCTATAAGTTCCAATCCCCTTTGAAACATTAAGGCCCAAGACTATCTCAACCCATTTACACTTTTTAGCCCATGAGACCATGGGAGATAAGGGAAGGGAAGCCTAATGAGGGAACGATTCTTATACATACAATACACACGCACACATCTTGGGATGAAAAAAAGTCATGGCGTGCAGCCCTTGGAAACCACACCGCCGAATCCAAACTTACGAAGATTTGGAGATCTCCAACATTTACAAGAAAGTCTGCTCGAGGTGGCCACAATTGGAAAAAAGATACACAATTCACTCCTTATATACAAAAAGCAGGAGGTCTTAACGAGGAGGACGAGACCATATACACGCATACACATCACTAAAAGCTCACGTTCGAGGCCACCCGAAGCAATATTTGGCAGAACAACGAAACACGACACCGCGGAGGAATCGAGCTCGCTGCTCTTGGTGCTGCTCGGGGGTGAAATTTCATCACAGAGGAACATCGACGAAGCTCTCAGCTCTCACCAAGGAAGGCGCTGCTGACCAGCTCTAACTCAAGGAACATCTAAGCGAGGTAGTTGTGTGTAGGCAAGATTGGGCTGCATGCGTGTTAGGAGCCAGCAAGGGGGCAGCAACGTGATTATCGTGTGCATTCGCAACTCGCCCACCATCTGCTCGACGAAATTCCTCAACGAAGGAAGGCGAAATTCAGGGAAGAAAATATATTTTTCTCGTTGTTATTTACGCTTCTCTCGCGCTGATGTTTCATATGAGTAGTTAAATCTTGTCGTATTTGAGATTAGATGAACCCTAGCGATATCGTACGTGTGTTTAAAGTATTATTGGTATGCTTTTTATTATGACTCGGTTACGATATATGCTATTATTTTGATTATGTCTATGTGGTCGAAATAATTGTTGGGAAATCGATCGCTACGCTCGAGAGAGGGGCGACGATTAGACCACTCGTAAACGAGCGGAATAAACTCATCGCTAGAGATAGGTTGAACTAACCCGCCGGATTAGAGTCAAATCTAATAGCGGGATTCATCGTTATTTATTGCGGTCTGCGATTAAATAAGTTATGGAAGCTTGTCCAGCTATTTAAGACGTGTGGCGCCCCAACGCCACTACACTACTATTCGACTCTATGACTAATAAATTAGGACTTCGGAAAATAAAATGCAAGAGTTTACTTTGAATTGTCGATAACTCCTGTACTCCACCAATCAAACCCAACCATTAGACTCAGAGACTCGTAGCGAAAATAACTTTTCCTTCAAAAGAAATAGTGTTACCACAACATTGAAACTGACAAACTACGCAGCTCGACTCGACCAATTTAACATATATATACATATATCATACATAACGATGTCCAAAATATGACCACACACAGTTCAACGATAACTAGAAAACTGTACAAACCCTAAACAAAAGATCTCGCTCGCCCACAGGTCGTCATCTATGTACACGCCATCTCAAAAGTCTGCGGGAGCTTCAACAGCTAGCCTCGAAGCGAGTATCACACAACATCATCGGGCTCACCTACAACACATGAACGACGTGAGCTAATTGCTCAGTAAGCGAATGCCATAATAATATAAACTTATCTAAAGTATGATCGGAACTTTATCGGCCTGCGATATGAATTCCTCGAATGATTCAAATGCAATTGCATTCTATGTGCCACTCATGATCCCGTAACCATGCAGTCATACCCTCAAAATGATTCACTCAATATGGGCCCTGAGACTGAATACTACGATACGAAGAGCTCAATCAATATCAATGAGGCCTATAAATATCAACTCTGCACGGTCTTTTTCACCCGCCCAGAAACCACTGCACGGTCTTTTTCACCCGTCCAGGCTGCACGGTCTTTTTCACCCGTCCAGAAAATATAGCTGCACGGTCTTTTCACCCGTCCAGAAAAGACGTCGTCACGTCAGGCCAATAACGGTGCGGTACCACCAAAGGGGAAGGGCTCGAGTGGACCATCCATCGAAGGCGGTCATCTCCACTACGAGATTCCCTCGCGTATCGTAGTATCATCTCACAAAAGAACATAGTGCACCTCACCAGACCAGTTTCGCCCAAGGCGACTATATGAAATTTCTCACATGCTCATTGCCAGTCGTCCAAAGCGACGTAACTGACTCGATGTAAATGAAACGGTGCGTAATATGCAAGAAATATCACACTCATATCCGAATCAGTAATTCGCGCCCAATGACATACACACAAATCACTTGGGCTAACTAATAGTTCAACTCAAATCACATAAGGTCATATCTCAGCAAATAATTAAAATAACGTATATGGCGACTCGCGCCTGAGGTACAATTATTAATACTAAATAATTCGTACCCCCAAGTAATCAAATAAATCATATCACATATATCACAACAATTCAAATAAAGCTAGGTTCATGTGCCGTAGTTGCATGGGACAGTCGCTTACCTGTCGCCTCTAACCTTGTTGTTATATCGAGATTGTGAGCATATCAACTACAAAATAAGCCTATAAGCATATAAGTACTCGCATAAAATATTATAGTAGCATTACGTGGTTCCAAGGATTAATCTGGTAAGAGTGTGACTTACAACTACAACAAGGCACTCGCTTAAGCTGAAATGTTTTGATTACTCTTTGCGTGGTTTACATGTACAGGCATGAGGGTGAAGTTTCGATTGAGCAAGGAGGTGGGAACTAGTCTGAGCTCTAATTAGGTGATGATATAGGTCATTAAGTCGGTTAGTAAATCCCTTGCTCTTCACGTTATGCAATACTTATCATATCAAGGCCTAGCACACACATACACCATTATATAAATATTAGAATCCCTAATTAGCTCATGGAGATATACTCGTTGATATTAAGGTGAGTATTTTAATATTGATAACTAGATACTAAGTTAATTTTTATGTACTTTGAGTAAATAACTTGCACAAGTTAGATGAAAATCTATTTACATAAATATTGAATAATATATTACCCAGACACGTGTAACTAATTATACCTAGCAATCGACACGTATGAATATCGAAGCTTAACCCGTGGACACGTATAATTAGTAGTACTTATTAATTGACACGTGTATTATTACTTGATACATATCACACAGGAAAATTTCCAAAGTAACTAAGCTAAATAATTCATATATTAATTAATTTATTTACTAGTTACTATTATTATTATTTATTTATTTTATTACTATTATTATTTTTATATAAAAATATTGACTAAACACGTGTAAATATTAACCTCTATTGACTTCTGAATTATTTCTTATACCAAAATTCCTAGGAATTAAATATATTAAAATGCTGAAATTAATAACATGCAACTCCTAAATGCACATAATATGCAAGGCAAATAGTTCAAATAATATGCTATTATATTAGCACGTAATTCACATAAAATGAGAATGCAATGCATGAGTCATATTGGCCAAACAAGGGTTAGGAATTGTCCGGGTATGACATCCTCCCCTCCTTATAAAAATTTCGTCCTCGAAATTTCACTTACTGAATAGGTGCGGGTATTTCGTTCGCATTTCATCCTCTGTTTCCCAAGTAGCCTCTTCCGTCGATTGATTTTGCCAACGTACTTTGACTAATGGAATTTCCTTACTTCGGAGACGTTTCACTTCTCGTGCAAGTATTTCTATAGGTTGTTCTTCGTAGCTCATATCTGGTTTCAGCTCCAAGGGTTGCTCCCTTATAACATGAGACGGATCCGAAACATATTTCCTCAGCATCGAGACGTGGAATACGTTGTGAACTTGAGGCATAGAGGGTAGATCAAGCTTGTAGGCAACATCTCCTATTCTCTCGATTATAGGGTAAGGGCCGATGTATCGTGGACTAAGCTTCCCCTTCTTTCCAAATCGCATGACACCTTTCATTGGTGCCACTTTTAGAAACACCTGATCCCCAACTTCCAATTCTAATGGCCTTCGCCTTTTATCTGCATAGCTTTTTTGCCGACTTTGTGCTACTTTCATTCTGTGTTGAATTTGAACAACCACGTCACTCATCTCTTGAATCATCTGAGGACCCAAAATTTTCCTTTCACCAACTTCATTCCAGTGAATTGGCGATCGGCATTTTCTTCCATATAGGGCTTCATACGGGGCCATTCCGATACTTGCGTGGTAGCTATTGTTGTATGAAAACTCAATCAGTGGTAGGAACTTACTCCAATGCCCTTGAAAATCAAGCACACAAGCTCGTAACATATCTTCTAAGGTCTGAATTGTCCTCTCAGACTGCCCATCAGTTTGAGGATGATAGGCAGTGCTGTAAGTCAACCTTGTTCCGAGGGCCTTCTGTAGACTCTTCCAAAATTTCGACAGGAATCTTGAATCTCGATCAGAGACAATAGAAATAGGCACTCCATGTAGCCGTACGATTTCTTGAATGTAGAGACGTGCGTATTGATCAATTGAATAGGTAGAAACAATTGGTACGAAATGAGCAGATTTCGTAAGGCGATCCACCACAACCCATATAGCATCATGCTTCTTTGTTGTCTTTGGCAGCCCAACAACGAAATCCATTGTAATTGCTTCCCATTTCCATTCAGGAATGTACAGTGGCTGAAGTACTCCACCCGGTCTTTGATGTTCTGCCTTCACTTGCTGACAAGTCAAGCATCGTTCGACAAAAAGTGCAACATCCCTCTTCATGCCTGGCCACCAGTAGTATTGTTTCAGGTCTCTATACATCTTGGTTGATCCCGGGTGTACAGAATAGGGTGTCGAATGAGCTTCCGTCAGGATTTCTTTATGAAGAGTCTCCTCGTTTGGAATATACAGACGCCCTTTGAATCGCAATACATCGTCCTTTGATAAATCTAAGCCAGTCCGTTGCCTTGCTTCGACCGAGTTCTTCATTTGAATGAAAAATTCATCTTCTTGTTGTTGTTGTTTGATTCTCTCAAATAGAGTCGGCTGAAGTGATAAAGCAGCCAATTTGACTTCTAATTCGCCCGGTTGTATCACCTCAATGCCCATCTTGTGCAGATCATCTCGTTCTGGCTTTTGAATTGACTTTCGGCTCAATGCATCCGCAACGACATTGGCTTTTCGGGGTGATGGTTGATAGTGCAATCATAATCCTTGACGAGTTCTAACCATCTTCTCTGTCGCATATTTAACTCCTTCTGCGTGAATATGTATTTCAGGCTCTTATGGTCTGTATAGATGTCGCAGTGTTCTCCATAAAGGTAATGCCTCCAAATCTTCAATGCGAACACTACAGCAGCAAGCTCCAGATCATGTGTTGGATAATTCTTTTCGTACTCTTTCAACTGCCTTGATGCATACGCAATAACTTTACCATTCTGCATAAGAACACCTCCTAAACCATTCTTCGACGCATCAGTGTAAATCACGAACCCTTCATTAGTTGTGGGGATGGAGAGAATGGGTGCTGTTATTAATCGTCGTTTGAGTTCTTGAAAGCTTCGTTCGCAGTCTTCATTCCAAATGAATGGAATACCCTTCCTTGTCATCCTTGTCAGTGGGGTTGCAATTTTTGAGAATCCTTCGATGAATCTTCGATAATAACCTGCCAAGCCAAGGAAACTCCGGACCTCTGAAGGAGTCGTTGGTCTGCTCCAATTAGTAATAGCTTCGACTTTGCTAGGGTCTACTGATATTCCAGCTGCTGATATGACATGGCCGAGGAATGCTACTTGATCGAGCCAGAATTCACATTTCTTGTATTTTGCGTATAGCTGCTTCTGCCTCAATGTCTGCAACACTGCTCGCAAGTGTTCACTGTGGTCATTCCTTGTTTTTGAATAGATCAGGATGTCATCGATAAATACAATGACGAACTTATCGATGAATTCTTCAAATACTCGATTCATCAGGTCCATGAATGCTGCTGGTGCATTTGTAACTCCAAATGGCATTACAAGAAACTCATAGTGGCCATATCTCGTATTGAACGCTGTCTTTGGAATGTCCGCCTCCTTTATCTTCAGTTGGTGATATTCGGATCGCAGATCAATTTTTGAAAATACTGACGCTCCTTGCAATTGGTCAAATAGGTCTTCGATCCGGGGTAGAGGGTATTTGTTCTTGATTGTCTTGTTATTCAGCTCTCGGTAGTCGATACATAAGCGCATCGATCCATCCTTTTTGCGGACCAACAACACAGGTGCTCCCCAAGGGGAAAAACTGGGTCGTATAAAGCCTTTATCAAGCAATTCCTGCAATTGAGCTTTTAGCTCCTTCAATTCGAGTGGGGCCATTCGATAAGGTGTCTTAGCAATCGGGGCTGTTCCGGGCTCCAACTCAATTGTAAACTCAATTTCACGGTCTGGCGGCAACCCTGGAAGATCCTCTGGGAAAACGTCCGGATACTCGCAAACAACAGGCACTTCATCGATTTTTGGTGATGGCTTCCCTTCAAGGCTCATAATGCTTACGATATATCCCTCACAGCCACACTTCAATAATTGCATAGCCTTCACTGCCGATATCATTGTGAATTTTGGAGACTTCTCAACAGCTTCGAAAGAAAAGGTTTCCTCATTTGGTAGCCGAAATGTTACTGTCTTTGTTGAACAATCGACAGTCGCCCGGTGCTTCGACAGCCAATCCATCCCAAGAATAATATCAAACTCATTCATAGAAAGGACAATCAGATCTGCATATAATTCTCTCCCTTTGATGATAATAGGTAGCATTCTCAAGATTTTATTCGTTTCTTCAGAATGTCCAGTAGGGGTGGTCACATAATAAGAAACTTCAGAAAGTTCTAATCCCCTATTGAGCTTATTCACGTAATCTACTGATGCAAATGAATGCGTGGCACCGGAGTCAAACAACACATGTGCGAAAGTGTCATAGATTAGGAGTTTACCCGTGATCACTAGTGGGTCTGCATCCGTGGCCGAACCCGTCATGGCAAAAACTCTTGCTGGTGCTTTCCTCTGGTTGTCATGTGGTTGCTCCGGACATGCTGTGGCGATATGCCCGGCCTTACCGCACTTAAAACAGGTTCTATTCTCGAAACGGCACACTCCGGTATGACGATTACCGCAAGTCGAGCATCGAGGAATAGCATTAGGTACCGAGCCTTGATTAAACTTCATCCTCTTGTTCTGATCCTCCTGTTGTGGTCCTTGCCCTGCTCGGAATATAGGTCGTTGATTAGAGAATTGAAGACCCCTCTTCTTATCATTTCTGCCTCCCTCCTGGGTTCGAACTTGTTGGAACTTGCGTCGAGCTTCTTGTGCACGGAGAATTCTCATCTCAGCTTGCTCAGCCATCAAAGCCCTCTCGGCCATCTGAGCATAACTAGTGCCGTCGACTTTTGCCATGCTTACATCTCGATAAAGTTCTGGCCTCAGTCCTTCAAGAAATCGTTCAACCTTCAAGGCATCAGTGCTCACCATGTGTGTCGCAAACCTTGAAAGCTGTTCGAACCTCCGTATATACTCCTCGACGGGCATTGATCCTTGCCTCAGCTGTATAAATTCATTCATCTTTTGTACGCGAGCTGGGATGGCAAAGTATTTCCCCCTGAATAATTCCTTGAATCTGTCCCACGCCATTGTGTACGGATCCTCAAGGCTTTTGGTCATGTCCCACCAATGTCCCGCGCTTCCTCGTAACATAAAAGAGGCACATGTCACTTTGTCTTCTTCTGGTACTCGACTGTAGTGAAACATGTTCTCAAGGGTACGAATCCAATCATCTGCAGCTGTCGGGTCAACTGCCTCCTCGAAGGTAGGTGGACTTAGCTTCCTAAACCTTTCTCCAACAGCTTCTGTACGCTCTGCCTGATTCGATGGATTGCATCGTCGCTCGCTCGAATCTCTTTGCTGAATTAGCTGTTGGATTTGATCAGATTGGCGCTGAACGAGTTCCGTGAGTCTGATAATAGCAGTATCCCGTTCATCGCTGGGGTTCGATGGCTCCCCTATGCTATCTCCTCTTGTGCGCACCATACTGTTGTTGTTACCCAATATGACAAACAAACATGGCCAATATGATCATGCAACACAAAATATATAATCACCAAACAATAGAGCTTACGAGGCAAAGCCGTGCTTCCGCAATTCTTCTGAGATCGTGTACATGGACAGTCTACAGAACCTGTAACCGCGCTCTGATACCACCTCTGTGGCGCCCCAACGCCACTACACTACTATTCGACTCTATGACTAATAAATTAGGACTTCGGAAAATAAAATGCAAGAGTTTACTTTGAATTGTCGATAACTCCTGTACTCCACCAATCAAACCCAACCATTAGACTCAGAGACTCGTAGCGAAAATAACTTTTCCTTCAAAAGAAATAGTGTTACCACAACATTGAAACTGACAAACTACGCAGCTCGACTCGACCAATTTAACATATATATACATATATCATACATAACGATGTCCAAAATATGACCACACACAGTTCAACGATAACTAGAAAACTGTACAAACCCTAAACAAAAGATCTCGCTCGCCCACAGGTCGTCATCTATGTACACGCCATCTCAAAAGTCTGCGGGAGCTTCAACAGCTAGCCTCGAAGCGAGTATCACACAACATCATCGGGCTCACCTACAACACATGAACGACGTGAGCTAATTGCTCAGTAAGCGAATGCCATAATAATATAAACTTATCTAAAGTATGATCGGAACTTTATCGGCCTGCGATATGAATTCCTCGAATGATTCAAATGCAATTGCATTCTATGTGCCACTCATGATCCCGTAACCATGCAGTCATACCCTCAAAATGATTCACTCAATATGGGCCCTGAGACTGAATACTACGATACCGAAGAGCTCAATCAATATCAATGAGGCCTATAAATATCAACTCTGCACGGTCTTTTTCACCCGCCCAGAAACCACTGCACGGTCTTTTTCACCCGTCCAGGCTGCACGGTCTTTTTCACCCGTCCAGAAAATATAGCTGCACGGTCTTTTTCACCCGTCCAGAAAAGACGTCGTCACGTCAGGCCAATAACGGTGCGGTACCACCAAAGGGGAAGGGCTCGAGTGGACCATCCATCGAAGGCGGTCATCTCCACTACGAGATTCCCTCGCGTATCGTAGTATCATCTCACAAAAGAACATAGTGCACCTCACCAGACCAGTTTCGCCCAAGGCGACTATATGAAATTTCTCACATGCTCATTGCCAGTCGTCCAAAGCGACGTAACTGACTCGATGTAAATGAAACGGTGCGTAATATGCAAGAAATATCACACTCATATCCGAATCAGTAATTCGCGCCCAATGACATACACACAAATCACTTGGGCTAACTAATAGTTCAACTCAAATCACATAAGGTCATATCTCAGCAAATAATTAAAATAACGTATATGGCGACTCGCGCCTGAGGTACAATTATTAATACTAAATAATTCGTACCCCCAAGTAATCAAATAAATCATATCACATATATCACAACAATTCAAATAAAGCTAGGTTCATGTGCCGTAGTTGCATGGGACAGTCGCTTACCTGTCGCCTCTAACCTTGTTGTTATATCGAGATTGTGAGCATATCAACTACAAAATAAGCCTATAAGCATATAAGTACTCGCATAAAATATTATAGTAGCATTACGTGGTTCCAAGGATTAATCTGGTAAGAGTGTGACTTACAACTACAACAAGGCACTCGCTTAAGCTGAAATGTTTTGATTACTCTTTGCGTGGTTTACATGTACAGGCATGAGGGTGAAGTTTCGATTGAGCAAGGAGGTGGGAACTAGTCTGAGCTCTAACTAGGTGATGATATAGGTCATTAAGTCGGTTAGTAAATCCCTTGCTCTTCACGTTATGCAATACTTATCATATCAAGGCCTAGCACACACATACACCATTATATAAATATTAGAATCCCTAATTAGCTCATGGAGATATACTCGTTGATATTAAGGTGAGTATTTTAATATTGATAACTAGATACTAAGTTAATTTTTATGTACTTTGAGTAAATAACTTGCACAAGTTAGATGAAAATCTATTTACATAAATATTGAATAATATATTACCCAGACACGTGTAACTAGTTATACCTAGCAATCGACACGTATGAATATCGAAGCTTAACCCGTGGACACGTATAATTAGTAGTACTTATTAATTGACACGTGTATTATTACTTGATACATATCACACAGGAAAATTTCCAAAGTAACTAAGCTAAATAATTCATATATTAATTAATTTATTTACTAGTTACTATTATTATTATTTATTTATTTTATTACTATTATTATTTTTATATAAAAATATTGACTAAACACGTGTAAATATTAACCTCTATTGACTTCTGAATTATTTCTTATACCAAAATTCCTAGGAATTAAATATATTAAAATGCTGAAATTAATAACATGCAACTCCTAAATGCACATAATATGCAAGGCAAATAGTTCAAATAATATGCTATTATATTAGCACGTAATTCACATAAAATGAGAATGCAATGCATGAGTCATATTGGCCAAACAAGGGTTAGGAATTGTCCGGGTATGACAAGACGTAGATTAGTTGTTACGAGTCGAAGCGAGTAAGCGCAGTTTCGCCCAATCGTAGAAACTCGTATACATACCATAGGAATCCTCACGGTCTATTTAGCTAAAATATATAGCATGTTTGACGGTCGATCGAGCTAGGGGGATTCGAAGTCTCAAATACGTTCGCTTTCATAAAGTCGTTCCAACCTCATTATCGCTATTTCATATTTATCGTTTGTTTAGTTTATCGGCATTTTTATTTTATCAATCCAAAAATATTTACTAGAATATTTAAACGACGGTTTTCTAAAGTATATAGTTCCTTTGGGTTCGATACTCGAATACTTGCCACTTCTATACTATTTTCGATAGGTACACTTGCATGTTGAGCGTAGGATAGTTCGTCGATATTAGTTTTATTTTTATTACTCGATCCGCTCGATCAAGTTTTTGGCGCCGTTGCCGGGGACTGAGAGAAGAGGGGCTTAACGACACGAGAAGAGGAGCTTATGTACGTGAAAAGATGTTAAGAACCCTTCCGTCGATAATCTCTCATGCTAAAAAAAATTGGGAGAAGAAGGGCTTAGCCAATGCTGAAAAAAAAATTCAAAGACGGCAATAGCTAATCACAATGTATGCGGCGCGCTATCACACAACGGCACGACACCGACATAACGACTTTGATATTGTCGATTGAAGTTTATTCTCCAATATAGTCAACTGAGCCCTACTATAACCCGAAAAGACCTTTCGATTCATGCATGATCATTGAAAGTGGTAGATTTACGAATCACTTGCAAGCTTATGGTAGAGATTAGATTAGCGCATGAGCCGAGAGAGTTCACAGACATTTTAACCTATACACTAAGTGATTTGAGTGAATCTTTGTGAGGTTCGGATTTCGACGGTATCGCTAAAAAAATCGTGTAGTTAGTCGTTGATTTCAAATATGCTTTCTGACTTTACTTCATTTCCTCCTACGTGATTTCGCTCTTGATTGTTATGTTGCATGATTTTTATCTTTTCATATGCCATTATTGTTTCTTTGCTTGAGGGCAAGCAAACGCTTAAGTGTGGGGAGATTTGATAAGTGGCATTTATATTGTATTTTATACCCCGTAAAAGCGTATTATCGTGTTATTTATTTTAATTTTCCTCGAATATCATGCGTACTACGTTTATATTTGATTTTTGACAGGTATTGGGACAAAGAATTAGAACCGGGAATATTTGGGCTCGAATTAATTTGAGGAATCGTCGAACCAAATGTCGGCCCAAAAACAATTGGGCCGAAGAATAAATTCAGCCTAAGTTCCAATCCCATTTGAAACATTAAGGCCCAAGACTATCTCAACCCATTTACACTTTTTAGCCCATGAGACCATGGGAGATAAGGGAAGGGAAGCCTAATGAGGGAACGATTCTTATACATACCAATACACACGCACACATCTTGGGATGAAAAAAAGTCATGGCGTGCAGCCCTTGGAAACCACACCGCCGAATCCAAACTTACGAAGATTTGGAGATCTCCAACATTTACCAGAAAGTCTGCTCGAGGTGGCCACGATTGGAAAAAAGATACACAATTCACTCCTTATATACAAAAAGCAGGAGGTCTTAACAAGGAGGACGAGACCATATACACGCATACACATCACTAAAAGCTCACGTTCGAGGCCACCCGAAGCAATATTTGGCAGAACAATGAAACACGACACCGCGGAGGAATCGAGCTCGCTGCTCTTGGTGCTGCTCGGGGCTGAAATTTCATCACAGAGGAACATCGACGAAGCTCTCAGCTCTCACCAAGGAAGGCGCTGCTGACCAGCTCTAACTCAAGGAACATCTAAGCGAGGTAGTTGTGTGTAGGCAAGATTGGGCTGCATGCGTGTTAGGAGCCAGCAAGGGGGCAGCAACGTGATTATCGTGTGCATTCGCAACTCGCCCACCATCTGCTCGACGAAATTCCTCAACGAAGGAAGGTCAAATTCAGGGAAGAAAATATATTTTCTCGTTGTTATTTACGCGTCTCTCGCGTTGATGTTTCATATGAGTAGTTAAATATTGTCGTATTTGAGATTAGATGAACCCTAGCGATATCGTACGTGTGTTTAAAGTATTATTGGTATGCTTTTATTATGACTCGGTTACGATATATGCTATTATTTTGATTATGTCTATGTGGTCGAAATAATTGTTGGGAAATCGATCGCTACGCTCGAGAGAGGGGCGACGATTAGACCACTCGTAAACGAGCGGAATAAACTCATCGCTAGAGATAGGTTGAACTAACCCGCCGGATCAGAGTCAAATCTAATAGCGGGATTCATCGTTATTTATTGCGGTCTGCGATTAAATAAGTTATGGAAGCTTGTCCAGCTATTTAAGACGTAGATTAGTTGTTACGAGTCGAAGCGAGTAAGCGCAGTTTCGCCCAATCGTAGAAACTCGTATACATACCATAGGAATCCTCACGGTCTAATAATTAGCTAAAATTGACGGTCGATCGAGCTAGGGGGATTCGAAGTCTCAAATACGTTCGCTTTCATAAAGTCGTTCCAACCTCATTATCGCTATTTCATATTTATCGTTTGTTTAGTTTATCGGCATTTTTATTTTATCAATCCAAAAATATTTACTAGAATATTTAAAAGACGGTTTTCTAAAGTATATAGTTCCTTTGGGTTCGATACTCGAATACTTGCCACTTCTATACTATTTTCGATAGGTACACTTGCCTGTTGAGCGTAGGATAGTTCGTCGATATTAGTTTTATTTTTATTACTCGATCCGCTCGATCATATACCATTATATATATAAAGTAAATACCTAGAATATACGAAGTACCTTTTGTTTTATATTAGCGTTATGTGAGGACGGGACCGACGAGGGCGGAGAGTGATCGCCGCCAGAGAGGTGCACGGACAAGGAACGACTCCTGACAGCCTTCTAGGCGAAGGGGTACATGAATGAACCGACCCCACACCCGAATGAGATGGATCCTGAGACTGACAAGGTATGGGCTTGTCAGTTAAGGAATGTTATAAGAGAATTGATTGAGCTATTCATATTACCAAAGGTGCACTTTCCTTTTCGGGAGTCCATCCAGAAGAACTTCAAAGTTAACCGTGCTTGACTTGGAGTAGCACTGGGATGGGTGACCCCCTGGGAAGTAACTCAGGGTACGTGTAGTGCGAAGCACGCTGGAAGACTAGTGGTAATACAGTGGGGTCAGACAATCAATGAAGTGCAGTGGGCCCATCCCCACAGGTCCCGAGAGCGGGCTGTTACACTTTATATATACATATATAGTACCATAATCTCAAGTGTACTGTACCAATTTGTATACCGTCGAAATTAAAAAGATCCCTAACATTAATAAAATGACTAAAACAATTTGCACATTTATGACTCACAAGATTTTTTCATACTATGTTGTAAGTTGTTCTTGCTTCTATATTTGTATTCTACTGAATCTAGGGGTCTGAAGGTTAAATTCATGCGTGTAAGGTTTAATCCACCTAGATATAAAAGGTAACATATACTATATATTAGTGTTTTAGGGTGGTTTTGGATGAAAAGCTAATTTGTACAGCCTCGAAAATTACTAACCCTAATATGATGTATCACACATTTAAGGGATCATACCTTTATTAAATTTGTAGGTGTATATATTTTGTTGTTTTAATCGTACGTTTTTTGGCTCGTTGCAGTACCCAAACTTACATATGACATCAAACATCTTCTGAAAGGAACCGACATGTCAGAGTAGCTGACTTTTCGTGATTTATTACCTCGTATGTCAGAAACATGTCTAGTCGTGGGAGAAAATTGTCAGGAATTATCTCTTACAACATAAGAACATCTCCAAATAATGTTACCATACTCTTACGTACCTATTCTGAAAGGATACCGTGCCATGTATGGTATGTTTATAGTACCCCATTGCTTACTTATGTCGTACCATATTCGAGGACCCTACAATTGCAGGTTTCTAATTCACCACAAATTATCTTATAACGTCGTTTTATTATGATACCAATCCTTTGCGTTACGGTAGTGTAATGTTGTCGTATGTAGCTAGGATATAGTACTTTGTTGGCATATATTATAGTATCTTTTTATAAACCTATGGCGTACCACATATTACATACCATCATGAACATACAACACAAGTTTTCCATCCACACATTGCATCACGAGTGTGCCATAACCTATTGGCATCATTTGGACAAAAACAATGAGCCATATTCTATAAACAGGTGGTACATATTGAACTCATCCGCATTTTCTTTTGGGATCATTCAACATTTGTATCGAACGAGCAGTTGGTACATATCGAACACATCCGCATTTCCTTTCAATGTTGACTACAAACTTTCGAACGGAAACACGATATTTTATTGAGACATGCCCAAAAGCGACATCCGACTACCTTCTTTGGAGGGATACATATATATCCATAAGCGTCGTCTTCATTGATAAATAGTCAGAATGACTCCCTTTATACTCACACAATGCAAAAAACGTCCTGCCGCCAACCGAATTTGTAGACAACATTCAGATAATGTGGCAACCTGTATAAATGGTACGTCTGTATAGTTTACAATGGTACTGCATATGCGGACATTTTGGTACCTTATAAACACGTTATTTGGAACATAATATAAATACACAAAGATATTACATAACATAGATGTCCAATCTGGTAGAGGTGTATCACATAATATATTTAGGTACGAGAAAAAAAACATACAACGGTACGTAATAGACATAATAAATGGTACGTAATAATAGTTATATAAACAATCCGGAATCCCAAGCCACAATAACTATCAAATACCGATAACCCACTCTTACATTGAGCTCTTAGATCGCATTCTGCTCCCGAATTAGGGCTTGAGCTTGACCGCACGAGTGCAATCGATTAACCAAACCCAAAGCAAAATAAAAGCTTACCTGAAAATATCGAGACCCTAAACCAACAACCCAACATGGAATAGGCTCGTCGCTCGTCGTCCGGCGCCGGCACAAGCAGCAGTGGTCGGACGTCGACAATTTGTCGTCGAGCAAGAAGTAATTTCATCAATGGCGTGATGGAGCTCGAAATTGCAGAGAAAAAATGTGAAATGAATTGTTAAATCATTTAATAAGGGTAAATTGGTATTCTTAGGGGGTCATGTATCTATCTGTAAAATTTCTACTGAAATAGGTATACTAGCTTAAAAAATTTCTGACAGGGACCGATTTGCCATTTATCTTTTCCAGTAGGTATTCATGTGTTGTTTCCCGTATTCTATACAAACCAAAAATTTCGGCATTCGGTTCGATCTGTTAAGCAACCTACGAACTCCCCAATAATTTAAATAATAAATGTCAATATATCTAAAAAATTAGAAGAAATAAAAAAATTAGGAAAAAAATTATGCCTAGTTTTGAAATAATTTACACACAGTGCCTAGTTTTGGTAGCCACTCTCACAAGAATGCCTTTAGGGGAGAATTAACAATCTTCAATCTGAAATAAACGTGTCGGGTAATAATGCTTCATATGTATTTAAGTCGAAAAAGAAGATGAGTTATGAAGGTTTAAACGTGTTAACTTAAAGCGACCATAAATCGGGTAACGTTGGGGACTACAAAGTGATATCTTAGAGTATTTGAAACCAGAAACACTCATGCCACGAACATTGAGGACTAAAAATATTGTTATCCCGTTAGAAAGCACTCGGTTTATCGCTTTTTCAAACAAGATTATTGTTGAGGCCCTGTTTGCGTACTAGTGCTCAATTTATTGCGAACTTCAAGATGCCTCCTATATTTATCATGAGATCTCTTGATGTTTCATTTGAATCAATTTAATCCCGATGTTATTGATATCGAACCAATTTGATCATTCCGTCGTGATTAACTTTAGTTTTAACTTCAATTTGGATTAGTATGGCTACGCTGCTTTAGATATGCTGGGCTTCGAGTGAGATTTACAATGAAATCAATGGCCCGTTGGGTTACAACAATAAGCTAAAGCGCAACATAAGTTCAATAACTTCGGTTTTATTAATCTGACCCCTTTAAGTTATATCGGTCATCTACACTACAAACAGACTCATTTATTGAGACCATGTTGTAAGAAACAAAAGCACATTATATTTCTGTTTTGTTAAAGCCTTATAGTAACCACTCTCACATTGATTGGTGTGACGGTAAGTATCTCCCTCCTCTCAGACCCTTTGCGACGCTTCAGCTTCAACTCTGCTCTTTCGTACTTTTCTGTGATCTGCCCAAATATGCTCAAAATTGCTCTAGTTTAGGTCATGAAGCCCTAATCAAAATCATCAAGAAAGGGTTGAGTTTGGTTTTCTCTGTTCAACCCTCTTGACCCAAAACAACATAACCAACGCACACCTCCTGTTTGACGAAATACCTAAACCAGCCGCAACCGTCAATCTTACTCTAACTTCTCTGTGATCCCTAGCCGCAACCTACTTCTCGGCCACCGCCTAGAGCATTCATTCTTCCCCCATTCTCGTTGCAGCTACAGCCAATAGCATCCCATTTCTCCCCCATATTTCAGTTTTATTTTGTTTCAATCTTGTTTTTCTTGTAGTTTTTGTTTTTGCATTGCTCGTGTTTTTTGTGTGTGTATGCCACGTGTCTTATTCATTTTTGTGTTTTGCTTGTTGGATGTGTTTGCTCACTTTGTTTCGTTTTGTTTTCGTTTGTCGTGTTTGTGTATCTTTTTTGTTTGTTTTGGGACAATTTGTAGTGTGTCTGTTTCTGTTCGATGTTTGTTTTTCGATTTTTCATGTCTATTTCGTTGGTCGTGCTCGTCTTGTCGGTTTGTTTATCTCCCGAAATGGGAGTTTTGTCTACTCTTGTAGGAGTTGTCGTCCTCCCTTGTTGGAGGTTCTTTCCGAAGTAGACGAGCTTTCAAAGTGAAGACACAGGAAAGTGAAAAAGAACTTCGTTGAGTTTAATAGCCACGGATATGGAGTTTTAGGATCAGTTTTTAGTAGGTTCTTTAGTTCTTCTTTTTTGTAATTTGAAAACTTGTTTTCTTTGGATTAATTTCCCCGCTGTTATCTTTATCTCCTTTCGTAGGAGTGTCTTGTTCGGTAGGAGGCGTCTTCCCTACTAGCATTTGTGATATGTCCAGGGGCTTTGTGGGCTATTTAATTCTATTGTACTTGTTTTATAATTTATGGCAAGTCATCATTCCGAAAAAAAAAAACGGCCATTAAAATTACTATTCTACACTTGCTTTTAAATTTATCTTAATATATCCTCTAAAATCATTTTTTATATTCTTAATAATAAAATTAAGGTGTGAATTTACAGAAAAATACACATTTGTATAAAATTTGCAAGTCAGTGCCCCTGTCAGAATTTTTTTTATATAAGTACATGTTTTACTCTGCGTACCATTTTCCCAGTCTTGACGTACATTTTATATGTGTATTATTTACCATGTCACGCGTTTATATGGTACCCATATACGTTTCTATATGGTACCTTAATGTGTTATATGATTTAACATTTTCTCACTATATTATGTACCACAATGCATTTTTATATGATACCTAAATGTGTTATATGGTGTACCTTGCGGCGAATCAGGTACCAATGTGCAAAAGATTTATTCTAATATGTACCTACATATAAAAAAACAGTGATAGGGTACTGACTTGCAAGTTTTATATAAACAGATATTTTTCTGTAAATTCCCTAAAATTAATCTTAATTCTATAATTTCACTTATTAAATAATTAACATAAAAAAAAGTTTATATTATATGTTTATATAGCGACACACACTGGTGTGCGAAAATACTAATTTACATTATAAGATAATCTTAAAAACCAAACGGGCCCTAGTTAGACTGTTGGTGCTAAAAAAAGCCCAACAGATTCCGAAACCCATATTTGATTCTTTCACTCTGCAGTCTTGCTTTATCATGGCGAAAACCCTTCTCATCATGCTCAGTCAGAAGCACTGTATTAATCCTTGAGTGACCTCAGAGAGAGAGAGATGGAGAAGATACAGAGTTTTAAAAGGGTATATCCTTATAATGGTTTTCGATTTTAGTTTGATTGTCTGGTTAATTAACTACTGTTTTAGTTTTACGCTTTAAGCTGTTCGGGGTGATACGGTGTGGTCGTGGGCTGTGTTACTGATACGTTTGTTTGTTTGTTTTTTTTTTTAATACTATGTGGTTGATGAGTGTTCTTCTATCCGCTCGCTGTATTCGTTCTATTAACCTGCTCTTTCGTTGGAACCCACCGACGAAATTTTGCGTTTTTGTTCTTGATTTGGGAACGATGTGATACTTTTTTTTACTGGGTTGCATTGAAACCCATCAATCACATCTCCGTTACCGATATAAAAAAAAAACACGTTCTTTTCTTCTATTGGTGGCTGTGATACTTTATATGCTTGAATTATTACAATTGTTCTGTCAACCTAGTTTTTATTTTTAAAATTGGAACTCATCAATGAAACCTCCTCTGATGACAAAAGCCATGTTCTCTTGGTGCTTATTTCTCTTCGATCCATGGCTATTTAAGCACAGAAAGGAGCAATGCCATACATTTCCCAAGAAATATAATAGCTTCTTTCACCAAAATAGCCTTTTCTCCGTTATGAATACCCTGTTCTTATTTGTCTTTCCCCTACAGCCATCAGCAGTTGGAAAATTTGTACACAAATGGGGCGCACAATGCGGCGAATGCTTCAAATGGAGGCTTATATCCACCCTAGAAGAATACGAAGAAATCAGAAGCAAGATTATAGAGAACCCCTTCATATGCAATAGAAAGGCAGGCGTTTCTTGCGAAGATCCCGCCGATATAGAGTACGACAGATCAAGAACTTGGGTCATCGACAGACCGAGCATTCCAAGAACGCCTAAGGGTTTTACGAGGGAAGTCGTGATGAGGAACGATATGGCGAGAATGGACTGCTATTATACGGCGCCCAATGGCGTGAGGTTTAGGGCGAAGACCGATTTTCGGAAGTTCTTGGAGAAAAATCCCGAGTACAAGGGCGTCGTCTCAGAGTCTGATTTTTCGTTTCTTTTGCCTAAGATTATGGTGGATACTGTTCCTGGTAATATACCAGTGGAAGATTGATGTTATTTGATACTCTTGCTTTGTTGTTGGGGGGAAATATGAAGCTAACATACTATGCATATCTGCCTTGTGTTATTTGACTGTGAATTGTGATGCTAGGAGATGCCTCTTGAATGGATCGTTTTCATCTCTCAAGTGGCTTAAACTTATATTTCTCTTTTCTTACTTGGTTTTTATTGAGTTTCATTCTTTGCTTTTCTTTTGAACCTCTGTTTAGTTTAACGAATGCCGACAGAGATCTAAGTAGTACGGAAATACGTAGACATGCTCATACGGTTCAGGATTATAGTACTGGTTAACAACTATAGTTGTGGTTTATGGGAAGCGTAGCGAACTGCCTTCATATGCCCTTGTTATGTTTTGAAACCGGCTGTTCACGGTTTTTGTTACGTTGGTACTGCTGGTTAACGGTTCAAACTGGAATTTTTTTCGAGAAAAAAAAAAAAAAAACAAGGAAAAAGAATAGTTTTGCAGTCTAAAATGGCCGTTTACAAACTAAATCGATATTTTCCATCGGCCGTGGAATTTGTTTTCGAGAAAAAAACCAAGGAAAAAGAATAGTTTTGCAGTCTAAAAAGGCCGTTTACGAACTAAATCGATATTTTCCATCGGCCATACAAAACGATGTATAGCATTTAAAAAAAAATTGGCGGCCATAGTAAATGATGTATAATAGCATTTAAAAACACAAATGGCGGCCATACTAGTTAGGAGATAAAAAATGGAATGTCTGATATATGGGCTCTGGAAAACGATGCGATTACTTATGATACTTTTAGTTGTAGAGATACACGAGACACAATTATGGATCGTCAATTACGTCAAATAATAACACTAGCTATTGGGAAATCGGATACTATCATGGTTAGTTGATAGGTTTAAAAGAAAAATGTCATAAAAAGGAACAAAGGATGACTCTCATCTCACGAACTGGATAGAATAACTCGATTCAAACTACGCTTGAACTTCGTCGTTAATGTTTGAAATATCATGATTTGATTCCTAAGCTTGAAATTTTTTCCATTTTATAAGATTGTAAACTTGTATTACAGTGTTTTTGCTAAAAAATGTTAACACTCAGACTCAAGCTCCGAGTTCTTACGTAAATATTCATCTGAGTTTGAGTTCGAACTTAATATATAATTTTCAGAGTTGTATCATAAATCATGACATAACTAATGTCACGCCCCCTAGTGACGTAGCCAAATGTTTCTCTTCATTGGGGTAGGATACGGCACGGGGCAGCTAGCCAACGTCCCGATTAGCATCGTAATGATCGATCAACAACACTTTCCTCGTCTTACACAAGCGGGATTACAGTAGAGTTCGAGATATGGTGCTCGTTTTTGTTGACCTTTTTGGTCCGTGAGCGTTAGAGAGTTTTGATGAACAATGTAATTGTAATGACGTTAGATCTATAAATTAAGTAATTCGATTTGTGATCAATATAATGTCTAAGTATATGATAATATTCGACCATGCGTTGTTTAAGAGCTATAAATCGGTTGAAATGTTAAATATTTGATTCACACGTGATGCTGTGATTATTTGGTGAAACTATGTGATCGCATATTATAGGCGTCTCACATGCTAGGATATATCGTATTGTGCTATTTATGGAAATAACCTGTGAGATATCCTACTCGATTATACAAGGAGAATATGATGTCTATATATGGAAGGTGATATATCCGTTGTGAATCGGTTATTCCTGTACGAAAATCATATCTACGATTCTTTGCATGCTTTCCACTGAATTTAATGTGCAATATCGAATTGATATCCTTCCTTATACTGATTGAAATATTATATTTAGGAAAGATTTGATTTGATTGACTTTGTGGATAGGGTGCTATTATATGGTATGTGCTAATAACGGATGTGATCTCTGAGATATGGGAAGTTCTGGCATGACATATTAACTCGTGATAGATGTGCTCTGATCTTCTATTAAGTGCTAAACATGGTATATATCTTATATATATGGAAATGTAGTTTTCTTCTAAACGCGCCACGTGTCCCATACGTAAAAGACTACAATAACCTTGACTTTCTTTCGCTTGCATCGCACTAAAAGCATATTGAATAAAAATTTTTATAAACTACCCACTTTCACACGACGGTTGATCGATTTAACTAATCCCCATACCTCTTCGGCTCTTCAACACCATCAGCGTCCAAGCTCCGAAATATGCCTGGGATTACGGCTCGACAGGGGTACATCAACACGACGTTGAAGAATCGGATGCAATTTGACGTTCTTCGTCGGGGCTTCATCAAAAGGTGCGCCGCGAGGGGCCGTTGGGGCAGATCTGTGGTGCTGGGCGGCGACGGGCGACACTGAACGACTACAACAGGCAGCAGTCCAATCTGGGTGGCGCGGGCTGCTTGGCTTCGAAGGGAGGCGAGCGGCGACGATGTCAGATCAAATAAGGCAAGGCGACGATGTAACTTTTATTGGTTGATCATCTCTTCTGCACGCTCATCTTTGAAGAAGTTCTTCATTTTACTACTATATTGTAAAGAAGTTCATTGTCTAGGCTTTTGCAGGAGAGCGGGTGTGATGTTATTATCAAATATAAAATGATGTCTCTCTTGCCACTTAAACTTTAGAATAATAGATTGTTCCTCTCCAATTGTCAGGTGAGATGGCTTATGTAAATCTGCAACTGAATCCAGAACGATGCACTGGCTACACTGGACCATATGCGAGAAGAATATGGGATGCCATATATTCTGAAAATTGTCCAAAATGAGAGTTTACGTTGCTTGAATTTGCAGATGTTTCGCTTAATACGTCAATTTCAGGACAGCTGATTTGTCTACATTTTTCCAGCAGCCATTTCTTTCTAAGTTCCGTCCCTGTAGTGGTGCTCAATTGTCAAACTTACTGTGGTTTTTATGATTAATTGTTCCATTTTATTTTTATTTGCAGATACTTCTGGAGACCTTTGCCCTGAGAAAATAATTCTCTAAAAGCTAATATCAGGACTTCACTCTTCAATGTCAATGCACATTGCTGCTAAAAACCTGGTCCGTTTTCTTCTCTTATATGATTACTTTGAGTTATTTTATAGCTATATTTTGCAGGTTATCGATTTAGATCATGGTTAGGGCTATTTCACCTCATTTATGTTTTACCCTGTAGTACTACGTAAGCAAAATTGGGAGGTCTGTTCTCTGATTTTCAATTACCGCGAGGATGTAAGTTTGGATCTTTGTTTAAGGTTAGTGATGTTGAACGTAAATTCACTGATCGGCAGCGTGAGAGACACCCATAGGCGTTGCGTTATACAGCGCCATTGGGCGCTACGTTTGGTTGCTACAGAGTCGGGCGCACCGGGGCTGCGTTGCTTTATTCAGTGGAAGTAGGGCAAGATCTATCCGATCAAATAACATGAATGAACACAGTAGCTGAACGTTGCATGCTTAGTGTAATGGTTAGGGCAAAGAATCTGATAATTAGGGAAGGGATTAAAAGAAAACCAAGCTTTGGTTATTGGACTTAACCGGGAAATTTTCACAAGTTCTACAGTTTCTCATAGATTTTGAAATGATTCTGGCTGATTATGTTGATGCATTAAAGGTGATAGATTTATAATTTTCTCCAAGTGGCAACTCGAGCATTCTCATATTTTGCAAATTAATTCCCTCTGATCAGTACCTAGGTGAAACTCGGTTCACTGAACTATGAAACTCTGAGTTGGAGGACTCGAGTTGGGTCCTGTTCGAAAGCAATTGATATGACGCTCCAAAAGATGGAAACATTGCTCGAAAATGCGTAGGTACATTGCTCGAAAATGCATATGTACATTTTATTGTAGATCAAAAGATGTGACCATATGAGAGAGCTCAGATGATGATGGATTCCATTTGCAGGTGCCATTCACTTTCGAGATGATAGAGCAAGCTGAGGAGCTCACTCATGAGGTACTCGATAATAATTTCTTTACTTTCCCCTTTGAACTTTTCAGTGTCATCTTTCATTCTTCAATATCCATAGCAAGTGCGTGCATTGGATGCAAGTTTGCTGCTCAGTTCGCTTAACCTCCATGAGCACGCGAGATCAGCTTTTGCTGGCACAACTTGACTATGTAGTGCAAGAAATTTTTTTAAGTTTATTTCGTTTCTCGGCAGGAATTATTACTGCTAGATGAGAAAATGGCCACGGTGAGCAGTACGCTTTTCGTGGAGGAGATCTTAGATTGCCTCGAAAGACATCTTCGAGCAGCCACCTATCGACACACTTGCCAATGTGGACGTAGCAAAAAGTAGTATTATCCAGGTCTGCTTTAACTAACGGTCTATGTTCGTCCAAAGATTAACTTACGATCGATTTCTTGCAAGAAAGAGATTGAGAGGTGCTCGATTGGGTTGTAGAAGATTGGTTGAAGTTTTGTTCATTTATGGTGGGGTCGCTATTAATGTGTTATTCGGCATGATGCTAATTTCTTTTTCTAAACAATTTTCTTAGATATCGACGTTGTTACTGTTAACTTTATTTTTAAATTTTAAGTCTTTAATTTGTCTGACTCATGGAATGTGTGTATGCGTTTAATAGATATCAGTTTTCTGATATTAATACTCTTGCATCGTCTCCACCATTACATGGCAAATTGCATCTTTGTGTAAACAAGTTTCTTTTCAAGAGTGCACAATGAATGCATATTATTCCCAAGAATGATTCGTTGTCTACGAACAAAAATATAATTGATTCGTTGTGAAGGAACATTTGCTGATAGTCGGTTTTAAATCTGGGTATACGAATTGGATATGGCATGGTGAAGCCATCGTAGATGTAGCTAGTTCTGCGGGTGTCGGAACTAGTACAAGGGAACCACTAGATTTGGAGGACAGTGGGGTAGCTGAAGGTTCTTTGGACGACGATAATGATCGTATCGAGGACATGCTGCGTGATGTCCAAGAGGATTTTGAAGAACGTCCTCCCATATTTGACAGTCTTGTTAGGGACAACAATATTCCTTTGTACACCGCGTGCTCAAAGTACACAAAGTTGTCTGCTGTCTTCAAGCTGTTGAACGTTAAGGCAAAATTTGGAATTTGAGACAAGTGTTTCTCAACACTTTTAGAAATGCTCGCGGATATGCTTCCAGATGGCAATGAGCTTCCGACATCGACCTACGAGGCAAAGAAGCTATTGTGCCCATTGAATCTACAATACGAAAGAATACACGCTTGAGATATATGTAGCCCAGTTCACATGAGATATATGTATCCATTTGAACGATATATGAAGATCCTTAAGGGATATGTTAGAAATCGGTATCGTCCGGAAGGTAGCATTGTTAAAGGATACACTACAGAGGAATGCGTTGAGTTTTGCTCTTCGTACTTGGCAAATGTTAAAGCGGTTGGGATTCCTACGTCTCGCCACGTTGGACGACAAGGAGGGAAATCATTGACGAAATGCAATACAAGACAGCATCGAGGAAGCTATGGGAAAGTGCTCATTTCCTCGTGTTGCGTCATATTCCTGAAGTGCACCCGTTTTTGGAGGAGCACATGGCTACATTACGGCACGAAAATCCAAAAAAATCGGAGCTCTGGTACATAAATGAGCATAATAGACTATTTTTAGGCTGGTTTAGAATGAGGACACTTTATGCAGATACCGGATCAGATTGCAGTGAGATGATAAAATGGCTGGCATGGGGACCCGAATGGACTGTTGCGACTTATGAAGGTTATGACATCAATGGGTACACGTTTTATACGAAAAGGCGAGATGATAGGAGTGCATCGCAGAACAATGGGGTCACATTAGTTGCGTTTTCGAGAGAAGTATCTTGTGGAAAGGATGCTCAAGTTACGAGCAATGCAAGTTCATACTATGGGTTTATCAAAGAAATATGGGAACTCATCTACAAGAACAACGTAAAATTTGTTTTACTACGATGTCAGTGGGTTGATAACAGACGAGGCGTTCGGATAGAACCAGAGTTAGGATTAACACTAGTGGACTTGCAGAAAGTGGGTTATGTGGACGATTCTTTCATCCTCGCAGTGCAAGCAAAACAAATATTCTACGTTGAAGATCCTGCTAATAGTGGATGGCATATTGTTCTTCAAGGAAAGAGAAGTGCTGTTGGCATCGGTGATGTGGATGATGAAGAGGACTATGACAGAAGTGATGAGACATTCCCATTTCCTACTGGTGTGGAACACGTCCCTATTGCGGAAGATGATACAAATTTTCGTAGATATATAATTCCAAATCACGACGAGGGAATGTATTGTTGATAAATTCAAAATTTGTAAGTATTATTAAAAATTTGATACTCATTTTCCATTTATCTACAGTTTTATGTCTTTTTTTGCTAAATTAATCGTTTTTGTTATAATTTCAGGTACAATGTCTTCGGATCCCCCCACATCTTCTTCGCCTGGTACCGAATCAAGCGGGACGAATAGGCGCAAGAGAGGCCCTTACAGCATGAAGAATCTACGTAAGAAGTTGAGTGCTACATCGGATGAGTGCATCTTGCAGTTCGACGACGCTGGTACGTGCATCGGCCCTGACAATGATTCAAGGGTCAAATTTAGCAACTACATTGGTCACGTGACAAGATCACAGATTACCGACTACGTGACCAATTGGCGCCAGATCGACGAAGGGCTCAAGGAGGTACTTTGGGCAGATGTTCAGGTAATTTAAATGATTATTTTATATGTCTTCATTATCTGTCGTATAATTGATATTAATACCAAAATATTTTATCAGCGGACCTGGAACTTGCCTGATAATTCTGCTATAAAGAAGAAGGTTCTCAAAAAAGTTGGTGAGCTTCGCAAGAATTGGAAGCACAAATATGCTGTCAAGGAGAAGAAGAAAGGGCCTGAGTTAGCTAATGAATACGAGCACCTCAGTCAGGAAGCACTGCAGGAGTGGAGGGACCATAGGGAAGCCGCAGAATTTCAGGTGATATAA
Source organism: Craterostigma plantagineum (assembly GCA_027422505.1). Classification (NCBI taxonomy): domain Eukaryota; kingdom Viridiplantae; phylum Streptophyta; class Magnoliopsida; order Lamiales; family Linderniaceae; genus Craterostigma; species Craterostigma plantagineum. The sequence goes on from JAPQWV010000055.1 coordinate 5,100,495, forward strand.
GAAGGCCCTCTAATTTCCCATATATAAAATAATATATTATATCTATATATGTTCACACCTATTTTTTTTATGAATATTGCAGGAGATTAGTCAGAAAGCTAAACAAAGTATAGCTCACAGCTTATACCCACACCATCTCGGCACGGCGGGGTATATAGGTCGGCGACCCTAATGGGTTAGCGAGGATCCGCTAACGCACCCCGAAGACAGGGAAATATCTGAATCAATCCTCCAAGCTTATAATAGAACTAAGGACTACTTTCGTGGCCGAATGAGCAAAGGAAAAGATGGTCAATATTACCTTGGCAACCCGTCGAATCGGGAGCTGGCTGAGAGATTTGTAAGTGTATTACTTTATAAAAGTATCTCACAATATATATCTTACTTACAATTAATTCGTATTTAACAGATAGAGGTGCACGGCGAAGAACCGCGAGGAGAATTTGTCCCTAATAGGTACAAAGATGCGTTGTCGAGAGCTGTAGGAAAACCTGATCATAGCGGGCGGCCTAGAGGATGTGGGAAGGATGAGACGATAAGGAGCATATTCGGCAACCCATCCGAGCGATCGAGGCCCTCTTCGAGCCAGATTTCCATGGAACAAATGAGGGCCGAGTTGAGGGTGCAGTTGATGGCCGAGATGCGGGAGGAGATGAGGGCCGAGTTTAGGAACGAGATGCGAGCGGAAATGAGGTCTGAGATGAGGGCTATGCTCGCTCAAATGTGAGAAGAAGAAGTAGTGGCTCGCGTCAATGTTGGATTTGACCCTTCCAATCAGATACCGAGCTCTCGCGGTTCAGGAGGCAAAATCTCAGGTCCATTTCCGTTGTCGATGAATGTGACGGTATGCATTTATTTTTAATTGATGTGCAACGACGAAATGTCTTAGTAACATTAACAATTTGTTCTTTTAATATCGTATAGTATCCTAGGGTTCGTTTGATGTTAGACCTCAACGGGGCGTTAGAGTTTGTTGGTCTAGGCACTGTCTTCGAGGGACGTTCCCAAATTCATGGGACATCGGTTACGGCAGACAACCTTGTTGTCTCCGTTGATACCGTCGTTCCCGGCGAGGTCGAACTACCTGTACCAACTATGCATCTGACAACTCTTGGGGATGCATTAGGCAGCTACGTTCAGTGGCCAGTAGAGTTAATACGTTCAAATAATGCGGTAATAAAGTACTATTTACTGATTTTCGAATAATAATGTTTAATAACGCGTTCTACTTGTTAACACAGAAAGGGAAATCGCCAGCAAAAGGGAAGTCGCCAGCGAAAGCGCCAAATGTGTCCATTCATGAAGATAACGATATCGCACGCCTCGATCAGATGGTCGTGCGTAGTTTGGGACTGCAGTGCCGCCAGTTGTTCGATTACCTTGCGTCATGCGACGATCGACGAATGTCAGCTTCCCTCTCGTTTTGTATGAGAGATGTCTACTACAATCTAGATAACGAAGACAACAAAGTGTACATTGACAACAGTGACTTCGTCGATCTGTTCAATATCGTGAGTGTGGATTCTTCAGTTATTCAACTTTTTTTGAGGTATTATTTAGTATTTCGTTGAAACAATAAGTCATTATAAGAAACGTTTTTTTTTGTTTTTATACATTTTATTGAGTAATCATTATCTCAGGTATCTTAGTAAGGAGTCCGAGAATTTCAAGTGTTGCGACCCGAATCGATTGGCAGCTATGGAACATGTGGATGCACCAAATAGTGAAGTTGATTTCCTGGCTGCTATTATCAAAGATGCGCATGTGGCCGGCACTTACTTGTTTGCTCCTTTTTGTGTGTGGTAAGAAAATAAGATTTTTCTTGATTTATAGCTTATGTTATAAATAATCATTTTGTTTCGTTTGTTTATAGTGATCATTGGATTCTATTGATCATCGATTTTCCCTCAAACGCTGTATATGTGTTCGATTCGCTCCCATTGAACGTCGGTGTAAGGAAGATAAGAGCTCGTCCTCGAATAGATGCGTAAGTTTTTTTATACAATAAATTTCATATATTAGTAACTCTATATCAAAACATTAATTATTTATCTAATTTTGAGTTTCAGGGCAATTCTCACGGCGTCGCTGACGGGTGCAGTCCAAAATCGGAATAGGAAATCGAAGGTTTCTTGGAAGAGATGCAAGGTTCGCATTTGACATATGAATTTTCAGTGTTATTTATGTTAAATTATTACCATTATTCGATATTGAATCACATGAAAATCTTTCTAAATTAGTGCCCACGACAACCAAACGAGAGCGAGTTATGTGGAATTTACGTCATGAGATACATGTACGATATTATCTGCATCGTATCGGCAGAGATGATACATCAAACTTGCCAACGGTATGAACTTTAAAACCATCAGCTTCTTTAAGTTTCAAGTTTAATATGTTTATTTAGTATGTTTTAACATTATCCTGTTTTATAGATACTAGAGCACTCCTCTTACGACGACGAAAAGCTCAATGAAGTACGCGAATTGTGGGCGGAGCATTTTATAGGCAATCTTTGATGTAGGTTAGACGACTTTTACGTTATGTTTGTTTTTATGTTACGAGGATTTGTTGGACTATGACGTAGATATTGATTTTAATTACAATTATTAGTAATTTAATGAATGTTGGTGCTATTTTGGGTTGCATTGTTGATTTTGGAATTGATTTTGGGTTGCATTGTTGGGCATAAACCAAAAAAGAAAGAAACCAAAAAAAAATAGTAACACATGCGACGGTTTCTAGTGGAGCAACCGTCGCCCAAGATAAGCTGGGAAAAATAAAATAAAAAAATAAGATCATGGGCGACGCATTCTGGGGAAGAATGAGTCGCCCATGAGTGAAAAAGATCATGGGCGACGGTTTCTGGCGAAGAAACCGTTGCGCATGATAAGCTGGGAAAAATAAAATAAAATTAAGATCATGGGCGACGGATTCTTCCCAAGAATCCGTCGCCCATGATGTGTCTTCAGCGATGCTTGTCTGTCCGTCGCCCAAAATTGTGGGCATGGGCGACGTTGCTCTGGGCGACGCCTACAAATCGTCGCCCATGAGCCCTAACATGCGTCGCCCATGAGCATTTCTGTACTAGTGAATGGAAGGTTGTTTTATCCTTGGAAAAAAATAATCATACTTCTTTACTGCAGAGCTCCAACTGTCTCCAAGAAGAATGGTGGCTCGGGTGCTCTGAGCAATGTGTGCGGTGTTTCACCTATGCTACATACAAGTGATTGTTGGAGAGCCAGCATTACCAAGAACAGAGGTAACGTACTAGGATGATAGTCTCTCTCTACCTATTCTTATTCAACAAAACTTTAAGACCAAATATCAGAGGGAAGAAGAATAAAAATAAAATTCTCTTTTACGCAATGTCATCGATTTGTATTCTATATCATTGTACACGTGTACTATTTCTTTGTTTCAATTTGGTTTTCAAGATAATGACGTCGCTTAACTAAACTAATTTTTTACAAATTTCTTTTCCATATTAATATCGTCTGGGACATCTTTCAAAATCGTATAGATCTTTCACTCAAAGAGGTGTGAAGTTTTTTTTTTTTTTTCGCTCTATTGATTCTAATCATTATTGCTCATTTTGATAAGTTTTGAATTTCCGTTCTTTTTTTCTTACATCTTTTATTGTTACGAAAATGTAGAGATAGAAGAAAGAGAAGCAAGTTAATGATATTGATCAGTTGTATATAACTCTTCTTTACTATGCGAAGTCATCCTTCTCCCGAATGTCCATGTCCGTCAAGCACCGATCCGTCACCGCAACCGGAGATGCCATCGTGATCCACTGGTCGGGATCTAACAATCATCACCACTCTACGTTCTTGCCATATACTTAGTAATTGATTCTTTCTCCACATGATTGTACGTTCTCTGAATTATCGTAGGATACACTGTTTAGTCTGTTTTCGAGGCAATGAATCCTTTCTATTATATTCCTTTGTTTTTTCTTTGAGCTTGACATATAAGTTTTCATCAAACATTTGGGCGTAGAGAGTTCAACGCCCACGTCACTGCTGTATTTGGAGAGGCGCTCAAGGGCTTGGCCCGTATCCATATCCACGGACACGTGCATGCATAGACCAATTTTTCGATAGTAAGTTTTTCTATGATTTCAGATTGACCCCTATTTCGCTTAATAGTCACACATTTACTCCCTGTTTATTAAAATTAAAGTGCAATTAACTCCCTGATATTTCGAGCAATGACATCTAGCACATAGGAGCACGTAAAGCACATATTACGGAAGATTCAACATGTGTAATTTTTCGACAAGAAATTGGAATCGTATTTCATCCAATGCCTTGCTGAAAATGTTAGCTAGTTGAAACTTGGTGTTCACGAAATACATGTCAATCGTGCCTTTTTCTACGTGATCTTTAATAAAATGATATCTAATATCTATGTGTTTCGTGCGTGATTGGTGAACAGGATTGCATGTTATAGCAATGGCACTCTGGCTATCACTGTAAATTTGTATTATTTAAATTGTACCCATAATCGCGAACCTGAGTCCACATCCACAGCATTTGCGAGCAACAGCTGACGACCGCGACGTATTCTGCCTCAGCCGTCGATGTTGAGACGCAATTCTGCTTCTTTGATGACCATCAGACCATCTTTTCGCCTAGAAATTGAGCGCCACCGGAGGTGCTTTTCGTATCCATTCGACAACCTGCAGTGCCAGTATAGCCAATTAATTTGAAATTCCTGCCTTTAGGATACCACAATCCTAGGGTGGAGGTGCCTTTGAGGTAGCGTAAGATCCACTTGACCGCGAGCATGTGTGATTCCTTGGGGTCGGCTTGGAAACGGGCACGGAAGCAGGTGGCAAACATAATATCCGGCCGGCTAGAGGTGAGATGGGGAGAGCTGATGATGCTGCGATAGAGTTATGTCAACCGCTTTTGCTTTTTCTGTGGAATCGGCATCCAACTTGCATCTTGTTGACATGGAAGTGCTAAGAGGCTTGCTCTGATCTTGATGGAACTTCTTCAGAATGTCCTTGATGTATTTAGTCTGACTTATGAAGATACCACGTTCGAGCTGTCTGACTTGGAGTCCCAAGAAAAATTGCATCTCTCCCATGTGACTCATTTCAAAATTACTCTTCATTAAATCTCCAAACCTCTTACAGAGTCGTGGATTTGTTGATCCGAAGATGATGTCGTCTACGTAAACTTGGACGACTATTAGATATTTGTGCCATTTGATGAAGAGGGTCGTATCAATCGTTCGTCGGATGAATCCAGACTTCACGAGTGTAGACCTTTTTGATCCGAATGACTATGAGAGTTTTGATGATTCCAAGTAATTATGTAAATTGGGCGGTACAAATTAGAAAACTCGATATGTATATTATATGATGTTTAAGTATGTGAAAATGTTCGATTAAGTGCTTAAGTGTGATAAAATTGTTAAGACAATTGAATTAGTGTGGTCTTGTATTTAACTGGAATATTGATGTGATCACCTCGTTATGAACGTTTTCGAATGAATGGAATCTCACTGTGTGCTATATATGGAAAATATACTATGTTGAGTGATATGTGAACTGTCTGCGAGATTGAGTTATTTTAGGAAAGAATATCTCTGTGATCACCCAGATATGAATAACTGATATATATGGAAAAGATATTTTGATTAAGTGCTTACATGTGATTGATTTATTTAGGCAAGAATATCGATGTGATCACCCGGATATGAATGACCATGCTATATATATGGAAAAGATATTCTGATTAAGTGGTTACATGTGATTGATTCATTTTAGGAAGGAATATCATGATATATCCATTTGAGTGCTATATTATTTGACTTTTAAACCAGTGAATCATGATCTATATTTCCTTATACGACTTCGATTTATGTTTTGGAAAGTGATTAATTGATTAGGCTTATATGTGGTAAGATGCTGATTGAGTCTATTTATGGAATGTGCTGAAATCAGATGAGATCCCCACACATGGAAAGAATGTCTTTACCTTATACTCAGTGGATCAAATGTTTCCTTGTGCGAATTGGCTATCATATTTTGGGAAAGAAATCAGTTGATTGAGCTTACTGTTGATAATATGCTGAGTGGAACTATATATGGAACATGCTGACAAACGAATGAGATTACCCTGGAATAAAAGTAAATCTACGGTATTTATGGTAAGTGATCATGCATGACCGTTGTGCTTAATTGGTTTATTCTTGGCATGATTCTTTGAGTTAATGCACGTGATTATTGAGCTTTCTCTTGTATATTCTGTGCTTAACTTTCCTTGTGAAGTGTAAAAGTGATTCTTGGATCTATAGTAGAAGAAAACACCTCACGTTGAAGGCTACGAAACGAACACACAAGCCATCGAATTCCTTAGAATTTTTTAGCTTTAACTTGCAAAAAATTCGTAGTTTGTGTCGAGCTTTAATTTGCAAATCAGTACTGTGGCGACCCTACTTTTCTAATTGGGTTTATGGGCGGATTTCGCAACGTAAGTCGCGGAAGACCCGTCTAACAAAAACGTTTTCCTAGAGTAATATACATTACGACAAAATGTCGTCTACATAGTCAGTCTATACAAAGGCCGTAGCCCCAAAATAATAACATAGCAAAAACCCTAACGCCGCTCCACAGGTCGCATCCATGTACCGCCCTGCCCTCAAAAGTCCGTGGAGCACCGCCACCAGCCGCCTCAGCCTTGATGCGTATCGGCATCAGACTCAGTACCTACAACACGTAAACACTGAGCGATTTGCCCAGTAGGTGAATAAAATGCATGTATGCAAGTGTGCACTCAATCCCAATCCCCATATCCCACAACATGATATGCACGCTCTTTCTTTTCCCACATCCTATCTCATCTCATACAACACAGGGCCCTAGGTTAGGCTCGGCATCCACGCGCGCAATAAATATCATGGGTGGTCACGTGATTCCACCCGTATCCAATATCATGGGTGATAACACCCGTATCCAATATCATGGGTAATAACCCATAGTCATGGGCGGTCAGACCCGTATCAGTACCATGGGTAATATATCAATATACCCGTATCCATATCAGGTCATGGTGGCTGGGTCTTCAAGCACTTGCACCGTGTCCCACCAATATCCCGCATCTCCACGTAGCACGAATGCGGCGCACATCACCTTCTCAGTATCAGGTAGATGGCTAACGCGAAACATGCTTTCGATAGTTCTGAGCCAATCCTCTGCGTCAGTAGGATCGGCAGCTTCCTCGAAGGTAGGGGGATTTAGTCTGCGGAACCTCTCCCCGGCCGCTTCTATACGCTCTAATCCCGGGGATGCATGACGTTCAGAAGAGTTCTGACGGTGAATGAGATCATTGATCTGATCTGACTGTCGCCGGATCAGATCAGTCAACTGATGGATGGTAGAATTAGGTGGGGATTCAGATCCCGCCCTACGACTAGAACTGCCTACCTCTCTACGTCCCTTCGGCATTTTTAACTAATTCTACAGTCAGTCATAGAAAGCACACATATCAAATAACACGTAATCACATAATCAATCATTGAACTTACAGGCCAGGCTGGTTCTCCAGGCTTTTGAGCGGTAGTACATGGACAGTCTACAGAATCTAAAACCGAAGCTCTGATACCACCTGTGGCGACCCTACTTTTCTAATTAGGTTTATGGGCGGATTTTCGCAACGTAAGTCGCGGAAGACCCGTCTAACAAAAACTTTTTCCTAGAGTAATATACATTACGACAAAATGTCGTCTACATAGTCAGTCTATACAAAGGTCGTAGCCCCAAAATAATAACATAGCAAAAACCCTAACGCCGCTCCACAGGTCGCATCCATGTACCGCCCTGCCCTCAAAAGTCCGTGGAGCACCGCCACCAGCCGCCTCAGCCTTGACGCGTATCGGCATCAGACTCAGTACCTACAACACGTAAACACTGAGCGATTTGCCCAGTAGGTGAATAAAATGCATGTATGCAAGTGTGCACTCAATCCCAATCCCCATATCCCACAACATGATATGCACGCTCTTTCTTTTCCCACATCCTATCTCATCTCATACAACACAGGGCCCTAGGTTAGGCTCGGCATCCACGCGCGCAATAAATATCATGGGTGGTCACGTGATTCCACCCGTATCCAATATCATGGGTGATAACACCCGTATCCAATATCATGGGTAATAACCCATAGTCATGGGCGGTCAGACCCGTATCAGTACCATGGGTAATATATCAATATACCCGTATCCATATCAGCGGTATGCACCTCGAATCGACCACATCCGAGTAGACAGATCGATCACGTCTGTCTCCGCTAAGTGGCCTGCGAGCCCAACCTCAAACAATAATCAAAATCATCTCAATCTACCCCAATCGTTCGTATATCAAATCATCACCGTATCGCTACGGTGGAAACCATCTCTCAACCTGATGTGATATGCACACGCTATGCATATAAGCAAAATAACATATAAAACATGATCCGTATGAAATATACGTAAAAACACATAAAACACGTATTTCACATAAATCACTTAATCACATAAAATCACATAATTCACATATGTGTTTACGCATTGTAGATGGATGATCCACCTACCTGTCCTCCCGCTATAATCAAATAGGGAATCCGGTGTAGTCCCTATAAGTCGATCCTCTGAATAAATAAATATTATCATATCAGTATATTTGCTAAACTGTATAAGTTTTCAAGTTCCCAAACCCTAATTATAGAAAACCCTAAATATATCAAAAATTCTAAAATACTGAAAATTTATTCATTATAGAACATTTTTAAACTATTGAAATTATATTAAGTGTCGAAATATTTAAACATTGTCGAAATCTATTCCTATAGAACGTCGAGCTCATTGTTTAGCATATGTCAAGACATATAAATGTCGAGACATATAAAGATGTCGAATACATTTCTAGGTCGAGCTCAAAATGTCGAGGTCTATTCCTTAAAGATGTCGAAACTCTTATATAAAATGTCGAGGCCTATTAATAATGTCGAGACATCTTTGGTTAAAATGTCGAGTTCTAATAAAATGTCGAGTTCTCATAAAATGTCGAGTTCTCATAAAATGTCGAGACTTTATCAATCCAAATGTTGAGGCTTGTTGTTACAAGTAAATATCGAGTGTTATACAATGTCGAGGTATCATATCGACTTTTATTATTATATCGACATCTTCTCCCATTTACCTCTCGACATCTTATTAAACAACTAATACCTATTACTAATATCGAGATTTCATTCGACATTTAACCTATAAAAATGTCGAGTCATACTATAACCTACCGATATTTCCTTCGACATTTAACCTATAAAAATGTCGAGACCTACTATAACCTACCGAGATTTTCTTCGACATTTAGCCTATAAAAATGTCGAGATCTTATTATCAGTGATTTATAAATATCGAAGCTTATAGTAAAACAAATAGATATCGAGATCTTTATAAAATGTCGGGACCAAAACACAACATACCAAGAGCTATGTCGACATTTTCCTAAGCATGTCTCGATCTCTTCCTACTACTATCATGTATCGATATTTATACATTCAAAACAAAGCTTTCATCGAGACTATAAATCCTCATGAACATCACTTTCGAACGTGGAGAGCATATCAACCAAGTTTCGTTCACCTTAACAAAATAGTTTTCTAAGCTCATAAACATGTTTTAGGGTTTACTTAAGCATGATAGCCTTCGACAATTTCCTATACTCGTTGCTTACCAAGAAATTTATTATAGTCTTCGAAATAATATAAGTATATCAAGTTTAGGAAGTGTTAACCATACCTCAATTTAATCTTCGATGTATGTAGAGTTCGATCTTTTCCACCCGTTTTTCTCCTTCACGTTTTTCTCCCTCTTGATCAGTTTATCCTTCTTCAGGTTTTCTTTCTATTGAACGTTGCTTATTAGGTATAGCTAATCTTTTAGGAACTCGTGTGATAAGACAAGGTGGTGATAAGATTTCTTTAACCTTAAGTAACATGATAATCTTATCACACTCTATACCTTTGGGCCTCAGTTAAGTATTAAGCCAAACCTTTGGGCCTTGTTTGGGTATTAAACATAGCCCAACTCAATTTGTTCTCCTATTACCATATAGTCCAATTTACTTTAATCCAATATTATAAATTACTATAGATTTTTAGAAAATTTTGAACTTAGGTTGAAATTATTGAAATTTATATTCTAGTTAAACAACTTAAATTTCTGCACAAATTTTCCTAATTCACAAAATAATATAATTAATTACAACAAAATCCCGTATTAAAATTTACGGGTATTACATTCTCCCCCCCTTAAAAGAATTTCGTCCCCGAAATTCAGTGGTGGAGGACTCACTTTTGGTTCTACGACTAGTCTTTATTCGTGTATTCCCCATATCCTCTAGGTGTACATATTTCTATTCTCATCACGCTTTCGCTGCGCACTCTAGGCGATAAGGAGTTCTAGAAATAGGGGCAAAACCCTGGAATCAGATTTATCCTGAACCTTATTTCCCGATTAAGGGGTAACTCCAGGAGATCGTTGGGAGATACATCAGCATGCTAATTAACTATCATTACGCTTTTCAGTTCTGGCCGAGGTAATTCCTCCACCTTCACCGCATATACGAGATAAGACTCACGACCGAACCTCAAAAGTCGCTGAGCCTTTAGAGCAGAAGTTCGTGGAACACGAGTCGAACTGGCTTTATCCGAAAAAGAGAACATCTCTTCTTCGGGCAATTGAAATTTTACGACCTTCTTGTTATTATCTATAGTGGCTCGTATTTCGAAAGCCAAACCATTCCAAAGATGACAACATAGTCATTCATTGGTATCACAATTAGGTCGACGCTCAATTCCTACCCTCAACGTTCACGGAGCATCCTTTTGGCACTTGGTTAGTGCCCGTCGGATTTCTATATGGCAGAGAAACTACATAGTTGCATTTAGATAAGGTAGGAGAGATCCCACCTTTTCCACGTACTTGGACGACACGAACGAGTGTGTGGCCTCAGAGTCAATTAGCACGGAAGTGGGAACGTAATAGATAATCAACGTACCCGTTACTACATGAGGATTCGCTTCGGCCTCCTCATTTGTCAAAGTAAAAACTCGTGCTGGCACTGGAGGAGGTCGGATTAGGGGTTGATTCGGAACTTGAGGAATATTCACATGGCAAGTTCTGGCATAGTGCCCAATTTTTCCACATCGAAAACACTGTGGAGTTAGGTTCGGTCCTATCCTACGACATAGCCCATAGTGGTAGCGTCCGCACTGTTTACACTGCGGTACGGTGTTCGTGGGTCGGTTTGGAACATTACCCGGTCCTTGGTTCGGCCTCGGTTGCCAGTTTTGTTGGCCTTGTGGATTCCCGTGATAGTCTGGCCCCTTACCGAATAACTGGCGCTTCTGGTTCCCTCCTCCCTGTTGTCCCTCAACTCTTCTCTTTGCTTCATGCGCCTTCGCAATCCTGGTCTCTGCCTGTTCTGCCACGATAGCTCGCTCGGCAATACGGGCGTATGTCTTTCCTTCCGTATCATACATACTCACGTTTCGGAAGAGCTCGGGTTTGAGACCCTCCAAGAAACGCTCAATCTTCAGCTCATCGGTTGCCACCATATGTGGTGCGAATCTTGATAGCTGTTCGAACTTGCGGATGTATTCCGCCACCGACATCCCTCCTTGCTTAAGGTTAATAAACTCGTTCATCTTCTGTGTTCGATCTGGCGCTGTAAAATACTTTCCCCTGATGATCGTCTTAAACCTCTCCCAGGTCATGGTGGCTGGGTCTTCAAGCACTTGCACTGTGTCCCACCAATATCCCGCATCTCCACGTAGCACGAATGCGGCGCACATCACCTTCTCAGTATCAGGTAGATGGCTAACGCGAAACATGCTTTCGATAGTTCTGAGCCAATCCTCTGCGTCAGTAGGATCGGCAGCTTCCTCGAAGGTAGGGGGATTTAGTCTGCGGAACCTCTCCCCGGCCGCTTCTATACGCTCTAATCCCGGGGATGCATGACGTTCAGAAGAGTTCTGACGGTGAATGAGATCATTGATCTGATCTGACTGTCGCCGGATCAGATCAGTCAACTGATGGATGGTAGAATTAGGTGGGGATTCAGATCCCGCCCTACGACTAGAACTGCCTACCTCTCTACGTCCCTTCGGCATTTTTAACTAATTCTACAGTCAGTCATAGAAAGCACACATATCAAATAACACGTAATCACATAATCAATCATTGAACTTACAGGCCAGGCTGGTTCTCCAGGCTTTTGAGCGGCAGTACATGGACAGTCTACAGAATCTAAAACCGAAGCTCTGATACCACCTGTGGCGACCCTACTTTTCTAATTAGGTTTATGGGCGGATTTTCGCAACGTAAGTCGCGGAAGACCCGTCTAACAAAAACTTTTTCCTAGAGTAATATACATTACGACAAAATGTCGTCTACATAGTCAGTCTATACAAAGGCCGTAGCCCCAAAATAATAACATAGCAAAAACCCTAACGCCGCTCCACAGGTCGCATCCATGTACCGCCCTGCCCTCAAAAGTCCGTGGAGCACCACCACCAGCCGCCTCAGCCTTGACGCGTATCGGCATCAGACTCAGTACCTACAACACGTAAACACTGAGCGATTTGCCCAGTAGGTGAATAAAATGCATGTATGCAAGTGTGCACTCAATCCCAATCCCCATATCCCACAACATGATATGCACGCTCTTTCTTTTCCCACATCCTATCTCATCTCATACAACACAGGGCCCTAGGTTAGGCTCGGCATCCACGCGCGCAATAAATATCATGGGTGGTCACGTGATTCCACCCGTATCCAATATCATGGGTGATAACACCCGTATCCAATATCATGGGTAATAACCCATAGTCATGGGCGGTCAGACCCGTATCAGTACCATGGGTAATATATCAATATACCCGTATCCATATCAGCGGTATGCACCTCGAATCGACCACATCCGAGTAGACAGATCGATCACGTCTGTCTCCGCTAAGTGGCCTGCGAGCCCAACCTCAAACAATAATCAAAATCATCTCAATCTACCCCAATCGTTCGTATATCAAATCATCACCGTATCGCTACGGTGGAAACCATCTCTCAACCTGATGTGATATGCACACGCTATGCATATAAGCAAAATAACATATAAAACATGATCCGTATGAAATATACGTAAAAACACATAAAACACGTATTTCACATAAATCACTTAATCACATAAAATCACATAATTCACATATGTGTTTACGCATTGTAGATGGATGATCCACCTACCTGTCCTCCCGCTATAATCAAATAGGGAATCCGGTGTAGTCCCTATAAGTCGATCCTCTGAATAAATAAATATTATCATATCAGTATATTTGCTAAACTGTATAAGTTTTCAAGTTCCCAAACCCTAATTATAGAAAACCCTAAATATATCAAAAATTCTAAAATACCGAAAATTTATTCATTATAGAACATTTTTAAACTATTGAAATTATATTAAGTGTCGAAATATTTAAACATTGTCGAAATCTATTCCTATAGAACGTCGAGCTCATTGTTTAGCATATGTCGAGACATATAAATGTCGAGACATATAAAGATGTCGAATACATTTCTAGGTCGAGCTCAAAATGTCGAGGTCTATTCCTTAAAGATGTCGAAACTCTTATATAAAATGTCGAGGCCTATTAATAATGTCGAGACATCTTTGGTTAAAATGTCGAGTTCTAATAAAATGTCGGGTTCTCATAAAATGTCGAGTTCTCATAAAATGTCGAGACTTTATCAATCCAAATGTCGAGGCTTGTTGTTACAAGTAAATATCGAGTCTTATACAATGTCGAGGTATCATATCGACTTTTATTATTATATCGACATCTTCTCCCATTTACCTCTCGACATCTTATTAAACAACTAATACCTATTACTAATATCGAGATTTCATTCGACATTTAACCTATAAAAATGTCGAGTCATACTATAACCTACCGAGATTTCCTTCGACATTTAACCTATAAAAATGTCGAGACCTACTATAACCTACCGAGATTTTCTTCGACATTTAGCCTATAAAAATGTCGAGATCTTATTATCAGTGATTTATAAATATCGAAGCTTATAGTAAAACAAATAGATATCGAGATCTTTATAAAATGTCGGGACCAAAACACAACATACCAAGAGCTATGTCGACATTTTCCTAAGCATGTCTCGATCTCTTCCTACTACTATCATGTATCGATATTTATACATTCAAAACAAAGCTTTCATCGAGACTATAAATCCTCATGAACATCACTTTCGAACGTGGAGAGCATATCAACCAAGTTTCGTTCACCTTAACAAAATAGTTTTCTAAGCTCATAAACATGTTTTAGGGTTTACTTAAGCATGATAGCCTTCGACAATTTCCTATACTCGTTGCTTACCAAGAAATTTATTATAGTCTTCGAAATAATATAAGTATATCAAGTTTAGGAAGTGTTAACCATACCTCAATTTAATCTTCGATGTATGTAGAGTTCGATCTTTTTTGTGACGCCCGGGGCCGACGAGGGCGGGGAGTGATCGCAGGTGCCAAAGAGATGCACGGACAAGGAGCGGCTCCTGGCAGGCTTCTAGGCGAAGGGGTACATGAACGAACCGATCCGACACCCGAATGAGAGGGGATCCTGAGACTGACAATGTATGGTCGTGTCAGGCTAAGAATCGTATAAAAGAATTGATAGTACTATTCATATCACCAAGGTCGACCTACCTTTTCGGGAGTCCATCCGAAAGAACTTCAGAGTTAAGCGTGCTTGACTTGAAGTAATATTAGGATGGGTGACCCCCTGGGAAGTTTGCCCAGGGTGCGTGTGAGCGAGGACGAAGCACGCTGAAAGGTTAAGGGGTGGTACAGTGGGGCCAGACTATCAGTCGGAGTGTGGTGGGCCCAACCCCACTGGTCCCGGTAGGGACGGATGCTATAGTGACACCCGGTATGGGACGGGATGTTACACTTTTCCACCCGTTTTTCTCCTTCACGTTTTTCTCCCTCTTGATCAGTTTATCCTTCTTCAGGTTTTCTTTCTGTTGAACGTTGCTTATTAGGTATAGCTAATCTCTTAGGAACTCGTGTGATAAGACAAGGTGGTGATAAGATTTCTTTAACCTTAAGTAACATGATAATCTTATCACACTCTATACCTTTGGGCCTCATTTAAGTATTAAGCCAAACCTTTGGGCCTTGTTTGGGTATTAAACATAGCCCAACTCAATTTGTTCTCCTATTACCATATAGTCCAATTTACTTTAATCCAATATTATAAATTACTATAGATTTTTAGAAAATTTTGAACTTAGGTTGAAATTATTGAAATTTATATTCTAGTTAAACAACTTAAATTTCTCCAAAAATTTTCCTAATTCACAAAATAATATAATTAATTACAACAAAATCCCGTATTAAAATTTACGGGTATTACAAGTACCCATGAGCGATCTTTAGCAACACCCTACCCTAAAACCCTAGTCTTCGGACGTGATTTGTCTTCGGACGTGTTGAGCGCACAAAGGAGCACGGTTGGAGTCTTTCGCACGTGGAGGGACGAATTTGATAGATTCAGTGACCCTTCGGTAGCAAGCTATGTCCAGTCGGGGAATAGAGTTCCTGGGTAAATAACGTGGAATGAAACTTGGCGTGCGACAGTGTAGGTGGAGGTCTAGTTTCCAAAGTGTTTCGGTTGTGTAAGGGTCGATCATTAGCATAACCGGTAATACTTAGTGAATTATTGGAACTCTTGGAGAGATCACACCCCAAGGACAGTATTAAACCCTAGTTGGGGATATAACCTGTATAAAAATCACATCTCGCTTTACTTTCAGTTATTTATGTTTATGTGAGACAAACCCGGAACGTCTGCAAGTAACTAGGTAATATCATTGGAACGCTTTCTGGAAATAATGAGATATTTCGTGAAACAGGGTTAGGGAGATAACATAGACTTTCTTACTGCTTTCTAGGGAATAACATACTCTGCAATATCTTCTTAAAGAAGAGTATTTTTCAAAGAATAACAAGCCAAAATTTTTATAGCCTAATTCACCACCCCTAGGCATATTTTCATACTTCAACGAGGAAATCGCTCAAGACATCATACCAAGCACGTGGAGCTTGTTTCAGTTCGTAGAGAGCTTTGTCCAATTGATAGAAGTGATTGGGATGTTCTTGATCAAGAAAGCCTTCTGGCTGGGCGACATGGACTTCCTCCTTTAAGACGCCGTTGAGGAAGGCGGTCTTAACATCCATTTGGTTGACTTTGAAGTCCTTATGGGCCGCATACGCCAAGAGAAGGTGGATGGCTTCGATCCGGGCAACAGGAGCATAAGTTTCGTCGTAGTCAATGCCTTCTTGTTGGTTATATCTCTTCGCAACCAGCCTTCGTCCCGATTATTGTTTTCCCATGCGGACGGGGTACTAACGTCCCCACTTTGAGACATTCGAATTGGTTGATTTCGTCTTGCATTACTATTACCCAATCCGGGTCCTGAAGTGCGTCAGCTACCTTAGTAGGCTCATTTTGGCTTAAGAAGCAGCTAAAGAGACTGTGTTGATGACGTGTCCGTACTCCACTCGAAGTATCACCTATAATCTGATCAACCGGATGTGCTCGAGTCCACTTTCGCTCATGAGGCAAAGCTAAAGTAGATGCATCAACCATTTTTGGACCGAGATTTCCAATAATCTCCGATTGTTCATTAGATTAATTTTGCACTTGAATTTAGTTATTATGACGAGATTTCCTCAAAAACCAAGGTTGGTTCTTCAGTGTTCTGTGGAAATTCTGAATCGCGTGACGTGGGGATATTTGATGGTCATAGGTCTCGTTGAGTGGGGGATCCACTACAGGTGTAGCAGTGATGGTGTTTGGTCGATATACAGGCTCAAAGAGAGAGTCCAAATCATCTAACGCGAGTCTTAGAGCTTCTCTGACGTTGAATCCTGAGTAGTTGCCATCTTCTGTTGGTTTTGTGCCAACACACCAGTGAAAATGGGTTATGAACTGTCGTATTCAGAAGCCGACTGGTTAGGCACGGGTCCTGTACTGATGTGCCCAGAAGTTATTTCTGCCACTTCGTGGAAAGTGACATTGTAACTTTTTTTGATAGTGCGGTTGGACTTGATATATACCCAGTACGCCTTTGAAGTAGAAGTATACCCGACGAAAGTGGATTCGAATGCTTTAGGGTCGAACTTAGCTAGTTGTTCTCTATCGTTCGCCACAAAGCACTTGCACCCGAAGACCTTGAAGAAGGAAATGTTGGGTATCCGCTTGTTAATGATCTCGCATGGAGTCTTATCAAAGCGTTTGTGAACTACCGTCCTGTTTGAGTGAAACAAGCGGTATTTACTACTTCAGCCCAAAGAAAGTGTGAGAGGCCGGAATGAATCAACATTGTACGTGCGGCTTCCACTAGTGTCATGTTCTTTCTATCAACGACCACGTTTTGTTGAGGCGTCTTGGCGGCTGATAATTGTTGACTAATCCCAAGTTTCTAGTAAGTCATTGAGGTACTTGTTCTTGAACTCAGTGTCGTTGTCCGTTCGGATGACTTGGATAGTTTGCTGCAGTAAATTTAGAGTCGAGTTCACGCAATTGATGATCAAGTCCCCTGTCTCATCTTTAGTTCGGAGGAACTTCATCCATGTCGAGCGAGAGAAATCATCAACGATAACCAGCATGTACTTTCGTCCATTGATACTCTATGTCTGCATTGGTCCACAGAAGTCCATGAGTAGAAGATCCAGTGGACGTGAAGTAGAGGCAACCAGCTTTATATGATGAGATGCTCGTTTCATTTTTCCTAGTTGGCATGCCGATCATTGATGCTCTTTCTGTAAGACTATAGTTGGAAGACCGTGAACCAACTTTTTCGTTGAATGTCGTTGAAGAGCTTTAATGTTGAGATGAGGCATGCGTTGATGCCATAAGCTGTTCCTCTTAATTACAGTCTGAGAAATGAGGCAAACAGCTGTTGAGGGCCGCACGGACGTCAGGTTGATCGTGTAAAGGTTTGATTTCCGAAGTCCTTGGAGGAGTACTTTGTCCTGACTGTGCAATATTCTGCACCGTTCAGCAAGAAAGACCACCTGGAATCCTTTATCATAGAACTGGCCTATGCTGAACAAGTTATGGCGGAGACCTTAGACGTAGGAGACATCCTTTGTCGTCAGATTTATCAGAATTATATCCCCAAATTCTAGAATGGGGGCTGAGTCGTTGTTCTCGAATCTGACTTTTCCATTAGGTCGGTCTTGGTAGTTGCTCAGCAGCTCTTGATTTGCCATAGCAACCCGAGTCAAGGTACCACACATGATGGATCTGCAAAAACAAATTAGAGAGCTTTAGGTACCCACTTATAAATGGGTCCTCTCAGATTAGCAGATTTAGATGTTGGTTCAGATATGGTTCCTAAGTTAGTACTGGTACAACCCAGTCAACATCGAAGAAGTTGATATGGGTGTGCCCTTAGCAGACGACTTGGCCTTTTTGGCTTTCGTCTTTTTGGCCGGAGATTTAGGAACCCATTTGGGTTGAACCTGACAGGGAAGGTTAATTTCAGCACGAACAAATGCTTTGTTAGGCTTGACCAAGGAAAAGATCTTTTCTTTGGATAATCTCCTAATGTGCTTGGGGGATTCGATCTTCACAGGATACTTTAGGTTAGAACAAGCATTAAAAGCGCTATAAGCATTTTTTATGGCTCGATCTTGTTTCCTACGGTCATCCTTGATGCATTTGTTTTAGAATGATTATTTTTAATTTTTGATGTAGAGCCGATTTCGAAATTGGTGCTTCCAAAAGTTGTATGCTGAAGAGAGTGTTAGAAGCAATTATTTGTAGTGAAGAAATAGCTCTTTTATTTCTACGAGTCTCTTTTATTTTACAGAAGAAGGGCGGACATCGGAAGTATTTAAATCTACATGTCCGTTCTCTATTTTTGTTCTAGACACTCTTGCCTTCGATTCATTAGGCTCTGTCACTACGCTCCCTGTAGACGTAGTAGAGACAAGATTAGAAATAAAATTTTTGGAAATATTTTTCTTGGGTTTTGGTTTAGGAAAATGCATCTTTTCTTTCTTCACGCTTTTCAGAATGATGTTATCTTTTGAGGGAGATGCGTGAGAAATAGTTTGTGAGATGGAGGAAGCAGATTGTCCATCTCTTTTAAGAATTTTTTCTTTTCAGCTTCAAAATTCTCTCTTTCTTTTTCCAAAGAAGCTCTTAATCCATATTTTCTTAACGATAGGGGTATGTATAGAGAATTTTCGGAATGATGAGTTTGTGCTTCCCCTATTACAGAATGATTTTCTTGAAAGTGAGTTGACTCAAGGCTCCAACCCTTGGGAAGATCCCTAGTTTTGTAGCCTTGATTCAACTCGGTGTAGGTGAAGGGGATTTCAACCCAAGTTTTGGCTTTTCTCTTGGCCTCTTCTAAGGCATCTATTTTGTGTTAGTAAAGACCATGAGATTCGTTAATCCTAAACCCATGTACTTGACACCGTAAAATTGTTTGCAATCAACTTTTGAGAAGCATCGTGGATTCTCAAAACCTAAGCCAAATTTATAGTCGTAGAACTCTTGGTCCATGGGTTGATTCAAGACTATTGTTTGATCAGTTTGTCCCCTTTTTACAAGAAGATCTTCTAATTTCTTAACTTTAGCGTATAGCTTCTTACGCTCTTCACCTAATAGAATAAAATTATTTTCTACCGTTAATTTTGCAGCGTTACGGGCGTCTAGATCTCTCATAAGTTCACAAACCTTAGTATTTGATTTAGCTAATTCGGCTTCTAGGTTGGTGATCTTGGTATATGTTTCCGTTATCCTGCAATTGAGGTTAGCTTTCTCATTTATATTACTAACCATACAAGTATAGTTTTTTCAAGCCTGTCTTCTAGTTCCTTAATTTTTCATTATTTTGCTCTATCGAAGGTTTTGCAGTCTCTCTAAAATGTAAGCTCTTAGTAAGTTCTTCTATATTTGTACTAGAGCTCCTAAGTTCTGATTCGAGACTAGCGATTTTCTCCTGAGACTTATATAGTTTCTTCACTACTTCCTTTATGCTTTTCTGCTCACGTTTCATGTTAATGTATTCTTTTTGGTACGATTCTAACATGGTCAATAATGTGGAAGAGGAAGCTACCACCTCAGAAGGTTCGGATGCTTGGTCTTCGTCCGTCTGGTTGGAGGTTTCGGCGTCAGAGTTCTCGTCCAGGCGGGCCATGAGGGCTAGATTCTCTTCTTCTGAGCTAGACGTATCCTCGAGCCAGTGGTCTTGTTCTGCCATTAGAGCCACTCCAGCTTCCTTTTGTTTTGTGAGTTGAAGCTTCCTGGAGTAGTAGTTGGCATCTCTCTTCTTTGGGAGAGTGCATTCTCTGGCATAATGACCTGTTTTCCCACAGTTAAAGCACTTGGTCAGTTCTTTGGTGTTCTTGACTTCGGAGGTCTCAGGTGCACATTCTTTGTTCTTTGAGCTTGAGGTCCGAAGTCGATTGGCTGATGATGAGGACTTCTTCTTAATGTATTCTTTGCTCATGAATTTTCCAAGGGCCAACTACTTTCCCAGCGATTTCATGTTTGGCTCCAGGTCTGAGTCTGATTCGACTTCAGACACTGAGGGGGTATGAGGCTTGATGATCTTCTCTTTACGTGGTTTAGAACTTCTCTTCTATGAGACTAGGGCAACCGTGTCTTCGATAAGTTTGCCCTTCTGCTCCTTCTGAAACTCGCTTATATCTTCCTCATATTGTGCGAGATTGTCGAACCTGGCGTGGATATCCAACTCCTCAAGATCTTTATTTCGTCTGATTTGGGTGGATATTTTCTTCCACTCTGAGGGCAGAGAGGAAAGAAATCGTATGTTGGTTTCCATGATCGTCTTCGTGATTTCGATTCTCCTCATCTCATTTAAGAGTGTGAGATATCTCTGATAGAGATCATGAAAACATTCCTCGGGTTCAGCTCTGAAGGAGTCGTAAGCTGTGAGAATATTAGCCTTCTTGGCCTTGATACTGACTTCTGTCCTTTGCATCATCTTATGCAACTCATCCCGCATTTCGTTAATTGTAGGAATGCTGTCGATCTGGCAATAAATGTCGTTTGGGATGCCTGCATTAGAGTGTTCTTGGCTATCAACTCAGCCTTAGCTCTCACTCTTTCCTCTGCGGTGTATTCTCTAGGCTCTTTGTGTCGTCTAGAGAAAGGAATTGGAGGATTAGCAGTGTTGTCACCGGGTACATTTACCCAGAACTGAGTTGTTGCTGAAGTGATAAGAGAATGTCTTCTGCTGGATCTTTTAGCTCTATAAAGTTCAGAAAGCGGCTTCGCCATACTGTGTATTCGCCTCTCTTGAGAATCAGGGGACGGTTGTCATTACCAAGAGAGTAAGCATCCATTTCCGTTTTTCTTGAGTTGATGTAGGATCTTCGTTTGTTGTTTTGATGATTTGAAGAATGATGTGACGTGCTTCACAAGTAGCAAATTTGTTAGTAGCGTTTGATTTTAAAAGAATGATCGAGAATTATTTTTGATTCAATCTTTAAAGTTTGATCAAAATTTCGTCGATTAAGAATAGTGTTATTGATATTATGCGCTAGGCACTGTTCGAGCAAAAATTTCCGAGCGAAAATAAAATTTCGATTCAAATGTAATTTTGCGATGAGAAACTGTTTAAACAGTGTATTCAATCTACAAATTGACTCGTGAAATTTGGTGATCGAAAATTTTAATCGTCGAAAAATTTTTTTGACCGAAATTCAAAATGTAGGCTTTTTCAAAATGCTGACTCGAGAATACGTGGCGTTGGATTTAGCGATTCTCGAGAATACGTGGATTCAAAATTCTCGAGTGCACAGTTTCAATTTAGAGCTGGATTTTCGATCGAAAGTAATTTAGGAGATACGTGGCGTTGTTAAACCTATCGGTCCAGTTGTCAGACTGTAAACAATCTGATCCCGTTCGGTCCAAAGGTAGTCCAGCCTATATATCTTAAGTCAAATTGAATTTTTAAAATTTGATCGAAATCCGGCGGTTAAAAAAGTTTTTCTAGGCGTCAATTGATTTTGGTCGTCGAGAAACAGTACCCATAGAGTTTTTCGCTTAGTCAAAATTAATATGTTGACCGAAAAAATTTTACGAGCGAAAATCCCAAAGTCATACACGACATGTCTGACGGAAAAGATTTTCGAGAGAAAAAGTTTTGCGTGGGGTCAAAATCATCAATTCTCGTAGAAATATTTAAAGCTCGACAAATTTTTCTACTAGAAATGCTCTTGACAACACCGGCATCAGTAGTAAATCAGTATTCCTACTTGAAAAATTTTTTGCACGTACTTTTTCGATCGAGAAATTAATCCTGATCGAAGAACTTAGCGAGAAAAATTGAAATTATGCAAACAATCACCGAATACTATTTGACACTGAATGAAGCAGGTACTGAAAATTAATCGATGAAACGACAGATATATGCTCGAAATCAGCTACTGATTACTCACAAACAGAAGGTTAAACATGTTCGAAGCCAATAATGTTCAATTTTGCAAAAATCAGAACACGTCCAAACTGTTCATCGCGCAAAAAGTAATATCACAGAATAAAAAATTCAGCCTAAATCATGATTCTGATTGCTACCGATCTATTCCTGATTGATTTAAGCTACTTATACGAGCACAAAAACATCAAATTTAACTCAGATAAGCACAAAATTGAGATCGAATTTCGTTTTCGCGCCAAACTGTTCTTTGATGGAACAGTACCAGAATCCAAGTTCGATCCGAATTCTAACAATTTTCGATTCAAAAGAGAATGAATCTGCTCTGATACCAATTGTTAGGTCCTAAATTATCAACTCTAAGATCCTAGACTTGAATCCTTAGTTAATCGATTATAATTATGCAAAATTTAAAGTTCAATAGAAAAACTCATTGAAACCTCGAGAGATAATTTTCATAGTGAGATGAAGATTTTGCTATTTCTCTCTCTAGAAATCGAATTGCAAGCCCTTCGGATCAATATTCTAAAATATTCTATTAAGCTCAATGTTTACAAATGTATTTATACCAAACAAACTTGGTATAAATAACATATAAGTCCTAATATAAGGATAAATGCAAGAAAAGCCCCTAATTATAAGGAGAACTAATTAAAATCAAAGAACAATTACAAGTAGTATTCTACAACCTGCACGACCATACACAAAAGAGAGATAACTACACGAATGTATCAAATTCTATTGCAACTCCATTAGCTACTCCTGACATACGAAACCTGCAATAATAAACAAATACAGACAAACAGAGGGATGATAAACAAACCGGAAATGCAGAACAACCTAAAACAACACCAATCCGTAAGACATCATATAAATAACATTTTCATTTGAACTGACTCTTGGTCTTTTGACCTTTGATATTAAATGTGACTATTGCTCTTCTGTCCTATGATATTCCAACGTCCATAGATCATAAAAAAGGCATTTATGATGCCTCCCATGTAATTCTACTCGCACATAAGGCTACAATGGACATTATTTACTACTTTCTTAATCACATAAAGACCCTCATTAACTGATGACGTGTCACATATCAGTCGGCTATAGGAGTTGCAATTTTTGTAAATAAATCCTCATATAAGCCTACATTGGAAGATGCCACCCATTTAATTCCACGCACACATAAGGCTAAAATGGACATTATTTTTACTAATTTTTAAATCACATAAAGACCCTCATTAACTATTGACGTGTCACGTATCAGTCGGCTATAGGGGTGGAAGTTTTCGTAATAATTCCTCATATAGGCCTAAGTTTGAAGTCCATATCGAACTTATATCTATATATATTATATATATATATATATATTTGATTATATCCTTACAGTTGTGTCTTTGGTCTGGTCCACATCAGTGTGGTCGTCTTCTGATTTCAACCGTAGGAAGTCTCTTTGGTGTTAGCGTGGGCTTGATTATCCGCCATAGTTTCTCTCTTTGTAGCCCATATAACTCCATACAACCCGAAAATAATCAACACTGATCCTAAAACTCTGCAACATACATATTCATCATCATCCTCGTCATCATAATGTCAAATATGTTAAGAATGATGCTTACTTTCCTAGATACATCTCTCCGCAAGAAAGCCCCAGCTAAAAACAGCCACCATAAAAATAAGAAACAATGGCTCGAATGCTGCTACATAAATGGGACCTTTCTTATTCATACTCCAAGAAGTCAGACAGTATGCTAAAGTAGAAGCTATCGTTCCCTGACACGTATGTAATATTAGTTATTGTTGTAGCCATGGCCAATAACCATCAACAAAGCCACATGTATGCAAGATTCATGAACATCATCAATCAAATGTTCTACCTCCGCAAGAAAATACCTAATGGTAAGAAGGTGCGAAAAATCCTTATATCTCTTCCAAGAGAATGGAATCCCAAAGTAACTGCCACCTACGAAGCAAAGGACTTGAACGATCTATCTCGAAACTGATCAGATCGCTAACCACGTACGAGATGACTCCCATAAAAGAGAAACTACAAGTCCGAAGTCAACCAAATATTACCTTGAACACTGAACAAGAAAATGACTCTGATGGGGATGAAGAAAATGAGGAAGAGATATTGGAGCAGATCGCCATGCTAACAAGAAGATTTGGAAAATCCCGGTTGAGAAATAAGGGAATATCCTCATCCGGTGACAACGTTCAGAAATGCTTAAAATGTAACAAGCCAGGCCACTTCGCCTCAAAGTGCTCGATGGATATTGTGATAAAAAGATAAAGAAGCAGAAATCCATGGTCGCAAAATGGGAAGAGGCCGGAAGTGAAGAGGAGGAAGATCTCGCCTTTATGGCTGATGATGATGATCAGGTTTCTTCCCCGTCCACCATTAAGAAAATACTGATTATGAATGAATTATATGCTAGGGAAGATGAATCTCATGATAACGCTTCCTCGGTCCTTGAAGTAGATGAAAAGGAAGAAATGATTGAAATAATTCAAAATGCGGAAAGGAAGATTAAGTCGCTCAACTCTCAAGTAAAGAGCTTGGTTAGAAAACGAGATGACATAGCAAGAGAGAAGCACCAAACGGATCTAGATATTGCATGTTTAAGAGCCGAGCTAGAAACCCTTAAGGAAGAAAAAGACTTGGGTAATTGTGAAAGAGCTTATAAACCAAAATAGTGATATATCTAGAGACATCTCTGTTCTTAAGAATTCCTTAGAAAAAAACTCGTACTGTTGATAGACTTCTTGAAGGAAAACAAAATCTTGATATGTTACTCAGTATTCCTAGAAATGTTGGAAAATGAGGGATAGGATATTCCATGACACATGAACATGTTGTACTGCCAACTGTTGGAAAACCGAAGTGATTTTCATGCGGCCATCATGGTCATTATTCTTAGAACTGTTTTATTGAAGAAAGCTAATAAGTCTAGATATGTCTGGAGGCCAATGAAGGTTCCTGATAATCAAGTCTCTAACACTGGCCAACTTGTGTCTAAGAGATCATAGTCTGTGACACATGATATATCACGTGCTAACTGGAGTTACTTTGCTACTAACCTTTTAGTACCCAATCAAAGTTGGGCACCTCAGAAAAGAACTGATTCATGCGGGTACAAAGAAGAAAATCCAGCAAGAAAAACAAGTGGTATCTCGACAGTGGGTGTTCCCACTTGTGTCGGTGAAAAACAAGTGGTATCTCGACAGTGGGTGTTCTCATACGCCGACAACACAAAGCTAAGATTATTCGGTAAAAACCAAATACCGAACCGAGAAATTCGATTCGGTATTCGGTATCTAAAATAGCGCCGAAATTTTGGTTCGGTTCGGTACGGTATGTACCGGACGAACACCCCTAGTTGTTAGAAATGATAATAAGGTGTTACTTAGTGCATCTAGGGATAGAAATATCTACTGCATTACTCTTGATGATAGAGCTGACCAGAATGTCAAGTGCTTAGCAGTCACACAGGATAACACCTGGTAATGGCACAGACGCTTAGGGCATGCTAACATGGAACTACCGTCGCACATTACAAGCAATGCACTGGTATGAGGTGTTCCTGACATAAAGTTCGTCAAGGACAAAACGTGCAAGGCATGCCAAATGGGTAAGCAGACCAAGATATAGTCCAAGGTAAAGAATGTGATATCCACATCAACACCACTGGAACTACTTTATCACGACCTTTTTGGTCCTGTTCAGAGGATGTCTCTGCGAGGTAAAAGATACGCCTTTGTCATTGTTGATGATTATTCCAGGTATATGTGGGTGATATTCGTTACACATAAGAATGAGGCATTAGATAACTTTGCATCACTAGTAAAGAGGCTCGAAAATGAAAAAAAAATGAATTTATGTAGGATACCTAGTGATTAGAATTTGATAGTAAGTCATTTGAATCATTCTGTAATCAACATGGATATAGTCATAACTTCTCTGCTCCCATAACACCTCAACATAATGTCATAGTTAAGCGGAAAACAGAGTGTCACAGAAAATGGCTAGATCTGTGTACATGAGTATGATATTCCTAAACAGTTCTGGGTGGAAGCTGTTAGTACAGCTTGTTATGTGTCTAATCGTGTTTTCCTTAGGCCATTACTAAGGAAAACCTCTTATAAAATCTGGAATGGTAGAACTCCAAATATAGGATACAGATAAGAGAGGAAAATTTGACTCTAAGGTAGTGAAGGGATATTCCTTGTTACAGTCTTCATTCTAAAGCTTATCGTGTCTATAATAAAAGGAAGCCGGCTGTTCAGGAATGCATACATGTTATATTCGATGAGATTCCTAACACAGATGCTATTGATGAGGAAGGTATGGATTTGCCTTGTGCAGATTTTACAGGGCACTGAAGAAGTGAGAAAGATATTCCGAAAGACAAAAACGTTGAGACACTGGAACCAGATGCTGCACGCAGAAAATTCAAGCATGCCTCCAGTCATCCAACAGATCAAGTGATAGGGAATATGACATTTGGAATCAAAACTCGAGCAACTGCACGAAATCACGATACGGAGGAATCTCAAGATGTACTGCTTTCAATGATGGAACCAAAAACGGTCATCCAAGCTCTACACGATATATCATGGGTCTCTGCCATGGAGGACGAGTTATCACAGTTCAAAAAGAGCCAAGTGTGGACAGTCGTAGAGAGACCAGATGAAAAATCCATCATAGGAACAAAGTGGGTCTTCCGCAACAAACTCGACGAACACGGTATTATCACCAGAAAAAAAGCAAGCTTAGTTGCAAAAGGTTATCCCTAGGAGGAAGGTATTGATTTCGATGAAACTTTTTCTCCGGTAGCTAGACTAGAGTCCATACATGTCTTACTTGCATATGCATGCTTTAAACGCTTTAAGCTTTTTCAAATGGACGTAAAAAGTGCGTTTTAAATGGGTTTAGAAATGAAGAAGTTTATGTAGAACAACCCCCAGGTTTCGTTAGAGAAGGATTTCCAAAACATGTTTTTAAACTGAATAAAACATTATATAGTTTAAAGCAGGCTCCCAGGGCATGGCATGAAAGGTTAAGTAATTTTTTGATTGGCATGGGATTTTCGACCGGAACTATTGATAACACATGTTTGTTAAGTATGATGGTGATCACATGTTACTGGTCCAAATTTACGTTGATGATATCATATTTTGAAGAACTAATATCCTTCTTTGTGAGGAATCTCTAAGTCTATGTAGAAGGAATTTGAGATGAGCTTAATGGGTGAGCTAAACTACTTCATCGGGTTGCAAATAAAGCAACTTGACAATGGAACCTTCGTATCCCAGACGAAATACAGCAAGGAATTGCTGATCAAATTCGGGATGAGTGATTCCAAAGCGATTTCAACCCCCATGCATCAGACCACCAAAATAGATAGTGATGAATCAGGTACACCAGTTGATCAAACACAATATCGAGGTATGATCGGAAGCCTTCTTTACTTAACTGCAAGTCGGCCTGATATTATGTTTGCTATTGGTATTTGTTCGAGATATCAGTCTGGCCCTAAGGAATCTCACATGACAACAGTCAAGCGTATACTTAGATATATCAAGGGTACTGTTAATTTTGGTCTGTGGTACTCTAATACGGATGAATTCCCATTAATGGGATATTCCGATGCCGACTATGCCGGCTGTAGGGAAGATAGGAAAAGTACTAGTGGAACTTGCCAATTACTTGAAAATTCCCTAGTAACTTGGTCTAGTAGAAAGCAAAATGTTGCCGCCCTCTCCACAACTGAAGCTGAATATATGGCCTTAGGAAAATTGTTGTCAACAAGTTATTTGGATGAAACAAACCCTTAGTGATTTTCGGTTAGCTATGACAAAATTCTTATTCTGTGTGATAACACTTCTTCATTAGCTTCGTCAGGGTTGATGCAATTTTGGAGAAATCCTTGATGAACTTCCGATAATACCCAGCTAATCGGAGAAAACTTCGTATATCTGTGACATTTGTCGATTGAGGCCAATTGTTAATAGCCTCGATCTTGCTGGGGTCGATAGAAATTCCAGCTCCTGAGATAACATGTCCAAGAAATGCGACTCGATGGAGCCAGAACTCACATTTCTTGAATTTCGCATACAACTGCTTTTCTCGCAATATTCCTAGTACGATCTTCAAGTGTTGTTCATGCTCCTCTTTGGTCTTTGAATAGATGAGAATGTCATCGATGAATACGATAACACACTTGTCTAGGAATGGCTTCAATATCCGCTTCATCAGGTCCATGAATGCTGCTGGCGCATTAGTCAGCCCGAAAGGCATGACTAGGAATTCATAGTGCCCGTAACGGGTAATAAAAGCTGTCTTCGGGACATCTTCTTCTCGAATCTTCAATTGGTGACATGACCTCAAGTCTATCTTCGGAAAGAAAGTTGCGCCTTGCAGTTGATCAAATAAGTCGTCAATTTGAGGGAGGGGGTATTTGTTCTTGATCGTAATCTTGTTCAACTCCTTATAATCAATGCAGAGCCGCATCGATCCATCTTTCCTCTTAACGAATAAAACTGGCGCTCCACATGGTGAGAAGCTCGGCTGAATGAACCCTTTTTGTAACAGTTCATCCAGTTGCTCTCTCAATTCCTTCAGCTCAGCTGGAGCGATCGGTATGGTGCCTTAGATATTGGTGCAGCTCCAGGTGCTAAGTCAATTGCGAATTGAATTTCCCGATCCGGCGGAAGTCCGGGTAAGTCTTCAGGAAACACGTCGGGATAGTCTTGTACTACTAGGACTTCTTCCAACTTTGTAGGTGAACGTTCCTCGGATGATATTGTGTATATCAGGTAAGGTTCGCATCCTGTCTTGAGCAAACGATGTGCATTCATTGCTGAAATATTGGGAATCTTATTACTTTTGCTAGTTCCTGTGAACGTGAATGGTTCGGTGTCTTCTAGGTTAAAGGTCACTTGCTTATGGTTACAGTCAATAACTGCTCCGTACTTCGATAGCCAGTCCATTTCTAGGATTACTTCATAATTGTTCATTGGAATGACTATCAGGTCAACGGGTAAGGTCCTATCTTTCACTATTACTGGGCTATCTCGTAAGATGTGGTTGGTTCTCATAGAGGTTCCATGAGGGATGGTAACATTGTATTCGTAGCTAACTAGGTCAGGTGTAACCCCGAGTCTCGCCACATAGCTAGTAGAGGCAAATGCATGCGTGGCTCATGAATCAACTAATATGCATGTCGGGGTTGAATGGATTAGGAGAGTACCTGCCACCATAGACGGGTTGTTTTCTGCCTCCTCGGAAGTTAGCGTGTATACTCTTACAGGTACTGTAGTTGGCCTAGTTTGAACCGGTGCTTGACTTCCAGATGCAACTTCTGTGCATGCCTTGGAGAAGTGGCATGTCTTGCCACATTTATAGCAGGTTGCATTATGAGAGTAGCACACACCCAGATGTCGCCGTGTGCACCTGGGACATGGAGGTATGGTCATTGAATGTCTTCGCTGATTAGGACTGAATTGTTGTGGATGTCCAGGTCGGTTCTGGAAATTGGGCCTGACATTCTCAGGGTTAAACGGCTTTTTTGGGTTGCCTCCGCTCCATTTTGGTCCTTGAACGAACTTTCTTTTCGCTTCTTGGACTCGGATCTTTCGGAGCTCAGCTTGCTACGCCATTAATGCGCGTTCCGCTACTTGAGCGTAGGTAGCTCCTTGAAGTCCGGCCATATTAACGTCTCAATAGAGTTCCGGCTTCAAGCCCTCAAGAAAACGCTCCACTTTTAGTGCGTCAGTGCTCACCATGTGAGCTGCAAATCAAGACAACTGTTCAAATTTCCAAATGTACTCCGCCACGATCATCGGGCCCTGTCGTAGATTAATGAATTCATTCATCCTCTGAGCTCTGACTGGGGTGGTAAAATATTTACTCCTAAAGAGTTCCTTGAACCGGTCCCACGTCATTGTAACAGGGTCTTCAAAGGCGAGAATGGTATGCCACCAGTGGCTGCGCTTCGCCTCAGTAGGAAGGCAGCGCACAAGACTTTCTCATCCACTGGAATCCTACTATACTGGAACATGCTTTCCAGCGTTCTCACCCAATCTTCAGCTGCGGTCGGATCAATGGCATCTTCAAATGTTGGGGGATTGAGTTTACGGAATCTTTCCCCTACTATCTCAACCCTTTCTGCTTGAGAGAGTCCACTGCTAGATTGTCCGCCCGTATTTCGCTATTGCATCATTTCCTGAATTTGAGTGGACTGCTGGCGAACTAGTTCCGTGAGTTGGAGAATCGCCGCATCTCGATTATCAACAGGAGTTGCGGGTTGCTTGCCTTTGTCCGCACTCCCACTGCCGTCACCCCTTGTTCTACCCTTCTTTTCCTATACCCTAGTAGTCCCCATGGCCAATAAATTACGCATATACAACATTCATAGAAACATAGAACTTACTAGCAAGGCCGCTTTCATGCTTTTGAGTGTGTGTACATGCACAGTCTACAGAACTTGTCACCGAAAGCTCCGATACCACCTGCGGCGCCCCTGACTTCCACCGCCCATTCTTATAACTAATTCATGTGACTGCATGTGATATAAGTGAAATCTATATACGAAAATACGTACAAAATTCCTTTTATATAAAGGAAACTCTTCTGTGCAATACAAAATATTCCTAGGACATAAATACAAGGTAGAGTGCGCATGCGTATTAAAATAAATCTATTGGCCTGCCACTCGGGTCGCATCCATGTACACACTGCCACCTCAAAAGTCCTCCGGAAGCTTAAAAAATTGGCCTCGCCTTCGTAAAGATCACGTACCGTGATCCCGTGAACCTACAACACATAAATTCATGGAATGAGCTTATAAAGCTCAGTAAGTGAAAGTCATGCATGCCATGCACGTGTCCTAATTCGCAAAGGCATCCGCGCCGATGCTCTCTAGACCTCATATTTTTCTTGTCTTGTCTTGTCATGTAGGGCCCTCGGCTATCTTTCTATGCACCATCATGGAGCTTGAATCCACGAGGGATAAATAATCATATAAGTGGCAACACCCACTCAAGGGAGGCTAACCCTAGGCGCCTTTTCTATCCCAAGGTGGTTTCATACGCCACACGGACGCTTCACACTGGTAGCCTAATCTGAGGTAGTCAACACCAGCGGTACACTCGGTGTCGGTTATACCCTCAACTCGCATCCTCCAGGTTCCACGTTCCGCCATGAGGGCATTAGCCCTAAATTCATGTCTTGCCTTGAACATGCCATGTCTTGACGGTAACGACATACGACGTCACCATGGTAGCATAGAAGAGCCGTGACTCAACTGTGAGTCGACATCAGACGTCCATATCGGCAAATATTTATTGCTCTCAGGCGATCTTATATCATGCACGCTCTCATATCCTGCCTTTTGTACTAACGTGCGTGCATATGCTCATGTCATGGATATGCGTGTCATGCCGTCATATAATGTAAATAAATTATGCGTGTCATGTAACACAAATAATTTACGTAGGAAGTCGCATAATATCACAGAAATACATAACACATAATTTCATGCACATACAATTATGTGTTGTAGTTGGGACTTCCACTTACCTGGTATCCTTAGCTATTAGTTTATCGCACGTTAAGTCACTAATCTTCGAACCCTAAGTATAGAAACATATAAAATTAGGGTTTGTTAGTCTAATTACAGTTTCACGAAAGTGGCTTAGTTAAAAACCCTAGTTTTGACTTTTATAAATTTCGAAACCCTAAAATTCCGAATTTTGACCTAAAATTCTGAATTTTGAAATTCATAAGAATATTAGGTTGCATAGTAACTTAAATCTTGACATAATATATTGCAAGGTTTCGAGATTTGAATGATATAAGATCTCAAATAAAATTCGACATGGATCTCAACATATTCTTAGGATAGATGTCGACATGGATTTCGAGATACATTTATGAATCTAGACATGGTTGATAAATCTCGAGCTTTGGTCAGATGGATCTCGAGTTTGGGTTAAATGGATCTCGATATGGGTTTAGATATAGATCTCGACAAAGTATATATAATAATTTCGAGATATGTGTTGAGATTGTCTACAAGATGTCGAGATACATGTTCCGATTATAACAAGATGTCGAGCTTTGAACAATACATGATTTCGAAGTCCCTATCAAGAATGGATTTCGACACTGAAATTATACAAGACTTCAAGATGGATGTCGACATTATAAGCTAAATGTCGAGTGGTATGTCGAGATCAAAATAAGATGTCAAAATGTATGAAATTATAAACAAGATTGGGAGATTTAAAAGACTACACAACTTCGACATTTTAACAAAATTTCGAAGTCAACCTTAGAGCTAGATTTCGACATGGATCTAAAGTGGATCTTGACATGTTGGAAATAAATCTCGAGATGAACTAAGGATTTCGAGCTTGATTAAATCGTGTATAATACTTCAGAATAAATCTCGAAATAGCATATAAGATTTCGAGGTATGTATCTTCTAGATTATATGTCGACATTATAAACAAAGATCTCGAGATGTGTTTTAAGGGTTATACATAATGATTTCGATACCAACATCAAGATAGATCTCGAGTTTGATTTCGAGATCTCACATAGAATTTCGAAGTTAAGGCTAATATGGATTTCGACATGATTTTCAGACTTGACCTCGAGATTTAACAATACACAATTTTGACATGGATTTAATCATAGATTTCAACATATTCTTAAGATGAATCTCGAGCTCGATTACGCACTACATGACTTCGACATTATTCTATTTTCATCCTTGAGCTCGAGATCATTCCTACAAATTAACAGGGTTTCGACATCTACTAAACTTGAAATCATATCATCCCGAAAACATCTAACTTTCGATCAAAACCCTAAAATCAACTATCACCGTTCCCTTCGAAAACTATTCCTAACAAGGAAAGTAATACGTTCTAAATCCAGATCTTCTTGTCATGCCTTCAGTTCTTAGGTTTTCTTTTAAAGTGTTAACCCTATAGACTTACACCTAAAACGTATTTTAACCTACTAATAACAAGAGAAAGACAATCAAGTGCTTAGAATAAAAGGAATTATACCTTCCGAGCACTACTATGTTTGAATCTCCTCAAACGATTTATTGCTCAAGCTCCTTAAGATGGATGATTGTTTTAGTGTTCAACGTATTCTGTAGGTTTAAATGATCCGATATTATGAATGGGATTCTTGATAAATATTAAACCATTGAGGAGTTTATTTGACGGCACACCTAGTGACGTTATTTTCCCTCAACACTAAGGAATCAATAGTTATCTTCAAGTACTTGGGCTTTATGTGTAAGCCTAGCCCAATTCATATTTAGTCCAATTTAATTATAGTCTTAATCCTATTCTTATTAAGGTTATTAAATTCGAATTTCTCTTATGTTAATTCGATCTCTACCCATATGAGTATTAACTATTTTTCCTAAGTCCCAACACTACCTTCCAACTCATACATGTCATGTGGCATATAACATGAAATCATTTAAGCACATAAAATCACAAAACATGTCTCATGCAGTCATGTAAACCATGTAATATGTATGCATATTTATTGGCCGGCTTACTTACGGAACTCGGGTATTACAAAAGCTGAAGCGAAAGCCAAAGCTATAGAAATGCATACCATATGGGTTACAAAACAACAACTTAGAGCATGGACAAATCCCTCTAATCCTCTAGGAATTAGAAAGATCTGTGTTCCTAAGCAATCATCTGGAATCATAGATAAATCTAACACTGACCTTAGAAATAGACCAGTAAGAAAGGCATACGTAGACTATAAAACTGATAAGGGAGGACCCGTCCTTAAATGGGTACCTAAATCCCATTAAATCGTTCTGCAGATCCGTCATGTGTGAATACTTGATTCTGATTGCTCTACACACATGAATGGAAGAAAAAAGCTATTGAGCAACTACACTGAATGCTTCGGCGGAAATGTGCGCTTGGAAACAATCACGCGGGTCCTATCTTAGGACACGACGACCTAATTCATGACAACCTAACGATCAAAGTGGTTTAATACGTCGAGGGTCTCAGTCACAATCTCTTCAGCATAGGTCAATTTTGCGATAGACGTGATCGACACGTGGTGTGCTAATATAAATTGCAAGTGCGACAAGTGATAAAATAAAAAGATACTTAATTATTATCACCAATGTGCGATAGGCAGTGTACCTATCGTGTGTAGTGCAGTAAAGTGAGAACGAGTATCGAACACGAGGAATGGACTGATTACTAGTAATAACCTATCGACTCGATATCTAGCCTAAATAAAGTACGCAAGTTGTTTATGTTACAAAATAACCTAACAGACCAATCCTAACGCAATGAGAGAATCAAAGAACACTACTAAAACTGATAAGAGTACTTTCAGATGAGATGTGCTCGGGATTCGAATCCCGCTAGGTATTATAGGCTAAGACAATGAAATATCGTTCCTACGTGATTCTAGACTAGATCGTAGTAATTCACCCACTCGCGGATTTGCTGTCTCCCTAAACGCTCGCGTGGATCTAAAATTCAGTAACTACCAACTACAAGGATCGAGTATTTGCTTTCGCCCTATACTAGAATCCTATCATCTACGAATGGCCTAATAGTTGTTTAGCTGTCGTCCTAAACGATTTTCCATACATTCACTTTGACACATAGACATATTAAAGCAAAGAAGCAATTTCATAGAACGATAAATAGTCAAAACGCACGAGTCACGATAAACATATGTCTTAAATACGAATAAACGTAGCGTTCATCTAATCCCAAATACATAGGAAATTTAGCTACTCATAATTGACAAGAAAACAACGAAAAAATATAAAATAAGGGCGAAGAACTCATGATCTTTCCTACTGGTGAATCTGGGATGGTCTCGTGGAAGGATTCTTCGTTTTTCGTCATTTCTGCGTGGAATTCGTCGTTGATCCGTCTCCTTCGCTCCGGGACATGTTTCCCTGTTCTTTTCTGCTCATTTTCGTCACTTGATAGATTAGGGTTGATATCTGGTATGTGTCCCCTCTTTCTGAGTCGAATTCGGGCTTTTATACGGATTTTCGTAACGGTCAAGGCCTGGGACATGGGCCTCACGGCCGTGACCATCATCGACGCGCTTCGCGTTGCTCTCTGCCATATGTCATCGCCAGATGCATTGGATGTCACGGCCGTGACGGTCTTTGATTGGGCGCTCTGTCCATTGTCACGGCCTCGTGCATGGTATGTCACGGCCGTGACATTGATCAATGTCCTTGGGTCGGCTTCTGCCTCGTCGAGTCACGGCCTGGTGCAGGGAGTGTCACGGCTGTGACTTGCTTTAAGTATGGGCTCTGCCTATGGTCACGGCCTAGTACACTGTGTGTCACGGTCGTGACCTTGTACTGTTTTCTGCATACTTGCTCCGTTTTGCCTCATTTTTGCTCCTTTTTGCCCGAAAGTCGTCCTAAGTTCCTTCAATATCAAAATAAGTGTAAATATGGCGAATAAATGAATAAAATGATTGCTCGAGCTCTATTATAACCCAATTAAATACTACGATAAATGCATTGAAATACGTTTATCAAACCTCCCCACACTTAAGCATTTGCTTGTCCTCAAGTAAATTAGAAGTCAGAGAAGGCATCAATCAAGATAACGACACGATTGTTTGCAATTTATCATCAAAGCTAGAAAGCACGAAAGGGAATCAAGCAAACAATCATGGACATCACACAAATGACCTGCACCTGTCGACCTAAACTTCTTTCACACTGCTAATCGAGACTCATACCTCACAGGGATTCGCTCAAGATCACTCAGTGCATAGGCTGGCATATAGTGAATCGCTCAAATCGTGCACTACTCCAACACCTACCATAAGCTTGCAAGCTAATCGTATCTCTACTACTTAAAGTGGCAAGCATAAAACCTGAGGGTCTTTTCGGGTGGAAACGGGTCGAATGTATACTGAACATGTAATCTTCAAGCTAGAACATGTAAGAAAAAAATCAAAGAATATAGCATGATAGAATTGACAGTCACATGCCCCAACATAAGACTCAACATTCTCGTTCTGAAATCCTAGACTTTTCTGCCCGACCCTCTCGACTCAGTTCCTTTTCATTTTCTGCCCTTTCACCTTAGTTACGCTCTACTATTGTGCACTGCCCTTATTCCCTAAACATCAAGGTTTGGCTTTTGTCACAAAGAATACATCGTCACAGCGAATGCCGTGTACCTAGGGATACTTATTACCAAAACCTATATCTTCCAAAGGATTATGGGCAGACTTATGCAAGGGATCGGGTCATTTCAAAAAACGATCAAGTAGGATCGAGTCATTTCTTGAATAGCAGAGTAGAACATTAAATCAGACATTGAATCAGTAACCCTCAAGTTCGACTTCTGCTCTATATCAACTCAGGTTTAGATAATCTCTGGAGGTTTATTCGGGTCAGTGGCTTTTATGATTTGCGGGGTAAGCAAACGAGTGGCTCCGGCTCAAAGTGGCTAACTAATGGGGTTAGTCATGGTAGGGAAATTTGGACCTGGACTTAATTCCTAATGCCCTCATCATTTTCATACTAGCGCACCAAAACAGTTTCAACACGTATCAGACATGCAAGTTCAAGAGAGATATAGACTAGGCACGACACACAACCAAGAAAAATGAGCATAAGCTCATCAGGCTCAAACTCTCACAACGAAACAGGGTTATGTGTACGAATCTCTCAAAACAGTGCTATATCTATTCAGGCAGACACGATTCAATCAATCATGCATATCCCAGTTGCCACAAGATTTCATAAAAATGCAGACCAACTTGAGACAATCGTAAACAATAATGTCTGAGTTCAATATCATGCCTTTCAAACAAAATTTATAGCTCATGGCCACGTCATAAGAAATTTTTTTGTCAATTCTCAACCTATTTTCCCCTCCCCACACTTAAGATGTATGATGTCCTCAACGTAAAAATTGAATAAACGAGAGGGAACGAAGGTTTAGGAGAACGAAACTTCCCTGGCAAAAGATTGACGTGGTCTTGTCTGAACGCGCAGTCATTGTGTTGTAACTCATTCTGCATAGCCTAGCCTTACTAAAGGAAAAATTAAACGTAGAAGGAAAATAATCATAGATAAAAAACGGAGACATAGTCATAAACATCAACGTCATAAACAAAATAAAAATAAACACAACGACTCTCAAGCAACGAAATGTCTAAGGAAAAAAGAAGGGAAGGCATCACTGAGGGGGTGGTGGTGGCGGCGAGGGTGGTCTTGGGCGAAGGAATGACGGCGACTGCTGTGTGAGCTTAACCGCGGCATCCATTGCTTGAAGGGCCTGTTCGTAGCGCGCTTGCTCCTCGCGGTATCGGCGGTGGACTTCCTCGTTCCTGGGCTCGTACTCTTCCTGTCGGCGTCGAGTCTCTTCGTTATAGCTCCGGGACTCTACGTCGCGTTGCAGCGCATCGGCATTCATGCACATCATCTCCTGGCGCAGTGATTCGAGGTCCGCTGTCGACGTGTATGGGTCGATGCCGGATGACGCACCCTGGTGGTATCCTGAAGAATAGGAAGGTCTGGCGGTTGTGTCCGTCTCCACCGGGTAAGGACCCTCGATGTAGAGCTGGTCGGCGGGGACGGCGACGTGGTCCGTCTGGCCACGATACATCTCGTGCCAGATGTACACCTTGTTCGCGCGCGTCCAGGTGGGTTCTATGGCCACAGTTGGAGTCCCCAGACGACTTTGGTGATGAGTGCTCTTACGACGATCTTTCCATGGCTTCGTGCTTCCGTCTGAGCCCCGAAGGCGTGAGCCAGCGCCATTTCCACTTGGACCCATTCACCTCGCTGCATCTTGACTAGGTAAATGCGGTCACGGAGGGTGACTGTGCCGTACGAGTCACCCCTTAGTGTGAGGGAGGTCGTCAGAAGGCGGTGGATGTAGTGCAGTCCTGGGCTCTTGAGCGCAGACGCCTTCGAAGTCTACGCGCTGAATTCTGGCTCTCCTGGTCACACGATGTCGGCCCAGCAAGCTGTCGACCTTCCGGTTGCTGAAGGTAGTCCTTGTAGTGCAGGTCCGAGAATGGTCCGTCATGTCCGAAAAATGGTATTGGGACTCCAAGTGCATGGCAGAAGTGGTCGGCCTTCACTATATGCTCTTCGTTAAATGCCTTGAAGTTGACCTTGCTAGTGCCGTATTCCTCGTGGGAGAAGGTGGAAAGGAACTCCAAGGTGAGTTCCTTGTATGCCGGTTCGTCGATGTGGAAGAATGTGCCCCATTCAGTGAGTGAGAGGTACTGGGCGACTTGCTGGTCGATGTGGTGCTTCGCCAGCGTATCATGGTCGATCTTGTCCATGGGGATGAACTCCATGGCCTTCAGCCAGTTGTACCAGGCCGTCTGAGTCTCATCTGTGAACTGACCCATGGCTTCTAGCAGTGTCGGCGGGGGCCCGCATTGCCTTTGATGAACGGGCGAGCGCGCGGCGGGGTCACGCTGAGCAGTGGAGCGGCTTTTACCCATAGTCCCTAGAAGAAAGATATGAGCTCAAAGAAAATATAGCAATTAAATTCAAAGCAGCTTGACTCGACCAAAATAGCGACATAAGACATGTATTATTCAAGAACTCATGAAAAACTCATGGAGGCCTTCCGTCGAACATGTAATGTGCCAGCCACAGTATGCATTTCAAATCCAAAATTGATCAATCAAACGCATTCCTAAACGTTGCATGTTGAAATAACGCGAAACATACCACGAAAAGCGAAACAATTTCACCAGAAATTATCAAAAATCCCCAATTTGAAATTAGGGATCCTAATCCCAAAATTCGAAATTGATTAACGCAATCAGAGAATTAAGCATACCCACGGTGTTGTTAGCATGTAAATAGCCATGACAAAGCATGAAGAACTCGAAATTAGACCCAATTTTGAAAAGCCCCAAATTCGAAATTAGGGTTCTTCATAGAAATTTGAATTTCAACCTCAAATTCACGTAATAAAGCAAATCTCTAGCAAGTATGACATATAGTGAACGAAGATTAACATCCTCATATCCAAAAATTAGCAATTGTTAATGAGATTTCCACATTCGACGCAAATAGGGCAAAAATCATACCTTTTGATCTTAATCGAGTTAAATGAAGGCTTTGCTGGTTGGTTGGTGTTCGCCGTAGTCACGGACGTGGGGTGGTGGTTGGAGGTGGTCGGCGGCGGTGATGTGTGGTGGAAGAAGAAGAAGTCGCGAGAGAGGAAGAAAAGATGGATTTGGGGGTGATTTGGGGCGAGTAGCGATGTTATAAGGGTTTTACGACCTCGTCATGGCCGTGACAAGTGTGTCACCAGGCCGTGACGACGGGCAGAAGGTTCGAAATAGGTAAGTCACGGCCGTGACGTAATAGTCTAGAGCCGTGACATAATAATAAGTTTTATATCTCCCGTATAGGTCACGGTCGTGAAGGCTTAAGCCTCAGGCCGTGACTCGAGGCAGAGAGTGCCTCTGGGCTGTGTCACGGCCGTGAGGGCATAAGCCTTAGCCGCGACAAGCAACAGTGTGCGAAGGGTGGCGAAATAGGGACGTCACGGCCGTGATGGCTTAAGCCGTTGGCCGTGACTGCGGGCAGTGTGCGAATGAGGGTATGTCATGGCCGTTAGTTCTTAAGGATAAGGCCGTGACCACCTTTTTTTTACTAAGCTAATGTCTAAAACATAAACGAAAATACCTGGGTTGCCTCCCAAGAAGCGCTTACTTTATCATCTTTAGCTGGACGTCTTTTCGTTCGCTCAAGTTTGGAAGTCCAGGTATAGCACTTCTTTTTCGCTCATATCTTTCTCGCCTGCGTGATAGTGCTTCAACCTGTGTCCGTTCACCTTGAAAGTACCCTGCTCCATACCTGAAATCTCAACAGTACCATAAGGGAAAACATGGGTAACAGTAAATGGTACTGACCAGCGTGATCTAAGTTTGCCGAAAAAGAGTCTAAGTCGAGAGTTAAAGAGGAGGACTTGGTCCCCTCCCTGGAACTCCCGCTTTTGCCTAATTTTCTTATCATGGTAAGCTTTTGATCGTTCCTTATACATTCGAGCATTATCATAAGCGAATAGCCGCCACTCATCTAACTCATTGATTAGGAGTTGCCGCTTTCTGTTGGCATCTCCCAAATCAAAATTCATGGACTCAATTGCCCAATAGACCTTATGCTCGATTTCTACAGGGAGGTGGCACGCTTTCCCATAGACTAATTTATACGGTGTAGTGCCTACAGGCGTCTTATATGCAGTCTTATAGGCCCAAAGTGCATCATTTAAGTTATTTGCCCACTCCCTACGGTTCCCTTCTATGGTCTTTTCTAGGATGCATTTCAGCTCACGATTTACTACGTCGACCTGACCGCTAGCTTGGGGGTGGTACGGGGTGGATAGGCTGTGTCTAACACCGTAACGTTCTAATGTGCGTGCAAACTGGGTGTTACAAAAATGTGTACCTCTACCGCTAATAATGCACCTAGGCGCCCCAAAACGTGAAAACAGTGCACGTAGAAATCGAACGACTACCCTAGCGTCGTTCGTGGGTAAGGCTTGTGCCTCGGCCCACTTGGACACATAATCGACAGAAACTAGAATATACTTATTATTGTACAAGCTAGGAAACGGAAACATAAAATCTATACCCCATACGTCAAAGATCTCACAAATTAAGATAAAGTTCTGGGGCACTTTGTCGCGTTTCGAGAGATTACTTGCGCACTAACACTGATCAGAAGTGTCAACGTACCTTTGGGCGTCCTTGAAATCGTGGGCCAGTAGAATCCACTTTCCAACACCTTCTGAGTGGTTCTGTTGGCTGTGTAATGCCCTCCGGTCGGTCCGCTATCAAGTGC
This sequence comes from Craterostigma plantagineum, assembly GCA_027422505.1. NCBI lineage: Eukaryota > Viridiplantae > Streptophyta > Magnoliopsida > Lamiales > Linderniaceae > Craterostigma > Craterostigma plantagineum. The sequence goes on from JAPQWV010000055.1 coordinate 5,141,930, forward strand.
ATCAGAATCCGTGAAATCTCAGGAGCAGCAACGGATCGTCTATTACCTGGTCCGCACATCGCCTGGAAAGATACGGGTTTTCCCAAACGTAGTACCTCAAGTCAGAAAAGAATTTCTTCTTTTGCTGACTAGTGTACTCCTTGGGTAGGACCCTCGCAACAAGGTAGTTAACATAATCTGCGAACCAAGGAGTGTCGTCACATACCATCTGTATGGAGTAAAGGTGTTCATCTGGAAACCGATCTTGTATTGCCTTCCGTCCTTGTGGTATATTTCGGACTCCTCTAGTTGAAAAAGGTGATCCACCGCCAAACTCTATGCGCCCTTCTTGTCTCGCATCTCTATGTCGAACTCTTGAAGTAGTAGGATCCATCTGAGTAGCCGTGGCTTGGCATCTGGCTTTGCTAACAAGTACTTAAGAGCAGAGTGGTCAATAAACACAATAACTTGAGATAAGATAAGATATGACCGGAACTTTTCGAAAGCGAACACGACGGCTAACAACTCCTTTTCAGTGGTCGTGTAGTTGGCTTGGACTGCGTCTAACGTCTTACTCGCGTAGTAAATCGGCCTGAAATGGTAGTCCTTGCACTGCCCTAACACGGCCCCAACTGCATAATCACTAGCATCGCACATTAGTTCAAAGGACAGCCCCTAGTTAGGGGCTACCATAATAGGTGCTGCGATAAGTCGCTCCTTAAGTAAATTGAACGCATGCAGGCACTCATCGTTAAACTCGAAACGAGCATCTTTCTCAAGTAATCTGGACATGGGTCGAGCAATCTTAGAGAAGTCCTTAATGAACCTACGATAGAACCCAGCATGTCCTAGAAAACTCCTAATCGATCTCACGTTCGAGGGGACAGGCAATTTTTCTATCGTCTCTAACTTACCTCGGTCCACTTCGATTCCTTTAGAGGGAATCTTATGGCCCAGAACTATGCCCTCTCGAACCATGAAATGACACTTTTCCCAATTAAGTGCCAAATTCGTTTCATCGTATCGTGTGAGTACGAGCTTCAAATTAGATAAGCATACTTCAAACGACGAACCACAACTGAAAAATCATCCATAAATACCTCCATTACCTCACCTATCAGTTCGTCGAATATGGCCATCATGCATCGCTGGAAGGTGGCTGGAGCGTTGCAGAGACCAAATGGCATCCCTTCGGTACGCGAACGTCCCGAACGGGCAAGTGAAGGTGGTCTTCTCCTGGTCCTCTGGCACTATAGGGATCTGCAGATATCCTGACAAACAATCAAGAAAACAGTAAAATGAGTGACCGGCTAACTTTTCTAACATTTGATCAATAAACGGTTAAGGAAAGTGATCCTTTCTCGTGGCGACATTCAACTTCCTATAGTCGATGCAGACGCGCCATCCACTCACGGATCTCGTTCGAATCAACTCGTTCTTGTCGTTGGTGACGACCGTCATGCCTCCATTCTTTGGGACCACTTGGACCGGGCTGACCCATGCGCTGTCTGAAATGGGGTAGATCATCCCTGCGTCGAGTAACTTGATCACCTCCTTCTTGACGACGTCTTTCATATTGGGATTGAGGTGCCTTTGACGTTGCGCGACAGGCTTGAATTCATCCTCCATGAGGATCTTGTGCGTACAGTAGCTCGGGTTGATACCCCTTATGTCGGATAACTTCCATGCCAAGGCCTTCTCGTGCTCTTTCAACACGTCCAAGAGCTGGCCCTTCTGTCCGTCGTGGAGGCTCGATGAGATGATGACTGGTAGCCCTCCATTGCTTCCAAGAAATGCATACTCGAGGTGTTCGGGCAGCGGCTTCAACTCCAGGACCAGTGGTTCCTCAACCGAGCTCTTCTCCTTGTCCTATTGCCCGTGTTCACGGCTAGGAGTCTTCATGTTCACGGCCCTGATGAGTTTGGGCTTAAAAATCGACTTTCTGCCCTCATTCACGGCCTCTTGCACCCTCTTTCACGGCCACGAATGGTCCTTCACGGCTTGGTAGGTTCACTGTCACGGCCGTGACATAATCGGGCAAGAAAATGGCTTCTGGTGAGCTTCACGGCCTCGTACAAATCCTTCACGACCGTGACGGTTTTCCTGCAAAATAGCAGCACGTTCAAAAATTCATTTGTCCCAATCTAGACCTCGGATTAAAAATCCCTTTGGGAAAAATCAAGATTAACAGGTCCTATATCACTGGTTAACATTTGAAGTCCATCGGACATCGTTTACCCTGTGATCTTTAAAAAGTTCTATACTGTCGCAGAACTGTCGTAAAAAAACGTTTGATTTTGCTATGAAACCATATTATAGCACAAAAATAATCAAAACGGCTTCACTTATCATGCAAACGACTTAAATATAACAAATATAAACGTAAGAAAATACGTTTATCACCTCTCTTGTGCCCTATACAATATAATCCACGTATAGCATTCAATGGCATATTCCTAATAATCTACCACTTGCACTCAATGCCATCGCCGCAGTATCTAACACCATCTTTTCGAGATGTCTAACCAGCACTGCCTGTGATCGAGGCTTGGTGAAAGGTCGGCCACGTTTTCTGCGGTCGCAATCTGCTGCACGACTATGTAGTCATTCTCAACGAATCCACGTAACACGTGGTACTTCCTTTCTATATGTTTGGACCTGCTGTGGGATCTCGTTTCTTTTGCCAGAGCAATAGCGCCAGTATTGTCACACCACAATGGCAATGGCCTATCAGCTAAAACGTCACCATGTTCCTCGACAAACTTTTTCATCCAAACACCTTCCATAGCTGCCTCAGAGGCTGCTAAATACTCGGCTTCGATTTGGAATCTGCAGTAGTGCTCTATTTGGAACTTTTCCAAGACAATGTTCCACCATTGAGCGTAAAGACGAATGAAGTAGATTTTCTGTCATCCACGTCTGACTGGAAATCTGAATACAGAAAGCTCCTTCAAATGAAGCAAAATGGCGCCCACTTCCATTTTCGAGTGAGTGCGCTGCAACTCATTGCTCATGGAAAGAAGTATATAACCCTTGACCTTTGGCTCGTCTATTTGCCATTTGGCATAAGCAACCCGGTCCTCGTCACTCGCGTCAGCCCCTGAAACTTGCAGTACGGGGAAATCAGGTACTACTCCAGGAAGCTCCAATTGACTAAACAGAAGGAAGCTGGAGTAGCTCTCATGGCCGAACAAGACCAATGGCTCGAGGACACGTCAAGTTCTGAAGAAGAGAATTTAGCCCTCATGGCCCGCCTCGACAATTAATCGGACGCTGAAACTGCCAATCATACGGACGACGAAAACGAATCCACCTCTTCGCAAGAGGTAGACCTACATTCCACATTATTGACCATCATAGATTCTTATAAAAAACAATATGCTAACATGAAACGTGAGCAGAAAAGTATTAAGGAAGTAGAGGATAAACTTTCTAGGTCTCAGGAGAGGATAAATAGTCTCGAATCAGAACATAGGAGCTCTAGTGCTAAATAGAAGAACTTACTAAGAGCCTACATTCTAGAGAGACTTTTCAACCTCAAATAGGACAGCATAGCGAAAAGATTAAGGAGTTAGAAGATAGGCTAGCAGATAACTACAATAGCTTGGTTAGAAATCTCAATGAGAAAGCCACCCTAAATTGTAGGATAACCGAAGCTACCACTAAGATCACTAACTTAGAAGCTCAATTAGAAATATCAAATGCTAAGGTTAGTGAGCTTAGTAAAGAACTAGACGCCTGTCAAGCCGCCAAACTGACGGTAGAAGATAATTATGCTCTCCTAGGTGAGGAAAGCAAGAACTATATGCTAAAATTAAGAAATTAGATGATATAGTTACGCGCAGGGGACAATCCAAACAGACGATATTTCTGAACAAGCCCAAGGATATAGAGTTCTATAATCCTATAGAAGGCATAGGTTTCACTAACCCACGTGTTCTTTGAAAGAAAGAACTATATGATATTAAGCACATGGGTTTAGGAGTAAATGACACTCGTAGGCGAGAGTGTCTAGTCTTAAGAAGGAGAAAGTAGATTTGAGTATGCTTAAGAATGTCACTCCTTCTGTATGAAGAAATGACACTCGTAGAAATAAATGAGCCATCTCTTCGCTTAGAGTAATTGCTTCTACGTGTACTCTTCAGCCCATCCACTTTAGAAGCACCAACTACGAAATAGGCTCTACATCTAAAGCTAAAATTAATCATTCTGAAACAAATGCCATTAGGAAGACTCGTAGGAAACAAGATCCATCCATAAAGAAAGCTTATGGCGCCGTACATGCATATACTCACCTAAGGTATCCTGTAAAGATTGAGTCCCCCAAGTACCTTAGGAGATTATCAAAAGAAAAGATCTTTTCCTCAGTCAAGCCTACCAAAGCATTTGTATGTGATGAAATTAACCTTCCCTGCAAGGTTCAACCCAAATGGGTTCCTAAATCTCCGCCTAGAACGACAAAAGCCAAAAAGGCCAAGTCACCTAAAGAGGCAACACCCAAAACCACTTCTGCGAAAGTGATTAGAACTCTCTCAAGTAATAATTTAGGAATCATATCTGAACCTAAAAGAAAATCTGCTAATCTGAGAGGACCCATGCTTAAATGGGTACCTAAAGCTCTCTAACTTGTTTTTGTAGATCCATCATGTGTGGTATCTCGACTCTGGTTGCTCCACACACATGACTGGAAACCTAGAGCTGCTGAGCAACTACAAAGACCCGCCAAACGGCAAAGTCAGATTCGAAAACAATGACTCCGCCCCAATTCTTGGATATGGAGATATCATTATGGAGAAACACACAATAAAAGATGTCTCATATTCAAAGGTCTCCGCCATAACTTGTTAAGCATAGGCCAGTTCTGTGACAAAGGGTTTCAGGTGGTCTTTCATGCTGACCGGTGTAGAATATTGGACAGTCAGGACACAGAACTCCTCTATGGACTTCGGAAATCCAACCTATACACGATAAACCTGACATCCGTGCGGCCCTCGACAGCTGCTTGCGTCATCTCTCAGACTGTAATTCAGAGGAACAACTTATGGCATCAACGCATGTCTAATCTAAACATCAAAGCTCTTCAACATCTCTCAACGAAAAAGTTGGTTCACGGTCTTCCAACTATAACTTTACAAAAGGAGCATCAATGTTCGGCGTGCCAATTAGGAAAAATGACGCGAGCATCTCATCATATGAAACAAGTGGCCTCTACTTCACGTCCTCTTGCACTGCTACATATGGACCTCTATTGCCCGATGAAGAAACAGAGTATAAATGGACGCAAGTATCTGCTGGTCATAGTCGATGACTACTCTCGCTGCACATGGACAAGGTTCCTCCGAACAAAAGATTAGACTGGGGACTTGATCGTCAATTTCCTCACTACTCAAAATTTGCTGCAGCAGACTATCCAAGTCATTCGAACAGACAATGGCACTGAGTTCAATAACAAATGTCTCAGTGAACTTTATCAAAAACTTGGAATAATTCAACAACTTTCAGCCGCCAAGACTCCTTAACAGAATGGGTAGTCGAATGAAAGAACAGAACTCTGGTGGAAGCCGCGCGTACGATGCTCATCCACTCTGGTCTTCCACATTTTCTCTGGGCGGAAGCAGTAAATACCGCCTGTTTCACTCAAAACAGGACGGTGGTTCACAAGCGCTTTGACAAGACTCGTACGAAATTATCAACAAACGAGTACCCAACATCTCATTCTTTAAAGTCTTCGTGTGCAAGTGCTTTGTGGCGAACGAGAGCAACGTGCTAAGTTCGACCCCAAAAGCATTCGAAGCCACTTTCGTCGGGTATTCTGCAACCTCGAAAGCGTACCGAGTATACATCAGGTCCAACTACACAATCAAAGAAAGCTACAATGTCACTTTCCATGAAGTGGCGGATATGGCTTCTGGTCACTTCAGTCCAGGACCCGTGCTTAACCCGATGGCTCCTGCACACCTCAGTTCAGGATCTGTATCTAACCAGATAGCTTCTAAATATAACAGTTCAGAACTTGTTTTCACTGGTGTGCTGGCACAAAACCAACAGAAGATGGCAACAACTCCGAATTCAACGTCAGAAGAAGCAATGAGACTTGCATTAGACGATTTGGACTCTCTCTTCGAGCCAGTATATCGGTCACACACTGCTACACCTATAGTGGATTCTCCATACGACAAGACCGACGTACCAAGTGCTTCTCACGTCCCTAACTCACCCGATTCAGAATTGCCACAGAATAACGAAGAACCTACAGTGGTTACTGAGGAAGAATCATCAGAGACGATCGTTCCAAGTGCAGAATTGGAACTTCCTCAAGCAATTGATCAATTAGAGACTACAGGAAATCTAGCACAGGTGGCTGATGCATCGGCTTCAGCCTTGCCTCATGAGCGCAAGTGGACTAGAGGTCACCCGATTGATCAGATAATTGGCGATCCTTCGGATGAAGTGAGGACACATCGTCAACACAGTCTCTTCAGCTGCTTCTTGAGTAAAAATGAGCCTGCCAAGGTATCAAATGCACTTCAAGAACCGGATTGGGTAATAGCGATGCATGATGAAATTCATCAATTCGAACGTCTTCAAGTGTGGACATTAGTACCCCGTCCGCATGGGAAAACAATTGTCGGAACTAAATGGTATTCAAAAACAAAAAGAATGAAGATGGTGAAGTGATCCGAAACAAAGCAAGGCTAGTTGCGAAGGGATACAATCAACAGGAAGGCATCGACTACTACGAGACTTATGCTCCTGTTGCCCGAACCGAAACTATCCGTTTTCTCCTGGGTTACGCGGCTCACAAAGACTTCAAAGTCTATCAACTGGATGTTAAGACCGCCTTTCTCAACGGCGTGTTAAAAGAAGAAGTCTACGTCGCTCAGTCGGAAGGCTTCATTGATCAAGAACATCCCGATCACGTCTATCGATTGGACAAAGCTCTCTATGGACTAAAACAAGCCCCACGTGCTTGGTACGATGTCCTGAGTGAATTCCTCGTGAAGTCTGGATTCGTACGAGGAATGATAGACACAACCCTCTTCATCAAATGGTAAGACAAAGATCTGATGGTCGTTCAAGTATACGTCGACGACATCATCTTCGGATCAACTAATCCACGGCTCTGCACGAAGTTTGGAGATCTAATGAAAAGAAAGTTCGAGATGAGTCACATGGGAGAGATGCAGTTCTTCTTAGGACTACAAGTTAGGCAACTCGAAGATGGGATTTTCATCAGTCAGACAAAATACATCAAGGATGTTCTGAAGAAATTCCATCAAGATCAGAGCAAGCCTCTCAGCACTCCTATGTCACCAAGCTGCAAGTTGGATGCCGATCCCTCTGGCAAGTCGGTAGACGTCACACTGTATCGTAGCATCATTTGATCTCTTCTTTACCTCACTTCGAGCCGGCCGGATATCATGTTTGCCACCTTCTTATGTGCCCGCTTTCAAGCCGATCCCAAAGAATCCCATACGCTCGCGGTTAAAAGAATTCTGCGTTACCTTAAGGGCACTTCTACCCTTGTACTATGGTATCCAAAGGGTACGAATTTCACACTTATCGGCTATACTGACGCTGATTATGCAGGTTGCCAAATTGACAGGAAAAGCACGTCCGATGGCGCTCAATTTCTAGGCGAAAAGCTGGTCTGCTGGTCATCCAAAAAGCAGAACTGTGTGTCAACTTCGACGACCGAAGCGAAATACGTGGTTGCCGCCAGTTTTTGCTTCCAAATGCTGTGGATGCGGACTCAGCTTCGCGACTATGGGTACAATTTAAACAATATACCCATATATGTGATAGTCAAAGTGCCATCGCTATTACTTGCAATCCTGTTCATCACTCGTGCACAAAACACATAGACATTAGATATCACTTTATCAAAGATCATGTAGAAAAAGGCACCATAGATATGTATTTCGTGAACACGGAATACCAACTAGCTGACATTTTCACGGCATTGGATGAAAAACGATTTCAATTCCTTGTCGGAAAATTAAGCATGTTGAATCTTCCGTAATATGTGCTTTACCTTATCTTCTGTGCTACTAAATGTTCTATGCTATGTGTTTTATTTGCTTATATGCTTTATCTTGCGTGAAATAAATAATAATCTTTTATAAAAAAAGAGGGGGATGACGAAATCCTTTAGGGTGCTTTGATCTAAAGTCACTTAGAACTTTACCCCGACATGCGAACGATTTAATTGCTTAATTTTGTCAGTCTAAGTCGCATTCTTGTGTCTAAAGGTCATTAGGTTGCTCCACTAGACACAAAGCCACTATACATATGTGAGGATTCAAGCCTTGTTTTTTTTTCTTTCTTTGGATCTATTTCTCGAGTGAGTCACACATCAATTACTTGTCTTAACTAGTGATACTTGGCTTCATACTCACCTTGCCTTAGATCGTTAGGAAAATGATAAGGGCGCTTAGGTTATTCCTCACTCGGCCTTATAAAATTTTTTTCTTTTCCCCACATTAGCCCTTAGTTATCCACTTTGAACCTTCTCCGATGTCCTTTCCTTCCTTTGAATCCCATTCCCAGCCTTCAACAGTCTTCTATACTCTTCGGATGGTTGTTCAAATGAGAAAAGGAGGGGGAGAAAATAATAAAAAAGAAGAAGATGATGACAAAAGAAGGTATTGCTCAACGCGCAAAAATCAGACCAAAGGAACCTGCCTTCCGACTATCTCTTAGAAGGTGGCATGGATCCTACTGTGAACTTCTCCAACGATAATCTCGTACGCTCGTCAGAACGGCTGGAAAGAGGAGCACCACGAAGTGAACTTCTCCAACAATAATCCGATCTTATATCGGGAAACGAGAAGAGGAGCGCAGTCTTGGGTACGAGTTCCATAACCGTGAACTTTTCCAAAAAGATAATCTCTGAAACCTCTCTAGGGATTAAGAGAAGAGGAGCACGGTATCGGCCCGAGAACCAACAAGAAGAACTTCGCCTACGATAAACTCCTATAGCCTAGTGGAGAAGTTGAGCTTCAGCTTGAGCATAGCATAAAAAGGGATAGTTCTTAAAAGAAAAAGAGGGAGAAAAGATTGAAAAGAAGAAAGACGCCGAAAAAAAAGGAGACGGACGTAGAAATGGAAGATGACGAAGAGATAAGCTCACTTTCCTCTAAATTCCTTCCCTTCTAAGTCCTAGCCAAACTATAACCCTTACAACCCTTTGATTCCAATCGACGGTCTCTCGCTTAGGTGAAATGATTAAAAAATGCCTCGATCACAGGTAAATTGACTTAAAATTGCTTGTGTTGACTTGAGTGATATAAATATAAAAATCCCAAGTTAGAAATAATTGAGTGCAAGAGCGAACCTAATGAGAGTTGTCGAAATGGACCAGTCTATGAACTTACGACTTTAGTTTGATGACATGACTTGATGGCATTTTCTTCTTTCAAATGTATCATAAAATTTTAGGTGTGACGATTAATCGAAGCAAAATAATCTGACCCCATACTTTAATAATAGTAATATACAAAAAAAAATTTATATACATATATATTTAGAAAAATAATATTGAAAAATAAAAATAATAAATCATGAAAGGAAAAATTTCGCACATTCTGACATGAAATATTATGATTCATATGCGTTGAATTGAATAAATGCGAATTTATTTTGTTATCGCACATTTTAAATGTAATTTTAGATTGCATTGGTACTGAATTGTTTAAATGCGATAAATTTTTCATTGCTCTTACCCTCACGCAATATCTTCAGTACATGTTTTTGGGGACCATGTTTGTGTGCTTACTAGGTAAATTTGTGTGTTATATGCTCGTGACTTGAATTGATTTCATATGCTTGCATGTTTAGTCAATTCTCGCGCATTATTTGAGGGGGAGCAAATATAAAAATCGTGCATTAGCTCCAAATATTCTTGACGTTTTTCTCTAAGCGTTTCAGATTCCTTCAAATAAAATGAAGGAGTGAGACGTCGACACTACAAGGAAAGGAGCTAGTCAGAGACCAAATATTTCAAAAAATGCCTAAAATAATTGTCGATTAACTCCATTATTTCTAACGTTTTTCTCTAAGTGGTACAAATTTTTTTAATTTCTGCCAGGGAAGCTAGACATTACTACACAGAAAATACAGGGAGTTAATTACATTTATTTTAATTCTGAAGGGGAGCTTTACAATGTGATTTTATTTGAAATAGGGTTCAATCTGAAAATTTTAGAAGTACTTACTATCGAGAAACTGGATATAAGAATTAATTCGCGATCATAAGTTTCTTGATCACAAACAGTGTTGGGAACGATTTTGATTAGCTGCGATAATTTGCGATCGAAAAAAAAATGAATTGAAGAGCAATTTTCGAATCAAAAATTTCTCGAGTGCAAATAGTAATGGGCCTGTCCATTTAATCGCAAATATCAAATCGCAAACCCAACATTGACTTACAGCGAGTTAATAAAAGTTCACCTTTTGGTCAGTCGAAAAACTTTTTCTCACGCAACCCTAAATCGCAAAAATTTCTCTCTCGAAAAACTTTCACAGACATTTCCAATTTCTCAAAAATCTTTCGATTTTCAACACCAAATTGTCTGTTTAAGGTAGAAATGAGATCCTTTTGACATTTGCGTGTGATTTCACTTCATTAGCATCTGCATTTTGTAGTTTTCGCATGATTAAGATTAGATTCTCGACTGTTCTTCAAAACTGAGAAAACCGTATACTATTTTATAGTGATTTAGGCATGATTATGAGTTTTATCTGAGATTAATGCCTGCACTTAAGATAGTTTCGATGTTCTTTATGAATCTGGTAGTGTAAATCTTCGGAAAATCTGCATCTTCGATTCTAATTTGAGTTTAGATAAAACTGGGCATTTGAATATTTGAAGCCATCGAAGAACTTTGTCGATCGCAAACAGTCTTAGTTGAATTCCGATTTAATTGAGATACTGTTTGTATCGAATTGGTTTTCGATCGATAAAATTCTGACTTAGTCGCTAAAACAGAAGATTTTGACCGAGAAATTAATTACCATGGAGAAATCTAATTAGGGTTTTTCTGTGAGCGAAAAATTTAAACACTGAATAGACAATTTAGATGCAAATTAGATCGAGCATAAAACTTACTATCGCAAAATAGAATTTTCGATTTTATTTCATTTCGATAGCAAAAATTTAGCAGAAAAAAATTATTTTTTCAACGCTCAATTTTTCGATCGTAAAATTCGCCGCTTAGGATTTAATTGATCGAAAAATTTCTCGACGATCGACTTAGTTTTTCGTTGACTAATTTCTCGATAGAAAAATATCGCAGCGAAAAATTTTACTTAGGATCGAAAATCACGTACCGCTCGACAAATTTCAAATCGATTCAATCGAGGAATATTTTTCGATTGTAAATTTACCTGAGAAATAATTTCTCGATCGTAAATTTACGCGGAATTTTTTCGACCGTAAAATTGATCGATTACAGTCTCACAATTCCAACTTCAACACTTCGAAGATTTTTTTCTAAGTCTTTTACACTGTAGCGAAAATTAGCGAGTAATTTTCTCGATCGCAAAATTAAACGGAGTTATTTCAATTGAAATCAATGCATAGGAAATCAAGTTGACAACCAAATTTATCGAGCGAAAACTATCTCGGCATGAACGGTGACATTTCCCGCGATCAAATACTTAGAAAATTTCGAACTCTTTTCACTCGTTATATGTTTAATTCGAAATTACAATCATGCCATTACATTTTTTCAAGATTAAGTATCCTATATGCATGCTACACGATTTCAATTCAAAATTCATCAAACATGTCATGACTCGATACACTATTATAGTTTGATGAAATTAAATCAACTTTCGACTAAAACCAAATTTATGAACTAATGAACTTTTATATTTCTTATTTTTCAGATGGATCGCTACCCTCGTTATAATAACATATACGACCACAACTTGTATCTGAAGGTCCAGGATACGAATTTCCAGCTCGATCTGAGCACCTTTCGGTGTCCAGACGAGATCATTGTCTCTATCCTGCAAGGCCACCCCATCTGGCATGCATTGACGGTCACCGCATCGGTGCCAATGGTCTATCTCCAGCAATTCTGGGGATGTATACAAGGAGCAGTGGATAATGGAGCATTCTCCTTCTAACCATAATTGGGACGCGGCACATACATATGGACAAGAACCGGTTCGGGATGATTCTGGACTTGCCATACAGCGCAAACTACGACCCGCTCCCCTCAGACGCAGAAATGGTGCATGATTTCATGCAGATGGGATATCAACCGCAGCTCACCAAGCTAGCTCAGGTCCAGAGCTGTGACGCTCGGGGCCGATGAGGGCTGGGAGTGATCGCCGGTGCCAGAGAGGTGCACGGACAAGGAGCGGCTCCAGGCAGGCTTCTAGGCAAAGGGGTACATGAACGAACCGATCCGGCACCCGAATGAGAGGGAATCCTGAGACTGGCAATGTATGGGCGTGTCAGGCTAAGAATCGTATAAAAGAATTGATAGTACTACTCATATCACCAAGGTCGACCTACCTTTTCGGGAGTCCATCCGAAAGAACTCCAAAGTTAAGCGTGCTTGACTTGAAGTAATCTTGGGATGGGTGACCCCTTGGGAAGTTTGCCCAGGGTGCGTGTGAGCTAGGACGAAGCACGCTAAAAGGTTAAATGGTGATACAGTGGGGCCAGACTATCAGTCAGAGTGTGGTGGGCCCAACCCCACGTGTCCCGGTAGGGATCGATGCTACAGTGATGCCCGGTATGGGACGGGTCGTTATAAGAGCAGCGGTATCCCTCATCCATGGAAGACACTTCGGGATTGTGAACAAATGTCTATCGCCCAAGCATGCCGGCTTCGACAAGGGCAATGGCAACATACTGCGGATCTTTCACGGACTCGCATTCTCTAGAAATTGCGATTTCGCGTAGCTGATCTGGAATGATCCTGCAGACCAGATTCGGCAAAAGGAGAATCGGAGATCGAAGAATGTGCCCTACGCTAGGTGGTTTAATGTAATCATCAAGGAATACATGGAGATGCACGAGTCCATCCCTCGTCTACCTCCTGGAGGAAATTATCAACCACCCTGGCTTAAATTCTTTCAAAATCCACGGTTCACGGACTTGGACCAACCGTCGATGCCGATTCCTTTTGTGCTTCTACGTCTCGCTGAGCCCAGAGGAGACGTATATCAAATGTACTGCCGGGAGAATCACCTCACTGAGGAGATGATTCGAGGGCCCCCGATAGATTTTGGAGTTAGCCCTCCCCAACCGCAACAACACTCAAGTCCTGAGGCCATGTTGATTGATGAAGTGGCCCAGGAGCTAGAGCAGGAGGTTCCAACTCAGGACGAACACATCCCTGACATAGATGCCACATTGATCGATGTTGTGGCGGCAGAGTTGGAACAGGAAGCTCCAACCAAAACATTCCAAGTGGAAGTGCCCGTACATGTAGGCGCGCTTGAAGAGCCTATCGAGGAGGCTTCTCTACAAGAAGCACAGTCCGAGGCAGAAATGGGGCAAAGCTCGCTTCCACTGGTGACAAATCAGGCACTTGAGGATGTTGAACGTGACTCTACTCCTCACACAGCCACCTCGTCTGACACGGAGTCTGATGAGGAAATCAGCCTGATAAGACGGACTCCCAGGCGACTTAGCATACAGTTGGAGTCCCTCTTCCTCGCCGTCACCACCGCACCAGATATCGTGTTGATCACTTCTTCAAGTGTTGCCGGCACTTCTTCGCTCAATCTGGAGCCGCAGCCAAATCTACCGGTGTCCGGTTCGCAGGCCCAGCTTGAGCCTGCCATAATACCCATAGAGGAGAATCTTCAAGATTCGACTCGAGGATTGGGTGGAAGTCTCATACAGTCACAACCTCAAGTGACTGTGAGCCAACCTGAGGAGCCGGTGTCTGTTCAAGGGTTGATAACAGGCGACATCATTCGTCCTGGAACATCCAAGGAGGCGTCCGCACCGTTTGTGACGAACGAGCAATTCCAAGCCGCTCTCTCCGCTGCTTTTCAATCGCTTGAAGACAAAATAATGGAGAGAGTTCTTACTGCAATAGAGACATCCCGCAGAGACAGCGGGAAAGCACATGTCTCCGAAGGCACCTCGTCACAGCCCAACCTCACACCTCCACAACCCACACCCACCGACCCTTTAGCCACTTCATCCATCCTCATCAACCCATACACCATACCCATAACCGAGCTCCACGACATCCTACTCGCCCGCCTGATCGGCCTCTCCATCCGGTCGCCTCAAGAAGAGTCTCTTTATAGGCGATTGGTGGATCATACTGAGCCACCTACTGAAACTTGCGGAGGCCAAAACTCCCACTCAAGACACAGACATGACGATACTGACAATCAGGACCCTCAAAACGGGGAGAAACGGCCACGGACATCTACGAGTGGCCAAAGACAAGGGTCGGGCGCAACGCAAACAAGCGCTGGAGCAGGTGAAACCCAAACCCATACCCAAACTACACACACCACGCACCGCACCACCACTCTAACCCATATCGACCCACCAACCTTTCACCTACAGACGCCTCCGCCCACACCACTGATTCTGACAAGCCCCTTGCTTCCGGAAGAATAAGTAAGTGCCGCGATGCTCGTAGCCCTAGCAGCTACCCAAGCTACTTCCTCGGTCGCTCCAGACCAACCGGGACCCTCAGGACATGGCGTCAATCCACACGAGGCTCTAGACAAATACATCTTCGAAGGATAGTGGATGACCCATTCCATGCCCGATGAGCATCAAAGGCAACGGCTTCAGAATGTTCGACAGTTCCTACAACAAGCCTTGGTAGACCTCGTGCTCATAGAAGACGAAGAACTTCAAGAAGGAGAAGACTACCAGCGAGATATCCCAAGGCTACCAGAGTTGATCGCACAACGAGCGGCTTCCCCCACAAGACAAATGCCAGGGACAGCTCGGATCGTCACGCCATGGGAGAATATTTGAATAGAGATACCCTTCCTTGAAGAAGTTCGTGAACACATCTGGAGGTCACCGGACAAGGTCAACAAGCCGACCGAGTTCGAGCTACGAGGGATCTCTCACTGGGATCAGCAGAAGAGGATGACTTACCTCTGGATGCTGACTTAACATGGAACTGATGTAAGGCTGGGATGACTAAAGGACAAGTCAAGAGCCACTATAAGAGTCTCTCCGCGATTTGCCAGCTTCTCAGCATCTACTGTGCTAAAGGAGGAGTTCCAACCCCAACATACGTTATTGAGCGAGTGGACAGAACCCGAGAGGAACTAAGAGAGAGCGACCTTCCGTATCTCCCTACCGATGAGGTATACAACCTATCAGGTGTACGTGGAGAAGTACAAAGGTCCTCAAGGCTTCGTCAAGAAAGAAGGCCTCGAAGGGCTCTACCAGTTCATGATGCACCAAGTCAAGTGCTTCGCCGCGCATGACCTTCATATGGCTCTGGAGAGCAATATGAAGAAGGTCAACATGACCGCACCATTCAAGAAAGGACCTGATATCGAAGGGCTTCCAAGCAATCATGTGCACGTCAGCTCAGTCCTAGGCGTCACCTACCACAATCCAATCATCAAGAAGACTAGGTTGATGCTGAAGACTTTGATTCAGAAGTTTTGTGACGGAACGCTCAAGGTCATCAGGAGGAATATAGAGCAAAGGTTGAAAGAAATCAACCGAGAGACGATGCTGAGAATCCATCAGTTCGTGAGAGAACAGCCGCGCCTGATGGAGTTGTTAGACGACATCGGTGAGTGCTTGAAGCTGAGCGAAACACTCAGGAACTTCGAGTATGCGTTGGGCTTGCGCAGGTTGTACTACGCCCGACGAGGACAAACAGCGCGAAAACGTAATCAAGCACAAAGGAGGAAATTGTAGAGTATCAATTTTCATTGTGCCTGATTTCATTAGTTGTCCTTGTATTTTGGGGCTTTTCTTATATTTGTCCTTAGATTAGGACTAGTTAGATATTTATACCAAGTGTGTTTGGTATAAATACTTTGTAATCAATAGCAATCAATAGAGAAAGTTTTTGGAAATTGATCCGAAAGGCTTGCAATTCAATTCCTAGAGAGAGAAACAATAGTAACTTTCTCACTTTACTCGAATTCTCTCTCTTGTTTTTCATTTGAGTTTTTCAATCGAATCTTAATGTCAATCATTATCATCGAATTACTTAGAATTCATGCCTAGGATCATAGAGTTGTTAATCGTATGACCTAACACTTTTCATAGAAATCGCTCATCAAAAGATTGACCCGCAAATCATTCGAACATGATGAAAACCAATCTGTGGCAAATTTGGTCTTGCGAGAGTCCATTCAGTTATCAGTTCGTCGTAGGTAGGCATCTAGTCTCAAGTCAATCTGATATTTGATCGGTGCAGAAGCTTCTTTCATCCGCTGCGTATGGTTTTGGAGTGAAGTTCTTAGAACGATTACCTCCACATGTTCTTGGGTGAGACCGGTCACAGCAGCCCATGAGAAGGATTATTTCTGATGCATAGCTAGTGGGAAATTCTCCTGTGAGACTGAATGTTTCCAGTCTGCTTCGTTTGATAACTTGGGCTTTATCTTAACCCTTCTCTTCCTCGGCTTAGGGATGAACAAGCTGAACTATATTCACTTGAGATTGTCTTAGATTTTCTTTGAGCTGCTTGTCATGGATCGGTGCTGATTTTCGTCTCTTTAGTTTCCTGAGGTGCATCATCGGTATGAGAACTTTCTATCTGTTGACTCCATCGGTCTGCACAGATTGACGCAGATGTGTGGTGCTGACCGGTCTAATTATTGAGCAGATATAGGATAGGAGACTGTGCTGAATGGAGAAAAAGAGCCTCAAGCTGATTTGAACGTCTGTGCTTTAAATATGGCAGCAGTAATTTCCTGGGACTGCACATGAAGCTGAACTTCGTCGAATCAACTGCGTTCATCCGAGCAAAACTAGGCATCAAGATTTATACCGTTGCGTTCGTCTTCGAGTCTATTTTCCAGAGAGCTTGATAGACCGGAATTTGGATGTCTGAGCACAAAGAAATTCCGTTTCTTGCAAAGGTGCTGTAGTGAGCGTCGAGTTTCATCGAATAAACTGCTTTCATCAGCATGACCGGATGCCAAATCCTACACCGTTTTGAAGCACTACGAGTCTAGTTTGCTGCACACTTTGTAGACTGGAATTTGGATATCTGTACGCAAAGTTATGCCCGTTTTCCCAAACTGCCGTTGTCTGCCAGAAACAGTGTTATTCCGGTTTTCATAGAGCTGAGACAGTTTGGCCGAAACTGCTTATCTCCAGGTGGTGATCGAATAGCAAATCCTATACCATTGCGATCTTCTATGAGTCTAGCAGATTTTGT
The DNA here is from genome assembly GCA_027422505.1 of Craterostigma plantagineum. Taxonomy (NCBI): domain Eukaryota; kingdom Viridiplantae; phylum Streptophyta; class Magnoliopsida; order Lamiales; family Linderniaceae; genus Craterostigma; species Craterostigma plantagineum. Next base: position 5,159,272 of record JAPQWV010000055.1, read on the forward strand.
AGACTGGAGTTTTGACATCTCAGCTAAGAGTTATTCTATTTCTCGTACAGCTGCTACATTAGACGATACGCGACGAAAAGTTGAATGACCTGCTTTTGTTGAGCATGACCGGACAGCGAGTCCTATACCATTGTCATCTCGGAGTCTAGTTTTCAAGGGATTTTACGAACCAGAATTTGAACTCCTGTGGGCAAAGTTATTCCAGTTTTCGTATGATTACTCCATTCAATCAGTGGTTGATCCTCATCTGAACATCGACGAACGGGCTGCCTCTTCTAGGAACGAACCGGTCAGCAAATTTGAGGAACCGGTTAGCCAGTCCTATACCGTTTCGTTCTTCTATGAGTCTAGTTTGCTGCAGATTTTACAGAGCGGAAATTGGACCTCTCAGCAGAAAGTTATTCCGGTTTTTCCAATGTTGCGCAATCTGCCAGCAAACTTCAGAATCGGTTTTCCTTAGTGCATCCTTTACTAGATCCCTCTATCTGATCCGGTACGGACTTCTTGATTTTCAGTCTGATGCATCATCCTTTGGTCTGAGTTTGTAATCGTCGATGGTCTTTAAGAGAGCAGCAGTCGAATATCCAGTTAGTCTTGCTGCAATTCAATGCCGGTGAGAAAATCCGACTGAGGAGTGAAGACCCATGAACCAATGTATTGAAAATCCGCGGAGTAATGTTGATTCTATCCAACCTCGATATGAAATTGGTCTTGATAGAGCGCCTAGACCGGTCAACGAGATGAATTTATGATGCCGATGAAGTAGCCAAAACTTTTCCGAGCAAAGCTCACATTGCTCGGAGTTTTCCTCATCTAGTTCATTTCAGTTCTCCCTTCAGCCATTTCTTCGCAGCTTCAAACTGGAACGACAACCTATTTTTGCACCAGTTAATCTTTTCCTTTTGTCCTTTGAAGCTGACCAGTTTATCAGATGTTTCTGTGATCCAAACCAAGCAAGCAATCTGATATGAAATTTCAGCTTTAAGTAGTGTCGACGGTTTCCCAGGGCAGCACACAAGCCTAAGATTTGACGAGCAGTTTCTTCTGTTTTAAGTAGAACCAGGCAGTGAGCCTTGTATGGTTACGATCGTCTGCAAGTCTAGTTTCTGGAACATCTTTCCGACTGGATTTTGGGCATTTGAGCGCAAAGTTATGCGACTTCTTCGGACTTGGCGCAAGCTTCCGATTTCGTCTTTCTCCTCAGATTCTGATCTGGCAGTCTTTAGTCAAACGGCCATAACGCCATCCATACTCAATATTTTTTAGCGCCGTAAATTTTGCCGGAAAGACTTGTAGAGCTTTCCAATGATGCAGACCTCGTCTCCAGATTCCGAGCCAAATAAAGCAGTTTATTGTTTGAAGTTACCTGTTTCCCATGACCTCTCTGTTGCCCACATTTGAATCTTCACTTCAGCTCCGTGGGAAATCTTCACCATGCTCACCATCAGTTCTTGATTGGAAACAACCCTCTCTGATATCACTTGTTAGGATCGTGAACTGGGTGTTAGAGGGGGATGAATAACACCGGTCACCATTTTTCGCTCATTAGCGGGTTTCACGTCCGGTTAGAGAGTGAAACCGGTTTCCAATCTTCAATCAAGGCCAAGTGCGGAATATATTAGGCTTGATTGTGAACTATGTGAGGCGGTTGTGTATATGGGTAACTTTATCCGGTTTTGGTGAATGGAGGTGGTTGAGGCATTTTATCGAACACTTTGAGTGTGGGTGTTTGGGGTATGTGTTGTTTCAGTTTGTAGAAGAGGAGACACAGTATTTGTTATGGAAGTTCGGAGTTAACTCTCCTACTTCTCCCCTTCTTCCTCGCAAGGAAGGTTCACTAGATCTTCAGTTATACACTCACAGTACCACCTACCCGCTAACCTCAGCTTAATCTAGTGAATCACCTAGACAGCTTTTTACAGTCCATCTCTTCCAAGAGCTTGGGAACTTACGGCACCCCGCAAAGGTCAACCGTAAACGTTCTAGCCCGCAACCTCACAACCACTTTGATATTTTACGTCTCTTAGCTAAGACGGCACCATTCTTTCTTGTTTCGGTGCGAAGACTACATACACTTATTTATAGTCTGTGTGCTAAGACTCTCACTCAACTAGTCTATTACTCTCATCTCTCTAATGTGTGAGTGGGGTGTGTGTGGGTTTGAACATTGTAGCTCTCTCTCTTTTGTAACCCACACGCTTGGAAGAAATCTCTTTTTTCTCTTTTTCTTCCCTCTTGGATCTCTCTGTTGATGTGTAGTTGTTTGCTCTAAGATCCTTGACTTGTTTCTCTCTGTCACTGTTGTTTTTATAGGTCTTCCCACTTTGAAATAGCCGTTAGACTCAATAACATACCCGTTGGAAGCCTTTGGGAGCCTTTGTTGACTTTGGTCTGTCAGCTTTATCTGTCTGTACCTCTGTTGCTGCAGTAAAGAGCGGTACATCAGTCAACAGTTGACTAGTCAATACAGTCATTGATCGGACCAGTCATTGACCGAACCAGTCAAGACCAAAACCGACCACTCAGTCTGAAACCGGACCAGTCCACTCTAGTCTGACCAAACTGAAACTGGGTAGACCGACAGTTGATCGCGTTGACTAGTATTGACCGACAGTTGACCGACCCGGTTTTTTGCCCTGAGCTCATATTTGATATCTGTTTGATGAACCGAGCTCATCTGCACACTCAATAAATATATTAGTAATACAATTACTAAGTTTTGTGTTCATCAAATCGGATTGCTTAGATATTTTAATCCAACATCATGTAAGAGTATATTACCGAAAATTTTATGCACAACAATAATACGCCGAGAACTTCAGTCAAATATGAAATATCAAAATCTATTTTGTACAAACACTAACACATGCTTAGCTTAAATTAGTTCGGTATCTAAAGATGTGAACTTCCTAATTTGTTGAGATTTTCGAAACTACCCAACATATCCATCCTTGTCAACAAAATATCGAAAACTTCTAAATACTACATGTTCTATTATTTAATATTATCCCCATGAGCATATAACTACTTCAAAATCTATGAAACCCTAATATGTGGATCACGTTAAATGATTCACCTTAAACACATATTAAAATTATATGATTCGCATATGTCATGTAAAATGTATCAACTATACATAAGGGATAAACGTATTTTTTTTGTCTTGCAAACGAGATATCTACCTTACGTTCGAAATATTTGGGCTGAGAATTCCTTTGTTGCTAATTGTTGTTCTCCTTATTTTCGTGGTATACCTTTCCCTTCGTTTTGCGTTATTTCTAGTTATCATGATCGATTTATATATACTAGGAGAGTGAAGCCGCGCGTTGCGCGGCATTCATAAAATCATAGCCCGGACACCGAGTGAATTAAATAACGTGTTCTGATATCAAGGAAAAATATCATTTATACATCTTGCTTATAGTGGCCATATAGTAATAAATTAATATAAAGATATGATAATAAGATTCTTATCGCACGAAGATACGTACTCGTATACAAAACATTTTTTTATAAAAGTAAAATAGTATCCAGGCGTCTAATTTAACTATTTATAAGCAAACTACTACCCGGGTATGAAATACATATGTAGTAATACCATCATCCTCTAATATCTGCAAAAATTATCGAAAAATGTCCATTAATCCATGTCTACAAACGAACTTCGTTTTTTAAGTTTGCAATAGAATGTACCTCTATTGAGCTGTTTTGGCCCCAAGTGTTGATATTTTTTTTCAAGTCATTCTGTTGGGCTGTTGTGGCCCAAAGTGTTTGATTCCTCGAGCTTTTGACATGAAGATGGCGTGGCACACATAAGAGGATGCTTGAAGGAGAATGCATCTGACATGGTTCACATTCCGTGAACATTCATAAAGAAACAAAACAATTAGTTGTTTATGCGCCATATGTTTGGAAGTACATTAAAAAAGCTTACAAGGATATTTGGAAGTACATTCGAGCGCCGTGTGTTTTGGTGGATTTGTCATGAGTCCTATCCATGTAATTATTCTCTTAAACGATGATAGATTTTTAGTCATACACAGAATGTTTTAGCTGAAGAATTTGTCCAATTACGATTGCCCTGATAAAAGGTAATGCACTAAACCTTCATACTTTGTGATGGGTCGACAATTGTAGTACATGGTTGAAAGATTTAGTATGTCATAATGCAACAAGTGGGATAAATATATCCAATCGGTGAGCACAAACCCTTGTTCCAGGTAACCAAGGCGTGCTAATTCATTAGGCATTTTTCGATGGACAACACCGTTAAAAATAATTATTCTGACTTGAGAGTAGTTGGTCGATATTATTATATTAGTTAACTTCCGCCGCTGTGAGGACTTCGTGATAAACGATATTTTTGGTCCAATTATTTATTTGTACTTCTGGCGATAGTGGTCTAATCAATTATTTTATTTCATTAACTGATTTAGCTCTTGACAACGCACCGTAAAGCTGTCCATGAGAGAATACAGGTTCTTTCCGATAGATTCCAACAAAATCTAACGTCTGCCCTTGTGCTTTGTTAAATGTCATCGCAAAACATAGACGGATCGGAAATTGTTTCATTTTCAGCCCGCGAAACCTAAAGTCCGCTCGCGACGCCTCTCACAGGAATCACCCTTCAAGTCGGCCCGCGAAAGACTATAGCCAACGAGAATCCGAATTTTGGCCCGCGAAACATGTTTTACCCACACATCGAAACAACCCTTTGGGGCCGTGATACTCTTTCGCAACCCGAAACCCGTTCGGCCGATTTCCATATTAGTACAAAATTCTATTTCACTCATAGCTTGCAAAATAAAACGGCCTGCAAACTAAAATTGACCAAAACTCAAAATTGCCCGAAACCTAGAATCGGTCGAAATCTTCAATACTTCATATATTATCAAAGAATACATAAACCCGGAAAGTTGTGGATAACTTTTCTACTTGGGTTAATGATCTCAGATCGAAAGTTGTCCTTCCCTAGGCAATAGAGACGCAAAAGGAAATTTGAACAACTTCTGAAGAAAAGGGAAAATGGGATAGCGTATTCTAAATCAAGCACGAACATTTTGGGTTATCACTAGCCTTGCGGAACTTATTCGGGTAAGGTAGACTCTAGAGATCATTCCGAGGTGAGTAAGATCCTTGCATTAATTTCTTATGGTCTAAGAACTCACTGTGGTAGTTATCGTAGTAAGAAATTCCTTGTTCTGGACTCCCCATTGATTGAATTTTAAAAGCTCTGGTGGTTCTAGGAGGAGAATCAAATAGCAAGTATAGAAGTTCGAAAGCGGTAAGAGCATCGTAAGTTATATTCGGTCTATTGTTCTTTTGCTAAGTGCAAGGTATATTTTAAACCTTAACGGTCGTCTATTTGCGTGTACTAAGGCATAGTCGGTCTATTGTTCTTTTGATTATTTCGATGGTGACTGATATTCGAATCGATGGTGGCGACTACTTATTTCTAAAGCACTTAAACATCATATCTCTTTCTTTCCCTCTTATAATACCTCTTGATCTACGATTATTGGGGAGAGTGAACATCTATTGATGGCTTCATGGCCCATCCTATATTTCTGTCTAACCTCCATTTCTAGAAGTCTGGAAATAAACTTCATGTGGTGACCGGAGTTCAAGAAAGAAGAATGCCCCATCGAAGTAGAATGAAGGGAAAACAAGAATATAAGGGTTAACATAAGGTCGCTTTTGTCGTCTTGGATTCTAACAATCAATTCACGATAGGGCACACCTATGCCGATCGCTTAAGTTAGTTAAATCTGTATCGCCTTGATGAACTGATGGCCATAATTTCTGATTCAGGCAGAGATTGAATATCATTAGCGTCCATCACGCCTCCGCTGCGCCACTCTGATACCGAACATGGATGTCTCTCAATACAAGCAAAAAGATTGGAGCATAGGGTTATACTCTAATATTATTCGGTTTAGGCTTGTTGCGGCGAAAGAATTGAAATGTGGTTTCAACATCATATTTCAGTGGAAAAGATCATTTAATGAAGAAAGAATTGATTACGAATTGGTCAACTGTAGCCCCAGAAGATCATTGGGACGTACATCAACACTTTCATTAGCTACTAGCACGATTTCAGTTAAGACTGAGGCAATTCCTCCGTCTAACCATGGATGCGAGAAAAGATTCACAATTTGTCCTAAGAATAACAAAATCTTTAGCTCAAATGTTCGATAATTCTATTTGGGCTGGTCTTACCCGCAAAACGGATATTACTCCGCTCGGGTAATTGAAGCTTACGATCTTTCCTACGGAAACCAAATACGGCTTCATATTTTGAAAGCCCGTCATTTCCGATATCTGTTTCCTCTAGGTTTAGATTGAACATCCGCACTCGAACCAGTAAGGGTTGTACCAACGTTTGAGCTCAGTCCAACGGAACAGATTCGTGTGTCTCATAATTTATAGCATGGTGTCCTCCTTCCCGCATCGAAAGCACTAAAGGTAGGGTTTAGTCTTGTGCCATAACAGATGCCCCTATGGAATTGCCCAAACTGTAGGCATTGAGGAATAGAACTTGGAGCTCGAGTAGAGAGGTTAATTCCCCATGGATTCGGCCTTGCTTACGAATTAGGATCCTTGAAATGTCTACTATTTTTGTTACCTGCTTGCTCTAGTTGTTCATTCGCTTTTCTTTTCTCTATAGTCATCGCACGTTCGTGGTGCGGGAAGTTACGAGGTTCAGACAAACTTATCGATCAGATCCTAAAGCTCATTATTATAATCCGTTTGATCTTGGATCAGTTCCGTAAGGTGCAGGAGCAACGAGTCATGTTCATTCACGTTGAACTCAAGTGCAACCCCACGACTTGACTCGCCAGTAAATTCTCTTTTTTCACTAGTCATTCTGTAATCAGTCAAGCAAGTAGGCACGTTATTGTAAACACATAATCTCATCAAACAAAAAACTTACAGGCAAGGCTGATCCTCCAGTCTTTTGGGCGGCTGTACATGGACAGTCTACAGAACCTATATCCTAAGCTCTCATACCACCTGTGGCGACCCTGAATTTCTAATACTAATTTATGGCGGATTTTCGTAACGTAAGTCGCGGAACCCGAATTATTAAAAAAAAACCTTTTTCCTTAAATAAATACATTATAACAAAACATGATCTACATTGTCTAGTTATACAAAGGCCGAAGCCCCCAAAATATTCACAACAACAAAACATCCTCACAACGCTCCACAGGTCGTCATCCATGTACAGCCTTGCCCTCAAAAGACCGTGGAGTAACCGCCGTCAGCTTGCCTTTCGAGACGTCTCCCAACGTCCGACTCTATCGTACCTACAACACATAACGTAAGGGGTGAGCGATATGCTCAGTAAATGAAAATATGCATGATATGCACGTGATAAATCCCCGCACAAAGGCATCCTCGCCGATGCACTTAAAGCTCATACTACGTTCACTCAGGGCCCGACAGGCTTTTACCCAAGCGTACACCGTAAAGAGCTCTAATCCAGCCATGGGCATCAGCCCAAAGTATGAGGGCATCAACCCAACCATACTAAAGCATGAGGGCATCAACCCAACAACCCTAATCAGGGATATAAGGGCATCAACCCAACCATGAGGGCATCAACCCAACATGGCGATCCCCCGACGCATCAACGTCGTTCATATAATGACGACGCATCAACGTCACCGACGGCGCAACGCCGTCACGGTGGCCCAGAAGCCGCCCCTCACTTTAATTTTAGAACTTATTACCAACTGTCCACCTCGGCAACCATCGTTTCGCTATTTGCGACATAAATCATGCACGCTCATCATAGTATAACTCCCAAGTGTTTCGTGCATGCTCGTGCATATGCATAGTGCATTAATGCCATGATGCTTAACGTATTCATAAAAATCATGTCACATAAATTCAAATAGGCACATAAACACTGAATCACATAGTCACATAAGTTAGGCACAAACAAATATGTTATGTGTCGTAGTGAATTTCCACTTACCCGTCGTCCGTCGATTACCCGTTAATAGCTCAACGATGTTCCTAACCTCGACCTTAGGCACAAAATCATCACATCAGTATATCATCTAGATTACTTGAATATCTACTTTACTGAAGTTCCTAAGTATTGCATTATTATATATTTAATACTATATTTTAAAGATCATTACTTGAAAAGACTTTGTTAACTTAAATACTTGAAGACTCTTAGGACTTATGAACTAGTTTAGACTCGGGACTCATTAATTATTCGTAATTCGTGTTCCAAGGGAGTTCGTGAACTAGACACGTCACTTCACCTAAGTTCCCATAATTCGCGAACTTATATAGTTCGCCAAGTTGATACTTCGTGACGTCTACTCTTCCTATCAAGTTCGCAAACCTCACGGATTTCGCTAAGCCAAGTTAACCAGTAAAATATCAAGCTAGGCCGGAGGTTTTAAATCCCAAAATGACCTTCAAATTTTAAAATATAGGTTGACCCGGAAATATTAGTCAACATACGAAAAATAAAACTGATTTGGGCCGAAAATATTTTTATTTAAAATGATTGGGCCTAAATATGGCAAAAGCCCAAAAATTTAAATCGTCGGTCAAACTCACACCGGTCAAAGCCCAAATCTTAAATCTCCCGATCCCACTTTCAAAAGATGGTCAATCGGAAGCAGTTGCGGTCAACGCACGAATTCGGGGCTTTCGACGCGTTCGCAGAATCGCCCGATTGGATGCGTGAAGCCCGATTAAGTCCGCGAATCGCACGATTTCTCTTATAGGAATCACTCCGCGAAAGTCAATCGGCCCGCGAAACCTAAAGTCCGCCGGCCACGCCTCTCACAGGAATCACCCTTCAAGTTGGCCCGCGAAAGACTACAGGCCACGAGAATCCAAATTTTGGCCCGCGAAACATGTTTTACCCACACATCGAAACAACTCTTTGGGCCCGTGAAACTCTTTCGCGACCCGAAACCCGTTCGCCGATTTCCCGATTACTTCGAAATTCTATTTCGCTCATAGCTTACAAAATAAAACGGCCCGCAAACCAAAATCGACCGAAACTCAAAATCACCAGCAACCTAGAATCGGTCGAAATCTTCAAGACTTCATATATTATCAAAGAATATCATAAACCCAGAAAATCGTACGCCCAAACACTATCACACCCTTATAAACTTCGCATCCTTTTGAAAATCATAAACTCACATTCCTAACTTAACAACAACCATGAGTAAGTCCTAAATACTCGAAGAACTCACTGTGGTAGTCATCGTAGTAAGATCTTGCATTAATTTCACTCACATTCCTAACTCACTGTGGTAGTCATCGTAGTAAGATCTTGCATTAATTCCTAACTATAGATCATTCCGAGGTGAGTAAGATCTTGCATTAATTTCTTATGGTCTAAGAACTCACTGTGGTGGTCATCGTAGTAAGAAATTCCTAGTTCTGGACTTCCCATTGATTGAATTTTAAAAGCGTCGGTGGTTCTAGGAGGAGAATCAAAAGCAAGTATAGAAGTTCAAAAGCGATAATAGCATCGTAAGTTAAGATGCATCAGCAAACAATATCTCCACTCTGATTTATTCTACCCCTTACGCTTCCCTGGCATGCAAAGGTCCCATCTAAGATTTCTGTAAGCTTCTAAAGTGCTAAGTGCAGGGTATATTTTAAACCTTAACAGTGGTCCTATTTGCGTGTACTAAGGCATGGTCGGTCTATTGTTCTTTTGCTTATTTCGATGGGGACTGATATTCGGATCGATGGTGGCAACTACTTGTTGCTAAAGCGCTTAAACATCGTATCTCTTTCTTGCCCTCTTTTAATACCTACTGATCTATGATTATTGGGGAGAGTGAACATCTATTGATGGCTGAGTCATGGCTCAATCTATATTTCCGTACAGGGAGGAAAACCTATGACTAGTGTATAATCTGCTCCCCTCTTAAAAGATCTGTGTAACCTCCATTTCTAGAAGTCTGGAAATAAACCTCATGTGGTGACATGTGTTCAAGAAAGAAGAACGCCCCATCGAAGTAGAATTAAGGGGAAACAAGAATATAAGGGTTAACATAAGGTCGCTATTGCCGTCTTGGATTCTAACAATCAATTCACGATAAGGCACACGTGGTCCAAGAATGGCGTTGAAGTCTCCCACAACCACCCGGGCATCGTCTGTACGGTTTTGTGACATGATGACCAGATTTTCCCACATGTCGCGCCGATCCTCACTTCGATTCAAACCATAGACAAAGGTGAGGTGTCAGAATGCAAGGCCAAAGAACGACCCTTGCAATGGACAGCTTGGGTCGATGTCCCAAAGATGGTAACCGTGACAAAGGGATGGTCCCACACCACCCAAAGGTGCTTACCAAGTCCAGCGTCATAACCAACAAACCAAGACCATTGCCGATGCCATTAGCGATAGAATCCGCGTTCTGAGCAGATACACGTGTTTCGAGCAGTACATTAATTTTTAAACCATAGTCCAATGAGGTCAGCCACCGCGTGACAGTGCTCTCTCTTATTGAGACCATGAACATTCCAGACGGTTGTGGGTATCATTGGGGAACAAGGGGCGGGGCTGCACTTGTAGGACCCTGTAATTGGTTGTTTCTTTTTTTTTTGTTTTTTTGGTGTAAGGTCCCGTATATAAAAATAGAGAAATGAGTGGGAGCATAGCTCCGCACAACCAAACAGTAACATGCTACTGGGTACAAATCAGAAAGTAAGCAACCCTACCAACTACCGCCACCCGCCATAGTCTGCGTATACCCAGACACTGCAGTAATACTTAGTGGATGTCCCACTAATGAGCATGGTGGCCAATGCATGCACACACCCAACAAGCAGATCAGGAGTCGTAACAGTCCCCTCCTTCCACCGCTTGTTCCTGGCCTGCCAAATGTGATAGATAAGAGAAGCTAGCATATGTCTAAAAGCTGCCTGAATAAGATGTCTCCCTCACCATCTAGCCGCCGCCCATCGAATACCTGCTCTCCACTCTCGATATGGCCATGACCACCGAATACGTCTCCTAAGCAGCCAAAGCCAGTGGTGTGAATACTTACAATCGAAAAAGAGATGCTAGGCCGTCTCATAGTGGAGCTCGTCAGAAAGACACACGCCGGTGTACCCGCTCTCTGAGCAACCCATAACTTATCTCTAGTCGCCAAACGATCATGTATCCCTAGCCAGATGATGAACTCATGACGATAAATCGTCAAAAGCCCTCCAAATTGAGTAGCCCAACACACTGGATCCCGTCCATATCGAATCGCTTCCCTCACCGAAGTGGCAGTCATGATCCCGACAGCGATCCTGTCCAAAAGCACCCCGTCATGGTCTCCCCCCACCACCTGATGACGAAGGCGACTAATCTCAATGTACTCGACCGACCTTACCCTGGCCCGCTCCATCCCTGTGCATGAATAACCACACTCAGGCGTGACTCAACAGGTAGCCCTATCTCAATAGGACCTCGAGGAAACCTCTCAAGTAATGGTGTATGCAAAAGCCGTCGGTCTTTCACAGCCAAATTCTTGAGCCATCAGCTACCTTTAATGTAATTAATCGACACGTGGTGTAATGTGCAAGTGCGACAAGTGATAAAATAAAAAGTATACCTAATTACTATCATCGACGTGCGATAGGCAGTGGACCTATCGTTTGTAGTGCAGTAAAGTGAGTAAACGAGTATCGAACACGAGGAATAAACTAAGTACTAGTATTAACCTATCGACTCGATATTTAGCCTAAATAAAATAAGCAGATTTTTATATGAACTATCCTAACAGATTACTCCTAAATCAACTAGAGATTGAAAGAACACGCCTAGAACTGGTAAGAAGCTTTCAGATAATAAAGATGTGCTCGGGATTCGAATCCCACTAGGTATTATCGCCTAAGATAGTAAATTATCGTTTCTACCTGATTCTGACTAGGTCGCAGTAATTTCCTACCCGCTAACGAATTTGCTGTCGCCCTAAATGCTCACGGGGATCTAAAGTTCAGTAATTACTAATGGCGAGGATCGAGTATTTGGTTTCGCTCTATATTCGAATCCTATCTTCTACGAACGGCCTAATCGTTGTTTAGCTGTCGCCCTAAACGATTTCGACACGACCACTTTAACACATAGACATATTAAAGCGACGAAACAATTTCATAGATAGATAAATAGTCATAAACACGAATCACGATAACATATGTCTTAATTACAAAATAACCTAGCGTTCATCTAATTCCAAACACATAGGGAATTTAGCTACTCATAATAGACGACAAAACAACGAAAGAAATAGAGAACAGAGAAGGAAGACTCATGATCTTGAATACTGGCGAATTATCAGTACTAGCGTGATGAATCTTCGTTCTTTGATCAATTGGGCGTGATTGCGTCGTTGATCCGTCTCTTGCGCTCAGGGACGTAATTCGGCGTTCTTTTGGCTCTTCTTTCACCTCTGGAGAATTTAGGGTTGATATCTGGTATGTATCCCCTTTTTCTGAGTCGAATTCGGGCTTTTTAAGAATTTTCGTAACGGTCACGGCCTGGGACATGGGCCGTCATGGCCGTGACCATCACCGACTCAACCCGTCATGCTCGCTGCCAAGTGTCACGGCCACGTGCATGGGACATAACGGCCGTGACAAACTAAGCTTCGACTCTCTGCCACTTGTCACGCCCAAGTGCATTGGGTGTCACGGCCGTGACGAGCTTGTATTGTATCTTCTCGCTCTCTGCTCGATGTCGTGGCCACTTGCAATAGGTGTCACGGCCGTGACTCACTCTATGGCTTGCCTCTGTCCCTTGTCACGGCCTGGTGCAAGGGGTGTCACGGCCGTGACACTTGATAGTTTTCTTTAGACTTGCTCCTTTTTGCCTCGTTTTCGCTCCTTTTCGTCCGGAACTCGTCCTAAGCTCCTTCAATGACAAAATAAGTGTAAATATGATGATAAACACATAAAATGATTGCTAGAGCTCTATTATGTCCCAATTTAATATTACGATAAATGCATTGAAATACGTTAATCAAACCTCCCCACACTTAAGCATTTGCTTGTCCTCAAGTAAATTAGAAGTCAGAGAAGGCTTAAATCAAGATAATGGCACGATTGTTCGCAATTTATCATCAAAGCTAGAAAGCACAAAATGGAATCAAGCAAACAATCATGGGCATCGCACTAATGACTTGCACTAGTCGACCTAAACTTCCTTCGCACTGCCCATCGAGACTCATACCTCACAGGGATTCGCTCAATTCGTGCACTAGTCCCACCCCTACCATAAACTTGCAAGCTAATCGCATCTCTACTACTTAAAGTGACGAGCATAAATCTGAGGGTCTTTTCGGGGGAAACGGGTCAAGTAATCATGAAGTGACAAGCATGTATAAAGAACACGTAATCTTAGAGCTAGGACAGGTAAGCGAAAAATATCAAAGAACATAGCATGATCAAACAGACAGTCACACGTTCCAACATAAGACTCAATGTTCTCGCTCTGAAATCCTAGACTTTTCTGCCCGACCCTCTCGACTCAGTTCCCTTTCATTTTCTGTCATTTCACCTTAGTTATGCTCTAGTTTTGTGCACTGCCCTTATTCCCTAAAAACATCAAGGTTCGGCTTTTGTCGCAAGGAATACATCGTCACAGCGAATGTCGTGTACCTAGGGATACTTATTACCGAAACCTATATCTTGCCAAAGGGTTATGGGCAGGCATATGCAAGGGATCGGGTCATTTCAGAAAACGGTCAAGAAGGCACGAGTCATTTCATGAATAGCAGAGAAGAACATCAAATCATACACTGAAACAGTAACTCTCAAGTTCGACTTCTGCTATATTCTAATCAACTCAGGTTCATAAAATCTCTGGAGGCTTATTTGGGTTACTGGCTTCTATAACATACGAGGTAAGCAACGAATAGGCTCAGGCTCAAAGTGGCTAACTAACGGGGTTAGTCATGGGGGAGAAATCTGGCCCTGGACTTAATTCCTAATGCCCTTATCATGTTCACACTAACGCACCCAAACAGTTTCAACACGTATCAGACAGGCAAGTTCTAGAGAGACACAGACTAGGCACGTCACACAACAGATAAAAATGAGCATCAGCTCGTCAGGCTCAAATTCTCACAACGAAACAGGGTTATGTGTACGAGTCTCTCAGAACAGTGCTATATCGATTCAGGCATACACGATTCAATCAGTCATGCATATCCTAATTGCTCACAAAATTTCATAAAATGCAGACCAACTCGAGATAAACGCAAACAATCATGCCTGAATTCAGTAATTCATGCCTTTCCAACGAACTTAACGACTCACGGACACGTCATAAAAAAATAAAAAATTTACGTGCATTTTTAACCTAAATTCTCCTCCCCACACTTAAGTCCAACATTGTCCTCGACGTAAAAAATCAAAGGAAAGGAAAAAAATAAAAAAAATGGGACTTCCCTGACGAATAATTGACGTGGTCGTTAAGTTGTCGTGACTGAACGCGTGAAGGTCGTGTCTTAACTCATTATGCATATCCTGGCCTAGCTAAAGAGAACATTAGACGTAGAAAGTAGAATCGTCATTGATAAACTATAAACATAGTTATAAGCATCAAAATTAGAAACACAATAGGGATAAAGACACTAAGGTTCTGGCGGTGGCGGCGGTGGCGATGGTTGCCTTGGGCGAAGGAGGGACATCGACTGCTGGAGTACTTGAGCGTGGTGTCCATGGCTTACAGGGCTTGGTTGTAGTGGTCTAGCTCTTTCTGGTACCGACGGTGGGCTTCCTCGTCCTGCTGCAGTGCGTCGGCGTTCATGCGCATCATGTCCTGGCGCAGCACTTCGAGGTCCGCTGTCGACGCGTAGGGGGCGATGCCGGATGACTCGCCATGGTGGTAGTCGGAGGAGTAGGAGGGCCCGGCAGTCGTGTCTGTCTCCACTGAGTAAGGGCCATCGAGGTAGAGCTGGTCGGCGGGGACGTCGACGTGGTCCGTCTGGCCACGATACATCTCGTGCCAGACGTACACCTTGTTCGTGTGAGTCCAGGTGGGCGCCTTCGCGAGCATCTTCATCTTCACGAGCATCTCCTCGTTCAAGGGGTGGCGTCCGCCGACTATCTCCATATCGGGTGCATTCGCTGGCCAAAGGCATAGTCCCCGGACGGCCTTAGTGATGAGTGGTCCTACGGTGATCTTGCCATGGCTTTCTGCTTCCGCCTGAGCACTGAAGGCGTGGGCCATTGCCATCCCCAAATGGACCTGTTCGCCTCGCTGCAGCTTAGTCAGGTTAAAAAGATCACAGAGGGTGATCGCTCCGTGCGACTCGCCCCTCGATGTGAGCGAGGTCGTGAGAGGCGGTGGATATAGCGGAATCCTGGGCTCCTCAGGGCAGACGCCTTCGAAGTCTTCGGGCTGAATTCTGGCTCGCCTGGTCGAGCGATGTCAGCCCAACAACCCTGTCGACCTCCCGGTGAATCAAAGTATGTCGCATAGGACCAGTGCAGGAATGGCACTGGTACTCCAAGTGCATGGCATAGGTTGTTGGCCGTCACTATATGCTCTTCCTTGAATGCCCGGATTTTATTGTGCGGTCGCCGTATTCATCGTAGGAGTAGGTGGAAAGGAACTCCAAGGTGAGTTCCTTGTATGCCTGTTCGTCAATGCCGACGAAAGTGGTCCATCCACTGAGCGAGAGGTACTGTGCGACCTGCTGGTCGATGTGGTGCTTTGCCAGCGTATCGTAGTCGATCTGCTCCATAAGGATGAACACCATTCCCTTCAGCCTATTGTAGCGTGTAGTCTGAGCCTCGTCAGTGAACTGACCCATGGCATCTAGCAGTGTCGGTGGGGGCCCACATCGCCTTTGACGAATGGACGAGCGCGAGGCTGGGTCATGCTGAGCTGAGGAGCGGCTTTTACCCATAGTACCTGGAAGAAAAATGTGAGCTCAAAGAAATAACAATTAAATGCAAGGAGTTCGACTCGACCAAAATAGCGACAAAGGCCACATAATGCTCAAGAACAGACGAGAAGCTCAATGTGGCGTTTTGTCGAACATGTAACGTGCAAACCCGAATTTGCAATTTAAGCTAGATATCGACCGATTAAGTGCATGCCTTAGACTTCATAGGGTAATATCAAAGCGGAACAACGATAGAAAGCAGTAAATTTCACCAAACACTCCCAAACATCCCCAATTAGGGTTCTTCATCCTAGAGTCCGACATTAATGAATAAAATCATGAAATTAAGTATACTCAAGGTGTTATTAGCATGTATATAACCATAAAAGAGCTAGATCAACAACAAGTAGACCCAATTTCGAAAAGGCCCAATTTGGAAATTAGGGTTCTTCGTCACAGAAATCGAAATTCACGAATGATAGCACCGAAGTAAGGGCGCCAATAGCGATAATAACACGAAATGGACGTAGAAAAACACAATTTGTCCTAAAATTCGCCTAATCCGAGAAACCCCCAAATGTAACCTAATTAGAGAGAAGAGAAATCAAACCTCGTAAGCTTAATTACGTGGGGATGAGGTTCGCCGTAGTTGGAACGTGGTGGCGGCGCGGTGGTGTGAGTAGATGGTATTTGGGTGGTGATGGTAGTGGAGGACGAAATCGCGAGAGAGGGGGGGAAGGAAAGAGAGAGAGAATAAGGAAAGAGAAAGGCATATTGCCTTTATGTCCGCAAACGTCACGGCCGTGACGTGCGAGTCACGTGGCCGTGACGCGAGGCAGTGCGTGTCTCTGTACGTTGTCACGGCCGTGACACTCAAGTCACTGGCCGTGACACAATCGCGATTGTTTTTTACTATTATAATAATAATAATTTTATTTATTTTATTTTATTTTATTATTTTTTCACGCGACGTCACGGCTAGAGCTGTCAAATGGGCCCGTGGCCCGCGGGCCAGCCCGCCCCGCCCCCCAAAAAGGGCGGGCTGGGCTGGGATATTTTAGGCCGGCCCAGAGGCGGGCCTAAACGGGCCAGCCCCGCGCGGGCCGCGGGCTTGGCGGGGCGGGGCGAGCTGGCCCGTGGGCCAGCCCGCAGTTTATTTAAATTATATATATATTTTTTATATTATATATTTTGTTTAAATATATTAATTTAATAGTTAATGATTCCTTAATTATACCATAATTAATAACATATGTATTTATAAATATATAATTAATACATTATTTATCCATAATTTATTATTAAATACCTTAATTAACTAAAACTAATTAATAAATTAAATTATAAAATGAAAATACAAAAAAATAAATATTTTTTATATGCGGGCGGGCCTGGCCCGCCTGGCCCGCGGCCCGCCACGGGGCGGGCCGATCCCCGATTTTTTAGGCCCGCCAGATGGCGAGCCAGCCCGCCCCGCCCCGCCAATTGGCGGGCTTTGGCGGGCGACGGGCCAACCCGGCCCGGCCCGCCATTTTGACAGCTCTAGTCACGGCCGTGACGGCTTAAGCCGTTGGCCGTGACATGAGGCAGAAAGTGCCTCTGGACACAGTCACGGCCGTGACGGCTTAAGCCGTTGGCCGTGACAATGTGTAGTGAGAGCCTCTAGGTCCGTCACGGGCGTAAAGGCTTAAAGCCTTAGGCCGTGACCAATTTTCTTTTTTTTTGACTAAACTAATGGCTAAAACATAAACGAGAATACCTGGGTTGCTTCCCAAGAAGTGCGTACTTTACCGTCTTCAGCCGGACGTCTTTTCGTTCGCTCAAGTATGGAAGTCCAGGTACAGCACTTCCTTTTGGCTCGCGTCTTCCCGCCATCGTGATAGTGCTCCAACCTGTGGCCGTTCACCTTGAAAGTACCTTGCTCCATACCTGAAATCTCAACAGCACCATAAGGGAAAACACGAGTAACGGTGAACGGTCCCGACCAACGTGATCTAAGTTAGCCGGGAAAGAGCCTAAGTAGAGAGTTAAAGAGGAGGACTTGGTCCCCTTCCTGAAACTCCAGCATTTGCCTAATCTTCTTATCGTGGTAAGCTTTTGAACGTTCCTTATACATGCGAGCATTATCGTAGGCCGATAAATGCCACTCGTGTAACTCGTTAATTTGGAGTTGTCGCTTTCCGCCCGGCGTCCCCCAAATCAAAATTTAAAGACTTGATCGCCCAATAGGCCTTATGCTCTATTCTACGGGGAGGTGACATGCCTTTCAATAAACTAGTCTATATGGTGTAGTGCCTATTGGTGTCTTGTATGCAGTCCTATATGCCCAAAGTGCATCGTTCAGCTTATTCGCCCACTCCCTACGGTTCCCTTCTATGGTCTTCTCTAGAATGTGTTTCAACTCAAGGTTCACTACTTCGACCTGATCGCTAGCTTGGGGGTGGTATGGGGTGGATAGGCTATGCTTAACACCGTAACGTTCTAACGTGCGTGCAAACTGGGTGTTACAGAAATGTGTACCCCTATCACTAATAATGCACCTTGGCACTCCAAATGTGAAAACAATGCTCGAAGAAATCTAACGACTACTTTAGCATCGTTCGTGGATAAAGCTTGCGCCTCGGCCCACTTAGACACATAATCGACAGCAACTAGGATATACTAATTATTGTACGAGCTAGGGAATGGTCTAATAAAATCTATACCCCACACATCAAAGATCTCACAAACCAAAATGAAGTTCTGGGGCATTTCGTCGCGTTTAGAGATATTACATGCGCGCTGACACTGATCACAGGTGTCAACGTATCTTTGGGCGTCCTTGAAGATCGCGGGCCAGTAGAATCCGCTTTCTAACACTTTCTGAGCGGTTCTGTTGGCTGCGTAGTGCCCTTCGGTCGGTCCGTTGTGGCAGTGCCTAAGGATCTGCATCGTCTCTGGAGCATCCACGCATCGTCGAATCACCTGGTCTGCACATCGCCTAAAAGATATGGGTCTTCCCAAAAGTAGTACCTCAAATCAGAAAAGAATTTCTTCTTTTGCTGACTGGTGTACTCCTTTGGTAGGACCCTCGCAACAAGATAGTTAGCGTAATCTGCAAACCATGGGGTATCGTCACTTACCACCTGTATCGAGTAAAGATGCTCGTCTGGGAACCTATTTTGTATCGGCCTTCTGTCCTTGTGGTATATTTCGGACTCCTCCAGTCGAGAGAGGTGATCCGCCGCTAGGTTCTCCGCACCCTTCTTGTCCCGGATGTCTATATCGAACTTTTCCAGTAGTAGGATCCATCTGATTAGCCGTGGCTTGGCATCGGGCATTGCGAACAAGTACCTAAGAGCAGAATGGTCAGTAAAAACAATAACTTCGGATAGGACAAGATATGACCTGAACTTGTCGAAAGCAAATACGACGGCTAACAGCTCCTTTTTGGTGGTCCTGTAATTGGCCTGGGCTGCGTCTAACATCCTACTCGCGTAGTAGATCAGCCTGAAATGGTTGTCCTTACGCTGCCCTAGCATGGCAATGATAGGCTCGTCGACCTCCTCCCCACACTCGTCGATTGCCATAATCATTATGGTGTCCTCCTCGCTCAAAACCTGTGATAGACCTTGCACAGAAAAGAGAAAGTCGTGCTCAAAAGCATCTAAGTAGTAACACTTATCGTCATGCTCATTACTTTTCTCATCGAATCCGCCATACTAAATGTAACTTTTTCTCCATCTACTGTCAAAATCAATGTACCATGCCTAACGTCTATCATGGTTTCTCTTGTGGCTAAGAACGGTCTACCTAATATCAACGGGACATTATCTGTCGCGACCCGACTTCCTAACTGCGTATTCTAGTGGATTCCTATGTGCCTTGCGAGTTGTATACGATGGTACACTGAAAACTCGTAATTTCATTTATTTATTATTATTTGCCATTTATATAATGGAACAACATTCTGTACAAGTCAAAAGAATACATATCGAACACCAAGTTCCAGACATGATCTAACTACAAGGCGAAGGTGTGTCGGCAGAGCAAAAAGCTCCTATGCGCCCGGCCTCGCATGTCGTCATCAATACACACACGTCCACCCCAAAAGCAGTGCGAAGCTTCAGAAGGTCGGCCTTGCTCAAACGCGGTCACATACCGTGGTCGCCGGTGCATACAACACACAACATAAGGAATGAACCACGGAGGCTCAGTAAGCAGAAATCATGCATGTATGCACGTCTCCCTTCCCTGCAAAGGCAATCCACATCGATGCAACTAATACTCCGCAAGGGCATTCCACGCCGATGCATAATACCACTACG
Source organism: Craterostigma plantagineum (assembly GCA_027422505.1). Classification (NCBI taxonomy): domain Eukaryota; kingdom Viridiplantae; phylum Streptophyta; class Magnoliopsida; order Lamiales; family Linderniaceae; genus Craterostigma; species Craterostigma plantagineum. The sequence continues at coordinate 5,179,463 of JAPQWV010000055.1, forward strand.
CAAAGGCGATCCACGCCAATGCACATAGTACTCATACTAGTATCCCTCAGGGCCCTCGGCGAACTTACTATGCACCATTAAGAGCTCAATATCCCTACGAGAATGTGACAGCGACCTACGCTGGGTAGCCTACGCTAGGGGTCGCACCCTCCCAGGTCGTCCCCTCTGCCATACGGTAGCCTACACTGGCAGCCTATGCTAGAATTCCCCCAGGTCGCTCCTTCCGCAAACAGGGCAGTTGCCTACGCTAGTTAGCCTACGCTACCATAGCTAGGTCGCTCCTTCTTGGGTCGCTCCTCCTGCCTCATATATATACAATAGCCGACGTCGCACGTTGTATATGGTGACATAGAAGTCGCCCATGACTCAACTGTGAGTCGACACACCGGCCTATATCGGCTGGTCTTCGTCGCATACAAGCGACATATTATTATGCACGCTCAGTCCCACGACCCTCCCCCATGAGTTCGCGCGTGCACGTGAATATGCATATGCTAGTAAACGTAACTTAAACTTATCACATCAAAATACTTTAAACAAGTCATGAATTCTTAAAACCACATAGGCACGTAACCACGCATTTTAGGCATGCACAAGCAAGTTGTGTGTCGTAGTTGGATTTCTACTTACCTGTCGTCCGAGTTTAACTAGCTTACTTCCTTCGTGAAGTCTCTAACGTTCAACCTTTAAACGAAAATGGTTGAGACGTTAGTACATTACCTATCTTGTCAAATCTTATTGAAGTTATTAGCTTTGTCCTTTTTGGTTTAAACTATATTAATTCGTTATAACCCCCAAATCGCTCGATTCTATTCTAGGCTAACTCCCTACCCAATTCGGTTCTAAGTCATGTTAGAATTTAATTTTGATCCTACGATTCATCTCGGCAAAAGTTCACTAATTTAGGGCCTAGTTTCGAACGATGCTTGCAAGGTCCCCTACTTTCGATAGAATTGCACATTACTTAAGTCAATTCACCCAATTAGTTCCTAATCTACACCCGATAAAGCACGTTGCAAACGAGTTTCGCCGCGTGTTTTCATCATCATTACGTCATCATCACTTCACCGAATCCATGCACGTCATGAGGATTTCGCCAGATGCTACTTTCGATCGATTGTGGGATTTGGAATGAGTTTCACCGGGCTCTGACGTCATCAGGGTTTCGATCAATTTTAGCTTATTAGGGTTAGTTTCGATCGAAACTTGTGGGTCACTCCATCTTGCTCACTTTCGATCGATGGAATGAATTATGGGGTGGGTTTCGCCGTGTGATAACATCATCAACTTGTCATCCCAGTTTCGCCGACACCAAGCAGAAATTGAGGGTTACTGTCGATCAATTTCATTTGGTACGAGAGGAGGTTTCGATCAACTTTTTGCACAATGAGGTGCGTTTCGGTCGAAACTCATAGATCTACTAACCTTTAGTTTCGATCAAACCTAATTATACTAAGATCTTAATTCGTCCAAAACTCTCATGCAATTTTCTTCTTTCGATCGAAACCCTAAGGCAATTGTTTACTTTCGATCGAAAGCTTCAAGTGTTTCTCACATCGAAACTAGATCATAGCTCATCTTTCCAGATTTCTCGAGTGCTAAGGTTTTTGTTCAACCCAAGAACGCCCAATGTTAGCTCAAGAACACCATATGTTAAAGTGCTAAACCCTAAAATGGGTTAGACTAACCAATGCCTAACTAATTTCAAGGAAATCAGTAACTATAAATCTATACCGTAAACTTGGGGCTTTGCCGTCTGTGGTACCCTAAGCATGCTTTAACTCTCATAATAAAAACTATAGTGATAAAAATTGATAATTCCATTTACTTATCCAAATTCCTAGCTTGATGTGGTCTTGCTAAAAGTTCCTTCCGTCTTCTTCTTTCTTTGCTAAATGTTAATGGTTCCTTCTCTAATGGAGCTTAGCATTCGAAAGTTTTTTGATAATTATTAGGTTACCAAAAGTGTGATGATGGGACATGTGTTAGACGAAAATATCCCTTATTTTGGGGGAACTTGTTTCCAAGGTTTGATTTCATTAATATGGGCCTAAGTTTGAATTAAGTCTTAGTCCAATAAAAATACCCTAGCCCATCACCTTAGCCCACTAGAGATTTTAATCCCATCTCTAGCTTAAAGTACAATTTTCATTCATGGCCCAATTTTCCTTTTGGGCCTATTTTCGAAAATCCTAATTAAGTTGGAGACCATATGGCCCAAATTAATTTCATCCGATTTTCCTAAGTCACGTAAGCACATAGTTCAATAAGTCACATAGTCACAGCTTTAAATGCACGAACTTCACAAAACAATTCGACACTCGTTTCAATCACGAAATTTACACGAGCATTGAGTTAATGCGCCTACGCACGCAATTTCATTCATTCTTTACGCAAATTTATTGGCCCCTAATGCTTACGAGGACCCGGGTGCTACATCCTCCCCCCTTAAAAAGGATTTCGCCCCTGAAATCAGCCCGTTCGGAATAATTCAGGGTAACGGACTTTCATCTCATCCTCGCGTTCCCTGGTGGCTTCCTCCATCGACTGATTTCGCCATAGAACTTTCACTAGGGGAATTTCTTTACTCCTAAGTCTTTTCGTTTCATACATTAATATTTCCACTGGGGTTTCCTCATAACTCAGATCCGGTTTCAGCTGTTGGTGCAGTGAGTCGTTTATCAGTACGTGGCTTGGGTTAGCGATATACTTTCACAAAGTCGAAACTTGGAACACATCGTATACTTGGGACAATGATGCTGGTATTTCCAGTTGATACGCCACTTCTCCAACTCTTTTTACTATCTTGAATGGACCAATATACCTTGGGCTTAGTTTCCCTTTCTTCCCAAATCTCTTGACGCCTTTGATCGGTGATACTTTTACAAAGACCCAATCATCTTTTTCAAATTCTAAGGGTCTGCGTCTCCGATCCGCATAACTCTTTTGTCTACTCTGTGCTGTCTGCATCCTTTCTGGAATCGTTGCGATGATTTCCGTCATTTCTCGTACCATGTCTGGACCTAACATCGCTCTTTCACCGACTTCATCCCAATGCACAGGGGATCTGCACTTACGCCCGTATAAGGCTTCATAAGGAGCCATTCCAATCGTGGCCTAATAGCTATTGTTATACGAGAATTCCACGAGTGGGAGGTACTTGGTCCAATTGCCTTTGAAATCAAGCACGCAGGCTCATAGCATGTCTTCCAGTGTCTGGATAGTCCGCTCGGATTGACCGTCCGTCTGCGGATGATAAGCCATGCTAAACGACAATTTTGTCCCCATCGCCTTTTGTAAGCTTGTCCAGAACTTAGATAGAAATCTTGAGTCGCGGTCTGAAACTATCGACAGAGGTACCCCATGGAGTCGTACTATCTCCTGGATGTACAGTTCCGCGTATCGCTCCATGGTGAACGTCATGCTTATCGGCAAGAAATGGGCAGATTTGTGAGTCAGTCGACAATTACCCATATAGCGTCCTGTCCTTTCACGTTCTTCGGCAATCCGCTCACAAAATCCATCATTATGTTGTACCATTTCCACTTCGGGATTGGTAAGGGCTGCAGCGTTCCTGCTGGCCGTTGGTGTTCTGCCTTAATTTGCTCGCAGGTGAGGCATTGACTCACAAACGTTGCTACGTCCTTTTTCATCCCTGGTCACCAATAGTTAGTCTGTAAATCTCTGTATAACTTCATAGCTCTAGGATGCACTGAGTATGGTGTGGTATGTGCTTCTGCCATTATAGTTCGTCGAAGGTCCACATGATCCGGTACATATAACTTGCTCCTGTAGTACAACCCTTTCGTCGTTTCAGATTGCATAGTCTATTGCCGTCTGTTCTGTCTGTGTTCCTTTGATTTTCGCATAAAACTCGTCATTTTCCTGCGCCTTTTTGATCTGTTCCAATAGCGTCGGTTGTAGTGTCAAAGCCGCCAGTCTTGTTTCGACTTCGCCAAGTGGCACGATTTCTACTACGAGTCGTTGCAATTCCGTGCTCACCGTTTTTCGGCTTAGAGCGTCAGCTACCACATTCGCCTTCCCTGGGTGGTAGTTGAGCACGCAATCGTATTCCTTTACCAGTTCTAGCCACCTTCTCTGTCTCATAGAGCCCATTTTTCGAAGCATCGCTATAAATGGAAAATCCCCCAGTTTCCGAGGGTATTGTCAGCACTGGGGTTGTAGTAAGCCGTTTCTGCAGTTCCTGGAAGCTCCGTTCACATTCTTCGCTCCATTGAAAAGGAGTATTCTTCCTGGTCAACTTCGTCAGCGTCGAGACGATCTTCGAGAAGTCTTTTATGAACTTCCCTCACGTTGGTCGGCTGCGGCCAGTCATTAATCGCTTCGATTTTACTCGGGTCCACCGAGATTCCCGCTCCAGAGACGATGTGTCCCAAGAATGCTACTTGGTCCAGCCAGAAGTCATATTTTTAAACTTAGTGTACAACTGCTTTTCCCTTAGTACTCCAAGTACCACTCGTAGGTGTTGTTCATGTTCCTCCTTCGTCTTTGAGTAGATGAGGATGTCGTCTATGAATACAATCACGAACTTGTCCAGATAGGCTTCGAACACCCGGTTCATTAGGTCCATGAAGGTTACCGGTGCATTAGTCAGCCCAAAAGGCATGACTAGGAATTCAAAATGTCCATATCTGCTACTAAATGCCGTTTTAGGGATGTCGTCCTTTCGGATTTTTAGCTAATGGTATCCCGACCTCAAATCAATCTTGGAAAACACCGTAGTGCCTTGCAATTGGTCGAAGAGGTCGTCAATCCTGGGCAGTGGATACTTGTTCTTGATGGTTAGCTTATTCAGCTCCCTGTAATATATGCACAGGCGCATCGAGCCATCTCTCTTCCGTACAAATAAAACTGGTGCACCCCAAGGAGAAAAGCTGGTCTGAATAAACCCTTTCTGTAGGAGCTCATCTATCTATTCGTTCAGCTCCTTCAGTTCGATCGGTGCTAGTCGGTATGGGGTTTTGGACACTGGTGCTGCTCCCGGCACCAGGTCAATTGTAAATTCGACTTCTCTATCTGGGGTTAGTCCCGGCAAGTCTTCCGGAAATACGTCCGAGAACTCCTTCATAGAGGCATTTTTTCCTCTGCCTTCAACGCAAACACCAGGTATGCCTCGCATCCGGAATTGATCAGCCGTTGATCTTTTAATGCCGATATTCTCGGAAGGCTTCTCCCCTTCACTGCTCCCTCGAAGTTGAAAGGTCATAGTCGTCCATCGAGATGACTATCAGGTCTACAGGCAATTCCCTACCATCTTCTACTACCGGGCAGTCCCGCAATATTTGGTCAGTCCTAGTTGGTGTCTCGTTCGGGATCGCTACACTATATTCATAATCCACTCGTTCAGGCGTCACTCCAAGTTTCATCACGTACTTCAAAGACGCAAATGAGTGGGTCGCCCCGGAATCTACTAGGATGCATGTGAGTGTTTGGTGGATTAGGAGTGTACCTGTCACCACCGCCGGGTTGTTATCTGCTTCTTTTGAAGTGATGGTGTATACCCGTGCTGGCAATTTCCCGGAATCTTGCTTGGTTTCTAGCTTGACTTCCCGAAGCAATTTCCGGGCACTGCTTCGCGAAGTGACCTAGCTTCCCGCATCTGAAGCATGCATTGGCCGGTGTGTTGCAATTCCCATAGTGCTTCCTTCCGCACATCTGGCAATTAGGAAATTGTGATGCCCCCTGATTCTGGTTTGGGTTTGGGGGTCTGTTCATCGTCCCCTGAGGTTGCTGCGGAGGCCTATTCTGGAATTTCTTCGCCCCCTTAGCGATGAACTACCGCTTTTGGTTTCCTGCGCCCCATTGTGTCCCTTGCATTTGGGCGAACTTGCGCTTTGCCTCTTGCGCCTTCATGATCCGGGCTTCCACCTGCTCCGCTACCATTGCCCTCTCCGCTACCTGAGCGTAAGTAGCTCCCTGAATTCATGCCATGCTCACATCTCTGTATAACTCCGGTTTCAACCCTTCTAGAAATCGCTCGATTTTCAGAGCGTCCGTGCTGACCATGTGAGCGGCAAACCGGGACAGCTGCTCAAACTTCCGTATGTACTCCATCAAAGTCATGGATCCCTGCCTGAGATTGATAAATTCGTTCAGGCGTTGAGCTCGGACCGGGGCGGTGAAATACTTGCCCCTGAATAACTCCTTGAATCTGTCCCAGCTCATTGTGGCGGGATTTTCCAGCACCATAATGGTGTCCCACCAATGGCCGGCGCTTCCCCTTAGTAGAAACGCAGCACAAAGGGCCTTTTCTGTCTCCGAGATCCGACTGTAGACGAACATGCTTTCTAGGGTCCTCAGCCAATCCTCAGCTGCTGTCGGATCAGCTGTATCCTCGAAGGTCGGTGGGTTTAACCTTCGGAATCGTTCCTCCACCGGCTCAGGCCTTTCTGCCTGAGTCGGTCCTGTGTTCGCAGCATTCTGCTGAATCAATTGTCGGATCTGTGTTGACTGCTGGCGGACCAATTCCGTGAGTTGGAAAATGGTCGCGTCGCGGTTGTTAGTAGGGGCCGTGTTTCCCCTGTTTTGGTCATCGCCACCGCTCGTTTCACCCCTAGTTCTCACCATCCTTTATCCCTATCCTGATTGTTCTAGGCCAATAAATTATGCAACATAGGAAATCACATAAACTGAACACTTACTTGCAAGGCTGCTTCCGCGCTTTTGGGTGTGGGTGTGTGGACAGCCTACAGGACCTGTGACCGAAGCTCTGATACCACCCTGTCGCGACCCGACTTCCTAACTGCCTATTCTAGTGGATTCCTATGTGCCTAGCGAGTTGTATACTATAAGGTAACTGAAAACGCGTATGAAAATTTTCATTTGTTTATTATTTTTTTTCCATTTATATAATGGAACGACGTTCTGTACAAGTCAAAAGACTACATGTCGAACACCAAGTTCCAGACATGATCTAACTACAAGGCGAAGGTGTGTCGGCACAGCAAAAGGCTCCTATGCGCCCGGCCTCGCAGGTTGTCATCCATACACACACGTCCACCCCAAAAGCAGCGCTGAGCTTCAAAAGGTCGGCCTTGCTTTCAAACGCGCTCACATACCGTGGTCGCCGGTGCCTACAACACACAACATAAGGAATGAACCACCGAGGCTCAATAAGCAGAAATCATGCATGTATGCACGTGTCCCTTCCCTGCAAAGGCAATCCACACCGATGCAACTAATATTCCACTAGGGCATTCCACGCCGATGCATAATACCACTACGCAAAGGCGATCCACGCCAATGCACATAGTACTCATACTAGTATCCCTCAGGGCCCTCGGCGAACTTACTATGCACCATTAAGAGCTCAATATTCCTAATGGGAATATGACAGCGACCTACGCTAGGTAGCCTACGCTAGGTTTCCCTAGGTCGCACCCTCCCAGGTCGTCCCTCTGCCATACGGTAGCCTACGCTGGTAGCCTACTCTAGGATTCCCCCTAGGTCGCTCCTTCCAGGTCGCTCCTTCCGCAAGCAGGGCAGTTGCCTACGCCAGTTAGCCTACGCTAGCATAGCTAGGTCGCTCCTTACTGGGTCGCTCCTCCTGCCTCATATATATAATAGCCGACGTCGCACGTCGTATATGGTGCCATAGAAGTCTCCCATGACTCAACTGTGAGTCGACACACCGGCCTATATCGACGGGTCTAACGTCGCATACAAGCGACATATTATTATGCACGCTCAGTCCCGCGACCCTCCCCCATGAGTTCGTGCGTGCACGTGAATATGCATATGCTAGTAAACGTAACTTAAACTTATCACATGAAATACTTTAAACAAGTCATGAATTCTTAAAACCACATAGGCACGTAACCACGCATTTTAGGCATGCACAAGCAAGTTGTGTGTCGTAGTTGGATTTCTACTTACCTGTCGTCTGAGTTTAACTAGCTTACTTCCTTCGTGAAGTCTCTAACGTTCGACCTTTAAACGAAAATGGTTGAGACGTTAGTACATTACCTATCTTAGCAAATCTTATTGAAGTTATTAGCTTTGCCCTTTTTGGTTATTTAAACTATATTAATTCGTTAGAACCCCCAAATCGCTCGATTCTATTCTAGGCTAAGTCCCTACCCAATTCGGTTCTAAGTCATGTTAGAATTTAATTTTGATCCTACGATTCATCTCGGCAAAAGTTCACTAATTTAGGGCCTAGTTTCGCTTGCAAGGTCTCCTACTTTCGATAGAATTGTACATTACTTCAGTCAATTCACCCAATTAGTTCCTAATCTACATGAGTTTCGCCCGATAGTGCACGTTGAGAAGCGAGTTTCGCCGCGTGTTTTCATCATCATTACGTCATCATCACTTCACTCGAATCCATGCACGTCATGAGGGTTTCGCCCGATGCTACTTTCGATCGATTGTGGGATTTGGAATGAGCTTCGCCGGGCTCCGACGTCATCAGGGTTTCGATCAATTTTAGCTCATTAGGGTTAGTTTCGATCGAAACTTGTGGGTCACTCGATCGTGCTCACTTTCGATCGATGGAATGCATTATGGGGTGGGTTTCGCCGCTTGATGACATCATCAACTTGTCATCCCAGTTCGCCCGACACCAAGCGGAAATTGAGGGTTACTTTCGATCAATTTCATTTGGTACGAGAGGAGGTTTCGATCAACTTCTTGCACAATGAGGTGAATTTCAGTCGAAACTCATAGATCTACTAACCTTTAGTTGCGATCGAACCTAATTATACCTAAGATCTTAATTCGCCCGAAACTCTCATGCAATTTTCTTCTTTCGATCGAAACCTAAGGCAATTGTTTACTTTCGATCGAAAGCTTCAAGTGTTTCTCACATCGAAACCAGATCACAGCTCATCTTTCCAGATTTCTCGAGCGCTAAGGTTTTTTTCAACCCAAGAACGCCCAATGTTAGCTCAAGAACACCATATGTTAAAGTGCTAAACCCTAAAATGGGTTAGACTAACCAATGCCTAACTAATTTCAAGGAAATCAGTAACTATAAATCTATACCGTAAACTTGGGGCTTTGCCGTCTGTGGTACCCTAAGCATGCTTTAACTCTCATAATAAAAACTATAGTGATAAAAATTGATAATTCCATTTACTTATCCAAATTCCTAGCTTGATGTGGTCTTGCTAAAAGTTCCTTCCGTCTTCTTCTTTCTTTGCTAAATGTTAATGGTTCCTTCTCTAATGGAGCTTAGCATTCGAAAGTTTTTTGATAATTATTAGGTTACCAAAAGTGTGACGATGGGACATGTGTTAGACGAAAATATCCCTTTATTTGGGGGGAACTTGTTTCCAAGGTTTGATTTCATTAATATGGGCCTAAGTTTGAATTAAGTCTTAGTCCAATAAAAATACCCTATCCCATCACCTTAGCCCACTAGGGATTTTAATCCCATCTCTAGCTTAAAGTCCAATTTTCATTCATGGCCAATTTTCCTTTTGGGCCTATTTCGAAAATCCTAATTAAGTTGGAGACCATATGACCCAAATTAATTTCACCCGATTTTCCTAAGTCACGTAAGCACATAATTCAATAAGTCACATAGTCACAGCTTTAAATGCACGAATTTCACAAGACAATTCGGCACTCGTTTCAATCACGAAATTTACACGAACATTGAGTTAATGCGCATACGCACGCTATTTCATTCATTCTTTACGCAAATTTATTGGCCCCTAATGCTTACGAGGACCTGGGTGGTACATTACCATCCTCCTCCATGTCTAGAATAACGAAATCAGCAGGAATTACGAACTTATCCACTTTAACTAAAACGTCATCGATAACACCTCGAGGATACTTCAACGATTTATCGGCTAATTGCAAGCTCATCCTAGTGGGTCGTGCTCACCTAATCCCAAGCGCTTAAACATGGAAAATGGCATTAACTTAATGCTAGCACCAAGGTCAGCTAACGCACGCTCAACAACTAAATCTCCTATAAGACAGGGAATAGTAAAACTCCCTGGGTCCTTAAGCTTCTTAGGGATCTTGCTTTGGAGTATCGCCGAGCACTCCCCTCGCAGGCATACGGTGGAGACGTGTTCGAGCGTCCTTCTGTTCGTCAGCAGGTCCTTCAAGAACTTGGTGAAGCTGGGCATCTGCGTAATAGTTTCAACAAAAGGTAAGTTAATATGCAATTCCTTACACATACTCATAAATTTACCGAACTGTGCCTCGTCCTTGTTCTTCTTCAGTCGAGCCGAGTAAGGAATCTTCGGCTGGTATGGCTTCACCTGCGGCCGCTCGATCTTCTTCTCATTTTCCTTCTCGGGCTCGACCTTCTCCTTCTTGGCTTCGGCCTTCTCGACATCGCCGCCTCTTATTTCCTCCACTTCAAGCTCGTCGTGGCTCTTTAAGTTGGCGTTCTCCTTGGCCTTCTTCTTGGCGGACACTTCTTGCAGTTCTCACCCATTCCTCAGCGTCACCGCCTTGCAGTACTCCTTTGGATTCGTCTCGGTGTAGCTTGGGAGTGAGCCCTGAGTACGCCCCGCCAATTGCTTCGCCATCTGGCCCACCTGTTGCTCCAGCTTCTTGAGTGAGGCGTCCGTGTTCTGGGCACGCACGTCGTTTGCCTCCATGTACTCCTCCATCTTCGTCATTCGGCTCTTGTGGGCTACGGTGGTGCTGCTGAAATTCGTGAGAAGCACTTTCATCATATCCTTCATCTCCTTCATCTTGTCGGATCCTCCTGCGGGCGCTTTCTGGTACTGGCGTGGCGCCCCGTTTTGGAAACCGGACGGCCTAGGCTGAAATCCAGGCGGTCCTTGCCCCTGGTGGTTCTGATTCTCGTACGCCTGATTGGGGTGCGCTCGGGGTTGGAAGCTTCGCTGTCCACCTTGGTAATTGCCCATATAGTCTACGTGCTCCAGCGATTGCCCAAGGTGGCATTCCGATGTCTCATGGGCTGCGCCACAGATCCCAAACAATGGCACATATGGCATGTGCTGCGTCAGTGCGGTGGTTGTCACGGCGTTCACGGGCTGAGTCTGCCCGGACTTCGAGAGTAGTGCACCGATGACTGTCTGCAACTGAGAGTTCGTCGCAGCGATCTGTTGCTGAAGCGCCTCGAATTTGGCATTCGTGGCCGTCTTCTCGCTCACTCCAAATACGCCTGTTGTCTTCATCCTCGTATTGCCCCTCATGAAGCTATTCCTCGAGTAATCCTCAATCAGGTTCCAAGCGTCGGTCTTGTTGAGCTTCACGAGTCCTCCTCTTGTGGCTCCGTCTAGCATGTGGACAGTCTGGTCGTTGAGTCCCTCGTGGAATCGGTTGATCTGTGCTGCCTTCAACATCCCGTGCTGTGGGCATCTTTTCAATAGCGCCTTGTATCGCTCCCAAACCTCGTAGAGGTTTTCTGAGTCCTTCTGATGAAACAAGGAGGTCTTCGATTTTAGTCTGAGCACTTCCGACAGTGGGAAGTAGTGGTTGATAAAGGCGGCTCGCATCTCCTCCCAGGTAGTGATCGATCTGGGCGGCAACATATCTAACCAGTCCTTCGCCCTGAACTTGAGCGAGAACGGGAATAGCATCAGCTTGATCGCATCGCCCGAGACCCCGTTGATCTTGATGGTGTCGATGACCGTCAAGAACGCCTTCAGCTGGGAGTAGGGATCGTCGTCGGGATTGCCCTCGGACTGGGCCGTCTGGAAGATCATCTGAAGCCAGGAGTGCTTCACCTCGAAGTTGTTGTTCTCGATCGGCGGGATGACAATCGCCGACTCAGTACCGCTAATAGCGGCATTCTTGAGGAGATCCTGTAGTGATGGCTCCTCCTCTGGAACGTGATGGACGTGCACTCGGTGGTCCGCCATCATTACTTCCGTGTTTGGGCTGTCTACGGATGCCTCTACACGTGAGTTTTGGGTCGACTCCTGCGAACTATCCTCTGAATAACTAACTAGAGGGTCCTGAGAGCTAGTGGAAGCTCATTCGGTGTCGTACTTGAGTTTCCTTCGTAACTTCCGCTCGAAATCTGGGTCTGCGTCAACGATGGGACCCGATGGGTGGCTTCGGGTCATTCACCGCTAAGTTGTACCTTTAAGAAGCGAAATAGGAGATTAGCAAAGAAATACACGAATACAACGAAAAGCGTACGAGACTAATAATGATGTAGGAAAACAAATAACGCAAATAACACAAGTAACGCAAATAAAAACGACAAAACTAAAACTAAGAAAAACGTCAAATAAAGTGGCTAAAGTACCGAACTACGGTGTTCCTAATATCAATTTACTCCCCAGCAACGACGCCAAAAACTTGATCGACACGTGGTGTAATGTGCCAGTGCGACAAGTGATAAAATAAAACGTATACCTAATTACTATTACTGACGTGCGATAGGCAATGGACCTATCGTTTGTAGTGCAGTAAAGTGAGTAGACGAGTATCGAACACGAGGAATAAACTAAGTACTAGTATTAACCTATCGACTCGATATTTAGCCTAAATAAAATAAGTAGATTTTTATATGAACTATCCTAACAGATTACTCCTAAATCAACTAAAGATTGAAAGAACACGCCTAAAACTGGTAAGAAGCTTTCAGATAATAAAGATATGCTCGGGATTCAAATCCCGCTAGGTATTATCGCTAAGACAGTAAATTATCGTTCCTACGTGATTCTGACTAGGTCGCAGTAATTTCCTACCCGCTAACGAATTTGCTGTCGCCCTAAACGCTCGCGGGGATCTAAAGTCCAGTAATTACTAATGGCGAGGATCGAGTATTTGGTTTCGCCCTATACTCGAATCCTATCTTCTACGAACGGCCTAATCGTTGTTTAGCTGTCGCCCTAAACGATTTTCCACACGATCACTTTAACACATAGACATATTAAAGCGACGAAATAATTTCATAGATAGATAAATAGTCATAAACACGAATCACGATAGCATATGTCTTAATTACTAAATAACCTAGCGTTCATCTAATCCCAAACACATAGGGAATTTAGCTACTCATAATAGACGAGAAAACAACGAAAGAAATAGAGAACAGAGAAGGAAGACTCATGATCTTGAATACTGGCGAATTATCGGTACTAGCGTGATGAATCTTCGTTCTTTGATCAATTGGGCGTGATTGCGTCGTTGATCCAACTCTTGCGCTCAGGAACGTAATTCGGCGTCCTTTTGGCTCTTCTTTCGTCTCTAAAGAATTTAGAATTGATATCTGGTAAGTATCCCCTTTTCTGAGTCGTTAGGGCTTTTATAAGAATTTTCGTAACGGTCACGGCCTGGGACATGGGCCGTCACGGCCGTGACCATCGCCGACTCAACTCGCCATGCTCGCTGCCAAGTGTCATGGCCACGTGCATGGGACGTCACAGCCGTGACAAACTAAGCTTCAACTCTCCGCCACTTGTCACGATCAAGTGCATTGGGTGTCACGGCCGTGACGAGCTTGTATTGTAGCTTCTCGCTCTCTGCTCGATATCACGGCCACGTGCAATAAGTGTCACGGCCGTGACTCACTCTATGGCTTGCCTCTGTACCTTGTCACGGCCTGGTGCAAGGGGTGTCACGGCCGTGACACTTGACAGTTTTCTTCAGACTTGCTCCGTTTTGGCTCGTTTTCGCTCTTTTTCGCCAGGAACTCGTCCTAACCTTCAATAACAAGATAAGTGTAAATATGATGAATAAACACATAAAATGATTGCTAGAGCTCTATTATGTCCCAATTAAGCATTACGATCAACGTATTGAGATACGTTTATCAGTAATCAGTGATCGTACCAATCGTCGCATCTGCATCAGCTTCCGTCAACTTCACGCATTATTCACGTGATCTAGAGATTCCACATTGATCGAGAGTGGAGCCGTGCCCGATAAAGCCACACACCCAAATCGCGTCAGGAGCTTGTGTGAGTACACTCCATACCTTCTTCAGGAGAAGTGCCTTGTTATCAACCTCCACGGATCTGAGGCCCATTCCCCCCTCAGACACAGGCAAACAGAGGACCTCCCAGGCCACCTTTACCGTCGACCACCCCCAAAGGAATTTCCTAAAGCGCATCTCCGGAGCTCGGACAATGCCTTTAGGCAGCAAGAAAACCCCCGACCAATACGCATGTAAGGCCTGAAGAACCGACTTAACCATATGAAGTCATCCGGCATACGACAAGGATCGATTATGCCATAACCCAATGCGCTGGTCCACTCGGTGTAGTAATAGTGCGCAGTCCGCAATGGACAAGAACGAGGTAATAAGCGGTACACCCAAGTAGCGAATCGGAAGCTGTCCCACCCGATATCTCATGAGTGACTGAATCTGCTACGTCAGCCCTTCCGTCCATCGTGACAGGTACATCTCACTCTTTTTAGGGTTGGGGTGTAAACCTAACAGGGCTGCAAATCTCCCAAGTGCGTCCTTCAGCACCACAATCGACACAACATTTGCATGACTGAAGAGAAGCAGATCATCCACAAAAGCCAGCGAAGCCAATCTCATTGATTTGCATCACCAGTGGAATGTAAATTTTGGCTCCTCGGAAATGCACAAGGAGCCATCCCATGAAGCACCTCCATAACCAGAGTAAAACGATAGTGCGAAATGGTGTCTCCCTGTCGAAGTTCAATCTTCCCCGCAAACAATCCAACCACTTGGCCGTTCAGGTTCAGGGAAAAAGCCGTCGTCGTCACACATGGTAATCCACCCCATGAAAAATGGGTGGAAGCCCATAGCCTCGAGGAAGGCCAACAAGAAACTCCACTCTACTTTGTCATAAGCCTTTGTCAGGTCGATCTTGAACATTGCCGACGGTGGCCTCCCCTTCGACTTATAACCAAGACACGGCTCATGGGCCGTCAAACACATTGTCGCTGATGCGCCGGCCCGGGATAAACGCCGTCTGCGTCCCATGCACCAACCCAGACAGAAACGGCTTGAGTCTATTCGCAAAAATCTTGGAGATAACATTGTACAGCACATTACAGAACGAAATAGGGTGAAACCCAATCGCACGACACAGCGTGTCTCTCTTCAGGATCAGCGTTATAAGTGTACTATTGAGCCCCTTTAGAAGCTAGCCAGTCACAAAAATTCCTGTACAGCCCGCACCACGTCCTCTCCCACTGTACCCCATGGCGCCTTGAAAAAAGTGACAGTATATCCATTCGGTCCAGGCGCCTTCTCATCCCCCATAGAGAGGAGCACCTCACGAACTTCCCTCGCAGCCACCGGGCCAACAATGGATTGCGCATCTGCTGGAGAAAGCGTACGTGGTGCAGCTCGTTATACATCAGCAACTGCAATCGGTGATGAGTGGACGAACATGCCCAACAACTCCTGGTATAACCCAATCAGCTCAGCCTCCACCTAATGATGTTCTTCCAAGAAGGCCCCGTCGCATCTTCAAGGGACACAATATGATTAGTCGCCCGTTGTAGGGCCACCCTACGAAAGAAAGAAGATGAACACTGGTCACCATCCTTCAGCCAAGCAGGCTTTGCCCGTTGTGACAGAGCCATATGTTCCACCTCCATTGCCTTAGTATAAAGCGAATGGCACAGCTGCTCAAGATCGTAGAAAAGGCCCTCATGTGGATAGCGAGACGAGAACTCATGTGGGCGGTGAAGGAGTTGATCACGAAATATGATCTTAGAATTATTGGACTTATTGAAACAAGAGTCTCGGAACAGAATGCCTCTAACGTCACTCAATCGATCAGGACTTGGAACGGTTCTATAACGTGTTCCAATCGTCGAAAATTTCCTTTGCAGATTTTCACTGATTTATTTTCTAAAACCCTATTCTTATTCGCCTGATTTGATTTTTTATTGAATGTGAATTTTGAACCTCCTTCGCCCGATTCACTTCACTGGGTGAATTTGACTGAAAAATTAATCTTTAATCGCCCGATTTTGTCGATTTCAACTGAACGTTAATTCTCAAATGCCCAATTCTACCCTCTGATTGAATCGTCCGATTTCGTCAACTTTATTTACGATCAATGCCCGATCTGCCTTCTGATTTAATCGACAGATTTTATCAATGTTACTTAGTCTATCGCCCGATTCTACCTTTGATATTTTTGTGATTGAATTTACCCGATTCTCACTTGTTCGATTATAACTTTGCAAATCTACACGACTCTTCATTGCAAATCATTCCTTCATCACCCGGTCGTAAACAAAATTTCATTCTAAAGTTTTTCCAAGTCCCGTAACATTTGTTATGTGAAATCGTGCGATACTCAATTAATACACAAATTAACTATTCCATCACCTTAACTTAGAATTTTCTTTCTAAGTATTGCAACAATTGGGTACCCTAAGTAACTGATTACTAATGATTTGCTATTATTTACAGATTTTTCAGTACGACAGATCTACGTCCATCTAACGGCCGGGCCCAAAGATTACAAATTAACGTGCAATTGGACTTTGAAAACACACAGTGTCCAGATCACATTATCCCCAAAATCCTACAAAACCATCCCTTGAAAACTGCCCTAAATGTCACCGAGTGCGTCCGTCAGATTATGTTGATTTTCCACGGCATCATATTCAACAAAAACAATGATGTCGCCAACTAATCTAGTCTGACCTTCTTGAGCAGTTAAGAAAACAAGGACTCGGATTGTCAAGTAGGGGCTATCATACCTTCGATGGTTCCCCGTTTTCATTCAACATTTCTTGGATCTCCAGCCCGAGATCGAGCGACGTCCCCAAACCGAAGGCTACCAAGTCCCAAAGCTCGGCAAAATACAATCAACAAAGACCAAGTCCAAATTTGAACAAGAGGCCATGCTTCTGGGTGAACATCTTCTTCAACTCATCGAGAAAACAGATCCCGTGCTACAAAACTACATGCGAGCCAATAACCTTTAACACATCCCCAAGGTTCAAAACATTCTAGTTGACCTAACCCAGGGATAAGCCAACCATCAGCCAACTTTATGCCTAGGACGACCCGCATCCCCACAACGAAAACAAAAGAGAAAATCGAAAGGGGATGAAGGAAGCAGCAAGAAGGAACGACATACCAAACACAAACACGACCGTCCTCCTCCTCCCTCTTGTCCACAAATAACCCGGACCGAACCCATAGGCACAGGGGAGGACTTTGTCTTCTAGTAGAAGTCACGACATCTGGTCCAATCGCGCAAAGTACCCAACCTAGCCACTGAATCATCTCCCAACAGATGATTGTTCCACATACACACGAGGAGCCACGACAGCCATGACCGCCTCACTCGGAGCCGGTTGATGTTGAATCAAGCTGTCCTTAGCCTCAGACTGAACTTTCTTTGTCCACAACGAGTCTAGTGTCCTCACCACCGATATTTTTTCCATTTACTAGGACACAAACACCTCTTACTGCACCTCCAGATCATAGTGATCTGGACATAATGCTCCACAACATCTCCGTACTAGAAGGTATTACGGAACAGAGCGGAAGACCCAAAGTAGTCAACACCACAGCAGCTACTAACGTGGGCCATCGATCTGAGTCCGTCTCAGCATTGTGTCAACGGTGAGCCTGAGTGTCCCCGGTTTCTTAAGTATTGTGCAATAGGCAGCACATCATAAACATTTAGTTCTGATGTTGTGACGGCGGAACGTCTTCGTGACACAGCCCCGTTATTTTTCCCGTTCTTGACGGAGCACGGCTGAACGCTCGATTTGAAGAGTCTGCAAAAGGCCTGAAGACTCAATCATGACCCAAGTGTACAATGCACTTGGCGCTTCGACTCACGACAAAGGAAAAGGCCCCGTCACCGAAGAAGAACGTCCTCGACCTGATCCATCTGCTGATCCCGACGGAGGTCCGTGGAATGTTTCCATAACGAAACTCATTGACGTCGTGATGGCCCGACTCCGCACTGCACGAAGCTCACCGAATATGAAGTGGAGGTCCTTAGATGTCTAGAGCTTCCGTTCACCTGCCGTGGCGAGGCCCAGCCATCTGGACAACCACGTGACGATCCAGAAAACGAGGGCCGTCCCACGGGGGAGAAGGCACAAGAGCCTCCGCCTCAACTGCAGCAGACAACTCGAACCAAAACACCCACACGAACCAAAAAATCTAGCCGAACTACTACTAGAACAACCCAACAAGCCTCCTCACCAGAAATAAGCCTTTCACTTACTAGTCCCACAAGTCAAAGAAGCTCCTCCAATCCTCCATTCTCACCTACTCTATCCCTTCAGCCGAACGAACCGATCCTATCTCTCGAGACACTTTACAATCCTCACACAACCGTAGAAAAATATATCTTCAATGATGCCTGTTAACAAAGCCGATGGATCCAGCCACCATTTACTTCCTGATGAAGGCAAACGTAAATCTGGCCCTTATCGACGATGATGAACTCGAGGAAGGTGAAGACTACGAAGCTAAAATTCCAGAACTTCCCGAGCTTCTCAAAAGGAACTTAAGCTGCCATGGCACGTACTATGTTTACCTGTCTCATAAGGGTGATTGGGACTTCGGTCGATCGCTATCGAGAACAAGGCTATTTTTCTTAAGCTATTGTTGAGTGTACTTACTAGAACACCGAGCTTCATATGGGTCAGCTGGTTATATGGGACGCGACTGCATTCTCAATCGCTATGGGATTTACCGATCTCGGCTAATGATGCTTGAAGCTGGAGGAAGCTTATGGAGTTCCGGCCCTTAATCAGATCCATGATTACATTTCGTGTTGGTGATGGATCCATGCTATGGCGGTGGAAGGATCCCTGGCTATTGCCGACACTGCTGTTAGAGAGATACCATAGGGGCCTTATTGCAATGGGCCTGCCTCCAGATGCACGGCTGAGTACGGCTACTGATATGCAGGGGTGGAATTGGCCAGAGCAGGGGGCGGTTGAGTATCTCGAGATCAGTCATCTTCTTTCATTAGTGGACGGCGTACTGTGGACGGGATCGCCTGATGGTTCTATGACGGCGGGTTAGGCCAGAGACGCGATGCGCTACAGAAGGCCACCTGTTCTTGGGTTGTTCTATTTGGAGGGCTGCTGAAGATTCCAAGGCATGAGTTTATCTTGATCGCCTTTTGACGAGGGACAAGCCATGGATAGCTCTGAGGGCGGGTACTCCAGCTTGTGTCCTTGAGGAGTTGCACTATGAGACAGCCCAGCATCTCTTCTTTGGTTGTCTGTTCTCACGGCCATGTCTTCAGATTCTACGGTGATGGATTCGGTTGGTATGGCCTTATCGGACTGGAGTACGGGTATTAAATGGTGAGGGAAGCATATTCTTCATGCAGCGCATCGTCATGTTCTTGCATCCCTTGTTTACCATATCTGGCAGAGAAGGAACAGGCATTGGAAAGAGGGGACCTGACCATCACACTCCGCTCAGGCTCGTGGGGTATATTCTTGCATTGTTTATCATGCGTATTAGTGGTACGTCCTCAAAGTATGACCTTCATCACTTGACCATACACTGAATATGGCATGTGGCTTGGTTGGATCTTGTTGGATTACCTGACTGATTGGTTCTGGTCCTTGTGCCCAGTAGTCTGTTACTGGTTGATTGCGGAGCTAGCTCCTGCTCATTTTGTACATACATTTTTCGACTATATATATTATATATATACATAGATACATGGACATTACACCAAAAGAAACAATGCAAAAGTGCTTGTCATGCCACTTCTCATAACCAATAACTCACGATCCACACAAAGTCATAGAAACACATAATCTCGTAATTCGTGCACATATAAGTTATGTGTTGTAGTTTAAATCTCTACTTACCTGGTGTCCTAGCACTATTTGCTAATATTTGATAATTTTCTTACTGCTCCGCTCTTTATTCATGAAAAACAACTAACTCAGTGTAAGACTAGGTTAGCTGTGAATTTCAAATTATCTAAGTTATATCTAAGTCATTCATGATAAGTTATGTTTTTTTAAAAAACAAAACGCTAGAGAGAGAAAGTAGAGAGAGAACGAGAGAAAATTCGAATTTCTCACTTGGAGGGCTCTTTGATCGATCCACCACCGTTGTTTCTGGCATACCACCCACGATGTTCGTCGGCCGGTGGTTTCTGTTCCGTTCCTATGTGAATAGGCGATGGATTTCTTAAGGTTTTGTGTGGGTTTCACAAATCTAGGGTTAGGGTTTTGAGGGATGGAGTCTGAATCTGATGGTGACGGGCATTCGGCCAACACGACAGCTAAGAAGGGGATGCCAGCACTACCGGATCTCGATCAATTGGCTGCGACCGACCTAGACTTTGGGGCAAATTTCGACGGCGATCGATTTTGAAAGCTGATTGACAATGTTCATGGGCGATCGATGGGGCAGGGTGCTTCTGATCATGGTGGTTCTAATGCAATGGTGGTCCCAATTAATAACCGGGTGGGGATGCAATCAACAGGCTCCCCGGAACTTTCCCAGGGCACGTTGTGGACAGGCCGCATACTCGCCGTGATGGGCCCTGGGCTAGACTGCATACCCCGCCACTAGATTGAGATCATATACGACCGCTGGTTGTTCGTCGAATGGAGCTGCTCCGGCCTGGTGATGATGTCGTCGTCGAAGAGATTGTGGTGGAATACTGTGGCACGACAGCGGCAGGGAGAGCGATGATGACACGCGCGAAGGGTGTGACGGCGCGCATGGCTGATGTTGCATCTGCTATCCTGGGCCCATCTGAGCCCAACATGCCATCTAGGGTTATGATGGAGCAGTGCGACACTAAGACTGTGGCAGCAAAGGTGGGGGTGTTGCCTCAATTGTGGCCGGTGCGACCGTGGTTGCCTCGCGGCCAGAGGCGATTATCACGGTGGCGATGGGGAGTAAAGCGTCGGCTGGAGAGTGTGGAGCCAATGTGAGTGGTTGTTGTTATATGCCCCTCTGGGCCCATTCAACCTAGGTGGGTTAAGAGCGCTGTGCCTACGATCATGGCTGCTCCGAAGAGGCTGACAGTCGCGGCTAGGCAGGTTTTGAGTTTTTCCTCCGTGGTCAAGGGGATTACGGTGCCACGTCGGCAATCTGACCAGTCCCATGGAGGGACCCGCCTGGTTCGGGGTTCGGCTATACAAAAATGTATGACTCTTGAATACACGGCACCGACTTTCGTCGATGGAATTCCCGAAGTGGACCCCTCTTGGGAGGTGGTGAAGTTGAGATTTTCATGGTGGGAAAACACATTGGTGGGATACTTTCTAGGGAAAAAGCCGTACTTCCCCTTCGTAGAGCGATACCTGAGATCGATATGGCAAGGGCTGGTGGAGGTTCGGGCCACTATCAATGGCTTCTTCAAGTTTCACTTTGCATCGGCTATGGAGATGACTACAGTTTTGGATGGAGGGCCATGGCTCATGCAAGACCAGCCGCTCTTTCATGAGTCGTGGCGTCCTAGTATGTCATTCGAGCGAAGGGAGCTGACTGAAGTCCCGCTTTGGGTCAAGCTATGGAACGTTCACGATGATATTTGGACTCAAAAAGGTATGGGCATCGTTGCTAGCACAGTGGGTCAGTCGTTGCTTACTGATGAGGTTAGCAAACGGAGACCGTACAGATTTCCCTCGTGTTTGTGTTATGAAGGCTCTTGGGGGCCCATTCGTGGAAACTTGCCATGTTCGGGTGCCAAGGGAGGATACATGGACGAATGGCGACCATCGAAGTGCAACGCTTGTGATACATGGACGCATGGCGAATCCCTTTGCCCCAAACGCATGAAGACACCAATTTCCTATATATATATATATACACACACGTAAGTACAGGGGTTTAACACATCTAAGTATTTGTTAGAGGCTATTCCTTTGGCTAGGAAGTTTCGTACAATATATTAAAGCTTAAACTTTCGTGGCCACGTGGATAGATACAAATAAATGAATAAGATGATGTGACTACTTACAAATATATCCATCAAAGGAAAGGAAGTAAAGTAGTACACGTGGTGGGCTTAAATAGTAGTGTTAAGTATGACTAAGTATTGTTTTCTTAACCTAAGGGTAATCGACATCACCATCTATCAAGTTAGGCACTTGGGTTTATATATATAATACGACATCTATAGAGATTGACCTAATATATGGTGACTAAGCACAAACAGTGGTAAATAAGAAGTGTAAAGAACAGAACGAGAGAAGGAAAGGAATTCCAACAGGACGAAAGTTGAATTAACCGAAATCATTTTAAACCGCAAAACCTTGGAGGTTAGGTAGTTGAATATTACACCTAAAACACGTAAATATGTTATGTCTATTGGAATAAATTGTTTTGATGCTTATGTGGTTAACGTGATATTCTGTTTGGGGTTTTGTGACTTACATGATTTTAATATATATTAAACATGGATTATTTATGTGATATTATATGGCTATTATGAATTTCGAAGTGCTATAGTGTGGATGTTAGAGTTTTTAATTTCCAAACAATTATTTAATGTTTAGAAACCCCAGAATACCATAATACAGATTTGATTTAATCAAGCAAACCAACTAAGAACTAACCTGAATCCATATGCTTTAATCTTGATATCTTCGACGGGTGTTGAAAATGACTTCTTATTCTTCTCTCTGCTTCCTTGGATTTTATGTATATCTCTGATGATTGAGACTAAGATACAAGAGTCCCTTTTATAGTTAATGAAGAGATGCTCACGAAAAGCCATGCCCTTTTAATTTAAAAGGGCATGTCTTTTCAACATATATGTCTCTTCTAAAGGGTGTAATGTTTAGGAGCAGATTGAAAGGTCATTACACCTTATACCCTAATCTTTAATATTTAATAATCATCACATTAAATATATATAATTTAGAGTATTATATTACATGAGTCATTTAATATAACAATCTCCCACTTGACTCGTGTAATCAATTGATGATTCAACAAAATATAAGTGTACACTATATGAATCCATCAACCATTCATAAATAAATTGAAATAATCGAATCATAGCGGTCACATGTTATTAAGTCACATGATTCCTTCTATGTATTACAATTAACTCAATCCATGAGAACTATAATTGAGGAATACTTTTAACTTTTAACTTTAATATTATTCACTAATAAAAAAAAAGTTATACATGTATATTCCATAATGTGAATAAATATATACAATATATTCAAAACAAAACTTTTAATTGAATTCACAAGAGTCATAACAATAATATGAGCACAAAATAACTATATACATCATGATGTTATTCTATCAGGGACTTGTCCGTGATACCCATCCGTTCAACATGGCCAATAAACGTCTTGGGTGGTAATCCTTTAGTTAGTGGATCCGCTATCATCAAATTTGTACTAATATGCTCAATCGATACCTTTTGTTTTTGAACTTCTTCTTTGACAACTAAGTACTTTAACTCAATGTGCTTCGCTCCCTTCGAGTACTTGTCATTCTTGGAGAAGAATACAGCAGCAGAATTATCACAATAAATCCGTAGGGGTCGATCTACATTATCAATTATAGCAAGTCCTTGTACGAAATTCCGCAACCATAGTGCATGAATAGTGGCCTCAAAGCATGCCACAAATTCAGCCTCCATAGTGGAAGTAGCAATTATAGATTGTTTTCCGCTTTTCCATGAAACTGCTCCTCCCGCCATTAGAAACACATAACCAAATGTAGATTTCCTCGTATCTACGCACCCCGCATAGTCTGAATCTGAATAACCTTGTAACTCAAGGTGATTTGACCTTCTGTATGTGAGTATGTAGTCTTTGGTACCTTGTAGGTATCTAAGCACTTTCTTCGCAGCTTTCCAATGATCTATTCCGGGATTACTCTGATATCGACCCAGCATCCCAACGGCAAAACTTATGTCCGGTCGTGTACAAGTTTGGGCGTACATCACGCTTCCAACAACAGACGCGTAGGGAATAGATTCCATTGATTTTCGTTCCAATTCATTTTTCGGACATTGCATTGTACTGAACTTATCCCCCTTCTGAATTGGAACTATACTTGATGAACATTTATCCATATGAAATCTCTCTAATATTTTATTAATATAGGCTTTTTGGGATAATCCTAACAATCCTTGTGATCTATCACGGAATATTTCAATTCCTATCACATAGGATGCTTCGCCCATATCTTTCATTTCGAAGTTTTGAAAGAGAAACTTCTTCACATCATATAACATGGCAACATTATTTGTAGCAAGGAGAATATCATCAACATATAAGACTAATATAATAAACTTACTCCCACTGATCTTCATATAGATGCACCTATCTACGGTGTTTTCTATAAAACCATATGACGTAATGATATTATTGAACTTAATATACCATTGTCGGGAAGCTTGTTTTAGTCCATATATCGACTTCTTTAATTTACACACTAAATTTGAATTTTCTGTAGTCAAGAATCCTTCAGGTTGGTCCATATAAACGTCCTCTTCTAAGTCACCATTCAAAAAGGCAGTTTTCACATCCATTTGGTGAAGCTCCAAATCATAATGAGCTACCAAAGCCAAAATTATTCTTAAAGAATCCTTTTTCGAAACAGGAGAAAATGTTTCCTTGTAGTCAATGCCATCTTTTTTAGTGTAACCTTTGGCGACGAGCCGGGCTTTATATCTTTCAATATTGCCTTTTGAGTCTCGTTTGGTCTTATAGACCCATTTACAACCGACTCTTTTGGATCCTTTGGGCAACTCAACTAATTCCCAGACTTTGTTATCGTCCATTGATTTCAACTCTTCTTTCATAGCATTGAGCCAATTTTCAGAATTAATGCATTCCATGGCTTGTTTAAACGAGACTGGATCTTTATCGATGCTTAAATCACATTCATGCTCAAGTGAATAAATTACATAATCGTCAGAAATAGCCGATCGTTTCTGCCTTTCGGACTTTCTTAAAGCTATATCTTGTGGAATCACTTGTTCGTTTACGATCTTCTCAGCAACCATCGGTTCATTATTGGCACCATTATGTTCTGAATTCTTAATACCTATATGTTGGCTTAAATTGCTATTTAATCTTGATATAGCTATAGGATCAACAACAGGTGCAGAAATGTCTGATGTAGGAGTTTCATCCTGAATTTCATGTATTTCTATTTTTCGTGGTTCTTCACTCCCACTAACTTGACCATTCTCAATAAACCGAGCATTACCAGACTCAACGATCCTCGTACTATGCTTAGGACAATAAAATCTGTATCCTTTCGACTTTTCAGGATAGCCGATAAAATAACCACTAATGGTTCTTGCATCGAGCTTTCTTTCGTGCGGATTATATATCCTCACTTCTGCTGGACAACCCCAAACATGAAGATGCCTTAAACTAGGCTTTCTTCCTGTCCACAATTCGTAAGGAGTTCTTGAGACAGATTTACTTGGAATTCTGTTTAGCAGATATGCTGCGGTTTTCAGCGCGTATGTCCATAATGACAAAGGTACAGAACTGTTACTTAGCATACTCCTAACCATATCCATAAGAGTACGATTTCGTCTTTCAGCCACACCATTTTGTTGTGGTGTACCAGGCATTGTATATTGTGCACAAATACCTCGACTTTCAAGGAACTTTGCAAATGGACCTGGACATTGTCCATTTTCGTCAAATTTGCCATAAAATTCACCACCTCGATCAGATCTCACAACTTTAACCTTTTTATCTAGTTGCCTTTCCACCTCATTAATGAACACCTCTAGGATGTCAACTGATTGTGATTTTTCATGCAACATATAGACGTAACAATACCGTGAGAAATCATCAATAAATGTGATGAAATATTTTTCACCACCCCAAGATGGTGCGTCAAATGGACCACAAATATCAGTATGTATCAATTGAAGTTGCTCACTACTTCTTACGGCCGGATATTTTGATATATGTTTAGTTTGTTTCCCTTTAATACAATCTATACATATATCCCAGTCACTAAAATCCAATTGAGGTAATATCTCACTTTTCATTAACCTCGTCACTCTTTCTTTGGATATATGACCTAATCTTTGATGCCAAAGGAAAGCAGAAGATTCATTATGGGTACTACGTTTATTTCCAATACTGTGTTCAACGTGAAACAGGGATTCTGCAAATGTAGCATTGAGATTGAAACGGTATAAACCATCAATCAAATTACCACAACCGTAATATTTCATGCCTTTATATAATAAAAAACAATTATTTTCAATCTTAATATTATACCCTAAACAATCTAACTTTCCAACAGAAATTAGGTTTCTAGAACACTCAGGAACATACAAACACTTTTCTAGATCTAGATTACAACCATTATCTAAGATCAATCTATAAGTTCCAATTCCTTCTATTCGCGCCTTCATTCTGTTTCCCATGTATAAGAATTTCTCATTTCCGTTTATGGGCTGGATCGAAAGAAATCCCTGTAAAACATGTGATACATGAGTAGTTGCACCAGAATCCAACCACCAAGTGTTATGAGGCACTTCTACAAGATTTGATTCAAAACATACTGAAATAAAGTATGTACCTTTCTTTTCGAACCAAGCCTTTCTTTTCAGACAATCATTTTTCAAATGTCCCAGTTTCTTGCAAAAGAAGCATTTGTGCTCCTTATGGATCTTACCCTCCTTGTTCTTTAATGAGTTTTTTCCCTTCCTTTTGATTTTAGCTTTGCTAGTGCTTCCTCCATCATGAACGGTAAGGTGGACAGAGTGTTCCTTCATTTTCTTTAACCTTCCCTCCTCTTGAATTAACATGGCTTTAATTTCTTGTAAGTTCCATTTTTCTTTCAAGGTGTTATAGTTCACCTGGAACTGACCAAACTCAAGAGGAAGTGAGTTTATGATAAACTGAACTAAAAAGGTTTCGCTCACATCCATCTTCATCGACTTTAGCTTTGACGCCAGATTTGCCATATTTGTCACATGCTCGTGAATTGGCTGTGACCAATCAAATTTCTTGGTTGTCAGCTCACTCATTAAAGTGCCCACAATAGACTTGTCTGTAATGTCTGATTGTGAATACTCTTTTACTTTCATCATAAATTCCCGTGCGTCTTCCGTTACAGGCATTGATGGCTTGACATTTTCAGCCATCGTCATTTTCATCAAGTTTAAGCTTAACCGATTGGATCTTTCCCATTCATCATAGAATGATTTTTCGGCTTCCGTACTATCCTCTGTGATAGCTGCAGGCTTTTGCTCAGTCTCTAATGCTAGGTCCAAATACATTGCACCAAGTTGAAACTTGATCTGTTCGGACCAATCAAGGTAGTTTAGCCCATTGAACTTGACGATGGAATTGCCCAATGCAAACACGTTATTAGTTGCTGTGAACAACAAATAAGTCACATGTATTAATTTAAATAGATTCAAACAAATAATCAAACTATAAGTATGCATTTAAGTTCATCTTTGGACGATACTTAAGCAAATGAATATAACAATAATAATGCTAAAATAGAATACTTAAATAGATAATCAATCATAGATATGCATATTATCTTAACATGAAAGTGCACGACGAGTATTGTGTTTGCCAAGTTTATTTTTTTCTGAATAAATATTTTCTTTTTATGAATTAAACTTAGCTAGTTGCCAAAGTGACCTAGTTTAAGTTCATTGTTAAAAATCGTTTGTTCGCATGATGCTATTAAAGAAATGAATAAACGAAATCATTAATTGCTAGGAGTTCACCCAAAGGTGGATTAATGCATGAAGTTAATGAAAGTAAAGAGAAAACATTATAATCATTTATGCATGCTGTTAAAATCTTCTAAATATTCCAAATAGATATGCATTAAACGTACATATGAATAAGTGAATATATAACAATCTATTCACGTGGAAACCCATGATTATATACATATGAATCTTCACACTCTAAGCATGATGTCAACGCAACATTAGTCTTGCATTTATCCGAAATATATATATGTACATATTGGCAGACAACTATAATTTCAATTGTTTAATCCTAAATGCATTAAACATTGCCGAGATGTTATGCACATGCATACATAAACAATATCATCGGCAGAGACCCCGCATGTAATTGTGCCGTGGTGTCATTTAACAGAGAAACATGCATATGGTGATTATTACCGTTATTGTCATACCTCAAATAACAAACAATGATGAAATTTATAAAATAATGAAGGTTGCGGAAACATTAAAAAATTGTCATATGTATATAAATATACATGAAAGCGGATATGTGTCAACAGATGTCATGCAAATCAATATCCACCGCCATCCATACCAGCAATAGGAAATAAAATAATATGTTGCCGTTAAATCATCATAACAATCCACAAATATGATAAATCAAAAGTATTATGGAGGCTCTGATACCAACTGTTAGAGTTTTTAATTTCCAAACAATTATTTAATGTTTAGAAACCCCAGAATACCATAATACAGATTTGATTTAATCAAGCAAACCAACTAAGAACTAACCTGAATCCATATGCTTTAATCTTGATATCTTCGACGGGTGTTGAAAATGACTTCTTATTCTTCTCTCTGCTTCCTTGGATTTTATGTATATCTCTGATGATTGAGACTAAGATACAAGAGTCCCTTTTATAGTTAATGAAGAGATGCTCACGAAAAGCCATGCCCTTTTAATTTAAAAGGGCATGTCTTTTCAACATATATGTCTCTTCTAAAGGGTGTAATGTTTAGGAGCAGATTGAAAGGTCATTACACCTTATACCCTAATCTTTAATATTTAATAATCATCACATTAAATATATATAATTTAGAGTATTATATTACATGAGTCATTTAATATAACAGTGGAAACCCATATTGTTGGTTTTGAATATATGTATTTATTTATATGTTAAGTGTTTGGGAATGTTAAGCATTGGAGAGTTTTTGAACCCTTGATAATAGGAATATTTTGGGTAGAATTAGGGTTTCAATCTTTGGTATCTTCTTTTATGTTTTCGGCAGCTCTACAGCGGTTTTGATATAAATAATGTTTCGACATTTAAGGAATGTTTTTGTTAGCCAAGCATAGAAAGTTTTCGTTGTGTGGCCACTCACAAGGTTTCGCTAGTCAATAAGATTCTTGGCAAGTCTACTAAGTCTTCGTGAGGCTATATAATACTGTTTGTGCAGTTTGATTTTACTTTGCTAAGCACAAATAGATTCGGTTGTTCCATGGATATTAGGTTGATATATTAGATATATTTTAGTATTATCTGGTTTCGACAATAGTACGATTTATGGCCTTAGAGTTCGATTGATTAAAAGTTGTCGTCACCTATATTTTAATATGATTAAATAGTTAGTGCTTAATATGATTAAATATGTTTCAGTATTTTATTTTACTTGTTTGATTTAAATAAATGTTTGGAGTGAACCAAAGTAAGGTTCACAATCTATGTGTTAGGTATAGAACTTAGATTTTGGAATGTGCAAGTTAAGTATTTATTTGTGATCTTATAAGTGGTTTTAAAAATAGCCAAGGATTTACGATATTGTATTTTTGATCAATTATGTGACTATGTGATTTTTATATGGATTTTCAAATATAAGGATTATGTGTTTGACATAGGTTTTTCGACTTGAGTAGTCGAATGTGAATTTTTATGGCATTTAAAGATTTTAAAGTAGGTCTTCGAACTTTGATCGGAATTTGATTATCTAGAATAAACTGTCGGGATAAAAATTTATTCATATGCTAAAGGTGGTACGTGTGTTGAAAATTACAATAATAAAAGTAATGGTTAGAATAATTATAGGACAGGTAGGTGAAATCCACCTACGACGCGTAACCTTTATGAAAACATATGTGTACATGTTTTGAATTATGTGATTTTGTGACTATGTGAATTTCCTGAATTATGTGACTTGGCGAATTATATGTGTTACGTGTATCGTGTTTATTGCACGTCATATGTACATTATTTATATCGTACATGCATGTCACGTCATATGTACGTTATTTGCACTGCATGTGCATATCACGTCAGGGGGAGGTCGAGCACCGTATAAAACGGTGATGCTTTATTATGTCGATGAGCGGGGTGTCGATGTGAGGTAAGTTGAGGTGTGAGATGAGTTGGACGGAAGACGGGCATGAGCGACTCGTCTACTCAATATCTGAGGTGCAAACCGTTGAGGCGGGAAACCGTTTAGGGGGGAGATGGGGGTGAGCCACTCATCTACTCAGATACTGAGGTGCAAACCATCCTAGGTAAGAGGTGAGTCAGATAGGAGACGGGCGTGAGCGACTTGTCTACTCAGGTGCATGAGCGACATCTGAGGTGCAAACCATCTGAGAGTGTAGACGACGGCAGACGGGCGTGAGCGACTCGTCTACTCAGGACCTGAGGTGCAAACCCTTGAGGCGGGAGACGCTTGTCTACTCAGGACCTGAGGTGCAAACCATCAAGGATTGGCGGGAGACGGGAGTGAGCGACTCGTCTACTCTGGTGCGTGAGCGACACCTAAGGTGCAAAATCGGTCATGTAGGATTAGGCGTGAGGTCTAGATGTGAGCTGAGACGTGATGGGTTGACATATGAAGGGAAGAGTCGAGGGTGCATGTCGTGAGGTCTATGGGACGGGATCGAGGGCACGTTGCATACATGCATATTTCACCTACTGAGCAAGTAGCTCAGGTTTTTTTATGTGTTGTAGGTACAGAGCCCGACGCTGGTGCGCGTCACGACTGAGGCGGGCTGACGGCGGTGCTCCAGGGACTTTTGAGGGCGGGGCTGTACATGGATGCGACCTGTGGACCGACGTTAGGTTTTGACCTTTTGATATTTTGGGGCTACGACCCATGTATAGTGATGACGTGTAGACGAATATTTTGATGTAATATATTTATTTAAGAAAAAGTTTTTGTTAGATGGGTCTTCCGCGACTTACGTTGCGAAAATCCGCCACTGATTAGTATTAGAAAGCGAGGGTCGCCACAGGGGGTGCACCTCAACCGCGGGATATGTCGGAGTTTCGGGCATGTCTAATACGAGCCGACCTTCTATCACTTCCATCAACGGGACAGGAGTTCACTTGGTATAATCAGCAGCGGTCA
The DNA here is from genome assembly GCA_027422505.1 of Craterostigma plantagineum. Taxonomy (NCBI): domain Eukaryota; kingdom Viridiplantae; phylum Streptophyta; class Magnoliopsida; order Lamiales; family Linderniaceae; genus Craterostigma; species Craterostigma plantagineum. Next base: position 5,210,386 of record JAPQWV010000055.1, read on the forward strand.
CATGCGGGCATTTGGCACAAGTTGGATCGCATGCTTGGCAACCCGCAGTGGTTTGCTAGGTATCCGGATTCACGATACCGGTGTGAACTCCCGGCTACATCGGACCACTCACCGTTGTCTTTGGCAGAGACCGCTTCTAGGCCACGGGGTGCGAGTTTTTGTTTCGAGAATTTCCTTACCAAGGAGGTGGGTTTCGTAGACCATGTACAACTTGTGTGGTCCATTCCCCGGGCGGGTTTTCCTATGTTTGTGTTGGTACAGCGGCTGAAGTTGTTGAAGCCTATATTCGAGCAGATGCGGCGCAACAAAGAACATAACAAACAAGTAGTTGATTCGGTACTCTAGCTAATGAATAACTATAGACTCTTATGTCCAATGGGTTGAAAAATATGATAACCAAGTAAATGATATTCTGTACTCTAACCATGGTTAGATTATGTAACATTGTTAAAGAAATGAATTGTTCTGTGAATTATGTGGGCTTAGTTAAAATTCTATTTTTTTGTGAACATGATATCGACCCAATACTGTTATGCCCAGATTTGAAAAACTACAAAATTTTGCCAATTATAGATTGCGGGTGTTTGTAAACTGGTTTCTCGCGAATTGACTGAGTCAATAAAAAGTATCAGTTTGCGAATTGTCAATTGCGAACCCTGAGCTTCGCGAATTCTAATTCGCGAAGCTGAGTTTTTCAGCTTAAGTTTGAAGAAATTTTTTATAAATTTTCTTTAGTGTGGATCGCGGGTCTGTTTGAAAGGAAATTCGCGAATTGACAAAGTCAACTGATAAGTTAGGATTTTACGCTATTTTTATACCCCGAAAAGCGTGTTTTTGGTCGTTATTTATTTGAATAAACTTGGATATCCTACCCTTACATGCATATTTCTTGTTTGACAGATATCGAGGAGAAAGGACCAAAATCGAGGAATTATGCGCAATAAGTACAACAATTAGAAGTTGGGCTGAATTACAATCATCATGAATGGTAATGGGGCTCCTTAGTTTAATCTCGGCCCATCATAGTAATTAAAGCCTACAAGAGACGTGTTGGAGACTTAATTAGTAGCGATTGTCTTAGGAAATTTTACATTGACTGAGATTCATGATGGTTAGATAGGATAGATTTTGTGAAATGCATGAATTATTTGTGGTGAACATGTGCCTTGGTCACTTGCCGTCAATTGATTTTTATTTCATCTATTTTATTTGCCTCTATTTTATTATTTGTGTTTTATCTCTTTTATCAAATCATCAAAACTATAAAAATTCCGTTAGTTTAAATTAGAATTAGGAATATTTTCTTAGAATTAATCGAGCTGTCTTTGTGGATCGATAATTGGACTTCGTCCGTTTTACTACTTGCACGACCTAGTACACTTGCTAGTATTTGAGCATGTCAAGTTTTTGGCGCCGTTGCCGGAGATAGCTATATTATTAATTTTAGGATATATTCCGAGTTTTAGTTTAGACATTTTATTTATCGATTATTATTATTATTATTTTATTTTATTTTATTATTATATTTTTGTCAATTCGCTTACATTGATTTTTCATTTTTTGCAGACAATTCCTATTATGACACGAAGCTCGAGAAACGTACCATTGCTATTTGACGCAGAAATCGAAGCGACGTGTCGGCGTAACAATCGAGATCGTGGACTGAGAATGGACAATCAAGATCACGAGGAAAAACATATGGTTCCTCCACGGTCCACTTTACTAAGTCGAGCGCTTCCAGGAATTTTCGATGACAGCGACCCGATTGCCATACCTCCGGGACCAAATAATCATTTCGAGATTAAACCCATTACTATACAGATGGTGATGGGTTCAGCACAGTTTCATGGGCTTACAAATGAGGACGCAAATTCACATATTTTGAAATTTATTCAAATCCGCGAACTATTAAGTATCCAGGCGTCTCTACAGAAGTGATAAAATTGACATTTTTTCCTTTTTCTTTGATAGGTAAGGCGTCTGAATGGTTCTCATCATTGCCACATGCATCTATCACTAGTTGGGAGCAACTAGTGGAATGCTTTCTAGGCAAATATTACCCATTGTCAAGGACCAGCGAGATTAGGAGCCAGCTAGTAACCTTCAAACAAGGTGGCGAATCTCTGAGCGATGCATGGAGTAGGTAAAAGAGCCTTCTGCGACAATGCCCGAACCACAGCATACCCCTGAGCGTCCAGATGCAGTCATTTTTCTTAGGGCTGAGCACACAAAATAGAAGGATCGTCGACGGCGGATGCACATGAAACTTTATGGAGTTAGGCGACGAGGAAGCACTCCAGGCCATCGAGCGAGTTGCAGCCTACCCAGCAAGATATGAGCATGATCTGGACCGACGGACGGCTGGAGTACATGAGATAAGTAGCTCGTTGGAGGCGCAATTCGAAGCCATACATAAAAGGTTAGACCAGATACAATCCACGGACCCTGAGGCGGTGCATTACATCCACAATAGGCAAAAGAAAGCGTACTCCAACACATACGAACCAAGCTGCGAGGCCATCCGAATCTATCATACGGAAACTTGCACTACTTAAAGCCTCCAGAAGCTTAAAATCAACAGAGTGGGCCACCAACAAAACAAAAAGCCGATTAGGAGATGGCATTTGAGAAATTGGCGGGCTATCAAGGCGATCAGAGTCGTAAGATAGACGAACGATTCAACAAGATAGTAGACACAAAACAAAGTTTGGCGACTACAATAGAGCATCTAACAAGTTCAATGTCCGAGCTCAAGCCAGGGACACTCCCAAGCGACACTGAAAAGAACCCTCGAGAGTACGTTAAGGCCATTCAGCTGAGAAATGAGAAGAAGCTTGAATCAACCAAGGAGACCAAGGTTGAAGAAGAAGCAAAAGCGACAGAAAACAACGATGAAAGCAACGTCACGACCACAAGCACCGAGGTTCACAATGACGAAAAGGACGAGCCGGATCCTCTCGCGGTGGAAAAGAAGGTCGACCCACTCCCACCAGTCAAGATTCGACCTCCATATCCCGCAGCATTACGAAGGGGAAAACCGGATAAGCACTTCGAGCGCTTTATTAATATATTTAGGAAGTTAGAAATTAACATTCCTTTTTGTGAAGCTCTCTTGCAGATTCCGAAGTACGCCAAATTTTTCAAGTAGTTGCTATCAAACAGGAACAAGCTAGAGCAATATGGCACGATAGCCCTTAACGAAGAATGCTCTGCGGTGTTACAAAGGAAGCTACCACCAAAGCTCAAAGATAGGGGAGTTTTTCTATTCCTTGTTCCATAGGCTCATTATCATTTACTAATGTTCTTTGTGATTTAGGAGCGAGTATTAACTTGTTACCCTTTTCACTTCTGAAAACGCTAGGGATAGGTGAGCCAAAGCCTACATCTACGGTTCTCCAACTAGCGGATAGATCAATCACATACCCACGAGGAGTACTGGAGGATGTGCTAGTGAAGGTTGCAAAGCACTACTTCCCAGCCGATTTCGTGGTGCTAGACATGGAAGAAGACACCGACATGCCTCTTATTTTAGGAAGACTGTTTCTTAATACGGTAAGAGCCCTAATTGATGTTGGTAATGGTAAGCTCATCCTACTATTGGGGATGAGAAAGTTATCTTTGATGTTTATAAAGTAATGAAACACCCTCCAGATGATGATTCTTGTTCCTTTATTGATAGTACTGACACATGTGCTCTGGAGTATTTTAAAACTTTCAGGAATAAGGAAAACTTGGAAGCATGCCTAGTCGGAGACGAGTCCGAGGAGATGGCCGATACCGTAGCAAGCTTAGAAGCAAACCCACCTCATCGGAGGTCGGCCAAGCCAAAAGTAGACCGGCTCGATCGATCATTAGCCGCACAACCTCGACCATCAATAGAGGACCCTCCTATTTTAGAACTTAAACCTTTACCTAGTCACCTCAAGTATGTTTATCTGGGCGCTCTTGATACTTTACCCGTGATTATTTCTTCCACTTTGACAGATCTAATGGAAGAAAAGCTAGTGAGGGTGCTAAGAGAACACAAACGAGCATTCGCATGGAAGGTTGCTGACATCAAAGGAGTAAGCCCGACCGTCTGCATGCACAAGATTTTGATGGAAGATTCTTACAAGCCGGTCGCACAACCACAAAGACGCCTAAACCCAGGGATGCAAGAAGTGGTGAAAAAGGAGGTAATTAATCTTCTGGACGCAGGTATTATCTACCCTATCTCTGATAGCGCATGGGTTAGTCCGACCCAAGTTGTTCCAAAAAAGGGAGGTATGACCGTTATAAAGAATGCCTCTAATGAGTTGATTTCCACGAGGACTGTTACGGGGTGGCGTGTATGCATAGATTATAGGAAATTGAATGATGCCACCCGTAAAGATCATTTCCCCCTCTCCTTTATTGACCAAATGTTAGAAAGACTAGCTGGACATGAGTTTTACTGCTTTCTAGATGGTTATTCAGGTTATAATCAGATTTCTATAGCGCCCGAGGATCAGGAAAGACTACTTTTACTTGTCCTTATGGTACTTTTGCATATAGATGCATGCCATTTGGATTATGCAATGCACCAGCTACTTTTCAGAGATGCATGCTCGCTAATTTTCACGACATAGTTGGGAAATTTATGGAAATATTTATAGATGATTTTTCTGTATTTGGGTCTACATTTGATACATGTCTTGATAATTTAGCATCCGTTCTATCACGATGCGAAGAGACTAACCTTGTCTTAAATTGGGAGAAGTGTCATTTTATGGTACATGAAGGTATAGTTCTCGGACACAAGGTATCGCACAAAGGAATTGAGGTGGATCGAGCCAAGGTTGACGCGATTGAGCAGTTGCCACCACCCACGTCAGTAAAGGGAGTTAGCTTCTTGGGACACGCAGGATTCTATCGACGCTTCATAAAGGATTTTTCAAAAATAGCTAAGCCATTATCAAATTTACTTGTTAAAGATGCTATTTTTAACTTCACCGATGATTGTGTGCAGGCTTTTCGAACCTTAAAGGAGAAACTCACCAACGACCCAGTGATGGTCGCACCAGACTGGACACTCCCATTTATTGATGTGCGATGCTAGCGATGGTGCTGTAGGTGCGGTTCTAGGACAACGCAAGGATAAGGTATTTCGGGTCATTTACTATGCCAGTAAAACTCTGGACGATGCACAGAGAAATTATGCTACTACTGAGAAAGAGTTACTAGCCGTGGTATTTGCAGTAGATAAATTTCATTCTTACCTAGTGTTGAATAAGGTAATCATCTACACTGATCATGCTGCACTTAGATACTTATTTGCGAAGAAAGATGATAAGCCTAGGTTGATTCGCTGGATTTTACTACTTCATGAGTATGACTTAGAGATTTGTGATAAAAAAGGTGTTGAGAATGTGATTGCTGATCATTTATCTAGGTTAGATAATTCGCATGAGCAAGATAAGGAGTTACCTATTGATGAATACTTTCCTGACGAACAATTATTTGCTTTGATCGATACATCTTTTCCTTGGTTCGCGGATTTTGCAAATTATGCTGCTACAGGTGAGATTCCCGCAGGCTTGAGTTTTCATCAGAAGAAGAAATTTCTCTCTGATGCGAAACACTACATGTGGGATGATTCGTTCCTATACAAGATTTGCTCTGATCAGGTAATCCGGCGATGTATACCCGCCGAAGAGGTGATCTCTGTTTTATCTCATTGTCATGTGGGTTTGACCGGTGGACATCATGGACCCACTAGGACTGCATTTAAAGAATTACAATCGGGTTTGTTTTGGCCTACTTTGTTTAAGGATGCGCATGCTTATGTTGCATCATGTGATCGTTGTCAGCTTACGGGTGCTATGTCTCGAAAGCATGAAATGCCATTGAATATCATGTTAGAAATCGAACTCTTTGATGTGTGGGGCATTGATTTTATGGGGCCTTTTCCTAGTTCATGTTCAAATAAGTATATCTTGGTAGCAGTAGATTATGTGTCTAAATGGGTAGAGGTCGAGGCATGTAGGACCAATGATGCGCGCGTAGTCATTCGATTTCTTAATAAGCATATTTTTACTCGTTTTGGTACACCTAGGGCAATAATTAGCGATGGCGGTACTCACTTCTGTAATAAGTTATTTGCTAATTTGTTGTCTAAGTATGATGTGAAGCATAAGGTGTCTACCCCATACCATCCTCAGACTAGTGGACAGGTGGAAGTTTCGAATAGGGAGTTGAAGCAGATTTTGGAAAAGACGGTGAATGCCTCAAGAAAAGATTGGTCCTTAAAGCTAGATGACGCACTATGGGCATACCGCACCGCATATAAAACCCCGATAGGGACTTCGCCGTTTCGTCTTGTTTTTGGAACAGCATGCCATTTACCTGTAGATAGAACACCGTGCATATTGGGCTATTAAAAAGCTAAATTTTGATTTGTCTGAAGCAGGTAAAAATAGGTTGCTCCAGTTGAATGAGATGGACGAGTTTCGTCAACAATCGTACGAGAATGCCAAGTTATATAAGGAGCAAACAAAGAAGTGGCATGACAAGAAATCATAGAAAGGGAGTTCAAAGTCGGCGATCGTGTCTTGCTATTCAACTCGATGCTACGTCTCTTTCCAGGGAAGTTAAAGAGTAAGTGGGTTGGCCCCTATATACTGCAGAAAGTATTTCCATCCGGGGCCGTACAAATCCTTATCAATGGAAAGGACGAACATACAGTTAATGGGCAGTGCTTGAAACTCTACGACGATGGGGAAATTGGCAAAGCGAACTTGGTATTCCTTGAAGAACCTAGTGCCACTAATATTCCTGCTTTACGTTGTTCTGTGCCTTTCAGGGACACCTCGTCTGGAGAGAATACAAGCGAGCTGAAGGACCTCCAGAACACCAAAGCAAGCCTAGACACCAAGTCACCCTGATCATCTCGAGAGTAGAGCTAACGACTTTAAAAACAACGCTTCTTGGGAGGCAACCCAAGTATTATCGATGCATATATTTATATTTAGTCCTATTATTCTGAGTATTTTTTTATTTTTCATCTAATAAAACGACGCTTCCAACGATCACATGAGGCAACCCTAGTCATGTTTTCTCGCAGGCTCATAATTAGTTTGGGGGTTGCACGTTCGTGATGGTTGCTTGCTTACTGCGAATCAACAAAGTCTTCTACATCGATCACGTAAAATTCAGGGCATTGTCACTTCTACTTTCTCTTTGCTTTCAATTTACACATTGAGGACAATGTGATATTTAGTTTGGGGGTGGGATTTGACACATGCTAGATTTAATATGCTTATATATTTAGGTATCGATGCACTTCGGTCTTTTAGTGGGTATAACTGATGACGGTTGCGATTTGAATGTCATCTGTGGAATCTCCTGTCAATGATGATGAAAAATTTTAAAATTTTACTGTGTCGTGATATGATTCGATGAATTGAGTGAGATAGTCTTACATGTTGCATTGTCGTGATATTAGCATGATTATTTGGCAATATTGACTGCTTTTGGAGAGTATTGCGTATCATGAAGCGTAAACCCAACTATATATGTGAGATTTTGAGCCTTCAGAGATTAATTCAGAGCAACTCACTATGCTCGGTGTTTATTCTTGTGTGACACGCATGGACTGAATATTTTCAAACTTGCTCTGTTATGCATGTCAATGGTTACTATGTGGATTTTTATGTGCGAAAATGGAAAGGGCACTAGGATTGAGTCATTGGCCTAAATATTTCCCTACCTTACGTATTTACCACTTAGTGAGCCCCTTTGAGCCTTATTTGACTTATTTGTTGATTTGGAGCCCAGATATTTAGCCTAATTACCTCAAATTTAGCCTATACGACCCCTCATCAACGTGTTAATATATCGATATCGTGAATAGTGGCTTGTTGGTTGAGAATGAGCTAATCGTCGGTGCATGTTAGTTATGAACTCGTCGTATGATATAGATCTCTCGTCGTAATATTGCAGCGAACGAGAAACCTCTCCCTTCAATAAGACGTAAAAAAAGAACATAGGAGGGGCTGGTTCGAAAAAAAAAAAAAAAAAAGAAAAAGAAAAAGAAAAAAAGAAAAAAAAAAAAAAAAAAGGCGAGCGAGAAGAGCTAGAAAAGGTGAAAGGATGAGTCGAGTGAAAAATAGGCACGGCGTTAGAAGAGCGAAATAAGTGGTGAGAAGAGCGATTCGATGATTGACACGTTTGATACTTTTAGCTCACTTTCCCATATGACACACCTTTTCAAAACCCGAGCCCCATTATAACCCTTCATGGAAGACCCTTTGGTTAGTGCATGACTTCTACTATGTGACTATGATGCGATATATTTGCTTGCATAGAGTAATATCTTTTTATGTCGTGAATTGAGCGTCCTTATACAGATCCCTTTGAAAACACCCGAGCGACTTGAGCGATCCTTGTGAGAGTTGTGGATTGATACGTGGTATAATTCTAGATGTCTTTTATGCTATGATAAGATTGCGAACTATTACCTCATGCCACGTGTTTTGACTAGATAGCTCATTAGTTGATGATTATCTCGACTATATGCTTTTACATTTTCTGAGATGAAACGGGAGAATTTCATTGACTGATGTTTTACAATCCTAACTTGATTTGGTTTTATTTCGCTTTCATGATCGAAGACGATCCAAGCTAGTTTGGGGGTTGTTGATAAGTTAGGATTTTACGCTATTTTTATACCCGGAAAAGCGTATTTTTGGCCGTTATTTATTTGAATAAACTTGGATATCCTACCCTTACATGCATATTTCTTGTTTGACAGATATCGAGGAGAAAGGACCAAAATCGAGGAATTATGCGCAATAAGTACGACCATTAGAAGTTGGGCTGAATTACAATCATCATGAATGGTAATGGGGCTCCTTAGTTTAATCCCAGCCCATCAAAGTAATTAAAGCCTACAAGAGACGTGTTGAAGACTTAATAAGATGATGGCTTATAGATGCTTATGGGGCGTGCACTTCAAAGAAAGGTCAATTCCCACATCTACATTATCGCCATTGGAGGAGAATAATTCAAACTGGAGAAAAGATCATACTTCAAGTACGAAACAATATTTGAGGGAGATTTGATTTTCGAATCAAATAAGAGATTTTCTTGGGAGATGAAATTAAGTCGGTGCAAGTAATTACAATCTATTTAAGGCAGCTTGGACGATTAGAAAAGAGGACAACATCGAATAAAGAAGCAGGCCGAAGGCATTTACAGCGAAGAAAAAAGAGAGCGCCAACTAGCGGAGATTATCAACGGCTAGCGAGGCGTTCCTTCCGTGATAAGCGAAATTTTATTTTCCTTCTCTATCATCGACATTGAATATTTTGTGTTTTTATTTTATTAATATGCTAGCTTAATACCCTTTGTGATTAAGGCCATGATAGACCGAATAATGACTACGTATTAATATTTTTCTTATCCTATTTGATCGTGTCAATCGAGTCATGTGTTCCTTGTTTGCGCTTAATGCTTGTGTATGCCTGATCAACATATGCATGTTTATTTGATTGGTTTATGAGACGGACAAAGTGATTAGACCCGTTAGAATGATAAACATCGAACATCACTACGTAAAACCGACCAGAGATGGAATTCGGTTTCGTATGTGTGGTTTATGAATCCTTAAGCGCCGAAAGCGCTTGAGCTTGGGGAATTCATAGAGATTGAATGCATGCATGGAAACTACAATCCTATAGACATATACGGGTTGGTTCTCTATCGCATAGGATCGCTATTGCAGAACAAACGAGTAGCGATTGTCTTAGAAAATTTTACCTTGACTGAGATTCATGATGGTTAGATAGGATAGATTTTTTGAAATGTAGGAATTATTTGTGCTGAACATGTGCCTTGGTCACTTGCCGTCAATTGATTTTTATTTCATCTATTTTATTTGTGTCTATTTTATTATTTGTGTTTTATCTCTTTTATCAAATAATCAAAACTATAAAAATTCCGTTAGTTCAAATTAGAATTAGGAATATTTTCTTAGAATTAATCGAGTTGTCTTTGTGGATCGATACTCGGACTTCGTCCGTTTTACTACTTGCACGACCTAGTACACTTGTTAGTATTTGAGCGTGTCATCAATTATGAAAATGTGAAGCGTGATCTGTTCGCGAATTTCAACTCGCGAACACTAAGGATCGCGAAGCTGAGAGGTCAAAACAGGCAAACTCGCGAAATCAAGGAAGTTAAAAAATTGAGAAGGTAATTCGCGAACTTATTTTGGATTAGCGAAACATATTTTGGACATGCGAACTTGAGTTTGAAAGATCAAAAGTTCTTTTCCTTAAAAAATTTCTCGGACCCTAATTCCTTTCTGCGAAATGCCTTTGAACAAAATCTCAGAATTCAAGTCTGATTTTTAACGAAGACGACCCTTTTTCAAGAAATCCTTCAAAATCGAACATCCTATTTGAAATTAAAAACCTTGTCGTCCAAAAATTACACCAGCAAATTAGAAATCAGAAAATGTAAGTACTGTTAAATGAGGTGTTCCTTACCACAGTTAGGTTCGTGTGTGTGTGGGGATGATTTGAGAGGAAACAGACAGCAAATCGATGTGAAAATAAAATCTGGGAAGGTTGACGAGTTCGATTAGTTTTGCAAAGACAGAGCTTGACGAGTTCAGAGTTCGCGATATATGAAGTGTTTTAGTTCTTTCGCGAATCTGAAGAAATCATCTAAGTGTATTTCGCGGGCCTAGAAAAGTTTAGACATTGAAATTGGGCCGCGAAACGATTTTTTTGTAAAAGAGAAGCCCATTTAACGATTCGCAAATTGAATTAAAACGGACTCGTGAACTTCTTTCACGAAGCAGAGGTTTTGAAGATTTCAAGTTGTGGTTCGCGAACTGAACATTGACGACGAGTCAAATTTGGAAGGAATCGCGAATTGGTATAAAAGTGAATTCGTGAAATGGAATTCGCAAAGCGTAGACTTTGAAATGGTCCACACATTGGGAGGTTACCCGAAGGCACCTTTCCTGTCCCAGTTGTGGCCTATCACGCGGACGCTTCTCGCTGGTAGCCATCCAAGGTCGTTAGCACCAGAGATTCCCTCTGTGTCGCGTTCCCCTACCTTTTGTGAATCAGGTAATTTCAGCCTCGTGAATCGCCATGGTCTCATAGAAGAGTCGTGACTCTACATTGAGTCGACATCAGATGCCAATATCGGTGAATATCCCTCGCACACAGGAGATCTTATGACATGCACGCTCACATACCTACTTTCCAACCTATTCATGCGTGCAAATTCTCATGTCATGGTTCATGCATATATGCATTTTCATGACTTCATGCGTAATAAGTAAATCACATCATACAAGGTTCACTTAGTGTCACGGAAGCACGATATCACATAAGTCATGCGCAAGTAAGTTACGTGTCGTAGTTGAATTTCTACTTACCTGCCGTCCGCGCTACGCTAATTCACTGCTTCGGGAATTGCCTACCATTCGACCCTTAAATTAAATTATCATAATATCATCGCATTGTCTACCTTGAATGACTAGGTTGAAACTTAATTTAAATTGTTCTACATTAAGTTAGTGTTCGACCTTATTACCTGAAACTCTAAGTCTCGATTTATAACCTAAGTCAAATCAGCAATCGACTATACTAAATTACTGAGTTGCTAAGTCATTTGATTTCTAGTCGAAGTTATGTTAGTGTCTACTTATAACCTATGTATTTACGTCTCGGCGAAAGTTGAATACTATAAATGTTGAATTCACCCGATTTTCTGATCTCCAAATCGCCCGATTCATCATTCATGGAAGCTCGTAAATCGCCCAATTCTTCATGGCTTGGTTTTGCCCGATTGGTATCATGCATGGCTTGTTTTTCGATCGATCTTCACCGTCCCAAACGCCCGATTTAAGACTCGTCGTGTTCTCAAATCATGAAATCGGCCGATGCATGGTATGGAAGCCCTCCAATCGCCCGATTTGATCTCACGTGGCTGATTTCGATCGATTTGCATTTGCATGGAGTCGCCCAATTGATTTCCATTCGCCGTGTTAGTCACCACCACAAATCGCCCGTTTGGTCACGTTAAATCCAACATTCGCCGCCATCAAGGATCGCTCAATTTGTGTTATAAGGTCCCTCAAATCGCCGAGTGTTTCCCCAACTTCCAATCGACCGATTCTTTGCATCCTAAGTTCGATTTCGTCGTGTGTCATATGGGCCCTAAATCGCCCGATTAAATTGCCTTCAACGTTCCACTTTCGATCGACTCCTCACATGCAACAAATCGCCCGATTTCTTAGGGTTTTCATTCGTTAGATTTACTAAGTTAATTACTTAGCTTCGCCGAGACTTATACTATATGTAAATTATTTTGGAATCGCACGATTTGCACTCAAACTAAATCGCCCGATTCTATGACATGTTGCTCCATTCGACTGATTTATAATGCAAATCTCACATTGACCGAAATCTTCAAATATTCATCCTATCACGAAGCGTAATTCTTTTACTTATCCTACCCAGAACTTAATATTTCTAGGGTTTCCTCTTCTAAACTTGTTAGTTCTAGCCAAAAGCAAAATTAGAAACCCTAAGGCTCGTCTTAAACTACCCGAACCTAATTAATCCTAAGTAAAGACCTTAATCGGAATTTATATCCCAAACCTAGGGTGTTCGTGTCTTTCTTACACTTAATTTTCTAAGCTTCGTTGCTTTCATGAGATTAAGCATCTAGAAAATCCCACATTACGAAAATTACAAGGCTTAGGAATGATATTTCACTTACCAACTTCGAATCTCAAACTTCTTGGAGTGTTCTTTGAGTTGAAGTCCTCTCGCCCTTCTCCTTCTCTTTTACTTTTGATTTTCTATAGTTCTTATATGTGGTTATGGAGTTTGATTGTTAGATTAGATATTTTTCTTTAGATAAGGTGAATGAGACATGGTTTGGGCGTGGGTTTTCCTTGATTTAGGGAATTTTGTCTTCCATATTTGACTTAACTCACATTGGGCCTATGTTTAGCCCACTTTGATATTTCTTAGTCCAATGAAATCCTAACCCAAATTCCTATATAACTATTATCATTATCTCTCCTCTCTTATTCTCTCTATTTCCGAAAAATCCCTTCATAAATTAGGAGTCATCATAAACACAAAATTAATTGCACACAATTGCACGTAATCCATGTAATAACATCAGCGCAAAATTCATAAGGTCACGTAGCACATGACAAGTACACAATTAGCAGGTAATCACTTAGGTCATGAATGCAATTTATAGGCCAACTTAGTTTGCGGCGATTCGGGTCCTACATCCTCCCCCCCATAAGGAGGATTTCGTCCCCGAAATCAGCTTGTTTGAAACAACTCAGGATAGCGAACCCTCATGTAGAACCCGAGTCCCATGAGCCTATTTAGCCAATAAATTTGCACGCATGATTATGATTATGTGATTATATGATTTTTTTTTTGCGGACCAATTATGTGCCCACGTGACTGCATAGAGTTTCATGTATTTAATTGGGTGCCGAGATGATATCTAACTTGCTAGGAAATTCTTAAGAACTTAAATTATAAAGTATTATAGTGAGTAGTACCAATTTAAAATAGTCACAAGCCAAGGGGCATTCATTATTATCCCCAATATTAGTATTAATAAACCCAAAATGGTTAAGGGGGGAAAATATCTCATTCACACACTAGAAAACGTAAGGTAGAGAGAAGGAGGAGAGTTCGAACACTTGCTTGGGAAGACAGTATAAAGTCCTTACTACATTCTTGCATTTTAGTTATGATTTTAAGTTCCAAGTTCAGATTTAACGTATTTAAGAGGTCAGCCCTTGAAAAACCTGCCCAAAATCGTAGCCTATAGTTAACTTGATTTTTAGGGTTCTTGAAGTTCTTAGCGTTTTCAAACTGTTCTTGAGAAAAAGGCGTGGTTTGATCGGAGTATTAGTAGCTTCGCGAATTAAAAAGGTGTTTTGGCACGATGGGTTCGCGGAATATGAACTTCGCGAACTCTAGACCGCGAACTATAGGCAACACGAGTTTCACGAATTCAATAGGTTTCGCGTGCATGAATTCGCGAAGTGTAAGCTTGGCGAATCCATGGCCTTCGGGAATCAATAAGCCGAGTGATGCATATCGCGAACTGAGAGTGAATAGGGATAGAGTTCACGAATTGAGAGGAAGGGAATTTGGCGAACTCGACAAGCCTCGTTGCATGGATTCGCGAAAATGATGGTTCGCGGGTCCGACAAGTCACGAACCATAGATCGCGAACCCTTGGCGGAACAAGTTCGCGAACCCTAAAGTTCCCGAATTGAGGGTTCGCAAAACTAAACAAGTCGCGAGTTCACGAACCATGAGTAGTTCGTGAACTACCGCAAAGATTAAGTTCGCGAACTACATAAGTTCGTGAACTAGGTATAAGAAAGAGAGAGTTTGCGAAGTAGAATAGTTTGCGAATCGAGAGAGAGGTGAGATAGAGTTCGCGAACCAGGGAGTATTTGGCGAATCACTGTTTGCAAATCATGTGTGTGTAGAATAGAATGTTTCGCGAACGGAGAGAAAAAGATAGTTAGGATTCACGAAATGTGACTATAGGATATTTCACGAATCTTTAGGACATGTAAACTTCGCAAATTTGAACTTCACGAATTAGGGTAAGTTCACGAATCAAACACCTTAGATAAAAATGTTTTAAGTTATTAAAAAAATATTAGGAAAAATATTCACGCCTTCTGAGGAAAAATATTTTTACAGCATTGAATAAGAAAAATATTCTGATTCCAATGAGCATAGGCTCTTTCAATGCCCAATCATAAATAGCCTATCAGTATTTCTCAAGGTCCATTTTCGGGACAGGCAGATGCTGTTTTTCGTGGAATTTTGGGACGAAAATTGACGTAGTCAATTGATATAATTTATAGACTGACTTTATAGCCTTTTCGTGTTTAAAGGATGAAATATTAGGAAATTCACCAAACCGGCTAGCAAATAGCTTATGTGCGAATTTTATAAACTTCACGAACTAAATAGCGAAGTGACCTCACGAGTCAATAGGGATTTAGTGAGCTATATATGTTCGCGAATCATATGAGTCTAAGTTAATTCAGGAGTCGGGTAAAATTTATGGGTTATACAAGTGTCTCGAGTCATCAGTCGAAAATTTGTTCGAAGTATTATAGACTAGCAAACTAGATGGTCAAGCAAACTAGATAAGGTACTAATACCATTATTTTGTGCTTAAGGTCGAAGCTTAGGGATTTCATCAAACTGATAATAGCAAATATACGGACGCCAGGTAAGTGGAAATCCAACTACAACACATAACATGTGTGTATGTGCCTAATTTATGTGATTACGTGATGAGGCGCTTATGTGCTTATGTGAATTTGTATGATATGATTTCATGACTTTCGTAAGCATCATGGCGTTAACGCATTATGCATATTCACGAGCATGCACAAAACAGTAGGGGGTATAAAAGATGAGCGCGCATGATTATGTCGCAGATAGCGAAAAACAATTGCCGAGGTAAGCAATCAAGTTATAAGTTAAGTAGGGGGCGGCTTCCGGGGCGCCGAGACGGCGTTGATGCACCGTCGACGATGTGGATGTGCCGTCGATGACGTTGATGCGTCGCCAATATACGAACGACTTTGATGCGTCGGGGGATTACCATGGTTGGGTTGATGCCCTCGTGGTTGGATTAATGCCCTTATATCCCTGATTAGCGTGGTTGGATTGATGCCCTCATGCTTTAGTATGGTTGGGTTGAAGCCCTCTACTCTGGGCCGAGGCCCGTGGTTGGATTAGAGCTCTTTACGGTGTACGCCTGGGTAAAAGTCTACCAAAGTCCCTAAGATAAAAAATATGAGATTGAGTTTGATCTATAAGACGTAAGATGCATTGGCGTGGATTGCCTTTGCGGAGTTTTATCATGTGCACGTCATGCATGATTTCTACTTACTGAGCATATCGCTCTGTGCTGCGTTCTTGCTAAGGGGAAGTGCAGGGCACTGGTGGGACACCATCATGGTGCTAGAGAACCCCGCAACCATGAGCTGGGACAGATTTAAGGAGTTGTTCAGGGGCAAGTATCTTACTGCCCCGGTGCGAGCCCAGCGCTTAAACGAGTTCATCAACCTGAGACAGTTGCCGAATACATCAGGAAATTCGAGCAGTTGTCGAGGTTCGCTGCCCACATGGTGAGCACAGAGGCTTTGAAGATTGAACGTTTCCTTGAAGGCCTGAAGCCTGAACTGTATCGGGACGTAAGTATGGCTGGACTTCAGGGAGCCACCTATGCACAAGTGGCAGAAAGGGCCATGTTGGCGGAGCAGGCCGAGGCCAGGATCTTTCTTGCCCATGAGGCTAAGAGGAAATTTGCACAAGTACAAGGGTCACAGTGGAGTGGGAGAAGTCAGAAGCGACAGTTCGCGCCCAAAAGAGGAAAGCAGAACTTTCAGAACAAGCCACCACAACGACTGCGATGGATTCCAAACCATTGTCCGAGGTGCGGAAAGCGACACTTCGGCGATTGCTATGTGCACACCAACAATTGCTTCAAGTTTGAGAAGCCAGGGCACTTTTCGAGCCAATGTCCGGAAAGTGCAACAGAAAGCAAAGCCGGGAGTAAGACAAGGCCACCGGCTGTGCCAGCCAGATTGTACACCATAACCCCAGAGGAAAGTCCGTCCGTGTTGACAGGTACCTTATCTATCCACCGAACTCCCACGTGCATACTAATAGATTCAGGGGCCACGCACTCATTTGCATCCATCAAATATGTGACAAGACTCGGGGTCACACCTCGTCAATCCGAGTGCGAATATAGTGTAGTCATGCCACATGGGAGTCCGACTAGAACGAACCAAATTTTGAGAGACTGTCCGGTGTTAGTTAGCGATAAGGTGCTACCCATAGACTTAATAGTCATTCCCATGAACGACTACGAAGTAATCCTTGGGATGGACTGGTTGTCAAAGTATGGAGCTATGATCGATTGTAATCGTAAAGTAGTAACATTCAACATAAAAGGAAGTGAGCCTTTTAGTTTCGCGGGGACGATCAAAGGGAGAAGCGTTTCAAGAATATCGGCACTAAAGGCTCAACGCTTGATCAATGCCGGATGTGAAGCATATGGTGTTTATGTGATGAAGTCGGAAGAGAGTTCATCCCCGAAATTGGAAGAAGTACATGTAGTTCTAGATTTTGCGGACGTATTTCCTGAAGACCTACCACGGTTACCGCCTGATAGAGAAATTGAATTCACCATAGATCTAGTACCTGGAGTGGCGCTGATATCCAAGGCTCCATACCGGTTAGCGCCTACTGAACTGAAGGAGCTGAAGGAACAACTAGACGAACTCTTATAGAAGGGATTTATTCAGCCGAGTTTCTCCCTGGGGAGCGCCAGTACTGTTCGTGTGAAAGAAAGACGAAACCATTTGATGTGTATTGACTACAGGGAGCTGAATGAAATAAGGATCAAGAACAAGTATCCCCTCCCAAGAATTGACGATCTGTTCGATCAGTTGTAAGGCGCCACGGTGTTTTCAAAGATCAATCTACGATCAGGTTATCACCAGCTAAAGATTCGGGAGGAAGATGTCCCTAAGACTGCCTTCAGTACGCGCTACGGACACTACGAGTTCCTGGACACTACGAGTTACTAGTCATGCCTTTCGGGCTGACTAATGCGCCGTCAGCTATTATGGACTTGATGAATCGCGTGTTCAAGTCATTTTTGGACAAGTTCGTCATCGTGTTCATAGACGACATTCTGATCTATTCAAAGATGAAAGAGGAACACGAGCAGCATCTGCGAACAGTCCTTGTAGTATTACGAGAGAAGCACTAGTACGCCAAACTTAAGAAGTGCGAGTTTTGGCTGGACCAAGTCGCCTTCTTGGGACATATTATCTCAGCGGGAATTTCAGTAGATCCCAGCAAAGTCGAAGCCATCAGCAACTGGCCACCACCAACAAATGTGACCGAGGCACGGAGTTTCCTTGGCTTGGCAGGCTATTACAGGAAGTTTATCAAAGGCTTCTCGAAAATTGCCTCAATGCTAACGAAGTTAACGAGGAAGAACACGCCGTTTCAATGGAGCGAGGAATGTGAGCAGAGCTTCTAAGAACTGAAAAGGCGACTGACTACAGCCCCAGTTCTCACGATACCATCAGGAACCAGGGGATTCTCAGTATACAGTGATGTTTTGAAGAACGGATTAGGATGCGTGCTAATGCAGAATGGGAACGTAGTGGCCTATGCCTCACGTCAATTGAAGGAATACGAGAAAAACTATCCGACGCACGACCTGGAATGGGCAGCCGTGGTCTTTGCCCTGAAGATTTGGAGGCACTATTTGTATGGGGAACGATGCGAGATCTACACGGACCACAAAAGCCTGAAATATTTCTTCACGCAAAAGGAATTGAACATGAGACAGAGGCGATGACTGGAATTGGTGAAGGATTATGATTGCGTAATCAACTACCACCCAGGCAAAGCGAATGTGGTAGCAGATGCTCTAAGCCGAAAGGCTGTAAGCACATAATTACAGTGACTTGAGGTGGAGATCGTACAGTTGGGGCGAAGTCGAAACTAGATTGGCAGCGTTAACGCTTCAACCTACACTACTGCAACGGATCAAAAAGGCACAGGAAAATCACAGACAGAACAGCCAGCATCAGATTTCACGTTTCGAAACAATGGGAGCATGTATAACAAGGATCGTTTGAATGTACCCGGCGATGCGGAGCTTCGACGGATCATAATGGCAGAAGCGCTGCCACGACGTACTCAGTACACCGAGTAGCTATGAAAATGTACAGAGATCTACGGATAATTATTGGTTGCTAGGAATGAAGAAAGACGTCACAACGTTCGTGAGTCAGTGTCTGACATGTCAGCAGATTAAGGCGGATCATCAACGACCGACAGGAACGTTACAGTCTTTACCCATATCAGAATGGAAGTGGATAATATAACAATGGACTTCGTTGTCGGTCTGCTGAAGAATGTGAAAGGGCACAATGCAACCTCGGTAATTATTCGACCGGCTAACCAAGTCAGCTCATTTCTTGCCAATAAGTACAACATTTTCAATGGAGGTCACCTATCGTACAGGGGGTCACCCATCCCAAGGGCGGGGAGTGATCGCCGGTGCCAAAAAGGTGCACGGACAAGGAGCGGCTCTAGGGAGGCTTCAGGCGAAGGGGTACATGAACGAACCGATCTGACACCCGAATGAGAGGGGATCCTGAGACTGGCAACGTATGGGCGTGTCAGGCATCGTATAAGAAAATTGATAGTACTACTCATATCACCAAGGTCGACCTACCTTTTCGGGAGTCCATCCGAAAGAACTTCAAAGTTAAGTGTGCTTAACTTGAAGCCATCTTGGGATGGGTGACCCCCTGGGAAGTTTGTCCAGAGTGCGTGTGAGCGAGGACGAAGCACGTTGAAATGTTTAATGGTGGTACAGTGGGGCCAGACTATCAGTCGGAGTATGGTGGGCCCAACCCCACAGGTCCCGGTAGGGGCCGATGCTACAGTGATATCCGTTATGGGACGGGTCGTTACACCTCATCTCGTCCTCACGTTCCCAAGTGGCTTCCTCCGTTGACTGATTTCGCCACAAGACTTTTACTAATGGGATCTCTTTATTCCTAAGCCTCTTACTTTCGTACATCAATATCTCTATAGGAGTTTCCTCGTAACTCAGATCTGGTTTTAGCTTTTGATGAGGAAACTCATTTTCCAGCACATGATTCGGGTCTGCTATGTACTTCCGTAGTGTCGAACGTGAAAGACATCGTGCACTTGTGACAACGATGTTGGCAATTTCAGTTGGTATGCTACCTCACCAACTATTTTCAATATTCTGAACGGGCCAATGTACCTAGGGCTTAGTTTCCCTTTCTTTTCAAATCTCTTTACGCCCTTCATCAGTGATACTTTCACAAACACTAAATCATCAACCTAGAATTCTAGTGGTCGGCGTCTTTGATCGACATAGCTTTTCTGCCTGCTTTGTGCCGTTCGCATCCTTTCTCATATCGTCGCAATAATCTCCGTCATTTCTCGTACTATATCTGGGCCTAGTATCGCCCGTTCACCAATCTCGTCCCAATGTATGGGGATCTGCACTTACGCCCATATAGAGCTTCGTACGGTGCCATCCCAATAGTAGTATGATAGCTATTGTTACACGAGAACTCGACGAGTGGAAGATATCTACTCCAATTTCCTTTGAAATCGAGCACACAGACTCGTAGCATATCCTCCAATGTCTGGATCGTTCGTTCGGATTGACCGTCTGTTTGCGGATGGTAGTTAGAGCTAAAGGAAAGCTTCGTTCCCATTGCCTTTTGCAAACTTGTCCAAAATTTGAATAAAAAATCTTGAGTCACGATCCGAGACTATAGACGACGGAATTCCGTGAAGTCGTACTATTTCCTAGATGTAAAGTTTCGCGTAACGCTCCATGGAAGACGTCGTGCTTATCGATATAAAATGGGCAGACTTGCTTAGTCGATCAATGATCACCCAAATCGCGCCGTGCCCCTTTACGTTCTTCGGCAAACCGACAACGAAGTCCATTGTGATGTTATCCCATTTCCATTCGGGAATGGGTAATGGCTGTAACGTTCCCGCTGGTCTTTGATGTTCGGCCTTTATTTGCTGGCACGTCAGACATTGATTCACAAAGGTCGCTATATCTCTCTTCATGCCTGGCCACCAGTAGTTTTCCCGTAGGTCTCTGTACATCTTCGTGGCTCCTGAACGTACTGAATACATCGTGGCGTGCACTTCCATCATTACAGTTCTTCCAAGTTCTGCATCGTCGGGCACGTACAGTCGGATCTTGAAATACAAACTTCGTCTTGCCGCACCGTAAAATCAACTGCAGGTTGTTCCGCCTGTGCTCCCTTGATTTTCATATAGAATTCATCTTCTTCTTGCGCCTTCTTGATTCGCTCCAATAGTGTGGGTTGCAAGGTTAAGGCCACTAGTTGTGTTTCGACATCTCCTAGTCGTACAATTTCCACTTCCAGTAATTGCAGTTCTGCACTCACCGCTTTTCGACTTAAGGCATCGGGCTACCACGTCGCCTTCCATGGGTGGTAGCTAATTATGCAGTCGTAGTCCTTGATTAGTTCCAACCACCGCATCTGTCTCATATTCAGCTCCTTTTGCGTGAAGAAATATTTTAAGCTCTCGTGGTCTGTGTATATCTCAGACCACTCTCCATAGAGATAATGTCTCCAAATCTTGAGAGCAAAGACCACTGCCGCGAGCTCTAGGTCATGTGTCGGGTAATTTTTCTCGTATTCCTTCATTGACGCGAGGCATAAGCCACTACATTCTCATTTTGCATTAGCATGCATCCTAACCCACTCTTTGATGCGTCGCTATACACGGTAAATCCCCCAGTTCCTGAGGGTATCGTGAGAACTGGGGCGGTCGTAAGCCGCTTCTTCAGATCTTGGAAGCTCTGTTCGCATTCCTTATTCCATTGAAACGGCGTATTCTTCCTGGTCAGCCTCGTCAGCCTTGACACGATCTTTGAAAAGTCTTTAAAAAATTTTCTATGATATCCTGCCAGACCGAGGAAACTTCGTACTTCGGTCACGTTTGTCGGTTGGGGCCAATTACAATGGCTTTAATTCCGTTCGGATTTACAGAAATCCCTGCTCCAGAGACTATATGTCCCAAGAACGCGACTTGGTCTAGCCAGAACTCGCACTTTTTGAATTTGGCGTACAGTTGTTTCTCTCGAAGTACGCCTAGAACTATCCTTAGATGTTGTTCGTGTTGGCCCTTTTATTACCAAACAAGGATCAAAAGAAAGGCTTGAATATTTAAAACGTTAAGAACACCTTGAGTGTATGTTAGTGTGTGTATTTCTATGGAATAGTACAATGTGGCTTACCTTTTGATTTCTTTTGATAAACCCTAATTAGGGTAAGTTGGGGCTTTATATACCACAAGTATTTGGTATATTAAAGCCCAGTCCTAAACTTCTACAAAATATCATAAGTCTTCCCAAAGTACAACAAACCATTAAATAAATACATATAAATCCAAGATTACATAAATTCAAGGATGCTACAATATATTCCTAACAATCTCCCCCTTAGCATCCTTTTCGCTTTGGTGTCCTTTGTGTCTTCTTCTTCTTGGGTTTCTCCACCGCATAGACTGATTTCCTGAGTCCAAGTCTGAACTCGTGTGATCGTAGTGTTCTTCGTAAAGATATTCGATCTGTGATGATGTTGATCAGCTTTTCGTATTTCTCGTGGACTTCTGCTTCTTCGAACCTTAGTTGCTCCAAAATCCTTCTGAGTTTGCTTCGAATGATCAGTAGCGTTCCACCGCTGAATTTGGCAATATCTGATGTTTTCATCAGCCTCTTTTCTCCCTTGTAGTTTATGTAGACCACTGATGGATCATCGTCTTCATTGATTATGTGGCCTTCATCAAGACTTGGGTCGGGGACTTCGAAGGATGTCTTCGTGAGATTTACCCTCTTCATGTTGCTTTCCACCGCCATTTGAAGGTCTTGAGTCGTATTGAATTTAACTTGGCGCATCATGAATCACTTAAGGGCGGCGTATCCCACCTTCAGGTTTGGATTCTGAAGTGTTCCAAGGAATCTGAAGCTTCTCAGTATCTGATCAACGTCTTCACCTCTAATGTAGGAGAGATCGCCTTCAGTCAGTTCTTCGACCGTTCCGCCTTCTCGCCGCACTTTGTAGATAGGAAATTCATAGAAATCAAGATGAGCTCGCCGTACTCCCAGGACTGTGCTGATTCTGAGTTTTTTCTTCTCTTCTCTTCTAAGAGTATCTACATCAGCTCATTTTCCTCTCCACACAAGCCCTCTACGAAGAGAGAGCAGGTATCGTATGGCGGTTGGTCTCGGGAGATGAGTTAGGCCTCTTAGATCAAGCTCATCTAACTTCTTGAACCTATCTTCCTTCCTCAAGATTCTCCTTTGTATCTCTTCTTGATAAGGAGCAATCACTTTGACATTTTCCCATGGTGGTTTCTGTTCTTCTCCTATCTTCGACTCCGAGGGGGGGCACTCCTCAACGACGACGGTGTGTTTGAGAAGCTCGAGAAGTTCTGGAACGTCAGCTTCGTAGTATTCTCCTTCCTCGAGTTCATCATCGTCGATAAGGGCCAGGCTAATGTTTGCCTTCATCAGGAAGTATCTGGCATTATTTAGTAAGCCCTTGGCCAAGGCTGGATGCATCGCTTTGTTAACCATTCGTCGTTGAAGATATATTTTTCTACCATTGTGTGTGGATTGTAAAGTGTTTAGAGAGATATCATTGGTTCATTTGACTGAAGGGATAAAGTAGGTGAGGATAGAGGATCGGAGGAGGTTCTTAGACTTGTGAGGCTAGGCAGTGAGAGACTCATGGCTGGTGAGGAGGTCAGTTGGGTTGTTATGGTAGTAGTTCGGGTAGATTTTGTGGTTTGGGTAGGTGTTTTGGTGACGATTGGTTGCGGCTGTTGAGGTTGAGGCCCTTTGTCTCGTGTCTTCTCCCCCTCGAGATGATCCTCACCGTCAGGGTCGTCACGTGGTTGATGTGATGTTTGGGCCTCGTCTGTGTTGGGTGATTTGAATGGAAGCTCGAGACGTCTGAGGACCTCCGCTTCATAATCGATGAGCTTTGGTGCAGTGCGGAGTCTGGCCAGCAGGACTTCGATGAGTTCCATGTTTGGAACGTTCCACGTGCCGCCGTAAGAGTCGGGAGATTGATTGGCATGAGACGGTGCTTCTTCGGCGACAGCGGCTTTGCCTTTGCTCGAGAGTATGTACCAATTGCACTGTACACTTGGGTCATGATGGAGTCTTTGCGGCCTTTTGCAAACTCAGTGAGGCAATAATTTAGTCTGGCCTCCGTCACGAACGGGGAAAATAACCTGGCGGAGTCACGAAGACGTTCCGCATCACAACAGCAGTAGAAGGTACTGATGTGCCGCCTGTTTGTACAGAACTTGAACAACCAGGGCCACCTAGGCACACCGTTGACATCAATGCTGAGACAGACTCAGATCGATGCCCCAAGTCCGTAACTGCTGTGATGTTGACTACGTTGGGTCTTTCCGCTCTGTTCTGTACTTGATTCTAGTACGGAGATGTTATGGAGCGTTCGGTCTAGATCACTAAGATCTAGAGGTTCAAAAATGAGAGTAAGTGTCCTAGAAAATGTAAAAATTATGGATCGTAAGGGCACTAGACTCGTCGTGACCAAGGAAAGTGCAGTCTGAGGCTGAGGACTGCTAGATACATCTACCCCCTCCGATCGAGGTGGTGATGGAAGATGTGGCACCTCGTGTGTATCTGAAACAATCATCTGTTGGGAAATGACTAAGTGGCTGGGGAGGGTAGTTTGCGCGATTGGACCCGATGTCGCGACTTCTACTCGGGGGAAGACAAAGTCGTCCCTTGCACCTATTGGCTTGGTCCGGCTTGTTTGTGGACTAGTGGATTGAGAAAGACGGTCGTGTTTGTGTTTTGTACGCCGTTCCTGTTGACTGCTTCTGTCATCCCCTTTGGATTTCTCTTTTGTTTTGGCTTTGGGGATGAAGAGCTTCCTAGACTTGTATTTGGCTGTGAGGGTTGCCTTGTCCTTGGGTTAGGTTCAAATGTGTTGAACCATGGGAACATCATCAAGGTTGTTGGCTCAAAGGTAATTTAGGAGCTCCGGGTCCGTTTGATCAAGGAGTCAAAGTAGATAATCCGGTAGGATCATGGCCTCCTGATCGATTTTGCTCTTTGTTGGTTGTATTTTGATGAGCTTCGGAGTTTGATAGCCCTCGGTCCTGGGTCGGAGCTCTTTGGGATGAAGATCCACGAAGTGTTGGACGATGACAGGGAGCCACCGTAGGTAAGAAAGTACTGGCTTCGTGGATTCGAGACCTCGCCTTCGTAATTGATCAAGGATGCCCGTCCATAGCAATTGTGTGACATCCGAATTTTTGTTGAAGACGATCCCATGGAAGATCAGCATGATGTTGCGGTTGCATTGATCGGACCCAGCGTGCTTCGGAGAGAGGCATTTGTTGATGATCAGAAAGAGGGTCCTCCAGGGTCCAGGAATATATTTTGCCGTGAAGTTAGGGAAGTGAATGGAGTTTCGAGCATTAGGTTTGTGGTCCATGAATAGGAAGTCTCTGATCAGGTCATCGTTAGAGGGATGAGTATCATATAGTAGTGAGTATGGTAGGTTTAGTAGGAAGCGAAGAATGGTTGGGGTAAAAACGACAATGGTGTTGTCGATTTTAGCGGAGAGACGGGTTGTTTTTGGGTTATTGGTTGGGTTTTGAAGAGTGAACCGGAATTGTTGTACGTATACTTGTGGGACACACTCGGTGATATTGAGGGTTGTTTGAGAGGGTGATTTGCTAGAATTTCGACAATGATAGGATCTGGGCACGAGGTGTTGTCAAAGTCTAGTTGGAGGTTGTTGGGTGTTCTCTGTGCCCAATCCTTTGAAGCAAAAATCTCATCAATCTGTCGCACCATTTTAATATATCTGTAAGATAAGATCAAAGGATTAGTAAGAACCAACCATTACAACGCTTGGAAAGATAATGTAAAATACGAGTCAAAGTTAAATGTTGTAATACTTTAGGACTTAGAGAAATTTTGATAAGATTTTGAATAAAGTTCGCCAAGAAGAAGAAAAAATTGAAATTGAGTCAATCAATCGGCGACATTTTTCATCGGACGATCTTAGTTTCAAATCACATTGTAAATCAGTTTTGGTCAAGATTCAATTTGCAATTCAAATCACAGTGTTATTGAGTTTCAGGCAAGAGTTTTCAATCGGGCAATAATCATGGTAAATTATAAACGTCAGTTTCGGCCGGAAGTATTGAATCGCTTGATTAAAATTCACAGTCTCATTTTAAATCAGTTTCGTGCAAATGTTAAGTGCTACAGTGAGATATGATAGGCCGATTGTAATGTGAAATTGAATCAGGGGTTAGTTTCGGGTGAATGAAAGCTGAATCGAAATGCAATTTGAGAGCGATTTGAGCGAGCTCACTCAAACCCTAATATGTGAATCCTGCAAAAACGAGAACAATATCAGATAAAAACTGCAGATTGTATGTTTTTCCTTACCAATAGTGAGTTTTGTGCTGCAATAATTGTGAAACACTAGAGTTTGTTTGTGACGGTGACGAGATTGCGTGTGATTGCAGAGAAATTTTGAAAGTAAATATGGGACAATCGATGAGGAAAGACTGAGTTTCGGACGAAACACTGTATATATAGGATGAATTTCGATCAAGAGTGGTTTCGGGCGAGTCTCAGTTTCGCTGAGTACATATTACAAAGGGGTTAAAATTTCTTAGTTCCGATCGAATTGAATTAGTTTCGGGCGATGATCTGTGTCGCCGAGTAAAACAAAAGGGTTTAAACTTTCAGTTTCGATCTAAACGAGTTTGGGGCGATAGTCAGTTTCGCCGAGAAAAGATTTTAAGTATTTGAATATTTTAGTTTCGATCGAATTTGAATGAGTTTCGGGCGATACTCAATTTCGCCGAGAAAAGATTTTAAATATTTGAATGTTTTAGTTTCGATCGAATTTGAATGAGTTTCGAGCGATACTCAGTTTCGCCGAGAAAAGATTTTAAGTATTTGAATATTCAGTTTTGATCGAATTTGAACGAGTTTCAGGCGATAGTCAGTTTCGCCGAGAAAAGATTTTAAATATTTATATATTTCAGTTTCGATCGAATTTTGAGTTTCGCCGAGAAAAATTTTGACTTAAGATTAATAGAAATGACTATCTCAAGATTTTACCCTACATTTCGATTTGAAAGAAAATTTGATGAGAGATCATCGAAACTCCCCCTTAATTTGTGCAAGGTGTTCAAAGACTCCCCTAGATTAGTGCATAATTTTTCCAGACTCCCCGTAGATATGATAGTAGGATTACTTGTAGGGACCTATTTACATATAGAGAAAAATTAAGTGACTTATTTACATAATATCAGGTTCATGTAGGGACAATCGATCATGACTTATGGTTCAACATGCCTAACCTAGATACCAAGAATTGGAATCGCTTTTCATCCAATGCCTTAGTGAAGAAGTCTGCAAGTTTGCATTTCGATTGTACCTTGTTCTACATGTTGCTTGATAAAGTGCTATCTAATGTCTATATGTTTTGTGCGTGAGTGATGTACTTGATTACTTGTTATAGCTATAGCACTTTTGAGTCACTAAAAATGGTAATACGATTTAACGTTATGCCAAAATCTCGTAGCTTGGTTCTCATCCACAAACTTTGTGACAACTTGCAGCAGCGACATATTCCGCCTCTGCTGTCAAAGTTGAGACACAATTTTGTTTTTGAGACGACCAGCTTACGAGTTTAACCCCGAGAAGTTGAGCGGCTCCAGAGGTGCTCTTTCTGTCCAGCTTGCATCCCGCGTAATCGGCGTCTGTGTATTCTACGAGTTCAAAGTTTGACTCCATTGTGTACCATAGACCTAGATTCGGAGTTCCCTTGTGTTATTTGAAAATTCTCTTGAAGGCCAGCATGTGAGACTCCTTTGGATCAGCTTGAAAGCGAGCACAGAGACACGTGGCGAACATGATGTCAGGTCGACTGGACGTGAGATAAAGCAAGGATCCTATCATGCCTCTATAAATCGTTTGGTAACATATTTTCCTGACGAATCTGCATCAAGTTTGCATGAGGTGGACATGGGAGTGCTGGCAGCATTTGAGTTGTCCAAGTTGTACTTCTTGAGTATGTTGTGAATGTACTTGGATTGACTGATGAAGATTCTATCGTGAAGCTGCTTAACCTGGAGGCCTAAGAAGAAGCTTAGTTCGCCCATCACACTCATTTTCAAATTTCTGCTTCATTAGGTCTCCAAAGTTCCTGCACATTCTTGAGTCCGTCGAGCCGAAGATGGTGTCGTCGACGTAAATCTGTACCAGCATAATGTCAGAGCCGTCCTTCTTGATAAAGAGAGTCGTATCGATCTTCCCTTTTGTGAAGCCGGAGCAGATGAGAAAATCCGAGAGGACCTCGTACCAGGCTATGGGAGCTTGTTTAAGTCCATAGAGAGCTTTATCGAGTCTGTAGACGTGGTGTGGGAGTTGTTCGCTCACAAAACCTTCAGGCTGAGATACAAAGAGTTCTTCCATCAGAATTCCGTTGAGAAATGCAGTTTTGACATCCATCTGGTAGACTGTGAAGTTCTTGTGTGCAGCGAAAGCTAAGAAAATCCTGATGGCTTCAATTCTTGTGACTAGAGCATATGTCTCATCAAAGTCGATTCATTCCTGCTGATTGTATCCTTTTTCAACCAGCCAGGCTTTATTTCGAATAACAACTCCTTGCTCGTCCTTTTTGTTCTTAAACACCCATTTAGTCCCTATGATAGTTTTCCCAACCGGTCTAGGTACTAGGTTCTAGACTTTCAGCCTTCAAGCTGATTGATTTCCTCCTGCATTGCGATTATCCAATCTGGGTTGGCGAGTGCTTCAGTTACTTTGCTGGGCTTCTTTTGACTGAGAAAGCAAGAATAGATGCTTTCATTTATCGTTGATGCTCGAGTTGTTACACCAGTGGAAGGGTCCCCAATTATTTGTGAGTTTGGGTGTGCTCGGGTCCACTTTCTTGTATTAGGTTGTGATGATCCAACTGCATTTGTATCATGTATTGCTTCTTCACTTTGATCAGTCTGATGTTCCATTTCTTCTCCAGGTTGAGGTAGTACTGACTCTCCAGAAGAAATTTCTATTATCGAATCAGAGGGCTGAGGTGTTTCAGCGGCTGAGATGGATGTGATCTCAGTATCAGTTGGGAGTTCACTGTCGTCATCAATGTGAAGATTTTCCATCATTGGAGGGGAATTGTCATTGCTAGTCTCTGCAGAATCATTATTTCCTGGTGCTACATAAGTTGTTGGAGCAGAGGGTGGCGACGGCCTAGAGAAGAGATCCTCGAATAAGAGATCGAGTTCCATGTCACTCAATGTATTGATTTTGAAGGTTTTCCCACTGAGGAGGTGCTTGGTTGATCCTTTGTCAACTCTCGTAGAAGTTCGGGTTCTGGACTGATTTGTGCAGAAGCTACTCGGTCTACTTCATCAAACATTACGTTTCACTACCTACTCAGCCAGGGAAAGACTTCGCCTCTTGCCATTCCTAGACACGATTTCATGCTTTGGCTCGCTATTAGGGACAAATTAGCTACTAGAGACAAGCCGTGGGTCGCAATGGCGGCGGGAACGTCCGTCTGCCTTCTTTGCGATTCAGATCTCGTGGAGACAGCTCGACACTTATTCTTCGAATGTATTTAGTCTAGATGCTGCCTTAATTTATTATGTAACCACATGCATATTGGTTGGCCTTACAGGGACTGGTCTGAAGGTATTCATTGGGCTGCTCGAAGATGGCGCGGAAAGCATCTTGCCTCGATGGGGCCTCGCCACGCCCTTCTTCATTGGTCTACCACCTTTGGTCTGAACGGAATAGAAGATGGCGCGAGGGATTTCGCCGACCACCTGAGCGAATAGTCGCTGATATTGAGGCACTCTTAAGTGTTCGACTATCCACACTCCCTCACAAATACAAGCTACAATCTTGCGCTATGCGTCGAGTCTAGTGAATATCATGGAATGACTTGGGAGTCTCTCTTTCTCTTTCTCTTTTTCTTATCTCTTGGCTTTCTCATCTCCTCCCTCAACTCTCGCTTTTTCCCTTCTTTAACACTCTCTTGTCGTTGTTCCTTCTCACCCCTTCCCCTCTCCCCCCTCGTTTCTTTGTTGCTTGGCAGGTTTTGGCTTTTATTTGGCCCTCGGGGGTGGTCTGGCTCTGTACGTGTTTGAGATATGGCTCGCTCTCCCTCGCACTGCATTATCTCGGGATGGACTTCGGCATTTTGCACATACGGGGTTACAGTCTGCCTGACTATGATATGTTCTGTTCTTGCCCGTTTCCCCGACCAGTGTGCGGATGCATCTTGTGCATTTTCCCTCTCTCCCCTTGATGCTTTTCCTTGTGATCTGTCATCTGCTGTGCGCCTTGCGCTTGCCCTGCACAACGGCCAGCTGCCCTGCTGGTACTATATCTGGTGCTAGGAACCTGTCGCTTGTTGTGGTTTTGGACTCCTACTTTATCCTTTGTGTGACTTTGTATCTTTCTCAATCTGGTTGGGGTCTTGTTACCATGAGAACTTTGAACGTACAAGTAAAAGAGGACGACTCACAAAGACATAACATCTTCCACACCCGATGCAAGGTCCAAGAAAAGGTATGCGTGATGATAATTGATGGCAGGAGTTGCACTAATTGTGTTAGTTCATACCTTGTGGAGAAGCTTGGGTTACCCTTGATCAGACATCGTTCTCCATATCAGTTATGGTGGCTGAATGATAGTGGCGAGATAAGGGTCAATCGACAAGCTCTAGTGAAGTTCTCGATCGGCAAGTACGAAGATTATGTTTTGTGCGATGTTGTGCCAATGAGTGCTGGTCATATATTACTTGGACATCCTTGTGAGTTTGATCGTGACGTTGAACATAAGGGGAAGACGAATAAATACAAGATCGTCCACATGAATAAGACGTACACGCTTGTGTCATTGACACCACAACAAGTTTACAAAGAGCAGGTCAAGATGAGCAAAAAAGGAAACACGAGATTAGAGAAAGAAGAAGCGAGTGAGGGAAAGAAAAACGAAAAAGAGGAGGGAAAAGAAAAAGAAAAAAATATGAGAAAATAGCTGAAAGCGTGTGAGGAAAATGGCGCTTTCTTCGCTAGCGTGAGAGATGTTGATAGGGCCACGGCTTCTCACAAACCAATTTACCTTCTCTTGCTTAGCGACGTTATTTCTACGATCGTTCGAATATACCTTTGGAAATCGTGGATGTTTTGAAAGATTTTGCAGATGTTTTGCCCGATGAAATTCCAAACCAGCTACCGTTGATTAGAGGGATCGAGCACTAGATTAAATTCCTACCTGGATCACCCATATCGAACCGACCCGCCTATACTGCAAATCCGGAGGAGACAAAAGAGTTACAAAAACAAGTTGAGGAGTTGCTTTCGAAAGGGTTAATCCGCGAGTCCCTTAGTCCATGCGTTGTCCCGGTAATTCTCGTCCCAAAGAAAGATGGTACGTGTCGTATGTGCATAGATTCTCGAGCTATTAATAATTTTACAATTAAGTATCTTCATCCGTGGCTAGATGATATGCTTGATGAGTGTTAGGTCCTCGATTATCAACATCTATGATCCTAGACTCAAATATTAAGGAACTCGATTATAATTGTATGAAATTAACTTCGATTGATTTCTTCCAATCTCTTCTCTATGTTCTGCCTGATCACCTTGAGCGTTCCATCGCAAAACTTATGTATCTCAGTCTTCAGCATCAATCTTATCTTCTTAGCGATTGGATTGTGGTAGGTGATGCCTAGGACTGAGCTGATGTGTACATGATTGCTTGGAAGCCCTTCAATTTAAGTTCCTTGATTGAGCGGGGCCATCATGTTGAACTTCTACATATTGCTCTCTAGAGCCATCTGAATATCGTGTACGGCAGAGTACTTGACTTGTCACAACATGAATCGGTAGAGTCCCTCGAGTCCTTCGTTCTTGATAAAGCCTTGAGGACCCTCGTACTTCTCTACATAGGGTTGGTAGAGCTTGTACACCTCATTGGCAGGAAGATAGGGTAGGTCACTCTCGCTTAGTTCTTCACGAGTTCGATCTATCCGCTCAATCACGTAGTACGGTGTTGGAAGATTACCTTTACTGCAGTAGACGCTGAATAGCTGACAAATCGGGGATAATTCCTTAAAGTGACTCTTCAGCCGCTCCTTAGGAATCCGCAGTCTCACATCGGGTCCGCGTTGGGTCAGCATCCATGATAGCTCATCCTTTTCTGCTGCTCCCAGTGAGAGATGCCTCTGAGCTCGAACTCGTTCGGCCTCTTGATCTTGTTCGGTGACCTCCAAATATTTTGACGAACTTTTTCCAGGAATGGAATCTCAATCCTTATGTTTTCCCACTGCGTAGCAATGCGAACGGTTCCAGGCATTTGTCTTGTAGGCGAGGCCGCTCGTTGCGCATTTAATTCCGGAAGCCTTGCGGTAACTTGTTCACGGTTTTCACCTTCCCAAAGTTTTTCGTCTTCAATTAAGACTAAGTCAACCGAAGCTGCTTGGAGGAACTGTCGAACGTCCCTGATGCGTTGTCTTTGAGCTTCATCGGGCATCCACTGTCCTTCGAAGATGTACTTATCTAGGAATTTGTGCGGATTGACACCATGGCCAGAAGTTCCCGGTTGGTCTGGAGCAATTGAGGGAGTCGCTTGAGTAGCTGCTAGGGCCACAAGCATAGCGGCACTTGCTTCTTCTTGCGGAAGCAAGGGTCTTGTGAGGGTCATTGGTGTGGGCGGAGGCGTCCTTAGGGTGAAGGATGGTGGGTCGATTTTGGTTTGGGTTAGAGTGGTGCGGTGCGTGGTGGTGGTTGTTTGGGTAGTGGGTTGTGTGGTTTCAGCGGTTCCAGCGCTTGTCTGCATCGCGCCCGAGCTTCGTCCTTGGCTTCGTGTTTGTATATGAGGCCTCTTCTACCCCTCATGATGACCTTGATCATCTGGATCATCATGTCGGCATTTGGAGTGAGATCCTTGGCCTCGACAGGTTTCGGTCGGGTCAGGACGGTCAACGAGATGGTGGAAGAGGTCTTCTTCCAGCATTCGAGTGGTCAGCTCTGGGAGGCGGGCGACTAAGATGGAGTGGAGGTCGCTGATAGGTACTGTTGCGGGGTTGATTAGGTTGTGGGTGAGGATGAGTGTGGGTACGGGTGTGGTACGTGTGGGTTGTACAGGTGTGAGGATGAGTTGTGAGGAAGACGGCTCCAAGACGAGTGCTTTCCCATGATTTTGGCGCGACGTCTCGATTGCTGTACGCACACTCTCCATGATCTTATCTTCAAAGGACTTTAATGCCTCGGAGAGAGCGATCTGAAGTCGGTCTTCTGTCACGAATGGGACGGATGCCTCCGTCGTAGATGGACCAGGTCGACTGATGTCGCCTGTTGACAACCCTAGTGCTAATACCCGCTCCTCAGGTTGGCTCGGAGTCACTTGAGGTTGTGACTATTCGAGACTTCCACCCAATCCTTGAGTCGAATCTTGGAGATTCTCCTCTATGGGTGTTACGGTAGGATCGATGTCAACCTGCGAACCAGACACTGGTAGGCTGTGTTGCGGCTCAAGATTGAGCGAAGAAGTGGTCGCAGCACTTGAAGAGGTAATCGGTGTGGTGTCCAATGTGGTGGTGACGATGGTGAAGAGGGACTCGAGTTGTATGTTGAGTCGTCTGGGAGTCCGTCCTATCAATCTGTCTCCTTATCGGACCCCGTGTCTGATGAGGTGGCTGTGTGAAGAGAAGGTTCACGCTCAACGTCCTCACGAGCCTATTCCGTCACTTGTGCAAGTGAGCTTTGCCCCATTTCTGCCTCGGGCTGTGCTACATGTTGAAGAACCCCTCAATGGTCTCTTCGAGCACGCCAACGTGGACAGGCACATCCACCTCGAGTGGTTCTGCAGAAGCCTCTTGTTCCTACTATGCTGTCATAGCATCGACCAACGTGGCATCAACCTCAGGTATTTGTTCGTCCTAAGTTGGAAGCTCCTGCTCTAACTCCTTGGCCACTATATCAATCAACGTGTCCTCAGGGCTGGAGTGTTTTTGTTGTTGAGGGCTCACTTGGAAATCTGCGGGGGTCCTCGAATCATCTGCTCAATGAGATGATGTTCCCGACAGTATCTCTGGTATTCGTCTCCCGCGGGGTCGACAGGACGAACAAGCTCAAACGGGATCGGCATCGATGGTTGTATCAGATCCATGAGCCTGGGGTTGTGGAAGAATTTGAGTCGTGGTGGTTGATAGTTCCCTCCTGGAGGCAGACGTGGAATATTGTCGTGGAGCTCCATGAGGTTGGCAATGATCACATTGAACCACCAGGCATAGGGAACATTCGTTGATCCCTTGTTTTCCTTCTGTCTGATCTGCTCGGCTAGATCATTCCAGAGCAGTTGAGCGAAATCGTAATTCTACGAGAAGCAGACTCCATGGAAAATCCTCAGAATATTGTCGTTGCCTTTATCAAACCCTTCGTGCTTTGGTGACAGACACTTATTGATTATCCCAAAAACTGTCTTCCACGGATGAGGGATGCCATTGCTCTGAACTTGGGCAAGCTTAGTGAGAGGTGGTCGGTATCCCATGTGGAGGAAGTCACGCACCATTTCTGCATCAGTAGGCAGAGGGTCGTAGTTTGGGCTGAATGGCAAGTCAAGAAGAGACCAAAATCATCCTTGCTGAAGCTGATGTGTCTCGTCCCAACCACCGTGGTAAACCGGTAGCTGCCCTCTACTATGAGACTCATAATTCTTCCCCAGAATTGCTGGAGATAGACCATCGATACTGACGCCATCATCGTCAGAGCATTCCACAGAGGATGGCCTTGTAAGATGGACAGGATTATCTCGTCCAGACACCTGAAGGTAGTCAGGTCGAGTTGAGAGTTGGTGTCATGCACCTTGAGGTATAGATTCTTGTCGTATATGTGGTTGTATGCAGGATAGT
The DNA here is from genome assembly GCA_027422505.1 of Craterostigma plantagineum. Classification (NCBI taxonomy): domain Eukaryota; kingdom Viridiplantae; phylum Streptophyta; class Magnoliopsida; order Lamiales; family Linderniaceae; genus Craterostigma; species Craterostigma plantagineum. The sequence goes on from JAPQWV010000055.1 coordinate 5,245,025, forward strand.
GATCCATCTGAAATACACATAAGAAATTTAAATCATTAGTTCAAGATTTTAATTCGAGTCGAAATTCAATATATATTAAACCATAATGATGTATCGAGTCACAAAATGGTTGAATGTATGCGGAATTGATATGATGAAATTTACACAAGGATCATACGAAGTGAATGGTGAATAGAAAATTTTATTTCGACATAAGTATGTTGATCTTACAGAGGTTTAGTCGAAATTTTTTCTAAGTGTTTTAAGCACTGTTCACTCCGTGCTTTTTATGGCGCGAGAATTGAAGTTCTCAATTGAATTGCCTTAGTGCAAATTATAAATGCAATTCTCCGATTTAATTTGCATCGAGAAAAAGTTTATTCGCTATTGAAAGCTACAGTGAAAAGGACTTAGAAAATTTTCTATGTTTTTTAACTTAAGGTACGATACTGTAGTCGAGAAATTTTTCGATCGAGAAAAATTTCCGTGTAAATTTACGATTGAGAAATGAGATTTCTGGGTAAATTTACGATCGAGAAATTTTTCGCGTATGAATACAGTGAAAGTTTTCAAGCGAGAAAGTATTTTGATTTTTAAATAGTTTTGCGCTATGGAATTTACAATCGAGAAACTTGGTGACTCGTCGATAAAATTTTCGATCGAATGAAATCATCACTATGCAGGTTTGCGATCGAGAAATTATATCGTCGAAAAATTAATTTTATCGCCGCTAAAATTCTCGACCAAGATTGAAATTGAAATCGAAATTACTGTTTGCGACTGTAAGTTTTGCGCTTAAAACTTATTTTGCACCTATTATATCTATTTCGTTCAGTAATCATTTCGCTCATATAAATCCTAAATTCAATTTCTCGATTGTAATTCAATTGACACCGTTTGCGAGCGAAAAAGTTCTTCGACGCCTTCAAACTATGATATCCCAGATTTGGTCTTACTTTCAATCGATATCAAATAACGCAGAGAATCAAAATAATCTACCTTAAAACGATCAATAAACTTCGAAATCATAATATGCAGTATTAAACCTAGATTATGCTAACAGGTTGGTCTTTAACTACTGCAAATAAGCATTCGACTTCTCAGAATATGAACAGACGAGAAATGAACACAATATCATGCGAAATATATCACAATACAGATGCAAATGAGTTCAAATACACGATATTCCCTAAACGAAGTCAAATCTACCTTCTAAAGACAAAAATCAGAGGAAAAATCGAAAGATTTGAAGGATTTTGACGTTCATCTTTTCGACTGCAAGCAATGATTTCGTTTAATTGGGCTGATTAGACATTTTGCGAGACTTAGTGAATTTAAGACCATTGCTATTTACGATCGAGACACTTACGATCGAGAAATTTTCTTTGGTTACTATTTAATTTTCGTTCGACGATTCCGATCTAAAATCATTTGGTTTCTATTTAATCTTCGCTCGTCAATATGAAGGCGAAAATTACAACTTTGTCCCAAATCAATTTTCGCTCGAGAAACTGCGATTGAAAATTGCAAAATTCGCCCGAATTTCTTGATCGTAAGTTTTTCTATGTATTTCAGATTGATCCTAAGTTTAAGAGTAAACCACATAATTGCTCCCCCTAAATATAATATTGAATGCAATTAACTCCCTGTAATTTTTGAGCTGACAACTTGCTCCAAGGCTTGATCATCGAAAACCTGTAACACTTAGAGTAAATTTTCGAGAATATTTGAGTTAATTTTGGAAGCAATTTACCAAATAGGCTCGGTGCCTCTCTGAAAAAAAAATTGTTAAATCAAAATCATAAAACACGTTAGAGATCAAATGATTTAACCATTCAAAATTTTATATAATGCCGTATACTCCAAGTCCGGAATAATTCGTGAAGTCCTCCTCTTTGCGTCTGCAAAACTTAGAGAAAGAACATCAAGCAAGTTTGGAGTTTAGCAATATTATTGTATATGCTCGCCCTCAAATGATTCACCTAAAACGATTTAACATGAAAACACATAGAATCAATTGGCACGTACTAAATGAGTAACGCGCAACTTAAACAGTTTCACTTGGATACATGGTCCTCAAATCATGTATTCAAAATGTTACGCGAGGGTATGAGCATAAACAAGTAAAATCGCATTTAATCATTTCAGCGTAAATGCAAATTAAACTTGCATATCAGAATTTGCGTCTTATCTTTTATATGTTAATTTAAAATTAATAATTTTTTTTCCTTCGTAAGCATATTAATATTTTTAATAGTATGGGGTCACATTATTTTGCTACGATCATTGCCACGCCTAAATATTTGACACGACACTTGAAAGGATCATATGCTGTCAAGTCATGTCATCAAACTAAAGAGTCCTAAGGTCACAGTATGATCCATTTCGACAACTCTCAATAGATTCACTCTAGCACTCGATAATTTTTACTTGGGACTTTATATTTATATCACTCAAGTCAACACAAGCAATATTAAGTCAATTTACCTGTGATTGAGGCGTTTTTAATCTTTCACCTATGCGCAAGACCGTCGATTTGAAATCATAGAGACTGTACAGGGTTTTAATTGGCTCTTGACTTAGGAGGGAAGGATTATCTTGGAATTGTAGACTAAAGATTTTCTCTTTTCTCCGTCGTCTTCTTCACATGCATTTTGATCTTATCCATCCTTAAACTTATTTCATTTTATTCTACACTTGCTCAAGCTGAAGCTCCGCTTCTCAACGAGGCTGAGAGATTATCTAAGGTGAAGTTCTTCTCGTTTGTTCCTGGGCCGACACCACGCTCCTTTTCTCTTAATCCCTAGTGAGGTTTCAGAGATTATCGATTTGAAGAAGTTCGTAGTTATGGAATTCAAACCCAAGGCCGTGCTCCTCTTCTCATTGTCTCGATATAAGACCGGACTATCGTTGGACAAGTTCACTTCGGGGTGCTCCTCTTTCCAGCCGTTCTGACGAGTGTACGAGATTATCGATGGAGAAGTTCATAGAAAGATCTATACCCTCTTCTTAATATTTCTAGAAGATTCAATAATTAGGAAGGCAGGTTCTTTTGGACAATTTATTGTGCGTTGAGGATTCCTCGTGTGCGTTTTCCCATCTCCTTTTGTCATCATTTTTTTCTTTTTTGTTTGTCGCCTTTTATCCCCCTCCTTTTCTCATTTATGCAATCCACCGAAATTTATGAATTACGGTTGAAGGCTTGATCGGGATACAAATGAAGAAAAGGATATCGGAGAAGGCTCAAAAGGGATGACTAGAGGAATAATTTCAAGGATGATATTTTCTATGTGTAAGGCCAAGTGAGGAATTTCCTAAGTGCTCTAATCATCTTCCTACGCAATTAGCGCAAAGGCGAGTATGAAGCCAGGAATCACTAGTTAAGATAAACAATTGATGTGTGACTCGCTCAAGAATAAATCCATAAAAAGCAAAAATAAAAGGCCAGAATCCTCACTTATGTAAAGTGGCTTTGTGTCTAGTGAAACAAACTAATGACCTTTAGACACAAGAGTGCGACTTTGACTGACTAATTTAAGTAACGAATCAGTCTTATGTCAGTGAAATCTATTCGTGACGTAGATTGATGTAGAATATCATTTGTAATTGTGCTTGATTTCATTAGTTGTCCTTGTAATTAGGGGCATTATTTGTATTAGTCTTTGGATTAAGGACTAGCTTGATATTTAAACCAAGCTTGTTTGGTATAAATACTTGTAAATGAATTGAGCTGAAAAGAGAAAGTTTAGAGAATTGATCCGAAGGGCTTGCAATTCGATTTCTAGAGAGAGAAAGAACAGTAACTTTCTCACTCTAATTGAATTCTCTCTCGTGTTCTTAACTTGAGTTTTTCGATCGAATTCTAAACGATCGAATTACTATGGATTCTAGCCTAGGATAGTAGAGTTGTTTTATCTGAGGACCTAACAATTGGTATCAGAGCAGATTCGTTCTGTTTTGAAATCGTAAATAGTTAGAATTGGATCGAAATTTTATTTCGAACACTGTTCCATCGAAGAACAGATTTGGCGCGAAAAGTTTTTCGATCCAATAGCTTAATTCTGTGCTTAATTGACTTGAATTTGATGTTTCAGTGCTAGATTATGTGATCAATGATCATTGCGACTAGATCAGTAGCAGTTTGAACTTCGAATTTTGATTAATTTGATTATGAAATTTTACTGTTGACGAAGAACATGAAGAACACGTTATGATTTTGATCAAATTCGATATATTTTGCTTCATAACGTGTTTAATTGCTTGTTCGCGCGTGATTAGTACTTGATTGCGAGCAATTACCTCAAACTTCACTATCTGATTATTCGTTTTTGCTCGAATCTGTGTTAATCGTATTCTTTGAATTTTTCTCGATTGCTCAAATTTTTGTCGCTAGGTTTTGCGATCGGATTAGTTTCTCGATCGATAAACTTAGCACGAGAATTTTTCTCGGTCAGAATACGAAGTCAGCGCTAGAATCGTCATCAGCAGAAACGATTTTAGTTAGAAATATTTCTCGAGCATTATCCAGCGAAAAACTTTTCGAGTGAGACCAATTTTCACCTTGCATGCGTAATAACTTCCACTCGAAAAACTTTTTCAGTCAAACCTTTTAACGTTTGACCAGGCATAAATCATTTATACGCGAGAAACTTTTCTAGTCAACGGATTTATTTTGACTTGTCGAGAAACTTACTAACGTAATGTTTCTTTACGATCGAAATAAATTCACGATCAGGAAACTTTTCTCGACTGAACGATTTTAAGCAATTTATTTCGCTTGTAAAATATTTCACTGACAAACTTTCTCGCACGAGAACAGTAAACAGTTTCTATATCGACGAAATTAATTTCGATCATACTTTAAAGATTGAATCGAAAATAATTCTCGAACTAATCTTCGAATCAAACGCTATTAACAAATTTCGTCACTTGTGAAACACTTTACATCGTCTTCAACTCTCAAAACAATCAACGAAGATCCTTCAACAACTCGACTACTATAATACAAACATGGATGCATACTCACTCGGAAATGACAACCGTCCGCCGATCTTGCAAAGAGGCGAATACACAGTGTGGAGAAGCCGCTTCCTGAATTTCATAGCTCTAAAGGATCAAGCCGAAAATCTACTGCAGTCCCTTGAAGAGGGACCGGCACAGTTCTGGGTTCATGTACCCGAGGACGAATCAGCTACTCCAGTAATTCCAACTTCTAGGCGACTAAAGGAGCCTAGAGAATACTCTCTGGAGGAAAGAGCTCGAGCTAAGGCTGATCTAGTAGCCATGAATACCCTTATGCAGGGCATCCCCAACGATATATACACACAAATAGACAGCCTTACATCAGCTAAGGGGATGTGGGATGAGCTGCATAGGATGATGCAAAGGATGGAAGTTGGCATAAAGGCCAAGAAGGCGAACATTCTCACTGCTTACGACTCCTTCAAAGCAAAGCCGGAGGAGAGTCTATACGAAATCTACCAACGATACCTCACTCTTCTCAACGAGATGAGGAAGATAGAAATAACAAAGACAAACATGGAAACAAACATAAGATTTTTATCTTCTCTGCCCACGGAATGGAAGAAAATATCCACACAAATACGACAAAATAAAGATCTAGAGGAGTTGGATGTCCATGCCGTGTTCGATAATCTCGCTCAGCATGAGGATGATATCCGAGAGATTATCAAAAAGTAGAAAGGCAAACAAACCGATGGCACGGTTGCCTTAGTCTCGGAGAAGAGGAGCACAAGATCAAGAAAGGATAAGATCGTTAGGCCACCTTCATCATCAGAGTCAGAAGGAGAATCGGACTCCGACATCGAGCCGAACATTAAAGCCCTTGGAAAGCAGTTAGCTCTCATTGGACAAATGATGAGCAAGAAGTACTTCAAGAAGAAGTCTTCAACCTCAGCCAATAGACTTCGGACTACAAGCTCCAAGAACAGAACGTGCTCCGGAGAGTTCCGAGGTTAAGAATACCAAAGAGACTAACAAATGCTTTAACTGTGGCAAACAGGTCACTTCGCCAGAGAGTGCACGCTCCCGAAGAAGAGAGATGCAAACTACTACTCCAGGAAGCTTCAATTGACATAACAGAAAGAAGCTGGAGTAGCTCTCATGGCCGAACAGGACCAAAAGCTCGAAGACACGTCGAGCTCCGAAGAATAGAACTTAGCCCTCATGGCCCGTCTCGACAAAGAATTGAACGCCGAAACATCCACTCATACGGACGACGACAACGCATCCACGTCTTCAAATGAGGTAGTCACTCCTTCCACATTATTGACCATGTTAGAATCATATCAAACGCAATATGCTAACATGAAACGTGAGCAGAAAAGTATAAAGGAAGTAGAGAACAAACTTGAGAGAGCTCAGGAGAAGATATATAGTCTCGAATCAGAACTTAGAAGCTCTAGTGCAAAAATAGAAGAACTTAGTAAGAGTCTACATTCTAGAGAGACTAGTCAACCTCCTTTAGGACAGCATAGTGAAAAGATTAAAGAATTACAAGATATGCTAGCTAATAACTACAATTATTTGGTTAGGCATCTCAACGAGAAAGCTACCTTAATTGTAGGATAACCGAAGCTACCTCTAAGATCACTGACTTAGAAGCTCAATTAGAAACATCTAATGCTAAGGTTAGTGAGCTTAGTAAGGATCTAGACACCTGTCAAGCCGCCAAACTCACGGTAGAAAATAATTATGCTCTCCTAAGAGAGGAATGCAGCAAGTTGTATGCAAAAATTAAAAAATTAGACGATCTTCTTACGCATATGGGACACTCTGAACAGACGATATTCTTAAACAAGCCCAAGGATATAGAGTTTTATAATCCAATAGAAGGCATATGTTACACTAACCCACGTATTTTACGAAAGAAAGAAATGTATGACATTAAGAACATGGGTTTAGCTGCAACCTCTTTTTGGAACATTACGGAATCGACGTATGAAAATGCGTTTGATTCATCCATCAAACAAGCCTCACATGGGCCTGAGATCCCCTTTGACTATAATGAACTAATTGAAAAGGACAAAAATAGGAAACCATCATTAACACCTGTCAGTGATTTAGCTCAAGTCTTACCTCCTGACTCTAAAAAACACTACGAGGAAGTCAAAAAGTTTAATTATCAAAATTCTCTCTACAAACCCCCTATCATAAAACAGATAGAGGAGTCACAGGCGAAACTAGACAAAGAAAGGGAGAATTTCGAAGCTGAAAAGAAAAAATTCTTTAAAGAGATGGAAAATCTCAAGGCTTCACTGTCCTCCCAAACTTCCTCACACGCTATCATAAAAAGCGTGAAAATAGAAAAATCGCCTTCAAAAGAACGTAAGAGCATTAATAATTCTATTACAAGTGCTAAGACTAATTCTACTTCACCTACGTCCACAAGGAGCGTAGAGCCAGCACCGACTACGAAGGCGAGAGTGTCTAGTCCTAAAATAAAGAAGGAGCTAGTAGATTTAAATGCTTTTGAACATGTTATTCCTTCCGTCAAAATAAAAGACACTCGTAGTAATAAAAGAGCCATTTCTACGTTCAAAATAATTGCTTCTACGTGCTCACTTCAGCCTATCACCTATAGAAGTGAAAATCTCGAAATAGGCTCTACCTCGAAAATTACTACTAATCATTCTAAAACAAATGCCATAAGGCAGACTCGTAGGAAACAGGATCCAGCCATAAAGAAAGCTTATGGCGCCCTACATGACTGTACTCACCTAAGGTATCCCGTAGAAATTAAATCCCCCAAGCACCTTAGGAGACTATCACAAGAAAAGATCTTTTCCTCAGTCAAACCTTCCAAGGCATTTGTACGAGCTGAAATTAACCTTTCCTGTAAGGTTCAACCCAAATGGGTTCCTAAATCTCCGCCTAGGACGACAAAAGCCAAAAAGGCCAAGTCTCATATAGAGGCAAAACCCAAACCACTTCTCCAAAAGTGCAATGGATTATTAAGACTCTTCCAGAAATAGATTTAGGAGTCATATCTGAACCCAAAACTAAATCTGCTAATCCGAGAGGACCCATGCTTAAGTGGGTACCTAAAGCTCTCTAAATTGTTTTTGCAGATCCATCATGTGTGGTACCTCGACTCTGGTTGCTCCACACACATGAACAAGAGCTGCTGAGCAACTATAAAGACCGACCAAACGGCAAAGTCAGATTTAGGAACAACGATTCAGCCCCGATTCTAGGACTTGGGGATATCATTCTGAAGAATCTGACCATCAAAGATGTCTCATACGTAGAAGGCCTCCACCATAACTTGTTCAGCATAGGCCAATTCTGTGACAAAGGCTTCCAGGTGGTCTTCCATGCTGACCGGTGCAGAATTTTGGATAGTCAGGACACAGAACGCCTTCAAGGACTTCGGAGATCCAATCTTTACACGATCAACCAGACATCTGTGCGTCCCTCGACAGCTGCATGCCTCATTTCTCAGATTGATTTACAGAGGAACAGCCTATGGCATCAACGACTGTCTCATCTAAACATGAAAGCTGTCCAACGTCTTTCTACGAAAAAGTTGGTTCACGGTCTTCCAACTATACAACTACAAAGGGAGCATCATTGTTCGGCATGTCACCTAGGAAAAATGAAGCGAGCATCTCATCATGTCAAGCAAATTGCGTCTACTTCTCGACCATTGGAACTAATTCACATGGATCTCTGTGGTCCGATGCAGACTCAGAGTATCAATGGAAGAATGTATGTCCTAGTGATTGTAGATGACTATTCTCGCTACACGTCGACAAAATTCCTCCGAACGAAAGATGAGATCGGTGACTTGATTATCAATTTTGTGAACACAACTCAAAACCTGCTGCAACAGACTATTCAAGTTGTTAGAACAGACAACGGCACTGAGTTCAAGAACAATCACCTCAGTGAGTTTTATCAGAAACTTGGATAAGTCAACAATTTTCAGCCGCCAAAACACCTCAACAAATTGGGGTCGTTGAAAGGAAAAATCGAACACTAGTGGAAGCCACTCGTACAATGCTGATCCAATCGGGACTTCCACACTTTCTATGGGCTGAAGCATTCAATACCGCTTGTTTCACTCAAAACAGGACGGTAGTTCACAAACGGTTCAACAAGACTCCGTACGAGATTGTGAATAATAGAGTGCCCAACATCTCTTTCCTTATTAAAGTCTTCGGGTGCAAGTGCTTTGTGGCGAACGACCGAGAGCAACGTGCAAAGTTCGACCCTAAAGCATTCGAAGCTACATTTGTCGGGTATTCTTCAACATCAAAAGCGTACCGAGTATACATCAAGTCCAACCGAACTATTAAGGAAAGCTATAATGTCACTTTCCACGAAGTGGCAGAAGTGGCTTCTGGTCAACTCAGTCCAGGACCCGTGCCTAACCCGTTGGTTCCTGCTCAATTCAGTTCAGGACCCGTGCTCAACCCGTTGGCTTCTGAAGACAACATTTCAGAACCCATAATCAGTAGTTTGTTGGCACAAAACCAACAGAAGATGGCAAGAACTTTAGGATCAGTGTCAGACGAAGCAACGAGACTTGCAATAGACGACTTGGATTCTCTCTTCGAACTGGTATATCGGTCATACACAACTACACCTACAATGGATTCTCCACCGAATGAGACCGACGTACCAAGTTCATCTCACACCCTCTACCCCACCCGATTCAGAATTGCCACAGAATATCGAAGAACCTACAGTGGTCATCGAGGAAGTATCATCAGAGACGATCAATCCAAGTGCAGTATTGGAACTTCCTCAGACAAATGATCAATCGGAGACTATAGGCAATCTAGATCCACAGATGGCTGACGCATCGACTTCATCCCTTGCCTCATGAGCGCAAGTGGACGGAGGCCACCTGGTTGTTCAGATAATTGGCGATCCTTCGGTTGGTGCGAGGACACGTCGTCAACACAGTCTTTTCAGTTGCTTCCTGAGCCAAAACGAGCCTACCAAAGTAGCAGACACACTTCAAGACCCGGATTGGACAATTGCAATGCAAGAGGAAATCAATCAATTCGAACGTCTTCAAGTGTGGACCTTGGTACCCCGTCCACATGGGAAAACAGTGGTCGGAACTAAATGGGTTTTCGAGAATAAGGAAAATGAAGATGGTGAAGTGATCCGGAACAAAGCAAGGTTAGTTGCTAAGGGATACAATCAACAGGAAGGCATCGACTACGACGAGACATATGCTCCTGTTGCCCGTATCGAAGCTATCCGCCTCCTGCTGGCTTATGCGGCTCACAAAGACTTCAAAGTCTATCAGATGGATGTTAAAACCATCTTTCTCAATGGCGTGTTAAAAGAAGAAGTCTACGTCGCTCAGCCGGAAGGTTTCGTTGATCAAGAACATCCCGATCACGTCTATCGCTTGGACAAAGCTCTCTATGGACTAAACAAGCCCCACGTGCTTGGTACGATGTCCTGAGTGATTTCCTCGTGAAGTCTGGATTCATATGAGGTACGATAGACACAACCCTCTTCATTAAATGGCGTGAAAAAGATCTGATGGTCGTCCAAGTATACGTCGACGACATAATCTTCGGATCAACAAATCCTCGGCTCTGCAAGAAGTTTGGAGATCTCAAGAGCAAATTCGAGAGATGCAATTTTTCTTAGGCCTTCAAGTCAGGCAGCTCAATGATGGAATTTTCATCAGTCAGACAAAATACATCAAGGATATTCTGAAGAAGTTTCATCAAACCAGAGCAAGCCTCTCAGCACTCCTATGTCACCAAGCTGCAAGTTGGATGCCGATCCCTCTGGTAAATCGGTCGACATCACACTGTATCGCAGTATTATTGGATCTCTTCTCTACCTCACTTCGAGCCGGCCGGATATCATGTTTGCCACCTGCTTGTGTGCCCGTTTTCAAGCCGATCCCAAAGAATCCCATATGCTCGCGGTCAAAAGAATTCTACGCTACCTTAAGGGCACCTCTACCCTTGGCCTATGGTATCCAAAGGGTACGAATTTCAAACTTATCGGCTACACTGACGCTGACTATGCAGGTTGCCGAATGGACAGGAAAAGCACGTCCGGAAAGCTGGTCTGCTGGTCATCCAAAAAGCAGAACTGTGTGTCCACTTCGACGGCAGAAGCAGAATACGTAGCTGCCGCCAGCTGTTGCTCACAGATGCTGTGGATGCGGACACAGCTTCGCGACTATGGGTACAATCTAAATAATATACCCATATATAGTGATAGTCAGAGTGCAATTGCCATTACTTGCAATCTTGTTCATCATTCACGCACAAAACACATAGACATTAGATATCATTTTATCAAAGATCACGTAGAAAAAGGCACGATAGAGATGTACTTTGTGAACACGGAGTTTCAACTAGCCGACATTTTCACCAAGGCCTTGGATGAGAAACGATTCCAATTCCTTGTCGGAAAATTAGGCATGTTGAATCTTCCGTAATATGTGCATTACCTGATCTTCTGTGCTATCACATGCTCTATTCTATGTGTTTTCTATGCTTATTTGTCCTTATCTTGCGTGATAAAAATAATAATAATAAAAAAATAAAAAAAATACTAATATATATATATATATAATATAATGGGGTATGACGAAATCCTTTAGGATGCTTTGATCTAAAGTCACCAAGACTTTTACCCCGACATGCGATCGATTTAATTACTTAAATTTTGTCAGTCTAAATCGCATTCTTGTGTCTAAAAGGTCATTTGATTGTTCCACTAGATACAAAGTCACTCTACATGCGTGAGGATTAAAGCCTTGTTCCTTTTTCCTTTCTTTGGATCTACTTCTCGAGTGAGTCACACATAAATTACTTGTCTTACCTAGTGATTCTTGGTGTCATACTCATCTTGCGTTAGATCGTTAGGAAAATGATAAGGGAGTTTAGGATATTCCTCATTCGGCCTTATATAAATTCCCCCACGTTTGCCCTTAGTCATCCACTTTGAGCCTTCTCCGACGTCCTTTTCTTCACTTGAAACCCATTCCCAGCCTTCAACCGAATTCTATACTCTTCGAATGGTTGTTCAAACGAGAAAGGGGGAGATAACAAAAGAAAAGTAGGATGATGACAAAAGAAGGCATTGCTCAACGCGCAAAGACCAAAGGAACCGGCCTTCCGACTACCTTGTAGAAAGTGGCATGGTTCCTGCTGCGAACTTCTCCAATGATAATCTCGTACGCTCGTCAGAACGGCTGGAAGAGGAGCACCATGAAGTGAACTTCTCCAACGATAATCCGGTCTTATATCGGGAAACGAGAAGAGGAGCGCAGCCTCGGGTACGAATTCCATAACCGTGAACTTTTCCAAAAAGATAATCTCTGAAACCTCTCTAGGGATTAAGAGAAGAGGAGCACGGTATCGGCCCGAGAACCAACGAGAAGAACTTCGCCTACGATATTCTCCTATAGCCTCTTGGAGAAGCGGAGCTTCAGCTTGAGCATAACATAAAAAGGGATAGTTCTTAAAAGAAAAAGAGGGGAAAAAGATTGAAAAGAAGAAAGACGCCGAAAAAAAAGGAGACGGACGTAGAAATGGAAGATGACGAAGAGATAAGCTCACTTTCCTCTAAATTCCTTCCCTTCTAAGTCCTAGCCAAACTAAAACCTTTACACCCCTTTGATTCCAATCGACGGTCTCTCGCTTGGGTGAAATGAACACCTCGATCACAGGTAAATTGACTTGAAACTGCTTGTGTTGACTTGAGTGATAAAAATATAAAAATCCCAAGATAGAAATTATTGAGAGCAAGAGCGAACCTAGTGAGAGTTGTCGAAATGGAGCAGTCTATGAACCTAGGACTTTAGTTTGACGACAAGACTTGACGGCATTTTCGTCTTTCAAATGTCTCGTAAAATTTTAAGAATGACGATTGATCGAAGCAAAATAATCTGACCCCATACTATAATAATAGTAATAAGAAAATATATATATATATATACATATATAAACAATAAATAATAAAATTCGCACATTTTGACATGAAATGTTATGTTTCATATACGTTGAATTGAATAAATGCGAATTTCTTTAGTGTATCGCACATTTTGACATGAAATGTTATGTTTCATATACGTTGAATTGAATAAATGCGAATTTCTTTAGTGTATCGCACATTCTAAATGCAATGTGATATTGCATTGGCACTGAATTGTTTAAATACGATAAATTTTTCATTGCTCTTACACTCACACAATATTTTAAGTACATGTTTTTGGGGACCATGTATACGTGCTTACTTAGTATTGTGTGTTATATGCTCGTGACTTGAATTGATTTCATATGCTTGCATAATTAGTCAATTCTTGCGCATTATTTGAGGGGGAGCAAATATAAAAATCGTGGATTAGCTCCAAATATTCTCGACGTTTTTCTCTAAGTGTTTCAGATTCATTCAAACAAAATTACGGAGTGAGACGTCGACACTACAAAGAGAGGAGCTAGACACAAGACCAAATATTTCAAAGATAAAATTGCCAAAAAATAATTGCAGATTAACTCCATTATTACTAACGTTTATCTCTAAGTGGAACAGATTTTTAAACTTCTGCCAGGGGAGCTAGACGTTACTACACGGAAAATACAGGGAGTTAATTGCATTTATTTTAATTACTAAGGGGGAGCCTTACAATGGGTTTTTATTTTGAATAGGGGCCAATCTGAAATTCTTTAGAAGAAGAACTTACTATCGAGAAACTGGATATTAGAATTAATTAGCAATCTAAAGTTTCTCGATCGTAAACAGTGCCGGGATCGATTTTGATTAACCACGATAATTTGCGATCGAAAAATTGAATTTTTCGTGTGCAAATAGTAATGTGCCTGATCCATTAAATCGCAAAATGTCAAATCACAAGCCCAACAACGAATTAATGCTAGTTAATAAAAGTTTAACTTTTGTCAGTCGAAAAACTTTTTCTCACGCAAAACCTAATCGAAAAAAAAACTCTCTCGCAAAACATTCTCAGACGATTCAAAAACCTTCAAAATCTTTCGATTTTCTCACTTCAAATCGTCTGATTAAGGTAGAAATTCGATTCGGTTAACGATTGCGAATGTTATAACATGACCTGCATTTACATTCTGTAGTTTTTCGCATGTTTAGTTAAGATTTTTCGACTGTTCTTCAAAAACCATTTAAACGTATACTGTTTCACTAAATTTAGGCATGCTTCTTGGATTTTCTGAGTTAAATGCCTGTTGTTTAGATAGATTCGATGTTTTTGATGAAACAGATAGCGTAAATCGTTGGAAAATTTCCATCTGTGATGATAAAATTAGTTTCGATGAAACTGGGTATTTTGAAGTTTTGAAGCTGTCGAAGAACTTTGTCTATCGCAAATTATCTTAATTGGATTTCAATTCAATCGAGATACTATTTGTGTTGATTTAGTTTTCGATCGCAAAATTTTGACTTAGTCATCACGATAAAAGATTTTGACAGTTAAACTTACCATCGAAAAATCCAATTATAATTTTCTGCGAGCGAAAAACTTATGCACTGAAAAGATAATTTAGATGCAAATTCAAGTCGAGCGTTAAACTTACCATCGCAAAATTAAAATTTCGATTTCATTTTATTTCGGTCGCAAAAATTTAGCAGCGAAAAATTAATTTTTCAATGCTTAATTTTTCGATCGTAAAATTCGCCACTTAGATTAAATTGATCGAAAAATTTCTCGACGATTGACTTAGTTTCGTCGTTGACCAATTTCTCGATAAATAAGTACAGTAGCGAAAATTTTACTTACAATCGAAAATCACATACCGCTCGACAAATTTCAAATCAAAAAATTTTATTCAATCGAAGGAAATTTCTTGACAGTAAATTTACCTGAGAAATAATTTCTCGATCGTAAATTTACACGGAATTTTTCTCGATCGTAAAATTGATCGACTACAGTCTAGATTTCAACTTCAACACTTCGAAAATTTTTCTCTAAGTCTTTTACACTGTAGCTAACAATAGCGGATAAAATTCATCAATCGCAAAATTAGACGGAATATTTTCAATTGAAATCAATATATAGGAAATCAAATCGCAATTCAATTTTATCGACCGAAAATTTTCTTGATGACATGAACAGTGACTTACTGATTTAACACTTAGCGAAATTTCGAACTATTTTTCGCGCGACATATATTTCATTCGAAATTACATTCATGCCATCACGATTTTTGAAATTGAACGTACACTATGCATTTGATATGATTTCAATTCAAAATTTATCGAACATGCTATTATTTGCAATATTACTATAGTTTGATGAAATTTATTCATATTTCGACTGAAAATAAAATTGATCTAATAAACTTTTATATATCTTATTTTTCAGATGGATCGCTACCCAAGATACAACCATATATATGATCACAATATGTACTTGAAGGTTCAGGATACGAACTTTCAGCTCGATCTGAGCACATTTCGGTGCCCGGACGAGATCATCGTATCCATCCTCAGAGGCCACCCCATCTGGCATGCATTAAAGGTCACCGCATCAGTGTCGATGGTCTATCTCCATCAATTCTGGGGATATATACAAGGAGTTGTAGCAAATGGGGCATTCTCCTTCACAACAAAACTCGGGACGCGACATATTCTTATGGGCAAGAGCCAGTTCGGGATGATGCTGGACTTGCCCCACAACGACAACTACGACCCGCTCCCGACGGACGCAGAGATGATTCCGGACTTCTTGCACATGGGATACCAACCGCCGCTTACGAAATTAGCTCAGGTCCAGGGCAGCGGTATCACCCGTGGAAGACACTATTTGGAATAGTGAATAAGTGTCTGTCGCCCAAGCACGCAGGATTCCATAAGGGCAACAGCAATATTTTGAGGATCTTCCACGGCATCGCCTTCTCGAGAAATTATGACTACACTCCGCTGATCTGGAACGACCTCGCGGACCAGATTCGGCAGAAAGAGAACCGAAGGTCGAAGAACGTGCCCTATGCTCGATGGTTCAATGTGATCATCAGGGAGTTCATGGAGTTACATGCGGAGAACATCCCTCAGCTACCTCCTGGTCGAAACTACCAGCCGCCAAGGCTTAAGTTTTTCCACAACCCACGGCTCACGGACCTGGACCAACCGTCGATGCCAATTCCACTCAGCTTACTCGGGCTCGCCGACCCCGCGGGAGCTGAGTATCAGAGATTCTGCCGGGAACACAACTTAACGGAAGAAATGATTAGAGGGCCACCGGCAGATCACCATGTGAGCCCTTCCCAACACCAACCAAGCCCTGACAACGTGATGATAGATGTCGTCGCTCAGGAGCTTCAACAGGAGTCCTCTTCGAAGAGCCAATGCCCGACGTGGAAGATACCCTAATCGACGTCGTGGCTACAGAGATGGGGCTCGAGGCTCCTTCACTCGAATTACAAGTGGAAGTGCCCGTAAGTGTTGGCGTGCTCGAAGAAACTTTTGAGGAAGTCATTCAACAAGAAGCACATCCCAAAAAGGAAATGGGGCACACTTCACTTCCACTGGTGACAGATCAGACATTGGAGAACGTCGATCGAGACCTTACTCCTCACACCGCCACCCGGTCTGACACAGAGTCTGACGAGGAAATCAGTCTGATCAGGAGGACTCCCAGAAGACTCAGTATTCAGTTGGAGTCGCTCTTTCCAACAGTCACCACCGTACCAGATACGACGCTGACCACAACGACAAGTGTTGCCAGCACTTCATCGCTCGATCTTGAGCCGCAACCATCTCACGTGGTGTCTGGTTCGCAGGCACAACATGAGCCTGCCATAACACCCATAGAGGCGAATCCTCAGGATTTGACTCGAGGATTGGGTGGTAGTCTCATACAGTCACAACCTCAAGTGACTGTGAGCCAACCTGACGAGTCGGTGTCTACTCAAGGGTTGATAACAGGCGACATCAGTCGTCCTGGTCCATCAAAGGAGGCGTCCGCACCCTTTGTGCCGAACAGCCACTCTCTCTGCCGCTGTACAGTCTATGGAAGACAAAATCACGGAGAGAGTACTTCAAGCAATCGAGACATCCCGAAGAGATACCGGGAAAGCACCTGTCCATGAAGGCCCTTCGTCACAAACCAATCCCACACCTCCACAACCCACACCCACCGACCCTTTAGCCACTTCCTCCATCCTCATCAACCCATACACCATACCCATAACCGAGCTCCACGACATATTACTCGCCCGCTTGATCGGCCTGTCCATTCGGTCGCCTCAAGAGGAATCCCTCTATCAGCGATTGGTGGATCATCCTGAGCCACCGACTGACACCTGCCGAGGCCAAAGCTCCCACTCACGGCGCAGACATGACGATCCTGACGATCAGGACCCTCATGAGGGGGAGAAAAGGCCGAGGACATCTACATCCGGCCAAGGACAAGGCTCGGGCGCTACGCAGACAAGCGCTGGAGCTGGTGAAACCCAAACACAAATCCAAACACAAACCACCCACACCACGCACCGCACCGCCACTCTACCAAATATCGACCAACCAACCTTTACCTTACGGACGCCTCCGCCCACACCGCCGATCTACTCAAGCCCCTTGCTTCCGGAAGAAGAAGCAAGTGCTGCAATGCTTGTAGCTCTGGAAGCTACCCAAGCTACTCCCTCCGTCGCTCCAGACCAATAGGGACCCTCTGGACATGGCGTCAATCGACACGAAGTATTAGACAAGTACATTTTCGAAGGCCAGTGGACGACCCATTCATGCCCGAGGAGCATCAGAGACAACGGTTTCAGGACGTACGCCACTTCTTACAACAAGCATCCATGGACCTCGTGATCATAGAAGACGACGAACTTCAAGAAGGAATAGACTACCAAAGTGATATCCCAAGGCTACCGGAGTTGATCGCACAACGAGCGGCCTCCTCTACAAGACAGATGCCAGGGACCGTTCGGATCGACACGCCGTGGGAGAACATTCACATATAGATACCTTTCCTTGAAGAAGTCAGGGAAAACATTTGGAGGTCACCGGTTTGAATTAAGAAGCCGGATGAGTTCGAGTTGAGAGGGATCTCTCACAGGGATCAGCAGAAGAGAATGACATATCTGTGGATGCTGACCCAACTAGGACCAGACGTGAGGCTGGGGATCCCGAAGAATCGACTGAAGTGTCACTTCAGGGAACTCTCCCCAATTTGCCAATCCTCAGTGTCTATTGTGCCAAAGGAGGACTTCCAACACCTTACTACATCATCGAACGAGTGGACAGGACCCGAGAGGAACTGAGCGAGAGCGACCTGCCGTACCTCCCCGCCGATGAAGTGTACCATCTTTATCAGCTATACGTGGAGAAGTACAAAGGTCCTCAGGGCTTCATCAAGAAAGAAGGCCTCGAAGGACTCTACCGGTTCATGTTGCGACAAGTCAAGTACTTCGCCACTCACGACCTTCAAATGGCGCTTGAGAGCAATATGAAGAAGGTCAACATGGCCGAACCACTCTTCAAAGGACCTGAGATCGAGAGGCTTCCAAGCAATCACGTGCATATCAGCTCTGTCATCGGCATCACCTACAACAACCCAATTGCCAAGAAGAATAGGTTGATGCTGATAACAGAAATTCACAAGTTTTGCGACGGAACCCTCAAGATCGTCAGGAGATATCGAACAGAGGTTGGAAGAGATAAATAGAGACACGATGCTGAGGATCCACCGATTTGTGAGAGAACAGCCGCTCCTGATGGAATTGTTGGATGACATCGAGGAGCGCCTGAAGCTCAGGGAGACCGTTAGGGACTACGAGCATGCGCTGGACTTGCACAGATCATACTATGCCCGACAAGGACGAACAGCGCGGAGACGCAACCAAGCACAAAGGGGGGGAGATTGTAGAATATCATTTGTAATTGTGCTTGATTTCATTAGTTGTCCTTGTAATTAGGGGCTTTATTTGTATTAGTCTTTAGATTAAGGACTAGCTTGATATTTACACCAAGCTTGTTTGGTATAAATACTTGTAAATGAATCGAGCTGAAAAAGAGAAAGTTTAGATTGATCCGAAGGGCTTGCAATTCGATTTCTAGAGAGAGAAACAACACTAACTTTCTCACTCTAATTGAATTCTCTCTCGTGTTCTTAACTTGAGTTTTTCGATCGAATTCTAAACGATCGAATTACTTGGATTCTAGCCTAGGATCGTAGAGTTGTTAATCTGAGGACCTAACAATTGATCATCCTAAAGATATCGTCATGCCCTAATATTATACTTATATGTATAATATTTTGTATTTTTGAATTATTTTAGTATTATTATATTTTCATTTTAAAATTGAAATATTTCACGCAAGATATAGTAGTTTCTAGTATAGAAAACACATAGGATACAGCATGTGAAAGCACATAGATTCACATAATGCACAAATTACGGGAGGTTCAACATGCCTAATTTCCCGACAAGGAATTTGAACAGTTTTTCATCCAATGCCTTGGTGAAAATGTCAGCAAGTTGATATTCCGTTTTCACAAAATACATGTCAATGGTGCCTTTTTCTACGTGATATTTGATAAAGTGATATCGTATGTCTATGCGTTTTGTGCGTGAATGGTGAACAGGATTGCACGTAATCACAATGGCACTTTGGCTATCGCTATAAATGGGTATATTATTTAGTTTGTACCCATAATCGCGAAGCTGAGTCCGCATCCATAGCATCTGCGAGCAACAGCTGGCGGCCGCGACATATTCTGCTTCAGCTGTCGATGTTGAAACGCAGTTCTACTTTTTGGATGACCAGCAAACCAGGTTTTCGCCTAGAAAATGAGCGCCACCGGATGTGCTTTTTCTGTCCATTTGGCAACCTGCATAGTCAGCATCAGTGTAGCCAATTAGTTTGAATTCGTACCTTTAGGATACCACAATCCTAAGGTAGATGTGCCCTTAAGGTCACACAAGATTCGCTTCACCGCAAGCATGTGAGATTCCTTAGGGTCGGCTTGAAAACGGGCGCATAAACAGGTGGCAAACATGATGTCTGGCTGGCTTGATGTGAAATAGAGAAGAGACCCAATGATGCTGCGATAGAGGGTGATGTCGATCGTTTTTCCATTGGGATCGGCATCCAACATGCAGCTTGGTGACATAGGAGTGCCGAGGGGCTTACTCTGATCTCTATGGAAATTTTCCAGAATATCCTTGATGTATTTGGTCTGACTGATGAAAAATCCCATCATCGAGTCGTTTGACTTGAAGCCCTAAGAAGAATTGCATTTCTCCCGTGTGACTCATTTCAAATTTGCTCTTCATTAGATCTCCCAATGCCTTGCAAAGCCGTGGATTTGTTGATTCGAAGATGATGTCGTCGACGTATACTTGGACGACCATCAGATCATTGTCTTGCCTTTTTATGAAGAGAATCGTATCGATCGTTCCTCGAATGAATCCAGACTTCATGAGGAATTCACTCAGGACATCATACCAAGCACGTGGGGTTTGTTTTAGTCCATAAAGAGCTTTATCCAATTGATAGACGTGATCGGGGTGTTTTTGATCAACAAAGCCTCCTGGTTGAGCGACATAGACTTCTTCTTTTAACACGCAATTGAGAAATGCGGTTTTAACATCCAGTTGGTAGACTTTGAAGTCTTTATGAGCCGCATACTCTAGGAAGAGACGAAATGGCTTCGATTCGAGCAACAGGAGCACATGTCTCGTCGTAGTCGATTCCTTTCTGTTGGTTATAGCCCTTCGCAACCAGTCTCTCTTTATTCCTGATCATTTCTCCATCTTCATTCTTTTTGTTCTTAAATAGCAATTAAGTTCCGATGATTGTTTCCCATGCGGACGCGGTACTAGGGTACACACTTGAAGGCGTTCGAATTGATTAATTTGATCTTGCATGGCAATAACCCAATCCGAATCGTTAAGTGCGTCGGCTACCTTGGTTGGCTCGTTTTGGCTTAAGAAGCAGCTGAAGAGATTGTGTTGATGACATTTTCGTACTCCACTCGAGTCCATTTTCTCTCGTGTGGTAGAGCAGAACTCGACGCATCGGCCATTTGAGGACTGAGACTACCAATGATTTCAGTTTGTTCATTAGGTTGAGGTAAGTCAGATTCTGCACTTCGATTGAGTGTTTCTGGTGAAACTTCCTCATTGACTGATGTAGGCTCTTCCGTGATTTGTGGTAAGTCTGAATCGGGTGAGGTAGGGACATTTGAAGAGCTTGGTATGTCGGCCTCGTCGAGTGGGGAGTCCACTAAAAGTGTAGCATTAACGGTTTCACATTAACGGTTTCTGGCCTATATACAAGCTCAAAGAGAGATTCCAGATCTTCCAACACAAGTCTCAGAGCTTCTTCAGACGTTGATTCCTTAGTTGTTGCCATCTTCTGTTGGTTTTGTGCCAACACACCAGTGAATATGAGTTCTGAACCATCGTATTCAAAAGCCATCGGGTTTGGCACGGGTCCTGAACTGAGGTGTGCAGGAGCCATGATTAGGCTGGGGTCCCAGACTGATGTGCCCAGAAGCCATCTCTGCCACTTCGTGGAAAGTGACGTTATAGCTTTCTTTTATTGATCGGTTGGACTTGATGTAAACTCGGTATGCCTTTGATGTTGATGAATACCCAACGAATGCAGCTTCGAATGCTTTAGGGTCGAACTTAGCGCGTTGCTCTCTGTCGTTCGCCACAAAGCACTTGCACCCGAAGACTGAAGAATGAGATATTGGGTACCCGTTTGTTTTTCGTACGGAGTCTTATCGAAGCGCTTGTGAACCACCGTCCTGTTCTAAGTGAAACATGCGGTATTTACTACTTCAGCCCAAAGGAAGTGAGGGAGGCCGGAATGGGTCAGCATTGTACGGGCGGCCTCCACTGGAGTCATGTTCTTCCTTTCAACAACTCCGTTCTGTTGAGGAGTCTTAGCGGCTGAGAATTGCTGGCTAATGCCAAGTTTCTGATAAAATTCAATGACATACTTGTTCTTGAACTCAGTGCCATTGTCCGTTCGGATGACTTGGATGGTTTGTTGCAGCAAATTCTGAGTAGTGTTCACAAAATTGACTATCAAGCCCCTGTCTCATCTTAGTTCGGAGGAACTTCATCCGTTTGTAGCGGGAGTAATCATCAACGATAACTAGTACGTATTTCTGCCCACTAATGCTCTGTGTCTGCATAGGTCCACATATATCCATATGGAACAATTCCAAAAGACGTGAAGTGGAGGCAACTAGTTTTACATGATGAGAGGCTCGCTTCATTTTTCCTAGTTGACATGCGGAACACTGATGCTCTTTTTGTAGTATAATAGTCGGTAGACCGTGAACCAACTTTTTTGTTGATAGTCAATGAAGCGCTTTGATACTAAGATGAGACATACGTTGATGCCATAAGCTGATTCTCTGTATCACAGTCTGAGAAATGAGGCATGCAGCTGTCGAGGGCCGCACAGAAGTCAGGTTGATCGTGTAAAGATTGGATTTCCGAAGTCCGTAGAAGAGTTATATGTCCTGATTGTCCAAAATTTTGCATCGGTCAGCGTGAAAGACCACTTGAAATCCTTTGTCGCATAATAGGCCTATGCTGAACAAGTTATGGCAGAGGCCTTCGACGTAAGAGACATCTTTTATCATCAGATTTTTCAAAATAATATCCCCAAGTCCTAGAACAGGTGCTGAGTCATTGTTCTCGAATCCGACTTTGCCGTTTGATCGGTCTTTGTAGTTGCTCAGCAGCTCTTGATTTCCCGTCATGTATGTGGAGTAACCAGAATCGAGATACCACACTTGATGGATCTGCATAGACAATTTAGAGAACTTTAGGTACCACTTAAGAATGAGTCCTCTCGGATTAGCAGATGTAGAATTTGGTTCAGATATGGTCCCTAAATTGTTATTTGTGGGAGTTTTAATAACCCAAGTCAGAAGTGGTTTTGGGTTTAGCCTCTTTGGTTGACTTGCCCTTCTTGGCGGTTGTCTTCCTAGGCGGAGATTTAGAAACCCATTTGGGTTGAACCTTGCAGGGAATGTTAATTTCAGCTCGTACAAATGCTTTTGTAGGCTTGGCCGAGGAAAAGATATTTTCTTTTGATAATCTCCTAAGGTGTTTGGGGGATTCAATCTTTAAGGCATACCTTAGGTGAGAGCAAGAATGAACAGCGCCATATGCCTTCTTTATGGCGGGATCTTGTTTCCTACAGTTTATCCTAGATTGCATTTGTCTTAGAATGCATATCCTTAATTTGTGAAGTAGAGACTATTTCGTAGTTGTTTCTTCAAAAGGTGATAGGCTGAAGTGAACAAGTAGAAGCAATTATTTGAAAAGAAGAAATGACCCTTTTATTTCTACAAGTATCTTTTATTTGAACTGAAGGAGTAACATTCTTAGAAACATCCTAATCTACTGGCTCCTTCTTTATCTTAGCACTAAACACTCTCGCCTTCGTTTTTAGTGCTGCCTCTATGCTCCCTGTAAAGGTAGGTGACATAGATTTAGACTTAGCACTTTTAACAGAATTAACAATACATTTTTTATCTTTTGACGACGCTTTTTCTATTTTCACGCTTTCCACAAGAGCGTGAGAGGTATCTTGGGAAGATGAGGAAGCTTTGAGATTTTCCATCTCTTGTAAAAACTTTTTCCTTTCAGCTTCGAAGTTCTCTCGTTCTTTGTCTAATTTCGCCTGAGAATCCTCTATCTGTTTTATGATGGGAGGTATGTAGAGAGAATTTCTATAATGAACGTCTTTGGCTTCCTCGCAGAATGTTTGAGGGTCAGGAGGTTGAAGTAAGTCACAGGCAGGAGTTAGAGACGATTTTATATTTTTATCTCTATCATTTAGCTCTGCGTAGTCGAAGGGGATTTGAGCCCTTTTTGTTGTTTTTCTCTTGGCGATTTCTAGATCATCTTGTTCTTTTGTTCAGTAAATGCCCTAAAAGTGGTTATCCCTAACCCCATGTGCTTTATGTCATACATTTCTTTCTTCTTGAGCATGCATGGATTAGCGAAACCTATACCTTCTAAAGGATTATAGAAATCTAAATACTTGGGCTGATTTAGAAATATAGTCTGTTCAGAATGGCCCCTTCGCGTAAGAAGATCGTCTAATTTCTTAATTTTTGCATATAACTTCTTACGTTCCTCGCCTAAGAGAGCATATTTATTTTCTACCGTCAGTTTAACGGATTGACAGGCTTCATGTTCTTTACTAAGTTCAGTAATTTTTGCATTCGATATTTCTAATTGAGCTTCCAAGTTAGTGATCTTAGTGGTAGCTTCGGTTAACCTACAATTCGGCGTGGCTTTCTCATTGAGATTCCTAACCAAGCAATTGTAGTTGTTTGCTAGCCTATCTTCTAATTCTGTAATTTTTTCATTATGCTGCACCATTTGAGGTTGACTAGTCCCCCTATAATGTAGGCACTTCGTAAGTTCTTCTATTTTTGTACTAGAGCTTTTAAGTTCTGATTCGAGATAATAATCTTTACCTGAGACTTAGAAAGTTTGTCTTTTACTTCCTTTGTACTTTTCTGCTCATGTTTCACGTTAGCGTATTTTATGTTATACGATTCTAACATGGTCAAGAATGTGGAAGGAGAGACTACCTCTTGTGATGAGGTGGATGCGTCGTCATCGTCCGTCTGGCTTGAGGTTTCAGCATCCAAGGTGTTGGCAAGGCTGGCCATGAGGGCTAAATTCTCCTCTTCGGAATTGGACGTGTCTTCGAGCCAGTGGTCCTGCTCTGCCATGAGGGCTATTCCAGCTTCCTTCTGTTTTGAGAGTTGAAGCTTTCTGGAGTAGTAACTAGCATCTCTCTTCTTGGGAAGTGTGCATTCTCTGGCAAAATGACCAGCCTTGCCACAGTTGAAGCACTTGTTGGGCTCTTTGGTGTTCTTGATTTCGGAGCTCTCTGGTGCACGTTCTTTATTCTTAGAACTCGAGGTCCGAAGTCGGTTGGCCGAAGTTGAGGACGAAGTACGTCTTGCTCATCAATTTTCCGATTAAAGCCAACTGCTTCCCCAATGCTTTAATGCTTGGCCTGGCGTCTGACTCCGAATCTTCTTCTGACGCTGATGGAGAGGGAGGCCTAACGATGTCTTCCGAAGCTTTGTTCCACGCTTCTCTGAGACAAGGGCAATGGTGTTTTCAATCTGCTTGCCCGTTTGCTCCTTCTGAATCTCACAGATATCTTCCTCATGTTGGGCGAGATTATCAAAGACTGCATGGATATCCAACTCCTCCATATCTTTGTTTTTCCTGAGTTGAGTGGATATCCTTTTCCAGTCTGAGGCAGGGAGGATAGAAATCTGATGTTGGTTTCCATATTTGTCTTAGAGATTTCTATCTTCCTAATCTCGTTAAGAAGGGTGAGGAACCTTTGATATATGTCATATAGGCTCTCCTCCGGCTTTGCTTTGAAGGAGTCATAAGCAGTGAGAATGATTGCCTTTTTGGCCTTTATGCCCACTTCCGTCCTTCGCATAATTCTATGCAGTTCATCCCCTTTTCAAGGCTATGAAATTTAGGAAGCGGCTTCTCCAGACTGTATTTTCGCCGTGTTGCAAGATTGGCAGGCGGTTATCATTTCCTAGTGAGTATGCATCCATATTTTCTCTCTTTGTGGTAGAGTTGATGAAGGATCTTCGCTAGTATTGACGAATGGATTTTGAAGTAATATGCTTCACAAGTGGCAAATTAGTTAGTAGCGTTTGATGTTTAAAAAAATGATCGAGAATTATTTTTGATTCAATCGTTACTGTTTGATCAAGAATAATTTTTTGATTTTAACATAATGATACTATTTTCACGTGTCTGGTACTGTAGGCGATGGACTTAAGTCTTTCGGTCGCGAAACTTTTTCAGTGTGTAAATTTATTTTGATCGTTAAGAAACAGTACAGTTAGAATGTTTCTCGCGAAGTCAAAATAAAGTGTTTGATCGAAAAGTTTTGTGATCCTAAAAGATTTTTCGCTTGGTCAAACGTGAGAGTCTGACGAGAAAGTTTTCGATAAAAAAAATTCGCACGCAAAAGTCTATTAGATCTCTCAAAAAAATTCTCGCTGAAATAACGCTCGTAAAACTTTTACACTGAAATCGTCCTTAGCAATAGCGACTTCTGTTTGTAATTCATATCCTAATTGAGAAATTTTTCGCACGTTGTTTTTCAATCGAGAATTTATTTCGATCGAAGAACTCAAGAAAAATTGAAATTACGCAACAGTTCACAGAATACAAATTAACACAGAATTCTAGCAATACTGAAAATTGATCGATGGAATTGCAGGTATATGCTCGAAATAGCTACTGAACCCTTACGAACAAATGATTAAACTGTTCTTCTCGCAAACGGTAACATCTCAGAATCAAAAATTCGGTCCAAATTCTGATTCCGAACACTACTTACCTAATTGCAATTGATCTAAACTACTTATGCGAGCACAGAAACACAAAATCAGATCAAATAAGCACAGAGTTAAGGCTATCAAATCGAAATTAATTTTCGCTCGTAAACTGTTCTTCACATCCAACAGTTCCAGAAAAAAATTTCAATCTGATTTCTAACAGTTTCGATTCAAAACAGAACGAATCTGCTCTGATACCAATTGTTAGGTCCTCGATTATCAACTCCTATGATCCTAGACTCAAATCCTAAGGAATTCGATTAGAATTGTATGAAATTAACTTTGATCGAAAAACCTTCTTGAAGAATTGAGAGAGAATTCGAATAGTGAGAGAATGGTTCTTGAGTTTCTCTCTCTAGAATTGGATTTTGCAGCCCTTCGGATCAATTGACTAAATTTCTCTATTAAGTACAATGTTTACAAGTCTATTTATACCAAACAAACTTGGTATAAATAACGAGTAAGTCCTAAACTAAGGACAAATACATATAACGCCCCAACCTACGAAGACAACTAATAAATCAAAGCACAACTACAAATCGTATTCTACAATGAGCTAGAGGGTGCCCGCGTGTTTTCGAAAATTGACTTGAAATCCGATTATCATCAAATTAGAATGAAAGAAGGCAACGAGTGGAAAACTAGCGATCCATCTGAAAAAAGTATAAAGAGATATAAAAGTTCATTAGTTCATAATTTTTTATTTTAGTCGAAAATGGATTTAATTTCATCAAACTATAATATTGTATCAAGTCATGACATGTTTGATGAATTTTGAATTGAAATCGTATAATATGCATATAGGATACTTGATTTTGAAAAAATGTAATGGCATGATTGTAATTTCGAATTAAACATGTAACGCGTGAAAAAGAGTTCGAAATTTTCTAAGTGTTTAATCGCGGGTAATGTCACTGTTCATGTCGAGAAATTTTTCGCTCGATAAATTTGGTTTTCAAATTGATTTCCTATGCATTGATTTCAATTGTAATAACTCCGTTTAATTTTTCGATCGAGAAAATTTTATTCGCTAATATTCGCTACAGTGTAAAAGACTTAGAGAAAAAATCTTCTAAGTGTTGAAGTTGAAATCGTGAGACTGTAGTCGATCAATTTTACGATCGAGAAAAATTCCGCATAAATTTACGATCGAGAAATTATTTCTCAGGTAAATTTACTATCGAGAAATTTTCTTCGATTGAATAAAATTTTTCGATTTGAAATTTGTCGAGCAGTACGTGATTTTCGATCATAAGGAGAATTTTTCGCTGCGTTATTTTTCTATCGAGAAATTAGTCAACGAAAAACTAAGTCAATCGTCGAGAAAATTTTTTCGAACAATTAAATCCTAAGCGGCGAATTTTACGATCGAAAAAAAAATAAGCGTTGAAAAATTAATTTTTCGCTGCTAAATTTTTGCGACCAAATTGAAATTAAAATCGAAAATTCTATTTTGCGATAGTAAGTATTACGCTCGATCAAATTTGCATCTAAATTGTCTATGCAGAGCTTAAGTTTTTCGCCAAAAAAAAATCTAATTAGATTTCTCGATGGTAATTAATTTGTTCGGTCAAAATCTTCTATCTTAGCGACTAAATCAGAATTTTTTGTGGATCGAAAAACTAATTCGATCAGTATCTCAATTAAATCTGAATTCAATTAAGACTGTTTGCGATCGACAAAGTTCTTCGATGGTTTCAAACATTCAAATGCCCAATTTCATCTGAACTCAAATTAGTGTCGAAGATGCAGATTTTCCGAAGATTCATATTACCAGATTCATAAAGAACATCGAAACTATCTTAAGTGCAGGCATTAATCTCAGATAAAGCTCATAATCAAGCCTAAATCACTATAAAATAGTATACGATTTTTTCAGTTTGAAGAACAGTCGATAAACTAATCCTAATCATGCGAAAAACTATAAAATGCAGATGCTAATGGAGTTAAATCGCACGCAAATGGCAAGAGGATCTCATTTCTACCTTAAACAGACAATTTAGTGTTGAAAAATCTAAAGATTTTTGAAAAGATGAAACTGTCTGTGAAAGTTTTGCGCAAGAGAAATTTTTGCGATTTAGGGTTGCATGAGAAAAAATTTTTCGACTGGCAAGAAAGTGAACTTTTATTAACTCGCTGTAGATCAATGTTGGGTTTTGCGAGTTGACATTTTGCGATTAAATGGAACAGGCCCATTACTATTTGCGCTCGAGAAATTTTTGATTCGAGAATTGCTCCTCAATTCAGTTTTTTCGATCGCAAATTATCGCGGCTATTCAAAATTGTTCCCAACCCTGTTTACGATCAAGAAACTTATGATCGTGAATTAAGTCTTATATTTAGTTTCTCGATAGTAAGTACTTCTAAAAATTTTCAGATTAACCCCTATTTCGAGTAAAATCACATTGTAAAGCTCCCCCTCAGAATTATAATAAATGCAATTAACTCCCTCTATTTTCTGTGTAGTAACGTCTAGCTTCCCTGGCAGAAATTAAAAAGTCTGTACCACTTAGAAAGAAAACGTTAGAAATAATGGAGTTAATGAACAAGTATTTTTGGCATGTTTTCCTTTCAAATATTTGGTCTTGTGACACTAGCTCCATTTCTTGTAGTGTCGACGTCTCACTCCTTAATTTTATTTGAAGGAATCTGAAACGCTTAGAGAAAAACGTCAAGAATATTTGGAGCTAATGCACGATTTTTATATTTGCTCCCCCTCAAATAATGCGCAAGAATTGACTGAATATGCAAGCATATGAAATCAATTCAAGTCACTAGCATATAACACACAAATTTACCCAGTAAACACATATACATGGTCCCCGAGAAAATGTATTTAAGATATTGTGTGATGGTAAGAGCAATGAAAAATTTATCGCATTTAAATAATTCAGTACCAATGCAATCTAACATTGCATTTAGAATGTGCGATACACTAAAGAAATTCGCATTTCAATTCAACGCATATGAAACATAACATTTCATGTCAAAATGTGCGAAGTTTTTCTTTTCAAGTTTATTTAATTTTTTCATCATATTATTTATTTATATATATATTTTTTATTTTTATTTTTTTCGTATTTTACTATTATTATAGTATGGTGTCAGATTATTTTGCTTCGATCATTCGTCACACCTAAAATTTTACGAAACATTTGAAAGAAGAAAATGTCGTCAAGTCATGTCGTCAAACTAAAGTCCTAAGTTCATAGACTGGTCCATTTCGACAACTCTCACTAGGTTCGCTCTTGCACTCAA
This sequence comes from Craterostigma plantagineum, assembly GCA_027422505.1. NCBI lineage: Eukaryota > Viridiplantae > Streptophyta > Magnoliopsida > Lamiales > Linderniaceae > Craterostigma > Craterostigma plantagineum. Next base: position 5,274,627 of record JAPQWV010000055.1, read on the forward strand.
TTATTTCTAACTTGGGATTTTTATACTTATATCACTCAAGTCAACACAAGCAATTTTAAGTCAATTTTCCTGTGATCGATGCATTTTTTAATCATTTCACCTAAGCGAGAGACCGTCGATTGGAATCAAAGGGGTGTAAGGGTTTTAGTTTGGCTAGGACTTAGAAGGGAAGGAATTTAGAGGAAAGTGAGCTTATCTCTTCGTCATCTTCCATTTCTACGTCCGTCTCCTTTTTTTTCGACGTTTTTCTTCTATTCAATCTTTTCTCCCTCTTTTTCTTTTTAAGAACTATCCCTTTTTATGCTATGCTCAAGCTGAAGCTCTGCTTCTCCACGAGGCTATAGGAGATTATCGTAGGCGAAGTTCTTCTTGTTGGTTCTCGGGCCGATACCGTGCTCCTCTTCTCTTAATCCCTAGAGAGGTTTCAGAGATTATCTTTTTGGAAAAGTTCACGGTTATGGAATTCGTCCGAGGCTGCGCACCTCTTCTCGTTTCCCCATATAAGACCAGATTATCGTTGGAGAAGTTCACTTCGTGGTGCTCCTCTTCCAGCCGTTCTGACGAGCGTACGAGATTATCATCGGAGAAGTTCACAGCAGGATCCATGCCACTTTCTAAGAGATAGTCGGAAGGCAGGTTCCTTTGGACTGAATTTTGCGCGTTGAGCAATGCCTTCTTTTGTCATCATCCTCATTTTCTTTGTTTTGTCCCCCTCCTTTTCTCATTTGAACAACCATCCGAAGAGTATAGAATTCGGTTGAAGGCTGGAAATGGGTTTCAAAGGAAGAAAAGGACATCGGAGAAGGCTCAAAGTGGACGACTAAGGGCTAATGTGAGGGAAAATTATATAAGGCCGAGTGAGGAATATCCTAAGTGCCCTTACCATTTTCCTAACGATCTAAAGCAAGGTGAGTATGAAACCAAGTATCACTAGGTAAGAAATAGATGTGTGACTCATTCGAGAAATAGATCCAAAGAAAGAAAAAGGAACAAGGCTTGAATCCTCACATATGTAAAGTGACTTTGTGTCTAGTGGAGCAACCTAATGACCTTTTAGACACAAGAATGAGACTTAGACTGACAAAATTAAGCAATTAAATCGATCGCATGTCGGGGTAAAATTCTAAGTGACTTTAGATCAAAGCATCCTAAAGGATTTCATCATTCCCCTTTATATTATAGGTATATATATATTTTTTTGTTATTTTTGTTATCATGCAAGATAAAGACAAATAAGCATGGAAAACACATAGAATAGAGCATGTGATAGCACAGAAGATCAGGTAATGCACATATTACGGAAGATTCAACATGCCTAATTTTCCGACAAGGAATTGGAATCGTTTCTCATCCAAAGCCTTGCTGAAAATGTCGGCTAGTTGAACCTTCGGGTTCACAAAATACATATCTATTGTGCCTTTCTCTACGTGATCTTTGATAAAGTGATATCTAATATCTATGTGTTTTGTGCGTGAGTGATGAACAGGATTGCAAGTAATAGGGATGGCACTTTGACTATCACTATATATGGGTATATTATTTAAATTGTACCCATAGTCGCGAAGCTGTGTCCGCATCCACAGCATCTGGGAGCAACAACTGGCGGCAGCCACGTATTCCGCTTCGGCCGCCGAAGTTGACACACAATTCTGCTTTTTGGATGACCAGCAGGCCAGCTTTTCGCCTAGAAATTGAGCGCCACCGGATGTGCTTTTCCTGTCCATTCGACAACCTACATAATCAGCGTCAGTATAGCCAATAAGTTTGAAGTTCGTACCCTTTGGATACCATAGTCCAAGGGTAGAAGTGCCCTTAAGGTAACGCAGAATCCTTTTAACCGCGAGCATATGGGATTCTTTGGGATCGGCTTGAAAATGGGCACATAAGCAGGTGGCAAACATGATATCCGGCCGGCTCGAAGTGAGGTAGAGAAGAGATCCAATGATGCTGCGATACAGTGTGATGTCGACCGACTTGCCAGAGGGATCGGCATCCAACTTGCAGCTTGGTGACATAGGAGTGCTGAGAGGCTTGCTCTGGTCTTGATGGAATTTCTTCAGAATATCCTTGATGTATTTTGTCTGACTAATGAAAATCCCATCTTCGAGTTGCCTGACTTGTAGTACTAAAAAGAACTGCATCTTCCCATGTGACTCATCTCGAACTTGCTTTTCATTAGATCTCCGAACTTCGTGCAAAGCCGTGGAATAGTTGATCCGAAGATGATGTCGTCGACGTATACTTGAATGACCATCAGATCTTTGTCTTGCCATTTGATGAAGAGGGTTGTGTCTATCGTTCCTCGGATGAATCCAGACTTCACGAGGAATTCACTCAGGACATTGTACCAAGCACGTGAGGCTTGTTTTAGTCCATAGAAAGCTTTGTCCAATCGATAGACATGATCGGAATGTTCTTGATCAACGAAGCCTTCCGGCTGAGCGACGTATACTTCTTCTTTTAATACACCGTTGAGAAAGGCGGTCTTAACATCCATATGATAGACTTTGAAGTCTTTGTGAGCTGCATAAGCCAGGAGAAGGCGGATAGCTTCGATTCAGGCAACAGGAGCATATGCTCGTCGTAGTCGATGCCTTCCTGTTGATTGTATCCCTTCTCCACTAGCCTTGCTTTGTTCCGGATCACTTCACCATCTTCATTTTTCTTGTTTTTGAATACCCATTTAGTTCCGACTATTGTTTTCCCAAGCGGACGGGGTACTAAGGTCCACACTTGAAGACGTTCGAATTGGTTGATTTCCTCTTGCATGGCAATTATCCAATCCAGGTCTCGTAGTGCGTCTGCTACCTTAGTAGGCTCGTTTTGGCTCAAGAAGCAGCTGAAAAGACTGTGTTGACGACGTGTCCTCACTCCATCCGAATGATCGCCAATTAGCTCGTAGTGCGTCTGCTACCTTAGTCGGTGCGTCATCCATTTGTGGGTCTAGATGTCCTATAGTCTCAGATTGATCATATGTTTGAGGAAGTTCCAATTCTGCACTTGGACCGATCGTCTCTGGTGATTCTTCCTCAATAACCACTGTCGGTTCTTCGTTATTCTGTGGCATTTCTGAATCGGATGGGGTAGGCACTTCAGAAGAACTTGGTACGTCGGTCTCGTCGGGTGGAGAATCCACTCTAGGTGTAGCAGTGCATGACCAATATACTGGCTCGAAGAGAGAGTCCAAATCGTCTAATGCAAGTCTCGTTGCTTCTTCTGACGTTGAATTCAAAGTTGTTGCCATCTTCTATTGGTTTTGTGCCAACACACCAGTGATTACGGGTTCTGAGATGTTGTCTTCAGAAACCAACGGGTTAAGTACGGGTTCTGAACTGAGTTTTGCAGGAGCCATCGGGTTAAGTACGGGTCCTGGACTGAAGTGACCAGAAGCCATTTCTGCCACTTCGTGGAAAGTGACATTGTAGCTTTCCTTAATTGTTCTGTTGGACTTGATGTATACTTGATACGCTTTTGATGTCGAAGAATACCCGACGAAAGTTGCTTCGAATGCTTTAGGGTATAACTTTGCACGTTGCTCTCTGTCGTTCGCCACAAAGCACTTGCACCCGAAGACTTTAAGGAATGAGATGTTGGGCACTCTATTATTCACAATCTCGTACGGAGTCTTGTTGAACTGTTTGTGAACCACCGTCCTGTTTTGGGTAAAACAAGCGGTACTGACTGCTTCAGCCCAAAGAAAGTGTGGAAGTCCTGAATGGATCAGCATTGTACGAGTTGCTTCCACTAGTGTTCTGTTCTTTTTTTCGACTACCCCATTCTGTTGAGGAGTCTTGGCTGAAAATTGTTGAAATTATAAGTTTCTGATAAAACTCATTGAGGTAGTTGTTCTTGAACTCAGTGCCATTGTCTGTTCGAATAACTTGAATAGTCTGTTGCAGCAGATTTTGTCTAATGTTCACAAAGTTGATAATCAAGTCACCGGTCTCGTCTTTGGTTCGGAGAAACTTTGTCCATGTGTAGCAGGAGTAGTCATCAACGATCACCAGCACGTACTTTCTTCCATTGATACTCTGAGTCTGCATCGGTCCACAGAGATCCATGTGTATTAGTTCTAATGGTCGAGAAGTAGACGCAATTTGCTTGACGTGATGAGATGCTCGTTTCATTTTTCCTAATTGACATGCCGAACATTGATGCTCCCTTTGTAGTAGTATAGTTGGAAGACCAGTAGTATAGTTGGAAGATCGTGAACCAACTTTTTCGTAGAAAGACGTTGGAGAGCTTTCATATTCAAATGAGACAGTCGTTGATGCCATAGGCTGTTCCTCTGTAAATCAATCTGAGAGATGAGGCATACAGTCGTTGAGGGCCGCACGGACGTCAGGTTGATTGTGTAAAGATTGGATTTCCGAAGTCCTTGAAGGAGCACTGTATCCTGACTATCCACAATTCTGCACAGGTCAGCATGAAAGACCACCTGGAACCCTTTGTCACAGAACTGGCCTATGCTGAACAAGTTATGGCGGAGGCCTTCGACATACGAGACATCCTTTGTCAGATTCTCCAGAATGATATCTCCAAATCCAAGAATTGGAGCTGAGTCATTGTTTCCGAATCTGACTTTGTCGTTTTGTCGGTCTTTGTAGTTGCTCAGCAGCTCTTGATTACCAGTCATGTGTGTGGAGCAACCAGAGTCGAGGTACCACACATGATGGATCTGCAAAAACAAATTAGAGAGCTTTAGGTACCCACTTAAGATGGGTCCTCTCAGATTAGCAGATTTAGTTTTGGGTTCAGATATGATTCCTAAATTTTTATTTGGAGGAGTTTTAATAACCCATTCCACTTTCGGAGAAGTGGGTTTGGGTTTTGCCTCCATAGGAGACTTGGCCTTTTTGGCTTTTGTCGTCCTAGGCGGAGATTTAGGAACCCATTTGGGTTGAACCTTGCAGGGAAGGTTAATTTCAGCACGTACAAATGCTTTGCAAGGTTTGACCGAGGAAAAGATCTTTTCTTTTGATAATCTCCTAAGGTGCTTGGGGGACTCAATCTTTACGGGATACCTTAGGTGAGTACAGGCATATACAGCACCGTAAGCTCTTTTTTTGGCTGGATCTTGTTTCCTACGGGTCTTCCTTGTGGCATTTGTTTCAGAATGATTATTGGTAATTTTTGAGGTCGAGCCTATTTCGAAATTGTCGCTTCTAAATGTGATAGGCTTAAGTGAACAAGTAGAAGCAATTATTTTGAACGTAGAAATGGCCCTTTATTACTGCGAGTGTCTTTTATTGTAACAGAAGGAGTAACATTTTTAGAAACATTCAAATCTGCTGGCTCCTTCCTTATCTTAGAACTAGATACTCTCGCCTTCGTTTTCAGTGCTGGCCCTACGCTCCCTGTGGACGCAGGTGAAATGGAATTAGTCTTAGCACTTTTAATAGAATTATTATTGTACTTTTGATCTTTCGAAGGCGATTTTTTGATTTTCACGCTTTTTATAATAGCGTGAGAGGTAGTTTATGATAGGGGTTGTAGAGAGAATTTTGATAATTAACGTTTTTGACTTCCTCGTAGTGTGTTTGAGAATCAGGAGGAAGAACTTGAACTAAATCACTGATGGGTGTTAGAGATGGTTTCCTATTTTTGTCTCTTTCATTTAGTTCATTGTAGTCAAAGGGGATCTCAGGCCCATGTGAGGCTTGTCTAATGGATGAATCGAAAGCATTCTCGTATGTCAATTCCGTAAAGTTTCTAAGATAGGTTGCCGCTAAACCCATGTTCTTAATATCATATTTCTTTCTTCCGTAAAACATGTGGGTTAGTGAAACCTATACCTCTATTGGATTATAGAACTCTATATCCTTGGGCTTGTTTAAGAATATCGTCTGTTCAGAATGTCCCCTACGCGTAAGAAGGTCATCAAATTTTTTAATTTTTGCATATAACTTCTTGCGTTCCTCAGTTAGGAGAGCATAATTATTTTCTACCGTTAGTTTAGCGGCTTGACAGGCATCTAGTTCTTTACTAAGCTCACTATCCTTAGCATTTGATATTTCTAATTGAGCTTCTAGGTTAGTGATCGTATAGGTAGCTTCGGTTATCCTACAATTTAGGATAGCTTTCTCATTGAGATTCCTAACCAGACAATTGTAGTTATTTGCTAGCCTATCTTCTAATTCCTTAATCTTTTCACTATGCTGTCCTATTTGAGGTTGACTAGTCTCTCTAGAATGTAGGCACATAGTAAGTCCTAAGTTCTGATTCGAGACTATATATCTTCTCCTGAGATCTTTCAAGTTTATTCTCGACTTCCTTAATACTTTTCTGCTCACGTTTCATGTTATCATATTGTGTTTGATATGATTCTAACATGGTCAATAATGTGGAAGAAGAGACTACCTCTTTTGATGAGGTGGATGCGTTGTGTCTTCGTCCATCCGGTTGGATGTGTCGGCGTCCGATTCATTGTCGAGACGGGCCATGAGGGCTAATTCTCTGTTTCATAACTCGACGTGTCCTCGAGCCATTGGTCTTGTTCGGCCATGTGAGCTACTCCAGCTTCTTTCTGTTTAGTCAATTGGAGCTTCCTGGAGTAGTAGTTGGCATCTCTCTTCTTTGGAAGAGTGCACTCTCTGGCAAAGTGACCTGGCTTCCCACAGTTGAAGCATTTGTTGGCCTCTTTTAGGTTCTTCACTTCGGAGCTCTCTGGTGCACGTTCTTTGTTTTTAGAGCTTGTAGTCCGAAGTCTGTTGGCTGAGGTTGAAGACTTCCTCTTGAAGTACTTCTTACTCATCATTTTCCTATTAGAGCCAACTGCTTTCCTAGGGCTTTCATGTTTGGCTCGACGTCGGAGTCTGACTCTTCTTCCGACTCTGAAGGAGAAGGAGGCCTAACGATCTTTTCTTTTCTTGATTTTGAGCTTCTCTTATCCGAGACTAAGGCAACAGTGTCTTCGATCTGTTTGCCCTTCTGCTCCTTTTGAATCTCGCTTATATCATCCTCATGTTTTGCGAGATTGTCAAACACGGCATGGATATCCAACTCCTCTAGATCTTTATTTTGTCGAATTGGAGTAGATATTTTCTTCCATTCCGTGGGCAGAGAAGACAGAAATCTGATGTTTGTGTCCATATTGGTCTTAGTGATTTCTATCTTCCTCATCTCGTTGAGAAGAGTAAGGTATCTTGGTAGATCTCATATAGACTCTCCTCCGGCTTTGCTTTGAAGGAGTCGTAAGCAGTTTGAATGTTCTCCTTTTTGGCCTTTATGCCAACTTCCGTCCTCTGCATCATCCTATGCAGTTCATCCCACATTCCTTTAGCCGAAGATAGGCTATCAGTCTGTCTATATATGTCGTTGGGGATGCCCTGCATGAGGGTATTCATGGCTACTAGATCAGCCTTAGCCCGAGCCCTCTCCTCGATTGTGTACACCCTAGGCTCCTTCAGTCGCCTAGACGCGGGAATTTGAGGGGTTGCCGTTTCATCACCGGGGACATGCACCCAAAACTGTGCGGGTCCTTCTTCTAGTGACTTTAGTAAATTCTCGGCTTGATCTTTTAAGGCTATGAAATTGAGGAAGCGGCTTCTCCACACGGTATATTCGCCTCGTTGCAAAATCGGCGGACGGTTGTCATTTTCGAGCGAGTATGCATCCATTTTGTGTTGTAGTTGAGTTGTTGAAGGATCTTCGTTAAGTGTTTTGAACGTTTGAAGATGATGTAATGTGCTTCACAAGTGAGAAAGTTCGTTAGTAGCGTTTGATTCGAAAAATAGTTCGAGAATTATTTTCGATTCAATCTTTAAAGTTGAAAATAATTTCGTCGAAATAGAATATACTGTGTACTGTTCTCATGCGAGAAAGTTTGCCAGCGAAATATTTTCGAGCGAAATAAATTGCCCAAAATCGTTCGGTCGAGAAAAATTTTCTGATCGTTTTATTTCGATCGTAAAGAAACAGTACATTAGTAAGTTTCTCGACAAGTCAAAATAAATCTGTTGACTACATAGTTTCTCGCGTGTAAATGATTTTCGCCTGGTCAACGTTAAAGGTGTGACAGAAAGAGTTTTTCGAGAGAAAGTTTTTATGCATGCAAAGTCAAAATTGGTCTCTCTCGAAAAAGATTTTCGCTGAATAATGTACGAGAAATATTTCTAACTATTCTAGTGTTGACGATTCTAGCTCTGACTTCGTATTCTGACCGAGAAAAATTCTCGCGCCAAGTTTTTCGATCGAGAAATTAATCCGATCGTAAACCTAGCGAGAAAAATTAGAACGATCGAGAAAAATCACAGAATACGATTAACACAAATTCAAGCAAAAACAACGAATTAGACAGTGAAATTTCAGGTAATTGCTCGCATTCATTTACTAACTACGCACGAACAAGCAAACACGTTATGAAGCAAAATATGTCGAGATTGATCAAAATCAGAACGTGTTCTTCATGTTCTTCGCAAACAGTAAATCACAGAATCAATATAATCCTTAAAACGAAGTTCAAACAGCTACAAGTCTGATCGCGATCATCATTTAACACTCAAACAAGCACAGAAACATCAAATTCAAGTCAATTAAGCACAGAATTATGCTATTGGATCGAAAAAAATTCGTGCCAAACTGTTCTTCGATGAACATTAATTAGAAAATGATTTCGATCCAAATCTAACAATTTTTTATTCAAAACAGAACGAATCTGCTCTGATACCAATTGTTAGGTCCTACAATTAATAACTCTATGATCATAGGCATGAATTCTAAGCAATTCGATGATAATGATCGACATTGAATTTCGATCGAAAAACTCAAATGAAGAACAAGAGAGAGAATTCGAGTAGAGTGAGAAAGTTACTATTGTTTCTCTCTCTAGAAATTGAATTGCAAGCCTTTCGGATCAATTTTCAAAACTTTCTCTTTCAACACAATTCGTTTACATGTATTTATACCAAACAAACTTGGTATAAATATCACACTAGTCGTAATCTAAGGACTACTATACAAAACGCCCCTAATCACAAGGACAACTAATAAAATCAAACACAATTAAAACATATACTCTACAACAACCTATTTTAATATAACTATATTTATATGATTTTAATATTTCCAATTATATAAAAGTTGCAATCCACTACCCTGTCAGTGTTTCATATGTAGGTATGTATTAGAATAAATTTCTTGCATATTGGTACCTGTCCCGCCACAAGGTACGTTATACAGTGAGAACTGGTACATCAAATACTGTGAGAAATGGTACATCATATAACAATTAAAGTAGCATATAGAAAAGATATAGGTGCCATATAAACGCGTGCCGTGGTACGTAATACACATATAAAAGGTGCGTCAAGACTGGAATAATGGTACACACTGTCAAGCGGATACTTAAAAAAAATTCTAACATGGGTACTGACTTGCCAATTTTTATAAAAATGGGTATTTTCTGTAGATTCACCTTAATATAATAAGAAAACTTTTTTATATTTATAAAACAAATTTTTTAGAATATATGTATAGATACACGAAGAAAACTAAACCCATAAAGGAAATCGTCATTGCTAAGTCAACCTAAAATCGGGATTGAAGTTATAGAGACCCGATCAGATCTGACATGGACTCATTTGAATAGAATAATCCCAAACCAGTTCTTCCTTTAAGGTATAAAAAAATTCGTTTAACACCGTTCCAATGTCTACGAGTTGGTGACGAACTATATCTCGCCAATAAATTTACAGCGAACGCTATATCAGTTCGCGTATGACTCATAAGATACATTAGTGCTCCTATGGTACTATGATATGGTACTTCAGGACCAAGCAATTCTTCATCATTTCCTCGAGGTCTGAACGGATCTTAATTCACATCGTGAGATCGAACAATCATCAGAGTACCAACGTATGAGCTATATCCATATAAATCTTTTCAATCCTTTTTCGTATATGTTTCTTGACATACAAATATTTCATTCTTCAGATATTCAATCTGCAGGCTGTGACGACCCTCACTTTCTAATAAATATTTTGGCGGATTTTCGCAACGTAAGTCGCGGAAGACCCGTCTAACAAAAACTTTTTCCTTAAAACATAATATATTACATCAACACATCTCACAAAGTCATATTTTACAATATACAAACCACTCGCATACGTCTTACCATACGAAGACCGTAACCCATTATTTATTATTTTTTTAAAAGGCCAACGACCTAATGTCGCTCCACAGGTCGCATCCATGTACCGCCCTACACTCAAAAGTCCGTGGAGTCACCGGCACAGCCCGCCTCAGCCGCAATGCATATCAGCGTCAGATTCACTCGTACCTACAACACGTAAACCCTGAGCTATCGCTGAGTAGGTGGAATAATGCATGATATGCAACGTGCACTCAACCCTGACATAACCCCGATACCAATATTTCCATATCTCATATGAAAGTCTTCTAACCTCACCATGCAATGCACGCTTATCCTATCATTAGACCTCATCTCAACACAGGTCTCACCTCAACCACAGGTCTCACCTCAACCAGTGGGCCCACAGGTATAGAACTAGGCACCTCGCGAAACCCATTAAGGAAGGAGTCAAGAGATCAGCTCTCGGACAGCCCCGGCTCTCTCCCAAGACGTCTACCTGCCCCAGCGATGCCTACGCTAGTAGCGTCCTCCTTGACCAAACTCGACCAGGTCGCTACTTTCGCCAACCAGACCATCTCATATGTCATACAAAATGGCCTCGACAATAATGTCAGGTGCTCTAGTACTACCCTCAGACTCCACTACGAGTCGACGACCGAAATCGATCACATCTACCCCCACGCGCATCGCGCTGACACCTTAATGTGTCACCGTGCCGACACGGTCGACCTCTCTCATACTGACGTGTCGTGTACATGCTATGCATTGCAAATAAAAATACTACATTACATAAATAAATAAATATTTTCCTCGAAAATATTTCCACTCACCCCGTAATTCACTAATGGTAACTTATCAAAATTCTCTAAGAAACATTTTTCCAAATTCCCTAAAAGTAATTCTCCCGACTCTGCCCAAAAGTCAAATAAATCTAATATTTAGTTACATCCGAAAACTATGTCAAGGTCCACCACAAGATATACTAAAAATAATTCCCCATTCATTTGCCTAGCTAATATGAAATACTTCACATAACTTAATCAAAAGTCAACACCCGAAAATTTACCCAACCTTCATATTTATTATCCTAACTTCAATTGAACTACCCGGAAAACTAAACTAATCCACATTTTCGAATTTATCTTGCATGGCAAAAATTGTCAACTAACCAGACCTAAACAAAAGCCAAAAACCAATCTAGGAAGACTTGAAAATTAAAGAGTCTTACTTTATCTTATATGTCCGTAAATGTTCAACTAGCTAAACCTCGTTAAAAGACCCAAAATATTAAGTTACTCAATCTCTCTCCTCTCATTCACCCGAACAGTTCTTGTTAGTCCACACGAAACCATCTTAGATTCAAACATATATTAGCACCAAACTAACCCCTGAAGTTAGGGTTTTCAAACATATGTTAGACACGAAAATTTCACTTAAACCAAACAATTAACTGAAGCAAATTAACATGATAATACCTATCTGAAAACATGATTAAATCAGAATTTCTTAAACACTTAATAGCCACGTAAGTTACATATATCACAATTTCGAAAGAATCATAAAAATGTACCTGTAACATCCCATTCCATACCGGGTGTCGCTGTAGCATCGGTCCCTACCAGGACCAGTGGGGTTGGGCCAACCATACTCCGCTGATAGTCTGGCCCCACTGTATCACCATTTAACCTTTTAGCATGTTTCGTCCTCGCTCACACGCACCCAGGGCATACTTTCCAGGGGGTCACTCATCCCTAAATTTCCCCAAGTCAAGCACGCTTAACTTCGGAGTTTCTATTGATGGACTCCCGAAAAGGTAGGTCGACCTTGGTGATATGAGTAGTGCTATCAATTCTCTTATACGATTCTTAGCATGACACGTCCATACGTTGCCAGTCTCAGGATCCCCTCTCATTCGGGTGTCAGATCGGTTCGTTCATGTACCCCTTCGCCTGAAGCCTCCCTAGAGCCGCTCCTTGTCCGTGCACCTTTTTGGCACCGGCGATCACTCCCCGCCCACATCGGCCCCGGACATCACATGCCCAGTAGCTTCCGCCTGGTTTGTCTTCGAACCAGCACCGTACTGCGAGAGGTTGTGCCCTCATACCACCTGTAACATCCCGTCCCATACCTGGTGTCGCTGTAGCATCAGTCCCTACCAGGACCAGTAGGGTTGGGCCCACCACACTCCACTGATAGTCTGGCCCCATTGTATCACCATTTAACCTTTCAGCGTGTTTCGTCCTCGCTCGCACGTACCCTGGGCAAACTTTCCGGACGGTCACCCATCCCTAGATCTTCCCAAGTCAAGCATGCTTAACTTCAGAGTTTCTATAGATGGACTCCCGAAAAGGTAGGTCAACCTTGGTGATATGAGTAGTACTATCAATTCTCTTATACGATTCTTAGCCTGACACTCCCATACGTTGCCAGTCTCAGGATCACCTCTCATTCGAGTGTCGGATCGGCTCGTTCATGTACCCCTTCGCCTAGAAGCTTGCTAGGAGCCGCTCCTTGTCCGTGCACCTCTTTGGCATCAGAGATCACTCCCCGCCCTCATTGGCCCCGGTCGTCACACAGGCCGAGACAAAATTTTGTCTTTCTGAGATCTTTCATTTCGAACTCCTTTTTTCAAACAATTAATGGCCTTTGATAACTCTTCAGGAGTTCCAATTATATTGATATCATCAACATATACAACTATGATGACAAAATCATTTCCACATCTTCTCATAAATATACAAGGGCAAATTTGATCATTTTGTATCCTTTTTCAATAAATATTCACTTAGGCGATTATACCACATATGCTCAGATTGCTTTAATCCATAAAAGCAATTTATTTAGTTTAACTGAGTACTCATCACGGGGCCTTGAATTTTCAGGCAACTGAAAACCCTCAGGAAGCTTCATATAAATGTCACTATCAAGTGAGCCAAAATAGGCAGTGACAACATCCATTAGACGCATATCGAGTTTTTCACGTGTGTTTCTGTAGCATCGATCCCTCGAATGCCATACGAGGATTAGATTCTACAGGGCATTAGATTATTATCATTCAACCTTTTATGTAATAAGATATTTTCGTGTGTTTAATGAAAGGCATTGTTCGTTTATTGTATATGAGAGTTCCTTACTTAGCATCCAGTAAAGCAATAAATTAACAAATCCAAATGTGTCGAGTTGAGTCACTGTTCCCGATGGGTACGAGAGAGGAAGGCAACAGTGGACTCTTAACCTCGAACATTAAAAGTTCGTAAGGCTGAGGCTCCCGTTGGGTGCTGGATAACCGACACGGCTTATTTGTCGATGACCTATCGTGTGCCGATATCTCACTTTGAAGCGGAGGTCATGACTTGTGATACGAATCGAATCAATGGATTGACTCGTTTCATGTACACTGACTCACGGGTCGTACGGTCGAACATGGCTTATTACTCAAGGAGTGTCAATGACCGACGCAACACTATAGTAGTTTACGTGAACCTTAGACCGAAAGGGGCTTTGACGGAGTTGACTTCGAAGTCTCGACTGTCACTGGTTCCCCTCGACCCGATTTGCTGTTGCTTGGGTCAGCGGGCCAGATGCGGTCTTGATGAAGATTTGTGATTGCCGGGCTTAGACCACCGAGTATGGATTCACAGTCTCGCAAGTAATCGAGATAAGTGTCCTATGAGGACGGCGACGGGAAATTACGAAATCCTTGGCCAATGTGTTGAACTAACTCATGTGAGACATGGAGGGTAGTTTGGTAATTTGCCTCGTCTCCGTTTATCATAGAATCGAGTTTAGTGAGCTTGACATAGACCACGGCTCTCACTTGATTGGGACAGAGCTGAAGGGTTTATACGTAGCACTGTTATCTATAGTGAGGTGCTGGATAAAGACTAGGTCGAAATTCGCACTCGAATCGGGTTACGGTCCGATACTGCGGGATTGGCTAGGTAACTACCGGACTCTTGGATTCCTCCCTTGCCGATTGATTCGAACCTAGAGAGTCGGGCTTAAAAAGGATCATCAACGTGTACTGATAAGGAGAGAAAGTGTTTTGGGCCTTAACGGGCCTTGGGCCATTGGGCCACGCCTTAATGGGCCTCGGGCCATTTATTGGATTGGACTTCTTATCAAACTAACTTTAAGACTTGGGCTTGGCCAAGTGCTTAATGGGCTTGAGGATAATTGGATTTCACCTTAAGCTAATTTCGAAATATGCCTTTGAGGGTATTTTCGGAATTTGCATATTTGATATATATAAATAAATATGGAATAAAATATTTGGAATATTATTTATTTAAATTTCGAAATTAATTTAGGATTAAATTTTGAATTTCATACCATATTTAAATATACTTAGTTTGACTAGGTATTTAAGTTTGTTTTCTAATAATAGTAAGTTTTCGTAAGTTTGGATTTGGAATTCAAAGGAGAGTAAGATTTGGCAAAAATCTCTCACACTTTAAGGACTAAGATATCGAAATCCAAGCCTTTAAATAGGCTAAGAATTTCGTGCTCCAAAGGTAGAGAAAAAAGAGGTGCTTTTTGAAATCAACCAAAGGCACAAAACACACACCGAACGCACACACGTTTCTCCCACGCGACGGCTCAGTTCTCTCTAGCCATCTTAGAGAACTGATCCGTGGTACACTGTGAGGTCGGCGTGATGATCTAGTGCAATCCACCACCATCGGCGAAGTCTTGAAGAAAAGGAGGAGCTGCCACTCGCGTCAACTGGTGATTCTCTACGGGTTTGACCCGCCCTATTGCATGTCATTGTGTTACTATTCTGATCTGAGCTACGGGGGCAATGGGGGAACTCGGAAAGTTTTTGTTCCGCACCGTTCCCGGGGACGTGACGTCTCCGGGAGACACCGGGAAACCCAACAACATGTTGGGAAATTATAACACAAAAATCGCGAATTAACGTTGGAAATCGATCAAGATATGAAATGGGAGCAAACGAGCATCGAACCGAGCATGCAGACGGGGCTCGTCGGCACGCACATGAGGCATCACATCCATGACCATTGTTGTCGCTGTCGTGACAGTTGGAGCAACTTCAGTTGTGGTTTAACCTCAATCATATTATCTATTTGTTCTGCAGGAACATCAATTTTAGAAGGAGCATTAACGGCTGGAATATGTGACTTTATCACTGTTAGGATCGGTTGCGTGTTTAGAGGGGGTGAATAAACACTAGCTCTTTTTTATTCTTAACCGTTTAATTTTAGATACCAGTGCTTTATATTTGTGTATGTGACTTGTGCGGAAGCAAACCGATCGGTGTTGAACCAAGACCGAATATGAGGTGTGATTTGTGTGTGTGTATTTGCGAAAGGCTCGAATTTGTTCTGGAAGTTTGGAGCCAAAATCTCCTACGTCTCCCCTTTTTCCCCGCAAGGAAGGTACCACTAGAAGACTTGGTTTTACAGCCCTCGTTGCACAACATTCTTAGGTAGACCAACACAGTACAACCCACACGGCTATACTCGGCTAACTAAACTCCTAGACACCAACTAGACAGCTTTTTACAGTCCGTCTACTTTCAAGAGCTTTTTACAGTCCCTTGAGAACAACTCACTCACTAACCGAACCGGTAAAGTGCAGTGCGGACAACACCTATAAATTTCTACGTTTAATCACTTGTGAGCTTTGAGATTGATCTTTTTGTTCTTTAGAATTCTCAGCAAAAGCACATACCTCCTTCAGCTTCCTTTCCCTCTATTTATAGTTGAGGTTTGAAGTTGTAGCCGTTGTGATGGCTCTATTTACTGGACAGTTCATTAATTGGCTTTACCCAAAATGGGTGTGTCCGGTCTTTACAACAGTAGCTCCGTGCCTTCTGATTTATTCCCTTTTTTGTTTGGCTTGACTTCGACTTGGTTCTTTCTTGTCAGCCTTGTATTAATTCCCTGTCAGAAGTCTTCAACTTGTCCCGTCTTGAAGCTCGTTGAATCTTTGTTGACGTGGCACATCTGATATTAGTATTCCGGTCTATCAAGTTTCGGTACGTAGTCTTTATCCGGTTTTGTTTGCGCTGTTGTATTGCTATTCCCGATTCTCCTATGTTTATCCGATAATATTCGTTGAGTTCAATCACCAAAACTATTAATCTGCATTAGTTTAATTCACGATTCTAGCAATTTCCTCATTTTTGGTGATTGACAAAACTTTAGAGAAGCAGAAGGACGTTAATTATATCAAAAAGGATTTGAGGCAACCGGTTTAATACACCCAATCTAGCGTCTCCAGTCCTTAGATTTGGCTAGCTCTTGAATCTCCTTCATCTTTCTGAGCTCTTCGTTAGTTGCTTGCTTGAGATCCACCATTCTGATTAAATCAGATGCATGTTCCTCAGTGAGGTTGCAGGCTATGTCTCTCAGTATCGCATGATTGTACATAGGGGTGGCCACAATTCGGTTTACCGAACCGAATTACCGAAAAACCAAAATTTCGGTTCAAACCAAACCGAACCGAAAAAATTCAGTTCGGTATTGATAAACGTATAGTAATGCGTTTATTGTAGCGATTATTTGGGATCCTTTGTTTCTCGCTTTTATATGCTCTATTTCCACTTATTTGCACATTGTAGGACCTTAGGACGGCTATCGGGCGAAAAGGAGCGAAAACGAGGCAAAAAGGACATGTTATGAAGCTGCAGTAGAGTGTCATGGCCGTGACAGTATTGCACCACGCCGTGACAAGAGGCAGAAAAGGAAGCCAAGCGATGCAGAGTATAGTCACGGCCGTGAAGCCCGCCTGAAAAGTAGCAACGGACTAACAAATTCATATCTCTCAACCTAGACCTCTGATTGAGAATCCCTGTGGTCAGAATCAAGATTGAGATTTTTCTATCTATTAAAATTTAAGGTCAATCGGACATCGTTTACCCCTCCATCAGAGAGAAATATGAACCTGTCGCAAGGCTGTTGAAAGGGTCACGGCAGTGACACTACTGCACAAGGCCGTGACGCACGACAGTGAGCTCATTTTTTGTGCCCAGGCAGTGTCATGGCCATGAAGGCCCATGTCCCAGGCCGTGAAGGTGTCGAGTTTCACTATAAAAGCCCAAATTCGACTCAGAAAAATGCGATGCCTCTCATATCATAACCCTAACACATCAAGGACGAAATAGAGACGCTAAGAACGGAGAATTCCACTCGAGAAGCGCAAGAGACGGATCAACGACGCAATCACGCCGAATTGAACGAAGAACGAAGATTCATCCACGCTACCATCCGAGATCATCAACATTAAAACCATGAATTTTTCCTGCTTGTTCCTTATTTCTTTCATTGTTTTCCCGTCAATTATGAGTAGCTAATTCCCTTATGTGTTTGGGAGTAGATGAACGCTAGCTTAATTCGTATTTAAGACATATATTTATCGGGGACTCGGGTGCTTTGACTATTTATCTATCTATGAAATTGCTTCTTCGTTTTAATATGTCTATGTGTTAAAGTGAATGTTTCGAAAATCGTTTAGGATGACAGCTAAATAACGATACCGTTCGTAGAAGATAGGATTCGAGTATATGGCGAAAGTAAATACTCGATCCTCGCCTTTAGTAATTTTTGAATTTTAGATTCCCGTGAGGGTTTAGGGCGACAGCAAATTCGTGAACGGGTAGGAAATTACTGCGACTTAGTCTTAACCATGTAGGAACGATATTTCATTTTCTTAGTCGATAATACCTAGCAGGATTCGAATCCCGAGCACATCTTTATCATCTGAAAGTACTCTCATCAGTTAGGCGTATTCTCTTAGTCTCTCGTTGATTTATGAGTGATGTGTTAGGATAATTCGTAGTATAGAAAAATCTGCGCACTTTAATTAGGCTAGATATCGAGTCGATAGGTTATTACTAGTAATCTGTCCATTCCTCGTGTTCGATACTCGTTTACTCACTTTACTGCACTACAAACGATAGCTCCACTGCCTATCGTACATCGGTGATAGTAATTAGGTATTCGTTTTGTTTATCACTTGTCGCACTTGCACGTTATATTAGCACACCGCGTGCGATCAGGTATTCGGTACATACGTTCTAAATTTTTGGTATTTCGGTTCGGTATAAATTTTTTTCGGTATTTTCGGTATACCGAATTTAAAATAAAATATTCTAAATTTAAATGTGTTTAGTATGCCCAGATAATAATTATAGTACTAATAATACACAGCCACTAATATTCAGCCCACGAGATTGATTTAGGGTTCTTTCTTGATCTTCTTCTTCTTCTTCTTCTTCTTCTTCTTCTTCTTCTTCCACACGACTTCCCCCTCTGATTCCGTCATGGTTCGTAATTTAAATCCCCCTTAGGTTGCAGTTATTAGATCAGATGAGGTTAGCAGCGGATTCGGTAACAAAGCGGCGAAGAAGGAACCTGAAGCTTCATCACCTCGTGGTGATGATTGTGTTCATCCCACGAGACCAGCTCGTTCTCGGTGGTCGAACAGATGAGATTAGGCAAATTTAATTTTTTTTTCTTCAACTTCGGTATTTCGGTAAATAACCGAAAAACCAAAATTCGTTTCGGTTTTACCGAACCGAACCGATTGAGTTCGGTTCTCCATGTCTTCGAACCAAAATTTTGGTTCGGTTCGGTACGATTTGTACCGAATGCCCATCCCTAATTGTACAATCTTTTGAGCGATCCAGCTTCTGCCGCCGGTGTTGATCTTGGGTAGACAAATGATTCGTTCGGTATCACAATTTGTTCTGTCATGAGTCTCTGGAATCTTGTGGGCCGATGCTGTGTACAGGTAGACTAGGAGATTGAGATGTGGATACGAAGATGGATGGTTGACTTATAGTTCTTTCAATTTGGCCTTGACCGGATTGACTTCTGCTTCCCCCACCGGCACTACCACCAGTACTGTTACTTGGCCAGCTACTTTCCCCCTTTTGTCACTTACCGCTCCGGTTTAGCCTGATTAGCCATCAGTTGAACCAGTTCCGCCAACTGGGATTTGACAGCTGCAAGTTCCCCCTTAACAGCATCCTCACTTCCTTTGACATCATCACGGATATTGTTGATGTCGTCACGGATACTGTTCAGATTTTCCACCAGGACTTTATGGGACTCGTCTAGGGTCTGGAACCGTTCATGGGTTTTCATCTGATCGACGTTCACTGCATTTGAGAGGGTAGACACCTGAAAATTTATTTGTTTGGCAAGTCATACCTCCTTGATAGTGGACACAATGTTGGTGGGGATTGGTGTGGTCGGGTGGGGTGGAACAACCAGTATGGTTTGCATACAGGGTGGTAGCACTAATTGTTGTTGTGCTGGTATCGGTATAGAGGCTAATGCAATAGCCGATGCAGTCTCCGATTGTTGTTCTTGAGTGCAAACAAGAGAAGAAGAGTGCACCAGATCAGTGGAAGCCTCCTCTTGTCGTGGTGGCTCTGTTTCGAGGGCGTTTGGCTCTTCGACTTCCACTATGACTCCAGCGTCTTCAAAAGTTAGGAGCATTGGTTATTGTATCTCCTATTGTGAAGTCTCTGTGACCGGTACTTCATTGTCGGTCTCAGCTTCATAAGTCGCACCCGGTATTTCTCTCTCGATCCGTTGGACTTCCACTGAAACTATCTCCATATTTGATATTCCCTCTACTGGAAATGATTTTCCTGTTTCATTATCAGAGACTGGAATTTCCCGTTCCATCTCTTGCATCCCAGTCACGACTGGCACTATGGCTAGTGCTACACTCACTTCACTAAGTGTTAGACTTTTTGGAGCATCTGTCACTGTGCCCTCTGCAGCTGAACGGGAGACCGGCTCTTCTGGCCGTATTTGGTGCTCGACTGCTGAAACCGGTATGGAGCTGTTTGGCTGTGCTGAGGTAGTAACCGGTCATGTGCCGATTATCTCGTCATCGCAGAAGAGAACCGGAGCTCAAGGCTGAGTTTTTCCAGATCCAGTAGCGTCAGTACTTCCAGGTCTTGAAACGCACTAGTGAGACGTAGGCTAGAAGTTTTCTCATCTATGATTGATATATACTTGAACTGCATTTATCTTGAGAAGAAGCATGTAGAGTTCACGGGACTGGAGTACCTCCTTGATAGACTTAATGTCGATATATCTGATTAATCGGCCTTCAGTCTTCTTTCCCTTACTCATCCTGTCAGCTGACAGTTTGCGACTGAAAGGTGTGTACCGGACGGCAACCCAATCGCCAAAGTCTTGAGTTGGCTCGACGATGTTTTCCTTAATCTCCTCATTTATCAAGCTCCAAGCAATTTCTTTAGTGCTTTGAGAGAGTGAGTCATTGGAGTTTTTCCTTTGCCTTTGTTAGAGAACACTGACTGGACAACTTCTGGTTCTTTTATCACCACGCTGCTTTTGCCCTTAGCAGCAGCTTCAGTCCTTGGTCCGGTCGGTGAGACCGGGACTTCATTGGAAGAAGCTACTTCAGTTAAGCAGTCTCCGGTCTGGTGAACGTGACCATGACCTCTGCCTCAGTTGTGTGGACTTCAACTGTAGGGTGGTCAGTGACTGCAGCTTGTTTCTTCTTGGTGGTTGGCTTCGAACATTACTTCTTAGCCACCACTTGGCTGATTATCATATCTGATTCTGTGCTTGATGGAGACAGAACTAGTTTCTTCTTCGCCGGTTTGGACTTTTGGGGTTTTTCAACCGCTATTTTCTTGCTTAGCTTCGCCGCAGCTGGTTGCTCTGAAGCCTTTCCCTTTGCCGTTTCGTTGGACGGTTCCTTGCTGGTGCTTCGGCGGGGTCCTTTGGAGAAGTGGTCAGAGGAGTCTGGCTCACTTATGCAGCCGTGACCAGCTGACCAGGCATGAGTTTCAGTGCCGGTCCCAATTCTTTGACTTTCTGGGACAGAAGAAAAGAAAGCTGTGGGGCATAGTTCTTGAACTGCCAGTTTTTTTGGGCATCATGGCAGTCGGGGTCTTGAAGATTATGTCTGCCCAGTTTATCCTTTGGTTTGTGAGCATTGCCACCATTGCTCAAACTTTCTCTATGGTCAGCATGTCAAACGAACCAGCTTTCCCCAGTACTGCCTTTGCCAGAACGTCGTGCAGTCGGTATGCACGCCTAAGAGCGATTCTCTTCTCAGCATCATTGAGTGGTGCTACAGTGACGGACATCATCGTTTTCATGTTCTCCTTAAGGTTCTCGTTGATGAAGGAGAAGTTAGATTCACTTTGGTGTGGCAACTCAAGGGCTTCGGCGAACCAGTTAGGCTCAATCTCAACATCTTTACCTCTGATAAAGCACCGGAGGTTATCGCCGTGAGTGATTGCAGAGTCAAAAAATTCTCTTAGGACTTCTTTGTAGATCTCGTAAGAGCATTCCAGAAATTTCTGCAGTCCTGGCTGCTTTAAGGCTCGAAGAACTGGGAAGAAATTAGAGGTTTCATCGATCATGGTGTTGTTGAAGTTGATTTGGAGGATGTTTCAGGTCATCTTGCTTGTGAGGTGCCATTGGAGTGATTTTTTTAGGGTTTGACTGAATTTAGGGAATGTTAGGGCTTTAGGAGATTTCGTGAGCTCGCTTACTAGACTTTACTTTTTCATTAGATACCTAAGTGCTTTGTCACATACCTTGTGAGAGCATTTAATGCGGTACCGTGTTTTGTACTCATTATCTGTGGGTAGACTTGCAGACCTGACGCCAGTTTTACCTATTACATGTTATGAAAAACATGCAATATATGCATTGATGAAGTGCATTAAATAACAACGAAATTGGTCTTAACTAGCCGGTATGGAAAATATATTTATATGTTGTTTTGAAAAGGGAGTTTAGTTTCAAAAAAAGTCCGGTATGTAATACAATTATATGCATAATGTTTCATGTGTATTGACTGGAGCCAGTTTTGTCTGAAACAGACTGGGATAAGTGTATTGGCTAGTTTATGAAGAATTGACCGATTGTTGAAAGGGAATTAGCACTTAAATCATCAAAATGCAATATTTTTTATAATGTCTAGGCAAACTTCGTCATATCAATTAATTTGACACAACGGTGTTCCCCTGACTTTATGCTTAGGATAAAGTGGATAGACTTAGCTTCAGGAAGTGACTTGGTGAAGGTGCCAACCACTTGCCGGTTTGTCAAGTTCTGTTTAGTTCCAGTGTGACATCTGCTTCTTCTTAACAACTCCTTTCCCGTAATCTCGATGGTAGTCTTGGCATCTTGTGTCCATGTGATGCCCGGCAGCGGTGATCTAGGAACTAGCTCGACCGGGTAAGCATTCCTGAAAGAGCAGGTATATTCTTTGGTACCCACTTTGATTTGGGTCCTGTCAGATATTAGATTCTTTGGTATCCAGACTTGAATGACCCTTAAATATCTTCCGATATTTGGGTCTATCAAATATTTAATTCTTTTATTTTTGTTTTTTTTTTTATTACTATTTGACCGGTATTTTTGGTGCATATATCTTTGGGGCTCGGGTCTTTCTTTATAGAACCGGTATTTCTGAATCAGAAGATCTGGTCTTGACTTTATAGAATTATTATTTGTATAAAGAGCATTCCCCCTTAGTTGTTAGGGTCTTTCCTTTTCCTTGCGGCATAGAGAGATTATTATTATTGATTTTAATATTTCCCCTTACTGGTTGAGATATACATTTTCTTTGTGAGGGTTTAGAGTTATTATAATTGTTGTTGTTTATGTTATACGCAAGTCCAGTTCTTCTTGAGTAGGTTTCAGGGTGAACTGAATTCAGTGTATAGTTCGAAGGTCGAACAAATCTTATTACCTTGCTTGATGTTGCCCGTAGATGTGATGTTGATGCTTCTTCTTTATTGGATTGTTGTATATAGCCCAGGCCGATATGAACATTCTTATTGTTCCTTGGAGGCAGTCTAACGTTTTCAACGATTTAGCCCATAATTGAACTAATGTTGTCATCTTCTTGTTTTCTGACTCCATTTGCCTAGTAATCTCTTTTAACCTGTTATTTTCTTCTTCTAGGGAGTAATTTTCTCAACAAGAGGTCTGGTATCCTCTTTTACCGGTTTCGTTCCTTTTTCATTCTCTTTTCTTCCCATAGAGTTTTCTGTACTCGTCAGTTATATCTTAGAGTGCGTCCATAACCTCTTTATAGCTGAATTCTGGAGTTGACTGATCAAGCTCATCAGTCAATTTTCCTGCCATGAGACAAGCGAGTTCTTCCTCGCTCTCATAATCACTTAGCTCTTCTTCTGACCCTGACTCTTCTGAGTCGGTATCATCCTATTTGCGTGTGCTTTTTCCAGCTACTAGCGACAGGACTTTCTTTTACTTGTTGACCTGTTGTTTTCCTTCGTTTCTTCCTTTCCGTTTTTCCTTTTAGGGCAATCTGCAACAAAATGCCATTGCCTGCCACAGTTAAAACAAGCATTATAGTCTTCATCCTTGCCTCTTCACTCATCTCCTCCGCATTTTTTGTGGCAGGAGTTTCTGGCACTGCCAAAGCCTTGACGGACTGGACCGGTATTGTCTCTTCCAGTCTCGTTTGAATTTCGAATTCATAGCCTTTTAAATCTGCAAAGAGATCATGCAGTACTAGTTTACTTAAATCTTTTGTTTAACGCATGGCCATGATTTTAACATCCCACTCTCTTGGGAGTGCTCTCACGACGTTTATTGCCATGTCCCGGTTTTCCATCGATCTCCCAAGTGCAGAGAGATCGTTAATAATGGAGCAGAATCGTTATTCAAAGTCGGCCATGGTTTCTTCTGGTTCCATTTCGATAGTGTTATATCTCCGAATGACAAGCACAGAGTTTATTCTCCCGTGTTTATTCGTTGGCTTCACATATTTGACAAAGTTTTGTCCACACTTCCTTGGCAGTTGAGCACATCATAACCTGCCTGAAAATCACAAAGCCTACCTAGGATAAACCAAAGACTCCTACAACTTTGTTCGTCCTTTCAGGAAGTCACAAATAGTCCTGGTCATTGTCTTGGCTTCTCGTTTACACCGGTTCTTCTAGCTTCAATCGTTACCTATGTCCACTGTTTTAAACAAGGTATCCTTGGCAATGTTGTCGAGATTTTTCTTTTTCCTTTCTGTTGCGGTTAAATCATCTCTTTCCTTTGGAACTTCTTGTGGCAGATGCGCCGCATGTCGCGTATTCACCTTCTTGAAGCGAATGGCCTAGTGTTTATCACGTCTATCATCTCGTCGTATTGCGCACAAAGATGAGTTATTATCCTTATCTTTCATTCAAGGAGTTTTCCCTGCTAAACATAGGAAGTTTGTTTGATGAAGTCATGGCTAGTAATATGAAAAATATCATGCAACCCTCTATGATACCACTTTTTAGGATCGGTTGCGTGTTGCGGGGGGTGAATAAGCACCAGCTCTTTTTTTGGTTTTTAACTGATTAAGGTTAGAACTGGCTTGATATTTGTGTACGTGACTTGTGCGGAAGCAAACCGATCAGTTTTGAACCAAGACCAGATATGAGGTGTGATTTGTGTGTGTGTGTTTGCAAAAGGCACGAATTTGTTTCTGGACGTTCGGAGCCAGAAATCTCTTACGTCTCCCCTTTTTCCCCGCAAGGAAGACACCACTGGAAGACTTGGTTTTACAACTCTCCTTGCACAACCTTCTTAGATAGACTAACACAGTACAACCCACACGGCTGTACTCAGCTAACTAAACTCCTAGACACCAACTAGACAGTGTTTTTACAGTTTGTCTACTTTCAAGATCTTTTCACAGTCCCTTGAGAACAACTCACTCACTAGCCGAACCGGTAAAGTGAATTGAGGACAACACCTAAAAATTACCCTTTTTAATCTCTTGTGAGCTTTGAGCTTGATCTTTTTGTTCGTTAGAATTCTCAGCAAAAGTCTTCAGCTTCCTTTCCCTCTATTTATAGTTGACGTTTGATGTTGTACCCGTTGTGAAATGGCTCTGTGTACTGGACAGTTCATTAATTGACTTTACCCAAAATGGGTATGTCCGGTCTTTCAAGCAGTAGCTTTGTGCCTTCTGATTTATTCCCTTTTTAGTTTGGCTTGCCTTGGACTTGGTTCTTTCTTATCAGCCTTATATTAATTCCCTGTCAGAAGTCTTCAACTTGCCATTTTTTGAAAGTATTTGGATCCTTCTTGACATGGCACATCCGGTATTAGTAATACGGTCTCTAATCAAGTTCCGGTACGTAGTCTTGATGTGGTTTTTGTTTGTGCTGTTGTATTGTATTCCCGGTTTCTCCTATGTTTATCCGGTAATCTTAGTTGAGTTCAATCACCAAAACTATTAATCTGAATTAATTTAATCCACGATTTCTAGTAGTCACTCTCTTTGGGTCAGCAAAACTATCTGGCAATTGGTTCCTAAGCTTTGTTAATAAAATATCTTTTGAACTTCTATTTCACATTCTTTCATGCAATGATTTCGCGATAATTCATTTAATATTTCTTTCCAGCTGTTTCTTTTCTCCCCCTAATATCGGAAATTTTGTTTCATCGAAGTGACAGTCGACAAATCTGGCCGTGAATCGATCTCCAGTTAAGGGTAATAAATATTTTATTATTGATGGGGATTCAAATCAGACATATATTCCCAACCTCCTTTGAGGTCCCATCTCTGTGAGTTGTGGCGGCGCAATTGGAACATATACCGCACATTCAAAAATTATTAGATGGGAAATATCTGATTCCTGACCATAAACCATTTGTAACGGGGAGATATCATGATAACTTCTTGGCCTGATGCGGATTAGTGCTGTTGCATGTAATATAACATGTCCCCAACAAGACGATGGAAGTTTCGACATCATCAATAATGACCTTGCAATTAATTGCAGGCATTTAATAATTGATTAAGACCATTTTGTGTATGGACATGTAGCAGAGGATGCTCGACATCGATACTGATAAATACAATAATCATTCAATGCATTGGAAGTTAATTCACCAGCATTATCAATGGTTATTTTCTTTATCGGATAATCTGGGAAATGTGCTATTTATCTAATCAGTTGGGCAAGTAATTTCGCAAATGTCATGTTTCTCGCATATAATAAACATACATGGGACCATATATTTGATGCATCAATTAATACCATGAAATATTTTAATGGTCCACATGATGGATGTATCGGCCCACAAATATCGCCATGTATACGCTCCAAAAATGCAATAGATTCAGTCTTTACTTTCATTAGTGATGGTCAAATAATTAACTTCCCTTTAGAGCAAGCAACACATGCTAATTCATTAGACTGAAGAATCTTCTGTTCCTTAATAAATGTCCGTGTGAATTTTCAATTATTTTTCGCATCATAATTTTACCGGGATGGCCCTGTCATTGGTAAAGTTTTGATAGCATATGATTGTTCTATGATATGTGTAGTATAACTCAGAATAAAAAGACGGTAATATTTCTTGAATTATTTTTTCATTCTAAATCACTTTTGTAATGTGCAAATATTCAATATCTCCCTTTTGTGCAGTCTCAACATGATATTCGTTATTTCGAATCGCTTTAAAGTTTAATTAATTTCTTTGAGACTTAGGGGATTATAAGGCATTTTTAATAATCTGTCTTGTTCCTCTGTGCAATAATATATTAGCTCTTTCGCAACCTTCTATTATATTTGTGCTACCCAATATAGTACTGACACTAACTTCTTTCATATCAAGATGCTCGAAATATTTCTTATTTTCATAATTGTATTAGTCGTTGCACAGTTTGCAAGACATAACTCTTCATTGCACATGCTCGTTTCCATCATATAAAATCCTTTATAAACAAACATATAATTATCATTAATACAAATTATTGAAAACAAACGATACATACCAAACACATGAATAGCATTCGAACAATAATAATCCTAGAAATCATATAGATAACATTCAAACAATACACACCAAAGCATATAATAATCAAGCGTTTAATTTATAAAATAGCAGGTCAAATTTCGTCATTTGAGAGGTTTAGAAAATTTTTGGCATCGAAATTAACACATTCATCATTAACACCAGAAGTTGAAGCAATTTCTCGTTGAACAAAGTTCGTTTCAATTTTCTTTCATTTTCCCTTTGATTCTTGATCCAACTAACAAGGTATTTGGGCGTACAACAACTGCGGGACCAATAGCTCGAACCACCGTTACATTGTTCGTCATTCTCTTTTTATTCAGTTTGCTTCTTCTCGTTTTTACTGTATAACTTTCTTCTTCTGGGAAGATTTTGATGAGAGCCACGATACGTATAATAACCACCACGGAAATATTGATAACCACGACCATGATAACTTCGGCCATGACCACGTCCACGACTGCGATGTCCACCACGACCACGTCCACGACCATTACCTCGACTATTATCATTATTAACATTGACTGCATTCGCTTCAAGAAGTGCAGGTAGCAACTCATTGTTTTGCTCAGCCAACAGTTTGCAAGAAATGAGATCTGAGTACTTCTCAAAATTTCTCTCTCGATATTGTTATTGTTGTAGAATAACATTTGATGGATGAAATGTGGTGAACGTTTTCTCCAACCTAATTGCATCGATAATAGTTTCTCGACATAATTTCAGTGTAGAAGTAATTCTATGAACAGCAGAATTATATTCACTTACCGATTCAAAATCTTGCAAGCGTAAATTCACCCATCATACCTTGCAATTGGGAAAATAACAGTCTTTTTAAGTGGTTTTATCGATCTTCTAAGTTTTTCCACAAGTACTTCGGGTCCTTCATTGTTAAGTATTTAATTTGCAGACATTCGTGAATGTGGTGGCGAAGAAAATCATTGCCTTCGCCTGCCTGCTCGGATGTCGTATTGGTCGGTTTGATGGTATCACCTAGACCTTTCGCTTTCAAGTGAATATTTGCATCTAATGCCCAAGATAAATAACTTTCGGCCAGTGATATCGAGTGCAACAAAGTCAAGGCTCGCCAGATTTGTCATATTACTATAATAAGAGAATGGGCATAGTGATCAGGTAACACTGATAAATTATTATTGCTATTTTCAATAAAAATAATATTCGAAAAATATAGTCGGTATACCCAATTATTTCGAATATATAATTAGACGTAGATACTGGCGGGCCTTACAAATCGACACATATCAGGCAGTACAAACCGGCGCATAATAGGTGGTATAAATCGGCACATATCAGGTGGTACAAACCATTGCAATTTATGCTTGGAAACCTCACTGCAGATTCCTTGACGGCCTACGCCCTTCAGGCACTGGAGCATTAAATGTCAAGACAGTCTCTTCAGCTATGTCTTTCTTTCTTTTTTGTTTTTTCATTTTTTGCTTTCTTGTAATAGGAAATGATACCAACGCAGAATGACTGGCAAGGATCATGGTGGCATAGCAGCTTGACTGATCACTCTGTAGCTCACTTTCTCATTTGAAGTTTTATTATTACATATTATTCTGAAAAGCCAATGTAAAGCAGTCTATAGTCTATGTTCTGAATGTATAGTTGCCAATCTACATTAAGTACAATTTCAACGCAGTTCTATTTGGGATAGAACTCGCCAAAGTACTTTTCTCAAAAATAGGCAAAACTTTTGGTGATTTTGTTCTTTTTCTTTTGTATCTTGTTCCTGGCATTCACCGGGGGAATTTCATATGATGAAACACGTATGTCTGGTGAGGTAACTTGTTAGCCATCATCATCTTTACAATGCATGAGTAAAAATGATTCTTCTATGATTATTTTTTGCTGCTTGTTTATAAACATTGAATGAAGCTGGTTTCTTGGAGGATGACAGCCCATATGCATCGCCGGGTCAAAAAGGAACATACTACTCCGAGTTGTCAAGGCCTCTTTCTAAGGACCATGGATCGCCTTCAACAGGTAAATTTGGTCGCACCTACTACCCGTGTTTTAAAAAGCGAATTGTAGCGCGCGTGAACGCTCGCAATAGCGTATATTTTGTTGAAAACGCGACGTTGCGTGAAATAAAAAGCGTACAGAACTTATTATAGTATTACGTGGAAAGGTACATTAATTATTGGAAGAAGAAAAGGAAAGGAACGTTAATGGCTATTGTACTTTAACAGAAGAGTCGGACAAATGTGTATTCATTTTTCTTTTTCACTTTTTTCTAACTTAATATTTCTTCCACCAAATCATAAAATATTTATTATATAAAGTAATTTTTGTGATAAAAATAAATAAATTTATCTAATTTATTCTTTGCTTAACAACGATCAAAATGACATGCACATCTTATATTTTTTTATGTCCATTAAAATCATTTCTGAAAGACTTCATTTTCTAATATTAGGTTAACCAAAATTTTAGGAGTTATTTTTTCAATATTTTAAATTGCCTCAAGTGATTAGTAATAAAAATAACATTTAAATATGATTTACATAAAACTTTGTTAATATATTTTTTTTCTTATTTTTTATAATTTTGGATATATACTAATTAGATTTATCATTTATACCTTGTTAAATTTTATTTCTTCGCTTAGGACATTAATATTATGTTTACTGGTTATTATAAGTGGCTTGGCTCGAAATACTCACGCAATACGCTACGCTTTTTACGCTACGCAATATCGGCACGAAAACGCTACGAAGTGCGCAATACGCTTTTTAAACCATTGCCTACTACAAACAAGTATAAAAAAGATGACGAAAAATCTAGTCTTCGATCAAGTACCTGTAAATATTACTCGAGCTTTTTACTATATTCTGTTATTCCGCTATGGATTCATTCACATGACGCTCAATTCACAATCGGAGAATCAAGCAAAATCTCTGCCACATTTGGTACCCAATGGACGGAAAACAATGGCATGGATCCGCTCACTACTCCATCAGCTATGATTGGATACCTCTTGACTTTGTTTCGGGCGTAATAACGACCCCTCAAAGGAAGCGCAGAGAAGCCCATGGGATGCTGCAATGGCCTTCTCCATTCTCTTCTCCATAGTCGCCTTTTGCATATCTATCCTTGTCGGCCATCGCCTTTCCAAGTCCAATAGCCCCACTAACTTCATACCCATGGATAATAATCTTAAGACATTCTTTCGTAGGTTTTAGTTCAGTTCTCTGCGTTGTGCTTCGCATTGCAGTAAGACTTACAGATCAGTCTTTCCACTTCAGCAGCCATTTTTTGTGCTTTTTACCCCTTGTTTGGTTGGAGGGTTTAATTGTTTTAAACATGGGTTTACCATATATTGATATGTTTGGTTGATAAGTATATATAAACTATGGGTTTATATATAATATCTAGAAACCCATCTAAGAAGGTTTAAATAAACACACCCTTGAGGTGGGTTATTGAAAACCAGCCAATTAATTTACACTGTTACCCCTCGAATGTACTACGCACGACACAGCCACAAACTTCTACTCATCTCATCTCCGTTTCTTTTTTCTTTTTGCTCTTTTATCAAGGGATCAAAAGTTACAGCAGTCAAATCCATTCAACAAGGTGAGAGAAAATTAAGCAAAATGTGATTTTGCATCCTTGGCTTTATCAGAAGCTTTTGCAATTGTTTTTTTTTTTTAAATTATATTGTTTAAATTGGCTCGCATATCTATTCTAAGCTTGGTTCACGACAGGTCCCTTCTTTTGTTTCTCCTTTTGATGTACTTTGATGTATGGTGTTGAAAATTAGGTTACGCCTCCTTTTTACAATAAAAAATCTAGAATTTGTTTGTTTATCTAGAGTTTGTTTTCTGAAAAATTACTAGTTGTGCGCTTTTGGCTCTTTATCCGCAAGTATCATTCTTTATATGTAAATAACACGTATCAATGATTTTTACTTTTACTGATCTAATTTGCAGGGGGCATGAGCAGGCTTCAACATAATTTTTTAACGATTGACTAATGGGTTTCGTTGATATTTAATTTTCTTGTACGCGTAATTGTAATATACTTGAGGGTATACATGTACTTTTATCAAATATCCATTTATTAAACCCATGTTTATCCGAACAGATATACAACATCTAAACTCACTAACCATACATTTTACTTATACCCATTAATTTTTGTTATAAAAACCTTACTTATTTAAACCCTCCTAAATATAAACCTATGAACCGAACGAGCACTTGTGTTTGGTTGGGGGTATAAGGGGGGATTAGGGGGTATGGATTAACTAAATCATTGATACGGAGGTTTATTTGAAGGTGGGTTTTACCTAATACCCCTTAATAATCCCTTTAAGCCCTTAAATAAATCAGCCACCTCCCTTCCCTTAATTTAATCATCCCGTGTGTTCCAGACATATTTATCCATATTTATTAATCTATTTCCACGTTTACCCTTTTTAGTCTGATGCAATGTAATCGTCTTCACTAAATCACCACCGACTTCAATCGTGTGGCTAAGACATTGAATTTGAAAATCGAATATATGAATGGGATGAACAGATTTAACAAACATCGACGTCGATTTTTGCTTCTCTGTGTGCTGAAAACATCGTCCCTTTCATTTTGTTAGGTAACAGAGGAGAACAGAAGAGAACATAGCCTTCAATTTTACTAGAAGAACACAGGTCAGTGGTGGAAGAGCCCAAGCTCACGAACTCATCGCCGTCGTCGCGGCCGTCCTCGGAGGAGGTTCCGGCGCGGAGACCCTCTCCGGCGACCACGGAAGAGTCCAATTGAAGATAATTTGGATTCTGTTCAACCAAATACACTGCTTTAGAGCTAATTCGATTTCTACCGTTCCTTATCAAGAATTTAGTTACAGCTTCGAGCCCTTCTGACTTTTCTTCTTTCATATGTGCTACTGAAGCTTTCTTAGAGCTCTAGAATTTCGGTGGTGGTATTTTTCAATCTGAATATTATTATATTGTTTTTTCTGCATTGGTATGATCATGGTTATCATCATCGTCTTCTTCTTGAGTTGGCTTGGCACAGTGATTGTTGCTTTGTTCAATTTTAATTTAGTTTTAACCCATTTTGGCTGGCATCAAATCACATGACTAACTCAAGTGATGTTAATTTAAAACACGGGTAAAATTGTAATTTTTCTAATTAAATCTAATACCATTTAAATCCATTTATCAAACATATCATATATCGTTACTTGTTCCCATCAACCAAACACCCAAAATATCTCATATCTCCCATTATATAAATCCAATTAAACCTAATACCATCTAAACCCATCTTTCCAACCAAACCTAATACCATCAGCTGTTTGAGATATAGTAATAACATCTTATTCCACGAGGTTATGAGAACTTTGCTTTTTTAGCCTTTTTTCGTTCTTACTCGTGCGGAACTTGCACCTGCTACACCTCGATTGTAAAGTATAACCAAAAGAAGATGATTGAATATAAAAATGATATTGGTGGATGAGTTATTGCGTTTGTTCAATTTTGGCAGCTGAATCAGCATTATGACATACTGGTCTTCTCCAAATCTCATGTTTATTGTACTGTAGTAGCTTAGCATAGATAGCATCTCTGTTTGGCTATGCTATCACTCTCAAGAAAACCCAAGCCCCGAAAAAAGAAAAGACCTAACCTTTTTCTTACCTTATCATCTCCCCTCGTTGAAGAATGGCCTCCTCAACTCCGCCACCGCACTGTACTCTGACCACCTCAAAACCCTATCAGAACCACCACTTCCACCACCCGCAAAATCACCGCCATAGCCAGCAGCGAAACGCAGCTTCTCAGCAGTACCACCCCACATGGAACCCACAGAAATTCTCCCTCAACAACCACCAACAGGCTCCTCACCCCACCTTCCGCCCCCCTCCGCCGCCGCACCTCTCCGCCTCAGAATTCTCCGGCCGCCGCTCGACCCGCTTCGTCTCCAAAATGCACTTCGGTCGCCCCAAGTCCACGGCCTCGTGCCGCCACTCCGTGGCGGCGGAGGAGGTCCTCCACCTTGCCGTGACCTGTGAGTCCGATCGTAATTTAGATGTCGTTCTGTCCAATTTTGAATCGAAGCTCTGTTCTTCCGAAGATTACATATTTCTGCTGCGCGAGCTTGGGAACAGAGGCGATTGGGTCAAGGCTTTGAGGTGCTTCAAGTTTGCCGTTAGTAAAGAGAAGAGGAGGAATGAGCTGGGGAAATTGGCTACGTCCATGATTAGTACCCTTGGTAGGCTGGGAAAAGTTGATTTTGCAGAGGAAGTCTTTGAAGAGGCCGTGAAAGAGGGATATGGGAACACAGTTTATGCTTATTCAGCTTTGGTTAGTGCATATGCAAAGAGCGGTTGCTGCGATGAAGCCATTGGAGTCTTTTGGAGGATGAAAGATTCAGGCTTGAAGCCAAATTTGGTCACCTACAATGCGTTGATCGATGCTTGTGCTAAAGGGGGTGCAGATATTAAGAGGGCTTTGGAGATATTCGATGATATGCTGAGTAACGGCGTTCAGCCTGATAGGATAACATACAATTCACTCCTTGCAGTTTGCAGTGGCTCGGGATTGTGGGAGACTGCCAAGGATTTGTTCGATGAGATGGTCTATAAGGGTATCGATCAGGATATTTATACGTACAATACGCTTTTAGACGCTGCTTGTGGTGGTGGGCATTTGGACGAGGCATTCGAAATCATGGCTGAGATGCCTGTGAAGAACATATTTCCAAATCAAGTTACCTATAGCACGATCATTCGAGGCTGTGCCAAGGAAGGGAAACTGGATAGAGCTTTGGATTTGTTCAATCAGATGAAGCTTGTGGGTATCAAGTTGGACAGAGTTTCGTATAACACTTTGCTTTCTATCTACGCCGGCCTTGGGAGGTTCGAGGAGGCTCTTGCGGTTGGCCAAGAAATGGAGAGCATAGGTATAAAGAAGGATGTTGTCACCTATAATGCTCTCATCGACGGGTTTGGGAAGCAGGGATTGTATGATAAGGTTAAGGAGCTTTTTGCAGAGATGAAATCTGAACATCTCTGTCCTAACTTATTGACTTACTCCACGTTGGTCAGCGTTTATTTCAAAGGCGGTTTGTATGGAGAAGCGCTGCAGGTGTACAGAGAATTCAAGCAGCAAGGCTTGAAGGCCGACGTTGTTTTCTACAGCAAACTGATCGATGCTTTGTGTAAGAAAGGTTTGGTCGAATCGTCTGCAATATTGCTTGATGAGATGATGGGCGAGGGAATACAGCCTAACGTTGTGACGTACAACTCGATTATTAATGCCTTTGGTCAGTCTGAAACTTTCAGGGCTTTAGAAGAAGGATCCTCGGGTCTTATGGCTCTTCAGCAGATTGTGTTTGACCACGAAGAAGACGAAGTGGAGGATGATAAGGTCATGGAAGTTTTTAAGCAGCTTGCCTTTGGGAAGTCCAAGAAAGACGAGTCTGAGTCGAGGTGGAGACAAGACTTGACATGCGTCTTTGGCATTTTTCGTAAGATGCACGAGCTGCAGATAAAGCCTAACGTTGTTACCTTTTCAGCCATTCTCAACGCTTGCAGGTAAGCAAATTCTCATCCTATGTATCTCTCCATTTTTGCATACGTCACGTGGGGCTTTAGGCCGGCGAAATGGATTCCTGTACGTTTCTTGGCCGCTTTTCTTGTCTTTAATTACATAAAAGGAGCTCAAAAAGCAAATTCGCATCGAACTTTTTTGTAAAAAAGTTAGTTGCGAACTTCAAGACTGCTGAAATATATCAGTTAGACACGTTTTCTGTGTGGTTTCAGCCGTTGTAGCTCATTCGAGGAGGCTTCACTGTTGCTCGAGGAGTTACGCCTCTTCGATAATCAAGTCTACGGTGTGGCCCACGGCCTACTCATGGGCCACAACGAGGGCGCGTGGGCCCAGGCCCTTTCGCTGTTCGATCAGGTGAAGCGTATGGACTCTTCGACTTCCTCCGCCTTCTATAATGCACTGACAGACATGTTGTGGCACTTTGGCCAGGTAAGAAAAAAAAAATTAGTGGGATAACTTAGGTCTATATCGACGCACACTTTATGAGCGAACAAAAATGTTTACTTCAGAAGCGTGGTGCCCAATTAGTCGTCCTAGAAGGGAAACGCCGGGACGTTTGGGAAAACACATGGTCTGAATCTTGCTTGGACTTGCACCTCATGTCCTCGGGTGCTGCCCAGGCGATGGTTCACGCTTGGCTGCTCAACATCAGGTCCATCGTCTACGAAGGCCGTGACTTGCCTCAGCTTCTAAGGTAATAATATACATCTGTTCAGATTTTACGAAAATATGGGAGGTTGAAGGTTGTGAAAGAAAAACAGAGGAGAATAAGCGTACTGGTTGGTTTCTCTCTGTATATGAGTTTGAGTACAAAAGGAAACAACATAGAGGAGAAAGCAGAGAATGTTTACTGCAATTCTCTCTAGAACATCATTTCCATACATTCATACATACATTGAATTAGGACACAAAATAAAAAGTAATCCATTTACTAACCTAACACATTGCAAGGCATGGTCATCTATAACTTCACAAAAGACTACATTATCATCATCACCATAACATTAGGAAAATATATATTGATATTTGAAGTTGAACAACTTTCGAGAATAACGAATCTTCTCCATCTTTTCATTACATAGTATGGTTTTGCATGTAGTATTTTGACTGGGTGGGGCAAGCACAGCAAAGTAGTGGGCGACAGTACGCTCAAGCGAGCGGTGGAGGCTCTTCTGCTAGGCATGGGTGCACCGTTTAGGGTTGCAAAATGTAATATTGGAAGGTTTATTTCGACGGGGGCGGTGGTTGCTGCTTGGCTGAAGGAGTCGGGCACGCTTAAGGTGCTCGTTCTTCAAGACGTCAGAACTCATCATCATATTAGTAGCAGCAGTAGTACGACGAGGTTTGATCTTTTCCCGAGCCTACAGCCATTATTACCGTCTTCGTCGTCGTAGCTAGTTCTGCGATTCTCATGCATGTATCGGGGCTTTTGTGTCTTTTGTCTTGTGTGATATATATAATAAATGTAAATCTAGTTGCTTTTCTTTCTATGGAATTTTACGGAGGTGGTTTCGCCGCCAGACGGCAGTGAAAAAATGGGTCCGGGGTCAATTTCTCTGTAGTAATAGCAAAACTGCGGTGTTTGTCTCGTGGCGGATAATGCTAATTTATTGTATTGGAAATCGTAAGCATCTCCGTTTCCATATTTATTCAGCTATTTCTGTGATGAAGTGTATTACCTTTTCGTCGTCAGATCTAAGATTTATTGGACTTCTAAAAAGATTGTGCGGACAGAAACGAAGATTAAGTTGTGATCTAACTCTGGTGATAATTACAGAAACCTAAGTTATAGTTGGGCGTTGAGATGCAATTAAATGATAATAATAGGAAGGGCACATGATCGAAGAGTCCGAGAAGGGATTTTGACTAAATGATCTGCTCCAGCTAAAATGAAGGGAAACCACAGTCACTGTCCCAACTGCATGCATTTATGATGAAACCATCTCTAGTCCCATGCGTACGCTCTATATAACACTCTCCACCCAACTCTTAGTAGTATGTACACAGAAGAAACAGTATCATCTGTCCACATTTTTTATATCGCTTGCTTCATCTTTGGTTGCTGAGTAGTGAAAGATGAGGAAGCCATTTACGACAGGCGTATGTGTTGTGATCCTTTTGCTGGGATTGTTGGTTGAAGGACGTAGGATTGAGAAGGAAACATTTGGAGGCGGCGGTGGTTTAGGGGGACAAGGCGGATTTGGGGGCGGCGGAGGGTTTGGAAGCGGCGCCGGAGCTGGTGTCGGGGGCGGTTTGGCGGTGGAAAGGGCGGTGGTATAGGTGCTGGTGGTGGAGGAGGAGTAGGTGGAGGTGCTGGTGGTGGCTTCGGTGGAGGTGTTGGGGGCGGTAAAGGTGGTGGTATAGGAGGCAGTGGTGGTGGTGGCGGAGGTTTTGGAGGCGGCCATGGTGGGGGTATCGGTGGTGGTGCAGGCGGAGGCAAAGGTGGAGGGATCGGTGGTGGGGTTGGAGGTGGCAAAGGTGGAGGTGTCGGAGGAGGTGCCGGTGGTGGAATTGGAGGAGGTGCCGGTGGAGGAAAGGGTGGTGGAGTTCGCGGTGGTATTGGTGGAGGAGTTGGAGGAGGTATTGGCGGTGGAAAGGGTGGTGGTATAGGAGGTGGTGCCGGCGGCGGCAAAGGTGGAGGCATTGGTGGTGGAGTTGGCGGTGGCAATGGTGGTGGACTTGGAGGAGGTAAAGGTGGTGGTATAGGAGGTGGAGCTGGTGGTGGCAAAGGTGGAGGCGTCGGTGGTGGGGTTGGCAGTGGCAGCGGTGACATTGGTGGTGGAGTTGGTGGAGGTAAAGGTGGTGGTATAGGAGGTGGAGCTGGTGGTGGTATAGGAGGTGGAGCTGGTGGTGGCAAAGGTAGAGGCATCGGTAGTGCGGTTGGCGGCGGCATTGGTGGTGGTAGTGGTGGTGGAGTTGGCGGTGGCAGTGGTGGTGGTGGAGGCGGTGCAGTGGTGGTGGTAGGAGGATGGTGGTGGTATGGCGCTGGCGCTGGAGGAGGTGGTGGTGGGGTTGGTGGTGGCATTGGTGGTGGAGTTGGCGGTGGCAGTGGTGGTATAGGAGGCGGAGTTGGTGGTGGAATTGGCGGGGGCAAAGGTGGCGGTAATGGTGGAGCAGGGGGTGGCATAGGTGGCGGGGTTGGAGGAGGTCTTGGCAGTGGCAAAGGTGGTGGCATCGGTGGAGGAGTGGGAGGTGGGGCCGGTGGTATTATTGGTGGTGGTGCAAGCGGTGGAGCCGGTGGTGGCATTGGTGGAGGGGTTGGAGGTGGCAAAGGTGGTGGAATAGGAGGCGGAGCCGGTGGTGGTGCTGGAGGAGGTTTAGGAGGCGGTGGCGGCATAGGAGGCGGTGCTGGTGGTGGACCTGGAGGAGGCTTTGGTGGCGGCAAAGGCGGTGGTATTGGTGGTGGATTTGGCGGAGGCAGTGGAGACGGGATTGGTGGAGGGATAGGCAATGGTGGTGGATTTGGTGGCGGTGTAGGTGGTGGTTTGGCGGCGGGGCCGGTGGGGGTTCCGGTGGAGCAATTGGCGGTGGATTTTAATTCAATCGAGACATAACTTTAACATGTACTAAAAAATTAGAATAAATTTGTTCATGCATATGGATATGTTACATCGGCTTCATATTTCCCATTATCAAATGTTTCTCAACTTCTATAAATGAATTAATAATCAAGTTGCTGGACTTGATTTAGCTTCATGTGTCTAAAATTTATTTGTTTACTTAGAAGAAGTTAAGTTGTTACGATGTTTATTAGTATGATTATGTCACAATGAATTTAGGAAAATGAAGTTTTTGTTTCTACTTTTTAAGAACGGTCCATAGACTTTCTTTAAGCACATTGTTGCTCGATATCGGCAACTGATATTTGCGTGAGTATCGAATGGGTACTAATAAGTAGGGGTGCTCAATGGTTAATAATGGAACCAAACCGAACTTTCGGTTCGAGAATTTCATAAACCGAAAACCGAAACGAAATCGGTTTTACTGAATTCTTTTTGGTTTGGTTCGGTTAACTGACCAAAAAACCGATTTTTTTCAAAATAAATAAGTGACATCTATAGAAAAATGTCCAATTGAATAAAAATTTACAAATCAGTAACTGTGTCAGAAATTTTGAAAGATAGGTACTCGTTTTACTGTTTGTACAAATTTTTTCAGTCTTGCGTACCTTTTTACGTGTGTATTGCGTACACGTCACGCATTTATACGGCACCCTACGGTTTATATTTGGTACCTTAGTTGTCTTATATATGAGTATCATTTTCAACGTATTATATACCAAAATATGTTGCTATAGGGTACCTAAATGTGTTATATGGCGTACCTGCAGCGGATCGGCTACCTATGTGAAAAAAATTATTCTATTAGGTACCTACATATAAAAAAATATTGACAGGGTACTGAATTACAAGTTTTTACGAAATGGGTATTATGTGTAAAGACCCCAAATAATAAACAAATAAAAATATTAGTATGATTTATATTATAATATATATTATCATATATATTTGTATAAAGTTTAATATTTCCACATATTTATTAAATCTGGTGGTTATATTTGTTATATCTAATAAAACATATTATAACATATCATTATATATTTATATGTTATATCTATGTGAAAAATAAAAAAGAATTCGGTTGTCGGTTTGGTTCGGTTTATGACCTCGATAAACCGAACCGAACCAAATTTCTTTTCGGTTATCAAAAATGAACCCGAAAACACGAACTGAAATTTTTCAGTTCGGTAAGTTCGAAGCGAAACTTTGGTTTCGGTTCAGTTCGCTCGATTAACTGACGTTTGAACACCCCTACTACTAATAAGCAAAAACTTCCTTTTATCAAAAGAAAACCACTCTAAAACAGGGAAGAAACTGTAAGGACCGAACTCTTCTTTGTATCTTTAAAGATCTATAAGAGATTATTTTGTGCACTACCTGTTTTTTATTTTTTGTATGAGAAATCACCAACGTAGATGATATGGCTAATTTAGAGAGGCATCAATTTTGGTTGTCGCAACAAATATATGGATTCTTATGTACTCTGAGCATTGGTGCTTCGATGTTTGTATAGCGTGGTCTGTGTATTGTGGTCTGTTTATTAACTCTCAGAATTCTGTACTAGCGTTTGAGTTCTATTGCATTATCATGGAATGATAACTAGGGGTGTTCGTTGTTCGGTATACCGACCGAACAAACCGAAATACCGAAATTTCGGTACAAAACCGAACCGAACCGAAAAATTCGGTTCGGTATTCGGTTCTTAAAAAAAAATTTCGGTAATTCGGTAAATTCGTCGGTACAGATTTTGAATTTCGATAAATTCGGTATACCGAATTACCGAAATTTTAAAAATTAAATATATTTTATTATATTAATAACGAAAATAATATATAATTATATTAATATACGTATTAATTTAATTATTACCGAATTTTTTTATTATTATTATTTAAATTTCGGCGAATTTACCGAAAAAATTCGGTAAAAACCGAATACCGAACCGATTCGGTTCGGTATTCCGTATCTACTGAGGGTGTACCGAAATTTCGGTATACCGAAATTTCGGTATACCGAAATTTCGGTTCGGTTCGGTACGGTATGTACCGAACGAACACGCCTAATGATAACGGACCATTCAATATTTTTTAAAAATTGTATAAATTATTGAATATGTGACTACAAAATTATAATATAACCAAATAAAATTGTGGTAACTTAAAAAAACTTAAATAAGTGCCTTATAAAATATAAATAATGAGATTTGTGAATTTTTGTTATTGGGCCTTATTGGGCCGGCGCACATAGGAGGAGAGTTGGCTCATATAAGAGATGAGCTCCATTCCTAAAACCAATTGGTGCTAGGTGGAGTGGACTCAAATACTTATATACTGATCAAACTCTCCTCAATTTCGATGTGGGACACATGTGACTTAATATTGTTTCTAATTCTTAACACTCTCCCCACATGTGAACCACTTTTTTTTTTTTTTTTTAAATTCGGACAAGAATGCCACCCGCCGTGATAAGTTACAATTTTACGTAGACTTTGTACCTCGTAAAAACGCACTATTATTTGTTATTTATCAAAAATTTCTTCAAATATGCTACACTTACGTATGAATATTATATTGTGCTGATTCGGAACGAAATGTACCAAAACCGAAAAGAATTAACGAGATATCAGAGAAAACTAACAAAAATGAGAAGGCTAAGACATCAAGCTGCCTCGTGATGGATCATCCTTTTGGTGTTTAATAATTATGGTTTGACCAATCACACGTGGCACTAGAAGATAGGTGAACGGAACAACTTGGCAATTGGCATCATTATTCAATACATATCATCTATGTGAGCGGAGGATTGAGCTGGGCCAAAGAAAGATAATCCTCTGCATTAAAGAATTGAATGAGGCCAACGAAATTAAAAGACAAAGACATGATGGTGGGGAAATTGCTTTACATGCTTGGAGTTATTATTCTAAAGTCAAGCGTGAGGCATATATCTCAAAACCAACAATTAAAATTGCAATCAGAGATACACGTGTGATACAATCGCAGCTCAAGAAAATAGATCACACGAAGTTCAAGGCAGAAAAATAACATATAAATCCATGTCTACGAGATCCATCTTACGGCAGGGAGATCAATGTTATGGCTGTCCTTCTCTAAGTTGTCGTTGAAAAATAGTGTCGGAGTTAGCGAGCCAGAAACCCGCCGTAGGTTGCCGGGAACGGCCGGAGAAGATGGCCGGTTGGAGCTGCTCGAAGCTAAGCTGAAACTGATGAAAATCGCTGAAGGTGAAGCGCGATGTACAGGAGCCGTAGGATCAAGTGCGCGCCAGATCGGAGGGCTGATGTTTGAAGCCTCAAGATTGAATGAGGAACGTTAGATAGCGCGCATATGATCTATGGCCCAGATTGAACGAAGTGCGATGACGCGGATAGAGAGTCGTGGCCGCTAGATCAAGATCGGACGGTCTAGGATAAAGGCGGCATTTTACTTATAACGCGTCACACGTTTTATGCATGGTCACGCGAAATATAACAGGCGACGTGGCAAGCTGAGAGACGAAGGATCAGATCTGACGGACGGCCCAGATAATTCGATCGACATGCTTTAGAGATGACTTCAGGGTTATAAATATCAGTTTCTGTAGTTCGAGTAGTGATCTTTGAGAGCTCGTAGTGTTTCGTAGAGTGAGAATCACAGTGTGCGTTAAACATAAGAGTTGCAGAGGGCACGGCGGTGTACAATTCCTGTGTTGTGATTAATACGAAAGGGGAGCTCGGTTGATCCGTGGAGTAGGCCAAAGGCAGGGCCGAACCACGTTAAAACTGTGTTAGAGTGGGTGAGTTTTCGGTTGCTGTTTCGTGCTGATTTGAGCTTGCGATTGCTCAAATCAGTAAGATCAATTAGCACACATTTAAAGACCATTGAATTGCGGTCTCAACGGTAGCTATTCCACAACAAGTGGTGCGGTGAGTGTGGAGAACGAGGTTATCTCCCGGGGAATGGCTACCACGAGGTTTGAGATGAGATGTTCAATGGTTCGAACAATTTTGGGCTGTGGAAGCTCAAGATGAGGGCTGTGCTGGTAGAGAAGGGGCTTGAGGAAGCTTTAAAACCTGATGCCGAGATGGAACCGACCACCTTAACGGCTGATGCGAAGAAGAAACTCAAAGAGAAAGCATATTCTGCTTTGGTTTTGTGTCTGTCCGACAGCGTACTTCGCAGGGTGTCTTCTGAGGGTTCGGCGGATGCTTTATGGGCGAAGCTGGAGTCACTTTACCAGACCAAGTCCCTAGCTCGAAGATTGTACCTCAAATAGGCTTTGTACAAGTTCAAAATGGTGGAAAACGAGCCTGTAGAAAAGCAAATTGATCACAGAAACTAATCTCAGATTTACTGAATATTGGTGAGGTTCTAAAGGATGAAGAATAAAGCACTTTTGCTGTTGTATGCCTTGCCTCCGAGCCATGAGCACTTCAAGGAAGCTATATTGTATGGTAGGGAGAAGATAACAATGGAGGACGTGCTCTCAGCAATCAGCTCGAAGCAGCTAAACAACTTATCTTCACCCAAACCAGTTTCTGAAAACTCTGCTGCTGATTTATTGTTTGTGCAGAGAAAGCAGGGCTCG
Source organism: Craterostigma plantagineum (assembly GCA_027422505.1). NCBI lineage: Eukaryota > Viridiplantae > Streptophyta > Magnoliopsida > Lamiales > Linderniaceae > Craterostigma > Craterostigma plantagineum. Next base: position 5,317,221 of record JAPQWV010000055.1, read on the forward strand.
TGGAAGAAGAAAAGCAAGGAGAAGGAGAAATCTGAGGCTCGGAGATGTTTTCACTGTGATGAGGCAGGCCACATCATAAGGTTCTGCCCTAAGAGATCAAGAGAAACCTCAAAACAAGCTCAAGTGAGCTCGGCTGTTTTGGAGGATGGGAATTTCGAGTATGCCGAGGTGTTGAACGTCTCTGATGGCAAGGAGAGTGAAGAGTGGGTATTGGACTCAGGCTCAAGCATGCACATTACCTTCAACAAGGCCTGGCTGCACGATTTCAGAGAGCTGAAAGGCAAAACAGTGCAACTAGGAAATGGGAAAAGCTGTCAAGTGATTGGCTGCGGTTCTGTCCAAATGAGGCTAGCAAATGGAGCTTTGGGACTTCTGAGAGAAGTAAGGTATGTCCCTGATTTAAAGAGAAACTTAATTTCCATTGGAGCTTTGGACAGGAAAGGCTACGACACCAAACTAGCAGCTGGAAAAGCAGAGGTGCTGAAACAAGGAAGGCTGGTGCTGACAGGAAGTTTGAGGCGTGGGATCTACGTGCTCGATTGGATGCTCTGTGGTGGGAAGCACACAATCCGAAACTAGGAAGTTTGGTGGTGAGATTGGTGTGCAAGCGCGACCACAGGAAGCTCGTGAGGTGGTAGAAAAAGACGCTACAAAAGTGAAGCTCGAAACAGCAATTTTGAAAACTGCTACTGCTGAAAATAGGCTGTGCTAGATGGCGTCTTGCGAGGATGTTTCCGAGCCCGAGACGGAGCTATTTGTGCAAGGGAAGAAGGTACCTCAAGCCCACATGGCAAGGATGGATTTGAGGTGGAGCACAGCTCAAGCATCGAGGAAGAAAACGATGAAAAATCGATGGGAAGTCGGGCCAGTAAACCAGTTTTGTCTGAAACTGATGAAGTTTGTTTTTCAGGTTTCAGTGCAGATTATTTGGCTGCGAGGAAAGGCAAGAAGAAGATCATTTCTAGCTGGGGAAGAGTCCATGAGGCGGCTCAAGAGGCTAGGATGGAGGAATCTTCGAGCGGAATGAAGGAAGTGAGCTCAAGAGTACGAGTCCATTCCAAGTGGGAAATTTCAATCCTACTTGGGGTCGGCAAGTTCACTCTTGAGGCTCGCAGCTCCAAGGGGAGCTGGTTGATCAACCGAGCAAGATCGTATTGATCGAGGTGGAGCTTCGGAGGGGTTTCGAAGCTTGGATAGATGATTCTCAGAACAGAAAACAGAGACGGGGCTATTTTCTGTGAAGTTTGGGCGAGGATTGCAGGCGCGTTTGGCCTGCTATGACGATTCCAGAAGTTGAGATTGCGAGTTTGCTATCTCGAGGTGGAGTTTTTCGAAGTTAGCAAGCCAGAAACCCGCCGTAGGTTGTCAGGAGCGGCCGGAGAAGATGGCCGGTTGGAGCTGCTCGAAGCTAAGCTGAAACTGATGAAAATCGCTGAAGGTGAATCGCGATGTACAGGGGCCGTAGGATCAAGTGCGCGCCAGATCGGAGGGCTGATGTTTGAAGCCACAAGATTGAATGAGGAACGTTAGATAGCGGGCGCATATGATCTATGGCCCATATTGAACGAAGTGCGATGACGCGGATAGAGAGTCGTGGCCGCTAGATCAAGATCGGACGGTCTAGGATAAAGGCGGCATTTCACTTATAAACGCGTCACGCGTTTTATGCATGGTTACGCGAAATATAACGGGCGACGTGGCAAGCTGAGAGACGAAGGATCAGATCTGACGGACGGCCCAGATAATTCGATCGACATGCTTTAGAGATGACTTCAGGGTTACAAATATCAGTTTCTGTAGTTCGAGTAGTGATCTTTGAGAGCTCGTAGTGTTTCGTAGAGTGAGAATCACAGTGTGCGTTAAACATAAGAGTTGCAGAGGGCACGGCGGTGTACAATTCTTGTGTTGTGATTAATACGAAAGGGGAGCTCGGTTGATCCGTGGAGTAGGCCAAAGGCAGGGCCGAACCACGTTAAAACTGTGTTAGAGTGGGTGAGTTTTCGGTTGCTGTTTCGTGCTGATTTGAGCTTGCGATTGCTCAAATCAGTAAGATCAATTAGCACACATTTAAGGACCATTGAATTGCGGTCTCAACGGTAGCTATTCCACAACAAATAGGAATGAAATGAAAAGGAGCGTATTGTATATAGGGAGAGGTTGGATACACAAAGGGGGAGAGGACAGTTTTGGGGAGCTAAGGCCGCACAAATCTTAAGCATGCAGCTGTCACAAATCTCACCCTCTCACAGCCACACTTCACACATCTCAAGCACCCACCTCACAACCCACATCTCACTACTCTTACGGCTGAGAACACAGCGGAGAGCCGAGTCATCACAGACGCCTTTTGCGGATGAGAGTTCGAAGAAAAGGCGTTGCTTGCTCACACGATGGGAGACGCTCGCAATGATGCTTTCATTTGATTCATCGTTGTTCTCATCCTTAAATATGTAGCTTAAGTTTATATGTGATTGAGGCAATGTGAGGTCGGATTATGAGTTAGTCTTATTCGCATCATATTTAATCGTATGAATAGAGTTATGAATCACTGCCATCGCCTTCAAACGAGCAAAACAACCATGAAGAAGTGGTATAGACTGTACATAAAGTGGTACTGTAGATCCATGAAGTGGTACTGTGGACCCATGAAGTGGTACGGGTGAACAGTGAAGTGGTACTGTAGACCCATGAAGTGGTACTGGTGAACAGTGTAGTACGATAGACCAATGAAGTGGTACTATTGAACAAAGAAGTGGTACAGCATTTGTAAACAATGAAGTGGTACTGTTGAACGGAGAAGAAGTGGTACTGTAGACCATGAAGTGGTACTATTGAACAGAAAAGTGGTACAGTATTTTGTAGACCCATGCAATAGTACTGTTGAACAGAGAAGTGGTACCGGTTTTTTTTAGTAAAACAATTCGAGTAATTTGAATTATTATTTTTTAATTCGAATAATTGATTCGAGTAAAAAAAATTGAAACAAAATTATAATCCGAAATTTTCGTCCAATAACCTTAATTCTAACTTAAATTCTGAAATGGATCCTTTAAACTATTATTCTTCTGAGATAGGCATAGATCCTGATTTAAAAATACATGGGACTTGAAATCCAATGTCCCTAAATAATACTCCCTCCATCCAGCTAATTTTATCACACTTTTTCATTTCGGGCATTCCAATAATTTTATCACCTTTCCTTATTTAGCAAAAACTATCATTAACAATTAATATAATAATATTAAATATTCTTAAAAGACGTGTTAAAATATACACCTTTTTTTTGGGGGAAATTTTTTGTCAGACCCTGTCAGTTTTTTTTAGTTTAAAGGACCTTGTTTTTGAAAAATTAAGTGAAAAAGACCAAAAATATACGAAAATACCCTTAATAAAGTGATTTCTCAATGGGTATTTTACGTAAGTTTTATGTTACACAGTTATCCTGAATTGTTACCGTAAAAACCATAGGTGTTACTTTAACGTCATAAGACATTACTTATCGACAGTAAAATGTTATTAACAGAATTATATTTATTACATCGAATTATCGAACCCCATTTTTTAACTGATCGAGCACATTCGATTGTTAACACCTTGTTTTGTTTTTCATAAGTATTGATGTGGTATTTTGCGTAGCAGATCTGTTTACATAATTTTTCAGCATCGAACTGTTTTTACTACATAAAATCGAAACATTACTTAAATTATCTAAATGATGAAAATTGGTAATCTATTATAGGAGCATTGCTCCCTATAATGATGAATTTTCTGTCTAAGGAAACAGGGGGATGGTCGAGTGGAGGGTTCAAGAAGGGTTCAAGAAGGGTTCATTGCACCCTTCTCAGGGTTTAGAATAGAGTATCACGGGCAATCAAAACGCTAATGATTACCATATGACAGTTTTGCGTTGAAGAAAAACACTTCATTTCAGTTGTATAACAAACTGTCTTGTATTGAGTACCATATGGTGTCTATTTAGTAACAAATGATGTTGCAGAAGTAACACATCATTCAAAAACAATATCGAACCCTAAACCATAAATCCTGACAATTATAACAGTTTTGCGCTTAAGAAGAACATTTCCTTTCATTTGGATAACAATAGTCTTGTATTGAGTACCATATGGTGTCTATTTAGTAACAAATGATGTCTCAGAAATAACACATCATTCCAAAACAATACCGAACCCTAAACCATATATGACAATTGTGACAGTTTTACGTTGAAAAAAAAACACTTCCTTTCACTTGGATAACAACAGTCTTGTATTGAGTACCATAGGATGTCTATTTAGTAACAAATATGATGTGGACCGCGTAAAACGACTTCTTGATAACGGCAGTTGGACTGGTTGTTCACTGATTGTTCCTTCCCTCGTCTCTACTCTGGCGCGGATCTTCCGCTCCCTGGTCGATTACCTCCGTCGAACCTGACACTCAAAAACTCCAAAACACGTCAGAAGGGGGCCGAGGTTGGTGCCGGCGTATCCCCTCCGATGCTTAAGTCAGAAAATGGGTGAGAGATAGGTGCGTGGGCTAGTAAATCAGTTCTAGTAGTTTATCTGCGTACCTGGCAAGTGAGTTAACCACCACTATTTATACTAACCTCATGTCTTCGTTGCCTTGACCCAGTCTCCACCCCGGTCCGCCCTTTTCGCGGACCTCTCACTGAGAACGTGGTGTTCCTCCACGATCCCACGTTCTCTCTTCCTCTTCCTATTCGTATTTCGTCTGCTCGGGCGAAGCTGCGTTGGTCGGGCGTCCTCTCTTGGTAATCTTCATTCCACTCGGCTCATCCCTTATTCCCCCGATCGGATCCCCTCATCGCCCGAAGAGACCTAGCCTCGCGTATCCCTACTTCTGTTCCTCACATCCTCGATCAGCTCGCGTCCGTTGCTCTTTTCCTCTTGAGGCCAGACCTTTCCTCTCCTCTCCTTATCGGGAACGACTACCCCGACTCGGCAGCTCCTGATCGGGTTACCCCTATAAGTCCTCCTGGAGCCTTTTCGCTCGGGCTGTCCGTGCTTGATCCGCTTCCCCTGAGGATTATTCGGGCATTTCGCTCCCTTTTCGGGTGCCCCCCATCTCGCGCGTCTTTTATACCTTCGCGTCTAGCCGCTCGCGGGAGATATATATATATCTAACACCGTTGGCCGTAAAACCCCAGGGTAACAATAGTCCCCCCCCCTAAAATAGTCCAAAAAGAGTGTAATGAGTATTTGGACGTTAGCCATCGGTAAAATAACCGATCGGAGGGCTGCTTGGTCTTGTCGGGAGACCTCCTCGGGTATTATGATATCCTTCCTCTTGCCCCTTGGTGGCTTCTCCTTAGGCCACGTCGCTTCTTCCTTTGGGCGGGAAAATCGCTGCCCCATCAGATCACGATCAGATCAATCATGGCACGTGTCTTTCTCAGAAGGGTCCGACGTCCCTTCCTTCTTTTCCCTTTTCTCTCTCTTTTCCCCTTTTTTGCCTTTTCCCCTTCTCTTAGGGTTTTCTCTCTTCATTTCACTTCTCTCATCCTTATTTCTCTGCCAAAAACTTCGTTGCGTGACCATCGCTCCTCCAGATCGGCGCATTCATCCTCCACTGCTACAATCATCTCCGTCCTCCTTATCTCTGGTGAGTTATTCCGCCCTCTCTCTCTTTTATTTCCTGTCTCTGTCGCTCTTAATTTCATCTCTTTGCTTTTGGTCTCTGCCATTATCGCCATAGACGTCCCCAGTTTTCTCTACCCTTTCGTGTTCGTCACTTTACCTCTTTTCATTTGCGTCTGCGCTTATCTGATTAGTCTTTTTAGGGTATCATGTTTTCTTAACCATGAACGATGTCACGGCTTCATCTTCTTCAAGCCGACCTATTTCCCTTTCCTCCTCACGCTGCCCAGAACATCCTTCTCCGTTTTTGACTTCGTTTCTCAGCGCGATTGAGGCTTTGGATGATTACCCTGACCTAGATATTTTTCGCACCCCTAAAATTGTAGGGTACCCGAGCGAGAAAGCATATCTCCAAGCCCTAGCCATTTGGACTTCTCGCATGGAGAGTTTCCGCGAGCGTGTCAAACTTCCCTGGCACGAAGTGAATGTGTCCTCCCTTCGGGACTCTCACATTCCTGTGATTGTCGATCGGCTCGGGCTTACTCCTGCCTTTGAAGTGCGAATTCCTGGCCCTCGCGACGTGATCAGAGGACCACCCGAGGGCTTTCATACCTATTTCCTCGATCAAATAGATATGGGACTTCGACTCCCTCTGCCTCAGTTCTTGGCTGACCTTTGCAACCACTATCAGATTTCTCCGAGCCAGTTGACACAAAATTCCTACAGCCTTCATCTATCCTTAACCATCCTTATCAAATATTTCCAGATTCCTTTCTCTCTTCCTCTCCTTTCCTCCTTTCTCAAGATAAACCAGAAAGAGACTGGTAAATTCTTCTTTTCGTCTACTGTCCAGAGCGAATTCCTCCTCGGGAACCCCTCTTCCCACAAGGGATGGATGAAGATATTCTTCTACGTCCGGTCTCCCGAGGGAAGTCCCGAGAATGACACCATCAACTTTTGGCCTACGGTCACCTCAACATCTACCCCTCTTCCGGCTGCCCCCGATTCGGAAGTGAGAAGTTTCTGGAAGTTCTCGGGAACCGCAGCTTCAGTGCTCCCAAGCTCGTAAAGGATGACTTGCTCTGCCACTTTGGTTATTGTACCAAAGGCTTAGTGATAGATGATTTAGGTATGCCCCTTTAGCTTTTCTCTAACTCGTTTTCTTCCTTTAATCTGGTTTTTCTTCCTTTTCCCTTGTCAGATTTCCGCATGGACCTCGTCGATATACTCAAGTTCTCAGAGCAGATGAAGAACGGTGACTCTTCCCAAGCAACTCCCCCCGCCTCTATTACTCGGGCCCTCAATAAGGGCAAGGCCAAGGTTGCCTCTAGCTCTTCGGGCTCCCCGAAGACAGCCCCGAAAAGGAAGGCTACTGCCACCTCCAGCCATCCTTCGAGTAAGAAAGTCAAGACCAGTGCTCGGGCAGGCTCGGGCTCCGGCGAGGCCTCTCCAGCTCCTGCCGATACTCCCGATCAGCCCGATTACTTCCACCGTCCTCATGGAGCTCACTGTGTGGAGTACTTGCGTGGCTTCCGGTCTGAGGCCAATCGGTCACACCTCTCGGAGTTACAGCCTCGGGAGTTCTTTCCTCTCTTTGCCCAACACATGGATCAGGTATGACACCTCCCCTTTTCTTCTTATAGGTTCGCTAGTTAGGTCTCCTCCTTTCGTCCCAAGTTCCTTTCCTTCTTTTTGTTCATCCCTTCCTTCCCTTGTTGGTTAGGGCTTTGCCTGCGCTGCTGAGGCCCTGGAGAGGATGCTCTTCATGCATGAAGACTGCATCGAGCTTACCCAGTCGGAGGCGAAGTTGAAGGACGAGGTGGCTCGACTCGAGGAGGAGCTTAAACGGAAAGAGGAGGAATTGAAGAAGGTGTCTAGAGAGGCTCGAACGGGGTCGGAGAAGATAAAGAAGGACTTGCTCAAGGAGAAAAAGGCTCGGGAGGAAGCGGAGAATAACTTCCGCGAACTGGAGGAAAGCGTGGCTCGGGACTACTTACCCCGATCCGCGTATGGGAGGCAAGTCGTCGAGTACTTCCAGCACGGCTTCTGGGGATGCGTCCACCAACTCAGGGTGGCACGCATCGATCAGAAGTGGAAGCTCACTGGCTGTACGTTGATTGAGCCCTCACTGAGTGCCCTCCAGGGGGATATCCGCCCGACCGCTTTGCTCGAGGAGGTACTGGGATGACGTCCAGGAGGATGCCGTAACCACTCCTTTGAGCGAGGAGATCGAAGAGACCGTCCGCTCCCCCTTCGAGCTTCCCGAGAAGCTTGCCGCAGAGCTCGAGCCCGTTGTTGAGCAAGAAGAGCCCGAGAAAGAGAGTGTAGAAGCCCGAGACCAAGGAGAGGGAGGGATAGCGCCTCAAGTCGAGTTGGTGGCGACGGAGGTCGAGACAGAGGAGATCGGGGTGGAGTTGAATCAGGCCGGATCGGCCGCTCCCCCCTAAAAATTCCCGCTTGTGTAGATGAACTTATTTTTCTGTACGAACAACCTATCCTTTCCTTTCCGTCTTCGTCTTTCTTTTCTTTTAAGACTCTATTATATTAGTCTAGTTGTAATCCCTCCGTGCTACACTGGTTTATTTCACCATCCTCTTGCATTTTCAACTTTATAATGCGCAATTAGTTGTGACCGAGAGTTTTCTCCCCTCAACACTCAATTGTATGCTTTTCATGATCGCCGGGCTGTACCTCCCGAGTACGATCTTCGACGATCTTCGGGTGTTCACCCTGACTCTCGAGCATCTTTTCGAATGTTACCCAACGGTCCTTTTATCCTTGGACCTCGTATTCCTTCTTTTAAACTTCGGACTACCCTCAAGATCCGATCTTTGTAACAACCCGTCGTGCGGGCTTATCCCCTTATAAAGTCGGATTCGTTTACTTGGCTTTACTTCCCTTCCCAAACCTCGCTGCGTTTATCTCCTTCAGGTTACTTCGTCTGTTTCATGTAAGGTTTTCTTCTCAATTCACAACGTACTCGCTTTACCTCATCTCTCGCATTTTTTGTATCCACTGCCCAGCTTATTGATGAATCCCAGAATAGCGCGTCCTCCACTTAGGAGAAACACCCCTTTAAATCCTCCTCTTTGGGATTTATGGGAGGAGGCAACGAGTTTTGCCTCAAACGTGAATGCGGATTTTCCGCACAGGGAAGGCCAGGTAGTCGCACCCCCCCTCCCGCGAGGAGTACCCTCCTCAACAGAATTTCACCCACCTCCTCGTTTCCTTCTGGAGGCCAATGGTGCATCCTCCCGTCGATTCATGGAGAACTTTCTGGAGCCTGGCGAGGCGCGACGTCTGGCGAGATTTTCCGATTCGAGTTTTTGGGATTGGTGGGCTTTAAGCGAGAGTCGGGTCAGTCATGCCGACCCTCGTCTCTTAGTTCATCTCTTTCTTTATCCTTTTCTGACTTCCTTTATTAGTCTTATTCACTTTCTTGCGAGGGGCTACGGCGTTATACTCAGCAACGTGCCCTACTTCAATACTATGAGGACGCTTGTGCCCGTTTGACAACCTCTTTGGGCGAGAAGGATCGACAAATTGCTGAGTTGAAAGAGTCGTTGGCTAATTCTTATGCCGGGCACCAAAGTCTCCTCTCACAATCTCGAGGGAGGAACGATCGGATTCAATCTCCTACTCATATACGGCGTGCCCCCTCCCCGTACTCGGGTGGGATCTCGATGCTAAGACGTAAGAAGAGAACTCGAGACGAGGCGACCTTTACTTCCTCAGGGATCCGTCATCTGGGAACGCCTTTCGCTCGGGAGATGAGACGATAGGCGTTCTGTTTTTCCTATGCTATTTCTTGTGTACGTTTTCCGTATTTGTGTTTGGCACTGTTACTTTAATATTTAGTATTATTTCGGTATCCAATGATCGCATCCCATTCGACGATTCTACTCCTCATGATCCTACTCCTTCTCGTTTTCTTTTATGGGTATCCGCCCTCCCGAGTGATCGGGCCCAACCCCGGGACTTTCCTTCATTTTTACTTGGCAATTTTCTTCACCTTCATGGGTGATCGGGCCTCATCCGAGGATTTCTCATTGTTTTTATTTGGAGATTTTCTTCACCCTCGTGGGTGATCGGGCCTCATACTTTTCTTCGTTTTTCATTTGGAGATTTTCTTCACCCTCGTGGGTGATCGGGCCTCATCCGAAGACTTTTCTTCGTTTTTCATTTGGAGATTTTCTTCACCCTCATGGGTGATCGGGCCTCATCCGAGGACTTTTCTTCGTTTTTCATTTGGAGATTTTTCTTCACCCTCATGGGTGATCGGGCCTCATCCGAGGACTTTTCTTCATTTTTTATTTGGAGATTTTCTTCACCCTCATGGGTGATCGGGCCTCATCCGAGGACTTTTCTTCATTTTTCATTTGGAGATTTTCTTCACCCTCATGGGTGATCGGGCCTCATCCGAGGACTTCTCTTCATTTTTCATTTGGAGATTTCTTCACCCTCATGGGTGATCGGGCCTCATCCGAGGACTTTTCTTCATTTTTCATTTGGAGATTTTCTTCACCCTCATGGGTGATCGGGCCTCATCCGAGGACTTCTCTTCATTTTTCATTTGGAGATTTTCTTCACCCTCATGGGTGATCGGGCCTCATCCGAGGACTTTTCTTCGTTTTTCATGCTTTTTCGGACATGAAGGACTTCATTAAAAATACGAATATTCGGAAATAAGGACAAACGACTTGTGCTACTGAGACTCCCTAGCTACGAAAATAGACAAAGCAGGAATATGATAGATGAATAGGGTACGATCCCGAGAACGTCTCACGGGTAATATTTCTTCAAATGCCGCGCATTGTGTGGTCTTTCTAGCTTCTTTCCATCTAAGTCTTCCAGGTAATAGGCGGCTTCTCCGGCCTTCTTGACCACCTTATACGGTCCTTCATATTTGGGGTCCAGCTTCCCTCGCTCCCCCTTGTGTTGTATTTCCTTCATGACAAGCTCCCCTTCCTCAAACCTTCTTAGGCACACCTTCCGAATGTAAGCTCGGGTGATCTTTCGCTGATAGGCTGCCATCCGAAGCGCGGCCTTTTGTCTCCCTTCCTCGATCAAATCCAGTTCATCGGCTCGGAGCTGGTCGTTTTCTTCCGAATATCCTATGACTCGAGCGCTTTCCTGCCCTATTTCCGCGGGCAGGACGGCCTCACTTCCATACACCAAGCTGAATGGGGTCTCCTTCGTCCCGGCTCGCGGTGTAGTCCTGTAAGACCAGAGTACACTCGACATCTCGTTGAACCAAGCTTTCTTCAATCCGTCCAACCTGACTTTCAGTGCCTGAACGATCGTCCGATTCGTCACCTCGACCTGACCATTGCTCTGGGGATAAGCTACGGACGTGAAGACTTGTTCGATCCCGTATCCCGCAAACCATTCTTTCAGCTTACGTCCACTGAATTGCCTCCCGTTGTCGCTTATTAGCCTTCTCGGGATCCCGAACCTGCATAGGATATTTTTCCATAGGAACGCGATTACCGCGGCTTCCGTGATCCGCGCCAAGGCCTCGGCTTCCACCCACTTGGAGAAATAGTCAATCGCGACTAAGAGAAACCTTTTTTGGGAGGCATTGCCTTCAAAGGGCCCGACAATATGCAATCCCCACTGGTCGAACGGGCATGCTGACACGACCGCTTTCATCATCTCCGCAGGTGCCCTCTGTAAGTTTGCATGTTTCTGACATCGAAGGCAGCTCCGCACCACCCTGATCGAGTCCGCCCTCATCGTAGGCCAGAAGAAACCCGCCAACATCGCCTTCCGTGCCAGGGCTCTCCCCCCGATGTGGCTTCCACAGCTCCCTTCATGTATATCAACCAAGACTTCTTCCGCCTCCTCCTTCGACAAGCACCTTAGCAGGGGACCCGAGTGGGATCTTTTGAAAAGAATCCCGTCGATAATCGTGAAGCGACTAGACCTCTTCTGTGTTAATCGGGCTTGGACTTTATCCTTAGGAAGGGATCGATCTTCCAAGTATCGATGGATGTCGTATCGCCAATCCTCAGGTTCCAGATTACTTCCTCGTTCTATCCGATGGATCTGGGGAGCCCTTTCTATCTTAACCCCATCCTCGGGCGGGTTCAGGGCGCTTGCCCACTTAGCGATCCGATCTGCTTTCTCATTCTCTTTCCTGTTGATAAGCTCTAGCTTCAACTCCTCGAACTTCTCCTTCATTTTCTCGAACGCCTTCACGTACTCCATCAGCTTGTCTTCCTTGATCGTGAAAGTTCCCTCTATTTGCTGGACTACCAGCTGTGAGTCGGAGTATATGGTTACCCGAGTCAGGCCCATTCTGATAGCCGTTAGCATCCCGAGCAGCAGCGCTTCATATTCGGTTTCATTATTCGATGCCCGAAAATCTAACTTGATTCCCAAGCTAGTTTCCTCTCCCCATGGCGAAACGATTACAAGTCCCACGCCATTCCCGAACCGACAAGACGACTCGTCTACGTATATCTTCCACATCTCGACGGGCCCTTCCTCTTCCATCTCGACGATGAAATCAGCCAAGGCTTGCGCCTTGCTGGCTGCCCGGGGCCGAAATTGGATGTCGTACTCTCCCAGCTCGGTCACCCACTTGATAGATCTTCCTGAGATGTCTGGTCGGGTCACAATTACACCCAGCGGGTTATTGGTGAGTACCACGATCGGGTGCGACAGAAAGTAAGGTCTTAACCTCCTGGCCGTGATCACCAGGGCCAATAACAGTTTTTCTTGAGGAGTGTATCGCACTTCTGCACCTTTCAAGAGATGACTAACAAAGTAGACCGGCTTCTGCACCTTTTCCTCTTCTCGGACCATCACCGAGCTGACTGCCCGAGGAGTGGTAGAGAGGTAAACGATGAGCTCCTCCCCCGGCTTTGGTTTGTTCAATACTGGCAGCTCCTTCAAATATTCTTTCAGTTCCTGAAAAGCCTTCTCGCAATCGGGCATCCACTCGAAATCCTTAACCTTTCTCAGCACTTTAAAGAAGGGCATGCTTCTTTCCGCGGACCTCGAAATAAATCTGGATAAGGCCGTGATCCTCCCGGTCAGCCTCTGGACCTCGTTAAGATTCTTCGAGGAAGTCATGTCAGAGATGGCCTTCACCTTATCCGTGTTGGCCTCAATCCCCGATCGGGTGACCATATACCCTAAGAACTTTCTCGAGTTAACTCCAAAGGTACACTTGGCGGGATTCAACTTCAAGCCGTATCGGCGGGCAGTAGCGAAGGTTTCTCGGAGGTCTCCTGAGAAGCTGCTTTCTGTTTTGGATTTGATAAGGATGTCATCCACATAGACTTCTACGTTTCTCCCGATCTGGGCCTCGAAAACTCGATCCATTAACCTTTGACAGGTAGCTCCGGCATTCTTCAGCCCGAACGGCATGACTACGTAGCAAAAAGTTCATTCTGAGGTGATGAAACAAACCTTGGGTTGATCATCCTCGGCCAGCCCGATCTGATGATAACCCTGAAAAGCGTCTAGGAAGCATAAAAGCTCGTGCCCGGCCGTGGAATCTACCAATTGATCGATACGCGGTAATGGATAACAATCCTTCGGGCATGCCTTATTTAGGTCTCGGAAGTCGACACACATGTGCCATTTCCCCGCGGACTTAGGAACCAACACCACATTTGATAACCAGGTCGGGAACTGTATTTCCCGAATGTATCCTGCTTTTAAGAGTTCCCCGACCTGGTCTTTAACTATCGTATCCTTTTGCGCCCCGAGGTGTCTTTTCTTCTGAAAAACTGGTCTAGCCGTGGGAGAGATGTTTAATCGGTGTTCCATTATCTTCCGTGGTATCCCAGTGAGCTCATTTGCCGACCAGGCGAACACATCCTCATTCGTTTTTAGCTGCTTGACAAGGTCCGCTTTCCGCTCGGGAGGCAAGTCCCGAGCGATCTTGACATACTTCCTGAAGGGCGTGTATAGCATAGAAGGCTCCAGTTCCTACTTCCCGAGCGATCTTGACATACTTCCTCTATTTCGCCTTCAGTTCCTACTTCCTGAAGGCCGTGTATAGCATAGAAGGCTCCTCGACTTGTGGGGTGGCCCTCTCGTCGGCTTTTCAATGACTTTAACTCGATCCTTACTTCCTCAGGACCTCAACATAGCATTTTCGTGCTATCTTCCGATCTTCGAGTACCTCCCCTACTCGGTCTCCCACTGGAAACTTCATTTTTTGATGTAGGGCCGAAGCGACCGCCGCGAAGGAGCTGAGCGCCGGGCGTCCTAATATGACGTTGTAAGAGGAGGACATGCGACAACCAGGAAAGGGGTGATTCGGGTTTTCTTCAATTTGCCTGATCCCAAGGTCAAGGGTAGTTGGATCAATCCCACGGCTTCGACGGCGTGCCCGGTGAACCCGAATAACGCCGTTTCCACGGGGTCCATCCGGTACTCTCCCAGCTCCATCTGATCCATAGTCTCCTTGAAGATGATGTTCACAGAACTTCCATTGTCGACGAAGACTCTTCCTACATCGTGGTTTGCTATCTCTGCCCGAATCACTAGGGCATCCTCATGCGCGTCGCCCCCTTCATAAAAGTCATCGGGCCCGAAGGAAATGGTGGGTCCCGATCGCCTTTGTACTGAGGTTACTCCCAGACTTTCGAGCTCTCTTACCTCCGCCTTTCTTCTATTTGAATCCCCAATTGCGGGTCCTCCAGATATCATATTGATCCTGCGTGGAGGCATGTATGCCTCCGCAGGCTCCCGAGTACGTTCTGGTGTTCGCCGACCGCTTCCTCGCTCTTGGTTGAGCTTATCTTCCCTTCAGTTATCCGCTCGTCTCCGTTCGGGAGATTGGTTGAACCAGTTCCGCGGTTTGTGGTTACCATACGGATAGTCTCTCTGAGGCCCTTGTTCGAACTCTTTCTTGAAATATTTTCGCGGGGCACCCGCCTCTCCGCCTGCCACTAATTCGGCTCGGGCTTCCGGGTTGGCCGCCCAATTCTCTCGAGTTCATCGTTTAGGTGGAAGCAGGCCTCCGTTGTGTGACCATACTCCCTATGGAACTCGCAGTACGCTCTCGACACAGGATTCCTCGGGCCTTCCTTACTTTTAGCCGGCCTCCTAATATAGTACCGCTCCGAACAAATTTCCAATGTCCGAGCTTTGCTCACCTTCCATTGAGTATTGCTTGGCCGATATCTCTCTTGGGCTTCTACTCGAGGATTTTCCTCCTTCGGTCTTATAGGGCGGGCCGGTTCTTGCGCGACTTCCGCCGTCCCGATTGCTCTCTTCTTATCTCCTTTCTTGAAGTTGTGCGCCTCCTCCACCCTCACATACTTTTCCACTCTGATTATCAGGTCCTCCACGGTAGTCGGGTACTTCTTTACCAACGACCGATAGAGGTCTCCTTCTTTTAACCCATTGTGGAAGGCCCCGATCAATAAGTCTGGGTGGCAGTCGGGACTTCCATCATAGTCCGACTGAATCGCCTCAAGTAGTCTCGCAAACTCTCCTAGTCTCCTTGCTTCAAGCTCAATAAGCTTACAGCCGAAAAAGGTCTTCTCCGGCTGCTAGAGAACTGCCTCAAAAACTCGCGAGTGAAATCTGTGAAATTATGAATCTCCCCAGCGGGCAGCATGGTAAACCACTGTTGTGCTCCTTTCGTGAAAGTGCTAGCGAAAACTCGGCATTTGATGGCGTCTCCTAATTGGTATAACGCGGCATTCCCTTCAAAATTAGCCAGATGATCCTCGGGAGGTCCCGATGCATCATAACGGTTCATGTTCGGGAACCTGAAGTTGTTCGGTAGGGGAACGCGAAGAACCTCCTCCGCGAAGGGGGAACCCCGCTGAATCGGGAGAGGCATCTGCGGATTGGCCAGCTCCTTTAACCTCTGGATCTCTTCTTTCATTTGCTCCCACTCCCTGGTCTACCTTTCCTCCAGGGCTTTCTTCTTCTCAGCTCGGAGGATGTTGACTCCGTCCTCAACGTCTTCTCTTCTGCCTCCTTATCTTGCTCTTTGGCCCGAGCGTGTTCTTCTTCGCGACGCAATCGTTCCGCCTCTTCCTCCTCCTTCTCTGATCGTGGCGGCGACTCCATGCGAGTTTTGCGCGTTCGTTCCGCCCTTAGCATTTCTACCTCCTCTCTCAATTTCCTCAACTCAGCTTCATCATCAGTGCGCGTCTCCTCATGGTTTTCCCCGTCCAGTCGGTCTCCCTCACTTCTTCCCTCGGCGGTGGCTGAACGTCGTTTGCAATGTCCAACATGTTGTTAATGAGATATCGTTCCCACAGACGGCGCCAATTGATGTGGACCGCGTAAAACGACTTCTTGATAACGGCGGACTGGTTGTTCACTGGTTGTTCCTTCCCTCGTCTCTACTCTGGCGCGGATCTTCCGCTCCCTGGTCGATTACCTCCGTCGAACCTGACACTCAAAAACTCCAAAACACGTCAGAAGGGGGCCGGGGTTGGTGCCGGCGTATCCCCTCCGATGCTTAAGTCAGAAAATGGGTGAGAGATAGGTGCGTGGGCTAGTAAATCAGTTCTAGTAGTTTATCTGCGTACCTGGCAAGTGAGTTAACCACCACTATTTATACTAACCTCATGTCTTCGTTGCCTTGACCCAGTCTCCACCCCGGTCCGTCCTTTTCGCGGACCTCTCACTGAGAACGTGGTGTTCCTCCACGATCCCACGTTCTCTCTTCCTCTTCCTATTCGTATTTCGTCTGCTCGGGCGAAGCTGCGTTGGTCGGGCGTCCTCTCTCGGTCATCTTCATTCCACTCGGCTCATCCCTTATTCCCCCGATCGGATCCCCTCATCGCCCGAAGAGCCCTAGCCTCGCGTATCCCTACTTCTGTTCCTCGCATCCTCGATCAGCTCGCGTCCGTTGCTCTTTTCCTACCCCGTCCCGTCCGTTGCTCTTTTCCTCTTGAGGCCAGACCTTTCCTCTCCTCTCCTTATCGGGAATGACTACCCCGACTCGGCAGCTCCTGATCGGGCTACCCCTATAAGTCCTCCTGGAGCCTTTTCCCTCGGGCTGTCCGTGCTTGATCCGCTTCCCCTGAGGATTATTCGGGTATTTCGCTCCTTTTCGGGTGCCCCCATCTCGCGCGTCTTTTATACCTTCGCGCCTGGCCGCTCGCGGGAGTTATATATATATCTAACGTTATTTTACCGTTGGCCGTAAAACCCAGGGTAACAAAATAATATCGCAAAAGTAACACATCATTCAAAAATAATACTGCTTCCTGCAATAGCACACTAACAAATGATATTGCAGGAAGCGGTATAATTTTTGAATGATGTGTTACTTCTGGGACATCTTTTGTTACTAAATGGAGACCATATGGTACTCAGTACAAGACTGTTTATTATCCAAATGAAAGGAAGTGTTTTTTCTTCAGCGCAGAACTGTTATTATTATCTGGAAACTTGTTATCGGATCATTTAGGCATCCAACGTAATTTTGGCATAAATCGGGGTTAAATACGTCTTTTTGCATCATTTTAGGGTCTGACCACTTACTTTTTCGAAAAGCAGATCATTTATCCTAAACCAAACTTTAGTAGGGCCTGAACCCAAATGCAAATATGTTAATAGGGCCTGATTTGTATACTCTTTTTTTAACTTTTAATTGTATTATATTATTACAATAATGTTACCTTAATTTATGTACTCAGCAACTTATGTGATAAAGTTGATGGGAGGAGGGAGTACTTACCTACTGCAACGGATATAAACTCAGACATGATTCGGTACAACTCAATTATTTAATTATTTAATTGATCAAGAAAAAAATGTCCCACCGCCGAATATTCCGAAAACGCGTAGACAACTGTCTTGTGTGGTGCGGATGACCTCATCGTGGAGTGCATTAACTACGCGGCTGATTCAGTACCCATATATATGTATATTTATATATGTACGTTAATATTACTTCGAGCTTAGCTTACATAGTGTGATTTATAATTCTATTACGTGTCCGTTAATGAGATCGTAGGCGCATATATATAGTACTGATTTTCAACATTTTCGAAGGGTTAAATAAATAATTAAAAATGGCCGAGGAGTTTTGTTGCAAAATTACAGGATATTAGAATAATTAAATTTTCATTGAATTTGATTGGAGTCAAACGTAAATTTTGGGAAAAACACTCGGAACTAAAAATAAATAATTATTAAAATCGGTAGGGGTCGAAACTTAAATTTTCAGAAATTTATGGGGTTAAATAAATAATCAATAAATGCGGTTGAGGTCAATTTCAAATCTCTAGAAACTTTTGAGTTTAAACAAATGATTTATGAATTCGGTTGGAGTCATTATGCAATTTTCGGAAATTCCGAGGGGTTAATTGTAAATTTTCTAAAATATTTTTGAAACTTAATCTAAAACTGGAGTTGGAGTGAATCGTAAGGTAGAAAGAATTAAACTTAGAACTTTTAGTTTAAGATCGAGAGGGAATTCTGTGGTTACGGTTTCGGGCCGATTAAAAATCGGAACGCGGGCTTTGGGCCCGAATTATTTGTCGAATGTTGATGTTGGGAATCGGGCCGGGCTAACACCTCGGGCCGATATGTAATGTGGAAAGGATATGTTGCGTTTTATGTGCTGCATTTTTATTTGCACGGCATTTGCATACACGTGTTACGAGGGGAGTACGGAGTCATGAAAGTGTTGTCTAGAGACACGAGTGAGATGGTTTATGAATGAGAAATGTTGATGAGTTGTATGAGTGACGTTAGGACTAAGGCGCACTTTATATAGAGGGAGTGGGGCCTCCCGAGCTACTGACCCCTTGTGGGGAGTGGGGCCTCCCGAGCTACGGACCCCTGCGCGCGCGTGTTGCCTTTAGTACCTAAGCCTCGGGCCCTGATGTGATGTGATGTGATGTGATGAAATGAGATATGAGAAAAGAGTCGAGCGTGTATTTTGTGAGTTATGTCGGGATTGGGGTGTGAGAGCATTTGCATTGCATGTTTTCATCTACTGGGCAAAAGCTCAGGGTTACGTATGTAGGTGAGGCGGCTGATGGCGGTGACTCCACGGGCTTTTGAGTGCGGGGCAGTACATGGAACGCGACCTGTGGAGTATTTCATTCATGTTTCGTATTGTTACTATTTGGGCTTCGGTCTAATACAATAATATGTGTGTTGTAAAACAGTTTTTTTTATTTACGGGTTTAGACTTTTGGGCTTCGGCCCAGTACTTGAATATTATTATGTAATAACAAATTTTTATTAAATGGGCTATCCGCTGCTTACGCTGCGTAAAACCCGCCAAAATACGTATTTAAGAAGTAGGGTCGTTATAGGTGGTACCACCTGTGACGACCCTCACTTCTTAAATACGTATTTTGGCGGGTATTTTGGTGGGCATGTGACGCCCGGGGCCGACGAGGGCGGGGAGTGATCGCGGTGCCAAAGAGATGCACGGACAAGGAGCGGCTCCTGGCAGGCTTCTAGGCGAAGGGGTACATGAACGAACCGATCCGACACCCGAATGAGAGGGGATCCTGAGACTGACAATGTATGGGCGTGTCAGGCTAAGAATCGTATAAAAGAATTGATAGTACTACTCATATCACCAAGGTCGACCTACCTTTTCGGGAGTCCATCCGAAAGAACTTCAAAGTTATTCGTGCTTGACTTGAAGCAATCTTGGGATGGGTGACCCCCTGGGAAGTTTGCCCAGGGTGCGTGTGAGCGAGGACGAAGCACGCTGAAAGGTTAAGTGGTGGTACAGTGGGGCCAGGCTATCAGTCGGAGTGTGGTGGGCCCAACCCCACAGGTCCCGGTAGGGACGGATGCTACAGTGGCACCCGGTATGGGACGGGATGTTACAATGTCTGACTCAGACAGCACTAACGGCCACTAAACCCACTAACGACGGCCCACTACGTCGCCGCGTTTAATGGATGCGACGTCGCGTCCATTGACCGCGACGTCGCGTTTAAGCCGCGCGATTTTCGATTATCAATTCATAAAATTTCATACATATCCAATATGGCGTCTAGAAAAATTCAAATAGTTGTTTATTATGGCGGTGAAATCATACACGGATCAAACACTATACAGTATACTCTTCAACCCATCGGTTATCGACGAATTCGTCGCGATACCAATTTCGATCAATTTCTTAGTATGCTGTACGACATGACTTCCGTCGACAGCAATGCTTTCTTTTTAATCGTTCGTGTGAAAAACGAATACTACCAAGACTCACGACTGCATCATAATCTCCTGCTAATGTCTAGTGATGCCGACCTCGCATACTTCTTGGATCCCGACAACGAGCTCGATTACATTGAGGTCTTTGTCGAGGCAACCGAGATCGTTCAGTTCGATCGCAACGTATATCCTCCCGACGAGTACACGAATTCCGCACCGACATCCTCAAGAGTGACGGTGGCCTCACCCACAGGCAAGTGAAACATATGCGTCTCCTTCCTCCACCTCTCTACGAGGGCCGTGATCAAGTGTGGATCTAACTTCTGAGATCCACAACTATACACGCCGTAGAATGACATAGTATCCAACCTCTCCAGAATACGACCGTGCAACTACACCGGTCGTGAAAGCTTACCCCAGACGACACTCTCCAAACCCCTAACGGTCAAAGGCGTGTCGAGGGCACCATCAGCGTTGGATAGTACATCGTTACAGCGATGACTATCCTGGAATATCAAAAGTGATCTATCGATCGGACCGTAATATTCGTTCGTATCCATACTAAATTAGCATTTCAAAGTCAATCGCAACAAATAACAATAAACAAACACATAAATTGACTCATGTACTAACAAATGAATCAAATAACCTAGAAATCCTAATTTCAAAATTAGGTTTCGAAATTAGGGAAAATTTGGAAAAATTTCTAAATCGAATCAATTATGTAAAATTAGTGTGTTATATCAATCTATTAAGCAACCCACAATATGTAAAGCACATATTATACCAAAAACACAAGCTTAAACGCAAAAATTCGACGAAATTTAACGAAACATCAAAATCAAGATTTAAACAAATTAGGAGTTTCATACCCAAAAGAAGCTTAATCGACGATGACGAGGAAGAATGGATCTATCACGTGGTGTTGACCGCTGTCGTTCGCCGCTGTAAATCGCGGGAATCGGTGGGGAGGAGAAGAGGAGAAATGGGGAGGAAGAAGAAGAGGTCGCGGCCTTTATTAAGCACGTCGTCGCGGCCATTAGGCGCGACGTCGCGTCGAATAAACGCGACGATGTGCTTATTGGGCCAACGGTCGGCCCAGACAATTTTAATTTAAAAGTCAGGCCCGATTTTCAAATATTGGGCCCGATAAGGCCCGCGCGAAGCCCATCTTCTTTCGCACGTCATCGTCGCATCCATTGGTAGCGACGTCGCTGCTAATAACAGCGTTCCGCTCGATTTTATTAATTTCTATCAATCTAGCCCTATTTTATCGAATTTGGGTTAAAATAACCCTATTTTAATTAAAACTCCTATTTTGAATTAGAAAATTCAAAATATTACTGGGAAAGGAAGAACTACATTCGGAAAATGCAGACGAACGAGTATCTAAAGGTTGAATCAGACCCACTTTCAGTAATGAACAGTAATGATCAAATCGTGACGACGTCGTTTGATCCGAGCTCACTGCTTTCTGCTTCTGGGGTTTCCGACTACGATATAGGGTTCATGGAGTTGCTTAGTGGGCAGGCTGGTTTTGGCGTTTCTTCAGCGATTTTTGAGCAACTGTTATGGCAGCAACCACCACCGACTTCGCCGTCGTTGGCCGCGCCGGCGAACGTTGTTATGTCACAGTAGCTGCATAATAACGCGCCGACGATACCAATTTCTTCCTCGATTATCTCTACGGAGTCTTCCTTCAGCGGTGGTGCGAAGACGACGAACGACGACTACGATTGTTTGGAGGAGGAGAAGAAGGGAGTCGTCGAGGGAGACGACGACGAACAAGGAGGATTAGAGGAACGCAAGCACCTGACAGAGGAACAATGAGTATTATACTAAATAGTTTTTATAAGGGGGTTTTGTTTGTCTGATTTCTCAACCAAAGTGATGATACGTGTGCTGTGATTTGGACACTGACTATCCTTCTTCTGCGTGTTTATGAATGATGAACAGATCATTAAAGCCAAAGAAGACAATGTTGTTTTATTTTTTATGTGTGGTCGAATGAAGAGAGAGACTGATGGACGGAGGACAATTAGTATCTTGAACAAAGTTTTGTTTTGTTTTTTTTTCTTTACTTTACACAAGCTCACATGGCACGATGTGCCTTCTCTCACTCTATTAAATCATTACATGCACACACATTTATATAGTACATACAACAGTGATAAAAGACAAACTCTGAAAAATCAAACTCAATAATGCACGTTGAAAACCAACTCCATGCGCAGTTCTTATTTTTCTTCCTTTACTGCTATGCTTTTTCTTTTTTCGTCTTCTTCACATTTTTTCTTCTTCGACGATTTTTCTTTTGGCTGCTGTATTGATTCTTCAAAAACTTCTACTGATAGATTTGTAATTTTCTTCTCCTTTGGCTGCTGTTTTGAGATTACAGTCAACAAATTCCCCCCTTAATCTCAAAACCTTGTCGTCTTTCGACACTCTTTAAATTTAACTCTTTTCCGTGTGTCATATGTTGCGGCTCGCAATTTGGCATCTTTAATCTACTTCGTAATTATCTCCATATTTGTTGTCCAGCCGTACTCGCCAGTTACCAGAAAGTTTGGTGAGTCGGCGACCTTATCGTAGACGACCATCTCTTCTACTTCTTTAGTTTCGTCGTCTAGCTTCATCTGCTCTTTAGTGATGACGACCAACTTCATTTTATCGTATTCTTTCAACTGCACGACTGCATATTCGTCGATCGCATCAACCACGTGCAAAACTTCGTAGCATTTCTTCTTCATGCATTTGAGGAACGGAGAGTTCTCTACGATCTCTTTGCCTTCATCGATGATGTAATAAATATAGGCATGTTTTTCCTTCGTCTTCGTGACGTAGCCCATTAGGCTCATCGGCTCGTCGCCAGGATCTGGCGCGTCAAATCCTTCATACTCTTTCTCGTTAATCTCCTCCGTGGTGGCGACCATGTACGGCTGTGTCTCGTTGTTCACGAACGTATCGGCGAGCTTGTACATATCGTTGCTTCGGGTTTTCAAATTGTTCATGTAGGCATCAAGGCTATCTCTCGCTATGATCCACTTCTTCACCTCCTTATCTTTCTCACGGACCTTTTCCTCGTGAGTGTGGTCTTTGTTGGTAGGACTGGCCTTGATAGGTTCTCCAGTCATTTGTTTAGCGACTTTTCGATTAACATGTAGCAGGACCTTCGTCGTGGCTGCGTCGGTCGTCTCTTTCACGCCACGTTCCTGGTTCTCTCCTCGCATGGCTTCTTCAGCCTGCTGGGGAGTTGCCTTCTTTCTCGTCTCTTCTCCGGCATCAACACCGTTCTCGGCTACCGTGTTGTATTTCTCCGTGGCTTTCTTATTCGCCTCGTGATATTTATCTTTAGCTTCCTCTGACGTGTGCATGGCGTCGTCGACCTTGTTTTTCATCTCATCGGCATCTTCCGATGTCTTCGCGTCGATCTCCTCGACTTTCTCAGGTGGTTGTCGTGGCGGAGTTTCTTCGACTGCCTTCTCTTTCTCGAGCTTTGATGGCTCCTCGGCCTTTGAATATTTTTCCTCCTCTTCATCATCATCAACTTTCATTTTTGATGATTCGCCTTCTTTCCCGTCTCGGGTTTTAGTGGTGGTTCGACTTCTTTCTTTTCAACCACCGGCTCAGCTTGATCTTTATCAAGCTTACTCTCCACGTCACGAGCTACCTCTTCTCGTACGGGTTCGCCCTCAACGTCCTTCGTCGTCTCAAGTTCGCCCAGTTTTTGTGGCTGAACTTGATTGGTGTAATCAGCGTCTTTGTACGCTTTCTCCAACAGTTCCCAGGCTTCTTTGGCGTTTCTTGTTGCGCCTATCACTCTGGCACCAGTAAATTCTACCGCTTCACGGATGACGACGAGCGCGAGACTATTTTCAATGGCGGCGGCTCGCAACGTCTTCCCTTGCGACCTTGTATACCCCGTCGTATCGGGTGAATATCCATCTTTGATTATTTCCCATAAGCCTTGTGATTTCAGCAAAGCTTCCGTTTCGGCGCTCCACCGTAAGTAATTACTTTCAGTGAGTTTTGGCGGGGTAACATTCCAACACCTGGTAATTTCAGCATCACCACCGCCTCTGTTGACACCATCGGCTCTGATACCATTTTGTTGTTTTATTTTTTATGTGTGGTCGAATGAAGAGAGAGACTGATGGAGGGAGGATGATTAGTATCTTGAACAAAGTTTTGTTTTGTTTTTTTTTTTCTTTACTTTACACAAGCTCACATGGCACGATGTGCCTTCTCTCACTCTATTAAATCATTACATGCACACACATTTATATAGTACATACAACAGTGATAAAAGACAAACTCTGAAAAATCAAACTCAATAATGCATGTTGAAAACCAACTCCATGCGCAGTTCTTATTTTTCTTCCTTTACTGCTATGCTTTTTCTTTTTTCGTCTTCTTCACATTTTTTCTTCTTTGAAGATTTTTCTTTTGGCTGCTGTATTGATTCTTCAAAAACTTCTGCTGATAGATTTGTAATTTTCTTCATTTTTCTTCTCCTTTGGCTGCTGTTTTGAGATTACAGTCAACAGACAAGCCTTAAGAAGCAGCAGCAGAAGCGCGAGCCAAGAATTGCTTTCATGACGAAGACCGAAGTAGACCATGTAGAAGATGGATACAGATGGAGAAAGTACGGACAAAAGGCAGTGAAAAACAGCCCCTTTCCAAGGTACCTAATAAGCCTTGCTTGATTCAAGAAAGTTTTTGGCCAGTCTATCACTGCAATTTCTGGTTATGTTCTTTCACTATACTGATTTGGAGCAATGTATTCTTTTCAGGAGCTACTATAGATGTACGAGCAATTCGTGCAACGTGAAAAAGAGGGTGGAGCGATGCTTCGACGATCCTAGTATGGTAATGACAACCTACGAAGGCCAACACACGCATCTGAGCCCATTGATGCCACGCCCGCCTAGCAAGGACGTCTTATTCGCACCATTGATGAGTCATCACAATGATGATAATGATCATCTTATGAACACCTTTAACTATGGCTATCTTGGTAATAACTTGGTCAATTCTGGCGTAGGTGGTCCTCATCAGTTACGTTTCGTATCTGAAAAGTCGTCCATGGACGATGAACTTTTGGTTCAGGATGTTAGAAGAGATTGAAAGGGATCTACGTACTCTAACTTTGTTCTGTATTTTATTTCGTCATTTAATCGGTTGGTTGCTTCATTGATCAGCGTTCCATTTTTCTTTTATCTATATACTACATGCTTAAGTTCCAATTTTTCTCTAGTAAATTAGATTAAATTAAATTGACGGATCAATGGATGGGCTAGAGAGAGTTTCTAACCTCCGAACACTTGGAGCATACCGTGATAGAGCTACTGACTCGTCCTTGAGATTGGGACCCCAATTCGCGCATGCTTCGTCGCACACCGACTCAGGTCCGCCTCGCGTGGACCGAGTCCGGCCTCGCCGTCCCAGCTCGGCCGTCGTTACCTTAGCGTCGCTGCCGACCCTCGTCGTCGCCGCCGCCTACCACCGCCGTGCGCCGCCGCGCACCGTCGCCGTGACGCTTCGTCGGACACCCATCCGTCATCGCCGCCCTAAACCTCAGCGTTGAGGTGGCTCGCATGCGCGCGCGCACCTCGCGCACAGCCACACACCCGATGTGAGCACGCGGCCCAGCCAGGCCACCTGCGTGGCCGGCCACCGTGCCGACCCGCCGGCTCCGGCCGAGTCCACCGTTACCTCGGCGGATTCCGATCATGCGTCTTGGGTCGAAATGCCCAAGTGTTGAACCCCGCCAACTAGTGCACCTTGGACCCTCGCACATCATTGCTTCTTCTGTGCTCAGCAATGAATGAGCTGATGACGTGGCACTTAAAAGGGGTAACACATAGTGACCGGATTGTTGTCCAAACCACCACGAATCGAACTTCATCCTACTAAGCAATCTCTCAAACCACCGAGTAACTATGCTGTCAACCTCCAACTAGGGTTGTTCAAATGTCGGTTAACCGACCGAACCCAACAGAAACCGAAATTTCGGTTCGTACCGAATACCGAACCGAAGAGTTTCGGTTCGGTTTTCGGTTTGTATTTTGATAACCGAAAAAAATTCGGTTCGATTTCGGTTTTTTACCTCGATAAACTGAACCGAACCGAATAACGGAATTCTTTTTTTTTTAATTTAATACATATATATTATTATATAAAATATATAATGATATATTTTTATATGTCTTATTTAATAAATTAATAATATACCCACCATATTTAATAAATTTGGAAAATATTAGGTAAATCATAAATTTATTCAAATATATATATATATGATAATATATATTTATAATATTAATAAAATTAATATATTTACTAAAATATGGAAAATATGGGGTAAATGAAAATTTTATACAAATAAAAATATGATAATAAAAATAAATAATTAAAATCGTATTAATATTATTATTTTTTTATTTTTTTATTAAAATTCAGTTTTTTGGTCGGTTAACCGAACCGAACCGGAAAAAATTCGGTAAAAACCGAAACCGAACCGAATTGTTTCGGTTCGGTTTTTGGTTTATGAAATTCTCGAACCGAACTTTCGGTTAACCAAAAGTTCGGTTCGGTTCGTTTCGGTTATTACCGAATGAACACCCCTACCTCCAACCATTTTCTGTGCAAGTCCATCTGTCAATGAATACGAGGAAAATACAGAGGATGATTGTCTCATCCAAAGTCCATAATAATCAGTGCAAACAAAAATCCTCAAGAACAGAAACAGAAAAGTCACAAAATAGGGAGAAAACCCCCACGAAGAGGAAGAAAAACTCCCAATACTGGAGACGATAACTCCACAAGGGATACAAACAAGAACAGGCGTGCTGCAAAATGAAAATGAGCGAAAGAACTGACATAGGAACTTCCCCGACCTCCATTGACATTGACAGTGGGAAGGGAAGAGAGCCTTTGAGATATAGGGTTTTCTTCCCTTTCAGAGAGCGGATTTTCTTGCATATTATTGATAAAAGGAAGTTTGTGCTTATCTTATATATATATAAGGAAATGTAGGAAGCATATAATTCTGCCACGTGTCCACCCAATATTTCAAAGAATATAAACAATCAAATAAAACCTACCACCCACGTTCTTAAGAAAAACACTTTCAGAATCCAATCATACATTCAAATCCTAAAAATTCTCTAAAAAACTGACACGCCGAGTTTGACCAAATGTAGGAAGCATATAATTCTGACGACGAAGAAAGCTATAAAGCGAGCTTGGAGAACGAAGATGAATAGGAGGATTCTAACTATAGAGGAAAATTG
This sequence comes from Craterostigma plantagineum, assembly GCA_027422505.1. Lineage (NCBI taxonomy): Eukaryota > Viridiplantae > Streptophyta > Magnoliopsida > Lamiales > Linderniaceae > Craterostigma > Craterostigma plantagineum. The sequence continues at coordinate 5,344,231 of JAPQWV010000055.1, forward strand.
AAAAGAAAGAGGGATAGATCGATGAAGAAGACTACGAAGCGAAGTTGACGACGTAGAGAAATAGGGGGATTAAGACGGCATATGAAAATCAAAATGAAAGAGGACGAAGATTGTTGTTTATCGCCGACTATGCCGATAATAATGATGACGAAGAAGGGGACGACGATGATGAAGAAAGATTAAGGTTTATGGCGGTGAGGGACGAGGCAGTAAGAGACATCGTAACACAAGATCTTTTGACAAGGAAATTGTGTGGACAACGACAATGAAGAGGAAGATGAACATGAAGATGGTTAGGGATTTCATTTTCTTATAGAGAGTTCACTTATGCGTTTTAATATCATTCTATTCTGTTTTTACCATTATATCTTGAGTTGTTTGAGTATGAAGGTAATGGATACTCCGTGTGTGCTATAAGAAAGGGAGGAAGAGTGGCCTCATGGAAGATCGATACGCTTCCAATTTGGGGACTGGAGGAGATTCCAAGCAGGTAAGTATGTTGAGTTTCGTTTTTTTTCTTTTTAGAGATTTTGATTATGTTTGATATTTAATTTGAAAAGGTTTTGAGGAGAGACATACCATGGGGAACATGTATGACGACAAAGTTGATCACTTGGAAGGGGCATCTGTTGCGAAGATATGGCAAGAAGCCGGATGAGTTCTCTTCATTTAAGGTCAAATGAGTTCTCTTCAGTTAACGCTATGGCATTGCCTATACTTTGCATTTCCATCTACATGAGCCGGACGTATGTTGACTGTGAGATAATCATTGTTGTCCTTCCGGGATTGGATGAAATTTGTTTTTAGTTGTTGATTCTCTGTTTCACTAATGACAAGCGATGTGAACTTTGAACGAGTGTCAGTGTATTCGTGATTGTTCGATGTTGGACGAAGCTTGTCTGTTTTAACTGCTGGTGTCTGCATTTGTTTGTTTCTTTTTTATATTTTTTAACATGATCTAGACAGATACGTTCCTTTACCTGTTCGTGATAACGGATAATCATCAATAACGGATAATCTCAAATCCCATGATTATCTCTCATAATTATCTCCATATTATTCTCATTTATGATAGTTTATTTTCCTTTATGATGTAATATATTTTCCTTATTTATTTCATATGTAATATCTTTATATTGGAGAAGTAATAAAGTTTATATTCAGAGGAAAAATATTCTATCATGGTATCAGCCTAATACTACGATCCTTCTCCTTTTCTTCCCCGTTCTTCCTCCATGGCACAAAATATGGATAAACTTCCATTCGCCACTCTCATCCAATCAAGTTGTCCTCTCAAAACTATCTGCTATGGAAGAGTCAACTCACACCGATTCTTACGTGTCAGAACCTTATCGGCTTCGTTGATGGTTCCAAATCCGCGCCGCCTGCCACCATCACCAACGCAGCTGGTCAAAACGTGCAGAACCCGGCCTATGACGCATGGCGGATGCAAGATCAGCAGCTTTTAAGCCTTCTTCTCTCTTCTCTCACTGAAGAATCCATGGCTGAGGTTCTTGGGTGTACAACTTCTCGTGCCGTTTGGCTCGCTCTAGAGGCCGCCTTTAGTCATAGCTCCAAGTCACGTGAACTACGTCTAAAAGATGACTTGCAAGTCATGAAGAAAGGCTCTCGAAGCGTCGCTGAGTACGGTCGCCAATTCAAATCATTATGCGATCAGCTTGCTGCCATTGGTCGTCCCGTTGATGATACCGACAAAGCTCATTGGTTTCTTCGTGGGGATCTTCCTTCTCCAGTTTCTCAGCTGCCCAGATGGCGTTAACTCCACTACCAACTTTTCGAGATCTTCTGTCGAAGGCCGAGAGCTTCTCTTTGTTTCAAGAATCACTCGAAAGTTCGGGTACTTCGACTGTTGCATTTTAAGGACATCGTGATACTCGTGGAAATAAAAAATCCGATTCTTCGACATCAAACAGAGGTCGTGGAAATCAGTCCAATAACTCTCGTGGTCGGGGCCGTGGAAACTCTAGACGTACTCCTCGTTCTCAAATCTGTCGACAGGATGGTCACTACGCCTCCACTTGCGATCAACGGTATGTCCGTCCCTCATCTGCAAATCTGGCTGAAGCTTTTTCGGCGAGTTGTTCCGTTTCAAATGGAGACACTTCTGATTGGTATCTCGATACTGGTGCATCGGCGCACATGACTCCAACACCATCGATTTTGGACTCGTCTCAAGCATACTCCGGTAACGATCACGTCATTGCTGGTAACGGTGCTAATCTCTCTATATCTCACATTGGCAAATCCCATGTTACCAATACATTCAGTTGTTGGATTTTTTAGTCGTCTCGAATCTGGCGAAAAATTTGCTTTCCATTAGCAAGCTTACCTCAGATTTACCAGTTGACGTATTATTCACTGATAAGTTATTTACCATTCAGAGTCGTCACACAAAGGAGGTTCTGGCAAGCGGTCGTCGTGAAGATGGTCTATATATATTAGAGAGAGCTCGTACTGCCTTAATTGCTAGTTTACAAAATAATTGCCAACGTGCATCGTTTGAATTGTGGCATGCTAGACTCGGGCACGTTTCGCCCAATATTATATCATTGTTGAATAAATCGGGTCATTTGATGGTTACCTCTTTGTTGCCCAAACCTTCCTTATGTCCTTCGTGTCAACTCGCTAAAAGCAAGCGTTTACCTTTCTCTCTAAATGAAAAACGAGCTCGTCATGTGTTAGAACTAATTCATTGCGATTTATGGGGACCTGCACCTATTTCTTCATCATCGGGTTTTCGTTACTACGCAATATTTATTGATGACTATTCTCGTTTCACGTGGTTCTATCCACTTTCAAGTAAGGCGGATTTTTTTGTGAATCTGGTGCAATTTGCAAATTTGGTGGAAAATCAGTTTAATTGCTCTATTAAGAAATTTCAGAGCGATGGTGGTACGGAGTTGACGAATAATCAAGTTCAGAAATTTTTCCGTCAGAAGGGAATTCAACATCTCATCTCCTGTCCTTACACGCCATCTCAGAATGGTCGAGCCGAGCGTAAACATCGTCACATCACCGAAACGGGCCTTGCTATGTTGTTTCATGCGCATGCTCCAATGTCTTTATGGGTTGAAGCTTTTTCTACAGCGGTTTACACTATAAATCGGTTGCCATCGCCTATTTTGCAGGGAATCTCACCGTTTGAGACATTGTTTGGGAATCCACCAAATTATGCAAATTTCCATCCGTTTGGTTGTCGAGTTTTCCCATGCTTACGTGACTATGCGGCAAACAAGTTCTCTGTTCGCAGTCGTCCGTGCACGTTTATTGGATACAGCTCAAATCACAAGGGGTTTCGATGTCTCGATCCGCTAACCACGAAGATCTACATCACTCGACATGCAAGATTTAATGAGGATGTTTACCCGTATTCAGGCCAAAATTCGATAATATCTATTTCTAAACTTCATTTATTTTGTTTTCTTGAGCCGTTATCTGATTTGAATCTAGCTGCTGCACCGATCGAGTCAAATGAGTCGACAACCTCGAAGCAACCCCTACCGTGCTCGATTTTCCCAACAGTTGCGACCATTACGACACCCGAACCAGATCCACCGCCACCACCAACTCCACCATCATCACAACCTGATGTTTCATCTTTTGGACATTCGATGGTCACACGCGCCAAAGCAGGCATTTTCAAACCACGTCACATTGCCGATTTTGCCACTACTCATCTTCAGGCGATGACCGCTGAACCTCGAGGATTTAAATCAGCTGCTAAGCACCCTCACTGGCTCGCTGCTATGGATGATGAAATGCTTGCTTTACGGGAGAATCTTACTTGGGATCTTGTGCCACGTCCACCAGGAGTTAACGTTGTTGGCTCTAAATGGGTTTTCCGTACTAAGCATAACTCTTATGGTTCTGTTGAACGACACAAGGCTCGTTTGGTTGCGCAGGGATTCACTCAAGTTCCGGGGTTTGACTTTTCGCATACGTTTAGTTCCGTTGTGAAGGCTGCCATTGTTCGGGTTGTTCTTTCTCTTGCTGTCATGCGAAATTGGCCATTACATCAGTTGGATGTCAAAAATGCATTTCTTAACGGTGTTCTCACCAAACCTGTTTACATGGAGCAACCACCGGGATACATCGAACCTCGCTTTCCTACTCATGTTTGTCGTCTCAAAAAGGCACTTTATGGGCTCAAACAAGCGCCACATGCATGGTTTCAACGGTTTAGTGATTTTCTCATTAAACTTGGTTTTCTTTGCAGTCGTGCGGATACCTCGCTTTTTATTTTCAATCATGCATCTGATATTATATATCTGTTGGTATACGTCGACGACATTATTCTCATAGGAAATAACCTAACCGGTATAAGACAGTTCATCTCCCGTATTCATTCAGAATTCGCAGTAAGGATCTCGGCCGTTTAAATTATTTCTTGGGGCTTGAAGTCGATCACACCGATATTGGACTCCACCTCAGTCAGACCAAATATGCTCATGATATTCTTACGCGGTCCCAACTACTTGAGTCTAAACCCGTTTCGACTCCTCTTGCTGCAGGTCAAGTTCTAACAAGTGATGGTGCACCGTATTCTGATCCAACGCATTATCGTTCCTTAGTGGGAGCTCTTCAATACATGACAATTACACGCCCCGATCTATCATATGCGGTCAACCTCGTCAGTCAGTTCTTGCAATCTCCGACAGTTGATCACTATCAGGCAGTCAAGCGTATTATTCGCTATGTCAAAGGCACAATTAACTATGGTCTTTCATTCAGTCGCGGATCGCCTTGCACTTTATTAGCCTACTCTGATGCCGATTGGGCTCGATGTCCTGAGACTCATCGTTCGACCTATGGGTACTCTATTTTTCTTGGTGGTAACCTCGTATCATGGAGCGCTAAGAAGCAACCTACTGTGGCACGATCTAGTTGTGAATCAGAATATCGTGCGTTAGCCAACGCTGCACCTGAAGTAGTTTGGTTATCTAATCTTCTTAAAGAGCTTCATATATCTGTCGTCGACACCCCGGTTCTACTTTGTGACAACAACAGTGCTATTTTCCTAAGCCAGAATCCTATCGCTCACAAACGCGCAAAGCACATTGATATTGATTATCGCTTTGTTCGTGAGCTTGTCGCCTCTGGTCGCCTCCTCACGAAGTTCATTACTTCAAACCTTCAGATTGCAGATGTTTTCACCAAAGGCCTAGCTCGTCCATTATTCGAGTTCTTTCGCTCCAAGCTGCGCGTGGCTCCACGCCCCACGTCTTGCTTGAGGGGGGTGATAACGGATAATCATCAATAACGGATAATCTCAAATCCCATGATTATCTCTCATAATTATCTCCATATTATTCTCATTTATGATAGTTTATTTTCCTTTATGATGTAATATATTTTCCTTATTTATTTCATATGTAATATCTAAATATTGGAAAAGTCAGAGGAAAAATATTCCATCAGTTCGCCTAGAGAAGGCTTTCCATATGCAAGCTCAATTTCTTTGCCGTATAATCCCGCAGTTGTGTAAATATGATAGAGTTTCTGAAAGGCCTATTGCATATTTGAAGGTTCACATAGGGGCAGTGACCTCTTAGATGGAATTGAACTCAAACGTATTATACAGGTTGATAGGGAAATTCCTTATATCATTTTTTATTCCTTTTCACTTGCGTGCTACAGTAGTAAATAGGATAACAACAACCATAAATTTCAAAATTATATTGGAGCAATACAGTACATTTGAACTGTTTTGCGTGGTATGCTAATTTATTGTGGTTTCTTTACGTGAATACGCAATAACCCTTGGTTTGTAAGAGATGTTAAAACTTGTGTGAAATACAACACTTAGCCCATATGACAAAGCGCCGATTTTGACAAAACACAGTATTAGACGAATACAAGAGCGACCCGACCGGGTTATTGAGGATTTGGAGGATCTACTGTCTTATTATCGTGGTGGCAATGGCACGGTTTCCCACCAACGAAGCAAAGGCGAGCAGCGTAAAGGAAGGAGCTACGAATGCTTGCACATTCAGCCCATCACAGACATAGTAGGAGATCCGAAAATCTCACGTTGTTCCATGATTTATCTCTTGCTGATGAGATGTATGCGAACCTCTCTTAAGGCAAGTATTTTCTTTGGTATGCTATTAATTACTTTTCACGTGAATGTAGGACAAGTAACTTCATTAAAGTTAACTACTCATCTTTGTGTCTCATTATTGAATATTATATTAATTATACGTCCAAACATGCGAGTCAGATTTTCTCATAATCAGCTTTTGTTAATTAACCCACGATGTAGAGCCTGTTGGTGTGCGCTTCTTTCATATTCTTGATGGTAATGCTTCTTTTATAGTATATTACTGGTAGGCTTATTTTAAAGTAGTAGATGTGATAAGTTAGGAATTTATACTATTTTTATACCCCATAAAAGCGTGTTTTCAATAGTTATTTACCTAAAATTTCCTTGATATCCTATATTTATTTTCAGATTTATCTTTCGACAGATATCCAAGCAAACAAGATCACTTGTGGAACGATTTGAATCTTCGGGGATCTTCGTGAAATCTTCTATATTACTTGGGGAAAACCATGCAATTTACCTGGATTTCTAATTTCTTGGCAGATATAACGAGAAGAGCAAGAATTAGGCTTCAAGAATAGGTCAAAGCTACTTTCTCATTCACCAAGGGAGGCCACGTGAGACATATAAGGAAAGAAAAAGCAAAACCAATATACATATGTGCAATTAAAGATTCGAATCCCGAGAAGATATTGGACTTTGTTGCTTTGGAGTCGGTGGTTTCTACTCTATTTAAGGAGCTGTGCATCGAATAAAAAAAAGAGCAGAGCTTGACGGCTGAACTTAGAAGAAATCAGCGAGTCAGATACGAGGCTTGGAGGCAGAGAAAATACGAGAACCTCACGGCTGAAACTAAAAGGAGATGCGACAATGGAAAAATATCGACGGCTGGCGAAGCGCTCGTTCGGTGAAAAGCGAAGTTCTATATTATTTTCCTATACGTCTTTGAATATTTTATGCTTTTATTCTATTAATATGCTAGCTTAAGTTTTCTTGTGATTGAGGCCGTATTAGGCCGGATTATGAATTCGTAGTAATGCCATTCGTGTTTTATTTAATCGTATGAATTTAGTCACGTGTTCTATATTTGAGTTTAATGCTTGCGTATGTTTGATCACCATATGCATGATTTTTGATTGGTTTATGAGACTGAAAAAATGATTAGACCGGTTAGAATAATAAATATAGGACACCACGACGTAAAACCGACCAGAGATGGAATTCGGTTTCGTACGTGTGGTTTTCGAGACCTTAGGCGCCGAAAGCGTCTAAACTCAGGGAAATTCATAAAGCGGAAGGCGTGTGAAGTGATTGCAGTCTTATAGGAATATAGAGATTGGTCATTATCGCATAGGGTCGCTAGTTACGTGAATAACGGGTAGCGCGTATATTAGGAATTTCTACCTTGACTAGTTTATATTGATTAAATAAATATTGATTGCATGAATACGTAGGATTAATCCGTGCCGAGTATGCGCCTTGATCACGTTCGTCGTCAATTGATTTTTATCTCATCTATCTTATTTGCGTCTATTTTATTATTTGCGATTTTATCTTGTTTAATTAAATCAATATATATATATATATATATATAAAATGTCTCTTAGTCTAAATTAGAATTAGGTTTAATATCTTAGAATTAATCAAGCTGCCTTCGTGGGTCGATACTCGGACTTCGTCCGTTTTACTATTTCCACGACCTAGTACACTTGCTAGTATTTGAGCGTATCAAGTTTTTGGTGCCGTTGCCGGGGATAGCTATATTATTAATTTTAGGATTTATTCTGAGTTTTAGTTTAGATGATTTATTTCTCGATTATTATATTATTATTTCCTTTTATTTTTTTTTATTATTCGCTTACATCCATTTTTCATCTTTTCAGACAGTTCCTATTAGTGCATGACACGAAGCTCGAGAAACGTACCATTACTATTTGACGCAGAAATCGAGGCGACGTGTCGGCGTAACAATCGAAATCGTAGACTGAGAATGGACAATCAAGAACACGAGGAAGAACAGATGGTTACGCCACGGCCCACTTTACTAAGTCGAGCGCTTCCAGGAATTTTCGATGATAGCGACCCAATTGCCATCCCGCCGGGACCAAATAATCATTTCGAGATTAAACCCGTTACTATACAGATGGTGACAGGTTCAGTACAGTTTCATGGGCTTACAAACGAGGATGCAAATTCACATATTTTGAAATTTACTCAAATTTGCAGAACTATTAAGTATCCAGGCGTCTCTACAGAAGTGATAAAACTGACATTTTTCCCTTTTCTTTGACAGGTAAGGCGTCTGAATGGTTCTCATCATTGCCACATGCATCTATCACTAGTTGGGAGCAACTAGTGGAATGCTTTCTAGGCAAATATTACCCATTGTCAAGGACCAGCGAGATTAGAAGCTACTGGTGAACTTCAAACAAGAAGGTGGCGAATCCCTGAGCGATGCATGGAGTAGATACAAGAGCCTTCTGCGACAATGCCCGAACCACAGCATACCCCTGAGCGTCCAGATGCAGTCATTTTTCTTAGGGCTGAGTACACCAAATAAAAGGATCGTCGACGGCGGACGAGCGAATTGCAGCCTACCCAGCAAGATACACTGAGCATGACCTGGACCGACGGACGGCTGGAGTATATGAGATAAGTAGCTCGTTGGAGGCACAATTGGAAGCCATACATAAAAGATTAGACCGAATACACTCCATGGATCCTGAGGCGGTGAACTACATCCACAATAGGCAAAAGAATGCGTACTCCAACACATACGACCCAAGCTGGCGAGGCCATCCGAATTTGTCGTACGAAAACTCGCACTACTTAAAGCCTCCAGAAGCTCAAAATCAACAGAGTGGGCCACCAACAAAACAAAAAGCCGATTGAGAGATAGCATTTGAGAAATTGGCAGGCTATCAAGGCGATCAGAGTCGTAAGATAGACGAATGATTCAACAAGATAGAAGACACAATACAAAGTTTGGCGACTACGATAGAGCATCTAACAAGTTCAATGTCCGAGCGCAAGCCAGGCACACTCCCAAGCGACACCAAAAAGAACCCTCGAGAGTACGTCAAGGCCGTTAAGCTGAGGAGTGGGAAGACGCTTGAATCAACCAAGGAGACCAAGGTTGAAGAAGAAGCAAAGGAGACCGAAAACGACGATGAAAGCAAGGTCACGACCAAAGACGCAACTCATCACGACCATAGGAAGGACCAGCGGGATGAAGAAGTGCAGACCGAGCTAGATTCTCTCGCAGTGGAAAAGAAGGTCGACCCACTCCCACCAGTCAAGATTCGACCTCCATATCCCGCGGCATTACGAAGGGGAAAACCGGATAAGAACTTCGAGCGCTTTATTAATATTTTTAGGAAGTTAGAAATTAACATTCCTTTTTGTGAAGCTCTTTTACAGATTCCAAAGTACGCCAAATTTTTCAAGGAGTTGCTATCAAACAGGAACAAGTAGAGCAATATGGCACGATAGCCCTTAACGAGAATGCTCTGCGGTGTTACAAAGGAAGCTACCACCAAAGCTCAAAGATAGGGGGAGTTTTTCTATTCCTTGTTCCATAGGCTCATTATCATTTACTAATGTCCTTTGTGATTTAGGAGCGAATATTAACTTGTTACCCTTTTCACTTCTGAAAAAGCTAGGGATAGGTGAGCCAAAGCCTACATCTACGATTCTCCAACTAGCGGATAGATCGATCACATACCCACGAGGAGTAGTGGAGGACGTGCTAGTGAAGGTTAGAGAGCATTACTTCCCAGCCGATTTCGTGGTGCTAGACATGGAAGAAGACACCAACATGCCTCTTATTTTAGGAAGACCGTTTCTGAATACGGCAAGAGCCCTTATTGATGTTGGTAAGCTCATCCTACACGTTGGGGATGAGAAAGTTATATTTGATGTTTATAAAGCAATGAAACACCCTCCAGATGATGATTCTTGTTCCTTTATTGATAGTATTGACGCATGTGCTCTGGAGTATTTTAAAACTTTCAGGAATAAGGAAAACTTGGAAGCATGCCTAGTTGGAGACGAGTCCGAGGAGATGGCCGATACCGTAGCAAGCTTAGAAGCGAACCCACCTCATCGGAGGTCGGCCAAGCCAAAGGTAGAGCGGCTCGATCGATCATTAGCCACACAACCTCGACCATCAATAGAGGACCCTCTTATTTTAGAACTTAAACCTTTACCAAGTCACCTCAAGTATGTTTATCTGGGCGCTCTTGATACTTTACCCGTGATTATTTCTTCCACTTTGAGAAAAGCTAGTGAGGGTGCTAAGAGAACACAAACGAGCATTCGCATGGAAGGTTGCTGACGTCAAGGGAGTAAGCCCGACCGTCTGCATGCACAAGATTTTGATGGAAGATTCTTACAAGCCGGTCGCACAACCACAGAGACGCCTAAACACAGCGATGCAAGAAGTGGTGAAAAATGAGGTAATTAAGCTTTTGGACGCATGTATTATATACCCTATCTCTGATAGCGCATGGGTTAGTCCGACCCAAGTTGTTCCTAAAAAAGGGGGTGTGACCGTTATAAAGAATGCCTCTAAGGAGTTGATTCCCACAAGGACAGTTACGGGGTGGCGTGTATGCATAGATTATAGGAAATAGAATTATGCCACCCATAAGGATCATTTTCCCCTCCCCTTTATTGATCAAATGTTAGAAAGACTAGCTGGACATGAGTTTTACTGCTTTCTAGATGGTTACTCAGGTTATAATCAGATTTCTATTGCACTCGAGGATCAGGAAAAGACGACTTTTACTTGTCCTTATGGTACTTTTGCATATAGGCGTATGCCATTCGGATTATGTAATGCACCAACTACTTTTCAGAGATGCATGCTTGCTATTTTTCATGACATGGTTGAGAAGTTTATAGAGATATTCATGGATGATTTTTCCGTATTTGGGTCTACATTTGATACATGCCTTGATAATTTAGCATCGGTTCTATCTCGATGTGAAGAGACTAACCTTGTCTTATATTGGGAAAAGTGTCATTTTATGTACAGGAAGGTATAGTTCTCGGGCACAAGGTATCGCACAAAGGAATTGAGGTGGATCAAAGCCAAGGTCGACGCGATTGAGCAGTTGCCACCACCTACGTCAGTGAAGGGGGTTCGAAGCTTCTTGGGACACGCAGGATTCTACCGACGCTTCATAAAGGATTTTTTAAAATTAGCTAAGCCTTTATCTAATTTACTTGTTAAAGATGCTATTTTTAACTTCACTGATGATTGTTTGCAGGCTTTTCGAACCTTAAACGAGAAACTCACCACCGCCCCAGTGATGGTCGCACCTGACTGGACACTCCCATTTATACTGATGTGCTGTAGGCGCGGTTCTAGGACAACGCAAGGATATGGTATTCCATGCCATTTACTACGCTAGTAAAACTCTGGACGATGCACAGAGGAATTATGCTACCACTGAGAAAGAGTTACTAGCCGTGGTATTTGCAGTAGATAAATTTCATTCTTACCTAGTGTTGAATAAGGTAATCATCTACACTGATCATGCTGCACTTAGATATTTATTTGCTAAGAAAGATGCTAAGCCTAGGTTGATTCGCTGGATTTTACTACTTCTAGAGTATGACTTAGAGATTCGTGATAAAAAAGGTGTTGAGAATGTGATAGCTGATCATTTATCTAGGTTAGATTACTCTCATGAGCAAGATAAGGAGTTACCTATTGACGATTATTTTCCTGACGAACAATTATTTGCTTTGATTGATACATCACTTCCTTGGTTCGCGGATTTTGCAAATTATGCTGCTATAGGTGAGATCCCCACAGGCTTGAGTTTTCATCAGAAGAAGGAATTTCTCTCTGATGCGAAACACTACCTGTGTGATGATCCATTTCTATATAAAATTTGCTCTGATCAGGTAATTCGACGATGTATTCCCATCGATGAAGTAAGCTCTGTTTTATTTCATTGTCATTCTGGTTTGACGGGTGGACACCACGGACCAACAAAAACAGCGTTTAAGGTACTTCAATCAGGTTTATTCTGGCCCACTTTTTAAGGATGCCTATGCATACGTAGCTTCATGCGATCGTTGTCAGCGTACTGGTACTATATCTAGGAGACATGAGATGCCTTTAAATGTCATGTTAGAAGTAGAGTTATTTGATGTTTGGGGCATTGATTTTATGGGTCCGTTTCCTACTTCATGCTATAATAAGTATATTCTAGTTGCGGTCGATTATGTCTAAGTGGGTAGAAGCTGAAGCATGTCGAACTAATGATGCTCGAGTTGTCATTCGTTTTCTACACCACGGGCAATAATTAGTGATGGGGGTACACATTTTTGCAGTAAATTGTTTGATAATTTGCTATCTAAGTATGGTGTTAAGCATAAAGTGTCTACCCCGTATCATCCTTAAACTAGTGGACAGGTGGAGGTTTCCAACAGGGAGCTTAAGCAGATCTTGGAAAAGACGGTGAACGCCTCAAGGAAGGATTGGTCGTTGAAGCTAGATGACGCACTATGGGCGTACCGCACCGCATATAAAACTCCAATAGGGACTTCGCCTTTTCGTCTAGTATATGGAAAAGCGTGTCATTACCTGTTGAGTTAGAACAGCGTGCATATTGGGCTATTAAAAAGCTTAACTTTGATTGTTCTGAAGCAGGTAAAAATAGGTTGCTTCAGCTGAACGAAATGGAAGAATTTCGCCAGAATGCTTACGAGAACGCCAAGTTGTATAAGGAGCGAACAAAGAAGTGGCGTGACAAGAAGATAATAAAAAGGGAGTTCAAAGTCGGCGATCGTGTCCTTCTATTCAATTCAAGGCTACGACTATTTCCCGGTAAATTAAAGAGTAAATGGTGCGGACCTTATATAGTCGAGCAAGTCTTCCCATCCGGAGCAGTGAAATTCTTATGGACGGAAAAGATTCTCTCAAAGTCAATGGCCAACGGCTAAAGCTGTATGACGAGGGGAAAATTGGCGAAACAACATCGGTATATCTCGTGGAACCTGTAATCTCTAATTTATTTGCTTCTAGTTGTTCTGTGCCTTTCAGGAACACCTCGTCTGGAGAGAATACCAGCGAGCTGAAGGACCTCCAGAACACCAAAGCAAGCCTAGACACCAAGGCACCCTGATCGTCTCGAGAGTCGAGCTAACGACTTTAAAAACAGCGCTTCTTGGGAGGCAACCCAAGTGTTATCGATGCATATATATTATATTTAGTCCTATTATTCTAAGTATTATTTATTTTTTGTCTAATAAAACTCACTTTAACGGTGCGCCTAGTTATGTTTGTTTTGCAGGCTCATAACTAGTTTGGGGGTTGCCCGTTCGCGATGGTTGCTTGCTGCGAATCAATAAAGTCTTCTACATCGATCGACGTAAAATTCAGGGCAGTGTCACTTCTACTCTTTCTTTGCTTTTAATTTTCACATTGAGGACAATGTGCTATTTAGTTTGGGGGTGGGATGTGACACATGCTAGATTTAATATGCTTACATATTTAGGTATCGATGTACTTCGGTCTTTTAGTGGGTATAACTGATGAAGTTTGCAATTTGAGCGTCATCTGTGGAATCTTCTGTTAATGATGAAAATTTTTAAAATTTTACCCGTATCACTAGGATTGAGTCATTGGCATAAAAATTTCCCTACCTTACGTATTTACCACTTAGTGAGCCCCTTTGAGCCTTATTTGACTTATTTGTTGATTTGGAGCCCAGATATTTAGCCTGATTACCTCAAATTTAGCCTATACGACCCCATATCAACGTGTTAATTTATCGATGTCGTGATAAGTGGTTCGTTGGTTGAGAAGGAACTAACGTCGATGCATGTTAGTTATGAACTCGTCCTATGATATAGATCTCTCGTCGTATGCAGCGGACTAGAAGCCTCTCCATTCGATAAGACAAAAAAAAAAGAGAGAGAGATTGGAGGGGCTGGTTCGAAAAAAAAGAAAAAAAAAAAGAGAAGAAAAAAATAAGAGAAAAAAATGAGAAAAAAAAAGAAGAAAAAAAAAAAAAAGAAGAAAAAAAAAGAAAAAAAAGAGCTAGAAGAGCCAAAAAAGGAGAAAGGACGGGTCGAGTGAAAAATAAGCACGGCGTCAGAAGAGCGAAATAAGTGGTGAGAAGAGCGATTCGATGATTAACACGTTTGATACTTTTAGCTCACCTTCCCATATGACGCACCTTTCGAAACCCCAAGCCCCATTACAACCCTTTATGAAAGACCCTTTGATTCGTGCATGACTTCTACTATGTGACTATGATGTGATATATTTGCAAGCATAGAGTAATATCTTTTCATGTCGTGAATCGAGCGTCTTTATACAGATCCTTTTGAAAAACACATTGAGCGACTTGAGCGATCCTTGTGAGAGTTGTGGATTGATGCGTGGTATAATTCTAGAAATCTCTTTCATGCTATGATAAGATTGCGACCTACTACCTCATGCCTCGTGTTTTGACTAGATCGTTCATTAATTGATGATTATCCCGACTTTATTTGCTTTTACGTTTTCTGAGATGAATCAGGAGAATTTCATTGACTAATGTTCTATAATCCTAACTTGATTTGGTTTAATTCGCTTTTATGATCGAGGACGATCGAAGCTAGTTTGGGGGTTGTTGATAAGTTAGGAATTTATATTATTTTTATACCCCATAAAAGCGTGTTTTCAATAGTTATTTACCTAAAATTTCCTTGATATCCTATATTTATTTTCAGATTTATCTTTCGACAGATATCCGAGCAAACAAGATCACTTGTGGAACGATTTGAATCTTCGCGGATCTTCGTTAAATCTTATATATTACTTGGGCAAAACCATGCAATTTACCTGATTTTTCTAATTTCTTGGCAGATATAACGAGAAGAGCAAGAATTAGGCTTCAAGAATAGGTCAAAGCTACTTTCTCATTCACCAAGGGAGGCCACGTGAGACATATAAGGAAAGAAAAAGCCAAACCAATATACATATGTGCAATTAAAGATTCGAATCCCGAGAATATATTGGACTTTGTTGCTTTGGAGTCGGTGGTTTCTACTCTATTTAAGGAGCTGTGCATCGAATAAAAAAAAAAGAGCAGAGCTTGACGGCTGAACTTAGAAGAAATCAGCGAGTCATATACGAGGCCTGGAGGCAGAGAAAATACGAGAACCTCACCGCTGAAACTAAAAGGAGATGCGACAATAGAAAAATATCGACGGCTGGCGAGGCCCTCGTTCCGTGAAAAGTGAAGTTCTATATTATTTTCCTATATGTCTTTGAATATTTTATGCTTTTATTCTATTAATATGCTAGCTTAAGTTTTCTTGTGATTGAGGCCGTATTAGGCCGGATTATGAATTCGTAGTAATGCTATTCGTGTTTTATTTAATCGTATGAATTTAGTCACGTGTCCTATATTTGAGTTTAATGCTTGCGTATGTTTGATCACCATGTGCATGATTTTTGAATGGTTTATGAGACTGAAAAAGTGACTACACCGGTTAGAATAATAAATATAGGACACCACGACGTAAAACCGACCAGAGATGGAATTCTGTTTCGTACGTGTGGTTTTCGGGACCTTAGGCGCCGGAAGCGTCTAAACTCGGGGAAATTCATAAAGCGGAAGGCGTGTGAAGTGATTGCAGTCTTATAGGAATATAGAGATTGGTCATTATCGCATAGGATCGCTAGTTACGTGAATAACGGGTAGCGCGTATATTGGGAATTTCTACCTTGACTAGTTTATATTGATTAAATAAATATTGATTGCATGAATACGTAGGATTAATCCGTGCCGAGTATGTGCCTTGATCACGTTCGTCGTCAATTGATTTTTATCTCATCTATCTTATTTGCGTCTATTTTATTATTTGTGGTTTTATCTTGTTTAATTAAATCAAAAAAAATATATATATAAAATGTCTCTTAGTCTAAATTAGAATTAAGTTTAATATCTTAGAATTAATCAAGCTGTCTTCGTGGATCGATACTCGGACTTCGTCCGTTTTACTATTTGCACGACCTAGTACACTTGCTAGTATTTGAGCGTGTCAAGATGCTCGATATGGTCACATGATTATGAGGTGTTGAGCATTGGATGATCCATGTACGATGTATTGTGGCCAGATTCTTTGGTGCAATTAAACGTGGAATATTGATGTGATCATATGATCGAGGGATTAGGTCCGAATAGCCGTGGAGTCGCTGGTCAAGTAATTATTCTGGCATTGTATGTCCCCTGACGTAAAATCAAATTCTCCATTATAACTTAGAGATATTAACTCAACTGACCAAAATCATTGAAGATATATTCAAATTTGATATTCTAATCCTATGTTCCTAGGTTGTTGATGTAGGTGTTCTTGAGTTAGTAGACTTAGAGAAGATATAATCTCTTTATATTTTAGTATTTTATTTTCTTTCCACTTTGTAATGAGAACTGGTACGAGACCTTTGCTTTGGTCAGGGACGGCGCAGTGTCTGATCCGCTCTAAGGGAAGTCATAGAAGGGTTCAATAATTCTGCCATCAAAACCCTCGCCGTAAATTTGTGATTATGTGTGTGTGGACAGTGACGATGATGATTTTTCTTTTTTGACATTTGCAGGGTTATTCGAGCGATTATAAGAGCTAATTGAAGGCTAAAGCAGGTCGATATGGTCATTTCCATCAGATCCTAAGATTTCGTTGTCGCCAAAAATTCTATGTTTGGTGATAGTCTGATAGAGATAATAGTGTTCAAATAAAAAACTTGGAACATGCCGGTTTGAATTTATGGTTACTTTTTAGTTTTGCTATTTCATTTTCAATTTAGAGAATCTTAAAAAAATTCAAGGTTTATGTTCATAATAAACCTCAAATACAGTTTGGCCCTAACTCATTGAAGACTCCACAACAAAAGAAATCATATCAGTTCAACTTGACTCCAAATATTTTATACCCACTCCAACGGCAATAATGATCTTCTCGAGCGTACAAAGTCAAGTTGAACTGATTTCGTTTTCCGTTCAAGGTCAGCAATTCTTTTTATAGCACATAATGCATCATGTTTTAGATAAATCTTGGAATGTATATCATACATCAGTTTTGGAGGATAGGTCTGTGAGTGTATCAAGTATTATTAATGGAGAATTGAAGATAATGCTCCACGTGTCCTGTTATTTCTGCATGACTTAGTTTAGATTCTTCGGTCCAAATTCTTTGGCAGAGCAGATGATATTTCCTCTTAATTGCACGACTGAATTTTTCGGATATGCGCAGCCAATATTTGCACAGTAAAGACCTTAGAAAATAAAGGAGAAACTATTACTAACGAAGGTGTAATAACCTTATATACTCTGTAAGCTTCGGTATATGATGACACTTGCCAGATGCCTGATGCCTGATTTAGTATTTTCGCCGAGCGTCAGCTTTAATACTCACCAGAAATTCTCTGCTCGGATTATAAATACCAAATATCTTAAACATTAACGACCGTTGTCATATTACTTCATAATTATAAAAGAATAATATTTTCTAATGATATTAATTATATATATGACAAGTAGGGCAAAACATAGCTATTCCATCGCATAATGACCGGGATATGGGACACGCTATTACGATTTACGAAGCAACCGTCGTTTTGCGGCAATGTGTCTGCTATAATTCACTTATTCATAGATCAATTTTTTTTAATTGAGTAGTAGACATGGATTGTAATAGTAAAACCATTTTTCTCATAAGGTATTAACGTTTCCTTCATATAAGAAAGCTTTTGTGATCTATGATGATGAATATTTTTCTTCTTGCAAATTAATCAACGAAAAATCCAAAATGATAAGATGAGAGTTAATTAATCAACCATGTTTCTTCTTGCATATTGTGAACATATACTCGAACTACATTAAAATTGTGAACCATGTTTCTTCTTGCATATTATGTAGGTTCGATATAATGGCGTGGCTTTCCAATTATACATTTTTAATACCCGTGCATCGCACGGGCAATGAACTAGTTAGTAAACATAAAAGGAAGTTTCGCCGAACCGGAACTAATCCAGTGTATATCATTACCGAATTGATTATGAAATTTGGAACGTGTAAATCGTTAATGACTACTTGAGTAGCCGAAACCGGAACCGGATCCGGTAACATTAGGTAACGCTAGTTTATAGCCGGAATCGGAACTGTGGATTAGGTAGGATCAGTAAGACTTAGTAAGGGCTATAACCGACATTTTTTAATTTTTGTTTTTTTAATTTCCCCTTTCTGGGCAATTTAGTCCCTATTGAAAACTACATATAACCCGACATTTTCCACATTCGATCTTCCATCTCCTAATCTTTCTAATCCCTCACTCTCTATCTCTCACTATACCAAACTAAATACATTTATACACAGACACTCGAACACACACAAGCATACATTCGAACACACACACACACAAACACACCCGCTTTATTTTACTAACAATGCATTGAGTTTAGGACTTCACACCCGGATGACGATGTTTTTTGCTTATCTTCGTACATGTATGGCTGATATGCTTCTCGAGGCCGAATTGGACGATAATAAGGTCGAGGAGGCGAAAGGCCGCGGTGGCGGACGCGGAACTGGACCGAGCCAAGAAGAATCCACCAGGACAAGTAACCCACCAAAGGTAACACTTTCCGTAAATATATCGCAAATATCAATATAGAGGCGGTGGTAACGCCGGTGGTACGAGATCAATGAAATAATCATTTAAACAGTTTTCACAAATTTAATTCAGTTACATTTGAACTCATAGGTATTGAGCATACACAACAAACATATAGACGTGCATACCGATAGGAATTTCGTTATCACTAAGAAAATTTCGAATACGGCGCTAGTATTTTAATCGTTAACTTGTTATAACAAAGAAGCAAAAGTATAAACGTGATAAACAGCACACAAAGCCCGTTGGTTGCCTTGCACCAAACGGAAACAAGTCCTCAAAAAGAGAAAACAACACTCCACAGGGGGGCACTCCCACATGGGGAGAGAAAGGTCCACAAGGACAAAAACGACAGAAACAAGATCCATTATCTACGACCAAGAACTAAAGGACCTATTCTAGAAAAAGCAATTAAGCTAAATGCTAAATCTACGACACCCTTCACTTTCTTAGGTCTTCGACTTCGGGATTTGTCTTCATGGGACTAAGGGCTCCACAAGGGAGAAAAACCTCCCGACCCGAGGGTTAGAAGAGGAGACGATAGTGGCGACGGAGGCAGGGTGGCAGAGGAAATGGCAGCATCGACAAAGGAGGCAGAGACAACATAGGCGGCAGAGGTGGCGGAGGAGGCGGTGGCGGCGGAGGGACCGCGTGGACGCACAACGGCAGAGCATGGGGGCGGTCATGGACAGCTGCAGCAGGTGAGGGGCGGCCGGGAAAATCCTTTTTTCCTAAAAAAGAAAATTTTGAGCTCCCCCGACCTCTATTGCAGAAGTCAGGAGAGGAGGACGAAGAGAGGAGGAGCTACTCTTTGCGGGTGGGAAAGTAGAGGAAGGAGGAGAAAACAAAGGGTGCGGCGGTAGAGTACAGATCGGCTAGGGGTTTTCTCTTTTAGAGGAAGAGAGAGAGGAGAGATATCGGTAATATGAAACCTGAGAGTAAGATGGCACTAGTTAAGTTTGTGGTCGTTTGTGAAGAACTATTTTGTATTGCAGAAATGAACGGTTTATCAACTTTACTAGTGCGATGCAACCTCGATTCCATCAAGTGAGTCGTAAGACACTTAGGAAGTATGTGTTAGAGCCTTCGAAGAATATAATCGAACTTACTTGTACATTTATCCAAAATATCGTGTAGGGTGAGTTTAACTACCGCTATTTGGACAAACATCACGTCACAATCTTATCTAGTGGTGACATGCCATTGGATTGTCGAGACGTGGACGATACAAAAGAAAATTATTTTCCTGGATCCCGTCGACTCTCAACATTCAGGACATAGTATTGCGGTGTTTGTCTTGAACATGGCTAAAAAATATGGGATTCAAGACAAAATTCTATCACGTTGGACAATGCAAGCTCTAATAATACTGGAAGTCCTTTGCTCCCTTCTTAGCTTACCCTTTAACGACCGATTACTTCATGTTAGGTGCACTTATTATGTACTTAACTTATGTGTCAAATGCGCATTCGACGAAAAATTAGGTCATGTAAAAAAAATGAAAATTCATTGGGAAACAACTGCAGGAATGGCGTCTCGGTCATTCGTGGAAACAAACTATCGAGACGAATAACTATAGTATAAGATGTTTCCCCTACCGGTACCGACTAGGTGGAACCTTTTATATTACCTTCATAGCACAATTATGCGCTCTAAGGATTTGGTCACCTATTTTTGGAAGAACATCGCAGTTGGTCTCACTCCCAATTCATCACTTATCTTACTAGACGATGATTGAGACATTTGCGTTTGTGTGTTTCACTACTTTCAGTATTCAAGGAATGAACTTTTATGGCGTTCATTATTCGACATCACCATTATTTACTCCATTTCTTTTTAGCTTGTGCTACAAATTCATTGAATCCAGAAAAAAAATCAATATCTGAGCCATTTCATCGAGAACATGGAACAAAAATTCCAAAAGTATTTGGAAAATATCCCAATTGTCCACGGCTTCGAAGAGCCGTCATTTAATCCGTTGATTGATTGAGTCACAACTTCCAAACACCGGAAGGATTGATATTCTCCAGTGGTAGAAGTCGAATGCAACTCTTTAACCGACGTTACCGGCAATCCGTGCAAGCGTTAAGTGTCGCTTAGGAATCCGCATTTTCTACACACAACGGGATTATTGGAGATAGAAGAATGAACCTTAAGCCGAATTCTTTTGCAATGCTTACGTTGTTGAATGATTGATTCACCGTTGAATCGAAGAATCGAAAGGAGAATGCGATCAACGAGTTCCAAGCATCAAGTTTCGAAGATGACGACGAGGCGACTCATGTCTTTTACTTAATAAAGATACATTGTATTTTTTTAGTATTTATATGTTTTTTCTTTCTTTCTTTCTTTTTGTATCTTTTTTGTTTTGTAATTTTAGTAGTACTTTTATGCTTTTTGTCTTTCTCTTTTAATTTTTTTTTTAATTTCTTGTATTTTTTGTAATATTTTAAAGTATATTCATCAAAATAACGGGTGAACTGGTTCAGAACTGATTTCTTAACCGGTAAGAACCGATGATTATACAACCGATTCCAAATTGGTTCCGGGATTTTGATCAGGAATCGATACCGGTAATTTTGATGGTCGTGGTTGTGGTCCCCATGTTAGATTGAGTTGCTCAAAGTTTGATTTGAATGACTTTCGATGAGGTGTATTCGCCTCTAGACTTGCCACGGTACACTCCAACTAATTCTTGTTATCGATCTCTTCTCCAGGTTAAGCATGTTCCAACTCATCTTTGTTCCTGAAAGCCTTAAAATACTCAAAAGCACATGAGTTAATAGTATCAATAAAGGAACATGAATCATCATCAGTGGGATGTTTCATTCATTTATAAACATTGAATACTACTTTCTCGTCCTCTATTTGTAGGATGCGTTTACCATTACCGACGTCAATGAGCGGTCTTGCCGTATTTAGGAATGGTCTCCAAGTATCAAAGGATATCGGTATCTTCCTCTATGTCTAATACCACAATATCTGCTGGAAAGTAGTGTTCTCCAGCCTTCACTAGTACATCCTCGACGATTCCTCGTGGGTATATGATCGACCTATCCGCTAGTTGAAGAATCATAGATGTGGGTTTTGGCTAACCGACTCCTAATTTCTTAAGAAGCAAAAAAGGCAATATATTGATGCTTGCACCTAAGTCACACAATACATTAGTAAATGAAAGCGAGCGTATAGAACTAGGGATTGAGAAACTCCATCCGTCTTTGATTTTCGGTGGTAGCTTCCTTTGTAGCTTGGCTGAACATTCTTCGTTGAGCGCTATCGTACCATGTTCCTCCAACTTATTCTGGTTCGACAATACTCCTTTATGAATTTTTCATACTTTGGCATCTGAAAAAGCGCTTCAACAAAAGGAATATTGTGTTCAAGATTCTTAAAAATATTAATAAATCGTTCAAATTGCTTATGCTTATTGGTGGTAGCGGCTTTCAGGGTGGGATTGAGCCTGTGCAAGCAGGCCTACAATACATGGCCACAAATCCGGCCCGGTGTAAATAAGGCCACAAAATGAAAAATGTGGCCTAGTAAAGACTATTACCCGGTCCAATAGCCGCTGCCCGTTTGGCATAAAAAATTATTGTAAAGACCAAATTTTTTTAGAAGGCCACATAAGGCCAAACGGGCCAAGGGCCTAGGGCCACCCAAAACGAAAAAATGGCCCTGGCGGCTCTGGCTCTGCCTTCGTTTCGGACAGTGGAGAGTCCAACGTCTTCGTGATCGTGGAAGTACTATGATCGGTACCTTCTGTTTCGATCTCTTCCTCCGCCTTTTGGGTTTCTGGAGCTGGCTCGAGCATCTTTCCATTCCGTAGTTGAACTGCCTTTGCATACCCTCTAGGATTCTTCTCGGTGTCGCTCGGGAGTACACCTTGTTTGCGTTCGGATACCATGCTTGCAAGCTATCCCACTGTTGTTGCTAGGTTGTGGATCGTAGCTTGTAGATCTTGAAAATTAGTGTTGACCCTCGTCTCTAAACTTTCGAAGCGCTCATCTGCCTTGCGAATCTCATTGCCTTGTATCGCTACCAATTTCTCAAGCGTTTCCTCCCAACTTGTTTTTGGTTGTTGTTGTTGTTATTTTTGTGTTTGTGTTGTTGTTGTTGTTGTATGTCTTGTTGTCCTTGACGCTTCTGAAAAGGTGGCCGCTCTTGTTGGCTCGAAAATGTCGGAGGCTTCTCGTAGTGTGAATTTCTATATGATAGGTTCGGATGATTTCTCCAACTCGGATCATAGGTGTTGAGTATACGTTCTTTGGTCCATTCTGGATGTGATTACCGTCTCAGCATCTTTAACTTTGAGCTCGTCCAGCCTCTTATGTATGGCGAACTGTGCTTCCATTGAGCTATTTATCTCATGCACGCCAGCTGTCCGACAGTCTATATCTTGCATGGTATATCTCGCCGGATAAGCTGCGATCCATTCAAGAGCTGCGAGTGCATCCTGATCTCCTAACTCCATAAAATTCCGCACACATCCCGCGTCAATAATTCGCTTATTCTGTGCGTTTAACCCAAAAAAAATGAATGTATCTGTGCGACTAGTTGGAGGCTATGGTTTGGGTTTTGTCTATGAGACTCTTGTATCTATACCATGCATCGCTCAGTGAATCTCCGCCTTCTTGTTTGAAGTTCACGAGTTCGGCCCTGATCTTTCGCTAGTTCTTGATAGTGGATAATATTTGCCAAGAGAAACTTCCACGAATTCCTCCCAGCTATTAATGGATGCGTGTGGAAGTGATGAGAGCCACTCTGATGCTTTTCCTGTCAAAGAGAATGAAAAAAATGTTAGTCTTATGATTTCCTTCGACACACCTTGTTACTTAATCATTCTGCAAATATGTGATAATTTGGTGATATGTGTGTTCGCATCCTCGTTGGTCAACCCGTGAAATTGCACCGAACCAGTCACCTGTGTATAGTAACCGGCTTGATCTAGAACTGGTTTTCTGGTCTATCTGGGATGATTATTGGGTCATTACCATCAAGCTGGTCCGGAAGTGCTCGGCTCAGCAGACTGGGTCGTCGAATAATCAACTCCTAGTTATTTTGTCCCTCGTGATTGTCTTGTTATTGATCCTGCATCTTTTGTCTACGATTTCGGTTGTTGCGTTGGCGCGTCTTCCATTTCCATGTCGAGTAGTAATGGTTCCTTATTTGAGCTTCACGCACCAAACAATACTTCTACAGAGGATTAAAAATCAACATAAATAAGTCCGGTAGCAAAGTCTGAAGTAGATGACGTGCGAGAAAAAACATAATAATAAAAATTAAAGTAGAAAAATAAAAATGATGATTATAATAATAGTAATGCTAATAATAATAATAATATTTTTTATGAAAAAATAATACTTCCAGCAAACAAATAATAATAATAATAATAATTTCTACATTAAAATCATAATTAAACTTAAAAGTAATGACACCGCTGTCCCAGGCGACGGCGCCAAAAACTTGACATGCTCGAATACTAGCAAGTGTACTTGGTCGTGCATGTAGTATAAAATGGACGTAAGTCCAAGTATCGATCCACGAGGACAACTCTCCGAAATTTAATTTAGATTAAAGCAATTTTCTAATGAGATGCTTTTATGATTTTTTTGAGATTTTTAAAATCAAACCAGATAAAAGCGCAAAGAAACAACTAAATGCAAATAGACGATTGACACAAGGTAATCGAGGCGCATGCTCGGCTCGATTCCTACGTCTCCACGCAATCAATCATAAAAAAATAATACGAGTCTCAGTCAAGGTAGAATTTCCTAAAATAATCGTTACTCGTTTGTCCCACAATAACGACCGTATGCGAGATAGAGTCCAATCCGTATATGTCTATATGATTCTATGCATGCATTTAATTTTTATGAGATTCCCCATGTTTAAGCGCCTTTGGAGGCTAAGATCTCAGAAACCACACGTACGAAACCGAGTTCCATTTCTAGTCGATTTTACGTCGTGATGTTCTATGTTTATGGTTCTAACCAGTCCAATCACTTTGTCTGTCTCATAGACTAATAAAAAATTGTGCATATGTTGATCAGGCAGACCCAAGCATTAAACTCAAACATAGGACACATAACTCTATTCATACGATTAAATATGATGCGAATAAGACTAACTCATAATGCGACCTCACATTGCATTAATCACATATAAACTTAAGCTACATATTAAACGATGAGAACAACGATGAATCAAATGAAAGCATCGTTGCGAACGTCTCCCATCGTGTGAGCAAGCAACGCCTTTTCTTCGAACTCTCATCCGCAAAAGGCGTCTGTGATGACTCGGCTCTCCGCTGTGTTCTCAGCCGTAAGAGTAGTGAGATGTGGGTCGTGAGGTGGGTGCTTGAGATGTGTGAAGTGCCGAGTCACCCGTTCATGGATCTACAGTACCACTTCATGGGTCCACAGTACCACTTCATGGATCTACAGTACCACTTTATGTACAGTCTATACAACTTCTTCATGGTTGTTTTGCTCGTTTGAAGGCGATGGTAGTGATTCATAATTCTTTTTGTTTATTATGGGCAAATATGTCTTTTTTCATGGATTAGCTCCTTATTTCCAAATGAAACTTAAATTTAGGTATTTATATCTATATGAAACATTAGGGCCTGAAATCAAAAGCAGAACTACTAAATGAGCCTGAAATGTAATTACCTCTATTATTTATCAACCTGATTAAATATATATACGACGTTTTTAAGTTAGCCCTCCAAATATATTATGATAACAATTTAGGGGTCTCCACCTTTTGTTTTTCCTTCGCAAGTTGCTGCCAATCCATCTTTCTTGTCTGATGCGGGTTGCGACCCCGATCAACAGTATTTGGTCCGGGAAAAATGGTGATGGGTGAAACGGACTGGGCCTTGTGTTCTTGGTGCATTTTAGAGTCTATATTTTAGTGCTGAGGAAGAAAGAAAATGAAAGAGACACAGATTTTACGTGGTTCGGACAGATGTCCTACGTCCATTGGCCGTCGGAAATAGTATTTACTAGAGACAGTCGGGTTCTACACACTCGACCTTACTTCACTCGTTACAGTGCTTTCATGGCGAAAAGAGAGAATGAAGAAGATGAATACAGAAGATTTTCTAAGTGTTTTGTGTGTTGTCTTGAGTCTCTCTCCTATCTGATCTTCTCTTATTCACATATATCCGTTTTCCCTTTGTCGCTCCAGCTGGCAGTCCTTTGGGACCACATGATAGCAACGTCTGGTACAACCTAGGAGAGGCAGCACCTGCGAATGTACTATTGTCAGACTGGCGCACCTCCTCTCTGTTCACAATGTCGACCACTCACAGCCATCCACGTGTCCCTTGGTCGGTTTTACCCAATATTTCCCGTTCAAACTATTTAGATGTCAGAGCCCATCTTACTTTTTCGGTACAAGGTCACAGGTCCCCAGATATCCTACCTATCTGTCCATATGTCCTAAAAGTTACTATCTTCAGGTAGTCGGGTTAGGGGGAATGCTGAGCAGAAGGTCACCCCTATCATTTTCCTTATTTGCATGGCTGCTACTGCTAATTAGACCAATTTTTTAGCATATCCAATGTTTAGTTGATTTAGATTTGAATGACGTTGTAAGGGGCGTTAAAGAAGGGGTCACTTTCGCTTCTAGGATACGCTTCTCTCTACGAACTTTAGATATATAGAGACAAATATAAATAAATACACTTATACTTAAATTTCATAAAGTTGATTTGTCTCGTAGTTAAAACACTTGACCACATTGCTTTTCTTGGTTGTGGAGTGAGGTGAAATGGAATCTATAGGCACCGATCCCTGTGTTTGACTGTTCACAAGGGGCTTTTTGGATGTAGTTTGAAATAAATAAGAGGCTATTAAGCCCCAGTTCCATATTATAATTCAGGTCCTGTGAGTAATAATTTCAGTATTAAGGACCCATTATCTTTCAACTTTAGAGAAAAGGACCAAATACTTGATCTTAGCAAAATATCCCTACGAAGTTATGTAATAAGAGGTACCTAGAACCAGTTTTATGTTACCATCGTTAACCATATTATTAAGGAAATAATTTTTTTTCCAATAAAAAATAGTGCACAGATTTCTATTTTCGTTATCCTCGGAAATGAAAGTAGGTCTATCCACGATGGTTTATTTTCATATTCAGGTTTCGAAATGTTCGATTTCACGGGTATTTTGTTCGAACTCTATTGACGCAAATAGTAAAAACACGACGAAATCGAATCTCGATTTGATCGAAATTGAAGATATTTTGTACAAATTCGAGAAACCCATATCCTGAACAAATCTATGAAACACAGTATTGGCTCTATTGTTCGTCGCTCATGGTTTGACGAAATTTAAAATCGCCGGATTGTTGCCTAAACAACTGTTCCCGAAACATGGTATGTATAGTTAAGTATCTGTCATCATGTAACAATTAGTAGGTATTGATAAGCTATCAAATGGTATAGGTACAAATTGAATGGTATTGGTAAGCTGGATTTGGTAGAGCTTGCCAATTATCGGGTAATTGTATAACAGTGGAAACGCGATCGAAACAATCGATCATATATATTATTTCCATCTGCACGAACAAACATCCTGCACAAACTAAGTTTGATGTGTGCTAGACGGTTTATCATGTTATTCAGGTCTCGAATGTTGGATTTTACGGGTAAAATCTTCAAAATCATTTGACGCAAATAATAAAAACACAGTGAAAATTGAATCCCGATTCAGTCGAAATTGAAGATATTTTGCACAAATTCGAGAGACCCATATCCTGAACAAATCCCGGAAGCACCGTATTAGCTCTATCGTTCGTCGCTAATGGTTTGCCGAAATTTAAAATCGCCGGATTGTTGCCTAAACAATTGTTCCCGACACGTGGTATGGACGGTCATTCATATGTCTTTGTAATACAGTTAACTGGTATTGCTAATAAGAGATATGGTATACGTACTAATTTAAAGGTATTGTAAGAAATATTTGATACCAGTTGCCTATTATCTGTATCACTATAACTGGAAACTCGATCAAACAATCGATCGTATATATTAGTTCCACTTGCACGAACACACATCATGCACCAACCAATTTGGCCGTGTCCTAGACGGTCTATCATGTTATTCAGGTCTTGAATGTTCGATTTTACGGGTACAATTTTCATATTCATTTGACGCAAATAATAAAAACACGATGAAAATCGAATCCCAATTAGGTCGAAATTGAAGATATTTTCCACAAATTCGAGAGACCCATATCCTGAACAAATCTCGGAAGCACCGTATTAGCTCTATCGTTCGTCGCTAATGGTTTGCCGAAATTTAAAATCGACGGATTGTTGCCTAAACAACTGTTCCCGACACGTGGTATGGACGGTCATTCATCTGTCTTTGTACGACAGTTAGCTGGTATTGCTAATCATAGATTTGGTATACGTACTAATTTAAAGGTATTTGTAAGAAATATTTGATACCAGTTGCCTATTATCTGCTATCACTATAACTAGAAACTCGATCGAAACAGTCGATCGTATATATTATTTCCATCTGCACGAACACACATCATGCACCAAACCATTTTGGCTGTGACCTAGACGATCTATCATGTTATTCAGGTCTCGAATGTTCGATTTTACGGGTAAAATTTCAAATTCATTTGATGCAAATAATAAAAACACGGTGAAAATCAAATCCCAATTCGGTCGAAATTGAAGATATTTTGTACAAATTCGAGAAACCCATATCCTGAACAAATCTATGAAACACAGTGTTGGCTCTATTGTTCGTCGCTCATGGTTTGCCAAAATGTAAGATCGACGGATTGATGGCTATAAAACTGTTCCCAAAACTTGGTATGGAAGGTCGTTTATCTGTCATTATAGATCAGTTAATAGGTATTAATAAGCTATCATATGGTATGGATACGGATTTATAGGTAACTATAAGCTAGATTTGGTACCGGCTGCTAGTTATCTGGTATCATTGTAACGGTGGAAGCTCAATTGAAACAATCGATAATATACAGGCATATAATTATTATTACCAAACGTCCTTTTGCTTTTTGATTTGCGAATTATAATTTTGGGGACGAAAAGGTATTGCGGGCACGTGTTCCGTTACTATATTAGAAATTTTGATATTTTTGCAATAATAATCTGTTGTTTTTTTAAGTACTACTATTACCACGCAAACACTTATTCGTATGAACAGAATGGTACCACCAATATACTAGAAACATTCAATTTGCAAGCCAGGTGCACATGATGTACACATAGGAGAAAACACGTATGGTAATGCTTCGCTTGGTTGTACAAAAAACATGCCCATACTAAGTACATTCACAGATTGTGAATGACAAAAGGACAAAACACATACGAAAACATCATATTGCTTCCTTAAAGGTTCTGCGATTGTGCCCGTTCCGCTTACATCTTCCGCACTTTAATGGACGAAAATCCTTAATTTGCGATGGCAGTCTCTTCGTTCGTGGACGACCCGGGGGTCGCTGAACATTAGGTTCGGTGACGTCTTCAACTGGTGGATTTTCATCGACAGTATTGGAAGGGATTGGATTTATATAGGACATATAGGCCTCTTGGTATTTTGGTAAACTATAGTACGGGTCACAGAAATCATAAGGTGAGAGACCTAAACATAGAATGGAGGAACAAGCATGCTTACAAGGTATGCTCTCCAATTGGAAGAATCTGCACGAACATGTCTTGTTAGTTAAGTCCACGGCAAATTTTTTCCCATTTTCTATAACCTCAAAACTCCAGCCACACGAAGTATCAACATCTAAGGTACGAGATTGTTCCATGTTGGACTTCAATTTATTTTCCAGCTTCTTACACAAATAGCCGACTTGTTTGTGCGCATCGGTTCTTTTGTTGTTCATCATTATCATGATCTTTCGTCGTATTTCGTCGACCATTCCAACAATGGGCATGGCCCGAGCCTCGCGCACCCAGCTATTCCAACTCTCGGCAATGTTGTTGTCGATGATTCCCCATCTCTTGCCTCTCAATAATGAACTGGCCCAGTTATTAGGCTTCGAAGCCTTAATGAAATCTTCAGCTTCCCTAAATGCTTTTGTGACTTCAGTAGTGAATGTAATGAAATCATTTGGATAAGGAGAATATGCAGCTTTCTTGAACTTTGTTGTCCAATGCCTTTTGTTCCTGAAGAGGTTCTTTCTCAACACCGTTGTCCGGAAATTATCAACCACGTGTCTTAGACAGTAAGCGTGGTGACTTCCTGGAAACATGTCGGGGACGCCGTGAACGAGCCCCTCATTCCGATCGGAGAAAAATGTATAATAGCTGAAATTGCCGATTCCATGGTAGCACAAGATCGCTCTCAGCTTCAAGAGAAAACTACAATCCTATAGACATATACGGGGTTCTCTATCGCATAGGGTCACTATTGCGGGACAAACGAGTAGCGATTGTTTTAGGAAATTTTACCTTGACTGAGATTCATGATGGTTAGATAGGATAGAATTTTATGAAGATGTAGGAATTATTGCTGAGCATGTGCCTTGGTCACTCGCTGTAAATTGCTTTTTATTTCATCTATTTTATTTGCGTCTATCTTATTATTTGCGTTTTTATCTCGTTTAATCAAATCATAAAAACTAAAAAATCCTCTTAGTCTAAATTAGAATTAGGTTTAACATCCTAGAATTAATCAAGCTATCTTCGTGTATCGATACTAGGACTTCGTCCGTTTTACTACTTGCACGACCTATTACACTTGCTAGAATTTGAGCGTGTCAGCCTCACAGGTCGTCATCAATACAATCACTTCCACCCCAAAAGCAGCGGGAAGCTTCATAAGATAGACCTCCTAACGAAATATGCTTAGCCTCGCTAATATTGGTGCTCTTAGATAATTCATCAATTTTCGCACTAGAGCTCCTATATTCGAGACTAGCTATTTTCTCCTTAGACTTAGTTAATCTGTCCTCTAACTCTCTTGTACTTTTCCGCTCATTCTCCATGTTAGCATACCTAGTTTTTAAGGATTCTAACATGTTAAAAAAAGTAGAATTAGGGATAACTACATCTGTAGAAGATATGTTAGTCTCCTCTTCATGGGATAGCATCAAAGCCAAGTTCGTCGATTGTTCGGAGCTTGTACTCTCTTGCTTCTTCGAGCGTGACTTGGTCTTTGTGGACTTCTTCTTTAGTTCCTTCTCGATTAATTTTAATTGATGCCCAAACTCGATGAGTTGTTCATCAAAGTTGGAGCCCGAGTCGATCGAGTAATCAAGGAGGTGTCCATTTGTTGTTTGTTGTGGTTGGATAATTTGATCGTTGACGCGTTGTATGATTTGGATGTTTGAAATCTAAATTTGAAATAAAATTTTGACCGGAAAAAAATTGGCTTTTAAAATTTCAGTTTCGAAAAAATTTGGTTAATCAAAAAAATGCTTTTATTTTATTATTTGTATTTTATCTATTTTATCTAATTATCAAAACTATAAAAATTCCGTTAGTTTAAATTAGAATTAGGAATATTTTCTGAGAATTAATCGAGCTGTCTTCGTGGATCGATACTCGGACTTCGTCTGTTTTATTACTTGCACGACCTAGTACACTTGCTAGTATTTGAGCGTGTCAACTTTTTGGCGCCGTTGCCGGGGACAGCGGTATATTAGTTCTAGGAGTTATTCTAAGTTTCAGTTTAGACCTTTTAGTTATTTTTACATTTTTATTATTATCATCATTATTCTTATTATTATTATTACTATTATTTTTTTATATACTTTGATACTCTCATCTTTCTCGTTTGCGTTTGTAGGATAAGGGATGCAGCGATACTCGCAATATTCTCCCGAGACATATGCGACATGCGATGATGAACTGGAGTGCGACTTTTGCGGATGCCGACATCTCACTAGGGAATGCAAGTATAATCGTTACGAGCCTCCACGATCGTGGCATGATGGACGAGGGGAGAATTGCTACTCTTACGCTGGCGATTACTCACCTTCTCCCTCGCATGATTACTTTGCTCCACCTCAAAAAGAAAAAGCCGCTCGGGAGATAGCGCTCGAGAAGATGGCAGGGTCGTATGAGCAACCATTAATTCAAAAACATGCCCAACAACAGATTGATCCGCCCCAAAAAGAAAAAGCCGATTGGGAGATAGCGCTCGAGAAGATGGCAGTGATACAAGAAGACAGTAATCGTACAACTACTTCTACGAGTTTTCACAGTCTAAAAGCGGAGTTGGAGAATCTGGCGGCCCAATTTGTAAAGCTAAAAAATGCAGTGTCTGAACACGGACAAGAAGTACCCTCGAGCCACATTGAGTCAAGTCCGGAAGAGCACATACAAGTCATTTCATTGAATTGTGAAATAAGTCAAGAACCGGTGTTGGAACCAAGTGAGGCTAACGATGAGATCGAGTTAGAAAAAGCCGATCAACCCACAGAGGCTACTGTAGATTTCGTTCCAGAACCGAGTCTCCCAGGAGTTCTTGAGGATACTATGTTTTTCATGGAGTTGGAGGACCACCAAGAAACTAGTGAGCATGAAAGCAAGACATTCGCAGTATATGATGTCGTGGAAAAGAGAAAAATGGAGTAAGAGACTTCCGATCCGATTCTGCGCTTGGTCATGAGGTCACCGTATCCTTCAGATGGCATATTCGCTGAGGAATTCATTAAGGCATCAATGATCTTTGATTTCGATATTACTTGGGAGCCGAAAGTCGACCCATGGAGAGAGTTTAGAGATTGCGACCACGCAAAGCTGTACCACTCTGAGATCAAACTTCTCTCCAAAAAGATGAAATCAAGGTGTTTAGTACTTCTGCTGAACTTAGAGTCGTTGACCTTCAAGAAGAACAAGAGTCGAGCTAACGGCTATAAAAACAGCGCTTCTTGGGAGGCAACCCCAGGCGTATCGATGCATATATATTATTTTATATTTTAGTCGTATTTACTTATATCCCATTTTCGACTAATAAAAATTCGCTCTCACTGTGCCACTTAGTCACATTTTTTCGCAGGCTCATAACCAGTTCGGGGGTTGCCCGTTCGCGATGGTTGCTTGTTTTACTATGGAGCAACAAAGTCTTCTACATCGATCGACAAAAAATTCAGGGCAGTGTCGCTTCAACTCTCTCTTTGCTTTTAGTTTACACATTGAGGACAATGTGCTATTTAGTTTGGAGGTGGAATGCGACACATGCTAGATTGAATATGCTTACATGTTTAAGTGTCGATCTATTTTAGTCTTTTTAGTGGGTATAACTGATGAAGGTTGCCAGTTGAACGTCATCTGTGGAATCTCCAGTCAATGATGAAAATTTTTAAAATTTTACCGTGTCGTGATATGATTCGATGAATTGAGTGTGATGGTCTCACATGTTGCATTGTCGTGATATTAGCATGATTATTTGACATATTGACTGCTTTAAGAGAGTATTGCGTATCATGAAGCACAAATCCAGCTATATATGTGAGTTTTTGAGCCTTCAAAGATTACTTGAGAGCCACTCATTATGCTCGGTGTATATTCTTGTGTGACACGCATGGACTGAATATTTTCGAACTTGCTCTGTTATGCATGTCAATTGTTACTATGTGGATTTTTGTGTGCGAAAATGGAAAGGGCACTAGGATTGAGTCATCGGCCTAAATATTTCCCTACCTTACGTATTTGCCACTTAGTGAGCCCCTTTGAGCCTTATTTGACTAGCTCACTTTCCTGTATGACGCCCCATTACAACCCTTGATGAAAGACCCTTCGATTCGTGCATGACTTCTACTATGTGACTATGATGTGATATATTTGCAAGCCTAGACTAATATATTTTCATGTCGTGATTTGAGCGTCTTTATGCAGATCCCTTTGAAAACACCTCAAGTGACGTGAGCGATCCTTGTGAGAGTTGTGGATTGATGCGTAGTATAATTCTAGAAATGTCTTTCATGATATGATAAGATTGCGACTTATTACATCATGCCTCGTGTTTTGACTAGATCGTTCATTAGTTGATGACTATCTCGAGTTTATATGCTTTTACGTTTTCTGAGATGAAAAGGAGAATTTCATTGGTTGAGGTTTTATAATCCTAACTTGATTTAGTTTTATTCCGCTTTCATGATCGAGGACGATCAAAGCTAGTTTGGGGGTTGTTGATAAGTTCGGATATTACGTTAATTTTATATCCGTTAGAACATTTTATCAGTCGATTAATTATTGAAACATCATTGAATATTCTAAGTTTAAAGGTGTATTTTATATTTGGCATTAATTCAATAATAACAGCAATATATGTGATTATTTGTCTATCATTTACTATTATTGCCTATGTTTATTTTAATATATTGAAGATTAATGCTCTTGGTTGGTGGCTGATGTGGCTTTGAAGATTAAGGCACGTGACTAAAAGCATTGCAAAAAGGAGAAAAGGGTCAACTATCCACATCATCGATTTGCTCTCATTCAAAGTTCAAATACACACATGCAAGGAAAGAGAAAGAAAGTCTTGACCGACTATTCACATTTGAATACTCATGTACGAGAGCTTTAACGAATAAAAAGTCAAATATAGCAGCTAGAGATTCGGATAATCGATGGAATACAGGATGGAGTTGCTTTAAGTCGGCTAATTTATATATAAAGGAGGTCTGTGACAGGGGGAGCTCAGCAGCGAAATAGAGCTCTTGGCGACTTAACAAAAAATAAAGCTGAGCTGAGGGCTGAAATAAAAAGAGCAGAGACCGGCGAGTGAAAATAGAGAGGCGAACGACGGCCAAGAGCGAGACAAGCGAGCACCGGAAAAGGGCGAATTTCTTACCTTTTAATATTTCGTTTTCGACAATGTTTTCTTTTGATTCGTTGTCATTTTCGTATATTAATATGCTAGGCTAATTTCTTCTGGGATTGAGGCCGTATGAGGCCGGATTATGACTACGTATTAATGCTATTATTATCTTATTTAATCAGTCGTGATATGATTCGATGAATTGAGTGTGATGGTCTCACATGTTGCATTGTCGTGATATTAGCATGATTATTTGACATATTGACTGCTTTAAGAGAGTATTGCGTATCATGAAGCACAAATCCAGCTATATATGTGAGTTTTTGAGCCTTCAAAGATTACTTGAGAGCCACTCATTATGCTCGGTGTATATTCTTGTGTGACACGCATGGACTGAATATTTTCGAACTTGCTCTGTTATGCATGTCAATTGTTACTATGTGGATTTTTGTGTGCGAAAATGGAAAGGGCACTAGGATTGAGTCATCGGCCTAAATATTTCCCTACCTTACGTATTTGCCACTTAGTGAGCCCCTTTGAGCCTTATTTGACTAGCTCACTTTCCTGTATGACGCCCCATTACAACCCTTGATGAAAGACCCTTCGATTCGTGCATGACTTCTACTATGTGACTATGATGTGATATATTTGCAAGCCTAGACTAATATATTTTCATGTCGTGATTTGAGCGTCTTTATGCAGATCCCTTTGAAAACACCTCAAGTGACGTGAGCGATCCTTGTGAGAGTTGTGGATTGATGCGTAGTATAATTCTAGAAATGTCTTTCATGATATGATAAGATTGCGACTTATTACATCATGCCTCGTGTTTTGACTAGATCGTTCATTAGTTGATGACTATCTCGAGTTTATATGCTTTTACGTTTTCTGAGATGAAAAGGAGAATTTCATTGGTTGAGGTTTTATAATCCTAACTTGATTTAGTTTTATTCCGCTTTCATGATCGAGGACGATCAAAGCTAGTTTGGGGGTTGTTGATAAGTTCGGATATTACGTTAATTTTATATCCGTTAGAACATTTTATCAGTCGATTAATTATTGAAACATCATTGAATATTCTAAGTTTAAAGGTGTATTTTATATTTGGCATTAATTCAATAATAACAGCAATATATGTGATTATTTGTCTATCATTTACTATTATTGCCTATGTTTATTTTAATATATTGAAGATTAATGCTCTTGGTTGGTGGCTGATGTGGCTTTGAAGATTAAGGCACGTGACTAAAAGCATTGCAAAAAGGAGAAAAGGGTCAACTATCCACATCATCGATTTGCTCTCATTCAAAGTTCAAATACACACATGCAAGGAAAGAGAAAGAAAGTCTTGACCGACTATTCACATTTGAATACTCATGTACGAGAGCTTTAACGAATAAAAAGTCAAATATAGCAGCTAGAGATTCGGATAATCGATGGAATACAGGATGGAGTTGCTTTAAGTCGGCTAATTTATATATAAAGGAGGTCTGTGACAGGGGGAGCTCAGCAGCGAAATAGAGCTCTTGGCGACTTAACAAAAAATAAAGCTGAGCTGAGGGCTGAAATAAAAAGAGCAGAGACCGGCGAGTGAAAATAGAGAGGCGAACGACGGCCAAGAGCGAGACAAGCGAGCACCGGAAAAGGGCGAATTTCTTACCTTTTAATATTTCGTTTTCGACAATGTTTTCTTTTGATTCGTTGTCATTTTCGTATATTAATATGCTAGGCTAATTTCTTTTGGGATTGAGGCCGTATGAGGCCGGATTATGACTACGTATTAATGCTATTATTATCTTATTTAATCATATGATTTTAGTTATGTATTCTTTGTTTGCGCTTCATATGCGAAGGTGTGATTGGCCTCCATGCGTATGATTATTGATTGGTTTATGAGACGGACTAAGTGATTAAACCGATTAGAACAAAGCATTGAATACCACTATGTAAAACCGAGCAGAGATGGAATTCGGTTTCGTATGTGTGGTTTCCGAGACCTTAGGCGCCGAAAGTGTCTAAACTCGGGGAATTTCACGAAGATCGAATGCACGTATAGGAACTACAGTCATATAGACATATAGTTGATTGCCTCTCATTTACGTAGGGTTGCTAGTTACGTGAATAACGGGTAGCACATATATTAGGAAATTCCACCTTGACTTGATTCATGTTGATTAGATAGATGATATTGCATGAAGACGTAGGAATATTTCGTGCCGAGCATGTGTCTTAATCACGTTCGTCGTTAACTGCTCTATCCTCACCTATTTTATTTGCGTTTATTTTATTATTTGTATGTTATCTATTTTTATCAAATTATCAAAACTATAATAATTCCGTTAGTTTAAATTAGAATTAGGAATATTTTCTTAGAATTACTCGAGCTGTCTTCGTGGATCGATACTCGGACTTCGTCCGTTTTACTACTTGCATTACCTAGTACACTTGCTAGTATTTGAGCATGTCACTTTTCAAAATGGTTTTATCTTGAGAAGAGATGTGTGAGAAATGGTTTGGGAGATCAAGGAAGCTTTGAAATTTTCCATCTCTTTTAAGGACGTTTTCATTTCCGCTTCAAAATTCTCTCGTTCTTTTTCTAACGAAACTCTTAATTCCTCTATTTTCTTAACATAGGGGTATATACAGAGAATTTTCAGAATGATGAAGTTGTGCTTCCTCGGATGTAGAACAATCTTCTGGAAGATAAATTGGTTCAAAGTCACAACCCCAGGGAATTTTCCTAGTTTTGTAACTTTGGTTTAATTCGGTATAATAGAAAGGGATTTCAACCCTAGTTTTGGCTTTCTCTTGGTTTCTTAAAATGTGGCTATTTCTTTTGCGTTAGCAAAAACCATAAGAGCAGTTAGTCCTAGACCCACGTATTTATCGTAAAGTTGATTACAATTAACTTTCTTCAAGTTCCGTGGATTCTCAAAGCCGAAGCCGAACTTGTAGTCATAAAATTCTATATCCTTGGATTGGTTCAAGATATTATCTGGTCAGTTTGTCCCCTTTTCACTAGAAGATCTTCGAATTTCTTTATTTTAAAGAAGAGATTATTGTTTTTCTCTCTCTATTTTTCTATCTCTACGAATTTCTCCCTCAAAAAACCCTAAACAACGACCCTTCGTATATCACCACAACCGATCACCTCACCACAGCTGTCGGCCACCCTTCCACCGGATTGTCACTCACCGACGACCATCACTCACCGACGACCACCAGCCTACCCTCCATCGCTGGGATCAGACGGGGATGAAAGGATTTTAATCCATCATCACCTCCTCCCTTCGTTTCTTCAGATTTCATAAATCTGATCCTATGGGATCTACAACGATGGAGTTAGATTCTCTCAGCCCTATGCCTGATTATGGAATCATTAGGAGTAACATAGCCGATTTTAATGACAGGTTTGACATCGCAGTTTTTTAAGCGCTGCTTTGCCGTGTAAAAGGCGGGAAGAAGGCGAAGGCTCGCCCTGCACCGATGCAATCAGACCCAGATCTGGATCGATCTGAAACTGTTCGAAACACCGTGGGTCTCTCTGACTCTGTACCCCAAGCCAATCCACGGCCATGGATACCAAGTCGCCACTTGCGCCGTTTCATGGGTGAGATTACGCCCCTTCGTGATCCCCGTCATGATAATCGGGTTCATATGTGGAGGGCAATGCCGCCACCAGATTTTCCGATCGACGATGCACCCGACGAGGAACAGCCCCCCGGATGATGTCTGATGTGCTGTTCAGATCGACAAACTTGCTTAATGGGCCTAGGGCTCCAACAGATGGGCCTAGGGTGTCTTCGACCTTCAACGGCACTACTATCTCGCCGTTCGGCCCTGAGGCTACAATAGCCAAGAACCTCCCCATGCCGGCAGACCTGAATCGCCGGAGCAGATACCGAACGTGCCTAGGGCTTCTTTTTCGGCCGTGGTCCAAGGAAATAAGGGCGACCGTGCACATACTCGCCACACGCAGTAGGAACGATTCGCTTTAACATATACCGCACCAACAGTTATTGAGGGTGTGGCTGAGGCTCGACCTTCTTGGGATGTTGTCCGCAAAGGATTCGCGAGATGCGATCACACTCTTGTCGGTTACGTCTCGGGAAATAGGCCGTATTCCCCCCACGTCGAATGCTTTGCTTGCACTATTTGGTCTGATCTCGTTGAGATTTGATCAACGATAAATGGGTTTTTCTTTCCGCTGCGCTACGGTGGCTGCCTCAACAATGGTTCGTGAGGGGGGCGTTGGCTCATGCAAGGCCAGCCGATTTTTCTTAAAGCATGGCACCGGGGCAGTCATTCGATAAAAAGCAACACACAGCGGTACCACTATGGGTCAAGCTTTGCAATGTACCATCGGAACTTTGGACATGGGAAGGGCTTGGAATTATGGCAAGTGTCGTTGGAAAGCCACTGTTCGCGGACACTATGATAGCAACATCGGCACGACTTGAATTTGCGAGAGTTTGTATTGAAATCTCATTGGACACCCCCTTTGTTGAGAAGTTCAACGTCAGAATTCCAGTATGGATGGCGGGCTTTTGGGCATCATAACTATTCAAGCAGAGTATGAATGGAGGCCCAAGAAATGTGTCGCGTGTGACTCTTGGTCCCATGGCATTAGAGGATGCTCGAAGAATCCACCCATGCAGCCACGCAAGAAACCATCAACTACACGGTCAGCTCCGGAACCGCGGCCAGCTCGCAACAATGCAATACCACCTCCAAACACTCGATTAACATTGCGATGCATCGAAGACAAAGGGAAAGCCAAGGTGATTGATGAGGATAACACGGTTGCACTGGTGATGGCGGGCAGACATGACGACTACGAAGGCTATAGTGACTTGGCACTCCGACCGAATACAGAACACGCCTCGACCAGTACAGGGGAGCCGCACACCCTTGTGCCCGTGGTGCATAATTTTTTTGAGACAAGGGTCCTATAGCAGCCTTCTCTGACGGTTACCCATGATACCTCTCACCTGTTGAATCGAAAATAATTCTCGATCACTTTCGAATGAAACGCTACTAAAAAATTTGTCACTTTTGAAGCACATTACATCATCTCATCATCAAAACAACCAATGAAGATCCCCCATCAACTCTAGAAAAAAATGGTTACACACTTGGAAATGACAACCGTCCACCGATTCTAAAATGTGGCGAATTTACCGTATGGCAAAGCCGATTCCTCAACTTTTCCGAACTCAAAGATCAAGATGAGAACCTTTTCGCATCTCTCGAAGAAGGCCCAGCTCAGTTTTGGGTTGACCAGGCAGCCAATCCAACTAACAACCCGCCTCTACCTGCGACTCGATGACTTAAGACTCCTAGTGAATACATAGAGGTAGAAAGGTTGAGAGCTAAGGCTGACCTCGGCTGTAAATCTGGGCTCATGCAAGGCATCCCCAACGATATCTACATGCAAATCGACAGTATCCCTACAACAAAGGGAATGTGGGATGAACTTTATCGCATGATGCAGCGTACAGAAGTTGGAGTCAAAGCAAAGAAGGCTAACATACTAACAGCATACGACTCTTTCAAGGCTAAACCAGAGGAGAGCCTACATGATCTCTATCAGAGATTCCTGACACTTCTCAATGAGATGAGGAAGACGGAAATCACCAAGACGAACATCGAGACCAACATTCAATTTCTACCTTCTCTGCACTCGGAATGGAAGAAGATATCCACACAAATTCGACAGAACAAAAACTTGGAGGAGTTGGATATTCACGTTATTTTCGAAAATCTCGCACAACACGAGGAAGACATCAGCGAGATTCAGAAGGAGCAAAAGGGCAGACAGACTTCCATCCCATCCCATCGGAGTCGGAAGCTGAATCCGACTCCAACGTCGAGCCAAATATCCGAGCCCTAGGAAAGCAACTGGCTTTAATTGGAAGAATGATGAGCAAGCAGTACTTCAAGAAGAAGTCTTCATCATCAGCTAACAAACTTTGCACCTCTAGCTCAAAGAACAAGGAAAGAGCACCGGAGACCTTCGAAGTCAAGAACGCTAAAGAGCCAAACAAGTTATTTAACTACCGCAAAGCCTAGACGAAGATTCAGATGCCAAACCTTCAAACCGGACGGAAGATGACCAAGCATCCATGTCATCTTAGGAGGTACGCTCCTTAAATTCCACATTACTGACCATGTTAGAATCATACGAAGTAGACTATGCTAACATGAATCGTGAGCAGAAAAGCAAAAAGGAATTAGAAGAGAGACTAGCTAGTGAGCGTAACTATCAGTTGCTATTTGACGAAAAATATCACGTAGAAATTCTCTTGTCAAATGCAAATCAAAAAATAGGTAGTCTGGAGTCTACAATAGCCTCCTTAGAGACTAAAAATAGTGACCTAGATAAAGCTCTAACCGAAAGCAACAGAGAGTTAGCGACCTCTAGAAATGACTATAGCACTCTCTGAGGAAAAAAAAGACTTTGTTCTAGGATCAAACTCTTAGACGATAGACTGAATTCTAGGGGAAAAACCGATCAAACGATTCATCTAAACCAGCCCTTAGAAACTGACATTTATAACGCTAAGGAAGGTTTAGGACTTACAAACCCATGCAACTTAAGGAAAGTTGATTGCATTCATCTCTATGATATAAGATACATGGGATTGGGTCTAACCTCTCTAATGACTTTTACTAGCGCATCTGACACAAATGCGCTAGAAGAAGAAAAGCGTAAAGCCAAAACTAGGGCCGAGATTACTATTATGAGAATTCTTCTAATCTACACTAGTACAGAAATAGGAATAGGCTACGGCACCATGGGCATCCGTTGTTGAGACGCCTATATGACACGCGAGTCATTTTAATTTATTTTTTTATTTTTTGTACCATCGGCGACTGTTTCGGGGTAATAACAGTCGCCCATAATTTAGTGACACATTTGGTGTCTGTCCCGTAGAAACAGACGGCCATGATTTTCTCGTTTTTATTTTTTCCGATGTTGGGCGACTGTTACGCGCCATAACTTCGCCAATGAGTTTTCATTTTTTTACATTTGGCGTCTGTTGTTCCGTAGAAACGGACGCCAATGTGTTATTTTTTTATTTTTCTTATTCTTTTTAATCGTTTGGCGACCGTTACGTGCAAGAACGTTCGCCCATAAGTTTTAATAAATTGAAAACCCCTTCTATGTTTTTTACAATCGCGCAATGCAAACCTTCAAATATTCAACGACGACCACCATAAATGCCCATTCCGACTGGTGGCCAACTTGCGACACCTCCCATTGCATCCGAAAACCGGCGACAACCACTGCGGCGACGGCCACTGAACCTCCACTTCCAATTTCCGATGAAGACCACCGAATCTTCCATAAAATCAGCATTCGGACGTGAATTTTGGTTAAGCCACCGAACCACGGAACCATCGAACCTTCAGCTCTGGTCCGCGGCAACCGGGCTAAACCAATTCACGCTTGGCTAATTTTGAATTTAGGTTAATTTTGAATTTGGTTTTTTTTTTCAAAGTCGAATTTGGGTATTTTAATTATTGAGCTTGAAGTTGAAGGAATGACGAAGCTAAGCCAATTCACGCTTGGGTTAATTTCAAATTTAGGTTAATTTTGAATTTGGGTTTTTTTCTTCAAAGTCGAATTTGGGTATTTTAATTATTGAATTTTCGTCCCTTTACGTTTTCATTCGATGTTATGACACATAATGGTGACCGTTATGCTTGTAGAGAATTGCTCGGCCTAAGTTGGTGGCCATGGCGAATTGGATGGATTTCAAGGCATCGGGCGGTAATTCAAAGTTGACAAAGTCGGGGCGTAATTTTGCGAAAGGCAGCTCTTGGAGTTTGTTTAGTAAGAGGTTACTGTTTGAGACGTTGAGCAACTTCTTGTGTTGGTTGTGATTTTGTTTTGGTGATCTTGTTTTGGTG
This sequence comes from Craterostigma plantagineum, assembly GCA_027422505.1. Taxonomy (NCBI): domain Eukaryota; kingdom Viridiplantae; phylum Streptophyta; class Magnoliopsida; order Lamiales; family Linderniaceae; genus Craterostigma; species Craterostigma plantagineum. The sequence goes on from JAPQWV010000055.1 coordinate 5,386,665, forward strand.
ATTTTTGGTGATTTTGTTTTCATGGGTTATAATTTTATTTTGGTGATTTTTCGTGAAAATTAGGTTTTTGGTCAATTTTTGCAATCACTTAGGTGGTTGGAATGGATCGGGTTGAATGTCTAGTAAGCGAACAGCGACCGAGTATTTGAATGGTGTAGAATAGTTTATGAATTGCGGAGCAAAATCTTAGAAAAAAGAGGCGATCCAAGATTTTATGTCCTTGTCGCAATTGTATTAACATAAAGTGCTGAAATAGGAAACTGTTGGGGATCATCTACTAGTTTCGGGTTTTTAAACCTAGTTATACAAATTGGATATGGCACGGCGAGTTTGTAGCTAGTCTTGTGGGTGAAGGATCAAGTACTAGAGGATTTAAGACGACGGTGTTTTAGCTGACGATTATTCATCTTATCATAATCGTATTGAGGACGTGCTCCGTGACGTTCAAGAGGATTTCGATGAACGTCCTCCCATATTTGATAGTCTAGTTAGGGACAATAGTATCACTTTGTACAACGGATGTTCTAAATACACAAAATTATCTGCTTTGTTCGAAATTGTTGAACTTAAGGCTAAATTCAGGATTTCGGATAAATGTTTCTCAACACTCTTAGAAACACTCACCGATATGCTTCCCGATGGGAATGAGCTTCCCGTGTCGACTTACGAGGCAAAAAAGTTGTTGTGCCCTTTGAACTTGCAGTATGAAAGAATACATGCCTGTCCAAACGATTGCGTGCTTTATAGAGGCGAGTATGAATCGGCTGATAAGTGTCCGATGTGTGACACTTGGATGTTCTCCCAGATTTAAGCGAATGTTCTCCAACACCGACGATGCCAAAATGATTAGATGGCATGATGAGGAAAGGAAAAAAGACGGAAAATTGAGACATGCGGCAGCCATATTGTTCCGGATCACAACGAAGGAATGTATTGTTGATAAACGTATGTGAATTTTTTCATCGTGTCTTTTTCTGTATGAATTTTTTTCATCGTGTCCTTTTTTGTATGAATTTTGAGTGAATTTTGGTGAAATTAACTAAATCACTCTTTTATTGTTGTTTTTTTTTCAGGGTACATCTAGTTACGACTAGATGTCTTCAGAGCATCCTACATCAACCTCGACTGGTAACGAGTCGAGCGAGTCCTTAAGCGTACGAGAGGTACATATAACAGCTAGGGCTTGAGAAGATGATTGAATCTGGAGTCCGAGGAGTGCATCCTCCAGTTCGATGAGATGGGTAATGTCATTGGCCCAGACCAAGATGTGAGGGCGAATTAGCAACTACGTTGGTCGGGTGGCGAGGGTGCTGGCGGAGGACTTCATCACGCATTGGTGCCACATCAACTGCAGGCTCAAGGAGGAGCTTAGGCAAGATATTAAGGTGATTTAATTTGTATAATTAATATACTAGGATAATTTTGATTCTGTATATAATTAATTCTCTATTTTTTATTCGACAGACTACGTGGAAGTTGCCAGACGATCCGGCTATCAAGGCAAAGGACCTTAAGAAAGCCGGATCATTACGAAAAAAATTGGAAGTACAAGTACAGCGCGAAGGAAAAGAAGAAGGGCCCAAGTGTTGCGAGCGAATACCAACACATCTCCCAATAAGGATTGACCGCGTGGAGGAACATGAGGGAGACCTATGAATTTTCAGGTTAAAATATCGATTTTATTCTGTTTTTAATGATACCGTTATGTGTTTATTCATATTACAGGAAATTAGTGAGAAGGCTAGACAAAACCAATCTCACAACATGTATCCTCACCATCTCGGCACGTGGGGGGGGGGGTATAGAGGCCACATGGCCAATTGGGAAAAGAGGACCCGATTACCAACCTCGCTAACTTTTCCACGGAATTGATAGTGCCGTTGAAAGAGGGAAGTGTAAGAGGGGTAAACTTCATTCGGAGTAAAACCGTAAGAAGGGAAGATGGCTCATTGATATTTCCATGTGATGCGAGCCGGGAGCTAGCCGAGAAACTCGTAAGTTTAACACTCTAATTGGATTGTTGTATAGAATTTTGGAAAGTAACCGTGTTTAACTACTAAACAATACAAATTGATAGGCACAGGTGAACGAAGAAGCGAGCCGAGGAGAATTTGTCCCCACGAGGCAAAATGATGCATTGACAAAGGCTTTGGGAAAGTCCATCACAGCGGAAATCCTAGGGGTTTCCCTTCGAAATACTCCATTCCAGATGTGTTCGGCCACCCTACCGAGGGTCCGTGAGTTCTAGTAGCTTTTTTGTCGATGGATAATTTGAGCGCCGAGATAGAGGCTAGATTGAGAGAGGAGGTGAAGGCTGAGGTGGAGGCCAGATTGAGAGAGGAGGTAACGATCGAGGTGAGGGCCGAGATCAGTGCAATATTCTCTCTAATGGGGATGTCGATGCCGAACATGAACAGGAACACAATCCCAATACTGGCGCCGGCGCCCCAGCTCATACTGTCCGGAGTTCTTTCGGATCGGCCTCGCTTGATCCGTTTCCCTCGTCGAATCCCATATCGGTAATACTTATTTGTTTACTGTTTATTGTATAACGTATTGGATTTATTCTATTTAAATTCTATTCATTTGAAATAGTATAGTGTCCCAAGGTCCGACTAGCGATTCGTAAATTCGACAGGGCATTAGAAGTCGTGGCTCTTGGGACAGTGAAACGGGGACGTGATACTGTTCATCATATCCCAGTGTACGAATAGAACATCGTAGTCACGGTCAATCTCGTAGCTCAAGGAAGGGAGGAGGAATATTATCCGGTAGGATCCTCGGAGTTTATCACGTTAGGAGATGCACTGGGCAGCTTCGTACAGCGGCCGTAGGTTGACATTATCGTAATATATAACTATTAATCTAATTTAAAGAAATTAATTTGTAATTTCTTTTGTAGGCACTTCCTACGCCGAGAATAGGGATTTCGTCATTGGAGACAATATTCAACGCAATGACGACGATATCGCACACCTAGACGAGAGATTGGTTCGGGGTCTAGGCAAGTATTGTCGGTATCTATTCGATAACCTATCCTCTCGGATTGATTTATTAAGTGCTCTTTAATATTCTCTATGAGAGATGTTTTCTACGTCCCGGGAGGAGAGTCGTTATTCTCCAGCGTCGATGTCAGGGATTAATCACTTCCTTAGGGCGAGAGTTTGGATTCTGGCGTCATTCAAGTTTTCTTAAGGTATGTTCATTTCTTTTAAGTTAAAATTTAAAGTTAAGTTTTATTGACTATCATTCATTGTAGGTATCTTCATCTAGAAATGGGGTCCGAGATTGTGTGCTTCAACCCTAATCGGTTAAGCCTGATGAAAAAGGACCCCATGGAAAGTTGAATACATGACTACGGTTTTCAAAAATTCGTACAATGTGTTAGGTCCCTAGATTATCAACTCTATGATCCTATACTTCAATCCTAAGGCAATCGATTAGAATTGTATGAAATTCAAAGTTTGATCGAAAACCTTCTTTGAAGAATCGAGAGATAATTCCTTTAGTGAGAGACATATTTGCGTGTTTCTCTCTCTCAAGAATTTGGATTGGCAGCGTTTCGGATCAATTCAATAATTCTTTGTATTAAGCACAATGATTACAAATGTATTTATACCAAACAAGCTTCGTATAAATAACAATCTAGTCCTAATCTAAGGAGAAATATAATAAATGCCCCTAATTACAAGGACAACTAATTAAATCAAAGCACAACTCTAAGCTGTATTTTACATTCTCCCCCTTTGTGCTTGATTGTCCTTCCGTGCTATCTGTCATCGTCGGGCATAGTAAGACTGATAAACGTATTTCAATGCGTTTATCGTAGTGTTTAACTGGGTTAACAAAGAGATCTAGTCATTATTTTATGCATTTATTCGCCCTATTTATACTTCTTTCGATGCTGAAGGACCTTAGGACGGCTCTCGGGCGAAAAGGAGCGAAAACGAGGCTAAACGGAGCAAAAACGATGGAAACAGGCATGTGTTACGACCGTGACACATAGTGCACCAGGCCGTGACAAGAGACAGAATGCCATACTGAAGAACGTCACGGCCGTGACCCAAATTGCACTAAGCCCCAAGCCGTGATGCCTGGCAGTAAGCTTCGAAGGTTATACTGGATGATGTCACGGTCGTAACACCCGGTGCACTTGGCCGTGACACTTGGCAGAGAGTCGAAGTTCAGTATGTCACGACCGTGACACCCAGTGCACTTGGCCGTGACACTTGGCAGAAAGTGCGAGCGGTAAAACGATGACTGTCACGGCCGTGAAGGCCCATGTACAGGCCGTGACAGTAGCGAATTTCGTGTTAAAGCCCAAATTCGACTCAGAAAAAGGAGATACCTACCAGATATCAACCCTAATCAATTAAGAGACAAAAAAGAGCCTTGAAGAACAAGGAATTACATCCCGGAGCACGAGAGACGGATTGTAATACCCGTAAATTCTAAATACGGGAGTAAGGTATGATAATATTTTAAGCCTTCGGATTAGGAGAATTAATATTCGACCCAATTGATCCGGCCCAACTCAACAGAATTTAATAAATAAAATAGACCAAATTAGTGTTGGAGCATCTAGGAGGCCCAATTAGGAGCAAGTAAAGTAATAAATAAAGTCGGCCCAATTAAAAGATGTATCTAAAGCTAATGATATTAGAACCCAAGTGAAGAAATTCAAAAAGACCAAAGTCAATTTTCATGTTGGCCCAACTCAATGGAAAATAGTCCAATAAATAATTTAGACCAAGTAATACTAGAGCCCATCTAAATTAGTTAAGAGGGCCCAAGAAAATATATATGCATATAAGAATAATAATTGTTCAATTTAAATAGAGATACAATGAGTAGCAAATAGAATAATGAATGCACTAAGGCCCAACTAATTAAATATCTTGGCCCAAACTTGAGTCAAAAAGAGAAAAGGATGGGACATTTCTTGATGACTAGGTAAGTAGACGTATGGGTTCCTCACCCTTTTGTTAGCCTCGTGTACGAATAATCATTATAAAATACAAAGAGAAGAAGGTAGAAAAAGGGGGAAAGAAAACGTGCAAAGAAGAAAAAAAAAGGGGGAACGATGAACAAAAGAGATTTTGGGCGAAGCTCATCACAACCAAAAATCCAATCGATGCTTAAGGATGATCATTATTAAGCGAGGAGTAAACGTGAAACAGAGAAGAAAAGCAGAAAGGAGAAGAAACCCAGAAGAAAGGAAGAAAGAAGAAATGAAAGTCGACGAACGAGAGACCAAGGATTTTTGGCAAGCTCATCGCAACCCAAACCATTTAACCTAGCTTAAGGAAGTGAGGTAGGCTCTTAAATACTCAGATTGGAACGGTCTTCAGTGGTTCGAACCTCAGTGTCCATGTTCGAGTGTGTAATACCCCTATGTGCTTCCCTGCTCGTTTTGAAACCCAAAATACGGGTTTAAATCTGTATTCTCGTGTGCTTGGATGATATGAGGTTCTGGGAATTTACTTGAAGATTTTGAGGGTTCGAATGTTTAGGGGGTTGAGTATTACGAGCAGAAGTAGGAATTTTTAGGGGTTTAATTGCTACGTTTGGAGTCCAAAGTATGGTTTTAAATCTGTATAATTATGCATTTTGATGATACTAAGTTCTGATGTTTAGTTGAGGGTATGAAGATTTGAAGGCGTCGGGTCTTATGTGTTTAACGAGTGGGAATTAGTAGAGTTCGAGTGAAATTTAGAACTTCAGTCCACGGGCTTGGGAGTTTCACGAGTTGGAGGATTTATCGGGATAGAATTAGTTCAAGAGTTTGTGGTAGTTAGTGAATTGGGGAGCAATTTCGGGACAAAAGGCACGGGTTAGAGACGTTCCCATAGTGTGAGTTAGGGTGGGCTGAAATTAGTCCACGGGTCGAGGGGTTCTCGTTTTGTGAGATAGAATTGTTATTTCGCGGGTCAATATGGAGTTGGTACATAAGCTATTTCGGATGTTTTAGTATTTAGGAAACTCGAATTTTTCAATAATAGATCTTTACTTGTGGTTGTTGTCAAGTTAAGAATGTGAGTCTATTATTTCCGAAAGGATATGATGTCTATAAAGGTCTGATAAATGTTTGGGCGTACGATTTTATGGGTTTAGGATATTCTTGGATAATATATGAAGTTTTGATGGTTTCGACCGATCCTAGGTTTTGAGCGATTTTGAGTTTTGATTGATTTTAATTCGCGGGCCGTTTTATTTTGTAAGTTATGAGTGAAATAGAATTCGAACTAATAGGAAAATCGGCCGAATGGGTTTCGGGTCGCGAAAGTGTTTCGCGGGCCAAAGGGGTTGTTCCAATGTGTGAGTAAAACATGTTTCGTGGGCCAAAATTCGGATTCTCGCGGGCTACAGTCTTTCGCGGGCCGACTTGAAGGGTGCTGTGAGAGGCGTCGCGGGCCGATTTCAGGTTTCGCGGGCCGATTGACTTTTGCAGGGTGATTCCTGTGAAGGGCGTCGCGGGCCGACTTTAGGTTTCGCGGACCGATTGGCTTTCGCGGGGTGATTCCTGTGAGACTAATCGGTCGATTCGCGGACTTAAATCGGACTTCGCGCGTCCAATCGGGCGATTCGCGAACTTAAACCGGGCTTTGTGCGTCTAATCGGACGATTATGCGAACGCCCCGAAAGTCCCGTGAATTCGAACGTTGATCCGCCAAGTGTTTCGGGTTGACCATCTTTTGAAAGTGGGATCGGACGATTTAAGATTTGGGCTTTGACCGGATTTGTGGGAGTTTGACCGACGCTTTACATTTTTAGGCTTTTGCCCTATTTCATGCTCAATCATTTTAAGTAAAATTAATTTCGGCCCAAATCTGTTTTAAAAGTGAAGTATATTCGTATGTTGACTAATATATTCGGGTCAACCTATATTTTAAAGTTTAAAGGTTATTTTGGGATTTAAAACCTTCGGCCTAGCTTGGTATTTTATGAGTTAACTTGTCTTAGCGAACTCTTTTCAAAAGACTACTTTTCAAATGTAGTTTCGAGCATGATAATTTTAGATAGTCAGTTAATTTTGCTAGTACACTGACGATTATAACTCTTTAGGCTTAAGGGTCGAGAACTAGGAATCTCACAGGATTACTAGCGGGTAATCTACGGACGACAGGTAAGTGGGAATTTCAACTACAACACATAAATTATTTGTACGAGCATGAATTACGTGAATAACTTTTTATGTGAATTATTATGTGGCGTGAATTATGTGCTATATGTGATGACATGGCATAAATTTCGATACGTTCACATGAGCATGAGCACATGCATACACGACTTGCATGAGCATTATGAGAGGAGAGAAAGCATGGTATAAGATCGCTTGAAAGCGATAGATATTTGTCGATATAGGCATCTGATGTCGACTCACAGTTGAGTCAGGACTACTTCTATGACACCATGACGACCCGGTACGTCGTCGGATATATATTTATTATTTGGGCAGATGCCCTGAATTGCGGTAGGTGCGACCTGCAGGAGGCGATCCGAGGGAGGAAGCGACACCGAGGGTATCTCTGGTGTTGGCGACCTCGGAGTGGGCTACCAGCGTGAGCGTCCGCGGAACAGCAAGTACCCATTGGGCCGAATGGCGGACCGTCATGCATCCCAGTGCTGATTGGGCCGAAATGTGTGACCATCATGCATCCCAGTTCAGATTGGGCCGAAATGTGTGACTAGTACTTTGTGGTTCGTCACCCTTTGTGGATTGCTGGACCATTTGTCCTTATTGGATTTGAGCTCTGAAAATGGTGCATAGTAAGTTAGTCGCGGGCCCAGAGAGATGTGAGATTGAGTTGATCCTGAGAGGGTCTGAATGCATTGGCGCGGATGCCTTTGCAAATATGACACGTGCACGGCATGCATCATTCCCACTTACTGAGCTTTATAGCTCATCCCAAGTTTTTATGTGTTGTAGGTACGATAAAGTCGGACGTTGAGAAACGTCACGATTAAGGCAGGCTGACGGCGGTACTCCACGATCTTTTGTGGGCGAGGTTGTACATGATGACGACATGTGGAGCGAGTTAGGATGTTGTGTTATTATGAATATTTTGGGGGATCCGGTCTCTGTAAAGTTATGACGATATAGGTTATGTTTTGTCGCAAATTATATTTTAGGAAAAAGATTTTGTTAGACGGGTCTTCCGCGACTTACGTTGCGAAAATCCGCCGCTAATTAGTATTAGAAAGTCAGGCTCGTCACACGGATCAACGACACAATCATGCCGAATTAAACGAAGAACGACGATTCATCCGCGCTACCATCACAGATCATCCGTACATCAAGATCATGAGTCTTTCTTACTCCTTCCTTATTTCTTTTGTTGTTTTCTCGTTAATTATGAGTAGCTAAATTCCCTTTGTGTTTGGGATTAGATGAACGCTAGGTTATTTCGTATTTAAGACATATGTTTATCGTGACTCGTGTTATGACTATTTATCTATCTATGAATTTGTTTCATCGCTTTAATATGTCTATGTGTTAAAGTGATCGTTTGGAAAATCGTTTAGGGCGATAGCTAAACAACGATTAGGAGCGATAAATATTCGCGGATATGGGCGTCTGTTGTCGATTCACAGTTGAGTCACGGCTCTTCTATGCTACCATGGTGACGTCAAATGTCGTTACCGTCAAGACATGACATGTTCAAGGCAAGACATGATTTTAGGGCAAATGCCTCATGGCGGAACGTGGAACCTGGAGGATGCGAGCTGGGGGAATAAGCAACACCGAGGGTACCTCTGGTGTTGACTACCTCAGAATAGGCTACCAGAGTGAAGCGTCCGCGTGACGTATGAAACCACCGTGGACAGAAAAGGCGCCCTAGGGTTAGCCTCCCATGAGTGCGTATTTCCACTTATATATTTATTTATCCATGGTGGATTCGAGCTCCATGATGGTGCATAGCAAGATAGCCGAGGGCCCTACATGACAAGACACGACAAGGAAAAATATGAGGTCTGGGGAGCATTGGCGCGGATGCCTTTGCAAGTTAGGACACATTCATTGCATGCATGGCTTTCCATTACTGAGCTTTATAAGCTCATTCCACGTATTTATGTGTTGTAGGTTCACGGGATCACGTACGTGATCTTTACGAATGCGAGGCAAATTTTTGAAGCTTATGGAGGACTTTTGAGGTGGCAGTGTGTACATGGATGCGACCTGAGTGGCGGGCCGATAGATTATTTTGAACACGCATGCGCACTCACCTTGTATTTATGTCCTAGAAATATTTTGTATTGTACAGAAGAGTTTCCTTTATATAAAAGGAAAAATTTTGTACGCATTTTCATATATAGATTTCATTTATATCACATGCAGTCACATAAAATAGTAATAAGAATGGGCGGTAGAAGTCAGAGGCGTTACAATGGCTTCGGGTCATTCACCGCTGAATCGTACCTTCAAACAAGTGAAAAACAATTTAGCAAAGAAATAAATAAATAACTACGTCGAAATGATAACGAGACTAATGATGACGTAGGAAGACAAATAACACAAATAACGCAAATAGTAAAAAGGAAAAAGAAAAACGTCAAATAAAGTGGCTAAAGTACCGAACTACGGTGTTCCTCTATTCCCGGCAACGCCGCCAAAAACTTGATCGACACGTGGTGTGCTAATATAATTTGCAAGTGCGATAGGTGATAATATAAAACGAATACCTAATTTCTATCACCAACGTGCGATAGGCAATGGACCTATCGTGTGTAGTGCAGTAAAGTGAGTAAACGAGTATCGAACACGAAGAATAAACTGAGTAGTAGTAGTGACCTATCGACTCGATATCTAGCCTAAATAAAATACGTCGATTGTTTTTTAATTAACCTGACATTGCTCCTAACTCAACTAGAGATTCAAAGAACATGCCTAAATTGATGTGAGAACTTTCAGATAATAGAGATGTGCTCGGGATTCGAATCCCGCTAGGTACTATCGGCTAAGACAATGAATTATCGGTCCTACGTGATTCTGACTAGATCGCAGTAATTTTCTTACCCGCTCACGAGTTTGCTATTGCCCTAAACGCTTGCGGGGATCTAAAATTCAGTAATTACTAACGGCGAGGATCTAAAAGTCATGTCTTGATGGTAACGACATTTGACGTCACCATGGTAGCATAGAAGAGCCGTGACTCAACTGTGAATCGACAAAAGACGCCCATATCGGTGAATATTTATCGCTCTCAGGCGACCGTGTATCATGCACGCTATCGTATCTTGTCTTTAATACTAATCGTGCGTGCATATGAACATGTCGTAAGGATGCATGTCATGTCATCATATAACGTAATTAAACCACGTAGGAAGTCACGTAAAATCGTAGAAGCAAATAAACACATAATTTGTACACAAATAATCATGTGTTGTAGTTGGGACTTCCACTTACTTGGCGTCCGTGAATTAATTGCTATTAGTCTTGTGAAATTCTCAGTCTCTGACCTTAAGTATAAAATTATAATGTCAGTATACTATCTAGGTAAATTAATTCAACCTAAAAATTATTTAAATATTTATGAATTCATAAACTTCCCAAGACCTATGAAAGATCTTAATTCGCAAAGTATCTAATTGATTAACCCATAATTCACTAAGTACATATCTCACTTTGCGAATTTATCAAAACATAGGTCTCGTCAAATTTAATTCGCCAAATAGGGTCCAATTCGTGAAGTATTTCATACACCTATTCTGCGAATTCACTTACTTCAAGCATTAGAATTCGTGTCCTTATGGTTCCTTGTTTGTGATTTATTAAATTCATGAAACATAGCACACCCTCACCTCGCCATGTGCTATTCACACACCTTGCCATGTGTCTTATTCTCCTCGTAAGAAATAAAGCCCCTATTGACTCATGAAACTTTCAATTCGTGAAGTGTTGTCCTTTTTGACTTATTCTTGACCTAATTCGCGAGTTGACTTGCCACATGGAGTTCGCCAATTGGGGTTCGCAAACCCTTTTTAACTCTGTGAAATTTTAATTCGCGATCTTGATTGTCCATCATATAATTCGCCAGCTATAATGATTCGTGACTTAAATATTTTATGAGCCCTCTCTTAACTTGCCAAGTCCAATGATATTTTATTTTATTATCACACTTTACGAATTCAGTTAACCCTTACATATAAATTTATGAAGTTTCATATCCCAATTTTCAAAGTTGATTTCTTACTAGTTCGTAAAGTTTTATCACCCAGTTCGCCAAATCTAGCTCTTCTCTACTAATTCGTGAAATCCTCGTTTCACAAGTGATTCGCGAACCTATACTTCACGGTTCTTAATAAAATCTATAACATTTCTAATACTTTAAAACCTTGGAATTTCCAAAAAAAACTATTCTTTTTAGGAACCGTTTGAATATCATAGGAACTTAAATAATTTCAAAGTTCAAACCCTCGTGAACTAGCAGGCTAAATCCTAATTCAACCTTAAGTTTCTCCTTTATTCTTCAAACTAAAATTCGTATCAAACCTTAGTTCGTGATATTTTGGTGCCTATAATTTCTTTTAAAGCATACCACTATTTGGATAAAACGTAAACTAATACAAGAGAATTATTCCTACATCTAAGTCTCATAAACGTGACTATCAAAATTTTGAACATTCAAAACCCTCGTGGACCAAACCTGTACCATCCTTAATCAATGATATATTCATTCTAGGCAAATATTATATGATGCTATTAAATAAAAAGGTAAGGTTAGTGAAGGTTATACCTATTTCCAAGCTTAGTAGAAACCTCTGTTCGACTTCTTCCTTTCTTTCTTACACTAAGTTTTCGTGAGTTCGTTTTCTTGATATAAATAAATTCACCTCTTGCTTATCGTAGCTATACCTTGCGTGTTAAAATTACTTAATGATGTTAGCTTTTACTTTCTCAATACTTATCTTGTTTTCTTAAGTAACACTCTTACAATATTATTATACTATGCACCTTTCTTTATAGCTAAGAAATCGAACTCTATGATAATATTATTTCCTAGCTCCATGTACTACTATTATAATAATATTATGTAAATTTCCCTCTTCATTAAGCTATCGAGATTTATGTATAGAGTTAAGCCTCTCTAGTTATATTTTCCATGACTTAATAAATTCTTATAACATCGTTATATATATATATATATATATATATGTGTATATATATATATGTGTATATATATATATATATATTCTCATATCTAACCAATCGAATACAAACTCTCTAAATCTAAAAAATCTTATCCTTCTCCCTATTTTATATAAAATTATTTCTAAGTCCCAATTCAAGTTTCCTACCAAGTTAGAATTCATCATGGTATAAAATTAAATAGGCACGTAATATGCAGTCACATAGACATATAATATGCATGCAAATTTATTGGCCGGCTTACTTACGAGACTCGGGTATTACACCATCCATCGGGTCCCATCGTTGACGCATATCCATAGACTCAAGTACGACACCGAAGGAGCTTCCACTAGCTCTCAGGACCATCTAGTTAGTTGCTCAGAGGACAGTTCGCAAGAATCGACCCAAAACTCACGTGTAGAGGCATCGGTAGATAGCCCCGACACAGAAGAATGGCGGACCACAGAGTGCCCGTCCACGAGGAGGAGCCATCACTACAAGATCTCCTCAAGAATGCCACGCTAGGCGGTACTGAGTCGGCAATTGTCATCCCGCCGGTCGAGAACAACAACTTTGAGCTGAAGCATTATTTGCTTCAAATGATTTTTCAGACGGCCAAGTTTGAGGGCAACCCCGATGACGATCCCTACTCCCATATGAAGGCTTTCTTAACCGTCACCGACACGATCAAGATCAACGGGGTCTCGGGCAATGCGATCAAGCTGATGCTATTCCCGTTCTCGTTGAAGTTCAGGGCGAAGGGCTGGTTGAAGATGTTGCCGCCTAGATCGATCACCACGTGGGAAGAGATGCGAGCCGCCTTCGTTGGCCACTGCTTTGCACTATCAAAGGTTCTAAGGCTGAAGACGGAGATGTCACCTTTTCACCAGAAGGACTCAGAAAACCTCTACGAGGTATGGGAGCGCTATAAAGCGTTACTGAAGAGATGCCCGCAACACGGGATGTCAAAGGCAGCTCAGATCAACTGATTTCATGAAGGGCTCAATGATCAGATTGTTCACATGCTAGATGGAGCCGCAGGAGGAGGACTCCTGAAGATCAACACAACCGACACTTGGAATCTGATTGAGGACTACTTGAGGAACAGCTTCATAAGGGGCAATATGAGGATGAAGACACCCGGCGTATTTGGAGTGAGCGAGGAGATGATCACGAATGTCAAATTCGAGGCGCTTCAGCAACAAATCGCTGCGACAAACTCTCAGTTGCATACAGTCATCGGCGCACTACTCTCGAAATCCCGGTAGACTCAGCCAGTGAAAGCCGTGACGACCACCACACCGACACAGCATACGCCATACGTACCACTGTGCGTGATTTGTGGTGCAGCACATGAGACCTTAGAATGCCAACTTGGACAGCCGCTGGAGAACGTAGATTATATGGGCAATTACCAAGGTGTCCAGTGAAGTTTCCAACCTTGAGCGCACCCAACTCGGCGTATGGGAATCAGAACCACCAGGGGCAAGGACGCTAGGATTTCAGCCTAGGCCGTTCGGTTTTCAAAACGGGGCGCCACGCCAGTATCAGAACGCACCCGCAGGAGGATCTGACGACATGAAGGAGATGAAGGATATGATGAAGGCGCTCCTCACGAACTTTAGCAGCACCACCCAGCCCATGAGAGCCGAATGACGAAGATGGAGGAGTACATGGAAGCGAATGACGTACGTGCCCAGAGCACAGATGCCTCGCTCAAGAAGCTGGAGCAACAGGTGGGCCAGATGGCGAAACAATTGGCTGGGCGTACTCAGGGATCACTCTCAAGCTACACCGAGCCGAACCCAAAGGAGTACTGCAAGGCGGTAACTTTGAGGAACGGGCGAGAACTGCAAGAAGTGCCCGCAAAAAGGAAGGCGAAGGAGAATGCCAACTTCTAGAGCCACGACGAGCTCAAAGTGGAGGAAATCAGAGACAATGTCAAGAAGGCCGAAGCTGAGAAGGAGGAAGTCGAGCCCGGAAAGGAAAAGGAGAAGGAGATCCAGCGGCCATCAGTGAAGCCATACCAGCCGAAGATTCCTTACCCGACTCGACTAAAGAAGGACAAGGACGAGGCACAGTTCGGTAAATTTATGAGTATGTGGAAAGAATTGCATATTAACTTACCGTTTGTTGAAGCTATTACACAGATGCCTAGCTTCGCCAAGTTCCTGAAGGACCTGTTGACGAACATAAGGAAGCTCGAACACGTTTCCACAGTATGCCTGCGAGGAGAGTGCTCGGCGATACTCCAAAGCAGGATCCCTAAGAAGCTCAAGGACCCAGGGAGTTTTACTATTCCCTGTCTTATAGGAGATTTAGTTGTTGAGCGTGCGTTAGCTGACCTAGGTGCTAGCATTAATTTAATGCCATATTCCATGTTTAAGCGCTTAGGATTAGGTGATCCACGGCCCAGTAGGATGAGCTTGCAGTTAGCCGATAGATCATTGAAGTATCCTCGAGGTGTTATCGAGGATGTTTTAGTTAAAGTGGATAAGTTCATGATTCCTGCTGATTTTGTTATCCTAGACATGGAGGAAGATGATAATGTCCCGTTGATTTTAGGTAGACCGTTCTTAGCCACAGGAGAAACCATGATAGACGTTAGGAATGGCACATTGACTTTGACAGTAGATGGAGAAAAAGTTACGTTTAGCATGGCTGATTCGATGAAAAAAAGTAATGAGCATGACGATAAGTGTTACTACCTAGACGCTTTTGAGCTTGACTTTTTCTTTTCTGTGCAAGGTCTATCACAGATTTTGAGCAAGAAGGACACCAGAATGAATATGGCGATTGATGAGTGTGGGGAGAAGGTCGACGAGCCCAGCCATCGACGAGAGCAGCGAAGAGGACAAGGAAAAGAGCTCGGTCGAGGAGCCACCAATCCTAGAGTTGAAGCTGCTGCCCGACCACCTCGAGTACGCGTTCCTTAGCAGCAACGGAGGGCTACCAGTCATCATCTCATCGAGCCTCGACAACGGATAGAAGGGACAGCTCTCGGACGTGTTGAAGGCACACAAAAAGGCCTTGGCATGGAAGATATCCGACATAAGGGGTATCAACTCGAGCTACTGTACGCAGAAGATCCTCATGGAGGACGATTTCAAGCCAGTCGCACAAAGTCAGAGGCGACTCAATCCTAATACGAATGACGTCGTCAAGAAGGAGGTGATCAAGTTACTTGATGCAGGGATGATCTATTCCATTTCAGACAGCGCATGGGTCAGCCCGGTCTAAGTGGTCCCAAAGAAGGAAGGCATGACGGTCGTCACCAACGAGAAAATGAGCTGATTCCGACGAGGACCGTGACTGGATGGGCGTCTGCATCGATTACAGGAAGTTGAACGACGCCACGAGAAAGGATCACTTTCCTTTACTGTTTATTGATCAAATGTTAGAAAAGTTAACCAGTCACTCATTTTACTATTTTATTTATGGTTTGTCAGGTTATCTGCAGATCCCCATAGCACCCGAGGACCAGGAGAAGACCACATTCACGTGCCCATTCAGGATGTTCGCGTACCAAAGGATGCCATTCGGTCTCTGCAATGCCCCAGCCACCTTCCAGCTATGCATGATGGCCATATTCGACGAACTGGTAGGTGAGGAGATATTTATGGATGATTTTCTGTGTTTGGTTCGTCGTTCGATGTATGTTTGTCTAATTTGAAGCTCGTACTCGCACGATGCGAGGAAACAAACTTGGCAAGTAATTGGAAAAAGTACCACTTCATGGTTCGAGAGGGTATAGTCCTCGGTCACAAGATCTCCTCTAATGGAATCAAAGTGGATCGGGCTAAGTTGGATACGATAGAAAAATTGTCTGTTCCCTCAAACGTGAAGTCAATTAGAAGCTTTCTAGGACATGCTGGATTTTATCGTAGGTTCATTAAGGATTTTTCTATGATCGCATGACCCATGTCAAGATTGCTAGAAAAAAGATGCTCCGTTTGATTTTAATGACGAGTGCTTGCATGCTTTTAAGCTGCTCAAGGAGCAACTTATCGCAACACCTATTATGGTCCCCGACTAGGGGCTGCCCTTTGAACTAATGTGCGATTCTAGTGACTATGCGGTTGGGGCCGTGTTAGGGCAGCACAAGGATAACCATTTCAGGTCGATCTACTACGCGAGTAAGATGCTAGACGCAGCCCAGGCCAATTACACGACCCGTGAAAAGGAGCTGTTAGCCGTCGTGTT